>CM057452.1:419095000-421595000 GCA_016271365.2 Neoceratodus forsteri | reverse complement strand
AACAACAACCCCAGATGACTTTGGCCATAGGTGACTCCTTAGCCCATGTCATGGCAGAGCCGTCTCTATGTGTGGCAGGGCCTGGCTGCATCTGTCCACTTTCACGAGGGACACCCAGCATATGCTGGCTGATGTCCCTTTCCTAGGCATCAACCTATTTGGTCCTGGGGTGGAAGGACATCTCACCGACATCGAGAGTCCAATGCCACCCTGGATATTGTGACACAGTCCCAGAAGGACCAGAAAAATAAGCCTAAGAAATGGGCTTTCCAGTACCGGTCCTTTCAGTCACAGCATCTTAGGCAGCAGTCCCAGCAGAGGTAGTACCAGACCTGGCACAACAAGCCAGAGTCTGGGGGCCAGGGTCCAAAAAGGAGAGGGCAGGATAGTAGTACACTTCTGGCAGCAGCCACCATTGCCCCCTTGTAAGGTGCCAAGTGACGGGTTGGGAGGTATCATCCCACCATCCATCCTGTCTCTGCCTGCTCTCCCAGGTGGAGGCCAGCTACATCTCCTCTTGCCACGTTGGTCCTATCACAACAGACAAGTGGATGTTGGATGCAGCGGGCAGGGGATGGCGTCCAGATAACTCTAGTCTATCTGAGCCAAGTGTGCCTTGAAGGCACCAATTGAGCCTTTCTGTAGTACCCTGCTAGTAATGTTTTTAGGGTGCTGGACTGTCCATGCGCATTGGACTCACAAGTGGTCACTGACAGCGTCAGGCAGGAAGTCTTTCAGGGTGTGTGGCTAAGATCCAATCAATTAGGGTTTCGATCCCCATTTTGTAGTTGACACGGGTGCAATCTTTCACCACTTGTGTTAGGAAAAGGCTGGAAACCAGGTCACTGAAAGCAACATTTGATTTGGCTACCCAGTAGATACTGAAGTCCCCAGTGACTATAGTTTTCCCGTTTAAACATGTTTGGTTATAATTACTGGCAAATGTTGAAATGCCAGATTGTGGTTTCCTGGGGGTATGTAAACTATTAATATATGGAGCGATTTATAACCCCTCCCCAGCTGAATTTTAAAGGCCAGTCACTCACAAACCCCAGTGAGGTTATCTAAGGTCAATTTGTGGCCATGCAAGTTGGCTCGTAGGTAGATTAGGCAGCCATCCCCAGTCCCTTCTGTCTTGACGATCCTCTCTAAATATGTTATAGCCATGCAGTGTAATTGTGGAATCTAGTATTCTGGGAGTGAGCTATGTTTCAGTTAGGGAAATCATATCAGGTTGGACATGTGCCACCGAGGCTTCAAACAGAGGGAATTTAGGAAGCACTTCACCAATATTAAGTGAGACAATTTTTTGTTTTCCTTTTCAATCCCTACCAAGCCCAGTGTTATCTAGTGGACCCAGACTGGGATGAATATTACCAGACATGAGAAGGAGAATAAACAGCATTTTTTTTTGGTCCCTCCTACCAGGGGCAATCTTCATTGATTCAACATAAGAGTGGCGTCTTGCTTCTGTCTCATATCCTATGATACCAAGTATGTGGACAAAACACCACTCACACTGTAGGTTCATTATTAGTATCATGGCCTACCTCTGGGCCATGCAAAGGATGAGGGTCTGAGATGACGGTGGCTGGGCTAGGGGCACCTTCATTCCTAGTGCACTGTATCGAGGCAAAGAAATTACCAGTGTCGGTGTGTTGCCAGATATCCTCCCATTGTGAACCTAATTCATATTTTCAATGCCTAAGACCGACGAAATATAAGCCTGCTTATTTTGTTGTAATTCTCTGTTTTGTGTCCCCCCATCCTCTACTGCCACGCTTGCCCTGGATTCCCAAGGTGCCTCTGGATGCCCTACCTGTTCATGCTCCATTACCCTCCAAGCTGCCTTGGTTTCTCCCCCCAGAGGGAACTGGGGTGGAGGGGCTATACCCCTAGAGATGCTGCACACTTTCATCAGCAGATGGTCAGAGCAGCAGGGATGATTTCAGGGGCACCAGGGTCTGCTGTCTCCCAGAAGCAGCACCATTTTCCTTGTTTATACCCTGGCGCCACAAAAGCAGGCATGCACAGGAGACACAGATGCACTGCTGCATTTGTCTCTGGCCTCCATCTTCCCCTCCCATGTCACCCTCAGCTGCACTACCACCTGTGGTTAACCCGGGTGGTAGAACTGCAGTGAAAATGGTGACCCTCTCTCCCTGGAGAAGGAGAGCATCCTCTGGAATGCTCAATTGTTCTGCCCCGGCCAGCCCTCTGATGATTTGGGCTCACTTCCAAATCCTGGCCGCTAGCGTCATGAACGGTAGTTGCTGTGCTGATGGCCAGCCATAAGCCTATTTGTGATGCACAAGGCTCAGAAAACATAAGCGAATGTTACCATATAAAATGAAAGGTACATATGCCAGCCCAGTGGCATGGAGGGCTGAGACACCTAGCGCCTTACCTCCCTGCCACACTAGGCGACTCGTGTTTGGGAACGGAGTCTGGTCATTTGGGGGCTGACTGGGGGAGGGAGGAGTGAGCGTCCCGATGGACAGCTCTACTCCCTTGGCAGAGGGGGTAGTGACCCGCTGCTTGCCTGCCACCTGGGGGGTGTCTGGGTGGTAGAGCAGTTCGGACACAACAGCCAGCCAAATACAGGTGTTTGAGGACATCTCAACTGAGGCGGAGCTCATCCGTTATGCCACTGCACATTGGGTGGCCATGGGTGGGGCAACCAAAAAATCAAGAGGGAAAACCCCTCTGGTGGCAGGATGATGCCCAGTGCCTTCGCAGACCCCACACCGGTGAATAGGACCCTGCAGTGTGAAGGCATGTCAGGAAAGACCTGGGGACCGAGTGATGGAGCTGGAAGGATCGGGTAGAAGGGGTCCACCAGGGGCATTGGAGGATAAAAAACACATATGAAAAAAATAAATAAAAGGTACACGTTAGAAGACAAACCCTAAACAAGGGCCACCTTTTGGCCCAGCAGCAGCACGTGCCACTGCCATGCAGGCAACCTGGGATGTGGAGCAGACTCAGGTCACTCATGTCAGGAGGCAGGCTGTGGCTGTGGCAGTTGCAGAAGGCAGTGCGTGCCTTAGTCAGGGAGAGATGGCAGAGGGAACCAGTGCTACAGCGATCCCTGTGGAGGGTCAGAAGCTATCTACAATGCAAGGGTGCATGCTGTATGCATGAGGCCATTATATGTGACATACTCATGTAAGGAGAGGTGAGAGATCCCACAGGGAGAAAACTATGGGTAAAGAAAGAAAAATCCCAGTTTCTGCCTGGACGACAGCTGTTGGTACACTCAGGCCCCATGCCCTGCAGCCCGCTGACAGCTAACAGATCCTGGTTGGGCTGTGGGGGAGAGGGAAGATGGCACTACCCTGGAGCTCTTTACCATGGATGGGAAGTTACAGCGGACTGCAGGGAGATTAGGGGTTGATGGGTATGGGTGGTTGTCAGTTAAAATCCAATAGCAGACATGAGCCTGAAGGAGAGAAAACGTTCTATAGAAAAGAAAATCTAAATTATAATACAAAGGTTACAAAAAGAACCCCCAAAGAAGTCCAGGAATATAAAACAGACTCTTTTTTTGTAACAGTAGTACTTAATTAAGTATTCTGCTGCACTTACTTAGAGAATGATCCAAGAGGGCAGGGTTCGCAGGATGTGGCACCTGGATGGGAGACATTATAGCCTAGAAACAAGCAGAAAAGCACTGCTGATGAACTACAACTCAAAAACTGGTGGATTTCAAGTAACAAATACCATTTCTCAGAATAAATACAAATGCTGTGCGACTCATATTATTTTTGTTCAGGTTTATTTTTAATTACTTATTTTTTTCCAATCCCAGCCTGCCCCATCTGCCAGTCCCCCCATCTCTGTCACATGCCTTCTCCAGAATTCACCCCTGCCTCACAAGTTCCAATGAATCACACCCCCACCCTTATAGTAGGGTCAGCGAGGATCCAACCAAGTCCCTTCTAGGACCGAATCCAGAGAAGGAGGGTACCTTCGGTCAGTGGTACAAGGCCTGTAAAGCACTGGTATAATCCTGCTGCAGCCAGAGTTTCTCTTTTTTCTCTAACTCAAAGATGGCAGCATAATGTGCCGCCCCGAGGAATGCATGCAACAGGTATGTGTGGTAGCACGCACACACACATCCTTCCCTCCACATGCCAAGCTCAGCATGCCGTTCCACTTGTAAAACCACAGGTGAGACTGGACAGTGGCCTCAGTCACCCACCCCACAGGAAGGAAACTAACGTCTAGCTGAATATCTGAGAATCTGCCAGCCCTCTGGCAACCCAAGTCTGTTTCAGAACCAAGGTCCCAGCATTGCAAGCAAAAGCCCTGCCCTGTGCGATCAAACCAGATGATATTTTTTTCAGTTTCGCTGAATTTATTACACACACATTTACAGAAGAATATCAAACACAAGTAATTACACACAAACAAGGAAAAAAATATCTTTATATACCTGTGAGCATTCTAACATGGTCATGTACATGTAATATGGCTAGAATTTAGTGCTGGCAACTGCCAAATGGCAAATAAAAATTACGTTTTGGCATCTGAAGTGGCAGGTAACTTTAAAAAAATGCTATCTTGGACTGCATACCTCAGGCATCTATGGTAGGACCACATGAGATACTGACACTAAAGAAACTGTTTTATCATTGCATTCTGAAGCACTGAAGACACTTCAGATTGTGGTTACCAGGTAGCTTCATTTGATCATTACTTATTCCTGTAGTCACATTACAAGGTGGTGGCGTACAGCAGTTTATTCCTGTAGTCACATTACAAGGTGGTGGCGTACAGCAGTACAATACTGAAGAGGAAAGGGGGGAAATTGTTTAACCAGGAAAGGCACACTAAGCCGGAGCTTGTTTCCAGGTGCGACCTGGGAGCACAACGAAGTTAAGTGACTTGCTCAGGGTCACACAGTATGCAAGTGGAAGCTGTGGGATTCAAACCCAGGTCTGGTCTGCTGGATGTCACCAGATTTGCAGCTCAGAGCCTTAGACCACTGCGCTATACTGCCTCCTAGGACAAGAAAGATACAGAAGAAACAAGATTTGGCTGGTGTCGACAAAGTTGGTCTTGCTTTTTCATGTTGATATTTTTGTAGCAGGTCTTACTGTCTCACTATTAACAATTTTAAGTATATGAGGACCACATTCAACGTCAGTTTTATGGATGTTTTGCACACAATGTCTCCATGATCTACAAGTCTCCAGTACAGGGGGAGATAGATAAGGAAATGATGCTAGCAATACAAAGAATGGCGCATAGGGGAGAGATTTTGCTGGTAGGAGACTTCGGTCTACCAGATGTGGCTTGGAGCCTCCCTGCGGCAGCAACAGCCAGGAGCAAGAAATGACAGTTACATAAGAACTTATCGTAACAGTAGATCTTCGAGAGAGGTTCCTGCAGTAGGTCTTTACATATAGGACTGCGCCCCCTGGTGTCAGGACTGCACGGCAAACTTCCAGCTAGCAATCAATAGCAGGGGACCACCCCTGGCATCACCTGATTGTACTTCAGCGTGACAGTATATAGGGGGAAGTCTCCACACCCGCCATAGACCGCCGAAGAGGAAACAGGAGTAAGGAGTAAAAACAACTCCTTAGGCCCTGTGTTCTGGAAACAAAGCCTTGGTATAGGAAAAGAGGACAAAATAACAGCAGCTGTGGGAAGGTGGGTGGGAAATCTAGATCTACTGCAGGAATCTCTCAAAGATCTACTGTTACAGTAAGTTCTTACGTACCTGTCATATCTTACTTCAAGAGGGTTCCTACAGTAGGTCTTTACACATAGGACTGAATACCAAGCAGTCTAAATTAAAGAAGAAATCGGAGACTAAGTTCCAGGAGGAAGGAGCGCCTGCCAACTAAAACATTCTTAAAAAAGAAGGCCCTGCAAAATGGCGAGGCCGAAGCCGGCTCTTCGTCTATAGGCAATGTCCAAACTGTAATGTTTGATGAATGTATGGACAGAGGACCAAGTGGACGCTGTGCAGATATCTGCTGTGGACACATCAATCAATCAATCAACATCTTTATTTAACTAGGCGAACAACATTGAGCAAAGCTCATTTTCAAGATGGATCTGGGTTTTCTTATCACAGAAAGGGTTTACATACATAAGCAGAGCATACAAGTGGGTTATATATACAATGATTACAGCATTACCATGACACAGGGTTACAAAGAGAATGTGGCAATGTGCAAAAAAGAACATAGGAGTGTCAAATGTCAAGACAACAGGACCAATTTAAATTATACAAAACATACAAAATATGCAAGAACCTATCAGGATCTATAAGTGTTAGATAAGGAGAGCGAATAGAGGAAGCTTCCAGTAGGGGAAGGGAGTTAACAGAGTGGGAGTATATCAGGACAAGAGTACCTAAGAAAAGGCCAGTGCTATGGATATGGCTAAATTCAGGGGGAACATACTCTAAAATTAAATTAAGGTAAGATTCATAGGAAACAGTTACAGGAATCCTTAAAGGAACGGTCATAAAATGACCTGAAAGCTGATAGTTTGATGGTGTGAGCCAGTTTTAAAGTCTTTTGCAGGTTTTTCCAAAGTACAGGTAGAGCGTAGCTTAAAGAAGACCTACCAAAGCATGACGAGAACTTATGTACAGTAAGAGAGATATATGAGGCACTCTGCAGGGCATACCTGCCTACCGTACACACGAGAAACAATCTAGGATGTATTGAGGCAGATTCTTAATGATGGCTCTGAAGGTCCATAGCGCTGCATTTCTCTGTCTTCAATAATTTAGTGATGACCATCCTACCGCAGCATAAAGAGAGCAGTGATGCGTAGAGCAAGGTAGACCAGTAATGAACCTTATAGCTCTATGATAGTGTGTGTCAAGTTTGACAAGTGCAGAGGCAGGGCCTTGGCTGTAGATAAAGTCTGCATAATCCAGTAGAGGGAGGAAGGTGGTTTGGACCAGTCTCATCTTGGTATCTCATGTGAGTAGGTATTTGATTCTGTAGAAGAGGCTAAGCCGCTGCCTAAGTTTCTTTATTAGTTCTTCAATATGATCGTTAAAGGAAAGTCTGTAATCTATCAGGACTCCCAAGTATTTGAACTTGGTAACATATTCTAGTGGTTCGCCTAAGAGTGTGGTGATATGGGGTAAGGAACCTTAGGAGACTTGATTAAGTGCATATACAGAGAGCATCACCTTTGTTTTCTTTGCATTTAGCAGAAGTTTTTGGTTCAATACTGTAGTTGCAATTGATTAAATTCTTCTTGTAGATCTCTACATGCTGCCTCAGGAGTAGATCCGCTAATGTATAATACTGTATCATCTGCGAAAAGATGTATGTTGGCGGATTTAATAGTGGCATCGATTTGGTTAATATATATCGCAAACAGCAGTGGACCCAAAATGGAGCCCTGCGGTACACCCCCAATAGTGGTTTTAGCTGTGAGAATTCCCCATCCACTTTTACTTGCTGCTGACGACCTGAGAGATAGTTTGCAAACCATTTCTGAGACAGTGTATCCAGACCAACCTTGCGAAGGGATACTAGAAGCAGATCATGTTCGACAGTCTCGAATGCCTTGCTTAGGTCCAGAAATACTGCACAAACAAAATTCTAGGAATCCAGGTCACACTGCCAGTCATTAGTCACCTTTGCAAGAGCCGAAATGGTGCTATGACAAGGTCTAAAGCTCGATTGTAGAGGGTTAAGAGGATTTGAGGATTCCAGGTAGTTCCTAAGCTGTGTACTTGCCATCTTCTCCAACAATTTGGAAAGTATGGGTAGTACAGAGATTGGCCTGTAATTAAGGTCCCTAGAGTTACCAGATTTAAAAAAGGGAATCACATGGGCAGTTTTCTATAAGGGAGGAATCTCACCCTGTGAGAGGGATAGATTAAATAGTTGAGTAATGGGCAGTGCCAGGATATGGTGACTAAGTTTCAGGAAGAAGGGGTCTAAGAGGTCAGCACCAGTACTCTTCCTGATGTCTAAATGTAACAGTAGGTCCTCTTCTTCTTTCAAGGATGTAGGCTGAAGGGAGGACGCATTTTTGGTTACTGGAATATCTTGGTCCTGTATGCAGATTTGGGAGTGGAGGTTGTTGGCAGGGAAGGTATTGAAGGCTAACCCCCGGAGTAGTGAAGTGGTTGTTGAATGAGTCTAAGATTGTCTGTTTATCTGAAACTGTGGTAGATCCAGTAGTGATTCTTGAGGGTGGGGAAGTAGGGGATGCATAACCTTCAATTTACTTGAGGGTTTTCCAGAATTTGGAAGAGCACTTATAGGTAGAATCAAGCTCATACCGGCAGTAGTTTGCTTTAGCTTCTCTCACCAACATGGTACATAGATTCCTTGCCCTCCTGAATGCAATCCAGTCAGCAAGGTGCTTAGTTTTCCAGGCTGTTTCCAGAGCGAATCTCTATTAAGCAGGGCAGCTTTCAGGTCTACTGTAAACCACCGGCATGCCATCTTCTTAGTACAGACATTGACCAGGGGTGCATGTTTACTCAATGCCCCAAGCACAATCTCCTGGAAGATGTCATATGCAGCATATACTGATTTTGCAAGGTAGAAGTTCTGCCAGCCCAAGGAATCCCATAAGTCAGAAATGAAACTGTAGGGGTCAAAGTTACAATGACACCTCTTACTGATGAATTTTGATGCAGGCGACGAAATTGAGGCGGTTCTTAAATAGGCGATAAAACAGTGATCACTGATATCGTAGAAAAATACTCCAGTGTGAGAGAACAGGTAAGGTTTGTTTACTAATATGAGATCCAGCAGTGTACTGTTATTTGGATTCTTCTTATTAGGGCACGTTGCTTCAGTAATGAGTTGTAAAAGACCAAATTCATCACAGAAGGATTTAAGAAATGTAGAAACACTGGAAAAACAGTCTAGATTAGTCTCCTAATATGATAATCTCAGAGGATAGGGAACCAAGTGAGTTTCTCAGATGGTCAAGTAACAATAATCCCGCTGAAGGAGGCCTATAGCATCCTTGTACACAGAAGGAGGCTGAAGAGGTAAGCTCTATTTTGAGAGTGAGGTTTTCAAATTCTTCAGGCATGGAGGTAGAATCGATGACTGCGGTAGAAAATTTATATTTAACATATATGGCAACTCCTCCCACTCTTGCCTGACTATCAGTTCTGAACAAATTATAAGATGGGATATTTACCTCATGGTCAGAGGAGCCAAGTCTGAGCCATGACGCCATTACCACCAGGATATCAGGCACAGTGTGGCACACCCAAGCCTGAATGGAGGCAATCTTCTTTAAGAGGCTGCATGCATTGACATGCATAAAGTTCACGCCTTTTATACTGGGTAGGTCAGCAGGAAATGAAATCACAGCCGGAGGGCCAGGATTAAGTTTGACATTGCCTGAACAGAACAATAGGAGCAGAAGGAGTTTCTTAATAGCTCCTAAGAGTAGCCTGTATGCTCTGAACTGTTTCCGTTTGCAGGGATTATTGAGTGTAATTGGAGGGTCCCTAAGCTGGATACCTAGAGTACTTAGTGCCGTATAAAGAAGTACCCTAGTTGTGAACAGCTGGGAGCACAAAAGCACCTGGGCAAATGGGGATAGGGTCATAAACTTGAAGGCCGTCTCTGTAGCAGTTCCAACCGACCACGGTAAATATAATATAGGTTCTAACCTGGGTATATTAAGGGCCCATATGTGCAACTCTGGGTGGTCAAACAGCCCCTGGTACACAAATGTGGATTTTGGGCCAGACTCACCACTAGCTGACTCATGTAGAGTATTAGGTATTTCTAGATAGCATAGCAGGATAAGGGTCAGGCAGGGGAGCAAGTACAGTGTCCTTATTCTAAAGCCTGTGCACAAGAGTCCTTAAGGATTTATTAATCTTAGATCAATAGATACAGCAGCTCACGGTCCTATGTCCAGTGGAAATACAAGGTACAATCCAAAGTTTTGGTAAGTGCTTTGCTAACACACATTTCTTTGGCCAGGAGGAGTAACACAAGCCACAGCAGCTCACAGTCTGACTTCCAAAAAGGTATACAGTGGCTAACTTTGATGATCTTAGCAGAAGTACAGTTTGCAGAGTAGCTTTGTGTCCCTTTAAGAAATTGTAGATAAAACTGTTTCCTCTGTGTCCCTTTAAGAAATTGTAGATAAAACTGTTGTCCAATAGGGAACTGATCAAGAAAGGGGGCGGAATCAAAGGGGCATTTAAGGTGGCCTGGGGGGTGGGCTGAAAAATCCTTTCCAGAGCAGTGCTTAGGAGGGAGAAATCCTCTCCAGTTCGAATTAACAGGGTTCCGATTTAAAAAGCAGCCTTTTCAGACCACTCTACTATCAGAAGTCAAACGGAGAAAAGGCGCCAAAATTAAACTGTCTTTCTTCCTCCAACGGCTTGCTCTGGGCACAAAGTCCATACCTGGTTCAGTCCTGGCGGTCACTTGTGGTGGTGAATGCGGCAGGCTGCGTGGTGCAAGACCACAGCTTCTCTCTGTGGGGGATAGGGTGAGATTCCAGCCCAGGCGGGAGATGGAGCCCGATTCCTGAGAAAGACCACTGAAGCAGCCATGCCCTGAGTAGAAAGGCCTTTCACTTCCCTTCTCATACCTGTACATGTATGAGATGCAGTTAGCCAACCATTTTTACAAACCATGTTTGGAGATGGCATTGCTTTGACATTTGGGAACAAAGGTCACAAACAACTGGTCAGACTTCTGATCCTCTTTCATCCTAGAGACGTAATATCTCAGAGTCCTGTGCATATCTAAAGTGTGCAGGAGGTATTCCCCCTGTTGGAAAACTGTGTGGGAAAAAAAATGGCAATTCAACATTCTGGTTCAAAGTAAATTCCGAAACAACTTTCAGAAGAAAAGAAGGGTTTCGGTGGAAAATCAAATAAGGCTCCTTACAGATGAGTGCCTGAAGCTCTGAAATCCTTCAAGCTGAAGTTACTGTATAGCGAACAAAAAAGGAAAAATTACTCACCTTAGTAATGTTGTTTCTTCTAATGGAGTCTTGCTATATTATAGACATTAGCAGTTTGATCCAGCTCTAGAACTGCCCCGGAGTGAAATGGTTAAAACTATTCCAAAATAGAATTTTGGCACGAGAGCAGCTCTATCTGTGTCATTTCAAACTTGAACTGTCAGATCTTTACGAGCCAAACTCACTAAGGTCTGTGTGGAAGCTGTAACCTACACTAGCCAAATGGCTACCTAAATAATAACAACCATTGATGGTCCCAACACCCAAGACTCAAGTCAGGGGACCAGAAATACTAACACCATTCTAATAATATGAAAATGGAACATAAGTATAATAAAACACACACACGCGTACAATACACACCCCCAAAGTCCCAAAGGGGACAAAATGCTAACAGGACATAAGTAGTGCCCACACTAAGTTGCCCGCACCCCACCAAGTAGAGGTTCTGAGAGGGGCAGGTTGGGGGGGAGGTCTATAATATAGCAAGACTCCATTAGAAGAAACAACATTACTAAGGTGAGTAATTTTTTCTTCAAACAACATGAAGTCTTGCATATTATAGACATTAGCAGAATACACAGCAGTACCTCCATGGAGGAGGGCAGAACCTACTTACGGAATAGGCTCTGAAGAACAGCTGTGCCAAACCGAGCATCTCTCCTGGCCTGGACATCCAGGAGTAATGCTTAGTAAATTGTCACCGTTTTCAAGTAGCAGCTTGGCAAATCTCTAATAAAGGGATATCTCTGGCAGCAGCTAGAGACGCAGCTGTACCCCTGGTAGAATGAGCCCTCAAACCGGGGGCTCTGCCCACTTTCTGGATAACAAAATTGATACAAGAGACAATCCACCTGGCTATTGATCTCTTAGCGGCAGGTTTGCTCTTCCCAACTTCACCATAGGTAAGGAAAAGTTGGAGGGATTCAACCTAGACCTTTGGTACGCCTATATAATAACTAAGAGCTCTCTTAACATCCAGGTTGTGCAACCTCCTCTCACCAAGAGGAGTGATCAGTGAAAATACTGGAAGGAGATAGATTGATTAAGATGGAAATCTGAAACCACCTTAGGCAAAAACTTCCTATTAGTCCTAAGGACTACCTTATCCCTGTGGAAAGAAATAAAGTCAGTCTCCACTGACAAGGCTTGCAATTCACTTATGCGTCTGGCAGAAGTGATAGCCACTAGAAAACAGTTTTCCAAGTTAGGTACTTAAGCTCTGCAGAAGACAGAGGTTCAAAAGGGGGTTGCATTAACTGGGCAATGCAAACATTAAGGTCCCAAGCAGGGCCAGTTCTCCAAAGGGAGGATTAGTATGGAGTAATCCTTAAAAAACTTGGAGAAAACAGGATGAGAGGAAAGAGGGATGACTTTTCTGCTGACACAAAAGCAGACACAGCTGCCAGATGAACTCTCAGGGTAGCTGGTCTGAGACCCAAGGAATTAAGATGTACCATGTAATCTAACAAAATGGGTAATTCAGCAGATTCTGGGGAAATATTTTTCCAGCACACCAAATGGAAAACCTTTTCCATTTAGAACTATAGTAGCCTAGTGGAAGGCTTTCTGGAAGCCTTTAGGATCTCAAGAACACCCTGAGAGGTGTAAATCAGCAAACTCTAACTCCTCAAGAGCCAGGCCTTGAGGTTGAGGGATTTGAGGTCCGGATACCAAACCCTTCCCTGGGCACAAGTCAACAGATTGTGATTCCTGGGGAGGCACAGGGGAAGATGGACTGTCAGAGACAGAAGGAGTGGGTACCAGGGCTGCCTGGCCCAATCCGGGACAATCAGAATCACCTTGCAAGGCTGAGATCTGATTTTGACTAGTACTTTGAATAGGAGAGGAAAGGGGGGAAAAGCATAGAGGAACTTCCCCTCCCAATCCAGAAGAAGGGCATCCAGAGGAACTGAGCCCAGCACTGGAGGCCTGCAACAGAACAGAGGAAGTTTGTGATTGTCTGGGGCTGCAAAAAGATCTATCTGAGGGATGCCCCACCTGGCAAAAACTATCCCCAGCACTTGAGGATCCAGGGACCATTTGTGATGGCCCTGGGAAATCCTGCTGAGGGCATCCGCTAGGACATTGTCCTTCCCTGGAAGATGAACTGCTATGAGGAAGTGTTCAGGAATAGGCCAGAGACCACAACTTCATTGCCTCGTGCACAAGGCCTAAGACCGAGTGTCCCCTGTTTGTTGATGTACCACATTGTTGTGGTGTTGTCTGTTCTGACTTGTATCACCTTGTCGTGTGCAGATGCAGAAAAAGCTTGAAGAGCTAAAAAGACAGCTCTGAGTTCCAGCAAATTGATGTGGAGCAGAGATTCCTGGGGACCAAACTCCTGAGTGGAAAGGTCGCCCATGTGGGCTCCCAACCCAGAAGGGAAGCATCTGTAGTGAGAGTCAAGTCATGAGAAGGGGAAATGAAGGGGACCCCTCTTCAATTGCTCTGATCCTGCCACCACTGGAGAGCTAGGATCAAGGTTTGAGTCACTGGGACCAACTTGGAAAGGGGGTCTCCTCTGAGACCAAAAGGTTCTCAAGTGAAACTGAATGTCTCTCATCTGAAATCTGGCTCCTGCACAACAGCTGTGGATGCAGCCATGTGCCCCAGGAGCTGCAGAAAGTGTCTTGCTGGTCGAGAGACCTGCAGAGTGAAGGAAGAGGCCAGAGCCACTAAATTCCTTACCCTTTCTGGGGAAGAAAGGCTCTGGCTAGCTTTGTGTCCATTCTGCCCCTATAAAGGTGAGTACCTGGACTGGTTCCAGAACCGACTTTGGTAGGTTTAGCAGAAAACCCAGGAGGTGAGAAGCTGCTGGGTGACCTGCAGGTGAGATTTTACCTGTTCTGGGACTGGCCTACAATGAGCCAGTCGTCTAGATAGGGAAAAACAGCAATCCTCTGCCTCCTTAAGTGGGCCACTGCCACTGCTAGACACTTTGTGAATACCCTTGGAGCAGAGGTAAGGTCAAGGGCATTGCTCTTGAACTGGTAATGACCTGAGGGCAGTTCGAATCTGAGGTACTTTCATGGGATCTTCTGATTAGGACATGGAAATAGGCATCCTTGAGGTCCAGGGAGGCTAGCCAGTCCCCTGGCCTTAGGGAAGGTAAAATCATTGCCAGAGTTACCATTTTGAACTTTGGTTTCAACAGATGCTTGTTCAGATATCTGAGATCTAAAATGGGCGCCATTCTCCTGTCTTTTTGGGGTAAGGAAGTATCTGAATACAGACCCTGCCCTGATGCAGGGAGGAACCCTTTCTACTGCTCTGAGAGCTAACAGGGATGAGACCTCTGTTTCCAGAGCGAGGGTCTCTGAAGCACTTGGTAGAAAAAGTCTGCTTCTCAACTTGGGAAACTTTTGAAGCTGAGAACCAGACCCTGGCTTACTACTTCCAGAACCCACTTGTCTGAGGTTAAAGAAGCCCAATTCTGACTGAAGTAAGCCAGCCTGCCCCCACTGGTACAGGAGACTGGCCCTGGGCACCCCATCAGGGTGCCTGTTTCTGCAGGAGCTTTAGGCTGGGGGGGAGGCAGATCTGCCCACCCCTCGCCTGCCCCTGCCTCTGAAGAAGCCCCTCTGAGCATAGGCAGAGGAGGCCTGAGTCTGGTAGAAAGGCCTGTGAAAAGGCCTCCCCCTACCCCTGGGGCATGCCCTTGAGGAGTGGCTTGCGCTCCTTAGCCTGGGCACTCTTGTAAGTAGTCCTATATTCATCCATCTTCTTCATGTGAGTTCTCTGTCTGCTCTCCAAACAGAGAATTTCCCACCACAGGAAAATCCATAGCCTTAGTCTGGGTATCCTGTGACAAACTAGTACACCTGAGCCAGGCCAACCTACGAAAAGCTACAGATGTGGCCATGACCCTAGAGGAAACATCATTAACATCCACAGCAGCATGAAACTGAACCTTAGAGGCTTCAATGCCATCAGCAGCCACCTGTTCTAGTTCACTGGCCTGCTTGGCCAATTGCATAACAGTATCCCATCTAGATTTCTGATACCTAGCTACATAAGCCATATAATTTGCTTGCCTGAGTCCCAGAGAGGCTGCCATATACTGTTTTTTTGCCATGGCATCAATCTTCCTGGAATCCTTGTCAGGAGGATGTGAAGCCAAGGGAATATTAGCTTTATCACAGGCAGCAGCCTGAACTACCCCAACATGACTGCATTGTTGAGAAAGGAATTCTGTATCAGGGCCTGACAATGTATACCTTCTGTCCATCTTTTTATCTACAGGAGGCACAGAATTAGGAGCTTTTAAAATTTTAATTGTTTGTTTCCTAAAAGACTTGTGTAAAGGAATAGACAATCTCCTAGACTCTGGAATATCCATCATTTCTACAAAATCAGGCTCCTCTTGCTCATCCACAGCCTCTTCTAAAGGAAGCTGGAGGGTTTCAACAACTTTTTTATAAAACATAAAATGAGATGGGGACTCAGACAGCACAGGGGGAGATTCTAAAGGTCTGTCTGGGGAGATGTCCGGTTCAATGGGCACACCAAGACCTTCCCAGCCACATTCATACTGTTCATAATCCTCCTCCCCTCCTCTGGTTCATAAAATTCTCAATATCATAATCCTGAACCTGTGGGACCGGACGAACCAACCTTTTACCAGATAGTGGTGGTTCGGACGGACCCTGAGACAGTGACTGGACAATTTGTATGGCTTTTGCTATCTCTGCAGCAGTTGGAGAAGGAATTTTGGACTCCAGACCTGCTGATTTTCTTGTTTTCTTTACTGGAATTGGTTCCTCAGAACCAGCTTTTCTTTTGCCCGAGGAAGTCTGGCCCTGGTCAGAGGGCACTCCCTCTGGTTCGGTTGGCACCGAACCGGGCTGGCCATCTGGGTCAGCGGACATTTTGCCTCTCTCCTGAGCCTGCCCAATCTTTTCCAGGGTGGCTGCAGGAAATTCTACATACCTGGCAGTCTGACTGAGGTGGTCAAACCTCAGACAATAAACACATGTGGTGTGTGGGTCAGCCTTGGCAAAGACTTCCCACAAACATCACAGTGTTGAAACCCAGTGGGCCCGGTTTTTCTTTGGGTTTCTCAGACATAATGCCAGCCTAACCAAAACTTGCCCTTTAACGGCAGTGCCAGGCAAGACACCCTTATCGGTTCCTAACCGTGTCACGGGTATTGGAAAACGTAATAAATCCGTTTTTTTAGAACCGATAAGAACCGGGAACCGCACTCTAAAATAGTAACTTTTAGTTTTAAATGAGTTTTAAACCCACTGATCGGTTCAAAACCGAACCGATAACTTACAAGTTCCACACAGACAAAACCTTCATTTACTTACGGTTACCACAGATAGAGCTTGAACCGAACGGTTTTGCGGTTAAAATAAAACTATTCTCAGTTAAATCCAACCGAGAAAACACTTTTTAAACCAAGAAATGAACCGAGCAGAAGGAGAAATCTCCGGAGCGACTGTTCACTGAGGCGGAGTAAAGAATCTGACAGTTCAAGTTTGAAATGACACAGATAGAGCTGCTCTCGTGCCAAAATTCTATTTTGGAATGGTTTTAACCATTTCACTCTGGGGCAGTTCTAGAGCTGGATCAAACTGCTAATGTCTATAATATAGCAAGACTTCATGTTGTTTGAAGAGGTACTGGGGGTGCCAATGTCAGCTGCTGCAGCAGAGGGAACCAGATCTGCCGAGCCCAAAGAGGGGCTATGAGAACCATGCGAGCCCCTTCTGCCTGGAGCTTCAGCAGAACCTTCTGCAGAATAGGAAAGTGAGGGAAAGCGTACAGAAATCTCCCTGTCCGGGATAGAGACAGCGCGTCTCACCTAAAAACACCACGCCCGGGAACGAGCGAGCAAAAGCTCTGTAGTTTTGCGTTGGATGGGGAGGCAAATAGATCTATTTCTGGCCAACCCCATTGAAGGAAGAGATCTTCCACTACTTCCTGCTTCAGCTCCCACTCGTGAGCCCGTGTGACAGTGTGGCTGAGACTTTCCGCCAGGACGTTGTAAACTCCTGGAACAAGGACTGCTATCACTGACAGGCCATGCTGGACTACCCAGTACCACACCCACATCACCTCCCTGCAAAGGGGGTACGATCGGGTGCCTCCCTGCTTGTTTATGTAACAGACTGTAGCTGTGTTGTCGGTCAGGACAAATAGTGTTCCCAGTATCAAGAGGGACTGGAATGCTGGGAGAGCACAAAGCACCATTCTCATCTCCAGAATATTGATATGTAGATGTTCCTCTAGTAGAGACCATGTCCCCTGCATTTGGTGGTCTCCCAGGTGAGCACCCCATCCCTGGCCTGAGGTATCCATTGTTAGGGTGATGGAGAGGGATGGGGGTGGAAGGGAAACCCCAGCAAAAGGTTGGAAAGATCCTGCCACCATAGGAGATCCCTCTTCAGGCTGCTGGAGACTAGGACCATGTGGTCCATGTTGTCCAGACACTAATCCCACTGAACCCGAAGGGGCTACTGGGTCACTCTAATGTGCTGTCTGGCCAAAGGGACTGTGGGTATGGCAGCGACCATTAGACCCAACAGGCAGAGAACAGAGCGTGCCTTGGTCCATCGGGAGGAGGATATCAACGTTGCTTTTTGCATCAGAGTTTCAGCCCTGTCCGTAAGCAAGAAGGCCCTGCCCTGAACCATGTCTAGCATTGCTCCAATTAACTGGAGCTGCTGAGAGGGTGAAAATCAAGACTTGGGAACATTCACAGTGATGCCAAGTCTGGAGAATAGGTTCAGGATGGAGGACAGGGAAGCCCACAGACTGTACTGCGATGGTGCAGGCAGCAGCCTGTCATCCAGGTAAGGGAACACATAAATCCCCTTGCGGCATCAGGCCACAGCCACCACCACTAGGCACTTGGTTAAAAAAAAAAGAGGTGCCGAAGAAAGGCCAAATGGGAGGGCCTTGAACTGATAATGGTTCTCCTGAAAGGAGACTCTCAGAAAGTGGCGGTGGGCCTGGGGGATAGAGATATGCAGATAGGCACCCTGCATATCCAGGGAGCACAGCCATTGGTTCTGTTGGAGCAGGGGCAAGAGTCCCTGGAACGTCAACATACAGAATCTCTTGTATTCTATGAAGAGATTGAGTAGACTGAGATCCAGAATTGATCTCGGATCTCCCGTCTTTTTGGGAACTACAAAGAAGTGGGAGTAATATCCCCTTCCTATTTGCCCTGGTGGAACCGGCTCTATGGCTGGTTTTTGAAGTAGAGACTGGATCTCCTGATGAATAAGGCCTAGATGGCCTGACGGGTAGTGAGACCTGCTCAGTGGGTTGTCCGGGGATCTGGCCAGGAACTCCTTGAGTGTCCTTTTGCTACTAGCTGTAGGACCCAAGCATCTTTGGTAACCGTCTTCCACCCTTCCAGGTGGAGGGCGAACCATCCTCCCACTGGTTCCTCAGGAGATGCGGGGGGGGGGGACACCCTCACGTCAGGATGCAGAGGGGAGTGCCGCTTTTCCTCCTGTGTCAGACTTTTGGGAATTTGCCTGAGAGGTCTGGGACCCAGAACCTTTGGCGCGACGCTTACCCTGTCGCCTACCTTTGTTCTGCCTGTTCCACCTCTTAAGAGGGAGTACAAAAGGACTGCTTGGGCTTTTGTCCTGAGCGGTACATAGTGTGTACGTCCTTAAGCGACCTTCCGCTTTCCTGTAGCTCTGTAATGATGTCCTTTGCATCTACCCCAAACAGGACGGGACCCCTAAAGGGGCATCCAGAGGGTGCTCTGGACGTCTTGTGCCAGTCTCGCAAGACTGAGCCAAACCAGGCGCCTCAAGCAAATGCCAATGGCAGTGCAACGGGGTCACTGAATCGACCATATCATAAGTGGCCTTAAAGCATGGCGGCAAGAAGACTTATTCAGTCTTACTTCTCCAAGAGTCGATTTCTGAGGTTCTCATCCAGAATCTCCTGCAAGTCGGACAATGCAGACTTCTGGAAGGACACCATATGGGCTACATAGTTCAATGACCGGATGGTGTTGGCCAATGAAGAACACATTTGGCGTCCATATTGATCAATTTGTTTGGATTCTTTATCCCAAGGAGAAGCACTTGGGTGTTTCAGCTGTGCCGACCTATCATGGGCCACAGTGATAACCAAGGAATCGGCCTTTGGTTGACTAGTCAGATGACCAACTCCTTCTGGGGACTGATCTGTTAGGTCAGTTTTTCTGGAGACAGCTAGACTAGAGGACAGATGTTGCCAAATTGTAGAGCTAAGATCCTAATGTGGTACCATTCATGGGGGAATAGGGAAGAGGTTCGTGCTGGTAAGGTCCAGGTGCTCTACCAGACGTCTCTTGGGGTCCAACTCCTGAGACACCCATTCACAGACCTGTCTGATGGACCTCAGGAGTTCCATGAAGGATGGATACTCCAGCAGAGACTTCGAGGGCTCCTTGGGCTGGGGTTCAATGAGGAAGTGAGGTTCCGAGTGACTGAAAGACTCTGGGTCTGAATCAGAGTCAGAGGACACTGGTCTGCTGGGTAGAAGTGTGATGTCTGGAACCATCTCAGTCACCCTTGCTCCTGAGGGCTCCAAGAAATGCCTGCCTGAACTCCTATCAGATGCCTGAACTCCTATCAGATGCCTGGCCCGGGGGAGGGGGGGCCTCTGGTAATAATCCTATGGGACAGGGTGGGAACTCACCCGGTGGGAACCCATCCAGTTTTTGCATCCTGCCACCAGGCTGGAATAGTAGTGGGTGGTTCCGGCTGAGGAGGGGGAGGCAGAGGAGGTGGCGGAGGCTGGTACCCTGGGTTCCCTGAAGAGTGAGGAGAGTAGCCCAGAGGCTGGTACCAATACTGGTACAGATGGTGTCCCTGGTAGTAGTGACCTGGTGTCAGGTACCCCGGTGCCGGCCCTCCTGGCATCGGGTAATATGGATACTGGGGTGGTGAACAGCTGGGATAATGACCAGAAGGACCCGACAGAGGAGGAGCAGAGGGTCCAGGGACAGGCGGTGCCGAGGGACCACTCAGTGGGATGGGGTCCGTCAGCAGGCCTGGGGTTTCTACTGTGACCCCGGATGGGCCAGAAGGTAGCTCCGGCATTGGAGCAGGAAAGCCCTGGTCCATGTCAGGAATGGTCCGGCATCAGGGTGAAAATCATCCAAAGTCTGTTGTGAGGGAGGCAAAGGAATGAGGAGCCCGATTGCTTAATCCAGCCTGAAGGTTGGACTCTCAGAAGGGAGGTCTGATGCAGGAGAGGTCTCCTAGACAGCCACTCTCGATTCCCCGGCCGGGGAAAACGAGGTGTCGGGCACGGTCAGTAGGTCCTGTGAAGGAGAACCCTCGTGGGATGATGGAGGGCCTGGAGGCTCACCCGGCGCGACATCGGAGATCACAAGGGTGTCCAATGGGATGGCACCCACCAGGCGGATGTCAGGCAAGCCAACGACCAACTTATCAGCAGAGACCTGGTGGGCGTCAAAGAATCCGACATCTGACTTACAGGAGGCAGTTGGTCCTAAAACAGTCAGGAGTCTGGAGTCAGGCAGAGTGCCCAGGGCTCAGCTACCGATAGCAGAACTGGGGGAAGACTTAGCGGTAGAGCCTACGACGGGACAAGGCATAAAAGAAGTGGGCTCGCATCGCAATTTGTGACCCAAGAATCGGGAAACACGAGTCAAATTCCAATTTGATTAGCAATGGTTGCTAATCATAGAAGCTGGTCGTTCCCATATATATGTATATTTTTTATTTTACTTTCTTTTACTTTCCCTGGTGTCTAGTGGTGCCCCCCAACCTCCAGCTCCCAGCCTTTGTTTCCTGGTGACATCTAGTGCCCCTCCCTCCACTGATCATCTCTATAATGCAGTTTTATCCCTGGTGTCTAGTGGACTCCCCAATCCGATCAATGTCCCTGTTATTTCTGACATTCCCTGGTGTCTAGTGGCACACCCCAATCCAATCAATGTCCCCGTCATTGTGAGGTTCCCTGGTGTCCAGTGGCACCCTCCACCATCCCATCGCTGTCCATTGTTGTCCCAGCAATGTTTTTTAATTTGAACCTGCAAAAAAAAAAAAAGGTCCATTGCTAATCACTCCTGTACCCCCATGTGACCACCCACTGTGCATTCACCTCCCTACGCCCTCCTTGACACCCCCATAGACCGTCACTCACCTGAACAGGTCCCAGGTTTGAGATCCGTGCTTCCGATCGAAGACACGTCCTGCTGCCGGAATCGGCGACTGCAGTATGAGAACTAAAGTAAATGTGGCCCTATGCATTCAATGGGGGTTTCAACTTTGGCGCATAACTCAGTCAATTTTTGAGATATTGACCCCAAATTTTCAATACAGCCCTTTGGGGACCCCGTCTCGTAAACAATATTAAACAGTATAACTGTCATTAAGCAACTCTTGCCCGAAAGGTGATTTCGCAGTCACTTGGTGAATTCACCTTTTGGGCAGGATCTATGTAATGACAGTCATATTGTTCTTCAGGATGGGTCATAAGAAGACTATGCTGAAAATCTCTGGGGTCAAAATATGAAAAAATGGCAAAGTTATTACCATTTGTTGCAATTTCGCTACGCACCGTCATACCTTTGGAATTTTTAAATATTTTGACCCCAGATTTCAATATAGCCTTCTTATTACCTCACCTCATGTATGTCACAGCTGTCATTTTTCAAATACTGACCAAAATATGTTTTCGCACCTGAGGCGCGGAATGGCATTGCCATTGCACAGAATTACACCGCAGGGATTGGAAAAACTTTCTGCACCAGGTACACGAGTGGGGTAATAAGGATATGTAGACAATCTGGTCAAAATGGCAAATTCAGTTTCAGAACTATGTATACAATGTCTATTTTATCAATATATACAATAATAAGTAATAATTACATGGTTTAAAGTAAAAGTACCAGTTTTATAAAACTGCTAATCAAAATCGGCTGATTGCTAATCATTTTTCATTTTGATTACCAAAGACCACTAATCAACTCTCTGACACTAAGTTATGCCTTACAGGACCCAAAGAATCCTCCAGAGAGGACTCACCTGACTGCCCACTGACCAAAGCAGGAGTGGGAGAAGGCATCCCATCCACCGGAATGGATGGAGATCCTTGAGGTGGGGTACTCACCGCTGTGGAGGCCTCACCCTCTGTGTTGTCAGCTGTCTGACGATGATGAGATGGAGAACAATCCCGATCCCGCCGCTCAGGCCCAGATTAATGGATGGATGTGGGGGCCCTACTAGAAGTGACATTTTGTGGCCTGGGGGGCCCCTAAATGCCAACATCCCACTCTTCCACAGTGGTTTGTGTGTAAGATTCGGCATCCTGGTGTTAGCATTTTCTGCCTGGGGCACTAGAATTGTAGATTACCCTAACCTGTCATTCTCGGCATGTGCAGATACTTTTTTCCCCTGGGTTAGAATGAGTCTTAACTTCCCCCATCCCTTCAATCAAAGGTGAAGGGATTAAATCATTTGGCACTTCTGCCTTAAAGGTAGTACCCCCCCCCACGTCAAGACTCCTACTAAACAACCAAGGCAAGGCAGCATGGGTTACAGACTCAAGAATAGGCTTGAGAGCTGGGTTCAAATCCCGCCAGATGCACTAATTGTGTGACCAGTGCTTCAACTGCACCCAGGTGCAAAACAAACAAACAAACAAACAAAAAAATAAACAAAAAAATTGGTATGAGCAAGATTCTCAGGTAAAGGAAAATGTCAACGATGCATCCCAGTTACACTGTCTTGGATACATTGTTAACCTGAGCACGGCCACGCAGACTAGTAAAAAAACAACATACCTCCTTTGGCCTGACTGATTGTGATGAGGGTGTTGACTGACTGACTGACTCCACTCCTGGTGATGACAGTCTGAGATCCTCAACTTCAACATCCTCATGTTGCAGGTGTCTGCGGCGACACACACGATGACTCGGCCAGGCACCACAGGAAGGAAGGACTCCTCACAGCAGGACCAGAGGCCTGCCTGGCCCACCCAAGTTACTCTAAGAAGCAGCACAGCACTGACAGTCTCGCAGGCCGCTCTCTCTGCTTAGTCTGCTTTGCTATGCTGTGTTGTCTTCTTCGATTAAGAGACCAGGCCCAGGGCGACCACCGACAACGATTGCTGACCAGATGCCCATCGACGACTTGTCGACGTTCACAGAGCTCTCATCCTCCTCCTCACCAATGACTTATCACTGCTGCAGTTACACACCCTGATGCAATGCACGCACACACTCCACTGATTCTCGCTCCCGGCCAGTAGCCACACCTCCGGAGGACCCGACCTCTCATGGTTGGACATTATTGGTTGTGTGGTTGAGGACAGGGTGGATGATTGGATCAGAGGTGGAGGCAGAGCCAAGAAAGGCTCACTTACACAGAGCAGGGGACTAGCCTGATGACAGCTGACTCGGTCCGAGGACAAGGAAGGGGGGGACCTGGGACCACTGGACCAGGGGCAGCAGGGGCGGACTCCAATGGAGGGGGAATTTTGGGCAGTTTGGACGGTCGGCAGCCATGGCGGTGCCCAGTAAGGAAAGTGAAATTCTCTGATTAGACTAGTAAATTACAGTGAGTGGGGCCTCCTGAGTCACAGGCCCTACACATCATGCACTTGCATTGGTTACTAATCCAGCCATGCGTACGCTCTCCTTTTCTCAGGAGTGGGTGAAGAAGCACGTTTCCTCAGCTCCTGGAGCTCTTTTTCCATCTATGCAAGGTGACGCTTTAAAAGGTGAGCATCGAGGACCTCCTGGCGATGGGTGCGCATGGCCTGGTTAAAGGTCTGGCAGACTTCACAATCTGAGACCCGATGTTTGGGATACAAGAAAAGAACACAGCATGAGTGGTCGTCCCCGTGCAGGATTTGGGCTATGCACTTCTAGCACTTTTTCTTTGATTTAGGCAGACATACACTTAAAACTATTGGAAAAATGGCACAGAAAACATGCACTATATAGAAAGAAATGGTGGACGACTGGGCTAGTTCACTGCGAGGATCGGACACGTTCAGGTCGACATCGGGAAAGAACTGGAGGGTGAGTATGGGGACCGCCCCTATATACTGTCATGCTGATGTCCGATCAGGTGATGCCAGGGCAGTCCCCCGCTAATGACTGCTGGCTAGAAGTTTGCCATGCAGTCCTGACACCAGGAGGCGCAGTCCGATGTGTAAAGACCTACTGCAGGAACCCTCTCGAAGTAAGATCATCTTGGATTCCCTACAGAAGGCATTCCTCAAACAACTGGTCATGGTAATCGGGAAGGGGCACTACAGGACCTAGTGCTTACAAATGGGGACAGTGTGATGGAGGTTACAGGAGGGGAACACCTGGGGGAACAGTGATCACTGTATAGTGTGGTTTGACATAAGATATGGGTCAGATTCTAACCACACGAGGACTGAGATCCTGTATTTTAGGAGGGTGGATTTCAGGAAAATGGGGACTTGCCTGAGAGAAGCCCTAGCAGAAGTACGGAATGCAGAGAGAGTGGAGGAGCAGTGGACAGCTATCAAAGAGGGAACTGAAATAACAATACATCTCTGTGTCAAACAGGTCAGCAATGGAAAAAGAAAAAACAGACCAATATGGTTGTCTAAGAAGCTGGCAGAAAAAGAAAAAGAAAAGAAGATGGCATTTAAGAAACACAAACAATCACAAGAAGTGGGGGCTAAGGAGGCTTACTAGGAAAAGTGTGACAGGGAGCTCCTGCCACTCTTGAGGACCTTTTCTTAAATCTGTTGCAACAGTTCTTCTTTTTCTTAGTCTAGTCGATCCTTTACAATTTCTAGTCCATAAGGTTGGCCACCTTTGGGCACCCCCCTTCCCTTTCTTGACTATGCTATAGTGTCCTCCTTAATTTTCCTTTTCCCCCTCAGGTCCTCGTAGAGGGAGGTTACTGTTGTGACCTCCATGCATATGTAAAACAGGTTGTGTTTAGCATTGTTGGATTTAATATGTAATAGCACTATGTCATAATATGTCTTATGTTTATGAAACCTGTAAATGTTGAAAATATCATGGCACTAGGTCCTTTTGATAATGGTAAAAAGTACTAAGTGACTATTATAGAAATTAAGTTAGTTGTGCTATTTAAAATGCATGTAAATTGCTGTAAACTGAACACGTCTGAAATGTCTTGGTGATCTGCACATATCCTATGATATTTTGCATTATGGAAGTATGTATGATGATGTATGTCTTTGAAACTTGATTTGTTGCCAATGCCCTTTGGGGTAACCCTTTTTTCAGTGTTTCTGCACTGAGGATCTTTGTTTTTAGCTTTTTCTTTTCTCTTTTTGAGCCCCCACTACCCAAGCAAATGGGGCCCACATAGGGATGAAGGGTTTTCACTGTAAAATGGTTAGATCAGAGATCAGTGTCAGTAGGTGCTGGCTAAATGCAGAAAAAGGACATACATAGTCTGTTGCTGCAAACTGATGTACTGAAGAAGGAATATGGCATTGCAGAAGCTTATTTCCTGTATTTTGAATAAACATCACACAGAGATCGTATGTTGCACCTAAAGTTTGGTGTCTGGTCCATCTGTTATCCCACAACCCCCTCTGCAAAAATGCAAAAGGAGGCAGGGAAGACAGTTAGGAGAGCTAAGGCACAAACAGAGGAAAGAATTGCAAAATCAGTGAAAAAAGGGGATACAACGTCAGGTACATAAGTGAAAAAAGGAAGGCAATGGGAGGGATAGTAAGGCTGAAAGATAAGGAAGGGGCTTGTGTAGAGGAAGACCACCAAAAGGCAGACATATTGAACAAATGCTTTCATTTAGTATTCACGGAAGAGGGGGAAGGTAAAGGGACAATGATAAAGGACAAATGCATAAAGGGGAAGGAGGTGGGCACATGTCCTTTTTCGGAGGAAAGGGTCTTTAGGGAACTAACAACACTAAAAGTTGATAAGGGAATGGGACCAGATGGGGAGCACCCCAGGACATTGAGGAAACTAAAGGAGTAGCTGCTGTACGTTTGACAGCCCTGTTCAACCTGTCATTGGAAACAGGGGAAGTACCAGAGAACAGGAGGAGGGAAGCTATAGTCCCACTATATAAAAGTAGAAATGAGGATGAGGAAGGAAACTACAGGCCAGTCAGCCTGAGCTCAGTAATGTGTAAGGGAATGGAAACACTACTGAAGGAAAGGACAGTGGAACACCTGGCTGCCAATGATCTGCTAGGCCTAAGGCAGCATGGTTTCACAGGGGGAGCGCATGCCAGACAAACTTCGTAAGAGTTATTTGACTGGGTAACCAGGGAAGTGGATTGGGGGGGGGGGGTGGCATACCTGGATTTTAGTAAGGCCTTTCACAACGTTTTACATAAAAGACTAATAAACAAGCTGGAGAGCCTAGGAGAAGGTACTAAAGTTCTTAAATGAGAGGAGAATTAGCTGAGCAATAGGACTCAGAGAGTGGTGGTAAATGGCATACACTCTGGGAGTAGGCTGAGTCACCAGCAGGGTGCCACAGGGATCAGTGTTAGGTCTAGTCCTCTTCAATGGCTTTATCAGTGACATTATAGATGGTCTAGAAGGGAAAGTATGCCTGTTTGCAGATGACACAAAGCTCTGCGACAGAGTGGACACAGCGGGGTTGGGGATAGACCGAGGAGAGACCTAAAAAAGCTGAAGGAATGGTCAGTGGACTTGGCAGCTGGAGTTCAGCGCTAAAGAGTGCAAAATAATGCACATGGGCCACAGGAACCTGAGGGCAACATACCATCTGGGTGGGGAGGAAACAACGGGCTAAAAACAGGAAAGGGACTTCACAGTAGTCATCTCTGACAGCCTGAAGGTAACCAAACAGTGTGACCAGGCAGCAAGGAAGGCTAGAAGGATGCTGGGTTGCATAGGCTGGGAAATCACCAGCAGAAGAAGGGGGTAATAATCCCATTATACAGATCACTAGTGAGGCCAAACCTCAAATACTGTGTTCGGTTTTGGAGACCACCTCTTCGATAGGACATAAACAGGGTGGAGGCAGTTCAGAGAAGAGCAACCAAAATGGTACAGGGCCTGCATCAAAAACCATATGATGAAAGGCTGAAGGAATTAAATTTATACTCCCTGGTAGAAAGGAGGGCTATGACAAAATCAAGTACCTAACAGGAAAGAACAAGGTATAGCAGGGTAGCATTTTCCAAAGAAAAAGATACTCAAGGACAAGCGGTTACAATATGAAATTGGGGGAGGGAGGTTCAGATGAAATGTGAAGAAGTATTTCTTCACAGAGAGGGCGGTGGACAAGTGGAACAGCCTACCAGCAGAGGTAGTGGGGCAAAAACAGTTACAGGATTCAAGAATGCAAGGCGTAGACAGAAGGGGATCTTGGAAGTTAAAGTGGGGGTGGCGGGACCTTAGGCCCATTAGGACCTGCAGGATCACTATAGATAGGTAGGTAAATAGGGTGGACTGGGTAGGCCTGGAAGCCCTTATCTGCTGACAACTGCTACGTTTCTATGGATGACTTTGACACAGAGACACTCCTGTTCAGTAATGCTCCCTACACTGTACACAAAGGCTGAAGTCCACCCAACACCAGGCAATCAGTTTTATCCCCCGGCACCAAACTCACTTATAGCACCCCAACCCCCCCCCCATAAGCCCATGGTTATTTTTTATTCTGTGATGGTCTGGGTTGGACACTGGACCTGTCAGGCAGTTGCCTAGAGGGGGTCAGAATTTTTTTTATTCCCCGATTGGCCATATTGAACATCAGACAAGTCAGGTAGTTTGGGGGTAGAGAGAGATTTTTTTTTATTCCTTGATGGGCCATGTGGAGCTTTAGATTTGTCAGGTAGTTGAGGCACAGGTCAGGAAGTCAAGTCAAGTCATACTTATTTATAACAAGCATTTGTCAATGCCGAATGTTTGCTTGCTGGTATTGGCATTGATATTGCAGGAGTTAGAGAGATGCATAACAGGAATGGCAGTGAAGTACTGAAGTAACGCCAACCCCCACCCTGCAGAGACTGACAGGCATTGGGTGTGTGCCTTTGGGTCGTCGGCCATAACGCTCATGCCATTCCACCTCACCCCACCCTGCAGACACCGACAGGTGTCACGGTGTGCCTTGAGATCTTTGACCCTTATGCTCACTCCATTCCATAAGGAAATAAGCTGAGATGGGTGCAGTATAGGAGAATAGGGTGACTGTTAGGGCCGAATACCCCAAGGCACACATCGATGCCTGTCAGTAGCTGCAGGGTGTGGGTGGAATGGTGTCAGCATTACAGCCGACGAACCCAAGGCTCCCCCCACCGATGCCTGTCAGTCTGTACAGGGTGGGCATTACAGTTGGAAACCCTAATGCCCCGGGTTTCATTGGCAAGCATTTAAACTAGCCAAGGGGGGAGTCACTGAAAAGAAGCATGGAAATCCCAGCCTCCCCCCACCAAACGCATTAGTTAGAGAGGTAAACACCAAGCTAGAGAAGTCAGTATGGAGCAGGACAGGGATAAACGCAGAAAAAGGTGTTAAGGACAGGGATGGGGCTAAAAGGGTTAAGGCCATAAAAAAATATATGGAAGGTGATGAGTACCAATGCCCGTAGTCTGTGCAACAAGCTCCCTGAACTAGTGGCCTTGATGCAAAGAGGGATGCCTGGATATTGTGGCAGTCACTGAAACATGGTACACAGAGAACCATGAGTGGGATGTCAACATACCAGGATACACAGTCTACAGGAGGGACAGGGTGGGTAAAAGAGGAGTAGTAGCTGTCTATATAAGGGAAGATATTAAAGCAACAGAACTAAAGAGTAAACAGGAAGTTGATGAGTCACTATGGGTCACCCTGGAGACAGGAAATGGCATCACAATCTGCATGGGGGTTGTGTACAGACCCCCATCTCAGGGGGAGGAAATGGACAAGAAAATGATAGAATGCATCCTTAAAATGGCAGATAAAGGGGAGATACTGTTGATGGAGGACCTGAATATGCCAGATGTTAACTGGAGTACCTTTGCTGCAGGCACATCCAAGAGATAGGTCAATCGTGATGCCCTACAGGGGGCATGCCTCAGACAGCTAGTGCTGGAACCCACTTGTGAGGGAGCAATCTTAGACCTGGTACTCTCAAATGGGGGAAGGAGAAAGGATCTCAGATTTAGAAGTGGGTAGCCATCTGGGAACAAGTGACCACCAAACAGTGTGGTTCACAATAAACACAGCCATAGAGTCAAGCCATACAAAAACAAGAGTACTGGACTTTAGGAAGGCTGACTTTGGAAAAATGAGAATGTGCCTCAGAAAAGCACTAGCAAATGGGCAAGAACAAGGGGTGGAGGAACAATGGGGAATCATCAAAACAGCCATCGCAGAGGCAACAAGCCTTTGTGTGAAGCAAATTAATAAAACAAAATGAAGGAAAAAGCCACTATGGTTCTCGAAAGAGGTGGCAGGGACGGTTAAGAAGAAAAGGATAGCATTCAGGAAATATAAGGAAACACAGAAGGAGCAGGGCAGAGAACTTTATCAGTTAAAGCAGAAGGAGGCAGGGAAGGCAGTCAGAATAGCAAAGGCACAAACTGAGGAAAAGATAGCCAACTCTGTTAAGGAGGAGGATAAAACCTTTTACAGGTACATTAGGGAGTGAAGAAAGACCAAGGGAGGGATACAGAGACTTAATAAAGGGGAGGGAATGTGGGCAGAGGGTGACAGTGAAAAAGCAGGGATACTGAACGAGTATGTCTGCTCAGTATTCACAATGGATGAGGAGAGGGAGGTACCTAAACCAAACAAGGGAGAAACTCTGATTATGGGGGTCGATACCAGTCCATTCACAGAAGAAAAGGTCTTGAAAGAACTCTTGAAACTGAGGGTGGACAAAGCAATGGGGCCTGATGGGATTCACCCAAGAATACTAAAAGAACTAAGGGTAGAACTAGTAACACCACTGACTACTCTCTCTAACAAATCATGGGAGTATGGAGTAGCACCCAAGTACTGGAGGAGGGCAAATGTGATTCCACTTCACAAACATGGGAGCAGGGTAGAGGCAGGAAACTACAGACCAGTTAGTTTGACTTCAGTGGTAGGGAAAATGATGGAATCACTTCTGAAGGAAAGAACTGTTGAGTACCTAGAGGACAGTGGGGCACAGGATCCAAGGCAGCATGGTTTCACAGCAGGAAGGTCATGTCAGACAAATCTAATAGATTTATTTGACTGGGTGACCAAAGTAGAAGACCAGGGAGGGGCTGTGGATATGGCCTACCTAGATTTTAGCAAGGCATTCGAAACAGTCTCACACAAAAGACTAATATACAAGTTAGCCAGCCTTAGAGTGGGTCCCAAGGTAGTAGCCTGGATAAAAAACTGTCTGGACAACAGGATGCAAAGGGTAATAGTAAACCCAGTCCACAGTGAAGAAAGGAGGGTAACTAGTGGGGTACCGCAGGGTTCAGTACTGGAACCGGTCCGGTTTAATATATTTATAAGTGACATTGGAGAGCACCTGGAATTAAAGGTATATCTTTGCAGATGACACAAAGATCTGCAACGGGGTTGATACACAAGGTGGGGTGGAAAGAATCAAAAGGGACTTGGGCAAGGTTGGAGGAATGGTCAAATATGTGGCAGCTCAGATTCAATGCAAAGAAGTGCAAGGTAATGCATCTGGTTAACAAAAACCCAGGGGAAGAGTACACAGTGGGGTGTGAGTTAATAACAAAAATCGAAAGAGACCTAGGAGTAATTATATCAGATGACCTAAAGGTGGGCAAGCAATGTGAGAAGGCAGTAAGGAGGGCTGGGGGATACTGGGATGCATAGGGAGAGGCTTCAACAGTAGAAAACAGGAAGTTGTTATCCCTCTATACAGACAGTTAGTGAGACCCCATCTGGAGTACTGCATGCAATTCTGGAGACCCTATCTCCACAAGGATATAGGCAGAGTGGAGGCTGTTCAGAGGAGGGCAACCAAAACAGTGCAAGGTCTGCACCAGACGACATATGAGGAGAGACTAAAGCAGCTTAATATGTATACCCTTGAGGAAAGGAGGGAGATGATAGAAACTGATATAGAAACTTTCAAGTATCTCAAGGGAATTAACAAGGTACAAGAGGGTAGTATCTTTCAGAAGACGAGATGTGCAAGAACAAGGGGGCACAATTTGAAGATGGGGGGATGGCTCAGAGGTAATGTTAGAAAGTATTTTTTCACAGAGATAGTTGTGGATGCATGGAACAGCCTTCCTGAGGTGGTTGTGGAGTCAGGAACAGTGGGAGAATTCAAAATGCATGGGACAGGCATAAGGCAATTCTAGTAGGGGGTAGGAGGAAGTAAGCTGTTGATTAACTAGAATCTGCAGCTTATCCATCAGGTAGGGAAATGGGCAGACTGGGTGGGCCAAGCGGTCCTTATCTGGCGTCAAATTCTATGTTTCTGTTTGTTGGTAATTTTGCTCCAGATTTTCAACATGGGCTTTTTGGGACCCCACCTCATGAACAGTGGCAGTATCATTTAGTTATTCAATTCCACAAGGTGATGTCGCACAGCGAGTGTGCCATTCGGTGCCACAGGTGCAAAAACACATTTCGGGCAGGATGCAAAAAATGACAGCTGTACTACTGTTCATGAAGAGGTGTAAAGAAATGGCAATGTTGAAAATCTGGTGTGAAAATATGAAAAAGTGGCAAAATTACGAGTGTGCGTAGAAACTGTGCAATGCACGCTTGTAACGCAATCATTTTTTGGAATGTTTTCACCAAATTTTCAACATGGCCTTTTCTTGGACCTCCCCTCATAAACAGTGGCACTGGGATTTCATTAATCTGTCCCAAAAGTTGATTTCTCACTGCAACCGCACCATTCTGCGACACAGGTGCAAAACCACATTTTGGGAAGGATGCGAAAAATGACAGCTGTACTGTTCATAAGGGAGTGTGACAAAATGGTAATGTTGGAAATCTGGTGTGAAAATACAAAAAATTTATGAATTTACGAGCGTGCGTAGAAACCGCACAATGCACACTCATAATGCAGTCTTTTTTTGGATTGTTTTCACCAAATTTCCAACAAGGGCCTTTTGATCCCGAAAGGTGATTCCACGCAGCGACCACGATATCACCTTTCGGGAATGAGAAACTAAATGACAGTGACAGTGTTCACAAGGTGGGGTCCCAAGAACCCCATGTTGAAAATCTGGGACCAAAACTCCAAAAACTGGCTGAGATATCACCCTAAATTGAAAACCCCCAACTGATTGCCGTTATAGGGCTTACCGTCATTTCTTCAATTCCTGATTGGTCTTTGAAGAGTGCAGACGTGTTTCCAGTCCACAGAAGTACACTGCTCCCAACTTCTGGAGGTAAGTATGGGTGGGAGGTGCAGGGAAGTGGGGTGCACAGAGGAGAGTGCAGACTGGGGAGGGGGCCGGTGGGAATGACAAGGGACCGGTTTCTTTTTCAGGTTTAAAAAAATAAAATAAAAAATGTTGTGGGACTGTTTTCTTTTACAGGAAATATTGCAAAATGGATTTCAGCACACTGGTGTGGGCTCCCAGTGTGCCAGAGTACTGGGGCAATTCTAACCTGGGGATTGGGCACCCTGAGGTCGGCTGAGAACATAGGGCCGCGGGGAAGGGCTCACATTCGACACCGGGAGTGGGCATCCCAGTGTCGGAAACATCAAAGAAGTATTTTATGGCACACTGAGGTGTGCTCCCAGTGTGCCACATTAATGAGATGAGGGGGGGATACATACGAACAGAGGGACTGAGCACCCCGATGTCGGCAGGGAATGGGGAGCGGAGGGTATGGGGCAGGCAGCAGCAGTGGGAGGGAGCTAATTTGTTGTCTTGCCATGTGACTAGTTGGGAGGGAAGGGAGACTGCTGCTGCAATGACTGAACTGCCCCTGATTGCAACGGCAGATTTCACGGAGGGTGTGGGGCGAGCAGCAGCAGTGGGAGGGAGCTAATTTGTTGTCCTGCTGTGTGACTGGTTGGGAGGGAGGGGAGGCTCCTGCTGCAATGATGAAACTGCCCCTTATTTCAGCGGCAGATTTCTTTCAAGTGCGGCACTCACTCTGAAACTGCCATCACTGCATCATCATGCATTCATTGGTGGCCGATGGACAAGCCCATTAAAGCATTTGCTAGATTGGCCACAACACTGCCACACCTCTGCAATGCTCTACTATCTCAATATGTTTCTTGCGCATTGCGTGCGCAAGCAAACATAGAAAGACACTTTTCAAAATTATCAAAGCACCTGTACAACAAAAATATTTAAAACAAGCACAATACTACAAAAAAAAATAATCAACAGCAATCAAGTTAAAATATGCAGTAATTCCCAATTAAAAGGCATCTAAAATGCTAATTTAAATAAGTTTTTAGGGCAGTCTTGAAGGTCTCAGTGGACAAGCACTCTCTAACCTGATGAGGTAGACACTGCCACGGGGTCGGGGCCATGAATGCAAAAAATCTCGCCCTGTGGTCTTCAAACGGCCCCTGGGAACCTCTAGCAATCCCTTGTCAGTGGAACCAAGTGGACAGAGGGGGTGGTAGGGACACAAAAGGCCTTGCAAATAGTACAGCTCCTGTCTGTGTAGGGCCTTATAGATCTGCAAACCGACCTTGAGGGTGATCCTCCACTACACCGGTAGCCAGTGCAGCTCGCAGAGCACAGGCGTGACACGGCAAGATCTAGATAAGCCCATCAACAGTCTGGCTGCCATATTCTGCACCAGCTGCAGGCGGCGAAGACACCAAGAGCATTTGTAAAATTCACAAGTAACCTTTTATTATTACCAACAACAGTAAAATAAAAAATAAAAAATGTTTAGTAAAACTATTTACAAAGAAATACTATGAACGATTAAGGCACATTTATTCACGATTCAGGAAGGGCCAGGCAAGCTGTAGGCGAAATCCAGAACTTAATACTTGAAATGAACCAGGTTTTTGTTTTAACGTATGACAAACATGTTACCTCTTAAGAAGTGTTAGCTTCAGACTGTCAGGTTTAATTGTATTCATAATAAACTTATTCATTTTTACGAGAGTGGAATGCACATCACTACTCAATTCCTGTTGTGCCACAGTGCAGTTCCCTGTACCAGCATCACAGCACCCCCATAAGGGCCGTGGACCTCCTGCGAACACTCTGTTGGTGGCTCTTGCTGTTACACATCTGCCCTTCGGTGGCCCATGGGAAAAACTCAAGTGTGCAGGAACAAGTACAGTAGCTCCAGAAAAGAGTGTGAAATCCTGCCACTAATGTGATTAAAGACGCTGGAATAATGTGGTGCCACCACAGGTTCACTACTGTGCCATGGAGTTTAAGTTGGGTGCGTGGTGGGTGGGCCTGATTCCAGACCATTTTTAAATAGCCAGAAATGTCTTCTGTCTCCAGCTGTGAAGTAACGGGTGGGGTGCGATATGGGGAGTGGAAAACAACAGCATCAGGTGCATAATGCTGGCAGGCAGGCCCAGCCAAGCTAAAGCACCCAGACTACTGGGTCCACTTTAATCCCCTCTCTGGTAGGGAACGTTCTGACATATTCTCCTCGTGGCTGGTCCCACCCAAAGGGGTAATTCTGGGAGCAAGTGGCAACAGCTCAGTAACACAGGATCAGGAGTGTCCGTATGGTATGGAGTTTAGCACACTTAGTAAGAGGGAGGGGGACAGAAAAGGAAGCAATATTTGTACTGGGGAATGTTTACTACATCTTCAATCACGCAGATGTAGTATATTGCACTGCCCCTTCCTCTTTGCTAACCAGGCTTGACTCCCTCCTATACACCTTCTGCCATTTTGCCACAAACTCCCCCCTCAAAACCCACCACTGCAATCTCCTCTCCACCCTCGGTATACCACCTCTAATCCCATTGTCATTTCATCCACTCCATCTCGTTTATATCCAAATTTTGGTTTAACCTGCTCTACCCTTACCCGTCAGAGAGGCTAGCACCAGCAGTAACTTCACCTTACACACTACGCTCAAGGGACTCCCATTCCTTCTCCTTCCCCAAACCTTCCTCAACTGCTGGCAAATCCACCTTCACCTATAGGCTCCCTTCACTATGGAGCCAACTACCACATCTCCTATGGAACGCACTCTCCCACAATTCTATCAAAAATCAAATATGTCAACTTCCACCCCCCACATGTGCCTGCTTCTAGCCAATCCCAGATTAATGTCCCTATCTCCCAGTCTTCAACAAATAAGGTTATGTAACTAAGACATTCTAGCTATTACTCCTGGAAACAGTTTACCCCTCAGGTTCTCCCCATGTGTACTATATGTCAGTAACTGCTCTAAAGCATCTTGTATTATAAGTCACTATCTCTTCTCAATCATACAGTGACCATTACTTTCTCCAACTGTAATTATTTCTGCATAGATGCATTGCTTCTTCTAGCCAAACTCAATTGGTCTCATATGGCCCTTTATGTACAGCATATATATTTGATGTATTTATTATGTAGTATGTGTTCCTTTATCCCTGGCACCCCCAGGTAGCCTTTGAAAACTTAGCCTTGGCTCAGTGCTCCTTTCCAGTTAAAAATTGTTACACTAACATTAAAGCACATGATCCAGGGGAGAATCTTTCTTTCCCAGAAGTTAAAGGTATGCTCTTCTAAACAATATCTGTGGCCTTTGATCCACAGAGCATAAGTACAGCATTGGGCAAAGAGATACCACCTTCTCACTCCCCCCCCAAAACTGCATGTTTTCTAGGGGACCCTGGAGTCTGTGAGAAGCGCTTGAGATTTGCAATGCCACAGAACAGAACATTTCAATAGGAAACAACATAATTCAACCTCCAATTTTCACCATAAATAGTGTGGAGCTTTATGAGAACAGAGGACCTCCAGGAATATGTTAAAGTAGTCAAGAGAGTCAGCTTGACCACAGAGCTCAATCATCATGGAAGGAAAAGGACATTAGTGCATCCAGAAAAGCCGGAATGTAATTCAGCACCACGTCTAAAGTGCAGTCACAGTGCATGCTTACTGCGTGTCAGACACAGTTTGTTCTCTAGTTTAGAGCTCTATCATTAATTAAACCAGTGGTAAACCGAAAACCTTTTGAAAGTTATGACAAAATATGCAGTGTTTCACTATTTATTTTCAGTTCACTGGTGTACCTGCTGCACACTGTTTGCAAGCTACAGCTCCGCTTTCATTTCCAAAGGACCCAGGTTGGCAGGGCAAGCACATAGGACTCCCTGAAACACTGAAGAAGAAAAAAAAAATTAACAGAAGGACTTGTTCAACCACCAATAACTAAGATATTTGGATCCTAGACTCAGAGCACCGAAGACAGTAAGCATTATTTATTATTTACTTATTTCAAAAGTTTCACTAGGAAAGGCACACTGGGCAGAATTTGCTCGTTTCCAGATGTGTCCTGGGGGAGAAGGGGAGAGGGAGTGGACATACAGTGCAAGGAGGAATGCAATGTAATAAATTATCACGTGAAATTATAAGCAGGATAACATAAATGCACGAATAGTTCATCTCACAATCATACTCTAGTAAAGTGCAACTTGATTACAACAGGGTTATGCCAAGTGAAGAGCTCATATAGCATGCAAGGTAGCAAGCAGGGAAATGGGGTGACAGGAGTGCATGGTGTGGGAGATAGAGAGAGGGAAGGGATTGGCAGAAGGAGAGAAAGGGAGTTAGTAGCAACAGGAGGAGGGGGAGATGTAGTCGAGTAGAAGCGTGAGAGGAGGCATGCCAGATTGGGGGGTTCACACATAGGAGAGTCAATGAGAGAAGGCAGCCTGGCCAGCAACGGTGGATCTGGAGGGTATGGCCAGGTACATGAATAGAGGTTTCTAAGGGAGTGGGAGGAAGGGGGTGGAAGGGTAACAGGAGGAGAAAAAAAAAAAAACTTTTCTGGAATCACACCACCAGTGTAAGAGCATTTTCAGTAAAAACAGAGTGATACTACAAGTGCAGTAGCTTTGTGATTAGTTCCTGACAAATTTATAGTTCAGTAAATGTCTTCAGATTTCAGTGGCCAGTTAATGTGTGGTACCACCACACTCTATGGCACTTATAAGTGGTTGTATGCACTTTATTCGGGTTATGAGAACAGTGAAGCAAAGCATTAGGACGCTGACACAAAATAACAAGCATTTCTCAATGCTGAACGTTTGATGCTTGTTAAACAATTTTTTATTTTTTATTGTTTTGATCCCAACTTTTGAAGAGACTTCTTTTAGGATTCGCCTTATAGGCAGGACATGCACCATTTATAGTATATTGACCGAAATATCATTTCTCACCAGAGGTGCGAAAACACATCTCGTGTAGGATATTTAAAATGACACGTCATGTTTATGAGGTCATGTGCAAAAATTGTAATGTTGAAAGTTTGGGGTCAAAATATTGAAAATAACCAAAGTTATGAGCCTATGTTCATAAATTTCAACATAGGCTCATAACTTTATTGGTTTTTAACATTTTTGTCCCAAATTTTCAACGTAGCCTTCTTATGATCCCACCACATGAACAAATGCAGAGAAAATTTTCAACTCCTGCCTGAAAGGTGATTTCGCACAGCAACTGTGAAATCACCTTTCAGGATGAGAAAATGTCTTTTTTTTGCCAGGATTTGAAAAATGACAGCTGTCACATTTATGAGATGCTGTGAAGGAATGGATGTGTTGAAAAACTGGGGGCAAAACACTGAAAATTACAAAAGTTACAAGCCTACATTTGCAAACTTCCACGAAGGCTCATAACTTTTCTTTTTTTTTTTATATTTTTATGCCAAATTCTCAACATAGCCTTCCTAAAACTCCACCTCATGAACAATAATAGAGAAAATTTCAACTACTACCCAAAAGGTGATTTCACGCAGCAACTGTGAAATCACTTTTTGGGATGTGAAAACACATTTTGGCCAGGATCTGAAAAATGACAGCCGTCACATTTATGAGGTACTGTGAAGATAAACAAGTTGCCGTTTCAAAAATTTGGGGGTAAAATATTGAAAATTACCAAAGTTAGGAGCCTGAGTTTGCAATCTTCAACATAGGCTCATAACTTTTTTTTTATATATTTTTTTACACCAAATTTTCAAAATATCTTTCTTCTGACCCCACCTCATGAACAATGGTGGAAACAAATGTAAACTCCTGCCTGAAAGGTGATTTCACACAGTGACCGTGAAATAACCTTTTGGGGCAGATTTACCCAATGTCACATACACTGATCATGAGGGGGTGTCCCAAAAAAGGTATGTTAAAAATCTGGGGCAAAAATATTGAAAAATGGCAAGTTATGCTACTAAGTTCAAAACCCAGTTGAAATGCACTGAATCGCATACCTGATTTCTTCAGTTCGCAGTCGCGTATTGAGGAGTGAAAACATGTCTGCGGTCGAGAAAGGAGTATAGCGTCAGACCCCCAGTGGGTAGGTAAGGGCTGGGGGGTGCTGGGGGGTTGGATGGGGGGTGGAAGAAAAAATTACTCACCTTAGTAATGTTGTTTCTTCTAATGGAGTCTTGCTATATTATAGACATTAGCAGTTTGATCCAGCTCTAGAACTGCCCCGGAGTGAAATGGTTAAAACTATTCCAAAATAGAATTTTGGCACGAGAGCAGCTCTATCTGTGTCATTTCAAACTTGAACTGTCAGATCTTTACGAGCCAAACTCACTAAGGTCTGTGTGGAAGCTGTAACCTACACTAGCCAAATGGCTACCTAAATAATAACAACCATTGATGGTCCCAACACCCAAGACTCAAGTTAGGGACCAGAAATACTAACACCATTCTAATAATATGAAAATGGAACATAAGTATAATAAAACACACACACGTGTACACACACACCCCCAAAGTCCCAAAGGGACAAAATGCTAACAGGACATAAGTAGTGCCCACACTAAGTTGCCCGCACCCCACCAAGTAGAGGTTCTGAAGGGCAGGTCTAGATATAGCAAGACTCATAGAAGAAACAACATTACTAAGGTGAGTAATTTTTCTTCAAACAACATGAAGTCTTGCTATATTATAGACATTAGCAGAATACACAGCAGTACCTCCATGGAGGAGGGGCAGAACCTACTTACGGAATAGGCTCTGAAGAACAGCTGTGCCAAACCGAGCATCTCTCCTGGCCTGGACATCCAGGGAGTAATGCTTGGTAAAAGTGTGTACCGTTTTCCAAGTAGCAGCCTGGCAAATCTCTAATAAAGGGATATCTCTGGCAGCAGCTAGAGACGCAGCTGTACCCCTGGTAGAATGAGCCCTCAAACCGGGGTCTGCCCACTTTCTGATAACAAAATTGGATACAAGAGACAATCCACCTGGCTACTGATCTCTTAGTGGCAGGTTTGCCTTTCCCAACTTCATCACAGGTAAGGAAAAGTTGGAGGGATTCGAACCTGTGACCTTTGGTACGCTCTATATAATAACTAAGAGCTCTCTTAACATCCAGGCTGTGCAACCTCCTCTCACCGAAGAGGAGTGATCAGTGAAAAATACTGGAAGGGAGATAGATTGATTAAGATGGAAATCTGAAACCACCTTAGGCAAAAACTTCCTATTAGTCCTAAGGACTACCTTATCCCTGTGGAAAGAAATAAAGTCAGTCTCCACTGACAAGGCTTGCAATTCACTTATGCGTCTGGCAGAAGTGATAGCCACTAGAAAAACAGTTTTCCAAGTTAGGTACTTAAGCTCTGCAGAAGACAGAGGTTCAAAAAGGGGGTTGCATTAACTGGGCAATGCAAACATTAAGGTCCCAAGCAGGGGCCGGTTCCCGAAAGGGAGGATTAGTATGGAGTAATCCCTTAAAAAACTTGGAAAACACAGGATGAGAGGAAAGAGGGGATGACTTTCCTGCTGACACAAAAGCACACAGCTGCCAAATGAACTCTCAGGGTAGCTGGTCTGAGACCCAAGGAATTAAGATGTACCATGTAATCTAACAAAATGGGCAATTCAGCAGATTCTGGGAAATATTTTTCAGCACACCAAATGGAAAACCTTTTCCATTTAGAACTATCAAGTAGTTCTAGTGGAAGGCTTTCTGAAAGCCTTTAGATCTCAAGAACACCCTGAGAGAGGTGTAAATCAGCAACCTCTAACTCCTCAAGAGCCAGGCCTTGAGGTTGAGGGATTTGAGGTCCGATACCAAACCCTTCCCTGGGCACAAGTCAACAGATTGTGATTCCTGGGGAGGCACGGGAAGATGGACTGTCAGAGACAGAAGGAGGGGTACCAGGGCTGCCTGGCCAATCTAGGGCAATCAGAATCACCCTGAAAGGCTGAGATCTGATTTTGACTAGTACTTTGAATAGGAGAGAAAGGGGGAAAGCATAGAGGAACTTCCTCCCAATCCAGAAGAAGGGCATCCAGGGGAACTGAGCCCAGCACTGGAGGCCTGCAACAGAACAGAGGAAGTTTGTGATTGTCTGGGGCTGCAAAGATCTATCTGAGGGATGCCCCACCTGGCAAAAAACTATCCTCAGCACTTGAGGATCCAGGGACCATTCGTGATGGCCCTGGAAATCCTGCTGAGGGCATCCGCTAGGACATTGTCCTTCCCTGGAAGATGAACTGCTATGAGGGAAGTGTTCAGGAATAGGCCAGAGACCACAACTTCATTGCCTTGGTGCACAAGGCCGAAGACCGAGTGACCCTGTTTGTTGATGTACCACATTGTTGTGGTGTTGTCTGTTCTGACTTGTATCACCTTGTCGTGACAGATGCAGAAAAAGCTTGAAGAGCTAAAAAGACAGCTCTGAGTTCCAGCAAATTGATGTGGAGCAGAGATTCCTGGGGACCAAACTCCCTGAGTGGAAAGGTCGCCCATGTGGGCTCCCAACCCAGAAGGAAGCATCTGTAGTGAGAGTCAAGTCGTGAGAAGGGAAATGAAGGGACCCCCGCTCTTATATTGCTCTGATCCTGCCACCACTGGAGAGCTAGGATTAAGGTTCGAGTCACTGGGACCAACTTGAAAGGGGTTCTTCTCTGAGACCAAAAGGTTCTCAAGTGAAACTGAATGTCTCTCATCTGAAATCTGGCTCCCTGCACAACAGCTGTGGATGCAGCCATGTCCCCAGGAGCTGCAGAAAGTGTCTTGCTGGTCGAGAGACCTGCAGAGTGAAGGAAGAGGCCAGAGCCACTAAATTCCTTACCCTTTCTGGGGAAGAAAGGCTCTGGCTAGCTTTGTGTCCAATTCTGCCCCTATAAAGGTGAGTACCTGGACTGGTTCCAGAACCGACTTTGGTAGGTTTAGCAGAAAACCCAGGGAGGTGAGAAGCTGCTGGGTGACCTGCAGGTGAGATTTTCCTGTTCTGGGGACTGGCCTACAATGAGCCAGTCGCTAGATAAGGGAAAACAGCAATCCTCTGCCTCCTTAAGTGGGCCACTGCCACTGCTAGACACTTTGTGAATACCCTTGGGGCAGAGGTAAGGCGAAGGGCATTGCTCTGAACTGGTAATGACCTGAGGGCAGTTCGAATCTGAGGTACTTTCGATGGGATCTTCTGATTAGGACATGGAAATAGGCATTCTTGAGGTCCAGGAGGCTAGCCAGTCCCTGGCCTTAGGGAAGGTAAAATCATTGCCAGAGTTACCATTTTGAACTTTGGTTTCAAAAGATGCTTGTTCAGATATCTGAGATCTAAAATGGGCCGCCACTATCCTGTCTTTTTTGAGGTAAGGAAGTATCTGAAATACAGACCCCTGCCCTGATGCAGGGAGGAACCCTTCTACTGCTCTGAGAGCTAACAGGGATGAGACCTCTGTTTTCAGAACGAGGGTCTCTGAAGCACTTGTGTAGAAAAAGTCTGCTTCTCAACTTGGGAAACTTTTTGAAGCTGAGAACCAGACCCTGGCTTACTACTTCCAGAACCCACTTGTCTGGAGGTTAAAGAAGCCCAATTCTGACTGAAGTAAGCCAGCCTGCTCCCCACTGGTACAGGAGAATCGGCCCTGGGCACCCCATCAGGGTGCCTGTTTCGGAGGAGCTTTAGGCTGGGGGGTGGGAGCAGGTCTGCCCACCCCTCGTCTGCCCCTGCCTCTGAAGAAGCCCTCTGAGCATAGGGCAGAGGAGGCCTGAGTCTGGTAGAAGGCCTGTGAAAGGCCTACCCCTACCCCTGGGGCATGCCTTTGAGGAGTGGCTTGCCGCCTCAGCCTGGGCACTCTTGTAAGTAGTCCTATATTCATCCATCTTCTTCATGTAGTTCTCTGTCTGCTCTCCAAACAGAGAATTTCCCACCACAGGAAAATCCATAGTCTTAGTCTGGGTATCCTGTGACACTCTAGTACACCTGAGCCAGGCCAACCTACGAAAAGCTACAGATGTGGCCATGACCCTAGAGGAAACATCATTAACATCCACAGCAGCATGAAACTGAACCTTAGAGGCTTCAATGCCATCAGCAGCCACCTGTTCTAGTTCACTAGCCAGTTGGCCATGGGCCTGCTTGTCCAATTGCATAACAGTATCCCATCTAGATTTCTGATACCTAGCTACATAAGCCATATAATTTGCTTGCCTGAGTCCCAGAGAGGCTGCCATATACTGTTTTTTTTTTGCCATGGCATCAATCTTCCTGGAATCCTTGTCAGGAGGATGTGAAGCAAGGGAACATTAGCTTTTATCACAGGCAGCAGCCTGAACTACCTCAACATGACTGCATTGTTGAGAAAGGAATTTGTATCAGGCCTGACAATGTATACCTTCTGTCCATCTTTTTATCTACAGGAGGCACAGAATTAGGAGCTTTAAAATTTTAATTGTTTGTTTCCTAAAGACTTATGTAAAGGAATAGACAATCTCCTAGACTCTGGAATATCCATCATTTCTACAAAATCAGGCTCCTCTTGCTCATCCACAGCCTCTTCTAAAGGAAGCTGGAGGGTTTCAGCAACTTTTTATAAAACAGCATAGGGGAGATTCTAAAGGTCTGTCTGGGGAGATGTCCGTTCAATGGGCACACCAGACCTTCCCAGCCACATTCATACTGATCATAATCCTCCTCCCTCCTCTGGTTCATAAAATTCTCAATATCATAATCCTGAACCACTGGGACCGGACGAACTGACCTTTTACCAGATAGTGGTGGTTCGGACGGACCCTGAGACAGAGACTGGACAATTTGTATGGCTTTTGCTATCTCTGCAGCAGTTGGAGAAGGAATTTTGGACTCCAGACCTGCTGATTTTCTTGTTTTCTTTACTGGAATTGGTTCCTCAGAACCAGCTTTTCTTTTGGCCGAGGAAGTCTGGCCCTGGTCAGAGGGCACTCCCTCTGGTACGGTTGGCACCGAACCGGGCTGGCCATCCGGTCAGCGGACTTTTGGCTCTCGCCCCGAGCCTGCCCAATCTTTTTTCCAGGGTGGCTGCAGGAAATTTACATACCTGGCAGTCTGACTGGAGGTGGTCAAACCCAGACAATAAACACATGGGTGTGGGTCAGCCTTGGCAAAGACTTCCCCACAAACATCACAGTGTTGAAACCCAGTGGGCCCGGTTTTCTTTTGGGTTTCATAATGCCAGCCTAACCAAAAAACTTGTCCCTTTAACGGCAGTGCCAGGCAAGACACCCTTATCGTCGTTCCTAACCGTGTCATAGTATTGGAAAAAACGTATACTGCTTTTTAGAACCGATAAGAACCGGGAACCGCACTCTAAAATAGTAACTTTTTAGTTTTAAATGAGTTTTAAACTCCACTGATCGGTTCAAAACCGAACCGATAACTTACAAGTTCCACAAGACAAAACCTTCATTTACTTACAGGTTACCACAGATAGAGCTTGAAACCGAACGGTTTTGCGGTAAAATAAAACTATTCTCGGTTAAATCCAACCGAGAAAACACTTTTTAAACCGAGAAATGAACCGAGCAGAAGGAGAAATCTCCGGAGCGACTGTTCACTGAGGCGGAGTAAAGAATCTGACAGTTCAAGTTTGAAATGACACAGATAGAGCTGCTCTCGTGCCAAAATTCTATTTTGGAATGGTTTTAACCATTTCACTCCTGGGCAGTTCTAGAGCTGGATCAAACTGCTAATGTCTATAATATAGCAAGACTTCATGTTGTTTGAATAACAGCGCAACAGACATTGATGGATGGTTTTCTTTTTGCAGGTTTACAAAATAAAAAATGACAAGGGACAGTTTTGTTGTTACAGGTTGTGACACTGGGGGATTGGGCACCCCTCAGTGTCACTGTTATATTAGCAGTAGTGGGAGGGGCTCCCTGGTGCTGCAGTACTAAAAGGGGCAGGGTGGGTGGCAGCTGTCACAGGGAATTGGTCACCCCATGCCGCTTTAATAACGGGCTGGCCTCGGGAGCTACAGTGAGGGCTGAAACAGACATCGATGGCCACTTTTCTTTTTTACAGGTTTTAAATTATAAAAAAAAAAATGAAGATGGAGGGACACTGGGGGATTGGACACCTGCAGTGTCACTGTTATATTTGGCAGCACCAGGAGTGGGTTCCCCGGTGCTGATTAACTAAAACAGGCAGGGTGAGGGTAGCAGCTAGCACGGGGGACTGTGCACCCTCGTGCCATAATAGGGGTTGGGCTGGGGAAGGGCAGCTACCACAGACATTAATGGATGGTTTCGTTTTGTAGAGGCTGACACGCTCCTGCTATGAAAAGCCATTAGCTGTTTGCTGACCAGCTTCATGTAAATCAGAGGACTGAATCCCTCTCTGATTAGAACGGCTCAGTTCTTTAAAGTACACAAAGTTTCTGCCCATCAGGCAGAGAGTGGTGTCAGGACCACAGCGCGTGATCATTGATGTAGACTGCCGAGCCCATTCTTTTGTGAACTACAATGGGCTCAGCACTGCCACACCCCTGAATCCCTAGTCACTCCTGACTAAACATCTGGTGTGCATGCACGTATGAAATGTAAAAACTCCTTTCTGGCATTACAATGCCAAAGTTGGAGCATGCTCACTACCACAGAAATGTGCAAAAAAAACAAACTGATACTGTAGTGTGATAACTGCCTCAAGTGTAGGAACATTCTCAGTTCCCAACAAATTTGTCAATGTAGTCAAATTAAAGCAATCAGTTACTCTCCATGGCACACATAACTGCAAGACAGATTTCATGCATGTAACATTCTTTGGGTTGTGAGCAGAGCGAAGCAAAACTGAGCTGTTCAGACACTCAAAGGACAGAAATGAAACCTCTCATATAACAAGAAAAGAGGGCCATGAGAATGATGTACTTTCTGTTGCAGCCCCTTGATCACCACAGTGGTCCCCTTCAGCTTGTGTGACCTCCCAGCAGCACACAATCATTTTCTGCCACTTACACACCTCCTCTTACCCTGAACCTACTGCTTTGGGGTGGGGTCTATGGGGAGCTAGCCACATAGTGCTCCAACATAAGCCAGGATTCCAGGAGGTGCTGGACAGTCGAATTATCATTGCCCGAGAGTGCCAGCTTCATCCAGCACACCTTATGGGGTTTTTCCATTTTCTATCCCTTCCCCAAGGATGCTGACACAAAGGGCTCGGTGATCCATGTGCACACAGACATGCGACAGCACACTTCAGATTGAGTCGGAGTCCTCCCTCCCTACTTCCAGCTCCACCTGCACCGTGCCACCCGTTGTCACCCAGGTGGGGGGCAGGACAGCAGAATCTGCAATCCTCCCTCCCCCAAGGAGAGAATCCTTTGGGAAGCTCGAACCTCCTCTCCCAGCTGGCCCTCCAGCATTGAAAATTCATTCCTGAACCCACATCACTGACGTCGTTAGCAGTAGCCTATTGCTGCGCTGACAGGCCAGCCTCACATAAATCCTTTGTAATGAATTTTCTTCTTTTTAATCATACCTGTTTGGGAGACCTTTTTGTTTTGTGCCCAAGGGAGGTCATCACCATCACACACTGTGATTCACCGGGTCTAGCCCATTCATTTGGTATTTAGCTGCTAGACGCTATGGGCAGGGGAGCATTCTATTTGTGTTTTAATAGGAGGGAACTGATTTGGGGTTGACTTCATAGTTAATTGTTAAAGGTACAGTACACTGGCTTCTGTGAATCTGCAGCAAACCACGTCATACGTATTACTGGTGAAGCCACCTTTGTCAGTGATCATAAATCAATAAAAGTGCATCACAGCATTCCAGCACACCATCATCAATGGGCCGGCCAACTGCAGGCACTTTTTCACCTTGAAAAAACACCTCAAGTAGTGTGAAACACTGGTGATGGTGTACTGGATGACTGTGGATACAGGGATATGGATCACGGTGTTGGGGGGGGGGGCTGGACACCATGATGGTACGGACAGCGATTTTTATTCCCACTTTTTTACCACTCCCATAACTGAATAACTCCATCTGCTGTATGGTCGGCCACAATTTCGAGCCCTTATCGCAACCACAAGAGGAGCTAGTACCATGGACTGTTGTTCCTTCCCAACCTGAAGCCCGTGAGTAGACTCCACAGCACTCTCATGCCTCTACTGGCCTGATGTGGAACCCAGGTTGCATCACATGGAAGCGCAATATGCACCTTCAGTGCCAATGGGCTGGGCAGGTGATGGCTGTTCATCACTTCCCACTCTTGAGTGCGAGGACAAGAAAACCCTCTGGTGGAGAAGTGACCGGTAGTGGGAGGGGGGCTGGACTGCATCATGTTTATCCTGCATGTACCAGGGTGTTTCCTTGCTTTTCTGTCCTACCACTCAGATGCCGGCACACACAGAGCTCCAAGCGCATGCATACAAGTGTGCCCTGTGCGTAGCCTGCCCAAGAGTTCCCCTTTACTGCAGTATCTCGCTGTACTGTCACTTGTGGTCACCCAGATGGAAGCTGAATGGCACAGGAAGTGACCCTATGACACCACAGGACAGCATCCTCTAGGACACTCAGTTTTCTTTCCCCAGGCCAGCCCTCAACGACCCAAGTCATCGGCCTGGCAAGTGATAGCACTACCACTGTGCCAATAGGTTGGATGGCTGTTCTTAAGTTAGGCATCTCTCTGGAATATGAACTTCGGACACATTTACTACATCTTTTGGCACAGGGTGCAGTACAGAAGAATGGTATGGGCCAAACCTGGGACTGCTGAGAAAAGAACAGTTACTCACCTTAATGATAGATTTTTGAGAGAGTCTCCTCCATTGGGCCACTCCTATGGAACTGTAAGCCATTGGCGTCAGGACCACTCAGAAACTTCTGCTAGCTGACAGCCACCCATGATGACGTGCAATGTCTGCAACTATATAATTGTGGGGGGGCCCCATTGCTCCTCAGTTCTCCACTGGAGATAAGTTCGGGAGGACTCTCACCATGAAGGATCAGAAGACCAGACCAGTACCAGGCATACAAGGAGAGGTATAGGGCTGGAAACACAGTATACATAAGGCACTTAGGCACACCTCTAAACAAAGCAGTGGACAAACCTGTCAGCTGATACCTTAGAAAGGAGGAAGGTGGGTGGGTGTGCTGTGGCCCAATGGAGGAGATTCTCTTGTAGATTCATTATTACAGCGAGTAACTATTTTATCTTTATCAAGGATATTGCCTCCATTGGGCCACGACTTTGGAACAATTGCCAAGCAGTACACAGAGTATTCTGGGAGGATGGCAAAGTCTGGTATGCAATCTGGACAGAAGGCTTTGCAACACCGCAAGACCAAAACCAGAATATCTACAAGGGGTGATGTCTAGACTACAGTGCTTAGTGAAAGTATGCCCACTGCTCCATATACAAGCAGCACACATCTTAGCTGTAGAAACATTCTGAAAGCAAGCAACAGAAGCGGCCATACCATGTGTAGGGCAGCCACGCACAGCAATAAGACATTCTAGGAGCGTGGATATGATTCACTATCCACACTCTGGCAGTTCCACTGGAGCAGTCTGATTGGCTGAACATCTTTAAGCTAAGCTCTTGCCACTAACCAGGCAGTATATCCCCCAACCCCACCCTGTGACATCAGATCTTTCTTTCTGCTGCAAGAACAGGTCACTTTCTTTGCAGCTTCCACTTACGTTCTCCAGTGCCCCACTAGTAACATTTCTTCAAAGTTTTCGAGTTCATTCAATTGCTTCTCTCAGTTCCTTCAACTCCTTTCAACAATCGAAGATGGAGCAACGGAAGCCTAGATTTAAATTACGTGTATGGTGCCAGCAGAAGATGTGTGTGTACAGGCTGGGTGAGCAACATGACGTTGCAGGGTGCAGGCTATACTTTTTTTTTTTTAAACTTTTTATTTATTGAATTATGCAATAAAACATTCAACTGACATTCTCACGATTTCAAGGCACAGAAATTCTGACACACAGGTATTATCTTCACAAGGAGAATATTCTTAGAATACAGTGTAACACATCTGAGGGTAAAACAGAAATCTGATATATCATGACAGCAGTATAACATACATAAAATCCCAAAAGATAGAACAGAAGTGGCTGCTGGGTGCAGGGTACACTTAACCATGCTTCCTGAGTCTCCTGAGGACAGAAACCTCTGGCTCTTTCTGGGTCGGGCATCAGAACTGGATCCACAGTACCGCCCTAAAGGCCAGAAGAAGGCCTCGGCTGCAGCCAGGGTGCCTTAACAACTTGCAGCCTTTGAGGTGGAAGTGGCAGCTGCCGTGGTGGTCACCTCCTCTGTCTCAGTGCTGTTCCTGATACCAGCATCAGGAGTCATTCACTGGAGAGTTAAGAGAGATGTTTCTGGCTCTTCAGACTTTACAGTAGAGACCTGCCCCCCGTGGTGCTAAAAGCCAGCAACGTTGGCACTTGTTGTGGGACCGGGAGTAATCGAGGTCCTCTCCCTGTCCCTCAAATTGCCCGACTGCTTGACAGCTGTCAAGTGCTTCTTGGCTGATGGACAGGTCGAAGGCTCTTCAATTCCCCCATCAAGCTAGTCAACTCTGACTCCAGTTGAGCAGGCTGCTGAGATTTTTCTCAAGCCTGCCGACCAGTTGTTGGACAAGGTCAAGGAATTAGTCTTGCAGATCTCAGTGCTCTCTGTCCTCACCCAGGAGGATGTGATCTGGTTGGTGTCACTGTGTGGCCCTCGATGGAAGCAGCTTCTACTGGAGCTCAGGTCTTCCATGTCTGTGATGCTGAACATGGACAGGTACATGGTTTGCAGCAACCAGCCAAAAGGCCCTTCTAGCTGTTGACAGACTGGTCAATGGTCGAGGTCATAGTCAAGATCACAGTCAAGGCATTCCCGCTCTCAATCCGGCTCAACTAGGAGGTGTTGCATCGACAATCCTCCTTGTCCTCGTCCTCGCGTGAGGAGAGACAATACCACAAGATGCGCTGGTGCTACGAGGAGCTCTTCTGGCAACAGTGGGCCTTTGCAGAGTAGGGCTTTACCCTGGGACCTTTAATCTCCTGGCTGTTTACAGTGGTACCCCTGCTGGTTCACAAAACGCAAATGCGCACCACAGCTGCTTCTCCACCTCTTCAGGTGGAGCCACCACCACCACAACTGAAGGCAGGTGCTCCAACTAAGGAGGTCATCTGCTTGGCCACTGGCATGCCAGGCCAATTGTTGGTGAGGATTACCCTGGGTTAGGATACCTGGGAGGTCTGTGGCAAGAAACAGTTGAGGGCCATTAATGAGGAGGCACTGGATGGTTTGGATCATGAATTCATGGCCTCCTCTGAGACTCCCCTCCTCGACCACAACTCAGTTGAGGAACTTACTACCAACCACGGCCACTATCCTTTGGGGTGCTCCTCCAACTCATCTTGGAGTCCATGTCTCTCCCGTTTGAGCCAGTCCAAAAAAGACAGCCAAGTATCCCCTCATGGACATTCTGGACTGTGAAGAATCCTCTCGGGTTGCTTTCCCTGTGGCTGAGACCCTTTGGGAACTGGCCCTGGAGCTTTGACAGCATCCAGCATGCTGCCCAGAACCCTCTGCTTGCATGATCCACAAGTATGTAGTCCCCTTGGGCTCTCTTTTGGGGCTTTTGGAACACCCCTCTGCAGAGGGGTTGGTCAGAGATTCAGTGTTCTGCAAGTCTGGACACCAGAAGGACATGGACAAGCTTGTTAGTTGGGTGTTTTTTTATGGTTTAACATTTATTATTTTGTTATTCACAGTATTTTTTTTTCCTCCCCACCTAACCCCCCTTCAGGCCAACTGCCCCAAGGACCTACACCTCTCTCGATTCCACCGCCAATCCCGACCGCATATTGCAGCCACCTCAGGGTACCCAGACAAAACCCTTCGTCAGGTGGGTCCTCCGCTTCCGAAGAAAAGGGGCCTGGCAGCCTAGGCATTGGCCCTGGGTGCTGCTGCAGTTGGGTCGATTGTAATGGAGTCCCGAGGAGGCACCGGTCCGGGGCAGCTGTCATCCTGGTAGGTGGAGATGCCACGTTTCTTGTTTCCTTCCTACTTCCTCAATTTGTACTGCATCTGTGCTTCCCCCGGTCTACACCGGGGGCCGCTACAGAGCGACACCTTCCCAGCCCACCCCAGGAGAGAGAGAGCAGTCCTGGATGCTCGATCCAGCTCCTACCTCTGCTGACCATCCGGCGCCAGAGTCCATTCCCGAATCCAGGTCGCCAGTGTGATGTGAGGTAAGCGGCCAGCCCCTTAACCTTCTGTGCCACCGGGTAGGACATTCACAGTATTTTTATTAAAATTATACCCCAATACAGAGGAGTGCTTGTTTGTGTTGGTTTTGGACATGGACAAGCCTCTCAAGAAGGAGTCCCGCAAGACTGACCACACCATTAAAAAGGTGTACGCCACAGCGTCTCTGGGTCTCAGTCAGGCTAAATATGCCATGATTATGGCCAACTCTGGACACTCCCTGATGGTAGTTTTTGATGTAGTCTTCCTTCACCTCCCTGTTGAACAACAGTTGGCAGTGAAGCTCATCAAAGACAAGGGTCAACTGCTGGCTAAGCACCAGCCCCAGATGGCTTTGGCCATGAGTGACTCCTTAGCATGTGACATGGCAATGGCCGTCTCCATGTGTCACTGGGCCTGGCTGCGTCTGTCCACTTTCATGGGGGACACCCAGCATATGCTGGCCGATGTCCCTTTCCTAGGCATCAACCTATTTGGTCCTGGGGTGGAAGGACATCTTACTCACATCAAGAGTTCAATGTCACCCTAGATTTTGTGACATCGTCCCAGAAGGACCCTAGAAAAAGCCCAAGAAGCAGGCTTTCCAGTACCGGTCCTTTCAGTCACAGCCTATTAGGCAGCAGCCCCAGCAGAGGCAGTATTAGGCTTGGCACCCCAAGCCCAAGTCTGGGGGCTAGGGTCCAAAACAAAGAGGGCAGGGACAGAGGTGCCTTTCCAGCAGCAGCCACCAGTGCCCCCTTTAAAGGTGCTGAGTGATGGGTCAGGAGGAATCATCCCACCATTCATCCTGTCTCTGCCTGCTCTCCCAGTAGGAGGCCGGCTATGACTCCTCTTGCCACATTGGTCTACTATCACAACAGACAAGTGGATTTTGGATGTTGTGGGCAGCGGATGGCATCCAGATAACTCCAGTCTACCTCATCCAAGTATGCCTTGAAGGTGCCAATTGAACCTTTTCGTAGTACCTTGCTAATAATGGTTTTTGGCAGAGTCTTAGGGTGCTGGACTGTCCATATTTATTTATTTATTTTATTTATTTATTTAGCTTTTGTTGACCGGGTAAGTGCACTAGACAAATCCTGCCTATTTTCAGGCACGACCCGGGGGAGGGGGATACAGATGAATGCCAACTGACCTTGAACCAGATTAAGCTGTTGGTGGTATTTTTCAGTGAATGAGAGAAATTTGGCCAGGACACCGGGGAAATTCCCCTACTCTTTTCGACAAGTGCCATGGGACCTTTAACATCCACCTGAACTACCACCAATCCAGGGAGATGGGACCTCGGTTTAACGTCTCATCCGAAAGACGGCACCTCAGAAGTGCAGCACCCCTCTCATGCTGCACTGCAGTGTCAGTACTGGGATATTAATCCAAGTGCCAGATGTGGGAACTGAACCCACAGCCCTCTGATCTCCCTGCCTCAGAGGCGAGTGTGCTACCTGCTAAGCCACTGACACTGACATGGATATGTATTGGACTGGTGAGTGGTCATTGATAGCATTAGGCAGGACTGAGACTCAATTAGTCTTTCAGGGTGCATGGCTAGGATTTAATCAATTAGGGTTCTGGTCCCCATTTTGTAGTTGATAGGGGTGAAATCTTTCACCACTTGTGTTAGGAGAGGGCTGGAAACTAGGTCACTGACAGCAACATTTGATTTGGCTACCCAGTAGACACTGAAGTCCCCAGTGACTATAGTTTCCTCGTTTAAACATGTTTGGTTGTAATTACTGGCAAATGTTACAATGCCAGATTGTGGTTTTCTGGTGATATTAAAACTTGGATCCTCTGTTATGTATTCTATTATTATGCTTACTGTTTTAGTATGACTGTGCTTATCTTTTTATAAAGCGCCTCGATGGCCTGAAAGGCGCTTTTGCGAAATAACATTTACTATTATTATTAATATATGGAAAGATTTATGACCCCTCCTCAGCTGAATTTTAATAGCCAGGCAATCACAATCTCCAGTGAAGTTACCTATGGTCAATTTGTGGCTATGCAAGTTAGCCCATAGGTAGATCAGACAGTCCCCCCCCCCCACCTTCTGCCTTGCCGATCCTCTCTAAACACGTTATAGCCATGCAGTGTAATTGCGAAATCTAGTATTCTGGGAGTGAGCTCTGTTTCAGTTAGGGAAATCATATCAGGTTGGACATGTACCACCCAGGCTTCAAACAGGGAGAATTTAGGGAGCAGGTCACCACTATTTTTTTTTTTTTAACTCTATTTATCTCCACTCCTGGAGAACTCCTTCCAGCATCCTCTGGTACCCAGTCTCTACCTTTCTCCGTGACTAGTCCTTCTCCCTCGTGCCACCGAGCACCACCTCCAGGTCTGAACCCTCCGCAGGTAGGGCTACCCTATCTGACCAGGGCGCTCTATCTTAGAGGGCAAAGTGCCCAGCACACGAGTGGCCCTGCGGAAAGGAGACAGCCTGGAGTTGGAAGTGTGGGCTTTGGGCAGACAAGGTGCCTTCATCTATCCCCAGGAATGGGGTTTTTCTCTCTCCCCCCCCCCATGTTTCCTGACCCCTGCGGATTGCGGCTTTATCAAAGCAACATAATGCCGCAACTCTGCCCCCAGCATTCGAAGCATTGCTTACATCAGGCGCCCCTGACGGACACCACAGGCCGCTCTGTTAGCGATCGCATCCCAAACCCTCCCTGGGAAGAGAGAGCAGTCCTATGGACGTTCACTCTCTTCCCCTCCTGCCAAGCCCCAGCGGCCCGGGCTCATTCCCAAACCCAGGTCGCCGGCACGTCGCGAGGTGTAGCGTCCAGCACCTCAACTCTCAGCGCCACCGGGCCGGGCCAGGTCACCACCATTAAGTGACAGAATTTTTAGTTTTCCTTTTCGATCCTTACCAGACCCGGTGTTACTTGGTGGACCCAGACTGGGATGAATATTACCCGACATGAAATAGCATTTTTTTTCGGTCCCTCCTACCAGGGGTGATCTTCATGGACTTCTTAACATAACAGCGGCGTCTTACTTCTGTTTCATATCCTAGGTTACCAAGTATGGGGACGGAACACCACTTAAGTTCATTATTAGTATCATGGCCCATCTTTGGGCTATCCTATGGATGAAGGTCTGAGCTGAAGGTGGCAGGGCTAGGAGCATCTTCATTCTTAGTGCACTGAATTGAGGCAGAGAAATTACCAATGTCGGTGTGTTGCCAGATATCCTCCCGTTGTGAACGTAATTCATATTTTCGTTGCCCAAGACCAACGAAATATAAGCCTATTTATTTATTTGGTTGTAATTCTTTGTTTTGTGCCCTCGCCATCCTCTGCTTCTGAGCTCCCCATGGATCCCCAAGGTGACAATGGATGCCCTACCTGCTCATGATCCATTATCCTTCATGCTGCCTTGGTTTCTTCCCGCAGAGAGAGGGAGTTGGGGTGGAGGATCTATATCCCTAGACATGCTACACACTTTTGTCAGCAGATGGTCAGAGCAGGGCCAGCCCGGTGGCGCTGAGGGTTGTGGAACTGGATGCCACATCTCATGCCATGCCGGTGACCCAGGTTCAGAAGTGGACTTGGGTCGTCGGAGGTTAGCTGGGAAGGAGAGAATCGAGTGTCTGGATGACTGCTCTCCTCTCCTGGGGTGGGACCTTGGGGTTTCACTGCCTTGTAGCGGCTCCCGGTGGAGACTGGCAGCACTACACCTAGGTGGGGACAGGATATGGGGAGGCGGTGGTGGATGTCTGCGTCAGGGGGTGGGTGCATTCCCTCTGCCTGCTGATGTCTCTGCACATCCGCTGCCTCGAGGAGAAACTATGGTGGAAAACCCCGGAAGTCAGAAGGTAGATGGAGGTCTCCAGGGGACAGCGCACATGTCCATCGTTGCTCCTGACCCAGTTGACTCTCTTGGGTCCTCCCCTCTCTCAGGAGCCTCAGTGGGAAGGACTCTGTCCCTGATTCCTCACCAGGTGGGATTCAGGCAGAGCCGGTCATGTGGGACTTGCTTAAAGGGGCCCTGGAGTCCGGTGACTGAAGTAAAGAAAGTCAACCAAAAAAAGAAAAAAAAGATGGTCAGAGCAGCAGGAATGATTTTGGAGGCACCAGGGTCCACTGTCTCCCAGATGCAGGGCCATTTTCCTTGTTTACCCACTGGATCCACAAATGCAGGCATGCACAGGAGACCCAGACGCACTGCTACATTGGTCTCTGGCCTCCATCTGCCCCTCCCATGGTGCCCTCAGCTGCACTACCACCTGTGGTTAACCCAGGTGGTGGAACTGCAGTGAAAATGGTGACCCTCCCTCCCTGGAGAATGATAGCATCCTCTGAGACGCTCAATTCTGCTCCCCCCAGTCAGCCCTCTGATGAGTCGGGCCTGCTAGCATCATGAATGGTAGTTGCTGTGCTGATGGCTGGTCATAAGCCTATTTTTGGTGCATTAGGCTTTGAAAACATAAGCGGGTCACCTTCCATGGCACTGAATGATGTGGAGGTGGGGGGGGAGAGAGAGATAAGGGGGGGTGGTTGCAGGTGGCCCGGCAGCCGAACATCACACTGGGGGGTCACCTTTAGCCAACAATAGGCCTGCAATGTAGGACCCCCGAACTGCCTTGGAACTGCTGCCTGTGAACAACCATTATAGGGGGTATGAGAGACTGCGACATGGCGCCGCGGACTAACGTCCTGGTCCGCGAGCCAAAGAAGACTAGGATGGGCTGGGGAGGGGGGAAGAGCAAAGGGGGGGAGTGGGAAGAGTACAGCACTACTAATCAAGCTGCTGGTTACTAGCAGACCAGGCCGATCCTCTCCCTGGGTCACCCGGAGGGGGGAAGGGGACATCAGGGAAGTGCCCTAAGGCCACAGCACAGACACACGTGGCCTGGAGCTTAGGCCCGCAAGGCCCCGGTTAGATAACAGCCGAGTTGGTGACCAATTCCTTCGCCTGCATGAAGCGGGCCTGGGATTTGACATCCCTGAAAACCCCCAACTTCTGATTATTAACAGCGGATCTATATACAAAAGGGGAAAATAAGATAAGAGATCCAAGTATATGTGGACTTCTGCTGAGGAGAGAAGTGGTGCTGTTGCCCTGCCAGACATGAGGTTGGGCAGGGTGCCTCTGCGGTCGTGTTTTTACATGGCTGTAGAGCATCCTACCTGGCCTAGTCTACTAAACTGAGGGGCAGGGGTGTCCAGAGACCATGTCCGGCTCCTGTAACAAAGGGCCATGTGCCTGCTCTCCCTTCCCCCCCCCAACCTGCCTATGTCTGGGCAGGGCAGGGGACGGGGGGGTGGGACACCGGGCCTCGAGCGGATGTCTCTCCTAACCTGGAGGGGTGCAGTCTTCACCCCAGACCATTAGCTCCCCCTCAAGAACACCCCGGATCCTAGGGGACCGCGTGGGGCAGCTACATGCATCGCCTACCCCCGATTCCTTCCCCTACTAGGCACTAAAGGTGCCAAAAGCCCAGGATATCCAGGGCATCGTAGGTAAGGGTTCCCCTTACCTCTAGATCAGGACCCCCCTGATCTGTGGAAGCACCAGTTCACTGTTTCCTATTACAGGGACCATGTTGGTCTTGTTGTTGATCTGTTTCTATTTGTATGTTGGTGAATCTAGTTGTCAAAGTCTGTTGTTATTATTGTTGTATAACTGTCATCAGGTCTAAGCAAAAAGCTCAGCAAGTGTATATCTTAAAAGTGATAAGCGTGAAGCTCCTTATGGATGGGGAAGGGTTAGATAAAGCAAGATCCCCCGAATTATAAGAATGTACATCCCTAAAGTGAAGATACTGTCCCTTAATGTCAACTGCCTAGCCTCGCCTATTAAAAGATCTAAGACCCTAGCCTATGTTAGACACTCTAAGTCAGACTTAGTATACCTCCAAGAAATGCATATGAACCCCGCTGAACATGCAAAACTTGCTAAGCTAAGCCGGGGGCAGGTCTATTACTCCTCTACCAAAGCAGGGAGGCAAACAGGCGTGGCCATAATAATATCCCCGCATACCCCTTTTAAAGCCGAATCCACCTGGGCAGACCCGGAGGGCCAATTAGTCATTGTACAGGGAACGCTAAATGACAAACAGGTAACCCTAGCAAGCATTTACCTCCCCCCCGGGCATTTCGGTCTCGCACATGAAGCCCCTGCTGGACAAGATTATACAAAAGACTAAAGGGATCCTCATGATGGCAGGCGATTTCAACTTAATTGCGGACCCAACCATGGACACCTCCAACATGAGACCCCACCTCCAACATGAGACCCCCTAAACAAACAACTACCCAAAAGTATTTCAAAAAATTTGTGGCTGAGATGGGATGGTGTGATGCCTGGCGGAGGTTACATCCTCACTCGAGGAATTACACCTACTACTCTCCAGTACACCATACCTACTCCCACATAGACCAGGTGTATACCCAGGCGGAGAACTTGGGATACCTGCAGGATGTTCAATTGGGAGATATTTCTATCTCAGATCATGCTCCCCAGACTTCCACATGGGATTTGGGCCTCCAGCCTAAGAAGACACAATGGAGACTAAACCCATACTATCTACGTTCCAAACAATTCTGTGAATTTCTCACAGAAAAAATCCTAGAAATAGAAACGGATAACCCGGTGGCAGATGTCACTCCCGCAATACATTGGGACATGATTAAGACGGTGCTTCAGGGACACATAATGAAGTATGCTGAGGAACAAGAAAGGCAGCGCAAAGACTGAAGCTGGAGGATAGCCTTCATTTTTTACCAATGGCCCACAAACAGGGAGAGGTGTCAATACTTCCCCAACTACAGCAGACTAGATACGAGTTGGACCGGCTAATTCAGCAACAAACCGAGATAGCTCTGACCTTCTTACGACAAAGGTTCTATGAGGTGGGCCCGTGAGCCATGCATCTGCTGGCATATCAAATTCGTAAACAAAAAAAGACAGCCATGATTCTATCCATTTGTCACCCGAAGGGAAGCCAACCCCTTTCCAAGACACATGACATTGCTGAGGCATTTACCTTATACTATAAGACACTATATACCCCCAAGCACACAGCATCCCAGCAACAAATAGAGTATCTGCAAACAATTGCCCTCCTACGGCTTGCGCAGGACCAGAGAATCACTAGTTGCCCCGATCACGGAACTGGAGGTGGCCAATGCTATTGCGAATGCCAAGTCTTTGAAATCACCAGGACCAGATGGCTATGGGGCTGAGTTCTATAAAGCTGCTGCTAGGGTGCAGGTCTCTCCTAATCTCAACGTGTTCAACTCAGTACTGGAGGGGAATTCCCCCCCCCCACCACCACCATCCTGGTCATACGCAACTATTTCTGTAATCCCCAAACCAGACAAGAATGCACAGCTATGAGCCTCATACAGACCTATCTCCATACTAAATCAGGACTATAAACTATTTAAGAGCATACTGACCCATCGTGTAGACCAAGTGCTCCCTCTACTAATATACAAAGACCAAACTGGATTTGTCAGATCTCGCACCACTACTGACAGATTTAGACGCACCCTACATGTGGTTCACCACATGCAAACTAGCAAAACCCCAACCATATCAGTTGGCCTAGACGCTGAAAAAGCATTTAATAGAGTGGCCTGGCCCTTTCTTTACTCAACGCTACATAAGTTTGGATTCCCCCCGCCTTAATCACAGTCCTCCAGAACATATACTCTGCCCCCCAAGCCTGTGTAAAAGTGAATGGACACCATTCCAACTACTTTCCTCTACACAGGGGAACTAGGCAGGGATGCCCCTTCTCCCCTCTTTTATTTGCAGCATTTATTAAGCCTCTGGCACAACAGATCAGAGAAGCCTGAGCAATAGAGGGAGTGGAGATAGGTGGGAGCGAGCACCGAATCGCCCTTTACGCGGATGATATTCTTCTGTACCTTCGGAACCCCGAACAATCCCTTCCCACAGTTAAACAGATCCTGGACTCCTTTGGTTCGGTTTCAGGGTACAAGTTAAACTTCACTAAAATGGAGCTACTCACTTTTTGTTAGTCCCCCTCGCTCAACATACAAGAAAGCATCCCAGGCAGGTGGAATCTACAAAAACTTAAATATCTAGGTGTATACATCCCCCAAACACCTACAGAGTACTACAAGTATAACTATACCCCTTTCACCTCGCAGTTGAAGTCCGACCTAAGTTCATGGGCAACACTCCCCTGGGGCTTAGCACGGAGGATACACCTTGTCAGAATGATAACACTTCCAAGAGCCTTATATTTATTTCAAAATATCCCCATATATCTCCCACTAAAGACTTTTTGAGAACTGAACCATCTCATCGCGAAGTTCATTTGGGCCAAACAAAAACCCCCAAGTCCGTCTAAAGATCCTCACTCTCCCCCGTCAAGAAGGAGGACTGGCACTCCCAGATCTAAGTTAGTACCAACAAGTGGCAATACTGACACATTTAATGTCCCAGCAAATTAGAACATCCAACCCACACTGGTTGGACATAGAGCGAGCCCTGCTGAATGACAACACCTACTACCGAATCTTATATCAACAAGAGGATAACAGGGGAGTGCCTCAGCATACAAACCCTTAGCTTACGGCCTTGTTCTGCAGCTGGCAGGCCATAAAAAAAACACATTGGCTGACACCCTTCCTACCACTTATATGCCCAATCTCTAGCTTGAGCAACTTCCCTTCAAACAAATTAGACAACAACTTTCAGCAGTGGGAAAAGCACGGCCTGAAGTACCTGGGGCAGATAATGTCCCAAGGCATGATGTGGTCATATGCAGAGATCCAAAGGAAATACAACTTGCCACACCGGGATTTCTACCGTTATCTGCAACTTCAGCATTATGTTGATAGCCTCCCACGGATAATCTGGGAACATGAGCAATGCCCACCTTTAATCCACAGCCAAGTCAACCTTAATAAAACCCTGAAACAGGGCCATCTAATATCGCTATATTATCAAGCACTGAATGTACAGAGTTATCCCCACATTGACAACATTCGCACACAATGGATTCAGGAATCAGGCTTTCAGATAACGCCCAAGGATTGGCGCCGAGCCTGTGGCTATTCGACCAGAGTGACTAGCTCGCACCAGTGGCGCAAATTTGCATGGAAAAACCTGGTTCAGTACTTCAGAACCCCTGCATTTACCAGCCACTTTTCCTCAACCCACTCAGCCATATGCTGGCACTTGTGCGGGGAACTCAAGGCAAACCATACCCACATCATGTGGGACTGCCCGTCCCTGGGGTCATTTTTCACACTTATTCAGATCCACCTGCAAGAAATATTAGATCCACCCCTCCACTTGACATTGGAGATGTTTTTATTTTTTATTTTCCCTAAAACCCTACGAGGCCCTAATACTAGATATTTATTTCTCCTTCTCCTATCCGAGGCTAAGAAAGCAATCATGAAACTATGGTTGACTCCTAAAGTCTTCACGATTCAAGACTGGTGGAACATCACAAGACTGATATATATACCATGGAAAAAATAACGCACAGTCTAAATAATCAAGAAAAGTTTACTACTAGATGAGCCAGATGGCAAATATACTACATGCTAAAAGACCCTACGTTCACCCCCTAGGGGAACAGAACCTAAACTCACTGAACTTACCTCTACATAGACGTAACAGAGACTTCTGATACAGGCCCCCGCCCCCCAGGCCACCACCTATCTGGTGGTAAAGGGAAAACCCATATAGAGCTGGGCGAAGACTGTTGAGGAGTGACCCGGGGAGTGGGTGAAGGGAGTTTCTTAAGCTGTGAATTCCCCAAAACTACTCGATTTCATCACTTGAGATTGTAACCTGAAATGGGAGTTGAAGAATGAAAATATATTTATTGTAAAATGTTATGACCACCCTAAAGATTGTCCAGAGGCATAACACGTGGTGTAATCCGAACCACAATCTGACTCCTTTCCCAGGTGCTACCCAATAGGACTCTTGGTCCGGGGGACTAACCTCTTTTTCCTTTGCCTTACAGCCAGGTTGGATAATGCTGCTAGTTGTCTAAACCCTATAAATACAACCAGAATTTTCTGTACTTTTCTCTCCCTATAGAGCTGTAGTCCTTTGTAACCAAGCTGAGACTTTATGAACTGTATAAATGAAATAAGCTGACTGGATCTGAATGACATGTCAGTATATATGTTGTAAAATCTAAATAAAGAAGATATTTATAAAAAAGGAAAATATAAGCGAATGTTACCATATAAAATAAAAGGTACAAGTGCTGGCCCAGTGGTGTGGAGGACTGAGGCGCCTAGTACCTTACTTCCTGCAACACTGGTGACCCAAGTTCGGGAATGGAGTCGGGTCGGCCAGTACAGGAAGTACTGAGCATCCTGATCAACGACTCTCTTCCCTCTGTGGATGGGGTAGTATGGCTCACCACTTGCCTGCCACCTGGAGGTGTCTGGGTGGTAGCACAGATCAGGCACACCAGACAGCCAAACAGAGGTGTTTGAGGACATCTCCATGGAGGCGGAACTCATCCGCTATGCCACTGCACATTGCGCGGCTACGGGCAGGGCAACCAAAAAATCAGGAGAAAAAACCCTCTGGCCACAGGATGATGCCCGGTGCCTTCACAGGCCTCACATCAGCGAACAGGACCCTTCTGAGTGAAGGCATGGCAGGTAAGACCTGGGGACTGAGTGACTGAGCTGAGAGGATCGGGTGGAAGGGGGCCACCAGGGGCACTGGAGGATAAAAAAAATATGAAAAAAATAAATAGAAGGTACACGTTAGAAGACAAACCCTAAACGAGGGCCACCTTATGGCCCAGCAACAGCAGCAGTATGTGCCACTTCCATGCAGGCAACCTGGGATGTGGAACAGACTCGGGTCACTCGTGTCAGGAGGCAGGCCGTGGCTGCGGGAACCAGTGCTACATCAATCCCTGTGGAGGGCCAGGAAGCTATCTACAATGCAAGGGTGCATGCTGTATGCATGAGGCCATTATATGTGACAACAGGGTTTTATTTAACTCAAAAAATTGATTAGCGTTTTGCTTATAAAAGTGCTAAAACATTGTGAAAATGCATAGCACTTGCCTCATTGTGTTTAACAAACATAACACTTATAGAAAATCTATATAAATACTTTCTGTACAGTTAGCATTGTCCCAAGAAAAAAACTGCCAATCAATTATTTAAAACCCTGGACAAACCCATGTCAGGAGAGGTGAGAGGTCTCACAGGGGGAAAACTATGGGTAAAGATAGAAATCCCAGTTTCTGTCTGGGCCTCCCTACCATGGATGGGAAGTCACAGTGGACAGCAGGAAGGTTAGGGGTTGATGCTAGGGATGCGTGGTTGTCAGTTAAAGTCCAATAGCAGACATGAGCCTGAAGGAGAGAAAAACATTCTATAGAAAAAAAAAAATCTAAATTCAATACGAAGGTTACAAAAAGAATTCCCAAAGAAGTCCAGGAATATAAAACAGGCTCTTTTTTCTAATAATGGTACTTTGTTAAGTATTCTGCTGTACTTACTTAGAGAATGATCCCAGAGGGCAGGGTTCGCAGGACGTGGCACCTGGATGAGAGACATTATAGCCTAGAAACAAGCAGAAAAGCACCGCTGGTGAACTACAACTCAAAAACTGGTAGATTTCAAGTAATGAATACCATTTCTCATAATAAATACAAATGCTGTGCGACTCAGACATTATAATAGGGTCATGTACATTGTAATATGTCTTGAATTTATTGCTGGCAACTGCCAAATGACAAATAAAAAACTACATTTTGGCATTTGGCAATTATCTAAAGTGGCAGGTAACTATCATTTAAAAAAACGCTATCCCAGACTGCATACCTCAGGCATCTATAGCACGACCACATGAGACACTGACACTAGAGAAACTGTTTGATCACCGCATTCTGAAGCACTGAAGACACTTCAGATCGTGGTTACCAGGTAGCTTCATTTGATCATTACTTATTCCTGCAGTCACATTACAAGATGGTGGCGTGCAGCAACTCAGTACTGAGGAGGACAAGAAAGATACAAAAGAAACAAGATTTGGCTGGTGTCAACAAGCTTGGTCCTGCTTTTTTATGTTTGCCTGCACGCATGTACAAGAAACATAGTGCCATCATCTGAGTTTTCGTAGGTGTGGCACCCTGTCTTCCAATGCAGTCAGTGTGTTTGCAGGCGCGGCCACAGTTCGCCAATAAATGCCGCAGCTGTCTATGACAGCAGTTGAAAATGCAGTGCCATACAGTTGAAAGGCAGAGCTTCGCTTCAGTGAGCAGGGAGAAGCTACTGCCTGCGCATGCACTCCCCCACACACGCACATATTGCGTGCTAATGCGCTCCCCCCGCACACACTGTATGGCCGACGGGTGCCCAATCCCCCGCTGGCTCTGCTATGCTCCCCCAACAGAGTTCCAGGTGCCACGCTGGGAGCCCACCCCAACAGATCAGAGTGGCTGACGGAAGCCCAACCCCCGTAGACTCCACTGCCCCCCAAGAGACTATCGGGTGCCACGCTGGGAGCCTACCGCAGCATGGCAACAGATCCTATGGCCGACAGGGGTGCCCAATCCCCCATCGGCTCCACTGCCCCCCCAAAAAGCCTTCCAGCTGCCACACTGGGAGCCCACCCCAGCGGGGCACAAGTCTTGTGTCGTCAAAGAAAAAAAACCTGAAAGAAAAAACCTTCCCTCGCTGACTGTCCTGACCACCACTGCCCCCAACCATGTCCACCCTCTGTGCACCCTACCTCCCCCACACCCCCCCTCACCCCATACTTATCTCTAGAGTCCAGCACAACGATCTTCCGTGGTCCGGGAACACGTCTGCACTCTTCAACGTCAACCGCGAACTGAAGAAAAACTGTATAATGAAATAAATAGGTTTTTTTTCAACTTTGCTGCATATCTCGGGCATTTCTGGAATTTTCACCAGATTTTCAACATGGGTTTTGGGACCCCACCTCATGAATTCTGTCACTGTCATTTTGTTATTATTTGAAGGTGATTTTGCGGTCACTGCGTGGAACCACCTTCGGGACCGATTCTGAAATAACCAGTGTCTAATTCACAGTGAGCCCCAAAAACCCTATATTGAAAATTTGGTGAAAATTCTAAAATTACTGTTTACTGAGCATGCGTCGCTGTTCCTACGCATGCTCGTAAGTTTGCGAATTTTCAATATTTTCACTCCCGATTTTCAACATTGCCATTTTACCACACCTCCTTATGAGCAGTAATAGCTGTCATTTTTCACATTTCGTACAAAATGTGTTTCCGCGCATGTAGCGCACAATGGTGCAGTCGGTGTGCTAAATCAATGTTTGGGACAGATTAAGAAAATCACAGTAACACTGTTCATGAGCAGAAGTGTTAAAATGCCTATGTTATAAATTTGGTGAAAAAATTCCCAAAAATGACTTTTACGAGCATGCGTTGCATTGTTCCAACGCACACTCGCAAGTTTGTGAATTTTCACTCCAGATTTTCAACACTGCCATTTTACCACACCTCCTTATGAGCAGTACAGCTGTCATTTTTCACACCATGGCCGAAATGTGTTTTCGCACTTTCAGCGCAGAAATGCATGGTTGCTGTGGGAAATCACTGTTCGGGACAAATTAAGAAAATCACAGCGACACTGTTCATGAGCGGAGGTTCCAAAATGAATGTGTTGACAATCTGCTGTAAAAAAAATCCCCAAACTAACTGCATTATGGGTGTGCGTTGTGCAGTTTCTACACACGCTAGTGACTTCACCAGTTTTTTTAATATTTTCACTGCAGATTTTCAACATTGCCATTTTTTGCACCTCCCCATGAACAGTACAGCTGTCATTTTTCACATTGTGTTCGAAATGCGTTTTCGCACCTGTGGTGCCAAATGGCGTAGTCACTGTGCAAAATCAGCTTTCGCTAACGAACTGATATTGCCACTGTTCACAAGATGGGGGTCACAAAAGTCCTTGTTGAAAATTTGGAGTGAAAATGTAGCAACCTTGGAGCGTTGAGGGTTCCGACCGCAGCGCCCCACCCTGTAGAGATTGACAGGCATCAAGGGGTGTGACTTGGGATTCTGCCTGTAATGCTCATACCATTCCACACCCTGCACCCAGTGAGAGGCATCGAGGTGTGCCTTGGACTCTTCAGACCCAAAGTTCACCCCATTCTTTTATACCGCACCCATCTCACTGTATTTCCTGATGGAATGGGGTGAGTATTAGGGCCAAAGACCCCAAGGCACACCGTGACACTTGTCAGTGTCTGCAGGGTAGAGTGTGGTGAAATGGCGTGGCTGTTATGCCTGACGACCCAAAGGCACACCCCAATGCCTGTCAGTCTTTGCAGGGTGGTGGCGGGGTTGGCTTCAGTTCAGTACTTCACTGCCATTCCTATTATGTAGCTCTCTAACTCCTACACTACCAATGCCAGCAAGCAAACATTCGGCATTGACAAATGCTTGTTTTACATTGATATTCTTGTAGCAGGCCTTACTGTCTCACTAGTTTCACTATTAACAATTGTAATTATATGAGGACAACATTCAATGTCAGTTTTATGGATGTTTTGCATACAGTGCCTCCATGATCTACAGGCCTCCAGTACAGGGGGAGGTAGATAAGGAAATGATGCTAGCAATACAAAGGATGGCACCTAGGGGAGAGGTTTTGCTGATAGGAAACTTAAGTCTACCAGACGTGGCTTGCAGCCTTCCTGCGGCAGCAACAGCCAGGAGCAGGAACATCTTGGACTCCCTATAGGAGGCATTCCTCAAACAACTGGTCATGGAACTCACACAGGAGTGGGGACTGCTGGGCCTAGTGCTTACAAACAGGGACAGTGTGGCAGAGGTTACAGTAGGGGAACACCTGGTGGTTTGACATAAGAGATGGGTCAGATTCTAACCACATGAGGACAAAGATCCTGGACTTTAGAAGGGCGGATTTCAGGAAAATGGAGGATTGCCTTACAGAAACCCTAGCAGGAGTTTGGAATCTTACAGAAACCCTAGCAGGAGTAGGGAATCTGGGGGCAGTGGAGGAGCAGGGGACAACTATTAAAGAGGGAACTGAAATAGCGACACGTCTGTGTCAAACATGTCGGTTAGAGGAAAAAGAGACCACTATGGTTGTCTAAGGAGGTGGCAGAAAAAGTAAGAGAAAAGAAGACGGCATTTAAGCAATACAAACAATCCAGCCTGGTGGCGCTGAGGGTTGAGGCACTGGATGCCACATCTCATGCCATGCCGGCGACCCAGGTTTGGAAATGGATCGGGTTTGGGGGTTGGCAGGGGAGGGGAAGGAAGGGACTGAACATCCAGAGGACTGCTCTCCCTTCCTGGGGATGGATCCAGGTAAACCTCCCTCCAGAGCAGCCCCTAGTGGAAACTGAGGACCCACAGGATGTGCGGCTTAATGCAATGTTGAGGGTAGGAGTAGCGGTGGACGGCTGCACTTCAGGTGCACTGCCGTAATTGCATGGCCGCGCTCCAGGGAACTTATGAAGAAAATACCCTGGTGGCCTAGTGGAGGTGGAGGGGGCCCCAGTGAACTGCCCACATCCCTGTAGCTGGACCTACCTCCCTGGATCTCCTCTCCCTGTCCAACTCCATGGCTGTCACTCTAATTTCCAGAAAGGCTGCCAAGGTTGGGCGGGCCCACCACCAGTGGGGTGATGTGGGGGGGCTGGACAAGCCATGGGGTTGGAGGAGCCAGAGCTGGAGAGGTTTCAGGAGGGGAGAAGAGGCAGGATCGAGCGGGTAGCCTGGAGAGATGCCCTAGGCCTCCAGAGAATAAAGAGAACAAAAAAAAAGAAATACAAAATGTCAAGAGGAGGGGGATAGGGAGACTTACCAGGAAAAGCAAAAGGAGGCAGGGAAGACAGGAGAGCTAAGGCACAAACAGAGGAAAGAATTGCAAAATCAGTGAAAAAGGGATAAAACTTTAGGTACATACAGTAAGTGAAAAGAGGAAGGCAAAGGGAGGGATAGTAAGGCTGAAAAATAAGGAAGGAGGTTGTGTGGAGGAATACCACCAAAAGGCAGATATATTGAACAAATGCTTTTGTTCAGTATTCACGGAAGAGGGGGAAGGTAAAGGAACAATGATAAAGGACAAATGCATAACTGGGAAGGAGGTGGACATGTGTCCTTTTTCGGAGGAAAGGGTCCTTAAGGGAACTAACAACACTTAAAGTTAATATGGCAATGGGACCAGATGGGATGCACCCCAGGATACTGAGGGAACTAAAGGGGGAGCTGACGGCACCTCTGACAGTGCTACTCAACCTGTCATTGGAAGCAAGGGAAGTACCAGAGGATTGGAGGATAGCAGATGTAATCACACCATTTAAAAGTGGAAATAAGAAAAAGGCAGGAAAGTACAGGACAGTCAGCCTAACCTCAGTGGTGTGCAAGGTAATGGAAACACTATTGAAGGAAAGGATAATGGAACACCTAGCTGTCAGTGGTCTGCAAGGCCCAAGGCAGCATGGTTTCACAGGGGTGCGGTCATGCCAGACAAACCTCAGAGTTCTTCGAATGGGTAACCAGGGAAGTGGATCGGGGGTACTGGATGTGGCATACCTGAATTTTAGTAAGGTCTTTGACACCATTCCACATAGAAGGCTAATGAACAAACTGGGGAGTCTAGGAGTAGGTATTAAAGTTCTTAAATGGGTGGAGAATTGGCTGAGCAATAGCACTTACAGGGTGGTGGTAAACGGCATACACTCTGGAGTAGGCTGAGTGACCAGTGGGGTGCCACAGGGATCAGTGTTAGGCCCAGTTCTCTTCAATGTCTTTATCAGTGATATTGCAGAGGGTCTAGAATGGAAAGTATGCCTGTTCACAGATGACACAAAGCTCTGCAACAGGGTGGACAATCCGAGGGGTGTGGGGGGTGGGCAGAATGATGACAGACCTAAAAAAGCTAGAGGAATGGTCAATGGATTAGCAGCTGGAGTTCAATGCTTAAAAGTGCAAAATAAAGCACATAGGCCACAGAAACCCAGGGGCAACATACCACCTGGGAAGGGAGGTAACAGAAGGCTCAAAACAGGAAAGGAACTTGGGAGTATTAATCTGTGATGATCTGGAGGCAACCAACAGTGTGACAAGGCAGCAGAGAATGCTAGAAGGATGCTGGGATGCATAGGCTAGGGAATCACCAGCAGAAGAAAGGAGATGATAATCCCGCTATACAGATCATTACTGAGGCCACACCTCAAATACTGTGTCCAGTTTTGGAGACCACATCTTTGAAACAATATAGGGTGGAGGCGGTTCAGAGGAGGGCAACCAAAATGGTGCGGGGCCTGCATCAAAAACCATATGAGGAAAGGTTGAAGGAATTAAATTATATACTCCCTGGAAGAAAGGGGGGGATATGACTGAAACGATCAAGTACCTCACAGGAAAGAACAAGGTATGGGGCCGGACCTTAGGCCAATTAGGACCTGCAGGGACACTATAGGTAAGTAAATAGGGCAGACTGGGTGGGCCTGTAGGCCCTTATCTGCCAACAACTACTGTGTTTCTGTGGAGGGCTTTGACACAGTGACACTGCTTTTCAGTAATGCTCACGAGTCCCTACACTGTACGCAGTAGCTGAAGTCCACCCACCACCAGGCAATTAGTTTCATCCCCCAGCACCAAACCCGCTTATAGCACGGCCCCAATATCCCCATGTTTATTTCTTATTCTGTGATGGTCTGGGTTGCACTGGACCTGTCAAGTAGTTGGTTGGAGAGGGTCAGATTTTTTATTCCCTGATTGGCACACTGGACATCAGACCAGTCAGGTAGTTTGGGGAAAGAGAAAGAGATTTTTTTATTCCCCGACAGGCGAGGTTGAGCTTTGGTTTGTCAGGCTGTTGAGAGAGGGACAAATGTAATTTTATTCCCTGATGGACTGGGTTCAGCACTGGACTCATCAGGTATTTATTTATTTATTTTTTGTGAACTCTTTTTATCCTCCTACACTGGTCCCTTAGGACTCTCTCCGGTGTGGTTGCGGGGACTGGCCAACTCCCGCTCCACCTGAAGTCTCTCCATACCATGCCTCCATCCTGTGCTTACCTCCAACCTCACCACCGAACCCCCAACCTTCCGGCTCCAACCCCCTGCGGTAGGACCGCCTTACCACCTACTGGCACTCTAGCTAGACTCTAGCAGGGTGTTTGAGGTGAGGAGGAGATCAGGAGGCACGCTTGGAGCAGACCCAGCTGGGAGCGTGGGGGGCCGACCGCTGCACCTTCGTGGGTGCCAGGGCATTTTTCCTTTGTTCAGTTCCCACGGGAGCATGGACATGCAATGACGTCCAGCACAGCGCAGATGTGCTCCTGCACTCGGCCGCAGGACATCCGCCGATGCTACCCTACCCTGATGAGTGCCCACATCAGCTATGATCCTCACAGTCTCCACTGGGAGCCGCAGGTGCGGCAAGGAGCACTACCCCATCCACCCAGGCGAGGAAAGCAGTCCTCTGGATGCTCGATCCTCTCCGACCCCTGCCGACCCCTGGCACCCCAAGTCCACTCCCAAACTTGAGTCGCCGGCATGGCATGAGGTGCATCTTCCAGTGTCTTAACCTTCAGGACCACCAGGCCAGCTCTCATCAGGTAGCAGAGTGAAGCAGGGACAGATTTCTATTTTATTCTCCAACACAGTGTGTTAAAGTGGAGGTCCCCTCTGCCTTTTTTCTATATACCTGTGTAGTTTTTAGGCATGAACAGTCATTGCCTCTATTACACCCTCCTATTTTCATCAGGATTTAAATGTAAAGGGAGTTACTTAAATCTGGTGTGAAATCTGCTTGACTCCACTGCAAAGGTTGTGACCCGATTCATGCAAGGCATCATGGGATTTGATGATGCTTTACAGCTAAAGCCTGCCGTTCTACTCTATCAGTCAAGGCTGATGATGTCCTATGCAGTCCCAGTGCTCGTCTTCTTCATGCCATCAACTTTCTTTGCCCCTTTAGCCAGCACAGAACCACCATGAAAACAAGGGAACATCATGCTCAGTCTGCAAAATACGAACGTGCAACGCCAAACTACTCAACAAAGAAGAAATAAAACTTTACTGTCATAGGTCAGGGAGCACAGGAAAACCAGGACCAGTTATAAAATTCACAGGCAGCGTTTTATTATCAATAACAGTAAAATAAAAATAAAAATTGTTCAGTATAACTAGTAATGAAATAGGTTTGAATAAATATATATGCACTGTGACAAATCAGTTTATACAATGGGGTGAAGTGATAATGCTATCACTTAAAAAGGCATATCTCCACCCCACAGTGATAACCAAAATGTGACATGTATGCAGCACAAAAGAGCTCCAAATATCTATACTGTGTACTTGTCATCACAAAATATCACTCGTCTACACATCATGTTGAGGACTTGCTGAACCAATAAAACATGTTAAAAATGATATCTTGTTGCATATTCCTTTCACGGTATTAGTTTATAAAACGCAATTGTATATTGTACCGTTGTACAATCAGATAACTGTTATATCAAATATGGCTAAAAGAAATAAACCCCACCAAATATATCTACTCACCCTCCCTCCCAAACAATAAAGCAGAAATATAAAAACAAACCTGCCAAATAAAATCACTTATTGCACTTAAACAGAACCGAAATACCTTTCAGTGCACTTCAACATCCGATTCTCCGATCCCTATACATCAGTAAAAATAATTTGTACCAGATCTGAACTTGTCCTGTACAATCACACTACTAAAAAATAAACATCTTTTACAACTGTTTCCAAAGTTTAAACCGTAGCTAAAAGAAATCCGTATGCCGAAGAAGGAATACCACGAGCAAACTGGAACAGCTAAGAAAAACATCATCCAATGACAAAACGCCAAGAAAACAAGAACCAATCGCACACAAACAAAAAATATCATGACCAATAAAAACACATCAGGAAGAATCCATTTAAAAACAAGCTCAATTTAATTGGACACCACGTCTAAATCATTATCCATTGGATATCAAACCAACGAAAAACCCAAACAACCAACAGATAACATCATGGCATGAACTATACAGATACCAAAAGACCCAAACACATAAGGTAAAAGAATCTAAAATGCTACTTTATAGTTCCTATCAGCAAAGAAAATACCCCTACTGCATAAAACGCATACATGATGTCAAGGGGTGTGATATGGCATATATCGTAACTCGTGGCAAGTGAGCTTGGGAAATTAATCACTTGTGGCTCCGCCGAGCTCACATGCCACTCATTAAGATAAATGCCATATCACACCCCTTGCCATCACGTATCCCCTTAGTATCTGAGCTACTATGTGTATAAATGTGAGATTTCACATTTATACACATGGTAGACACGTTATTACCGATTTATACCCTTGGTAGACAAGTCATAGTCAGTAAGATTACAGCTGCCCATTGGAATAATGACCAGACTACTTTCACACCTGCAAAAAAAAAAAAAAGTGCGTGACAGCAGCCCCCACAGGCGCCAACCAGGCACTATGCACATTTTAAAACTGTCAAATATCCTCGAGCTTTATTCACTCTGTGTATTGAACGGCAACATTAGCCTAAAAATCTAACAGCATAAGAAATTTAATGGCCGTACTATTAAAACCGTATAGGCAAACTACGGCGACGGGCCACAATGGAGTAAAAAAAAAAAAAAACATGTCAGACAGTACAGCAAAGAACAGTTTTAACACGGAGCTTGAAGAAATCCTAGCTCAAATAGAATTAGATACGGAGTTGCTAGAAGACCATGAAACTGCCAGCCAAAATACTGAAAGTGTGAAGCAGTCAGCTACGGCAACTGCAAGTACCATTTGAAGTTAATCATAGACACTGATGAAATGAGACAAATACGTAGACAGGGCAAAGAACATCAACACCAGTAGAAAAACCCTAGAAGACACTGCCATATTTACAAGGTACCTAACAAACTCTAGGGAAAAATCAGTCCCTACCTGACATAGCTCCACTGGACAGAGATACTTGTGTCATTATTTTATTAATTGAAAGAAAAAAAAAAGATGGTATAGGTTATGAGTCATTAACATTTAGATCCATTTTTCAGAGTTTAGAGCATTTTTAAGATAAAAAACTACCCCAGCTTCCTATCAACCTCTCCCTCATTTGTAAAGTGCAGGCAGACATTAATATCACGTCAAAAGAATTAAAAAAGTGAAGGAAAAGGCTGTAAACCTAAGGCAGCTGAGGACGCGCTCACAGACAGTATTACAGATCTGCTGTATGACAAAAAGGCAGCTAGGTCCCTACACCCCTGACTCCTTGCTTAACTCCACATGGTTTACAATAAGCACCTTCTTTGGAGTCAGGGTAACACTAAAATAGAAATATAAAATGGGGGGCGCCCGGCCAGTGGCGCTGAGGGTTGGCGCTGGGCGCCACACCTCGCTCGCCGGCCGGGTTCGGGGGCGGTTCCGGGCGGCCGAGAGTGCGTGAGGAGGGAGGATGGCGTCCCAACGTATGCTCTCCTCCCTCAGGGTGGGAACCTAGGAGCTTCTGCGTTCTACATCACCCTCATGACCGGTGGAAGCACTGACAATAGAGGGGGAGGCGGCTCCGCTCAACGGAGTCGGGGGGGGGACGCCCCGACGCATGAGTGCCCTAAGGCATCAACACGCCAACACTGGGACATACGCCCAGCTGCCCAGCGCCCCAGAGGGTAGGGGAAACTAGGAGAAAAGGAAAACACCTCTCGTAAGCCCTAGATGATAGCCTCTCGGTACCATCCAGGACCACCAGAGAGGACAGACCTCACTGTGCAGGAGGAAGAGGAGGCACTCTAGGGGCAGATCCCCCCCGAGGTGGAATCGGAGGTTGAGAGGAAGGAAGAAAAAGAAATAAAGTAAAAAATAAATAAACAAAATGGGGGGGGGGAATAGATCTCCACCAAAATTAAAATAGGAAAGAATATCTGCAATACTCCCACGAAAGGCAGACGAAGACCAGGACAGGCAGTAATCCTAAGGATACCTGCAAAATTAAACCCAGAGCCTACGGGTTTGCAGTGGAACATAGAGAGATATCCATTAAAAAAAAACTATTTATTGTATAAGGAGAAAGGGCCACCAAAAACACTGTCACCTGAAACACATTTTTTCCTGGCAGTTAACACCAATTTAAGGGACTATTACCCCACAGACCAGTTCAAAAACCAGCCTGTGGGAGTCAACAAATTATCCACCATTGTCAAAACCATGGTGCAAAAGGCAGGCATCCAGAGTGATAAAAAGTGAATTCCGTCAGAAAGCACCTTATCCAAAATTTAGCCGATTCCGCAATAGCACCTACGGAGATAATACGAGTAACAGGCCATAAACAACTAGGTAGCCTCAACTACTATTCCAAACTGCATGAAAACAAGCAGGAAAAGATTTCAACAATTCTCTGTGGAGAACTACCAACAACATCAAAACAAGAACCACCTAAAGTGCCCGCACTAACAACAGTCTCAGAAAACCTGCATGGAATTTTGGGAACTTGCTTCCACCGTCCCAATATTAAAGCAAACAGCATAACTTTGAACACTGTCCAAGGTACAAAAAACACCTTATACACTCATACCCTGTCAACAAAATACAATCCCAACTTACCACAAAACATTATTACAAAAAGATTGTTTTTAACACTTTGACTCTTGTTCCCCACACTCTTCCTAGGACATCACCATGAATCAAACAAGAGAAAACGCCCCCAAGTACTGGACACAGACTAACAGGTAAGCATCCCCCAAACACCCTTTCAAACCCCAATCCAAAATTATAAACCTGTAACTATACAATGTTTTAAACAGCTAGTGGAACCAAAACAGACAGGAAAATTACACACATTTTAAGAAGTAGTCAGTTGTAACATTTTATTTCTGAAGTATTTTTCTTTTTCCTTTTGCTAATTAGAATGTTTTCTGTGTGATAATATTGTGCTGGATGTGTGGGAACAGCTCTCAGCCTGGCAGCTGACATATCTATCTGTAGTCCCCCCCCTCCCAACTACATCATAGCCTTGTGATGTCACTGACAGTTATATCACAGGTAACTGACCTGGCAGCTACTGAGTGGCTGCTCCTAAGTACCAGTGATGTCACAGTCAGTGAGGTAACAATGCTGATGATGTAGTCGAGGGGAATGGAGCTAGATATGTCAGCTGCCAGGCAGAGTGCTGTTCCACACATCACACCTATGATTACATCAGGTAAGCAATCTTCTAATTAACCAAAGGGAAAAAGTACCTCAGATTTAAAAGGTGGTGGGTCACTGCTTTTAAAAACTAATATCAGTTTTAGGCAGTACACTATCTCTTTAAAAGCTGGTAATAAAGTCTACCTACAGTATAGTGAGATACTGAAAAAAATGTGCAACAAAAGTTATATTAAAGAAAAGCAGCAAAGGCAACCTCTCTTTCATAGTAAAATGCATCATTTTGTTCTTCACAGCACCAAAGGCAGAAAGTAAAACCAAGCAGTAAAAGCCATTATTAAGCTCAACATGCAAAGTCTGAATTTTTTTTTTTCATTGGTTTATTACTTGACAGCTGCTTGCTTCCTTTCAGTTATGTGTTTTTTGCAGGCCTCGCAATCAGCAGCTTTAAAGACAACTCACAAAATGCATGCCAACTTCTCTTGGACTTCATTTGTTCTCTTTAGAATCGCAGCAAAAATACAAAAAATAGCAATTTGGCAAAAGCAGGTATTTTTTTTTATTTTAAACACAGATGCAATAACTATGAATTGTTTACATCCTGTAGTGAGAAAAAGAACAGTACCTGAGCAGAAAAGGAGTGATTTTTCTGGGCTGAAACCAAAATATGTCTTAAACAGGTGAAAGACAGCAAAACAATGGCTGATGACTGACTTAAACCTGCCTCTTAAATTCAATTCTTTCATATTTTCCATTTCACCCCTATTTTACTCAACTATCAAGAAAGAAAAATTCACCACTTTAAACCTCTGGACTAAATTATTTTCTCTCCCATTAACAGTTCATGTAAGCATACTCATTTAAATACATTTTTTAAATAGATTTACCTTGTTGCAGTCTTCTTTCCGTTAGTGGTTTGCAATTGTACAGCAAGTCATAAAAAAAGTGTAAAAAGTGCAGAAAAAATAAGTTAACCCACTGAAAATATGCACTCTTCGCATCCTATTCCATAGTACTGGACTCTTCCATGTCCTATTCCAATCAAAAAGCCCAAAGTCTTTAAATACTCCATAAAGGGTAACCCGACCAAAAAATAAAATATTCCACAGTGAAAAAATGTCCACTCTTCCATGTGGTAATCCATACAACCCAGCAACCGACAGGAACATTGATGGAGTAAGATCCAAAGAACCGCATCCCATTCACCGTACACCGGGGAAGCCTTCTTGAACACACCGGGCAGCAGTAATCCAGAACCGGACATGTTTAACTCCAAAGGGCTCCTGAAGATCAGACCCCCACAAAAAACAATGTTCCATTACGCTGATGTCAAGAAGCACCAAATCCAACCTAGAAAGTGACCACTACACAGAAAGTCAAACCCGATGCTCCAAGCCTGTAACCATGACCGCACCGAAATGCCTATCCAAAAGTACATCTAAGCCACAGCCATCCTGAAGATGCTCCTTCCAGCTCCCCGATCATCTGCAGCTGCTTTTCAGCTACTACGGCACTCCTCATTTTTCGATGTCCACCTTCACACTGAAATCTAACTGCACAACGAATGCCAACCACGCCCCTCAGACGTCAAGCCCCACCCATCCAATCACAAACACTCTCTCATGCTATACTGACCAATCAGAACACTTCCATTCACAAAACACACCCAATCAAAAGTCACACATGTACACCACATAACCAATCACAAAATACCATCACTCCCATTCAGAAACACCCTTGTAAGGAAAAATACCCTAAAATACTGTTACCGGAGGCAAATAATCCCTATAAAAAAAAAAAGACTATTTAAAAACAAAATACCACAGACTAGCAGCACCCACCCCCAACAAAACACTGTGGCCTACTGCATAAATCGAACATGTGAGGGTCAGAAGTGTGATATGGAATTTATCTTTACTCTTTGGCTGTGACCGTAGGACCAACACTCATGGCTCCGCTATGCTCTGCCACTCGTGAGGTAACCTGCGGTCTCTGCCAACTCGTAAAGATAAATCCTGTATCACACAGCAGACTCCCACATTCCTTATTTACAATGGCAGTACAAACAGAGAAAACAAAGTCCTTTGTCTAAGGGTATCACTAATCCCAAGTGTCTTCCTCCTCAGCAAAGATTGCTGCTCTTTTTATAACAAGTCTTTGCCTGACAATTAACTTCAGGAATCCTGAGCTCGTTAAAGAGACATCCTGTTTCTCACAAAATGTATCAGAGTTCTTTTCAGTTTCTTTGCAGAGCAGGCTTGCAAACAGAACAATGTTCCAAGTTGGCCTCCTGCTGACAGCTCTGCAAAAGAGTTTGCAAACAAGCCTGAGAGAAGCTCAAACTCCATCTCAGGTTAACTCCCTAAATTCCAAATAGCTCTTTTTTTTCATTGTGTGTTTTTTTCCTGTTTTCGCCTGCCCCTAGTCTCGGATGCACATGTGCATGCTGCGTTCCGAGACTCCCTCCAGACCTGCCACCCCCTCCTGCCTGCGCTGCCACCGGACCTCCACCAGGTGGTAATGGAATTACCGGGGGGTGACAACCACCCCAGGAGAGGACAGCTGCCATTAGGTGCTCAATCCTGCTCCACTCCCACCCGTGCTGGTACTGCAACGACCCGTGGTCGTTCCTGAACCAGAGTTGTCGGTGTGGCGTCCAGTGCCTCAACCCTCAGCACCACCAGGCCAGCCTCCAAATAGCTTTCTGCAACCATTTCAACAGTATAACTATATACATTTTCCAAAAGGGATCCTAGTATCACTTACAGTTTCACATATCTTTCACAAACACAGATATGCAAAGGGGAAGAAAAGACAGAAACAGCAGGTTAAGGCAGACATAGTGAGAGGCAGAGAATCACAAGACCATCAGAGTGATCCATTCCTAGGTCTCATGAGAACATTTAGTTGTGAAACCAGACAGACAAGGACAGAAAAGGAAAGGACAGAACAGATCCTTGCATTTAACACTTGCTGCATAACGAATGGGATAGGGCCTTACTCAGCCCTGTCACATTTACCTACATAAACCTCCTCTAAAGGCATTTTTTCCCCAACTCAGACACTTTAAAGTACAGAATACAGCAGGACACTTACAGTACCTTGAAAAGTTTGATGGCCAAGGCAAGAACACAGGGAATGCAGAGGACATAAACAGCATTGCCTGATACAGTAGAATTACTGACAATGTTAGCTCTAAGTCATCATAAAATTCCAGGATGCCTTACATGAGTCAGGTTACTACACCTTTGCAATGGAGTCAAGCAGGTTTTCACACCTGACTAAAGTAATTTTATTTACATTTAAATCCTGATGAAATTAGGGAAGTGAAATAGTGACAGTCGTTGTCCATGCTGCAAACCATGCAGGTATACAGAACAAGCATTTGACAACACCGAATGTTCGCCGCCTGCATTGCTGTTGTACCAGGTCCTGTGTGTACACATTTTTACTATACATTTACCCAAGATAGAACAGATGAGATGCAATAACTAATTTTCAGTGGTGTCCTACTTTTCCATATTTCAGACTATATTTACCTAGGATAGGCCAGCTGAGGGGCAATACCTAATTTTCAGTGGGCTCCCACATTTTGACCCCAAATTTCCAACACGGTTTTAAAGTTTATAAGAGCTGAAGGAAATTCAAACACTGACACTCTGGTTAAGTAAAGAGATCACCCAGAATTTTTTTTCCTGGGGCATACTATAATTTCATATGAAGCACCTCAAAATAAGGAATACTTGTCTCTAATGCAATAATAATTATATCCAATCTGGAAAGACAATTCTGTCTTTTGTCTAAAGATCTTGCCTATATACATTTAGGGGCTAAATTGTTTCTAATAATACAAAGTATAGAGTCAATGTTTTTTTATCAGACTAAGCAAAAAAAAAAAAAAACCAGCAATCGTCACAGTAATAGAAACATACCCTACAGTTAGTTATTGTCCTTTGAAAGCACCTTTCATAGGAGTCCATATAATTAAAGCTTTATGACTTGCTTAATTATCCACTTCATATAGCAGAAAAAAAGAAAATAAAGAAAAAAACATGTTTTTTAAACTCATTTCTACAGTTTGTTAGTGAACTGGTGGCATCAGCACTGAACCATTTAGCAGTTTGTTGGGTATAATAGGAGACCTTACACCATATCGATGAAGAAGTATCGTATAAACTGTATACTTTTCTCTAAATTAGAGAAACAAGAATAAAGTATCAGGATATCAAGCAGCTTTTCTTCCGATACTAGTAAAGCAAGATCTTTTTAATTTTTTTATTTTAGTCTTTGGTAACCGGGTTAGGCCCACTAGGCACAAGTGCCTGTTTTCAGGGGTGACCTGGGAGCACTGGGCAGTTAAGTGACTTGCTCAGTCACACAGTATGTAAGTGGCAGTTGTGAGAATCAAACCCAGGTCTGGTCTTCTGGATGTACCAAGCTCACTCACAGCTCGTTACTCTAACCTCTAGGCTATAATGCCAGCCCAGTATCTGGTGAAGCAGTATCTCGGGTCATTGGGGAAGGAACTTTTAATAAACGTCAGATATTTTTGATGTAGGGATGTCAGGTAGCCTAATTTGGGCCTCATTTTATGAGGCTGCAAAAGAAGATGATTCCATTTCATCATCATTGGCCTACTGGCCCCGAGTTCCCTGTAGACTCCTGCAAGGCAACTTCTGCAGCTTTAGATAACTGTTGCATCCTTATAAAGGACTTTAGCTGTTCTTCATTAAAAAAAATGTTACCTTGGTCTTTTATGATAACTGTTGTCTTGCAGGAGTAGAGCAGTGGTAGGTTGCCTCCCAATTCCTCTGTATCTTCTTGATATTTTGTTACTGGGGTTATATCCGGGTAGACGAAGACCTTATTGTTTTTGAAGTCATATAAACTTTTTATTCGTGCAACTTTAATAACGGATTCTCAATCCAAGCATATTACAAACTGGAATGTCATAGTTGGTATTTTATTTGTGGATAAACGTGACTCAAAGGTTTGTCTAACCAGTACTTGAAAGGTCCTTATAATGTTGGATGTGTAAGCATCAGGAAAATTTAGTTATTCACTCAAAAACTGTTTCATGAGATCCAATGTGTTAAAAAGTATTTGTTTGTAATAAAGGCAACAACACCATTAATATCTGATTTTGTAGTATTTGATACTTCTCGATTATTTCCAGTTTACAAGCTGTGTTTACAGATTCCCTGATTACTACTGTAGGAAGTGCAGAAGCTGTGTCCAATTTTGTGTTAAGATCAGTATTCTCTTTCCGGAGATCTCCGATAGCTTCATCATTTACTGTGACTTTTAGTTCCAGTTTTTGGGTGGTTTTCTCAGTTTTTCCAAATTTTGCATCAAGCTTCAGGTCTGTTTCTTGCAACATGTTAATAAGAATCTGGAAGGACTTTTTTAACTCATCAAATGTTTCCATTTTTCGAAGTCTGGGCATTGATACAGGTTTCAAGGAAACATCCACTGGCTCATGTATAGTAGCCCCCTTTGAAACCACAGATTTTTGCTGCGGGTCAAATGATTCATGCTGATCTAGCATACGGGCCATGATTGAAGTTTCTCTGCCACTAGTAGAACCTGCAGGTTGCCCGAGGCTCAGTCCTGACTCCATGGATGGTTCACCTTCCAGGCTTTGAAAAAAATCATGGCAGTGAGCACAATTGAAATCAGACCTCCCAAAGTGGGACTGCAGAAGTAGTAATCTATTAAAGATCATCGGCAAATATCTGTCATGTTTTCAGTGGTTAACTACTGTGTTTAAACTGTTGCCATGTATTTGGCATTTCTGCATTTTTAAGTTCTGTTACTGTATACAGTTGCTGTCAATCACTGAGTGCATACAATATACAGTATGCACTCATTCAGAGTTCAGTCGGTGGCTGGCCTTGGTAGTGAGTGGTGGGCTATGCCAGTTGCTAGCTCAGTTACGGGTTGGGGGAGCGGGGTGGGGTCCACTAAACCACCAATAATTTGGACATATCTGTTAACGGCAGATCGGGGCTGGGGTGGTCCGCTAGACCACCAGGGAATATAAATATTATATGATACAGTTATTATAATGGGAGATCGGGGGGGGGCACTGGACTACCAGGGAATCTAAACTACATTGTACATATTAGTATAATGGGTAATCAGGGCTTGGGAGGGTGCCCCTAGACTACACTATTTGGGACATTGCCACACGACTGCCCACGGCTTGCAGCAACCTGTCTATGTGCACCCTCTGTTTTGCGCACCACTAGGGTGGCCACAAGCTGTAGGACTTTACCACCATGACCCTGCCCAATAGAGAAGTGGGTGCAGGGTCCCTGGTGCACTGGCGATTGGCACAAGCCACCTCTGGCGCAGCTTGCGCCGATGTTGGAGAATCAGGCCCCATGACTGAGAACTGCCACAGAATAAATAGCGAAGCCTTCATGTATTAACTCAGTATAAAATGGGACTAACTGATACCTGTGAAAAAACACCAGCAAGTATGTATTAGCAAAACTAAAACTATCCTAAATATAGCAAATATTTCAACTTCAATCGTACACATTATGTTCAAACTATGGGAACAGCAATGGGCACCGAAATGGCTCCACAGTATGCCAGAGTTTTATTTAACTCTAAAAATTGATTAGCGTTTTGCTCATAAAAGTTCTAAAACATTGTGAAAATGCATAGCACTTGCCTCACTGTGTTTAACAAACATAACACTTCTAGAAAACCTATATAAATGCTTTCTGTACAGTTAGTATTGTCCCCCCCAAAAAACTGCTAATCAATTATTTAAAACCCTGGTATGCTAACCTCTTTATGGCAGACTTGGAGTAGGATTTTTTAAGGCACTGTCCCCATAAACCACTAGCTTATTTCCGTTACATTGATGATTTATTATCTGGACGGAGGGCACAGATGCACTTAAAGATTTTCATTACAAACTTAATAACCTCCACCCCACCATAAAGCTTACCCTGGAGTATTCTACCACCAGTGTTAATTTTCTGGACACAACAGTCACCATTAAAGATGGAACCTTACATAGGTGTATTTACAGGAAGCCAACAGACAGAGATACCTACACAAAAAAGTAATCACCCAAACCATACAAAAAAATCTGTCATGTACAGTCAAGCACTCTGATGTCACAGTATTTGTTCAAATGAGGATGACAGAGATACACATTTGGCTATGTTGAAAAACACCTTTATTGAGCAGGGACACTCTTCCAGAGAAATTGACAGGATAACAGAATGTGCAACGCAAGTACCAAGACAACTACTTCAATATAAAGAAAAGACAACTACAGACAGAATACCCTTAGTAGTCACATATCATCCAGACCTTGAACTTCTACATAGAAACATAGAAACATAGAAGTTGACGGCAGATAAGGACCGCAAGGCCCATCCAGTCTGCCCATTTCTTTTTCTACCTTATAAATGTGCCATCGGCCTTTGCTCTGTCAGTGACCTATCTATTCGTAGTCATTTGTATTGCTCCCTTATGCCTATCCATGCCTGTTTGAAGCCCTGCACTGTATTCATAGCCACCACTTCTTGTGGTAAGCCATTCCATGCATCTACCACCCTTTCTGTGAAAAAGAATTTCCTCCCATTCCCCCTTAATCGGCCTCCCTCTAATCTCATGCTGTGTCCTCTTGTCCTGCTATTTTTCTTATATTTAAACATGTTAGACTCTTTCACCTTGTTTATGCCCTTAAGGTGTTTAAATGTCTCGATCATATCACCTCTCTCCCTCCTTTGCTCAAGGGTATACATATTGAGCTCCGTTAATCTGTCCTCATATGTCTTCTGATGCAGTCCCTGCACCATTTTGGTTGCCCTTCTCTGGACTGCCTCAATTTGAGTTAATGTCCTTGTGAAGGTGTGGCCTCAATACTGCACGGTACTCCAGATGGGGCCTAACCAATGTCTTGTACAGAGGATTATTACCTCCCTCTTACGACTTGTGATACCCCTACTAATACACCCTAACACCCCCTAGCCTTACCTACTGCTTTAGAGGTCTGCTTGGATGATTTTAGGTCATCAGTGATGATGATGCCCAAGTCTCTTTCTTCCTTTGTGACTGCTAGCAACTCCCCTCCCAGCCTATAAGTGGCTTCAGGGTTTCTCTTCCCTATGTGCATGATTTTGCACTTCTTTGCATTAAATCCCAGTTGCCACTCTTCTGACCATTCTGCTAGTTTATCCAGAGTTTTTCTGCATAAGATTATTAAAGACCTCCACCCAATATTTAGTGAAGATGAAACCCTTAATTGTATTTTTAAGGAACTCCCACTACTATCTTTTAAACAACACCAAATTTAGCCAGCCTAATTATTAGGCGCAAGCTTTCACCAGAACAGAATACCATGTCACACAATGGCATACGGCCCTGCAATCAACGCACCTGTAAGACTTGTGAGCTCATTTCCACCTCGGACTGTGTGGTTACATCACAAAACAGACAATTCAAGGTGCATGGGAGTTATACATGCACATCACAACATGTTGTTTATTTCATTCAGTGCAAGAGATGCCCACAAACGGGTTATGTTGGAGAGACACGCTAACAGCTCCGCACTAGGATGAACTCGCACAGACATACTATTAAAATAAAGAAGACTGAAAAACCAGTGGGGCACCACTTCTCCCAGCCTGCCAACTCAATTTCAGTCATGTCAGTAATGATCTTGAAAGGAAATCTCAAAAACACACAACAGAGACAAGCTTTTGAAATTAAACTTATTTTACATCTCAATATGGTAGCAGATGGGATGAACGTTGATCTGGGTTTCATGGGACATTACAGAAACTGACATCCACAGACCTCCTCTTCTTCAGACTGGCATATTATAGGACTTCAGCATGTGTGGGATGTAGGTGCGTGTGTATGTATGTGTGTGGGTATAGGTTGTGAGGGTACGTGATGTAACAGGTGTGGGGCTTGCTGTCACATTGAGGTAGGCCTCTATTTAGATACATGGAGTTACAGTGTGTTACTACTCTTACTTCACACACATAATGAATATTAATTCCTCCTTACTTTTTATCTTCGCCCAGGAGTGGGGTTGATTCCGTTGCACCATATTCAGATTGCCTAGCCTGTTACTGTACATACAGGAGTGTTACCATAGACTACAAATATATATTTTTAACTCTGTACATATTGGGGTGTGAGATCTCATTTGCATGGGAGTGCTGGACAGATCTTTTTACATTAGGCTAATATTGTAGTGATTTGTGGAAATGTAGGTATGTTAGACCCCCTGGTCTTACACACATACTTGATATTTACTTCTAGTTACCTTATCCTGGGGAGGGTGGCAGTTTTATTTCATTGTAGTTCTATCCAGAATCCTTGGAAATGTTACTATGCAGTTAGGAGTATGGTTAAATAGTGTCACATTTTTGCTCTGTGGGTATTAGGATACATGAGCCCTTTTACTTGGGATTTCATGACAAGTTGAATTCCTTTGGGGAACAAATGCAGTGACTGATGTGAATAAAGGTTCATTATGAGAGAGAGAGAGAGAGTGTGTGTGTGTGTGAGTGAGAGAGTATATCCTTAAAGCTAGTTACCCCCCCCCCCCACCACATTATGGGGTTGTGGGGTGGGGTAGAGTGTATTGTTTGTGTGAGGAGGAGGAGAGAAATTAAATTATCTCTTTTTCAGATTCCTTAGACACTTCTGGTACATCAAGTTGTTAAATTCTCAGTGTATATTGACATCAGTACATATCAGACTACATGGCCTTAATTCTTTGGTGGTCCTCGACATGAGTTTTTTGTTTGACACGAATTCTGTCAATTTATATTTAAATTATCATTTATAAAGTCCTGTCACTACACTAGAGGTTTTTGAAGTTTATGGGGCATGATATCTAGCTGGAGAGTACAGCTGGGAGATAGGTCCAGCTAAGTTTTACACATCATACAGTGTGTACTGATGTTTTTAAGACAGCTTTACTGGTAATTTCTTGTCTATAATGCATGCATTGAAACTTCTTGGAGTCCTAAGACAATCGTAGTGTGTCTTTAATCTGGGGGGGGGGGTTGCTTTTCAGTAATCAGATCCCTGTACACACTGTGACACTCACAGCTTGATTTAAGAGTAATCTGCTCCAGTAGTGTTATCTTATGTCAGTTTAATTTATATGCAGTAGGTTTTGGTAATATGGTACTGTTAAACTTCTCTGACATCATCATCTGTATTTTTTAAATGAGTATTTTAAACCAATGGGGATTTTTTTCTGTTTTTTCTGTATGATCTAGCTGTTAAAAGTATTGTTTTTTCTAAAGAACTGCCATTAGGCTTCTGAAGGACGACTGGTTGGTCCGACAGCTAGAGCACTTGGTTCTTGTTGTTACATCTATGTTGGTCCATTAAAGATATCAAATCATTTGCTTCTGGATCTTATCGAAAATAAGACAGTCAACTAACAAGAAACAATTTAGGCATTTTAAAAAGCATTGATATCCTGTACAAGAAAAAGACAGTGGTAAACTCTACAGCACAAATGAATATTGTACTCATTTGAACAAATTCCCCTGATAAAAGAAGAAAGGCAAACGCTTGAAGCCGAGGCAGTAAATATGAGAAAACACATAGCTGTGGTGCCTTGCTGTTCCAGCAGACTGCGCCAAAGGACACTCACATTTCTGCTCACAAAACCTCCTTCATCTGGAAACAGCACACGGTGGCACAGCTTCCCAAAACAGATCATATTTAAAAGAAGTAAAATAAATTATATATTTATTGAAATCTCAGCACAGATTTTCAGTATGGAAACGGGAATGGACTAAAAATGTAGTAAACAGCCCAATCTGCCCATGATCTTTAATCCAACTATTTTATTTATTTTGTTTTTATTTTAATATATTTGGAGAGTACTTTTGAGCACAGGTGCTAGTTCAGAAAGGTTCTACGTCCAAGCATAGTTACAAACAGAACAAAAAACAATTACAGCAATTCCAATGGAATGTAGTCAGTACAAACACAGCATGTACTAGGATGATTAGGGTATGATTAAGCCAACAGTTACATTACTGTGTGGGGTGTTAGAACCTTCAATGCATGATTATGGATTACTGGTGACAAATGCAGTTGGAGTTGGGGGAGAGGGCTGCATGCAAAATTTAAAAAACTGGGTAATGTTTGGTAGGCTAAGAATAGATTCAAGTAGTTCTTTCATCCAGATTGCTGCCCACACAGCAAAGGAGGGATTTCCTAGATCAGTTCTCCAGTGAGGAAGTTCTAGGGCAGATCTTGACATGCTTTTAATGTCTTACTGACTGCTAACATGTTTGAAGCAGCTTCGTATGGCCAGAGGGATGAGACCCAGTAGTGCCTTTATGGCAAGCAGACAGGACTGGTATTTTATTCCGTCATGCAGAGGTAGCCAGTTAGTCAGTGAGTATAGGGTACAGGTGTGGGGGAGTTTATCAGCTCCTAGAATGAGTGTGTCAGCTCCTAGAATGAATCAAAAAGCTTTATTGCAGATCACTTTGATACTATTTATTAAATTACTAAATTAGAACCCTCAGTACAGCTACCTTGCCAGGTTGGAACCTCATCTGTGAGGGCCATAGAGTGTACGATTCCAATTTCACTCGTCCAGGCCCCTCAGCTCTCCTTGCTCTACATGACTAGGGTACTTTTCTATACGATGCTAGGCCCCCTAGGTATTCGCCCCCATGACCCTCCTAACCTACTTAAATATCCCAGCAGATGGGAATGGATTAGAGCACACAGACTACTCCTACGGGCTATTAAGAAACTCTTGCTGCTCCTTTTGTTGTGTTCCAGCAGTGTCGAACTCAACCCTGGTCCCCCAGCGGATATCTCTTCTCCTGCCAAATTGGCCCAAAGGTGTGAGCTTTATGCACGTCAACACATGTAGCCTACTAAGGAAGTTTGCCTCTATACAGGCCTGGATTTGCCATACTTTGCCTAATGTCCTGGTGGTCACTGAGTCTTGGCTCAAACCTGGTACCGCAAACCACGAGGTGAATATCCCATCTTATACCTTGTTCAGAACTGATAGGCAGGCAAGAGGAGGAGTTGCCTTCTATGTTAAAGATAAACTCTCAGCCTCAGTCATCGACTCGATCTCAATTCCCAAAGAATTTGAAAGCCTGATTCTCAAAGTTGAGTTCTCCCTTGCTGTCACATTCTGTGTCGTATGATGCTATAGGTCCCTGTCTCAAAGATTACAGTTACTAGACCATCTAAACACAGGGTTTTAAATGACTGATTAGCAGTTTTTTCCTTGGGACTATACTAGCTGTACAGAAAGTATTTATATAGCTTTTCTAGAAGTGCTGTGTTTGTTAAACACAGTGAGGCAAGAGCTATGCATTTTCACAAAGATTTAGCACATTTAAGAGCAAAACGCTAATCAATTTTTAGAGTTAAATAAATCCATGTAAACAACATACTAGGATCCCTGCCTGCAGAGTTTATTATATTAGAAGACCTTAATTTGGACTGGTTTTCCAGTATCTCCAAACCCCTTAAAACCATTTGTGACTCTTTTGTACTATCCCAACTTATGACTGAAGCAATGCATCCTAATAAGAATAACCCAAATAACAGCACTCTGTTGGATCTTATTTTAGTAAGCAAACCACATCTGTTTTCTCATGCTAGTGTGTTCTTCTCTGACATCAGTGGCCACTGTTTCATTGCCTGTGTAAGATCCATCACAAAATCACATCTCCATCAAAATTTACCGTAAAGAGGAATCGTCGTAATTTCGACCCTTGTGCCTTCCTCTCTGACCTGCAGGACTCACCGAGTTGGCAGGACTTCTATCTAGCAATATCAATGAACATGGCTTATGACATTTTTCAGGAAATTGTGTTAGGGGCACTTGACAAGCATGCACCCCTCGTTAAAATCCACTCCAAGAAAAAAATCATGCACATAGTTTTCAGCAGATTTGAAGGCTGCCCTACTTAATAGAGACCTGCTCTGGAGAATAACGCTTCCAGCTGATTGGACTTCGTTTAGGAGGGCTAGGAATCTCTGCACCAAAATGGTTACAGAAACTAAGGCAAACTATTTCTGTGCAGAACTCAACTCTTCCTCCAAGTGTTCTGCCAAATTCTGGAAAAACCTTAAGGACACCGAAGGTCATGCGTCTCCAAATTCCTTACCCACAAAAATCACTAGTGGTGCCACCACAGTCTCAGATAAACCAACAATCCTTGACTATCTCAATAACCACCTGCTACTGCAGGGTTAGCTTTCGATACTCCCCCTGCCAATAACTTCTGCTCACAACTCGGTGTACAGGACTCAGCAGCTACAGCCACTAGTACTGCGTTTTCCTTTCAGCCTGCATCCTTGAAAGAAGCTTAGGAATTATTGTTACACCTAACTTAGTCACCATGTCCTGGCTGTGCCTCTTATGCATCTTTTTAACCTATCCCTATCACAGGGTGACCTTCCTCACATATGGAAAACTGCCCATGTGATCCCTCTTTTCAAATCTGGAGACCCTAGTAACCTCAATAACTATATACAAATCTCATTACTCCCTATCCTATCTAAAATGCTGGAGACAAATAGTGAGTGCACAGCTCAGGAACTACCTAGAATCCACAAACCTGAGAAACCAACTACAGTCAGGCTTTAGGCTGCGTCATAGCCCAACTTTGGCCCTTGCAAAGGTGACTAATGACTGGCAGGGTGCTCTGGATACCAAGAACTTCATTTGCGCAGTATTTTTGGACTTAAGCAAGGCGTTCGACACTGTTGACCATGCTCTGCTCCTTGCATCCCTCCATAACATTGGCTTGGACCCCCCCCCCCAATCCCTGAGATGGTTCTCTACCTCACCGGTCTTTGGTAGCAGGTAGAAGCGGAAGGGGAATTCTCACCACTGAAACTCTTGTTGAGGGGCATACTGTAGGGCTCCATATTGGACCCACTGCTTTTAGCAATATACATTAATAGAATCGGCGTTGGAATCAAATCTGTCAACATTCATCTCTTTGCCAATGACAATGTACTTTACATTGCAGACCTACTCCTGAAGCAGCATGCATAGATCTACAACAGGAATTTAATCAGCTGCAATTACAATTGTTGAACCAGAAACTTCTCTTGAACGCAAAAAAAAACCCAAAGGCAATGCTTTTTCCACCCTATGTTAATGCAATCAACCCTGCTACTCAAGGAACCATACCCCAGATCACCACACTTCTAGGCAAATCACTGGACTACAAAACCAAGTTCAAATACCTGGGGGTTTGGATCGACCACAAACTTTCCTTCCATGATCACATCGAGGAACTGATAAAAAAGCTCAGGCAGAGGCTTGGCCTCTTTTTCAGGACCAAACACCTACTTACCCAGGATGCCAAGAAGAGACTGGTCCAAACCACATTCCTCTCATTATTGGACTATGCGGATTTCCTTTACAGCCAAGGCCCTGTCTCTGCACTAGCTAAACTCAACATGTTCTATCACAGAGCCATAAGGTTAATTTCTGGTCTTCTGTACTCCATTCATCACTACTCCCTCTACGCTGCAGTGGAATGGTCATTCCTGAACTACAGAAGATAGAGAAACGCTGCCTTCTGGACTTTCAGAGCTATCATCAAGAAGCTGCCTCAATATATTTTGGATCGTCTTCCATGGAGTACGGCAGGAAATTATGCCCTGAGGAGCACCTCCTATATCTCCCTTACTGTACCTAAGGACAAACTGTGCTTTAGTAGGTCATCCTTAAGCCATGCACTACCCCTACTTTGGAACAAACTGCAAAACACCTTGAAATTGGTTCACCCTATCAGTTTACCAACATTCAAAACACTTTACGTTTGCTCTGTCAAGGAATCCTGTAACTGTTTCCCCTGATTTTTTGCCTTTCTCCAGATAATAGTCTCTCCCACACTGTGTCCCCCCAGCTCCTGCTAGCATTCCATTCCCTCATATTTCCCCGTCCTCCACCTGCAATCTTGGAGCCTGTAATTACTCTCTCTGACTGTTACCACATGTCCTCAGCAAACAGTGGCCTTTATTATGGGTATCCCCTGCCTCCGTAAACGTTTGCAATCTCTCCTACCCCCCTTCCATAATGTGAATAACCTTCTACTTTCACACCTTAAGTTCCCCTCACTTATGTCTACCAGCAAGATCCATGTATATTATGTATATACTGAATTTTGGGTATATGCCATTCTTATTCATTCTGTACATTGTATATTGTTCATTATGAACTGGAGATCGTAAATGGAGGAAGCTGATTGGCTGATTGGTTTTTGAAGCCATGATGATATCGGGCTACATCATCATGGCTTCAGAAAACCTCTGGCCACCAACCTCCTCACTTGCAGCCAAGTTCATCCGACCTCAATGTTTCCCACCTAGAACTGCTGTCAGCAACAGTACATTAATCAAGAAAGGGCATCACCCGCTCTCACCAGAACCCACATCACACATTGAGATGGGCATTTAAAAAATCCACTGCAACACTCACAAAAGCAACCAACTCTCTGCTCGTAAATGTCCATACCTGGTGGCAATGGTGCACTTCCGGTTTTGCGAGAAGCGGGCAAATAAAAACAAAAGCCTGATCAAATCCCCAGTAATAGCATCTCTCATATACCGAACAGTATGAATTCCTGCTTCCACCCTCCCCAAAAAACAAAAATAAAGCAGCTGGCACCGACTATACCAGCATTCCCATCTCTCACAGGCGGCCGTGTGCACACATTCAAAACACCAGTGCTTCATACAGTTACTGAACTACTCCTCTCAATCCCACTGCTTTCAAATATAGCTCATCAGCTTAATTTTTCAGTTTCTAGTTATCACGGGGTGGGGGAGACAAACACAAAGGCACAAACAAAGACAGCAGACACTGTGGCAGAGTCACAGCATGGCACACTGACTGATCAGTCAGCATTTGGCAACAGCACCACCTGCTGGGTAAATCAGAAATTGTGGATTTTTTTCTCAAAAGATATACTTCCACCAACAGAAATGTAATAAAAAGTATTTAAAAAAAATGTTTTTGTTTTTGTTTTTTTATAAACAAACTAAAACATTTAAGCCAGTTCATAATAGCAATAAGGCACTCCAGGGTGTGGTATATCATGGGATACTGTTACTTCTCGGACGGTTGGATGCACTCGGCCTCTGGCCTCGTGCCTAACCACCCAGTTATGACAATATCCATGATATACACCCTATCATCTGCTATTAGCAGTATCACAATTCATATTGTATCCTGGTTCTGTTATAAACTTTTGTGTGTGTAACCCCTATCTATGTATTGATTATGTATATTGCCCAGGTCCATCTCGAAAACGAGTTCTGCTCAACAGTGTTTCGCCAGGTCAAATAAAGAGTTTGACTTGACCGATTTAATAAAATGTCTCAAGGAGCAGCATACACAGGGAGGACATAATAAACGATGGACATGACAGTGCTAGAGACAACAAGGCATCTGTCTCGTGGTGTGAGGTTGTGGTGGTTCCTATACAAGGCACCTAGTCTTCTGTTAGTGGTGGCCATAATGTCCACATGTGGGGCAAATGAGAGGTTATCATCCAGAAAGACACAGAGGTATTTAAAAGTTTGTACTTGTTCCAGATTTTGTCCCTTTTTATTCAGGATGTAGGGGATCTTTTTTTCAGTTGTGGGTCCGAGAAGAGCTTAGTTTTAGTTTTTTTATAGTTCAGCACCAGCTTGTTGGCGGAACCATTTTTCCAGCTACCCGAAATTGGTCTCCAGGTGTGCGGTGATTTTACAGTGGCTGGTATTTCTGGAGAAGATGACTGCATCATCTGCATATAGTAGTACCCTAGTAGACTGGCAAGTCTCAGGAAGATTACTGATAAACAGTTCGAATAGGAGGGGGCAAAGTACTGAGCCCTGGGGCACCCTGACTGAAACATTCCTTGTGTCTGACAGACAGCCATCTATTTTTACTCACTGATACCAAATAGAGAGGTAGCTCTCAAACCACATTACCATTTCCAGTGACAGGCCAAGGGAGGAGAGCTTGTCAAACAGCAGCAGATTTTCTTCTTGCATTTTGTTGTGTGTGTTTGGGGGTGGGGGGGGAGGATCAAGGTACAGGCTAATCTGGATGCTAATTAGCACCGCTTCCTAGGCGGTGTCATGCAGATCAAAGGAAAGAGCCATCCTGTGATTTGTGTGGCTCTTTCCTTTGAATGTCATAAAGCTTCCACACAGCAATCACTGAAGAGCAACATGATCAGCCTGGCTGATAATTTGTTTGATAGTGCCGAGCTCCTTGCAGACTGCCCTGCGTTGGACTGACAGTGACACACCTCTCAAATCCACTATTATAACAATATGTTCACTTTGCACAAGTGTGAACATTAATAAGGCTGATGGGACCCTCCATTTAAGAACTGGCCCCATTAGGTAAGTGGGGCCAGATGTGTTTTTTTTTTTTTTTTTTATTCACTGAGAAGCTAGGTTGGGCACTGGATATGTCAGGTTGTTGGGAGGAGGGGGACTTTTTTTTTTTTTTTTTTAAATTCCCCGATAGGCTGGATTGGGTACTGGACCAGTTAGGTAGTTGGAGGGGAAAGGCGGCCAGATTTTTTTTTGTACTCCGATGGGTCAAGTTGGGCACTTGATTTGTCAGGTTGTTTTATTTCCTGATAGATTGGAAAAGGGACCCATCAGGTAGTTGGGCACTGGCTCTGTCAGGTAGTTTGGGGGTTTGCTTTATTTCCTGACTGGTTGGGAAAGGACCCATCAGACAGTTGGGCACTGGATCCGTCAGGTCGTTTGGGGGAGAGGGGACATACTTTTTATTCCCTGTCAGGCAGGTTTGCATACCAGACCCATCAAGTAGTTTGGGAGAGAGGGACATCAGTTTTTTTGAATTCCCTGATGGGCTGGGTTGGTTATCAGACCAGTCAGGTAGTGGGGGGTTGGGGTGGGACAATTTTTTTTTATTCCCTTATGGGTCAGGTTGGGCCCTGGATCTGTCCGGTTCTTGGATGAGAGGACACATTTGTTTTTTTTAATTTGTTTTTTTTAAACTTGATTTTTATTGACATCTATAGGACATCATCTTTGCAAAAACAAACTTTGTTAATGCACTAGTTAGGGTAACTTAATGCCACAAAAATAGGGAAATGTGGCATTAGGGTTTCCAACTCTAACTCCCAACCCCCATCCCCAAGCAGCAAAAGTGAAAAATATTAGGGTTTTGGGTCTCTGGAGTCTTGGCGAAATAATGGTGGGTTCTTTCTTGGGGTTGTCAACCCTTATGGGACTGGGCACCCTAGTGTTGGGCTACACTTTGGGGATGGTGTGCAGGTGATCTGGAGGGGAGGGGGGGCTTCCGACATTGCAATTCAAATAGCAGTGGACTAATATTCAGAGTCTAGCACCAGTTTTGGAACCTTAACATTCTCATGATACAATATAATGTTCCAAAACTGGTGCTAGACTCTGAATATTAATAAATTTATCAGGCACTGTAAATTGGACTACATAAATAATCTTAAAAATAAGCATGAAAAGATAAACAGGAACCGTACGCATCACAAACTTTCCTTGTGCTCTTATAGTAATACACTGAGTACATCAGAAAAGAGTAAAGAAGTAAAACAGTAATTGACAGTTTTCCCTTCTGTGTTTCCTTACAGGCAAAGTTGTCTAACCAGGTATACACACCAGAGTGGAGACTGTGGATGTTATCTCTGGACAGTCCCTACACAGTTACCCTGCTGGTGGATGGGGCTTAGTGGACCACCCAATATTAACTTGATAGCCTGTGGCCACCACTACAATAACTGTTGTAATGTTGATACTCCTTCATTGTCATCTCTGTAGTCGAATTAGAGAAGCCATCTAGAACTGTATTTGTCTTTTCACATTTGTGATAAGGTTGTGATAGTCTCCATTGTGAAGATTGAGTGTATTATGTTATGCCAATGATTAAACTGTGCAGGTGTGGCCGACAGCCAACACTGTGTAACTGCCTTGGCTGCAGCTGCTATCAGGATTAGAAAAAAAATAGGTTACTCACCGGTAACCGTAGTGCTAGGAGTGGTATATACTTCACATCCACACACTGGTAGTTCCACTGCAAGTGCTGATCTGTCAGAATGTCTTTAAGCTAAGCTCGTCCCACCACCCAGGTGCTATATTCTCCGTCTCTGTCACATGACATTAGATCCTGCATGGTAGAAGCAGGAATCAGTATGCCACTTACCAGAGGAGGCCGGGTGGGTTTTGTGGATGTGAAGTATATACCATGCTTAGAACTATGGGTACAGGTGAGTAACCTATTTTTCTCAGCGCCTGGATACAGTTCACTATCCACACCTTGGCAGACTTCCAGCAGTTCTCCAGGAGGAGGGGGAAAGGCATGTACCCCTGCTTGGAGAACAGAGATTGAAGAACTGAGATCCCAAATGCAGCACCCCAATGAGATTCAAAGTAGATGCTGTAAGGGGAGATGAAGGTGTGTTCTGACTTCCAGGTGGCAGCCCTGCATATCTCGTGGATAGAAATGTCCCTGAAGCAGCCACCGAGGCAATAGTATGTCTGGTGTAATGAGCTCTAAGCCCTGCAGGAGGCTCCCTACCAGCCAGAGTATAGCAGAGGCTGATGTAGGATGTGATCCACCTGGCAATTGTCCATTTTGCTGCTAGTTTAACTAGGTGTGGCTTCAGCATATGTTACAAACAGCTGGCGAGCCTCATCCCGAACTCCAGCCGTGTGCTCTACGTAATAAGAAGGCAACCTCCACAGGTCCAGAGTATGAAGCCTATGGTTGACCTCCGAAGTTGGGCTGGTAAAATATAATGGAAGGTCCATCACCGGTTAAGGTGGAACTCCAATACAACCTTTGGGAGGAACTTCAAGTGGGAGCAAAGGATAACCTTATCCCAGTGGAAGACCACAAGTGAAGACTCCACTGAGAGCACCTGGAGCTCACTGATCCTTCTGGTCAATGTGGCCACCAAGAAGGCTGTCTTCCATGACAGGTGTGACATCTCACGCCTGTGCACAGGCTCAAATGGCTTGCCCATGAGCAGAGCCAGCACTAGTATTAGGTCCCATAGTGATGGTGGTTCATGCACCGAAGAAGACGGTTGGTCAAGGCCCATGAAAAAGCACTCCACCACCTTCTCCTGGGCCACCATCAACATACTAGCCCACGCCCAGTTTACAGAGATGGCTGCCAAGTGCACCATGACAGTTGCTGCTCACAGTCCACACAGTACTCAAGGATACTAGCCACAGGACAGGCAAGGGGATCAAGCTCCTTGCCTAGACAACAAATGGAAAACCTTTTCCATTTAAAGGCCTAGCACTGGTGAGTCGACTCTTTCTGGGAGGCCTCCACAAGGTGGAGCACATCTTCGAAAAGATCCAAAGCCTGGAACTCTAGCCATTCAGGAACCAGGCTGTGAGGTGCAGCAACTGAAGGTCCAGGTGCAGGACCTTTCCCCCGTTGTCTGGCAGCATGTTTGGGAGACCAGGCATCTACCACGGAGACCTGCTGCAGTGGCTGAGAAAACCTTAGTACCAGAGCTGCCTTGGCCAGTCTGGAGCTATCAGAATCATCCATGCCTTGTCTTTCCAGGCCTTCACCACCACCCTGTGGCTCAAAGGGAAGGAAGGGAAGGCATATATGAAGTTTGGGGCCCACAGCCTCGCAAAGGCATCCCCCAGCAGTGTCCCAGCCTGTGGGGTGGGCATAAAACAGCCTCAGTTTTGTATTCTCCTAGGAGATGGACAGGTCCACCAGAGGTGTGCCCCACAGGGAGAACAGATGGTTCACCACCTGCTGATGCAGGAACCACTCGTGCGATGTCTATCCCGCATGGCTGAGAGCATCTGCCAGCTCATTGTCTGCTCTGGTGACATTAATTGCCAGGAGATCTTCACCCAAGCTGTGCAAGAGAGTCCAGGTGTGGAGGGCCTCCTGACACAAGGGAAGGGAGTGTATGCTGTCCTATCTGCTCAGGTAGAACATGGTCGTGGTGTTGTCCGTCTGGACTTGCGGAATCTGACCCCTGACCAAAGAAGCGAATTCTAGCAGAACTAGTCACAATGTATGGAGCTCCAGCAGGTTGATTTGGTGATGAGACTCCCTGGGTGACCAGAACTTGTGGGCCCTATGGGCCCCAGGTGCACTCTCCACCCCACCAGAGATGCACCCATTGTGAGAGTAATGGTGGGTTTTGGGCAGACAAACGGGACTCCTTCCTCCAGATGTTCTGGGATCAGCCACCACTGAATGGCATCCCACACTGGCTGGGTCACTGTGACTGGCTGGTCCAAGTGTGCTAGGTGCTGGGACCACTGATGGCTCAACTCCCACTGCAGGTGCTGCATCCACCAACAGGCCCACTGGACCACACTAGTGCAGGATATCATGTACCCTAGGCAGTCACAGGAAGATCCGGGCAGGGTGTGAGTGCCCAACATGAAATCCAACGTGAAATAATCAGGAAAAAGATACACGATCCAGTGCCTGATACGCAAGGAGGTGGGGTGTGGTCCATAGGGAGTCTAGCTCTGCCCGGATGAAGTAAATCACCTGCGAGGGGATCAGTTTGCACTTGGCTGGGTTGACCAAGAAGCCCAAGCTGCTGCAGGTCTGGAAGGCCAGATCCCTGGACCAATCCATGGCCTCCTTGGACAGCCCAGCAATCAAGCCAGTTGTCCAGGAAGGGGTATACCCTTATGCCCTCGTGCCGCGGGAAGACTGCCATGCACTTGTGGAAGACCCTGGGTGTGGACAACAGGACAAAGGGCATGACCTGGAAGTGATACAGAACTCCTTCTGCACAGAGTTAGAGGTACCACCAGTGGGACGGACAGACTGAGATGTGGAAGAATGCATCCTAGGGATCCAGGGAGCAGATACAAATGTCCTGCTCCAGGGATGGTATAATCTGGCTCAGAGTGACCATTCAGAAAGTACAGTCATGTAAGAACTTACCGTAACAGTAGATCTTTGATAGGATCTCTAGCAGCAGACCAACCCCAATAGGACTAAGCCGCCAGGCGCCAGGACCACATGGAAACTTTCTTGCTAGCAGTCTATCACAGGGGACCACCCACCGCTGATGTCACCCTCTTGACATCGGCCTATCTTACAAAGACAGATGGTCCCCCAAACCCTCCCTCAGTTCTCCCACCGGAGACCCCGAGCGGGCAGCAAAAGAAGAGCTGAAGAGGTTCCCAAGAACCAGAAAGGGAAGAAGAAAACCCAAGTCAATGGAAGAACAACAGCGGAGACAGGAGAAGGAAGGAGGGAGGGAGGGAAAATCAGGGCCTCCTGCAAGAGCTCCGATCGAAGATCTACTGTTACGGTATGTTCTTGCTTAACTATACTGTCTTACTTCAAGGGGGGCTCTTGCAGCAGCCCAACACCGGTAGGACAGAGCCCCAAGGAGTTCCAGCCATGGCAAGAAAACAACACCAGGAGGAGGTTAGACAACAGCCAATGACTCAGGAGAGAAGGCCTTGCATTACAGCGAGACCGAAATTGGCCCTGCGCCTAGAAGCAATGTTCAGACTGTAATGCTTGGTGAAGGTGTGGACAGAACTCCAGGTGGCAGCTGCACAGATGTCTGCAGCAGACACATTTCCAAAACAAGCCATGGAGGTGGCCATATCCCTGGTGGAATGGCCCTTAACCACTCCTGGAAGGTTCTCATACTTATGGTAGCAATAAACAATGCTAACCACTTAGAAAAACACTGTTTGGAAACTGGGGTACCCGCTCTTTTAGGGGCAAATGAAAGAAACAACTGATCAGACTTCACTGAAGTCTTGGTCCGGTGAGTACAGTATCGCAACATTTTATGTACATCGAAAGTATGGAGCTAAGCCTCCCCCTAATTAGAATATTTAGGATAATAAACTGGAAGGTGGATGGATTGGTTCAAAGTAAACTTCAACACCTCCTTAGAAAGAAACTTAGGATTAGTATGCAAAGACACCCTGTCTTTGTGGAAAACGAAATAAGGTTCTTTGCACAAGAGAGCCTGAAGCTCAGAAATCCTTTGAGCAGAAGTAACAGCAACTAAAATGAGTGCTTTCAACAACAGAAGGCACAGCTCATTCAAAGGGAGGTATTATGAGTTTCTCCAACATAAAACTGAGGTCCCATGGAGGGACTGGGTCCCAAATGGAAGGTTTCAGATGCAAAATGCTCTGTAGAAAGGTGTGGGACACCGAAGCTGAGCCATAGCCCTGCCCTCAATAGGAGCATGGTATGCAGAGATGGCAGAAAGATGCACCCTGAGTAAGGAGTACCCCAAGCCTGAGTCAGACAGGGAGAGAAGGTACTCCAACAACTGATTCATCAGACAGGTGAAGGGGTTCAGATGGCACAAAGCAGTCCAAAGGGTGAAACGCTTCCATTTCATGGTGCAAGTGGCTCTGGTGGAGAGCTTCCTAGCAGCCACCAGGCCATCTGTAACCCTAGAGGACACTCCAAAGCAGGCGACAGCTAAGTCTGCAGGAGCCACACATGGAGATGCAGAGACTTTAGATCCAGATGGACCAGGGTGCCCTGGTCCTGGGAGAGCAAGCCGGTGCACAGGGGCAAGGGCAATGGAGGTTCCACCGCCAGCTGCTGCAGCAAGGGGAACCAAATCTGACATGGCCAGAAGGGGCTATGAGTATCATCTCCGCCACCTCCAATGGCAGCTTGAGTAGCACCCTCTACAGGAGGCGGGAGGGGGGGGGAGAGGCGTACAGAAACCTCCCCTTCCAGGAGTGAGATAATGCGTCTCACCAGAAAACTCCAGGCCCGGGATCGAGCAAGCAGAAAATGGCAGTTTTGTGCTGAGTGGGGAAGCAAAAAGGGACAGCTATGGATGACCCCATCTGTCCAAGAAATCTTCGACCTCAGAAGCTCCCACTTGTGAGCCCTTGACCAGGAGCAGCTGAGATTGTCTGCCAGGATGTTTTGGACGCCTGGAACATGGGATGGCTGAGAGCTCCAGAACATGCTCGATGGCCAAATACCAAACCCTCATCGCCTCCCGACACGGGGGGCGGGGGGTGTAAGAGCGAGTGCTCCCCTGTTTGCTGATGTAATACACCATACACAAGTTGTCCACAAGCACCAACAGTGGACTGGGAAGGAGATGAGCCTGGAAGGCCTGCAGAGCATAAAGAACCCCTCGCATCTCCAGAACACTGATGTGAAGACCCTGTTCCACTTCTGTCCAAATGAGCTCCCCCGCCTAGACCCAAGGCATCCATCTTTGAGAATCTGACATGGGGCTGAGATTTAAAAGGACCCCCCCCCCCCCAGATGTAGGTTGACTGGCTCTAGCCACCACAACAAGACTCTTTTGACCAGATCAGAGATGATGATCATCTGGTCCAGATTGCCCGTGCATTGGTCCCATTGCACTCTCAATGTCCACTGAGGTATCTGCATGTGCAAGCTGGTGAGGGAGAAACATGGCAATGGCTGCTGCCATATGGCCCAGGAGGCACAAGAATACCCTGGCAGGGATGGCAGCAGAGCACTGGGGGCAGAGAGGACTTGAGAAGTATTGGGGTGGTTAGGGGCAGGAGATGCCCGGTGGTGAGATGGGGCCTGGAGAAAGGCCAGACGTGTTTAGTACCCATCCCCAGGGTTCCTAATGGACCGAGTGGGCAGGTAGCCAGTGGGCGTGCAGCCTCCACCGGTCCCCTTCAGGCAATGCTGTGTAATGCCAGAACACAGAAACATACACTTTGATGGCAGTTAAGGACCGCTTGGCCCACCTAGTCTGCCAATTTCCCTACCTATTGGATAAGCTGCAGATCCTAGTTAACCAACAGCCTACTTCCTCTTATCCCCCACTATAAATGCCTCATGTCTTTCCATGCATTCTTGAATTCCCCCACTGTTTTTGACCCCATAACCTCCTCAGGAATGCCGTTCCATGTGTCCACCACCCTCTCTGTGAAAAAATACTTCCTCACGTTGCCCCTGAGCCGTCCCCCCTCCATCTTCAAATTGTGCCCCCTTATTCTTGCATATCTCTTTTTCTGAAAGGAACAAGACCGCAATTATGGTGGACTTGATTTCCTAGGTCAATCTGGCTTGCATTACCGAGACCTGGCTGGGAGACAACGCTGAGCCAGATTTATAAAGGTGTTAGTCCCGTCTGGATATTCTGTAGTGCATTGCCTGAGGAGGGAACGCAAGGGTGGGGGTGTGGGCATCTGCTTTAGATTCAGCCTGAACTTCTCCATGCACCCAATGGGTTCTACCTTGTCATTTGAATGTGTGGCTGAGTGTGGGAGTCCAAATGCAGGTTGCAGGATTCTCCTTGTGTACTGGCCCCCTAGGCGTGAGGGAGAATTCCTGCAGGAAGTCGTGGACTTCATCGCCGGCAGGGTGTTGGAGTTGCCCAGATGGTTGATTCTGGGTGACTTTAATGCCTGGGTCGATGACGGACTCTCGCATTTTGGTCAATACTTCCTCCAGCTAATGACATCTCTGGGCCTCACACAAGTTGTTGCTTCTGCAACTCACCACCATGGCCTTGCCTTATGTCACTGAAGCACAGGTCAGGAAACATAGGAAAAATCAGCAGCAGCTGTAGAATTCACAAAAGGTATTTTATTTGTACTAGCAACAAAACAACAAACTTGCTCTGTACAACTATTTACAAAGGCAGAATAAAATAGTGGAGATCAATCAGAGTTTTCCTTCAATCTCTGTGTGTCCCTTTTTTCAAGCAATTGCAGTTCTGCTCTCTTATACAGTAAGTCCTTGCAACCCCCCTTGTTAACAAGCATCCTGTGTTTTCTAAAGTGTTCTAGTATATTTCAGGCAGGTGCTGGCAGGAACACAATGTCCCAGAACTGAGGCCCCAGCTCCACAGCTTTTACAATAGGCTTAAAAATTGCACTAAGGTAAGCTCTTGATTTTCCAATAGCTTTTTGCGATCATCTCAAACTATAATTATATACATTTCAAAAATTAACACTATATAATTTCTAAATAAAGGGATCCTAATATCAGTTACATTTCCACATAATGGTTTGCATATATTTTTATGCCAGAAGATATGCAAGGCAGGAAAAGACAGAACAGTAAGAGGAGACAGTGAGATGCAAAGAACTGCAAGACTGTCGGGGTGATCAAATCCTAGGTCTCATGAGAAAATCTAGTTGCGCAACCAGACAGATAAGAGACAGTAAAGGAAAGAACAAATCCTTGCATTTAAACACTTTCTCCATAACAACTGGGACAGGGTCCTACTCTACCCTGTCACACCTTGGACTTGGTATTCTCACTGGGGCTTGAGGTCAGTGACCTCAGGATTGATTAGGTCATGTGGTGTGGTCAGATCACTGTGCAATGGAGTCCTCATTTGGGCCCCACGATATTCCTTCTCCTGTTGAGATGGTCCACTATCACCCTTTGAGGGGGTTGTCCCCAGAGGGACTACTGGCAGTAGTGAATTTTTCTGGTGTGAATACTGCATGTGCAGCTGGCACGAGCGAGGCGGTGACAGTCTATAATAGTGCTGTTTCCAATGCGCTCAATGCCATTGCACAGATTCGTATATGACCTAGGTCTTCTTGCTTGAGACCCCCGTGGTTTGACGGGGCTTTCAAGTTGATGAAGACCACAGGTCTGAAGTTGAAGCGCTGCTGGCGGAGGACCCAGACTGAGAAGGATAAACTGGCTTTGAGAATTCACTACGGTGAATATCAAAGGGCAATCAATCGTAAGAAGGCAGAGTTCCTGTCCAGGGAGATTGCTGCAGGGAGGAATTGACCAGCTCTGCTTTTTTTTGGACTATGGACAGGTTACTGCTTCCTGCTTGTCTGCAGATGAAAAAAGCATTTTCAGTCACTTTGTGCGAGGAGTTTGCTCATTTTTTTCTCTGACAGAGTCCTCTGTCTGGTCTGGGATATCCTCAGTGGGCAAGATCAGCCCTGCAGTGGTGGGCTTGTGTGGGCAGGGCACTCCTATTGTTTGGGGGACATTTCAGATGATGGAGGTCGATGAGGTAATCTTGAAGTTATGATCCACCTTTTGTGAACTGAACCCAGGACCGACTTATGCTCTTGTGGGATGTACAGAGTCCATTGGACCAGTGTTCGCTGAGATGGTCCGGTGTTCGCTCTCAGAGGGGTTCTTCCCGATGCCTTGAAGAAGGTGTTATTGAGGCCCCTTTTGAAGACACCACCTCTCAACTCGGATATCCTGGTGAATTATCAACCTATCTCCAACCTCACATTTTCGGGGAAGGTTGTTGAGAACACCTTGTGGCCTTTGACATCTACAAGCCATTCTAGTCTGGGTTTAGAACAAGGCATAGCACTGAAATGACATGGTTAGGGTGCAAAATAACCTCCTCAGTGCGAGAGATAGAGGAATGTCCCCAAACAGGAGAGAGAGACCCAAAAGTCAGTTCTCTTTCTTCTAGCTCTCTCCTCAGCATTTGACACTGTGGACCACATTGTGCTTCTTGATCTCCTTGGAAAGCATTGTGGACTCTCCAGTGTGGTCATCAACTGGTTTGAGTCCTATCTCACAGGCAGGATGCAGTGGGCAGTGATGGAGAATTTCTCCTCCTGCCCGAAAACCCTGCACTGCGGAGTTTCTCAAGGCTCAATCTTGTTGCCAATATTGTTCACGGGGTACATTCTAACCTGGGTGAGCTCATTAGATGCTACAGTCTGGGGTTTCACTGCTCTGCAGATGATACCCAGCTGTATATGTCCTTTGCCTCTGGGACAAATAACACCGTAGAAGTGCTAAATAAATGCCTGGCTGAGATCCAATACTGGATGTCCTCTAACTGGCTGTGACTAAACCCTGACAAGACAGAGGTACTGGTGACTGAGCCTGGTTGCCGGCGTGATGTGGTTGCCACGGATTTGGGAACAGGATTGTTCCTTGGCCCAACTGTTGGTGGTTGCTACTAGGGTGAGAAATCCGGGTCTCATCCTTGATGATGGTTTGACGCTTGACTCTCAGGTGTCGGCCAGAGTGGTTCTACCACTTAAGGAATGTCACCCGGATTAAACCCCTGGTTCCACCTGGTTACCTGCCCATGCTGGTACATACCTTTGTCACATCAAAGCTAGACTACTGTAATGCTCTGTACTTCGGGATCAGTGGATGAAACCTCTGTCAACTGCAGCTGGTGCAGAATGCAGCAGCCAGGCTGCTGATAGGCCTTCCCAGTTCTGGTCATGTGACCTTGGTCCTGCGTGATTTGCACTGGCTGCCTATCAAATGGAAGATCATCTTCAAGAGGGGCTTGCTCACCTATAACGCCTTATATGGATCGGGCCCTAGCTATCCAAGTGATCTCCTGACTCCTGCCATCCTGGTGCACTCGAACTGCTCATCCACAGAGGACCTCCTAGCGGTTCTGAGGGCCAGGCTAAAAACTTCGGGAGATCAGAGTATTTGAGGTGGCCAGCCCGGCCCTCTGGAACTTGCTCCCCAGATCTCTGAGGGAGGCCCCGTCAATGAAGGTTTTTAAAAGGGGTCTCGATGCACACCTTTTTAACAAAGCATTTTGTATTTAGCTACAGTACTGATTTTATTGCTGTTTATTTTAATTTCGATTGTTTGATAATTATTGACCCTTTTATTCTTGTTGAAAAATGTAATGTGTATGTCCTTGCACTACACTGTAAGCCCCCAGCCAGAGCCTCTGGGATTGGGCGCGGCATAAATAAAGCTTGCTTACTTAGCTGACTAGAGGATGACAGGTGGGCCTGAGCCATCAGGTAAAAGGCCATGCCCTGAGCAGTACCCAGAACTGCCATATGCACTGGAGGTGCTGACAAGGAGACAGGCAGGACTTCGGCTGATTGATGGTGATACCCAAAGCCTGAAACAGGCGGAAGGTGTACTCCAAGGTCTGGACCAGACAGACCCTGGAGGGTGCCACTAAAAGCCAATCGTCAAGATAGGGGAAAATGTAGAAGCCCTCCTCCTCAAGACAGCCGCTACCACTGCCAGGCACTTGGTAAACACTCTGGGGACTGAAGAGAGGCCAAAAGGGAGGGCCCTGAATTGAAAATAGGCTCCCTGAAACTGGAAACGGAAGAAGCATCAATGGGAAGGAAAAATCTTGATATGCAGGTACGCATCCTGCATGTCCAGAGAATGGAGCCAATCCTCCCGATGCAAAAGGGGCAACAATCCCTGGAAGGTGACCATCCTGAAGCATTTTTTTCTCTTATGTACAAGTTCAGATGACTCAAATCCAGGATGGGTTGGAGATCCCCGGTCCTTTTGAGGATGAGGAAAAAGTGGGAGCAGAACCCCAGTGAGCCAGAGGGATGGGTTCTACGGCCCTTTTTTGCATAAGTACCTGAACTTCCTCCCAAATGAGAGGCAGATGAGCTGGGGGGGGGTAAGAGGAGTTTTCCAGAGGATTTTCTGGGGGCCACTCTAGTAACTCTAGAGTGTGATCGTGTTCTATGATCTGTAGCACCCAGTTGTTAGAGGTTATGTCCCTCCATCCATCAAGGTGAAGCAAGAACCGACCCTCGACTTCCTCCCTCAGAATCCTTCCAGGGAGGAGGACTGGCTAAGGAGTCAGGAAGTAGGAGTGGGTGCCGGGAGGGTGGCCACGAGTGCTCAAGGGGCTCTGGCAGCAGCTGCAGAACGGGATGACACTGCTTTGCATTTGCCCTGAACTTTGGCAGGTGGGTGGACTTGTTTGTGGCAGAAGCGGAAAAATGGAGGCCGCTGACCAGTCTTAGGCTGGGAATGGTACAGCGAGTGGATGGACGGGAGGGCACAGTCTGACTCCTGGAGAAAGGAAATTAGATCCTGAATGTCCCGCTCAAACAGGAGAGAGCCCCAAAAGGGGGCGTCCAAAATGCTGGACTGCACATCTGAGGCAAAACCAGACACCCGGGGCCAAGAATGGCACTGGAAGCAGACACCAGTGGCCACTCCCCTGCCTGAGGCATCCACAGCATTGTAGGTGGCATGAAGGACATGGTTGCCTATGTTGGAACCCGCCTTGAGGAGCTGGGCGAGCTTTGTTTGGAGGGATCATCAAGCAAATCCTGAACTAGCTCTCTGGCCTAGCCCCAGAGTATATTCTGATATTAGACCATGTAGGCCAAGTAGTTAATGGCCCAGATAGTCAAGTTAGGGGATGCGAAGACACGCTTATCCAGGTGGTCCAGTTGTCTGGATTCCCTGTCTGGGGATAGAACACTAAGGTGCCTAGGCTTCTTGGTGCGGTCATGCATCACACTGGATAACCACAGAGTCAGCTTTAGGGTGCCCCCCCCCCAAAAGGCTTACCAAATGGAGCATGGTAGAGCCTGTCTGCTTTCTTAGGCAGCAGGGTAGTTGACAGGTGATTCCAAATGGCCCTGGTGATATTGTATAAAAGTCAGTTGAGGTGGCACTACTATGGAGAGGGGGCAGCCGGCTGTCTCAGAATAATGGCCAGGCGATGCCTCTCCGGGTCCTGCTCCTCTGTTTCCCAGTGGCCTGGATGTACATCATGACATCCACAAATGATGGACCATCAAGACGGGACTTGGGAACCACTTTAGCGAGTTCCTCACCTACAGAAGAGTCCCCGGGGTGGAGGAAGACTCTGAATAATCAGTCTCATCCTCATCTGGCTCACTCTCGGCCAGTGGGCACCCGTCCTGGTGAGAGCCAGAACCAGCGTCCTTTCAGGAGCCAGTGGACCCCGGCATTTGGGGGTCACTGGCACCCAACCACCCCCTGTCCTGGGGTGGAAGGTCCCCTACAGGCCACCTGGGGGATGACAGAGGTGGGTCCAGTGAAACAGGGGTCTGCTTCTGTATGAAGGACCACCACAGGGAAAACAGGGCATCATAGTCCACCGGGGCAGGATAATTATAATCTGGCGGATAAGGATAGGCTGGCGCCGGGTTGGGGAAAGGCGGCGATGGGGCCTGCGGGCTGGCATAGGGTACACCTTGGTAGGGGGCAGCAGGCACCATCTGTTGGTCTGGCACTGGGCCTGCAGGTTGCAGCAAAGGCAAAACTGGCGCCGGGCTCACAGGCTGTGGGAGAGGGAGAGGCAATACAGACACCGGGCCTGAAGGCTGGGGCAGCAGCAGAACTGGTGGCAGCCCAGTGGGCATTGACTAGGGATGCCTGGGAGAGGAGAAACAGGCACCTGAGGGGATTGAGACCTCCCTGGCAAAGGCAGAGGCGATGCCAGACTAGAAGAGATGGTGGCAGCCTGTTGCGGGTGCTGCGTAGAAGGGCTGGAGTCAGACCCTGTAGAGGGGACTGACATAGGCAGTGCCTTGGCCGGAAGGGTGACAGCAGAGGAGATTTATTTATTTATTTATTTTATTATTTATTTAGCTTTTGTTGACCGGGTAAGTGCACTAGACAAATCCTGCCTATTTTCAGGCACGACCCGGGGGAGGGGGATACAGATGAATGCCAACTGACCTTGAACCAGATTAAGCTGTTGGTGGTATTTTTAGTGAATGAGGGAAATTTGGCCAGGACACTGGGAAATTCCCCCTACTCTTTTCGATAAGTGCCATGGGATCTTTAACATCCACCTGAACTACCACCAATGCAGGCAGATGGGACCTCGGTTTAACGTCTCATCCGAAAGACGGCACCTCAGAAGTGCAGCACCCCTCTCATGCTGCACTACAGTGTCAGTACTGGGATATTAACCCAAGTGCCAGATGTGGGAACTGAACCCACAGCCCTCTGATCTCCCGGCCTCAGAGGCGAGTGTGCTACCTACTGAGCCACTGACACTGCAAAAGGCAAAGACCAGTTATGTACTTTCTGTAACTATAGATCTTCATGACAATCTCCGATCAGGTCACACCTTTGAAAAAGCTGACTCTGGCTCATTTTGAGCCAGCCGTGAGTTGTGGATTACACTTTCTCTCTTGAGCCGCGTTTACACCTTCGGAGTGCTCCACAATTTGCAGCGCTTAACTCCTGCTCTGACTGAGGCAGCGGTTCAATTCTGCGCCCACACAGATGACACTGGTAGTACCCACACTGGCCAAGCCTTCTGGCTGAGAACTCATAGAGGTAAGGGACCTGAACATCAGGGACTGAAGAGCAAGAGACAGACTGAGTCCCCTGCCCCGAGGTGCTGCCGCCCGTGATAAAGAGTGGGCAGTGGGGCCACCGGCAGCCCTGTGGAAGGAAGGGCAGATAGGGCCGACCCCCCATTGGAGGATGACCCCGACACCATTGAGGATTTGTGCGGTGACCATGAGCTGGAATAAGACTGGTCCCGATGTTTGTACCGATGCTTGTGCTTCATGCCAGATTTCTCCTTGAAGTAAGAAGAGGATGAAGCCATGGAAGACTGGGTTAGTGAAGCCGAAGAGCTCCTGGCTTGCAACTCCTTTTCCATTGCAACCAGCTTCTGCTCGATGAGAAAGCACTCCAGGATTTTACAGTGACATCTCCAAGCAGCTTGGTTGAGCTTCTTTTTTTTTTTTATAATCTTTTATTAAAATTATTCAGATACAACATGTTTTGGACATACTGATACATAGCTTATACAGTACAGCTATATATCAATTTCTTATCCAATATGTGATCTCAGTAAAAGTTAATTTATAACATCTCTACAGATCATACATTCATAACTGTAAAATCTTATGTTATTTTATCATATCTATATTGGCTTTTATGGTATATGTTCACCTATGTAACAAAATAAACACAAATTTTTTCTTTTGTTCCATTCCATGTATCTATTTTTACCATGGTTTAAAATATTATAAGATACAATTAAAAACAGGGAAATAAAAAGGAAAAAGAACAAGGTAAAAGAAAAACAGACAAACGTCTATAAAACTGTTCACGTTTAGTTGAAATAGAGGTAAAAGTGATTGTGTCCCTTATTATTTAAAGAAGTCGAAGATGTCACTTATGTATGTATATATTTCTCTATTCAGGGATATCCATGAATTTCAATTGCTTTATGATTACTGAGTATCGAGAATTTAATAAAGTAGCATCCATTATTTATTTATTACCTGTCTGGTGTGTGTTTTTTATTCTCATATAGAGCATCCCATCTGTAAAATCTCTGACTCAGCAAGGGAGAGGGTAACAATGACCCCCCCCCCCCAAACATTCATAAAAGCCTCCTATTTGCATATGTTAACCTGTCCATCTGGGATAAAGACTTCAAGATTCCTCGTCCTGATCAGCCACCCCCAGCAATAGAGAGCAAGAGGAGAACCTCACCTCCTCACTCCCTCCCCCCAATTTAGCCATTTCTCCCCACACATCCTTCCAGTATTGTTGGATTCCTTGGCAATCCCAGTAATAATGGATTATCGTACCTCTAGCCTTCCCACATGTGGGGGGGGGAAATCCCTGGGTTGAAATTATGTACAATACTAGGTGGTCAATATAGTCTATGTAAAAACTTTTACTGACGCTCTTTAAATTTGTTACACAGGAGCAAACCCATGTGGGTGCCCAGAATCATATCCCAGTTTTCTTTCGAGATCACTAATTGTAGATCTCGCTCCCATTTTTGTTTTACTCTTTGTGTCTCTCCTTGAAAGTGGGATCTGTCAAACTTTGCCATTCTCCCAATGAATCTCTTCTCATTGTATTTCGCTCCCATAACTAGTCTCTCCATTTCTCACATGGAAGGTTCCATACCTGCTATTCTGGTCAGTGTCTTCCAATAGTTCCTTATCTGGAAGTATCGGAATAGGTGGGACGAAGGGATATCCAAGTTTTTTTGAATGGCTTGAAAAGCGATTAATTCCTCTTTTTTTACCAAATCCTCTTTTGCCACTCCGCAAACCCTTCATCATCTAACCCCAGTAGAAACGCTGGGTTGTTAGCAATTGGTACAAGGAGGGTATGTATACGATTCATATTTTGTCTTTATCTCTCTCCATGCTTCCAAAGTGGCCACCACCATAGGGTTTGGATTCAACAATGCTTTATAGGCCTTTAGGCCATTCTCTCCCAGATACACCGAAAGTCTTCCTGGACTGCTTTTTTCTTCCAGATCTAGCCAATCTGCCGCCTCTCCTCTATTAACCCAGTTATGGATATATCTGAATTGTGTGGCCAAATAGTATCCTTTAATATCTGGGAAGTTTAGTCCCCCCTTTATAGTGTCAGCATTTGGCCTAGTTAGACTAATCCTTGGCCTTTTCCCTTGCCAAATAAAATCATTAAATTTCCATTCCAATTGTTTTAAATCTAATTTATTTAGGCCCCAAGGTGTTATTTGTGTTACATATAGGATTCTGGGTAACACATTCGGTTTTAATTAGTTAATCCGACCCATCCATGAAATGGGCAGTGCTCTCCATCTGTGTAGGTCTTTAGATATTGTGTCTATAACGGGTTTGTAATTCAATGTATACATTCCCAGAGATCCCTTCCCACCCTTATTTCCAGATAAGTGAAAGCATCTTTCACAGGTTTTAGTCCCCATGATTTCTCCTTTCCACTCTCAACTCCCCTCAAGTACATTATTTCCGATTTACTTGTATTGAGCTTATAGCCGGAGAACTTAGTAAAATCTTCTATAATTCTCAATATGGTAGGAATCGACAACTCAGGTTGTATTACTGACAGAAGAATATCATCAGCATATAAAGTAATGACAGGAGTTCGGCCCATCCCAACGGGTATACCTCTTATTCTAGGATCCGCTCTAATTCTGGCTGTTAGTGGTTCTATGGCCATTGCAAAGAGCAGGGGGAAGAGAGGGCACCCTTGCCGCATTCCCCTTTTTAGGGGGAACACGTCAGATACTGACCCATTCACAAGGATTCTAGCAGTGGCCGTTTTATAAAAGGCACTCACTAATTGAATAATCTTTCCCCTACCCCAAAGGATTTACATCAAGTAATCTCATTCAATTCTGTCACATGCCTTTTCAGCATCCATTGACATGACACATGCTTGTTCTTTCCCGCTTTTGGTCCCCCAGTGAATAATATTCAGTAGTCTTCTGATATTATGGTAAGACATTCTGCCCCTTATGAAACCCGTTTGATCTGTGTGTGTAACAGATGGTATAATTTCTTCTAATCGAAGCGTTATTACCTTAGTCATGATCTTACAATCATAATTTAGTAATGAGATGGGTCGGTATGAGGCGCACTACTTTTCATCTTTATTTGGCTTGGGGATGAGGCAAAAACTAACTTCGCAACACATCTTAGGTAACCCTCTCTCCCCCCTCGCCTCCTCCAGAACACCTCAGAGTCTCAGTTACCTTCCCTCTGAGTTCCTTGTAATATTCGCTTCCAAAACAGTCTGGTCCCGAAGCTTTACCTCTCTTAAGCGTCCCTATGGCCCTTATTATCTCCTCTGTCGTGATTTTATTTCCTAGTCTAGCCCTCTGAATTTCAGACACTTGTGGGAGGATCAATCCTTCCAAAAAGCAATCCATAACTTCACCCGTATTATTATATTTAGCTTTATAGAGTGTTTCGTAAAACTGTTTAAATCGCATCGTTATCTCCCGTTCCCCCTGTATTAAAGTTCCCTTACTATCTCTAATGGCTGTTATTCATTTCATATTTTTAACCCCTTTCATTAGTTTCACCAATAATGGGCCAGGTTTATTCCCCCACTAGTATATTCTCTGTTGTGCAAAAAACTATTTTCCCCTCGCCTCCTCCGTCACATTTGAATTTAGGGCGTCTCTCACCAATAGCAATGCGCTCTTGTATTTAGGGTCCCCTGTTTGCATTACCATCCTTTCCAGTGTCTTAACCTTTTCCTCCAATTCGTGCTGTTTCTTTTTACGGTCTCTCTTGATTTTTGCCATGTAGCCTATTATGGTTCCCCTCATAAAAGCTTTGCTAGCTTCCCAGTATGTACCTACTGATTCCACTGACCCTTTGTTCGTAGTCTCATATTCCTTCCATTGTGCCTGGAAGAATTTTCTGAATTCCTGTTTGGTGAGTAGATACAATGGAAATCTCCATCTCCTCCCCCCTCCCTCCTTGGCGAACCAGGTCCAGATCCACCAGAACCATAGCATGGTCCGATAGAAAGACTGGGCTATGGGACAATTCTGTAATTCTAGGGAATAGGTCACTGGACATGAATATATAGTCTAGCCTGGACCATGTGTCATGAGGGTTTGAGTGAAATGTGTGCTCTCGGGCACCAGGATTCACCTCCCTCCAGGTGTCCACTAAATCTAAGTCCCTTAAGCCCTGTTGCCATTGCTCAACTAAGAGAGTATCCCTAGCTCTTTTTTTTTTTTTTTTTCCTCTTTCTCCCTGGCAGGACCACCGAAGCCATCCACCCTGGTCACGGCCCCCAGAGACCTCTCCTCCGTTGATTGCTGCTGAGGACCCTCGGTCACCCCTGGCTTGCCCCCCGGAGGGCGGGGCCGCGGGCCACCTACATGGCCCCGGAGCTGTAACTAGTCGGGGTCCTCCAGCAGCGGCGGCTATGTGAGGCTCTCCAGGGAGGGCTTCATTAATCGGTGGTCCTGCCCTCCATCTTTTTCCACCGTTTTTTCTCCCCAGAGGAGGCAGGGACATGCAATGACGCCAGCGTCCGCCCCGCCTCCATCCCCCCCCTTGTTGAGCGCCGGCTTGCGTGGAACCCCGGTCTCCACAGGGGTCTCAACGCACGAGGCTTCCCGCCCTCTCCCGGAATAGGAGCGCCGTCCGTCGGACAGATCCTATTCCCCGGCTTGACCCTCCGACGGCCGGATCCGTTCCCGAACCCAGGTCGCCCATAAGCGGAAATCCAACCGCTGCGCCGACGGGCCGGCCCTTCCCTAGCTCTTTTACCTGAATAATCAAGTTTTGGGTGTAGGAGACAGTTAAAATCCCCTGCTAGAATCAGACTAGGGAACCGTTCTTTAATCATCAGGTCTAACATATTCTGGTAGAATACCTGGTCAGGTGTCGCAGGTGCATAAATATTGTCCAGCGTGACCTCTCTCCCTTGCACCCTTCCCACTTCAAATACATATCTTCCTTCTAATGGATCTCTTAACTGTATGACTATGTCCAAAAGATAGGCCCTTATGCAGGAGAAGTGCCACTCCCCTCTTATGAGAACTGTATGAGGACGCATGACAGGCCCCAACCCATCCTCCCACCAACTTCCCATGCTCCTTGTATGTCAGGTATGTTTCTTATAACATTGCAATCATTGCATTTTGTCTTCGGAGTGCCACTAGAATTTTAGCCCTCTTGGCAGGGGATGTAAAACCTCTTACGTTCCATGATATTATATTACAGGGTTGTGGCCTAGCCATGGTCTCCACCAGCCCTCGTCCAGTTTTGCCCCATATATCCATTTTTAGCAAGAACACAATATTTAGTTCCGTGTACCTCTATATAATATTCGTCAGATAGCTTTGCACAGTAAAAAAGTAAACCCCAACAATTGGTTGTAAACCACAAACAGTAACCATCCTGGGTGAACATCAAGCCCAGCCATTGCAACAATAAACAGTAATGCAATTTATAAGTCAAGTTTTCTAGTTTAGTAGATTAACGTACAAAAAAAAAATTCCATATGTCATAGCCCCCAACGTCCCCCTCCCTCCGTACCACCTTTCTTATTTCCCTTATATTTCCATTACAGCTCTTTGTTCCTGTCTCCCTCCCCTCCTGGATGTCCTTTTCCTCGTTTCTGTCCTCCCGACCCACCCCCAGCTCCCCAACTTCCTTCTTTCTTCTCTTCCCTTAAGACATCTGTGTTTGTTTCCCCTCCCCAGACATTGCCCATCGCATTTATTAAATAGCCACCAACATTCCACCAGAGGTCTCTGTATTCTTCAACCCCCCAGCCCCATATCCAGAAGCAAACATGCCCATCCACCTGATTCCACAGTCTGTGTAGTTCGACCCACTTCCCTCCCTACCCTCCATAACACATTTTAAATAGTAAATAATACCATAATTGTTTAAAGTCTCTTGAAAAGGCTTTCATGCAGCTCTTATCTCAGTCATTAAGGCCACACACCTTTCCACCATTTCAGAGAGATAAAAACAACAGAACAGAGGAAGAAAGAAAAAACGCCACGAGGTGAAAAAAAGGAACTAGCGCTCAAAGGCGACTTCTGTAAGTCAGATTTTAAAGTTCTATTCCCTTGACAGGTGCTGTCCCCTCTTCCTATGTCTCTTATAGTCTCCAATTGTACAATCGTGGGTATTTAGGCCGGGATTTCCACCATCGAGTAGATGCGCAGGCAAGTCTCCCCCCCCCCCCCACGCGCTAGGGTGGGTTCCAAAACTGTTAGATGGCTAGGAAAAAAAAAAAAAATCATACCAGAGGTCTCAGTACACCTATTTCACCTTTGCTTATTCATTTTATCCCATTCTTCGATGAAAGTGCTCAGCTTGTCCGGCTCCCAAAAAGAGGAAGTAGCCCCTTCCGATTTCACCTTGATAACCGCTGGGTATATCATAAAGAATTTGATTTCTCTCTCTCCCGCAGCCAATCCATATATGGATTAAACTGTTGTCTCTTTTTTTGGACACGGGTGGACATATCTTTAACTGTAAGTCGATGGCCTTCAAATTTTAAATCTTTAAGGCTTCGATATGCTGAAAGAATAGCCTGTCTGTCTGGGTAGTGATGTAGTCAGAAGATAACTTGTCTGGGCGGCTGGTCTCCTGGTGGCCTGGGGGCAAGTGCTCTGTGGGCCCTTTATTTTTAAACCCTTTGGTTTATTTTGCATTTGGAGCAATTTAGGGAGAGTATTTTTACAGAACTCCAGTAGGTTACCCTTTTCTGCTCCCTCTGATAAGCCTCTAATACTTAAGATTGTTTCGTCGACTGTAGTTCTCTTGGTACTCAAGTGCTTGTCGTAACTCTTCTATTTCTTGCTCCATTTTTAACAGCTTTGCAGAGTTTGGCCCAGAGTGATCCCCCAGGTCCGATATGCATTGCTCGACTTCAGTCAGTCTCCCCGAATATTGTTTACGCTCTGTGGTTAACCCAGTCAGTGACTTATCCACTCTGTCCCAACGCGGTTGTAAATCTGCCACCACCTGCTCCGAGATAGCCTTGCTGATCACTGTGAGCTCAGTCGCTAAGAAGGAGATTGGGCCCGGACCATGTGCTAGGATCTCCGGAGGGTTTTTCCTTTGATTTTTAGCCCCTTGCCTCAATGTTTTCCCTGGCGTCAGGTACTCATCTATATTGGCAGCCCTTTCAGGGTTAATTCGTAGTTTTGAAGAAGTTTGTAGTTTGTAAGAATATAAATTATAATCTTTGCGGTGCGGAGCTCCGGAGGTTTGCGTCTCTTCTCTTTAGCTGCTCATTAGCGCCCTCTTGGTTGAACTTCTGGCAGATCTGGCAGGCTTCAGTGTTGTGGCTGGGGCCTAAGCACAGGATACAAGCAGAATGACCTGTGACAGGATGAGCCCTGTCTGGGGTGGATGCCCATGTGTGGGGTGTCCTGGCCCCCCCATGGATGCCCATGTGTGGGGTGTCCTGGCTCCCCCCCATTCCTTTCACTCTGTTTCTGTGGGATGGCCGCTGGTGCTTGGAATGAAAAGTGAAATAAGTCTGCCGTATGCTTGTCTATTTTAGGGTGCCACATATAACGACAATGAAAAGACAAAGTTAAAGATACGAGTTCCAAGGGTTGGCAGGAGAAGGGAGAAGAGGAGCGCACCCTTGTTCTCCCTTTCCCCTTGCAAACCCAGTGGAACCCTCAAGGACTTACTACCTTATTAAAACTGTCTTTTGAGATGAAACAAAATGGAAACATAAAATCCCCTTAACCAAGAAAAGAGGAGTTGAGTCTAGGCTAGAAAAATAAAGTACAGTTACGTAAGAACTTACCGTAATAGATCTTCGAGAGAGGCTCTTGCAGTAAGTAATGACCATTAGGACTAGAGCTGTCTGGCACTAGGACCACATGGAAAACTTTAGCTACCAGTTTCTGGCGGGGGGGGCGCCGCTCACCCAACATCACATGGCAGACGTCAGCATGACACTATATAGTGGGTGGTCTGCACACCCGCCCTCCAGTTCTCCCACCGGAGACCTAAGTAGGTGCAAGAGGAGAAAGGAGTGGGCTCCTGGAGCCAAACAAAGGCTAGAAAGAAACAGCCACAGAAGCAGGGGAGGGAGGGAGGGAAAAGGTACCTGCAAGAGCCTCTGTCGAAGATCTGCTGTTATGGTAAGTTCTTATATAACTGTACTATCTTACTTCAAGAGGGCTCTTGCAGTAGGTAATAACCATTATTTAATTCAGACAAAGGCTGAAGCATGGGAGGCAGGAAAGGTCTGCAGTAGGTACCAGATTAAGGCAAGAGGCCCTGAAGGTCAGCTAGTTCAAAGTCTAACCAGCGCCTAGATGCAATGTCCAGACTGTAGTGTTTGGTAAAAGTGTGGACAAAGCTCCAAGTGGCTGCCGCACAAATGTCCATGGCAGAAACATTCCTGAAACAAGCAGCAGATGCATTCATGCCTCTGGTTGAATGTCTCTTGACTTCTCCTGGAAAGTGGCTTGTTATACTTCTGGTAACAAAATGCAGTTTGATAAGCACTGTTTGGAAACTGCTGCACCTCTCTTTTGGGTGCAAAAGAAACGAAAAGCTGATCCGTTTTACGGACTGACTTAGTCTGGTTCGTATAATAACGCAAGGTTCTGTGAACGTCGAGGGTGTGCAGCATGGCCTCCCCTTGATTAGAATGCTCAGGGTAATACACTGGCAAGTGTATAGTCTGATTCAAAGTGACTTCAGACACCACCTTAGGTAGAACCTTAGAATTTGTAAGCAGAGCAACCCAATCTCTGTGGAAAATCAGTCATCAGTAAGGCTCCTTACACATCAGAGCCTGAAGCTCAGAAATCCAAGCGGTATCCAGTGATATGGGCAACTCAAACTGAGCGACTCAATTTGAGCACCTCTGATTACAGAGACGGTTACAGGATAGCGAGGAGTGGTTATAGTGAGGTTCAAGGGTTAGGAGAGTGAGAGGATGAATACTATACCTGGGACAGGGAGGGAAGAATACAGGCAGCAACCAGAAGTAAAAATTACTCACCTTAGTAATGTTGTTTCTTCTAATGGAGTCTTGCTATATTATGACAATTGCAGTTTGTCCCACCATTAGAACTGCTCCGGAGGTGAAAGAGTTAACTTCCATGCCAGGCATGGAGCTTAGAGCGCGAGCTCGGTTAGAGAAGCTCTGTCTGGATAATTTCAAACTGAAACTGTCAGATCTTTACAAGCAAAAACTCACTAAGGTTCTGTGTGGAAGCTGTAACCTACACTAGCCAACTGGCTACCTAAATATTAACACATATTCCTGGTCCCAACACCAAGACTCAAGTCAGGGGACCAGAAAATAAATAAGATAAGATAAAATAAAACACAACACCCCAAAACCCCAAGAAGGGGTGGAAAAACATATAATGGGCATAAATAAGTGCCAACACTGGACTGCCCACCCCATACCCAAGTAGAAGTTCTGAGAGGGGCAGGCTGGGGGGGAGGTCATAATATAGCAAGACTCCATTAGAAGAAACAACATTACTAAGGTGAGTAATTTTTTCTTCAAACAACATGAAGTCTTGCTATATTATGACAATTGCAGAATACACAGCAGTACCTCCATGGAGGAGGACAGAACCTACTTAGGAATAGGCTCTGAAACAAGGCTGTGCCAAATCTAGCATCCTCCTGGCCTGGATATCCAAGGAGTAATGCTTGGTGAAGTGTGTACAGTTTTCCAAGTAGCTGCTTGACATATCTCTAAGATAGGGATGTCTCTGGCAGCAGCTAGAGACGCAGCTGTACCTCTGGTAGAGTGAGCCCTCAGGCCTGAAGGGGGAACCTTTCCCAGTTTCTGATAACAAAATTGGATACAAGAGACAATCCACCTGGCAATGGATCTCTTAGTGGCAGGTTTACCTTTCCCAACCTCACCATAAGTGAGAAAAAGTTGGAGGGATTCGAACCTATGACCCTTGGCACGCTCTATATAGTAACTTAGGGCCCTCTTAACATCTAAGCTGTGCAGCCTCCTCTCACCGGAGGAGGAATGGTCAGTGAAGAACACTGGAAGGGAGTTAGATTGATTAAGATGGAAATCTGAAACCACCTTAGGCAAAAACTTCCTGTTAGTCCTAAGGACTACTTTATCCCTGTGAAAGGAAATAAAGTCAGTCTCCACTGACAAGGCTTGTAACTCACTTATGCCTGGCAGAAGTGATGGCTACTAGAAAAACAGTTTTCCAAGTCAAATACTTAAGCTCTGCAGAAGACAGAGGTTCAAGGGTTGCATCAACTGAGCAATGCAAACATTAAGATCCCAGGCAGGGGCCGGGTCCCTGAAAGTGGATTAGTATGAAGTAATCCTTTGAAAAACTTGGAAAATACAGGGTGAGTGGAAAGAGAAGAGGGCTTTCCTGCTGAAATAAAAGCAGAGACAGCTGCCAAATGTACTTTCAGGGTAGCTGGTCTCAGGCCCAAAGAATTAAGATGGACCATATAGTCCAAAACAATGGGCAAATCAGCAGATTCGGGAAATATGCTTCCCAGAGCACCAGATGGAAAACCTTTTCCATTTAGAATTATAAGTAGCCCTAGTGGAAGGCTTTCTAGAAGCCTTCAGGATTTCAAGAACACCTTGAGAAAGGTGTAGGTCAACAAACTAACTCCTCAAGAGCCAGGCCTTGAGGTTGAAGGATTTTAGATAGATACCAAACTCTCCCCTGGGCACAAGATAACAGGTTGTGATTCCTGGGGAGACACAGGGGAAGATGGACTGCTAAGGACAGAAGGAGTGGGTACCAGGGCTGCCTGGCCCAATCTGGAGCAATCAGAATCATCTTGCAAGGCTGGGATCTGATTTTGACTAGCACCTTGAATAGGAGAGGGAAGGGGGAAAGGCATATAGAAACTTCCCTTCCCAATCTAGGAGAAAGGCATCCAGGGGGACTGAGCCCATCACTGGGGGCCTGCAACAAAACAGTGGAAGTTGGTGATTGTCTGGGGCTGCGAAAAGATCTATCTGAGGGGTGCCCCATCTGGCAAAAACTATCCCCAGTACTTGGGGATCCAGTGACCATTCGTGATGGCCCTGGCAAATCCTGCTGAGAGCATCTGCCAGGATATTGTCCTTTCCTGGGAGGTGAACTGCTATGAGAGAAGTGTTCAGGGAATAAGCCAGAGACCACAACTTCATTGCCTCGGTGCACAAGGCCGAAGACCAAGTGCCCCCTTGTTTGTTGATGTACCACATTGTGGTGGTGGTGTCTGTTCCGACTTGTACCACTTTGTTCTGAACAGATGCAGAAAACACCTGAAGTGCTAGAAAGACAGCTCTGAGTTCCAAAAAATTGATGTGGAGCAGAGATTCCTGAGGGGACCACACTCCCTGGGTGGAGATGTCGCCCATTTGAGCTCCCCATCCCAGAAGGGACGCATCTGTAGTAAGGGTCAAGGAGTGAGAGAGAGGGATGAAGGGGACCCCTAGTCTCAAATTGCTCTGATCCTGCCACCACTGAAGGGCCTGGATCAGGGTTCGAGTCACTGGGATCAACTTGGAAAGGGGATCTTTTCTTTGAGACCAAAAGGCTCTCAAGTGAAACTGAATGTCCCTCATCTGAAATCTTGCTCCTTGCACTACAGCTGTGGAAGCAGCCATGTGTCCTAGGAGCTGTAAGAAGTGCCTTGCTGGTGAGACCTGCAAAGTGAAGGAGGAGGCCAGGGCCACTAGGTTCCTTACCCTCTCTAAGGGTAGGAGGCTCTGGCCGCTTTTGTCAATTCTGCACCTATAAAGGTGAGTACTTGGACAGGTTCCAGAACTGACTTTGAAGATTGAGAGAAAACCCAGAGAGGTGAGCAGCTGCTGGGTAACTTGCAGGTGTGATTTGACCTGTTCTGGAGACTGGCCTACAATGAGCCAGTCGTCTAGGTAGGGAAAGATGGCAATCTTTTGCCTTCTTAAATGAGCAACTGCTACTGCTAGACATTTGTGAATACCCTTGGGGCAGAGAGTAGAGCAGAGGCATTGCTCCTGAACTGGTAATGGCCTGAGGGCAGTTCGAATCTGAGGTACTTTCGGTGGGAGCTTCTGATTAGAACATGGAAATAGGCATCCTTGAGGTCCAGGGAAGCTAGCCAGTCCCTGGCCTTAGAAGAATAAAATCATTGCCAGAGTCACCATTTTGAATTTTGGTTTCAAAGGTGCTTGTTCAGATATCTTAGGTCCAAAATGGGCCGCCATTCTCCTGTCTTTTTGGGGCAGGAAGTACCTGGAGTACAGACCCTTGCCCTGGTGTAGAGGAGAAACCCTTTCTACAGCTCTGAGAGCCAGGAGGGTTGAGACTTCTGTTTCTAAGGCAAAGGTCTCTAGAGGATTTGCAGGTAGAAAAGATCCGATTCTCATCTTTGGAAATTTTTTGAAGCTGAGAACCAGACCCTGGCTTACTACTTCCAGGACCCACTTGTCTGATGTTAGAGACTCCCAGTCCAGAACGAAGTAAGCCAGCCTGCCCCTTACAGGTAATAGAGAACCGGCCCTGGGCATCCCATCAGGGTGCCTGTTTGTGAGGGCTTTAGGTTGAGGTGGGAGCAGGCCTGCTTGCACCCCATCTGCCTCTCCCTCTGAAGAACCCCTCTGAGCATAAGCAGAAGAAGCCTGGGTTTGGTAAAAAGGCCTGTGAAAAGGCCTACCTCTACCCCTTGGGGTCTGCCTCTCAGGAGTGGCTTGCCGCTCCTCGGCTTATGCACTCCTATAAGTTGTTCTATATTCATCCATTTTCTTCATATAATTCTCTGTCTGCTCCCCAAACAGAGAATTTCCTACCACAGGAAAATCCATAGCCTTAGTCTGGGTATCCTGTGACAAACTAGTATACCTGAGCCAAGTCAACCTACGAAAGGCCACAGATGTAGCCATGACTCTAGAGGATACATCATTAGAATCCACAGCAGCATGGAATTGCACCTTGGATGCCTCAATCCATCAGCAGCCACCTGCTCCAGCTCCTTGGCAAGCTGGCGGGCCTGTTGGCCAAAGCCATGACAGTGTCCCATCTAGATTTTTGGTATCTTGCCACATAAGCCATGTAATTTGCTTGTCTGAGTCCCAAGGACGCTGCCATGTATTGTTTTTTAGCCATGGCATCAATCTTCCTGGAGTCCTTGTCAGGAGGATGTGAGGCCAGGTGAATGTTAGCCTTATCACAGGCTGCAGCCTGAACTACTCCAATATGACTGCATTGCTGTGAAAGAAAGTCTGTATCAGGACCTGACAAAGTGTACCTCCTGTCCATCTTCTTGTCAACAGGAGGCACAGAATTAGGAGCTTTTAAAATTTTTATTGTTTTGTTTCCTAAATGATTTATGTAAGGGAATAGACAATCTCCTAGACTCTGGGATATCCATCATTTCCACAAAATCAGGTTCCTCTTGCTCATCCACAGCTTCCTCTAATGGGAGCTGGAGGGTTTCAGCAACCTTTTTATAAAACAGAAAGTGAGAAGGGGACTCAGAAAGCGTAGGGGGAGATTTAAAGGTCTGTCTGGGAGATGTCCGGTTCAATGGGCACACCCAGACTCTCAAAGTCACATTCACACTGTTCATAATCCTCCTCCCCCTCCTCTGGTTCATAAAACTCTTCAATATCATATTCTTGAACCGGTGGAACCGGCCGAACCGACCTTTTACCAGACAGTGGCGGTTCGGACGGAACCGGAGAAAGTGACTGTACAATCTGTATAGCTTTTGCTATTTCTGCAGCAGTTGGAGAAGGAATTTTGGACTCCCCACCTGCTGATTTTCTAGTTTTCTTTGCTGGAACTTGCTCCTCAGAGTCAGCTTTACGTTTGCCCAAGGAAGTCTCGCCCTGGTCAGAGGGCACTCCCTCCCCCGAACCGGGCTGGTCATCCGGGTCAGCGGACTTTTTGGCCTCTCGTTCCCTGAGCCTGCCAACTCTCTTATCCAGGGTGGCTGCAGGGAAATTCTTGCAAATCTGGCAGTCTGAATTGAGGTGGTCAAACCCCAGACAATAGACACATGTGGTGTGTGGGTCAGCCTTGGCAAAGGCTTCCCCACAGACACAACAGTGTTGAAACCCAGTGGGCCCGGTTTTTCTTTTGGGTTTCTCAGACATGATGCCAGCCTAACCAACAAACTTGCCCTTTGAACGGCAGTGCCAGGCAAGACAACCTTATCGGTTCCCAACCATGTCACGGGCCGTGGAAAAAACCGTAATGAAATCCGTTTTTTTTTAGAACCGATAAGAACCGGGAACCGCACTCTAAAAGCTTTAAAATGCTTACTTTTTTAAAGTTTTAAACAACCTGATCGGTTCGAACCGAACCGATAAACATTTACAAGTTCCACACAGAAATAAACCTGTCTATTACTTACAATACCACAGACAGAGCTTGAACCGATTGGTTTGCGGTTAAAATAATAATACTCGCGGTTGAATTTAACCGAGAAAATACTGTTTAAACCGAGAAATGAACCAAGCAGTAAGAGAAATCTCTGGAGCAACTGTTCAGTGAGGTGGAGTAAAGAATCTGACAGTTTCAGTTTGAAATTATCCAGACAGAGCTTCTCTAACCGAGCTCGCGCTCCAAGCTCCATGCCTGGCATGGAAGTTAACTTTTTCACCTCTGGAGCAGTTCTAATGGTGGGACAAACTGCAATTGTCATAATATAGCAAGACTTCATGTTGTTTGAATAGGTAGGTACTGTGAGGCAAAACATGGGTGTATGTTTGGCCAGGCAGCTCCCAGCTGGCCATCTGGTGTGGAGGTATGCGTTGTTTTACCGTTGGGACTTTTTTTTTTTTTAATTTTCTGCCAGTCGCTCCCATCTGATATTTGCTGTGGGTGGTTCCCCCATCATGGCTTCATGCCCCCCCCCCGAAAGGTCCCCTGTAACCCTTCGGAAGGCTCCCCCCTGGAGCTAATTATATAAATAATGGGGGTGTGTGGGGGGAATGTGACAGGGAGATCCTGCCACTCTTGAGGACTGACCTCTTCTTAAATCTGTTTCAACAGTTCTTCTATTTCTTAGCCTAATCTATCCTTTACAATTTCTAGTCCATAAGGTTGGTCACCTATGGGCACTCCCCTTCCCTTTCTTGACTATCCTATAGTATCCTCTAATTTTTCCTTTTCCCTCTCAGGTCCTCATACAGGGAGGTTATTGTGGTGACCTCTGAGCTGATGTAAAACAACAGGATGTGTTCCTCGCTGTTGGATTTGGTATGCAACAGCACTATGTCATAAAATACCTTGATTTATATGCCTTATGTGTATGAAACCTGTAAATGTTGAAAATACCACGGCACTAGGTGTTTTTGATAAAGGTAAAAAGTTACTAGGGGACTGTATTATAAAAATTAGTTAGTTGTGTTATTTAAAATGCATGCACATTACAGATTGTTTGAGAGGCCCTTTGGCACCATGCATTACTGCTTTAAACTGAACAAGCCTAAAATGTTATGGTGATTTACATATAGATCCTATTGCATTATGGGAATATGTATGATGCTGTGTTTCTCTGAAACTTGGCTTTTGCCAATGCCCTTTGGGGTAACCCTTGCCTTCAGTGCTTCTGCACTGAGGTTCTTTTGTATTTAACTTGTTTTGGGGTTTTTCTTATTTGAGCCCCCACCACTCAAGCAAACAAGTCAAACATAGGGATGAAGCGTTTTTTCACTAAAACGTTAGATCAGTATGTGCTGACTAAGTGTAGAAGAAAGACAAGTATAGTCTGTTGCTACAAACTGATGTATTGAAGAAGGTATATGCCATTTTTTAAGGTTATCCCCTGTGTTTGAAATAAACATCACACAGAGATTGTGTGTTGAACCTTAAGTTTCGTGTCTGGTCAATCTGTTATCCCACAACCCCTCCACAGACTTGGTGTTAGCAGTGGGATAACTTGCTGGAGATGTCTGGACTGGGCTAGGGGGACGTTTTCCCATGGATATCGCCCAGATATCCCAGATGGACTGATGCACCAGAAGCTGCCAGAAAAAAACCCGGAGAAGAAAGTCCATGGAGTTCTGAGCAGAACTATGGCCGACAGGCTGGGAGAGAAGCTGTTGCCTGGACTGGACCTGAGAGCTCGGAGGAAGGCCAAGCCTGAAGATGATGAAGAGATGTAAGGGGATGAGGAACTACCATGGAGTTGAGGCAGACCACAAATGCAAGACGACACCCCCGATGGTGGAAAACCTGATGAGGCTAATACAGTGGATGAGTGGGCAATGGCTGGAGGCAGACCGACTACACAGAGAGGCAGAACACCGGTGCCAGGTGTTTGAGAGGTTCCTGCCAGAGAGTTTGGATAAAGAATCTGAGGAGGATTTTTCATGGGCTCAGCTGGAGGAGGACCCCCAGACTGAGCAGGATATTCCCTTTGTTGCCCGTGTTCCCAGGATGTTACCTGTTGGAGGTCAGAGATGCAAGTATGGAACTTGAATGCGGGACCCCAGGTAAGACTGTGCCTAGTGATATTGTGCTGGGGTTGAAGACTCCAAGCAAGCAAGCAAGAAGCCTATGAGGCTGATGGGACTTTTTCTTGTATTGATACAGCTAAATCTATTAACAGTATTGACTGGGGTATACTGCAGGCTAAAGATGCTAATGTTGCCAAACTGTTACAGCATGTTAAGGTTAAGGAGGGTATGCAAATTAATTAATGGTGGTGTAGGGGCAAAACAATGTTGGTGGTATGAACTGAAGAAGGGTGTTCTGTACCACATGAGGCTCACCCCCCCGTACAAAAAATGTGGATGTCCAGGTAGTGGTGCCTGAGGCCTACAGACAACAGGTGATGGAGGCTGCTCACTCCAGTCCCTGTGGGCATCTGAGTCACAGCAGTGTCTTGGCTTGGTTAACACCTTCTTATTACTGGTCTGGCATGTACAGACAGGTGGTGGCCTATATTAGAACATGTCCAGTATGCAGTGTAGTGGAGGTTCCTGCTGGGAACAGAAGACATCCATTCAGTAAAGGTACTGGTTCATGGACAGTGGGAAGAGTGTCCCAAAGGGTAGGGGTCATTATGGAAAACAAATGGCACCCTTGGAAAAGGGGAAACCTCCCACCCAGGACACATGGTACCAAATGGTAACAGTCCTTAGTACTGTTAGTTCAAATATTGCTGAGATGACCACTGTAAATCATGAGGCTGTTAATGACTTTCTCTAAAATGAGACAGTACAGAGACTGGTACCGTTACCGATTAGGGAGGCAGTATAGCGCAGTGGTTTAAGGCTCTGAGATGCAAATCTGGAGACCTGGGTTTGAATCCCACAGCCCCCACTTGCATATACTGTGTCACCCTCAACAAGTCACTTAATCCCTGTGCTCCCAGGCTGCACCTGTAAAAAACCTTTCAGCTTAGTGTGCCTCACCTGGTTAAACAACTGGAAAATAAAAAAAACTCTGTTGAAAACTGTATCAACGACACATTTTAAAGAATGATGATATCTACTATGTTATGATGGAAAGTTTATCATTAATTGGGACCTTGAGACGGAGCTTCTGAAGATGGATGGGTGGAAGCTCCATCCCTTCCTGAGACAGGAAGGTGGTAAGTAGTCTGAAATAACTGCTTCCCTCTTAAGGTGGGGTATATGTGACAGGGAGATCTGCCATTCTCGAGGACTGACCTTTTCTTAAATCTGTTGCAACAGTTCTTCTATTTCTTAGCCTAATCTATCCATTACAATTGCTAGTCCATACGACTGGCCACCTATGGGCGCCCCCTTCCCTTTCTTGACTATGATATGGTATCCTCTTTAATTTTTCCTTTTCCCTCTCAGGTCCTCATACAGGGAAGTTATTGTGGTGACCTCTGAGCTGATGTAAATCAACAGGCTATGTTCCTCGTTGCTGGATTTAGTATGCAATAGCACTATGTCATAAAATACCTTGATGCATATGCCTTATGTGCATGAAACCTATACATGTTGAAAATACCATGGCACTAGGTGATTTGATAAATGTAAAAAGTTACTAGGGGACTGTATTATAAACATTAAGTTAGTTGTATTATTCAAAATGCATGTAAATTACAGATTGTTTGAGAGGCCCTTTGGCACCATGCATTCCTGCTTTAAGCTGAACAAGCCTAAAATTTCATGGTGATTTGCATATAGATACCATTGCATTATGGGAGTATGTGCGATGTTGTGCTCTTTGAAACTTGGCTTTTGCCAATGCCCTTTGGGGTAACCCTTGCTTCAGTGCTTCTGTACTGAGGTTTTTTGTCTTTAACTTGTTTTGAGGTTTTTCTTTTTTGAGCCCCCACCACCCAAGCAAACAAGTCAAACATAGGGAAGAAGAGTTTTTTCACTAAAAAGTTAGATCAGTAGATCAGTACAGTAGGTGCTAAGTGCAGAAGAAAGACATGCACAGCCTGTTGCTGCAAACTGATGTACTGAAGAAAGGATATGCCATTGCTTAAGGTTATTCCCCAGTGTTTGAAATAAACATCACAGAGATTGTGTGTTGAACCTAAGTTCTGTGTCTGGTCCATCTGTTATCCACAGCCCTCCACAGGGCTGGCCCCAACATAAAAAATTCTCATATGGCTCACCCCGGAGTCTGTTGTGGAAAGTCACTATATATGGTTTTGGTGTTATGCACATCACTGTTTCAGGAATAGCCGATGTGCTATTCGCCCATTTTGCAGTCATTGATAAATTTTTGCTCATATGACATGGAACCCCTTCGAGCCAAAGTACTGGCAACTAAAAAGAGCACTTTCCAGGAAAGGTAGCGCAGTAGCAACTCGCAGCTGGTTCAAATGGAGGCAAAGTGAGTTTCTCAAGGATGAAGTTCAAATCCCATGGAGGAACGGGATTCCTGACCGGGGGTCTCAGATGGAGAATTCCTTTAAGAAAGGTTTTGGAAACCTCCAACTGCACCAAAGTCTTGCCATCCACCATATTGTGGATGGGAGGCAGTATAGCGCAGTGGTTTATGGCTCTGAGCTGCAAATTTGGTGACATCCAGCAGAGCAGACCTGGGTTTGAATCCCACAGCTTCCACTTGCATGCTGTGTGATCCTGAGCAAGTCACTTAACTTCCCTGTGCTCCCAGGTCGCTCCTGTTAAAAAAGCTTTCAGCTTAGTGTGCTACTTCTGGTTAAACTAAATAAATAAAAAAAAAAGTAGGCAGAAATGGCAGACAAGTGGAACTTCAGCGAAGAACAGCTAAGGCCAAGGTCAGAGAGATGCAGCAGGTATTCCATGACCTGTGGGACAGGACAGAGAAAGAGTCCCATCCCTTGTTGGTTGCCCAAATGGAGAACCTCTTCCATTTCCCAGCATATGTGTCTTCTTGTGGATGGCTTTTGGGCCTCCACAAGGACTTGTACCACTCTGGAAGAGACTCCAAAACGTGCAACAGCTATGTCAGCAGCTGCCACGTGTAAAGGTGAAGGGAACCGAGGCCCAGATGGACCAGCTTGCCCTGTTCCTGAGTCAGCAGATCCTGGCAGAGGGGCAGGGGAACCTGAGGTTCCACTCTCAACTGCTGAAGTAGAGGAAACTACACTTGGCGAGGCCAATAAGGGACTATGAGGATCATGCGGGCTCCTTCCTGCTGTAGTTTCAGAAGCATCCTCTGCAACAGTGGAAAGGGAAGGAAGATGTACAAGAACCTCCCTGTCCAGCAGAGAAACAGCGTGTCTCACCAGAATACACCATGCCTGGGAATGAGCGAGCAGAAACTGGGTAGTTTTGCGTTGGATGGGGAGGCGAACATATCGAGATCTGGGCGACCCCATCAATCAAAGCTGTCAGACTACTGACTGCCTCAGTTTCCATTCATGTGCCCTTGCCCGAGTGTGGCTGAAGGTGTCCACCAGGACATTTTGAAGGCCTGGGATATGCACTGCCGTGAGCTCCAGACTGTGCTGTATCGCCCAGTGCCACGTGCACATCGCTTCCCTGCACAGTGGATATAATCGTGTGCCTCCCTGTTTGTTCGGGTACCAGACCATACACATGTTGTCCATCTGTACCAGCAGGGGCCCAGGGACGAGTAGGTGCTGAAAAGCCTGAAGGGCGTATAGAACGGCCTGCATCTCCTGCACGTTGATGTGCAGCGATAGCTCTTGCTGAGACCAGGATCCCTGTGTCCTGTGGTCGCCCAGATGGGCGCCCCAGCCCTGACCGGAAGAATTCATTGTCAGAGTCTGAGCCAAAAGGAACATCTGAAAAGGAACTCCTCTGGTGAGACTGGACAGATCCTACCACCAAACGAGATCCCAACTCATGGGGCTGGACACCAGAATCATGTGTTCCAGGTCATCTGATTTCTGGTCCCACTGGCCCTGAAGAGTCCACTGCGTAATCCACATGTGGAGCCTGGCTAGGGGGACACTGGGAACAGCCACTGCCATCAGACCCAGAAGGCGTAAAGACCAAACAGGCCATGGTCCACTGGCTTGCTGCCACTTGGATAGCCTGATAATTCAAGGTTTCCACCCACTCCAAAGGAAGGAAGCCAAACCCTGAGTAGTAACCAGCACTGCCCCAATAAATTGGAGGCATTGTGAACGAACAAGGTGAGATTTGGGGTAATTCACCATGATCCCCACTTACCTGAATCAATTCAGGTTATTAGTCAGGGAGGCCACCAGGCTCTCCCTTAACGGTGCTGACAGAAGCCAGTCATTGAGGTAAGGGAAAACATATATTCCCTGGCAGCACAGAGTCACAGTCACCGCCACAACCACTAGGCACTTTGTAAACACTCTGGGTGCCGAGCAAAGGCCAATGGGGACCGCTCTGAACTGGAAATGTTTCCCCTGGAAGATAAAGCGTAGGAAGCAGTGGTGGGAGGGAAAAATTGGGATATGCAGATATGCATCCTGCATATCCAGAGCACAAAGCCAATGACCCTGGTGCAGAAGAGGTAGCAGACCGAAACCTCTTGTACTCTACGTACAGGTTTAGCGTGCTAAGGTCCAATATCGGACAGAGGTTCCATGTCTTTTTGGGGACCAGGAAGAAGTAGGAGTAATATCCCTTTCCTTCCTTGATCCAAGGAACAAGCTCTATAGTTGATTTTGTCAGAACAGCCTGGATCTCTTCCCTTATGAGAGGAATGTGTCCTGTTGGATAGTGAGAGAGACCTGGAGGATTTCTTAGAGGTCTCTCTGTGAATTCAATGCTGTGACCTTAAGTGATAAGCTGAAGGACCCATGTGTCCGGAGTGATCACCTCCCACCTGGCCAGGTAGTTGGCGAATCTGCCCCCTACTGGTTCCTCTGGAGCTTGTGGCAGAGCCTGGGGACCCTGCCACAAGTCAGGAGGCGGAGGGGGCGAGCACTGCCCCGGCAGCCCTTTGGGACTTGGCTGGGGGGGTGGCTCCCACTGACGGGGCCAGATGTTTGTTCTGACATTGGGCTGGCTGTTGCCTATTCTGGCACCGTTGTTAGTGATGAAATGGCTGTTTTGGCTTGGTGTTAGAGCAATACATAGACTGGACAGAGCGCAATGCCTTGCCACTGTCCTGGAGCTCAGTGATTATGTCCTTGACGTCGCCCCGGAAAAGGACTGGTCCCCTGAAAGGGACATCCTGAATGGCCGTCTGGACATCTTGGGCCAATCTGGATAACCGCAGCCAGAGGCACCAGCGCATGCTGATAGCCATGGTGGTACTCAGGGTAGAGGCGACTACCGCATCATATGTCGCTTTGAGGCAATGAGAACAAGAGATTTCTGCAGTCCTGACAGTCTGGGAAATTTTGGTTTTAGCCTTGGAATTGGGCAGAGCCTCAAATTACGATTTCAATTGTCCCAGGATACATTTCTGGTATACAATTATGTGTGCCAGGTAGTTCAAAGCTCTGAGGGCCAGAGTGGAGGAGGAATAAACCTTGCGTCCAAACAGAATTTAAAACATAGAATTTGATGGCAGACAAGGACCGCTTGGCCCACCTAGTCTGCCCATTTCCTTATCTAACAGATAAGCTTAAGATCCTAGTTAACCAACAGCCTACTTCCTCCTACCCCCCACTAGAACTGCCTTATGTCTGTCCCACGCATTCTTGAATTCTCCCACTGTTTTTGACTCTACAACCTCCTCAGGAAGGCCATTCCATGCATCTACAGCCCTCTCTGTGAAGAAATACTTCCTCACCATTACCTCTGAGCCGTTCCCCCATCTTCAAATTGTGCCCCCCTGTTCTTGCACATCTCTTTTTCTGAAAGATGCTACCCTCTTGGACTTTGTTGATTCCCTTGAGGCATTTGAAAGTTTCTGTCATGTCCCCCCTCTCCTCGAGGCTATACAACTTACGCTCCTTTAGTCTTTCTTCACATGTCTTCTGGTGCAGACAGTGCACCATTTTGGTTGCCCTCCTCTGGACAGCCTCCACCCTGTCTATGTCTTTGCAGAGATGGGGTCTCCAGAACTGTACACAGTAATCTAGATGTGGTCTTACCAACTGTCTGTACAGAGGGTCAACAACTTCCTGTTTTCTACTGGTGATGCCTCTCCCTATGCAGCCCAGTATCCCCTCAGTCCTCCTTACTGCCTTCTCACATTGCTGGCCCACCTTTAGGTCATCTGATATGACTACCCCCAGGTCCCTTTCCATTTTTGTTGTTGTCAGTATCTCACCCCCCACTGTGTAGTCTTCCCCTGGGTTTTTGTTTCCCAGGCGCAGTACTTTGCACTTCTTTGCGTTGAATCTAAGCTGCCATACATTTGACTATTCCTCCAACCTTGCAAAGTCCCTTTTCATCCTTTCCACCCCACCTTGCGTATCAACCCTGATGCAGATCTTTGTGTCATCTGCAGAGAGACATATTTTCCCTTCCAGTCCCTCTGCAATGTCACTTATAAAAAGACATTAAAGAGCACCGGCACCAGTACTGAACCCTGCGGCACCCCACTTGTAACCCCCCTTTCTTCACTGTGGACTCCGTTTACTATTACCCGTGGTGTCCTGTTGTCCAGCCAGTGTTTTACCCAAGCTACCACCCTGGGACACACTCCCAGGCTGGCTAATTTGTTTATTAATCTTTTGTGCGGGACTGTGTCAAATGCCTTGCTAAAATCTAGATGGGCCATGTCCACAGCCCCTTCCTGGTCTACTACTTTGGTCACCCAGTCAAATAAATCAGTTAGATTTGTCTGACATGACCTTCTGAATCCATGCTGCCTTGGGTCCTGTGCCCCACTGGCCTCTAGGTAGTCAACAATTCTTTCCTTCAGAAGTGATTCCATCATTTTCCCTACCACTGAGGTAAAACTAACAGGTCTGTAGTTTCCTGCCTCTGTCTTGCTCCCACTTTTGTGGAGGGGAATCACATCTGCCCTCCTCCAGTCCTCAGGTACCACACCATCCTCCCATGATTTATTAAAAAGGGTAGTCAGTGGTGTTACTAGTTCGTCCCTTAGTTCTTTTAGAATTCTAGGGTGAATCCCAGCAGGCCCCATTGCTTTATCCACCTTCAGTTTTAAGAGTTCTTTCAGAACCCTTTCTTCTGTGAAAGGACTAATATCAACCCCCCCCCCTATCCAGAGTGCTACTATTGACTGGATTAGGTGATCTCCCCCTGCTTTTCCATTGTGAATACTGAACAGAAGTATTCGTTCAGTATCCCTGCTTTTTCACTGTCACTCTCTGTCCAACTACCTTCCTCTTTATTCAGCCTCAGTATTCCTGTCTTAGTCTTTCTTTGCTCCCTAATGTACCTATAAAATTTCCCCCCCCCCTTCTTAACTGAGATGGCTAGCTTTTCTTCAGTTTGGGCCTTTGCTATTCTGACTGCCTTCCCCGCTTCCTTCTGCTTAACTGGTACAGTTCTTTCCTGCCCCTTTGTGTTTCCTTATACTTCCTGAATGCGATCTTTTTCTCCCTTACCTTCCCCGCCACTTCTTTTGAGAACCATAGTGTTTTTTTCTTTCGTTTTGATTTATTTGCTTCACACAAAGGCTTGTTGCCTATGTGATGGCAGTTTTGATATTTCCCCATTGTTGCTCTAACCCACCTTCTTGCCTGTTTGCTACTGCTTTTCTGAGGCACTCTCCCATTTTGACAAAATCAGCCCTCCTGAAGTCCAGTACCTTCACTTTTGTATAGTTTAACTCTACAGCTAAGTTTATCATGAACCACACTGTTTTGTGGTCACGTGTTCCCAGATGGCTACCCACTTCAAGATCGGAGCTCCTCTCTCCTTCCCCATTTGAGAGTAAAAGGTCTAAGATTGCTCCCTCCCGAGTGGGTTCCAAAACTAGCTGTCTGAGGCACACCTCCTATAGGGCATCAAGAATGGCCCTGCTCTTGGATGTGGCTGCAGCAAAGGTCCAAACTGGTCTATTTGCTGTGACTCCTTGTCTGGAGGAGAGTTGCTCATGTGTTTAGGCTTAGCTGTATGGTCAGGGGCTGCATTAATGATGACAGAGTCTGCTTTAGGGTGAGAACTAAGGTGGTCTTTACCCTCAGGGGCTCAATACAGTCTATCAGCCTTCTTGGCAACTGTGGCCACCAACCAAGGTTGCTGCCAGACTGTGGAGGCCAGGTCCTCATCTGGTCCTATCTATGGAGGAATGAGCAGAGAGGACAGCTCAGGCATATCCAGGTGTTCCACCAGCCTCTTGCGTTGGGGGATCCTGATCATCCGTCTTCCACCCATTTGCCTCCTGAATCTTCCGAAGGATCTCAGTAAAGAAGGGATCCTCTGAAGGGACTTGGGAGACTCTTTGGGCTTTGGATCCACCAGAGAGGGGGTCTCAAAACCTGAGGCGGAGGAGTCTGCGGTATCTGAGTCAGAGTCTGATGACGGGCTTCCATCCAGAGACAGAGCCCGTGGGAGCGGGCTCTCCTGGAGTGAGACCACAAGGCCCCTGCTGACACCGGCTACCATGGTAGGACATGAGGTCTGTCTTGAGGTAGAGGGTCGAGACTCCACTGGAGAGGGAGATCTTGGCATAAGGTCTGTGTGGGCTGGCATGGAAGCCATGGCCGGTTGCTGCCAGTTCAATTCTGAGACCAACTGCATCCTGGTTTTGGACCACCAAGACTGCAATGCCTCCCTAAAATCCACCTGGGGGCGGAGAAGGAGGAGGGGGCTGATAGATGGGAGGGTATTCTGGGAAGGTAAACCCCAGTGTTGTATAGCCTGGCGTCTGGTAATGGTAGCCCCATGCTCCATAGGGTGAATAGCCCGGTGTCAGATACCCTGGCATGTGATACCCTAGCAAAGAATAGTGAGATGGATAGTAGCCTGTCATCGGAAGGCCCAGCAATGGGCCTGTCAGTGGAGCTGAGGGACCAGCCAGAGGCCCTGTTGGTGGGTAACCCAGTATCGGACCAGACAGAGGAGCCAAAGATCCTACCGGGGACCCTGATGGTGGGTATCCAGGTGTAGGCCATGGAAGGGGGCCCGAAGGCCTTGACGGAGGGTTAGAAGGGCCTGATAACATCAGGTCCAACATCAGAACATCGAGAGGAGGTTCCAGTGTTGGGTCCCACGAGTCTGGGTTGGGGGCTGGCCCAGATGGGGAGCCTGCGGTGCAGGGGACACCAGCTCCCAAGGGAGGTCAGGCATCCTCTGACTCCAGCTCCAAGTACGCAGAAGAGCCAGGAGACACCACCAGGGGAGGTGACGAAGGAGGATCCCTAGAGGGCGAACCCTCTGAGTGCTGCAGCTAGAGTGGAAGCGTGCACTGATCCAGAGGATCAGAGCTGGGCCTATAATCACAGCCCAAAGGAAGTGCAGTGGCTGGGCAAATGCCACAGGAGCTGGCATGTGACTTATCAGCCATGGCCGGGTGTTCGTCAGAGGGGCTGACGACCGACTTATCGGCCATGCCACCAGACTTAGGCCCCGGGGTTTGAGGGGTCTTAGGGTGGCGGAATTCTCCGACAGATTGGAGGTACCCGCCTGAACTGTAACCAGCTCAGGCGGGGGGGACTAACGGCTGCTCTCCACAAGGAGGGGCAGGCTTGGTCAGAGGAGCGGTACCTGCAGCAGCGGGAGGCCATTCATCACCTGTGGCCTCCAAGGAGGCCATGGGTGAGAAGGAGACCAATCGCAGTCCCGGTGCTTCTCCTTCTCCTTCTTCATATAGGAGTTCAAAGACTCCCCTGGAGAGGAGGATGATCCCCATAGCTTCTGAAGCTTCTTCTTCATGAAAGCCATCCCTTCTTTTTTTTTTTTTAAATACTTAGTTTATTGTCATTCATTTGCCAGCATTTGTTACATCATTCGCTTATTATTCTTTAGGGTAACAGCCCCATATAATGACAAAGTCACAAAAATATTACAGTACTTTTAGTTCGTAGTAACCAACCTTACTACAGTTTAGCTATAACAATAACAGTGAATGTAACTGTCTGGGATATGTTCCGTCTTTCCACTATCTACAACCAGTTATCCATTATCCAAAAATTCCTATATCAGGAGACTATTGGGGGATATTCTCTGGCTCCGAGGGAAGGAGTAAGTATCTCCTTTAGTTAAGTTTGGGCATCTCTCTCTCAACCCCTGTCGTGGAGTAACCATCTAGTCCATTTCTGTTGGTATATCTGTGGTTTTTGAGATTGAACGTTAACCTCTCCATCAAATGTATGGATTCGACCATATCCTTCCATTCCCCTACCCCTGGGGATCTCGGCTGCAACCAGTTCTTTGTGATAATTTTTAAAGCTGCCGCAACCAAGATCTTCCATAGGTACCTGGCATCCTTGTCTCTAACCTTCCCTGGGATTAATCCCAATACTAAATGTTCCAGCCCCAACTGCGTCTGAATTGAGAATATCTGCTCTAGATGTTTCCTAACCTCCACCCAATATAAGGTGATACTTGGACAAGACCAAAATACATGTGCCTGTGAGGCATGTTGTTCTCCACAAACCCTCCAACACCCCGCAGTGGCCCCCCCCCTTCAAATGCACCGTCTGTGTTGGTATTAAAAAGTATCTGGCCCTCAACTTCCAGCAGAAGTCCCTCCACACCAAGGAACTAGAAGTTGACCATGTGCTTCTCCACATCAGAGACCAGTGTTTATCTGCGATAAGAATCACAAAGTCTTGCTCCCATTTGTTCTTTACGTGCTGGGATGTGTTCGCCATATCTGCCACATAATTATTATACAGCAGCGAGATGGCGTGGTCTGCCCCCCCCCCCGCATCCCAAACTCTTTGGATGAGCCCGCTCTCCTCTAGTGCCGGCTCCTCCGGCATTGTTCTGTTAATTTGTATATTCAAGTAGTCTCTTAATTGGTAGTACCCGATTTTATCAGTCTACTTCAGGCCATATTTTTCCTGAATTGCTTCAAAGGAGAGCAGGGTATTCCCCATCATTATTTGATAAGGCACACACAGACCCCGTCTAACTTGTTTCTGGTACCATCTATCAACCGTTGCTGATATAAACTGACTATCGTAAGCCCACCATCTATACCTCCACAGATTCCCAAGTGTGGCACCCTTACTTATTCCTCTCCTCCATCCCTCCAACACCGCCATTGTGCCCGAGAAACCATATATTTCATTCATGTCCAGAGACCAAAACATCACCGCCCGCAATGGAGGATCCCTCTGTTTCCAGAGATCTATTCTCTTCCAGTGGGTGTCGTATCCTGGGTTGCCCCATAGTAATGCAACCCTCATCTAGGCTGCCACCGAGTAGCCCTGTAGGCATGGGAACGCAAGCCCCCCCCCCCAAATCTCTTTTGGAAGATAAAGAAGAGATCTTCTCAAGTCTGGGTTTTTTACCCTTCCATAAATAGGAAAAAAACATACTCTGCCAGGTCTCCAAATCCGCCGGAACTAACAAGCACGGGACACATTGGAACAAGTAGAGGAGGTGTGGCAATGCGTTCATCTTGAGGGCTTGAGCTCCGGCACTGAGTGAGATGGGTAGGACAGACCATCTTTGAAAGTCACTTTTAAGCTGCGGTATTATGGGAGAATAGTTCAGCGCCTTCAATTGTGGATTGTTCCTACACAACTTTACCCCTAGATATTTTATCTCTGTCTGATCCCATAACATTGGGCATTTTCTTTTGAGCTCCTCAGTTGGGGTATAATTAAAACACAGAATTTCCATTTTATTATTATTCAATTTGCAGCCAGATAGCCCAGAAAATTTATCTAGCTGACTGAATACTGCTGGCAAAGACACCTCAGGGTCCGCCACATACAAAAGAACATCGTCAGCGTACAAAGCCAATTTATGAATTTGTCCCCCCATATTGATCCCTTTTATCTCTGGGCACTGACAAATGCTCTGAGCAAGGGGCTCGATGAACAGGGCAAACAATAATGGGGAGAGAGGGCACCCTTGTGTTCCCCTTTCTAAGTTAACAGTCTCAGAAATATGGCCATTCGCTCTAACCCGTACTCTCGGAGACTCATATAGCTTAAATATGGCCTTTATCAGCTGTTTCGGGAACACAAACCAGGAAAGGGCCGCCTCCAGGAACGACCAAGACACTTATCAAACGCTTTTCAGCGCCTAGACTACGATCAGCGACAGTAATTTTTGCATAGAGATTTGATCAATTATATGTGTTGTTCTACATAAGTTATCCTGTGCTTGTCTACTCAGTATGAAACCGGATTGGTCAATCTGTATTAAAGACGGAAGATACTCCTGAATACGTCTTGCCAAGAGAGATCTGAGTATTTTATAGTCAGTGTTCAATAGGGAAATCGGTCTGTACGAAGGGCATTTTGTTGGGTCCTTTCCTGGCTTGGGTATCACCGAAATCACCACCTGGGCCCAAGAAGGGGGAGCCGAAGCCTCATCCCTCAGGACCTCCTCAAAAACCTTCCCCAAAAGTGTCTGTATCTGATTCTCAAAGCACTTACAGAACTCCGCGGGGAGTCCGTCTGAGCCCGGACATTTACCCACCTTAAGCCGTTTTATCTCCTCCTTTATTTCCTCTGGTCTCACAGGGCCCATTAGCCTTTCTCTCTGTTCCCTAGTTAAGCCCGGTAGTTTAAATGATCTCAGGAATTTCTTTATGTCGTCTTCTCCCGCTTTTCTATCTTCTGTGTATAGCTTAGTATAGTATATCCTGAAGGCGTCTGCTATCTCATGAACCCCTTGGACCATTTTGCCTATCCCTGGATGCCACACCTTCGTTATTGTTGCTTTCTCCCACTTTGCCCTCAGCCTACTAGCCAAGTAGCGCAATGACCGAAGCCCCCCCTCATAGTGTTGCTGTCTCAAAAAGAGCAGCCTCTGCTCCACCTGATAGTCCAAAATTCCTGTCAGCTCCCTCTTATAGTCCAGTAACTGTCTCCTCCGCTCCTCGTCATACTTTTGTTTTTGTTGCCTCTCTAAATCTGCTATCAACCCAGTTAGATTGAGCTTTCTGGCCTCCCGCTCCCTCTTTTTCCTCGAGACCAGTTGAATAAATTTACCTCGCAAGACCACTTTTGCGGAGTCCCAGTGGATGGCCTGTGAGGTATCCTGCTCTGTATTATCTAGGAGATATGTTCTATAGGTTTCTACTATTTGGTCCCTAATTTCTTTAGCTTTCAGGAGTGAGGTGTTTAGCCGCCATATGGTATTCCGGTGTATCTCCCCCAAATCTATTTTTATGTATATAGGCACGTGGTCAGACAAAAGTAGGTCCCCTATCCAAGTGTCCTCGAATTTCTGCACCTCGGTCTTCGTGACTAATATACTGTATAGTCTAGCCTTGAATGTGTGTTGTGGGCCACAGAGAAGAAGGTGTAGTCTCTCTGTCGGTTATGTTGGTGTCTCCAAGTATCTAATAATCCCATTTCTCCTATCAGTTTCTGGATCTTTCTAGCTGTTCTGTGTGGTTTCCCTCTTACCTTCGAGGAGGAGTCCATATCCGGGTTAAATGGTAAATTAAGATCCCCCCAACAGATTATAACTCCCTCCCCCCACTCTAATAGAGTGGCCAGAAAGGAACGGTACTCAGGTAATGTTGAGCCGGGGGAAAGTACACGGATGCAAGTGTCTCAACATTGCCCCTAAATTTGCCTTTTAACATCGCATATCGTCCCCCCTTATCTGTCTTGGCCTCTATTTTTTCAAATGGTGAGTTAGTCGGCACCAACACCACTGTACCCCTCCTTCTACCATTCTTACAGGTTAACGCTGCCATCTCCCCAAAACCTAATTTTTGGAACTTATTGTGCTCCTTCATAGACAGATGGGTCTCCTGGAGAAATAAAAAATCCACCACGGCTTTCCTTACCTGGCTCAATATCTTATATCTTTTAACAGGGTTTGTGAGGCCACTGACATTATAGGAACAGATAATCGTACCCTTACCTGCCATCAAAAGGATCTTTACTTAGATATATATTCTCAGGACCTCCCCAGACTCCTCCTCGAAAGTCCTCCCTCTCATATCCCTTCTTTATTTCATTTAGCTCTTTCTTGCGTCGGAACACATCACAGATACAAAATAACATGACAACCATTACTTGATAACAGTAGCTTAACTTTACAGCCAACTGGGCTTTTAACAAATGCATTATCCTTGACCCCAAAGGAAGAAGTCCCACTTTTTGGGGCTCTATTCCTGCCTCCACCTTATACAGGCAAGGGCAAGCTCAGAGGGGCTACCAGCGTCTCTACAACGGGATACCCCCCTCTAGAGAGCTCCAGTTCATAACTTGGAGCACTTCGCTTTTCTGTGTGACTAATTACCTTATTGATCAGAAAAGCTTTACTACTGGAGCACTATGTGCCCAAGTACAGTATGAAAGAAAATGATATTATGCGCTGGTCTAACCATCTTTCAAGTGCACATTTAACTCCTGACCTATTCTTAATTTCATGTCTTACATAGGGCCAGAGTAATCTTCCTCCTCCACTTCCCAGTACCGGGTACCCCCCCGAGAAGATGTGAATCCCCCCCCCTCCCACGGGAGGCAAGCACACCCCTCAGCAACCAACCAAGAATCATTCCCCCTTTCCCCAGTCCCCTGCTCCTTCCTCAGTTCTTTACAAACCCAGCCAATTTTATTATCTTATTCTGTAGTCCCTCCATAGTGTCTCCTTCTTTCCCTACCCCCAGAACCTCCTATCTTATCGTCCCCATCTATTGTTTATTATTTTTCATCCTTGTGATCGGGATTTCATATAACTATATTCTTATACTGTTTCTGAAATAATAGCCTCTGCTTTATATAGTTCCCTCTAGGGCCCCGCCCATCTCCCCATTTCAGTCCCAGTATGGGAGCCCTTATTTACTCTTACCTCAAATCATATTCGGTGGCCCCTTGTCAAATGTCAATCCGATAATTAGCCCCTTTATATTCCCCTCTCACTCCCGCCTCCCCTGCTCAGTCAAACAGAAGGGAACACAATCCTGACGGAGATGATTCTTGCGCTTCTGTTTCATTTCCCCTCGCCCTCCTTCCTCTACATCCACGTTTACATTTGCTCTCAAACCCATCCACGTCGAATCCCGCTCCCCAGGAACATCCTATAAGTGCGTAGCATTATAGCTGCTGCGGGAAGTCGAGAGAGGATAACCCCCCCCTTCATTCCCCCATTAGGATCAGTTAGTTATTATTCAAACGCCATGTAGTCTTGTTGTGCAAGCATAGTCCCAAATTGTTAAAGTCTTTTCATTTCCCCTCAGCCACTATGGACATGCTTTACCCCCTCCAGTCCACATCAGAGTCTTTCTGATTAAGAACTTGCAGTGTATTCCCGTTTCACTCCATCCTTCAGCAGTTTGGTTGTTATTCAGCACGACGTCTTGTTCTCTTGAAGAATTGTCTTGTTCCTTCTCTCCTTGCTCTGTTTCTGTGCCTGGGGGTTTTCTTTTAGCAAGGACCTTGTCCCACACGCCTAACATGTCCCTACTTGTACCACCATTCGCTCTTTTTGGTCCTCTTTTAAACCAGTTTCGCTCCCCCAGCTGCTGTTGAATCCGACGACCTTGTTCCTCTGGTAAGTGCAGCCCCAATCTCTCCAAGAACTCCTTAGCTTCTGCCAGCTCCTGAAATCTCAAGAGACCCTTTTCTGTTTGTACTTTCAGCCTAGCCGGGTATTCCACAAAGGCCTTAACTCCTTTTTGTTGCAGCAGTTTAACTACTTGTAACACCTTCCTCCTCCTGGCAAGCAACTGTGGGGAAAAGTCATGATCGAAAAGTCTGACATCGCCAAAATGTATTGTTTTCTTCGACCAAGCAAGCGCTAGCACCTCCTCTTTAATCCTATAGTCCAGAAACACAAGCACCATCGATCTGGGTCTGGCCTTCTAGTCTCTAGGTTGCGGTACCAGAGATCTATGAGCCCTGATAATGTCTAGCTGTTTTTCAGTAGGTAGGTTAAGGAGTTCTCTCAAGAACGAGTCAATAAAGTCAGTCATGCTCCCAGATTCCGTTCCCTCCGGCACTCCGTGAATCTGAATAATATTATTACGCCGGTTCCGATTCTCTAGTTCCTCAAGCTTCTGTTCCAACAATGTAGTGCGATGGTGCAGCCTCAGAAGGGCCAAATTGTGCACATCTGTGATCTGGGTATATTCTGTCATTACCGTTTCTACTTCTTGTGTTTTCTGGTGTAATTTTGCTATATCTTGGCACTGATCTAATGCTTTAGCCTTCAATCTCTGTAGAGTGTCATTTATTTGTTGAAGAGTTTGGCACAGCTGCCGTGAAGTTATCGTGCATTCTGTTTCTTGTGCCATGCTCACGGCCTGTTCCACACCCTGCATCGTGGACTCGGACACTGCATAGGCCTCTGCTTGGGCATTTTGTACTTGCTCTGCAACCTTTTGTTTTACAGTTCCGTTCGTCTGGATTTCCTTCAAATGGTGTTTGGGTCCCATTAGATAGTCCTTTATTGATCGTTTGGACAACAGGGTTGACGTTTTCTTTGTCGATTAGCGTGGATTGTTGAGGGTCAGTCATTCGGCGCTTTGCTTAGGCAGCCATTTGGTCCATGCCCCAACCGGAAGTCCATGAAAGCCATCCTTAGTTCAAGAACTTGGGCTTCCAGGGCCTGTTGGCAGCGTTTCCATGTAGCCTGGTTGAAATTCTGGCAGGTCTCACAGTCCTCCATCTTGTGCTCTGGTCCCAGGCAAAAGAGGCAGAGGGAATGGCTGTCCTTATGAGGAGCTGAGTGTCGCAAGAATCGCACTTGTTCCAATGTGACTCGGAAGGTGTCTGAGAACACATGCATGAAAAAAGTAATACTTGCCAAAGATTTACAGAAAGAAATAAAAGAGATGAAATACTCATCAGAAAATAGCAGTTGACTGAAGCAGCATTCTCCATGAGGGTCGACGTGCGCAGGTCAACAGTGGGAAAGAACTGGAGGACGGCCATGGGGACCGCCCACTATACAGTGTTATGCTGACGTCCATCACGTAACATCAGGTGGGTGGTCCCCTGCCAGACACTGCTAGCTAAGGTTTTCTGTGCGGTCCTAATGTCCGACGGCTCTAGTCCTAATGGTTATTACTAGGGTTGCAAGTTTTTCAAGCTAAAAATCGCCATTTGTCATGGTGATTACATGGGGAAAAATGCTAGTTTTCACAGATGCAAGTCTGCACTGCATTTTGTGCACAGCTGGCAGCCAATCAGGACCGTGGAGCAACAATGTATGATTTAGCAAGAGAGAATATTATGAAGTTCTACTTTAAAAGTCTGATTTTGTATCACTTGGTCTGTGTGGGTAGCCCCTTTCACATCTAGGACAGACGCATTGCATTTTGTGAACAGTTGGCAGCCGATCGGGATGTGGAGCAACATCCCCCACCCTTCCAGCAACCGGTTGTTGAGCAGCTCCATGAAGCAAGGCTACATTCCAGTTTCCCATTTTGTGCACAGTCAGCAGCTGTTCGGGACCTGAAGCAACATCCCCCACCCTTCAAGCAACCGGAGGTTGAGCAGCTCCACAAAGCAAGGTTGCATTCCAGCTTCCCATTTTGTGAATAGTCGGCAGGCGGCAGCCGATCGGGACGTGGAGCGACTCCATGAAGCAAGGTACATAGGGGCAACAGTGCCTTCAGGGAGCACTAAAAGACAATAAAAGGCAATATGTATTGAGCAGATAGCAGAGGGAACGTGTGTTAATCTGTCAGGACAGGAGAAATAACCTTATTTTTCAGCTACAACAACCATATAAATTAAAAAGCATGGCAAGTTAGGACTTTTGTAATATTTCACGGAGACACCCAGTTTTCACTGTAATCAGGAAATCCGTGCGCTGCATGAAAATCTTACAGCCCTAGTTATTACCTATTGCAAGAGCCCTCTCAAAGTAAGATCATGTATGTCTTTACTGTCTGATGGGGAACTCCTGAGAATAAGAGGTTTATACTGGTTTTAGCAAAAAGGGGTGGATCAACTGATGGTGATGTCATTCATGAAAGGTATAAAAACCCACCACTTGGAGTAACAAAGATAGATAGGGGAAGCTGGCCCGGTGGCGTGGAGGGTTGAGGTGCTGGATGCCACACCTCTAACCACGCCGGTGACCCAGGGTCAGGAGTGAGCTCGGGTTGCCGGGGGTCGGCCAGGGAGGAGAGGACTGAGCATCCAGAGGACAGCTCTCCTCTCCTGGGGAGGGTGGGGGACAGGAGCCACTGCAGCACTGGCTCCTGGTAGTAGCTGGGGGGGGTGGAGCATGGTAGCATGGAGAGTGTGGGATGGCAGGGCAGATGGATGTGCAGCATGTGGGTGCATGCGCTCCGATGTTCTAGATGTCATTGCATGCCCTCGCCAACAATGAGAAGGAGAGGGGGGAAAAAAGAGTGGAAAATGGAATCCTCCAGCACACATGAGGCCTCGGCCCACCTGCGCCCCACCAGACGCACCAGGATTCTCCCCTCCAGCCCGGCTCACCAGGAACCCCCCAGTGTGCAGGGTATGTACCCACTGGATAGAAACCTGGGTTGTGTGTAGGGAGAAGGAGGTCGATAACGCAAGCTGCAGTTGGTGGGGCACCGGAGGTCGAAGGCTGGCAGGGAACCATAAGTACACCCCCAGCCAAGGAGGTAAGGAGTACAAATAAGTATAAAACAGAACAAAAAAAAAAACAGAGATAGGAGAATCAGTTGACTACCAAGTGAGGAGGACCTCAGAAGTGTGTGCTTGTTGCCGGCCCAGTGGCGCTGAGGGTTGAGACGCTGGACACCACACCTCATGCTATGCCAGCGACCTGGGTTCAGGAAACGACCTTGGGTTTTGTGGTGTTGGCGTGGGGGAGGGCCAAGCAGGATCAAGCATGGCGATGGGCAGCTTTCTCTCCGAGGGTGGGTTGGCACCTTCATAGTTCCGCCTCCCACCGGTGGTGGTCTGATGGGTAGCGAGGCAGACAGGGGGCGGAAAACAGCTATAGGAGGTGGAAGGGGCTGAGATGGCACCACGGAGTACATGGCATGCCTCCACACACTTGCATGGCCATGTGCCGGGGCCCCGAGGGAAGGGGGTCAGGGGAGAGAAACCAGTAAAAAAATGCTTGTGTCCCAGTCGCCAGTTGATGGGAGGAGGCGACAGGGACCAAACAGCTTTATGAAAGTGGAGGAGAAGGGGGGAGTGTGTGTTTGTTTCCACACTGTTCTGTTTGCAAAGGCTGACGCTAAGCCTCAGGAACTTTTGAAATTATAAAGTTTGCTGGATACTGGACATTGAATAATCTTTTGCTCTCTGTACGTTTATTATTTTTATATATTTTTTTATATTGGTGTTTATCTTCTTTCTCTGCCCCCAGCTGCCCCCTTCTAACCAACTCCCCTCCCAGCCCCATCGCCCTAGTCTCACTGGGACTTACCCAGAGCCTACTTGGTCGCCGGGTGTGGAACCTTTGAGAGGCTGAATTCATCCTACAGCTGGGGGTGTTTTTCCTCCATTTTTTTCCTTCCCCATTGCTGGGGTGCACATGCAGGATGTGTGTGTACGTGGAGGCATGTGTACATCCGCTGAAGTCCTGCAGCACCCTCTCATCTATTGTGTCCATAGTCCTGCACTGCCACCAGGCCTCCACCTGGGGAGCAGTCGTTCGGCGGGAGCACCAGTCCTCCCTCCCTGGAAGAGGAGAGTTGTCCTCTGGACGCTCAATCCTCTCCCTTCCCTGCCAACCCCCAGCAGCCCATGCTTGTTCCTGAACACGGGTCGCCAATGTGGCATCCAGCGCCTCAACCCTCAGCGCCACTGGGCTGGCACAATTATTTTAATTTTTTTATTGTCTGATTTGAATAAAATAAATCGTTTGTGTTTTATGCACCTGACATCTGGTTTGTTGTGTCTGTTTTATCCCACACCTTCACACTGGTGTGAGAAGTAGGATTTATGGTATGTCTAGAAAGCCTGGGAGAAGTTATCAGTGGGTATTGACCCAATACCAGACAGATGCAAAAAAAATCAGGGTGCTGAGGCAAAAACATATCCATTGACTCGCGCCATGGTGAAGATGACTGGAGAGAAAACCGGACTCAGGTTGGATCTTGGAGCCAGAAGAAAGGCGAAGGACGAGCTGGAGAGTGAGACAGAGGGACAGATGGAAGAGCGAGCCCTGAAAGATCTCAGCGACCTCCTACGATGGCTTTGTATGAAGCAGCTGGAGATGGAGCAGGAACGAGCGGAGGATCGACAATGGCAGGATGAGAAGTGGATGGATACCCTGTGTGCAGTCCAAGCCTTTAACCCAAGTCAGCCAGATCAAAATATACCCAGAGACATTAAATTGACGGAAGCTGATGACACTGAGGCCTATCTGACAACATCTGAGCAGACTGCCCAAACATGTGCCTGGCCCAGGGATCAATGGGTCATTAGACTGGTTCCTTGTTTATCTGGACGGGCTTAACTAGACTACAGCCACCTAAGTGTACAGGATACAAACACCTATGACTGGGTTAAGGAGGAGATTCTTAGGCGGCATGACAAATACAGAGGCTTACCAGCAGAGGTTTCGTTCACAGAAAATGACTGGACAGGACACCCCCAGAGAGACCTATGCCCGATTTAAAGATTTCTGTTGTAAATGGCTGTAACCTACAACAAATACTTTAGGACAGATTATGAAACTTATAATCATTGAACAGTTTATACAGGTTATTCCCGAAGATTTCCAGGTATGGGTGAAGGAGCATAAACCCGATTCGGTAGAGAGTACCATCACTCTAGCAGAGGACTACCTAGCAGCTAGACCATCCAAAGCCAGAGGATATAAAGGCTGTTCACCCCAACCCACTAATCTGGTAAGAACTTTTGAATATTCTACCCCAAGAAACCCTAACTATGCAGGGAATAACCAGAGATATGAAAGAGGGGGAAGGAAATCAGCTGATGTGATTTGCCACAGTTGCCTGGGGAAAGGACATATCGCCAGAAACTGCCCGAATAAAAGAAGGCAGCCTGCTCATCTAGCTTTAGCTAACTGGGGATATGTTACTACTGCAGAGATTGGAAAAGAACAAATGCTGGGATATTACACTCAGGGAGTTGGCAGACACTGGTCAGGGCAGACCTGATGAAAGTACTGGACATTTCTGGGCCTAATGCCAGTTATTTGTGTTCATGGGGACATCCATCAGTACCCTGCTGCATCCATCACAATGACAGCTGAAAACAAGGAACAGGCTATGATTGTTGGCCTGATACCCAGACTCCCTGTTATGGAAGAATATGTTATTATAGGCCAAGACTTCCCAAATTTTGACCACCTAATGAAAAAACCAACAGACTTGTAAAAATCTGGTCACTGTAACCACCAGGGCCCAAGCAAAGTTAGAACAATTACAGCAGGTATTCCCTTTTGAAGAAGGATTATTTGATAGCCCGGAGAAGAGGAAAAAGACCTGAAAGGAAAAAAAGTCTTTGCAGAGAGGCGCATCAGGATGGCACACCTGAGTTGGGAACAAGTCTGCAAGGGTTTACTATTAAAAGAGAACAACTGCAGGACATAAGATTAACCCCATTTTTTTCCCAGGTGGATCAAGTGGTTGAGGAGGAACAACCACAATATGTGATTAAAAAAAATACTGTTATATCGAGTATGCACCCACACAAATTCTAATGAATGTACAGATCAACTGACAGTGCCCCAAATATATAGGGAGAAGTTGATTCACCTGGCCCATAACCTATCCATGGCTGGCCATGAAGGGGGAAATCATACCCTTAGTAGGTTGCTGACTAGATTTATTTGGCCTAACATTCACGATAATGTGGCTGAGTATTGCCGTATTTGTCCAGAGTGCCAGGTGGCACGGGGGAGATAAAGGTGAATTTAAACTAGATGCGGGGGGGGGGGCAAGTGGATAGCAGGTAGGCAGGGATCTGATAGAGTGGCGCCTACCCCACAGGCTAGCAGGGAAGGACTCAGGGTGGCCGAAAAAGGAGGGAGTAAAGGAAGGAAATGGAGGCTAATGAAGGGAAGGGGGCAGGATGGAGGGTGGTCTCGCTGAATGCAGGAAGCTGAGGCAACAAATCTGCTGAGCTACAGGCACTCGTAGCAGTGTGGAGGGTGGATATTGCAGCTGTCACAGAAACGTGGGCAACAGAGCACCAGGACTGGGATCTGGCAATCCCAGGATACAAAGTATACAGGAAGGACTATAAGGGAGGGGTGGTGGGGTGGCAGTCTATGTGAGGGACGGGATAAAATGCACAAGGGACGAGGGGGAAGAAAGAAGAACTGAGGCAATCTGGCTACAGCTCCTAGACTCAAGGGGTAGGAAACTGAGGTTTGGGGTGGTATAAAGGCCACCGTCTCAGTCTGAGGAGCTTGACAGGGAATTAGCAAGACAAATCAGAACAGTATGTAGAAAAGGGAAGGTGGTCATCGTGGGGGATTTCAACTTGCCGGGGGTTGACTGGAGCATTCCAGTCACCTCCAGTGCTAGGGAGCAAGTGCTCCTGGATGCAATCCAGGATGGTCTCCTGACACAGTTGGTTAGTGTGTCTATTAGGCTAAAGAACACTTTACATCTGGTGTTGTCGAATGGGGAGGCGGTAAGGAAAATAAAGGTGGAGGACCCACTAGCCGACAGCAATCACCAAATGGTGTGGTTTAATATCATGATGTGCGGGGAGCCAGAGAAATCAGTTACTCATGTAGTAAGCTTCAGTGGGACAGACTTTGGGAGGATGCAGGAAGTACTGAAAGGGAAACTAGAGGGCATAAGGCAGGAGATGGATGCAGAGCAGAAATGGGATATTATTAAAAGGGGGATTACATAGGCAACAGAAGCCTGCACCAAGACACAGTGTAAGAGGAGCAGAGCAAGAAAACCATGTTGGTTTAACAGCGAGATAGTCGAGGTGGTGAAAGCAAAACAAGAGGCACACCATAGGTATAGAAGGAAAGGGAAGAAAGTGGACAGGGAGGAGTATGCAAGATGGTCCAGGGAGGTGACCAGAAAAGTGAGAGAAGCCAGGGCCCAGAGGGAGCTGAGATTAGCACAGGGAATTAACGGGGGACATTTTCAGATACATCAGGGAGAAAAGGAAGTGCAAGGAAACAATAGTGAGGATACAAAGGGGTGGGGAGTGGACAGAAAAGGGCGAGGAGCAGGCAGGAGCACTGAATGAATACTTTTGGTCAGTGTTCACAGAAGAAAAGGGGGGACCGCTACCACCATGGGCTGGTAGGGTGGGGACGGGGGAGAGGAGGCAACAGATGGAAGAATTGAGGCAAGTAGAGTCCTAGAGGGACTGAGGGCACTGAAGGTAGACAAGGCACCAGGGCTAGATGGTATCCACCCTAGGGTGCTGAGTGAGATGGCAGAGGTGTTGGCGGAGATGCTGGCGGATCTGTATAGCACCTCTCTGGAGTCGGGATATGTGCCCCTGGACTGGAGGATGGCACATGTAGTACCATTACACAAGAGTGGACCAAGGGATGAAATGGGTAATTATCGCCCTGTAAGTCTCACCTTCATAGTGTGCAAACTCATGGAAACAATACTAAAGGAAAGACTGGTGTCGTACCTGGAGGACAATGGCCTCCAGGATGTGAGGCAGCATGGGTTTGTTTCAGGGAAGTCTTGTCAAACCAACCTAATACAATATTATGACTTGGGGACAGGTGAGATGGATAAGGGTCATGCGGTGGATGTTCTTTACTTGGACTTCAGCAAGGCCTTCGATTCTATGACTCATGGGTGGCTTGGAGGGAAGCTAACTGGTGTAGGGGTACAGGCAAAAATGATGAACTGGATTACAAGCTGGCCGAGTGGGAGGCTGCAACAGGTGGTGGTGAGAGGAGAGCTCTCAACTCCAAGGCCAGTGATGAGTGGGGTGCCACAGGGCTCTGTGTTGGGGCCAGTATTGTTCGGGCTCTTCATATCAGACATTGCACATGGGGTGGTGAGCAAGATAAGTCTGTTCGCTGATGACACCAAAATCAGAGCAGTGGTGAATGGAGAGGAGGGATGGAAGCAGCTACAGGGGGACCTAAGCAAGCTAGAGGAGTGGTCAAACAGGGATGGCAGCTGGGGTTCAATGCAAAGAAGTGTAAGGTTATGCACTTTGGGTTGAAGAACCCAAGGAGGGAATACTGTCTGTGAGGAGTTAAGCTGGGGATCATTGAGGAGGAGGAGGAGGAGGAGGAGAAGGACTTAGGGGTGATAACAGGGACATGGACAACACTGCCCAGTGCAGGAGAGCGGCGCAAAAGCGAACAAAATGCTGGGATGCATAGCAAGGGGAGTTTCATCCAGGCGAAGAGAGGTGATCTTGCCCCTCTACAAGTCGCTGGTCAGGCCGCACTTAAAGAGTATTGTGTGCAGTTTTGGAGGCCATACCTAAAGCGTGATATCGGGCTACTGGAGGGGGTGCAGAGGAGGGCAACAAAGATGATATGTGGCATGGAAGGGACAGACTATGACAGCAGGCTGAGAGATCTGAATATGTACACCCTGGAGGATAGAAGGGACAGGGGTGACATGATAGAGACATTCAAGTATCTGAGGGGAATCAATAAGGATGGGGCAGATGGGGTCTTTAGGTTAAGGAGGGGGAGGGTCACCAGGGGGCATGTGCTAAGAATAGAGGGGGAAGATTTAGGAAGGAAATGAGGAGACACTATTTCACAGAGAGGGTGGTAGCAAAATGGAATGCCCTACCAGAATGGGTGGTATCATGTAAATCTGTGAACAGTTTCAAAAGGGCAAGGGACAGGGAACAGGGGAGAGTGAGGGTGGGGGAGGTAGGGGGTGGCAGTGGGATGAAAAATGGGCGGGGTGGGGCAGCTGCAAACTAGGGGTGCTAGCTGCACACTCAAGCAGACTTATACAGACCGGGTGGTCTGTTTCTGCTGGCACATTCGTATGTTCATAAGCACCCCTCCAGCCTATACAAAATGTCATGACTTAATTTGTTAGGGTAGCAATGGATGTAGTGGGCCCCTTATCCAAAAGTTTAAAAGGGAATCAGTTCATTTTGGTGGTTTGCGACTATGCCACCAGGTACCCCGAGGCAATACCCCTTTGTACTGTTACTGCCCCTCATATAGCCGAGGAGTTGGACAAAAGTTTTAGCAGAATGGATATACCCCAAGAAATCCTAACCGATCAGGGTAGCAATTTCACTTCCTCCATCCTGAAAGAACTATACAGACTACTAGGTGTGTCAGCAGTTAAAACATCTTCCTACCATCCACAGACTGATGGTCTGCTGGAACGGTTTAACCCTGGTTTGACCCTTAAACAAATGCTGAAGAAGTATGTTCAGGAGGAAGGCTGCGATTGGGACAAGTATCTACCCTACCTTCCATTTGCTTATAGGGAGGTGCTCCAAGCCACCAGATGGGAGGAATCCCAGGGGCCCCCTGGATGTAGTAAAGGAACATTGGGAAGAAGGAAGAAATGTAGGGTAAACTAATATTGTCGATTACATGACAAATTTGTGACAACGATTAAGTATGTGGAGCTGGCCCATCGAACTGTGTCCCAGAGGCAGGCAGAACAGAAAGAAACATATGATCTGGGGCTTATAGGTAAATCTTTCCAACCTGTGGACAAAGTATTATTGTTGTTGCCATCCTCTAAGAATAAGCTTCTCATGAAATGGCAGGGCCCCTATAACATCCTTCGTCAGACAGGAGTAGTCAAATATGAACTGGAGATGCCAGGACAAAGGCCCCATAAAAAAGTGTACCATGCCAATCTCTTACGTAAATGGTACTAGAAACACACCTTTATGCCCACCATGTTTGTGCACCCAGAGCAGGTTGACACTGAGTTGGAGACTGCTTACAGATGACCAGAACAAGAAAAGGAAATAGCAGAGGTTCAAGTTAATCCTGAGCTAGACGCAGGGCAGAAGAAGGAGGTACAACAGCTATTACGTCAGTTCAGGACAACGTTTATCAACACGCTACAGAGAGCCAAAGGGGTAGTACATACTAGCAAAGTAATCCAAGAGAAACCTATACACCAGAAACACTATAGGTTGCCCAAACAGGTCAGACAGGAGGTTATCGAAGAGGTCCACAAAATGGAATAGTTAGGAATTACTGTTTCCTCTTGTAGTGCCTGGTCCTCACCTGTGTTGGTGGTAGATAAAAAGGAGGAAAGTATCCAGCTCTGTCTAAATTTTCGAAAGATGAATGCAATATCCATCTTTGATGGTTACCCCATGCCTTGCACTGATGACCTCAAACAAAATAGGGAACGCACAGTACATTAGCACCTTAGTTCTTACTAAGGGATACTGGCAGATCCCTTTGGCACTACACGCACAGGAAATAACAGCTTTTAGTACACAGAATAGGACTCTATCAATTTACCACCATGGCGCCCCTGTGACTTTTCTGCACTATATGGACCAAATACTTAGACCTCATACACAGTACCATGCCACTTATTTGGATGATGTAGTCATCTATAGTGCAGATTGGAAAACACACTTAGAACATCAAAGACGCAGGCCTGACCATAAATCCCGCTAAATGTGCTGTTGCTCGAACTAAAACTAAATATTTGGGATTTGTCATAGGTAAAAGTATGGTTAAGCCAGGTGTAGGTAAAATGGAGGCCACAGCCAATAGTCACATTCCCAGTACAAAGAAACATGCATGTTCCTTCCTTGGGTTGGCCAGTTAATATACGAGGTTCATACCAAATTTTGCCACCATAGCTACACCCCTTACTGACCTGACTAAGAACAAACGCCTGAACAAGGTCCAATGGACCCTGCAGTGTGATGAGGCATTCAGGAACATTAAGGCTAGTCTATGTTCCTCCCCAGTGTTAGTCAGCCCAGATTTTCAGACCCCTTTTGAGGTACACACTGATGCTTCATACACGGGTATATGGGCAGTCTTATCAAAGCAGAGCAAGGGAGAGGAGCACCCAGTGATATTCATCAGCAGAAAACTCCATGAGAAGGAGCAAAAATACTCCGGAATGGAGAAGGAGTGCTTGGCTGTGAGATGGGCCATTGAGGCCCCTAAGTATCATCTGTGGGGTACAGAATTTACCATGCTGACCATAATCTGTTGTGCTGGCTCCACCAGATGAAGGATAAAAACTCAAGAATTATGCATTGGTATTTAGCACTACAGCCCTACCGATTTTCTGTGAAACACAGGGCAGGGTCCCAACACCAGAATACTGACTTTCTGTCCTGTTATGGAGCAAATGCTGATGATAAATGAATTGTACACATGTGTATCCTGAATGAAAATAAATGTTTAGATATGTAAATGAAAGATGTCTATAAAAGTATTGCAAAACCTGTGTAGAAAGCCTTAGGGAATTGAATGGTATCAGTTGATGTTAGCAAGTCAGGATTCAGATGTCATTTTGATTCATAGGGTCCCTGAGGTGGAGCTTCTGGTGTGGGTGTGCGGAAGCTCCAACCCTTCCAGGGTTCTGCTGGATTGATTGCCAACAGTAAGGACTGTTGTCCTGTTATGCAGGGGTGTGTGTGACAGGGTGAGCCCTGTCTGGGGTGGATGCCCATGTGAGGGGTGTCGGGGGCCCCCCCATTCCTTTTGCTCTTTGCTTCTGTGGGATGCCCACTCTTGCTGGGAATGAAAATGAAATGTTTGCTGTATGTTTATCTATTTTAGGGCGTCACATTTTTTTTTCCCCATATTACTTTTTTCGTTTCTTTTTCCGTTTGCTTCCCCATACACCTCCTCCCCTCACGGCGTGAACGTGCGTGCGTGGAAGCATGCGCACGTCGTTTAACTGCACTTCTATGTCTCCCAACCTCCAGTGCTGCCCTCCAGCCTCCACTAGGGGGCAGCCAAGGAGCAGGATGACAACCCTCCCCTCCCCAGGAGAGGAGAGCAGTCTTTCGGATGCTCAATCCTCTCCCTCCCCTGCCGACCCCCCGGTCACCGGTGTGGCATCCAGAGCCTCAACCCTCAGTGCTACCGGGCCAGATAGTGTGTCACATTTAACGATTTAATGGAAATAAAAAGAAAAAAAATATGATGAGTTCCCAGGGTTGTAAACCCAGTGAAACCCTCATGGACTTACTATCTTACTAAAACTATATTTTGAGATGAAACAAAATGGAAACATAAAACCCCCTTAACCAAGAAAACGGAAGTTGAGTCTAGGCTCGAAAAATAACATGTATGAACATTTATGCCTTTACTGTTTGATGGGGAACTCCTGAGAATAAGAGGCTTTACTAGTTTTAGCAAAAAAGGGGTGGATCACCCGACGGTGATGTCATCCATGAACGGTATAAAAACTCATCACTTGGAATAACAAAGATAGATAGGGGAATCAGTTGAATACAGACTACCAAGTAAGGAGGACCTCAGAAGCGTGTGCTTTTTTCCACACTGTTCTATTTGCAAAGGCTGAAGCTAAGCCTCAGGAATTTTCAAAATTATAAAGTTTGCTGGATACTGGACATTGAATAACCTTTTGCTTTCTGTATGTTTATTATTTATATTTTTTTATTTTTGGATTTGAATAAAATAACACACGTTTGCATTTTTATGTACCTGACTTCTGGTTTATTGTGTCAGTTTTATCCCACACCTTCACATGGCCATCTTTTTCAGGAATTTGTTTGTCACAGGTATACTTTGTGGAGCGGTCAGAAGACAAGGCAGGTGGAGAAGACAAACTCAACAACAGTAACACCAAAAAATTGATGTTAATACTTCAGAAAAGAAAGAAAAGAAAAAGCACGGTAAGCGTGGGGAAATGGTGGTCGACTGAGGCTGCGGTGTCCATTAAGGTCCAACGTGTGTGGGTCGATGGCAGGAAAGAACAGGAGTGTGTGGGGGACCACTCACCTTTATAGGATAGGCCAACGTCAGAGGGTGACATCAGCGGTGAATGGTTCCCTGTGGCAGACTGCTAGCTAGAAAGTTTCCATGTGGTCCTGGCACCTGGTGGCTAAGTCCTACCAGTGCTGGTCTGCTGCAAGAGCCTCCCTCAAAGTAAGATCTTGTGCATCTGCATGTACTGATTGAAATCATACATATACAGCATGGGGTGCCAGCCCATTGTCCATTTTGGGACCAGGACGTTCCTGGACATGTACCCCTGATTTGCCAGGGTGTCTGGAACATGAGCTAAAGCCCCCTTCACAAGGAGCAGAGCAACATCCTCCCTGAGGGTGGACTGTGTGTTCTGCGAAACCATGGGCTCCCCTGGAGTGTGGGATCTGTAAGGAAGGACAGCCTCAAAATCTAGAAGCAGCCCTCTGCCGACCACCTCAGGAACCCACTTGTCTTTAGTAATGATGGACCAATGAAACACAGACACAGAAACTGATGGCAGATGAAGACCACTTGGCCCACCTAGTCTGCCCATTTTCCCTACCTACTGTAACACCACAGACCCTGATCTCTGGCTTTCTCCTCTTTCCTTACAACTAAAGTATCCTTATGCCTATCCTATGCCTTCTTGAATCCCACTACAGTTTTTAGCCCCCACCACCTCCGCTGGGAGGCTGTTCCAGGCATCCACCACTCTTTCTGTGGAGAAGTACTTCCTTACATCTTCCCTGAGCCCATCCCCCTCCAACCTCATAGCATGACCCCTTGTTCTTGAGTATCTTTTTCTCTGAAAAAGGCTTCTCTCTGTATTTATACCCGTGAGGTATTTGAAGGTCTCTATTATATTCCCCTCTTTTTCTTCCTTCCTCCAGGGTGTACATACTGAGGTCCTTCAGTCTCTCCTCATAGAGCTTTTGATGCAGGCCCTGTACCATTTTAATTGCCCTCCTCTGTCTATGTCCTTCCAGACATGTGGTCTCCAGAACTGGAGACAGTACTCTAGGTGAAGTCTCACCAGTGATTTATACAGTGGTATCACCTCTTCCTGCTGGTGATACCCCTCTCCATATGCACCCCAGCATCCCACTGGCTCTTCTCACTAACTTGTCACACTATTCATTTTGTTTAAAAGTTTCACCAGGAAGGCATACTGAGCAGAGTACCGCTCGATTCCAGATGCGTCCTGGGAGTGAGGGAGTGGAGAAATACAAAAATAGTAACATTGAACATGAAATACAAAACTGGAGTGGATTACAGAAGATGTAAGCAACACACACGGGAAATCTGCATAACCAATGCCAGCGGATTAAACTTTTTGCTGTACAATAGAATATTTACATAGCAAACAAAGAAATATCATAGCCAGCCCAACATAGTGCAGGGAGTAATGGTAGCAATAGGGGCAATCACAAATGAGTATTACTCGACAGTGGTCTGTGAGCACCTAGCAAGTGGCTGGGGTTACTGTGCAGCAGGAGGTTAAATTAAGTTTGGATAGGGGGACACGCCAAGGTGCTAGAAGCAGGTGCAGGTGGAGGAGAAATGAGACTTGAGGAGGGAGTTGAGTTGTGGAGTGGTGTCAGTGTGCCGAATGGCTGCTGGCAAGGCATTCCATAATTTAGGCATGCAGTAATTGAAAGCTTCTTGGCCTTTGGATGTGGTCATATGTGGGACATGGAGGAGCCGGGCATCAGTATTCCTGAGTGAGTACTCAGGTGGGGGTTGAGCTGTGAGGGCCGACTCGAGGTAATGGGGAAGGGAGTGAGTCCAGAATTTCGCTGTGGTCCTTGCACAGTGGGCCTGTCTGCAATCCTGGAGCGATGGAAGGTCTAGGGACCTGTAGAGGGCACAGTGGTGGGTTGCAGGAGGGCAGTCCAGGGCAAAACGACAGAAAAAATGAAAGAGTGGGTCTAGTCTAGCTACGGCAGACTTAGGAGTGGCGCTGTAGATGACATCCCCATAGTCAAACATGGGGAGGATCATTTTCTGTACAATTGCCTTGCGGGTTGACAGAGGGATGCAACCTTCGTTTCGATATAAGGCACCCAGTTTGGGATGCAGTTTCTTATGGATCGCGTCAATATGAGAGGAAAAGTCGAGGTGTCGATCGAGCCGGACCCCGAGGTATCTGAAGGAGGTGCAAGCTTCTAAGGGAGTCCCATCGATGGTGTGGAAAGAGGGGGTGGGGGGGAGTCGGAAGAGTCTCTGTCTTGTGCCGAAAGTTAGGGAGATCGTTTTCTTGGGATTTAGAAAAAGTTAGTTTGAACGGAACCATAGCTGAATGGCACTGAAATCCTGCTTTAGCCTGGAGGCCACTTCTGAGGGGGAGGGACCTGATGTACAGTACAGTGTCAGCAGCGTACAGGTGAATGCATGTATGTGGGCAGACTGATAGCAAGTCATTAAAAAAAAAATGGAGAACAGTATTGGGCCAAGGACTGAGCCTTGAGAGACCCCTGCAGTGACAGGGAAGGGTACAGAAGTGGCTAGGCCAATTTTTTACCGATTGTGACCTACCTGCCAGGTACGAGTAGAACCAGCTGGTGGCTGCTCCAGAAAGTCCGGCATGGAAGAGTTTAGATAATAGAAGAGTGTGTGTGACGGTGTTGAAGGCCTCTGCTAAGTTGACAAAAATGGCTGAGGTAGTGTGCCCCTTATCCATGCTTGAGAGGATGGTGTCGGTGAGCCTCAGAAGTGAGGTGATGGTGGAGTGTGACTTCCTAAAGCCAGACTGGTTGGCCATCTTTAGGTCATCAGATATGATTACCCCAAGTCCCTTTCCTGTTTCGTGGTCACCAGTATCACTCCCCCCATTCTGTACTCTGCCCCGGGTTTCTGCACCCCAAGTGCATGATCTTCTACATCTTCGCATTGAAACTTAGTTGCCACAGTGAGGGACACTATAAGGGCCACACACAGAGCATGGCAGAAACACAAAACAAAACTTTCCCTCTGGCCGGTTTTTAGGCCATCGTGGGATCCTGCTTTTACCCCAGCCCGATTAGATCACACATTCAGAACTTGGGAGAGAATGGGACTGATCTACATTAAACAATATATGGCAGATGGGGAGGTCCTGGACTTTGAGACCCTGAAAGATACTGATTTCTATCGCTACCTACAAGTCAGAGACTATATTTGTAAATGTCGTAGATTGGACCCCCAAGAGAGTAGGGCACCCCTTGGTGGAAAGCCTCTATGCAATCTTGACCTCGCAGAGAGTCACGGGTTTAATTTCTGCACTATATAAAGCCCTTGCAGGCCTGAAGGGAGACTACTTGGAGAGGGTTAAACATAGATGGAGGGAGGAAGGAGCTGAGGACATCAGGGAAATTGATTGGGATAAGGTGTTCGGACTGGCTCCTAAGACCACTAGTTCTCCTTTCTGGCAGGAGTTTACCTGGAAAGTAAAAATAAGATATTTCCTGACTCCTCTCTCACTTAGTCGGAGGAACTCTGACAGAGATCCCTCGTGTTGGAGAATGTGTGGAGAGGGTGAGGCAAGTATTTTACATATCATGTGGCAGTGCCCACGACTGGGCCGGTTTTGGGGGAGACATTTCCCAGGCACTCATTAAAATTCTGGACCTGGATCCTCCCTTGGATTGGCCCTGTCTGGTGTTGGGCGAACCACCTCAGAACCTGGCTGGAGCAGACTCATTATATTTATGGTCCCTCCTCCTAGCGGCAGCACACAAGGCGATCACTAAACTATGGTTAAAGAGGGTCACTCCCACCATGGACTCTTGGATACAAATAGTTCAAGGAATCGCAGACATGTAAGAACTAACATATAAAATAAACCACAGGACAGCGTTATACACCCGGAGGTGGACCAGATGGATAATCTGGCATCAAATCTCCCTGACCTAGAACCTAATTACAATGACCTGTTCTGTGACCTGGGGGAGTGGGAAATGAATTGAAGGCCCCGACTTTGGGTTCTCCCCTTTTTTCTCTCCTCTTTCCTTCCTTGCACTAATTAAATAATTAATGCTGGTGATTCTGCCGACTGGAAAGGCATCCGGGATTACAAAGGAATATATATGTAAGTTCATAAAATTGCCTGTCAAGTTTGTATCAAATGTACCCGTTGTTTATCAATAAACTTGAATTTAAAAAAAAAAAAAAGAAACTTAGTTGCCACACTCTTGACCACTCCTCAAGCTTTCTTAGATCCCTATTTATTTTTTCCACCCCCCCCCCCCGGAATGTCTACCCTACTGCAGATCTTAGTGTCATCTGCAAAAAGGCATACCTTCCCTTCTAGCCCCTCTGCAATGTCACTAATAAAGACATTAAACAGGACCGGTCCTGATCCTTGATGCATCCCGCTGGTCACCCTTCTTTCCTCAGAGTGAACTCTGTTTACCACCAACCTCTGTCGCCTACTTCCCAACCAGTTTGTTACCCAGTTTACCACCTTTGGACCCACTCCCAGGCTGCCCAGCTTGTTCACAAGTGTCCTATGTGGAACAGTGCTGAAGGTGTTACTGAAATCTAGGTAAGCCACATTCACCACTCCACCCTGATCTAATCCCCTGGTCACTCAGTCAAAGAAATCTATCAGCTTTGTTTGACATGACCTCCTCCAGTGAATCCATGCTGACTCGGATCCTGTAAGCCACTGGATTCAAGATATTCCACTATCCTTTCCTTCAGTAGGAATCCCATTAGTTTCTCCACCACCAGTCAGGTTGACTGGCCTGTAATTGCCAGCCTTCTCCCTGTTCCCACTTTTGTGAAGTGGGACTACATCTGCACTCTTCCAGTCCTCCGGGACCACTCCTGTCTCTAGTGAGTGGTTGAATAGGATTGTCAAAGGTGCAGTCAGCACTACTCTGATCTCCCACAATACCCTTGGGTGTATCCCATCAGGCCCCACTGTCTCGTCCACTTTCGGATTTGTGAGTACCTTCAGGACTCTCTCCTCTGGAAATGGAATAGTGTCCACCTCCCTTCCTTCGATGCCCATGACACTTTTCTGTGGCCCCTCTCCTTCCCCTTCCTCCATGAACACTGAACAAAAATACTCATTTAGGATGTCTGCTTTTTCCTTGTCCCCTTCCACACACTCCCCCCTTCCCTCCTTAGTCTTACAATCCCTCCCTGGTCTTTCTCCTTCCACTTACATACCTGAATAATGTCTTGTCCCATTTCTTTACTGCCCAAGCTACTTTCTTCTCCGTTTGCGCTTTTGCACTCCTGACTGCTTCCCCTGCCTCCCTCTTCCTCTCTAGATACATCTCCCTATCCTCCTCCCTCCGTGTCTCCTTATACCTCCTGAAAGCTAACTTTTTTGCCCATACCCTCCCAGCCACCTCTTCTGAGAACCATAGCGGTCTCTATTTCTTTTTGCTTACCTACCTGATGCAGAGGTTTGTTACCTTCCCTATAGCCCCTTTTAGTTTCACCCACTGTTCCTCTGCTCCACTCCATCCAAGTCCTCTTCCCCATCAGGGCATACCTGAGGCATTTCCCCATCTTTGTAAAATCGTCCCTCCTAAAGTCCAGGACCCTCGCCTTTGTGTGGTTCACTTCTGCCACAGTACTTATATTGAACCACACTGTATGGTGATCACTGGTCCTCAGGTGGCCACCCACCATGATGTCTGCAACGCTGTCCCCGTTAGTAAGTGCAAGGTCCAATATTGCCACCCCCAGGAGTGGGCTCCTTTACTAGTTGCCTGAGGAATGCCCCCTGCAGGGAGTTCAGTATGTTCCTGCTCCTAGCTGAAGCTGCAACTGGGATACTCCAATCTACATTTGGTAGATTGAAGTCCCCCACCAGCAGCACCTCTCCCTTATTTGCCATCTTTTGGCTTTTGGATGGCATCCACCACATCCTTATCCACCCCCCCCCCCCCGTGCTGGAGGTCTGCAGATCACGCCACAGTGTGGCCAAACATGGTGGAGCTGACTCCCGACTGGAAGCTGGGTCAGGGACCTGACAGGTGCATGATACGCACCCATCCACCTGTCACTGGGAAGCTTTGGAAGGGGCATCGGCCACTGGGACAGCCAGGGCACATCCTCCCCTATCCCCACCTTGTTTGAGCTCCAAGTCACTGAGTCATGCCTGAAAATAGGCAAAGTTTCTTGTCTTGTGCACTTACTCAGTAAACAAAAACTAAATCTTGACCTTGGGGCACCAAGCATGGTATTGCCCCTGCTGGGGCTGCTGCTGCTGCCAGGGCTGCTGTGGCTGAAAGGACTGAAATTGAAAAGCCTTCCTTTTCAGTTTCTGGGCTTTCAGGTTCTTCTGGGATGAAGCCACAGAGTCCAGGGTGGTGTTACACTTCTCAATCCTCCTGAGATGACCTTCCATCCCTGGGCCAAAGAGGTCAGAGCCCAAGAAGGGGATATCAGCCACTTTGTGCTGTGTGTCTGCCATAAAGGTGGACAGCCTCAGCCAGGCCCCGTGATGCATCATGATGGCGCCTTCCATGGCATTGACACAGGAATCACCCATGTCTAAGGCCATCTGGTGCTGGTGTTCAACCAGTGTTTGACTCTGGTCTCTGACCAACTTCATCGGCAGCTGCCTGTCAGAAGAGAGGAGAGGGAGGACATTATCAAGCACTTCCAAGCAGGAAGTGACAAACTGACCAACATCATGGTGTAGCTCACCTGACAGAGACCAAGACAGGAGGGGGTGCAAACGTTCTGGGCAACAGGGTCAAGCTTTTTGGACTCCTTGTCAGCAGGCTTATCCACATTCCCATGGTTTCCTACTTCCGGCAAGCTGAGTCCGAGACCAGACCCTCAGCCAAGGAGTGGTCCGAGATTCAGTAAGGAGCAGGTTCTTGTAGACCCCATGGGCAGAGTGTACCAGGCAGGATTCTAGATTCTGCCAAAGCCCCAGGGCCGGTCCTAAAATGGCCTCAGCCATAGGAAACGCAACCCCTAGGGATCTGTCCCTATCTGAATGTCTGTGAAAAGGTACTTAGCCCTATTCTGAACGGGCTCTGGGGGACCAGACATGGACTCCAAAATTAGCTGGAGTAGGCCCAATGAATGACACCGACCCATGGTCAGTAGTCAGCTCCTTGGCTGACACGTGGTTGAAGGTAAGTGTCCTTGATGACTGCATGGAGGAACTATCAGAGTCATTGGAGGACTCCTCAAAAATGGCCCTTTGCCATTTGTCACCGTGGACCACCCTAGAGTCATCCGACTGGGTGATTTCCAACAACAGCTAACCTGGCAAGCTGGCTGCAGCATAGCAGTCCTTTGTCAGGTCTCCCACCAAAAGGCTGAAGTGGAAGCAGCTCCATCCACAAGAGTGGACAGAGAGGTGTTGGGGATAACAGTCTTGGGAAGACTGGTATGAGCCTGAGTGGCACTGGTCAGTCAACTACAGAGGTCAGGGGTAGAACCCTACCTTGCCATGGGCCACTGCTGCCAGAGGAGCTCCTCATAATGCAATTGCATGCAACAGCAGAGCCTCTCCTCATCCAAGAAAGAAGAGTGAGGAACATCACTGGCTACACCCCCCAGTCGAGTGCAACTGAGAGCATGAGCAGCTCCGTGACCTGGATCTTGACCTCTACTTGACAGCTGACACTGAGGAGAAACCACCAGGGGTGCAGTGTAAATAATGTGCACCAGCTCTGGTGGAGACTGTTCCCAAGTGGAGTCCGCCAGGGACAGTGACTGGTCCATGTCCTCCTGAGCGAGAACCAGGAGCATAAGAGTCTTGGAGATTAACTCCTTGTTGACCTCCAACAACTAGTCAACAAGGTCGAAAAAAATCTTGACCACCTCTTCAGCCAGTGTGTAGGTCAACAAACCCAATGGGGGCATGATGGAGCTTGCAATCTGGCCCTTAACAAGGTTCAACCGAGGTCGAGCACTCAGTGAGTCAATGGACTGAGAGAGGCGTGATCTCTCCCAGTCCCATGACTGGTGCCAGCGGAGCTTGTGTTTCTTACTGCGGTGGGCAGAGCTCTCCTCGAAGGCCTGGGGGGGCCAGCCACATCTCCTGGAATTCACCAGTGAAGGACGTTCTGATGTCAGACCCAGCCAAGAACAATGTCGAGGACAAGGTGCCATGAGCAGTGGCTGCTGCCTCTTCCATGTCCACAAGCTCGGCCATGGACTCCACAGCAGCAGATGCCTACCTGCAGCCTTTCGGCCATAGTTTCAGGTTCTGATTGGCCAGCTGAAGAGAAGGGAGCACTGTCTGGCACAGGCCACAGCCAAAATCATTGTGTGCAGCCCCAAGAGAGTAGAGGCAAGACACGTATGGATCGATCTCCGACATCTGGTGGCATGTGATGCAAAACTTGAAACCGGGAGCATGCTTCACTTCCTTGTGCTCCATCTTCTCTCCCTGAGGCAGGAACAGAACTGAGAAATACTGAATATTGGAAAAACTCTCTGAAAAAGGCAAGGAAATTGACAATGGTGCACTTTTAGGTCCTACAATGCACAGAGCTGCAATGGAGAGGACCGAACTCTTCCAGCAGAATGGAAGATATGACTTCACAAAGCACAGCCAGCAGATATAACACCTGGGTGGATGGGGGGGGGGGGGGAGAGTTTAGCTTAAAGACATTCCGATGAATCAGCACTTTCAGTGGAACAGGCAGTTTGTGGACAATGAACTATATCCAGGCCCGTAGAATAAATATTGTTTGTCCCTCTTTACTTTAAGCCATTGTGTTAGGACCACTCAAACATTTGCCTAGTTGGGGCCAGTGCAGCACCACCTATACCTCCTTAGTTTCCACCACAGACAAGCACGTGTTGTACCATACTGACCACACTGGAAGACTAGAACCCAGACCAGGTTTACAGGGGAGGTGGCGGTTCCAAAAAGGAAAACCTATGTTCCTCTAAGGTTCCTTAGGATTTTGAGATTTTATAATCTAGCTATTGTAAGTCTTTTAGGTATACCATGTTTGTATTTATATGTATTTAATATGGAACTTATTTGTATGTGACTAGTTAGGAATTTACACAGGTCTGTCTTGTAAACTGGATTATGTCCAAATGACACATATTACCTGTATAAAAATAAATTTTACCTACCTACCTACCTATGTGGAGGGGTGAAGAAAGGAGCAGACTAAGCATGCAGTAATGAGTAGATCTTCCAGAATATGACACCTGAAATACAGAAGGGGATAGGTGGGAGAGTAAGCTGTTGCTCTATGGAGGAGATTCTCTCAAAGATCTACAGCTACTCATAAGTAACTAACCTATCTGTTTCGAGCACATCTACCTCCACAGAGCCACACTTTGGAACAATTCCCAATCAGTACAAGACAGAAAGGCAGGAGGAAGGTCATACAGTAGGGACATAGAATACCCTTATAACATCAGGCCTTAAATAACAGCAAAGCCAAAACCAGCCAGTATATGAGACACCAGATCCAGACTGTAGTGTTTTGTGAAAGTATGACAGTTACTCCATGTGGTGGTAGAGCACACAGCTGCCAAAAGTGAATGAGATCAAGGTACAGAAGTCGTAATGCACTGGGTGCCTGGCCACAGACGGTATACCGTGATATGGGGCACTAGCAAGTGGGTGCCTGCTGAAACAGCGACTGACTTTCGGCTAATGACCCAACAGTGGGAGTGTGGGGTTGGCGACTGGATGGAGTGGGTCAGCTTAAAAGGCGATAGGATGTCACACATAATGCGCGAGGGGTGAGGGGAGCGGCCCACCGAATGTGGGGCAGGGGGAGGTGAGGGTGGTGCCGTGGGTTTCTGGTGAGCTGGCGTCATGGCGTGTGGACTAGGTGCTGGCTTAGGATGGTGGGGATGCGGGGTTCAGGACCAGGCGCCAGTAGTTTTTGCTGTGCCCAGCCCGAGACAGTGTTTTTTTTTTTTTTGTAACAAGATGCAACCCCCTCCAGACATGCACTCCCTGCAGTCGAGAATCATAATTTAGGGGGCTGCAGGGGGTGAAGCCCCCCGGCATAAAAGAAAAAAAACATTTTTTGTGCCATGTTTCCTTGCGCCAGGATTCCACGCCACAAATTGAATTTCAGCAATGGGTTCATAAGGGCTGCCCGCATGCCGAATTCGCCTTATCAGATAGAATCCCATAGACAATACCAGGAAGCTTCATGTGACAAAAAGAAGTACAAGAGGCCAATCATTTGAAAAGCCATCACTTAACAAGGGTGTGTGAGTAAAAACAGGTTAGTCACCTGTAACAGTAGTTCTAGGAGTGGTATATGATGTTCATCCACACTAACTGGCAGTGTCCTTTCCCTTTAAGAAGTGCTGGAAAGTCTTCAAGCTGTCTCCTCCAACCCACCCGGGTGGTAACTCCCTTGGCTCCACCCCATGACGCCAGATCTTGCCTGCTGGAAGCAGAGTGTGTGCGCCGAAGCTGGGGAGGTCGGTTGGGTCCATGTGGATGATCATCATATACCACTCATAGAAAGATCAGTTACGCAAAGACTTTTGCCGTAACAGTAGATCTTCTAGGAATGTCTCTTGCAGTAAGTCATTACTTCTGGGAGTTCCTGATAAGTGGCACTCTAACACAGCAGTTTTCTTCTAGCAGTCTCCACACCAGGGACCACCCACATGACCTCACTTCCTGGGCTGTGCCTAAAAAAGTGGGTGGTCCCTGGTAGTCTCCGTTCCCCGCCAGTTTCAGCTCATGAAAGCGAGGGACCAAGGGGAAATGAGGTACCAAAGCCTCCCGGCCCTACATCGTTTTGCCTGTTACAGAATGGCAGGGGGTCAGAGGGAGGGAAACTACTAACTGCAAGAGACATTCCTAGAAGATCTACTGTTACGGCTGAAGTCTTTGCATAACTGATCTATCTTCCACAGAATGGTCTCTTGCAGTAAGTCATTACTTCTGGGAGATTCCCAAGCAGTTATATGGCAATGGGGTGGCCAGATATGGCATTCTGCCATACATATAGTGTGGTCTTAGGACCGGTAGGTGCTGAGATCAGTATATCAGTATCTATCTGTAAGTACTCCATTATAGTATTCGTTATAGGGTTATGGCTGAAAGACAAGCCAGACTGGCTATTACTTGGGCATCGCCAGATGAGTTAAGCAGATGTAAACCCAATCAGGGTATGGTATCAGCTATATAATGGAGTAATTGGTAGGTCTCAGTGGCATGCACTGGAAAAGACAGTATATGTCAAAACTTATTGGGTTCTGAGTTTTGAACAGTAACCTAAATAATACAATGTTGTTATTTTGTAGTGCAACAGTGTAGCAAGTTAGTACAGTTTTGTTTTTTTGTTTTTTTTGACATGTCTATCAAATCATTAAAGAAATGTATCCATTTCTGGGATAAATAGGCTACATAAGTAGCAAACGATATTGTGAAATGAAACAATGCATCTATTTCATAATATAATCCATTGGCTCTTAGAGAGTCATAAGGTTTGTGACATGCACACATTTTTTTTTTGTCCAAGTAGTGTGGATCAGAAAATTGATAAGTCTTGCATAGTTTATAAGGTTTATAATATATATGTACTCACCATTGTTTCTATGGCCAGGTAAAGACCGCATGTAGCAGTAAAAGTCTGGTAAGAATATTATGATCCATAATATTATCAAGATATATAGATTTTTTTCTCAGCATGTGAGTAGTAGTAGGCTCTGTTCGTGGGAGGGACACAAGGGTCCAGCGCACAACAGGCCGAAAGGCATCCCGATGAAATGACCGTAATGGCCTGTAACAGTGATACCTCAAAAAGTGGCAATGCCTCAGTATAATTTTGAATCGAAGCCCCCAGAAAAAGGTCTCAGAGGCCTAGAAGAGGAGACCGGAGCATAGTCTGAAGTTTTTAATGAAAGGAAGAGGCACCCGGCCGTCCTAAGGGGCAGTCACGGGTTGGTTTAGATGTGTTCCTTGTCATTCGTTCTTTGCCTCTGAGGTTTCCTCTTTGGTTATAGTAATTTCCAGTTTTGTATTAATAATTATATTGAGGGTGTGGTTTATGGTACATATATTTTACTGTTTTTAGTTGTCTGCCTGAGGCTTGTAGGTTGTCCAATATTGTTTGTGCCCCTGGACAAAAGAGATGGTCACCAGAAAAAGGGGCATTAGCCACGTTATGTTGAGTATCAGGTGCTAGCCTGGAGAGTTGGAGCCATGCCTGACGGCGTACAAGAACACCGACTGCAGGGGCTCTAGCCGAAGCATTGGCAATGTCATATCCTGATCCTAATAAATGTTGAGAGAGGGAAGTAAGTGTGTTTATCATTGATATGAGTTGTTCGTTTTCAGGGGATGATGGTAGTTTACTTATAATGTCCCCAGCAGAGGTGCCCACCGTATGCTGGAATTTCAGCATATGTCCCATGTAGTTAATTATTCTAATATTTAATGTGTTTAGAGCAAACATTTTCTTCCCCATATAATCAAAACATTTAGAGTCTTTTTTCGGGAGGTACTGTACTTGTATGTTTAGGTTTGCTACTGCAGTCATGAGCAGCTGCAATAACCACAGAATCTGCAGTGGGAATATTTATTAAATATTGATTATCAAGAGGAGCCTGATAAAGCCTACGCGCTTTTCTATGTAGCTCCTGTGCAGCTATGGGTTAACTCCATGCTTCAGTAATCGCATTTCTGAACGTTGGTATAAAAGGGGGGACTGCCCGGATAGGTTCTTCCGGGATGTCAAGATATTCAGCCATATCTTTACTTAATCTATCTTGTTCTGTTGTGGTAAACCTCATTGTTTTTTGTATTTGTAACATCATTTCTGGGAATGAGGGGTCATCAAGTGGGGAAATGACCTTTAGTGGTTGTAATATTTCTTCATCCCCGTATGATGGTATAGAATATGGGGACTCAGACCCTCTTCTAGTAAGGGAACCATCATAATTTGCGTCTTTGGAAGGTTCCGAAATTATATGAGAATCTGACAAATATTCCTCACGAGGAGGCAGAATTGGGCGATCATTCAGGCTCTGTGCATGCCTGTTTTGATGGAGGCAGAGACACAGTCTGTGATTGAGGGTTTTTTAACGGAGTGGGTGTATAATCAAAACCCATAGCATTCAACACTTTATTTACAATTTCTTCTATGTTTGGCACTTGAGGATGGAATTGCCATATAAGCGGGTTCTGAGCCCTGTGTGCTTGAAGTCGGGGGATCAATTTGTGCTTCCTGTTAAAGTGATCCAGTACGTCTTTGAAAATTTTGTTCTTCACGGACCGGTGTCTGAGCACCATGCATGAGTGCAAATGAGGCTGGTTTGCCTCTGCGTTCTATAGTATATGATTCTTTATTTTGTAGCGACGCAGCCCCAGAAGTATCTTTTGATACATTTTTATAAAATATTTCATGTTTTTTCATGGTTACATTTTTACAAGGATCTTCCATAAATGTATTATATGCTGGTGCTGTTTTAGGATGTAGGGGCTGCTCCGTCGACAGTGGGATCAGTCCAGTCAACGGAAGAGGAATAAAAGCACGCCCTGTCAACACTGTAATGTCTTATTGATGATGGATAAGTGAATGCATGCTCCGTCGATGGTGGAATACTCCTCGTCGACGATGGGAAGTCAGTGCTTGCTCCGACAATGGTGGGATGCTCTTCGTTGACGACAGAACAGTAGGGACATGCTCTGTTGATGATGGAAAGTGTGTCGTTGATAAGAAGGCAAATGCATGCTCCGTCGACAGTGGCATACTTCTTGTCGAAGATGGAGGTTTAGAAGCATGTCCCGTCGCTGGGGGAGGTAGCCCCGTCAACAATGAAGCAAGCAGGGTGTGCTCTGTCGACGGAGGAGGTGTTCTCATCGATGAGGATGTTTTGTGGAGTCCTCTCATCAATGGGGGGGGTGCCCCATCGACTATGAATGCAGCATGACCTCCATCATCGAAGGTGTATGTGGTTTCGGTGAACGGGAGAGCTAAGGAACGACGTGCCGTCGATGAAGAACATTCCTTTCTATGTGAAGATGAACTTCTATGTTCTTTTGAAGAAGAAGTGCCTGCTGTCGATGGGGGGATATTGCCCATCGACAAAGAATGTTTTCTTGCTGATACATGTTTAGGAGATATGACCGTTGAAGGATGGTCAGGCAGGACTTTAGGTGAAGGTATTTCCTTCCCTATTTTGCTTCTTGAAGAGGACTCAGAGGTTTTAGAGCCCCTTGATCGAGCACCCAGAGTCTGTAACAGGGAAACATCCATTGTAAAGCTCTTGGTCGAGCACAGGAATATGGTGCCATGTATGAAGCCCAGGCACCCAAAGCTTTGGGTTCAATACACATCGTAGACTGCTGGCAGAAGAGTCTGAGCTGAAGCCGGCGGGAAAATGAAGAGAGACTACCAGGGACCACCCACTTTTATAGGCACAGCCCAGAAAGTGAGGTTGTGTGGGTGGTCCCTGGTGTGGAGACTGCTAGAAGAAAACTGCCATGTTAGAGAGCCACCTATTGAGAACTCCCAGAAGTAATGACTTTCTGCAAGAGACCATTCCATGAAAGAGCTACTGTTACAGGTGAGTAACCTGTGTTTCTAGGGACATGGATATGTTGCTCTATTCACACTAACTGGCAGACTCCTAGCAGGTCTCTGGAAGGAGGGAGGTAAGGTGCATACCCCCTATTTAGGAAACAGAGATTGGCGAACTCAGACCCCGAAACCAGCATCCCAGTGTGGCTTGAGGTCAGTGTGGTAATGGGAAATGAAAGTGTGTGCTGACCTCCAGGTAGCAACCCAGCAGATTTCCTGGATAGGGACATCCCTGGAAGTGGCCACCAACGCAGCGGTATGGTAGGTGGAATGAACCCTTTGCCCTCAGGGAGGCTCCCTACCCGCCAACCTATAGCAGAGGTTAATGCAGGATGCGATCCACCTGCCAATCGTCCACCTAGCTGCACGTCTGCCAAGTGCAGCTTTAGCGTAGGTGACAAACAGCTGGTGAACCTCTTCCCGAACTCCAGCCGTGTGCTCTTTGTAATAAGCGAGTGCTCACCTCAGGTCCAGAGTATGGAGACTGTGCTCAGCCTCAGAGGTGTGACTGGTCAAGTACACCGGGAGATTAATCATCTGGTTAAGGTGAAACTTCGATACAACCTTCAAGAGGAACTTCAGGTTGGGGCGCAGGACAACCTTGTCCCTGCAGAATATCAGGTAAGAAGACTCCACTGAAAGCACCTGGAGCTCCCCAATCCTTCTGGCTGACTTGATAGCCACCAAGAAGGCGGCCTTCCATGACAGGTGAGACATCTCACACCTGTGCACTAGTTAGAATGGCTTGCCCATGAGCTTTCCCAAAACCAACAAGAAGTCCCACAGTGGTGGTGGTTCACGCACTGGAGGCGAAATGTGGTCAAGGACCTTGAAGATGTGCCAGTCCACCTTCTCCTGCACCACCGACTGCTGCCTGGCCCACACCCAGAAAGCAGAGATGGCTGCCAGGTGCACCTTAAGGGTCATTGACTGAAGGCCCAACTGAGAGAGGGACCAAAGGAAATCAAGTATGCTAGCCACTGGACAGGACAAAGGGTCCAACCCTTTGCCCTGACACCAAATGGAGAATCTCGTCCATCTGAAGGCATAGTGCTTCCTGGTCGACTCCTTCCAAGATGCCGGCATGACGGTGAAGACATCTTCGGAGAGACCCAGGGCCTGGAACTCTAGCCGCTCAGGAACCAGGCCGTCAAGTGCAGGGATTGAAGGTCGAGGTGGAGTACCTTCCCCTGATCGACAGAAAGCAGGTCCAGGTGTAGGGGTTGACGCCTTGGGAGCCTGCTGCTGAGGCTGATGAGATCAGGGTACCAGAACTGGTGTGGCCAGTCCAGAGCCACTAGGATCACCTGTGCCTTGTTCCTCCTGGCCTTGAGAAGCACTTTGTAAATCAAGGGAAATGGAGGGAAGGCATAAAAGAGGCTCAGGGACCAGGGCCTTGAGAGAACATCCCCCTGTAGCATTCCTTGCGGGGGGGGGGGACAGCTGCAGCTTTGCATTCTCCCTGGAAGCAAACAGATCCACCTGAGGGGTGCTCCACTGGGAGAACAGACTGTGAACTGCCTCTGGGTGGAGAGACTACTCGTGAGACACCTCGCTCACCTGGCTGAGGGCATCTGCCAGCTGAATGGAGGCTCCTGTTGCATAAATGGCCAGGAGATCCACCTCCAGGCTGCGCAAGGTGGGTCCAGACATGGAGAGCTTCCTTACACAAAGGCAGGGAGTGCATTCCACCCTGCTTGTTGAGCTAGTACATGGTCGTGGTGTTGTCCGTCTGGAGTTGGACCACCTGACCCCGAATATGTGGAGTAAATGCAGTCAGCGCCAGCCAAACTCTCGAAGCTCCAGCAGGTTGATGTGCATCGGGACTCCTCGGGGGCCCACAGCCCATGGACTCTGTTCTCCCAGGTGGGCACCCCAGCCCGTGAGAGAGGCATCGGTCGTCAGGATGACCGTCGTCTCTGGGCGGACAAATGGGATCCCTTCCTGCAGATGTGTGGGAACCAGCCACCACTGGATGGTGTCCCACATTCGCTGGGTCCCATGACTGGCTAGTTGAAGTGCCCCTTGTGCTGAGACCACTGGCTGGCCAGCTCCCACTGTAGAGAGTGCATTCTCCAGTGGGCCCAATGGACCACACTGCTGCAGGCCACCATGTAGTCCAGCAGGCATAGGAAGTCTCTGGCAGGGTGCAACTGCCCAACCTGAAATGATCAGGCAAAGGAGATGAGAGCCTCCGCCCTGTCTGCCAGGAGCTGGACTCTGGCTCTGCAAGAGTTGAGCTCCACCCCAATGAAGTTGAACACCTGCAAAGGCATGAGTTCCAACTTGGTCTCGTTGACCAGGAGGCCAAGTGTGACGCATGTATGGAGGGCCAGGTCCCTGGACCGCTCCACCTCCTGCTATCAGCCAGTTGTCCAGGAAGAGATAAACCCAGACCCCTTGATGCCTCAGGTAAGCTACCACCACTGCAATGCACTTGGTGAAAACCCTGGTGGTCGAGGAGAGGCTGACAGGCATGGCGTGGAACTCAGAGGGTTCCCTCGTCAAGAAAGCAGAGGAACCTTTAGTGAGATGGACAGATTGGGACGTGAAAGAACGCGTCCTGAAGATCCATGGAGCAAAACCAAATGTTTTGCTCTAGAGATGGTATGATCTGAGACAGAGTTATCATCCTGAAGGTGCGCAACCTGAGGAACTTGCTCAGGTCGTGCAGATCTAGAATGGGGCACCAGCCCCCATCCGCTTATGCACCAGGAAGTACCTGGAGACAAACCCTGGGTGTTCCGGAGGATCTGCAACAAGAGCCACAACCTCCTTGCAAAGGAGCTGGGCTATGTCATCTCTGACAGCATGACTGTGGAAGCCAAGTCCTCCCATGGGGCACAGATTCAGCAAGGAGGGTACTGTTCGAACTCTAGAGGCAGACCCTGACCCACCACTTCTAGAACCCACTTGTCAGTGGCTGACCAGGCAAAAAGGAAGCGACAGAGCTGGCCCCCCACAGAAGACCTCAGGGAGGCATGACGGGCATGAGGGAGGCACCCCTCACCCCATCACTGGGCAGGCTTGGATGAGGGTACGGCAGATGAGCCACCAAAGCCTCTCCCTCCTGGCTTATGCACAGCCAAGGCCACCGACTTGAGCAGAGGCCACCAAGCTGGAGCTGGCTGGCCAGCCTGTTGCTGGATTGGCTTGGCTGCAGGAGTGGAGGTAGACCAAAAGGGATTTTGTTTGTGATGCTGCTTTGAGCCCTTGGGGTCCTTCTGGGCAGATGTCACTGAGTCCAAGGTGGTATTGAACATCTCGATGTATGTGAGGTGACCCTCGACCCCGAGCAGGTTGGTGCCCAGGAAAGGGACATCTGTCAGCTTGTGCTGAGTATCCGCCGTGAAGGTCAAGATCCTCAGCCAAGCCCTGTGGTGCATGGCCACTGAGGCCACCACAGAGCAGGCACAGGAGTCCCCAATGTCCATGGCAGTGTGGAGCTGTTGCTTGGCCACAGCCCAGCCTTGGTCTCAGACCTGTTTGATTATGGTCTGAAGGTCTGCAGGTAGATGAGGAAGCACCCCATCTAAGGTGCTCAGCAGGGCACTGGAGAAGTGGTCCATGAGGAGGGCTGAGCTCGCCTGGCGGAGGCCAAACAAGGAGGCAGCGTAGACCTTTTTACTACGTGGTCCAACTTCTTGGACTCCTTATCAGGTGGCTTGTCAACATCCCCAGTGTTACCAGAGAGCACCAGAACAGAGTCGGCTACCAACCCTTTAGCCGAGGGGTGCTCTGTGAATCCCGAAAGGGAGCCGGTTGGCATTGCATACGTGCAGGCCATCCATGCAGAAGGCGCAGGGCAGGAAGCGGGGCACTGCCAGAGCTCTAAGGCAGGGCCAAAAATGGCTTCTGCCACCAGGAAAGCCTCCATTGGAGAGTCTCCCCAGTCAAGGATCTCGGTCAATGGGTAGCGAACCCATTTCTGCACGGGCTCCTTCTTGATACCAGTCGACTCAGAGATCAAATGGAGGAGGCCCATGAAAGATGATGGACCTTCGTCCATCAAGAGATCCCCCACAGACTCCACGTCAACCAGATGGGAGTGCAGGGAGGAGCCCTCAGACTCTGAAGAGTTGTGAAAGAGCGGTCGACCACCGAAGTCCCCACTGACCCTCTGCAGATGGTCAGGGGTGATGGTGACCGCAGTCAATGGGGAAGTCCCTTGGTCGACCAAGACTCCTTAGTCAGAGTGCTGACCATTGGCTGTTTGGGCGGCGGTTCCACCACAATCGGCGGAGAAGCCGGAGTCGGCTGAGTCAGGACCATCTTAATTGGTTCCATCGATAAAGTTGGCACCAGCCTTTCAGGCGACAGCCAAGTGAAGGCCGGCATAGAAACCAGGGTCAGTCTGTTGCTGATAAACACCAGTTGTTGCCACATCAAGTTCTCGTAGCGTCGACGCAACTGATGCCGAAGCCTCTTCTCATCTGAGGATGATGAAGAATAGCGGCGGCGCCACTTCCCGTGGTGCTGAAAGCAGGAGCGCCGATGACAGCGGGACCGGCTCAACCCACAGGAAGAAGACCAAGACCTCGGCTGCTGGGGGGGACCGGTGGCGGGGCTCAGAGGGAGTCAGTGATTGCCGAGGCTCCTCCTGGTCAGGGTCAGGGACCAGAGGTGGTGGGTGAGTGGACTGCTCCATCCCTCCAATGGTCTGCGTCCGGACTGGGGTTCTAGATAAGGAGGTATCTGCCTCTTTGGCTGACAACTGGTCAGTCACCTCAAGAAAAATCATGGCTGGGGCTTTGACCAGCATCTCGGCCCCATCCCGCACTCCTCCCCCCAGCACCCACATTTTCATATATATGTATATATATATTCTTTGCAAAAATCTTTCATTAATGTACCAGTTAGGGTTTGACTTAATGCCACAAAAGTAGGGAAAGGTAATGTTAGGGATTCCAACCCTACTTCCCCCATCCCTACCCCACCAAGCAGTAAAAGGGAAAAAACATTAGGGTTATGGTTCTCTGGAGTCTTGGAGAATCAGTGGTGGGGTCTTCCCTGGGATTGTCAACTCTAATGCTCACCCTACCCCCATGGCCGTAGCCTCCTATCTGAAGTACAAGATACAGCTCCAAGCCAGTGCCTCACACTGATACACTCTTCAAAGGTAGAGGAATTATGTTTCACCACATGTTGCTAACACAAACTGTTGTAGCTTTCTTTTCGCAGGGCATCACGTCTGACCTTGTTTGCTCAGGGAATGGGGTAGGCATTAGGTTTGACAACCCCAAGGAAGATCCCACCACTGGTTCGCCAAGACTCCAGAGACCAAAAACCCTAATGTTTTTTCCTGTTGCTGCATGGGGGGGTGAGGGTGGGGAGTTAGGGTTGGAAACCCTATTGTCACATTTCCCTAACTGGTGCATTAACAAATTTTTTGCAAAGAATTTCCTTTCTTTTTGAGATAGTGGAATCGTATCCTCATAGGGACCTGCATGAACAGATGCAGATGCGCAAGGCCCTTTGGGTCCTGCACCAAGGGAAGACTCCGTCCGTCTACAGACGTGCAGGGCCTGCAATATTCATAGACTGGTGGGCTGCGGTCCCTGTGCTTCCATGTGGCCATAGATACAGACTCACAGGGTAAAGAGTTCAACTGTCAGCCAATGCAGAGGAACCTCTGCCACCCACAAGTGCAGTGGTGCAAGGCCCTATGCCAAGAGGACAGCCATCTTTACTATATGGTACCTGGGCATGTGGGGACAATCCTGCAGCCTTCATTCCCTGACTGGAGGACGGGGTGTTGCATAACAGCACCCTTCCCCACCCTCAAACCATCCAGCTCGGTCACTGAGATAGTTACCAAACTCAGCTCAGCGGCATGTAGTCATAAAGCATACCCACTGGTGTCACGACTGGTACTGCATACTCAGTTTAACATTTTTTTATTTATTTATTTATTTTTTTTTTTTTATTTATTTTGACCCAAAATTTTCAAGGCAGTCATTTTAGGACTCTCCTTGTAAACATGACAAGTGGCATTTATAGTATATTGTCCAAAATGTCATTTTGTACCACAAGTATGAATAAACATCTTGTGCAAGAGTTTAAAAATTACATCTGTCATATTTATGAGGTGGTGGGAAAAATGACTATACTGAAAGCCTGAAGTTAATATACTGAAAACCAGCAGTTATGAGTAAACGTTGAACTACTGCAACGTTCACTCATAACCTGGGCATTTTAACCATATTTTCAGCACAGCCTTCTTATTACCCCACCTTGTGAACCTGACAAGTAAAAACGTTCAAATCCCCACCAAAACATTATTCCATGTCACAGGTGCGAAAGAAAAAATTACTCACCTTAGTAATGTTGTTTCTTCTAATGGAGTCTTGCTATATTATGACAATTGCAGTTTGACCCAACCTTCGAACTGCTCCGGAGGAGAAAGAGTTAAGTTCCATGCAAGGCATGGAATCTTGAGCGTGAGCTCGGTTGAAAACTCTGTGTTTTGCTTCAAACCTAAACTGTCAGATCTTTACGAGCAAAAACTCACTAATGTTCTGTGTGGAAACTGTAAGCCTATTCTAGCCAAATGGCTACTAAGCACCAACACATTTTCTGGTCCCAAAAACAAGACTCAAGTCAGGGGACCAAGAAAATAAAAATTCAACAACAACAAACAACAATGGCAAGCACTAGATGCCAACAAATCACTACCCACCCACATCCCAACAGCAACAAGAGGTTCTGAGAGGGGCAGGTGGGGGGGAGGTCATAATATAGCAAGACTCCATTAGAAGAAACAACATTACTAAGGTGAGTAATTTTTTCTTCAAACAACATGAAGTCTTGCTATATTATGACAATTGCAGACTACATAGCAGTACCTCCATGGAGGAGGGCAGAACCTACTTAGGGAATACGCTCTGAAGCACAGCTGTGCCAATCCGAGCATCACTCCTAGCCTGGATGTCCAAGGAGTAATGCTTTGTGAAAGTATGAACTGTTTTCCAAGTAGCTGCTTGACATATCTCTAAGATAGGGATGTCCCAGGCAGCAGCCAAGGACGCAGCTGTACCTCTGGTAGAGTGAGCCCTCAGGCCTGAAAGGGGAACCTTACCCAGTTTTAGATAAAATTGGATACAAGAAACGATCCACCTGGCAATAGATCTTTTAGTGGCAGGTTTCCCTTTACCTACCTCACCATAAGTGAGAAACAGCTGAAGGGAATCAAACCTGTGACCCTTGGTATGCTCTATGTAGTAGCCAAGAGCTCTTTGACATCTAAACTGTGCAATCTCCTCTCACCAGAGGAAGAATGGTCAGTGAAATACACAGGAAGAGACATAGATTGATTCAGGTGAAAGTCCGAGACAACCTTAGGCAGGAACTTTCTATTAGTCCTGAGGACCACTTTATCCCTATGAAAGGAGATAAAATCAGGTTCCACTGACAATGCTTGTAGTTCACTTATGCGCCTAGCAGAAGTGATAGCTACCAAAAACACAGTCTTCCAAGTCAAGTACTTAAGCTCTGCTGAAGACATGGGTTCAAAAGGAGGTTGCATAAGCTGGGCAATGCAAACATTAAGATCCCATGCAGGGGCAGGGGCCCTGAATGGAGGGTTGATGTGAAGCAACCCCTTGAAAAACTTGGAAAATACCGGATGAGCTGAGAGAGAAGAGGATTTACCTGCTGATAAGAAAGCAGAGACTGCTGCCAGGTGCACTTTAGGGTAGCTGGTCTCAGCCCCAAAGCATTTAAATGCACCATATAATCCAGAACTGTGGGGAGTTAGACTCTGGGAAATACTTACCAGAGCACCATATGGAAAAACCTCTTCCATTTGGAATTATAAGTAGTTTGGTAGAAGGCTCCCTTGAAGCCTTCAAAACATTAGGCACACCCTGAGAAAGATGTAAGTCAGCAACTCTAGCTCTTCAAGAGCCAGGCCTTGAGGTTGAGAGACTTGAGATTCGATACAAACCCTCCCTGTGCAAAGGCTAACAGATTGTGATTCCTGGAAGGCACAGGGAAGGTGGACTGCTAGGGACAGGAGTAGTGGATACCAGGGCTGTCTGGCCCAATCTGGGGCAATCAGGATCATCTTGCAAGGTTGAGATCTGATCTTGACTAGCACTTTGAACAGGAGAGGGAAGGGGGGGAATGCATAGAGAAACTTCCCTTCCCAATTGAGAAGGAAGGTGTCCAGAGGGACTGGGCCCAACACTGGGGGCCTGCAGCAAAAAAGAGGAAGTTGGTGATTGTCTGGGGCTGCAAAAAGATCTATCTGAGGAGTGCCCCACCTGGCAAACACCACTCCAGGATAAGGGATCCAGAGCCCATTCTGTGATGGCCCTGTGAAATCCTGTTGAGAACATCTGCCAAGACATTGTCTGTTGGGAGGTGGAGAACTGCCACAAGGGGAGGTGTTCAGGGAATAAGCCAGAGACCACACAACTACATTGCTTGATTGCACAAGGCCGTGAGCCGAGTGCCCCTCCCCTTGTTGATGTACCACATTGTGTGGTGTTGTCTGTTCTGACTTGTACCACTTTGTTCTGAACAGATGTGGAAAAAGCTTGAAGTGCTAGAAAACTGCTCTGAGTTCCAACAGATTGATGTGGAGCAGAGATTCCTGAGGGGACCACAATCCCGAGTGGTGAGGTTGCCCATGTGGGCTCCCCACCCCAAGAGGGATGCATCTGTAGTAAGGGTCAAGGAGTGAGACTGTGGATGAAGGGACCCTTGTCTCAGATTGCTCTGATCCCGCCACCACTGTAGAGCCTGGATCAGGGTTCGAGTTACTGGATCAACTTGGATAGAGGATCTCTCCTTTGAGACCAGAAGGCTCTCAAATGGAACTGAATGTCCCTCATCTGAAATCTTGCTCCCTGCACTACTGCTGTGGAAGCAGCCATGTGCCCTAGGAGTTGCAGAAAATGCCTTGCTGGATGAGAGACCTGCAGAGTGAAGGAGGAGGCCAGAGAAACCAGGGTCTTAGCCCTTTCTAAAGGAAGGAAGGCTCTGGCCTGTTGTGTGTTCAGTTCTGTGCCTATGAAGGTGAGAAGCTGAACAGGCTGTAGAACTGACTTTGGAAGATTGAGAAGGAAACCTAGAGATGTGAGCAGCTGTTGGGTGACTTGAAGGTGTAATCTGACTTGTTCTGGAGACTGGCCTACTATGAGCCAGTCATCCAGGTAAGGAAAGATGGCAATCTTTTGCCTTCTTAAATGAGCAACTGCTACTGCCAGGCATTTTGTGAATACCCTTGGGGCAGAAGTGAGACCGAAGGGCATTAATCTGAACTGGTAATGGCCTGAGGGTAGTTTGAATCTGAGGTACTTTTGGTGGGAGCTTCTGATGAGGACATGGAAGTAGGCATCCTTGAGGTCCAGGGACGCTAGCCAGTCCCCTGGCCTTAGAGAGGGTAAAATAATTCCCAAAGTCACCATTTTGAATTTTGGTTTTAAAAGGTGCTTGTTTAGGTATCTGAGATCCAGGATGGGCCGCCATTCTCCTGTCTTTTTCGGGTAAGGAAGTACCTGAATACAATCCTTTGCCCTGGGTGTGGGAGGAACCTCTCCACAGCTCTGAGAGCCAAGAGGGTTGAAACTTCTGTTTCTAAGGCGAGAGCCTCTGAAGGATTTGCAGGTGGAAAGGATCTGGCTCTCATCTTTAGAAATTTTTTGAAGCTGAGAACCAGTCCCTGGCTTACCACTTCCAGGACCCACTTGTCTGATGTTAAAGACTTCCAGTCCTGGACGAAGTAAGCCAGCCTGCCCCCCTACAGGTAGTGGAGAATCGGCCCTGGGCATCCCATCAGGGTGTCTGCTTGGCAGGAGCTTTAGTCTGAGGGGTGGTAGCAGGCCTGCTCGTACCCAGTCTGCCTCTTCCTCTGAAGAAGCCCCTCTGGGCATAGGCTGAAGAGGAGGCCTGGGCTTGGTATAAAGGCCTATGAAAAGGCCTGCCCCTGCCCCTGGAAAGCTGCCTTTGAGGAGTGGCCTGCCTTTCCTTGGCCTGTGCACTCATATAGGTGGTCCTGTACCCATCCATTTTCTTCATATAATTCTCTGTCTGCTCTCCAAACAGAGAGTTATCCACCACAGGAAAATCCATGGCCTTAGCCTGGGTATCCTGTGACAGGCTAGTACACCTGAGCCAAGCCATTCTACGAAAGGCCACAGATGTAGCCATGACTCTGGAAGATACATCATTAGAGTCCACTGCAGCATGGAATTGCACCTTGGATGCTTCAATACCATCAGCAGCCACCTGCTCAAGCTCCCTGGCAAGTTGTTCAGGGACCTGCTTTGCTAGAGCCATAATAGTATCCCATCTGGATTTCTGATATCTTGCCACATAAGCCATATAATCTGCCTGTCTGAATCCCAAAGATGCTGCCATGTACTGCTTCTTTGCCATGGCATCAATCCTCCTGGAGTCCTTGTCCGGGGGGTGTGAAGCCAAAGGAATATTTGCCTTATCACAGGCTGCGGCCTGCACAACCCCAACATAGCTGCACTGTTGTGAGAGGAGCTCCGTGTCAGAGCCTGACAAAGTGTACCTCCTGTCCATTTTCTTGTCCACAGGAAGTACAGAATGGGGGGCTTTTAAAATTTTTACTGTGTTTCCTGAAGGATTTGTGCATAGGAATAGACAGTCTTCTAGACTCTGGGATATCCATCATTTCCATATAGTCAGGCTCTTCTTGGTCATCCACAGCTTCTTCCATAGGAAGCTGGAGGGTTTCAGCCACTTTCTTATAGAAAATAAATGAGAAGGAGTCAGAAAGCCTGGGGAGAAACTTCCATAGGTCTGTCTGGAGAAATGTCCGGTTCAATGGGCACATCCAGACTGTCAAATTCACATACACTCTCTTCATAATCTCCCCCGGTTCATAAAAATCCTCTATATCATACTCCTGAACCGGTGGAACCGACCGAACCGACAGCTTGCCTGATGGTGCCGGTTCGGTCGGAACCAGTGACTGGACAATTTTGATCGCTTTGGCTATCTCTGCAGCAGTTGGAGAAGGGATTTTTGGCTCCAGACCTGCTGACTTCCTAGTCCTTTTAACTGGAACCGACTTGTCCGAGTCAGCTCTCCTTTTGCCCGAGGGAGACTCACCCTGGTTAGAGGGCACTCCCTCTGGTTCAGTTGGCACCGAACCGGGCTGGCTATCCGGGTCAACGGACTTCTTAGCCTCCTTTTCCCTGAGCCTACCAACTCTCTTATCCCAGGTAGCTGCAGGGAAATTCACACAAATCTGGCAGTCTGAATTGAGGTGGTCAAACCCCAGGCAATAGACACATGTGGTGTGTGGGTCAGCCTTAGCAAAAGCTTCCCCACAGACATCACAGTGTTGAAAACCCAATGTGCTTGGTTTTCTTTTGGGTTCTCAGACATAATGCCAGCCTAACCAGAAAACTTGTGATTCATGCCCCTTCAGCTGCTACAAGACACCCTTTATTGGTTCCAAACCATGTCACGGGTCGTGGAAGAAACCGTAATGAAATCCGGTTTTATTAGAACCGATAAGAACCGGGAACCGCACTTCTAAAGCAATTTTAAACCAACCTGATCGGTTCAGGACTGAACCGATAATATCGTTTACAATTTCCACACAGAATAAAAGTAAAAACTTTGAATTACTTACGATACCACAGACAGAGCTTGAACCGACCAGTTGCGGTTTTATTTTAAAAACAAATGCGGTTTGAAAACCGAAATTATAAACTTTAAAACCGACAAATGAACTGAGCAGTAGGAGAAATCTCCGGAGCAACCGTTCAGTGAGGCGGAGTAAATAATCTGACAGTTTTGGTTTGAAGCAAAACAGACAGAGTTTTCAACCGAGCTCGCGCTCAAGATTCCATGCCTTTCATGGAACTTAACTCTTTCACCTCCGGAGCAGTTCGAAGGTTGGGTCAAACTGCAATTGTCATAATATAACAAGACTTCATGTTGTTTGAAAAAGGGGTTACCAGCCAACGGAGTGAACAAGGTTTCTGCCTCTCCTACCCTTTCTATCTTACGGATATACTGTCAGCTATCCAGTACAGCCATTACCAGAGGGTTAACCTTTGAGTCTAGTGTAGGCCCCTCACCCTTGTTTAGACAGGTATGCAGAAAGCCATGCCACGCAACCCCTCTCCTCCAGATCCACCCACCCTGCCTGTATATCCAGTCCTTAATATATCTAAATTGAATTGTCAAGAAATACCATTTCAATTCTGAGAAGTTAAACCCACCCTTGTTGATGTCCAACTTAAGACGTTGTAGACTTGTTAGTGGGCATTTACCCTGCTACAAAAACTTAGAAAACTCTTTCTCTAATTTTTTATGTTGCTTGGACGCATGTGCAAGAAACATAGTGCCATCATCCGAGTTTTCGGAGGTGTGTCAGCCCGTCTTCCAATGCAGTCAGTGTGTTTGCAGGCGCGGCCCTAGTTCCCCAATCACTGCTGCAGCTGTCTATGACAAGCTGAAAATGCAGTCGCATACAGTTCAAAGGGAGAGCTCCGCTTCAGTGAGCAGAGCTCTCCCCCCCTCCATGCACACACATGTGCAAGCATGCATATTGCGTGCTGATGCGCTCCCCCCACGCACACACTGTATGGCCGACGGGGGTGCCCAATCCCCGCCGGCTCCATGCCCCCAACACCATGTCCAGGTGCCACGCTGGAAGCCCACCCCAGCATGGCAAAAACTGTTATAGCCGACAGGGATGCCCAATCCCCATCGGCTCCAGGGCTGCATGCCCCAAAAAGCTTTCCGGTGCCACGCTAATCTTGTTTTGGCCGGCCAGGTGTGGCCAATCCCCGTCAGCTCCATGTCCCTCGAACAGCTTTTTCTGCTGCCACGCTGGGAGCCCACCCCAGCGTGGCAAACGTCCCGCGTCATCTTGGTAAAAAAAAAAAAACTGTGAATAAAAAAAGGGTCCCTCATAGTCTCCCTGCCCCCCTCCCACAACCCGCACCCACCCACTGCGCACCCTACCTCCCCACACCCTCCCCTCACCCCATACTTACCTCCGGAGCTTGGCGTGATGATCATCGGTGGACCGGGAACACGTCTGCACTCTTCAAAGCCGACCGCGAACTGAGGAAATGCCGGTAAGTTGTATAATGGGATAGATAGGGTTTTTCAACTTTATTGCATATCTCAGGCATTTTTTGGAATTTTTGCACCAAATTTTCAACATGAGGTTTTTGGGACCCCTTCTCATGATTGCTGTCACTGTCATGGCGTTATTCAGGCCTGAAGGGTGATTTCGCAGTCACTGTGCGAAATCACCTTTCCGGAACGATTAACGAAACAAAACTGCCAGTGTTCATAAGGTGGGCTCTCAAAAAGCCTATTTTGAAAATTTGGTGGAATAATTCCTAAAAATGACTGTTTTATGAGCGTGCGTTGCGCAGTTCCTACGCACGCTCGTAAGTTTGCGAATTTTCAATATTTTCACTCCAGATTTTCAACATTGCCATTTTACACACCTCCTTATGAGCAGTGCAGCTGTTATTTTCACATCTTGCCCAAAACGCAGCCTTACCATGTAGCGCATAAATGGCACAGTCGGAAGCGAACTCAATGTATGGGACACATTAAGAAAATCACAGTGACACTGTTCATGAGCAGAGGTCTTAAAATGGCTATGTTGAACATCTGGTGAAAAAATTCCTAAAAATGACTGTTTTACAAGCGTGCGTTGCGCAGTTCCTACGCACGCTTGTAAGTTCGCGAATTTTCAATATTTGCACTCCAATGACTTCCAAATACCTAAACAGCACATAGAAGCAAGCAACATTCGGCAATGACAAATGCTTGTTTATATCTGCATTAGTAGGCACCACGCGGGTCATTTGCATACAGTATAGTATCTGGGGGAGTATATTCATTTTAATTAAATTTATCCTCCCCAGCAATGAAATAGGCAGAGCATGCCATTCTCTCAATACCTCTCCTATTGGTCTGAAAAGGGGGGTATAATTAAGTCAGTACAGTGCTCCAAGATCCTTGCCTGCCAAAATTCCCAGGTACTGAAATGAAGCACCCACCTCTTTCAAACCCCAAGTAGAACCTCGAAAGGCCACCCCCCTTCCCCCCACCACCATCAACTCCGACTTAGACAGATTGATTTTGTAGTCCGAGAACCCAGAGAATTCCATTATTAACCTCAGGGGGCACTGACCCCTGCGGCTCTGTAACATACAGGAGCATATCGTCAGCATAAAGAGTTACTTTATGCATCCGACCTGATGGTCCTCTAACCCCCATGATTTCTGGGTTGTTGCGAATACTTATTGCACGTGGCTCTATAGTGAGGGCAAATAGCAACAGGAGAGGGGGCACCCCTGTCGTGTTCCCCTATACAAGGGGAAACTGTCAGAGAGCGCCCCAGTAACTAATACCCATGCCCAGGTGCTCGGTAGAGCACCTGGACCAGCCACACGAAGTCGTCCCCCAGACCGAACCTATGAAGCACTTCGAAGAGATACTCCCACTCTATGCAGTCAAAAGCCTTCTCAGCATCTATTGAGAGCACCCAAGTATCCCCATGCTGCCGAGAAGCTCCCCATGTCACATTTAAGAGTTTATGCATGTTGTGCTATGATAGCCAACCATGCACAAACCCAGTCTGGTCCAGGTGAACCAACCCTGGTAGCAGCCGATCCAGGCGCCCCGACAAGACCTTCGCCAACATCTTAAGATCATAATTTAAGAGTGATATCAGGCGATATGAGGCACATTGTGTGGCATCCTTACCCGGCGTCTGCAGCACACAACACTGTTTCATAGCATGAAGAAGGGAGCACCCTCTCTCCCCATGCCTCCTGGAACACCGCTCGCAAGGTTTCCACCAACAAGTCCCTAAAAAATGTATAATATTCCGAGGGGAACCCGTCTGGCCCACTTGCCTTCCCCTTCTTTAGACTATTAATGGCTACCCTAATCTCATCTGCAGTTATCTCTGCTCCAAGTATTTCCCTCTGGGGATCTGTCAGCCTTGGTATTGTTATCTTCTCCAAAAACTCCTGTGCTTTTCTTATGCTTCCCACACATTCGGCTTCATATAATTTTTGATAAAACTGTTTAAAGACATCACTTATGTTCTTCCCTTCCTTTACTAACAGGCCTTGTGTATTTCTGATAACTGGTATAAAATGTGTCCCCCTTTTCATCCTGATCAAGTTCACTAGCATGGGCCCAGGTTTATGTCCCCCCTCGTAAAATTATTTTTGGACTAGCAGCCAGGACTTGTGTGCTTCTCCCAATAAAAGCATGTTCGGGGTCTCCCTTGTAGCAGTTAATTGCTGTAACACATCCCCAGATTCTCCCTCTGCAGCTGCGCTTTAATATTTTAAGACGATTTTCTAGATCCTCCCTCTTTTCCCGCTGCTCCTTTTTATACCAGGTGACTTAATTTATTATGATCCCCCACATATAGGCCTTGCCTGCATCCCAATAAGCCTTCATACTGGGGGCAGAGTCCCTGTTAGTTTCCTGATAGATCTTCCAATGGTTCTTCAAATACTCCTGAAAATCCTTTTGGCCCAACAGGTAGACTGGAAATTTCCACAGAGGTTGGCTCTCATAAGCCTCTTCTACCCTCATATTAAGAATGACCATAGAATGGTCGAAAATATGTATGGGTCCATGTTTCACTGCCCCTACCCTTGGAAACCACCACCTGGGCATAAACATGTAATCTATACGTGTCCACGTTTTATGTGGATGGGAATAGAAGGTGAATTCCCATGCCCTAGGGTTGGCCATCCTCCATAGAAACATAGAATTTGACGGCAGATAAGGGCTGCTTGGCCCACCTAGTTTGCCCATTTCCCTACCTAATGCATAGGCTGCAGATCCTAGTTAACCAACAGCCTACTCCAAGCATCGATAAAGTCCAAATCATTCATCCCCAACAGCCACTGCTTCATTTTTGCCCTCCCCTTTTTCTCCGAATGATCAAGTTCCAGATTCATTATGCCATTTAGATACCACCACCCCCCCCCCAAAAAAAAAAAAAAACACGAGCCCCGGGAATTGTTCTCATACCATAATATCCACTAATTGGTGATAGAATGTAGGGTCAAATATGGAGGGGGCATACACACTGGCAAAGGTATGCTGTTCTCCACAGAGATCTCCCACTACGAATACATATCTCCCCTCTCTTGGGTCAGCCACTACCCTCATAACCATAAGAGGGAGGTTTTCATGTATAAGAACAGCCACCTCATGTTTATGAGCTTTATATGAGGCAGCATAAATATTCCCCAACCCAGTCTCTTAAGTTTCACATGTTCTTTATCTGTCAGGTGCATCTCCTGAATGAGCGCTATTTGTACCCTCTGTCGTTTCAATGCCGTTAACAGGCTAGTTCTTTTAACAGGGGTAGAGAACCCTCTTACATTCCAAGAAATTATGTTAATATCTTTTATGGAGCCCATATTTAGATATTAAAATTCTCCAAGAAAAGTAGCACCCAGTTTCCTCCAGGTCACCCTCCAAACCACTGTGCATCCCAGGTACATGAAATACTTTGGATCCTGCACAAAAATTAAACATTCAACCAACAACCAATAAGAACAGATAGTGAACATTCCCTGCCCCCTCCCCAATAAGCAGTTCCATATTAATATAACAATTTCTCCCAAACCAAATAGTACTCTGTGTCACCCGAATCATTACTTACCCCAACTGTAAAACATGTTAACCCCCCCAACCCGATCCCCAACTGCTACAACAGTCTAGGGAGGTCAAATCATGTAAAGTCATGTGTGCAAATGCCAGGAGCCTTAGCAACAAGATGGAAGATCTGGAGGCTGTCATGGTGCAGTCAGACCTGGACATTGTGGCCATCACTGAAACCTGTGTAATGATAACTACGACTGGGAGTTGGCCATACCTGGCTACAACATATTCAGAAGAGACAGGGCAGGCAGGAAGGGAGGAGGAGCACTGTATGTGAAAATGACATAAGGGCCACAGAGATCCAAGAGGAACAAATGGGGAGAGATACTGTGGGTTAAGCTGGAAAGGAAATGGGGCCAGCCATCCGCACAGGTGTGGTCTATAGACCACCAGCCCAGGAGGAAGAAACAGATAGGTAGTTGATGCTAGCCATCCAGAGGATGGCAGACAAGGGTGAGGTAGTACTGGCTGGAGACTTCAATATTCCAGACGTGGACTGGAGCATCCCAGCAGCAGCATCAACTAGGAGCAGATTTATCCTGGACTCTTCAGGGTGCCTTCCTCAAGCAACTGGGTCATGGAACCAACTCGGCAGAAGGCAATACTGGACCTTGTGCTCACAAACAGGGACAGTGTGATGGGGGTAAGAGTGGGGGAGCACCTGGGGAACAGTGACCACCAGTCACTGTGGTTTGAAATCACAGAAAGAGCAGAACCAAACCACACAAAAACACTTATCCTGGATTTTAGGAGGGCAAACTTTGAGAAAATGGGGAGAAACTTGAAAGAGGCATTAAGGGGAATGGGGCAGGAATCAGGGGTTGAGGAACAGTGGGAAGTATTTAAAATGGGGATTACAAGAGCAACAGAATTATGTATTAAACAGGTTAGCAAGAGGAAAAGGAAGAGGAGACCATTATGGTTTTCCAAAGAGGTAGCAAAGAAAGTGAAAGCCAAAAAGATTGCATTCAGGCAATACAAAAAGACACAGGCAGAAGGGGATAGGGAGAAGTACCAGGAGAAGCAAAGGGAGGCAGGGAGGTCAGTAAGGGAAGCCAAAGCTCAGACAGAAGAACACATTGCAAAATCAGTGGGTAGAGGGACAAAACCTTTACAGGTACATAAGTGAAAAAGAAAGGCAAAGGGAGGGATAGTGAGACTGAAGGGGGAGGATGGGGGCTGTGTGGAGGATGACAACAGTAAAGCTGACATATTGAACAGGTATTTCTGCTCAGTCTTTACTGAGGAAGAGGAAGATAATGGGTCTGAATGGAGTACAAGGGGTGAGAATGGTGCAGAAATGGACACAAGTCCCTTTACACGAGAAAGGGTCCTGAAGGAACTGGAAGTAAGAGTTTATAAAGCAATGGGGCCAGATGGGGTGCACCCCAGGGTCCTTAAAGAACTAAGAGAGGTGGTGGCTGAACCTCTTGCTATCCTGTTTAGCCGATCACTAGAAACAGGGGAGGTACCCAAAGACTGGAGGATAGCAGATGTAGTCCCCTTATACAAAAGTGGGAACAAAGAGGAAGCGGGGAACTACAGACCAGTCAGCCTCACCTCGGTAGTGGGAAGATCATGGAAGCACTACTGAAGGAGAGATTGGTGGAACATCTGGTTGTCAATGGACTACAGGACCCAAGGCATCATGGTTTCACCAGGGGAAGGTCATGTCAGACCAACCTCATTGAATTTTTGACTGGGTGACTAGGAGGTGGATCAGAGGGAGGGACATGGCCTATCTGGACTTCAGCAAGGCCTTTGACACTGTGCCACATAGAAGACTATTGCACAAACTGGGGAATATGGGTGGGCAGGACAGTAGTGCGGTGGGTAGGTAACTGGCTGGGCAGCAGGACACAGAGGGTGGTGGTAAATGGCTGTCACTCACAGAGGGAAGAGGACCAGTGGGTACCACAGGATCAGTGCTGGACGCACTCATCTAATATCTCTCATCAGTGACATTGCACAGGACCTAGAAGGCAGAATTTCACTGTTCGCTGATGACACAAAGCTCTGTAACAGAGTAGACACACCAGAGGTGTAGACAGAATGAGAAGGACCTGCAGAAACTTGAAGAATGGTCAGAGGTTTGGCAGTTGAAATTCAATGCAAGGAAGTGCAAGATAATGCATATGGGGACAAAACCCTGGCACAATATATCAGTTGGGGGTGAGGATATAGCATGCACCAAGCAGGAAAGGGATCTTGAGTTATCATCTCTGATGACCTCAAGGCAGGGAAACAGTGTGACAAGGCAGCAGGTAAAGCAAATAGGATGCTGGGATGCATAGGCAGGGGCATCACCAGCAGGAAAAGGGAGGTCATAATTCCACTATATAAGACACTAGTGAGGCCGCACCTGGAGTACACTGTGCAGTTCTGGAGACCTTACCTACGTAAGGACATAGACAGGGTAGAGAAGGTTCAGAGGAGGGCAACAAAGATGGTGCATGGATTGCATCACAAGTCCTATGAGGACAGGTTGAAGGCACTGAACATGTACTCCCTGGAGGAGAGGAGGGAGAGAGGGGATATGATAGAGACATACAAGTATCTTACAGGGAGGAACAGGGTGCAGGAATGCACTATTTTTAAGCGAAAAAGATGTTCCAGGACTAGAGGCATGGGATGAAGTTGGAGGAGGATGATTCAGAGGAAACGTGAGGAAGAATTTCTTCACAGAACGGGTGGTGGACAAGGGAACACCCTGCAGAGGAAGTGGTGGGGCTGAAACAATCACGTATTTAAGAATGCATGGGATAGACATAAAGGAATTCTGGAGGTCAGGGGTAAGGGGCAACAGACTTCCTGGAAAACATAAACTGAACTTACAAACTTAAATGGGCAGACTGGGTGGGCCATAGGCTCTTATCTGCCGACACTGTCTATGTATCTATGCAAAAGTATGAAAACAGTAAGGCAACATTCAGTAACTATCTGCGCATGGCAGGGGATAAGAGGCATCTCCATTGTTCCACGTTACATATCTCAAACAGCATAAAATACCATTTATACTACTTTCCCCCTAATGAGTCACCCCCACAGAGACCCAGTTATTCCCCCATCCCAAAGAGGATGGGTGCCTTTGCATTTGCCCCCTAGCTCTCTGAAGTCCCTTTCTGGATCCCCGAGGTGCCTCCACCTGCACAACATGCATATACTATACTAATTTTAACAGCTGTAAAGATGCGACTATATGAGCCATGGATATGACATCCCCAACCATGGCCCCCGCCCGCCACCCTGCGCCACCGTCAGAAGAAAGAGAAAGCTGAAATAAAGGGGAAAAAAAAAGGCGGCCCCGCTCATCACCCTTTCCCCGTCCAAGATTTTACATTTATCACAGAATGGGGCAAGTCTTTCCCAGCCATAACAATTAATGAAAGAAGCATAATCTCCCTCCCTCACTGTGTGTATCAGGTGGGACAGGAGGAAATGCCACATCTCCCACAGCCCTCGCAAGCTGTCTCCTCCTCAGGCCCTCATGTCCCAAGCCCCCTTCCTCCACCCGTTCTGCGAGCAGGCTGCAGAATAACTCTCCCGAGGTGCCACTGCAGAGAAAGGGGTCAGGGCAGCACGAACCTCAACATCCATGCACATCACCCACCCCACCTTACCTTCCACCCAAGCATGGAGAGGTGCATCTCTCCTTCCATGATAGTCCACTCCTGTCTGTCCACCGCACACTGAGGAAAGTTCAAGCAACCATGGGCACAGTCTCAGAGTGGGTCTGGGGCAAAGTTCACTGTTATCAGCAAAGGATGATGACCGAAACAAGATCCCAGACCTACAGGCAATAATGACAGAGGCTAAACTGGACATAGTAGCCATTAGCAAGACATGGTTCTCCAGTAACCACACTTAGGAGACTTCAGTATCCAGCTATGTACTGTTCAGAAGAGACCGAGGTACAAAAAGAGGGGGTGGGGTGGGGTGGAGGGTCTTTATGTCAATGAAAATATCAAAGCTACAGAAATTTAGAATACACATAAGGAGCCAGAAGAACTGTGGGTCACCCTAGAAACAGGAAATGGGACATCCATATGAACTGGGGCTGTCTACAGGCCTCCAGACCAGGGGGAGAATACAGACACATTACTGTTAGAAGATATACAAAACATGACAGCTAAAGGGGAGGGTCTGAAAATGGGAGACTTCAACACGCCAGATACAGATTGGTCAGTACCAACAGAAACATCTGCCAGAACTAGACACATAGTGGATTCCCTGCTGGGGGAGGGCCTCAAACAACTGGAACAACAACCCACAAGAGACAGGGCTATCCTAAATATAGTACTGACTAACAGGGAAAGGATCACAGATCTCCATGTAGAAGGTCACCTGCGGACCAGCGACCATCACATGGTATGGCCACTAGAACTAAATCATCCCATTCCAAGGCAAAAATATGGTACTTCAGAGGAGCTGACTTTGATGAGATGGCCAACAGAGTTATGCTAGTCCTGGCAAGAAGAAATACAGGTGAGGGGGTACAGACAAAGTGGGCAAGTATTAAGGCTGTATACTTGAAGCAACAGCCCATTGTGTTAAGAAGGAAAAGGAAGTGCAAAAGGAGAAGGAAACCACTTTGGTTCTAAAAACAGTAGCAGAAAAGGTCAGAGCCAAAAGGCTGGCCTTCAGGAAATATAAGGGAACAACGCAGCGGGATGAAGATAGAGAGACATACCAAACGTCCCTAGGGAAGGCAGTAAGGCAAGCAAAGGCCCAAACTGAGGAAACACTAGCACGAACAGTAAAAGAAGGTGAGAAGACTTTCTATAGATACATTAGTGAAAGGAGAAAGTCCAGAGGGGGTATTGCTAAGATCAAAGGGGATAAGGGGGCATGTGAGGAGGAGAACCATGTAAAAGCATTTATCCTAAATAGATATTCTGCTCAGTATTTACTGAGGAGAAGGTAGGGCAGGGCCCACAGCTCAGCACTATGGACACAGGGTGGAGGGAGGTGTGCACTAGTCCCTTCACAAAAGAAAGGGTCCTACAAGAGCTCGATAAGCTCAGGGTGCACAAGGCAATGGGACCTGATGGTATACATCCCAGGGTACTAAGGGAGCTAAGGGTGGAACTAGCAGAGCCATTATCAGAATTGTTTAGCGAGTCTCTGAGCACAGGAGAGGTCCCAGAAGACTGGAGTAGGGCTAATGTGATCCCGCTCCACAAGAGTGGTCGCAGGGAGGAGGCAGGGAACTACAGACCAGTCAGTCTTACCTCAGTAGTGGGCAAGATTATGGAGGCACTCCTTGAGGAAAGGATAGAGCAACACCTGGAATCCCTAGAAGCACAGGATCCAAGACAGCATGGGTTTACAACAGGAAAGTCCCGTCAAACTGATCTCACAGATTTCTTTGACTGGGTAACCAGAGTGGTGGACCAAGGGGGAGCAGTTGATGCCACCTACCTTGACTTCAGCAAAGCTTTCAATACTGTTCCACATAGAAGATTGATTAATAAGCTGGGTAGGCTCGGGGCAGGTCAGAAGTTGGTCAACTGGATGGCAAACTGGTAGATGGGTAGAAAACACAGAGTGGTGGTAAACGGTATACAGTCAGAAGAGATGCAAGTCACAAAAGTGGGGTACCTCAAGGATCAGTCCTGGGGCCAGTCCTCTTCAATATCTTCATCAGTGACACTGCAGATGGACTGAAGAGTAAGGTTTGTTTGCAGATGACACCAAGATCTGCAACAGAGTAGATGATCCAGATGGGGTGGGCAGAATGAGAAGAGATCTGGATAAACTGGCAAAATGGTCAGAAGAGTGGCAACTGGGGTTTAACGCAAAAGTGCAAGATCATGCACATAGGGAGGAGAAACCTCAAGCCACCTATAGGTTGGGAGGGAATTGCTGGCAGTCACAAGGGAAGAGAGACTTGGGCATCATCATCACAGATGACCTGAGATCATCCAAGCAGACCACTAAAGCAGTAGGTAAGGCTAGAGGAATGTTGGGGTGTATTAGTAGGGGTATCACAAGTCGTAAGAGGGAGGTAATAACCCTCTTTACAAGACACTGTTTAGGCTCCATCTGGAGTACTGCATGCAGTACTGGAGGCCACACCTTCACAAGGACATTAACCAAATTGAGGCAGTCCAGAGAAGGGCAACCAAAATGGTGCAGGGACTGCACCAGAAAACATATGAGGACAGATTAACAGAACTCAATATGTATACCCTGGCGTAAAGGAGGGAGAGAGGTGATACAATTGAAACATTCCAACACGTTAAGGGCATTAACAAGGTGAAAGTCTAACATGCTTCAATATAAGATAAATAGCAGGACAAGAGGACACAGCATGAGATTAGAGGGAGGTCGATTAAGGGGTAATGTGAGGAAGTTCTTTTTCACAGAAAGGGTGGTGGGGTGCATGGAATGGCCTATCTCAGGAAGTGGTGGATATGAATGGAGTGCAGGGCTTCAAACAGGCATGGGATAGGCATAAGGGAGCAATACAGATAAGTATGAATAGATAGGCCATTGACAGACCAAATGCCGATGGCACATTCATAAGGTAGAAAAAGAAATGGGCAGACTGGATGGACCTTGCAGTCCTTATCTGCCGTCAACTTCTATGTTTCTCCATTTCTATGTGAAACTTAAGCACCACTGTTCTTCCACGCTAATACTCAACTGTTCACCACACTGTATTTCCTAAAATCCAGTACATCCAGAACGAGCAGCGGCAGCAAAAAACAGTAATCTGTGATGGCGCAGGGTACAGCTCTCTTTTCCCCAGTGCAGCGCAGGCAAATATGAGGTCAGAACATGGGGTCAAACTGGGCCATAATGGATCTCCTGCAAACTATCCCCAACTGTTCCAGAATCACCCAATCTTCCTTTTGAACTCCTGCACAAACTTTGCAGCTGTCTCAGCCTCGCAGAATGAAAACATAGCCCCCTCATGCCTTATTTTAATACTGCCGGATAGACCATAAAACACTCAGTCTTAAGCTCTTTCAGCTGCGCCATGATCAGATTAAATCAGTGCTTTTTCCTCAGGAGCCTCTTTGAGTAATCCTGCGACAGATACAGGTGGGGACCTTCAAACTGAAGATGCTAGCTGCCTGATATGCTCTCAGCACCGTCTTGAAGTCTTGGAAATTATGAACACACATAATAATCTGCCGCGGCGGTTGTCCTTCTACTGGCTTCGGGGCAACAGCTCTATGTGCCCTTTCTAGCTTGTACCAGTCGCCCTTTGGGTTAAGACCCAATACTTTTGGAGAATTGTGGAACAGAATTCAAGGGGGCTGGTACCTTCTTTACCCTCTGGCAATCCACCCTGGTGCAGATTCAACCGCCTGTGATAATTTTCTTGATAATCGAACATTTCTTTATACTCCTCCAGCTCCTCTTCCAGTGCAGCAACTCTGTCAGGGATAGGGTTGAGTTTATCCTCCAGGGTTGAGACTCAGTCCTCCACCTCCGTGAGTCGTGCTGCATGGGAGCCATTCAATTCAAGCAGCCCCTGCAGCATTTTATCAAATTTCTGTTCAGTATTTTCAAACCTTGGAGTGAGAGCAGCCAAAACTTGTTCATTCACCTGTCGGCCTAACTCAGACATCTCGGCTGCAGACAGAGAGATAGGGCCCATGCTCTCCACTTGGGCACCTGGTGGCTGCTTTTTCTATGATTTGCTGGAAGGTCTTGGTCCCCTTCCTGTATTTTGCGTGAGATAATCATCCATCATGTTCCGAGCTATCAGTATATAATAAAGTTGAGGCTTTAACAAAAAGGATGTTGCAGATATTTTAATTAGTTGAGGATCAGAGCAGGAAAGAAATGCGTCTTCACTCCTATGTGCTCATTAGCGCCCCACAGAATCATTTTAAAGATTAAAACACCTTCAGAGCAAGTTCCACATTGTGGCCAAATAGTTTCTGGTCATGAAAGGGTGAGTTCAGGACCAACTGTTGAACACTGTGTCAAAATCAGCAACATGCAGACATAAAGGCAGATTCCAGATGCAGCTACGTAAGCGGAAGCATAAGAGACATTGTATTCACAACACAGTAAATGCCTAGCTAGCCTCCAATCTGTGTGCAACACACTGTTGAACTTAACTTGCAGTACTGCTGTCAAGCAAGCTAACCACCACAGTAGCTAAAACTTCTAGATGCTATTCTGATATTTAATCAAATGGGCCTGGTAATCGGCAATATAGTGCCCTAGTGAGGCAGAAACATTGGTTTGTGTGCCCATAACAACCAGCTTTCTGGATTCTTTGTCAGGATCCAAAGAGTTCATATGACGGGAGCCCTAGACCTGTCATGACTGTCCATAATGATCACTGAGCCAGTTCCAGGCTGGGTGGTAAAAAAAAAAAAAAGGTGCCATGGAACAAGGGTCTGGATACTGTTTATCCATCTTGTGAGAGACAGCTCGAAATGCACTAGGCCCTTGCCAGGCATCCACCAAGGCTAAGTGAGAGAAAAGATAATGGAAGTAAATCCAGAGTAGGTAGGTAAATTTTTTTTTTTTTTTTTTTTTTTTTACAGGAAATGCATGTTGTTTGGACTTTACAGTCCAGTTTACAAGACAGCCCTATGTTTAGCCTTTGACACAGTGAATCACACACTGTTGCTTGGCCAACTCTCTAAAACTGGTGTTGCCCCAAACACCCTGAAATGGTTCAGAAGCTACCTCAGTGATAGACCGCAGAGGGTGAGGATATCAAATGTAGTTTCGGAGCAGAGGGCTGTCCGATCAAGGGTACCACAAGGCTCAATTCTGGGTCCCTTATTGTTCAGTATTTTCCTGAATGACCTTCCAGCTGTCTGCAACCAGCGTACTCTCCTCTACGTAGATGACACGGTCATCTTTACTAGTCACCTGGATCCCAACACTCTTGACAACAGTCTTCAACAAGGCTTCACAGAAGCAGAGAGATGGTTTAATAATCACAAACTAGTGTTAAACTACAAAAAAACTGAAGTTCAGCAGTTTTCATCATCTCGGAATAAGTTTAAGGCCCATCAACTCACTAGCACCAACAACCACGGAGACGCTCTTGAACAAACTCAGCTTTTCGAATACCTAGGTCTAACCCTGGATAGTCACCTTACCTTTGTGCCTCACACTGAAAATGTTGCCAGAGATGTTAATACCAGAATTGGGCTCCTCTTCAGACACAGACGAAGTCTTACTCAAGAAGCCCTGAAGGTTGCAGTTCACAGCTTGGTCCTCTTGATCATTGATTATGGTCTAATCATATACTGTGCTGCAACCTCCACATCTCTTAAATGACTCAGGGTGGCCCTGAACAAAGCCTGTAGGTTAGTTACGGGTGCTGCGCGCCTCACTCATACCTGTGAGTTATATCTGGCTGGCTCCAACTAAATAACAGGATCAAATATCAAACCTGCCTCCTGTCCAAAAAAGCTCTACTTGGATTACTACCCCCCTAGCATTGGTTGCCTGCTAAACTAATCCCCTAAGACCCAACACACACGTACCTCAGTTTCTGACCTCCTTCTAGTACCCCACTGTCGGAATGCTCAATACCAGCGATCCTTTCAATACAGAACCCCTCTGTGGTTTAATAATCTAAGCAACCAACTGAGCACTCTTTCTAGTCTGTCCCAATTTAAATTTATGCTTTGTCAGCATTTCCTAACCGAAAGCGCTTGTGATTGTTACACCTAGTTTCCTACTTCTGCAGACACCCTTATACCACTTTTTTCACTCTCTAAGGCTCTTACTTGGCTTCCTGTTTCGTTTCACCTCTCCTGACAGAACAATTTCCCCTTTCCCCCTGCCACTTCCTCCCTTACCTCTTCCCCTCCTTGCTCTTATCCCACTGACCACCCCTCTTCCCAGATCTGTCCAGGCCCTCTGGTCCCCACTCTTCCATATCTTCTTCCCCTTAATCCACCCTCATTTTCCCCTCTTTTACCCCTTCTCCCACCTTAGCCTCCCCTCCCTCTCACCTTACGACAGGGCCTTTGGCTGCCATGTTTTCTTTTCCTTCTCTATCTGAACTCTGCCCTCTCACCTCCCCTACCCCTTCCTTACTCTTCCCCTCCCCCCCACCTCTGATTAGCAACGTTGCTTCAAATGTACCTTATGGTTTTCTATGCTTGCTTGTAATCTTGAGTGTGTAGCACTGTTCCCACTTATTTACCAGTTGACTTGCTGTGCTCTGACGATACAAAGAATGTTGTCTGTACCTCCCTACTTTATTGTAACCCTTTCCTGTGACGTGGGACCTTTGTAAATGAGCTGCCCCTAGCTCAAAGGTATTTGTAACCTGAGATTTAAATAAATAAATAAATAAATAAATAAATAGTGAGCTGCTGTACATAAAACATTGAGGGTTAAAGTTAAGAGGTCACATACAGAGCAAAACGACATATTGTTAAACACAGGGGACATGGCAAATACACTCCCAATCTGCATATATACAATATTTACATTAACATACAAAAGTTAACTATGCTAGTTAAATACATTGACAGGTAAAAAGCAACAGTCTCAATTGCTTGTGAAGAAGCTTGATATTCTGGTATTGCATAAATAGTGGGAGGAAGTGTATTCTATATAGCAGCTGCCCTAGAATTCAAAGTTCTATCTCCATATTTGCTCATTCTTTTTTCTACAAGAATTTAATTTGAATGGCCTAGTCTTGCTAGTACCCTCTTGTTTTTGGTTTTCAGTGGGAAGAGGAGTTGGGAGATTGGATGCTCAGAAAAGGAGGACTTCAGTTCTCCAGGAAGTATGGGGCCACCCACATTATATATGTAGCATCGACATGCATTAATGTGGGTGGCTCCAGCTTGGCAAACGTTTCTGAAGGGTCTTGATGCTGATGGCTTATAGTTCCAAAAGTGTGGTACTATGGAGGAAGAAGCCCTTGAATAGGATCTTGCACTCAAGGCGGTTTCATCCTTCATATTAATATTGTGAGTAAACAAAAGAAATTGCAAAGTTATAACAGACACATTAAATTTCATTTTTTTTAATTTAATAACATACCTGCTGGACACTGACTGCAAGCTATGGAACCAGTTTCATTTGTGAAGGACCCAGGCTGGCAGGGAAAACATTCATTTCTCCCCGTAACACTGAAAAAGAAAAAAAAAACTCATACTAATGATGGTAAATCACCCTAAAACAATTATTTTTAAAAGAATAGCCCCGAATGAGGTTGTACTAAAAGATCCCCACAGCTTCTAGACTGCCTCACTGACACTCGGGCTAAGCCTGTTTAAGTTGTGCAGGGTCAAAATTCAAAAAAATACAGAAATGAATGATTCTAGGAGGAACCTTTGGAGGCTTAGCCCTCCAGATACAGTAGATTGCGGAGTGGTCACTAATTACTCTGGAGAATACTCCTGAAGAAAAAATTACTCACCTTAGTAATATTGTTTCTTCTAATGGAGTCTTGCTATATTATGACCATAGCAGTTTGTCCCACCACTAGAACTGCTTCGGAGGTGAAATGGTTAATACCATTCCAAAATAGAACTTTGAGCACGAGCTCTAAGAAGCAGCTCTATCTGTGTAACTTCAAACCTGAACTGTCAGATCTTTACGAGCAAAACTCACTAAGGTCTGTGAGGAAGCTGTAAATCGACTAGTCAAATGGTTACCTAAATATTAATGAACATTGCTGGTCCCAACACCCAAGACTCAAGTCAAGGGACCAGAACTACTAACACAATTCTAACAACATGAGAATAAAACAACAGTATAATAAAACACACACCCCAAACTCCCAAAAGGGGAGAAACGCTAAAAGGGCATAAAATAGTGCCCACACTAAGTTGCCCGCACCCCACCCAAGTAGAAGTTCTGAGAGGGGCAGGCTGGGAGGTCATAATATAGCAAGACTCCATTAGAAGAAACAACATTACTAAGGTGAGTAATTTTTTCTTCAAACAACATGAAGTCTTGCTATATTATGACAGTAGCAGACTACAAAGCAGTACCTCCATGGAGGGGGGCAGAACCTACTTAGGCAATAGGCTCTGAAGAACAGCTGTGCCAAACCGAGCATCTCTCCTGGCCTGGACATCCAGGGAGTAATGCTTGGTAAAAGTGTGTACCGTTTTCCAAGTAGCAGCCTGGCATATCTCTAATATAGGGATGTCTCTGGCAGCAGCTAGAGATGCAGCTGTACCCCTGGTAGAATGAGCCCTCAAGCCAGAGGGGGGATCTCTGCCCAGTTTCTGATAACAAAATTGGATACAAGAGACAATCCACCTGGCAATTGATCTCTTAGTGGCAGGTTTGCCTTTCCCAACTTTACCATAGGTAAGGAAAGTTGGAGGATTCAACTCAGGACCTTGGTACGCCTATATAGCAACTAAGAGCCTCTTTAACATCCAGGTTGTGCAACCTCCTCTCACCAGAAGAGGAGTGATCAGTGTGAAAAATACTGGAAGGAGATAGATTGGTTAAGATGGAAATCTGAAACCACCTTAGGTAAAACTTCCTATTAGTCCTAAGGACTACCTTATCCCTGTGGAAAGAAATAAAGTCAGTTTCCACTGACAAGGTTTGCAACTCACTTATGCGTCTAGCAGAAGTGATAGCCACCAGAAAACAGTTTTCCAAGTTAGATACTTAAGCTCTGCAGAAAACAGAGGTTCAAAAGGTTGCATTAACTGGGCAATACAAACATTAAGGTCCCAGGCAGGGGCGGTTCGAAAGGGTGGATTAGTATGGAGTAATCCCTTAAAAACTTGGAAAACACAGGGTGAGTGGAAAGAGGGGATGACTTTCCTGCTGACACAAAGGCAGATACAGCTGCCAAATGGACTCTCAGGGTAGCTGGTCTGAGACCCAAGGAATTAAGATGGACCATGTAATCTAACACAATGGGCAAATCAGCAGATTCTGGGGAAATATTTTCCCAGCACACCAAATGGAAAACTTTTCCATTTAGAACTATAAGTAGTTCTAGTGGAAGGCTTTCTGGAGGCCTTTAGGATTTCAAGAACACCTTGAGAGGTGTAAATCAGCAACTCTAACTCCTCAAGAGCCAGGCCTTGAGGTTGAGGGATTTGAGGTCCGGATACCAAACCCTTCCCTGGGCACAAGTTAACAGGTTGTGAATCCTGGGAGGCAAAGGAAGATGGATTGTCAGTGACAGAAGGAGTGGGTACCAGGGCTGCCTGGCCCAATCCGGGCAATCAGAATCACCCTGCAAGGCTGAGATCTGATTTTGACTAATACTTTGAATAGAGAGGGAAGGAGGAAAGCAAAAGAAACTTCCCTCCCAATCCAGGAGAAGGGCATCCAGGGGACTGAGCCCAACACTGGAGGCCTGCAACAGAACAGAGGAAGTCTGTGATTGTCTGGGGCTGCAAAAAGATCTATCTGAGGGGTGCCCCATCTGGCAAAGACTATCCCCAGCACTTGAGGATCCAGGGACCATTCGTGATGGCCCTGGGAAATCCTGCTGAGAGCATCCGCTAGGACATTGTCCTTCCCTGGAAGATGAACTGCTATGAGGGAAGTGTTCAGGGAATAGGCCAGAGACCACAACTTCATTGCCTCGGTGCACAAGGCCAAAGACCGAGTGCCCCCCTGTTTGTTGATGTACCACATTGTTGTGGTGTTGTCTGTTCTGACTTGTATCACCTTGTTGTGGACAGATGCAGAAAATGCTTGAAGAGCTAAAAGACAGCTCTGAGTTCCAGTAAATTGATGTGGAGCAGAGATTCTGGGGACCACACTCCTGAGTGGAAAGGTCGCCCATGTGGGCTCCCCAACCCAGAAGGAAGCATCTGTAGTGAGAGTCAAATTGTGAGCAGGGGAATGAAGGGGACCCCAATCTTAAATTGCTCTGATCCTGCCACCACTGGAGGGCCTGGATCAAGGTTCGAGTCACTGGGACCAACTTGGAAAGGGGGTCTTCTCTGAGACCAATAGGTTCTCAATGAAACTGAATGTCTCTCATCTGAAATCTTGCTCCCTGCACAACAGCTGTGGATGCAGCCATGTGTCCCAGGAGCTGCAGAAAGTGTCTTGCTGGTCGAGACCTGCAGGGTGAAGGAGGAGGCCAGAGTCACTAAATTGGCACCCTTTCTAAGGGAAGAAAAGCTCTGGCTAGCTTTGTGTCCAACTCTGCCCCTATAAAGGTGAGTACCTGGACTGGTTCCAGAACCGACTTTGGTAGATTTAGCAGAAAGCCCAGGGAGGTGAGAAGCTGCTGGGTAACTTGCAGGTGAGATTTTACCTGTTCTGGGGACTGGCCTACAATGAGCCAATCGTCTAGATAGGGAAAAACAGCAATCCTTTGCCTCCTTAAGTGAGCCACTGCTAGACACTTTGTGAATACCCTTGGGGCAGAGGTAAGGCCAAGGCATTGCTCTGAACTGGTAATGACCTGAGGTAGTTCAATCTGAGGTACTCGATGGGAGCTTCTGACCAGGGACGTGGAAATAGGCATCCTTGAGGTCCAGGAGGCTAACCAGTCCCTGGCCTTAGGGAGGGTAAAATCATTGCCAGAGTTACCATTTTGAACTTTGGTTTCAAAAGATGCTTGTTCAGATATCTGAGGTCTAATATGGCCACCATTCTCTGTCTTTTGGGGTAAGGAAGTATCTGAATACAGACCCCGCCCTGGTGCAGGAGGAACCCTTTCCACTGCTCTGAGAGCCAACAGGGTTGAGACCTCTGCTTCCAGAGCAAGGGTCTCTGAAGCACTTGCAGGTAGAAAAGTCTGGTTCTCAACTTGGGAAACTTTTTGAAGCTGAGAACCAGACCTGGCTTACTACTTCCAGAACCCACTTGTCTGAGGTTAAAGAAGCCCAGTTCTGACTGAAGTAAGCCAGCCTGCCCCCTACCGGTAAAGGAGAATCGGCCCTGGGCACCCCATCAGGGTGCCTGCTTAGCAGGAGCTTTAGGCTGAGGGGTGGGAGCAGGCCTGCCCACCCCTCGTCTGCCTCTGCCTCTGAAGAAGCCCCTCTGAGCATAGGCAGAGGAGGCCTGAGTCTGGTAAAAAGGCCTATGAAAAGGCCTACCCCTACCCCTGGGGGTATGTCTCTGAGGAGTGGCTTGCCGCTCCTTAGCTTGGGCACTTTTGTAAGTAGTCCTATATTCATCCATCTTTTTCATGTAATTCTCTGTCTGCTCCCCAAACAGAGAATTTCCCACCACAGGAAAATCCATAGCCTTAGTCTGGGTATCCTGTGACAGACTAGTACACCTGAGCCAGGTCAACCTACGAAAAGCTACAGATGTGGCCATGACCCTAGAGGAAACATCATAACATCCCAGCAGCATGAAACTGTACCTTAGAAGCCTCAATGCCATCAGCAGCCACCTGTTCTAGTTCGCTAGCCAGCTGGCCATGGGCTTGCTTGGCTAATTCCATAACAGTATCCCATCTAGATTTCTGATACCTAGCTACATAAGCCATATAATTTGCTTGCCTGAGTCTCAGAGAGGCTGCCATATACTGTTTTTTCGCCATGGCATCAATCTTCCTGGAATCCTTGTCAGGAGGATGTGAAGCCAGGGGGATATTAGCTTTATCACAGGCTGCAGCCTGAACTACCCTAACATGACTGCATTGCTGAGAAAGGAATTCTGTATCAGAACCTGACAATGTGTACCTTCTGTCCATCTTTTATCTACAGGAGGCACAGAATTAGAGCTTTTAAAATTTTTATTGTTTGCTTCCTAAAAGACTTATGCAAAGGAATAGACAATCTCCTAGACTCTGGAATATCCATCATTTCTACAAAATCAGGCTCCTCTTGCTCATCCACAGCTTCTTCCAAGGGAAGCTGGAGGGTTCAACAACTTTTTGTAAAACATAAAATGAGATGGGGACTCAGATAGCATAGGGGGAGATTCTAGAGGTCTGTCTGGGGAAATGTCCGATTCAATGGGCACACCCAGACCTTCCCAGCCACATTCATACTGTTCATAATCATCCTCCCCCTCCTCTGGTTCATAAAATTCCTCAACATTATATTCCTGAACCACTGGAACCGGACGAACCGACCTTTTGCCAGATAGTGGCGGTTCGGACGGAACCTGAGACAGTGACTGGACAATTGTATGGCTTTGCTATCTCTGCAGCAGTTGGAGAAGGGTTTGGACTCAAACCTGCTGACTTTCTTGTTTTCTTTACTGGAATTGGTTCCTCAGAACCAGCTTTTCTTTGCCCGAGGAAGTCTCGCCTGGTCAGAGGGCACTTCCTCCGTTCGGTTGGCACCGAACCAGGCTGGCCATCCGGTCAGCGGACTTTTGCCTCTCGTTCCCTGAGCCTGCCCAATCTCTTTTCCAGGGTGGCTGCAGGGAAATTCTTACATATCTGGCAGTCTGACTGGAGGTGGTCAAACCCCAGACAATAGACACATGTGTGTGGGTCAGCCTTGGCAAAGACTTCCCCACAGACATCACAGTGTTGAAACCCAGTGGGCCCGGTTTTTCTTTTTCTCAGACATAATGCCAGCCTAACCAGAAAACTTGCCCTTTAAACGGCAGTGCCAGGAAGACACCCTTTATCGGTTCCTAACCGTGTCACGGTATTGGAAAAAACCGTAATAAAATCTGTTTTTTTTTAGAACCGATAAGAACCGGGAACTGCACTCTAAAATGTTAAACTTTAAAGTTAATAAGTTTTAAACCCAGCTGATCGGTTCAAAACCGAACCGATAAACTTACAAGTTCCACACAGACAAAACCTTTAATTTACTTACGATTACCACAGACAGAGCTTGAACTGAACGGTTTTGAGGTTAAAATAAAACTATTCTCGGTTGAATCGAACAGAGAAAACACTGTTTAAACCGAGAAATGAACCGAGCAGTAGGAGAAATCTCCGGAGCAACTGTTCACTGAGGCGGAGTAAAGAATCTGACAGTTCAGGTTTGAAATTACACAGATAGAGCTGCTTCTTAGAGCTCCTGCTCAAAGTTCTATTTTGGAATGGTATTAACCATTTCACCTCCGGAGCAGTTCTAGTGGTGGGACAAACTGCTACTGTCATAATATAGCAAGACTTCATGTTGTTTGAACAAATAACTGTGTATGGTCTGGGTGTAAGTATCCAATCGATAATTGTGGCACACTGACTGTCATTAGGCCTTCCGGTGGGTTTCAAGAGGATTTGGTGAAGTTGGAGCTTGCTTAGGGAAAGCTCAACATTTTTATTTTTGCAGCTAAACCAGTCAATGTTAAAGTCCCCTATGAGGAGAAATTTATTGCTTTGAACCAGACGACCCACAGAACTAGCAGGCATATGAAGTGCCTGTTGGCTGCCAGCAGGGGGAATATACATGCAAAGGATATGTAGTTTTCTGGAGTTCCCCAGGAGGACTGCATGACAAAGGTCCTATTGAGGTCCGAGGGTAGATGGGCAACTAGGGGCAGAGACATGTAGGTGGCCTTTATAGTAACTCAAAGTGCCCCCAACTCTCTCAGCAGCAGTACACTCAGACCCAATTATGCTAACTGTACTGCTTTCACAGTGTGTTAATGGTGGTAACATCACTTACTGCAACATATAGACAACATGAGGTATTTCAGGCTATATTATTACATTAAGGGCAACCTAAGCTTGTAAAGACATAAATTATAAGAGTTCTATTATTAAGTTAAATATATCCAAGAAAAGCTCTTAACTGTTGCTGCTTAAGAAGACTAGGTTGCTGGCAAAAAGCACCTAGCTTCAACCGAGCTCTTTTCTTCTACGGCTTGCTTGAAAAGACAGAGCAAGGAGAAACATTAAGGTTTCTTTTGGCTAAGCAGCATCACTGTTGTGTTACTACTGTGTTTTGTGCTTAAAGGTTTTATTACTGTTTTGTGCTGACAGGTTATACGGTTTACTGCTTTATTTTTCTCTAACTGAAATTGTTTTTGCAGGGTATTCTTTCTGCTGCATTGTTACAGGGTGTGCTTACAGGTTTATTACTGTTTTGTGCTTACAGATTACTGCTTTTTCTCAGATTCAATTTGTTTTGCAAGGTTTATTTTCTGTTAAATGGTTACAGGTTGTACTTATATGTTTTGTTACTGTTTTTTGCTTACAGGTTTTACAGTTTATTGCTTTATTTTTCTCTGAAATTGTTTTTTGCAGGGTATATTTTCTGCTAAATTGTTACAGGGTGTGCTTACAGGTTTGTTGCTGTTTTGTGCTTTCAGGTTTTACATTTTGATCTATCTTTAGGCTAAGCAAAATTACTGTTTTATTACTATTTTGTTTTGGGCTTAAATGTAGTGCAGTCTCTTTCTCACACTGAAGGAGCCAATTGCTTTTCTTCCACAGCTCTTCCAGGAGATTACTAGTGTAACTGGGGTTTGGAGCTGACAAAGGCTTAGAACCCTTCCAACAGAAGGAAGATTTAAAAGGTCAGGTTAGTTGGTGTGTTGTGGTGAAGACTAGGTTTGCTGGCATAAAGCACCTAGCTTCACCTGAGCTCTTTTCTTCTAAGGTTTGCTTGAAAGAACAGCGCAAGGAGCAACATTAACAGAGCAAGGAGAAATATTAAGGCTTCTTTCGGCTAAGCAGAGTCACTGTTGTGTTACTATTGTGTTTTGTGCTTATAGGTTCTATTACCGTTTTTTGTTTACAGGTTGTACAGTTTACTGCTTTATTTTTCTCTAATTGAAACTGTTTTTTGCAGGGCATATTTTCTTTTAAATTGTTGTTCAGGCTGTCATGCTGAAAGGAAAGAAAACACTCACTGGGGTGGTGGGTCAGAGCTGTAGCTGATTGCTTCTGGAGGGCACAGGCTTGGAGAGAGACATGCGGGGAGTGGTGCAATACACTGGCTGTGGGGTGGCAGTCTATCGGGAGACGTTCTGGAGGTTGCGATGCTGCCCTATTTGCAGGCACCTCTCTGGTCTGAGGGAGGAGGTTGCCCATCTCCAGGCCAACCTGACGAGGATTCGGGAAACCTCCTCCTCCATCCAGGGACCACCAGGGCCACTGCCACTGCCTCAGAGGTTGCCATGCAAGAAGAGCAGTTGGACCATGGTGGGCTCAGTGGGGGACTCAGTCATTAGGAAGGTGGAACTGAGGAGGGGAGGGAGAGGGAGGGAGGTAAGGTGCCTGCCCGGCACCATGGCTGGGAGGGACAGGAAGGGAATCCTCAGGACCGCAGGAGCAGCGGCATGAGGGAGGGAGTTGGATGTCATTGTCCACCTAGGGACAAATGACCTGGCTGAGAATGCAAACAGAGCAGTGCAGAAAGAGTTTGTAGAGTTGGGGAGGGGCACGGTAACCTTCTCGGAGGTGCTGACTGTCTATGGCATGGGTAAGGCTAGGGCACTCCATACAATGGGATTCAATGAATGGTTGAAAAACTGGTGCGGAGCTCAGGGTTTTGGCTTCACTGGGGAGTGGGGGGTCCACCTGGAGGGATGCAGGCCTATACTGGTGCAATGGTCTGCATCTGTCCAGGAGGGGAACCAGAATCCTAGGTAATAGGTTTAAATGCTTCACTGGCAAGCATTTAAACTAGCCAAAGGGGGAGACACTGAAAAGAAGCATGGAAATCCCAGCCCCCCACAAAACAGGGTAGTTAGTGAAGTAAACACTAAGGGTAGAGAAGTCGATAGGGAGCAGGACAGGGGTCAATGGAGAAAAAGGCAAAGATAGTAAAGGACAGGGATGGGGTTAAAAGGAGTAAGGCTATCAAACAATGGAGGGCAAAGAGTACCAATGTACATAGTCTGGGTAACAAGCTCCCTGAACTAGTGGCCTTGATGGAAGAGGGACACCTGGATATTGTGTCAGTCACAGAAACATAGTACACAGAGAACCATGACTGGGATGTCAACATACCAGGGTACACAATCTACAGCAGGGACAGGGAGGGTAAAGGAGGAGGAGGAGAAGTAGTCTCTGCATGAGGGAAGGATCAAAGCAATGGAACTAAAGGTAAACAGGAGGAGGCACCGTGGGTCACCTTGGAGATAGGAAATGGCACCACAATCTGTACAGGAGTTGTATACATACCTATCTCAGGGGAGGAAATGGTCAAGGAAATGACAGAAGGCATCCTTAGAATGGCAGAAGGGGGGGGGGGATATTGTTGATGGGGGACCTGAATAATGCCAGATGTTAACTGGAGCACCTTTGCTGCAACCACATCCAAGAGCAGGGTAATTCTCTATGCCCTACATGGGGCATGCCTCAGACAGCTAGTGTTGGAACCCACTCAGGAGGGAGCAATCTTAGACCTGGTACTCTCAAACGGGAATGGACAGTATCTCAGATTTAGAAGTGGGTAGCCATCTGGGAACAAGCGACTATCAAACAGTGTGGTTCACGATAAACACAGCTGTAGAATCAACTCACACAAAGGTGAGGGTAACTGGATGTTAGGAGGGCTGACTTTGACAAAATGAAGGAGTGCCTCAAAAAAAGCACTAGCAAACTGGCAAGAAGGTGGGGTGGAGGAACAATGGGGAAAAAAATCAAAGCTGCCATCACAAAGGCAACAAGCCTTTGTGTGAAAGAAACAAAACAAAACAAAGGAAACAAACACTGTGATTCTCAAAAGAGGTGGCGGGGAAGGTTAGGGAGAAAAGGATAGCACTCAGGAAGTATAAGGAAACACAGAAGGAGCAGGACAGAGAACTGTACCAGTTAAAGCAGTAGGAAGTGGGGGAAGGCAGTCAGAATAGCAAAGGCCCAAACCAGGGAAAAGATAGCCAACTCAGTTAAGAAGGGGCATGAAACCTTTTATATTTATTTATTCTTATTTTATTTATTTATTAAATTTTGGTGACCGGGTAGGCCCACTGAGCCCCGAAGATCCCTTTTTCAGGGGCGACCCGGGATAACAATACATGTTTTGATGTAGAGGAAAGACATTAAGTTACAAAATATATTCAGGTTTGCATGGAGGTTACAGCCATAGTTATCAACATGACACAGTTTTTACCTAGTAACTACCTGGCGTGGTTATATACATGACAAGCAATTTCCAGTTTTCAGGTGGAGCGCTACCTCCAAGACAAAAGCTATCTATGGGACAACAACAGGACCAAGGTACCTTGGATCTTGAGGGGGGTACCTGGGTAGGCTCACTTTCGGGAGGGTTGATGTGGGGGAGGGCAAGTTATGAATCGTGGCAATGGCATGTGCTGCAGTCAATCATATGAGCCTTAAGTCTGGTACGGAAGTTCCTAAGGGAGGAGGCCTCCTGCACCAGAGGAGGGAGCTTGTTCCACAGGTTGGGGGCTAGGTAGGAGAAAGATCTGCCACCGGCATTAGTCCCGATTTTGGGGACTTCCAGTAGAGTTCGTTCTGACGTCCGTAGGCTCCTGGGGTTATGTTTAATCGCTATGGTTCCTACTGTGCTGGGTGGAGCAGGCAGCTTGACTAGCTTGAAGACCAGGACAAGCAAGGGTATTGTAGGCGAGCGGTCAATGAGGGCCACTGTAGCTGGGCCAGTGTGTCACAGTGGTGACATCACGGGTGGTCCTGGGTAGTGAACCAAGCTACCTTGTTGTACAAAATTTGTATCCTGGAGACCTCTTGTTTAGCCATGCCCTGTATAATCGGTGCAGCATAGGTCAGGGTAGGGAGCAGGACACTTGTGGCAATGGAAAGCCTGGCCTCGGGGATGAGCTGGTCCTTGAGTCGGTACAAGGTACCAAGTTTACGGTGTAAGGTCTTGATAACCTGAGCCACGTGGTTCTTGAAGGTGAGAGATTGGTCAAGTGTTAGACCTAAATATTTTAGAGAAGACACTACTTTGATGCCTCTTCCAGAGAGTGTGGTGAGTTGCAAGGATGAAGTCCTGTCATGACCCAGGGATCTGGGCCCAAATAGCACCACCTTGGTTTTGTCTGCATTTAGTACCATTCTGTTATCACTCAGCCATGCCTCAATTGATGTAAGGTCACTTTGGAGAAAGGGACCGAGAGCTGCCACTTCGCCCAAGGATCGGTAGATGACAGTGTCGTCCGCATACTGAACAACCGAGCTACCCCCACAGTGGGTATTTAGGTCATTGGTAAACAAGGAGAAAAGGAGGGGGTCGAGGATTGAACCCTGTGGTACACCCTATTTTAGAGGTTGTGGACCGGGTATGGCTCCCTTCCAGGTGACCCTCTGTGTCCAACCAGATAAGTAGCTCCCAAACCACTTGAGGGCACGGGGGTCTAAGCCCAAATTGTTCAGCTTCTGTAGCAGGAGTCTGTGGTCAACAAGGTCAAATGCCTTGGACAGGTCTATAAAGACAGCACCGGTGGGTATCCCATTGTCCATTGCTCTGAGTACTTCATTCAAGAAGTTGATAAGGGCTGTGTCAGTCCCGTGGTTAGATCTAAATCCGTGTTGCGAAGGAGCTAGGAGCTGAAAAGCCTTCAAGTAGTCACAGAGTTGGTCGTAGACTAGCCTTTCTTGTAGCTTAGCAAGTGTGCAGAGCAGGGAGATAGGCCTGTAATTGCTTATGTTTTCCCTGGGGCCACCTTTATGGATTGGGACCATGCTGGCCTGTTTCCACTGGTTGGGAACGATTCCTTCCCTTAGCGATCTGTTTAAGATCCAGGTCAAGGGTCTGGATATGGAAGGGGCTCCTGACTTGAGTATCCGAGGGTTTATCCCATCTGGTCCCACTAAGCCTCTAACTTTCAGTGCCTTTAGGAGGGTTAGGACCTCTTTTCGCTTTACCAGTCTCAGGTGCAAAGAGGGTCTTTCATAGTATGTAGGCTCACCTGCGTTAGGAGCTGAAGTCAGGGGGCACTGGCCAGCTTTGTAGGACTCAAGGTCTGTAAAGTGGTTGTTAAGGGCGGTCGCTATTTGAGTGGAGTCACTAACAAGCTTACCATTGACCTCAATGGGGCCAGGTTCAGTCTTTTTGTTGCCCTTGATCAGGTCGTTGACATGATTCCAGAATTGCTTAGGGTGGCCTAAGTTGGTTTTCTGGAGGTGTGTGACATACTCTCTTTGTGCAAGTTTAATGGCTCTCTTGCTTTTGTTTCTTAAGGCTTTCTATGACACAAGGTCTGCCGGAAGGGAGGAGAGCTTCAACTTCTTCCAGGCCTTGTCCCAACTGATCAAGAGGGTTTTAAGGGATGGAGAGATCCACTTGTAGCAGCTGCCTTTTGCTCTCAGTCTTTTCAGAGGGGCGAAGAGGTTAGCCGCTGTACCCAATAAGTCCTGAAGTATTCCACAATTGTACAGTATATGTATATTAGGGAGCGAAGAAAGACCAGGGGAGGGATAATGAGGCTTAATAAAGGGGATGGGGTTGGATAGAGGGTGATAGTGACAAAGCAGAGATACTGAACAAATATTTCTGCTCAGGTTTCACAAAAGAGGAGGAGGGGGAGGTACCTAAACCAAATAATAGAAGCACACTGGATAGGGGTATCAATACCTGTCCATTCACAGAAGAAAGGGTACTGAAAGAACTCCTAAAACTGAAAGTGGACAAAGCAATGGGGCCTGACTGATTCACCCCAGAATTCTAAAAGAACTAAAGGGAGAACTAGTGGCACCACTGACTACCCTTTTTAACAAATCATAGGAGGATGGTGTGGTACATGAGGACTGGAGGGGGGTGGATGTGGTTCCCCTTCACAAAAGTGGGAGCAAGGCAGAGGCAGGGAACTAAAGACCTGTTAGTTTGACCTTAGTGGTAGGGAAAATGATGGAATCACTTCTAAAAGAAAGAATTGTTGAGTACCTAGAAGCCAGCATGGCACAGGACCCAAGGCAGCATGGATTCACAGTGGGTAGGTCATATCAGACAAACATAATAGATTTATCTGACTGGGTGACCAAATTGGTAGACCAGGGTGGGGCTGTGGATGTGGCCTACCTAGATTTTAGCAAGGCATTTGACACAGTCCCACACTAAAGATTAATAAACAAGTTAGCCAGCCTGGGAGTGTGTCCCAAGGTGGCAACCTGGGTAAAAAAAAATTGGTTGGACAACAGGACACAGAGGGTAATATTAAACTGAGTCCACTCCGAAGAAAGAGGGGTTTACTAGCGGTGTACCGCAGGGCTCAGTACTGGGACCGGTCCTCCTTAATGTCTTCATAGGTGACATTGTGGAGCGACTGAAAGGAAAAGTATGCCTATTTGCAGACGACACAAAGATCTGCAATAAGGTTGATACACAAAGGGGGGGTGGAAAGGATGAGAAGGGACTTGGCAAGGTTGGAGGAATGGTCAAAAGTATGGCAGTTTAGATTCAATGCAAAGTAGTGCAAAGTAATGCAGATGGGAAATAAAAACCCAAGGGTAGACTACAGAATTTTTTTGGGGGGTATTAACGACAACAAAAATGGAAAGGGACATGGGGGTAGTCATATCAGATGACCTAAAGCAAGGCAGGCAATGTGAGAAGGCAGTAATGAGGGCTGGGGGGATACTGGGATGCATAGGGAGAGGCAACATCAATAGAAAACAGGAAGTTGTTATCCCTTTATACAGACAGTTGGTGAGACCTCATCTGGAGTACTGCATGCAGTTCTGGAGACCCCATCTCCACAAGGACATAGACAGGATGGAGGCAGTCCAGAGTAGGGCAACTAAAATGGTGCAGGGTCTGCACCAGAAACCATATGAAGAGAGACTAAAATAGCTTAATATGTATACCCTCAAGGAAAGGAGGGAGAGGGGGGACATGATAGAAACTTACAAGTACCTCAAGGGAATCAACAAAGTCCAAGAGTGTAGCATCTTCCAGAAAAGAGACGCAAGAACAAGGGGCACAATTTGAAGATAGAGGAGGATGACTAGGTCAATGTGAGGAAGTATTTTTCACGGAGAGGGTGGTGGGCCGCATGGAACAGCCTTCCTGAGGAGGTTGTGGGGTCAAAAACAGTGGGGGAATTTAAGAATGCATGAGACAGACATAAGGCAATTCTAGTGGGAGGTAAGAAGAAGTAGGCTGTTGGTAAAACTAGAATCTGCAGCTTATCCAATAGGTAGGCAAATGGGCAGACTGGGTGGGCCAAGTGGTTCTTATCTGCCATTAAAGTCTATGTTTCTATGTTAAATGAAATAATTTCTATTATAAAAGTTACTTTGTTGAATCTGGACCCATGTGGAGGGGCGGAGCTAGCAGCCAACTGGAGCACATGTTCTTTGCATAGTTGCATACTTCAGCTTGCCAAGCAAATTTAAAACTTTTTGTGTTTAGCCCCATCTATGGCATTAGGATCACTCCCAACTGAAAGATCTTTAGTTGCGCTTTTGAAGGACACTGGTTTTCTAACCATCGACAATGGGTAACCCATGTAAACAACAGCAGCAGGACCCTGGCTCGTCAAAAGCCAGCAAATAGCAGACCGGTGTGCAGAGAGAGGGAGCTGATGCATTACTTCCCAAGGGAATGGAGCCCACTAATGCGGCTTTACTTTCAGCAGTCCAAGACCTTAAAATGGAGTTTAAACAAGCAAATGGTGATCTTCATAAAGAGTTGGATTTCTTTATCCAACGAGTGTAACACTTGAGACTAAGCTGGACACTCATCAATCTGACGTTATGACTTTTAAGGCTGAGGCTGAGAAGTCCTCTGTTGTGACTTCAGGACTGGAGAAAGAAAACAAATTTCTATGCCTCCATCTTAAGCAGGCATGGATTTACCTAAATTTGTGGTCGATTTACTGCATAATTCTCTAGCCCTGGACCTTTGCCTTTCTGCCAAACTTATTAAAACGTACCCAATCACCCCTGACAGCATTCTGCCTCGGACCACCCTGATCATTACCCCGGGAGACCATATTTGGGATGAGGTGCTGAACACAGCGAAAAGAAAGGGGACCCTCCTGCTCCCTGATGGGACAGCTTTCTATCTATTCCCTGACCTTAGTTTTGCCACTCAGCAACACCGCAAGATATTCAGTTCAGTCCACCTGGGCCTCAGGAAACTGGGAGTGATGCACTCATTACAGCTCCCTGCTAGACTTAAAAATAATGTACTCTGGTAAAAAGTATCTTTTCACAGATCCAGCCAAGGCTCAGAAATGTTTAGACAAGATTAAGGGTCATTTTGCTGTCCGGGAAGGGTCTGTACAGTTGGATAATGAGGACGGCCGACGTATTTCACTACCAGTATGTATAAAGTTTAAAGTTTATCTGTAACACCATTTGACTGGTGTCGGTTTTATGCTTCCTCCTTGTTTGCTGAACTGTTAAACTGAACTGTTTAAGTTTCCCTTGTTTTATGCATGGGGGCCCTTTCTGTTCTGTTACTTTAGCATTACTGTGTTTTTTTCTGGATTGGTATATAGTGGGTGGTGGGCAAAGATAGTCACACTACCTGTTTACTACCTTCTTCGATGACATGGCATGCAAAGTGTCACACACAGTGACCTCACTGAATGTTTCACTCTGGTTTACTGTCTCTTTTTGACATGTTGCAGATATCCATGGTCTTGCCGCAATAGCTCTTGTGGTATACTTTCTGGTCTTTTGACCTGTTTGTTAATATCTATTGCAGTTCCCTCCCACTGATGTAACACTGAATGAGAGGTGTCACAATTCTACTTATTGTATTGCTCTTCTGACTTATGCCTGTTCCTTGAATCATGGTGTCTTTCCATGTACTTTTATGTCTTGAAAATTGCATAAATAAAGAGTTACAAAAAAAGTTAACTTTGTCATGATAGGAATGTTAATTATTGCTTTATATAGCAGATACCAAAGAAATGCAAAGAAAAAAACACATAAAATTAAACATAAAACACTGCATAATTCCTACAACCTCCACTTGCATACTTTATAACCCTGAGCAAGTTACTTAACCTCCTTGTGCTCCCGGGATGCACCTGGAAACAAGCTTGGTCTCAGAGTGCCTTTCCCGGTCAAAAATTGCAAAATAAAAAAAAAAAAAAAAAACACTGAAAAAACATAAAAGCACATAGATGCAATTGTTTTAAAGGAATGCTTTGTCCTGTGACTAGATTGTACAGCATTAATGGTAAATGTTACATATATTTGATGTACTAATACAATTTCTTATGCTTAATATCTACTCACTCTTACATTTTATATGTATATGTAACGTCAAATACCAATGTAATGTGTAACTTATGTACATGCAGGACTGCCTTGTAAATAGGGCTAATAGCCTAATGGTGTAATTCCTGTTGAAAAAGAAACATTTTACTACTTTACTGCATATAGAATAAGCATATTCAGCATTACAGAAGAGGATAACAACATGTATTTATATTTGAGTATTATTTTAATACCAGTGAGCTCTGTTGTCATGAGCACATTTCTAAATTTCCAGTCAAATGTGATGTGAAAGTTGTGCCCTCTTTCTCTGTAATTTCAGTTTCTTTTCACCTGGCACTGTATGCCTTTTTACACCATAACAATAAGGTACTGTAACTTGTCCACACTACAGAACTGTTTCTGAAAAACAGTTTTAAAACCAGTTTTGTTAGACCACTTCAGTACATCCACACACTGCAGTAACCATTCTTGTCCACACTGCTGGTGTTAAACCCGTTCTCCCTGTAACCATTTCAAATTTATTCCAACACACAGAACTATGAGTCCTATGAGGACAGGTTGAAGGCACTGAACATGTACTCCCTGGAGGAGAGGAGGGAGAGAGGGGATATGATAGAGACACACAAGTATCTTACATGGAGGAACAGGGTGCAGGAATGCACTATTTTTAAGCGAAAAAGATGTTCCAGGACTAGAGGGCATGGGATGAAGTTGGAGGGAGGACGATTCAAAGGAAACGTGAGGAAGAATTTCTTCACAGAACGGGTGGTGGACAAGTGGAACACCCTGCCAGAGGAAGTGGTGGGGGCTGAAACAATCACGGGATTTAAGAATGCATGGGATAGACATAAATGCATTCTGGAGGTCAGGGGTAAGGGGCAGCAGACTTCTTGGAAAACATAAAGTGAACTTACAAACTTAAATGGGCAGACTGGGTGGGCCATAGGCCCTTATCTGCCGACACTGTCTATGTATCTATGTATGTATGTAACTATGCTTGCCTAGCCACACTGCAGCTAGAACTGTTTTAGTTGAACCCTTAAGGTCCTGTCCACACTGACATGTATTTAAAAAACGCTTTAATTTCGGTGCTTGAGCACAGCTGTCGGAGCATCCACACTGCACTCTGACACCATGCTTGCCTGCTCAATTTCCCAGGAATGACTGCGGCAGTACAGCAAAGCATAGCGGGTGCTGCAATGCATGCCAGAATGTTCGCGACCATGCGTGGTAACAGATCCAGCAGAAAATCACATCATTTTGTTTGGGAGCTCATTGCGAGTGAGAGGATGTAAGTAAATCCTTACCTTTTCATTGTGGCAGCATTTAAAAAGCCACAGAAGTGCGATGGAGGTCGCCTTAAACCGTGTTACAGCACGAATTGCATCTACACTACTGTTAACATGGTTTAAGGCAACAGCATTGGTCTCAAACCATGCTAAAGTCCTGCTCCGATCAGGGTTACAGCATGGTTTTTAAATACGGTTCGTAGCATGGTTTTACCATGCCACAATTTGGACGCAAGACTTTTAAACTGTTTTAACAGAGTTAAAATGGCTTAAAACTTGGTAAAAAGTACTAACATAGACACTGCTTATGAAGCTTAAAATATTTTACTCCTGTCCAGACATGTGAGTGAAACCATGCTAGCTCTAAAATGTTTTTAAAAATGGTTTAAAGATTAGGTACCTACAACAGGGTTTAAAAATTCTGTTAAAACATTTTAAGCGCCTTGTAGTCTGAATGCAACCAGTGCTAGGTGGACTGTAAATATTTTAAGAAGCTCAGTGTGTTACAGGGTCTCAGCAGTGCTGTGAGGCAGTACAGCTCAACATCTGGGACAGTCAATCCACCCCTTCTTAAGGGGAAATTGTGATCAGAGTTTAACCCTAGGTTCCTATCTGCCATGGTAAATTAAGAAAGTTCCTGTGCCAATGTTTTAAAGTTCTCCCTTGGTGTGCACCATATACTGGGAGTGACGGAAATAAATAGTCTATGGAGAACATCCAGTTTAAGTGTTTCTAGTTTAAATAATGGCACTGCTAAAGTCCTACAGCACCATCTACTCATGCCCTCTTTCAATTTTCTGATTAAGGGCAGATAAGTGTAATCCATTATAAAACAGGCCATGAAAATCTTGTAATCTCATTGGTAGAAACATGCTGCTTGAGCCCCCGATGGCCCAGTAGCTGCCATGCAGGTGACCCGAGTTCAGCAACAAGCTCGGGTAACCACCTTGGGAGGTAGGCCAGGACCAGGTAGCTTCCACATGGCAGTGCTTCCTGGCCGGGGAGGGGTGGTGGCAAGTTCTGCCGCTACAGCAATCCCTGCGGCAGGGCCGGGGAGCTTGCTCCTGCTGCAGCGTTAGCTGTGAACGTGCAAGGCCACTAGGATATATGCTCATGTAAGGGAAGGAGGGAGGGGATCAGGGCCAGCCTCAGTACCCAGGCAACTGCCCAGGGCCCCAACACCAGAGGGGGGCCCACCAAGGGCTCAAATAATAATAAAAAAAAATGTCAACTTTGCTGCTGCTTGCTCTGGCTCCGCTCCAACCACTGGTGAAGACTTGACAGTGACAATTTAAATCAGTGCCAAGCCAAGTGGACAACTAGGGAACCTAGGATTCCCCCCCCAAAAAAAAAAGGCTCCAAGCCCTGCTTCACTGGCAGGGCCCTGATCCATTTGTGAGACACTAGGGAATGTTCCGTGGGGCGGGGTGTGGATGTGCAGGCCAATGGCTGGAGAATGTGGTGGAGGGGCGGGCCTGAGAGCCCTGGAGGGCTTTATCTTAGCTGTGTTGTTTTGAACGCAGGAGTTGGCGGAGTGGTGGCAGACAATGAACTGGGGCTGAGTAGAGTGATCAGTTGAGCATTGGGCCCAGGAGCTCTGAAACTGCACTGATGGAAGCAATGGTGGATAAAGCTTCACGTGTGACCTGCACCACACCAGGCTGGTAGAGCCCAGGAGAGAGGGGAGGCTGAGGAATGGACTTTACGTTGAAAGGTTAGGCCGTCACAGTCTGAGAATTGAGTGACTCAGCTGGGGCTGGTGTGGAACTTTCTCTGATAGCTGCTGCATGGAGGGTTGGTGATGGTTGGCATTGAGTCCAACTGGTATTAGGGGGAAGAGTGTTTCACATTTGGTACTGGCAAAAGTGGAATTTTGCGTAATGCTATGGGTGCAAAATTACCAGCCTCAGACTGCATCTCTATCACTGTAAAACACGGTGTGCAGTTCCACTAATTATTTGTCACTAAAGTTATAAACAGAAAAGTCTTGAAAAATAGACGGTTATCTTGTTTGGTGGTTGCGGTCCAAACGTTGAGCGGCTTGGAGTTGGTTTGGAAGTTATAGCTGGTTGAGGAGAGGAGAAGCCAGGTAGAGGGTGCAACGGTGCTCGGGTGTCAATCTCTGGTGGGCTGCTGCATCCCTGTCTGTCAACAATCATGGCTGTGTGTGAAAAATGCCATCCAGTCCTATCTCAGGACTGGGGGTGGGGTGGGGCTGCCTACTTCTCTAATCTCTGCCAAGCTGGCTAGTTTGATTTTTTTTTTTTTTTTTTTTATATAACACAGATGAGTCTGAGGGGGCCCTACTGGAGGGCCATTGTCCAGGACCCACAAAAACCTGACACCGGCCTTGGAGGGGATCACTGGAGGGACAAAAATCCCACTGCTATCTGAATGACAGTCTGAGCCTAGGCGACTCCTGGGTCCTAGTCCCTGATGGTACTAGATCATGATCCACACACATGTGGACTGCCCTGAGGGATGGGGGGGAATGTTCCTTCCCTTGGAGCCCCTGCCATGGGCTGTGGGGGTAGCTGGTGGGCTACCAGGGTCTGAGGGCCAAGGAGGCTCTGGATCTGACCAGGTACATTCATGGGATCAGCTGTGGCAGGGAAAAAGAACCACTATGGAAAAAAAGAAATGAACCACTTGATCACTGATTATATTCTGACAAACTCATACATACCTCTCAAATACTTTGAATTTCACATTGCACTGTGATTTTGAAACTCAAATGTATCCCTTATTCTACAAAGGTTTACTGGTGTTACTCAGAATGTTAGAGCTACTTCTGCACACAAACTATTAAAACACTGAACTAAACATGGCGCACTACTCTTAGACTTATTGGCCATTTGCTCTGAATTGAGAAGGCCAGTGCTATGCATTTTAATGCTGGAATGTTGAGAGATATCACTGCACCCCTCACCTGAACTGCATATTTTTCAGTAAATAAAAGTTCATTTTGTAAGTGGGATAAACACACTCCAGGGTCTGCAGTGATAAGAGAATAATGCACTTCTCAGGTTGTTGCGGCACAAGACAAACCCATCGTGTGCATTATTCCCTTATCACCGCACGTCCTCCCATGTGCTATCCTTAAATCATTTGTTTGTGTCTTCCTTTTCTGAACCAAGGTAAGGGGGGAGGGGAGTAGATGAGAAATTTTCCATCATAAGAAGAGGTAGCCAAGTATTAACTGATGTCTGTCTCAAGCAGAAGGATAAGAAAACCAAACTAAACCCTTCTGGTACACAGAAGATGTAGTAAAACAGAAAAGGCTTCATTTAAAAGATAGCAAAAGCCTTAGAAAGAGGAACACAGAGTCAACTGTCAACGCACTGCCGGAGGAGTTAATCGAACTGAGGATAGTCAATAGCTTTAAGCAGAGTTGTGATAGGGTCAAGGGCAGGATTAGTAGAGACAAGAAACCAAAGGGGGGGAAAGACCAGGAAAGGGAAGGAATGGAGGGGGTTTGGAGAGGCCGGGGCAGCTGTAATAATATAAAACTAAGCTGCACAATCGGGCAGACTTGATAAACCTGTGGGCCTTTTTCTGCTGGCAATTTCATAAGTTCGTATAAGAAGAGGTATCCAAGTATTCACTGATGTCTGTCTCAAGCAGAAGAATAAGAAGCCTTGCAGGTGGACAAGGCACCAGGACCAGATGGTGTACACCCAAGGGTCCTGAGGGAATGGGAGGAGGTGTTGGCAAGCTCTCTGATGGACCTCTTCAACACCTCCTTGGAGACGGGATAGGTACCCAGGGACTGGAGGATGGCTCACGTGGTGCCCCTTCACAAGAGTGGACCCAAGGACCAACTGGGCAACTACAGATCGGTAAGCCTGACTTCCATAGTGAGGAAGTTGATGGAGACCATTCTAAAGGAGAGGTTGATAACGTTTTTCGATAGTAATGGTCTACAGGATGAGAGACAGCATGGATTTGTCTCAGGAAGATCGTGCCAAACTAACCTGATCGACTTCTTTGACTGGGTCACTAGGATGGTTGACAAAGACCACACTGTGGGTGTCCCGTAACTGGATTTCAGCAAGGCTTTCGACTCGGTGCCCCATGAGAGGTTAATGAGCAAGCTGAGGAACATGGGGGTTGGGGAGAAACTGGTGGGGTGGGTTGAGAGCTGGTTGCAGGGCAGACAACAGAGGGAAGTTGTAAGGGGGGAGACATCCAAGTCAAGGCCAGTAACAAGTGGGGTGCTGCAGGGTTCAGTGCTGGGCCCTGTTTTGTTAAATGTCTTCACTGGACACATTGCAGAGGGGGTCAAGAGTAAGATCAGCCTGTTTGCAGATGACACTAAGATTTATGCAGAGTGGACAATGAGGAAGGGAGGCAGGCACTCGGGGAGGATCTAACTAAACTTGGACACTGTCTAGGAAGTGGCAGTTGGTGTTTAATGCTAAGAAGTGCGAGGTCATGCACCTCGAAGCAAGAAATCCCAGGTCCAGCTACTGGCTGGGGGGAGTGCAAGTAACAGCTTCAGAGGAGGAAAGGGACCTCGGGGTAATAGTCAAAGGAGACATAAAGGTATCAGCACAGTATAAGAGGGCAGCAGCAAGGGCAAATAGGATGCTAGAGTGCATTGCCAGAGGGATCACCTCTAGAAAGGAGGAGGTCACCCTGCCCTTATATAGATCATTGGTGAGGCCACACTTGGAGAACTGTGTTCAGTACTGGTGTCCACACCTCAAAAAAGGATGCGAGATTACTGGAGGGGGTGCAGCGCAGGGCTACAAAAATGATCATGGGACTGGGGGAATTGCCGTATGAGGAAAGATTGAGGGAGCTCAACATGTATTCGCTGGAAGAGAGAATGGAAAGAAGGGACATGATAGAGACCTTTAAGTACTTGAAAGGCATAAACAAAGTCAGAGAGGGAGGATTGTTCCGCTTAAATGGAGGAAGGATCACTAGAGGGCACAGTCTGAAGTTGGAAGGGGGAAGGTTCAGGAGGGAGATGAGGAGGTACTACTTTACAGAGAGAGTGGTGGTGAGATGGAATGCATTGCTGGAGAAGTTAATCGAACTGAGGACAGCGGATAGCTTTAAGTGGGGTTGGGACAGAGTCAAGGGCAGGATTAGTACAAACAAGATCAAAAAAAGAGGGTGAAGATCAGGAAAGGGGAGGAAGGGAGGGGTTTGGATAGAGGGCTGGGGCAGCTGTAGTAATATGAAACTAAGAGCTGCACAATCAGGCAGACTTGATAGACCTGTGGGCCTTTTTCTGCCGGTAATTTCATATGTTCTTATAAGAAGAGGTGTCCAAGTATTCACTGATGTCTGTCTCAACAAACAAAACCAGTCTGGTACACAGAGGATGTAGTAAAAGCAGTAAAAGAGAAAGGGCTTCATTTAAAAGATATCATAAGCCTTAGAAAGAGGAAGACAGAGTCAACTGCCATGACAAACTCAAATCAGTTAACAGGGAAGTTCAAAAGCCCAAAGCTGAAGCAGAGTTAAACAGGAACAGTCACCATTGTGAAAACCACACCTAAGTTTTTTAGGTTTTTTACTTACTGTTTGCTGTTTACTGTTACATATTAGATCATATCTGGCTCATCCTGCTGGCTCCCAAGCTAACAGAATCCCCTGCAGCTGACAACAGAGCTAGGCTGCAGCTGTGGGAGATTCAACAGTTGAAAGTACATGTTGGAGTTCTAATACGCTCTGATCTTTTGTTTGCTGGCCCCACTCTCCTCCCACAGCTAAGTACAGTCAGAAGATTGTATACAGCCCCAGGAGAACAGCGGGAACAGCAAACTGCTGATCAGACCTAATAAAAGCTCTAACATGCATTGCGGGCTACTGACTCGTCCACACCTGCAGTCCAGCTCTGACATCTGCAAAGTAGAATTCTGAGATTTCTGGCTGCAGCAAATGTCAGCTTGTGAGTCAGCAGGATCAACCAGATACAACCTCCTTAAGCAATAATCCATGACAGGGTGTGGGTTATGCTGGGATTTACCCACGCCTGGTGTGGTGCGGCCAAGTGACCAAATCCACACAAGAAGTGGGTAAATCCAGGCATAACTCATAACCTGGAGTGGATTATTCTGATTATACTATGGCCTTAAATTAAAATAAAAAAAATAATTTTAATAGAGTTAGTTAAATAAAAATGTATTGGAGTTTTTTTTTTTTTTTTTTTAATATTACACAGATAATATCCTTCCACTGGTGATAAAAAAAGTCCCTCCCATTGGAACTATGAGCCATCACTGAATCGGAGCTGTGAGTAAGACATGCAGTCCGGGAGAGAAACAAGAGATCTGAAACAACTCTGTCATCACATTGCATTAAACTTGTGATGTTAGATAGGTAGAGATGTGACTGAAAGGTTTGGGGCAGAGACAGAGAAAACAGTGGTGAGGGTGAGACACAGACAGCACATTATGAAGACGATACAGCAGACTGTAATGTGGGCTAAAATTAAACTGTGGCTCCCTCCCTCCTGGCTACAAGCAACCCCCTGCCCCCACTTCAATTTTTGAAAGTCCAGTACCAACCTGACGAACTCCCGGCCACACTTCATGCTCCTAACCCCCTGCCCCTACTTCAATTTTTGAAAGTCATGCACCTTGAGGCTCCCATGCTGGCACTCACAAAAGTATTAATTATTATTATAACAAAAATAACAACAACAAACAACTCAGTAAACCTCCAGCTGACATTCTGGGCAGTATGTATGTAGAGTTTAGGAGCTACGGTAAACGACAGGTGAGTATCGAAGGCTGTTTAATGTGGCTTACAAGGGCAGAACCGAAAGGGCATATTTTGTGTAGGAAATATGTTATGTTTGGTGTCTTGTTCTGTCCAGTGTGGTTTCCGGGGTTATTGTGCTTTTTCGATCGGGATGTACTGATGCTCCCACTCTGTGGTTTTTTTTTCGTTTTCAAGGACCGTGTACAGAGCTGTAGTTTAAAGAGCTGTGGGACCATGGGACAGAGCTGATAAGGGGCTAAGCAGAGTTAAACAGAAAAGAGGTAAGGATTTATTTTTTTTTGTGTGTTGTGCAGTGGTCAGCTGGGATGGCCAGAACTTTACATGTGGGTTATGCTGGGATTTACCCATGGTAAAGACCCCAGCAGACCAATCAGGTTACTGGATTTAGACACCCCATTGTATAATATACCACAGTAAACTAAGTAATTTTTTTTTGCACACATAAGTGTAAACTGGGACCAGACCTACATTTTGGGTGGGGCTCCTAGTGCTGTTTCCCTTTAAGAATTGCAATAGGAGTCAGCTGGCCCAGTGGCACAGAGGGCTGAGGTGCTGGACACGACACCTCGCGCCATGCTGGTGACCTGGGTTTGGACGTGAGCCCAGGTTGTCAGGGGTCGGCAGGGGAGGGATAGGATTGAGTGTCTGGAGGATTGCTCCCCTATCCCAGGTAGGGATGTGGGTTCCCAACTCTGAAGCGGCCCCCGGTGACAACTGGGGGCACTGCTAGAGTTGATGCAGCAAGGAGGGGGGAGTGCAGTGGACACCTACACGTCAGTGCTCTGATGTCATTGCATGCCTGCACTCTGGGGGAAAGAGATACAGGGGGGAAAATGGCAGCATTGACTGCGGCAGCTTGGTAGCTGCAGCTTCCTGAGCCCGGCTGGGCTCGGTGCAAGCCACATGCTGGTAGTAGTTCCTGGCCTGGCATGGGGACTGAGGGGGGGGGTCCCTTTCATGGGTACAGCTGCATATGCTAGCTGGTGTGTGGATGTAACTCCGGGATCGTTTGGGAGAAGCGAAGCGGTGGCTGGATTCACAGCAAGTCAGTGGCTGCAAGGAGGAAAAACACAGATGTGATTAAAAAAGAGAATTGCAATAGGAATCAGAGAGGACAGTAAAACCTTCTTTCAATACATTAGGGGAAAAAAGAAAATGAAAGAAGGGATTGTTAAACTGAGACAAGGGACAGAGAGGATGGAGGATAGTAGACGAAAGGCAGAAGCACTGAATGAATACTCCTGCTCAGTATTAACTAAAGACAGGGATGGACCAATACCACAGGAAAGGTTACACAAGGGTAGGGAGGAGAGTGTAAAAAAATGCGAGGAGCCAGTCATGGCAAACAGGGTCCTTTAAAGACTGCTGGTGCTGAAGGTGAATACTTGTACCAGGCCAGATGACATTCATCCCAGGGTACTGAAGGAGTTGGAATCAGTACTATCAACAACACTGGCTGAGTTCTACAACAGCTCATGGACACAGGCATGGTGCTACATGAGTGGAGAAATTAAAATAAACAGGTTACTCACCTGTAACAGTAGTTCTAGAAGTGGTATACGATGTTCATCCACACTTCTGGCAGTTGCCATTCCCCTTTAAATCTTGCCAGAAAAGTCTTCAAGCTGGCTTCTCCCACCCACCTGGGTGTTAACTCCCTCAGCTTTGCCCCATGACACCACATCTTGCCTGCTGGAAGCAGAGTTGTGCGCCAAAGCCAGGGGAGGTCGGGTGGGTCCGTGTGGATGAATATCATCTACCACTCATAGAAAAATCAGTTACGCAAAGACTTTTGCCATAACAGTAGATCTTCTAGGAATGTCTCTTGCAGTAAGTCATTACTTCTGGGAGTTCCCGATAGGTGGCGCTCTAACACAGCAGTTTCTTCTAGCAGTCTCCACACCAGGGACCACCCACATGACCTCACTTCCTGGGCTGTGTCTATAAAAGTGGGTGGTCCTTGGTAGTTTTTTATTTAGTTATTGTTGACTGGGTAAGCGCACTAGACAAATCCTGCCCATTTTCAGGCACAACCCGGGGGAGGGGGATACAGATGAATGCCAACTGACCTTGACCCAAATTAAGCTGTTGGTGGTATTTTTATTGAATGAGGGAAATTTGGCCAGGACACCAGGGAAATTCCCTACTCTTTTCGATAAGTGCCATGGGATCTTTAACATCCACCTGAACTACCATCAATCCAGGCAGATGGGACCTCAGTTTAATGTCTCATCCAAAAGACAGCACCCCAGAAGTGCAGCACCCCTCTCATGCTGCACTACAGTGTCAGTACTGGGATATTAACTCATGTGCTAGATGTGAGAACTGAACCCACAGCCCTCTCATATCCCGGCCTCAGAAGCAAGTGTGCTACCTACTGAGCCACTGACACTCTCCGTTCCCCGCCGGTTTTAGCTCGTGAAAGCGAGGGACCGAAGGGAACCGAGGTACCAAAGCCTCCCGACCCTACATCGTTTTCCCGGTTACAGAATGGCAGGGGGTCAGAGGGAGGGAAGCTACTTACTGCAAGAGACATTCCTAGAAGATCTACTGTTACAGCAAAAGTCTTTGCGTAACTGATCTACCTTCCACGAAATGGTCTCTTGCAGTAAGTCATCACTTCTGGGAGATTCTCAAGCAGTCATATGGCAGTGGAGTGGACAGATATGGCATTCTGCTGTACATATAGTGTGGTCTTAGGTGTTGAGAACAGTATATCAGCATATAAAGAGAATTTTGTATTCTATCTGTAAGTACTCCATTATAGTATTCATTATGTGGTTATGGCTGAAAGACAAGCCAGACAGGCTATTATTGGGCATCGTCAGATGAGTTAAGCAGATGTAAACCCGATCAGGGTATGGAATATCAGATACTGTGATAAATTAAAAGAAATTCAGCCATATAATGGAGTAATTGGTAGGTCTCAGTGGCATGCACGGGAAAAGACTGTATATGTCCAAGACTATTGGGGTTCTGGGTTTTGAACAGAAACCCAAATAATACCATGGTATTATTTTCTAGTGCTACAATGTAGCAAGTTAATACAGTTTTTTTTTTTGCCCTGTCTGTCAAGTCATTAGAGAAATGTATCCATTTTGGCATAAATATGTTACATAAGTAGCAAATAATGTGAAATGAAACAATGTATCTATTTCATAATGGACTGCAGCGTCTCTTAGAGTCAGTAGTATTGTTGTAGTCAATATCATACCCATTTGAGAGTAAAGACATGGAATGCAACAGAGTGATGTCAGTTCCATCGTGTATTAATAATCTCATTTGCAAGGGGGTTTCAAGTATGCCAGGGCCTGCAGCCTTGTTAGGTGTAAACCTGAAATGTTAGTATGTTTATAAAATACATATATGTACTCACCATTGTTTCTGTGGCCTTTATATATGGCCGGTTGAAGACTGCATGTAGCAACAGAAGTTTGGCAAGAATATTATGATCCATATTATAACAACAACAGGATATATCAATTGTTTCTCAGCATGTGAGTAATAGCAGGCTTTGTTCGTGGGAGGGACACGATGGTCCAGCGCACAACAGGCAGAGAGGCATCCCCGATGGAACTACCGTAATGGCCTGTAACAGTGATACCTCAAAAAGTGGCTAGATGTCTAAAGTCTCATGGGAAAGGCCTCAGTATAATTTTTGAATCGAAGCCCCCAGAAAAAGGTCTCCGAGGCCTAGAAGAGGAGACCAGGGCGTAGTCTGAAGTTTTTTAATGAGAGAAAGAGGCACCCGGCCATCCTGAGGGGCTGCCACGGGTCCGTTTAGATGTGTTCCTTGTCATTCGTTCATTGCCTCTGAAGTTTTCTCCTTGGTTACAGTAATTTCCAGCTTTGTATGAATAAGTATACTGAGGGCGTAGTTTGTGGTGCATACATTGTACTGTTTTTAGTTGTCTGCCTGAGGCTTGTAGGTTGTCCCAATATTGTTTGTGCCCCCTAGGCCAAAGAGATGGTCACCATAGACCATTAGACACGTTTTGTTGAATATCAGGTGCTAGCCCCGAGTCTCGGAGCCATGCCTGACGGCGTATAAGAATACCGACTGCAGAGGCCCTAGCCGAAGCATTGTCAATGTCATATCCTGATCTTAATAAATGTCGAGAGAGGGAAGTTAAGTGTGTTTATTATTGATGGTAGTTGCTCTTTTTCTGGGGATGTAGGTACTTTACCTATAATGTCCCCAGCAGAGGTGCCCACCATGCGCTGGTATTTCAGCATATGTCCCATGTAGTTAAGTATTTTTTTTTTTTTTTTTGCAGCTACTTTTATTTATCCACCCTGGCACCGGCAGCTGGTCTCTCATGATCCCCCAGCCCCATCCTCCGCTCCCAGCTTACCTCTCGGTGTACCCCACAGCTGTACCCCCCGTGGCAGGGTGGGGGGGACCACCCAACCCACCGTCACACACAGATCTGGTGCCGAGGATTACTGCCCTTCGAGGAGACGGCGCCTGTGGGGATCTGATCATTCTGCCCACCAATGCCAGCTTTTTCTCCTCCAAATTTACTCCCCTTTGAGCCGAGGCATGCCCTGACACCACAAGGAGTCTGCACGCAAGCACGCTCCTGTACGCACTCCTCCGAGCGTCTACCTCGTCTCCCCCTTTCAAAGCCTCAGTGTGCCAGTCCCCAGCTTCCTGCTAGGGGGCCAGTCTATCAGTGAGTGCTTGTGTCTCCCCTTCCCAGAGAAGGAGAGGAGTCCTGTGGATGCTCAATCCCTCTCCTCCCCTGCTGACCCCCAGTGGTCCGTGCTCATTCCCAAACACAGGTACGGCATAGCACCAAGGTAAGGCAGGCCCAGCCAGCCTCAGTGCCAATGGGCCGCCCAAGTATTCTAATATTTAACGTGTTTAGAGCAAACACTTTCTTCCCCATATAATCAAAACGTTTAGTGTCTTTTTTGGGAGGTACTGTGCTTGTATGTTTACGCTTGCAGTGGGTTGTAAGCAGCTGCAATAACACAGACTCAGCAGAAAGGGGAATATTTTGTTAAATACTGATAATCAAGGGGAGCTTGAAAAAGCCTGTGTGCTTTTCTAGGTTGACTCCATGCTTCAGTAATCGCATTTCTGAACATTGGTATAAAAGGAGGGACTGCCCGGATAGGTTCTTCCAGGATGTCGAGATATTCAGCCATATCTTTACTTAATTTATCTTGTTCTAGTGTGGTAAACCTTATTGTTTTTTGTATTCGTAACATCATTTCTGGGAATGAGGGATCATCCGGTTGGGAAATGACCTTTACTGGTTGTAATATTTCTTCGTCCCAGTATGATGGTACAGAATATGGGGACTCGTACCCTCTTGTAGTAGGAGAACTATCATAATTAGCTTCTTTAGAATGTTCTGAAATTATATGAGAATCTGACAAATATTCCTCAGAATATTCATGAGGAGGCAGAAATGGCAAGCATTCTGGCTCTGCGCATGCCTGTTTTGATGGAGGTGGAGACACAATCTGTGATTGAGGGTTTTTTACTGGAGTGGGTGTATAGTCAAAGCCCATATAATTCAACACTTTATTTACAATTTCTTCTATGTTTGGCACCTGTGAGGCTGGAATTGCCATGTAAGCGAGTTCTGAGCCCCGTGTGCAGGAGCCAGGCTGACAGGTGCAGGGATTGAAAGTCCACATGGAGAACCTTCCCCTGATTGATGGACAGTAGGTCTGGGCATAGAGGAAGATGCCTCGGGAGCCTGCTGCTGAGGCTAAGGAGATTGGGGCACCAAAACTGGCACAGCCAGTCCAGACCCACCAGAGTCACCTGTGCCTTGTCCCTCTGGGCCTTGAGGAGCACCTCATGGATCAAGGGAAGCGGAGGGAAGGCACAGAAGAGGCCAGGGTCCAGGACCTCGAGAAGGCATCCCCCTGCTGCGCTCCTTACTAAAGGGGGGGGCACAAAATAGCCTCAGCTTTGCGTTCTCCCTGGAGGTGAACAGCTCCATCTGAGAGGTACTCCACTGGAAAAACAGACAGTGTAATACCTCTGGGTGGAGAGACCACTCATGAGACACCTCACCCACATGGCTGAGAGTGTTTGCTAGCTGGTTGACAGTTCCTGTCACATGGATGGCAAGGAGATCAACCTCCAGGCTGTGCATGTAGGTCCACATGCAGAACGCTTCCTTTCACAGAGGCAGGGATTGTGTCCCGCCCTGTTTGTTGATGTAGTACATGGTCATGGTGTTGTCTGTCTAGAACTGAACCACCTGACCCTGGATGTGAGCAGCAAATTCAGTCAGCGACAGCCGAACTGTGTGGAGCTCCAGCAGGTTAATGTGGCATTGCGACTCCTCGGGGGGGGGGGTCCAGAGCCCATGCACTCTATGTTCCGCCAGGTGGGCACCCCAGCCCATGAGAGAGGCATCAGTTATCAGGATGACCATCAGCTCTGGGTGGACAAATGGATTCCCTTCCTGCAGATGCTCTGGGATTAGCCACCACTGGAAGGCATCCCATATCCAGTGGGTCACAATGACCATCTGGTTGAAGTGACCCTTGCACTGAGACCACTGGCTGGCCAGCTCCCACTGCTGAGAGTGCATTCTCCAGCAGGCCCATCAGACTATGCTAGTGCAGGCCGCCATGTAACCCAGGAGATGCAGGAAGTCCTGGGCAAGGCGTAATTGTCCAACCCAAAATGACTGGGCAAAGGAGGAGAGAAACTCCACACTGTCTGCCAGGAGCCGGGCTCTGGTTCTGCAAGAGTCGAGCTCCACCCTGATGAAGTTGATCATCTGCAAAGGCACACGTTCCAACTTGGCTTTGTTGACTAGAAGGCCAAGGTCAACACAGGTCTGGAGGGACAGGTTCCTGGACCGCTCTACCTCCCGTCTGGAGGGACCTGTGATCAGTCATCCAGGTAGAGGTAAACCTGTACCCCCTGGCTCTTCAGGTAAGCTGCCACCACTGCAATGCACTTTATGAAGATCCTGGGGGCCAAGGATAGGCTGAATGGCATGGCCTGGAACTTGTAGAGGATTCCTTCAGCTCAGAAGCGGAGGAAACTTCGATGTGGCAGAAGGATCGTGACATGGAAGAACGCATCCTGAAGACACAGGGAGCAAAACCACATGTTCTGCTCTAGAGATGGCATGATCTGAGACAGAGTTACCATCCTGAAGGTGCACAACTTGAGAAACTTGTTCAGGTTGTGCAGATCGAGAATGGGGCACCAGCCCTCCCATCCGTTTTGGCACCAGGAAGTACCTGGAAACAAACCCTGGGTGTTCTGGAGGATCCGCGACAGGAATCACACCTCCTTGAGAAGAAGATGGGCTATGTTGTCTCTGACAGCTGACAGAATGTCTGCGGATACCAAGTCCTCCCATAGGACATGGGCTTGGCATGGAGGGTATTGTTCAAATTCCAGAGGCAGACCCTGACTCACCACTTTGAGAACCTACCTGTCCATGGTAACAGCAGACCAGGCGGAAAGGAAGTGGTGGAGCCAGCCCCCCACCGGAGGACCCAGGGGAGGCATGATGGGCATGAGGGAGGCACCCTTCATCCCATCACTTTGCAGGCTTGGAGGAGGAGGAGGATCCAGCCAAGGAGCCACCAGAACCTCTCCCCCCAGGCTTACAGATGACCAAGGCCACTGACTTCAGCTGAGGTCACCAGGCCTGGGCCTGTTGACCAGCCTGGGGCTGAGGTGGTTTGGCCACAGGAGTAGAGGTGAACCAAAAGGGCTTCCGTTTCTGCTGCTGCTTGGAGCCCTTGGGGTCCTTCTGGGCAGATGTCAGAGTCCAAGGTGGCACTGGTTTCTCGATGCAGGTGAGATGGCCCTCGGCTCCTGGCCCAAACAAATCAGTGCCCAGAAAAGGAACATCTCCCAACTTGTGTTGAGTGTCTGCCATGAAGGTTGAGATCCTCAGCCAGTCTGGAGCTGTTTTGCTATAGACCAGCCCTGGTCCCAGACCTGCTTGACCGTAGTCTGGAGGTCTGCTGGGAGATGAGGAAGCACCTCATCCAGAAGGCCCAGCAGGGCATGGGAGAAGGGGACCATGAGAAGGGCCTAGCTCGCCTGGTGAAGACCAAGCAAGGAGGCAGCATAGACCTTCTTAGCTGCATGGTCCAATTTGTTGGACTCTGTCAGGTGGCTTATCGACGTCCCCAGTATTGCCCGAGCACCTGAACACTGAATCCAACCACCAGACCCTCAGCCGAGGGGTGTTCAGTGAATCCCAAGAGGGAACCGGTAGGTACTGCATACTTGCAGGCCATCTGGGGGGAGGGCACAGGGCAGGAAGCTGGGTGCTACCAGAGCTCCAGGACAGGGCCAAGAATGGCCTCCGCTACCGGGAAGGCCTCCATTGGAGAATCCCCCTGGTCGAGGATCTCGGTCAGCGGGTAACGGGCCCGTTTCTGGACAGGCTCCATTTTCATCCCCATGGACTCAAAGATCAGCCAAAGAAGGCCCAGAAAGAAAGTAGGACGTTCTTCGGTTGAGGGATCCCCTGCCGACTCGTCGACCGGACAGGAGTGCAGGGAGGAACCCTCAGATGCTGAAGAGTCATTAAAAAGTGGTTGACCACCGGATTCTACACTGACCCTCCGAGGACCGTCAGAGGTGACAGTGACCAACAGCCAATGGGGAAACCCCTTGACTGGCCGAGACTCCTTGGTCGGAGCGCTGGAGGTCGACTATTTAGGTGGTGGCTCCACCAGAATTAGTGGAGACGCCGGGGTTGGCTGAGCCAGGACTGTCTTGGTCGGCTCCCCAGGTGGAGAAGGCGCCGGCCGGTTGGATGAAAACCAGGTGATAGCGGTGTATGAGCCGGGGTCAGCTTCTGACTGGTGAACACCAGCTGTTGCCACATAAGGTCCTCATAGCGTCAACACAGCTTGCACCGAAGTCTCTCCTCACTCGAGGAGGATGAGGATGAAGAGTAGCAGCAGCATCGCTTCCCATGGTGTCGAGAATGGGAGCGCTGATGTCGGCGGGAGACACTCGACCCAAGGGAATGGGACCTTTACCTCAACTGCCAGGGGGACCAATGGTGAGGCTCGGAGGGAACTGGTGAACGCCGATGCTCCTTCAGGTCTTTGTCATCAACCAGAGGTGGCGGGTCAGCTAAGTGATCCATCCCTCAGACAGTCTAAGTCAGGACTGGAGTCCTGGACAATGAAGTTTTGGTCTCTTCAGTCAACAACTAGTCGGTTGGTTTGGGAAAAATCTTGGCCGGGACTTCAACCAGCATCATGGGCAACTGGCCCAGTGGAGTTACCATGGATCCAGCAGCCTGGGCTGAGGATTCGACCAAAGTCATTTCCGGAGAAGCATGGAAGTCCAAAGTTCTCCCAATCCCACGAACATCGGAGAATCCTTTCTTTTTAATTTTTGGACTCTCTTGGATTTCAATTTGTGCCCAGAGGGTCCCTGGCCGGAGCTCGGCAGAGACTGACACAATTACTTGAAGGACCCCATAAAAGTCAAGCCCAGCTGGAGCAGTATGAAGGCAGAAGCTGAAGAGGAGAGGGATGCAGCCTGCACCGCCGCCTCTTCAAATGCCGCAAGCTGGTCAGTGGACCCTGCAGCCACGAAGACCACCCAAATGGTGTCTTTGGATTTGACCAGTGGGTTCTGTTGGCCCAGGCAGCCAAGCTTAAGTCAGGCAAGACAGTTCTCGAGAACAGTCGGGTGGAACGAGCGACATAAGTCGCAACCCTTGGGATTGTGTTTGTGTCCCAGGCAGTAGATGCACATGGGGTGCAGGACATCTTCTGCCCGCAAGGGCATCGGTGGAACCTGGGAGTGGGACTGATCGTCCATCGCGGTCGAGATTGGAGATCGAGCTGAAGACAATAAAACTTGAAATTTTATAAATTTGGAAGTAAATCTGAAAATTTAAGCACGAGGGCCTACTCAACGCAGGAGTGGTAAGGAGGGAACCTGCTTCTTCCAGCAGAAAGGAAGATCTGGTGTCATGGGGCGGGCAGAGCTGAGGGAGTTACCACCCTGGTGGGTGGGAGGACCCAGCTTGAAGATATTTCCAGCAAGATTTAAATGGTAAAGGCAACTACTAGAAGTGTGGACAGAACATCATATCCACATCCCTAGAATATGTAATTACCAAAACTGGTGATCTTCCAAAATTAATTCTCCAATGAGTACCACTTATGGGTCTGGGAGGGAGACACTGGGACACTGCGAGAGCAAATCTCTGGCCAAGGGCTGACAGTAGCTACTGGCTATGGTGTCTGCATGATGCCACATGCCTGTCGTTGCTGGCTCCCTCACCTACTTCAGTTCTGGTCACCAAGAGAGAAGCAAAAAGCGGGAGAAACAAACTTGGGCTTGTGACGAGCTAGCCCAAAAGAACAGACAAAGGATGTAGGATAAATAAATGAATAAATAAAACCTGACTACCAGCTCTCAGGGAGAGAAAAACAGAAACTGGCACACCTAAAGTGACACTGAATACATAGGAAGTCTAGGATTCTAAGCCAGATCCTCAATCAAACCCCACTACCCAGCAGACATCTATCATGCTGGTAGTGGTAGAAAGCAAGCAGCCCTGTATGCATATAGACTCTGGCTAGCAGATGAAAGGAAGTGTATCCCAGGGCAAGAGTCCCGCGCAGGTAAGTTGGGCAATGAACAGTGTCAAACCCAGAGTAAGACAGTAGCCAATAGGACAGCACTAGGTATCACACCAGCAGGCAGAGCATGGCTTTTTTTTTTTTTTAAAAACAGCTCATCTGTCCTCCCCTGGGGACAGGGAACAAAAATAAACCACGGAGGATGTGACACTGCAGAGCCTACATGGCTACAATACCCTCATTTGGGAGTAGTAAATGCACCACTCTCCTATGTTTCTTCTAACTCAACTTGGCATACTAGAACAGCACACAGCCACTATCAGGGCACAGCAGCAGGAAAAGACGAGAAGAAAACAAGATAGGAAACTATAATGAAAAGAAAATGCAGCAGCAAAAAGTCCGTTGCCAGCTGACATTCACTTCCTGAGTTTAGCACAGGGGTATATGGTAAAGACGGAGCTGGCTGGTCCAGCTGAATCTTCTGCACATAAAGCACAATTCCACAGACAGAGTTTCTACCAAGTGGAGTTAAGACTGAGTAAACACCCAAGATGTGTGATGTGGCATTTAGCAACTAAGAAGGACATACCCAAGGTAGTCGAGATGTACCCCAGGCAGGGAGAAACAAGAAAACGCTTCTTTTTTTTTTTTCAGTTCCCGAATACCGACAGGGAGAGGCCAGAGAGAGAGAGAAAAAGGGGGAGAGAGAGAGATAAGAAGGGAGTGGCAGCACAAATACTGTGTGGTCATCATGCCTGTACATGACTAGGGTGATCTGCCCAGAGGCCCTGGTTCTACTATGAGGGGAGGGGGAGGTGATGGGAAGGTGTGGAGCTCAATGGTGAAGATATTCTGGAAGACCACCAGTTATGGTAAGTACGTAACTTTCATATCTTACTAGAATCCATATTCTCCATGGAGTCTCACTTGTGGGTCAGAGTACCAAGCTTCTCTATTTAAGTGGGAGGAGCTGGCTCACCCTAAAGGTACAGTATTATTCTCTACCCTCTGGATAGGGGAGAACATCTGAAGGAAGGAGCTCCTGCAGGTCAGGCGAGACTTGTGACTGGTCAGGTCAAGACAGGGCTCCTGTGGCACAGAAGCAGGAGGGTTCCAAGTGTGGGTTTAGCACCTTTCACCAGGCCAATGGTGCCAGCCTGGAGAGATGAAGTCATGCCATCTGTCTGATACTGACTGCAGTTCACACTAAACTAGAGGCCACCTTGTTGATGTCATAGGATGCCTGCACTTGGTGCCATTCCACCCCCTGAGTGGAAAGGTCAATGGCTTGCCTGGCTAACTAGTTTTCTGGAATAGTATCTAGCAAGTCACAGAGCTCAGCCACAAGCAGTGACTATACATCACCATGTTGGACTGATGTGCAGTCATGCACACGATGGAGTGCACCAAAGTAGAAACCTTTCATCCCAAGGCAACAGACTTCGCAGTGTCTGAAATGGGAGGTCAGTCACAGTGAAGGTGCTGTGGTCCACACTGAGCCTGCAGTATCCAAAGCCCTAATGTGTGGTGAGATGCATCTTCTGTAGAACCAGTGGATGTGCAATACATGTGGAGATACCTGGGGATGGGAAGAGTAGAGAAGGGACATCTCCTTAAGGCACTGGATGCCTTCTCCTTGGCTCTGGGCCACAAAGGAATGGTAGAGATGTCCATACTGGGAACTCCAAGGAGTCCCAATGGCAAGGCAACTGGATCGTGGCTTTTAAAAGCTGAGCGGTCCAATGCCTGAAGTATCTTCACCATGAATCACTGATATGGAACCTGCTGCTCAACCCCACAGTGAGCCCCAATGCCCTTACCTCAAAACAACACCCCCTATACCATCACGTATTGACTTTGCCTTGTCACTCTAGACTTATCTGCTGCAACCCGTTTTAACCCTACCAAGAGCACTATACACAACCTCAATGTAAATACTGTAAAAGTTGGTAACTCACTGCCTATGCATGTTGTAAACATAGCCTATGTATGTTTATGTCCATGTTAAACTTGTACCTTGAGCACTATGCTGAGTATCCCATTCATTCATATTTTGATGATGAATAAAATATTGATTGACTGATTGATATAGCATGTATTCAGCAGAAGAGGTCAGGTGAAGGGAAAATTCACTATCCTCAGACGTGGACATTGATGGAGAAGAGGAGTAGGCCCAAGGTGTGTTTGGTGTCAGAGAAGGGGCCTTAAACCTGACCCTGTCTGACTCCCTATGCCACTGCTTCATGGCATCGACCCAGACTTGGTGTTGATCCCATGTTGATGGCACAGAAGGGCTGAAGAACGTGGGCACCCTTTCAAAGGAGTGTCAAGGCCCTTTTAAGGGTGGCTAAGGCTCCTAGCCTTCTAGGTCTAGGCTGCAAAACTCTGGTAACATCCTCATCCCAGGGGATGAGCAGGCAGGGATTCCCAATTGTGGCACACTCACATCCACGAAGTTGCCAGAACAGTGGCCCTGGTGAGATATCCATGGGTGAGTTGGAGATTGTAGCCAAACGGGCCTTGAGGCAGACCCTGTTCCTCACCTGGCATGACATCAGGAGATGGTTCCAGAGAAAACCCCAATTTAACTGTACCCCGTGTCTGCACCACCTTCAGGGTCAACATCAGGACTGGCAACATCCTCAGGACCATGGTGCCCCCTGTCACCATCATCCACACCACCATGCTTGAAGCTGACATCAACTTCAGGCCCATCTCCAACTCCCTCCATGGGAGTGGCGGCACTGATGTCGGGACAGGCACCATGCCGTCAACATCTCTGCAAGTTCATGCTTGATGCCAGGCCTAAACACAGCACTGTAACCAGAATCAACATCATCACCAGGCTCAGTGCTGTCCCCTTCCCAGTGCTGCCAGTGACACAGTGGTCAGGAGCGGCCCACTTCCAACAGTGTCGGAGAGAGGCCCAGCATCATTCCCAGCTTCACAAACAGCACTGCCACCACAAATGGTGACAACAACATGGGCAGCACCAGAGGACAGTGTCAAGGTGTCCACCAGGGCAAAACAGATGTACAGATGCAGCTTCAACTTCGGGGATGTCTGTCCCTCAGGGCAAAAAGACTGAGGCAGGTTCTCAGTTGACCACCCAAAAGGAGTAGACTATCCACCAGGGTCTCCAATGCCTCAGCACAGTGAGGCTGAGGAGAACCCTGTGCTACCATGGACTGTAAAGGTCCTGGAAGGGACTCGGGGAACCAAAGGAAGAGTCCAGCTTCCTTATCTATATTATTATTTTGGCATTTTGTGACCATGACGCATTGTTAAACTTTTAAGAACTGGTCTTGAAATGAGCCACAGTATATATGTTGCCAGACCGTTGTGCTTGACTGGTGCAGTTATGTTACACTGTCTTTTAACTACACTGTGTAAATTTAAGCACCAGCAGCAATAGCCACTCCATCGATAAAGTGTCACGCAAAGGACGCGAAACCCCTGAGCTATTGTGCTACACTTTTGTTATAGGGTCTAAAATAAAACTAATATCAAAAAAGCTGCAGCACACACAAATCCCAATAATGGAGCGGACCCAGAGCTAAAGAAAAATATTTATTACACCAAAACAACCACTTGACACGTTTCGGACAGAAAGTCCTTTATCAAAAGCTAAAAGACTACCAAAAACACCAGCTTATATAATACAATCAATTAATTACATCACAATACTATCTAACAAATCATTGGTTATAGGATAAACACCATCACCTCCAAAATCACAGAAGCATTTATTTAAAGATATAGAAACACGTTACAGAGCAATGACTGTAAGTAAAAAAAGGAGATCTAAATTAAAAACATTATCTACACTCCAAATATGGTCTCAATTCCAAATGTGTGTTAATTCCTGGAGTTTTATAAGCATTAAGTCGCAAAATCCATTCATTTTCCTTCCTCAGAATTTTGTTGCGATAATTACCCCCTCTCGAATCATGAAGGACTTTTTCTATACCCAGAAACTTAAATTCATGCAGGTTAAGTGCTGTCTTATTTTTAAACATATGTGTAGCAGTGGCATAACTTAAATCATTTTTCTCAATAGCGTGAACATGTTCCATAACTCTGATCTTAAAGGATCGTTCTGTCTTTCCAACATAGTATGCACCACAGTTACAAAGCGCTAAATAAATGACCCCCTGTGTATTACAAAATAAAACTGAATGGCTTCAACTACAATGCTGTGAGTAGAAATTCACATTTTTTCATTTTTGCAGTGTGCAACTTAATGTGGTTCTCTACCCTGGATGCCCTGGTTCGATGCCTTGAACACATCGCTCTCTAATGTGTGAAAATCCATGGAGAAGAAGGCATCACAGCAGTCCATGCCATGGCTAAGCCCAAGCCAGGAAAAACAGAGGTGACGCCAGTCAGACTAAATCTTCTTGCCATAATGGCACCAATGACAAATGGGGGGTTTTCTGGACCCCTTCTTTCACTTCCTGGACATCATGGAAAATAAAGAAGATGTGAAGAAACATTTCCTAAGTATTCAGTGACACAGTAAACTGAGGTGATGAGCCCAATTTTGCAGGGTGCAGCAGAGAGCAGGATGAACAGAACTGAAGTAGGTAAGGGAGCCAGCAATGGTTATTAGTAGGCACATGACACCATGCAGTGTTGCACAACAGCTGTAGCCAGCAGTCAATGCAGGCCTCCTGGCCAAAGATTTGATTCCATGGGATCTTAGTGGCTTTGCCAAGACTCGTAAGTAGGGCTCAATGGTGAAGACTGATTCTGGGAAGAACTGCAAATATGGTGCCCTTGCATAACAGCAGGGCCAAGGACAAACAAGGAAACTACAGGCCAGTTGGCTTGACACAGATCATTGGCAAGTTGGTGGAAACTTAAATTTTATTGAAAATTTTTAAGACAACATTTACATCACATACTTTACAACAAACAAACATATCCAGCCTATCCCTGTGCATTACACTACTTAAATAGGGAATGTTAATGCAGTTACTTGAATCATCACAGACCTCTCTGTCTAGCTAGCTCGCTTATACAACCCACAACCAGTAAGTATGGACATGAAAGGGGAGGTGGGCTAATCTGTGTCCTGAGTGGCTCTGGGGACTATTTCCTTGATCCCCTAAGGGTCCATGTTTTGTCTGTACACCCCACAACCATAGGGACAAACATTGGGGAGTGATGGGGCCTATCAGCTGTGTTTCAAAGTGTTATGTTAGCACTGGCAGCATTGTGATCCTGACTAGATTACTTAAACGGAGAACATACACATTAAACACCTAATATCAGGATAACAGGTTAATCTTACGCTCTTCAGTCAGGAGCCCCAGCTTGGGTGCTGATCATGGAGGGTTTTATTTTATCAAGATATTCTTTCTCCTACCTCTGCGGAGCGGGTGGCGAGTCGTCCGGCCACCGGCACCCACACCCCCGGACTGGCCAGTGACACGCTCTCCTCCACACAGGCCAGCACGGGGGTGCACCTCTCATGTCCAGGGGTGTGGCACATGACCATCAGCCACCACGACTGCCCCGCAATATCCCCCTTTGATTTTTCTCCCTTGGAGCTGGACATGCAATGGTGTCCATGCACAACGTGCCGACACCCGCTGCACTCCATCCCTCAACTTTGCGCGCTTCTAGCAGTGCCCCTGGCTTCCGCCAGTTGCCACTTTGGAGTGACACAAACCCCTTCCCCACCCCAGAGGGAGGAGAGCTGTCACGGGATGCTTGATACTCCCTCTCCCCTGCCAACCCCCGACGGCCCGAGTTCACTCCCAGACCCGGAACCCCGGCGTGCCGTGAGGTGTAGCATCCAGTGCCTCAACCCTCAGTGCCACTGGGCCAGCCGGTCGTGGAATTTATTTACAACAGGTATAATACAGTAACTCAGTGAGTGTAAGAATCATTTGGGTAAGAGGAGCAAAGTGTGCAGGTGGAGTTATTATAAGGGTGTGATAGGATATTTCAGTACTGATTGGAAGGGAAACTCTGCAAGGGAAAATGGGCAGACTAGGTGGGCCAAGCAGTCCTTATTTGCCATCAAATTCTGTGTTTCTATATCTTAATATTTTTCGTTGGGGGTGGCAACAAGGGCATCCTATTGGCCAAATGTCGGCAGGTAGGCTTGTGTGGCATTATGCTGACTTTGGATAAGTCTTTCTAAGCTGAGGCATTCCATCGCATCAGTGAGCCATTCCGAGTAACAGCCATAGTTTACAGATTTGTCATGTTGCTGCACTGGTGATCAGTGCCATGGCATGTTGTCTCATGGCGGCCACTTTCAATTTGCCCATATTGCCAGTTGTGCACATATCAGGTTTGACAAGGTCACACAGTCCTTGAAGGGGGTTGAGTTTCGATTTCCCAACAGAAAGTTTGGATGAGGGGACATTCCCATAGAAGGTGCAGGAAGGAAACTTCCAGGTGACTGAACCTGTAGCAAGATGCCATTGGAATGGTGCACATTCACTGCAACTTTCTGGGTGTGTAGTAGAGGTTAGCCAGTATTTTAAGCTGTTAAACTTTGAGGTCGACTATACAGGTGGCTGTTTTGGAGAACTGCCAGATTTTGGGCCAGTCCCAACAGTTTGCATCTTGACCTAGTGCAGTTGCCCATCACTCCATCTCTGAGGCTTGTCCATGGATCTTCCAAAGCAAAATATCACTGTGAGGTTAATCTGTTATTTTTGAAAAGAGTATTAAGTTATAGTTCAAACCACCTCTGGAGATGACAACTCACTCTTTGAATAATGTAATCAGCTTTTATTGCATTTCATTATGCCCCAACTGGTGACAGTCTGTGCGAGGTGACTGAGCCAGTGCCTTGCTTGCCAACTGGTCCTTGTCAGCTGCAGGCAAGGCACCAGATTGCTCACCCTGCACAGACGGGAGAATGGCACAGTAGAGACTTGGTCTCTGGAGAATGCCAACACGGCTCTATCTACTTACCATGAAACAAAATTAATTAATTTAAAAAGAATAGTAATACAGCCTAATGAACGGAAGCCTTTGGGGCAGTAACTGTTTATTTTTATTTATTAATTAAAGGAATTGGAATTACAATCTTTGAGTCAAGGGCTACTTTGCAAAGGCTCCACGTCATATATACATTACATACATGAAATACAAGAACTAACAAGATATACAATAATAAATATACAGAGAACACACCAGAAAACATACATTGCAAGTTCAGAGACGTTATATACAATAAGAGGCATATAATGAGGACAAGTTACAGTTTAAGGGTAGAAAGGACCACCCCATGTCAAATCATTATAAATCCAGCATGTACAATAACATTCACAGAAAATCAAAAGGTTATAGTCACAGGCAAGGTGGGGAGGGAGAAGGACTAAGCATAGTCACAATTGGAGTGGGAGAGAATTTCAGCACAGAGTAGGGTTTTAAATGGGCCTAGTCACTGTTCCTGAGTGATGGCCAATGGCATTTCATTCAACCAGAGAGGGGCCCTGTAATAAAAGGAGCATTGGCCCAGAGAGGTCATGCAGTAGAGTACCGGGGGCAAGCTAGCAAGGAGCTCCGTATAAACCATAACTGAGTGGAGGGCTGAACAAGGTAGCAGAGATCTGGGGGAGTGGTGTTTAGGGAGAGCTTCCTAGCAAGGAGACAGGTCTGGTACCTGAGTCTGCCTTCAGAGTTAAACCGGTTGGTGCATTTAAAGAGCTCACAGGTGTGTCCAACGGTTGCATCCAGTGACTAACCAGCAGACTTTATTTAGGGAGATCATGATTCGAAGCAGAGCAGTGGGGTCAGCTGTGCCATAGAGAACAATCCCGTAGTCAATAAGGGAGAGCACTGATGATGTCACGGCAAGACCTAGGGCATCTGAAGGCAGACACCCCCTGTGCCTATATAGGAGACCTAGTCTGGAACTGATAGGTGAGGTGCACTGAGCAGACTGATGTGATCGCAGTACATGAGAGAGGTGCCAAGGGTGATGTCCAGGTATTTAAAAGTGGGCACAAGGTCAAGGGGGAAGCCCTGGACATTAATGCTGTTGAGGGGGAAATTTTTAAGCTTATTTTGTCTGTGGGTGAAAAGCATGGCCTTGGTCTTTTTGTAATTCAGGACAAGACAGTGCCCTGAGAACCAGGCCTCGGCTTCAGAAAAAGAGCTTTGCAGGGAGGATTGAATGGAGTGGAGGTCCGAGTGATGTCAAATATAACCACATCATCAGCATACAGAAGCATTTGTCCCGAGCAGGCCTTTGGGAGAGTATTCACGTACATGCTAAACAGGAGGGGGCCCAGTACTGAGCCTTAGAGGACTCCCAAAAGTACTGGTTTACTGTGCGAGAGTGTGGAGTTTAACTTGACACTCTGTGTTCTGTCACTGAGGTACCTTTTAAACCACATGGTAGCATCCAGGAACAGGCCCATGCAATGCAGGGACTGGATTAGGAGTGTGTGGCTGACAGAGTTGAGCGCCTTGGTCAAGTCAATATATGCAGATCAAACTAGGTGCCCTCTATCAAGGGCTTTGCTTATAAAAGTGGTGTATTCAAGAAGGGCAGTTGTAGTACTGTGGTCCTTCCTGAAACCATGCTGTTCAGGGCAGAGAAGGTCGTATTTAGTAAGATAGAGAGTTGATTCAACACTATTTTTTCTAGCACCTGGGGCGCAGAATAGAGATGGGGCAGTAGTTGCCAGGGGCAGTGCAGTCCCCACTTTTTAATACTGGGGTGATGACAGCTGCTTTCCAGTGAGAGGGGAATTGTCCGTGACAAAGGGACTGGTTTAGGATGTCAGTGAGTGGGGAGATAATCGAGTCTAAGCTGAGGAGGACTAGTTTTAGGTCCAGCGAGTCACTACTAAAGTGCGTTTTCCCCGAGGGCTTTGGTTAAATATGGTCTTGCCTCTAGGGGGTGATTGTTAGGAGCCTGAAAGCAGGGGTGGACGCTTTAAGGGGTGGGCTGGTGGGCAAGTCCAGGGCCGGGTCGAAGAAGTTAGAGGGAAGGACACCGCCAAGATCAGAAAATGCAGTGTTGAGGGTATCAGCAATCAACATGGGGTCCTGGGAGAGTGAGCCATTTACTAGCAGCTGGGCCGGGGCAGATTTTCCGTTCAGTTCTTTAATGTTGTTAGCCCCAGGAGGAGGAGGAGTGTGTCTCCTGGTGGTGGGTAGCTTTGGCTTTCCGAATTTCCAAGGTACATTTGTTCCTAAGTTCTCTATAGAGTTGCCAGCCATGTGGTTTGCCCAATTCATTAGCTTTATGCCAATGATTGTCGCATTGCTTCATGAGCTCAAATAGGGCATGGGAGAGCCAGGGGGTGTCCTGACTTTTGGCTTTCTGTTTGGAGACTGCGGCATAGTGGTCACAAGCGGAGTTAAACGTGGAGATAAAGTAATCCAGGGCACTGTCAGTAGACTGTGCAGTGCTGATAGGGATCCAGTCACACTGCAATAGGTGTTGTTTGAGGTGCGAGAGAAATCCCTTTTTTAGGTGACGTATAAAGGTATATTTGGGTGGCTGTTTTGGGGTTTTTAGTGAGGACCATCTACAGAGGACTGGGAAAGTACTGAGACCTCAGATATGCAGGTGGGCCAATTAGTGAATATGAGGTCAATGACTGCGGAGGTGCCAGTTTTATGGTTTAGCCTTGTGGGGGACTGGACAACTTGGGTGAGGTCCAGTGATGTGACAGTGTCCTTGTAGGGGGCAGAGGAGGCTGCTAGCCAGTTGACATTGTAATATCACCCACTGGCAATGATTTCGCAGGAGGCGGGCTAGGCAGTTCATTACCGAGTCAAACGCTGGCCTTTGCTGCCGGGGGGGGGGGGATATAAACTCTCACTATGTGTAGGGCTTTGCCAAATGTGTCAGGTTGCAGTTTCACAGTGAGTACCTGTGCACTGTGGGATTGAGTGGGAGCACCAGGTACTAGAGAGGCCTGAAGGAAGAAGGTTTTTCCTTTGAAACGTTGACAAGGCAACATTTAACAATACTATCACCAACCGTGGCATAATAAAATGTGATAAAAGCCAACTATGTTGTTTGGTGAATGGGTCATTCTTTCCGGAGGCAATCTGAACATAGGAAGGCTTTGTCTGGAGCATGCTCTTCACTGCTGTTTCTCTTCGCAGGAGGTAGGCCACAATGGATTCCAGAAGGATATCAAGTTCTAGTTCCCAGGGTGAGCAATTTTCCTTATGTAGCTGTCCCTTCCAATGTGCTCAGAGGAAATGCTGCATTTGTAGATACTGGTACCTGGTGGTAGGTTGCAAGCAATTTGTAGTCCTATGTACAGTAGAAATCTTCCTTCTTGAAGGATATCTCGAACAATCAAAGACTTTTTTCTATTCCAAGTGGGGACCAGACGGGGTACATTCTAGGGTACTGAAAGAACTCAGGGAGGTACTGGCTGCACCTGACAGTCCTTTTCAACAGCTCACTAGAAACAGGTGTGGTTCCAGAGGACTGGAGAAGGGCAGATGTAGTCCCTCTTCATAAAAGTGGTAGTAGGGAGGAAGCTGAAAGTTATAGGCCAGCCAGTCTTACCTCAGTGGTGGGAAAGTTAATGGAAACACTACTGAAGGAAAGGATAGTGGATTGTCTTGAATCTAATGGGTTACAAGACCAGAGACAGGTCATGTCAAACTAATCTAATAGATTCTTTGATTGGGTGATGAAGGAATTGGCTCAGAGTCATGCAGTGGATGTGGCTTACCTAGATTTTAGTAAGGCAATTGACACTGTTCAATATAGGAGACTATACAACATCATCAGGGGTTACAGCTCTGAATGGGGTCAAGTAACAAGCAGGGTGCCCCAGGGCTCGGTGCTTGGACTCACACTTTTCAACATTTTTATTTCAGGGCTGCAAACCTCTGATAGGTCATGGATGTCAAAATATGTGGACGATAGTAAAACAGGTGCTGTTGTCAGCAATTCCAGTGATGGTCAGCAACTGCAAAATGATCTCAACTCAATAAATTCTTGGGCTGATACCAATAAGCTAAAGTTTAAAGTTGAAAAGTGCAGGGTCATGCACCTTGAACACAATAACCCACAAATACAGTATTACTTAGGAAATAACAGCACTTGCGGAAATGACAAATGAAAAAGATTTAGGGATAAATGTGACAAATGACCTATTCTTTAGCACTCACTCCAAAATCACTGTCCAAAAATGTCACAAAATCTTAGGCTGCATACTAAGGAATATCAAAAGTAGAGACCAACAGGTGATTGTGCCACTGTATTCATCTCTGGACAGGCCTCACTTGGAATACTGCCCTCCCTTTTGTGCACCACAAACTACAGGGGATGAATGTATACTGGAGAGGGTGCAACGAAAAATGACCAAAAAAAATCAATAATATGGCTGATAAATCTTATGACGATAGACTGAAGGCTTTAGGTCTGTATTCTGTTGAATATTGGAGATTAAGGGGTGATCTTTGCTATAATGCAATCTATAATGCAAGCAAAAATCAGTACTCATGGGAAACTATTGGCCTGCAGTTGTGTCATAAATCTAAAGTAACCAGGTCACATAGTAAACAGATCAGAGGAGACATGCACAGAACAACCAAAAGAGGGAAATGGTTTAGTCAGAAGATGGTGTCTGCATGGAATATGCTACCAGAAAATGCAGTTTCTTGAGGGACAAACAGAGAGAGAATAGCAGCAGCCCAAGGATGGACCCCTCGGGAACGCCGACCTTGATGGAGGCAAGACCCGATTTGGAACTACTTATTTCAACAAATTGCCATCTACCAGAGAGCGTGGGAGATGAGAAGCCCAAAGCAAGCAATTTCTCTGGCAGCAGGGTGTGATCTACCAGGTTGAATGCCTTGGTTAAGTCTATGACTATAGCTCCCCTGAGCATCCCCTTTGTCCACAGCTGTTCTGATGTCATTAGTCAGTTTTAAGGGAGCTGTAGTGGTACTGTGGCCATGCCTGAAACCATGTTGGCACAGAGTAATCTGCTTGGTTTGTTGCAGGAAGCCTTTAACCTGAGGTGTGAGTTTTCTCGAGAAGTTTGTTGAGAGTGGAGAGAACTGTGGTGGGCCGATAATTATCCATACATCTGGTGTCACCTTTTTTGTGTATGGGAACGACCCGAGCAATCTTCCAAAGTGCAGGCACAGACCCTGAGGCAAGGAACAGATTGAACAGTTTTGTGATGGGGGCCGCTATGAAATGGGCAGCCAGCTTAACAAACCTTGGTAAGAGTCCATCCGAGGCAACAAAGCCACAGTCAGGGATGGATCTGAGAAGTTGAAAAACATCTTTCTTGGTGACCGGCTTGAGGTCGAGGCATGGGGAGCTTAGGGACAAGGGGTCCACAGGAGAGGTCGAATCATGATCAAACTGGCAGGAGAAATGGGATAGGTCTGAGAAGTGAGCATTTAGGGCATTAGCAATTGTAACTAAGTTATTGCAGTTGCCATCCAGGGTCATGCCAGTTATAGATGAATTAGTACCTTGTTCCATGCAGGATTTCACGTGGTTCCAAAAACTTTGGGGGTCACGAGTAGATGTACAAAGAAGTTGTTGGTAATAGGCACTTTTGGCATTGTGTATAGCTTTCTTGCATTCCTTCCTGAGCTGTCTGTATGCGGTCCAGTCCGAGTGACCCAGGGTGCATTTAGCATTGGACCATGCTTTATCCCTCCTTTTCATTAGTGTAAGTAGTTCACTGTTAATCTTTCTGGTCAGGGACCCTCTGATATCCCGCTTGGGGGACAAACACATCTTGGAGGTTAAGAAGGGTGGTATGTAGGAAGCTGAATTCTTCATCTACATCAGTGGTTTGATAGAGTGGGGACCAGTCAATGAGTTGGGTGACCCAAGCCAGGGGATCTATAGTCTAGGCCAGAGAAGTCTCGGAACTGGATTTCTTTGGGAGGAGGTTTATGAGAGCGAGCAACCAATAATCAAAAGACAGGCACGTGGTCACTGATAGCATTGGGCAGCATCCCGACGTTTGTTATCCTATCCTTCCTGTCCTTAGTGGAAAGGAAGGAGAGGAGAGGAGGAAGAAAGAACCAGAGATCAAGTAGGGTCTTCAGTGAGATGGTAGGTAGGGAAAAATGGGCAGACTAGATGGGCCTAGTGGTCCTTATGTGCCGACAAATTCTATGTTTCTATGTGATTTTACTGCCATTTGGTGTGAAATTTCTGTTCCATAGGATAGGTTGATCTAGATTACAGTTTAGGGATGCTTTAGTTAGTTTTAATAATCTAAGAAGGATTTGGTGGGTGTTTCCCATTGGTGCCTCTGATAGAACTGTCGGGGCGGAACATGTATGAGTGCTTCTATGTTGAAGCCTTTGCCTAGGCAGAGATGCTTTTCTAAGGTCACCCATTCTGGGATGTAAGCAGGGAGATCTCTGTTTGTGTTACAGTTGTTCCATTGGCTTGCACTCATGAGTTGGGAGGCCCAGTGGTATGAGGACATGTCTGGTACCTTGAGGTCATCTTTGGCTGGAAGTCTGGCAATCCTCTGTAGTGCACACCGGGGTCTTCTATGCCCCCATACGAATTCCAATACAAGTTGTTGTATACTTCTGATCCCTATGGCTGGGATGATAGTGCGTAACACTGACATAGTAAACGACTCTGGGAAGGGCGATCATTTTTATAGCTGCAATTCTTTGACCCATGGACAATGGTAGCTTGTGCCATCGTATTAAGTCTGTTTGCAGCACTCTGTACATCTCCTTGGTGTTCAGCTCCACCATGTCTTTAGGTTTAGGGCATACCTAGATACCCACGTAGTGGATGGCTTTTTTTTGCCATATTATTCTGAAACGCTTGACTTCCTGTCTGTTGCATTTGTTATTTAGTGGCAGGATTTCAGATTTGTTGGAGTTCAATTTGTATCCGGATATAGTACTATAATGAGTGAGAATTTTAACAGTGTGAGGGATAGAGATGGCAGGAAAAGAGACAGATAAGAGCACATCATCCTCGTACGCTACAGATTTCTGCTCTAAGCCAGCTACCTGGATGCTTTGCATGTGGGCATTTGCTGTAATTTTCCACAGGAGAGGTCCCAGTGCCAGGTTAAAGAGGGAGGGAGATAGAGAGCAGCACTGCCTAATTCCTCTGCTCAGTGAGAAGTTCCCAGAGATAAGGCCATTTGTGCAGATTGCTGCCACCTGTCTTGTGTACATAAGTTTTGCCAGTGCTGCACAGACCAGGGGAATGCAAAACCTCACCATCGCCCAGAAGAGGCAAGGCCATTCCAGCCAGTCGAAAGCCTTCTCAGCATCAAGAGTGATAAGGACTGTGGTATGATCCAGATGTTCAGCAGCCATGAAAACATGTGTCAGCTTTCTGGTACTGTTGGTGATGTAGCAGCCTAGCATAAAGCCCATTTGAGATGAGTTCACCAGAGTGGGGAGAACTTTTAGAAACCAGTTGGCCAAGAGTTTTGTATCAATGTTGAGTAATGTTACTGGCTGGTAACTAGTGCACAGTGTAGGGTCCTTCCCCAGCTTAGGGAGGACCGAGATGAGGCCCGATCTTATGGTTTCAGGGTAGGACGACTTCTTTTAGTGTTTAAGCATAGACTTCCTTCAAGATTGGAGCCAACTCCTTGGCCAATATACAGCAACATAAAAATCTAGGGAGAACCCATCGTTCTCAGGTGCTTTCACTTTGGGAAGAGATTTGACGGTGGCATTTATCTCCGCGGTGGTGAGGTCAGCTCCCAGCTTTTTCACCTGTTCCTAAGTTATGGCAGGGGTATCCCTTCTAGGAAGCTGTCATAGAGTTCTATCAGGGGATTGTCCCATGGAGGTGTATAGAGTTTCATAAAATTTGATGAATTCTTCATTGATACTTCCCTGGCTGGAGGTGAGCTGTGTAGATAGCTCACTTTGAAGGGCCACGATTGTTGATTTTTGCTGTTCCTGCTTCATCCTTAATGCTAAGATTTTTGTGGCTCTGGAGCCATTTGTGACGTATGTCTGCTTGGCTTTTTTATGTTGGAACTTGACTGGTTCCAGTAAATTCTTGTTATATTTTTGTTTCACCTTGCCAGGTTTCATCATCTCCGAGGTTTTTAGGCGCTCTACAGCTTCAACAATCTTGGCAATCAGTTCCACACTTTGGGCTACAGCTTCATTTTCCTTCTCACTCCCAAGGTAATCAGTTTGCCACTGACACTGCACTCGAGAGCCTCCCAAATGTTGGTCCAGGAGGTTTATTTTTTATTTATTGAAAAATTGGTAATAACCTTTGAGCACAAATTCCTCATCTGCAAAGGTTCAACGTCAAATTGGAGAACAACACATAGAAACATAGATTCAAACAACATGAAGTCTTGCTATATTCTGACATATGCAGTGAGTCCCAACCTTCGAACTGCTCCGGAGGTGAAAGAGTCAACTTTCCATGCCATGCATGGAACGCTGAGCCCGAGCTCAGTTGAAACTCTGTCTGTTGTTCTTCAAACTCAAACCGTCAGATTCTTTACTCCGCCTCACTGAACAGTCGCTCCGGAGATTTCTCCTTCTGCTCGGTTCATTTTATCGGTTAAAGTATTGTTTTTCTCAGTTTTCGACCGAATTTAAACCGCAACCAGTCGGTTCAGGCTCTGTCTGTGGTATTTGTGAGTACTAGATAGGTTTACATTAATTCTCTTCTGTGTGGAACTTGTAAACTGTTTATCGGTTCGGTTTGAACTGATCAGGTTGTTTAAAATATCTTAATCTGTGATTTAGAGTGTGGTTACCGGTTCTTATCGGTTCTAAAAAAAAAAAAAAAAAAAATGGATTTTATTACGGTTTTTTCCACGACCCGTGACACGGTTGGGAACCGATAAGAGGGTCTTGCCTGGCGGATTGCCATAAACGGGTAAGTTTGGTTAGGACTGGCATTATGTCTGAGAAACCCAAAAGAAAAACTGGCCCACTGGGTTTCAACACTGCAGTGTGTGTGGGGAAGTCTTTGCCAAGGCTGACCCCCACACCACCTGTGTTTATTGTCTGGGGTTTGACCACCTCAATGAAGACTGCAAGATTTGTAAAAATTTTCCTGCAGCTACCCTGGAAAAGAGAGTTGGTAGGCTCAGGGAAGGGAGGCCAAAAAGTCCGCTGAACCGGATGACCAGCCCTGTTCAGTTCCAACCGAACCAGAGGGAGTGCCCTCTGACCAGGGTGAGACTTCCTCGGGCAAAAGGAGACTCGACTCTGAGGAGTCGGTTCCAGCAAAAAGGACTAGGAAATCAGCTGGTGCAGAGCCAAAACTTTCCTCTCCAACCGCTGAAGAAATAGCCAAAGCGATTAAAATTGTCCAGTCGCTTTCCCCGGTTCCAACCGAACCGGCACCATCAGGTAAGCGCCTGGTTCGGCCGGTTCCACCGGTTCAAGAGTATGATTTAGAGGAATATTATGAACCGGAGGAGAGGGAAGAGGAGTATGAGGAGAGTGAATGTGCCCATTGACCCGGACATCTCCCCAGACAGACCTTCAGGAGTGTCTCCTCCTAGGCTTTCTGAGTCCCCTTCTCATTTTATGTTTTATAAAAAAGTGGCTGAAACCCTCCAGCTCCCTATGGAGGAAGCTGTGGATGATCAAGAGGAGCCTGACTATGTGGAAATGATGGATATCCCAGCTGCCTAGGAGACTGTCTATTCCTTGCATAAATCTTTGGGAAACAGACATTTAAAATTCTAAAACTCCTCACACTATACCTCCTGTGGATAAGAGAATGGACAAGAGGTACACATTGTCAGGCTCTGATACGGAGTTCCTTTCACAACAATGCAGCCATGTTGGGGTAGTGCAGGCTGCAGCCTGTGACAAGGCAAATATTCCCTTGGCTTCACACCCCCGGACAAGGACTCCAGGAGGATTCATGCCATGGCAAAGAAACAGTACATGGCAGCATCCTTGGGACTCAGACAGGCAAATTATATGGCTTATGTTGCTAGATATCAGAAATCCAGATGGGATACTGTTATGGCTCTAGCGAAACAGGTCCCTGGCCAGCTTGCCAAGGAGCTGGAGCAGGTGGCTGCTGATGGTATTGAGGCATCCAAGGTGCAATTCCATGCTGCACTGGACTCAAATGATGCGTCATCAAGAGTCATTGCTACATCTGTGGCACTTCACAGAATGGCTTGGCTCAGATGTACTAGCCTGTCACAGGATACCAAGACTAAGGCCATGGATTTTCCTGTTGTGGGTAATTCCCTGTTTGGGGAGCAGACAGAGAATTACATGAAGAAAATGGATGAGTATAGGACCACTTATAGGAGTGCACAGGCCAAGGAAAGGCAGGCCACTCCTCAAAGGCAGCTTCCCAGGGGCAGGGGCAGGCCTTTTCATAGGCCTTTTTACCAAGCCCAGGCCTCCTCTTCTGCTTATGCCCAGAGGGGGTTCTTTAGAGGGAGAGGCAGACGGGGTGCAAGCAGGCCTGCATCCAACCCTCAGCCCAAAGCCCTTGCCAAGCAGGCACCCTGATGGGGTTGCCAGGGCCGATTCTCAACTACCTGTAGGGGGCAGGCTGGCTTACTTTGTCCAGGACTGGGAGTCTCTGACATCAGACAAGTGGGTCCTGGAAGTAGTAAGCCAGGGACTGGTTCTCAGCTTCAAAAAGTTTCCAAAGATGAGAACCAGATCCTTTCCACCTGCAAATCCACCAGAGGCACTTGCCCTAGAGGCAGAGGTCTCTTCCCTCCTGGCTCTCAGAGCTGTGGAAAGGGTTCCACCCCTACACCAGGGCAAAGGGTTGTACTCCAGGTACTTCCTTACCCCAAAAAAGACAGGAGAATGGTGGCCCATCCTGGAGCTCAGATACTTGAACAAGCACCTTTTAAAACCAAAATTCAAAATGGTGACTCTGGGAATTATTCTACCCTCTCTAAGGCCAGGGGACTGGCTAGCATCCCTGGACCTCAAGGATGCCGATCTTCCATATTCTCATCAGAAGCTCCCATCGAAAGTACCTCAGGTTCGAGCTGCCCTCAGGCCATTACCAGTTCAGAGCAATGCCCTTTGTCCTCACCTCTGCTCCAAGGGTATTCACAAAATGCCTGGCAGTAGCAGTTGCTTCTCTAAGAAGGCAAAAAACTGCCATCTTCCCTTACCTGGACGACTGGCTCATGGTAGGCCAGTCCCCAGACCAAGTAAAGTTACACCTACAGATAACTCGGCAACTGCTCACCTCTCTAGGTTTCCTTCTGAATCTTTCAAAGTCAGTTCTAGAGCCTGTCCAGCTTCTCACCTTCATAGGCGCAGAACTGAACACAGAGAAAGCCAGAGCCTTCCTTCCTTTGGACAGGGCAAGGACCCTGGTCTCTCTGGCCTCCTCATTCACCCTGCAGGTGTCTCGACCAGCAAGGCATTTTCTACAGCTCCTGAGGCACATGGCTGCTTCTACAGCAGTAGTGCAGGGAGCAAGATTTCAGATGAGGGACATTCAATTCCATTTGACAGCCTTTTGGTCTCAAAGGAAAGACCCTCTAACCAAATTGATCCCAGTGACTCGAACCCTGATCCGGGCCCTACAGTGGTGGCAGGATCAGAGCAATCTCAGACAAGGGGTTCCTTTTGTTACTCAGTCTCACTCCTTAATCCTTACTGCAGATGCATCCCACTTGGGGTGGGGAGCTCACATGGGCGACCTCACTACCCCAGGGTTGTGGTCCCCTCAGGAATTTCTGCTCCACATCAATCTGTTGGAACTCAGAGCAGTTTTTCTAGCACTTCAAGCTTTTTCCAAATCTGTTCAGAACAAAGTTGCACAGGTCAGAACAGACACCACCACCACAATGTGGTACATCAACAAGCAAGGGGGCACTCTGTCTACGGCCTTGTGCACCGAAGCAATGAAGTTGTGGTCTCTGGCTTATTCCCTGAACACCTCCCTTACGACAGTTCACCTCCCAGGCAAGGACAATGTCCTGGCAGATGCTCTCAGCAGGATTTCCCAGGGCCATCACGAATGGTCATTGGATCCCTGGTCTTGGAGGTGGTATTTGCCGAATGAGGGCACCCAGATAGATCTTTTGCAGCCCCAGACAATCACCAACTTCCCTTTTTGCTGCAGGCCCCAGTGTTGGGCTCAGTCCTCTGGATGCCTTAGTTCTCAATTGGGAAGGAAGTTTCTCTATGCTTTTCCCTTCCTCTTCTGTTCAAAGTGCTAGTCAAAATCAGATCTCAACCCTGCAAGATGATCCTGATTGCTCCAGATTGGCCCAGACAACCCTGGTATCCACTCCTACTGTCCTTAGCAGTCCCTCTTTCCCTGTGTCTTCCCAGGAATCACAACCTGTTAACCTGTGCTCAGGGGAGGGTTTGGTACCCGAACCTCAAATCTCTCAATCTCAAGGCCTGGCTCTTGAAGAGTTAAGAGTTTGCTGATTTACACCTCTCCCAAGGTGTAATGGATATCCTGAAGGCTTCTAGAAAGCCTTCCACCAGTGCTACTTATAATTCCAAATGGAAGAGGTTTTCCATATGGTGATCGGGAAAGCATATTTCCCCAGAATCTGCTGATTTACCCACAGTCCTGGATTATATGGTCCACTTAAATACCTTGGGGCTGAGACCAGCTACCCTAAAAGTGCATCTGGCAGCTGTGTCTGCTTTTATTTCAGCAGGTAAGCCCTCTTCTCTTTAGCTCATCCTGTATTCTCCAAGTTTTCAAGGATTGCTTCACACCAACCTCCATTCAGGGACCCTGCCCCTGCTTGGGACCTTAATGTTTGCATTGCTCAGCTTATACAACCTCCCTTTGAGCCTTTGTCTTCAGCAGAGCTTAAGTACTTGACTTGGAAGACTGTGTTTCTGGTAGCCATCACTTCTGCAGACGATAAGTGAATTACAAGCTTTGTCAGTGGAGCCTGATTTTATCTCCTTCATAGAGATAAGGTGGTCCTCAGGACTAACAGGAAGTTCTTGCCTAAGGTGGTTTCAGATTTCCACCTTAATCAATCTATATCTCTTCCAGTGTACTTCACTGACCATTCCTCCTCTGGCGAGAGGAGGCTGCACAGCTTAGATGTGAAGAGAGCCCTTAGTTACTACATAGAGCGTACCACGGGTCACAGGTTTGACTCCCTCCAACTGTTCCTCACTTATGGTGAGGTTGGTAAAGCGAAACCTGCCACTAAAAGATCCATTGCCAGGTGGATTGTCTCTTGTATCCAATTTTGCTATGAAAAACTGGGTAAGGTTCCTCCCTCAGGCCTGAGGGCTCACTCTACCAGAGGTACAGCTACTTCCCTGGCTGCTGCCAGGGACATCCCTATTCTAGAGATATGTCAAGCAGCTACCTGAAAACAGTTCACACTTTTACCAAGCATTACTCCCTGAGATCCAGGCTAGGAGTGATGTCTCGGTTCTGCACAGCTGTGCTTCAGAGCCTATTTCCTAAGTAGGTTCTGTCCTCCTCCATGGAGGTACTGCTTTGAAAGTTCATATATCAGAATATAGCAAGACTTCATGTTGTTTGAAGAAAAATACTCACCTTAGTAATGTTGTTTCTTCTAATGGAGTCTTGCTATATTCTGACCTCCCCGCCTGCCCCTCTCAGAACCTCTGTTTTGGGATGTGGGTGGGCAGTGCAGTGTTGGCACTTAGTAGTTGCCCACCTTGTTTTTCACCCCTCCTTTCTTGGGATGACATGGTGTTGTGTTTTTCATTTTTTGGGTCTCCTGACTTGAGTCTTTGTTTTGGGACCAAAAAAATGTGTTCTTATGTTTAGTAGCCAGTTGGCTAGTGTAGGTTTACAGCTTCCACAAAGGACCTCAGTGAGTTTAGCTCATAAAGATCTGACGGTTTGAGTTTGAAGAACAGACAGACAGAGTTTCAACCGAGCTCGAGCTCAGCGTTCCATGCCTGGCACGGAAAGTTAACTCTTTCACCTCCGGAGCAGTTTGAAGGTTGGGACTCACTGCATATGTCAGAATATAGCAAGACTCCATTAGAAGAAACAACATTACTAAGGTGAGTAATTTTTTCTTTTGTTGGCAGATAAGGACCGCTTGGCCCACCTAGTCTGCCCATTTCCCTACCTATTGAATAAGCTGCATCTCCTAGATAACCAGCAGCCTACTTCCTCCTAGGCCCCCAATATAATTGCCTTATGTCTGTCCCATGCATTCTTGAATTCCCCTACTGTTTTTGACCCCACAACCTCCTCAGGAAGGCTGTCCCATGCATCCACCACCCTCTCCATAAAAAAAAGACTTTCTCATGTTGCCCGTGAGCCAACCCCCCTCTGTTTTCAAATTGTGCTGCCTTGTTCTTGCGCATCTCTTTTTCTGAACTATGCTACCCTCTTGGACTTTGTTGATTCTTTTGAGGTACTTGAAAGTTTCTATCCTGTCCCCCTCCTCCTTTCCTCAAGGGTATATATATTAAGCTCTTTTAGTCCCTCTTCATAAAGCTTCTGGTGCAGACCCTGCACCATTTTGGTTGCCCTCCTCTGTACTGCCTCCATCCTGTCTATGTCCCTGTGGAGATGGGGTCTCCAGAACTGCACACAGTACTCCAGACGGGGTCTCACCAACTGTCTGTACAGAGGGGTAACAACTTCTTGCTTTCTTCTGGTGATGCCTCTCTCTACGCATCCTAGAATCCTCCCAGCCCTCCTAACTGCCTTCTCACATTGCTTGCCTACCTTAAGGTCATCTGATATGAGTACCCCCAGGTCTCTCTCCATTTCTGTTGCTGTTAGTACCTCCCCCCCCCCACCCATTGTGTATTCTTCTCCTGGGTTTTTGTTTCCCAGGTGCATTACTTTGCACTTCTTTGCACTGAAACTAAGCTGCCATACTCTTGATCATTGCTCCAACCTTGCCAAGCCCCTTTTCATCCTTTCCACCCTCCCTTGTGTATCAATACTCTTGCAAATCTTTGTGTCATCTGCAAAGAGGGATACTTTTCCTTCCAGCCCCTTCACACTGTCATTTATAAAGACATTAAAGAGTACCAGTCCCAGTACTGAACCCTGCGGTATCCCACTAGTAACTCACCTTTCTCCTGAGTGTGCTCCATTTACTATTACCCTCTGCGTCCTGTTGCCCAGCCAATTTGTTACTCAGGCTACCACCATGGGACCGACTCCCAGGCTCGCTAATTTGTTTAATCTTTTGTGTGGTACAATGTCAAATGCCTTGCTAAAGTCTAAGTAGGCCATATCTACAATCCCTCCCTGGTCTACTACTTTGGTCACCCAGTCAAAGAAATCTAAGCAACATCTTACTCCAGAAGCCCTGACTGTCTCCGTTCAGAGCTCTGTTTTCTCCATTATTGACTATGGGCTTCTCATCCATGGCTCTACCCCCGCTACCGCTCTTAGACACATATCCACCTCCCTCAATAAGGCCTGCCGACTTCTCACTGGATCCCACCACCTCACACATACATGCGACCTATGCACAAACTGAATGACTGCAACTCACCAATCAGATAAAGTAACTAACCTGCACCATGGCGAAGAAAATAACTATGAGCCTTGCACCCCCTGGAGTGTGTGCAGTCCTGCACCCTAGCAATAACCCCCACTCAACTAGGGGGTCTGAATCACAGCTCCTGCAGGTTCCATGTTGTCGTACCTCACAAGGTCAAAGATCTTTTGCCTACAGGGCGCCCAACTGGCTAAATGGTCTAAACAGTTACATCTCTTCCATGCCTACCCTAGGTGCATTTAAATCAAGGCTACGCCTCTCTCTCACTGCCTCTAGCTCCTGTGACTGCCTCCACAAGCTGACCCCATGAATATTTCATTGACCATATGTAGTTCTCTCTCCGATTAGCACCTGAATACCCCTCAACATGCACTTCCCCATGTTATGTCTGCGACAATGCCTCTGGCTGCACTCCTCCTCCTCTATAGCTCTCCAGCCCCCTCTTCTCTTCCTTCCTCTTGTCCTCTATCATCTCTGCACCTCATCTGCTATCTCCTTGTAACCTAGCCTCCAAAACCTCTTTTGTTTCTCAGATGCTTTGTTACTCTGTTTAGCTTACACTTTTGTAACCTTGTCCTATGTATTGAATTTGTAATCTGACTTACACGTCTTATGTTTTGAATTGTAACCTGATGTGGAACCTTTGTAAAAGAGCCCTGGCTCAAAGGTATTGTAATCCTAGACCTAATAATAAAATAATAAATAATAAAAATAATTAGTCGCCTGACATGACCTTGCTGCTGTGAATCCATGCTGCCTTGGGTCCTGTGCCCCGCTGGCCTCTAGGCACTCAACAATTCTTTCTTTCTTTCAGAAGTGATTCCATCATTTTCCCTACCACTGAGGTCAAACTAACAGGTCTGTAGTTTCCTGCCTCTGCCTTGCTCCCACTCTTGTGAAGGGGGATCACATCTGTCTTCCTCCAGTCCTCGGGTACCATGCCATCCTCCCATGATTTGTTAAAAAGGGTAGTCAGTGGTGCCACTAGGTCTCCCCTTAGTTCTTTTAGAATTCTGGGGTCAATCCCATTGGGTCCCACTGCCTTATCCACTTTAAGTTTTGAGATTTCATTCAGGACCCTTTCTTCTGTAAATTGACTGGTATCAACCCTCTGCCCAGAGTGCTTCTCTTGTTTGGTTTAGGTACCTTCCCCTCTTCTTCTTTAGTGAATACTGAGCAAAAGTACTTGTTCAGTATCTCTGCCTTCTCACTGTTACTCTCTGCCCACCCCAACCCCCTCCCCTTTATTTATCCTCATTATCCCTCCCTTGGTCTTTCTTTGTTTCATAATGCGTCTATAAAAGGTTTTATCCCCCTTCCTAACTGAGCTGGCTATCTTTTCCTTGGTTTGGGCATTTGCTCTACTGACTGCCTTCCCCACTTCCCTTTACACTAATTGATACAGGTCTCTGTCCTGCTCCTTCTGTGATTCCTTATACTTCCTGAATGCAATCTTTTTCTCCCTAACCTTCCTTGCTGCCTCTTTTGAGAACCACAGTGGTTTTCTAGTTCATTTTGTTTTCTTTATTTGTTTCACACAAAGGCTTGTTGCCTGTATGAGGGCAGTTCTGATTTTTCCCCATTGTTCTTCCACCCCTCCTTCCTGCCCATTTGCTGGTGCATTCCTTAGGCATTCCCCCATTTTGCCAAAGTCAGCCCTTCTAAAGTCTAGTACCCTCGCTTCTGTATGGCTTGACTCCATGGTTGTGTTTATCGTGAACCACGCTGTGTGGTGGTCACTTGTTCCCAGATAGCAACCCACTTCCAAATCTGTGATCCTCTCTCCATCCCCATTTGAGAGCACCAGGTCCAAGATTGCTCCTTCTCGAGTGGGTTCCAACACTAGCTGCCTGAGGCATGCCCCCCTGCAGGGCATCGAGGATGACCCTACTCTTGGATGTGGTTGCAGTAAATGTGCTCCAGTTAACATTCGGCATATTCAGGTCCCCCATCAACAATATCTCCCCTTTTTCTGCCATTCTAAGGATGCCTTCTATCATTTCCTTGTTCATCTCCTCCCCAAGACGGGGGTCTGTATGCAACCTCTGCGTGGACTGCGGTGCCACTACCTGTCTCCAAGGTGACCCACAGTGCCTCCTCTCCTCCCCAATTACCCTTCAGTTCCATTGCTTTGATCCCTTCCCTTGCGTAGAGAGCTACTCCTCCTCCTCTTTTACTCTCCTTGTCCATCCTGTAGATTGTGTACCCTGGTATGTTGATATCCCAGTCATAGCTCTCTGTGTACCATGTCTGTCACTGCCATGATATTCAGGTGTCCCTCTTCCATCAAGGCCACTAGCTCAGGAAGCTTTTTACCCAGACTACAGGCACTGGTACTCATTGCTCTCCATTTTATGATGGCCCCACCCTTTTTTGCTCTATCCCTGCCCTTAATGCCTTTGCCTCTTTCTCCATTTACCCCTGTCCTACTCCCTACTGACCCCTGTACCTTGGTGTTTTCCTCGCTAACTACCCTGTTTTGTTGGGGGGAGGCTGGGAATTTCCTGCTTCACATCAGTGCTTCCCCCCTTGGCTAATTTAAAAGCTTGCCAATAAAGCATTTAAACCTATCACCTAGGAGCCTGGTTCCCCTCCTGGACAGATGCAGACCATCATGCCAGTATAGGCCCGCATCCCTTCAGGTGGACCCCCAGTCAAGCCAAAAACCCTGTGCTCTGCACCAGTTTTTCAACCATTTGCTGAACTGCATGGTGTGGAGTACCCTAGCCTCACCCATGCCATAGACAGGCAGCACCTCAAGAAGGTTACCATGTGTGCTACCTGTCTAAGGCCCCTCCACAACTCCATAAACTCCTCCTGCACTGCTCTGATCCCATGCTCAGCTAGATCATTTGTCCCAAGGTGGACAATGATTGCTAGCTCCCTCTCCCGTGCCCCGCAATCCTGAGGATTTGCTTCCTGTCCCTCCAAGCCATGGCACCGGGTAGGCACCTTACCCCGTTCTAACCCCTAACAACGGAATCCTCAAACAGAGCTGCTTCCTTCCCCTGTGGTGTCCCCTTGCCTCTCTCCTGAGAGTCTCACTTGTGAAGGTTCCCTTCACATGGAAGACTAGCAATAGTAAGCTAAAGTGGAGCCTAGTCACAGGTGTTACAGTTTGGGAAATTACATAGAGGTATAACATGATACAGTACAATACAGAATATTCACACAATTGTGCAGGTTAAGGAAATCAGAGGTATAACATGTTACAGTATAGTACAGAATACTCAATTGTACAAACAACCAGGCTTAGGGATTGCAAAGAGGTAAAACATGGTAAAGTATATTACAAAAATATACACACAATTATATAGACACCCCAGCGTGGCTTTAAGTAACTGGACAGCAGGTGGCAGAAATAAGTCTGATTGAACAGTCATAGTCATAGGTTTCCTCTGGTGTGCTGTGGAATAGAAAGTCTTGTATATGCTACCTGATCTTCTCCTGGTGTTCCTCTTGGACAATGGTAAAACCGTTAAAATGCCATCTTGGGGACATTTTTATACTGGTTTCTAGCTTCACCAGCAATTCTACCATAGCGTGGTCTGAGATGCTCGTTTGAAGCATGGTAGTAGAGAGGGAGTTAAGGATAAGCTCTTTGGGATGAACCAATAATTCAGTTTGTGACGCTGTTTTTAGGAATACTAGAGTGGAAGGTGAATGTCCATTTGTGTGGTTTAAGAATCTCCATACGTCAATTAGCTGGTATTCCTTAAGGGTTCCAGTCAACATGTGGGATTCACTGGTTATCGGTCTGTTTGGGTTAGTACCATCTTCCACTGAGTTTAGCACAAGGTTATAGTTTCTTCCCATGACAATGGTGTGATCTAGATACTGGGCAAGCTGGTTGGCCAAGTCTGCAACAGGTTTGGGCTACTGGCGATAGGGCCATAGATGTTCACTAGTGCCAGAGCAACCCTGCTACTATTAGTATTCTGCCCTCTGGATGTCTCCAGACTCCTTTGGTAGAGAATTTGAGGGCTCAATGTATAAGGATTTGTACACCACCTTTTTTGTTGTGGACACCTGCTCCATACGAGAGTCCTACCCAACTTCTCATTTTGTGTGCATCATCCAGTTTCATACAAGTTTCTTGTAATGCTGTAATGTGATTTGGATGTTATTTCTCTACGTGTATAATGATTTGCTGTCACTTTGGGCCAATCTACATCCCCTTCACATTTCACGACATTAGGTGTACGTGGATGTCACCCATGATCTAGCGTGATTTGATGAAACACAGAAACATACAATAGAATGTGACAGCAGATAAGGGCTGCTTGGCCCACCTTGTCCGACCATTTTTTTTAACCTTCATTTTTTGCTGCAGGCCCTACTTATTCTACAGTACCATCTCCCCTTACCTCTATGATTCCCTTGTTCCTGTCCCAGGCATTTTTAACCCACCACTGTTTTCGCCTCCACCTCCGCTGGAAGGCTGTTCCAGGCATCCACCACCCTTCATGTAAGAAGTACATCTTCATATCCCTCATGAATTTACCCCCAGCTTCATATCATGCCCCTTGTTCTGCAGCACCTTTTTTCTGAAAAGTATCCCACTCCTGTACCTTATTAACTCCTGTGAGGTAGTTAAAGGTCCCTATCATATCCCCCCTCCTGGTTGTACATATTTAGCTCCTTAAGCCTCTTCTCATAAAAATCAAAAGAATAGCAATCCTAGCTCCCAACCGCTCAGTGTTTTAGGTAAAAACATTTAGTCCAAGCAGTAAATACCAGCACCACAGTCCATGTCAGAAAACTCTTTATTGAAGTGAAATAACACATCGACGCAGCTCGAGCCAACAACCTCAAACTGGTTCAGAGAAGAATACCACATCATCGCCATCACCTGATGAAGCTGTATTCTACAAAACCAGTTGAGGTTGTTGTCCCGAGCTGAAAGTTGTTCGTAGTTTTCTCAGTTCAGTGTTTCTGGCATTTGCTTCTTGGCTCTTCTCATAAGGCCATTAATGCAGACCCTACACCATTTTGGTAGCCCTCCTCTGGGCCGCCTCCACTTTGTCTATGTCCTTCCTGAGATGTGGTCTCCAGAACTGGACACAGTATTCAAGGTGGTGTCTTCCCAACAATCTATATAGGGGGAGCAACACCTTCCTCTTCCTTTAGGTGATACCCCTTCCCTATGCACCCCAGCATCGCACTAGCCCTTCCGACCGACTTCTCACACTGCCTGGCCACCTTCAGTTCATCTAATATTATTACCCCCAGGTCTCTATTCTGCTTGGTCTTTGACAGCACCACTCCGTCCATTTTGCACTCTGTTTCAGGGTTTCTATGGTGCAAGTGCATTATTGTGCACTTTGTTACACTAAAGCCCAGCTGCCATACCCTTGACCACTCCTCCGTCTTTTCTGGTCCATGCCCATCCTTTCTACCCCCCCAAAGTGTCCACTCTATTGCAGATCTTGGTGTCATCCACAAAGAGGCAGACTGTCCCTTCCAGTTCCTCCACTATGTCACTTATAAAGACATTGAAAAGGACCGGTTCCAGCACTGCTCCCTGAAGTACCTCACTGGTCACTCTCCCTTCCTCAGAGCAAACTCCATTTATCACCACCCCCTGTGTCCTATCCCCTAACCAGTTTATTACCCAGGTTACCACCTTATTACCCACCCCCAAGTTACTCAATTTGCTAACCAGACTCCTATATGGAACAGTGCTGAAAGCTTTGCTAAAATCCCAGTAGGCCAGGTCTACCGCTGCTCCCTGATCCAATTCCTTGGTCACCCAGTCAAAAAAATCTATCAGATTTGCTTGCCATGATTTTCTCCCCCTGTGAAACCATGCTGCCTTGGATCCTGTAATCCACTGGATACAAGATATTCCACAATCCTTTCCTATAGTAGTGTTTACATTAATTTACCCACCACTGATGTCAGGCTGACAGGCCTATAATTGTCCACCTCCTCCTTGCTACCACTTTTATGAAGTGGGACGACCTCTGCCGTTTTCCAGTCCTCCAGGACCATGCCGGTCTCCAGTGATCTGTTAAATAGCTCAGTCAGAAGTGCAGCTAGTACCACCCTGAGCAGCCTTGGATATAACCTGTCTGACCCCATAGCTTTGTCTACCTTCAGGCTAGTGACTGAGTGCCTTCTGGACTTTCTCCACAGAAAACAGACTAGTGTCCATTTCCCTCCCATCAAAGCATTTGACACTTTTTTGTGGCCCTTCCCCTTCCACTGTGAATACTGAGCAGAAGTATTTGTTCAAGATGTTTGCCTTTTCTAGATCTCCCTCCATGCATAGATCTCCCTCCGTGCGATCTCCCTCTTTAACTGTATAATCCCTCCCTGTCTTCCTTTTTTCACCAACATACCTAAAAAAAGTCATCCCCTTTTGATACTCCCAGAGTTATTCTTTCCTCAGTTCGCGTTTTTGCGTTCCTTACTGCTTTGCCCACCTACCTCTGTTTTCCCTGATCCACTTGCCTATCCTCCTCCTCCTCTCTCTGGGTCTCCCTATACCTTCTGATTGCTACTTTTTTAGTCTTTACTTTTTCTGCTACCTCTTTCAAGAACCACAGCAGTCTTCTCTTTCTGTTACTTTTGCTTACTTGCTTGACACAGAGGTTTGTTGCCTGCATTATGCCCTCTTTTAGTTTGGCCCACTGTTCCTCCACCCCACCAGATCATTCCTGAGTTTTCACCCATCTTTGTAAATCAGCACTTCTAAAGTCCAGGACCATCGCCATTGTGTGGCTGGATTCTGCAGCTGTTCTTATGTTGAACCACACTGTACGATGATCAGTGATCCCCAGCAGACTTCCCACCTTGATGTTCACAATGCTGTTCCTGTTACTAAGCACCAGGTCCAGTACTGCCCCATCCCAAGTGGGTTCACAAACTAGTTGCCTGAGGAATGGCCCCTGCTGGGAGTTCAGGATGTCCCGGCTTCTAGCTGAAGCTGCAGCAGGGAGACTCCAATCTACATCTGGCAGACTGAAGTACCCCACCAGCAACACCTCACCCTTTCAGCCATTTTGCTAACTACTTCTAACATTTCCTTATCTATTAATTTATTTATAGAATTTCAGATAAATACCTTTGAGCCAATGGCTCTTTTACAAAGGTTCCATGTCAGTATACAAAGAATAGAAGTATAGTTTGTGTGAGATTATTTATTTATTGAATTTTGTTGACCCGGTAAGCCCACTGGGCCTAGAAGTCCCTTTTTCAGGGGTGACCAGGGGGAAGGGGATACAGATGGTAAGCAACTGAAATTGAACCAGATTAAGCTGTTGGTGGTATTTTTTTTTTTTTTTTTAGTGAATGGGAGAAATTTGGCCAGGACACCAAGGAAATTCCCCTACTCTTTTTCGATAAGTGCCATTAGATCTTTAACATCCACCTGAACTACCACCAATCTAGGCAGATGGGACCTCGGTTTAACGTCTCATCCGAAAGACGGCACCTCAGAAGTGCAGCTTAGCAGGCAAGCAGTTTGAAAACAAAATTCAGTATAGGGTATACATGGTCTAAAAGCTACAGGTAATATAAATGACAAAAACAACACAATCAAGCATACATTTAAGAATGATGAGTCACAACAAACAATATTTACATGAATTAAAGCTGCCAGAAAGGCATTGTCAAAGGGAAAAGTGGAGTGGAAAAACTGAGTTGCTGCCAGTTGTGCCAGGTAGTGTAGGAAAGTGGAAGAGAGTGTGAGTGTAGAGGGTTAACTGGGAAGGAGGTAAAAGGAGAGGTGGGCAGGAGGCTAGGATCGGGGAACAAGTGCAACACTGAGTGGGGTGAGTAGATTAGAAAAGGGAGAAAGGAAGGGAGTTGAAGGAGGGTAAAAGAGGAAGGTAGTGGACCAGGGCTAGGGGAAAGAGGCAGGAGTATACATGGGGGAGGGTGGTGGCAGGCAGAGGTGGTGACAGTGGAGAGGTGCAAAGAACAGGAGCGACTGCCAGGGAAGTTAGAAGAAACAGTCACAGGTGGCTCTGGACACAAGCATTTAATGTAGCTTGTGTTTGAATGAGCAGAGGGTGCCTAAGTTGGTGAGTTCGCTGCTCAGGGAGTTAAACATCTTAGGTGATCTAAGTCATCCCCCTGTGCCAAAGGCCTATAGGTCACACCCGTCTGAACAGTGGCTCAGTTTCCCATCTCAAGGGTGACCCCACAGCACCTCTGCCCCCTTCCAAATTTCCTGCATTTCTGTTGCTCTTATGCGTCCTTTCACATAAAGGATCACTCCCCCTTCTTTCCTTCCTACCCTGTGCTTTCTGAACATGTAGACTGGTAGGACCATGTCTCAGTCATGGCTTTCAGTGCACCATGACTCAGTAATGGCCACAGTAACTGGGTCAGACTCCACCATGATAGCTTCTAGGTCTGGGATCTTATCTTGCACACTTCTACCCTTAGCACACATGGCTGTCCAGATTTTGTTAGCTCTTTGATTGTCGCTTCCCCCCCTTTTCCTTTTGTGACCCATTCCCCACTCCCTCTTCTTTTCAGACCGCTTCTTTTCCCCCTTCCTCTTTTGTTAACCCTTACTGCCTTGATTAACATGTACCGTGGTGGGACTCTCACCCCTCGGGAACTCCCTACACTCTACCTCAGCCTCTGTGTGTGGGGGGGTGGGCATTTCTGCCTTCCCTTTTTCTTCCACCACTCCCCTCTGCTAGTTTAAACATTCATCAAAGGAACATTTAAATCCTTTATTGAGAACTGTGATCCTCCTCCTGGATAGATGCAGGCCATCACCTCTGTACAGGCTCTTATTCTCCCAAGTGGTAACCCAGTCCCCAATGTAGCCATACGCCTCCTTGCTACACCATTCCTTCAACCAAGAGTCAAAGGCCTTGGTATAGAGCTGCCTCTCCTTCCCCTTATCATAGTCAGGCAGCACCTCCTCAAAAGCTACACAGTGTGCTACCTAAGACTTCTTCCCAGCTCCCTAAACTCCCCCTGCACTGTCCACACCCTGTCCCCAGCCAGATCACTTGTCTCCAGGTGGACAATGTCAACCAGCACCCACTCTCTTCCTACTGCCCTAGTGATCCACAGGACACTCTTTCCATCCCTCCATGCCATGATGCGACATAGACACCTGACCTCCCTCTCTGCTCCCTTTCCTATTCCCAGCGCTATCCCCTGACCACAGAGTCCCCCACCAGAAGTTGATTCCTCCTTTTGTGGGGTCCTCTTCCAATCATCTTGGGGTCTCCACTCGGGAGGGCCCATACATCCTCCCTGGCCACTACTACAGGTGCCTCCTCTTGGCAGTCCCACTCTGTCAGAGCAGCGCAGGAATTCTGTAGGGGTAGTGGTTGTAGCTGAGGAATGTACTTGGATGAAACAGGGCAGCTTTCTTATCCTGCCCCTTAAATAGATACCTGTAACTTTTCTCCCACCTCTTGTACTTATCCTGCACTGCACTCCTAATATTTGTGTTGCGCTCAAAATGACTACTCCTTTGTCCGTGTTCCCTAATACACTAAGTCTGCAGACCGATAAAACCCAGGTCCTCTGCTGCATAACTGTTCTTGGCAGTTGCTGCTTCAGAAGCTCAGAACAAATCTATCTCTCCTGTTCCGCTGTAGCTGTTGTGGATGCAGGCGTGATCGGGGGAGGGAGGACAACTATGAAGCACAGAACTCCTAGTCGGCCAGTAGGAACACTGTCATGTATGGCGGGCATTATAACTTTGTATATGCTCAGAAATGTTAGCTATTTAGCTCTGAAATCCTTTATGTAGTATACCAGGTGAAATTGGTATTATTTAACCTTTAGGCTAGTGGTAAAAATCTGAGAAACCTTTGCAAAACATTAACAACAGCAGAACATTTCTAGACCTATATAACTGCACCTGATGACAAATTTCAACACTTGTTCAGCAATTCAGAACATACAGTATGTAATAACCAACATCCACTTTTTGAGTAAAACCTCTTCCGCAGACTGCAGGGCAACTCCAAGCCCGGTTTGTTTGGGGGGGGTGGACAATGAAATGCTGTATGCCTCTGTAGTAGGCTACTTCAGATGGTGCCCTGTTATAAGGGTTAAGGGAGCCCTTGTGGAGTCTTAGATCCAAGCCTCACCACCCATCTCATGCACCCCCCATGCAGAAACTATTGTGGGGGGACCAGTCACCACGTATCAATCAAAATGGTGAAACTTAGTCCCACTATTGGAAGTCATAGCTGGAAAATTAAAAGAGGAAGAGTGTGTGTGTGTGTGTGTGTGTGTGTGTGTGTGTTGGGGGTGGCATTAGGCCTCCCAAGTGCCTGCTCGCGTGCCTCATATCCAAGCTGTGGTCAGGTCTACTGTCAGTATATTGGCCCCACACTGACTGCACTGAAGAAAGCTCCCCAGTTTAGCTTTTTTGTAAAACCCCAGCACTGTACTCCCGTCAAGTTCTGTAGCCACCCGGATCAGTCCGATGCGAGAGCCTCTTCAGTAGGACTTCTGTTCCGTCACCAGACCACGTGATGATGGGGCTCACTGGATGCTCTCTGAAAGCACAGGAGCAGCTGCACCAGGAGACGTCCACAAGTTGCTTGATCAGTGCTAGAGTTTGTGGCCAGCTTCCAAATCGGGTGGCACTTGATGGCTGGCTGGATGGGAAGCCCTTGATGACAGGCACTGGATAGGAGTAGGCAGGGCTCTTCAGTTTCTGGTTCTCATGGTATCTAGCAACACCATGCTGAGGGAGGGGTGCTGATCTCTTATTTCAAAGGCAGGTGGGGCACATCTCAGTTCTATCTGAGACCCCGGGTTTCCCTCATGGGGTGTTCAGTTCTCTGATAAAGGAAAGTGTTGAACTCTTTAGCTAATGGTTTTTCTGCTTCATCTACTGACCTAAATGTTCTCTGTCCCTCCTTTAGCCAGATCTTGAGCTGGGCAGGTTACATTAAATGAAATCCTCTCCTCGTTTTGTGCAATTCCACCTTATCATCAGCACACCGATTCTCGTTTTTCTAACATTTTGGCTGAGATTGTTGTACAGCTGAAGTTTTGCTCCCTGGTGCACTAGGGTTTGAACATCTCATGCTTTCCTCTGCACATGAATGTTTTTTTCTTGGAAGTTAATAAATCTCATGATGAGAACTTGGGGCTGTTCTTTCAGACCTGGTTTGGCAGTTAAGCTTCTATGTGTCCTCTTGATCATGTAGTCCTGTCAGTTGGGATGGGGACTAAACAGTTCTTGAAGCAACTTACTGAGGAACATAGTTGAGACAGTACATTCGGTTCTCTCAGGCAGGCCAAATAAGAGCAGGTTGTTTCCGTGAGAGTAATCCTCCTGGTATTCTGCTCTCTCCTCAAGTTTCTTTATTTTGGGTTAGCCATTATGGTGCTCTGCTTCACCTTTTCAAAGGCTCTTTCAAAGCTAGCAATGCGTGCTTCCACATCCAAGATGTGGGTTTCATGGACCACCACAGTCCCTTTTACTTGCTTTAGGTCACTGATGGCCTCCATGACAGAAGACCGCAAGGCCTTCATTTCCTCAAACAGCCATTTGCTCTGATTGAGTACTTCCCTGGCACCAAGCTGAGGAAGGAGCCTGCCTTACAAGTCTTCGGTGACTGTTTGGCTGATTCTGGGCAACTCAAGTCTCCTGGTACTTCCTCCAGCATGTTCGTGTGCTCCAGCAACTGTTCAAGCTATTTTTGACTGCCAAGAATTAAACTCATAGTTTTAAATGTTTGAAGTGGTGGCTGGAGTGGAGCTCTCTGGCTGCTTCCTGTTGCATCAGTTGCATCATGTGACTTGTCAGAAACCATTCTTAAGGAAAGGTTGGGGTTTTTTTTTTTTTTTTTTTTTGCACCTTCTCTTTATGCTCCTCTTCTCACTTGCCCTTGGACTCTCTCCAGTGGGACTCACGATGCGACCCTGTCCCCCCACCTGAAGTTCCAGTCTCATCCTTCGGTTGGCGCTGACTCTCACTCGCTCTTCTGACTCACTGGCCCCCCCCGAATCTAAGCCCCTCGGGGCAGGACCGCCAACTACTCTCGGTGACCTTTCTGCAATCTACAGACAGGTTACCAGGGAGTGAGAGGAGCACCAAAGGTGGACTGGAAACCCGGCGATGGGCGTGGAGGTCAGCCCTGGTCTCTACCATCGCCTACCAAAGGCTAAGGGTCTTTTCGTGGTTTTCGGTCACGGTCAATAATACCGCGAGCACACTGCTGGCATCTGTTGTGCTCCACCCCTGACTGCACTGGCTCATCAAGACCCCGGTCTCCACTGGGGCCGCTCAAGTGTCGAGTGAAACCCACTACCCACCCAGGGAGAGGAGAGCTATCCTCCGGACGCTCAATCCTCTCCCTCCCCAGTCGACCCCCGGTGGCCCGAGTCCATTCCCGAACCTAGGTCGCCAGTGTGGCATCCAGCGCCTCAACCCTCAGCATCACCAGGCCGTCAAGGAAAGGCTGTTGAAAGTTTAAAATTCAAGGCAAACACAACCCAAGATGACAAACATAATGCGTTTGTGGCAGGAAGGTCATGTCAAAATAACTTGATAAATGTTTTTCGACTGGGTCTCAGGGCGGTGGATGTGGGGGCCAAGCAGTAGGCATACAGTACCTGGATTTCAGTAGGGCCTTTGAATCAGTCTGTCATAAAATATGGATAAAGAAATTAGATGGCTTAGGGGTGGGGCAAAATGACTACGTGGGTGGCAAACTGGTTAGGGAGGAGAAAAAGTAATGGTTGGAAGGGAACACTCAGAAAAGTGGGAGGTTTCAAGTGAGGTACTACAGGTGTCAGCGCTCAGGCCAGTACCATTCAGTAGATTTATAAATGTATTATTTATTTGAAAATGTTTCACCGGGTAAACACACAGAGATACAAGAAAATCTTTTTTTTACAGATGTGACCTGGGGGAAGGGGAGCATGGAGGAAACATAGAAACATAGACTTTGACAGCAGACAAGGACCGCTTGGCCCACCTAGTCTGCCCATTTCCCTACCTACAGGATAAGCTGCAGATCCTAGTTAACCAACAGCCTATTTCTTCCAACCCGCCACAAAAATTGCCTTATGTCTGTCCCATGCATTCTTGAATTCTCTCACGGTTTTAGACCCACAACCTCCACAGGAAGGTTGATCCATATGTCAACCACCCTCTCTGTGAAAAAATACTTACTCATATTGCCCCTGAACTGCCCCACCCCCAATCTTCAAATTGTGTCCCCTTGTTCTTTCACATCTCTTTTTCTGAAAGATGCTACCCTCCTGGACTTTGTGGATTCCACTGAGGTACTTACAAGTTTCTATCATGTCCCCCCCTTTTCCTCAAGGGTATACATATTAAGCCCCTTTAGTCTTTCCTCATATGGCTTCTCTTGCAAACCCTGCATCATTTTAGCTGCTCTCCTCTGGACTGCCTCTATCCTGTCTATGTCCTTGCAGAGATGGGGTCTCCAGAACTGGACGCAGTACTCTAGATGGGGTCTCACCAACTGTCTGTACAGAGGGATAAAAACTTCCTGTTTTCTGCTGATAATGCCTCTCCCTATACATCTATACATCCCAGTACCCACCCAGCCCCCTACTGCCTTCTCATATTGCTTGCTAACCTTAAGGTCATCTGATATGATTACCCCCAGGTCCCTTTCCATTTTTGTTGTTGTTACTACCTCCTCCCCATTGTGTAATCTTCTCCTGAGTTTTTGTTTCCCAGGTGCATTAGTTTGCACTTCTTTGCACTGAATCTAAGCTGCCATACTTCTGACCATTCCTCCAACCTTGCCAAGTTGCTTCTCATCCTTTCCACACCTCCTTGTGCATCAACCCTGTTACAGAACTTTGTGTCATCTGCAAAGAGGCACACTTTTCCTTCCAGTCCCTCTGCAATGTCACTTATAAAGACATTAAAAAGGACCATACCTAGTACTAAATCCTGCGGTACCCCACTAGTAACCTCTCTTTCTTCAGAGTGGACTCCATTTACAATTACCTTCTGTGTCCTGTTGTCCAGCCAGTGTTTTGCCCAGGCTACCACCCTGGGACCCACTCCCAGGCTAGTTAATCTATTAATCTTTTGTGTGGGACTGTGTCAAATGCCTTGCTAAAGTCTAAGTAGGCCATGTTCACAACCCCTCCCTGGTCTACTACTTTGGTCATGCAGTCAAAGAAATCAATTAGATTTGTCTGGCATGACCTTCCTGGCCAGAACCCATGCTGCCTTGGGTCCCAGCCCCACTGGCCTCTAGGTACTCAACAATTCTTTCCTTCAGAAGTGATTCCATCACTTTCCTACCACACAGGTCAAACTGACAGGTCTGTAGTTTCCTGCCTCTGTCTTGGTCTCACTTTTGTGAAGGGGAATCAAGTCTGCCTTCCTTCAGTCCTCGGGTACCACACCATCCTCCCACAATTTGTTAAAAAGGGTAGTCAGTGGTTTCACTAGTTCTCCCCTTAATTCTTTTAGAATTATGGGGTGAATTCCATCAGGCCCCATTGCTTTGTCCACCTTCAGTTTTAGGAGTTCTTTCAGAACCATTTCTTCTGTGAAAGGACTGGGATCGACCCCCTATCCAGAGTGCTTCTGTTAACTGGATTAGGCACTTCCCCCTCATCCTCTTTTGTGATTACTGAGCAGAAGTATTCATTCAGTATCCCTACTTTTTCACTACCCCCTCTGCCCACCCACCATCCATTCTATTCAGCCTCACTATCCCTCCCTTTGTCTTTCTACGCTCCCTGATGTACCTATACAAGGTTTTATCTCCCTTCTTAACGAGTTGGCTGTCTTTTTCCTCGGTTTGGACCTTGCTATTCTGACTTCCCTCCTGCTTCCTTCTGCCTTAACTGGTACAGCTCTCTGTCCTGCTCCTTCTGTGTTCCTTATGCTTCCTGAAGCTGCCTTTTCTCCTGACCTTCCCGCCACCTCTTTTGAGAACCATAGTGGTTTTTTTTTCGTTTCATTTGTTAATTTGCTTCACACAAAGGCTTGTTGCCTCTGTGATGGCAGTTTTATGTTTCATTGTTGCTCCACCCCTCCTTCTAGCCTGTTTGCTAGTGCTTTTCTAAGGCACTCTCCCATCTTGCCAAAGTCAGCCCTCCTGAAGTCCAGTACCCTCACTTTTGTATGGCTTGACTCTGTAGCTGAGTTTATCGTAAATCACAGTGTTTGGTGGTCACTTGTTCCCAGATGGCTACCCACTTCTAGATCTGAGATCCTCTCACTATCCCCATTTGAGAGTACAAGGTCTAAGATTGCTCCCTCACGAATGGGTTCCAAAACTAGCTGTCTGAGGCATGCCACCTGTAGGGCATCGAGAATGGCCCTGCTCTTGGATGTGCCTGCAGCAAAGGTGCTCCAGTTGACATCTGGCACATTCAGGTCTCCCATTAATAGTATCTCCCCTTTCTCAGCCATCTTAAGGATGCCTTCTATCATATCCTTGTCCATTCCCTCCCCCGACATGGGGGTCTGTATACAACACCTGTGCAGATTGTGGTGCCATTTCCAGTCTCTAAGGTGTTCCACAGTGGATCCTCTCCTCCCCATTTACTCTTTTGTTCAGTTGCTTTTATCCCTTCCCTTACATAGAGAGCTACCCCTTCCCCTCTTCTCCCCTCCCCGTCTCTCCTGTAGGTTGTGTACCCTGGTATGTTAAATTCCCAGTCATGGTTCTCTGCAAACACACAAGGAAAGGAAAAAATACATATACACTCAAACACAAGATGTACAAACGATAATTGTACATTATGCACAGGAGACTGATAAAGAAATTGAGCAGCCTAGGGGTGGGATCCAAAGTGCTGAATTGGGTAAGGAACTGGTTAATGCATAGGCAACAGAAGGTTGTGGTTAACGGCACTCACTCTAATGAGGGGAGAGTAACCAGCAGGGTGCTGCAGGGCTCAGTACTGGGACTGGTCCTCTTTAATGCCTTCATAGGTAACAAATCTAGAAGAACGGAAAGGGAAGGTATGCCTTTTTGCAGATGACACTAAAATCTGCAATAGGGTGGGCACTCAGAAGAGAGTGGAGAGAATGTGCTGGGACGTTAGAAAACACAGGGAGTGGTCAAGAGCATGGCAGTTGAGGTTCAGTAAAGCTCAAAATCATGCACCTTGGGTATAGCAACCCAGGAGCGGAGTATAGGAGTGGGGTGCTGACAGTTACTAAACAGAAAAGGCACCTTGGAGTCATCTTATCTGATGACCTCAAAGTGGCAGGACAGTGTGACAAAGCAGTGGGTAATTATGGCCAGTGAGATGCTGGGATGCACAGGGAAAAAGGTACGTCCAGCAGGAGGAGGAGGTGGTGTCACTGTACTGCTCGCTTGTGAGACCCCACCTGGAGAATTCTGTCCAGTTCTGGAGGCTGCACCTCAGAAAGCACATAGACGGGATGAAGGCAGTCCAGAGGAGGACTAAAATGGTGCTGGGATTGTATCAAAGGCCCTGTATGAAGAGAGACTGAGGGATTTAAACATGTACACACTGGAAGATAGGAGAGCGAGAGGGGACATGACAGAAACCTACAAGTAACTCAAGGGAGTGAACGGGTCAGCATCACCATATTCACTGAGATCAAAGTTTCTGTGATAGCTACTGAGTCCACCCAATCACCTAGAGTTTACTAATTCTGTTACCCAATAGCAGTGGCCCACGTGTATACTGCAGCAAAGTGGACCTACATTCTGTGGCAGAATCTCATTCTTGATGCAGCCAGAGCATGACTGATTTTGCAGCAGTTCTGTGGCAATTCTCTGATGGGCTTTACATTCTGTGAAAACTCGAAAGAGCCCCAAAATGAAATCTAGTTGCCATGAAATACTGACAAGAGAAAGGCAGTCTGGGACAGTTCAGTAGATGCACAGGTAAGGCAATACATATCAATTCTGGCACCAAGATTTAGACTGGAGGTAGGGTATGGGGGAACTGAAGGGTTATTTATTTTTACTGCCATCTGTTTTATCCTCCCATGGCTCTCTCTCTCACCTGTTCAGTGCTGGCCTGCCAGAGAGCAGGCCACGTAGATCATCTTGACCGCATGATCCAATTTCTTGGACTCCGTCAGGCAGTTTGTCCACATCTCCCTGTCCTTTCAACTTCATTTTTGTTTGCTTTGTTATTTTGTTTCTTTACCTCTGGTCGACCCCCCAATCTGCCGAGTGCCCCAGTCCCATAACCCTGACATCCATCGGAGGTTACCGCCAGCCGATTACCCTCAGGCCCTCCCGGTGGGGATGGTGGTGTTCCCCAACCACCACCACAGTCCAGATCCAATTCCAGATGGCATGCTCTACTGGTACTCTGTGCCATTCTGTCACTGGCTTTTCCCTCCTTACTAGCCCCTGGGAGGCATGGCGTAAAACGTCATCATGACGCATGCCATGCAATCGGTGTAACATGCACAGACATCTGCCTCACCCTCCTGATGTGCTGGCCAGGCTGCCTTTTCCCCCAGCTTCTGCTAGGGGCCAGGCAAGCGCTGAGTTCTGCCCATCCTCCCCTCATCGGAGAAGTGCAGTCCTGTGGCCATTGGCTCTTCCTCCCCCTGGTTGATCCTCCAATGCCCCAAATTCGCATCCAAAGCCAGGTCATCTGCACTGCATATGGTAGCACTAGTGTTGTGCAAGCAGGCCAGCTCTGTCTCTTTGACTTCATAATGGCCAAATCAGATACTAAGCCCCAACAGAGTGGTGGTCCAAGAACCCTAAGAGGCTCCCATTTGGGACTGCATACTTACAGACCATACAGTTAGGGGGTGCTAGGTAGGATGCAGGGTGCTGCCGCAGGTCCAAAGCCAGCCTCATAATGGCATAAGCCATGAGAGGGTCACCCCCAGGGAACTGTTTCTATCCAGGATGTCAATGAATGAGTATTTAGCCTACTTCTAAACTGGCTCCAAAGGGACCTCCATAGCCTTTGACATCAGGTGGAGATAGTTCCCCCAAAAAGTCGAGCCCGACTGGGAAGCTCAACCATCGGAGGTGTTAGAGTTGAACTAGAGAGTCCAAGCCAAGGCCGCGGAGGACGCACCTTCCAAGTCCGACTGGCCCTCTAAAAAACACCCTAGTACATTTCTCAGGGTGCCTAAGACCCTAAAGCCCTGGATGACCTTGACAGACAGCTGAACAAGGAGAAAAGTGGCCTGGCGGGACTTTGGTAGGGGTCTCAACCTGTGGTTACAATAGAGGGGGCTCCACTATCAGTGAACAGAGGCAGAAGCAGTAGTCTGTGGAGCCACCAGCTATGGGGCAGCCATTGGGGAGGCCCACAGCACTGCGGGACCAGAAATCAAGGCTCTGCCCAAACCAGCACTGGACCACTGTAGCCAGTGAAGGTCATTATAGTCTCAATGAAGTCAACATCAACCCTCATCTAAAACTGATGATAGACTGGAGCTGGTATCGAAATCAATTGGTTGAGGGAGATTGGAACCATAAGCAGTGCCCCAACCTTCACCTTTTTGTCGATGGTGGGTGTCTACTGGCATGGCAAAGTAGCCACCTCATTTGGCAAGAAGACTATTACGGGCCACAGAATGGAACCCGAGGAAGTGGTCACCAGGGTAGGCACAACAAAGGTCAATTCAGCCACTTCTACCAACTCCTCAGCAAGGACCAAGGGAACCAGTGTCTGCAAGATCGAAAAATCCTCATTGACCTCCTCCGATAACCGGTTGGCCGGTTCAAGAAAAATCTTGACTGGCTGCTTGAGTGGAGTCAAGGTTGAAGGTTCTGATGGCACTACCATGGAAGCCTTGACCTCTCCTCAACCAGTGAAAGCTTGGTCAAGGTCAACTGGTTGGGGAAATCGAGGGAGAAGGAAGAGCTAGACTGTTTTCAGCCCTACAGTCTACGTTGACGGTACTTTTTGTGCTTGCACTCATAGGGACAGCTCTTTTCAAAGTCGTGGAGGGCCAAATGCATCTCTCAGAACTCATCTGTTGAATTGCCCTTCGACAGTGGACTCAGCTGGAACCACCACCAAGACCAAGGATGAGCCTGCCCCAGCTACTGCCGCCTCCTCTTCCAAGGCTACAAGTTGGGAGGTTTGCAGTCCTTGGGCCTACCAAGGTAGAAATGAGACTTCCATTCTTCCAATGATGTCAGAAGTGTGCCTGACACGAAAGAAACTATTTCATGTCATAATGCTCTCCAGGGAACAGAGGCACATTTTGTGTGGATTCATGGCCCATAACATCTTGCCACAGGACATGCACTGCTTAAAACTGGGTTTTCTATCCTGGAAATCCTTTGCCGGAGCGTGAACTGGAAGATGAGATATACTCGAAGTGAAAACATTTCAAGAAAGTCCAAATTTGCCTAAGAATTCGGCACTTGAAAATTAGAATCCTCTAATGCATACAGAGATGTGAAAGATTAGACCTGCTTCTTCCAGCAGAAAAGAAGAGCTGACACTGATGGGGGGAGGAGCTTAGTTTGAAGATTCAGGTGACTCGGCTGTCTCCAGCTAACTGCCACAGTGTGGTTAGTGAGCTGTAACCACAATGATAGAGACAACTTTTCAAGCTGTTTGGCTAATACTGATAAATTAGATATAGATCTGTAGTTATTTATTAGCTATTTTTTTGTTGACCAGGAAATGAGGACTAAGCAATTCTGCCGGGTCTGGTATGGTTTCCCAACATCCGACTGCCTGTCATTATTTTCCCCCACTAGTGATTTCTCAAACTGCGGTATCCAGCCCCATTTACTAACTGATATTTGATCAACCAACGATGCCAAATTTCTGCCACTAGAGTTAGCACAGGAGTTAGTTCATTAAACGATTACATATTTCAGCAGATATGCAGCAGATCGACTGGCATTATTTAATACTCACCGTGCAAAACACAGTCCGGGCTAACACTGCAAGCTAACTGTGCAGCATACTGATACAGTGGCTTGCTTGCAGTATTTTACACTCGCAATAAAGCACAAAACCTGATTTTCTGTTACTGTGTCATTAGTTACCTAGCAGCATACCTGAGACAGCTGACAGAGTTCCTGACGTCACGCATGTGACCACCCTGTAATTACAGACAACAATTAAAAGACTGTTATACTACAGTCTCTGTTTGGCTATTTGTAGTTTGCAGAAATGAGCGGTGCAGTGCCAGAGGTACATTCCATAATGCCATCCAAAAGAGGACACAACAAGCTGTCAGTAGCTAGATATCTGTATGTTAAAGAAAGGTGCAGGGGAGACTTATTCCACTGGTGTTGCCAGCTAAGAAAATCAGCCAGGTGTCATGGTTGAGCATCGACAGTACTTGTTGGCAGTCAGGATCACCTCAGAAGCACTGCGGTTCACAATCACTCCCCAGATGCCACCGACAACCATATAGCTATTGCTGTTGTTTCACTAAAGTCCAGAGTGGTGAGCACTAATGTTATTTCTGCTCAATTAATTCAAACTGAGCTCTCAAAAATGACAGCAGAGATCAGGCACAACATGCCTAGCCGCCAGTGCCTGCAGCAGGTAGTGAAAACGGCAAGAAGGGAGAACATGCCAGTATAGCCATGAACATTACAAGAGATTGACATTCCACCTGAACTGCGAGTAATGAATGGGCAGCAATTCTTGCTAAGAGATTCGGTCTGCGGCACTGAAAAAGTTTTACTTTCCAGCACCAAAAAAATTGAAAAACCAAGTGCCACAGACTACTGGTTAATGGATGGAACCTTTCATACAGTTCCATCTCTTTTTAGGCAGCTCTACTCCATTCATGCCCTCGTCAGTACAGTTGACACCTGCCGGATCGTGCCATTAGCTTATGCCTTAATGTCTGCAAAAACTCAGGAGTGCTATTTGCAGCTGTTACAGGACCTACAGGATGCCGCTGATGATTCTGATTATAGCCTGTCACCTAAATACATCTTGACAGATTTCGAACAGGCTGCAATAAATGCATCAAAGCTAGAAATCCCAGATGCAATAAATAAGGGCTGCTTGTTCCACCTAGGCCAAACAGTGTGGCGAAAAATTCTAAGTTGTGGGCTGGCCACAACTTATGGCACCAACCCAGAATTTAGCTTGATGATGCAGCAACTTGTTGCCCTCACATTCCTTCCCCCACAGGACATACCAACTGTGTATGCTGAAATAAAAGCAGACACGTCTGCTAGTAGTGTAGCTGTGCCGCAGTGGCTTGAAGAAACATACATTTTCAGCAGAGTATGCAGATGAATGCATAAAAACACGGTTATAAGAGCAAGGCCACTGTACCTCCCACAGTTCTGGTCAGTTTACGATCAGTCAATGTAATGCCAAAAATGCAAAATAATGTTGAAGTGTGGCACCGCCGTCTTGGAACACTCATTGGTAGCTCACAAGTTGGCATAACTCAGTTTGTTACAGAATTAAGAAATGAACAAAAGGTAACAGATTCAACCATTGAGAAAATTAACCGTGGTATGCCAAAATCACCCTTGAAGAAAAATATTCTAAGTGCGAGGAGAAGATATGCAATATCGTGTCAGATAGGCATCAAAGATTTGGCAAAGACTTTGTGAGGGGGATTGTGCATCATATGATTTGATAACATTTTGATGAAATCTTTGCCTTTAAAATTTGCTTTTAATGACTTTGCACAACATCGCACACCTTAATAAAGACAGTTTTGTACCTTTGCACTTCCTCATTGGAACATGGATACAGAGAAAGCATTTGAAACCATGACAACACTGACTCCTGAACATGGATTAGTGATTATGCACACTACTTCCGGTCTTTTCCAAAAGCAGGTATGTGACATTTTTGTTATTAATAGCACTGAATGCAGTTCAAAAGCTCAGTTGTTTGCAAGCAGCAGTTCTCTACAAATGTGAGGTCGGGAAATTACGTGTCGGGCAAGAAATGGGCGGTTAACACAATGCTAGAGAAATTCGTGTCGGGCAAACCCATTTCAGGAAATCGTACGGAACCCATTCTGCCTATTTTCAGACTTGTCCCAGGGGAGGGGGGGATACAGATGGAGGCCAACTGACACTGAACCAGATTAAGCGTTGGTGGTATTTTTAGTGAATTTAGTGAAGCAAGTGAAGTGTTACCAGATTTGCCTTCAGCTTTGATTAGCGCCTTATCTGGCTAGAGAGGTCAGCTGACCAGAACACCCTTTCTTTGCTCCACTCCTTCTCCTCTTCTGAGCAGGAGGAGGGGTCCAACAGGGAGGATGCATCAAACTGCTGCTTACAGTTAGGGAAGCAGAAAGATGAATGGCCCGGTGTGAGTGACGGACTGTTGAAATCCAGGGTGTGCAAGACACAGACGCCTGAGAGTGGATGGCACATATGCCATGGCGACACAGGGTGTCCCTGCTTTTGTGAATGTGTTTGCAAATGTCGCAGCACTATCTGAGCTTGAATCAGTGTTGGCAGACTTGATGAACTACCCAAAAAATATTCATCCGGATTTGTAGGGCTATGGTTCACCCATTTCCTGCTTCCTTCTTTCAGAAAGTATATACTTTTGGATCGTCTGAACTTTTAGTATGGTAACAGATCTACTATAAACAGTATGATAATACAAGGATCTAGAAATGTTTAATCAATTTTTTTTTTTATATAATTTAATTACCCAGTATGGTCCAGCTGAGTTGTAACATCCCATTTTGGTGGCATCCTGCTTTTATCCTTTTTTTTTTTTTTAATTCTATTTATGGCACTGCCTTACCCTGAACTCTCTCCGGATGGACACGGCTTGTACCGAATCCCACCCATCTGAAGTCCTCTGCTTGACTCCTCTAGGGGCCCCAGCTCTCCATCCACTAACCCGGCCACCCAACCCTCCCGGCTCTGAGCCCCCTGAGGTGGGACCGCCATTACTCCTTTCTGGCACTCTATCTTACAATTTAGAAGAGCGACCAGGCAGGGAGGAGACCAGAGAAACCTGACACTGGGTGTGGTGGCCAGCCCCCTGACCATCCTTCGTCTACCAGGAGGCAGGAATTTTTTACATTATGCTTTCCCCCGTGGCACGGCATGCAATAGATGTCAGAGTGGGTCGGCCCCCAGACATCCTGCCCGCCAACCCCTCTACATGTCCTCGCTACTGAGCAATGCCCCAGCCTCTGCTGGGAGCCGCTGCTGAGCTCAGAGCTCCCTGGATCCCACCCCAGGAGAAGAGAGCAGTCCTCTGGACGCTCGATCTTCTCCTCCCCTGCCGACCCCCAATGGCCATTGCTCGTTCCCGAACCCGGGTTGCCGGCATGGCGCAAGGTGTGGCGTCCAGCGCCTCAACCCTCAGTGCCACTGGAATGGCTTTTACCCCTTTTTAATAACACTTTTTTTCCATAAAGGTTTTTCCTGCTCCTTCTGCCAACCTATCCCACTCCAACCAGGTCCCCAAATCCCAACACCCCACTTCTCTGGGCACCTACCCCAGCCTCCTAGCAGGCCTCCATGACTTGCACCCCATGGCAGGGCCAGAGATTTTCCCAGTCCTTCTGGGGTGAGATCCAAATGCAGAAGAGTGTGCCCAGTCATCACTGTGGAGACTGGTGAGCCAGCCATCAACCTGCCTCATTTAAGGTCTTTCCTCCTAGTTTTTCTTCTGAGCCTAGGGAGGGACCCCAGGGAAGGTGATGGTAGAAAAGGCTCTCCCGGCCCATCTAGTCTGCCCCTTACCCCCCTAGCCCAACCTACTGTGTCTTGAGACCCCCCCCCTTCTCCTTAGCCCCATGTGTCTGTCCCAAGTGGTCTTGAATCCCTCTATGGTCTCTGAATTCACCACCTCCTCTGGAAGTCCATTCCAGTTCTCCACCACCCTCTCCATGAAAAATTGACCTATCACATTGCTCTTGAAGTGCCCCCCCCCCGGAGTCTCAGTCTGTGCCCCCTTATTATGTTTCCTTCCTTCCTGTGGAATAACTTCCCTGGGCCTCCCTTGTTCATCCCTTTGATATATTTAAAGATCTCAATCATGTCCCCCCTCTCCCTCCTGGTCTCCATTGTATATAGCCCCAACTCCTTGCATCTCTGTTCGTATGGTTGGCCCTTTATCGCCTGCACCATCATGGTCGCCCTTCGTCGAACCCTTTTGATCCAGTCTATATCCTTACGCAGGTAAGGCCTCCAAAACTGGACACCATACTCGAGGTGTGCCCTCACCAAGGCTCGATACAGGGGCACCAGGACTTCCCTATGCCTGCTGGTGATCCCCCTGCCAATACTTGTCAGCATCCCATATGCCCTCCCCACCACCCTTGTGCATTGCTTCCTTACCTTGAGGTTGCTGGAGACAGTTAGCCCCAGATTCCTCTCGTCCTCTGTCACCCTGACCATCTCCCCTCCCAGCATGTACTCGGTCCTTTGGTTCCTGTGCCCCAAATGCATAACAGTACACTTCTTGATGTTGAATTTTAGCTGCCAGGTCTCCGCCCACTCCTCCAGTACTCTCAAGTTCCTTCTCATGCCCTCCACCCCCTCAGGAGAGTCAACTCTGTTACAGATTTTCGTGTCATCTGCAAAGAGGGCCACCCTCCCTTTCAGTCCGTCTGCAATGTCTTATACGTAGATATTGAACAGGAGGGGTCCCAGCACTGATCCCTGGGGAACTCCACTTCTCACCTGCCTGATCCCCGAGTACACCCCATTAACTACCCTCTGACTCCTATCTGCCAACCAGTTTTCTACCCATCTTGTTATTTTGACCCCTACTCCTATGTTATCCAATTTGTTGACCAACCTCCTATGGGGGATGGTGTTGAAGGCCTTACTGAAATCCAGATAGACCACGTCCACCAGACCCCCTTGGTCCACTATCTGCATCACCAAGTCAAAACATTTGATCTAATTGGACTAGCATGACTTTCCCCTAGTGAGCCCGTGCTGTCTGTCATCCATCAGTCCATTCACCTCCAGGTACTTCGTTACTCTTTCACCGATGAGTGCCTCCATGACCTTGCCCACCACAGCGATTAGGCTGACAGGGTGGTAGTTTTCCCTCGACTCCCTGCTTTCCTCCCTCTTGTGCATTGGCACCATCGTCACCTTTTTCCAGCCCTTCGGCACTCTACCAGTGTCCAGGGACAGGTTGAACAGCTTTGCCAGTGGGGCAGCCAGCTCCTCTCCTAGTTCCCAAATCACCCTTGGATGCAGGCTATCCGGCCCCATGACCTTGTCCACCTTCACTCTGGCTAATTCCTCCTTAACTCTCTCCGTGGTGAAGGGATCTGACACCATCCCTGTGCCCCCCCCTTCCAGCTCTGGCCCTCTAACCCCCTTCCTCCGTAAATACAGAGCAGAAATACCTGTTCAGGTCTTCTACCTTCTCCCCGTCCTCCTCCAAGTGCTCCCCTCCGTCCCCCTTCAGCCTTTCAATCCCCTGACCAGCCTTCCTCCTCTCCCCCCACATATCTAAAAAATGACTTTTTCCCTCTCCTGGCCAGTTTTGCTATCCTTTCCTCTGTGTCTGCCTTAGCCCTTCTAATGACCTTTCCCAATATTCGCCTTGCCTCACTGTAAACCTCCCAGTCCCCCTTCCCACTGGGTACTCTTGTATCTCCTGAACGCCCTCCACCTACCACCCTTGCTACATCCCTACTGAACCAAAGTGGCTTCCCGCTTCTAACCCCCTTCCTAACACTTCTGATGGTTGCCTGTGTGGCCTCCCTGATCTGGTCCCTGATAGCTACCCATAGTTCGTCTGCATCACTTATATCCCCTAATCCTTCCATCACCTCCCTCACCAGCCTTCTTAATTTGTCAAAGTCTGCCCGCCTAAAGTCCAGCACCATTGTGCTAGTTCGGGTCCCCATCCTCCCTGACCTCACCTTGAACCTGACAGTCCTGTGGTCACTTTTCCCTAGTTTTTCTCCTACCACCACCTCCTCTACATTCTCCCCATTCGTCAAGACCACATCTAGCAGATTGCTCACCCTGGTAGGTTCCACAGCCAGTTGTTTCAGGAACACCCCATTTAGCCTGTCCACTATCTCCCTACTTCTTGCTGAAGCTGCTTTGGGGATGGTCCATTCCACATCTGGTATTTTTTTCGCTTTTTTGTACTTTATTTTTATTAAGCTTTAAAAAACTTCACAATTCAGTAGCAGGTACAGTGATAAATCCCAGATGTTGTCATACATGGAAATGTAACATCGCTCATTTCAGTACCCAGATATAGTAATCTATACTGAAGTTACAACATATGGGAGAATTCACCATGCTATGCAAAACTATAGGATTTCACTTCTTTTATGTGCTCACCAAGCCATGACCCGTGGAAGAAAACAGGCATAATGAGAAAACATAATAGGTGATGTGGCCAATTTAGCCACCATTTCCACTAGTCCTAAACTTTAAAAGGTATAGATTTGAGTTTTCAACACCTTTCCCCTTCAAATACCATCACAAATACCAAAACTTTAAGCATATGATTAACACTACACCCGCCCAATACCCAAGGAGAATGGATAAACATTAGAGAAGCTTTACTCTGTTCCAATATACAGCTTCCAAAAGTCTATTATGTGTATAATGTCCAGGATTAGAGACTGCGTATGGCACAGCAAATGCCATCTTAAGTCTTAAGTGGTTATGGGAGAAGGTAACAAAACTCGTTAAACTGTATAGTACATAAACTGCAATGCACTTGTAATTATATGGCAACCCCATCCTCCGGGAACTGAGTCCATAGAGATGTCCATAGAGCAAAGGATCATTATAAACCACAGAACCTCATTACTAGAATCAGTCCCAAGCCCCCATTCTGGTGTGTCTTATTAAATCAATCAGCCCTCCAAAAGTCAGGACATTTGAGACACCTTACGTTTCTGCTCTAAGTCAGGATCGCTCAGTGCCATTACCAAAGTTGTAGCTCGAAATTCCAAAGCAATTTTATCCACTCTCTTCTGGGCCTCTCTATGATCCGTGAAATGAAAAGCCTTACCACCATAAGTAATTCAGAGTCGGGCTGGCGCAAGGAGCGAGTGAACCACTACAAGTGCTCGTAAGTGCTGTCCTGCAGGGTCAAACTGCTTTCACTGAGTGTGGGTGGCAAAGGATCATTCAGGAAACAGCTGGACCTCCACGCCTTCATGCTGGAGTGGGTGATTTATTCTGGCCCAATTGAGAATCTGGTCCCTCACTTCCATCCCCCGAAGTAACAATCAGGACTGTACGAGGGAGCCACGGTTGAGCTGTCTGGTTCGAAAGTTCACTCAGTATGCAGTTTTAATATCTAGTACCTCAATTCCCACTGTGTCTGGAATCACTCCCAAAAAACAAGTTCTGATATATGTCACCAGATCTTCTCCCTCTTCGCCTTCTGTTAAGCCGACAAGCTGCAAATTCATGGCCCTGGCCCCGTTCTCAAGTGTCTCCAGCCATGTTCGAAGGTGGGAGTTTTCAGCCATTAACATTGCAACTGTCACTTGAGTATGGATCAAGCACTCCTCAGCATCTTTCTCCGTCATTACTGCACCATCTATTCCGGTACCTTCTGCACTTACTCGCTCTACGACGTGTTCCACCTTTTTGTCTAAATCACTAACAGCCTTCAAAACCCAGTCCCAAGGTGTCGGCTCTCCTGCACTGTTTAATTGACTCTGGCCTGGTTGCCGTGTGGGCCAAGAAGGTTTCTGGCTCTGCCCACCTGTCGCTCCTTTCTGGTGCACCATGGTCCAGTTTAGGTTTGTTCAGAAGCTTATTCTCTTGCAAAGCCGATGTCAATCCAAGAATTCAACAAAATCAGTAAAATTGCAGTTACATTTGGTTAAAATGCAATGATATAGTCAGAGCTGATGTAACCCGCGACCAGTCGCATGCTTGGCTCTCTAGCACCCCCCACATCTGGTAAATTTAGGTCACCTACCAGTAATGTATCCCCCTTGAGAGCCATCCTCTCAATACCCTGCAGCATCACCCTGTCCTGATCTTCTCCCTGCAAGGGTGGTCTATATACGACTCCCAGTCTCAAGTATTCCCCTACCTGCCTGCATAGCTTCACCCATAGGAGTTCCGCAGCCCGGTTGCCATCCTGTCCCTCCGTCGCCTGTATGACCTCTCCGACATAAATGGCTACCCCCCCCTTCCTGTCCTTCCTAAACAGCCTGAAGCCTCATGTGTGGAGGTCTGTCCACCAGGTCTCAGTTATTGCTATGATGTCTAACTTGTCATGCGCAATGATGGCCATCAGTTCCTCCATCTTATATGCCAGGCACCTAGCATTCACCACCAACCCCTTCCACCAACTTTCCCCCTCCCTTGTTTCCCCCTGCTTGCCAGCACCTTGTTCATCAATCTTTCCCGGGGAGGGGACATGACCTGGGACCCCCAACTCGTGCGTGGTATGGTGTGGATTTACATCAGCCCCGCTCAGTTTAAACAAATAATATTTGAAAAACTTCGCCCATCTAACATTTCTGTATTGCCGCCCTCTCTGTTGAGGTGTAACCGGTCTGCAGAAAAGAGGCTTTCATCCTCCCAAGTTGCCCCCCAGTCCTCTATCATCCCATACCTCATCTGCGTACACCATTCTGCTAGCCAGCTGTTAAGTTCCCGTGTCCTTTGCTTCCTCTCAGTACTAGCTCTCCGTACTTGCAATACCTGTGAGAAGGTTAGAGATTTGAAGTTCAGCCTTCCGCAGGATCTAGCTAGGGCCCTAAACTTGCTTGCCCCTCCATGAGACTATTATCTGCCAGGTCGTTAGTCCCCAGCTGGGACACTAGATGTGAATTCCTGTCCTGGTCCCCACCCCAAGAGGGAATATGGTGCACAATCTCTGATATAGTCATCCCAGGCAAGCATTCAACCCATATCCCTCTTTTTCTGCCACCCCATTTGACCCCCTTTAAGACTGAGTCACCAACCAGCAGCACCTTGACCCCCTCCTCATTTTGGTTTGCCTGTGACATTGCTCTCTTCCCCCTTGTCACCCTTGTGTTGTCTACCAGCCCTGTCATAGCAGTCCCCCGGCCCCTTATCCTGATCCTTCTTCCTCCCCGGTCCCTTGTCCTTATCGCATGCCCCCTCAGCCTCCTTGTCCTTTCCTTCACCTACCCCTTGCACTCCTGCCCCTTCCTGCTTCCCCCCTGATTCCACCTCAGCCACAGTGTCTCCAGTGACTTCCCTTTTGCTTACTCTGTTCACTTCCTCAACTCACCTGCCCCCAGCCTCTCTGCTTGCCTACCCCCAGCATGCGACTCTCTCTCTCTGCCCTTGCGGCATTGGTATCCTCCTCCCTTCCCTGATTGCTGTGTTTCTTTCCCTAGTGGCCATCCTGTGCTCCCTCCATACCTAGATGGACCCTCCCTTTTTCCCTGCCCTTTTCCAGTATTTCACCCTTCCCTGTTTCAGTTAGTCTCCCCACATTTTTCTTACTTGGCTTCAGAGTACTCCTTCTGTCGCTCTCCTCTCGCACCCTCTTGTCAAGGTCCCCTTTGGCCATGGACCACCCACTACAGTCTCGCTCCCTGTTCCCTACAACTTCCTCCTCCTGCTCCATCATTTCCATGACGATCCAATACCTATTTGAGCCTGATGTGTATCTATCCCCCCCTTTCATTTGCACTGTTTTCCATTGTACCTCTGCCTCCTATCCTATCCTGGTACCCTCTCCTCTGGCCCCCAGTGTGGCCTGCTCTTTCCACCCCTTCATCCTTCTGTCCTCATGCCTCCTGCCCTCCTCCTGAACACCTCCAGTGGTTTTCCTTTCCATATCCCTCCTTGCCCAATATACTTCCCTTCTCAGCCTTGCCATCTCAGCCTCAGCCTCTGACAAACTGGGCACTCCCCCAACCTCCACAAGGTGCTCATGAACACAGCTGCTTCACAGTTATTATACCCCACGATCCTCCCCCCACCATTTCCCATTCTGCCCTGTTCCCCTCCCCCCTTATTTTGCCACTGCCTCTTCCCCTGTTGTGCCCCCCCACTGACCTTTCCACCACCTGCCACTGTATCTCCTCTTGACCTGAACCCCCCATCCCTTGTGCCCCTTGTACACCATATTTCACATCGGGCAGGGCCATACATGCACATGCAGCCACATGCCTTGCACCACTGCCAAATGATGTCCCTCCTTCCGAACAGCAGCCCCAATGCTGACTCCCCATCCCTGAGGATGCTCAAGTCTACTTCCTGGCCAGCCCCGATCATTCAGGCTCATTTCCAAATCCAGGTCACCAGTATTATAAACTGTAGTACTACCACTGCGCTGACAGGATGGCACTAGACTTAATTTTATTTTTCAAAAGTTTCAGCATAAAAGATATGGCACATGGAACAGGTATGCAAACACTGATGTACAATTTAGTAGCTGCTGTTCATACTCACTGCTAATACTGCAGATTATTATACAGCTATTTTCTGCTAATTTATATTACATATTAAGAGAATCACCAGCAAGAAAAAAATTACTCACCGTAGTAACGTTTCTTCTAATGGAGTCTTGCTGTATTCTGACTATATGCAGTTAGTCCCAGCACTTGAACTGCTCCGGAGAGTAAAGGGTTAACTCTAAGCAAAGGCATAAAATGTTGAGCTCGAGCTCGGTTTTCAAACCTCTGTCTGTGGTACTCTAAAGTGTAACTATCAGATTCTTACGAGCACTAAACGAACAAACTCAAAATAAGAAATTGTTTTAAAATTTTTGTGCCAAATGGCCAATCAAGGTTTTAGGGTCAAAGATTCAAGTTGGGAAAATCCAAAAAGAACCCAACAGGTAGTGATTCACCAAACTAAAGCAACCCCCCCCCCAAAAAAAAAGAGATGGAGGCATGTCCAGAACACCACATCCCAAAACTACTAGGTTCCAGGAGGGGAGGCAAGGAGGGAGGTCAGAATACAGCAAGACTCCATTAGAAGAAACAACATTACTATGGTGAGTAATTTTTTCTTCAAACAGCATGAAGTCTTGCTGTATTCTGACTATATGCAGACTACCAAGCAGTACCCCCTTGGAGGAGGGAGTTATTGAACCTATTTTGGGAACAAGCTCTGCAGCACAGCTGTGCCAAACCTAGCATCACTTCGTGACAGAATGTCCAAAGAGTAATGCTTGGTGAAGGTGTGAACAGATTTCCAGGTAGCTGCTTTACATATATCCACTAAAGGTATATCTCTAGCTGCTGCAACCGAAGCAGCTGTACCTCTGGTAGAGTGAGCCCTCAGGCCTGGGGAAGGCACCTTCCCAAGTTTAGAGTAGCAGAATTGGATACAAGAGACAATTCACCTGGCAATAGTCCTCTTGGTAGCAGGCTTGCCCTTTCCCACCTCACCATGAGTGAGAAACAACTGAGAACAATCCTTCCTATGGGCCTTAGTATGCTCAATATAGTAACTGTGAGCCCTTTTCACATCTAGACTGTGTAACCTCCTCTCTCCAGAGGAAGAATGATCAGTGAAAAAGACAGGCAGAGACAGACTGGTTCAGATGAAAGTCTGACACCACCTTGGGAAGGAACTTTCTATTAGTGCGAAGGACCACCTTTCCCTATGAAAGGAAATGAAATCAGGTTCCACTGATGAGGCTGTAGTTCACTGATCCTCCTAGCTGAGGTAATGGCTACCAAAAATACAGTTTTCCAAGTCAAGTATTTCAGCTCAGCTGAAGATAGGGGTTCAAAAGGGGGCTGCATAAGCTGTGTAATACAGATGTTTAGATCACAAGAAGGAGTAGGCTCCCGAAAAGGAGGCTTGACATGGACCAAACCTTTGAAAAATTTCTTGAAAACTGGTTGCGAAGATGGGGAAGAGGCTTTACCAGCCGAAAGAAAAGCAGACAGAGCTGCCAAATGAACCTTAAGAGTAGTAGGCCAGAGGCCTAAACTGTTAAGATGTACCAAATAGTCCAAAACAGTGGCAATATCAGCCAGCTCTGGCTTAATATGCCTACTGGAACACCAAAACCCAAACCTTTTCTATTTGGAGTTGTAAGTCTTTCTCGTAGCAGGCTTCCTGCTAACTTTTAAAATATCCAAGACTGACTGGGACATATGCAAACTTGCATATTCTAGCTCTTCAAGAGCCAGGCTCTGAGCCTGAGAGTCTGAAGGTTGGGGTACAGGATGCTTCCCTGAGAGGAGGTGAGAAGATTGTACTGCCTGGGAAGACACAAGGGCAGTGTTACTGACAGTGACAACAGTAGAGGATACCAAGGCTGTCTGGCCCAGTCTGGAGCCACCAGAATCACCCTGTAAGGCTGAGACCTGATTTATATCAGGACCCTGAATATCAGAGGGGAAAGGAGGAAATGCATACAGAAACCTGCTTGTCCAATTTACTAGGAGGGCATCCTGGGGAATAGAACCCAGAATGGGTGGTCTGCAGCAATACAGATGTAGCTGATGATTGTCTGGGACTGCAAAGAGATCTATCTCTGGGATGCCCCATCTCCGAAGAGTGACGGGGTTCAGGGTCCATTAGTGGTTGAAGGGCCTGGACCAAGGTTTTGGAGACTGGAACCAGTTTGGAGAGGGGGTCCTTTTTCTGAGACCAGAAAGATCGGAGATGAAACTGAATATGTCTCATTTGAAATCTTGCTCCCTGAACTACTGCTGTGGAGGCTGCCATGTGTCCCAGCAGCTGCAGGAAGTGTCTGGCCAGACGAGAGACACTAGAGGACGAAAAAGAGGAAGCCAGAGTGGTCAGAGACTGAACCCTTGAGAGAGGAAGAAATGCTCTTGCTTGAACTGTATCAGTTTCCACCCCTATGAAGGTGAGAAGCTGGGCTGGCTCTAGGACAGACTTCTCTAAATTTAGAATGACGCCCAAGGATTCTAGAAGTCTTTGGGTGACCTCCAAAGCTGACTTGACTTGGTCCGAGGACTGGCCCACTAGAAGCTAGTCATCCAGATATGGGAACAGAAGGATGTCCTGTCTCCTGAGGAATGCCACCACCACTGCAAGACACTTGGTGAACACCCTTGGAGCAGATGTTAGGCCGAAGGGCATGGCCCTGAATTGGTAATGGCCTGAGGGCAACTCGAACCTGAGGTACTTTCTGTGGGAATGTCTGATAGGTATGTGGAAGTAGGCATCCTTGAGATCTAGGGAGGCTAGCCAGTCTCCGGTCTCAGAGAGGGTAGAATTACTCCCAGAGTCACCATTTTAAACTTTGGTTTTGTCAAATGCTTGTTCAGGTACCTTAAGTCCAATGTCGGTCGCCACTCTCCTGTCTTTCTGGGAGTAAGGAAGTATCTTGAATACAGTGCTTTTCCCCTGTGACAAAATGGTACCTTCTCCACTGCCTGCAGAAACAGGAGAGAGGAGATGTTTGCCTCTAGGGCCTTTGTCTCCAAGGGAGAGGGAGGACTGAAAGACTTTGCTCTCATTTTTGGGAACCTTTTGAAACTGAGAGCAAGTCCCTGGCTCACTACTTCCAGGACCCATTTGTCTGAAGTAGTAGACTCCCAGGCCTGGGAGTAGTAAGCCAGCCTGCCCCCTACTGGGATTGGGGAGGCGACCCTGATTGACACCTCAGGGAGTCTGCTTGGCAGGGGGCTTGAACTGAGTAGCTGCTGGGGTTCTGATTACCCCACGTCTACCTCTTCCCCTAAAGAACCCCCTCTGCTGTAAAGAAGAGGAGGAGGACTGAGCTTGGTAAAAAGGCCTGCCCCTGACCTGAAACTGCTGCTTCTGAGGAGTGGTCTGCTTCTCTTTAGCTGCAGCACTCCTATAGGTGGTCCTGTACTCATCCATTTTCTTCATGTAGTTCTCTGTTTGGTCCCCAAAGAGACCATTACCAGCTAAAGGAAAATCCATGGCCTTAGCCCGAGTATCCTGAGAGAGGTTGGTACACCTAAGCTAAGCAAATCTCCTCATGCAGATAGATGTAGCCATGACCCTGGAATGAACATCACTGGAATCAACAGCAGTGTGGAACTGCACCTTGGATGCCTCTATACCATTTGCAGCCACCTGCTCCAGCTCCCTGGCTAGCTGGGGGGGAGGCATTCTTAGCCAGTTCCAGAACCACATCCCACATAGATTTCTGGTACCTAGCAGTGTATGCCATGTAATTAGATTGTCTGAGTCCCAAAGAGGATGCCAAGTACTGCTTTTTTGCCATGGCATCCACTTTCCTGGAATCCTTACCTGGGGGGGTGAGATGCCAGAGGAATATTAGCCTTTTCACAGGCTGCAGCTTGTACTACCCCAACATGGCTGCTATGAGTGGAAAGGAATTCCGTCCCAGGACCTGATAAGGCATACCTCCTGTCCATTCTTTTTTCCACAGGAGGAATGGATGTAAGAAACTGTAAAAATTTGTTGTGTTTGCTTCCCCAAGGATTTATGTAAAGGGATAAACACTCTGACTCTGGGACATCCATCATTTCCACATAGTCAGGTTCTTCCTGATCCTATTTAGCCTCTTCCATAGGAAGCTGAAGAGTCTCAGCCACTTTTTTGTAAAACAAGAAGTGGGAAGGTGACTCAGAAAGACTGGAAGGAGAAGCCTGAGAAGGCCTGTCTGGGGAGATGTCACGCTCTACTGGCTCATCTAGACCCTCATACTGTTCCTCTTCATAGTCTTCATCCTCCTCCTCCCAATCGCCCTCATAGTATGCCTCAGGATCTAATTCTGAAGCAAGCACTTCCGACCTAACCAATCGGTTCTGAAGTGAGACTGGTTCGGTCGGAACCGGGTAAAGCGACTGAATGACTGAAATCGCTTTCGCTATCTCATCAGCGGTCAGACAATGGGGCGCCGGATCCGAACCCGCTGATTTCCTTTTTCTTTTACTCGGAACCGATTCCACAGAATTGGCTCTCTGTTTGTCCGAAGAGGTAGCGCCCAGGTCAGTGGGCACCTCCTCAGGTTCGACCGTAACTGAACCGGGCAGGCCATCCAGGTCAGCTGACTTCTCGGCCTCCCTCTCCCTTAGCCTACTCAAACATTTATCCAGAGTGGCTTTGGAAAAGTTTTTACATATCCGGCAGTCTTCCTTGGGGTGGTCAAACCCCAAACAATACACACAGACGAGGTGAGGGTCGGCCTTAGCAAAGGCCTCCTTACACTTGGTACAGTGCTGAAACCCAGTGGGTCCAGTTTTCTTTTTGGGTTTCTCAGACATGCCTTCAACAAATCACCTTACACAGCGGTTAAGCCAGACGATTATAATCCAACAGTTCCAACCATGTCACGGGTAGGTTAAAAAGAAAAAATTACTCACCTTAGTAATGTTGTTTCTTCTAATGGAGTCTTGCTATATTATGACATATGCTGTTTGTCCCAGCCTTAGAACTGCTCCAGAGGTGAAAGAGTTAACTTCCATGCCAGGCATGGAACTTAGAGCTCAAGCTCGGTTGAAAATTCTATCTGTTGTTCTTCAAACTTAAACTGTCAGATCTTTACGAGCAAAAACTCACTAAGACTCTGTGTGGAAGCTGTAAACCTACACTAGCCAACTGGCTACTTAATTAAATAAACACATTTTTTGGTGCCACAAAGAAGACTCAAGTCAGGAGACCCAAAAAATGACAACACAACAAAGATCACCCCAAAAGGAGGGGTGAAAAACAAGGTGGGCATCTAAAAAGTGCCAACGCTGCCCTGCCCACCCACATCCCCAAGATTAAGGTTCTGAGAGGGGCAGGCAGGGGGGGAGGTCATAATATAGCAAGACTCCATTAGAAGAAACAACATTACTAAGCTGAGTAATTTTTTCTTCAAACAACATGAAGTCTTGCTATATTATGACATATGCAGACTACACAGCAGTACCTCCACGGAGGAGGGACAGAACCTACTTAGGAAATAGGCTCTGAAGCACAGCTGTGCCAAAACGAGTATCACTCCTAGCCTGGATGTCCAGGGAGTAATGCTTAATAAAAGTGTGCACCGTTTTCCAGGTAGCTGCTTGACATATCTCTAGGATAGACATGTCCCTGGCAGCAGCCAGAGACGCAGCTGTACCTCTGGTAGAGTGAGCCCTCAGGCCTGAGGGAGGAACTTTACCCAGTTTTTCAAAGCAGAATTGGACACAAGAGACGATCCTTTAGTGGCAGGTTTCCCTTTGCCAACCTCACCATAAGTGAGGAACAGTTGGAGGGAGTTAAACCTGTGACCTTTGGTACGATCTATGTAGTAGCTAAGTGATCTTTTGACATCTAAACTGTGCAACCTCCTCTCACCAGAAGAGGAATGGCCAGTGAAGTACACAGGGAGAGATACAGATTGATTAAGGTGGAAATCTGAGACCACCTTAGGCAAGAACTTTCGGTTAGTCCTGAGGCCTACCTTATCTCTGTTAAAGGAGATAAAATCAGGCTCCACTGACAATGCTTGTAACTCACTTATCGCCTGGCAGAAGTGATGGCTACCAAAACACAGTTTTCAAGTCAAGTACTTGGCTCTGCTGAGGATAAGGGCTCAAAAGGGTGTTGCATAAGCTGGGCAATGCAAATATTAAGATCCCAGGCAGGGGAAGGATCCCTAAATGGGGGGTTGGTGTGAAGCAACCCTTTGAAAAACTTGGAGAATACAGGATGAGCTGAAAGAGAAGAGGGCTTACCTGCTGACAAGAAAGCAGACACGGCTGCCAAGTGCACTTTTAGGTAGTTGGTCTCAGCCCTAAAGTATTTAAATGAACCATATAATCCAGGACTGCGGGTAAGTCAGCAGATTCTGGGGAAATATGCTTCCCAGAGCACCATATGGAAAAATCTCTTCCATTTGGAATTATAAGTAGCCCTGGTGGAAGGCTTCTAGAAGCCTTCAGAATATCAATACACCTTGGGAAAGGTGTAGGTCAACAAACTAACTCTTCAAGAGCCAGGCCTTGAGATTGAGAGACTTGAGGTTCTGGTACCCAAACCCTCTCCTGAGCACAGGATAACAGATTGTGATTCCTGGGAGATACAGGGACGTGGACTGCTAAGGACATAAGGAGTGGGTACCAGGGCTGTCTGGCCCAGTCTGGAGCAATCAGAAACATCTTGCAGGATTGAGACCTGATTTTAACTAGCACTTTGAACAGGAGAGGGAAGGGTGAAAGGCATAGAGAAACTTCCTTCCCAACTGAGAAGGAAGGCACCCAGGGAACTGAGCCCAACACTGGGGCCTGCAACAAAAAGAGGAAGTTGGTGATTGTCTGGGGCTGCAAAGATCTATCTGGGTGTGCCCCATCTGGCAAACCACCTCCAGAACTAGGGGATCCAGAGCCCATTCGTGATGGCCTTGGGAAATCCTGCTGAGAGCATCTGCCAGGACATTGCCCTTGCCTGGAAGGTGAACTACTACAAGGGAGGTGTTCAGGAGTAAGCCAGAGACCACAACCGTTGCTTGTTGATTGCACGAGGCCGTGAACCAGTGCCCCGCTACTGATGTACCACATTGTGGTGGTATTGTCTGTTCTGACTTGAATAACCTTGTTCTGAACAGATGTGGAAAAAAAACTTGAAGTGCTAGAAAAACTGCTCTGAGTTCCAACAGATTGATGTGGAGCAGAGATTCCTGAGGGGACCCCAATCCCTGGGTGGTGAGGTCGCCCATGCGAGCTCCCCACCCCAATAGGGATGCATCTGTAGTAAGGATTAAGGAGTGAGACTGAGGGGTAAGGGGGACCCCCCCTGTCTCAAATTGTCCTGGTCCTGCCCCCACTGAAGGGCCTGGATCAGGGTTCGAGTCACTGGAATTAATTTGGTTAGAGGGGCCTTTCTTCGAGACCAAAAGGCTCTCAAATGGAACTGGATGTCCCTCATCTGAAATCTGGCTCCCTGCACTACTGCTCGGAAGCAGCCACGTGTCCCAGGAGCTGCAGAAGTGCCTTGCTGATCGAGACCCGCAGGGTGAAGGAGGAAGCCAGAGAAATCAGGGTACTTGCCCTTTCCAGAGGAAGGAAGGCTCTGGCTTCTTTTGTGTTCAGTTCTGCACCTATGAAGGTGAGAAACTGAACAGGCTCTAGGACTGACTTTGGAAGATTGAGAAGGAAACTAGGGAAGTTAGCAGTTGCTGAGTTACTTGAAGGTGTAACCTGACTTGGTCTGTGGACTGGCCTACTATGAGCCAGTTGTTCAAGTAAGGAAAGATGGCAATTTTTTGCCTTCTTAAGTGGGCAACTGCTACTGCCAGGCATTTTGTGAATACCCTTGGGGCAGATGTAAGGCCGAAGGGCATTGCTCTGAACTAGTAATGACCTGAGGGCAGTTTGAATCTGAGGTACTTTCAATGGGAGCTTCTGATGAGAACATGAAAATAGGCATCCTTGAGGTCCAGGGACACTAGCCAGTCCCCTGGCCTTAAAGAGTGTAAATAATTCCCAAGTCACCATTTTGAATTTTGGTTTTAAAAGGTGCTTGTTTAGATACCTGAGATCCAGGATGGGCCGCCATTCTCCTGTCTTTTTGGGGTGAGGAAGTACCTGGAGTACAACCCTTTGTCTTGGTGTGGGGGTGGAACCCTTTCCACAGCTCTGAGAGCCAGGAGGGTAGAGAACTTCTACGTCCGGGAAGAGCCTCTGAAGGATTTGCAGGTGGAAGGATCTGATTCTCATCTTTGGAAATTTTTGAAGCTGAGAACCAGTCCCTGGCTACTACTTCAGGACCCACTTGTCTGGCGTTAGAGACTCCCAGTCCTGGACAAAATAAGCCAGCCTGCCCCCTACAGGTAGTGGAGAATCGGCCCTGGGTGCCCCATCAGGGTGCCTGTTTGGCAGGGGCTTTAGGCTGAGGGGTGGAAGCAGGCCTGCCTGCACCCCGTCTGCCTCTCCCTCTAAAGAACCCCTTCTGTGCAAAAGCTGAAGAGGAATCCTGGGCTTGGTGAAAAGGCCTACTCCTGCCCCTGGGAGGCTGCCTTTGGAAAGTGACTTGCCTTTCCTTGGCCTGTGCACTCCTATAGGTGGTCCTATATTCATCCATTTTCTTCATGTAATTCTCTGTTTGCTCCCCAAACAGAGAGTTGCCCACAACAGGGAAATCCATGGCCTTAGTCTGGGTATCCTGTGACAGGCTAGTACATCTGAGCCAAGCCATTCTATGGAGAGCCATAGCTGTAGCCATGACTCTGGATGATACATCATTAGAGTCCACTGCAGCATGGAATTGCACCTTGGATGCCTCAATACCATCAGGGGCCACCAGCTCCAGCTCTTCTGCCAGCTGGCCAGGAACCTGCTTTGCTAGAGCTAAAACAGTATCCCATCTGGATTTTTGATATCTAGCAACATAAGCCATATAATTAGCCTGTCTGAGTCCTAAGGAAGCTGCCATGTACTGTTTCTTTACCATGGCATCTATTTTTCTGGAGTCCTTGTCAGGGAGGTGAGAGGCTAAGGGAACATTTGCCTTGTCACAGGCTGCAGCCTGCGCCACCCCCACATGGCTGCATTGTTGTGCAAGGAACTCCGTATCAGAGCCTGATAATGCATACCTTTTGTCCATTCTTTTATCAACAGGAGGTATGGTGTGAGGAGCTTTTAAAATCTTTACAGTCTGTTTCCAAAAAGATTTATGCAGAGGAATAGACAGTCTCCTAGACTCTGGGATATCCATCATTTCTACAAAATCAGGCTCCTTCTGATCATCCACAGCTTCCTCCATAGGGAGCTGGAGGGTTTCAGCCACTTTTTTTTTTTTTTTTAAAAACATGAAGTGAGAAGGGGACTCAGAAAGCCTAGGGGGAGACACTCCTGAAGGTCTGTCTGGAGAGATGTCCGGTTCAATGGGCACATCCAGACTTTCAAAACCACATTCACTCTCCTCATACTCCTCTTCCCCCTCCTCTGGTTCATAAAATTCCCTTAAATAATACTCCTGAACCAGAGGAACCGACCGAACCGACACACCTGATGATGCGGTTCGGTCGGAACCGGGGAAACTGAACAATTTTTATTGCTTTAACTATTTCTTCAGCGGTTGGAGAGGGAAGTTTTGACGCCACACCAGCTGATTTTCTAGATTTATTTGTTGGAACAGACTCCTCAGGGTCGGCTCTACTTTTGCCAGAGGAAGTATCGCCCTGGTCAGAGGGCACTCCCTCCGGTTCGGTTGAAACCGAACCGGGCTGGCCATCTGGGTCAGCGGACTTTATGGCCTCCCGTTCCCTGAGTCTACCAACTCTCTTATCCAGGGTAGCTGCAGGAAAACCCATGCAAATCTGGCAGTCTGAATTGAGGTGGTCAACCCCAGACAATAAACACATGTGGTGTGGGGTCAGCCTTGGCAAAGGCTTCCCCACTACAACAATACTGAAACCCAGTGGGCCGGTTTTCTTTTGGGTTTCTCAGACATAGTGCCAGCCTAACCAAAAAACTTGCCGCCTTTCGGCAATCTGCCAAGCAAGACTCCTTATCGGTTCCCAACCGTGTCCGCGGGTCGTGGAAAAAAGCGTGAATTAAATCCGTTTTTAGAACAGATAAGAACCAGGAACCGCACTTCTAAAAGACTGTAATGTAACAGAAGTATAGTCGGTTCAAACCGAACCGATAAAAATGTTTACAAGTTCCACACAGAAAATAAATGTAAAACCTATCTAGTACTTACAATACCACAAATAGAGCTTGAACCGACCGGTTGCGGTTTAATTTCGGTTAAAAAACCGAAAACTTTTAGACTTTAACTGACAAAATGAACCGTGCAGAAGGAGGAATCTCCGGAGCGACTGTTCAGTGAGGCGGAGTAAAGAATCTGACAGTTTAAGTTTGAAGAACAACAGACAGAATTTTCAACCGAGCTTGAGCCCTAAGTTCCATGCCTGGCATGGAAGTTAACTCTTTCACCTCCGGAGCAGTTCTAAGGCTGGGATAAACTGCATATGTCATAATATAGCAAGACTTCATGTTGTTTGAAAATCCTAAAATACCGGATTTTTTTAGGAACTGATGAATACTGGAAAAAAACACAAATACAATACACAATAACAGTCAAAGGAAGATGGGCTTCAGTTCCGGACCAGACCAACCCATCAAGAACCGAAAACAAACAATTTCTTATCAAACATACAAAAAAAAAAACACTACCTACAACTACCACTTACTGGTACCGGGACAGAGGTAAGAATGCAGATTTAGTGAAAACACGGTTTGAAAAAAAAAAAAAAAAAAAAAACCGATTCGAACTAAACCGAACCGAAGTGCCGGAGGGCTCTCCGGAGCAACTTCACAGTAAGGCGCAGTAAAGAATCTGACGGTTACACTTCAGAGTACCACAGACAGAGGTTTGAAAACCAAGCTCGAGCTCAACGTTCTATGCCTTTGCACAGAGTTAACCCTTTACTCTCCGGAGCAGTTCAAGTGCTGGGGCTAACTGCATATAGTCAGTATACAGCAAGACTTCATGTTGTTTGAACCAATGAATTTTATCTTTATATTAAAGCAGTCAGGAGTGGCATACCTTTTATTGTGTTCAGAATGAGCTTTAAGAAGTCTTTTAAACCTTTTTAAAGCTGAATGAACTGAGGTAACTCAGAAGCTGACTAATTTGCTCAGCTTACTCAGGGTTACACTGTAAGCGCTTCTCCCTGTCCTGTGTCCAACAGCTCCATTCAGGTAGCCATTCTGGACTATTGGGCTTCTCAGCTGTCTCTGCCGGGGAGTGGGACATCTCCTGAGCTGCCTCTGCAGATTACTTCCCCATCCAGACTTAAGACTTCCTACTCATGGCAAATTTCTGCCAGGACACTAGTGGCTGCAGCACTAGGCCAGTATAACACCTGGAGTAGGTACAGGCCTACCCATCAACACCACCTCCCCCATCACCCAAAAAATAGTGTTTACAAATTACAGTTCGCTGCCTTAAAAAGAATCCTGCTTCTTTTATTATTGTGCTCAGGCAATGTCGAACTCAACCTAGGACCATTAGGGACCCTTGCTTCTCCATCAGACCCGGCAGGTATCACAGGAATGTCTTTTATGCATCTTAATGCCTGTAGTTTGCTGAAAAAGTTCACCCTATTCCAGACTTGGGCGAGCCACACCCTACCTGATGTCATAGTGATCACTGAGACCTGGCTTAGGCCAGCCACCCCAGACAACGAAATCAATATCCCAAATTATTTACTCTTCCGAGCGGATAGGCAATCAAGAGGAGGTGGGGTGGCAATTTATATAAGGGACAAATACTCAGCTGCATGCATAGACATATCATTCTCCCTATTATTATTATTATTAAAAGCAGGTGACTGCTGCGATCTAAATAATTACAGACCGATCTCCCTCCTCCCCATCCTGTCTTAAGTACTAGAAAAAATAGTGTGTGGCCAGCTAGGGGTATACATAGAATCCAGAAGCCTATTAAACCCGGTTCAGTCTGGATTCAGAGCAAAGCACAGCATCATAACAGCCCAAACTAAGGTGACCAATGACTGGCTCCTAGACCTTGACAACAAGAAGCATGTCTGTGCCATTTTCTTGGATCTTAGTAAGGCATTCGACACAGTCGATCACAGCCTGCTTCTTTCCTCCTAAAGCACCTTAGGCCTGGACCATAAATCTATGTGCTGGTTTGCAGACTATCTCAGAAGCGGAAACAGCAGGTTAAAGCTGAAGTGATCTTTCTCCAGTAAAACCTATGCTGAGGGGCGTGCCCCAGGGCTCTATCCTTGGTCCCCTCTTCTTTGCAGTCTACATTAACATCAATGACCCCATCAAAAAAGCCAACATCCACTTATTTGCAGACGACACTGTACTGTACGTGAGTCGTCCCACGCCGGAAGCAGCATGTGAAGACCTCCAAGCTGAATTTAACCTACAATACCAGCTCATAAACAAAAAGCTTTTGATCAATGTGAAAAAGACAAAAGCCATGCTCTTCTCCCCCTCCTTGCATGCGGCAATTTCTGCTAGGGTGGGAGCTATCCCACAAATTACCACTGTTCTTGGAGAAACACTAGAGCATGTAGCTAAATTCAAATATGTAGGAGTTTGGCTCGATCATTAACTTTCCTTCGCCGACCATCTCAAAGAACTACAGAAGAAACTAAGGTAAAGATTAGGACTCTTCCACAGAATTAACCACCTGCTCACAAAGGAGGCCAAGATTCAACTGGTTCAAGCTACCTTCCTATCTTTAATAGATTACGTGGACCTGCTCTACAGCCACTGCACTGCCTCTGCACTGGCTAAGTTGGACACCCTCTACCACAGAGCTATCAGATTCATTACTGGCCTTCCACTTTCCACACACCACTGCTCCCTGTACTCATTGTTAGACTGGACTTCCCTTCACTATAGAAGGAACAGAAATGCCGCCCTATGGGCCTTCAGAGTAGTGACCAACAAGCTCCCCTCATATGTCTCAGATCGTATTCCCCAGAGTGTGTTAGGCACCTACACTCTAAGGAGCTATTCCCTAATTGCCCTCCAAGTTCCAAGGGTCAAAACTCATTTCGGCAAAGCTGTTCTAAGCTTCTCTTTACCCACACTGTGGAACGGTTTACAAAGGAACTTGAAGCTGAGCTGCCCTGTTAGCCTGACTATCTTCAAGGCACTCTACGATCGCTACATGAAAGCACCTTGCAAATGTTTTCCTCACTGCTAGCCCACTAATTCCACAACTCCCCCTTTCCATCCTGACGCTCACCATGTCTCTACCCCTGGCTCTCACTCGTTCCCTATTAACTCTTCCTGCTGCACCCACCCTTCCCTGTCCACTCCAGCCTGGCTAAAGTCCCACCCCATCCATAGTAGTGTCCCAATTATCTACCCCCCCTCCATCATTATCATAACAAACAAGTACACGACAGCCATCATCACTTTCTGTGGTTTTAGCTCAATTTTTTCCCCCAGTCGTTGGTAATATATCCCTCCTCTTCTTTACCTCTCTAACCTGCCACCCCATACACGGTATCTTTCCCCTATATGTGTAGTTGCCGGCTGCCTCACTCAAAAGATCTCTGCTTATAACCCCTGTATGCCTGTGGTTGAGTGTACATCTGCTGACTTCTTCAATTGTAAAATAATGCTGTTTTTTTATTTATTTCAACCTTGGACTCATATTGTATACACTGTATATACTTTTTCCTTCCTTGTATATTACTGCTTTTTGTATACCTGCTTCTGTACTGTACTTTGATGTATTCATGACCAGGTCCATCTTGCAAATGAGCCTTGCTCAATGGTGCCCGCCTGGATAAATGATTCTGATTGATTGATTGAAGCCATCTGTGGTGGCTTTAAACAGGTCTCTCCTGGAGTGCTATTTTTAAAAGGCTTCCTCCGATTCTATGCGTATGGCAAAAATCTTCCTCTGTTTGTTTTTGTAAACAATGTATTTACTCAGGTAGCTCAGCTAAGGTGCAACATCTCATTTTCAGTGAGGTCCTGTTTTTTTTCCCCCTTGGTTGATCTAATTCCTCCCCACCCCCTAGTATGCCCCCATCCTGCTGACCCCTTCCCCACCCAGCCCAGCATCCCAGCTTCCCCCAGGACTTGCCAGGCCCCAGACTCCCTTGGCTTACCCCTGCAATGTAGTAGGGGGCACTCTCGACTCATTGGGTCAAGGATCCAGTGGGGCTGTGCCTAAGTCACCAACTGCAGGGCCTGCAAGGGGTGGCGATCATCCTGCCATCCAAGATGTATTTTTCTGTTTTTCTTGTCTCCCCGCCCATAGCATGGAGGAGTGTGCAGGCAATGGTGTCAATGGCAGTGCCACATATGTTCCCAGGCATGGCATGCCAGATGTCTATTACTCCCCAACTTCTACTAGAGGACAGTCACGTTCCAGGCACTGCACCACCCTGACCCTGGAGAAGAAGAGCAATCCCTTGGATGCTCAGTCCTCCTCCCCCCAGCTGACCCTCTGATGTTCCAAGCTTGATCCTAAACTTGAGTCATCAGCACCACAAGAGGTAGGGCTACCGCTGTGTTGGTCGAGGTCCTGGTTTCTAGATCTGTGCTCTATCCACTAATCCACACTGCCTTATGTTTATTAGGGAGGCACCAGAACAATAGCAAAAATAAGGATATTAGACTTCTGAAGTTCTTCACAAAGCAGCACTTCCGAACAAGTGTAATGTTTTCTTACTTGGTATACAAACCCTCTGGACAGGGTAGACATGCATGTTGACCTTCTTTAGGTTGGTAGTGACCTATAGAACAGGCGGGACAGTCTGCTGAGGCTACACATGCACCATCAGAACAACAAGAGCAGTTCCAAGTACCTAAAACAACATAAAAACAGGATTAACTAGTGCTTTGTACTGTATCGGGCAAGCAGACATTTTCAGAGACATCCCTGATTTTGCTTAAAAAATGGCCATGGTGCCTCCTAAATTTGTCATTTCATTTGCTGATAAGTAGTGATTCAAAGCACAAATTAAATGCAAGACTGTAGTGTTACAGACAACCATAGTTCTCTCACAAAATGCTTTACACACTATGCCACATGTTAGGTAGGCAGGAGGCAGGTAGAAAGCAGTGAGGCAGTTCAAGGAGGGTGTAAGGTATGGAGAGCCATGTGCACCAGTGCAAGGAATCTGGGTAATAAAATTAAAGATGTGGGGGCCATTATGGAGGGGGCCAGCCTGTGTTTGGTGGTCATAATATAATCACGGTACACTGGCAGCCATGACCGTGATATGACTGTGTCAGGTTATTCTCTGTACAGGAGAGACAGGGAAGGGAAGGGAGGAGGAAGACGGGTTGTATTACATGAGAAGGAAGGAATCGAGGCTACAGAAGTACAGGGGCATCGAGAGGAAAAGGAAGGACTGAAGGTGCTGTGGGATATCCTGGAGACAGATCTGGGGCTGCCATCCATACAGGGGTGGTGTACAAACCTCCAGCGCAGGCAGAAGTTGGATAAGGCACCTGGGGACGGTATCAGTATCATCAGGATGGCAACTGAAAGGGAGGTGCTGCTAGTTGGTGACTTCAGCCTGCCAGATACGGATTGGAACCTTCCAGCTGCAGATTCAGCAAGAAGCAGGGCCATCTTCCTCTGTATGAGGGGGCTTTCTCAGACAGCTAGTCAACAAACCCACTAGGGACAGGGCAGTGCTGGACCTGGTGTTTACAATCAGGGATAGCACTACAGATGTCACAATGGTCAGTCCCCTAGGTACCAGTGAACTTCACTGATTGTGGTATAATATTATGATAGGAGCAGAGGCAAAGAACATGAGGACGAGGGAACCTGGACTTTAGGAGGGTGGATTTTAAAGAAATGGGAGGCTGCCTTAAAAGCTGCCTAGTTGTTGGGGGGGGGATTGTCAAGGAAGGGTAGAGGAACAGTGGGAAAAAATGAGGGAGGCCATAATTAAGGCAACCGACTCTGCGTGAAGAAGTAAAAGCAAAACAAAAGACTGTTATGGTACTCTAGGGAAGTGGCCACAGTGGTGAAGGAAAAAAGAGTGGCATTCAGGAGGTATGCATAAACAGGAAGACAGGGACATATACCAGGTAAAAGAGAGGGAATCAGGTAGGGCAGTGAAGGGGGAAAAAGGTGCAGACAGAGGGAAGGATAGCCAGTGGGGTAGCAAATGGGGATAAGACTTTCTGCAGGTACATAAGTGAGAGGAGGAAAGCAAGGGGAGGGACAGTGAGGATAAGGAGGGCAGCAGAGGGAGACTGTACAGAAGGAGACCAAGAAAAAGCAGACAACCTGAACAGGTACTTCTGCTCAGTCTTCATAGCGGAGGGAGGGGGACGGACCACCAGGGTGCAGCAGGAACAATGGGGGTGGACATACTGTAAGTCCATTTTCAGATGACAGAGTCCTGAAGGGATTTGCAGCTCTGAAAATGGACAAGGCTATGGGAGTGGATGGGATACACCCAAGGTTACCAAAGTTACTGCAGGCTACATCAAATTCTAAAACCTAACTCAGTCTCTGCTCCCACAAAGCATGACCCACCAACTAATAAGCATACTGTAGCCACTACCTCTTCATCTCAGGGAGGTGCTGGCTGCCCTGCTGGCAGCCTTATTCAATGGTTCACTGGAATCAGGTGAGGTTCCAGAGGACAGCAAACATTGTCCCTCTAAATTACAGTGACAGCAGGGAAGAGGCTAGCAGCTATAGACTGGAACGGCTCACTTCAGTGGTGAGGAAATGAATGGAAACACTGATAAAGTAAAGGTTGGTAGTGTACAGTATCTCGAATCAAATGGGCTGTAAGAACCAAGGCAGCATGGATTCATGGGAGAGGTCATGCCAGATGAACCCGATATATTTCTTTGACTGGGTAACCAGGGAAATAGATTTTGGTGGGGGGGGGGTGGACATGGCTTATCTGATCTTCAGCAAGGCCTTTGACACTGTTCCACAAAGAAGGCTGATTAAGAAACTGAGCAGCCTAGGGGTGGGATCCTAAGTGGTGAATAGTGTTAGAAACTGATTAATGGATAGGTGACAGAAGGTTGTGGTTAATGGCATTCTCTCTAATGATGGAAGATTGACCAGCGAGGTGCCGCAGGGCTCAGTACTTGGACTGGTCCTCTTCACTGTAAGTGATACTACAGATAAACTGGAAGGAAAAGTATGCATTTTACAGATGATGCAAAAATCTGGAATAAGATCAGCAATCAGGAGGGGGGTGGAAAGAATGCATAGGGATCTTGGGAAATTCAAGGAGTGGTAAGAACATGACAGTTGGGATTCAAAAAGTGCAAAATCATGCACCTAGTGCATAAGAACCCAGGAACTGAGTATAGAATGGAGGAAGTACTGTCAGTCGCTAAGCAGGAAAGGGACTTCGGGGTTATCCTATCTGATGACCTTAAAGTGGTAGGGCAATGTGACAAAGCAGTGAGTAGGGCCAGTGCGATGCCTGCCACAGTATCACTCATGAGTGACCCCCCCCCCCCGGGAGTACTGTGTAAAGTTCTGGAGGCTACACCTCAGAAAGGGCACAGACAGGACGGAAGCAGTCCAGAGAAAGGCAACTAAAATGGTGCAGGGGCTGCATTAAACTCTCTATGAGGTGAGACTGCGGGATTGCAACATGTCCACCCTAGAGGAGAGAGGGGGCAGGACAGAGACTGCAAGTATCTCACAGGGATGAACAGGGTGCAGGAGGGAAGTCTCTTTCAAAGAAGGAAGAGCACCAGGACCAGAAAGCATGCAATGAAGCTGGGGAGGGGTAAAGATGGATATGAGAAGGTACTATTTTACTGAAAGAGAGGCAGACACTTGAACAGACAGCCAATGGAAGTGGTGGAGGCAAAAGTAATAGGGGGCTTCAAGCATGCATACGATAAACATAGGGGAATACAGTATTAGTAAATAGGTAGGAAGGACGCAGGGTCGCTGGAGACCAGTTAAGGTCTGTGGAGACAGACTCGGCAGGGACCATCTGGACAGACTGGGTAGATTAAGCAGTCCTTTTCTGCAGACAAATTCAATGTTTCTATGGCAGGATAATTAAACTAATATCCCAATTTTAAAGCCGTGTCCCTGATTTTGGCTGCTTTTACCGGATTATTTTAAGCTTTGTCCCAGCTTTGCAGGGCAAGAAATTGATAAGTATGGACAGAGACACTGGACTTCCTATTAGTACTGGATTATATGGCAGTATGTTAATTGGATTGCACTTAAAGAGCAACTCTTTCGGTACCTCCCTCCAGAAGCATAAAAACCCCTTACCAGGCCTCCAAGTCCACTGGTAGTTAAAATTTCAATTTTTCTGTGTCCCCATTTAGGAAGGGAGGGGATCGTAATTTGGCTCTGTGGAGCTGAGCTGCACTGATCACTTCCACTTCCTAGTATCACTGCAGACCGAGGCCCGCACCCGTGCTATGTCGTTTGTGACATCACCATTTGTAGAGCACGGGGGCATGCTCCATATACTTCAATGGGGCTAACAAGTCCTTATTAGTTAAGCAGTGGCCATGTTTAGTTCCTACTATCAATCTAAAGTACCAAAATTTAACTTAAAAAAAAGACCCCATTAAAGTATATGAAACACACCCCGCGCTCTACAAACAGTGATGTCACAAAACAACATCGCACGGGGGAGAACTGCAGACTACAGTGAGTAAAGGTTTTTTATGTTTCTGGGGGGAGGTACTGGAAAAGAGCGAGATAGTTGCTCTTTAATGCACCAGTTCCTATTATCTACACCCCCCCCCCACCGTAGTTATGCTCCATCTTACCTCCTCTCTCCACTCTCTCAGACATCCTCGCTACTGCTTCCCGATCCAGTCACAGTCTGCCCCTAGAGTGCATGGTCCACTAGTCCTAGGTAGCCGGTAGCCCCCCAGGCGGGTGAGGAGGGACCCCCAATTCCTCCTCCGAACCAATCCTCCCTCATATCGTGGTGCCAGCACAGCGGAGTCTGCTGCAGCCATCCGGAAAGCACAGTGAGGTGTCGTCACCTAGGAGAGAGCGAGGTTTTTTTTCCTCCTTTTTACGTCCTCCCCAGATGTCAGCGTGCAATGGGGGCCAATGAGCTAGGAGGCACGCCGAGACATGTCTCCTGCTCCGCCCCCTGCTGACTTCTATCCAATGTTCTTGCTGCTGCCCCATCTACCGCACCTTCCACCCGGGCTCCCCTAGGTGGTGGTATTGCAGCGGGAGTGTGCAGTAATCCCCCCAGGGAAGGAGAGTTGCCGTTGGGCGCTCCATTCTTCTCCTCCCCGGCCGACCCCCGGCAACCCATGCTCGCTCCCAAACAAGGGTCGCCGACGGGGAGAGCGGTAAAGCACCCAGCGCCTCAACCCTCAGCATCACCGGGCCGGCTTACCTACACTTTCTTATTCCAATTTAGATTTCCCTTTTCTTATTTCTTATAAGATGCCATTCCCCCCATTTTGAGTCTGCTTTAACATTTTTTAGATTTGAAATAATTAATGGTACACATATTTTAATGTGGCTGCCACAAGGTTTTCATTTGTTCTCACAGACTTATTTGAACACACACAGTTTGGCATCACTACAAAGACAAACTAGCAAGCAACAATTATTGTTCCATAACCTTATGGGACACTGGGCTAACTCCCAATGTGGTGAACATAAAAAGAAATATGCATCATACTAATGGAGTTGGGGAAAAAATTAACATAAAATTGATCTGGTAAGGGCCTGAGTTCACCAAACGAGCCTGTTCACTGTCTAACAGAGATATGGTTATCTGCTAGAATCTATTTCAACTCTGTTGCCCTTCCTAGCTATTCCACTCACTAGTACGACAGAAGTTAAGAAGGAAGACAGATTCCTATTTTATATATCGAGTGCACTGCTCTTTGCTGCATTATCATCTTGAAACCATTCCTAAATCCCATGAAAATTCTAATGGTAAATTCACTTTTCCCCAACCCATTGCCATTAATCTTTTTTTTCTTCAAACAGCTGTTTGGCTATCCCAGTGGCCACCTACTCCATCAGACGGCCCCAGTGCCCCTACCTCAACCACCACTCCTCCAGACTTCATGCCAGCAAGGATCAACATGGGAAGAGGGCAGACAGCTCCAGGTCGCCATCATACACACTGACGAGGGAACATTATTTTTCCATGTTTTCTTTGCACCTCCCAGGCTGGCAGACATGCTATGGCATGGGTGTGCACCATTAAGATACCACACGCACTCAGCGCCTGCCCCAGCCAATTAGGAGGCTGTCCCACCACCTTGCCTCTGCTAGGTAGCAAACGACTCTCAGAACAAAGGAGGTTCGCACAGGGCTGGTGGTGCTTCAACAAACATTTTAGCAAAAAAGTCAAGCACTCATTACCACATAGAAAACCTCAAGCTCACAAAACAAACACAGACTTGTACCCATCTGATAAAAGGACCTTGGTTCGAAACGCATCAGCCAGGTACAAGTCTGCATTGTTTTGTGACTGTCAATAAATGACAACGTAACTTTAAACCTGGGCTTAGTGTTTTCTCGTGGTGGGAGTCGTAGCTTTTAACTAAAAAAAATGATGAACGAGCAGCAACTTGCGCTGTCCCCCAAGGAGGAGGCTGTCAATAAATGCTCAATCCTCCTTCCCCGCTAGCCCCAAGTGACCCTACTCCATTCCTGAACCCAGGTCGCCAGCGTGGTGGCAGATGAGGTGCTCAGTGCCTCAGCCCTCCGTGCCACTGGGCAGGTTTCATTGTCATTGACCATAACTGGTGCCTGTTGCATCACTGGTACTAAACTGGAAGGGATTATTGAAATTGTTTAAGGAAAAAAAAAGAAAAGTACAAAGCATAGTCGGCACCACCAAATGCAAGCACATCGTATTTGGTGATTACAATGTAAATTGGTCTGCCCCTAGCACTAAGTTACTACAGGCTACATCAAACCCTGAAACATGACTCAGTCTCTGCTCCCACAATGCATGACTCACTAACTAATAAGCATGCTGTTACCCCATCTCCTAGAATCGCAGGGTTGTAAATAACTGATTAGCATTTTTTTCCTTGGGACTATACTAACTGTACAGAAAGTATTTATATAGATTTTCTAGAAGTGTTGTGTTTGTTAAACACAGTGAGGCAAGAGCTATGCATTTTCACAAAGATTTAGCACTTTTATGAGGGAAACGCTAATCAATTTTTAGAGTTAAATAAATCCCTGAATCAGGATTGCTGTCCAAAAGAATCTGACCTCTGGACTCCTGGTGTGAAGTGAGGATCAGTGGCTACGGGAATGGACTGCAAGGGGACAGCTATCTTGTGACATCCTCACCTCGGGGATAGCCAAATAACAGCATTTCTGAGCTCAAGTACCACCACAAGGGCTTTGGGAAAGGTAGGGTGTTGTGTTAGCACTCTCTGTAAACCAGTCAGGAGCTAAGTGAAGATACCAAATGAAATCACAGTTCACAGCCCTAAATATAAGTGGGTAGTATGAGATCTGCAAGAGTTCCCGGAGTAAGCAAACAGTGTGTCACAACCATGAGTAAAGGGAGTCAAACTGTCTGGAAGTAGCAGTAGTTCGGTGCCAGTCTGTGCAAGAGACAATAGCTAAAGATCAGTGCACAGCCCTCGGTGAAGTAGCACAGACACAAGCTGTTCTGCACCTGAACAATGACTCTGGAGGATGCCCACAGCTTCGTCTGTGAACAAATGATGTGATCCTGGGTCCGTGTAACAGAGGTCACTGAACAAAGGTGAACAAGCAAAGATTACAGCCTCACAGAGCCATTCCTTTTAACTGTAGGTACTATGAGGAGTGCTCCATAATTTGCCTGAACAATAAGTGATTTCCAAGTTTGGGTTCTTTACACTGGCCATCAGGCTAGAAGACAAATACCTTGTTTAAAGAGGTGGTGGAGCCATTTTAGCTATTACATGGCCTGGGGGGAAACTGATAAGGAGCTCGTAGCTCCAACTGTTCACCATCTATGTGCACCAGTGCTGTCAAACACATGGCAACATCTTCAGGTCTGCAATACTTCAACATGGGGTACCCAGGCAGCCATGTTGGAGCTCCCCAATTTACTAAACATAGAAACACGGAATTTGATGGCAGATAAGGACCGCTTGGCCCACCCAGTCTGCCCATTTCCCTACCTAATGGATAAGGTGCAGAACATAGTTAACCAGCAGCCTACTTCTTCCTACCCCCAACCCCTAAAATTGCCTTATGACTGTCCCATGCATGCTTGAATTCAACCACTGTTTTTGACTCCACACCCTCCTCCGGAAGGCCATTCCATGCATCCACAACCCTCTCTGCGAAAAAATACTTCCTTACATTACCTCTGAGCTGCCCCCCCAATCTTCAAACTGTGCCCCCTTGTTCTTGCACACCTCTTTTTTTGAAAGATGCTACCCTCTTGGACTTCGTTGATTCCCTTGAGGTACCCAGGGAAAAGGGTAGTGACCTCCATACAGGAGGCTACAGTTGCATAGCGTATTGTTCATACATATTTGGAAACAGAGTGATGGCTAGGCCTCATTAACAGCAAACAAACACAAGTTTACCCACTGGTCATCTAGAAGGGTTTGCCCAACTAGGGACATAGACCTAGAATGCACCCCTGCCTACATGGGCATCTAACTGTAGGTGGAGCTATCTGAGAAAGTCTGTGCTAATACATTTTCCCTGTTGCACGTGTTGGTGTGGTGGTAAACCTGTAGTATATATTACCTTGGTATCACTATCTGAACACTTACAGAATACATTGGTGGGAAGGTGTATACGTTAAAGGGGAGGTAGCTAACCCATTAGCGGTACCTCTGGTACAGGCACTGTGCATATGCAGAACTATGGATGCAAAGTCCCCCTTACAGGTAGGGAAATCTCGAAACAAGGCGCTACCAGAACATCTTTCGCAGCCTGATGGTGGTGTAAGGTGGGGCCTGGCCCCAAAATTATCTGCTAAGAATACCTTCCTAGATTAGGCTCTCACTTCGCACTCTCACATAATTGTGACCTCAGGAACACGCCTTCACATCTTTAGTAACCACTGTCTGATTTACTTTGTTAGAAAGATTAGGACTACTAGGGGCATGCCTAGAATTATCTAGGTCAGAGCTTTCTTTGCATTCATTCATGAAGATTTCCTGTACGAGCTAGGTAATGCCAACTGGTATCCTGTATTTTTCACTACTGACCCTGAATTATCTTTAAGGTGCTTTAAGTAAGGAATAACCCACAGCTGTGTGTGCAGCAGTATTGCAATAACCAGACACCCTGGGTGGGTTGTGAGGCACAAAGCTAGAGATGTCATGGTATCAAATTCTGACAGTATGATAACCCTGTCGCTTAATACTGTAGTTACTGTGAATAAAAAAGAAAAGTCAGTGGCGCTCAGGCAAAAAATGCAGCACCCAACAATACAATAGGCACAACAAATGAGGAAAGGGTGTGCAAAGACTTCTCAGAGTCAAAGCCAGTGTCTGCTCAGTGGTTTAATGGTGCAAAAATCAAACCGAAAAAGTGCCCCACACTTCGAGACCCTGCAGACTCGTCATCAGGGGGAAGGGTGACTATTGCTATGGCCCTTCATTTTAAGGACCAAAATTTAAAGATAGTGTCACAAAGAATGTATTCACACACTTAAAATAGCAACAATGCAAGAAATCATAAAAGCAACAAAATAATAAGTTATTGTGAATACAATGCTAGCACACAAAGGAAAACTTCCTAACCCCCACACACACACACAAATTTGCTGAAAGGCCTGAAAACCATGGTATACCATGAACCACAGTTATCAGGGTACTGGAAATTGGCTACAGTATCAGTATCGTGACTTCTGATACCATGATATCCCTGCATAAGGCACATCTGGGAGCCTTCAACCACTCAATAAATGCAGTTATTGTAGCTTTGCCATAAACTCAGAATGGAGAATTCCACTTACAAGCTTCAGAAAAATGTCGAAAGTGTTATGATTCAATTTATGACACACACGCCTTTCTTAGGAAGTCCAGGGTTAATGGGGAATACCAATATTAAAGAACTTCCCTGAAACACTGACTGAAAAGCACTCAACTCAACCTAACCACCCACACGGCCACTTCAGCTATCAAATAAAATAACTTATTCAGTGTAGGCTAGGGGTGTTCTGTTCTCTCCCCTCTTTCAGGTCTCCCAGGAAGTTAAAGAACAAACCTTGTGGGTTGCAGACTGTTTTTTGGTCACAATTTAATCAACACAAGTGAGCTCTCTTTTTAGCCAATAACTGCAACCCCCCTCTCCCTAGTAATAACTCTGTGTAGGAAAAGGAAAATCCAAGAATAATCCTTGGTGCTTATTTCTGAATGTCTTCAACCATTTTGGACTCAATTTCAAAAGTGTGAGTGCAGTACTTAGCAGGGATATTCTACTGATTGGTCTAAGCAACTGGCTCGCATTTGATGTCTACACTCAAAAGGATGCCCTTGCAGCTACCAACCTCTCACAATTGGTCACCACACCAACTTGGATAAATTACAAAACCGGCACCAGTATCCTCCTGGACTGGGTTCTCACCAATCGCCCTATCAGGACCTCTTGTACCTCTGTTCTCCCAGACTCACTCAGTGACTATTCCCAGGTTATATGTGAATGGTCTAATAAATTTTTAAAGCCACCCCCTATAATCATTACCAACAGAGTCCTCCTCCGTGGTCAACTTACCCATCTCAAACAGTACCTATCCTTGCAAGACTGGCTGCCCATCTACAAGGCAATGGATGTTAACCTAGCCCTCGGCTATTTCATCACCACCTTAAATAAGGCCTATGACATCTTCGCTCCTTTAAAAAAATGGAAAACAAAAGCCCTCTGTAACCCTTGGTTAACTGCGGAGCTCCTTTCCCAGCTGAAATCTAGGGACCACCTGTGGGCAGTGGCTAAAGCCACAGGCAAACAATCTGACATCCAAAAATACAAACATGCCCGTAATGCCTGCACAAAATCCATTCGTCTCACAGAAAGCTCATACTATAAGGACGTCCTCACCAACACCTGGAGAAATGGTCGTGCTTTCTGGGTCAATATCAAGGACGTTACTGGGAAACAATCAAAGTCCCCTCTGGCCATGTTAACTGTTGAAGGGTCCACTACCCTTGATCCCATGGTCATTGTAAATACCTTTAACATGGCTTTTACTGACCTCAGTACTGTTCTACCACCTGATTTCTTTACAGTCAGTCACACCCCCTCTAACACACCCTGCACTCTGTCAAACCACCCTCATTTTTACTTCAGGGAGATTAAGATGAATGAAGCTCGCTACCACATCACCTTAGCCATCTCCACTTCCAGAACCAGCAGTGACACCCTGCACCTTAAGCTGCTATCACTTACACTTGACAAGGTCCTCAGTCCCCTAACTAAAATCCTTAACCTCTCTCTCCACACCAGTACATTCCCTGAAATATGGAAAACTGCCACTGTGACCCTGGTCCACAAAAGTGGGGATAAGACCTACCACTCTAACTACTGCCCCATCTCCATATTGCCACCACTATCCAAGACCCTAGAGCATATTGTTGCAGACCAGCTCACTGATTATTTGGGCAAATATAATACTCTGTGCAAACAACAGCACGGTTTTAGAAAAGGGCATAGTACCACCACTGCCCTGCTTGAATTTATCGCTGCAATGCATAATTCCCTTGATAAAGGTCTTCTCACTGGGGCTGTCTTCATCGACCTCTCGAAGGCATTTGACACGGTTTATCATCGGCTGCTGTATGACTAACTATTACTTGCTGGCCTCGCACTGGACTCAGCCCGCTGGTTCAGAAGCTACCCTGACAACCACTCTCAGAGTGTAAAAATTGCCAATGCCATCTCGGACACCTTGCCTGTCCGCTCCAGAGTCCCTCAGGGGTCCATACTGTGCCCTCTCCTTTTCAGCCTCTTTTTAAACTCCCTACCAAAATCCTGCTTGGAACAAATCATCCTGTATGCGGATGATGATGATGTTTTTTCTACGCACAAGGACCTTTCACCACTACAACACAGCCTCAAACTCTGATTCAGTGTCGTTGAAACATGGTTCTCCAATCATAAACTAGTCCTCCATCACAAGAAAACCAAGTCACTGCTATTCTGCAGTTCACATAACCGTTACAAGCAACACCCCCTTGCCATCTCCACCAAGCAAGGGACTGTCCTCGAACAAGTTTACTCATTCAAATACCTTGGGATTCTGCTTGACCCCAATCTCTCCTATACGACTCACAATGACAGCGTAGCTAAAGCTGCCAACACATGCCTTGGATTACTCTACAAGCGCAGGCAGCACGCCACCCCAGGGGCCCTGAAGACTGCCGTCACGAGCTCTGTGGTGTCAATTATTGATTATGGCCTCATTATCTATGGCTCCCCCATGACGTCCGCCCTCCGACGTAGAACAACTGCACTTAACAAAGCATGCCAACTCACAACTGGTGCCCACCGCCTCACCTACACCTGTGCCCTTTATGAACAATCCGGATGGCTCCAACTCTCCAACTGTATAAAGCATCTCACATGTGCTATGGTGGGAAAATTCAACCTTGGCCTCACACCCCCCAGTGTTACTGCCTTGTTGCATCAAAACACCAACCGACAGAACACCAGGAGCTCGACAACCCAGATTCTACAAGTTCCTCACTGTTGAACTATGCAGGGCCAACGCTCCTTCGCCTGTAGGGCTGCTCTATGGATGAATGGTCTTAGCCACACCATCTCCTCTGCCTCAACACTAGGTCTGTTCAAAACCAGGCTTCGGGGCCATCTCACTGCCTCTAGCTCCTGTGACTGCCTCTCCTAGCTGATGACCTACACAGCTTTAATCCTAACTTATATATATTTTTTTTTTTTTTAGTTGTTTAACCAGGTATAGCACACTAAGCTGAAAGCTTTTTTACAGGAGCGACCTGGGAGCACAAGGAGGTTAAGTGACTTGCTCAGGGTCACACAGTATGCAAGTAGAAACTGTGGGATTCAAACCCAGGTCTGGTCTGCTGGATGTCACCAGATTTGCAGCTCAGAGCCTTAGACCACTGCGCTATACTGTTGCTTAACCTCAGGCCCCCCTCCCCGAACTCCTGAGGTGCAACTTCAAATCTCAGGTCTTCATGCCATCTCATTAGTCTCTCCTTGCCCCATTATAGCACTTATTCCAACCCCTTGCCCTGCCCCCGGTTTCGCTTCTATCACTCCTTCCCATATATTTTTCGACAAATGCCTCCGGCTACATCTTCATCCTCCCCCTCTCCTCTCATCCCTGTTTCTCTGCCACCCCCGGGCGCCTTACCCTACCCATTCCTTGTGGGCACATGCGTCCTAGCTGTGTTCACCATTTTGCTATAGTTGCCTCTGTTAACTACCTACACTTCTCATCCTTCTCTACACCTTATTCTTCCTATAATTGACCCCTTTCAATTAGCACTGTTGTACATGAATTATTTACTATTATTTTACTGCTGCTTCCTTGTTGTTTGTTATTTCTGACATGGAACCTTTGTAAAAGAGCCTTGGCTCAAAGGTACTTGTAATCCTAGAATAAACAAATATAAATAAAAAATAAAAATAAAAGCATTGGTATAATATATGTATTTTAATTATATCAGCTGGACTAAGGTTCTTTTTTGTGTGTATTAAAATGGTGTAAACATGCTGTTGCAATTACATGTGCAGGCATGCAAAGAGCAAAGTCAGGACTTTCATCCCTCCCACTGCTGTCCTGCCTGTTACTCCACCTGCGGAACACCAGGTGGCACCAGCGTGAGGGGAACGGTCATCTTCACTCCCCAGAGTGAGTGTTCTGCAAAATGTTCAAATTTTCCTCCTCTCCCAGCACTCCAGTATCCTGGTATCCTTGCCTGACCTGGAAGGTTTGTTTCCTTTAGCAGGTAATGCAGCTTTGGGACAGTTTTGTTTTTGTTTACACAAACATTTAACTTGGGCTGCCACTTCAAATCGTCTGAAATTATAAGCCCCAGGAGTTAAATCTGGGTTTCATGCTTAAATTGAGAACCTTCAATCTCTAACTAGAGCAGTCAGTTTCTATCACACAGTCAATGAAAACAGAAATACAGAATTTGATGCCAGATAAGGACCACCTGGCGTACCTAGTCTGCCCATGTCCCTACCTACTGTATAAACTCCAGATCTTACTTGATCTACAGCCTACCTCCTCCTTCCCACCCCTAGTGTCTTCTGTCTGTCCTATGCATTCTTGAATTCACCTACCATTGTTGCCCCCACAACCTCCTCAGGGAGGCTGTACCATGCATCCACCACCCTTTCTGTGAAAAAAATACTTCCTCACGTTGTCCCAGAGTCTCCCCCCCAGCCTCATATTGTGACCCCTTGTTGTTGGCACATCATCTTTTCTGAAAGATGCAACCCTCTTGAACTCTATTGATCCCCTTGAGGTGTTTGAATGTGTCTCTCATATTCCTCCCTCTCTCTCTCTCCTTTCCTCCAATATATACATATTGAGTTCCCTGTACAGTGGCATCACCACCTCCTGTTCTCTACTGGTGATACCTCTCCCTATGCACCCCAGCATCCCCCAACCCCCCCCGGCTTTCCTCACTGCCTTCTTACATTGTTTGGCTACTTTTAGATCATTTGTTATGACTACCCCCAGGTCCTTTTCCAGTTTGGTTGTTGTTAGTACCTCCCCTCCATCGTGTAATCCTCCCCTGGGTTTTGCATTCAGCCCCTCTGTGTTACACACTCCCATGCATACTGGACTCTCTGTCTTTAGATCTGTTTACACTTAGCAATCTGCATCACTGTGAGTGGTGCAGAGTTGCGAATCTGTTGCCAGCAGGTAAGTGTGTAGGCAGTCTGGGAGAGTTGTAAATTGATCCATTTCAGCTCCTGTTACACACAGTCCCTGTGTGGATACTCCCCACCACATGCAGTGATGCACTAGCAGGGTGGGATCCAGCAGAGGGGTATAAATAAGACATGGGGAGAGGTGAAGCCAGACATAAGAACATATGAATAAGCCAGCAGGTAAAGGCCTTACGGTCTATCGAGCCTGCCCATGAGTGGAGGTCCCTCAGTGTTTACAGAGGGACCCACCCTTCCTCCCCTCATCCTCCTCACTAACACCCCCCGCCCGCCCATAACTTTCCCCTTTACTCTGTCCCATCTTCTCTTAAAGCCAGACACTCTCTTCCGGGAGACCACCTCCTCCAACAACTCATTACATTTGGCCACCACACGCTCAGTGAAAAGGTGGCTCCTTATCACGCTCCTGAATCTTCCTCCGGCCAGTTTTAGGCTGTGCCCACTGATGGACTTGTTCCCTCTTAGGCTGAAGAGACCACCACTGCTTACCCCGTTGATACCTTTAAGGTACTTGAAGGTCTCGATCATGTCCCCCTTCCCCATTCTGTCCTCCATGGAGTACACGTCAAGCTTTCTTAGTCTGGACTAATAAGTTTTGCTGTGCTGGCCCTGGATCATTTTGGTCACCCTTCCCTGGACAATTTCCACTAAACTGGTATCTTTCTTTAGGCAAGGGCACCAATAATGCAGACTGTACTCCAGGTACAGCCTCACTAGTGATCTGTACAGTGGCAGAATGACCTCTGTCTTTCTGATTGTTATCACCCTAACTGCAGCCCAACATCCATTTTGCTTTGGTTGCTGCGCTCTCTTGCAGTGTGCCAAGTGTTTTATTTTTTATTTATTTATTTATCAAGTCTAAGATTACAAATACCTTTGAGCCATGGCTCTTTTACAAAGGTTTCACATCAGAGAAATACAAATTATGGGGAACATCAAGACAGACATTACAACAATGTGGACATTGCAAACAGAGTACAGATTAATACAGTTCAAGGGCAGCAGTGTAACAAGGCAGCCAGCGGCATTTGTCAGAGAAAATAGACAACAGATAAGAAGTGCCAGAGTCATAGGGAGAGGGAAGGGGGTGGAGAAGGAATGTAGGAAGGGTGGTGAAAGGGTGAAAAGTGCAGCATTGTGTATACCAAGATGTGAGGGTAGAATCCAGTGAGGAGGGGAGGTGGGGGGACAACTACAGCAGAAAGGGAAGTAGAGAAACAAGGTTAAGTTGGGCAGTCACAGGAGCTGTTGGTAGTGAGATAGTCCCAGAGCCTACTTTTAAACATACCAATAGTTGGGGCAGAGGAGATGGTTGGGCTGAGGCCATTGAACTAGAGTGGCGCTCGATAAGCAAAAAAGAGCATTGTCCCCATGAAGTGTGACAGTGGGGGACTTTCAGTAGCTGTAGCGTGGATCTCCTAAGGCACCATTTGTTAATTTGGTGTTGTAACAGAGTTGAGACCCCAGAAGGTGCAAGGCCAAGATAGATTTTTTTCACCATGGAGCAGGTGAGAAACTATGTGGTCTGATAGTTGGAGCCAGCCGGTCTGAGTGTACAGGTCACATGTGTGGGTGAGACGGTGAGCATCAGTGATGAGCCGACATGCTTTATTTAAGGCAGTTGAGAGGCATCTAAGGGTTGTGGCCGAGCTATAAATGATGAGACCATAGTCTATTACAGAGATCACAGAGCTCAGGACTGAAAGCTTCTGGCGTGAGGTGTGGTCTGTGTTTGTAGAGGAGACCAAGCCATGTATTAGCAGCTCTAGCTACATTATCTACATGAAGTCCATAGGAGAGATTAGGGTCAAGCTGTATCCCTAAGTATTTGAATGACCCCACCTGATCTAGAGTGTTCCCCTGGGTGGTGGAGATAGCCAAGTGGTGTAGCTTGTGTGGGTTATGAGAGCTGCAGAAGAGCACAGATTTGGTTTCTTGTCATTAAGGACCAGTTTATGATTAAGAAACCATGTCTCTACAGAACTGAAACCAAGTTGAAGGTTGTGTTGAAGAGTTGCAGGATCTTTGTGAGTGGATGAGCTTCCTGCACCTCTCTACTGGCAGTTTGGCCCACTCTTCTTGTGCAAACTGCTCCAGTTCTCCTAGATTTAAAGGGTGCCTTCTCCCAACTGCTTTTTTCAGATCTCGCCACAGGTTTTCAAGGGGATTTAGATCTGGACTCATTGCTGGCTACTTCAGAACAGTCCAGCGTCTTGTCTTGAACCATTCCTGGGTACGTTTTGAAGTGTGTTTGGGGTCATTGTCCTGCTGGAAGATCCATGACCTTCGACAGAGACCCAGCTTTCTGACACTGGGTTCAACATTGCGCTCAAAATGGCCTGGTAATCTCCAGATTTCATGATGCCATGCACCGTTCAAGGCACCCAGTGCCAGAGGCAGCATAGCAACCCCAAAACATCACTGAACCTCCTCCATGTTTGACTGTAGGGAAGGTGTTCTTTTCTTTGAAGGCTTCATTTTGTTTTCTGTAAACATAGACATGATGTGCTTTACCAAAAAGCTCTAATTTGGTCTCATCTGTCCACAGGACATTCTCCCAGAAGGATTTTGACTTGTTCGGGTGTGTTTTGGCAAACCCCAGTCAAACTTTCTTATGTCTCTCTCTCAGCAGTGGGGTCCTCCTGGGCCTCCTACCATATAACCCCCTTTCATTGAGTTGGCGATGGATGGTGCGAGTTGAAACTGTCGTACCTTGTGTCTGAAGGTCAGCTTGAATCTGTTTGGCAGTTGATCGAGGTGCTTTCTCCACCATTCGAACAATCCTGCGCTGCAATCTTCGATCAAGTTTTCTCTTGCGGCCACATCCAGGGAGGTTGGCTACAGTGCCATGGGCCTTAAACTTCCTGATAACATTACGTATGGTGGAAACAGGAACATCAAGGTCTCTGGAGATTGATTTGTAGCCTTGAGATTGTCCATGCTTGGCTACAATCTTCTGTCTGACCTCCTCAGACAATTCTCTGGCTGTCCTCCTTTTCTCCATGCTCACTGCGGTACACACAGTGACACAAAACAAGAGAACGAGTCCTTTTCTCTATTCAAACTGGTTGAATGAGTGATTTTTATATTGCAGGCACCTGCAACTCACCACAGGTGAGTTCAATTCCAAAGTGAAGGAGAATCACCTGCTTGAACTCTAATTATTTCTAACTACTTCTAAAAGGTGCCAATATTTTTGTCCGGGCCATTTAAGGATTTCTGTGTGGAATAAGCTAAGACTTAGTAAATTTTTCTGCTTTTTGTGTTTTATTCCACTGCAAACCAAAGAAATACATACTGTATGTGGATACCAAAATATTTTTTAATTTCAACAATTTTCTGGAAGGAATGGTGCATTATTACAAAAAACTGCAAGGGCATCAATATTTTTGGCCACGACTGTAACTAGAGCCTCATCATCCCCGTTCCCAGTACACAACGAAATTGAAATGCTGAATATATGAACATACAAATCTGCCAGCAGAAACAGGCCTTATGGTCTATCAAGTCAGTATGCTCGAATGCACACCTAGCACCCTTATATTATAGCTGCCCCACCTTCCTCTCCCCCCATCTTTACCCCCCCTCGCACCCTGTCCCATGCCCTTTTAAAACTGCCCACTGTGCTACCTAATACCACCTCCTCGGGTAGAGTGTTCCATTTCTCCACCACCCTTCTCCGTAAAAAAAAAAAATGCCTCCTCATCTCTCTCCGATATCTGCCACCCTCCAACCTGAGACCATGCCCTCTGGTGTCCCTTCCTCTCCTCAGCTTAAATATCTCTTCTGTGCCCATTTTGTTAATCCCCTTCAAATATTTGAAGTTCTCAATCATATCCTCCCAATTCCTCCTGTCCTCCAGGGTGTACCTATTCAACTCAGTCAGCCTGTCCTCATAGGTTTTGCCCTCCAGCCCCTGGACCATCTTAGTTGCCCTAAGCTGCACCCCCTCCAGCAATCTGATATCCTTCTTCAGAAACTTAACTAGGACTAAAGAAATCGGTCATTTTTTTGTTTCATGACCGATCGTCTTTTTTTTTTACTTGCCCGAGCTTGCAAGCTTCATATCAGCATTAAGTCCACAGAGCTAGCGTCAGGCCGCCGCATGTGTGATGGGCGCTTCCTGGGCCATAGCATCCTCGTTCTCCTCGACCCCATCTTCTGCCTCTATGTCTGTTGCACTGTGTTGGACGAGGTTGACTATGCCTGTCCTTGTCCAGGATTTTGTGCCCCTCCTCACTCAGGTCACATGTTATCCAATTCAGCAGCCAAAATAGGAGTTCCGGAAGAGTGGCGGCAATTACAATGAGCTCTTCTTGTTTGGCTGCTATCAGAGCTGCCTCATCAACTGTCCCCACTTCTTCCTCACCAGTATCATCCTCCTCACTTGGAAAGGTAATCCCCGATTTCTACGATTTTTATAGTGTCTCAGGGCGCACAAACTTATCACACTTTTGAAACTCGCAATTATTAACTCGTGGATATTGCAGTCGCAATTTTCAAGTCACGATTTTAACATGGCACCCCAAGCATCTGTCAACATGTAGCAGACATCCTGCAGGGTTACTTAGTGATGCTGTTGGCAAGATACACAGATCTTCCTTGGCAAGTAAGGTCTGTAGAAGCTTCCTTCTGTGGTTGTTTTAAAATCTCCAGTATCCCCTGATTGCAAGGCTGGATTTTGGATGTCTTGTTGGGTGGGAGAAACAGGCACCGAATGGAGACGTTTCTGTTTTTTTACAGGGGGGGCGCTTTCGGGGTGAGCGGGGGAACTGTCAAGGAGCAGGATCGCTTTCATTGGCAGCCTTAGTGATCTCAGGTGCTGACAGATGGTACGAAATTGTCAGAGAACCATTTTTTAAAAATGAATGAGTTCATCCAACTGTTGTTCTGGCTTGAACAGTGGACTGGTAGTGTTCCCATGTTTGTGTGTTTGAAGCAGCAGGACTCACGGGATTTCCCGATCATAAGAAGCTGGAGTTTGAGTGCCACTGGTATTTGTGCAGGCAAGGATGGTGACACATTCTTTTTGCTTCTTAAACCCAGGGTCATCATGCTCTGCACTGTGGGCTAGTGTCTTTTCTGGCAAGCAAAGCCAAAAAAGACCTGTCTCGTCGGCATTGTAAATTTGATGTGCTGTGAGACCCTCTGCCACTATGATGTAATTGAGTTTCTTAATGATTGGAGCGATTCCCTCCTCCGCTGCACTTAGTCTCTCACCACACAATTGCAGTTGCCAGATGCCATGCCTTTTCTTGAATTGGTCCGGCCACCCATCGCTGGCAGTAAAGAGAGATGTATGCCCCAACTTCTGGAGAAACTGCAGAGCTTTCTCTTTCAATAAGGGTCCTGATATCAGTGTACCCTTCTCCCTCCTCTCCTGTCTGAACCAGACGTAAATGGCAGCATCTCTCCGGTCGTCTGCACAAGTCTGCATATTCTTATGGCCATCACCTCCAGTTTCAGACTCCATAGAGCTGGCAAACTTCAGCAATATTTCTTTGGCCTCTGGGATGTGAAAGTATCTTGGCATCACCCTAGATCCAGTTCTGTACTTTTCTATCCATATTTCCTCCACTAGTAAAGTTATCAATACCAGACTTGGTATTACATACCAGATATGCCACATTCTCACTCACAAGGCTAAACCACCTGTTGCTCATGGTGTCCTCCTACCCCAACAGCAATATAACAAACTGGTCTTCTTTCAAGCCTCCAAATCCGCAATTCATAAGTAGGAGGTGGCTTATATCATCTGTTGATTCAGTCTTCCCCATGCACTCCCTACTCCGCTCTGGGCTGCCCACTCCTATTCTCTAAACTGTTTTCTTGATACATTTCTCATATCTTCCTCACTGGCTCCTCCCCCATTATTTCTCCTTTATGTTTCTCATCAAACCTACCTGTGCAGATTCTGTGCTTCAGCTCTTCTCTTTACACAGAAATACAGAAGCTGATGGCAGATAAGGGTCACATGGCTCATCCAGTCTGCCTTTTTGTTGTTGCACTGCTTACAATGTAGACCCCTCCAGGTTTACGGCATTTTCTCTGCCACCCCCTTACCTATCAATTACGACTCACTCCCCTGTGCTAATCCCAGGGTTTTATTTAATCCCGCCACTATTTTTCCACCCACAACCTCTGATGGCAGATCATTCCAGGCATCCACCACCTTTTCTGTGAAGAAGTGTTTTTTCACATCTCTCCTGAACCTACCTTCAAGCTTCATATCATGGCCCCTTGTTCTAGAAACATAGAATTTGACAGCAGATATGGACCTCTTGGCCCACCCAGTTTGCCCATTTCCCTAATGGATAAGCTGCAGATCATATTAAACCATCAGCCTACTTTCTTCTACCCCTACCCCCTAGAATTGCCTGTCTGTCCAATGCATTCTCGAATTCCCCCACTGTTTTTGACTCCACAACCTCCTCAGGAAGGCCGTTCCATGCATCCACAAACCTCTCTGTCAAAAAAAAAACAAAAAAACTTCCTCACATTACCTTTGAGCCATCCCCCTTCTATCTTCAAATTGTGCCCACTTGTTCTTGCACACCTCTTTTTCTGAAAGATGCTACCCTCTTGGACTTTGCTGATTCCCTTGAGGTACTTGAAAGTTTCTATCATGTCCCCCCCTCCCTCCTTTCCTCAAAGGTATACGTTGCAGAAGGACTGGAAGGAAAAGTATGCCTCTTTGCAGATGACACAAAGATCTGCAACAGAGTTAATGCACAAGGTGGGGTGGAAAGTATGAGAAGGGACTTGGCAAGGTTAGAGGAATGGTCAAATGTATGGCAGCTTAAATTCAGTGCTAAGAAGTGCAAGGTAATGCACCTGGGAAACAAAAACCCAGGGGAAGAGTACACAATGGGGGATGAGATACTAACAACAAAAATGGAAAGGGACCTGGGGGTAGTCATATCAGATGACCTAAAGGTGGGCAAGCAATGTGAGAGGACAGCAAGGAGGGCTGGGGGAATACTGGGATGCATAGGGAGAGGCATCACCAGTAGAAAATAGGAAGTTGTTATCCCTCTGTACAGACAGCTGGTGAGACCCCATCTGGAGTACTGTGTGCAGTTCTGGAGACCCAGTCTGCGCAAAGACAGACAGGATGGAAGCTGTCCAGAGGAGGGCAACTAAAATGGTGCAGGGTCTGCACCGGAAGACATATGAAGACAGACTTAAGGCGCTTAATATGTATAGCCTCGAGGAAAGAAGGGAGAGGGGGGACATGACAGAAACTTTCAAGTACCTCAAGGGAATCAACAAAGTCCAAGAGGGTAGCATCTTTCAAAAAAAGAGGTGTGCAAGAACAAGGGGGCACAATTTGCAGATGGGGGGGCTCAGAGGTAATTTAAGGAAGTATTTTTTCACAGAGAGGGTTGTGGATGTGTGGAACGGCCTTCCGGAGGAGGTTGTGGAGTCAAAAACAGTGGTGGAATTCAAGCATCCATGGGACAGTCATAAGGCAATTCTAGGGGGTGGGGGTAGGAAGAAGTAGGCTGCTGGTTAACTAGGATCTGCAGCTTATCCAGTAGGTAGGGAAATGGGCAGACTGGGTGGGCCAAGCGGTCCTTATCTGCCATCAAATTCTATGTTTCTATATTAAGCTTCTTAAGTCTCTCTTCATATGTCTTCTGGTGCAGACCCTGCACCATTTTAGTTGCCCTCCTCTGAACTGCCTCCATCCTGTCCATGTCCTTGCAGAGACTGGGTCTCCAGAACTGCATGCAGTACTCCAGATGGGGTCTCACCAGCTGTCTGTACAGAGGGATAACAACTTCCTGTTTTCTACCAGTGATGCCTCTCCCTATGCATCTCAGTATCCCCCCAGCCCTCCTCACTGCCCTCTCACATTGCTTACCCACCTTTAGGTCATCTGACATGACTACCCCCAGGTCCTTTTCCATTTCTGTTGTAAGTATCTCACCCCCCATTGTGTACTCTTCCCCTGGGTTTTTGTTTCCCAGGTGTATTACTTTGCACTTCTTAGCACTGAATTTAAGCTGCCATACTTCTGACCATTCCACCAACCTTGCCAAGTCCCTTCTCATCCTTTCCACCCCACCTTGTGTATCAACCCTGTTGCAGATCTTTGTGTCATCTGCAAAGAGTCATACTTTTCCTTCCAGTCCTTCTGCAATGTCACTTATAAAGATATTAAAGAGGACCGGTCCTAGTACTGAACCCTGCGATAACCCACTAGTAACCCCCCTTTCTTTAAATGGGACTCCATTTACCATTACCCTCCATGCCCTGTTCTCCTGCCAATTATTTACCCAGGCTACCATCTTGGGACCCACTCCCAGGCTGGCTGACTTGTATATTAATCTTGTGTGTGCGACTGTGTCAAATGTCTTGCTAAACTCTAGGTAGGCCATGTCCACAGCCCCTCCCTGATCTACTACTACTTTGGTCACCCAGTCAAAGAAATCTATTAGATTTGTCTGACATGACCTTCCCGCTGTGAATCCATGCTGCCTTGTGTCCTGTGCCCTTCTGGCCTCTAGGTACTCAACAATTCTTTCCTTCAGAAGTGATTTAATAATTTTCCCTATCACTAAGGTCAAACTAACAGGTCTGTACTTTGCTGCCTCTGCCCCGCTCCCACTTTTGTGAAGTGGACTAACATCTGCCCTCCTCCAGTCCTCGGGTACCACCCCATCCTCCCATGATTTGTTAAAGAGGGTAGTCAGTGGTGTCACTAGTTCTACCCTTAGTTCTTTTAGAATTCTGGGATGAATCCCATCAGGCCCCATTGCTGGAGCACTACTTCCAATGAAAAATACCTCCCACTTGTACCTTACTCACCCCATGAGGTATTTAAGGGTCTTGATCATATCCCGGTGTACATGTTTAATTCTTTTAGACTCTCCTCATAGGACATTTGATGTAGACCCTCTACCATCTTGGTAGCCCTCCTCCAGACAGCCTCCATCCTGTATCTGTCCTTCCTGAGATGTGGCCTCCTAAACTGGACACAGTACTCCAAGTAAGGTCCTACTAAAGACCCATACAGTGGCAACACCACTTATCTCTTCCTGCTGGAAATACCCCTACCTACACAGCCCAGCATCCCACTAGCTCTCCCGAATGCTCTGCTGCATTGCCTGGCCACCTTCAGGTCAACCAATATGATTACCCCAGGTCTTTTTTCTACTTAATCACTGCCAATATCTCTTCCCTCCATTTTGTACTACACCCAAGTGCATTATTTTGCACTATTTTGCATTAAACTTTGGCTGCCAAACTTCTGACCATTCCTCTAGTTGTTTCAAGTCTCTTTCCTTCCTTTGCACCCCCTTCGGAGTGTCCACCCAGCTGCAGGTCATGGTGTCATCTGCAAAGAGGCAGCCCTTCCCTTCCAGTCCTTCTGCTATGTCACTAATAAAGACATTGAAGAGGACTGGCCCTAGTACCTACACCTGCGGTACCCCGCTGGTCACTCTCCTCCCATCAGAGCAAACTCCATTTACCACCACCATCTGCCTATCCCCCAACTAGTTTCTTACCCAGGTTACCACCTTATTGCTCACCCCCATGCTACCCAACTTGTTTACCTGCCTCCTACATGGAACGATGTTCAAAGGCTTTGCTGAAGTCCAAGTAGGCCACGTCCATCGCTTCCCCCCTTCCAACACCCTGGTTACAGAGTCAAAAAAATCTATGAGATTTGTTTGGCATGACCTCTTCTCCCCTTCCAAAAACCATGCTGCCTTGCGTTCTACAGTCCATTGGATTCCAGGTGTTCCATGATTCTTTCCCTTAACAGTGTTTCCATCAGTTTCCCTACTACAGATGTCAGGCTGACAGGCCTGTAATTTCCCACCTCCTCCTCCTTGCTACCATTTTTGTGAAGTGGGACTAAGTCCACCCTTCTCTAGTCCTCCGGATGCATGCCAGTCTCCAGTGAACTGTTAAGCAAGTCTGCTAGGGGTGCAGCTAGCACCCCCAAGTTCCATGTTCCCACATTTTCCACAAAGATGGGTGAACAGGCTTTCTTAGCTCCCCCCCCCCCCAAAAAAATAAAAAAAAAGGTTATGGAAATCTCTTTCCCCCATTATGCCCAGTTCACCCTTCCATGAGTCTTGCAAGAGAACCTTGAGGAAACATCCATTGAGCTCCGCCACTTGTACCTGCACTTGAATGTACTTGTTATAAGCAACAAGACATGAGAGGGAACGCACTGTGCTTCAATAACTGCACCCCCAGTGATGCTGTGAGGCAAGAGGCTGCTGGCACAGCTCTTATAAGTGCAGTTATCTCAGCACAATGCACAACCACGGAGCGTCTTATCACACTTATAAATGGGCTTTTATTCTTACAATTAGGTATCATTAGAATACACATTTTAACATGAAAAAGTTGTAATTTATACATGGTTTTCAGCTAAAGTAGTCATTACACTTACTGGGACTACATTTTGTTGACTGCTTTGTTTGAAACATTTGACCCAGATATTTAGTAGTTGTAGTCTTGTAGTTCCCCAGTCCCACCTACCTATCACTGCTTTTTTTTTTTTTTAAATAAACAGTAAATGTATGTCAGGTTTAGCCCAAAGGTAGATTTGCTATGTGCTGCAAAAAAGCCAGAGAGTGCTGAGAGAGAGAGAGAGAGAGAGAGAACTGCAACAAAGCTGGATATGATGGGCAACTGGAGGTCTGATTAGTAGCTCTGTTCAATGAAACTGGAACGGTTACTGCAGACTACAAAACGAGTGAGGCTGAGCAAGGAAAGAGATGGCTGTACTGTGTGCAAAAAGAAAAGGTGGCTACTAGTATAACTGGTGCTCACACAAAAAATATCATATGCAAGCAAAAAGGAATCTGACAACTCAAAAGGACCACATTCACTATTATTTAAAGTGAAAATTTGGGAGGCACTAATGAACAGCTAACACGACGGACGCGTCTTCAGGTCGCTCCCAGTCTGCGGCCGAATAAAATTGTTAAATTAAGTGTTAATTTACTCCAAAGTTAGCGAAGAGCAGTAGAATCACCTATCGGAAGTGATAATGGACGAATATCTGGCTCAAATCCAGCCAGATCCCAGAGTCGCAGGAAAACTTGAAAAAAAGTACTTGGTGGGGAGGCGGGGGATATTACAGGCCTCGCCTCCCTTTCAGCTGCCGAGGTTACCGCGCTCGGTCAGGAACTGACCAGCCAAGTCATTGCAGCGTTTGATCAAAATGGAAAGCAAACTAGATTCCCGCTTGCAGGAGGTGTTGTAGCAGCAGGCTCAACAGGGAAGCCGAATTGCAGAGGCTGAAGAGAGAATCTCTCGGCTGGAAGACAAATTGCTAACAGTCCCTGGGCAAGTGATGGTGCTGCAAAAGGAACTAGAGGAATTCAAAGAAGCCTACGACTATCAAAAAATTATCACAGACCCCTCAATTTGCATCTGAGGGGCTTGCCAGAGGTGCAAGAAGGGGATGGAGCTCTAGACTTCTGTAGCAAGAAACTACCGGAGCCGCTGGGTCTGCAATTGGAAAAGGGGAAAATTAAGCTAGAGAGGGCCCATAGGGTAGTTATGCCTCGACCCCAGGTGGATCAACCTCCAAGGCAGATCATAATGAGATTCCACCACTTTCAGGATAGGGAGATGATCCTAAAGGCATACAGAGAGAAAGGCACGCTAATATATGACGGTACGTGCCTCTTCCTTTCACAAGATTACTCAGCTCGTCTACTCAAAAAAAGAAAGCTGCTTAATGCTGTTATGGCCCAGCTATGGAGACTGAAAGTGGAAAATTACCTGGTGTACCCGGCTACCTTAAAGATTCGACATGAGGGAGCAACCTTCTCATTCTGGGAAGTGGAGAGAGCAGAGGCATTTGTGAAATCCCTGCAAAAGAAAGCTGGTTGAAAAGTGACTGTACGAATGTTCTCTGTTGCGGCATGCCACTAGCTGTTTTTTCCCACGAATGTTTGTGGAGTTTAAAAAGTTAAGAATAGAGTTATGGTTTGCATTACATAGACTAAGAGGTACCTTGGTATCTTTAAGAAGGCAACGGTTTGAAAAGTTAAGGAAGCCTAATATATCTGGAGTTAAAGCAAGTTCCCATACGTTGTGAGGAGCCCGATCGATGTCTGCTGAAGTAGGGAGCAGTAACCAATCGAAGGAAAACCACAAGATTGATGTGAACAAAATGAACGGCTGGACTTTGATAGGAGAAGACCTGGCATCGTGCTACAGGTAGCTCCCTTGAGGCCCTGACGAAGTGTAGCGGCGGGGGGACAGGCGCTGCGCGTGTGTTCTAGGGCGCGGCCTAGTCTCTCCTGCGTGGATGCTCTGGGGGGGGGTGGCACCTCGCAAGGACTCATGACAGAATCATGGAACTTGGGATGGGAACTTGATGTCTGATGGGGGTATGGGGGAATTAAGTGGAGGTGCAGGGTGAAAAGGGTGGGAATGGTAGGGGAATGAGACACAGCAAAGGTAAAAGGAAATTTAGTTAGAGTGGAGGTGGGACTACTACTCCAAAAGAGTGCGCACTGGGAGGTTGTGCTCCAAAACCAACCAGAATTCTTGGGTTAATGAGAGGCATTTATGGGCGCATGCGCAGTGCATGGGGTGTGGGGCGTTTGATTTGGGGAATCACACGACGGGATAAGTCTTGTTGTGTGTTTTTTTGGGGTAGATGTTTTGCATTTTGCGCATTTCTCTTGTGGGTTGTGTGTGTGCCCGAGACCATTTTGTGGTTCTAGAGGTGGGACTAGTATAGGAAAAGAAGGGGAGGAAGGGAATACATGCCGCACTGAAAGAGATGGGTAAAACACCTGGGCGTAATTGTGAAAGAGGGGTGGGTCTGGCTGGGGGGAGGCCACAGAGAAAAGGTTCTAATATATGATTAAAGGAAGGTACAATAATCGGAGTATTGCTCATTGGGGCAGAGGGGCTGCAGCTGGGTGGCGGCGGGACACAAACGTCTACTGGCAGAGAAGTAATAACACTCATGCTGTTATGGCGATTAGTGTCAGGGAGACCGAAGTGGAGGCAAGGGAGGGTTGTACATAGGGGGAGGGATAAGAAGAAGAGAGGTGAGAAGAGGACAGGAAACCAGGAAAAAGGGATTCAAAAATATGGGAATTAGAGGAAGGAGAGAGGGGTGGGAAGGGAAGCGGCAGGGAGGGCAGGGAGGGAGTTGGTCAGGAGATAAAAAGAAGCAACGTTAAATGTAACAGAACTTGGGGAAGGGGGAAGGAGGGAAAAAGTTGGGGTTCATCTGTTAATTGTTGATTGATTGTTTACAGATGCCGTCAAAGCTGTTTATGCTTATATTGTCATTACACAATGTAAATGGGGTCTTATGCATATGATGGACAGTGCTAAGAAGACAGGAGGGAGGAGTGGGTGGACATGGTGGGAAGATATGGGGGTAAACAAGAATCTAAAATATGGTTAACACACATGATATAACTGTTGTCTCTTGGAATGTCAAAGGCATTGCAAATCCAGTGAAGAGAACTTCGCTTTTGACAGCACTAAGGAGGAGGGGGGCTTGAGTGGCCCTGTTCCAAGAAACCCACCTCACAGAGGTGGAGCATGCCAAACTGGCTCGGACTTGGGTTGGTAAGTGTTACTCGGCCTCATACTCCTCCCATAAACGGGGGGTGGCAATATTATTGCATAAAAATCTACCCTTTGAAGTGAAAAGAATAGTAAAGGACCCAGAAGGGGAAAGATATATCTTTATTTCTGGTATCTTAAATGGGGAGCAAATCACTTTTGGATGTGTATATGCACCAGCGGTATATGAACCGCAATTTTTTGTAGCTTTACTGGATTTGTTTACAGTCGTGGCCAAAAATATTGGCGCCCTTGCAGTTTTTTCTAATAATGCACCATTCCTTCCAGAAAATTGTTGAAATTAAAAAATATTTTGGCATCCACATATGTATTTCTTTGGTTTCCAGTGGAATAAAACACAAAAAGCAGAAACATTTACTAAGTCTTAGCTTATTCCATACAGAAATCCTTAAATGGCCCGGACAAAATTATTGGCACCTTTTAGAAGTAGTTAGAAATAATTAGATTTCAAGCAGGTGATTCTCCTTCACTTTGGAATTGAACTCACCTGTGGTGAGTTGCAGGTGCCAGCAATATAAAAATCACCCATTCAACCAGTTTGAAGAGAGAAAAGGACTCATTCTCCTGTTTTGTGTCACTGTGTGTACCGCAGTGAGCATGGAGAAAAGAAAGACAGCCAAAGAATTGTCTGAGGAGGTCAGACAGAAGACTGTAGCCAAGCATGGACAATCTCAAGGCTACAAATCAATCTCTAGAGACCTTGATGTTCCTGTTTCCACCGTACGTAATGTTATCAGGATGTTTAAGGCCCATGGCACTGTAGCCAACCTCCCTGGATGTGGCCGCAAGAGAAAACTTGATCGAAGATTGCAGTGCAGGATTGTTCAAATGGTGGAGAAAGCACCTCGATCAACTGCCAAACAGATTCAAGCTGACCTTCAGACACAAGGTACGACAGTTTCAACTCGCACCATCCGTCGCCAACTCAATGAAAGGGGGTAATATGGTAGGAGGACCCCACTGCTGAGAGAGAGAGAGAGAGAGAGAGAGAGACAGACATAAGAAAGCTCAACTGGATTTTGCCAAAACACACCTGAACAAGCCAAAATCCTTCTGGGAGAATGTCCTGTGGACAGATGAGACCAAATTAGAGCTTTTTGGTAAAGCACATCATCTCTATGTTTACAGAAAACACAATGAAGCCTTCAAAGAAAAGAACACCTTCCCTACAGTCAAACATGGAGGAGGTTCAGTGATGTTTTGGGGTTGCTGTGCTGCCTCTGGCACTGGGTGCCTTGAACGTGTGCATGGCATCATGAAATCTGGAGATTACCAGGCCATTTTGGAGCGCAATGCTGAACCCAGTGCCAGAAAGCTGGGTCTCTGTCGAAGGTCATGGGTCTTCCAGCAGGACAATGACCCCAAACACACTTCAAAAAGCACCCAGGAATGGTTCAAGACAAGACGCTGGACTGTTCTGAAGTGGCCAGCAATGAGTCCAGTTCTAAATCCCATTGAAAACCTGTGGAGAGATCTGAAAACAGCAGTTGTGAGAAGGCACCCTTCAAATCTGGGAGAACTGGAGCAGTTTACACAAGAAGAGTGGGCCAAACTGCCAGTAGAGAGGTGCAGGAAGCTCATCCATGGCTATAGGAAGCGGTTGATTGCTGTTATTTTGACCAAAGGCTCTGCTACCAAATATTAAGTCTAGGGTGTCAATAATTTTGTCAATGCCATTTCTTTTCATTTTCTGATTTAAAGGATATATTAAATTCTGAATAAAAAACAAAGGTTCTATAATATTAACAGAGAAATAAAGAATTGTGGAGACCAAATACTGTACTGTTGTTAATTTCAACTTATGTTTAGAGGAAATTGTGAGTTATCTGAAAAAGTGCAAGGGCGCCTATATTTTTGGCCACAACTGTATTCGAGAACAATTTCCTGGGCTGATCTTGGGAGGTGATTTCAATTGTACAATGGATGCTAGTTTGGATCATTCAGAGGGTAAGGGCAGAACCTTTGAAGCTCTGACACAGCTCCAAGTAGGGCTAGCGGACCTGGACCTGGTGGACGGGTGGTGCACCTTTTACCCGGGGACCAGGGAGTATATATTCTATTCCAACCGACACAAGACGTGGTCCCGCATAGATTATATCTATTTACCAAGGAGCTGGTGTGATAAGACCCAGGGGGTCTCATATACCCCTATTCATGTTTCTGACCATGCCATGGTGGTCTTAACACTACAAAGTGGGAAAGCTAGGGACGGGCCTTCTCGGAGGAAATTTCCTACATATATGGTCAGGAACGTAGAATTTAAGGAATATCTGGAGGAACAGTGGCGGATCTATGGGGAAACAAATAAAGAGACTGCAGCATCCAAGGTGATGTTTTGGGAAGCAGGAAAGGCGTTTATGAGGGGGGCAATAATAGCATATATGGCTAAAATCTGGAAGCAAAAGTAAGCGAAGATGGGGAAGTTGGAGCAGCAATTAAAAAGCCTGGAAAAAAGGGTGGCGGGAGGCGAGAAGGGAGAGGCGGTCAAGCTTTTAGCAACAGCTAGAACAGCCTTGAATGCGATGCTTAGAGAGGAGGCGGGGAGAATATGGCAGTTTTGCCAACGCCAGGTATTTGAATGGGGAATAAGCCAGGCCCACTGCTGGTGCATCTAATGAGAGGTGGAAGGGGAACAAAACATATTTTGAGGGTGAAGAATGGGGAAGGGAAAATGTGTGGGAGCTCAGAGGAGATTGGAAGCTGCTTTAAAGCCTTTTATGAAAAATTATATTCAGCAGAATATAAGGGGAAAGGAAATGAAGTGAAGTAAAAACTTCTTGAAGGACTTACCGCTCCCCAAGCTGTCAGACTCGCAAAGGGAGGCACTGGACCAGCCTTTCACCACTGCAGAGATTGTGAGGGCTATCCAGAAAATGTCTAAGAGGAAAGCAAGTGGCCCAGATGGCTTCCCAGTGGAATATTATAAAATGTTGGGGGGGGGCAAATGGCGAGCACACTATGTGAACTCCCGACAAAAGAGGAGGGAGTGGAAACGCCAGTCCTGCCAGGGACTTTCTATGAGGCTACTATATGCCTCATACCAAAACCGGGCAAGGACGACACTGACTGTGCGGTGTATCGACCCATATTCCTGCTCAACTGTGATTTAAAAATTTTAGCGAAAGTATTAGCAACTAGACTAGAGGCCATCCTGCCAGAGTTAATCCACCCAGACCAAACTGGGTTCATTAAAGGCCGTCAATCATATCACAACATGCATAGATTACTTAATGTTATTTGGAAGGCCAATCAAGGAAAGGAAAAGGTGGGTATAGTGTCAATGGATGCTGAGAAAGCGTTTGACGGAGTGGAATGGGACTACCTATTTCAGATGATGGCCCGGTTTGGTCTGGGGGATTCGTATATGGCCTGGGTGAGGGCAATGTACGTGTGCCCTAAGGCGAAAGTCCTGGTGAATGGGGGCCTATCAGAGCAGTTTCAACTAGGGAGAGGGACGAGGCAGGGATGCCCACTGTCTCCCCTTTTGTTTGCACTGGCCGTCGAACCCTTAGCAGTGGCTATCCACCAGCATGAGCAGGTGAAGGGAGTGAAGGGAGCAGGAGAATCGGTGCACAAAACTGCTTTATATGCGGATGATATGCTGCTATTTGTGCGAACCCCGCAGACATCTCTTCCCCCTGCACTGTCCATAATAGAGAAATTTTCGAGTTTTTCAGGTTATAAGATTAACTTAGAGAAATCAGAGTTAATGTGCCTCCCTGAAAGTGACAGAACAGTGGAACTGCTAGGTTTAAGTGTGGCACAAAATGGGTTCACATATCTGGGAGTCAGATTAGGTCGAGGGATAGGCTCCCTATATACGTTGAATTATCTCCCTCTAACGAGAACTATCACAGCGGACTTAAGGCAGTGGGCACAGTTACAAATGTCATGGATGGGGCGGATAAACTTGATAAAAATGAATATTCTCCCCAGGATTCTGCATCCCATGCAGATGCTGCACTTGGGGCTAAATAAAGGGGATATTAAGAGGTTAGAGAAAACCCTTACTGAATTTATCTGACGAGGGAAAAGACCGAGGATTAGCCTAAGACGACTTAAAGCGGAAAAGAGGAGGGGAGGTCTCAACTTTCCAGACTTCGATAACTACTATTTGGCAGTGCAGCAGAGGTGTGTGGCAGACTGGGTACACAGGCCGACGATGGCTAGCTGGGTCAACCTGGAGCAAGATGGTACGCCTGGTAGACTTACAGCATACATTCATGCTCAAGGATTAAAGGCATATAGAGCACTGGAGAAGTAGAACCCTTTAGTGGAAGCAGTACTGGAGGCATGGGGACGTCTGAGGAAGCTGAAAGCGGTGGGGCAAGGGGAGACTCTGCTTACGCCGGTGGCTTGGAACCCGTTCTTGCCTGGGTGGGAGGACAGGGGCTATTGGAAATGGGAAGAAAGGGAGGTGAATAGTTTAGAGCACCTAGTAGACAAAGGAGAATTGTGCACCTTTGAGAACTTAAAACAGAGGATCAGGCTAGCAGACCGGCATGGGTACTGTTATATGCAGGTTCGGGCGTATGTGGGGAAACTGGACAGGGAAAATAGACCTAGACTACAAATGGATCAGGCTGAGCAGTTGATTTATCAGGCAAAGACAGACCCCAAGGGCTTTTTGGGGAAAGCAGCGAGGTTGGGGAAGCAGAGACTACCGGACAGGACGGGTAACACTAAAGCGCTCTGGGAAAGGGACCTGGAACAGGGCATCTCAGGGGGAAAACTGGGCACTGGTCCTTCATATGCCAGAAGGAATTATGGTATGTAATAAATTCAAAGAAGCCTTCTATAAGTTCTTGCATAGGCTGTATTATCCCCCAGCTATAGTGCATAAGGTGCAGCCCTTGGTGTCCCCGATATGTGGAAGGTGTGGTAGAAGCAGGGGTACGTATTTGCACTGCTTCTGGACGTGTCCAGTTTTGGCTAAGTTCTGGAAAGCGATAATGGGAGAAATATCTAAGATGGCAGGAGTACCTTTGAGGAAAGATCCAATCACGTGTCTATTTGGGGTGACTGTAGAGGGGGAGGATTGGGATCCCCTGCCAAGGTAGATAAGAACGTTACTGGTGTTGGCACGCCACTGTATCCAGAATACGTGGGTATCGAACATAGCGCCTACGGTTCTTCAGTGGCGTCAGATAACACTACATGCCTTGGCACTGGAAAGATTAACAATGGTAGTGTGAGATAGAGAGGAAGCATTCTTAAGAGAATGGGCCCATTCCTGTCCTCCCTGAGTCTGACAGAGGGAATAATGCTAAGAACAGGCCTACGATGAAATAGTCCCAGATATGATAGGAAGGGGAAGTTCTATTGACTAAGCCCATATATGAAAATGGAAGGCCTATAGGGAGAAGGAATAAGGGAGTTGGGAATATTAAGGGACCCAATTACAGTAATGGAGTTACAATAAAAGAAGATGACAAGATATAACGTGTCAAAGTCATTTTTAAGGAATATGATAAGATTCAAAGTATATGATAGACTGCATCTGTATGTGTTATATGTATGTTTTTTTCTTTGCTTTTTTTTTATCTGTATGTATATTTGTATTTGTTTTTTTTTTTATTTGCCTGTTTGTACCTGGAGGTGTTGTACAAATGAAATTTGAATAAAGAGAGTATTCAAAAAAAAGTGAAAATTTGTCTTAATTTATTATAAATCCATCATATATAATAGCAGTGGCCAGCACACAGTGTAAACATGCCATAAAACATTTTTATGGCATATGTTTGCACTGTGGTAATTGTTTTGCTGCTATTACGACATGATGGATTTTATAATAAATTAAGACAACTTTTCACTTTATATCATAGTGAATGTGGTCCTTTTGAGTTGCCAGACTCCTTTTTGCTCGCATAGCTGTATTGTGTAGATGCTGCGCATTGTGGTCAGTGTGAGAGATGCCACTGGGTAGAAACAGGACTGTAACGGCTGTAGGAAGGTTTGAGTGGTTCAGGAAAACACAATATCTTTGCAAAGTTGCTTTCTTTCCAGCGGAAAGTGTTTATTTACGATAATGTTTGCCACAAGTAGCAGTGGGAGAGACGCCAAAGCGTGAACCCTATTGTCTAACTATTCAAAAGTGAACCGAAATATTGCAACCAATAACGAAGACCAGATATTAAAATCTTACCCAATATTCACAACTTATATGGTGGCTGCTGGTATAAAGTGGGGGAGGACAGGGAGGTGAGGTGCCTACCAGGTGCCACGGCATGGAGGGATGGAAGGAAGATCCTGGGGATCACTGAGAAGGCAAGACGGGAGGGTGAGCTGGATGTCATTACCCACCTAGGTACTAATGACTTGGCAAATGGGGAGCCAAAGGAAGTTCAGGAAGAGTTTAGGAAATTGGGGAGGGGTCTCAAGCAAGTAGCTACTTCTGTCACTTCCTCAGAAGTACTACCTGCGAGAGGCAACGGAGAGCATAGGGGTGAATGCACCAGGAAATTTAACTCAAGGTTGAAGAACTGGTGCTGTGAGGAAGGGTTTGGATTCATTGGTGACTGGGGACCCACCTGGAGGGATGGAGGTTTGTTCAAGCCTGACGGCCTGCATCCATCCTGGAGGGGAATCCAAGCACTCAATGATAAGTTTCAATGCTACATTGACAAGCATTTAAACTAGCAAAGGGGGGTGGCAGGCCAGCAAGGAGGGTACCTACTTGCTCACCCCCCACAGCTAGCAGTGGAACCAGTGAACCAGAGGAGTGGCTATCTCTACAAAGCAGTGTGCAAAAGATGGAGATTAGCCCAAGAGGTGGATAGGCAGAAAAGGGGCAAAATTCAGCAGAAGGGCAGACAGCAAGGAGAACCAGGGATAAAGGACAACCAAAGAAGGGCCTGGAGTAGAACAGCGAAACAGTCTAGGGAGGTCAAATAATGGAAAGCCATGTGTGCAAATGCCAGGAGCCTTAGCGACAAGATGGAAGATCTGGAGGCTGTCATGGTGCAGTCAGACCTGGACATTGTGGCCATCACTGAAACCTGGTGTAATGATAACCACGACTGGGAGATGGCCATACCTGGCTACAACATATTCAGAAGAGACAGGGCAGGCAGGAAGGAAAGGAGGAGGAGTGGCACTGTATGTGAAAAATGACATAAGGGCCACAGAGATCCAGGAGGAACAAAATGTGGGAGAGATACTGTGGGTTAAGCGGGAAAGGAAAATGGGGCCAGCCATCCGCACAGGTGTGGTCTATAGACCACCAGCCCAGGAGGAAGAAACAGATAGGGAGCTGATGCTAGCCATCTAAAGGATGTCAGACAAGGGTGAGGTAGTACTGGTTGGAAACTTCAATATTCCAGATGTGGACTGGAGCATCCCAGCAGCAGCATCAACTAGGAGCAGATTTATCCTAAACTCCCTTCAGGGTGCCTTCCTCAAGCAACTGGTCATGGAACCAACTGGACAGAAGGCAATACTGGACCTTGTGCTCACAAACAGGGACAGTGTGATGGGGTAACAGTGGGGGAGCACCTGAGGAACAGTGACCACCAGTCATTGTGGTTTGAAATCACAGAAAGAACAGAACCAAACCACACAAAAACACGTATCCTGGATTTTAGGGGGGCAGACTTTGGGAAAATGGGGAGATACTTGAAAGAGGCATTAAGGGGAATGGGGCAGGAATCAGGGGTTGAGGAACAGTGGGCAGTATTTAAAATGGGGATTACAAGAACAACAGAATTATGCATTAAGCAGGTTAGCAAGAGGAAAAGGAAGAGGAGACCATTATGGTTTTCCAAAGAGGTAGCAAAGAAAGCGAAAGCCAAATACCTGTAGATTGCATTCAGGCAATACAAAAAGACACAGGCAGAAGGGGATAGGGAGAAGTACCAGGAGAAGCAAAGGAAGGCAGGGAGGTCAGTAAGGGAAGCCAAAGCTCAGACAGAAGAACACACTGCAAAATCAGTGGGTAGAGGGAACAAAGCCTTTTACAGGTACGTAAGTGAAAAAAGAAAGGCAAAGGGAGGGATAGTGAGACTGAAGGGGGAGGATGGGGGCCACGTGGAGGATGACAACAGTAAACCTGACATATTGAACAGGTATTTCTGCTCAGTCTTTACTGACGAAGAGGAGAGTAATGGGTCTGAAGGGAGTACAAGGGGTGAGAATGGTGCAGAAATGGACACAAGTCCCTTTACACGAGAAAGGGTCCTGAAGGAACTGGAAGTAATAAGAGTTGATAAAGCAATGGGGCGCACCCCAGGGTCCTTAAAGAACTAAGAGAGGTGGTGGCTGAACCTCTGGCTATCCTGTTTAGCCAATCACTGGAAACAAGGGAGGTACCCAAAGACTGGAGGACAGCAGATGTAGTCCCCTTATACAAAAGTGGGAACAAAGAGGAAGCGGGGAACTACAGACCAGTAAGCCTCACCTCAGTAGTGGGGAAGATCATGGAAGCAATACTGAAGGAGAGATTGGTAGAACATCTGGTTGTCAATGGACTACAGGACCCAAGGCAGCATGGTTTCACTAGGGAGAGGTCATGTCAGACCAACCTCATTGAATTTTTTGACTGGGTGACTAGGAAGGTGGATCTGGGAGGGCAGTGGACATGGGCTATCTGGACTTCAGCAAGGCCTTTGACACTGTGCCATATAGAAGGCTATTACACAAACTGGGGAATATGGGTGTGGGCAGGACAGTAGTGTGGTGGGTAGGTAACTGGCTGGGTGGCAGGACACAGAGGGTGGTGGTAAATGGCTGTCACTTCACAGAGGGAAGAATGACCAGTGGGGTACCACAGGGATCAGTGCTGGGACCGGTCCTATTCAACATCTTCATCAGTGACAATGCACAGGACCTAGAAGGCAGAATTTCACTGTTCGCTGATGACACAAAGCTCTGTAACAGAGTAGACACACCAGAGGGTATAGACAGAATGAGAAGGGACCTGCAGAAACTTGAAGAATGGTCAGAGGTTTGGCACTTGAAATTCAATGCAAAGAAGTGCAAGATAATGCATATGGGGCACAAAAACCCTAGCACAATATATCAGTTGGGGGGTGAGGATATAGCATGCACCAAGCAGGGAAGGGATCTTGGGGTTATCTCTGATGACCTCAAGGCAGGGAAACAGTGTGACAAGGCAGCAGGTAAAGCAAATAGGATGCTGGGATGCATAGGCAGGGGCATCACCAGCAGGAAAAGGGAGGTCATAATTCCACTATATAAGACACTAGTGAGGCCCCACCTGGAGTACAGTGTACAGTTCTGGAGACCTTACCTACGTAAGGACATAGACAGGGTACAGAAGGTTCAGAGGAGGGCAACAAAGATGGTGCATGGATTGCATCACAATTCCTATGAAGACAGGTGGAAGGAACTGAACATGTGCTCCCTGGAGGAGAGGAGGGAGAGAGGGGATATGATAGAGACATACAAGTATCTTACAGGGAGGAACAGGGTGCAGGAATACACTATTTTTAAGCGAAAAAATGTTCCAGGACTAGAGAGCATGGGATGAAGTTGGAGGAAGGACGATTCAGAGGAAACGTGAGGAAGAATTTCTTCACAGAACGGGTGGTGGACAAGTGGAACACCCTGCCAGAGGGTGTGGTGGGGGCTGAAACAATCACGGGATTTAAGAATGCATGGGATAGACATAAAGGAATTCTGGAGGTCAGGGGTAAGGGGCAACAGACTTCTAGGAAAACATAAACTGAACTTACAAGCTCAAATGGGCAGACTGGGTGGGCCACAGGCCCTTAGCTACTGACACTATCTATGTATCTAAGTGTTGGGATAGTATGGAAACATTGTTCTGACCTGATTGTGGTTACAATCTTTTTTTTTTTTTTAAACATTAACATTCTGTAGAAGTGCACTGTCATGTGTAGTGGCTAAACACCAGGATTGTACTTAATGTACTATTTCACAATAACCAATTTAAAGGAGAACTGTCATCAACAGGGTTTCTTAATGTCTGAAAGTCCATAAAAAGCTAATTTGAGTCAGACATTGTATTTATGTGCGAGTCTTTGCAGTCCAGAGTTATTCATATGTAAAATCAGCCTGTAATTAAGGGCTGGGGCAGCCATGTGTTTTAGGCCCTTGACAGGAAATTATGTTGCCGAGGAACTTGGTCCTCCATTTACTGTAGGTTAAATAGAAAATCATCTGTTTTATTAAGTGTGTTTTAAGGTGTTAAACATTTTTTTTAACATTTATAATAAACTAGTGAGTCTTCACCTTTACATTTCAAACTGTTAGTAAAAATAATCCATCTTTAGGATTGCTTTAACCTCTAGGCTATACTGCCAGCTGATCATTGAAAACTACACATCTCAAGGCTGACTCTGTGGTGTCAACAGGTATTGGGGCACCATACTGTATCAGGATGTCTAAACCCTGGTTGTGTTCATGTCAGTGCAGATTTCTGGGGCTGCCACAGCACCAACTTCTGTCTCATTCCATTCTCTCTCTCTCTCTTACAATTTCAGATGTGAACTCGGGTCTACAAGATGCAAATGTGGCTACGTACCTACTGGTCTGGCATCATGGGGCCAGCCTTGAAATGTGTAGTTTTTGATTGACAGCTGGCAGCGTAGCCTAGAGGTTAAAGCAAAGAGCTGTGAACAAGCTTTTTTCATCCAGCAGAATGGGGTTTGATTCCAACATGCTCTACTTGTATATGGTGCAACCAGAGCAAGTCACTTATCCTCCGTGTTCCCAAAACACACCCAGAAACAAGTTGTACTGTAGTTGTGTTCCTTTCCCGGACAAAGACAGTGAAAACAATCTGAGCATGTTGACTTAAAAAGAAAGCAATTAGGACACCATTCATTTTATTTTTTTAATTTTATTTTATTAAACTCTTGGATTATAAATGCCTTTGGGCAGGAACTGCTCATTTATAAAGGTCCCATGTCAAAGGATGTAGGGTAACATGCATACAAAGGTCAACAATGGTTACAGTCTTAAAAAAAAACACAAAGATGTCTAAGCATTTATTATACAGCTAAAAATGGAGAGACAATATAAGCCAGCTTCAGATAAGTTTCAGGGTGAACAGTATATAGTTAGTATAGGGTAGGAGGGAGTCAGGAAGAAGTAGACAGGCTAAAGGGCCATTGTCGGTGGGTGGCAAAAGTGCAAGGTGAATGGGCTAGAGGGCCCCATATCTGAAAGTGCCATTAGAGAGGGGAAGGGGTGGGTGAGGCAGTGTGGTATGGGGGGATAAGGGGTGACAGTGGGGGAAACTGGTGCCAAAAAAGCGGAGCTCTAGGGGAGGTTACAGGTCACCTACGATTAGGGTAAAATGAGGAGGCAGTTACTTAGGAGAGAAAGTCACATTGAGTGGCAGAGGCGAGGAATAGTAGGAGTTGCCTTTTAAAGGGACCAAGCGTCGCAGCTGTAATTATTTATTAATTGCAAAAACACACAGACAACACTGTTAAAACATGCATAACCTGAAATGCATTATTAAAAGAGTGTTTCACTCCTTTTGATGACGTTAAAAGTATAACATTTTCTTACTGGACTACTTTGGATGGAATGGGATTTTCTACTGTAAAGGACACAAATCAATCTGGTTGATCCTGCCTCTCATGCCCTTCGAGCATGTCTTACACGCTGTAGCTCTGCCAATGGACCACAACTTTCCAGAATGCCATTCCCACTGTAATGTAAAAAAAGAAAGGAAAAAAGGGAGAGACAGGCTGTGAGTGTGTGCACGTGTGCGCGTATGAACATCTGTGTGTCTATCTCAGAGAAGTGCTGCACTAACTGAACTGTGCTGAAAGGGGAAAAAATTATCACCATTAATTAAATAAAATAATATGTGGATGGGTGTAAAAATCAGAATTTTGCACACACCCTTGATGTGGAATGTTTTTATAAACCCCGTGGACTCTGCCCTTGGGGTTAATGTAGCATCCCACGCCTTGTATATGTGAGTGTGTGAAAATTCTGGTTACACCCACCCACCCATATATTATTCTATATTTTAATATTGCAGTTCCAATTATGCACATTGTAACAATGTTGTCCATCTATGTGATTTTGCAATTAATAAACTATTAATGGTGTCCCATTTTTTTTTCTTTTCAAGTCAAATCTGGATAGAAAGAGCATAATATTTTCAGAATCATAACACATGCTCAGATAGTTTTTACTGTCTTTGTCCAGGAAAGGCACACAACTACTGCTTATTTCTGGGTGTGTTTTGGGACTACAGAGAGGTTAAGTGACTTGTTCTGGTCACACAATATACAAGAAGAGCATGTTGGAATAACAACCCATTCTGCTGGATGAAAGACGTTTGTTCACAGCTCTTGGTTTTAACCTCTAAACTGCACTGCCAGCTGTAAATCAAAAACTACACATTTCAAGGCTGGCCCCATGATGCCAGGCCAGTAGGTAAGTAGCAACATTTGCATCTTGTAGACCCGAGTTTACACCCGAAATTGTAAGAGAAAAGGCTGTAAGAGAGGAAATGGAAAAAGAGAAGTCGATGCTGTGGTAGCCCCAGAAATCTGTACTGACATGAACACAGCCAGGGTTTAGAAATCCTGATATGGTGCCCCAATACCAGTTGACACCACAAAGCCAGCCTTGAGATGTGTGTAGTTTTTAATGATCAACTGGCAGTATAGCCTAGAGGTTAGAGCAAGCCTAAAGATGGATTATTACTACTAACAGTTTGAAATGTAATGGTGATAACTCACTAGTTTCAATGCACATACAAAATAATTATAAATGTAGAAAGTGTTGTAATAACACCTTAAAACACACTTAATAAAAACAGATGATTTCCTATTTAACCTGTAGTAAATGGAAGGCTAAGTTCCCCGGTGACATCATTTCCTGTCAAGTGTCTAAAACATATGTGGCTGCCCCAGCCCCTAAATACAGGCTGATTTACACAGAGGATAATGTATGGGCATCGATGAACAACAACACTATGTGAGCTCTGAGTGGTTCCCCTGGCAACCCATGTAAACCTCGAGAGCAAACCTCGAGAGGTTTACCTAGGTTGCCTGGGGACCAACGAAATGCTCACTTAGCGTTGTTGTTCATCGATGCCCATACATTGTCTTTTATAGTGTGTGGGCATTGTGTGCATCTGAGAATGACAAGTTACACATTTAGCTCAGCAGTGGTTAGCTTACCTTAGACGGATGAGAACAGGATTGAGTTGTTCATTTCAACACATTTAATTTTATTCTGACTGTTAAAGGCAGTTTGCATTTGGTACATTTACAGCAACAAAGTTAAAAAAAAAAAACTTATCTCGCTAAACAGTACGAGAGGAGTGAAAAAACGGGCATAGGGGGTTGAATGTCATGTGGCATCCAATCAGCCTTGCCGTACAGTGGGTGAGAAGGGGTTGTGCTGCACATGGCAAACGTTTTAAAATGTACTCGGTGATTTTTCCTTCAGGCCTGCTGGGAAACAGTAGACAAAACAACAAAAGGGACAACTGGTTATTTCAACTTAAATTTACTGATGGTGACTGTATGGACACACAGGGGTTTCTGACAGTTGCGGCTGAGTTTGAATCCCACGGCTAGCAGCGCTGATGTTGGAATTTAACATGCATATGAATTCTTTTTTTTTTGTTATGCCATCGATGTGATGTATTATCAATGGGCTAACAACTTCATCATGTCACATTGATGGCATAACAACATGAGGAAAAGATAAAAATCAACATATAACGTTCCACCATACATTATATATGAATAACTCTGGACTGCAAAGACTCGCACATAAATACAATGGCTCACTCAAATTAGCTTTTTATAGACTGAGACATTAAGAAACATTGTTGATGACCATTCCCCTTTAAAGACTGCCGCATATTTCACACTGTGATAATATCATTTACAAACTGCTCGACTGACTGTTGCACCTGGGGGTTCAAACTTGAGCCGCAAGCTGAGCGCAGTACCCAATCAGCTGCAGTGGCAGGGCAGCTGCAGGTGGGCTCTCTGAGGTATTTAAATAACAGCCCCTAAGACGCGGTGGCATCTGACAAGCGGTGGCTCCTCTGGCAGTGCCCTCCAGCTGAGTACTCTGGCAGAGTACGGAGGAGTCTGACAGAGTCAGCCGGGGAAACCTGGAAATTGGGACAGGGGATTATTTGTTGAATAGGGAGTAGGTTACTGTGAGCATGCTGTATGTAATATTACTTAAATATAAGGCTGAAGGGGTAAGGGTTGTATAATGATGGTGGCATGCAGAAATAGTATATGCATGTTGGTTTTATTGTTAGTAATAGGGAATACATTTAATCAAAACAGTATATATGTTGCACAAGGGAATTGGGACATAGAAAAATTAAATATTCATGTTATAATAAGTAGAGAGAGAAAGGGATAAGTAAGAAGTACTTTTTTTTTTAACAGACAATTTGTGTCAGATAAAATCTTTGTGTGAAAGAGGGGGAAAATAAATATACCTGTTAGGATAACCAAAAGAAAGGAGGAGAAAAAAGTGTGAGAAGGAAATGGTGTGGAAACAATTTAACAGTCATTCAAGTTGAAAAAAGATGGGTACCAGCTTTATTAAATACTACTAGAAGGGCTTTGACAACAAAAGTTGCTGACCTTGCTGTAATAATGAGACAAAATGAGTTTCAGGTGGGTCGGATAACTAAAACATGGTGTAGTGTAAATATTCCCAAATAGGTGGTTGTAATCCAGGATTATCAGATGGAAAGGAAAGATGGATATGAACGAGGTGGGGGACGGATTGCAATGTATATTCATGATAGTATTTCATATAAAAGGTTAGACAATTATGAAGTGGAGTGTTTTGAGATGGTGTGGGTGGAATTAAACATATTAAATCTCCCAAGACAATGTCAACCTTTGATTGTGGATCAGTTTTATCCCCCCCCCCCCAAACAAATAATAAAACACAGATGGTTGATCACATAATTTGGTGTTTGGATAAAATTGGAGAAATACATGACAGGTGTGGCATTGTAATAACAGGTGATACAAATAGATTGCCACTTAAGAAGATATTAGATGAAAAAGAGTTAAAACAACTAGCAGAAGAACCCACAGGGGGGAAACATTTTAGACATTATTATGACAAATGTAAGACAGGTTTTTGATAAACCAATGATTGTCCCATCTATAGGTTCATCAGACCATAGAGTAGTGTTGATAGCAAAAAAACAAGAAGGATGTACAAAGTTAAGAGGTGAGGAATGTTAATTTAGATGTAGAAAGGTAAATGAGGTAGGAAAAAGTAGGACCTTGGCTACAATAGCTGGTAAATTACAAGAGAACAGATTTGGAAGTGGAGATGTAGATGAAACATGAAAAATGGCAACATCTGCAATAAATGAATTTTTGGATCAGATCATGCCTATGAAGGAAAAAATACAGTTTGATGGGGATAAACCATGGGTTACTGAAGAATATAAAAATGTGAGTAAGGGGAGGCAAGCAACTTTTAAATGAAATGATACTGTAGTGTATCAGAATACAAAAGCATGTAAATTGTAAAGGAAAGTGGCTACAAGGGAGTTACTATGAAAGAAAAGTGGCAGGGTTAAGAAAGTCTGATCCCAAAAAATGGTAGAAACATACAAAAGAAATTCTGGGATCAGGTAAGCAAGTAAACCAAATAGATACATGGAAGTAAACTTGTGGGTTTTCGGATTCAGATGGAGGTGCCCCCTTTTTAGCAGCTTTAAAAAAGATTTTGAGTGAAGTAAGTAAAGAACAATCCCCACTAAAAATGAAATATGGATAAGAGGTGGTTGTTCCAGATAGTTTGTTGGCAACCATTGAGGAAATGCCAAAAGAATTAAAAAAAAATAAATAATTAAATCTATGTAAATAAAGCTGTAGGTGCCGATGCTATTCCAAATTGGATATGGAAAGATGGAGCCGATTTATTAGCACCGTGGATGTGTCCCATTTTTATTAAGTCTATGATAGCTGGGCAAATTCCTTTACAATGGAAACAAGCAAAAAGTGTCCTTGTTCCTAAGGTTATGACTCCCAAAAAAAAGTACGTCTACAGATTTTAGACCAATAGCCCTAACATGTACAGTATCAAAAGTGTATGAAATCTTCATTTGTACATGGATTATGGAAACTGTAGAAGGACTGTTGGACAAAAACCAGTTTGGGACCCTGAGGGGGAAGCTCAACCACTGACGCCACTTTGAAATTTCTAGAATTAAGTATGAGAGCCTGGGATAAAGAAAAAAAAATGTGACAGCTGTACTAGTGGATTAAAAAAAGTTTTTGCCCACTTTCCCATGATAAGCCTCGAACACCTGCGGCGCATCAGGGACAGTGAGACTCTCAACCCCCGCACAGCGTACGGCCTGGTCAGGCGTGTGTGGTTTGATATCCAACTTGGGCTGGCACGGAGAGGGCGAGAGGCACTGAGGCAGCTCACCCAGTCATCATTTGTGCTGGACAGAAATGCAGGAGGGAAGGAGTTCCTGGCACTGGGGTTCAATGAGGCCACCAAGAACCGCAGCAGCGCAACAGAGACGAACAGGCAGAGCCTCCGGGAGGGGGTTCGCTACGTGCAGCCTGGCAGCGCCTTCTACCCAGTGGCCCTCTATAAGGACTATGTCAGCAGATGCCCTGAGGGAGCCCCCACTTTCTACCTGCATCCCCTCCGCCTCCCCCCAAGAAGAGCTGGACAGGCGGCAGGTGTGGTTCTCGAGACAGCCAATGGGCAGGAACTATCATGGGGAGATGATGGCCCAAATCTCCAAGGATGCCCACCTGTCCCGGAGGTACACCAACCACAGCGTGCGGAGCACTGCTGTCCAGATGCTGACAGAGGCTGGTCTCGCATCACGAGAAATATTGACAGTGACAGGCCACAGATGCAAGACCAGCCTACGCAACTACTGGTCCCCAAGTGTCTCTGACCGGCAGAAGTGGTCGCACATCCTCTCTGCAACCGACACCCCAGCCTCCAGCACCGCAGCCAGCCCACACAGGGAGCAAGTGTGTAGTCCAGGCAAATGGACATGAAGAGACCCGGACCATGGGGCACCGGCAGCAGTGGAAGCTCAGAAGGCTATACGGAGCCTGTCCACACCAGCACCCCCAGGGAGGAGCACCCCCACATCTGACCAGCCAACGTTCAGCAGAAGAGCGGCAGCCCGACAGCCCCGCGGACCTACTGAGAGCGCCCATTGCATGGCGTGCCACCGAGTTGGCAGGCTTCCACTGCCACAGCTTCACCGTCCATGGCACCATGAATGTCTTCTATGGAACGGGGCCACCGGAGATGGAGAGCAGAAGAAGCCGGGCGCAGGAACAGAGCACAGGGCAGACCCAGCAGCAGCACAGACAGCCCAGCTGGAGCACGGCAGTTCCGGAGCAGTCTCCTGGAGGCAGCAGGAAGTGAAAGCCCCCGGCATGCAAAGCGCAACTGGAATCCTCCTCGCGGCGCCTGAACCCTGCACCAAAGACCTCCCGTGGCGGGTATGAGGAGAATACCCGCACCGAAGTGGACACAACTGGGACAGCGATGTTGGCCGCAGCCATCTGCATGGATCCAGGGACAAAAGCTGATTACCGCATCTGTATGTATTTAATGTTATAGACCGGTTGTCTGAAACAGAAGTAAAGCTTTACAAATTTCGCAGCACCTCAGTCTTCATTGTCCATCTCGCAAAGTGGGCCCCCCGCAGATGCCTCCACGACCAGCCCATGTTACAAGCAAGATAGTTACTCCATCAGTGGCATCTACGCGATTGATGCATGGGGGGGTGGCTCCCCGCCTTGGGCCCCCCTTCCCAATGCATCAATCCAGCATTAGATGCCACCTTCGTCGTGGCTTAATGCTTATGTGATCTATGTGAGGAATCTGCCCATACATTTTCTGAGTGTCCCTGGGTGGCAAAAAACAAAGCATCAGTTATAAGTCCTGAATTATTGATTGAAAAATCCCAGGAGTCATGTGAAGGCATACCCCCTGTCCCAACAGAACGAAAGGAGGTGGAAGTGCCACCCCCTGCAGCACTTCAAGACCAAAGAAAAATACCTGATGTCAAGGAAATTGAAATAGCAGAATCTGAAGATAAAGGGAATGTAGACTAGCTTATCCTGCAACCTGTCTGTTACTCAGAGGGTACAGGGAGTGAATTATTGTTGGACGGGGTAAAACAGGGTGTGTGTCCTCGACCACAGAGAAGAGTAACGCAGAATTCTGCATTAGTTGCTTCTCAAAAGAAACAGGGAGGTGTTCCTGTGTCCAACCCATTTGAAGCTCTAGGGAAAGGGGAAGAGGAGTCTGACATGGAGGGAGTTGATCCCCCCCACCCCCCAAAAGACTGGAATAGAAGGTCAAGAGTTCGCTGAATATAAAGTAAAGAATAAAAAGAAATGGAAGAAAGGACCTCACATAGTCTGTTTTCAACAAACTTTTTCAGATGGTGGTGCGTGGCTCATGTAACTGTCATAGTTTATTAAATTAAAAAAAAAAAAAAAGGGATGCCTTTTTCCATTTTTTGGCACATCAAGGTTTCGACGTATGTTTTCTGCAAGAGACCTGGATGTGGTCACCAGAGCAAGCTAGATTATTTAGGAATGAATGGTATTGGGGGCTATCATACTGGTCCTTTGGAACGGACACCGCTGGTGGAGTTGGTATTGTGTTTAGTGGGTTTAAGTTTAAATTAATCAAATTAATTGATCTAATTCCTAGTAGGGTATTAATTTTAGACGGGGTATGGGAGATTATTGGCTACAGGTTGATTACGGTGTATAGTCCTCAAACCAAAGCGGAAGGGTAGAATTAAACAAATTCATCCTTCCCTTTATACCACGGCATTTATTGTACTCGGGGGAGATTTTAACTGTGGGTTCCCATGGGAAGGCGGTAGGATGGGACATGGAAAAATATATTGTGATGTCAATGCTTTGAGCCACTGTGTGTCCCAAGCAGATCTGATGGTATGTGCGGATTACCGCATCCAAGGGCCTGAATTTACATTCAAGAAAGGGAAACTGACATCTACAACTGATCATTTTTTTTTTTATTTCAAAAAAGTTTTTTAACCCCACCCTAAGTATTTTACTCTTGGAATTTTCTGATCATTTATGCTTAAAACTAAATATTGTCCAGCCAGCACAGGGTCCTCAAAAATCAAACAGATGGAGAATAAATTCTAGCATGTTGTTAGAGAAACAGGTTCAGGAGGGTTTGAGTGCTTTATTATGGGCCCGGATGGCTTTTCTTTATGACAATCACACTGAGTGGTGGTTAGAGACAAAACATGAAATTGCTCGTTGGTTGCAGGCCTATGGGAAACGTAAAGTGCAGTCTGAGTATTTTCAATACTTAAAACTAAGGAATCAGTTACAGAATGTGTTTGGCTTACAGGCCTGCTCTTGGGAAAATTATGACCTATAAATAAATTAAAAGCGGACATGAGAGCGAAAAAATATGACAGAGATAAGTTATTGAAGGCTGAATTAGAATATGGGACCCAGAATACCCTAGGAGGTGACCCTTTTGAGGTCTTCAAGAATAGGAAGGACCGAATGGCCTTTAAAACTTTGAGAACTGAAAATGGTGATTTGACTACCGATGTGAATGAAATTCAGAACATGATCCAAAAACAGTTCAATTCTTATGGTTCAATACCAGAAGCCTCTGCTTCTGATACTGGGGATTTTCTAAAATTAATAAAAAGTGAATCCCACTTGAAAGAGGTAAATAGTTCGGAATCTCCCATCTCAGTTGCAGAGATTGAGTGGGTAATTTCTTGTTTGAAAGGAGGGACTTCCCCGGGGCCAGATGGTTTATCATAAGAATTATATAAATCGTTTCCCCATGAGTTGGCGACATGTCTTACTTTGTTCCTGCAGATTTATTAGGTGGAAACACTATACCTACTGAGTTCGCTTCTGAATTGTTAGGGTTTCTTTTCAAATCTGGGGAAAGGTATGATATTAAAAATTGGAGGCCCATATCTATTTTAAATGCGGATTTTAAAAGTTTGTCCCAAGTGTTGCAGAATAGGCTGAGAATAATTGCAGTGAACTTAATCCATCCTGGACAATATTGTGGTCTGCCAGACAGAAAAATCCAACAAGCCCTATTTATAGTTAGGGATGTTGTTACTTATTGGAAAAAAAGAATGGGACTGAGTGTATTCTGTCCTTGGACCAAAGTAAAGCTTATGACAGAGTGAGGCATACATTTTTGTTTCAGGTTCTGGCATATTATGGGATTCCACAAGCTTTCATTCATATACTTAGGCTGTTTTATGACCAAGTAGTGGTTTGCCCCATTATTAATGGTAGGAGTACTAAAGGCTTGGTATTAAAGACAGGGGGGCAGCAAGGCTGTCCTTTGAGCCCACTATTATATATTTTCTCTTTAGACCCCTTAATTAGGCTATTGCTTAATTTTGGCTTCATTGGGGACTGGGGGTCCACCTGGAGAGATGAAGGTCTTTACTGGCATGATGGTCTGCATCTGTCCAGAAAGGGAAACATCCTCCTAGGTGACAGGTTTAAAGGCTTCCTTGGCAAGCTTTTAAACTAGCCAAGGGGGGAGGTGCTGATAGGAAACAGGAAAGTTCAAGCCTCCCCCCGCAAAGCATGGCAGGTAGTAGGGTAAACACTGAGGTACAGAGCTTGACAGAGGGCAGGACAGGAGTAAATGGAAAAATGGACAAGGGCAATAAGAGCAGGGATGGGGTAAAAAAGGATAAAGCCAACATTAAATGGAGGGCAATGAGTACCAATGCCCGTAGTCTGGGAAACAAGCTTCCAGAGCTAGTAGCCCTGATGGAGGTGGAACACTTGGATATTGTGGCAGTCACAGAAACATGGTACACGGAGAACCATGACTGGGATGTCAACATACCAGGGTACACAATCTAAAGAAGGGACAGGGAGGGTAAAAGAGGAGGTGGAGTAGCTCTCTACATAAGGGAAGGGATCAAAGTAACAGAACTAAAAGGTAAAGGGGGAGGACAAGAGGAACTCTGGGTCACATTGGAGACAGGGAATGGCATACAATCCGCACAGGGGTTTATACAGACCCGTCTCACGGGAGGAAATGGACAAGAAAAAGATAGAGGGCATTCTCAAAATGGCTGAAAAAGGGGAGATACTGTTGATGGGGGACCTGAATATGCCAGATGTTAACTGGGCAACATGGACTGCAGCCACATCCAAGAGCAGGGTCATTCTCGATGCCCTACAGGGGGCATGCCTTAGACAGCTAGTGGTGGAACCCACTCGGGAGGGAGCAATATTAGACCTGGTACTCTCAAATGGAGAGAGGATCACAAATTTAGAAGTCAGTAGACACCGGGAACAAGCCGACCACTGCACAGTGTGCTTCACAATAAACACAACCATGGAGACAAGCCATACAAATACAAGGATACTGGACTTTAGAAGGGCTGACTTTGGCAAAATGGGTGAATACCTGAGGAATGCATTAGCAAATGGCCAGAAAGGAGAGGTGGAAGAACAATGGAGAAAATCAAAACTGCCATCATGGAGGCAACAAGCCTTTGTGTGAAACAAATAAAGAAAACAAAAGCAAAAAAAAACCACTATGGCTCTCAAAAGAAGTGTCGGGAAGGTTAAGGAGAAAAGGCTGCATTCAAAAGTATAAGGAATCACAGACAGAGCACAACAGGGAACTGTATCAATTAAAGCAGAAAGAAGTGGGAAGGCAGTCAGAAAAGCAAAGGCCCAAACCGAGGAAAGGATAGCCAACTCAGTTAAGAAGGGATAAACCTTTATCGGTACATTAGGAACATAGAAAGGTTAAGGAGGGATAGGGAAGATTAATAAAGGAGAGGGAGGTGGGCAGAGGGAGACAGTGAAAAGGCAGAGATAATGAATGAATACTTTTGCTCAGTATTCACAAAGAGGAGGAGGAGGTTACCTAAACCAAACAGTAGAAGCACTCTGGATAGTGGGGTTGATACCAGTCCATTTAAAGAAGAAAGAGTACTGAAAGAACTTCTAAAACTCAAGGTGGACAAAGCAACGGGCCTGACGGGATTCACCCTAGAATCCTAAAAAGAGCTAAGGAGGACCTAGTGACACCACTAACCACACTTTTAACAAATCATGGGAAGATGGGGTGGTACCTGAGGACTGGAGGAGGGCAGATGTGATTCCCCTTCACAAAAGTGGGAGCAAGGCAGAAGCAGGAAACTACAGACCTGTTAGTTTGATCTCAGTGGTGGGGAAAATGATGGAATCACTTCTGAAAGAAAGAACTGTTGAGTACCTAGAGGCGAGCGGGGCACTGGACCCAAAGCAGCATGGATTCACAGCAGGAAGGTCATGTCAGACAAATCTAATAGATTTCTTTGACTGGGTGACCAAAGTAATAGACCAGGGAGGGGCTGTGGATATGGCCTACCTAGACTTTAGCAAGGCATTTGACACAGTCTCGCACGAAAGATTAATAATCAAGTTAGCCAGCCTGGGAGTGGGTCCCAGGGTGGTAGCCTGGGTTGAAAACTGGCTGCACAACAGGACACAGAAGGTAATAGTGAACAGAACATATTCTGAAGAAAGGGGGGTTACTAATGGAGTACCTCAGGGCTCAGTACTGGGTCCAGTCCTCTTCGCGTCTTTATAGGTGACATTGCAGAGGGTCTGGAAGGAAAGGTATGCCTCTTTCGGATGACACAAAGATCTGTAACAGAGTTGATACACGGGGGTAGAAAGGATGAGAAGGGACTTGGCAAGTGTTGGAGGAATGGTTTGACATATGGCAACTAGATTCATCGCAAAGTAGTAAAGTAATGCACCTGGGAAATAAAAATCCAGGAGAAGAGTACAATAGAAGGGAGGTACTAACAACAACAATAATGGAAAGGGATCTGGGTGTAGTCATATCAGATGACCTAAGGTGGGTAAGCAATGTGAGAAGTCAAGGAAAGCCAGGGATACTGGGATGCATAGGGAGGGCATCAAAAGTAGAAAAAGGAAGTGGTTATCCCTCTACAGACAGTTGGTGAGACCCATCTGGAGTACTGCGTGCAGTTTTGGAGACCTCATCTACGCGAGGACATAGACAGGATGGAAGCAGTCCAAAGGAGGGCAACTAAAATGGTGCAGGGTCTACATCAGAAACCATATGAAGAGAGACTGAGAGAGCTTAATATGTATACCCTTCATGAAAGGAGGGACAGGGGGACATGATAGAAACTTTTAAGTACCTCAAGGGAATCAACAAAGTCCAGGAGGGTAGCATCTTTCAGAAAAAGAGATGTGTAAGAACAAGGGGGCACAATTTAAAGTTAGAGGGGGCGGCTGGTAATGTGAGGAAATTCTTTTCACGGAGGCGTGGTGGGCGCATGGAACCGCCTTCCTGGAAAGGTTGTGGGGTCTAAAACAGTGAGGAATTCAAACATGCATGGGACAGACATAAGGCAATTATAGTGGGGTTGCAGGAAATAGGCTGTTGGTTAACTAGAATCTGCAGCTTATCCAGTAGGTAGGGAAATGGGCAGACTGGGTGGGCCAAGTGGTCCTTATCTGCCGTCAAAGTCTATGTTTCTATGTTAATTGCAAGAGTCTTGGGGGTGGGTTGGGTTGTTTGGGCCTGGAGGGACGGAGCAAATCCGTTTACAAGCTTATGCAGATGATATTTGTATTTTACAGAGTGATATAGATCAAATCCCGTTTGTGCTTAAAGATATCAGTAGGTATTCTGCGGTATCCAACTCAAAATTTAATTTAAGAAAGTGTGCAGGGTTATTTCTGGGGAGATCGGATGGGGGATCCAGGTGTATTAACCAACTCACAGTAGCTTGTGATCGCATAAACATTTTAGGGATTTGGTTTTCACCTTTCAATCTACCTACTGAGATTGGGACTTGGTGTTGACATCTGTGGAATCGAAAGTTAACAGGTGGAAGGCATGGAAATTGTCTAAAACAAAAAGAGTGGAGGCTGTAAAAAGATTTTTAATCCCTACCTTACTCTATGTTGCAATGATTTTTCCTTTGCCCTGCAATTTTGAGGCCAGACTTGTTGCTTGTTTTTTTTTTTTTTCAAATGATTTGGGGAAATAGACTTAACCCCATTAAAAGGTGTTTTTTTGTATTTACCGAAGGGAGAGGGTGGATTGGAGATGATTGACAGTCACTTTTGTTCTAACCCTTTTGGTGTCTCAAAACTTTCAACTGGCATTTGAAAATAATGGGTTTAGACAACGATATTGGTTCTGTGCAAACATGAAGAAGTTTCTTCAAGCCTGGAGTAGGGAACTTCCCCCAAGGGTGTCAAGGTTAATAGAGGTGCCTGTATGGGTAAAAGGGGTGTTGAAGATGAGCAAGTGGGGAAATACAAAAACTCATTTATGTCAGACATCTGGGAGACAACTCTATACTGAAATCATGGGAAAACTACACCCAAATTAGCAGGATTTGGGAATTGCGGGATGGTGTTTTAAAACAGTTGAACAATAAACAGATACCTGTTCACATGTGGGATATTTGTGGCTATGTATGGGAGAACTCATTTGAGAGGGAATGTGAAACATAAACCTTTGGAAGAGAGAAACTGCCCATATTTGGGATGCTGCAATATGGTCGAAACCATGGATCATTTCTTATTTTTCAGTGTTCCTATTCTAAACCTCTTTGGCCTTGGTTAGCCAAGAAGAAAAAATTACTCACCTTAGTAATGTTGTTTCTTCTAATGGAGTCTTGCTATATTATGACAGTAGCAGTTTGTCCCACCACTAGAACTGCTCCGGAGGTGAAATGGTTAATACCATTCCAAAATAGAACTTTGAGCATGAGCTCGAAGAAGCAGCTCTATCTGTGTAATTTCAAACCTGAACTGTCAGATCTTTACGAGCATAAACTCACTAAGGTCTGTGTGGAAGCTGTAACCTACACTAGCCAAATGGCTACCTAAATATTAACAACCATTGCTGGTCCCAACACCCAAGACTCAAGTCAGGGACCAGAACTACTAACACAATTCTAACAACATGAGAATAAAACAACAGTATAATAAAACACACACACCCAAACTCCCAAAAGGAGAAACGCTAAAGGGCATAAAAAGTACCTTACACCTAAGTTGCCCACACCCCACCCAAGTAGAAATTCTGAGAGGGCAGGTTGGGGAGGTTATAATATAGCAAGACTCCATTAGAAGAAACAACATTACTAAGGTGAGTAATTTTTCTTCAAACAACATGAAGTCTTGCTATATTATGACAGTAGCAGACTACACAGCAGTACCTCCATGGAGGAGGGGCAGAACCTACTTAGGAATAGGCTCTGAAGAACAGCTGTGCCAAACCGAGCATCTCTCCTGGCCTGGACATCCAGGGAGTAATGCTTGGTAAGTGTGTACCGTTTTCCAAGTAGCAGCCTGGCATATCTCTAATATAGGGATGTCTCTGGCAGCAGCTAGAGACGCAGCAGTACCCCTGGTAGAATGAGCCTCAAGCCAGAGGGGGATCTCTGCCCAGTTTCTGATAACAAATTGGATACAAGAGACAATCCACCTGGCAATTGATCTCTTAGTGGCATGTTTACCTTTCCCAACTTCACCATAGGTAAGGAAAAGTTGGAGGGATTCAACCTGGACCTTTGGCACGCCTATATAGTAACTAAGAGCTCTCTAACATCCAGTGAGCAACCTCCTCTCACCAGAAGAGGAGGATCAGTGAAAAATACTGGAAGGGAGACAGATTGGTTAAGATGGAAATCTGAAACCACCTTAGATAAAAACTTCCTATTAGTCCTAAGGACTACCTTATCCCTGTGGAAAGAAATAGTCAGTTTCCATTGACAAGGCTTGCAACTCACTTATGCGTCTAGCAGAAGTGATAGCCACCAGAAAAACAGTTTTCCAAGTTAGATACTTAAGCTCTGCAGAAAACAGAGGTTCAAAAGGGGTTGCATTAACTGCAATACAAACATTACGGTCCAGGCAGGGCCGGTTCCTAAAGGGTGATTAGTATGAGAATCCTTAAAAAACTTGGAAAACACAGGGTGAATGGAAAGAGGGATGACTTTCCTGCTGAAACAAAAGCAGATACAGCTGCCAAATGGACTCTCAGGGTAGCTGGTCTGAGACCCAAGGAATTAAGATGGACCATGTAATCTAAGACAATGGGCAAATCAGCAGATTCTGGGGAAATATTTTTCTAGCACACCAAATGGAAAACCTTTCCATTTAGAACTATAAGTAGTCCTAGTGGAAGGCTTTCTGGAAGCCTTTAGGATTTCAAGAACACCTTGAGAGAGGTGTAAATCAGCAAACTAACTCCTCAAGAGCCAGGCCTTGAGGTTGAGGGATTTGAGGTCCGGATACCAAACCCTTCCCTGGGCACAAGCTAACAGGTTGTGAATCCTGGGGAGGCAAAGGGGAAGATGGATTGTCAGTGACAGAAGGAGTGGGTACCAGGGCTGCCTGGCCCAATCGGGGCAATCAGAATCACCCTGCAAGGCTGAGATCTGATTTTGACTAATACTTTAAATAGGAGAGGGAAGGGAGGGAAAGCATAAAGAAACTTCCCCTCCCAATCCAGGAGAAGGGCATCCAGGGGGACTGAGCCCAACACTGGAGGCCTGCAACAGAACAGAGGAAGTTTGTGATTGTCTGGGGCTGCAAAAAGATCTATCTGAGGGGTGCCCCATCTGGCAAAGACTATCCCCAGCACTTGAGGATCCAGGGACCATTCGTGATGGCCCTGGGAAATCCTGCTGAGAGCATCCGCTAGGACATTGTCCTTCCCTGTAAGATGAACTGCTATGAGGGAAGTGTTCAGGGAATAGGCCAGAGACCACAACTTCATAGCCTCAGTGCACAAGGTCAAGACCGAACCTCTGCTTGCTGATGTACCACATTGTTGTGGTGTTGTCTGTTCTGACTTGTATCACCTTGTTGTGGACAGATGCAGAAAATGCTTGAAGAGCTAAAAGACAGCTCTGAGTTCCAGCAAACTGATGTGAGCAGAGATTCCCGGGGACCACACCCTCTGAGTGGAAAGGTCGCCATGTGGGCTCCCCAACCCAGAAGGGAAGCATCTGTAGTGAGAGTCAAATTGTGAGCAGGGGGAATGAAGGGACCCCAATCTTAAATTGCTCTGATCCTGCCACCACTGGAGGGCCTGGATCAAGGTTTGAGTCACTGGGACCAACTTGGAAAGGGGGTCTCTTCTCTGAGACCAATAGGTTCTCAAGTGAAACTGAATGTCTCTCATCTGAAATCTTGCTCCCTGCACAACAGCTGTGGATGCAGCCATGTGTCCCAGGAGCTGCAGAAAGTGTCTTGCTGGTCGAGAGACCTGCAGGGTGAAGGAGGAGGCCAGAGTCACTAAATTAGTCACCCTTTCTAAGGGAAGAAAAGCTCTGGCTAGCTTTGTGTCCAACTCTGCCCCTATAAAGGTGAGTACCTGGACTGGTTCCAGAACCACTTTGGTAGATTTAGCAGAAGCCCAGGGAGGTGAAAAGCTGCTGGGTAACTTGCAGGTGAGATTTTACCTGTTCTGGGACTGGCCTACAATGAGCCAATCACCTAGATAGGGAAAAACAGCAATCCTTTGCCTCCTTAAGTGAGCCACTGCCACTGCTAGACACTTTGTGAATACCCTTGGGGCAGAGGTAAGGCCGGGCATTGCTCTGAACTGGTAATGACCTGAGGGTAGTTCGAATCTGAGGTACTTTCGATGGGAGCTTTGATTAGGACGTGGAAATAGGCATCCTTGAGGTCCAGGGAGGCTAACCAGTCCCCTGGCCTTAGGGAGGTAAAATCATTGCCAGAGTTACCATTTTGAACTTTGTTTCAAAAGATGCTTGTTCAGATATCTGAGGTCTAATATGGGCCGCCATTCTCCTGTCTTTTGGGGTAAGGAAGTATCTGAATACAGACCCCTGCCCTGGTGCAGGGAGGAACCCTTTCCGCTGCTCTGAGAGCCAACAGGGTTGAGAGCCTCTGCTTCCAGAGCAAAGGTCTCTGAAGCACTTGAGGTAGAAAAGTCTGCTTCTCAACTTGGGAAACTTTTGAAGCTGAGAACCAGACCCTGGCTTACTACTTCCAGAACCCACTTGTCTGAGGTTAAAGAAGCCCAGTTCTGACTGAAGTAAGCCAGCCTGCCCTACCGGTAAAGGAGACTGCCCTGGGCACCCCATCAGGGTGCCTGCTTAGCAGGAGCTTTAGGCTGAGGAGGGAGCAGGCCTGCCCACCCCTCGCCTGCCTCTGCCTTCTGAAGAAGCCCCTCTGAGCATAGGCAGAGGAGGCCCGAGTCTGGTAAAAGGCCTGTGAAAGGCCTACCCCTACCCCTGGGTATGCCTCTGAGGAGTGGCTTGCCGCCTCCTTAGCTTGGGCACTTTTGTAAGTAGTCCCATATTCATTCATCTTTTTCATGTAATTCTCTGTCTGCTCCCCAAACAGAGAATTTCCCACCACAGGAAAATCCATAGCCTTAGTCTGGGTATCCTGTGACAGACTAGTACACCTGAGCCAGGCCAACCTACAAAAAGCTACAGATGTGGCCATGACCCTAGAGGAAACATCATTAACATCCACAGCAGCATGAAACTGTACCTTAGAAGCCTCAATGCCATCAGCAGCCACCTGTTCTAGTTCGCTAGCCAGCTGGCCATGGGCTTGCTTGGCTAATTCCATAACAGTATCCCATCTAGATTTCGGATACCTAGCTACATAAGCCATATAGTTTGCTTGCCTGGGTCCCAGAGAGGCTGCCATATACTGTTTTTTCTCGCCATGGCATCAATCTTCCTGAATCCTTGTCAGGAGGATGTAAGCCAGGGGATATTAGCTTTATCACAGACTGCAGCCTGAACTACCCCAACATGACTGCATTGCTGAGAAAGGAATTCTGTATCAGGACCTGACAATGTGTACCTTCTGTCCATCTTTTATCTACAGGAGCACAGAATTAGAGCTTTTAAAATTTTGTTTGCTTCCTAAAAGACTTATGCAAAGGAATAGACAATCTCCTAGACTCTGAATATCCATCATTTCTACAAAATCAGGTTCCTCTTGCTCATCCACAGCTTCTTCCAAGGGAAGCTGGAGGGTTTCAGCAACTTTTGTAAAACATAAATGAGATGGGGACTCAGATAGCATAGGGGAGATTCTAGAGGTCTGTCTGGGGAAATGTCCGTTCAATGGGCACACCCAGACCTTCCCAGCCACATTCATACTGTTCATAATCATCCTCCCTCCTCTGGTTCATAAAATCTCTCAACATCATATTCCTGAACCACTGGAACCGGACGAACCGACCTTTTGCCAGATAGTGGCGGTTCGGACGGAACCTGAGACAGTGACTGGACAATTTGTATGGCTTTTGCTATCTCTGCAGCACTTGGAGAAGGGGTTTTGGACTCCAAACCTGTTGACTTTCTTGTTTTCTTTACTGGAATTGGTTCCTCAGAACCAGCTTTTTTTTTGCCCGAGGAAGTCTCGCCCTGGTCAGAGGGCACTCCCTCCAGTTTGGTTGGCACTGAAACGGGCTGGCCATCCGGGTCAGCGGACTTTTTGGCCTCTCGTCCCTGAGCCTGCCCAATCTCTTTTCCAGGGTGGCTGCAGGGAAATTCTTACATATCTGGCAGTCTGACTGGAGGTGGTCAAACCCAGACAATAGACACATGTGGTGTGTGGGTCAGCCTTAGCAAAGACTTCCCCACAGACATCACAGTGTTGAAACCCAGTGGGCCCAGTTTTCTTTTGGGTTTCTCAGACATAATGCCAACCTAACCAGAAAAACTTGCCCTTTAAACGGCAGTGCCAGGCAAGACACCCTTATCGGTTCCTAACCGTGTCACGGGTATTGGAAAAAACCGTAATAAAATCCGTTTTTTTTTAGAACCGATAAGAACCGGGAACCGCACTCTAAAATGTTAAACTTTAAAGTTAATAAGTTTTAAACCCAGCTGATCGGTTCAAAACCGAACCGATAAACTTACAAGTTCCACACAGACAAAACCTTTAATTTACTTATTTACCACAGACAGAGCTTGAACGAACGGTTTTAAGGTTTAAATAAACTATTCTCGGTTGAATCGAACTGAGAAAACACTGTTTAAACCGAGAAATGAACCGAGCAGTAGGAGAAATCTCTGGAGCGACTGTTCACTGAGGCGTAAGTAAAGAATCTGAAGTTCAGGTTTGAAATTACACAGATAGAGCTGCTTCTTAGAGCTCGTGCTCAAAGTTCTATTTTGGAATGGTATTAACCATTTCACCTCCGGAGCAGTTCTAGTGGTGGGACAAACTGCTACTGTCATAATATAGCAAGACTTCATGTTGTTTGAAATGGAAGTTGGCATGGGTAGCACAAGTTAATAATGAATCTTTGGTCTTGGGCCATTGTCCTTACTTAATGCATATGTACCATTCTGAAATCCTATTGGTATCATTGTGTTGTTTAAAGTATTATATATGGCAGGCCAGGTGCCAATGATCATTACAACAGAAATGGATGCCATATCAGATTTTGAGTTTAATGGTAGAACAAACAAGGTTTTCTGTATATCTAAAAGATGGTGTAATTATGTTAAAAAAATGGTGGAAAGGATTATTCTTTTTTATTAAGCTTAAATAGAATAAAGTCCAGGACCTGACAGTCCTTAATGTAAAATGCACTGTAACCAAATCATGTTAAAAGAAGGGTTGTGGAAGGAAATTTAATCAGTATAAGTGTGAGAGTTTACAGTATTTAATGAGAGTATAGCAGAACTAGGTATGAATTATGGTGGTAATAATGAATAATATCTATATTGCGTGTTTGAATTTTCTTTTTCTGTGTAACACTGACTTATGATTTTTGAATGAATTGTTTTTTGATGTCTAATAATACAAAAAATTCCCCTACTCTTTTCCAGAAGTGTCATGGGATCTTTAACATCCACCTGAACTACCACCAGAACAGGCAGATGGGACCTCGCTTTAACGTCTCATCCGAAAGACTGCACCTCAGGAGTGCAGCAACCCCTCATGCTTCACTGCAGTGTCAATATTGGAATTTAACCCAAGTGCCTGGTGTGGGGATAGAACCCACAGCCTTGAATCTGAAATCAATCAATCAAAATCTTTATTTTACCAGGCGAACATCATTGAGCAATGCTATTTTCAAGACGGGCCTAGACAGAACATATAGTCATAAATTACACTGGACAAAAGGCAGGGGTAAAATAGCACAGAATTACAGAGACTAAGTGGTACAATCAGCAGGACTCGACAAGATATTTACAGTGTATAAATATTTCATTGGTCAATGCCAGACTAAATGGTACAATCAACAGGACAATGCTAGACTAAATGATACAATCAGCAGGACTCAACAAGATATTTACAATGTATAAACATTTCATTGGTCGATGCCAGACTAAATGACACAATCAGCAGGACTAGACATAATATTTACAGTGTATAGACATTTCAGAGGTCAACGTGCTGGTTGAGATAAATGTACTCAAGTATAAAAGCCTAAAGCTAACAGAGGAGGGAGGAGGGAGAAGGGAGAAGGGAAAATAGTACAACACCAGATGTTAGGATGGTGACCGGTGGAGGAAAGTAGGGCAGAAAAAAGGTATGGAGAGGAAGTGCCAGTAAGTGACGAGGTATAGAAGCCTAGAAAGTGCTGGGGCACTAGAGCAGTTTTTAGAGCATGGGCTAGGAAGGGGTACCTAAGGGGAGAGGAAGTTGAGAAGCCTAAAGTGCTGGTTCAGAGGAGCAGATTTTCGGAGCATATACCCGATAGGTAACCGGGGGGCGAGGGTCCAGGTAGTACTATGGTCTTGGAGAAAGATTCGGTGCTAAGCACATAAACTAAGTCTGGATGGAGGAGATCAATCAATGAGTGGATAGAGAATTCTGTTAAGTGCTAGAAGTGTGAGAGGGGAAGATAGAAAGGCGTATAACCAGCATTTTGCCCCCAGTTCTCCATAGCAGGAACAGGACAGGTTCAATGACAACAATTACAGGATTTGTTGAAGAAAGCATAGCTTGTTCTGAAACCAGCCAATGACAACGAAATTAATCTGAAGAAGTAAAAAGGGTTCAAAAAAGAGCACTTCGAATAATGATGGGGTGAGAAATGAGTTACAGTGAAGCACTGCTTAAATGTGGGCTTGAAAGGTTGGACATTAGAAGGGAAAAATGGCAAAAAGAAACTTTTAGGAGAATCTGTGATCCAATTCACAAACTGCATTGTTTACTTGTACCTAAGGATATCACAGGCTATAACTTACGTAAACAGTCTATGTGGGAAAGACCATTAGTGAGGACTCAAACTTCTAGTTAATCTTTGTACGACACTTGGACAGAGTTTGACGGATTTTATGCTTATACTAGAAATTTTATGAAATGCTGTACATAAAGAGTGGGATATTCAAAGGGGTTGCGCCATACTTAACCATAATATGGCGATATTCAAAGGTCTGGTTAGCTGCAAACCCGATCGCCCAGGGCACACCAGCAATGTATGTGGCACAAGTGTGGGGACGTGCCCATGCATATGCGGCACAGCCTGATATTCAGCCTGGGATGTGCAGCGCATATGCTGGCACATACCCGCCTTGCACCGCCCAGGGGTCGCAGAGTTGTGCCCGGCAAAACCTGGAGCAAGTCCTGGCCACCCACAGGCAGGCTGCCGTACTGCAAGGCGCAACACAGCAGCCGCCTGCTGTGGGTGGCCACCCGATCACCCAGGACACAGTCCACGAGCCTCCTGCCCAGGGGCCGTCATGCCCCCCCCACCCGATTGCAGGCATACAATGAATATACCCTGGTGGTCCAACGGACCGATCCCCTTCGCCCAATTGCTGGCATAACATACATAGCACTGGTGGTCCAGTTGACTGATCCCCTTCACCCGATTGCGGACATGGGTTGTATAACCCTGGTGGTCCAGTGGAACCCCCCCCCTCGCGCCCGATCATGGGCATAGGTTTAAATACCCCGGTGGTCCAGTAGTACCCTCCCACCCGCTCACTGCGCCCCCACCACCCTGGACACCCCAATCAGTGGTGGGCGGCAGCTCTCACCCGCCGCCGCCGACTGACAGCGCATAGTAGGGCTGTACACCTACTGGTCCACTGCGTGGGCCAATGGGCTTGCAGACCATACTGTACTACACAATTCTGAATTGTGAATGAGCGTTCATTCACAGTTCGGGACTGTGTAGTATTTAGTCAATGGGAATTTGCATGTCAATTTTATAACACATATTCATGCACTTGTGCACTTTGTTTCCCTTCCTGATCTCACCCAGCTGGGTTAAAATAATCCCCTACTGATCTGGTGTTGCACAATGGTCTCTAACTACGAGTTATTTTCCCCTTCCCATGGACAGGATCATTAATGCATATTGTATTTATTTTCTGTAGCCTGTTACTCAGTTGCTTTTGTTTGCCACTCTATCACAATTTGCATTGTTAATATAGTCACACTGTTTGCCTGGTCCCTTTGTTACATGCCTTCTTGTCCTTTCCCCAAGTTGTCTAATGTACCTACTTGGTAAACAAAAAAGACACACCACCTCCTATAAGGGGACTTACCTTTGGGTCTCTCTGGAGCACTGCTCCTTTACCCCTGTCCCGGTCCAGACTGCAGGTGTGGAACCTGAGCCTGGACTGGACACTGCCATCTGTTCTGCAGGCTTCCTCAGCGCCACTCTCACTGTGGCCAGCGTTCTGCCATCTCTTTTTACTCAACCAGCTCCTGGACTGTCCTTAGGGTCAGAGAGCCTACAGCAAAGAGGTTGCTCAGTTTTAAACGGCTCTCAAAGCTGCACAAAGTGCAAACCCACGCCTCCCCTGGAAGCACAGTCTTTAGGAACACTCAACAGTGCTCCATTACCACAAGTTTACCACCCGAGTCCCACCACATGGCAGGAGGGACTGAGAGGTATTGATCCTGATGGCCAGAAGCCACACCAAGGGACAGAAACATGTTAAACTAGAAGCCAAAGTGAAAGCCTAAAAAAGGCAGCCATGTTTGTAGTTTCTCAATCCTCAGGACTACTGAAAAGGGATTCAGAGGACACACAACCTGGCTAGGAATGTTGGGTTTTGTAGTGATTAACTTTGCAGAGACAGACAGCAGCAGACTAGCTCAGCTCTGCAAAACAGCTAGTACTGTATATCCTGTCTGTGTAAAACTGATAGCAACTTAGACACTAGTTCAGCTATGCAATACAACTAAACTCCTGTCCTTGTGGAAATGACATCAATTTGGAGACTAGCTCAGCTCTACAAAACAGCTAAATTGCAAGCTGGCTCTGGATGTGTATGCATGCTTTTACCCTGGAAATGACCACTGCTGAGAGCCAGGGGTTTAGTATAATAAATAATGCATGAGATGCTAGCCTCTGACATTTGAACCCTGGATTTCTGCACAAGGGAGAGACATGTGCAGAAAGAGCAGATTTGTCCGGGTAAAAGACCTGTGAGTAAAGTCAGCAGTCAGCCACACGGCTGAAAGAAATCTGTTTAAAGAATCTTTTGTTTGGGATTGAGGCTATGGGGTTGGAAAGGAGGATCAAGAGTAGCTACTGATACGCTAGGCACGCCATGGCGCGCTGCAGCAGATCAGGGGGTAGCAGGCGCCAGCTGGTCTCTCCGCACGCTGCCCGCTTTGTTCATTTTTTTTTTTCGGCTTTCCCAGCTGCTCTTTGTCCTTTGTTAATGGAAGCGGGGGCGCCTTGCTGTGACTGATGACATACAAGCTGGACTGGCCTGATTGAAATAGGTTGCCATGTCTCAGTCAGGTCCATTTGCAAGAAAGGAGGTGTGGCAGTGAGTAGTAAGGGGCCGGTCAGGGTTGGGCGGGCTCTTTAAATGCCCATGTAACAAGCAGTGTGGTCTATTTGCGTCGGAGCTGTGGAGAGAGTTGGACTACTCGTCGGGCAAGTATGCCAGTGCGCCGTGAAGATTTTCCAACCCATTTAATTCCATTTCCGATTCCTGAAAGGAGTTGCTGCTGCTGTTTGAGGACGAGTCGTGCGACCGCTGACTGAGCTTGTGAATTATTTTTGATTTTGGAGAGGGAGCGACTAGGCAGCGAAACGAGGAGATGTTCGTTGTCTAGAAGAAGAGAGAGCAGAGCTTGGCTGGCTACAACGAACAGAGAGACGAGAGAGAGACTGTCCTGACACTGAGCTGAGGTACTGCAGTCGGGGAGGAGTCCTTCATTTTCAGGGACAGTGAGAGAGCTGAGTAACTGAGCAGGTATAAATAACTGACTTGAGTTGAGCCAGCCCAGACAGAGTAGAGTAGAGTAGAGAAGACTGGTGGTGGGACTCGTGGAGGCAAGCAAGTGTAGTCGCTGAGGTGGTAGTTGTTTTTAAATTATTAGTTTATTTCATTCACTTCTGTTCTAACTTTCCCTGTGGTGGCGTGGGGCAAGTACTTTTAGGCTGGGACAGAATGTTAATTGTTGGCCGGTAAGATGAGCTCTTAATATCTTTATTACAAGCTGGCAGTAACCCAATGGTCACTGAAGCTACAGTGCTGCTTTTCTGCTTTATATTCTGTATGTTGTCATTGATGTTTGAGTTGCTGGTCATTTTTCACAAAGTCAATAAGCAAGCATGAGTTAGAAAAAATAAAATAAAGCTAATTTGTGAAGGTACTGTTTCTGATGGTGATTTTCGGGGAACTGGTTCCTCTGCTTCATATACAGTATCTACTCATATATGGTCCCATGTATACGTTTAGAAAAGCACCAGGACTGCAGGCCTTCAAGAAACATTGATTTTATTTGTACAGCGTTCAAGTACTTTTAGGCTGGGATTGAATAATGTCTGTGGTGGGGCAAAGTCATAAGATAATTATTATATCAATATGAGGCTATGTGTCCCTTTATATGCTGTTGCCTTTTATAATTTACTGTACAGTATTTTTCATGACAAAAAAAATAGAATTTTTGTTTTCAAATAAAAGGTAGTCCATAAACATAACATTTGCCTATTTTTGATGGCCGTTCTGGTAAAACTATTATTCTGCTTCAGCTGTTTTTAAGGTTATATCTGGTCCTCTGAAGTTTAAAAATGTACCAAGACTGCAGGCCTTCAAGGAAGTTTTTGCCCTTCATTTACTAACATACTAAAATGCCAGAAGAATAGGACTAACGGTCTTTCGTGTCTGCTCGTTTGGTCAGCCCCCACCATGGGAGCTGACCTTGCTGCCCCCTCGCCTTCTCTGGCTTTTCCCTTCCCAGTTCTGGATATTCTCGCTGCATTGGATTTTGCTTCCAGAACCCTTCCCCTGTACCTGTCCCACCCCCTCTTGAACCCCTCCACAGTCTCTGCCTCCACCAGCCCCCTAGGCAGCACATTCCATGGCTCCACCACCCTCTCAGTGAAGTAGCACCTCCTCCTTTCTCCCCTGAATCTTCCCCCCTCCAGCTTCCACCCATGCCCTCTAGTGGCCCATTCCTCCTTCCTTCGAAGCACCCTGACTGTTCCTCCCCTATTTACCCCTTCATGTACCTGAAGACCTCTATCATGTCCCCCCAGTCCCTTCTCTCTTACAATGTGTACATATTTAGCTCTTTGAGCCTCTCCTCATAGGTCCTGTCCCCCAAGCCCCAAATCATTTTGGTTGCCCTCCTCTGGACCCTCTCCAGGAGTTTAATGTCCCTCTTTAAGTGTGGCCTCCAAAACTGCACGCAGTACTCGAGGTGCGGCCTCACCAAGCAGTTATACAGAGGGAGTATCACTGATCTCCTTCTGGAGGTGATCCCCCTAGCGATGCATCCCAGCATCCTGTTTGGCTGTTGCCCTCCTACAAGTCTCTGAGTTGTTCATCTTGACATCCACCACCACCCCCAGGTCCCTCTCAACCATCGAGACTTGTAGCATTTGCCCCCCCAGGGTGTACACTTGCCCCAGGTTTCTGGCCCCCAGGTGCAGTATCTTGCATTTCCCTGCATTGAACCTCAGCTTCCACTTTCTAGACCATCTTTCCAGAGCCTTCAGGCCCCCCTGTAGGACCACCCTCCCCTCCCCCCCATCCACCACCACCACCAGTTTTGAGTTATCCGCAAAGAGACTCATCTCACTCCTGATACCTGTCCTTATGTCAGAGACGTAGGCGTTGAACAGGAGGGGGCCCAAGGACTGATCCCTGTGGGACCCCACTAATGATCCTCCTTGGGGATGAGACTATCCCACCAACTACAACCCTCTGGGTCTGGTCCTGGATCCACTTGCCTATCCATCTGATCATCTGGTTCCCCAACCCCATTTCTCCCAGCCTATCCAACAGGCCCATGTGAGGAACAGAGTCAAATGCCTTGCTGAAGCCTAGAAAGAGGACGCCCACTGGTCTACCCAGGTCCAATGCACTAGTCACCCAGTCGTAGAACTCCACAAGGTTTGTCTGACACGATTTCCCCGGGACAAATCCATGCTGTCTATCGTCCAGGCACCCTGACTTTTCCAGGTCCCCCCCCCCAGCCTCTCCTTGACAATGCCCTCCATCACCTTGCCCACCACCGATGTCAGGCTGACAGGCCTGTAGTTCCCTGCCACCTCCCTTGATCCCCCCTTGTGGACAGGCACTATATGCGCCACCTTCCAGTCCTGGGGCGCCCACCCTATCCTCAGAGAGATGGTGAAAAGCTCCACCAGGGGTTTCACCATGACATCCGCAAGTTCCTTCAGCACTCTGGGATGTAATTTATCCGGCCCCAGTGCTTTCTCCGTCTTAAGGGAACTGAGGGCTTCCCTCACTCTCTCTGCTGTGACTTCCACTTCCACTACCTCTTCTCCTTGCTTAGCCTTCCCCCCTCCTGCCAGTGATGCCTCCCCATCTCCCAAGACCCGCCGATCGGTAAGGGTCTCCCCTTCCTCAGTATCACTGTTTCCTCCCATGTATGATGCAGCACCCCCATTTTCCTTTTTGAAAACTGAGGTGAGGTACTCATTTAGTACCTCAGCCTGCTCCCCCCAGGTCTTTTTAGTGACCCCTGCAGTTGCTTTTAGGCTAGCCCCCCCCCTTCATTCTAGGGTTGTTTTTGTACATTACTTGGATATTATATGCATTTTGTTACATCATGTTCTTGATTTTACATCCATATGTGTTTATATTCATTGCACACAGCTTTGTTACTGCACCACTTAGGCTTTCTTCTTCAAATCACAAAGGTAAGGTGTTGGGGTTTTTGAGCTCTGGCGTTGCCCAACCCCATGCACCACCTTCATGAACCCCATGGAACCGAATGGCACAGCACAATCCAGATTTCAAACATATATTTTAGTATCATAAATAAATAACACAGTACAAGTAAGACTGTTATAGTCCATGACAAACACAAGGCCCCAGGCACATACGTGTGTGTGTGTGTGTGTGTGTGTGTGTGTGTAGTGTGTGTGTGTGTGTGTGAAAATGGTCCTCTGTGGGACTGGCTACCTTGATGAGGTACAGAGGCTTGCCACAATGCAATATTGTAACCAAAAGCCAGTCTGTTAGTCCAACACCTGTTGGTGGTGGTGGTATGTCTAGTGTGGAGTGTGTGTGTGTGTGTGTGTGTGTGTGTGTGAAAATGGACCTCTGTGGGACTGGCTACCTTGATGAGGTACAGAGGCTTGTCACAATGCAATATTGTAACCAAAAGCCAGTCTGTTAGTCTGACACCTGTTGGTGGTGGTGGCATGTCTAGTGAGCAGTGTGTGCGAGAATGGACCTCTGTGGGACTGGTTACCTTGATGAGGTACAGAGGCTTGTCACAATGCTATATTGTAACCAAAAGCCAGTCTGTTAGTCTGACACCTGTTGGTGGTGTGCTGGCATACAACACAGAAAATGACACGAGTGTCTGAGGGCATGGACGGTGGGGAGGGTAGCTCACCATAGGGGGCGGGGCGGGTAGTGGTGAGTCCACTTGGTGTGCAGCTCAGAAGAAAAAATTACTCACCTTAGTAATTGCTTTTCTTCTCATGGAGTCTTGCTATATTATAACAATAGCAGTCAGCCACTGCAGCTGAACTGCCCCGGAGAGGAAGGAGTTAACTCCAGAAGATCTGGAGTTCTACAGCGCGAGGGCGCTGTGCCCAAAGCTCTATCTGGCAGTTTCAAATGAAACTGTCAGATCTTTACGAAGCCAACATCAAAGGACGGAAAAAAGTCTGTGGAAAAACTACACTAGCCTATGGCTACCTACTAGTAGTAATAACAACAATATAAACAACAAAGAAACACCCAGAACCATAATAACAAAGATTGATGGTATTATGGTTCGTTTACCCTGACAAGCACATATGAACCCCTTCCCCCCAAGACTCAAGTCCAACAAGGGGGCAATAAAAAATAACCTAAATGAACAATCTAGATCCCTAACCCAAAGGAAAACAGGGTTAGGGGAAAACTAAAATGGCATGACACAGTGCTTGCACCAATTTGCCACCTCTACCCAAGTAGGAGTTCTGAGAGGGGCAGGAGGGAGGGTGGTTATAATATAGCAAGACTCCATGAGAAGAAAAGCAATTACTAAGGTGAGTAATTTTTCTTCAAACACCATGAAGTCTTGCTATATTATAACAATAGCAGATTACACAGCAGTACCTCCATGGAGGAGGGTCAGAACCTACTTAGGAAATAGGCTCGTAGCACAGTTGTGCCAAACCGAGCATCTCTCCTGGACTGGACATCCAGGAATAATGCTTGGTAAAGGTGTGAACTGTCTTCCAGGTAGCAGCTTGACAAATCTCCAGAATAAGGAATGTCTCTAGCAGCCGCTAGAGACGCAGCTGTACCCTGGTGGAGTGGGCCCTCAATCCTGAGGGGGTACTCTACCCAGTTTCTGATAACAAAATTGGATACAAGAGACAATCCACCTTGCAATTGTTCTCTTAGTGGCAGGTTTCCTTTGCCAACCTCGCCATAGGTAAGAAACAGTTGGAGGATTCAACCTATGACCTCTGTGCGCTCTAGATAGTAACTTAATGCCCTTTTGACATCCAAGCTGTGCAGTCTCCTCTCACCTGAGGAAGAATGCTCAGTGAAAAATACTGGGAGGAGATAGATTGATTCAGGTGGAAATCAGAAACCACCTTAGGCAAAAACTTTCTATTAGTCCTAAGGACTACCTTATCTCTGTGGAAAGAGATAAAATCTTCTTCCACTGACAGGGCCTGTAACTCACTTATGCGTCTGGCAGAGGTGATAGCTACTAGGAAAACGGTTTTCCAAGTTAAATACTTGAGCTCTGCTGAAGACAGAGGCTCAAGGGTTGCATTAACTGAGCAATGCAAATATTCAGGTCCCAGGCGGAGCTGGTTCCCGAAAAGGAGGGTTAGTATGAAGTAACCCTTTAAAAACTTGAGAACACAGGGTGAGAAGAAAGGGAGGCAGGCTTCCTGCTGACACAAAAGCAGAGACAGCTGCCAGATGAACCTTCAGGGTAGCTGGTCTAAGGCCTAGGAATTCAGATGGACCAAATATTCCAGAAGAATGGGAAGATCAGCAGATTCTGGGATAATCTGCCTCTCAGAGCACCAGATGGAAAACCTCTTCCACTTAGAATTATAAGTGGCTCTAGTGGAAGGCTTCCTAGAAGCCTTTAAAATATCCATGACACCTTGAGAAGGTGTAAGTCAGCAAATTCTAGCTCCTCAAGAGCCAAGCCTTGAGGTGGAGGACTTGAGGTCCGGATACACACTCTCCCCTGTGCACAGGCCAGTAAGTCGTGAACTCTGGGCAGGCTCAGGGCAGGGTGGACTGCCAGGACAGGAGCAGAGGGTACCAGGGCTGTCTGGCCCAATCTGGGCAATCAGAATCACTCTGCAAGGTTGAGATCTGATTTTCACTAGTACCCTGAAAAGGAGAGGAAAGGGGAAGGCATACAGGAACTTCCTTCCAATCCAACAGAAAGGCATCCAGAGGACTGAGCCCAGTACTGGAGGCCTGCAGCAAAAGAGGAAGTTGGTGGTTGTCTGGGCCGCGAAAGATCTATCTGAGGAGTGCCCCAACTGGCAAAGACAGACCCCAGTACTTGTGGGATTCAGAGCCCATTCTGTGATGGCCCTGAGAAATTCTGCTGAGGGCGTCCGCCAGCACATTGTCCTTCCTGGGAGATGAACCGCTATCAGGGAGGTGTTCAGGAATAAGCCAGAGACCACAACTTCATTGCTTGGTGCACAAGGCTGAAGACCAGTGCCCCCTTGCTTGTTGATGTACCACATTGTGGTGGTATTGTCTGTCCTGACTTGAACCACTTTGTTCTGGACAGAATCTGAAAAGACCAAGAGCTAAAAAGACAGCTCTGAGTTCCAGAAGATTGATGTGGAGCAGAGATTCCTGAGGAGACCACACTCCCTGAGTGGTAAGGTCGCCCAGGTGAGCCCCCCACCCTAACAGGGAGGCATCCGTGGTGAGGGAGGGAGAAATGGGAATGAAGGGAACCCCTTGTTTCAGATTGCTTTGATCCTGCCACCAGTGTAAGGCCAGGATCAGGGTTTGAGTAACTGGGACCAATTTGGTAAGGGGGTCCTTCCTCTGAGACCAATAGGCCCTCAAATGGAACTGAATGTCCCTCATCTGAATCTTGCTCCCTGCACAACAGCTGTGGAAGCAGCCATGTGCCCGAGGAGTTGCAGAAAATGCCTTGCTGGTCGAGAGACCCGTAGGTAAAGGAGGATGCCAGGGCGATGAGTCTGTCCACCCTTTCCGAGGGAAGAAAGGCCCTGGCTAACCTCGTGTTCAATTCTGCGCCTATGAAAGTTAGGGCCTGAACTGGTTCCAGAACTGACTTTGGTAAGTTTAGCAGGAATCCCAGAGAAGTGAGAAGCTGCTGGGTGACTTGCAAGTGGGATTTACCTGACCTGGAGACTGACCCACAATGAGCCAGTCGTCCAGGTAGGGAAACACAGCAACCTTGCCTTCTTAAATGAGCCACTACTACAGCGAGACATTTGTGAATACCCTTGGCGCAGGAGGTGGGCCGAAGGGCATTGCCCTGAACTGGTAGTGGCCTGAGGGCAGGTCGAACCTGAGGTACTTTCGGTGGGAAGGCCTGATCAGAACATGAAAATAGGCATCCTTGAGGTCCAGGGAAGCTAGCCAGTCCCCTGGCCTTAGGGAAGGCAATATCATTGCCAGAGTTAACATTTTGAACTTTGGTTTCAACAGATGCTTGTTCAAGTATCTTAAATCCAGAATGGGCCGCCATTCTCCTGTCTTTTGGGGTAAGAAAGTATCTTGAATAAAGCCCTTGCCCTGATGGCAAGGAGGAACCTTTCACTGCTTTGCAGACCAGAAGAGAAGAAACCTCTGCTTCCAAAGCAAGGGCTTCTGAAGGATTTGCAGGTGGAAATGCCTGGCTCTCATCTTTGGAAAATATTTGAAGCTGAGAATAGACCCTGGCCTATTACCTCCAGAACCCATCTGTCCGAGGTTAGGGACAGCCAGCTCTGGCTGAAATAGGCCAACCTGCCCCACTGGTACAGGAGAATCGGCCCTGGGCACCCCATCAGGTGCCTGCTTAGCAGCAGCCTTAGGCTGAGGGAAGGAGACGGCTCACTTGGCGCCACGCCTACCCCTGCCTCTGAAGAAACCTTCTCTGAGACAGCAGAGGAGGCTTGAAATTGGTAAAAGGCCTGGAAAAGGGTCTGCCTCTACCTCTGGGAGCATGCCTTTGTGGCATGGCATGCTTCTCCTTAGCCTGGGCACTTTTGTAGGTAGTTCTGTATTCATCCATCTTTTTCATATAATTTTCTGTTTGCTCCCAAACAGAGAATTTCCCACTACAGGAAAATCCATAGCCTTTGACTGAGTATCTTGGGACAGATTAGTGCATCTGAGCCATGCCAACCTCGGAAAGCTACAGAAGTGGCCATGACCCTGGAGGAAACATCATTAACATCAACAGCAGTATGAAATTGAACTTTAGAGGCTTCAATGCCATCAGCAGCCACTTGTTCCAACTCACTAGCCAGCTGGCCTGGGCCTGCTTGGCTAACTGCAATAGTGTCCCATCTAGATTTCTGATATCTAGCCACATAAGCCATATAATTAGCCTGCCTGAGTCCCAAAGAAGCTGCCATATACTGTTTCTTCGCCATGGCATCAATCTTCCTAGAATCCTTGTCAGGAGGATGTGAGCCAGAGGAATATTAGCCTTGTCACAGGCTGCAGCTTGTACCACACCTACATGACTACACTGCTCAATAAGGAAGTCTGTATCCGAGCCTGACAAAGTATACCTTCTGTCCATTTTTTATCTACAGGAGGGACAGAATGAGGATTTTTAAAATCTTTGTTGTTTGCTTCCTAAATGACTTATGCAAAGGAATAGACAACCTCCTAGACTCTGGAATATCCATCATTTCCACATAATCAGGCTCCTCTTGCTCATCCACAGCCTCCTCTAAAGGAAGCTGGAGGGTTTCTGCAACCTTTTGTAAAATAAAGAAAGAAGGGACTCAGACAGAATGAGGGAGATTCTAAAGGTCTGTCTGGAGAAATGCCCGGTTCAATGGGCACGTCCAGACCCTCCCAGCCACACATATATTGATCAAATCCCTCCTCCCCCTCCTGTGGTTCATAAAAATCCTCAACTTCAAAATCCTGAACCACTGGGACTGAACGAACCAACCTTTTACCAACTGTTGGTGGTTCTACAGATCCCTGAGACAGTGACTGGACAATCTGAATGGCTTTAGCTATCTCTGCAGCAGTTGGAGACACAATTCTGGACTCCAAACCCCAGATTTCTTTGTCTTTTACTTGGGACTGGTTCCTCTGAACCAGTCTTCCTTTTGCCGAGAAGTCTCGCCTGGTCAGAGGGCACTCCTCTGGTCCAGTGGGTACTGAACCGGGCTGGCCATCCGGTCAGCGGACTTTTGCTCCCCTGCCCCTGAGCCGCCCAATCTCTTCTCCAGGGTGGCTGCAGGAAATTTTTACACACCTGGCAGTCTGACAGGAGGTGGTCAGCCCCAGACAATAGACACAAGTGGTGTGTGGGTCAGCCTCTGACGTGCCCCACAGACATCACAAGTGTTGAAACCCAGTGGGCCCGGTTTTTCTTTTGGGTTTCTCAGACATAATGCCAGCCTAACCAAAAACTTGCCTTTGATGGCAGTGCCAGGCAAGACACCCTTATCGGTTCCTAACCGTGATCGGGTATTTGAAAAAACCGTAATAATTTCGCTTTTTAGAACCGATAAGAACGAACCGCACTAAAACCACAGTACAGTTTTAAAAGGCAGAAAAACTAAGCGATCGGTTCAAAACCGAACTGATAATTAATTTTCCACAGACTTGAATTTTTGTACTTACGGTTACCAGATAGAGCTTTAGAACCGAAATGCGGTAAAAATAATGACTTTGCCGGTTCAAATGAACCAAAATACTCTCTTGAACCGAGAATGAACCGAGCTGAAGGAGCTGATCTCGGGCGACTGTTCAGTGAAGCGGAGTAAAGAATCTGACAGTTTCATTTAAACTGCCAGATGAAACTTTGGGCACAGCGCCCTTGCGCTGTAGAACTCCAGATCTTCTGGAGTTAACTCCTTCCTCTCCGGGGCAGTTCAGCTGCAGTGGCTGACTGCTATTGTTATAATATAGCAAGACTTCATGGTGTTTGAAATTCCTGGCTACACCCCTGAGGAGGATACCTCTAGTCCGATCGGCTAGAGTGCTGTTAATTCTAGCCAGACATTGCATTTTAAATACATGGGTGTTTGGAGCTCATCCTACAACCCAGCAGTTGCGTAGTCTGGCAATACAGACACTCGCCTTACAGCGCCTCTCCTACATAGCGAAGGGTAAACTTGAAAAGATTCTGGTTGGCCTGGGACCCATTCTTGGCATCCTTAACACCAGGGGAGGCTCAGATTCTGGGACAGGGGCTACAGGAGACTTAGGGATCCCAGTTTGACTGATTCCTCTATGATCCCACAATGCACTATAAAGTCAACTGGGAGATTACCTACTACCCCATGGGAGTACATTATTTCTGTTCTATTGGGGAGGCATACAAATATTATGAAACACTGAAACATAGACTTTGACAGCAGATAAGGACCACTTGGCCCACCCAGTCTGCCCATTTCCCTACCTACTGGATAAGCTGCAGATTCTAGTTAACCAACAGCCTACTTCCTGCCACCCCCCCACTACAACTGCCTTATGTCTGTCCCATGCATGTTTGAATTCCCCCACTGTTTTAGACCCAACAACCTTCCCGGGAAGGTGGTTAAATGCATCCACCACTCTCTCTGTGAAAAAAAAATTTCCTCACATTACCCCTGAGCCGTTCCCCCTCTATCTTTAAATTGTGCCCCCTTGTTCCTACATGTCTCTTTTTCTGAAAGATGCTACCCTTCTGGACTTTGTTGATTCCCTTGAGGTACTTGACCATTTCTATCATGTCCCTCCTTTCTTCAAGGGTATACATATTAAGCTCTCTGAATCTCTCTTCGTATGGTTTCTGCGAAGACCCTGCACCATTTTAGTTGCCCTCCTCTGGACTGCTTCCATCCTGTCTATGTCCTTGCGTAGATAGGTCTCCAAAACTGCACACAGTACTCTAGATGGGGTCTCACCAACTGTCTGTACAGAGGGATAACCACTTCCCTTTTTCTACTTGTGATGCCCCTTCCTATGCATCCCAGTATCCCCCTGGCTCTCCTTACTGACTTCTCACATTGCTTACCAACCTTTAGATCATCTGATATGACTACCCCAGGTCCCTTTCCATTTCTGTTGTTGTTAATACCTCCCCTGCTATTGTGTACTCTTCTCCTGGGTTTTTGTTTCCCAGGTGCATTACTTTGCACTTCTTCACATTGAATCTAAGTTGCCATATGTCTGACCATTCCTCCAACCTTGCCAAGTCCCTTATCATCCTTTCTACCCCACCCCCTTGTGTATCAACTCTGTTATAGATCTTTGTGTCATCTGCAAAGAGGCATACCTTTCCCTCCAGACCCTCTGCAATGTCACCTATAAAGATGCTAAAGAGGACTGGACCCAGTACTGAGCCCTGAGGTACTCCACTAGTAGCCCCCTTTCTTGGAATGTGTTCCATTCACTATTACCTTCTATGTCCTGTTGTGCAGCCAGTTTGCTACCAGGCTACCACCCTGGGACCCACTCCCAGGCTGGCTAACTGATTATTAATCTTTATGCAGGACTGTGTCAAATGCCTTGCTAAAGTCTAGTAGGCCATATCCACAGCCCTCCCTGGTCTATTACTTTGGTCACCCAGTCAAAGAAATCAATTAGATTTGTCTGACATGACCTCCCTGCTGTAAATCCATGCTGCTTTGGGTCCTGTGCCCTGATGGCCTCTAGGTACTCAACAATTCTTTCTTTCAGAAGTGATTCCATCATTTTCCCTACCACTGAGGTCAAACTTACAGGTCTGTAGTTTCCTGCTTCTGCCTTGCTCCCACTTTTGTGAAGGGGAATCGCATTTGCCCTCCTCCAGTCCTCAGGTACCACCCCATCCTCCCATGAATTGCTAAAAAGTGTGGTCAGTGGTGTCACTAGGTCCTCCCTTAATTCTTTTAGGATTCTGGGATGAATCCCGTCAAGCCCCATTGCTTTGTCCACCTTGAGTTTTAGGAGTTCTTTCAGGACTCTCTCTTCTGTAAATAGACTCGTGTCAACCCCCCCTACCCAGAGTGCTTCTATTGTCTGGTTTAGGTAACTCCTCCTCATCTTCTTTTGTGAATACTGAGCAAATGTTTTCATTCAGTATCTCTGCCTTTTCACTGTCTCCCTCTGCCCCCTTCCTCTCCTTAGTAATCTTCACTATTCCTCCTTAACCTTTCTATGCTCCCTAATGTACCTATAAAGGTTTTATCCCCTTCTTAACTGAATTGGCAATTTTTTCCTTGGTTTGGGCTTTTGCTATTCTGACTGCCTTGCCCACTTCTTTCTGCTTTAATTGATATAGTTCGCTGTCGTGCTCCTTCTGTGATTCCTTATACTTTCTGAATGTAGCCTTTTTCTCTTTAACCTTCCCTGCCACCTCTTTTGAGAACCATAGTGTTTTTTTATTCCGCTTTGTTTTCTTTGTTTCACACAGAGGCTTGTTGCCTCTATGATGGCAGTTTTGATTTTTCTCCATTGTTCTTCCACCCCTCCTTTTTGACCACTGTCTAGTGTATTCCTCAGGTATTCGCCCAATTTGCCAAAGTCAGCCCTTCTAAAGTCCAGTATCCTTGTTTTTGTATGGCTCGTCTCCATGGTTGTGCTTATTGTGAAGCACACTGTGCAGTGGTCGCTTGTTCCCAGATGTCTACCGATTTCTAAATTTGCGATCCTCTCTCCATTTGAGAGTACCATGAATTGCTAGTTATTTATATAGGTAACTTATGATAGTATCTTCTGAATATATTGCAGAAATGTATTGGACCCATGTGTACATAGTAGATATGAATTTTTTTATTGTTTTTTACTGTGTTATAATATATCAATCAGTCTGTCTTGTGTCTGTATCATCTCCGAAACTCTAATAAAAATATTATGCAAAAAAAAAAAAGAATCTTTGCAAAAAGATTTGTTTCCTCTAGGAACACCACCAAAGCTCCTTCCTGGGTTTTGTGAACTATCAGACTTGCCCTGACAGAGACCCTAAGTCACCTGAGACCCTGAGCGATTGCCTACTCCTGGGAGGTGGATGAAGGCAAGTCCCTTGTGTGGTAAAGAGGACATCAGAGACCAGCATGGCTTGCACCTCTTGCCACCTAAAAGCGAGTAGGGTCTGCCACATCTGTACAATCGCCTGCATCTGCAGCTCTGAGAGAGACCTCTTGACAGAGCCAGCCTGCAGAGTCTGTTAAGGTCATGAGTACTGGGTCAATACCCCTCCAATTCTCCTGCTAGTCAAGAACATACAAGAGTAATTGCTGGGCATTTCTGCACACTTTTTATTTATTGCCCATTTATAGAACTGCAACAACCAGTAGCAACTAGCACTTGGGTTAAATAATGTGTTAGTGATCCCGAACTACCAGCCTTCAAACTGTACAACACCGTGGTCCAACATCATGTCTGCAACTGCCCAGCATGTGCACACAATTAATGTACTGCATTGGGAACTCCCAAGGGATTATGGGGTACTTGTGCACCAGTAGGGGAGCTGTAACTACTGTGTGGTGCTCACCAGAGGGTGGCAGGATTTGGGGAGTGATCTCAGAACTGTGTCACTGCATTTAATCCATTCAGTTTCCCCATCCAGAGCCTGTTCCTGTCCCTTAATAAATATCCCTTGTGTTTAAACTGCAATTTATTGTGTTTTGTTTGCATGCATCAAGTATAAGCTGGGGGTTGAGTATAATTATAAAGGTTTCCCGTCACGAGGATGAGGGTTGAATTCATTTCCAGAGGGGTAGTACACTGGCAGCCATCTGTCAAAAGGATTCCCACAGGTGGAGGTACCGCACTATTTTTATATTACCTCCAATATCAACCAAGCCCAGCTGCCATTCACCCGAAGGCCTTCTAGACTGTGCCCAGGTATTATTAGACACACATAGTCTCACACCTTGTGGGTGGGGGTGGCCACACAAATAAATAAAATGCTGACAGCTAACTGGCAATAATACACTGAAGACTGGATATGCAGCCTGCGGTGTAGAGCCTGAATCATTTGGAGCACTCAGTATTTAAACTAGTAGACAAGTAGAAAGCTTTTACGTAGAGTTCCTGCTATTTCAACCTTAATGTAAATTCCAACTTACTGTTGTCATAGATGGTTCCTGGTAAGCACAATGTACATGTTGAGGTGTTTACTGCACTGCAATTCAGAGCTGCATCAGTGATTGGGACTGGAGTGGTTGTAAACAGCGAGGATGTGACAGATGAAGTGACAGTTGAGGTCAAACTGGTTGTCTGGCTGTCAGCAGTTCCTACAGCATAAAATAAAGATCAGCATTACATTTTCAGCTTTCTGGTCATATTCCTCTCTAGGGCTTCCACTTTTGCTTATGCCATTTATTATCACAAAAAGACGAAACCACTGTTTGAGGCTAGTCATGAAAAAATGCAATTATTAAGCAATTCCAGTATATCACTTACTGTACATACTTATCCTCACAGGGAAGTAAGTAATGGTACAGGCTACTTGAATGAAGTTGTATCAGTGCCGAGAGTGTTTACCCCAACTTATATTCAGAGCAGTCAGATTAAGAAATCCTGATGCAATATTTTAAAAAAACACATTTTATTAGATTTTTAAGTTGCTATATAATAATGCACATCAGCAAGAAGTGCCATAAGAATTCCCATATGTTCATGTGAACAGTGGTACATTTTGAGAGATATGGCTCTGCTTGTGAGAACAACAGTTAAAGCAGCAGTGCAAGATAAAAATAATCTGAAGCCGGTCCACCAGTGCAGCGGCTGGATTTCTGCTTGCGATGCCGGCGACCCAGGTTTGGGAACGGACCCAGGTCGGAGGGCTGGCCAGAGGAGAAGGATCGAGCGTCCCAAGGACTGCTCTCCTCCAGGGGGAAGGGAGAGTGAATGTCCAGTGTCTGACGGACCCCTGGTTGAGGCTGGGGGTACTGCAGCAACCGGCACTGAAGAGCGGCCAGAGGGGCGGGACGGACATTGGACGTCATTGTACGATCCCGGCCCCCACGTAAAAAGCACACAAAAATTCCTGAGCCCGAATAATGATGCCGCCTCTGCACCTGGCCTGTATGGCTCTCTGCCATTCTTTCAAGCCACCAACTAAATTACAGTGCTGTGGGCTGCTGCAAGCCCCGAACCTCGCCCTGGGAGGGAAGCCAAGGAGGCAATGCCGGGTAGCTGGCACCTTTCCCCATCCTAGACGGGTGGACAGCGGTGCCACAGCCCCACCCTGTGAGAAAAGCCAGGGAGTATCTGTGGCAGTGGAGGACTGGCAATCAGAGAGTACGGTGGGTGCAGGAAGGTGGCTGATAGCTTCGGAGCAAGGGGCCAAAAGTACAATTAAAAAATAAATAATAATCTGCGCTTTTTCAACAATTTATTCCCCGTGCTCTGTTGAACATATACCTGGTACTCTTTCTCACCTGCACTGCACTATCACCCCGTAACATGCTCAATTTTCCTTTGTTTTTGTTTACATTTCTGCCACCCACCACACTGAAAGCAGCAGTACTAGATAGCAGCCGCCATATTTACTGTGGCGCTACAAAACTGGAAACTGATCACTTCCTGGTTAGCTAGTAATGCTGCTTTAAGCTACTGATGGTGTATGAAAGGCTCACTGAAAATATTTTTAAAGAACAATGATCTTTATTAAACATTTTTTCTAATAAATCAATAAAACATGAATATAATAACCCAGCTATTGAAAATAACAGCTGAAGGGTCTGCAGGCCATAATAAACTTGAACCCTGGCTGCTTAAACTGGAAGCACATATTCTTGCTGCCCCTATTATGGCAATTTTTAATGCTAGGCTGGCAGTATAGCCTAGAGGTTAGAGTAATAAACTGCGAAAGAACTTGGTGCATCCAGCAGACCGGAGTTAGATTCCCACAACTTCCACTTGCATACTGTGCGACTGTTACTCTGAACAAGTCACTAACCATCCCAGGGCTCCCGGGTCACCCCTGAAAATGGGCACTTGTGCCTAGTGGGCCTTACCCAGTAACCAAAAGACTAAAAATAAAAAATAAAATTCATAATAATACGCCCCTACTGCACAGCGACTTACCCAGCATTTGGAAAGGGACCTATGTAGTTCCCATCTACAAAGGGGTGCAAAGGAATCAAAAAGCATTCCTGGCCAATCTCCATTCTTTGTACCCTCTCCAAAACCCCAGAAAGACTGACCTGTGGCCAGCTCCAGTCCTGTATGAAAAACCACACTCTAGTTGCCGGAGCCCAATAAGCTTTTCAGAAAAAAACACAGTATGGATACAGCCCTAGTATGGCTCGCTACAGACTTATCTGAAGCCCAGGATGCTGGCAATTCTACTGGTGCTGACTAAGACATTTGACACAGACAACCACGATTTGCTTCTGCACGAGCTCCAAGGACTTGGTCTTGACAACGTGTCCTGTTCCTGGTTTGTTAGCTATCTGAAAGGCAGTAAACAGCTGGTGAAATGGAGAGACAGCCACTCTAAATCAGAGAGATATTACTGACAGGGTTCCATGGGTATCCATCCTTGGGCCGCTGTTGTTCTCCCTGTTTATTAATGATCTACCAAAGCATTGCAGGAGTGCCAAAGCACTGCTGTATGCAGATGATGCGGTGCTATATAGATGCCACTCAGACACTGTCTCACTTTAGTCAGGACTCGCAGCTGACTTTCATCAAGTACAAATAGTTTAGGGTAAACAAACTACTATTAAATGAAAAGAAAACCAAAACCATCCTCTTCAGTCATCGCCATCTTAGACCCAAGAGGAGAGAATTACTAAAAATATGCTAATTGAATGGGGACCCCATTGAGACTTTTGCCTCCTTCAAATACTCGGGTGACATACTGGACCAGGGCGTCTTGTTCAAATCTCATACTGACTGGGTGACCAAACAGTTAAACCAAAAGCCAGGGTTCCTGTATCGATTAAACCCCTATCTCACCTCTGAAGCCAGGGTATCCATTATTAATAGTATTCTACTGCCAACTATCCAATACAGTGCCCCCATTCTATCTGCACTCAAAAATACTGTTCTCAAAACCTTGTAACACTGAGTGTCCAGATCTGCTGCTGGAACCAGTAATAGGAAACACCATTGCAAGACACTGACCATGCTAAATTGGCCCCCTTGGAAAATAGAACTCTCTATTCCACACTCTATCTGGTGTAGAAAATAGTACACCCCCAACCCCTAACCATGCCTCAATACTGAAATCAAAACTTCACAGGAGAGTTCTACGATCCTTTTTCCAATTACTCCTCACCGTCCCTAAAACTGTAACTGATGCTGGCAAAAGGTCTTTCACCACAGTGGCTCCCAGGCTACAGAATGACCTCCCCACTGATGTCCAGGCCTGCATCAATCACAATTCATTCAAATCCTCCCGTAGGAGAATACTGCTTGTGTACTGCCAATGTATTTGTCCCAGCTAAGCCTCCCCCCTTGACCCAGGTGTCCCCAGTGTAGCCTTACAGCTCAATATTTGCTCAGGCTCTTCCTGCCCAAGTTATCATTTTTGTCTGTAATGCCTACGCTTGTTTGTGTAGCTCAATCCTGTTAACTAGTGAAAATTATTCTCTATTTAGTGTCTGTACTATGTGCCGTGACACTGGAACAGTGGTAATTTATCCTCAATAGTAATCCACTCTCTACTCACTGTTTGTATGCTCATTTATCGTTACTGTGTAATTGTATCACCATGTCTGGAATTGTATATGATTACTGTACGTAATTAATTCCAGGTTGCTCCTGTAAAAGGGACTTTCAGTCTCAGTGAGCCCACCCAGTCGACAAAATCCAAATAAGTAAATAAATAATGAAAATACACCATATAGATATAAGGAACAAATAAAAGATGCATAAGGAATACTGTCTAGGTTATAACTAAGTCACTCTATATGAAACTATATACATTTTACTACTATATTATGACTGAGATGACATTACTTAGTGATTTCTAATACACTTAACTTGCTTCTGTAAATTTGAGAAAATAGCTCCAAATCAGTTTATACAAGTCATAATTATCAGATGCTATATGGCTTGCTCTTTAATTAAAGGCAATAGTTTCCATATAATGAAGTCTTGAAAAGACAGACATTAATTTATTGACTGACTGAAATTTGCTAACCGGGAAAGTAGGGTTGTCACGGTATACTGGTGTGACGGTATACTGTAGTTTGAAATCGTACGGTACAGACACCGTGACAGTATTTCCAAACCGCGGTAACCGCTGTTCACGGTAAACCGCAGTGTGTGCAGATCGACCATGTTTCCTGGAGTGTGAAGAGGTGCAGACGTGCAGTACAGGGCAGCAGTATGCCCTTTGAAAAGCTTTTTTTTTTTTTTTTTGATTCAGTTGGTGCAGATAGAGGGAACTCAGCCGATCCCCTTCCACCTTCTGAAAGTGGGCGTTCTTCAGTGTGATCTGCGTGTGGGCTTCACGTGCAGAAGGAAAGAAATCCAGAAGGAGCAGCGAGGACAGAGGAGCAAGTTTGCGACCAGGAGAGCACTGGTGAAGTGCGGGTACTAAATTTAGGCCCATTGATCGCACGGAGGCAATTTTTGTAGTCCGTCTGACGGACCACCCTAGTTCCCAACCGAGTAGTTGATCCCCCGAATTCCTGATCATCTCCCTGCGTCCCCCGAGTCCCTCCCCAAGCCCCCAGGCCACACGAGAGAGTCGGAGAGACAGAATGAGAACCTGGGCCAGCCGGTGGTGGTACGTGGAGAGAGTCAACGAGGAGAGGACTGTAGGAGCCTGAGGCTACCATGCTCCTACCCAGACCAGTTCTTCTTTTTTATTTACACAAAAGTGGGGTGGTGGGGTGGGTAAAACAGCCACCGGTGGAGGGCTGGAGGCACATGGGTGGCTGCAGTGGCACTAACTGAGGAGGAGCTGGGGAATGGGGGACTTTTTATAACTTATCTATTGCTAATTGCTGACTTACTGTTCTGTTGTGCTGTATCCTGTATGATTACATGCAACTTAAAGTGCATCCTTCCGAAATCCCTACTATCCATGTTGGGAAGGGAATGTTGATTGTTGAATGAAGTGTAACTTGTGTAAACTTGTAATGTGACTGAGTCGAGCCCTAGGCGAGGACTTAAGTTAATACTGAGATTAGGTGGGATTGGGGAGATAATATTTGAAGTTGGACGATGATGGTGGAATGATGGAATCAGACATGGTGGATCCTTGTGGGGTTGGCAGGAAGGAAACCTGGCTTAATTTAAATGTGAGGGATTATATTTAGTTATTGCCTGATTGAATTTTGAAAACAGGAGCAGGCACACTCGTCATTATCTAAATCAGTGTAGTAAGTCACTGAGTGGCTGGCATCATTCATGAATGCAGGATCAGGGAAGGAGTTAGAGTTGGATGGATCGGAGTCGATTTGGGGGTGGGAGGGGGCTGAAAAACTGAATGGATCCAGTCCAGTTGGTGGAAATGGGAATTGGGAAACCTGGTCTGACGTTGAATTGAAGAAAAAAAAAAAAATGTTTTCCTAAAGTTGCCATGCCAGCTGCCCACTAGTGCTCACTGTCTGCCTGCCCATAGAGAGAATGGCTGACTGAGATTACAATAGAAAGCGATGCATGGCAATTGGCAAAGCATTAGCAATCATGATGGCAACTGGCACTGGCAGTGGCTGGGCACTACTTGTGTGACTCGTCACTGGAGTCGACCTGAACTGTGAATGGCATTGACAATTGGAAGGCATTGGCTGGTGCTGGCAGCACTCGCTGTCATCATGCGGCAGTGTGGTACTTTATCTAGTAGTTTTTTAATTTTTTTAAATGTCAACATCACCACCAGTCAGACAGTCAAATTGAAGGTGGAGGGCAAGGCGACGGGCGAGTATTACAGGTTAAATAAAACATGCAAGCTGAGCTGATGCATCATGCAGTTGCATAATTTGCACATATTGTCGCAATTCACTCAGGTTGACTGACTCAAGTGATGAGTCACACAAGTAGTGCCCGGCTAAGCTCAGCTGCTCGCCACTGGCAGTGGCACAGGGGGCACTGGCAGACAGTTCAACGGCTGCTGTTTGTTTTGTTATGTGATTTATTTCATTGCCAATTAAGTCAGCCAGCCATCCTCCTCCCAGCATGCCAAGAACCAAGCCAGTGGGGGCCTGGGCTAGTGTGGTGGTGATTGTGCGACTGTGCATGACTGCATGTCCCTGCCCGGTCATGGTCACGTGACTCAGTCAAGTCGAATCATCAAGTCACCCCAAGTTTGGCAAGCGGGGAGGGGACCACATACCGGTGTTGGTCACTGTCACTGTTGGTTTTGTTTGTGGTAACATGAGTCCAACGAGGTCAGGTGGTCATAGGTCTGCTCACTCAGCAGTGGTAGGGGTACCCATTTGATTTGTCAGCTCAGCAGCAGTGACTCAGTCAGTTTTTTAAGTAGCTGTAGCCTGTTGCCGGTCGTCCCATCATCTCATCTATTTTGTTTCAATTTCATGAGCTGCTGAAAATTGTAATCTTTCTTATTAAGTTACATAAGGTAGATAACCACCAGACTTGGTATTGTAATTGTAGGACTGGGAGTTGAAGAAATCTATCTATCTAGCTTGAAATATGGCAGATGTGGAGTTGGTACTGTTATTGGAAGAGTTACAGCAGCAGGAGGAAAGCCAGAATCAGAGTAGTAGTCCGAGCCAGAGCTGTGACCTTGACCCAACTCAGCAGCAGCGTTCGATCCCCCACCTCCTTCTCCTGTCTCTGAGTCTGATCATGGGAAAGTGGATGAAAATTGTGAGCTTTTCCCGCCTAGAAAAAGAATAAAATCCACAGTGTGGACCTACTTTGGTTACCAAAAAAATAGTGATGGTATCGTGCATGAGGATGGGAAGCCTATCTGCCATATGTGCAAAACAAGAGTTGCAGCTCGTGGAGGGAACACTTCCAATTTGTTTACCCACCTGCGAGATTATCACCCACTTCAATACAGAGAAGCTCAGGTATATCAGCCCGGTTGGTTTCTTGACTTACATCACTGTGATTTTGAATTGAACTAACTAAATCACTATCGGATTAGTACTGAGAGAATAGAATAGTAAGTGGATGGGGCCGAGCAGCCGGCCACTGCTCAGCTGCCCAGTGGTGCCACTGCCACGCCCATGCCACCACTGCTCAGAGAGGGGCAACCAGGGAGGGAGGGAGGATGTAACTACTAGTACTAGCCTAGGTACAGAATACGAATTAGGCAAGGTCATCAAGGGCCAGTGGACATGCACTGTGCACCTGCATGGTGTACTTTTGGGGGGGGGGGTGCTGGCTGCACTACCGGCTTTGGGTATTCAGGATCAGGAATTGGGATTTGGATCTCATCGGTTGGTGAAACTTGATATACCAACTAGTTCATGGTTGGACTTGGATTATGATGGGAGAGGGAGGGGAAATGGGATCATGGTCTGTTCTGGGTGGGTGGGAGGCGGAGCCGCAGGCTGGGTCTGGGAGCGAGAGAGGGACGACGACGGGACAGGACAGGGAAGGGCAGTAGGACACAAAGAGACAGGAGCAGTCAGGATGAATGAATGACAGCAGCCAGCAGCATAGTCATTCTTTCTACAACAGAGTCAGGACTTGGAGGGAGTGGGACCATCACGGGTGTAGTGGTAATGGCGGCTGCCTGCCCACTGGAGTGAGGATTAGGAAATGGGGGAGGACCCCCCCTGTGTCCCCCACCAGTGTCACCTTACTACCACTTCACAGTAGTGCAGCAGTGCCACTGCAATCCATGCCACGCACACCTAGCGTGACATGATAACAGACAGTGCAGTATTGATGTGTGAGTGGTAGAAAACACTGGTGCGGGACGGGTGTCCTCCTGTTTAATATCATGACTGGCCACGGCCCACAGGCACGGGTCTGGCAGCCACGCTGCCTGCTACACCCGGGGGGGGTCACTGTGGAAAGAATGATTGTTCTGTCCTTCCTTTTCCCTGGCCCTACTTGTCCTCCTGTGTGTGTTGTGTGACTGTCCTTCCTGATGAGTCCTCCGCCTCCACTGAGTGAAGTCATCAACTCATACTGTGATGATGATGTCCCTCCTCTTGCTCCAGAGTCCTCCTGACTCCCAGCTATCCTGTCCTCAAACCATCCATGATTCATCATTCCATGTCTGATGATTCAAGATTCCAAAATGAATCATCAAGAGACATAAAATGATGATTTTCTAATTCAGCTGCTAATGTTTAATTATTGCCCACTCCACTGCTGCCCCTTTCCTTGCCCATTTACCACCTTGCCCTGGCTGCCTGAGCCATTACTGTTTTGTGACAGTGAAGTTAAGTCGTGACGTGACTCATAGAGAACTGTGATGCATACTCAGTGATAGTTTAGTTAATTATCAAATTTCTTTTTTGGTTTTTAATTTTAGAGTGGTGGAGTGAGTGCTGCTACTAGTCCTGGATTAGGAGGACAGCCAAGTGGTGGTGGTGGTGGCAGCACTGGCAGTGGCAGGGGTCGTCGTCAAGACAGTGCAAAACTAGATGCTAGCCAGCCAAGTTTGGTTGCAGTTCTTGAAAGAGGGAACAAATCTGATGCCAGTTCTAAGCAGGCCCAGGAACTTAATGCAGCAGTGGCTTACTTTTTGGCCAAAGACATGCTGCCATTCCACATAGTAGAAAAGCCTGGCTTCTGTAAATTGCTGCAGAAATTAAACCCTAAATATCACCTGCCATCTAGAGCTTATTTCACTGGTGAAGAGGTGCCGAAGTTATTCAATGAAGTAAAAATGCAAGTTGAAAAATCATTGGTGGGTGCAACATGGTATGCTGCCACTACTGATATGTGGACTAGTCATGGCGGAGCTGGTGAGCCATACATGAGCTTAACAGTGCACTACATTATTTCTGATTGGAAAATCAAGGCTCACTGTCTGGAGACCACATTTGTACCAGAGGACCACAGTGCTGAAAATATAACTGAAATCTTCCAAGGCATGCTTGACGAGTGGAAAATCAGCAAAAACAAGCTAGCCGCTGTAACTACAGATAATGGAGCGAACATGAAGAAGGCGTTTGGGGAGCTGCTTACTGAGGTTACCTGGCTAAGTTGCTTTGGCCATAACTTAAACTTGGGTATCGGAAAGGCTCTAAAGATCAGTAAAGTTGATGCTGCCATCAGAGCTTGCAGACATCTTGTGCAAGGTTTCAGCAGAAACTGGAAGAAAAGACGAACTCTGAAAGCTAAGCAGGCAGACTTGGGTCTTCCTCAACACTCTCTGATCCATGATGTTGTCACACGGTGGGGCTCCACATACAACATGGTATCAAGATTTCTGCAGCAACAACAAGCAGTGTGCCCTGTTCTTGTATCTGACAGAAACACTTGGCACTTAATGCCTAAAGATACAGACGTCAGTATTCTTGAAGATGTAAGTCAGGTGCTTGGACCACTGAATGATTTCACAGACTCTCTTGGTGCTGATAAGCATGTCACAATGTCTGTCCTGAAACCAGTACTGCATCATCTTATGAATGACTTGTTGACGCCCTTACCTGAAGACAGTACTCTGAAAAAGCAAATGAAACTCACTATCAGAACTGATTTGGGTACCCGTTATTTGTGTGAATACAACCAAAAAATAATTGACATCTCCTGTTTCCTGGACCCAAGATTTAAAGCTTTCTTTAGCGATGACAAAGACTCTGTAGTGGGCTGAGTACATGAAGAGATCATGTTTTGCTACACTGATGATCACCTCTTGGACTGTGCCTCTGATGATGGCCCCTGGCCCCCGCCCATCCCATCTTCTTTCCGTAGTGCCTGTGCCACCAGTCCCATGACCCCCAAATATACCTGCTGGTCCTGCTAATGCCATTGCTGGTACTGGCAGTAGCACTGGAATCAATGTCAGTGGTGACAGTAATGTCACTGAGGAGCAGTCATTATTTTGTTCTGTGACTGAAGCTAATGAGGAGGAGCACCTGGAGCAGCAGCAGTTTACTGAAGAAGATCCTGGTTCGCCTCACGATCATCACTCTCGTGAATCTGATTCAGACTCAGAAATGAGACCACCACCTACTCCACGACAAGCACGACTGCCGGTGCCACCACCACCAACACCAACAGTACAGGGAAAGGGAAGGAAGAGGTCGAGGGCAAGTTCAGGTTCATCATCATCATCATCTAGCTCTTCTGTATATGCCACAGGAGGCACAGTATCCAAATCCATATCCAGTCAGCAGCAAAACCCAAGTCTTGGTCGTCTACCTCGTTCTACAGCAACGGCTGCAGTTGCACAGCAAGTGGTGGTAAAACCAAAAGGATTAGCTGACCTATTAAGGCAGATTACAGACAAACGATTGTCAGTGGAAGGGTGTAATGATGAGGACATCACACTGGACATCAAAGTCAAAAATGAAATCTCTCACTATTTAGCACTGCTGTGTCTGCACACAGATGGCGAACCATTACAGTGGTGGGGTGAACATGCCGCAGAACTGCCACTGTTGTCGAAGTTAACAAGAAGATACCTATGCATTCCTGCAACAAGCATACCATCTGAGAGACTTTCAGCTCCAGTGGTCAAATTCTCACACCATTTCGTTCAAGACTATCCCCAGAGAAAGTTAACATGCTTGTCTTCCTCCACAGGAACTTACCCTGATTACTCTGACTGAAGACCAGTCCAGACTAGTTCACTCCTAGTCCTACCACCCAACCACACTAAACATGTCATCATGTGGAATTTTGAATGAATGAATGAATCTTTATTCTGATATGATTTGGTAGGGCAGGCCAGGCCACATAGGCACTGCCATTGAAGCAGTTGCACGCACCACAGTGCTATCTAGTTAGTAGTACCTTTCTTGTTCAAACTAAGTTGCGGGGGGGAATGGGGGAACCGAACCATAGCACTGGTCTGGAATCAGGGTGGATGATGTCTGAGTCTGATGCTAATGCAATTTAAAGTTGCAGTTTGGTCGTGGTCGGCAGTCCAGTCCGGTCGACGAGTCGCTCATTTCTCTCCCCTCTCGCTTTCATTCCTCTGTGTCATGACATGTCTATTGTTGTCGTGTCATGTGGGACTCGGTGTGACTGTTATTTACAGACTGAACTGCAGACCAAGCAGCACTGCTGGGAGTGGGAAGGCAGGGTATAGTAATGTAGGCCCCTGAGTGAGCGGCGCCGCACCTGGCCTCACCTATCCATATCATCAATCAAATCAAGGTTCAGTTATTCAGTTTACTCATGCATCTTCTCATCTCACCCACTGCATGAGGGTACAATTTTCAAAACGCAAATAATGCATCGTGTTCCTTGATGGGGTTTACTTTATATTCAATATCTATATTGTTTCAGCATGGGCACGGCATCAGGGCAGTGGTAGTGGTGGCCAGATTGGCCAGCAATGGATGGGCATGTTGTGCTAGTTGCTATCCTTACTACTGGGCAGTGGGGGGCAGGAGCACTGAGCCTGGGGTGGTCGGGTCACGGGTGGACGTAGCTGAGACTGTGCTTGGGGGAAAGTGGTCTGGGCAGGACAGGTAGAATGGACGAGCACTGCACTTGTACTTTACAACTAAAGTGTTTGCAGATCTGCAAGAGCTACAGATGCAGCTGCGCAGGCTGCAGCACAGTCTACTGTTTCTGCTGCTGGTGTAGCAACAGTGTATTACTACTACGCTACTGCTGCTGATGAAGCTCGTGCTTGGTGGTGCTCGAGTGAGTCGCACAGCACGCAGAGACACAGTGGAGCAATCGTTGTTGCGGTCACCATTCAAAAGTGCAGCAATGCAATCAAATATGGGGTGGTGTGGGTCATCATGGGTGGATCTGGGTCAGATTCATATCATTCATGGTCACCGACACCGGCATCCCATTCCCAGTTCCTCCTACAGCTGGCCCAAGCCAATTTGGCCAAAGTGCTGGCAGCCAGGCTATCCCATTCCAAAATTCAATATGTGCCCAAGTTCCAACACTGCCCCCACAGTACTGTCCAGCCTCACACTGTCTGAGGCAGACGAGTCAAGACATGATGTGATGAATGCTCAAACACATCATCATTTGCTTATTTTGCTTGTTTGCCTAATGCAGTTAGCACTTGTTGATGACTGTTGTTGCTTGTTTTTGTCTGAACCATTTCTCTCTCTCTCTCAGGCTCAGCCAGCTTAGTACAGCAGTAGGGTTATTTAGCAGCAGCAGCATGCAAGTACCAGGCAAGCAAAGCTACTGCATCATTAGTGAGCTTAGCTGATGGGCGGCGCAGGCAGTCTTCCTTGTTCGTTCAAGTTTTGTGGCTTGGCTTTTGGCTAATGTGTGATGTGACGTCTGCTCTCTACTGCACTGCACTGCTACAGATTTTTATAGCAAGGTAAGGTTAGGTGTCCTCATCACCTGTTCTCCATGAGTGGACAGTGGACTGATGTTGGTTGAACTTGAAAGAGCTCGACTTCTTCAACTACACACATAAGTCAGTCTTTTGACTTCTTCCTTTATTTTTTGAATGAATTTTCAATGTCTAGTTTCAGTAAGTTTTTTTAGTCATCATCATCACATAATTTGTGTATGACAATGACACGCACACACACACACACACACACATATACACACACAGTGCCACATGACACAAGGCATACAGGGGCCAAGTGACTTGATAAGTATTAGCTACTGGGGGCGGGCACTGGGCAGTGACACTTATGACTGTTCCTTAATGGTAAATGACAAAGACAGGCAGTGCGCAACTGCACACAAAACTGTCAGTGAGCTAGTGCGAGTGTGACTGGCTGCATCACTCAGTGAGTGCAGTACTGCACATTGCACAATGCACAGTCATGGACTGCTCTTTGCCTTGCGCAGTGTGCAGCTGCGCACTGAGTCACTGGCACTGCTCAGTGCAGTGCACACTGAATGCAGCAGCCTTGCACGAAAAGCAACACTTTTAAATGTGCACAAAACTGCACTTCATTATTGTCCTCTCTTGTGCTGTTCTTTTGGAACAGAAACAGAAAATGATGCAGTACTGGTTTCAGAGTGAGTGACATGATAATGCCATCCCTATTCCTTCCAGAGAAGTTGAACAACTAAACACTGACACTCTTTTGTTGTTGACTGGACTTGAGCAATAGGCATGGAATGGGCAAAAGAGAGGGATCAGCTGCAGCACCCAGACCCAGCATCAAAAATCTGTTATGTTAAGTTGTTAATTAACACTGCTAGTATCATGACTGTAACACGATGTCTCTCTGTCTCAAGTAAGTCATATTGTATTGATCATCATCATGTATGTTACGTTTTCTTATCTATAAGGTATTGGGTAACAAAGTGTCTGTGGTTGGGGACAGGTTGGCTGTCACTGACTGTCATCATCATCATCACCATCACCGACATGTGTGTTGTTGTGCAGACTCAGACTGCAGACTCTGAGCTGTCATCGCATCACTGTCAATGTCAATCATCTTACTGGCGGCAGGGTCAGTGTGTGACAGATGATCATGAGACAGCAGTGATCATTTCATTGACATTACTGTTACTTGTGCTGCTGGTGCTCTGTCTGTTTCAAGTGATCATGCGTGTTCATGTTCATTCACAATCACTGTAAAAATGGAGAGTAAGTAGATAGTCCTGTCAACCTGTCAGAGGCACAAAACTGCAAAGGTTACTCAGACACAGAAAGAGAGAATGGAATATACAAAAAACACACAGAGAACTTTTTCAGGCCCATTTTTTTATTGTTTAGTAATACCACAAAAATGTGATTTGTCATGATGCCAAATGCCATTTGCAAAACACGCAGTGTTTTTCAGTTTTAGTGATTGATAAAAATTGGCAGGCACTAGTCTGTATTCTGTTCCTTTAATTTTCATTCCCAGTTGTTCCTAAAGCCACTTCATCGGTCCGATTTTGCAATAGTTACTGCTGTGCAGTACATCTGCAGTGTAGTGATTAGAATAAGTAATTTTTATTTGACACCCACCCTCCAACAAAAACACACGCCATGTGGATGGAGTGCACTCTCCGCTTAGTAATCCAAATTCTCTCTACTCTGACTCTGATGACATCTGCTGCTGTTGCTTCCTGAATTCCGAGTCTGAGAGTCCTCTTCCTCTCCCTGTCCTCCTGATGTGATTTGTGATGAGTGACTATTTTGTACTCGGCATTGGCAATGGTAATTCAGCTGAGGTCACACACTTAGTGAAGCTGCTGTCTCTTCTTGTCTCATCATCTTCATCTGTCTGTCTGCTTGATGCCCCCCGAGTCCCTCCAGTAGTCTAGTTCCACTGGGGAACACCTCCTGTCTCTGCTCGCCTGACAGCTGGCTGACACCTCCTCCACAGCAGTGGTGTGGTCCCTGGGACAGAGTGAGTCAGACTCCTGATGAGTCCTCCTCTCTGACTGACTCTTGTCATCTGTGTCACAAAACTTTGGATGGCTCAGGCTGGATCAACTGAGCTCTTGGCTGGGCTGACTGTGGCTGGGGGCTGCCTAAAACAAAACCAATAAGACAAATTACTCTATTGCATTTTGCATTCATACATAATTAGCCATATTAACAACAGCATAGCTGCTAGCTTAACAATCACAGTCACATCCGATTTGACTCAGTCAGCACCAGCCACAGCAACCACCAAACACGGCAGTGGCATTGAGGATATATGAAAAAATTACTCACCTTAGTAATTGCTTTTCTTCTCATGGAGTCTTGCTATATTAGGACCATTGCAGTCATTCCCCACACTTGAACTGCCCCGGAGAGGAAACAGTTAACTCCAGAGTGATCTGGAGTTCCACAGCGCGAGGGCGCTGTTCAAAGCTCTATCTGGCTAGTTTCAAATGAAACTGTCAGGTTCTTTACGGAGCTAAACTAACATAGCAAGTCTGTGTGGAAAAGCTCTACACTAGCCATTGGCTACCTACCATTAGTAGAATAAGAACAATCACAGAATAATAACAATATTTATTGTTAGGATCACCCTTACAAGCACTAATAGGCCCCTCTCCCAAAAGACTCAAGTCCAGAGAGGACCATCTACCACTAACAAAAAACAGAAATACCTAGTTCCCTAACCCAAAGGAAACAAGGGGGGGGGACTAGAGAGACTAAAATGGCATGACACAGTGCTTGCACTAATTTGCCAACCCCGCACCCAAGTAGGGGTTCTGAGAGGGGTAGGAGGGAGGGTTGTCCTAATACAGCAAGACTCCATGAGAAGAAAAGCAATTACTAAGGTGAGTAATTTTTTCTTCAAACACCATGAAGCCTTGCTATATTAGGACCATTGCAGATTACACAGCAGTACCTCCATGGAGGAGGGTCAGAACCTACTTAGGGAATAGGCTCTGAAGCACAGCTGTGCCAAAACGAGCATCTCTCCTGGACTGGACGTCCAGGGAATAATGCTTGGTAAAGGTGTGAACTGTTTTCCAGGTAGCAGCTTGACAAATTTCCAAAATGGGAATATCTCTAGCAGCCGCTGAGATGCAGCTGTACCCTGGTGGAGTGAGCCCTCAGTCCTGAGGGGGTTCCCTACTGTTTTGGTAACAGAATTGATACAAGAGACAATCCACCTTGCAGTTGTCCTCTTAGTGGCAGGTCTCCCTTTGCCAACCTCTCCCTAGGTAAGGAAGAGTTGGAGGGATTCGAACCTGTGACTCTTTGTACGTTCCACATAGTAGCTATGGGCTCTTTTGACGTCCAAGCTGTGTAGTCTCCTTTCACCCGAGGAAGAATGCTCAGTGAAAATACTGGGAGAAATGGACTGGTTCAGATGAAAATCTGAAACCACTTTGAGTAAAACTTTCTGTTAGTCCTGAGGACTACCTTATCCCTGTGAAAAGAAATAAAATCCTTTTCCACTGAAAGGGCTTGCAATTCACTTATACATCTGGCAGAGTGATAGCCACTAGAAAACAGTTTTCCATGTTAAATACTTGAGATCTGCAGAAGAAAGGGCTCAAAGGGAGGTTGCATTAACTGAGCAATGCAAACATTCAGGTCCCAGGCAGGGCTGGTTCCCAAAGGAGGGTTAGTGTGAAGTAACCCCTTAAAAACTTGGAAAACACAGGGTGAGAGGAAAGAGAAACAGGCTTCCTTATGAAACAAAGGCAGAAACAGCTGCCAGATGAACCTTCAAGGTAGCTGGTCTAAGGCCTAGGGAATTTAGATGGGCCAAATAGTCCAGTAAAGTGGCAAGTCAGCAGATTCTGGCACAATTTGTTTCTCCGAACACCAGAAGGAAAACCTCTTCCACTTAGAATCGTAAGTGGCCCTAGTGGAAGGCTTCCTAGAAGCCTTTAAAATATCCAGGACCCCTTGAGAAAGGTGCAAATCAGCAAATTCTAATTCCTCAAGAACCAAGCCTTGAGGTGGAGGGATTTGAGGTCCGGGTACCACACTCTCCCCTGTGCACAGGTCAGCAAGTCGTGGGTCCTGGGCAAGGTCAGGGGAGGGTGGATTGTCAGGGACAGGAGGAGAGGATACCAAGGCTGTCTGGCCCAGTCTGGAGCAATCAGAACCACTTTGCAGGGCTGAGTTCTGATTTTTGCAATACCCTGAAGAGGGAGAGTGAAGGGAAAAGCATATAGGAATTTCCTTTCCAATCCAGCAGAAAGGCGTCCAGGGGACTGAGCCCAGCACTGGAGGCCTGCAACAAAACAGAGGAAGTTGATGGTTGTCTGGGGCTGCGAAGAGATCTATCTGAGGGTGCCCCATCTGGCAAAGACCGACCCAATACCTGAGGATTCAGGAGACCATCGTGATGGCCCTGGGAAATCCTGCTGAGAGCATCCGCCAGGACATTGTCCTTTCCTGGAAGGTGGTGCGATCAGGGAGGTGTTTAGGGGTAAGCCAGAGACCACAACTTCATTCTTGGTGCACAAGGCTGATGACCGAGAGTGCCCCTTGCTTGTTGATGTACCACATTGTTGTGGTGTTGTCTGTCCTGATTTGAACTACTTTGTTCTGGACAACAGTTGAAAAGCCTGAAGAGCTAAAGAACAGCTCTGAGTTCCAAAAGATTGATGTGGAGCAGAGATTCCTGGGGGACCACACTCCTTGAGTGGAAAGGTCGCCCAAGTGAGCCCCCCACCCTAACAGGGAGGCATCCGTGGTGAGGGTGAGGGAGTGTGAAACGGGTATAAAGGGAACCCCTTGAGTAAGATTGCTTTGATCCTGCCACCACTGATGGGCCAGGATCAGGGTTTTGGTCACTGGGACTAATTTGGTAAGGGGGTCCCTCCTTTGAGACCAATAGGACCTCAAGTGGAACTGGATGTCCCTCATCTGAAATCTTGCTCCCTGCACGACAGCTGTGGAAGCAGCCATGTGCCCTAGGAGTTGCGAGAGTGCCTTGCTGGTCGAGAGACCGCAGGATAAAGGAGGATGCCAGGGCAATGAGCCTGTCCACTCTTTCCGAGGGAGAAATGCCTGGCTAACTTTGTGTTCAATTCTGCACCTATGAAAGTTAGAACCTGAACAGGTTCCAGAACTGACTTTGGTAAGTTCAGCAGGAATCCCAGGAAGTGAGATGCTGCTGGGTGACTTACAAGTGGGATTTACCTGATCTGGAGACTGACCCACTTGAGCCAGTCGTCCAGGTAGGAAACACAGCAATCCCTGCCTTCTTAAATGAGCCACTACCACAGCTAGACATTTTGTGAATACCCTTGGAGCCGAGGTTGGGCGAAGGGCATTGCTCTGAACTGGTAGTGGCCAGAGAGCAGTTCGAACCTGAGGTACTTTCGGTGAGAAGGCCTGATCATGACATGAAAATAGCGTCCCTGAGGTCCAGGAAGTAACCAGTCCTCTGGCCTCAGGGAAGGCAAAATCATTGCCAGAGTTAACATTTTGAACTTTGGTTTCAATAGATGTTTGTTCAGGTACCTTAAGTCTAAGATGGGCCGCCATTCTCCTGTCTTTTTTGGGGTAAGAAAATATCTTGAGTACAGTCCCTTGCCCTGATGGCAAGGGGGACCCTTCCACTGCTTTGCAATCCAGAAGGGAAGAAACCTCTGCTTCCAAAGCAAGGGCTTCTGAAGAGTTTGCAGGTGGAAATTGCCTGGCTCTCATCTTTGGGAACTGTTTGAAGCTGAGAACCAGGCCCTGGCTTACTACTTCCAGAACCCACCTGTCCAAAGTTAGGGACAGCCAGTTCTGGCTGAAATAAGCCAACCTGCCCCCCACTGGTACAGGAGAATCGGCCCTGGGCACCCCATCAGGGTGCCTGCTTGGCAGCAGCTTTAGGCTGAGGGGAAGGCGACTGTCTACCTGTGCCCCGTCTACCTCTGCCTCTGAAAAAAACCCTCTGTGAAAAAGCAGAGGAGGCTTGAGATTGGTAAAAGGGCCTGTGGAAAGGCCTACCCCTACCCTGGGCATGCCTTTGTGGAGTGGCATGCCCTCCTTAGCTTGGGCACTTTGTAGGTAGTTCTATATTCATCCATCTTTTTCATATAATTTTCTGTTTGATCACCAAACAGAGAATTTCCCGTTACAGGAAAATCCATAGCCTTTGACTGAGTATCTTGGGACAGATTAGTGCATCCGAGCCATGCCAACCTACGGAAAGCTACAGAAGTGGCCATGACCCTAGAGGAAACATCATTAACATCAACAGCAGTATGAAATTGAACTTTAGAGGCTTCAATGCCATCAGCAGCCACTTGTTCCAACTCACTGGCCAGCTGGCCCTGGGCCTGCTTGGCTAACTGCAATATAGTGTCCCATCTAGATTTCTGATATCTAGCCACATAAGCCATATAATTAGCCTGCCTGAGTCCCAAAGAAGCTGCCATATATTGTTTTTCTATCCATGGCATCAATCTTCCTGGAATCCTTATCAGGAGGATTGAGGCCAGGAATATTAGCTTGTCACAGGCTGTAGCTTGCACCACACCCACATGACTACACTGCTCAGAGAGGAAGTCTGTATCAGAGCCTGATAAGGTATACCTTCTGTCCATTTTTTTATCTACAGGAGGGACAGAATGAGGATTTTTTTTAAATCTTTGTTGTTTTCTTCCTAAATGACTTATGCAAAGGAATAGACAACCTCCTAGACTCTGGAATATCCATCATTTCCACATAATTAGGCTCCTCTTGCTCATCCACAGCCTCTTCTAAAGGAAGCTGGAGGGTTTCTGCAACCTTTTTGTAAAACATAAAAAGAGAAGGGGACTCAGACAGCATAGGGGGAGATTCTAAAGGTCTATCTGGAGAAATGTCCGGTTCAATGGGCACTTCCAGACCTTCCCAGTCACAAACATACTGATCAAATTCCTCCTCCCCTCATGTGGTTCATAAAATCCTCAACATCATAATCCTGAACCACTGGGACTGGAACGCCACCCTTTTCCCAGAAGCAGGGGTTCGACAGATCCCTGAGACAAAGATTGGACAATCTGAATGGCTTTAGTTATCTCTGCAGCAGTTGGAGAGACAATTTTGTACTCCAGACCTGCTGATTTCTTTGTCTTTTGCTGGGACTGGTTCCTCTGAACCAGCCTTCCTTTTGCCCGAGGAAGTCTCGCCCTGGTCAGAGGGCACTCCCTCTGGTCCAGTGGGTACTGGACCGGGCTGGCCATCCGGGTCAGCGGACTTTTTGGCCTCTCGTTCCCTGAGCCGGCCCAATCTCTTTTCCAGGGTGGCTGCAGGGAAATTTTTACACACCTGGCAGTCTGACAGGAGGTGGTCAGCCCCCAGACAATAAACACAAGTGGTGTGTGGGTCAGCCTTGGCAAAGGCTTCCCCACAGACATCACAGTGTTGAAACCCAGTGGGCCCGGTTTTTCTTTTGGGTTTCTCAGACATAATGCCAGCCTAACCAAAAACTTGCCCTTTAGATGGCAGTGCCAGGCAAGACACCCTTATCGGTTCCTAACCGTGTCACGGGTATTTGAAAAAACCCAAATAAAAGTTAGGTTTTTTTAGAACCGATAAGAACCGGGAACCGCACTCTAAAAGCCCAACCAAACAGTTTGACACATATATTTTAACAAACCGATCGGTTCAAAACCGAACCGATAATGAATTTCCACACAGACTTAATTTCTGTACTTACGGTTTACCAGATAGAGCTTTTAACCGAAATGCGGTAAAATAAATACTTTTTGCCGGTTCCAATGAACCGAAAATACTCGCTTGAACCGAGAAATGAACCGAGCTGAAGGAGCTGATCTCCGGAGCGACTGTTCAGTGAAGCGGAGTAAAGAATCTAACAGTTTCATTTGAAACTAGCCAGATAGAGCTTTGAACAGCACCCTCGCGCTGTGGAACTCCAGATCACTCTGGAGTTAACTGTTTCCTCTCCGGGGCAGTTCAAGTGTGGGGAATGACTGCAATGGTCCTAATATAGCAAGACTTCATGGTGTTTGAAAGGCTAATTCCTCTAATGCCACCCTGATGACCCAGAACTCCAGTCCTTCTGACTCACTCTCATCATCAATCACGGCTCACGAGTCACGATTTCAGTCTTGATTTATGAGTCTTGAGTCCAAGGCAGCGTCTCACAAGATGACTCAAGTCACTCGGTGGAGGGGGTGGCTAGCAAAGACAAAACCCATGGGAAATACTAATCTATAAATTCCTAGTTACTTATAGCTAAGCTAGTAGTAGTACTTTAAAAAACAAACAAACAGAAAAAAAAAAGCAGCCAGTGAGTGCCTGCCACTGCCATGATGACGACTTGGGCCTGGCACTGAGGATATATAAGCTGATTCCTTTAATGCAAAATTGGACTCCTGTCAAGTCACAGTCACATGACATAACGACACCACAATATGGCATGATTCACTCACTCAACCTAAGCAATTAGTCAAACAAGCTTTATTAACTCATATTTACATTGGTTGCTCACTGCTTCAGCCAGAGGCTACTATAGTGTAGCTGTTTACTTAGCTAAATATTTATTACCGAAAAAAAAAGAAAGAACAAAGCAGCCAGCTGAGCCCCTGCTGGCGCCCACCATGGCATTTGGGATATATAGGCTGATTCCTTTAAATGCCACCACGGTGACGGTGCCAAACCAGCTCTGACAGTTGGCTCAGCTCAGCCGATTGCCTCTGGTGGCTGTTGCCTTGCCTTGCAGGACTCAGACTTGGAGTAGTCTCTCGGACTCGGACACAGTGAGTGGCAGTGGCGACTACTTGAGTCAAGTCACTTGTCTGCATTACAGGCAGGAGTTGTGTCAGACTCAGTGTGGTTGTGGTGGTAGGGTTAGGTACGGGGTACTTCTTTGGTACAAATGAAAAAGTAAATATGAATCTCTCTCCAAATTTATTTGCACTAGTAGCAGTACAACTTACTGTTACTTTTACTACTAGTCTAACTTCACTTCACTTGAGGGGACTGGGTTTGGGATTAAGGAGCCCGAGGCTGTAGGTGAGGAGGACAGAGGTACACTCAGCCTAGATTCTAGCCTACCATAGCCAGACAGTGAGCCTTGATTTCCCGACAGTGAGCCTTGATTTTCCAATCAGAAATGTTCTAATTCTTAATTTCTGTTAGTATTAGTAGTAGTACTGCTGTTGCTGTGCCAAGTTCTAACTAAGGCTAGTAGTAGTACTAGTAGCAGTATACCGAACAGCACACATTCAGTGACGTGCAACTCCGTCCTGCATCAGTGCATCTGCTCTGCAACTCGAGTCTACTACTCAGTCTGCTGCAGTGCACCACCACCAGAAGTGGATGGAGTGAGTGTATGTGGAGTAGTCGTCTGTGGACGGACAACTGTACATGGACATTCCTTTCATCATCTCTCTCATCTAGACTGCAACTTAAGAAGGATAATTTAACATTACATTAACACAATGTAAATCAAATGACCGACTTATTACTCCAGTCTCTTGTGCTGCTATTTTTGTATGGTATGGTTCTGGTCTGGTAGGGTACTACTTTTGGTATTGGTTAACTTACGAGGTAGTAGGTTTAGGTACTGTGTGTGGTACTGCATTTTGTGCTATAAGCTAAGACAAGAGTACACACACTAAACAAACACTTTTACTATGATGTATGTCTATGCCATGTCAGTGTCACGTCACTTGTCTACTCCAATGAAATGGATAAAATAAGAAAATACTTAGAGTGCTCATAGCTCCATGCTCATCATCAGGTCAGGAGGAATGTGACTTCCAGTCAATAAAAATATATTTTTCTTGCACTTACTTGACTCATTATCTTTCTTTTCTCTCATTAAATTCATAATGTGTCATTTACTAGTATTTTAACTGCTTTTACATGTAAAATTTGGTTAAAATTGCATTACTTTTGAATATTTTAGGTTTTCCCATTGGAATGCATTATACCACGGTATCACGATAACCGTGGTACAACACACCGCGGTTATCATACCGTCAAAATTTCATACCGTGACAACCCTACAGGAAAGACATACTGAGCCAAGGCTCGTTTCCAGGCAAAATCTGGGGGAAAGGGGACTGGAAAGAAAAAGTACATTAGAGATAAAATACAGTCAGTGTAAAAAATGTTATTATACAGGCATATGTGAAATACGAAAGCTGTTTTTTATAGTTAATTTATTTTCTCCTGCACCAGTCCCCACCATGGCTGAATGCACTCAGCCACCCCAGCTCTGTCACCCCAGCTTTCTGCATGGACTTGCAGTTGTGCTTCCCCTATGGACCCCGGGTGTGGGGCCTGTGGGTGGCCAGAGATGGCCACTTGAACCGTGAATTGCCTTTTTCCATCAATTTTCTCCCTTATGGGAGCAAGAGTGCAATGCCGACCAAGACAGCCCTGCACACACTCCTGTGCACAGGGCATCAGTAGCCGCCATTTCCCTTGTCCCTTGCATTATGGTCCCTGGCTGCCTTGCTCCCAGTCATCACTAGGAGCCAGGCTTGCACTGGGAGCAATGTCCGCCCCAACTGGGAGAGGAGAGATGTCCCCTGGATGCTCAATCCTCCCCTCCCAGGCCAATCGCCAGCGACACAGGTCCACTCCTGAAGCAGGGTCACCAGTGTAGTGGCAGGTGTGGCGTTCGGCACCACAACCCTCCATGCCACTGGGCCTGCCAAATACCAAGGCTATTAAGCAACAGTAAGCAGCCTATATCAAAAGGAAGTAAGTGCACAGAAATGTCCATAATTAAGGAATATGACAGTGACTAAACTAAGTATTCAGAGAGATGGTGGTAATGCTGGGAGTACAATCAAATGACTAACAGGGAGAGGCAAAAACAGGAGAAGGAAAGGGATGATAGGACAACAAGAACAGGGAAAGAAGAAAGCCAGAAGGAGTAAGTTAAGCAGAATGAGTAAGTTTGGAGTGACAAACTAGCCAATACCAGAGCAACAGCAAGAGCGAGCAAAAAACAGTTTGACATGGTGTTTGAGATACATAGAGACATAGACACTGTCGGCAGATAAGGGCCTATGGCCCACCCAGTCTGTCCATTTGAGCTTGTAAGTTCCCTTTATGTCTTTCCAGATGTCTGTTGCCCCTTACCCCTTACCTCTAGAATTTCCTTACGTATCCCATGCATTCTTAAATCCTGTGATTGTTTCAGTCCCCACAACTTCCTCTGGCAGGGTGTTCCACTTATCCACCACCCTTTCTGTGAAGAAATTCTTCCTCACATTTCCTCTGAATCGTCCTCCCTCCAACTTCATCCCATGCCCTCTAGTCCTGGAACATCTTTTTCGGAGGAAAATAGTGTATTCCTATACCCTGTTCCTCCCTGTAAGGTACTTGTATGTCTCTATCATATCTCCTGTCCTCCAGGGAGAACATATTCAAGTCATTCAGCCTGTCCTCATAGGACTTGTGATGCAATCCCTGTACCATCTTTGTTGCACTCCTCTGAACCTTCTCTACCCTGTCTATGTCCTTACGTAGGTAAGGTCTCCAGAACTGTACACTGTGCACCAGGTGGGGCCTCACTAGTGTCTTGTATAGTGGAATTATGACCTCCCTTTTCCTGCTGGTGATGCCCCTGCCTATGCATCCCAGAATCCTATTTGCTTTACCTGTTGCCTTGTCGCACTGGTACTTCTCCCTATCCCCTTCTGTCTGCATCTTTTTGTTTTGCCTTAATGTGATCTTTTTGCCATTCACTTTCTCCGCTATCTCTGTGGAAAACTATAATGGCCTCCTCTTCCTTTTCCCCTTGCTAACCTACTTAATACTGTATAATTCTGTTGCTCTTGTAATCCCTGTTTTAAATATTGCCCACTGTTCCTCCACCCATGATTTCCTCCCCATTCCCATTTGTGCCTCTTTCAAGCATCTACCCATTTTCCCAAAGTCTACCCTCCTAAAATCCAGGATACATGTTTTTGTGTGGTTTGGTTCTGCTTCTTCTGTGATTTCAAACCACAGTGACCAGTGGTAACTGTTCCCCAGGTGCTCCCCCACTGTTACTCCTATCACACTGTCCCCATTTGTGTGCACGAGGTCCAGTATTGCCTTCTGCCAAGTTGGTTCCATGACCAGTTGCTTAAGGAAGGCACCCTGAAGGGAGACCAGGATAAATCTGCTCCTGGTTGATGCTGCTGCTGGAAGGCTCCAGTCCACGTCTGGAATATTGAAGTCTCCAACCAGCACCACCTCCCCCTTGTCTGCCATCCTTTGGATGGCTAGCATCAACTCCTTATCTGTTTCTTCCTCCTTGGCTGGTGGTCTATAGACCCCTGAATGGATGGCTGACCCCATTTTCCTTTCTAGCTTAACCCACAGTACCTCTCCTCCATTTTGTTCCTCCTGGATCTCTGTGGCTTTTATGCCATCTTTTACATAAAGTGCCTCCTCCTCCCTTCCTTCCTGCCCTGTCTCTTCTGAATATGTTGTAGGCGGGTATGGCCATCGCTCACTTGTGGTTTTCATTACACCAGGTTTCTGTGATGGCCACAATGTCCAGGTCCAGCTGCACTATAGCAGCCTCCAGATCCTCCATCTTGTTCCTGAATCGGGATCCTTCCCCTTCTGGCCTCTCAGGAAGGTGACAAGTGAAGTGTAAGGGAGAGGGAGTGCTAGATGGAAGGAATACAAGAGGAGAAAGCAGACTGCCCAGCTGCAGAATCAGAATAAGGGATAAAGAAAGCACAGGAGTCCACAGAGTGAAGTGCATAAGAGGAGGAGAAGGGGTTGGGACAGAGAAGTACTGTAAGTAGGGAGACGTGAAAAACAGTATTTAGAAATGAATGAAAAACTCAGAATAAAGCAACTGGAGGCAAGAGGAGGTATAGACAGGCTAGTATATAGAGAACAATAATGAGTAAGAAAGGCAGCATTAGTAAGAGTGGCAACCACTGCAGTCTGACGAGATGTGGAAATGGCAGTGCACCATAACCACATCCGTATAATCAAACACCGGCAGTACCATCTTGGTGAATAATTCATAGTGAACTGGAAATGGCAGACAATCTTTGCTGCGATAATGGGTGTTGAGTTTAGTGCTAAACTTTCTAAAGATGGCATCAAAATGAGTGGGGATGTAACGTCAGCTATCCTGCCACACACCTAGGTATTTGAAATTTAGAACATACCAAGGGAAATGCCATCCAAGATGGAAAAGACTACAGGGGAAGGAAGCCTAGCAAGCTTGTGGCTAGTACCAAAGGTCATGGACACAGTCTTCTTTGTACTGACAAGTCTGTGTGCTTGGAACCAGCACAGAACATTATCAAAGTCATGTTGAAGCGATGTTTGCAGGGCAGAGACCGAGGCACTTCAGACAAAAAGTACAGTGCCATCTGAATACATGCGAATATGTGAGCTCACACAGATAGAGGGAAGGTCATTAAGAAAGACTGAAAAGTGCACAAAACCCAGTATGGTGCCTTGGGGAACCGCAGACTGCAAAGGGAGGGGAGAAGATATTTTCAGTTCTCCAGCGTGAAAAAATAAATCTTGAGGCTTAGGCATCTGATAAAATCAAAAAGTGGTGACGCCTGAATACAGGACTGTACTGTTACATGATATTAATTCTTATGTACAGTATGTGTTTTTACTGTTATGTGCCATCTGGATGACCCTGGTTGTGCCTGAAAATGGTCCCTAGGACCAGTGCACCCACGCAGTTAACAAATAAATACAGAAACAAATAAATAAATAAAAATGTGCAATTTTGAAGGATGCAAAGTAATGTATCAACCCGAATGTGGGAATGGAGCGAACTGGAACAAAAAATCCAACAGTTTTTCTCAAATTCTTTCTAAGTGAGAACGGTCTAAAAGGACATGTGATAAGTTTGGATTATCTTTACCACATCATCTCTGGCATTCTTCAATTCCATTACCAGCAAATTCTGAGACTGTCTCTGGTGTATATAATATGTACAACAGTAGAGAATTCTGTACTGAATAACTCTCCCCCGCACCTCCTTGGAACTTTTACGAGCATCACACCACAGATTATCCCATTTTTGAGGACTAATATTTCATTCTTAAGGTTCACTGGAAACTAAAGGAATTTGAAAACAATAGTGACAAATGTTCTGAAGTTTTGTACAGAGCATTATGATCTACCTCTCCCCCAGAGGAAAGAGTGTGATCCCGTAATATTTGTGGTCAACAGGAGGTCCATGAATTTTCTACACAGTACAATTCAGTTGAATCTTTTGAATGTGGTTGACTGTCTGGTTTATCCTATTTACTCGTGAGGATTTTTTTTGGCATCTGATCTAGTGCTTATATGACAGTGTCAGTGGCTCAGTAGGTAGCACACTCACCTCTGAGGCTGGGAGATCAGAGGGCTGTGGGTTCAGTTCCCACATCTGGCACTAGGGTTAATATCCCAGTACGGACACTGTAGTGCAGCATGAGAGGGGTGCTGCACTTCTGAGATGCCGTCTTTCGGATGAGACGTTAAACCGAGGTCCCATCTGTCTGGACTGGTGGTAGTTCAGGTGGATGTTAAAGATCCCATGGCACTTATCGAAAAGAGTAAGGGAATTTCCCCGGTGTCCTGGCCAGATTTCCCTCATTCACTGAGAATACCACCAACAACTTAATCTGGTTCAAGGTCAGTCGGCATTCATCTGTATTCCCCCCCCACCCCCCAGGTCGTGCCTGAAAATAGGCAGGATTTGTCTAGTGCACTTACCTGGTCAATAAAAACTAAATAAATAAATATATTGAACAGCAGTAGTAAACTGCTTTATTGTTACACAGGATAAAACTATTAGGACCAGAAGGCCCTATTTGTAACACTGTTCTGTTTATAAAGCATCAGTTACAATGCAGAGTCAGTACTTAAAACACATAAATAATACCAAACAACAGAATTAACAAAACACAATATCAGGACCTAGTATTGCTCAAACAGAGTCTTTTTCGATGCTTCCCTGAGAAAGAGTGGTAATGCTAACTGCAGCTAACAATCCACTCGGGCAGGAATCATTTGGAGTCAGGTCTTTCTCATTAGGATCATAGGACATAAACAGTTGCGGAGACTGCTTATGGTATTTAGGTTATCTAACGATGTAGACACTAAGAACCAAAGAGAAGATGCATCTAGCAGGAACAAAGCGTAAAGTCGCTTACCCACTGCTCATCAAACTGCTTCCCACCAACCTCCACCTCCCAGCTGCTGCTCTCCCTCTCCTGTAACCAGCATCCATTCCATGCCTGGCTGCAGGCAACAACAGCACTATACAGGACTGACTGAGTGGCAGCTGTCGGTTAAGGTTTGCCAGTGGGTGACATCATGAAGACAGTGGGACTTCCTTCTTACAAAAGGGAAGCCATGTCTAGTGGGCTCCTGCAGGAGTGGTGGGCGTCACCTGTGGAGTGTACAGTGGGAAGCTGCAGGAAGGCTGCTTATTTTATCTTCATTTTAATACCCTTTTTGGGTGCTATCCTAGAGTAATGTCCTTGTATTCACAATGCTTTTTTTTTTTTTTTTTTTTTTTTTAATCAGGTATACAGAATTTTTTACCCCTTTTTTTTTTTTTTTTTTACATTATGAGATGTCCCCCTTTTGGATCCAGGGTCGGATGATTATATAGTGAGACTGGAGCACTGCAGCCTTGGTATGAATGGGGTGGGGTGGGGACAGCTGGTTCATTTGCTCACTTCCTCCGTGGTCCACACAATTTCCAAAGTCTGTCTCAAAATGTTGACTAACTTGAACCATTGCTGCATCTTAGGTTTAATGTTTCCAAAGGCAACTGGGTCCGAATTAAGTGAAATAATTCTACTGGGGGGCACTAATGAGCACGATCGAATAAGGACGCTTTTCTCCCTCGCTCTGCAAACCATCAAGAAAATATAAGTTTCATTTTACTTTTAACTCGCTTAAAAGTATGGAAAAAGCAGTCTCACCTGCCCGGAGGGGATCATGGACGCGTATCTCATGCCCGGTTCAACCAAAAGCTCTCACACTGCAGGCAAAACTCAAAAAAGCAACCGCCAGCAACACAGGTCAAAAATGCAGGGCCCATCTCACTCTCTGCGGCAGAGGTATGCGCTGTAGGCCGCAAGATAACGCAGCAGGTTCTGGATGCTCTGGAACCCCGTCTCTTCAACTTGGCATCTAATTTCGACCGCAAGGTTCAGGAGCTTGTAGACTTGCATGCTTCGCATGCAACAAGGTTTACGGACATGGAACGACAAATATCTGATGTCAAGGGTGCCACTTCTCCAGTCCCTGAACAAACTGCAGCTTTGCAAAGAGAATTAGTGGAATTTAAAGATCAATTTGACTACCAAGAAAACTACCAACGATGTCTAAACTTGCGACTTCGGGGGCTGCCGGAAGGACTTGAGGGCACTGATGTTTTAGAGTTCTGTGCATGGACCCTGCCTGAGAGTCTGGGGCTAGCCCCCAAAAATGGTAGAATGAAGCTTGAGAGCGCTCACCAGACCCCCTCCAGACCAACTGCCACGACAGATAGTGATGCAGTTCCATAGTTTTCAGGATAGAGAGCTGGTGTTGAAAGCATATAGAAATATGTCTACCCTGCAATACAAAGGACATAAGCTCAATCTATTCCAGGATTATTCTGCCTGCTTATTGAAGAAGCGCAGAGCCTTCAACGCGGTGATGGCACAGCTGTGTGAGGCCCAAACTGAATGTTTCATGCTATATCCTGCAACCTTCAAAATCAAACACGAAGAGGCTACATACTCCTTTTGGGATGTGCAGAAGTTGGAGGTCTTTGTGAAGGATCTAAAGAAGAAGCTGGGGTGAATCGGCTTACAACCTAACAGAATGTGTGCTCCGCTGTGAAAGATGGCGGGTCTAGACCAGTTACTGTTTGGAGTTGTGTTCCACACTGCATCAAGTTTCAAGGTACTGTTGTGTTTTGTTCGATGTGCCTGCAGATTGTTGGGGCATGTGGAGATACCTATTGTGAGCTGTTTTGCGCCAGTTCCGTTTTGCGCTGGGATATGGAACCGATCCATGTATTGGCTAAATTCTGACCTGATCCGATTACCTATACGTGGAATGGCTGCTCTGGCCACCATACTGAAAACGTGGCGTATGAAAGATTTCTATTTCGGGAAGAGGGACTCTCTACATCTGCCACTGGAAACTGTTTTGTTCTGTAAGCCTACAGGCACTCCCTCTTTGTCTGAAACTTTCTCAGTGTTGGACTTCTCCAGAAAGGGAATTATAATTGTAAAGGAGGTTCAGTTGGGGAGAGAGGGTAATGATGTCATGAGACTAAATGGCGGTCAGGGATTGCTGCATAGGTATTGCTCATGTATTGTGGGCATCCTGGGTGCGGGCTCTGGGAAATCCTCAGATCCTGGGAGGCTGGAAATCTGGAGCCTACTGAAACTGATGGGAGGAAGGGTGTAGGATGGAGGAGGTCAGGATTCCCACAGAGACCTTGTTAGGAGAGATAAGGAAGGCGGGACAGAGGGGAAAATAAGGAGGCGCAGTACTGCTTCATGGCAAGGTATTCATGTATAAGGTAAAGCAAATTTATGATGGCTTTCTTGGTGGGGGGGCGGGGGATGCATTCTTACAAAATTTTGGGGAGGGTGTGTAAAATTTTTGCTATACGCAATTCTGGTTACAAGCGGGGGGGATAACTTGTTTTCTTTATAAAGGCTTGAATGGGAAGGGAGGGTGGAGGGATGTTCGAGGTGTATATAGTTGCTATGTATTGTTTGTTGTATTGTTGTATGTTAATTACGAGATCCAGACATGGTTATAGAACATTAGATGAACACTATAATACACTGAAGGGGACTTGGATATAGGGCAACCGAGTGTTGCAGGGAAGATGGCTTAAGACACCATGGCTAATTCTATAGCGCTCACTATAGCATCATGGAATGTTAGGGGGATTTCCACCCCAGTTAAGCGTACCATGCTGTTAACTGCTCTCAAACGCGAGAATGTGAATGTTGCATTGTTACAAGAGACCCACCTCACTAACAAAGAGCATGCTAAGTTAAAAAAAAGCTGGGTCGGGGAGTGCTACACAGCGGCCTTTATCTCTCACAAACGTGGAGTGGCAGTACTCCTGCACAAGCGATTGCCATTTAAAGTGAAAAGGGTAGTGGCTGACCCCAAGAATGGTCATTATGTGTTTGTAGTGAGACAGCTTATAGGGGAAAAATTAACATTTGGAAGCGTTTACGCACCTGCAGTGCACGACTCATATTCTATCGGTCCCTAACTGCGCTTCTCATGGTAGAACAATTTCCAGGGCTGGTCCTGGGAGAGGATCTAAACTGTTTGATGAACCCCGCACTGGACCACTCAGAGGAGAGGGGTACTTGTGGGGGAGCTACTCAGGCCTGGATGGCAGGGATGGGTGATCTGGACCTCACTGATGTCTGGAGAACGGCCAATCCTAATGGGCGTGAAGAAAAAATTACTCACCTTAGTAATTGCTTTTCTTCTCATGGAGTCTTGCTATATTATAACATTAGTAGGCAGCCACTGCAGCTGAACTGCCCCGGAGAGGAAGGAGTTAACTCCAGAGGATCTGGAGTTCTACAGCGCTAGGGCGCTGTGCTCAAAGCTCTATCTGGCAGTTTCAAATGAAACTGTCAGATCTTTATGAAGCTAACATCAAAGAACAGAAAGTCTGTGTGAAAAACTACACTAGCCCATGGCTACCTACTAGTAGTAGTAACAACAATATAAACAACAAAGAAACACCCAGAACCATAATAACAAAATTGATGGTATTATGGTTCGCTTTACCACCCTTGACAAGCACATTATGAACCCCCTTCCCCCAAGACTCAAGTCCAGGAAGGGGCAATATAATAACCTAAATGAAAGCAACCAGATCCCTAACCCAAAGAAAAGAGGGTAAAGGATAACTACAATGGCATGACACAGTGCTTGCACCACCCCGCCACCCCTACCCAAGTAGAGGTTCTGAGAGGGGCAGGAGGAGGAAGAGACATAGCAAGACTCCATGAGAAGAAAAGCAAATTACTAAGGTGAGTAATTTTTTCTTCAAACACCATGAAGTCTTGCTATATTATAACATTAGCAGATTACACAGCAGTACCTCCATGGAGGAGGGTCAGAACCTACTTAGAAATAGGCTCTGAAGACAGCTAGCCAAATCAGCATCTCCTGGACTGGACATCCAGGGAATAATGCTTTGTAAAGGTGTGAACTGTCTTCCAGGTAGCAGCTGACAAATCTCCAGAATGGGAATGTCCCAGCAGCCGCTTAGCACAGCTGTACCCCTGGTGGAGTGGCCTCAATCCTGAGGGGGGTATCCTACCTAGTTTCTGATAACAGAATTGGATACAAGAAACAATCCACCTTGCAATTGTTATCTTAGTGGCAGGTTTTCCTTTGCCAACCTCGCCATAGGTAAGAAACAGTTGGAGGGATTCAACCTATGACCTCTGGTGCGCTCTAAATAGTAGCTTAAGGCTCTTTTGACATCCAAGCTGTGCAGTCTCCTCTCACCTGAGGAAGAATGCTCAGTGAAAATACTGGGAGAGAGATAGATTGATTCAGGTGGAAATCAGAAACCACCTTAGGCAAAAACTTTCTATTGGTCCTAAGGACTACCTTATCTCTGTGGAAGAGATAAAATCTTCTTCCACTGACAGGGCCTGTAACTCACTTATGCCTGGCAGAGGTGATAGCTACTAGGAAAACGGTTTTCCAAGTTAAATACTTGAGCTCTGCTGAAGACAGAGGCTCAAAGGGGGGTTGCATTAACTGAGCAATGCAAATATTCAGGTCCCAGGTGGGAGCTGGTTCCCGAAAAGGAGGGTTAGTATGAAGTAACCCTTTAAAAAACTTGGAGAACACAGGGTGAGAAGAAAGAGAGGCGGGCTTCCCTGCTGACACAAAAGCAGAGACAGCTGCCAGATGAACCTTCAGGGTAGCTGGTCTAAGGCCTAGGGAATTCAGATGGACCAAATATTCCAGAAGAATGGGAAGATCAGCAGATTCTGGGATAATCTGCCTCTCAGAGCACCAGATGGAAAACCTCTTCCACTTAGAATTATAAGTGGCTCTAGTGGAAGGCTTCGAAGCCTTTAAATATCCATGACACCTTGAGAAAGGTGTAAGTCAGCAAATTCTAGCTCCTCAAGAGCCAAGCCTTGAGGTGGAGGGATTTGAGGTCCGGATACCACACTCTCCCTGTGCACAGGCCAGTAAGTCGGGACTCGGTAGGCCTAGGGCAGGGTGGACTGCCAAGGACAGAAGCAGAGGGTACCAGGGCTGTCTGGCTCAATCTGGGGCAATCAGAATCACTCTGCAAGGTTGAGATCTGATTTTACTAGTACCCTGAAAAGAAGAGGAAAGGGAGGAAAGGCATACAGGAACTTCCCTTTCCAATCCAACAAAAAGAGCGTCCAGAGGACTGAGCCCAGTACTGGAGCCTGCAACAGAAAGAGGAAGTTGATGGTTGTCTGGGGCTGCGAAAGATCTATCTGAGAATTGCCCCATCTGTAAAAACGGACCCCAGCACTTATTGGATTCAGAGCCATTCGTGATGGCCCTGAGAAATTCTGCTGAGGCGTCCGCCCAGGACATTGTCCTTCCTGGGAGGTGAACCGCTATCAGGGAGGTGTTCAGGGAGTAGGCCAGAGACCACAACTTCATTGCTTCGTGCACAAGGCTGAAGACCGAGTGCCCTTGTTGATGTACCACATTGTGGTGGTATTGTCTGTCCTGACTTGAACCACTTTGTTCTGGACAGAATCTGAAAACACCAAGAGCTAAAAAGACAGCTCTGAGTTCCAACAGATTGATGTGGAGCAGAGATTCCTGAGGAGACCACACCCCTGGGTGGCAAGATCGCTTAGGTGAGCCCCCACCCTAACAGGGAGGCATCCGTGGTGAGGGTGAGGGAGTGAAAATGGAATGAAGGGAACTCCCTGTCTTAAATTGCTCTGGAACTGCCACCAGTGGAGGGCTAGGATCAGAGTTTGAGTAACTGGAACCAACTTGGTAAGGGGTCCTTCCTTTGAGACCAATAGGCCTCAAATGGAACTGAATGTCCCTCATCTGGAATCTTGCTCCCTGCACGACAGCTGTGGAAGCAGCCATGTGCCCAAGGAGTTGCAGAAAATGCCTTGCTGGTCGAGAGACCCGAGGTAAAGGAGGATGCCAGGGCTATGAGTCTGTCCACCCTTTCCGAGGGAAGAAAAGCCCTGGCTAACCTTGTGTTCAATTCTGTGCCTATGAAGTTAGGACCTGAACCGGTTCCAGAACTGACTTTGGTAAGTTTGTAGGAATCCCAGGGAAGTGAGAAGCTGCTGGGTGACTTGCAAATGGGTTTCACCTGACCTGGAGACTGACCCACAATGAGCCAGTCGTCAGGTAGGGGAATCATAGCAACCCCCTCTTCTTAAGTGAGCCACTACTACAGCGAGACATTTTGTGAATACCCTTGGCGCAGAGGTCAGGCCAAGGGCATTGCCCTGAACTGGTAGTGGCCTGAGGGCAGTTCGAACCTGAGGTACTTTCTGAGAAGGCCTGATCAGAACATGAAAATAGGCATCCTTGAGGTCCAGGAAGCTAGCCAGTCCCCTGGCCTTAGGGAAGGCAATATCATTGCAGAGTCAACATTTTGAACTTTGGTTTCAAAAGTTGCTTGTTCAGGTACCTTAAATCTAGAATGGGCCTCATTCTCCTGTCTTTTGGGGTAAGAAAGTATCTTGAATAAAGCCCCTTGCCCTGATGGCAAGGAGGAACCCTTTCCACTGCTTTGCAGTCCAGAAGAGAAGAAACTCTGCTTCCAAAGCAAGCGCTTGAAGGATTTGCAGGTGGAAAATGTCTGACTCTCATCTTTGGAAAGTGTTTGAAGCTGAGAACCAGACCCTGGCCTATTACCTCCAGAACCCATCTGTCCGTGGTTAGGGACAGCCAGTTCGCTGAAATAGGTCAACCTGCCCCCACTGGTACAGGAGAATCGGCCTGGGCACTCCCATCAGGGTGCCTGCTTAGCAGCACCCTTAGGCTGAGGGAGGGGACGGTCTGCTTGTGCCTGCCTACCCCTGCCTCTGAAGAAACCTTCAAGTAGACAGCAGAGGAGGCTTGAAATTGGCAAAAGGCTGGAAAAGGCCTGCCTCTTCTCTCTGGAAGCATGCCTTTGTGGCATGGCATGCTTCTCCTTAGCCTGGGCACTTTTGTAGGTAGTTCTGTATTCATCCATCTTTCATATAGTTTTCTGTTTGCTCCCCAAACAGAGAATTTCCCTACAGGAAAATCCATAGCCTTTGACTGGGTATCTTGGGACGGATTAGTGCATCTGAGCCATGCCAACTCACGGAAAGCTACAGAAGTGGCCATGACCCTAGAGGAAACATCATTAACATCAACAGCAGTATGAAATTGAACTTTAGAGGCTTCAATGCCATCAGCAGCCACCTGTTCCAACTCACTAGCCAGCTGGCCATGGGCCTGCTTGGCTAACTGCAATACTGTGTCCCACCTAGATTTCTGATATCTAGCCACATAAGCCATATAATTTGCCTGCCTGAGTCCCAAAGAAGCTGCCATATACTGTTTCTTTCTCGCCATGGCATCAATCTTCCTGGAATCCTTATCAGGAGGATGTGAGGCCAGAGGAATATTAGCCTTGTCACAGGCTGCAGCTTGTACCACACCTACATGACTACACTGTTCAGTAAGGAAGTCTGTATCCGAGCCTGACAAAGTATACCTTCTGTCCATTTTTATCTACAGGAGGGACAGAATGAGGATTTTTAAAATCTGTGTTGTTTGCTTCCTAAATGACTTATGCAAAGGAATAGACAACCTCCTAGACTCTGGAATATCCATCATTTCCACATAATCAGGCTCCTCTTGCTCATCCACAGCCTCCTCTAAAGGAAGCTGGAGGGTTTCTGCAACCTTTTTGTAAAAAATAAAGAAAGAAGGGGACTCAGACAGAATAGGAGGAGATTCTAAAGGTCTGTCTGGAGAAATGTCCGGTTCAATGGGCACGTCCAGACCCCCCCAGCCACACATATATTGATCAAATTCCTCCTCCCCCTCCTGTGGTTCATAAAAATCCTCAACTTCAAAATCCTGAACCACTGGGACTGAATGAACCAACCTTTTACCAACTGTTGGTGGTTCTACAGATCCCTGAGACAGTGACTGGACAATCTGAATGGCTTTAGCTATCTCTGCAGCAGTTGGAGACACAATTTTGGACCCCACTGATTTCCTTGTCTTTTACTCGGGACTGGTTCCTCTGAACAGCCTTCCTTGCCCGGAAGTCTCGCCTGGTCAGAGGGCACTCCCTCTGGTCCAGTGGGTGCTGGACCGGGCTGGCCATCCGGGTCAGCGGACTTTTTGGCCTCTCGTTCCCTGAGCCGGCCCAATCTCTCTTCCAGGGTGGCTGCAGGGAAATTTTTACACACCTGGCAGTCTGACAGGAGGTGGTCAGCCCCCAGACAATAAACACAAGTGGTGTGTGGGTCAGCCTTGGCAAAGGCCTCCCCACAGACATCACAGTGTTGAAACCCAGTGGGCCCGGTTTTTCCTTTGGGTTTCTCAGACATAATGCCAGCCTAACCAAAACTTGCCCTTTTGATGGCAGTGCCAGGCAAGACACCCTTATCGGTTCCTAACCGTGTCACGGGTATTTGAAAAACGTTATAATTCTGTTTTTTTAGAACCGATAAGAACCGGGAACCGTACTCTAAAACCCACTGTACACTTTTAAAATGTAGAAATAATAAAGCGATCGGTTCAAACCGAACCGATAATTAATTTTCCACACAGACTTAAAATTTAGTACTTACGGTTACCAGATAGAGCTTTAAAACCGAATGCGGTAAAATAATGACTTTTGCCGGTTCAAATGAACCGAAAAATACTCGCTTGAACCGAGAATGAACCGAGCTGAAGGAGCTGATCTCCGGGCGACTGTTCAGTGAAGCGGAGTAAAGAATCTGACAGTTTCATTTGAAACTGCCAGATAGAGCTTTGGGCACAGCGCCCTCGCGCTATAGAACTCCAGATCCTCTGGAGTTAACTCCTTCCTCTCCGGGGCAGTTCAGCTGCAGTGGCTGACTGCTAATGTTATAATATAGCAAGACTTCATGGTGTTTGAATATAAATTTTTCTCCCACCCTCATAAAACATGGTCAAGACTGGAATATATTTATATCCCAAGGACTTGGTATTTTAGGCTGCTTCAGACTAAACATGGCCCAATTCATATTTCCAACCACACTATGGTACTTGTGTCTTTGACATTACGGGAGGAGGATCACCCAAACATGGTGGTTCCCCAATTATCTATTGCCTAACAAGGCATTTAGGGACTACTTATAAGACCAATGGAAGCAATATGCACAAAATAATCTTGAAACAGCTCCCTCAAAAGCTACATTCTGGGACGCCGGAAAAGCATATATGAGGGGCTCTGTCATTAGTTATGTGGCACATCATAAGCGGGAGAGGAGGGAAAACCTTGAGCAATGCCTTAAGGTGCTAGAAAGATGGGTAGCACTGGGAGAAGGGGAGAGGCTGCCCTCGACTATTAGCAGTGAAAACGGAAGCTTTAAACAATTTGTTGCTGGGCGAGGCAAGGAAAACGTGTTTATATGTCCATAAACACTTCTATGAATGGGGGAATAACCCCACTACCATGCTGGTGAATCTAATCAAAGGGAAACAGAGCACACATTTGATTGCTGCAATAAAAAGTTCAGATGGTCAGCTAAAGATGGATAGGAAGTCAATAAGGGACAGGTTTAAAAGTTCTTATGAAGAACTTTATCAAACACAAGCTGGGGATATACAGGCTAGTATGCAGGCCTTCCTAGACAGATTGGAACTACCCAAACTATCTACTTTGCAGCGAGATTGGCTAAATGCTAAAATTACAGGAGAGGAAATAGCCATGGTCACTGCAGGGTTAAAAAGGGGTAAAGCTAGTGGCTCAGACAGTTTCTCTGCAGAGTATTATAAGGCTATGAAGCCACATCTACTTAATCATTTAGGGGCAATATTTAATGAAGTCAGGGAAAAGGAGGGGACACTACCTCAAATGTGGAAAGAAGCAGTCATTTGTCCGATTCCCAAGGAGGGCAAGGACCTGTTCGAATGTGCATCTTTTAGGCCGATTTCCCCGCTTAACTGCAATTCCAAAATTCTCACCAAGGTTTTGGCAAGCCGCTTAGATAAGCTCTTGCCAGAGTTAGTTCACCCACACCAAACCGGGTTCACAGGGAACAGGTACTCCTACCATCACATGAGAACCCTCCTGAATGTGATCTGGGGAGCCTCGAATGGGTATGAGCCGGTCCATATATTATCTATGGACGCGGAAAAAGCATTTGACCGAGTCGAATGGCCATATCTAATGGAGGTCCTGGCCCCGTTTGGTCTGGGTGACGATTTTATTGAGCTGGTCCAATTAATGTATAATGCCCCTATGGCTAGGGTACTGGTTAATGGTACTCTCACAGATAGTTTTGGGTTGCAGAGAGGAACCAGGCAGGGATGCCCTTCATCTCCCCTCCTCTTTGCCCTGGAGGCCCTGGCCATTGCAATTAGGAAACACCCAGAGATAAAGGGAGTGCTGGGCCAATCAGGAAGAGCATAAAAGCTCCCTCTGTATGCTGATGACATGCTCCTGTATGTTACCAAACCAGATCAATCTGTGCCACCACTTCTCAGTCTAATAGACCAACTTTCTAAATTCTCAGGGTATAAACTGAACTTAAATAAGTCACAGGTGCTTAGAATAGGAGAGCGGGTTGGGAAAGGAGAATACGGACTGGGGATTTCGAGAGGTTAGTAACTTGTTTGTCTATCTGGGTATCAGAGGTGGTAAGAACATATAGGCCCTGTATGAGCTAAACTATACCCCTCTGATACGTACGGTTATAGCTGTTCTTGAGAGGTGGACTAAATTACCTATAACATGGTTAGGCAGAATAAATCTGCTTAAAATGAATGCCCAGCCCCGATTATTGTATGATATGCAGATGTTACATGTGGGGCTTACCAGAGCAGATATAAAGCATTTAGAAAGGGCATTTTCAGATTTCCCGTGGCAAGGTAAACGACCACGAGTGAGCCTCGCCCCTTTAAAAACTTCAATTGACAAAGGAGGCCAACAGTTCCCAGAACTTAAAAACTACCACCTTGCCCTACAATGCCGGTACTTACAGGATTGGGTGGGTAGACCGCCGGAGGCAGGTTGGCTGGACTTGGAAGAGAGAGGATGCCCCGGCCGAGTGACCTCTTACCTGTCAGGGAGAGGCTATATGGCATATATGGGCTTGCTTAAACCGAACCTCTGGTTCGGTTGGTATTGGAGGTCTGGGGACACCTGACCAGACGTGAGAGGGTGGAACAGGGGGAGACCTTGCTTCTTCCAGTTGCTGGGAACCCTTTCTTTATTCCGGGTTTGGCTGACCCGGGATTTAGGGAATGGTAGAAAAAAGGAGTAATGTGCCTAAGGGACTTGTACACTGGAGAGGGATTAGACACCTTCGACCATATCTGGGATAAGACGGGGCTAGGGCACCAACATTTTTACCGATACCTGCAGCTCCAAGCATACTGCAAATCTTTGGGGAGAAAGTATGGTACAGACTCTGCATGGGAACAACTGATACAGGCGAGTAGGTATAACCCCAAAGGTACTATATACAGAATAGTTAAGGCTGGTAGACAGATGCTTCCAAATATGACGCAAAAAAATAGACAACTCTGAGAAAGGGATATGGGAGTCCCCATTACAGAAGATACCTGGAAGGTGATGACCCAGCTACATCAGGGCATTCTGATTTACAATATGTATAAAGAATCTTTTTATAAATTTTATTCGTAAGTTATACTGCCCACCCCTCAGTGTTAATAAATTCAACCCCATGGTCTCTCCAATATGTCCCTGCTGCAGTGTAGGACTGGCCTCCTATTATCATTATTTCTGGTCCTGCCCTACTTTACAGGAATTTTGGAGGGAGGTGGTGACAGAGGTCCGGGCGCTTGCAAGTAGGGGACTCCCACAATTGCCTCTAGTAATACTGTTTGGAGTGGAGGAGATGGGTGAGGCTGATTGGGCCCCCCTGCCTAGACGGCTTAGGTTCATACTGGTGATGGCCAGACATTGCATTTTGAATACATGGGTGTCTGCAGTTAAACCCACCATACAACAATGGAAAACATTAGTACTGCAGGCCCTTACTTTAGAAAGGCTTACCTATGTAATGCAGGACAGAGGAGAACAATTTTATAACACCTGGTAACCATACCTTAATGCTCTAACACCTGCAGAGAGCCTGACACTGGCGGAAGGTTGGATATAGTGGGGGGGCGGGGGAGAGATAGTGGATGGTGCTAAGCTGAATGGAATCGAAATAACTTAATTTGATGCAAGTTACCCCTTTAATTATACAAATGATGTTCTTATTCTATAACCTGTAACATTAATAAAAAATTTTATATATAAGGAACTGGATCTCCTTGTACATAAATTAAACATTGTTTTAATCTGTCTGTGTATATTGTCATTGTCTTGCCAGAGTTGTCTGGCTTGTTCGTTTGTTTACTGGAAAAAATGAATAAACATATGATGCAAAATAAATAATTCTACTCCATACCAACTTAAAGCAGGAGAAAACTGGTCCTTCTTTTGATACTGATCTCTGTCAGTGTCCACCCTCATCCTGGCCCCCATATACAAGACAACATTTGTTCTGGAAAAAAAAAAAAAAATCTAAAACCTACATTAAAATGTTCCCATTCAACCATTAGCAGTAGTTTAGCACAAATGGACCAACTTGAAAGCTGGATAGCCCCCTCTCTAAATTGGATATGACTGGAATCTCAGAAACCTGGTAAATATAAATATCAGTGATGGGGAAGGCCTCATAAATGGCAACAGAGTTTTCAGGAGGGACAGGGTGGGTAAGGAGGGATAACTGTTTCCTGTTCTGGATAAACTTAAGGCAGTACAGTGCCCTCCTTAGCTAAAACCATGTGGCTCTATGCACTACTGGGGCATAGGGTTCACACCAAAGATATGTACCCTGCCTGCGCAGCTCCACACCCATGGATATATGCACGGTGGCCATATTCACGGCCACCGTGCAGCTCCTATATGCAGATCCACCCCCTATGTGCAGGTGCGTGAGGACTGTTTCATAGACCAGGTGCACATCCAATGGGATGCATGGTCCCGGTCTGCTACTGGATCCCTTGCACCCACAGGGCACAGATGGTGGCAGACACGCTGTGCGCCCGCGGCACAGGGACGGCGGGTGTTTGGTTGGCCACCCCCAGCCCTCCTTGTGGTCCCCATGGGCTGGGGTGGCTTGTTGAGGGTCTCTGCTGTGCCCAGATGTCTCTGTCACAGCCTTTGGCAGCCTCCTGGGTGCGCATCCCTTACAGCAGGGGGTTACCAGGCGTAACGCACATACCCTGAGCCCAGAACACCAAAACTTTGTGAATGTATGGTGTGCAGGCACGTCCCCTGCCTGCCCCAGTGCACTGCTGTCCACGTGGCCGGGGGATAGAAACATAGAATTTGACAGCAGATAAGGACCGCTTGGCCCACCCAGTCTGCCCATTTCCCTACCTAATGGATAAGTTGAAGATCCTAGCTAACCAAAAGCCTGCTTCCTCCAACCTCCACCCCCTAGAATTGCCTTATGTCTGTCCCAGGCATTCTTGAATTCCACCACTGTTTTTAACTCCACAACCTCCTCAGGAAGGCTGTTCCATGCATCCACAACCCCTCTCCGTGAAAAAATATTTCCTCACATTACCTCTGAGCCATCCACCCTCTAGCTTCAAATTGTGCTCCATTGTTCTTGCACACCTCTTTTTCTGAAAGATGAAAGGATCGGGTGGATACCTGTCCTGCGCCCCTAGTGAATGCCGCATGGGGTCTGCAGGGCCCCACTTCATGGCATTCAGACATACGTAGCTATGCCAGTGCACCCAGTTTACGCAGCACGCTGGCACAGTGAAGAGAGCCCATGGATTGTAAATTTTTTTTTTTTTTTTTTTAAATCGCTACATATAATGCTTGGTGCAGCAAAAATATTTACAGTTAGCTTTTTTTGTATTTTCACAGGCTGTTCAGACAAGGAGAGAGAAATACTCTATAAATTTGGTAAAACCATTCTGAAACATCAATGAATAGATCATTGTGGGTGAATTTAATACAACTGGTCACATAAACAGGTTGAATCATTCTGTAAATTATTTAAAGAATTTGGGGGGGAGGTGGCCCGCTGGCGCAGTGGTTGGATTTCTGCTTGTGACGCCAACAACCCAGGTTTGGAAATGGACCTGGGAGTCAGACGGCCGGCCAGGGGAGAAACTTTGAGCGTCCCATGACTGCTCGCCTTCTCCAGGGAGGGGAAGGTCTAAGCCTCAGTGTCCGCTGACCCCTGGCGGAGGCCAAAGGCACAGCAACACACTGGGCTCCACTGTGGGAGAGAGCGTGATTTACGTTGGCTTCAGCCTTGATGTCATGTGGCACATCACGCTCCCATGACGAAACTGGAAAACAGCCATTTGGTTGACCGGATGGCAATCGCCGGGTCCTCCTCCACCACAAGTGCCTATTAGGCTGCCTCTCCAGCTGCTCCCGTAGCCCCTATGCCTCGAAACATTGGAATCTCAGTCTCTCCTCCCCACAAGCCCCCCACAGGGCCGGGGACCCCCCGGCAAAGGGATACATCCGAGCTGACACAGGAATCGGGATTGGTGGTGGCGGGGAAGGCGCCTCGCTGAATCTGGGGCCATTGGTAGCCTGAAGAAGGAGTGGCTGGCTGGATGGCTAGGAAGGCTCAAAAAAAAAAAAAGAATTTGGGTTCTTAACTACCTCCACTTGTACCCACTATAAAACAAGGTACAAATCTAAACTGGACTGGTTGATTAGCCAGCTTGGAAACAAAGTTGTAAACTCAGGAACCCTCCAACATGATCTCAGAGATCATAGTCCTATTTTCTGTTGCTGGTCTCTGAGGGGGGAAAAAAAAACAAAAAACACAGGGTCCCAATACTAAGAAATGGGCAGCACTGCGTTTGCCCACTGCCCATGAACCTGAGGATGCTATATTCAGTCAGACAGCAAACCAGTGCTATCCAACTGAATATAGTGGCATGTCAGTGCAGGAACAGTGCCCCAAGACCCGAAAGCATCAGGAGCCCCACAGCACGATATTCAGCCATCACCATGAAAATTAGGCCAGTGGGCATGCAAGGAGCTAAGGGGCCATATGCATGGGAAGTGGGGACAGGTTTGTGCGCCTCCAGTGGCCAACCTCACCCACACCAATCCACATACCCATCAAAAGAGATATTTCCCTGGTGTCCAGCAGTCTCCTAATCTTTCGATCCTTAAACATGTCCCCATTGGTCTGTGGTACCCCTCATCCACCAATCCCCATTCCTGTAAAATTAAACAAAACCCTTGGTGGTTTGTGGTCCTCCCATCTTCCAATCCCAGTCCCTGTTAAAATAAACATGTCACTGGTGGTCTGTGTCCTCCCCCCCCCCCAGTCCATCAATCCCCTTCCCTGTAAAAATTAATCATTACCCTGGTGGTCCGTGGTCCCCCCCATCCTCCAATCCCCATACCCGTTAAAATAAATAAGTTTCTGGTGGTCCATGGTCCCCCAGTCCACTAAGCCACATCCACATAAAATTAAACATTACTGTGGTGGTCTGTGGTACCACCCCCCATCCTCCGATCCCCAGCCCCACTGAAATAACCCTAGTCCTTGGGTCCGGTGGTTTCCCCATCCTCTGATCCCTGATGTCATTGACAGAAAAGTATTCCCTGTTGTCCAGCAATCCCCCCAACCACTATTTAATATACATTATGCCCTGGCATCTAGTGGTCCCCTCCTGCCCTCTGATCCCCAGCCACGGTGGACAGAAACCCTTCCATGTTTCCAGTGACACCTGCCATCCTCCGATCGTTCATTATGGTTCCACAGAAGAAATCCTTGGTGTCTAGCGCCCCCCCCCCCAACACTGCCTGGACTGGGTACACCAACCTGCCACTCCTACACACTTTAATTCCAGACAATGCAGGAGCCCATACGGCAACCTGCACAGCCGTCTTCTCACCACCTCAGCTGGACACTGTATGTGATGACAGGGAGGGTGTGTCCTCTGCACTGTAAAGAGAGCATGCATACTGTCTACAATAGACAGTATGCACACTCCTATCACAGTACAGAGGATGTACACCCCCCTGTCATCGCAACAAGTGTAAAACAGATGAATTCCTCTTAAAAATATGAGGATAAGAAGGGATAAAGGGGTGAAAACACCAGCTATTTTGTCCAGGTTTGTTTTTTTTCCCCAACTTTATTTCCCTCCCATCACCCCTGGCTGGGGCCCCTTCAGTCGTACTACCTGTTCCCCTCCTACCTGAAATCCTCCCAACTGTATCTCGGTCCTTTGCACACCTGCAACATGATTCATGAAGCAATCCCTCCAGAATCCACCCCCTGGAGTGAGGCAGCCTTCTGCTCCTCAGCGCTTTTTTCCGGTGCTTCCACAGACGGAGGTGATGCCGAGACCAGGTCCACAGTGGGCAGGATCTGGTGCTGGAGGTGGGGGCAGGCGATGTCTATCCCCAGCCAACAGGTGTTTTCCCTGTTCTTAGAGAGCTCCCCCTAGGAGCACAGACGTGCAATGACGTCCAGTGTGGCTGGGCACGCTCCCAGCCTACAGACGTGCCAAGGCTCCTCCCCTTGTGTCAGCATGATCCCCACACTGTAGCACTCCCAACCTCCACTGGGAGCTGTTCACACTGGGGAGTCATCCACCCACCCTCCCCAGGAAAGGACAGCAGGAGAGGAGAGCTGCTCTCCTCCGAACGCTCAATCCTCTCCTTCCCCGCCGACCCCTGCCTACCCGAGCTCGCTCCTGAACCCGGGTCACCAGCGTGGCGCGAGGTGTGGCGTCCAGTGCCTCAACCCTCAGCGCCACTGGGCCAGCCCTATTTTGTCCAGGTTAAAAGTAAGAAACAATATATCGCTAAAATCAGAGTGGTGATCCATTACAGTTTCTGGAATACAAAACTGCCAGAAATATGAACCCTTAATCAGGAGCGCAAAAATTTCGTATTTTAAAAACATACTGCAGAAAAAGTTTAGGTATTTCACAGACACTTAACACGCATTTAATGAATTCTCAAAATATTAAAAATGGTGAACCATTAATAATGGAGGATGACAGCAAATTTATTAATGATCCCTGAAAAACTGCAGCAATGTTCAATAAAGGTTTTTGGTGATTTGTTATTTAATAGCCACACCCTCTGTGGTGACCCCTGATCCTGAAACCACTTCAGACCAATTTTCCAACCACCCAACATTTTATTTTGGTTTTCTTTCACTTGATCAGGCATTAAAATATGTAGAAAAGTCAAACCCTCATCCCTTATTGGACCGTGATTAACTAGATTTCAAGATTACTGAAACTAGCTGGGGAAATCATTACTGATCCAAGTCATTTAATCACCACTTTGTTATAGAGTTTTTCCCCAGGTTTGGAAGAAAAAATTACTCACCTTAGTAATGTTGTTTCTTCTAATGGAGTCTTGCTATATTATGACATATGCAGTATAACCCCAGGTTAGAACTGCTCCGGAGGTGAAAGAGTTAACTTTCCACGCAGGGCATGGAACCTTGAGTGCAAGCTCGTTGAACACTCTGTCTGTTGCAGCTCAAACTTAAACTGTCAGATCTTTACGAGCAAAACTCACTAAGGTTCTGTGTGGAAGTCAGAAACTACACTAGCCCACTGGCTACCAACTACAAAAACACATTTTGTTCTTGATCCCAAAATAAAGACTCAAGTCAGGGATTCAAGAAAGAAAAATAAACACAACACCTAAGCACCCTAAGAAAGGGTGAAAATAAAGTGGGCATCTATGAAGTGCCAACATTGCACTGTCCACCCACATCCAAAAGTAGAGGTTCTGAGAGGGCAGGCGGTGGGGGAGAGTCATAATGGCAAGACTCCATTAGAAGAAACAACATTACTAAAGTGAGTAATTTTTTCTTCAAACAACATGAAGTCTTGCTATATTATGACATATGCAGATTACACAGCAGTACCTCCATGGAGGAGGGACAGAACCTACTTAGGAAATAGGCTCTGAAGCACAGCTGTGCCAAATCGAGCATCACTCCTAGCCTGGATATCCAGGGAGTAATGCTTACTAAAAGTGTGAACTGTTTTCCAGGTAGCTGCTTGACATATCTCTAGGATAGGGATGTCCCTGGCAGCAGCCAGGGACACAGTTGTACCTCTGGTAGAGTGAGCCCTCAGGCCTGAGGGAGGAATCTTACCCAGTCTTTCATAGCAAAATTGGATACAAGAGACAATCCACCTGGCAATGGATCTTTTAGTGGCAGGTTTGCCTTTACCAACCTCACCATAAGTGAGGAACAATTGGAGGGATTCAAACCTATGACCCTTGGTATCTATACAGTAACTAAGGGCTCTTTTGACATCTAAACTGTGTAATCTCCTCTCCAGAGGAGTAATGGTCAGTGAAGTACACAGGAAGAGACATGGATTGATTAAGGTGAAGTCTGAAACCACCTTAGGCAAAAACTTTCTGTTAGTCCTGAGGACCACCTTATCTCTGTGAAAGGAGACAAAATCAGGCTCCACTGACAATGCTTGTAGCTCACTTATGTGCCTGGCAGAGGTGATGGCTACCAGAAACATAGTTTTCCAAGTCAAGTACTTAAGCTCTGCTGAAAACAATGGCTCAAAAGGGGGTTGCATAAGCTGGGCAATGCAAATATTAAGATCCCAAGCAGGGGCAGGGTCCCTGAACGGAGGGTTAGTGTGAAGCAACCCTTTAAAAAACTTGGAGAACACAGGGTGAGCTGAAAGAAAAAAATACTCACCTTAGTAATTGCTTTTCTTCTCATGGAGTCTTGCTATATTATAACAATAGCAGTCAGCCACTGCAGCTGAACTGCCCCGGAGAGGAAGGAGTTAACTCCAGAGGATATGGAGTTTTACAGCGCGAGGGCACTGTGCCAAAGCTCTATCTGGCCAGTTTCAAATGAAACTGTCAGATCTTTACGAAGCTAACACTAAGCAACAAGTCTGTGTGGAAAGCTCTACACTAGCCAAATGGCTACCTACTAGTAGTAATAACAATATAAACAACAATAGAAACACCAATAACCATAATAACAATGAATAACGGTATTATTATTATTAGTTTCCCCCCCTTGACAAGCACCATTAGGACCCCCCCTTCCCCCAAAGACTCAAGTCCAGGAAGGGGGCCAATATATTACCTAAACGAACAAGCTAGTTCCCTAACCCTAAAAGAAAGAGGGTAAAGGGGAAAAAACTACAATGGCATGACACAGTGCTTGCACTAATTTGCCACCCCTACCCAAGTAGAAGTTCTGAGAGGGGCAGGAGGGTGGGAACATATAACAAGACTCCATGAGAAGAAAAGCAATTACTAAGGTGAGTAATTTTTCTTCAAACACCATGAAGTCTTGCTATATTATAACAATAGCAGATTACACACCAGTACCTCCATGGAGGAGGGTCAGGACCTACTTAGGAAATAGGCTCAAGCACAGCTGTACTAAACCGAGCATCTCTCCTGGACCGGACATCCAGGGAATAATGCTTGTAAAGTGTGAACTGTCTTCCAGGTAGCAGCTTGACAAATTTCCAGAATAAACTCCAGCAGCCGCTAGAGACGCAGCTGTACCCCTGGTGGAGTGGGCCCTCAGTCCTGAGGGGGTTCTCTACCTAGTTTTTGGTAACAAAATTGGATACAAGAGACAATCCACCTTGCAACTGTCCTCTTAGTGGAGGTTTCCCTTGCCAACCTCGCCTACATAGTAAGGAAGAGTTGGAGGGATTCGAACCTGAGACCCTTGGTGCTCCAAATAGTAGCTTCACGGCTCTTGACATCCAAGCTGTGCAGTCTCCTCTCACCTGAGGAAGAATGCTCAGTGAAAATACTGGGAGAGAGATGGATTGGTTCAGGTGGAAATCTGAAACCACCTTAGGCAAAAACTTTCTATTAGTCCTGAGGACTACCTTATCTCTGTGGAAAGAAATAAAATCTTCTTCCACTGACAGGGCCTGTAATTCACTTATGCGTCTGGCAGAAGTGATAGCCACTAGGAAAACAGTTTTCCAAGTTAGATACTTGAGCTCTGCTGAGGACAGAGGCTCAAGGAGGTTGCATTAACTGAGCAATGCAAACATTCAGGTCGCAGGCAGGAGCTGGTCTCTAAAAGGGGTTAGTATGAAGTAACCCTTTAAAAACTTGAAAACACAGGGTGAGAAGAAGGAGGCAGGCTTCCTGCTGACACAAAAAGCAGAGACAGCTGCCAGATGAACCTTCAAGTAGCTGGCCTAAGGCCTAGGGAATTTAAATGGACCAAATAGTCCAATAAAATGGGAAGATCAGCGATTCTGGAATAATCTGCCTCTCAGAGCACCAGATGGAAAACCTCTTCCACTTAGAATTGTAAGGGTGGCTTCTAGTGGAAGGCTTCCTTGAAGCCTTTAAATACCAAAACACCTTGAGAAAGGTGCAAGTCAGCAATTCTAACTCCTCAAGAGCCATGCCTTGAGATGGAGGGATTTGAGGTCCGGATACCACACTCTCCCCTGTGCACAGGCCAGCAAGTCGTGGACTCTGGGCAGGCTCAGGGCAGGGTGGACTGTCAAGGACAGAAGCAGAGGGTACCAGGGCTGTCTGGCCCAATCTGGGGCAATCAGAATCACTTTGCAGGGTTGAGATCTGATTTTCACTAGTACCCTGAAAAGAAGAGGAAAGGGGGAAAGGCAACAGGAACTTCCTTTCCAGTCCAACAGAAAGGCGTCCAGGGGACTGAGCCCAGCACTGGAGGCCTGCAACAAAATAGAGGAAGTTGGTGGTTGTCTGGGGCTGCGAAAAGATCTATCTGAGGGTGCCCCATCTAGAAAGACAGACCCCAGCACCTGTGGATTCAGAGCCCATTAGTGATGATGGCCTGAGAAATTCTGCTGAGGGCATCCGCCAGGACATTGTCCTTCCCTGGGAGGTGAACTGCTATCAGGGAGGTGTTCAGGGAGTAGGCCAGAGACCACAACTTCATTGCTTCGGTGCACAAGGCTGATGACCGAGTGCCCCCTTGCTTGTTGATGTACCACATTGTGGTGGTGTTGTCTGTCCTGACTTGAACCACTTTGTTCTGGACAGAAACTGAAAATACCTGAAGAGCTAAAAAGACAGCTCTGAGTTCCAAAAGATTGATGTGGAGCAGAGATTCCTGAGGAGACCACACTCCTGGAGTGGACAGGTCGCTCAGGTGAGCCTCCCACCCTAACAGGGAGGCATCCGTGGTGAGGGAGTGGAAATGGGAATAAAGGAACCCTTGTTTTAGATTGCTTGGTCCTGCCACCAGTGGAGGGCCAGGATCAGAGTTTGAGTCACTGGGACCAATTTGGAAAGGGGTCCTTCGTTGAGACCAATAGGCCCTCAAATGGAACTGAATGTCCCTCATCTGGAATCTTGCTCTTGCACTACAGCTGTGGAAGCAGCCATGTGCCCCAGGAGTTGCAGAAAATGCCTTGCTGGTCGAGAGACTCTCAGGGTAAAGGAGGATGCCAGGGCAATGAGTCTGTCTACCCTTTTCCGAGGAAGAAATGCCCTGGCTAACCTTTGTGTTCAATTCTGCACCTATGAAAGTTAGGACCTGAACTGGTTCCAGAACTGACTTTGGTAAATTTAGCAGGAATCCCAGGAAGTGAGAAGCTGCTGGTGACTTGCAAGTGGATTACCTGATCTGGAGACTGACCCACAATGAGCCAGTCGTCCAGGTAGGGAAACACAGCAACCCTTGCCTTCTCAAGTGAGCCACTACCACAGCTAGACATTTTGTGAATACCCTTGGCGCAGAGGTAAGGCCGAAGGCATGCCCTGAACTGGTAGTGGCCTGAGGGCAGTTCGAACCTGAGGTACTTTCGGTGTGAGAAGGCCTGATCAGAACATGAAAATAGGCATCCTTGAGGTCCAGGGAAGCTAGCCAGTCCCTGGCTTAGAGAAGGCAATATCATTGCCAGAGTCAACATTTTGAACTTTGGTTTCAAAAGATGCTTGTTCAGGTACCTTAAATCTAGAATGGGCCGCCATTCTCCTGTCTTTTTTGGGGTAAGAAAGTATCTTGAATATAGTCCCTTGTCCTGATGGCAAGGAGGGACCCTTTCCACTGCTTTGCAGTCCAAAAGAGAAGAAACCTCTGCTTCCAAAGCAAGGGCTTCTGAAGGATTTGCAGGTGGAAAATGTCTGGCTCTCATCTTTGGAAACTGTTTGAAGCTGAGAACCAGACCCTGGCTTATTACCTCCAGAACCCATCTGTCCGAAGTTAAGGACAGCCAGTTCTGGCTGAAATAAGCCAACCTGCCCCCCACTGGTACAGGAGAATCGGCCCTGGGCACCCCATCAGGGTGCCTGCTTGGCAGCAGCCTTAGGCTGAGGGGAGGGGGATGGTTTACTTGTGCCTCGTCTACCCCTGCCTCTGAAGGAACCCCTTGCGAAAAAGCAGAGGAGGCTTGAAATTGGTAAAAAGGCCTGTGGAAAGGCCTGCCCCTACCTCTGGGAGCGTGCCTTTGTGGAGTGGCATGCCTCTCCTTAGCCTGGGCACTTTTGTAGGTAGTTCTGTATTCATCCATCTTTTTCATATAGTTTTCTGTTTGTTCCCCAAATAGAGAATTTCCACTACAGGAAAATCCATAGCCTTTGACTGAGTATCCTGGGACAGATTAGTGCATCTGAGCCATGCCAACCTCACGAAAGCTACAGAAGTGGCCATGACCCTAGAGGAGACATCATTAACATCAACAGCAGTATGAAATTGAACTTTAGAGGCTTCAATGCCATCAGCAGCCACCTGTTCCAACTCACTAGCCAGCTGGCCATGGGCCTGCTTGGCTAACTGCAATATTGTGTCCCATCTAGATTTCTGATATCTAGCCACAAGCCATATAATTTGCCTGCCTGAGTCACAAAGAAGCTGCCATATATTGTTTTTTCGCCATGGCATCAATCTTCCTGGAATCCTTATCAGGAGGATGTGAGGCCAGGGAATATTAGCCTTGTCACAGGCTGCAGCTTGTACCACACTACATGACTACACTGTTCAGTGAGGAAGTCTGTATCAGAGCCTGACAAAGTATACCTTCTGTCCATTTTTTTATCTACAGGAGGGACAGAATGAGGATTTTTAAAATCTTTGTTGTTTGCTTCCTAAATGACTTATGCAAAGGAATAGACAACCTCCTAGACTCTGGTATATCCATCATTTCTACATAATCAGGCTCCTCTTGCTCATCCACAGCCTCCTCTAAAGGAAGCTGGAGGGTTTCTGCAACCTTTTTGTAAAACATAAAATGAGAAGGGGACTCAGACAGAATAGGAGGAGATTCTAAAGGTCTGTCTGGAGAAATGTCCGGTTCAATGGGCACGTCCAGACCCTCCCAGCCACACATATATTGATCAAATTCCTCCTCCCCCTCCTGTGGTTCACAAAATTCCTCAACATCATACTCCTGAACCACTGGAACTGAACGAACCAACCTTTTACCAACTGTTGGTGGTTCGACAGGTCCCTGAGACAGTGACTGGACAATCTGAATGGCTTTAGCTATCTCTGCAGCAGTTGGAGAGACAATTTTGGACTCCAAACCTACTGATTTCTTTGTCTTTTTAACTGGGACTGGTTCATCTGAACCAGCCTTTCTTTTGCCCGAGGAAGTCTCGCCCTGGTCAGAGGGCACTCCCTCTGGTCCAGTGGGTGCTGGACCGGGCTGGCCATCCGGGTCAGCGGACTTTTTGGCCTCTCGTTTCCTGAGCCTGCCCAATCTCTTTTCCAGGGTGGCTGCAGGGAAATTTTTACACATCTGGCAGTCTGACAGGAGGTGGTCAGCCCCCAGACAATAGACACAAGTGGTGTGTGGGTCAGCCTTGGCAAAGGCTTCCCTACAGACATCACAGTGTTGAAACCCAGTGGGCCCGGTTTTTCTTTTGGGTTTCTCAGACATAATGCCAGCCTATCCAAAAACTTGCCCTTTTGATGGCAGTGCCAGGCAAGACACCTTTATCGGTTCCTAACCGTGTCACGGGTATTTGAAAACCTATTTAAAAACAGGTTTTTAGAACCGATAAGAACCGGAACCGCACTCTAAAACCCCAACCAAACACTTCAAAACGTTAAAATCAGCAAACCGATCGGTTCAAAACCAACCGATAATTGAATTTCCACACAGACTTTAAATTTGTACTTACGGTTTACCAGATAGAGCTTTTAACGAAATGCGGTAAAATATATACTTTTTGCCAGTTCAAATGAACCGAAAAATACTCGCTTGAACCGAGAATGAACCGAGCTGAAGGAGCTGATCTCCGGAGCGACTGTTCAGTGGAGCGGAGTAAAGAATCTGACAGTTTCATTTGAAACTGGCCAGATAGAGCTTTGGCACAGCGCCCTCGCGCTGTAGAACTCCAGATCCTCTGGCGTTAACTCCTTCCTCTCCGGGGCAGTTCAGCTGCAGTGGCTGACTGCTATTGTTATAATATAGCAAGACTTCATGGTGTTTGAAAAGGAAGAGGGCTTACCTGCTGATAAAAAGACAGACACAGCTGCCAAGTGCACTTTTAGGGTAGCTGGTCTTAGCCCCAAAGAATTCAAAAGACTTAAATAATCCAGAATCGTGGGCACGCCAGCCGATTCTGGGGAAATATGCTTACTAGCACACCATATGGAAAATCTTTTTCCATTTTGAATTATAAGTAGCCCTGGTGGAAGGCTTCCTAGAGGCCTTCAAGATATTCAATACGCCTTGGGAAAGGTGTAGGTCAGCAAACTCTAACTCTTCAAGAGCCATACCTTGAGATTGAGAGATTTGAGGTTCGGATACCAAACCCTCCCCTGGGCACAGGTTAACAGGTTGTGATTCCTGGGAAGACACAGGGGAAGGTGGACTGCTAAGGACATGAGGAGCGGGTACCAGGGCTGCCTGGCCCAATCTGGAGCAATCAGGATCATCCTGCAGGGTTGAGACCTGATTTTTACTAGCACCTTGAAAAGAAGAGGGAAGTGGGGAAAAGCATAGAGAAACTTCCCTTCCCAACTGAGTAGGAAGGCATCCAGAGGGACTGAGCCCAACACTGGGGGCCTGCAGCAAAAAAGGGGAAGTTGGTGATTGTCTGATGCTGCAAAGAGATCTATCTGAGGGGTGCCCCATCTGGCAAATACTACCTCCAGTACTAGGGGATCCAGTGCCCATTCGTGATGGCCCTGGGAAATCCTGCTGAGAGCATCCGCTAGGACATTGTCCTTGCCTGGAAGGTGAACTGCCTCAGAAGGATGGCTCAGGGAATAAGCCAGAGACTACAACTTCATTGCTTCGTGCACAAGGCCTGAGACCGACTGCCTCCTTGCTTGTTGATGTACCACATTGTAGTGGTATTGTCCGTTCTGACCTGAACAACCTTGTTCTGAACAGATGTGGAAAAACCTGGAGTGCTAGAAAAACTGCTCTGAGTTCCAACAAATTGATGTGGAGCAGAGATTCCTGAGGGGACCACAACCCCTGGGTAGAAAGGTCGCCCATGTGAGCTCCCCACCCCAAGAGGGATGCATCTGTACTAAGGGTCAAGGAATGAGACTGGAGAATGAAGGGAACTCCCTGTCTCAAATTGCTCTGGTCCTGCCACCACTGGAGGGCCTGGATCAGGGTTTGAGTCACTGGGATCAATTTGGTTAGAGGATCTGTCCTTTGAGACCAAAAGGCTCTCAAATGGAACTGAATGTCCCTCATCTGAAACCTTGCTCCCTGCACTACTGCCGTAGAAGCAGCCATGTGCCCCAGGAGCTGTAGAAAATGCCTTGCTGGTCGAGAGACCTGCAGGGTGAAAGAAGAGGCCAGAGAGACCAAAGTCCTTGCTCTTTCCAGAGGGAGGAAGGCTCTGGCTTCTTTTGTGTTCAGTTCTGCGCCTATGAAGGTAAGAAGCTGGACAGGCTCCAGAACTGACTTTGGAAGACTGAGAAGGAAACCTAAAGATGTAAGAAGTTGCTGAGTTACTTGTAGGTGTAGTTTGACCTGGTCTGGAGACTGGCCTACAATGAGTCAGTCCAGATAAGGAAAGATGGCAATCTTTTGCCTTCTTAAGTGAGCAACTACTACTGCCAGGCATTTTGTGAACACCCTCGGGGCCGAGGTGAGGCCGAAGGGCATTGCTCTGAACTGGTAATGGCCTGAGGGCAGTTCGAATCTGAGGTACTTTCGATGGGAGCTTCTGATGAGAACATGGAAGTAGGCATCCTTGAGGTCCAGGGAGGCTAACCAGTCCCCGGGCCTTAGAGAGGGTAAAATAATTCCCAGAGTCACCATTTTGAACTTTGATTTTAAAAGGTGCTTGTTCAGATACCTGAGATCCAGGATGGGCCGCCATTCACCTGTCTTTTTTCCGGTAAGGAAGTACCTGGAGTACAAACCTTTGCCCTGGTGTAGGGGTGGAACCCTTTCCACAGCTCTGAGAGTCAGGAGGGAAGAAACTTCTGTTTCTAGGGCAAGTGCCTCTGACGGATTTGCAGGTGGAAAGGACCTGGTTCTCATCTTCGGAAATTTTTTGAAGCTGAGAACCAGTCCCTGGCTTACTACTTCCAGGACCCACTTGTCTGATGTTACAGACCTCCAGTCCTGGACAAAGTAAGCCAGCCTGCCCCCTACCGGTAGTGGAGAATCGGCCCTGGCCACCCCATCAGGGAGCCTGTTTTGCAGGGGCTTTGGGTTGAGGGGTAGAAGCAGGCTTACTAGACCCCCTTCTGCCTCTTCCTCTAAAGAACCCCCTCTGGGCATAAGCAGAAGAGGAGGCCTGGGCTTGGTAAATAGGCCTATGAAAAGGCCTGCCCCTGACATGCTGCCTTTGAAGAGTGGCTTGCTTTCTTTGGCCTGTGCACTCCTATAGGTGGTCCTATACTCATCCATTTACTTCATATAATTCTCTGTCTGCTCCCCAAACAGAGAATTGCCCACAACAGGAAAATCCATAGCCTCAGACTGGGTATCCTGTGACAGGGCAGTACATCTGAGCCAGGCCATTCTGCGAAGAGACACAGATGTAGCCATGACTCTTGACGAAACATCATTAGAGTCTACTGCAGCATGAAACTGCACCTTGGATGCCTCAATACCATCCGCAGCCACCTGCTCCAGCTCCCTGGCAAGCTGGTCAGGGGCTTGTTTTGCTAGTGCCAGCACAGTATCCCATCTGGATTTCTGGTACCCAGCTGCATAAGCCATATAATTCGCCTGTCTGAGTCCTAAAGATGCTGCCATGTACTGTTTCTTTGCCATGGCATCCATCCTCCTGGAATCCTTTTCAGGAGGGTGAGAGGCTAGAGGAATATTAGCCTTGTCACAGGCTGCAGCCTGCACTACCCCCACGTGGCTGCATTGCTGAGAGAGGAACTCCGTATCAGAGCCTGATAATGTACACCTTTTGTCCATCCTTTTATCAACAGGAAGGATAGAGTGAGGAGTTTTTAGAATTTTTACTGTCTGTTTCCTAAAGGATTTGTACAAGGGAATAGACAGTCTCCTAGACTCTGGAATATCCATCATTTCTACATAATCAGGCTCTTCTTGGTCATCAACAGCTTCCTCAACAGGGAGTTGGAGAGTTTCAGCAACTTTCTTATAGAACATAAAATGAGAAGGGACTCAGATAGCCTGGGGGAACCCCTGAAGGTCTGTCTGGAGAGATGTCCGTTCAATGGGCACATCCAGACTTTCAAAATCACATTCACTCTCCTCATACCCCTCTTCCCTTCCTCCGGTTCACAAAATCCTCAAAATCATAATCTTGAACCGGTGGAACCGTCCGAACATGCGCTTCCCTGATGGTGTCGGTTCGGACGGAACCGGGAAAGAGACTGGACAATTTGAATAGTTTAGCTATTTCTCAGCGGCTGGAGAAAAAACTTTGGCTCCACACTAGCTGACTTTCTAGCCCTTTTAGTTGAAACCGCCTCAGAGCTGGCTTCTTCGCTTGCCCAAAGAAGTATCGCTCTGGTCAGAGGGCACTTCCTCAGGTTCGTTGGAACCGAACGGCTGGCCATCCGGGTCAGCGGACTTTTTGGCCTCCCTTTCCCTGAGCCTACCAACTCTCTTTTCCACGGTGGCAGCAGGAAAATTCTTACAAATCTGGCAGTCTGCATTGAGGTGGTCAAACCCCAGACAATATACACAGGTGGTGTGTGGGTCAGCCTTAGCAAAGGCTTTCCCACAGAGGCCACAGTGCTGAAACCCAGTGGGTCCGGTTTTTCTTTTGGGTTTCTCAGACATAGTGCTAGCCTAACCAAAACTTGCCCGTTAGTGGCAATCCACCAAGCAAGACTCTCTTATCGGTTCCCAACCGTGCCACAGGTCCTGGAAAAAAACATAATAAAATCCGTGTTTTTTTAGAACCGATAAGAACCGGGAACCGCACTCTAAAGGGCTAGAAAGTTAATTTAAAACCCATCTGATCGGTTCAAACCGAACCGAAAAAGACGTTTACAAGTTCCACACAGAAGAAAATAAAATAAGCCTATCTATTACTTACAATCCCACAGACAGAGCTTGAACCGACCGATTGCGGTTAATTTCGGTAAAATAAACCGAGAATTACACTTTTTAACCGACAAACGAACCGAGCAGCAGGAGAAATCTCCGGAGCGACTGTTCAGTGAGGCGGAGTAAAGAATCTGACAGTTTAAGTTTGAGCTACAACAGACAGAGTGTTCAACCGAGCTCACGCTCAAGGTTCCATGCCCTGCATGGAAAGTTAACTCTTTCACCTCCAGAGCAGACGCAGTTCTAACCTGGGGTTATACTGCATGTGTCATAATATAGCAAGACTTCATGTTGTTTGAAGCAAGCCTTAGCTCAGCCTGTTCACAAAACTGGTTCTAAAACATCTTACCAACGATAGGCTCATACCCCTTTTGATCCCACTTTCAAAAGTATCCGAACACAGTTTTTTATCGAACAGACTTCCTAACAAAATATATGTTCACTCTTGCACAACATAGTTTTCATCAACATCATAATAAAGAGACAACTTTGGTGAGGTTCACAAAGCACATCCATCAGGCCATAGATTCTGGTAATTATGCGGTTGGTGTATTTGTGAATCTCACAAAGGCATTCAGCCTAGTGGACCACAATTTAATTTTGCATTTTCTTTTCCAGTTGCATTTTTCCACCAAAGTGGTCTCCTGGTTTAGGAACAATATGAGTAACAGGGTCATTTGTCACTCCGCTGTTTTTTGTTTTGTTTTCTAGCCCCCATAAGGTTACAACGTGTTTTTAAGTTACTTGCTATCAAAGGTAGGCAGCAGAAATAGTGAACGAGATTTAAGAATTTGGGTGTGACCCTGGACAGCACCCTCTCTTCTGAGCCTCATACTGTAAATACACTTACAAAAACTGTACATCAGAGACTAGCCTTCTCCACAGGATTAAACATTGCTTAACTTGGGAGTCAAAGCAATTGTTGGTGGATGGCTTTTTGTTTTCTTTAGCTAGTCATTCTGTGTTACTCAACCATCAGAAAATTGGTGCTGTCCAGGGTAAGGGTCCTTTGTATTTATATCTGTAGATTTTTAACTTGGCTGCCTTACAGAACTCACCACTATCCTTTATATGCCTTGGCAGGCAGCCTCTCTTTTGAGGAGAGGCAAAAGTATAGAGCAGCAGTAGTTCTGCACAAAGTAGTTTTGTGTTAGCTTCCACTGAGTATCCAGGACCCGTTTCCCTCCTCCAGTAACTCACGGGAGATCACGTTTCGTGACCGCTAGACTTCTTTTTTTTTTTCTATATACACTGTATGCTCCTTACTGTCCCCAGCTGCCCCCTTCAGACCGACCCCCCCCCACCACGGTATCACCAGGAGTTACCTCTGCCTAGTCGCCAGGTGCGGAACCTGCAGGAGGTCGGTCGTCATCCACAGCGCCAGCAGTGTTTTTCCTCCTTTTTCTCCCATTCCCTGCACTGGGGTGCGCATGCAGGACGTGCGCACATAGAGGTGTACACATGTCTTACAGTTCCACTGCACCTTCCCTATGTCTGGCCCCACTGACCCACACTACCCTCCGGCCTCCACCAGGGGGTAGTCATTCGGCAGGAATGCCAGTCTCCCCTCCCCTGCCGACCCCCTGACAGCCTGTGCTCATACCTCTCAACTGTCCCTGATTTTCAGGGACGTCCCTGATTTTGCCTCACAATTTTACTCTGTCCCTCCTAAAATACGTGTTTCTGTGGCTAAACAGTGGAAATTATAAGAATAAAATAATATCAAGCATTAAAGTTACAGACTTGTTCTTCTTTAGAAAATGCATTCTGCACTAAGCCACATATTCTACCAACTTTCTGGGAAGATATCTCTAATTTTGAAGATGTGTCCCTGATTTTGGTCCTTTGTCCCTGATTTTTTTAAGCCTTGTCCCTGATTTGTGAGGCAGGAGGCTGAGAGGTATGCCTGTGCTCATTCCCGAACACGGGTCGCTGGCGTGGTGCGAGGTGTGGCGTCCAGTGTCTCAACCCTTAGCACCACCGGGCCGACTGACCACTAGACTTTTCATGTTCCTTTTAGGAAAACTGCATTAGGTTAGAGAGCCTTGGCTAGTACAATTCTGTCAATAACCACCTGCAAATCTATCACAAATGTTAAGCTGTTATTGTGTGATTTGTTACTTTCTCAATCAATCTGTAATAGTAAACAGTCTTAGTACTTTGGTATTGTATCGTATGTTATCTTAATGCAATTTGCACGTTCCTCGACTGGACATGTGTTAAAACAGGCAAATGTTCACTCTCACACGGAAATGGCCTGGACCTAAACACTTGTTCAGCTGTAGTAGAACCCACTACATTCAAAATGCATCCACAAGGCCTGAAAGGTGGACAGCGCTGCTCACACCACCAGTAGATACTGTGGCAACTGCGATCTCAGGGATGCAATTCCCCTAGAATCTGAACCTCAAGCAGTGGGCTCCCACCCCTATGAAGAACAATCCACAGATCCCTGAAGAGATGTGCAGGAAAGGAGAAATCCTCTGCAGAGATGTTGCTTCTGTCACAACAATGACCAGCTGCCACCCATACAAGGAGATCCTGTGACTGTGATGCTTGTGAGAAGTTATCAGTGAGCATCAATCAGGACTCCTCCTGGGAAGCCTTGCAAGAGGAACTGGAAAGTAGCCTGAAGCTCTCTATACTGCAGTCTTTATAGTGAGGCTTGCTGAAGCTTGACCGATTCAGACGTATTCCCTGCTTCCACTACCTCAGCGTCAGTCACTCTCCATGATCCGACGCAAGTCACAGGAGAAGAAGAAAAAATTACTCACCTTAGTAATGTTGTTTCTTCTAATGGAGTCTTGCTATATTATGACAATTAGCAGTTTGGTCCTCCTCTAGAACTGCCCCGGAGATGAAAGAGTTAACTCCATACAGGATGGAGTTCTGAGCGCGAGCTCGGTTTTCAAAGCTCTATCTGGGCAGTTTCAAACTGAAACTGTCAGATCTTTACGAAGCAAGAACTCACTAAGGGTCTGTATGGAAGCTGTAACATACACTAGCCTACTGGCTACCTAATAACAACAACAACAACAACACTGCTGGACCCTACCCAAAGACTCAAGTCAGGGAGCCAGCAAAAAATACCATTTAACAATAGAAACAACACTCTCCCAAAACCCCAAAAGGGAAGAAAATCCTGCAATGGCATAAACAGTGCCTGCACTAGGTTGCCCACCCCCTACCCAAGTAGAAGTTCTGAGAGGGGCAGGCTGGGTGGTCATAATATAGCAAGACTCCATTAGAAGAAACAACATTACTAAGGTGAGTAATTTTTTCTTCAAACAACATGAAGTCTTGCTATATTATGACATTAGCAGACTACACAGCAGTACCTCCATGGAGGAGGGACAGAACCTACTTAGGGAATAGGATCTGAAGCACAGCTGTGCAATCGAGCATCTCTCCTGGCCTGGATATCCAGGGAGTAATGCTTGGTGAAGGTGTGTACTGCTTTCCAGGTTGCAGCCTGACAAATTTCCAAAATAGGAATGTCTCTAGCAGCAGCTAGAGACGCGGCTGTACCTCTGGTAGAATGAGCCCTCAATCCAGAGGGGGGGTCTCAACCCAGTTTCTGGTAACAAAATTGGATACAAGAGACAATCCATCTAGCAATTGTCCTCTTAGTGGCAGGTTTCCCTTTGCCAACCTCACCATAGGTGAGAAGAAAAAATTACTCACCTTAGTAATTGCTTTTCTTCTCAGGAGTCTTGCTATATTATAACATTAGCAGTCAGCCACTGCAGCTGAACTGCCCCGGAGAGGAAGGAGTTAACTCCAGAGGATCTGGAGTTCTACAGCGCGAGGGGGCTGTGCCCAAAGCTCTATCTGGCAGTTTCAAATGAAACTGTCAGATCTTACAAGCTAACATCAAAGAACAGAAAGTCTGTGTGGAAAAACTACACTAGCCCATGGCTACCTACTAGTAGTAGTAACAACAATATAAACAACAAAGAACACCCAGAACCATAATAACAAAAATTGATGGTATTATGGTTCGTTTACCACCCTTGACAAGCACATTATGAACCTCCTTCCCCAAGACTCAAGTCCAGGAAGGGCAATATAAATAACCTAAATGAAAGCAACCAGATCCCTAACCCAAAGGAAAGAGGGTAAAGGGATAACTACAATGGCATGACACAGTGCTTGCACTAATTCGCCACCCTACCCAAGTAGAGGTTCTGAGAGGGGCAGGAGGGAGGGTGTATAATATAGCAAGACTCCATGAGAAGAAAAGCAATTACTAAGGTGAGTAATTTTTCTTCAAACACCATGAAGTCTTGCTATATTATAACATTAGCAGATTACACAGCAGTACCTCCATGGAGGAGGGTCAGAACCTACTTAGAAATAGGCTCTGAAGCACAGCTGTGCCAAACCGAAGCATCTCTCCTGGACTGGACATCCAGGGAATAATGCTTGTAAAGGTGTGAACTGTCTTCCAGGTAGCAGCTTGACAAATCTCCAGAATGGAATGTCCCTAGCAGCCGCTAGAGACGAGCTGTACCCCCAGGGAGGGCCCTCAATCCTGAGGGGGGTACTCTACCTAGCTTCTGATAACAGAATTGGGTACAAGAAACAATCCACCTTGCAATTGTTCTCTTAGTGGCAGGTTTTCCTTTACCAACCTCGCCATAGGTAAGAAACAGTTGGAGGATTCAACCTATGACCTCTGGTGCGCCTAAATAGTAGCTTAAGGCTCTTTTGACATCCAAGCTGTGCAGTCTCCTCTCACCTGAGGAAGAATGCTCAGTGAAAAATACTGGGAGAGAGATAGATTGATTCAGGTGGAAATCAGAAACCACCTTAGGCAAAACTTTCTATTAGTCCTAAGGACTACCTTATCTCTGTGGAAAGAGATAAAATCTTCTTCCACTGACAGGGCCTGTAACTCACTTATGCGCCTGGCAGAGGTGATAGCTACTAGGAAAACGGTTTTCCGTTAAATACTTGAGCTCTGCTGAAGACAGAGGCTCAAAGGGGTTGCATTAACTGAGCAATGCAAATATTCAGGTCCCAGGCGGAGCTGGTTCCCTAAAAGGAGGGTTAGTATGAAGTAACCCTTTAAAAACTTGGAGAACACAGGGTGAGAAGAAAGGGAGGCAGGCTTCCTGCTGACACAAAAGCAGAGACAGCTGCCAGATGAACCTTCAGGGTAGCTGGTCTAAGGCCTAGGGAATTCAGATGGACCAAATATTCCAGAAGAATGGGAAGATCAGCAGATTCTGGGATAATCTGCCTCTCAGAGCACCAGATGGAAAACCTCTTCCACTTAGAATTATAAGTGGCTTCTAGTGGAAGGCTTCCTAGAAGCCTTTAAAATATCCATGACACCTTGAGAAAGGTGCAAGTCAGCAAATTCTAGCTCCTCAAGAGCCAAGCCTTGAGGTGGAGGGATTTGAGGTCCGATACCACACTCTCCTTGTGCACAGGCCAGTAAGTCGTGGACTCTGGGTAGGCTCAGGGCAGGGTGGACTGCCAAGGACAGAAGCAGAGGGTACCAGGGCTGTCTGGCCCAATCTGGGGCAATCAGAATCACTCTGCAAAGTTGAGATCTGATTTTTACTAGTACCCTGAAAAGAAGAGGAAAGGGAGGAAAGGCATACAGGAACTTCCCTTTCCAGTCCAACAGAAAGGCGTCCAGAGGGACTGAGCCCAGTACTGGAGGCCTGCAACAGAAAAGAGGAAGTTGATGGTTGTCTGGGGCTGCGAAAAGATCTATCTGAGGAGTGCCCCATCTGGCAAAGACGGACCCCAGCACTTGTGGATTCAGAGCCCATTCGTGATGGCCCTGAGAAATTCTGCTGAGGGCGTCCGCCAGGACATTGTCCTTCCCTGGGAGGTGAACCGCTATCAGGGAGGTGTTCAGGGAGTAGGCCAGAGACCACAACTTCATTGCTTCGGTGCACAAGGCTGAAGACCGAGTGCCCCCTTGCTTGTTGATGTACCACATTGTGGTGGTATTGTCTGTCCTGACTTGAACCACTTTGTTCTGGACAGAATCTGAAAACACCCGAAGAGCTAAAAAGACAGCTCTGAGTTCCAACAGATTGATGTGGAGCAGAGATTCCTGAGGAGACCACACCCCCTGGGTGGCAAGATCGCCCAGGTGAGCCCCCCACCCTAACAGGGAGGCATCCGTGGTGAGGGTGAGGGAGTGAGAAATGGGAATGAAGGGAACCCCTGTCTTAAATTGCTCTGGACCTGCCACCAGTGGAGGGCTAGGATCAGAGTTTGAGTAACTGGAACCAGCTTGGTAAGGGGTCCTTCCTTTGAGACCAATAGGCCCTCAAATGGAACTGAATGTCCCTCATCTGGAATCTTGCTCCCTGCGAGACAGCTGTGGAAGCAGCCATGTGCCCAAGGAGTTGCAGAAAATGCCTTGCTGGTCGAGAGACCCGAGGGTAAAGGAGGATGCCAGGGCGATGAGTCTGTCCACCCTTTCCGAGGGAAGAAAAGCCCTGGCTAACCTTGTGTTCAATTTGCGCCTTATGAAAGTTAGGACCTGAACCGGTTACAGAACTGACTTTGGTAAGTTTAGCAGGAATCCCAGGGAAGTGAGAAGCTGCTGGGTGACTTGCAAATGGGTTTTCACCTGACCTGGAGACTGACCCACAATGAGCCAGTCGTCCAGGTAGGGAAACACAGCAACCCCTTGCCTTCTTAAGTGAGCCACTACTACAGCGAGACATTTTGTGAATACCCTTGGCGCAGAGGTCAGGCCGAAGGGCATTGCCCTGAACTGGTAGTGGCCTGAGGGCAGTTCGAACCTGAGGTACTTTCGGTGAGAAGGCCTGATCAGAACATGAAAATAGGCATCCTTGAGGTCCAGGGAAGCTAGCCAGTCCCCTGGCCTTAGGGAAGGCAATATCATTGCCAGAGTCAACATTTTGAACTTTGGTTTCAAAAGATGCTTGTTCAGGTACCTTAAATCTAGAATGGGCCTCCATTCTCCTGTCTTTTTTGGGGTAAGAAAGTATCTTGAATAAAGCCCCTTGCCCTGATGGCAAGGAGGAACCCTTTCCACTGCTTTGCAGTCCAGAAGAGAAGAAACCTCTGCTTCCAAAGCAAGGGCTTCTGAAGGATTTGTAGGTGGAAAATGTCTGGCCTCATCTTTGAAAGTGTTTGAAGTTGAGAACTAGACCCTGGCCTATTACCTCCAGAACCCATCTGTCCGTAGAGTTAGGGGACAGCCAGTTCGCTGAAATAGGCCAACCTGCCCCACTGGTACAGGAGAATGGCCCTGGGCACCCCATCAGGGTGCCTGCTTAGCAGCAGCCTTAGGCTGAGGGAGGGGACGGTCTCACTTGTGCCTTGCCTACCCTGCCTCTGAAGAAACCTCTGCAGACAGCAGAGGAGGCTTGAAATTGGTAAAAGGCCTGAAAAGGCCTGCCCTACCTCTGGGAGCATGCCTTTGTGGCATGGCATGCTTCTCCTTAGCCTGGGCACTTTTGTAGGTAGTTCTGTATTCATCCATCTTTTCATATAGTTTTCTGTTTGCTCCTCAAACAGAGAATTTCCCACTACAGGAAAATCCATAGCCTTTGACTGGGTATCTTGGGACAGATTAGTGCATCTGAGCCATGCCAACCCACGGAAAGCTACAGAAGTGGCCATGACCCTAGAGGAAACATCATTAACATCAACAGCAGTATGAAATTGAACTTTAGAGGCTTCAATGCCATCAGCAGCCACCTGTTCCAACTCACTAGCCAGCTGGCCATGGCCTGCTTGGCTAACTGCAATACTGTGTCCCACCTAGATTTCTGATATCTCAGCCACATAAGCCATATAATTTGCCTGCCTGAGTCCCAAAGAAGCTGCCATATACTGTTTCTTCGCCATGGCATCAATCTTCCTGGAATCCTTATCAGGAGGTGTGAGGCCAGAGGAATATTAGCCTTGTCACAGGCTGCAGCTTGAACCACACCTACATGACTACACTGTTCAGTAAGGAAGTCTGTATCCGAGCCTGACAAAGAATACCTTCTGTCCATTTTTTTATCTACAGGAGGGACAGAATGAGGATTTTTTAAAATCTTTGTTGTTTGCTTCCTAAATGACTTATGCAAAGGAATAGACAATCTCCTAGACTCTGGAATATCCATCATTTCCACATAATCAGGCTCCTCTTGCTCATCCACAGCCTCCTCTAAAGGAAGCTGGAGGGTTTCTGCAACCTTTTTGTAAAAAATAAAGAAAGAAGGGGACTCAGGCAGAATAGGAGGAGATTCTAAAGGTCTGTCTGGAGAAATGACCGGTTCAATGGGCACGTCCAGACCCCCCCAGCCACACATATATTGATCAAATTCCTCCTCCCCCTCCTGTGGTTCATAAAAATCCTCAACTTCAAAATCCTGAACCACTGGGACTGAACGAACCAACCTTTTACCAACTGTTGGTGGTTCTACAGATCCCTGAGACAGTGACTGGACAATCTGAATGGCTTTAGCTATCTCTGCAGCAGTTGGAGACACAATTTTGGACCCCAAACCTACTGATTTCCTTGTCTTTTACTGGACTGGTTCCCTGAACCAGCCTTCCTTTGCCCGAGGAAGTTTCCCTGGTCAGAGGGCACTCCCTCTGGTCCAGTGGGTACTGGACCGGCTGGCCATCCGGGTCAGCGGACTTTTGGCCTCTCGCCCCTGAGCCGCCCAATCTCTTTCCAGGGTGGCTGCAGGGAAATTTTTACACACCTGGCAGTCTGACAGGAGGTGGTCAGCCCCAGACACTAAACACAGTGGTGTGTGGGTCAGCCTTGGCAAAGGCCTCCCACAGACATCACAGTGTTGAAACCCAGTGGGCCCGGGTTTTTCTTTGGGTTTCTAGACATAATGCCAGCCTAACCAAAACTTGCCCTTTTGATGGCAGTGCCAGGTAAGACACCCTTATCGGTTCCTAACCGTTCACGGGTATTTGAAAAAACGTTATAATTCTGTTTTTTAGAACCGATAAGAACGGAACCGCACTCTAAAACCCACCGTGACACTTTCAAAATGTAGAAATAATCAAACCGATCGGTTCAAAACCGAACCGATAATTAATTTTCCACACAGACTTAAAATTTAGTACTTAGTGTTACCAGATAGAGCTTTAAAACCGAAATGTAAAATAATGACTTTGCCGTTCAAATGATCGAAAAATACTCGCTTGAACCGAGAATGAACCGAGCTGAAGGAGCTGATCCTGGAGCGACTGTTCAGTGAAGCGGAGTAAAGAATCTGACAGTTTCATTTGAAACTGCCAGATAGAGCTTTGGGCACAGCGCCCTCGCGCTGTAGAACTCCAGATCCTCTGGAGTTAACTCCTTCCTCTCCGGGGCAGTTCAGCTGCAGTGGCTGACTGCTAATGTTATAATATAGCAAGACTTCATGGTGTTTGAAACAGTTGATGGGATTCGAACCTGTGACCCTTGGTACGTTCTAAATAGTAACTCAATGCCCTCTTAACATCCAAACTGTGCAATCTTCTCTCACCAGAGGAAGAATGCTCAGTGAAAAATACTGGAAGGGAGATGGATTGGTTAAGATGGAAATCCGACACCACTTTAGGTAAAAACTTTCTGTTAGTCCTGAGGACTACCTTATCCCTGTGAAAAGAAATAAAATCATTTTCTACTGAAAGGGCTTGTAACTCACTTAGGCGTCTAGCAGAAGTGATGGCCACTAGAAATACAGTTTTCCAAGTTAAAAACTTAAGCTCTGTGGAAGACAGGGGTTCAAAGGGAGGTTGCATTAACTGGGCAATGCAAACATTAAGGTCCCAGGCAGGGGCTGGGTCACGAAAGGGTGGATTGGTATGGAGTAACCCCTTAAAAAACTTGGAAAATACAGGGTGAGCGGAAAGGGAGGAAGGCTTTCCTGCTGAAATAAAAGCAGAGACAGCTGCCAAATGAACTCTTAAGGTAGCTGGCCTGAGGCCCAAAGAATTAAGATGGACCATGTAGTCCAACAAAATGGGCAAATCAGCAGATTCTGGGGCAATATGCTTCCCAGAACATCAGATGGAGAACCTTTTCCACTTGGAATTATAAGTGGCTCTAGTGGAAGGCTTCCTAGAGGCCTTTAGGATGTCAAGGACACCTTGAGAAAGGTGCAAATCAGCAAATTCTAACTCCTCAAGAGCCAAGCTTTGAGGTTGAGGGATTTGAGGTTCAGATACCAGACTCTCCCCTGGGCACAGGTCAGCAGGTCGTGAATCCTGGGAAGACACAGGGGAAGGTGGACTGCCAGTGATAGGAGTGGGCACCAGGGTTGCCTGGCCCAGTCTGGTGCAATCAGAATCACCTTGCAAGGCTGGGATCTGATTTTTACTAACACCTTGAATAGGAGAGGGAAGGGGGGGGGAAGCATAAAGAAACTTCCCTTCCCAATCCAAGAGAAGGGCGTCCAGGGGGACTGAGCCCACCACTGGGGGCCTGCAACAGAACAGTGGAAGTTGGTGGTTGTCTGAGCTGCGAAGAGGTCTATCTGAGGGTGCCCCATCTGGCAAAACTGTCCCCAGCACTCGAGGATTCAGGGACCATTCGTGATGGCCCTGAGAAATCCTGCTAAGGGCATCCGCTAGGACATTGTCTTTCCTGGCAGGTGAACTGCTATCAGAGAGGTGTTCAGGGAGTAGGCCAGAGACCACAACTTCATTGCCTCGTGCACAAGGCCGACGACCGAGTGCCCTTGTTGTTGATGTACCACATTGTTGTGGTATTGTCTGTTCTGACCTGGACTACTTTGTTCTGGACAGATGCAGAAAATGCTTGAAGAGCTAAAAAGACAGCTCTGAGTTCCAGCAAATTGATGTGGAGCAGAGATTCCTGGGGGGACCACACTCCCTGGGTGAGAGGTCGCCAATGTGCTCCCCACCCAGGAGGAAGGCATCCGTAGTGAGGGTGAGGGGTGGGAGAGAATGAAGGGACCCCCAGTCTTAATTGCTCTGATCCTGCCACCACTGAAGGGCTAGGATCAGGGTTCAGGTCACTGGAATCAATTTGGTAAGGGGTCCTCCTTTGAGACCAATAGGCTCTCAAGTGAAACTGAATGTCTCTCATCTGGAATCTTGCTCCCTGCACCACGGCTGTGGAGGCAGCCATGTGCCCCAGGAGCTGCAAAAAGTGTCTTGCTGGTTGAGAGACCTGCAGAGTGAAAGAGGAGGCCAGGGCAATCAACTTCTCTACCCTTTCCAAGGGAAGGAAGGCCCTGGCCAGCTCTGTGTTCAATTCCGCACCTATGAAAGTGAGTACCTGAACTGGTTCTAGAACTGACTTTGGTAGATTTAGCAGGAATCCCAGGGAGGCGAGAAGCTGCTGGGTGACTTGTAAGTGGGATTTCACCTGTTCTGGAGACTGTCCTACAATGAGCCAGTCGTCCAGGTAAGGGAAAACAGCAATCCCTTGCCTCCTTAAATGAGCCACTGCCACGGCCAGACATTTTGTAAATACCCTTGGGGCAGAGGTAAGGCAAGGGCATTGCCCTGAACTGGTAGTGGCCTGAGGGCAGTTTGAACCTGAGGTACTTTCGGTGAGAAGGCCTGATGAGGACATGAAAATAAGCGTCCTTGAGGTCCAGGGAGGCTAACCAGTCCCCTGGCCTCAGGGAGGGTAAAATCATTACCAGAGTTAGCATTTTGAACTTTGGTTTCAAAAGGTGCTTGTTCAGATATCTTAGATGGGCCGCCATTCTCCTGTCTTTTTTGGGGTAAGGAAGTATCTGGAATACAGAACTTTGCCCTGGTGTAAGGGAGGAACCCTTTCTACTGCTCTGAAGGTTAACAGGGTAGAGACCTCTGCTTCCAGAGCAAGGGTCTCAAGGGGCTTGCAGGTGGAAAATGCCTGGCTCTCATCTTTGGGAATTTTTTGAAGCTGAGAACCAGGCCCTGGCTTACTACTTCCAGAACCCATTTGTCCGAAGTTAGGGACACCCAGTTCTGACTGAAGTAAGCCAACCTGCCCCCTACTGGTACAGGAGAATCGACCCTGGGCACCCCATCAGGGTGCCTGCTTGGCAGTTGCCTTAGGCTGAGGGGTGGGGACCGGTTTACCTGCGCCCCGTCTGCCTCTGCCTCTGAAAAAGCCCCTCTGAGCAAAAGCAGAGGAGGCTTGGAATTGATAAAAAGGCCTGTGGAAGGGCCTGCCCCTACCTCCAGTGTGTGCCTCTGGGGAGTGGCTTGCGGCTCCTGGCAAGCACACTTTGTAGGTAGTTCTGTATTCAGCCATCTTTTCATATAGTTCTCTTGTCTGCTCCCCAAACAGAGAATTCCCCACCACAGGAAAATCCATAGCCTTAGTCTGAGTGTCCTGTGACAGATTAGTACACCTGAGCCATGCCAACCTACGAAAGCTACAGAAGTGGCCATGACCCTTGAGGAAACATCATTAACATCCACAGCAGCATGAAATTGAACTTTAGAGGCTTCAATGCCATCAGCAGCCACCTGTTCTAATTCACTAGCCAGCTGGCCATGGGCCTGCTTGGCTAACTGCATAACTGTATCCCATCTATATTTCTGATATCTAGCCACATAAGCCATATAATTTGCCTGCCTGAGTCCCAGAGAGGCTGCCATATACTGCTTTTTGCCATGGCATCAATCTTCCTGGAATCCTTGTCAGGAGGATGTGAAGCCAGGGAATGTTAGCCTGTCACAGGCTGCAGCCTGCACTACTCCTACATGACTACACTGCTCAGAAAGGAAGTCTGTATCAGGACCTGATAGAGTATACCTCCTGTCCATCTTCTTATCGACAGGAGGCACAGAATTAGATTTTTCAAAATTTTTATTGTTTGCTTCCTAAATGACTTATGCAAAGGAATAGACAATCTCCTAGACTCTGGAATATCCATCATTTCAACATAATCAGGCTCCTCCTGCTCATCACTTCTTCTAAGGGAAGCTGGAGGGTTTCAGCAACTTTCTTATAAAACATAAAATGAGATGGGGACTCAGACAGCATAGGGGAGATTCTAAAGGTCTGTCTGGAGAGATGTCCGTTCAATGGGCACATCCAGACCCTCCCAGCCACATAGATACTGTTCATAATCCTCCTCCCCTCCTGTGGTTCATAAAATTCTCAACATCATACTCCTGAACCATCAGCCGGACGAACCAACCTTTGCCAACTAGTGGTGGTTCGGACGGCCCCTGAGACAGTGACTGGACAATTTGTATGGCTTTTGCTATTTCTGCAGCAGTTGGAGAGGAAATTTTGGACTCCAGACCTGCTGATTTTCTAGATTTTTTTTACTGGGGCTGGTTCCTCAGAACCAGCTTTTCTTTTGCCCGAGGAAGTATCGCCCTGGTCAGAGGGCACTCCCTCTGGTTCAGTTGGCACTGAACCGGGCTGGCCATCCGGGTCAGCGGACTTTTTGGCCTCTCGATCCCTGAGCCTGCCCAATCTTTTTTCCAGGGTGGCTGCAGGGAAATTTTTACATACCTGGCAGTCTGACTGGAGGTGGTCAAACCCCAGACAATAAACACATGTGGTGTGTGGGTCAGCCTTGGCAAAGGCTTCCCCACAAGCATCACAGTGTTGAAACCCAGTGGGCCCGGTTTTTCTTTTGGGTTTCTCAGACATAATGCCAGCCTAACCAAAAACTTGCCCTTTTAATGGCAGTGCCAGGCAAGACACCCTTATCGGTTCCTAACCGTGTCACGGGTATTTGAAAAAAACGTAATGAAATCCGTCTTTTTTAGAACTGATAAGAACCAGGAACCGCACTCTAAATATATTTTAAAATGTTTAAAATGAGTTTTAAAGCAAACCGATCGGTTCAAAACCGAACCGATAATGACAATTTCCACATAGACTAAAACCTTGTACTTACGGTTACCAGATAGCGCTTGAACCGAAATGTGGTAAAATAAAACACTGTTCTCGGTTAAATTTAACCGAGAATACTTAAAATGAACCGAGAAATGAACCGAGCTGAAGGAGAAATCTCCGGAGCGACTGTTCAGTGAGGCGGAGTAAATAATCTGACAGTTTCAGTTTGAAACTGCCCAGATAGAGCTTTGAAAACCGAGCTCGCGCTCAGAACTCCATCCTGTATGGAGTTAACTCTTTCATCTCCGGGGCAGTTCTAGAGGAGGACCAAACTGCTAATTGTCATAATATAGCAAGACTTCATGTTGTTTGAAACTTAGTCTAGCTGCCGTCCTGGAACAGATGCAGTAGTTGAAAAATCCAGCGCTCCTGACCTGAATATGGCCAGCTATAAACTATTAGGTGAGTGACTAATTTGGGAGTTGTCATTGTTGGGGGGGGTGGGACCCTTGGCATTTGGGTGGGTGAGCACCAGGGTTACCACCTGTCCCTATTTTCGCAGGACAGTCCTGATTTTGGGCAGCTGTGTCCTGCAAAAAACATGAAAAATACTACATGTCCCGAGTATGGCATTACAGTAGAAAAAAATATTTTCTGACTTTCCTTTAAATGCTGCAAAACAATATATCTGAACTAAAATATCTTAAAATGATAAGAAACACTAGAAACAGCTAAAAAGCTATGACACTTAGTCTTAGTTCTGATTATTTAGAGAAAACAAGTCTGTTGTATTGGTCCAGATTACATGTTGTCCTGCGAAAAATCATGTTTCAGTAAGAAGAAAAAATTACTCACCTTAGTAATGTTGTTTCTTCTAATGGAGTCTTGCTATATTATGACATATGCAGTATAACCCCAGATTAGAACTGCTCTGGAGGTGAAAGAGTTAACTTTCCATGCAGGGCATGGACTCTTGAGCGCGAGCTCAGTTGAACACTCTGTCTGTTGAAGCTCAAACTTAAACTGTCAGATCTTTACGAGCAAAAACTCACTAAGGTTCTGTGTGGAAGCCGAGAACCTACACTAGCCACTGGCTACTAACTACAAAAACACATTTTTGTTCTTGATCCCAAAACAAAGACTCAAGTCGGGGGATTCAAGAAAGAAAAAATAAGCATAACACCTAAGCATCCTAGAAAGGGTGAAAATAAAGTGGGCATCAATGAAGTGCCAACATTGCACTGCCCACACACATCCCAAAAATAGAGGGTCTGAGAGGGGCAGGCTGAGGGGGGGGAGGTCATAATATAGCAAGACTCTATTAGAAGAAACAACATTACTAAGGTGAGTAATTTTTTTCTTCAAAGAACATTAAGTCTTGCTATATTATGACATATGCAGACTACACAGCAGTACCTCCATGGAGGAGGGACAGAACCTACTTGGGAAATAGGCTCTGAAGCACAGCTGTGCCAAATCGAGCATCACTCCTAGCCTGGATATCCAGGGAGTAATGCTTAGTAAAAGTGTGAACTGTTTTCCAAGTAGCTGCTTGACATATCTCTAGGATAGGGATGTCCCTGGCAGCAGCCAGAGACGCAGCTGTACCTCTGGCAGAGTGAGCCCTCAGGCCTGAGGGAGGAACCTTACCCAGTTTTTCATAGTAGAGATGGATACAAGAGACAATCCACCTGGCAATGGATCTTTTAGTGGCAGGTTTCCCTTTACCAACCTCACCATAAGTGAGGAACAATTGGAGGGATTCGAACCTGTGACCCTTGGTACGTTCTATATAGTAACTAAGGGCTCTTTTGACATCTAAACTGTGCAATCTCCTCTCACCAGAGGAGGAATGGCCAGTTAAGTACACAGGAAGAGACATGGATTGATTAAGGTGAAAGTCTGAAACCACCTTAGGCAAAAACTTCCTGTTAGTCCTGAGGACCACCTTATCTCTATGGAAGGAGATAAAATCAGGCTCCACTGACAAAGCTTGTAGCTCACTTATGCGCCTGGCAGAGGTGATGGCTACCAGAAACAGTTTTCCAAGTCAAGTACTTAAGCTCTGCTGAGGACAATGGCTCAAAAGGGGGTTGCATAAGCTGAGCAATGCAAATATTAAGATCCCAAGCAGGGGCAGGGTCCCTGAACGGGGGGTTGGTGTGAAGCAACCCTTTAAAAAACTTGGAGAACACCGGATGAGCTGATAAAGAAGAGGGCTTACCTGCTGATAAGAAGACAGACACAGCTGCCAAGTGCACTTTTAGGGTAGCTGGTCTCAGCCCCAAGGAATTCAAATGTACCAAATAATCCAGGATCGTGGGCACGCCAGCAGATTCTGGGGAAATATGTTTACCAGCACACCATATGGAAAATCTCTTCCACTTTGAATTATAGGTAGCCCTGGTGGAAGGCTTCCTAGAGGCCTTCAATATATCCAATACACCTTGGGAAAGGTGTAGGTCAGTAAACTCTAACTCTTCAAGAGCCATGCCTTGAGATTGAGAGATTTGAAGTTCGGATACCAAACTCTCCCCTTGGTACAGGTTAACAGGTTGTGATTCCTGGGAAGACATAGGGGAGGGTGGACTGCTAAGGACATGAGGAGTGGGTACCAGGGCTGCCTGGCCCAATCTGGAGCAATCAGGATCATCTTGCAGGATTGAGATCCGATTCTGACTAGCACTTTGAAAAGAAGGGGAAGGGGGAAAAGCATAGAGAAACTTCCCTTCCCAACTGAGGAGGAAGGCATCCAGAGGGACTGAGCCCAACACTGGGGGCCTGCAGCAAAAAAGGGGAAGTTGGTGATTGTCTGGGGCTGCAAAGAGATCTATTTGCGGGGTGCCCCATCTGGCAAATACTACCTCCAGTACTAGGGGGTCCAGTGCCCATTCGTGATGGCCCTGGGAAATCCTGCTGAGAGCATCCGCTAGGACATTGTCCTTGCCTGGGAGGTGAACTGCCGTAAGGAAGGCGTTCAGAGAATAAGCCAGAGACCACAACTTCATTGCTTCGGTGCACAAGGCCGTAGACCGAGTGCCCCCTTGCTTGTTGATGTACCACATTGTAGTGGTATTGTCTGTTCTGACCTGAACAACCTTGTTCTGGACAGATGTGGAAAAAACCTGGAGTGCTAGAAAAACTGCTCTGAGTTCCAGCAAATTGATGTGGAGCAGAGATTCCTGAGGGGGCCACAGCCCTTGGGTGGAAAGGTCGCCCATGTGAGCTCCCCACCCCAAGAGGGATGCATCTGTAGTAAGGGTCAAGGAATGAGACTGGGGAGTGAAGGGAACCCCTGTCTCAGATTGTTCTGATCCTGCCACCACTGAAGGGCCTGGATCAGGGTTCGAGTCACTGGAATCAATTTGGTTAGGGATCTGTCCTTTGAGACCAAAAGGCTCGCAAATGGAACTGAATGTCCCTCATCTGAAATCTAGCTCCCTGAACTACTGCTGTAGAAGCAGCCATGTGCCCCAGGAGCTGTAGAAAATGCCTTGCTGGTCGAGAGACCTGCAGGGTGAAAGAAGAGGCCAGAGACACCAGTGTCCTTGCTCTTTCCAGAGGAAGGAAGACTCTGGCTTCTTTTGTGTTCAGTTCTCGCCTATGAAGGTAGAAGCTGACAGGCTCCAGAACTGACTTTAGATGAAGTAGTTTGACTGTTCTGGAGACAGGCCTACAATGAGCCAGTCGTCCAGATAAGGAAAGATGGCAATCTTTTGCCTTCTTAAATGAGCAACTGCTACTGCCAGGCATTTTGTGAACACCCTCGGGGCTGAGGTAAGGCCAAAGGGCACTGCTCTGAACTGGTAATGGCCTGAGGGCAGTTCGAATCTGAGGTACTTTCGGTGGGAGCTTCTGATGAGAACATGGAAGTAGGCATCCTTGAGGTCCAGGGAGGCTAGCCAGTCCCCTGGCCTTAGAGAGGGTAAAATAATCCCCAGGGTCACCATTTTGAACTTTGGTTTTAATAGGTGCTTGTTTGGATACCTGAGATCCAGGATGCGCCGCCATTCTCCTGTCTTTTTGGGGGTAAGGAAGCACCTGGAGTACAACCCTTTGCCCTGGTGCATGGGTGGAACCCTTTCCACGGCTCTGAGAGCCAGGAGGGAAGAAACTTCTGCTTCCAGAGCAAGTGCCTCTGATGGGTTTGCAGGTGAAAGACCTGGCTCTCATCTTCGGAAATTTTTGAAGCTGAGAACCAGTCCCTGGCTTACTACTTCCAGGACCTACTTGTCTGATGTTAAAGACTTCCAGTCCTGGACAAAGTAAGCCAGCCTGCCCCCTACCGGTAGTGGAGAATCGGCCCTGGCCACCCCATCAGGGAGCCTGTTTTGCAGGGGCTTTGGGTTGAGGGGTAGAAGCAGGCTTACTAGAACCCCTTCTGCCCCTTCCTCTAAAGTACCCCCTCTGGGCATAAACAGAAGAGGAGGCCTGGGCTTGGTGAAAAGGCCTGCCCCTGCCCCGACATGCTGCCTTTGAGGAGCGACTTGCCTTTCTTTGGCCTGTGCACTCCTATAGGTGGTCCTATACTCATCCATTTTCTTCATATAATTCTCTGTCTGCTCCCCAAACAAAATCCATAGCCTTAGACTGGGTATCCTGTGACAGTGCAGTACATCCGAGCCAGGCCATTCTGCAAAGAGACACAGATGTAGCCATGACTCTTGATGAAACATCATTAGAGTCTACTGCAGCCACCTGCTCCAGCTCCCTGGCAAGCTGGTCAGGGGCCTGTTTTGCTAGGGCCAGGACAGTATCCCACCTGGATTTCTGGTACCTAGCTGCATAAGCCATATAATTTGCCTGTCTGAGTCCCAAAGATGCTGCCATGTACTGTTTCTTTGCCATGGCATCCATCCTCCTGGAATCCTTTTCAGGAGGGTGAGAGGCTAGAGGAATATTAGCCTTGTCACAGGCTGCACCCTGCACTACCCCCACATGGCTGCACTGCTGGGATAGGAACTCCGTATCAGAGCCTGATAAAGCATACCTCTTGTCAATCCTTTTATCCACAGGGAGGATAGAATGAGGAGTTTTCAACATTTTTACTGTCTGTTTCCTAAAAGATTTGTGCAAGGGAATAGACAGTCTCCTAGACTCTGGGATATCCATCATTTCCACAAAATCAGGCTCTTCTTGATCATCAACAGCTTCCTCAACAGGGAGTTGCAGAGTCTCAGCAACTTTCTTGTAAAACAAAAAATGAGAAGGGGACTCAGATAGCCTGGGAGGGACACTCCTGAGGGTCTGTCTGGAGAGATGTCCGGTTTAATGGGCACATCCAGACTTTCAAAATCACACTCACCTCATGCCCCTCCCTTCCTCCGGTTCAAAAATCCTCAAAATCATAATCTTGAATCAGAACCCGTCCAACCGACGCTTCCCTAAAGGTGTCGGCCGAACGGAACTGGGTAAAGAGACTGGACAATTTGAATAGCTTTAGCTATTTCCTCAGCGGTTGGAGAAAGAACTTTTGGCCCCAAACTAGCTGACCTTCTAGTCCTTTTAGTTGGAACCAGCTCCTCAGAACTGGCTCTTCGTTTGCTCGAGGAAGTATCACCCTGGTCAGAGGGCACTCCCTCAGGTTCGGTTGGAACCGAACCGGGCTGGCCATCCGGGTCAGCGGACTTTTTGGCCTCCCTTTCCCTGAGCCTACCAACTCTCTTTTCCACGGTGGCAGCAGGAAAATTCTTACAAATCTGGCAGTCTGGCATTGAGGTGGTCAAACCCCAGACAATATACACAAGTGGTGTGGGTCAGCCTAGCAAAGGCTTCCCCACAGAGGCCACAGTGCTGAAACCCAGTGGGTCCGGTTTTCTTTGGGTTTCTCAGACACAGTGCCAGCCTAACCAAAACTTGCCCGTTAATGGCAATCCGCCAAGCAAGACTCTCTTATCGGTTCCCAACCGTGTCACGGGTCGTGGAAAAAAACGTAATAAAATCCATTTTTTTTAGAACTGATAAGAACCGGGAACCGCACTCTAAAGGACTAGAAAGTAATTTTAAACCCAATCTGATTGGTTCAAACTGAACCGAAAAGACGTTTACAAGTTCCACACAGAAGAATATAAACAAAAGCCTATCTATTACTTACAATACCACAGACAGAGCTTGAACCGACGATTGCGGTTAAATTTCGGTAAAATAAACCGAGAATTACACTTTAAAACCGACAAACGAACCAAGCAGCAGGAGGAATCTCCGGAGCGACTGTTCAGTGAGGCGGAGTAAAGAATCTGACAGTTTAAGTTTGAGCTTCAACAGACAGAGTGTTCAACCGAGCTCGTGCTCAAGATTCCATGCCCTGCATGGAAAGTTAACTCTTTCACCTCCGGAGCAGTTCTAACCTGGGGTTATACTGCATATGTCATAATATAGCAAGACTTCATGTTGTTTGAAATGTCCCACTTTGGGCTTCTTAAAAGGTGGTAATTCTGGTGAGCACGAGTTGGATTTCCCGGGTTGAGTCTGCAGCTGGGTTGGGAGTTTACCTCCTGTAACTATGAGCTGTTACATTGGCCTGGGGCTTTTTCTGGCCTGCGTTGCCTCCCTGGCTCTCTTGGGACTTGTGGAGCTTCCTTAGGCTCCTGTCCTCCCCTCCCTCTCACACTATTCCCAGTACCTAGGCCTGACAGTGCCTACAGTACAGTACAGGCTGTAATTCTGGGGCCGCGACGATCTCTCAATTTCAGCTGGTCCACCACACTTGGGCTCTTTAGCCTCTTGGAACTTCTCTTCACATCCGGACTTTGCTAATACCATGTACAATGGAACCCAAAAGCAAAATTCCTGCCAAGGAGAGATGTGGAAGGGCAAGGGTGGAGGCAGGTGCCACAAGTATAAACTGAGGAATAATACCACCCTGTTTTTGTTTTTTTCCGGAAGCCTCCCCTAATGCATGTTTCCCTTAGTCCCATAAGCAACAACATTCTTTAGGAGACTGCCACATGGACTTTTGTCTCCTAAAAGCTTGTGTAACTTGGAGGGAATGTTGGATACTCCCCAAACGGAGAGGTTGTGTTCTGAATCTGTTTATACTATTCTAGACTTGGAGTTGGCAAATTGTAATTTTTGCAGTGGGTTCACATTTCAGGTTATTGGTACTGAGGGCTGGGGGACATGGATGGGTTGGGGGGTATCACAGGGGATTTGGGGTGGCCGACATGGATTTAGAATGGACAAACCAGTTCCCATGTTTGAAATTGGAACAAGTGCTCAAATTCTTCTATATGCTTCAACTGCAGTCTGGGTGGGTTCCTTTGGTGGGTGCATTTGCCCCAGAATTACAACCTGTACTGTAGGCACTGTCAGGCCTAGGTAATCCAACCCATGCTCACCCACCCAAACTGCAGCTGAAGCATACAGAACAATTTAAGCACTTGTTCCAGCGCTGTTCACCTTTCAGGCCTTGAGGATGCATTTTGAATGTAGTGGGTTCTACTACAGCTAGACAAGTGTTTAGGTCCAGGTCCAGGTCATTTCCATGTGAGAGTGAACATGTGCCTGTTTCAACACGTGTCCAGTCAAGGAACGTGCAAATTACATTAAGATAACATACAATACAATACCAAAGTACTAATGAATTAGACCGCAGGACGATACTTTTGACCAGATTAGTGATTACTGGTTCTGGATTAGGGTGCTGGTTTGTCTATTTGAATAGCGGTCCTATGGGTAGGCATGGACAACTGGGACCCCTGGTTTACATGGGCCTATATACCCCTGGTTCATTTCTCCTGCTTGGGCTTGCTTCTTTCCTCTACATGCTGTTCAGTCTTCTGAACCCAGCTCCTCTCATTAGATATTTGGAGCTTTCCTAGATGGCCCAATACCCTGCCATTATTCATATTCAAAAGGAGAATTCATTAATTAAAAGTTTCTCCCAGTTCTCAGGGGGAGCGATCAGCCCCTTCAGCTATGTGATTGTAAGGGGGGGGGATTTTTTCCCCTCTTCTCTTTCACCGTCTCCTCTTCCTGGAAGAATGAGGGGGTAACTGTTTTCAGGTAATCTAGAGATTCCATTTCACTGCGGTTTATATTCTAGGCACAAGGGGACCTTTGGGGGCTTGATAAAGGAGTTATTTTAGTTTAATAATTCCTATACAGAGAACTGCAGTTGAAGCATACAGAACAATTTGAGCACTTGTTCCAATTTCAAACATGGGAACTCTGTCGATACTGCTTATTAGCAACCCAGTAAAGGAAGATATACTATCCAAAGTTACTCCCTTTAAGGTTAAGGACAGTACATAAAAGTTAGTGCCTTAGCAACTGAAGAAAGAAGAGGAGAGGAGGGAGGGAAGGGGGAGAGGGATAGCAGGGATGTAAGAAGAAGAGGGAACAGAGGGTCTTAAAGTGCCGGGAATATGAATAGTGAAATTACAGCTGGTCCTCTTCCCTGGAGGATACGGAGCCTGGGCGGTGAGTAGCTTAGCACTGAAGAGAAGTTATACTGGGCCACCTTTCTATGTCCAGTCATCTTATGTAAATACTGGTGGGGAGATGGGGCTCTGGGACAGGGCTTCTGGCCGGATTATGGCGCTACCACATTTGGGTTTCCTTTTTGTCTATTTGGTATTAGACATTATTATTTGAGATCCCGAGGTCCCTCAGGAGTTCTTAATCCCACAGGGGGTACATCTCCTGCCCTGCAAGGCTTCCTTGGCGTGGAATCTTTTCTTGGGGATCTTACAGGGGGATTATTAAACCCACCTCTGTCAAGGAAGTCATTACGTATACAGATTATAGATGTTTTTGTCGGGAATTTTGACCAATGAGTTCCCTTAGAGTTTTCAAGCTCCTTGTTGGAGCCTGTTTCGGGGAGGAGGGTAGGAATGAATAATCCTACTACAGCAGATATGGCCTATGTTTCCTTTTTCTTTCTAGTAAAAACAAAGATGCACACGCAGAATTTGTTATCCATTGGGATAATGTTTATTAGATGAAGTCACATGGAGGGTGGGACAGGAAAGCAGGGATCCCAGAGTGATCCATCTTTCTTCATGCCTGGCTTGCTGCTTCGGGACCTTCGGGGCAGCCGGGTGGAGAGAGGGGTCTTCAGAGCTCCTCCTTTGGTTGGGTTCTTAACTCTGTTTCATAGGAGAGATCCTCTCCTCTGTGGTAGCAGCACTTCCTTTCAGTGGGGTCATAATGGCATCTGAACCTGTTAAAATATTTTCACAGAACATAAAACGGTCTTAGTATTCCAATTAAAAAAAAAACGCGGTTTATGCAATATTTAAGAAATAATTGAGCAGATGTATATTTCATCCAGGAGATGCATCTCTCGGAGACTGAACATTCCAAACTCCAGTGGGGAAACAGGTTTAAAGGTTTCACCTCTTCCTACCCTAAAAGCAACAAACGAAGAACCGCTGTTCTTGCCCCCTAATACTACTCTTTAGAAGTATGTAAAACTTACATTGACCCACAGGGAATATACATAATATTTCAGGGCACATTGTTCTCTCAGGAGGTCACATTAGTTAATGTTCATTTGCCACCGCAGACATCAGTCCCAGTAGTTAGGACTTTAAGTAAAGTTATGGAATAATTGCAAGGCAAGTTAATCATGGGGGGAAATTTTAATATGACTTTCTCGGTTGACCTGTATACTACTAACCTGCTGTCTCACAGGACGACTAATGCCCTTCATTACCTATGGGGTAACTTCGACCAACTGGGTACTGAAGATGCCTGGTGCAGATTATTCCCTACACAAATGGCATATACATATTATTCAGGGAGGCATCACAGTTATTCTAGGCTTGATTATTTTTTTGCAACTTTGGTTCTGGACTTATCACTAGGTCCGCAAATATTATCTGAGCATCATTTTTTATTGTTAAAACTTGATCTGGGTAAAGTTAAACAGCAAACATTATGGCGGCTCAATACCTCTCTATTAAAAGACTCAGTTTCTTGCCTACGTGCAACAACGAGTTTCCCAGATATTACAAAATAATGCTGCTTTCCCGGTTTCAGTGGCTAGAATGTGGGATACTCTCAAAGCAGCAGTGCCGGGGGGGGACATAATTGCCTATGCAATCAACAAATAAATGCGCATTGGAAGCCAAGTATACGAATTTGAATCAACAACTCCAAGCATATCAATCGTTATACACGGGTGGGGACAGCGAGCTATAGTTCAAAATTCGGGAGACCCAAAAAGAAATAAAAAAACACTATGGATATTAATTTGCAACAAGCTATTCTTTATTTAAAACAAAATAACTACATGGGTGGGGCTAGGGGGTCATGTAAGTTAGCCTGTAAGATCAGAATGCGCAAAATAGCAGTAACAATTTTAAAGCTTAAACATCCAGTTACTAAGTTTTTGACATACAGAGATAGAGAATTAGGATTATTTTTCCTCATTACTGTCAAAAACTTTACTCAAGTGAGCCATTAGCAGGGCCAGAGGACAGGCAACTTTTTTTTTTTTGGCCCTTCTCACCTTGGAAGCCGCTCTCTTCTGGAGGGTTTTATGCTCACTCTGCCCGCCCCCAGTACCTCTTGGAGAGCAGTCAGATCCACCTCCATGCTGCCTCAGCCTACCCACCCCCGGCAGGGAGAAGGACGACCCCACATATCCCCCTCCTGTCCATTAGAGTGTGTGTCAGGCGATCTGAGTCGGTCTCCCACGAGAGCATGGTTATGGTGTCTGGGAGCTAGATCATCTGTTTATGCCTGCATCCACGAGTCCATTTTCCACTTTTTTTGTCCCCTCCCACAGGACGTTGGCATGCTAGGGGAGCCTAGGGGAGGCACACGTCATGATGTGCGAGCGCTTCGGCCCCCGACCCACGTCCCCCCTCTCTTCTTTCTGCAGTCTCGCTGCACCTCCACCTGTGGTCACCCAGGTGGCAGTAGAGCGGTGGGACATGCATCCCACCCCACCCGGAGGAGGAAAGCAGCCTCTGGGCGCTCAATCCTCCTCCTCCCGGCCGGCCCTCGAGCAGCCAGAGTCTGTTCCCGAACCCAGGTCGCTGGTGCCGTGAGCGGTAACCCTACTGCTGCACCGGCGGGCCGGCTAGGCAATGGTTTTTGATGCAATTGTGACTCCCTCACCTAACCTCCGACCAATGGAACGCTTGAGGCCCCTATTAGTGCCAACAAAGTACTTCATCATATTCATTTAGCTATGACCCAAAAGTGCCTGGGTCCAGATGGCTTTGTGGTAGAGGAAATTTAAAGAGTTACTTCTTCTGCAGCTGCTGCAGGTATTCAGGGAAGCTGCAGAGGGAGCTCCTCACCACCTTCTTGTGCGTATGCAGTTGTTGCAGCATTGCCCAAACCAGGCAAAGATGTTGCTGATCCTGCCTCCTATTGCCCAATTTCGATTTTGAATACAGATTATAAGATATACATGTCCATTTGGGCTAACAGATTGGAGTGCCTTTTGCCCTCTCTAATCCATCTGGATCAGGCTGGGTTTATCAGAAACCAGAACACACAAGCATACACTTACTCTTGCAGAATATATCCAGACTAGACAGATCCCCGCGGCACTATTCAGTCTGAATGCCGAGAAGGCATCTGACAGAGTGGCCTGGGATTTTCTCTGGGACACCCTGGCATGCTTCCAATTCCCATACATTTTTCTGGCTTGCCTTAAAAATATCTATTCACACCCACGGGCATACACACATATTAATGGAGCACTTTCAACCTCCATTAGGTGATAATTGGGGAACGCGACAGGGATGTCCACTTTTCCCCTCATTACATGGAAACTCTCCCCATAGCACTGCGACAAGAGTCACAGACTGAGAGAGTCACTTTGGGACAATCTGTTTACAAGGTTTCTTTATTTGCTGATGATATTCTTTTGTCAGTATTTTCCCCAGAAAAGTCTATCCCTGCAGCCTGGCAATATTACTGCAGTTTGAGAGACTGACTGATTTTAAACTGAATACATCTAAAACGGAAGTCCTTCTGTTAAATTTTACACCTTCAAAGAAATTAAAACAATGCTATCCTTTGAAATGGCCTTGCACTGTAATTAAATATTTGGGGATGTAGATCCCATCCCCAAAGGCATCAATAATGTAGATCTGGTCAACTTTGAACCTTTAACGGTGACTATTCATAGGGACCTAGCTAAATGGGGGAAATTATCTCTCACCTTTTCTCAACAGATAGATGTTATCCAGATGAAAGTTTTACCCTGTTTGTTATATCTTTTTCAGCCATTACCAGTTTTTCCAGCCAGATAGTATTTTACCTCATGGAATCGAATGATTTCAGCCTTCATATGGGGAGGTCAGCGACCACTTGCCTGTTTTTCCATATTACAATTATCCCTGACACAGGGCACGACAAATTTACCAAACCGGGAATTATATGCTATAGCTGCATTCCTCCTAATTATATTTTTATGGTTATTACCTAACTATGCTCCTTGAAATGCTATAGAATTTTCCCTTAATGACTTATTTACTTTAGATCCTGTACTACTTGGGAAAATACAGGTTACTCACCTGTAACAGGAGTTCTAGGAATGGTATATGTTGTTCATCCACACTCATTGGCAGTATCCTTGCCGCTTTAAATCTTGCCGGAAGGTCTTCAAGCTTGCTCCTCCCACCCACCCAGGTGGTATAACTCTCGGCTCCGCCCCATGACGCCAGATCTGGCCCGCTGGAAGCTCAGGTTGTGCGTCGAAGCCGGGAGGTCTGGTGGAGAGTGTGGATGAACAACATACACCATTCCTAGAACTCCTGTTACAGGTGAGTAACCTGTATTTCTAGGGACATGGATATGTTGTTCATCCACACTGTTTGGCAGACTCCTAGCAGTTCTCCGGGAGGAGGGAGGCAAGACGCACACCCCCAATACTTACTTGGGAAAGAGAGACTGGAGAACCGAGGCCCCAAAACCAGCATCCCGGCGTGACTCAAGGTCGATGTGGTAGTGGGTAATGAAGGTGTTTGCTGACTTCCAGGTAGCAGCCCTGCAGATTTCCTGGATAGGGACGTCCCTGGAAGCAGCCACCGTTGCAGCAGTATGGCGGGTAGAATGAGCTCTTATCCCTCTGGGAGGCTCCATGCCTCCTTATATGCCAACTTATAGCAGAGATCTATGCAGGAGGTTACCCACCTGCTTATCGTCCGCTTGGCTGCAGGTCTGCCAGATGCGGCTTCAGCGTAGGTGACAAACAGCTGGCGAACCTCTCCCCGAATTTCAGCCGTGCGCTCCTTATAATAAGCGAGCGCCCTTCTAGGGTCCAGAGTATGGAGCCTATATTCGGCCTCCGAGGTGTGATTGGGGTAGAACACCGCAGAGTCAACACCTGGTTAAGGTGAAACTCCGACACCACCTTCGGAAGGAATTTCGTGGGGGCGAGGACAACCTTGTCCCTGTGGAAGACCAGGTAAGGAGAGCTCGATGGAAAGCGCCTGAGCTCTCCCATCCTTCTGGCTGACGGATAGCCACCAAGAAGGCGGTCTTCCGACAGGTGAGAGAGCACACCTGTGCATAGGTTCGAATGGCTTGCCCATGAGCTTTGCCAGTACCAGCAGCAGTAGATCCCACGGAGGTGGGGGTTCCCGCAGACTGGAGGGAATGTGATCAAGGCCTTGAAAAAGCGCCAGACCACCTTCTCCTGCGCCACCGACTGCTTCCCGCCCGCGCCTGTAAGCAGAGATGGCTGCCAGGTGCACCCTTAGGGTCGCCGACCTAAGCCCTTGACTAGAAAGGACCATAAATAGTCCAAGATGCTTGCCAAGGAACAGGAGGAAGGGTCCAAGCCCTTGTTCCTGACACCAAATGGAAAACCTTTTCCATTTGAAGGCATAACATTTTCTGGTCGACTCCACGGACGCCTCAACTACATTGAGGACCTCGTGCGGAAAGACCCAAGACCTGGAACTCTAGCCGCTCAGGAACCAGGCCGTCAGGTGCAGGGATTGAAGGTCCGGATGGAACACCTTCCCTGATTGACTGAGAGCAGGTCCGGCGAGCTGGAAGCTGCCATGAGTCCTGGAGCTGAGACTGAGGAGATCTGGTACCAGAACTGGCAGGCCAGTCTGGGGCTATCAGAATCACCTGCGCCTTGTCCCTCCTCGCCTTGAGAAGCACCTTGTGGATCAAGGGAAATGGGGAAAGGCGTAAAGAGGCCCGGGGTCCATTGCCTCGAGAAGGCATCCCTGCAGCGAGCCCTGCTGAGGGGGCGGGCATGGAACAGACTCAGCTTCGCTTCCATGGAGGCAAACAGGTCCACCTGAGGTGTGCCCCAAAGGAGAACAGATGCTGTACTACCTCCGGCAGGAGAGACCACTGGGATGCAGCCCCTATCCGGCTCAGGGCATCGGCCAGGGTGTTGGAGGCCCTGCCACGTGAATGGCTAGGAGATCCGCTCCAGGCTGCGCACGAGTGACCAAATGCGGAGAGCTTCCTTGCATAGAAGCATGGAGCGGCCCGCCTGGCGGTTCAGATAGTACATGGTCGTGGTATTGTCCGCCTGGACTCGGACCACTTGACCCCGGAGGAACGAGCAAAGGCGGTGAGAGCTAGGCGGACCGCCGGAGCTCCAGCAGGTTGATGTGGCATCGGGACTCCCGCTGGGACCAGAGGCCATGAGCCCGGTGTTCCCCAGATGGGCACCCCAACCCATCAGAGAGGCATCGGTCGATAGAGAGACCGCCGCTCGGGCGGACGAACGGATGCCTCCTGCAAATGATCTGGAACGGTCCACCACTGGAGAGCTGCCCACATCCCCTGTGTCACCGGATACAAGCTGGTCCAAGGGATCGCAGCGCTAGGACCACTGGCTGGCCAGTCCCCACTGAAGGGACGATGTTCCAGCGGGCCCAACGGACCACGCTGGTGCAGGCCGCCATGAGACCCAGGAGGCGCAGGAAGTCCCGGGCAGGCGCAATTGCCCAACCAGAAATGATCGGGCAAAGGAGGAAAGAACTCGGCCCTGTCCGCCGAGCCGCTCTGGCTCAAGAGAGTCGAGCTGCGCCTGATGAATAGAATCACCTGCTTCGCTCGAGTTCGACTTGGCCTCGTGATAAGGAGGCCCAGTTGAGAGCAGACCTGGAGGGCCAGATCTCTGGACCACTCCGCCTCCTTCCTGGAGGGAGCTGCTATCAGCCAGTCGTCCAGGTAAGGGTACACCTGACCCTCGGGCCGCAGGAATGCTGTCACCACTGCCATGCATTTGGTGAAGACCCTGGGAGCTGGAGACAAGCCAAGGGCATGGCTTGGAACTCGAAGAGGGATCCTTCCGCCGAAGCGAAGGAATCTCTGTGAGACGGACGGATAGGGACGAAAAAACGCGTCCTGCAAGTCCAGAGAGCAGAACCACACGCCGCGTTCCAAGGATGGTATTATCTGAGCCAGAGTGACCATCCTGAAGGTTCGAGACCTTAGGAACTTGTTTAGGTCGTGTAGGTCGAGAATGGGGCGCCAGCCCCCCGTCCGTTTCGGAACCAGGAAGTACCTGGACACAAACCCTGGGTCTGAAGGAGGGTCCACCACCTCTCTTACCACCTCCTTCTGGAGGAGGAGAGCGATGTCGGCTCGACGAGCCGCCAGTGAGGCTGGGGATCCCGAAGCCCCCCGAGGGGCGACGGCTCTGAAGGGTGGTGCCTGCTCGAATTCCAGAGGCAGGCCTCTTCCCACCACCTCCAAGACCCACCTGTCCGTGGTAACAGCGGACCAGGCGGAACGAAGTGCTGGAGCCGCCTCACGGGGACCCAGGGGTAAGGTGATCGATGGGGCGACACCCTCAGCCTGTCACTGGGCAGGCTTGGAGGAGGGACCGCCGAGGACCTCCTGGGCCCTTTCCTCCCTGCCTCCTGTTAGAGGAAGCCGCGGCTTGGGTTTGGGATGCTAGGCCGAGCCTGCTGGCCCTGGCGTTGCTGGGCCGGGCGCTGGGGCACAGAAGGACGAAGGGCTTAGGCTGTGGTTTGGCGGCCTTTGTCCTTCTGAGCGAAGAGACCGAGTCCAAGGTGGCATTGGACTTCTCGATCCTCTGCAGGTGACCTTCCACCCCAGGGCCGAAGAGGTCAGTCCCCAAAAAGGGAACATCCGCCAACTTGTGCTGGGTATCCGAAGTAAAGGTGGATATCCTCAGCTAAGCCCGCCGACGCATAGCCACTGCGGCCGCCACCGATCTGGCACATGAGTCCCCTATATCCAAAGCAGTCTGGAGCTGCTGTTTGGCCACTGCCCTGCCCTGGTCCCGCACCTGCTTAACCGTAGTCTGCAGATCGGCGGGAAGATGAGGGATGACCTCATCCAGGGAGCCCAACAGGGCATGAGAAAAATGTGCCATGAGGACGGCCGAACTGGCCTGACGAAGGCCGAGAGAGGACGCAGCGTAGACTTTTCGCCCGACATAGTCCAATTTCTTGGACTCTTTGTCAGGAGGTTTGTCCACATCCCTGGCGCTGCGGGCGCTACTGAAAACGCTGTCGGTAACCAACCCTCAGCAGAGGGTGTTCAAAACCGACAAGGAACCGTAGGGACCCGATACTTCCTGGCCATCCTGGCCAAGGCGCAGGGCAGGAAGCAGGGCGCTGCCAAAGTTCCAGTGCTGGACCCACTATGGCCTCGCCACCGAAAGGCCTCCGTCGGAGAATCCCTCGTCCAGAATCTCCGTGAGGGGATACCTGCCTGCTTTGGAACGGGTTCGAGCTCCATCCCGTAGACTCCGAGATGAGCCAAGCAGTCCTAGGAAGGACGACGGGCTATCGTCCATTGACTGACCTCCTGAAGACTCCAAGTCCAGTCGCTTGGAGAAAAGGAGGAATCATCTTCGGATCCGAAGAGTCCTCAAGAGCTGCTCTGGCCTGAGCCACCCTTCACCTGCCGAGGTCGGTCGGGAGTGAGGGTAACTGACAGCCGATGGGTAGACCCCAGCCGACCGAGAATCTTGGTCGAGCCCCAATTGGTGGCTGTGGAGGCGGAGGTTCCACCGAATCGGTGGAGCAGCTGGTTTGGCCGAACAACCGCCTGGGTATAGGCCTCGGATAAGTCGAGGGGTTGTGTCGGCTGCTCCGTGACAGTTACTTAATGGCCGGGAAAGGCGACGGAGTCGGCTTATTCTCGCCAGGAGGAGTTGTTGAAACATAAGGTCTCCGCATCACGACGCACTTTACGCCAAGCCTCCCTCATCCGAGGAGGAGGACGAGGACGAGCGGGCGACGCCGCTTTCGCTAAGCCGGAGACCGAGACCGCCATGACGGTGGGATCGGGCTGACCGCGAAGAGGTCCGAGACCGAGACCGAGAGTCCCGGAATTTCCGAGGTCGGTGCGGAGGTGTCGGCCGAACCGCACTCTTCGGCTCGGATGGTCCATCCGAGGGCTCGGAACCGGAGGCACAGGCGAGCCCACGGGATCCTCAACTCCTCCCGGGGAACCGGGAGGGAATCTCGGGCTGCTAAAGGCGATACAGCCTGCTCAATGGGTCGAGAAAATCTCACTTCATCGGGTGGAGTCTCGTCAACTGACCTGACGGGGACACCGTGAGGCCAGTGGCCGGCCGAAGCGGTCGACTGAAGCCGACGGTCGGACGGCCCGAGAGAGGGACCTTCCCCCTCCCAAGAGCGCCGACGGAGGGACTCTACCCTGTCCTCTTTTGGACCGAGAATAAGGTCCAGCAGACGCAGGCCCTTCTCCTTAGTGGAGAGGGACAGACAAAGCTCCTAAAAGAAGCCGTGTAGGAAGAACCCAGAGAGAGCGGGATAAATGCACGCTTCCAGGAAGATACGGCCCGCTACCGCTTCCTTCTTCGAGGGCGACCATCCGCTCGAGCTGATCCGCCGAGCCCGCCGCCGCAGACACCGCCAACCGGGCCTCCTTGGACTTCACCGGAGGGAAACGCTTCTCGGGACGGCCCAGTTGCAATCGGGCAGCACGGTCTTCGAGGACGTAAGCCGAGAAAGATGAGCACAGGTCGCAAGCCTGCGGGTCGTGCTCAAGGCCTAAGCAGTAGACACCGTGGGTGTGGATCCGTCCGAGACATCTTCTGCCGCATGGGCATCTCCAAATCCGAGTCGATTTGTCCATCGCGAGCATAGGGATAGAAGACTGAAGTCTTTTGCAAAATTTTATTTTAAATCCGTAAACGGAGAAATAGGAACCAGTCACAAACGCAGAGCGTTAAGAGGGAACCTGAGCTTCCAAGCGGTAAGGAAGATCTGGCGTCATGGGACGGAGCTGAGTTATACCACCCGGGTGGGTGGGAGGAGCAAGCTTGAAGACCTTCCGGCAAGATTTAAAGCGGCAAGGATACTGCCAATGAGTGTGGATGAACAACATATCCATGTCCCTAGAAACAGGAAAATTCACCCTTGCCGAGTCATTTTTTTTAAATTTATGGCCAATTCGTTAAGGGTATGATACCAAATGCAGCGCCACTATAAATTTGGAACACATCTGGTACTTTTGGCGACCACAGCTGCAAAAAGGGAATCGGCGGCCAGTGCCACAGAAGAGGGCCGCATCCGTAGCAGGCTTTTTCAGTGGCCAGAGCCTCAATAAGAGAGATGGTGATCAGCACTGCAGAAGACTCCCCTCACTGGGGCCGATCAGGAGCGCTGAAAGGGTAGGGCGCTAAACTTGAACTATGCGACTGGGCTTTAAAAGCCCAGAGCCTAGCCTCAAACCAACAGACTGGCACTTTGGCCACAGCCACAACAAGAGAATCAGCGGCAGAGTGCCACAGAGGAGAGCTGAATCCATGGAAGAAGGTTTATTCAGCAGTCGGCACAACAATCAGGAGCACTGGCAGCATAAGGTGCGAAACTTGAACTGCATGACTGGGCTTTAAAAGCCCAGTGCCCAGCCACGAACCAAGAGACTGGTACTCGGCCAGCCGCAGCAAGGAATCGGCGGCGGTGCTGCTAGAGGAGGGGCTACATCCGTGGCAGAAGGTTTTTACCAGCCAGCGCCCAACAAGGAGTCGCGCCAGCGCTGCAGGGAGTGGCTCCCAACTGGGCCAATCAGAGTGCCGCAGCATAGGGCACAAACCTGAACTATGCAGCTGGGCTTTAAAAGCCCAGCCGACAGCCACAATCTAAAGAGAAAAAGGACCCCCAACCCGCCCCTCCTCAGACTTCTTTTTTTCATATGTAGTTTCTGGGTTTTTGTGAGCTCTCTCCCAGCCCCTACAACCATGTGTCCCTGACATAGAATACGCATGTGTGGAGGTACACACGTGCACGCCATTCAGGATGCTCCTCCCTTCCAGTCGTGCCATTAACCAACTGTGCTGGCACCGAACCTCCATTCAGTGACAGTGGGACTATGGGTGGACAACCCCACCCCTTACCTGGGAGAGGAGAGGCAACACTCGATTCTACTCCCACCCCCCCATGCCGGCACTCTGGCAACTCGAGGTCGTTCCTAAACCCAGGTCACCGGCGTAGTGCAAGGTGTGGCATCCAGCGCCTCAACCCTCAGTGCCACCAGCCAGCCTCCAACCTTTCTTAAATGCAAAATTCTGAAGGGAAGAGCATGGGGGCAAACAACTAGGTCAACAAAACTTAAAGGGACAGCAAAGTATTGGGAAAACTGTGAACTGCTCAACACAAATCCTGAAGGACAGCAAATTATTGTGGGAACTGTGACCTGCATACTGTGAACTGCTCAGTATTTAGGCAGTATTGGAAGGTGTTTAAGGGAATTTGGAATTATTCAAAATTTTAGCAGTACAGAAGGGTGTTTCAAAGTATAGAAGCGTGATTAAGTAATTTGCAGTAAGTTTCAAAGTACATAAGTGTGTTTAAGTATTTGGAAGTGTTTAGAAGTATACAAGTAACAGGCAATTGTTTTTTCTGTTGGTTTTTTTTCTTATTTTCTCCCCCCTGGATATTAATCCCCTACTCCCCTCCCTCTTCTCATCAACCCCCTCCTACTCCCCAGTGCCTTATTTAATCCCTGCCTTTCTTTCTTTCTCTTCAGTCCTCTATTGGAGATAGCGTCGGAAACGGCTCCCCCCAACAAGGGAGGATTAGGATACACTGGGGCACACAATCAGAAGAGCACCCTGCAAACCAAAAGAAAGTGTCTCGCCAGGTTTGAAATATTGGGGCTCCATGGCTGCATTCAGAGTGCACCACGGCGGCTTCTCCTGCTCCTGAGGCTGCGAATCTGCAGCGGAGACTCCCCGCCACCCCCCACCACCACCACCACACTTGGCGGGCTGTTCCTTTTATAGGCTCTGTGAGCCAATCACCCTTCTCCATCTGCAGCTTATCAGAAGCTGCCACTAGAGGCTCCACTAATTTTGCTAAAACTAATCTCGGGGACTGAGCTCCAGTTATTCAATACTGGCCCAGCTTTAGTCAAACATGGTAGCACAAAAGAATAAAATAGGAAATCCCACTTCCTTATTTTTTTGTGTCTGCTTCGCTCCTTTTTATCACCAAAATGACAACCCCTGGACCGGTGTACCCCCGCACTCACCCTGCTCACTTCCACATGACCAAATTGAAGCTCCATTCCGGTCTACCTTACAGAACCTCCATCCTGGTTTCTCTGTACATCTTGTCTCTTGCATGGGTTGACAGGCTTATGTGCCTTCCCTGGACTGGGTAACCTGATCCGAGTCACCACAACCACTCCCCTCCTTTCATTCCGAGTTACCCAGCCGTACAGAGTATACAACCACTCTCTGTGTTCCATATACTCACAAAAAAGGGTGCCTGCTACCTGGCCCTTCACTACCATGCAAAGCACTACAGAGGGCGGTCAGCTCCCCCATCCCCTAAAGCTCTACTACTTCTCTCTTTCCTCCTGCTTCTAGCAGTGACATCGAGCTTAACCCTGGCCCTCCAAAAGCCAACATCACTCTCGGCTCCCCCCCATGACACATATTGGGCTTCTTCCAAGGGCCTAAAAATTGCCCACATGCAGCCTCCGCCCAAAAATACAGAAGGTTCAGGGTTGGTTGTCTCTCTACAACCCAGATGTACTGGCTGTGTCTGAAACACAGCTAAAGCCTCACACCCAATCCCACGAGGTGGCAATGCCTGGTTACACCTCATTCCGTCAGGACCAGGTGGGCAAAAAAGGGGGTGAAGTCCTCATCTATACAAGGGACTCCCTTGATGCAGCCCTTGCCCACCTGCCTGGTACTGATCACTCTGAAAGTGAATCTGTCTTCATTAAAATTACCCTAGGCAACACAAAACACCTCATGATCGACTGTCTCTACCACCATCCGAAGGTGGCCCTACATGCATTGGAAACCATCACCAATGCACTTACTGACATGATATCCTCAGAACTCCTGATCCTGGGGGACTTCAATCTCAACTGGGCACAGGAAATGGAGCAGACTCTCGGGGCCCTATTACTGGATACTAACCTAGAGCAAATCTCCGAAAAGACCAGGGCCAACTACAAAACAGGGAACCACACTACCCTCGACTGGGCTCTGGTGTCTCACCTCTCCAATATTCAGATTGCTGGTATTATGGTAGATGCTCTTAGTGACCACTCACCCATCTTCTACATCTGGAAAAATCGTTCTCCCAGGGACCCTCCTAGGATACTCTCTACCAGAGACCATTCAACATTCTGAGGATGCCTTCAATGCCTACCTTGGCAACCTTCATTGGTCACCGATACGGGACCTCCCTACTCTTGACGTTGCACTGGAATTCTTCCAGTACTACTCCACCTCTGCTGCCAACCTATTCACCCCACTTAGAAAGTTCCGTGCAAAAGGCAGCTGCCATAGATGGATCACCACAGATCTCAAATCTCTGGTGGTGAACCGGGACAAGGCATGGAAGCGGTACAAACTTTCTGCCCTGCCATCAGACCTTGTGGCCCATGAAAAACTAAGGAATGAGTGCAAGCATACCGCTAAGATGGCAAAGAGAGAGTAGGTCAAGCTTCTCCAGCAAACCACTCTTGCCAACCCTCAGTCCTTCTGGTCCCACATCAATGATCTCCTAAAAGGGAACAAGTACCCCAACCCGGGCCCTATTGAGATCAATGCCTTATGTCTAATGACTGCCATGAAATTGCTGCCACCTTTAACAGTTACTTCACCAACCTGGATGGCTATAAGACCAAACTTACTCCTTCCTCTTCAATGCCCCCATGCTCTGTGGCACCTTGCCCTGCACGGCCTCTCTTCCACCTGCGATTAGTTAAAGTCAAAGAGGTCCTCTCACTCTTAACGACCAACAAAGTCAAAGGCTCGGGAGGACCCGATGGCATCTGCCCTAAAATGCTAAAGGCGGCTGCTCCAGCCATTGCTCTACCTATCGCATGGCTAATCAACAGATCCCTGCTTGAAGGCACAGTACCCAGTACCTGGAAATGGGCTGTTACTTCTATCCCCAAAGGGGGTTCAATGGAATCCATCGGTAACTACAGGCCGATCTCACTTCTCAGTACCCTGGCCAAAATTCAGGAAAGGCTAGTGTGCTGCCAACTCCGTGACTATCTTGAGGCCAACCAATTACTAGCCCCCACTCAGCATGGCTTTAGGCACAAACCATGGCACTAATACTGCTCTCATAAAATTCACAGTTGACATACTAGGGGCCATGGACAAAGGACTCCCTACAGGAGCTGTCTTTATTGATCTTACAAAGGTCTTTGACCTAGTAGACCACAAACTCCTGCTATCCAAACTGGCTTCCTTTGGCCTGGACCAGCATTCCATTTCTTGGTTCACCTGCTACCTGTCTGGTCGCTCCCAACAGGTCAGGTGGAGGAGAGCTACCGCAGATCCACTCCCCCTAAATAAGGGTGTGCCTCAGGGTTCCATCCTTGGCCCCTCCTCGTCTCACTATTTATTAACAACCTTAATTCCCACTGTGGTGGCAGTTCTGTAGTTCAATATGCAGATGATGCTATAATCTATGGGTCCCCAAGTAATCCATCTGATCTGGGACACCTTCTACAAGCTGACTTTGCCAATTCAGAGTCCTGGTTTACAGAGAATAAGCTGGTTTTAAACACCAGAAAAACCAAGGCAATGCTACTTAGACAAAGAAACCTTGGCCCAGAGAGAAGTGCCTTACTTCCACTGACTTCTACGTCAGGCAGCCGTACTGAGGTAGTGAAGTCCCTCAAATACCTGGGTTTAACCCTGGATCAGAGGTTCACCCTCAAGTCTCATACAGACCAGGTAACCAAAACGGTGCACTGCAAATTGGGTCTCCTACACCGCCTGAATGACCAGCTCATCCCCGATTCTATTGCCAACAGTCTCCTCCTTCCTACACTTACCTTTGCTGCCCCTATACTTCAGGGACTTGCCAAACAAGAGATGAACAGGATGCAAGTTCTCTACAACAAAGTAGCCCGGTTTGCGTCTCAGTCTCACAAAAGACGGCACCACTGCAACACCCTTGCCTCTCTACAATGGCTCTCCCTTGATGGTCACCTTCAGTACCCCCTGCCTTGCCACGCCTACAGATTCCTACACTGCAAACCTCCAAAGAGCCTGTCCAGCATCCTGGATCACAAGCGCTCAGTACGTACCCTAAGAACCTCAGGGCATAACCTCCTAGATAAACCTAAGGTTCGAACTACTGTTGGCAGCAAGTCCTTTGCCATTTCGGTCCCTGCCCTTTGAAATAAGTTTCCCCTCCTTCAGGAAGCCCCCGCTATTGGAACTTTCCACAAGGGACTCCGTGCTCACCTACTAGATGTCAGCATCTGCTCCTGTCAATGATTGGACATTACCAATCTCAAATACTAGACCTATCTTATCTGAGCTAATCACTGCTGTACTACCTATGACCTTCGCTGTTACCATATACTCTTAGGTAATTCATCCTCCCCTGAGTGAAGCACTGTTACCCTTGACTTTACTGTAACTGTCATCACATGTAACTAACTTTGGCACAATGTCAGCACTGTTTATTCATGATGTACTATGTTCCTGCTCCATTATTGTACTTGTATCTTTCTGTAACTAATTCCGGGTTGCCCCTGAAAAAGGGACCTTCGGGGCTCAGTGGGCCTACCCAGTTACCAAAATTAAATAAATAAATAAATAAAATAATAACAGACCTGTCAGTCTCACTTCCATAGTGGGAAAACGTATGGAAGGAATCTTAAAGGAGAGATGGTAACCTTCCTGGAGGTCAATGGGCAGCAGCATCAGTTTGTTTCTGGGAGATCATGCCAGACCAACCTAATAGAATACCACGACTGCGTCACAAGACAGTTGGACAAGGGCCATGCAGTGGATGTCCTATATTTGGATTTCAGCAAGGCCTTTACATACTAACATACTAAAATGCCAGCAGAATAGGCTTAAGTCTTTCGTGTCTGCTCGTTTGGTCAGCCCCCACCCTGGGAGCTGACCTTGCTGCCCCCCATTCGCTCTCTGGCTTCTCCCTTCCCAGTCCCAGATATTTTCGCTGCATTGGATTTTGCTTCCAGAACCCTTCCCCTGTACCTAATCCATCCCCTCTTGAACCCCTCCACTGTGTCTGCCTCCGCCAGCCCCCTGGGCACCGCATTCCATGGCTCCACCACCCTCTCAGTGAAGTAACACCTCCTCCTTTCTCCCCTCAATCTCCCCCCCTCCAGCTTCCACCCATGCCCTCTAGTTACCCCCCCTTCCTTGGAGCACCCTGACTGCTCCTCCCCTATTTACCCCCTTCATGTACCTGAAGACCTCTATCATGTCCCCCCGGTCCCTTCTCTTCCAATGTGTACATATTTAGCTCTTCGAGCCTCTCCCCATAGGTCCTGTCCCCAAGCCCCAGATCATTTTGGTTGCCCTCCTCTGGACCCTCTCCAGGAGTTCAATGTCCCTCTTTAAATGTGGCCTCCAAAACTGCACATAGTACTCTAGGTGCGGCCTCACCAAGCAGTTACACAGTGGGAGTATCACTTCCCTCCTTCTAGAGGTGACCCCCCCAGTGATGCATCCCAGCATCCTGTTGGCCTTTGCCGCTGCCCTCCTACAAGTCTCAGAGTTGTTCATCTTGACATCCACCACCACCCACAGGTCCTTCTCAGCCGTCAAGACTTGTAGCATTTCCTTCCCCAGGGTGTACACTTGGCCCGGGTTTCTGGCTCCCAGGTGCAGTACCTTGTATTTCCCCTGCATTGAACCTCAGCTTCCACTTTCTAGACCACCTTTCCAGAGCCTCCAGGTCCCTCTGTAGGGCCACCCTCCCTTCCTCCCAATCCACCACCGCCCCCAGTTTTGAGTCATCCGCAAAGAGACTCGTCTCACTCCTGATACTCTTCCTTATGTCAGAGATGTAGGCATTGAACAGAAGGGGCCCAAGGACTGATCCCTGAGGGAACCCCACTAATAGCCCTCCTTGGGATGAGACTATCCCACCAACCACGACCCTCTGGGTCCGGCCCTGCAGCCAACTTCTTATCCATCTGATCATCTGGTTCCCCACCCCCATTTCTCCCAGCTTATTCAACAGGCCCCCGTGAGGAACAGAGTCAAATGCCTTGCTGAAGTCAAGAAAGAGGACGTCCACTGGTCTACCCAGGTCCAAGGCACTCATCACCCAGTCATAGAACTCCACAAGGTTTGTCTGATACGACTTCCCCAGAACAAATCCATGCTGTCCATCGTCCAGGTACCCCAACTTTTTCAGGTCCCCCCCTTTGACAATCCCCTCCATCACCTTGCACACCACTGATGTCAGGTTGACAGGCCTGTAGTTCCCTGCCATCTCCCTTGATCCCCCCCCCTGTGGATAGGCACTATATGCACCACCTTCCAATCCTGGGGCACATACCCTGTTCTCAGAGAGATGCTGAAGAGCTCTGCCAGGGGTTTTTCCAGGACATCCACCAGTTCCTTCAGCACTCTGGGATGTAATTTATCCAGCCCCATGCTTTCTCCGTCTTAAGGGACCCGAGGGCTTCCCTCACTCTCTCTGCCGTGATTTCCACCTCTGCTACCTCGTTCCCCTGCTTTGCCTTCCCCCCACCTGCCAGTGATGCCCCCTCTCCCCAGACCTGCCGATCGATAGGGGCCCCCCCCCCCAGTTTCACCGTCTCCTCCCATGTATGATGCAGCCCCCCTCATTTTCCTTGGTGAAACCTGAGGTGAAGTACTCATTCAGTACCTCAGCCTGCTCCCCTGGGTCTTGTGCCCATCCTTCCCCTGTTTTAATCCTGCTAATCTGCCCCTTTACCCTTTGTAATTCCCCAATGTATCTAAAGAACCCCTTGTTCCCTCTAATAATTTCCCTGGCCAGGTTCTGCTCCTTCCTTGCCTTAGCCACCCTCACCACCCTAGTGGCCCTTCTGGCCATCAGCTAGTACACCCTTCGATCCCTTTCACTCCTTGAGCACTTGAATTGCCTATAGGCCGCCTTCTTTCCTCTCACCACCTCCTGAACCACCAGCAGGGTTTTCGGGCCCTACCACATTTTCGTCTTACTCTTGCGCAGGTGCTGGTAGCATCCTGCACCCCCCTCCTGATGATTTCCCACCTACTGCCAGTGTCCATGTCTGGCCCAATCCCATCCAAGTGCTCCTTAAGGATCCTTCCCATTTCCTTGAAATCCACCCCCTGATGTCAGTTACATAGAAACATAGACTTTGACGGCAGATAAGGACCGCTTGGCCCATCTAGTCTGCCCATTTCCCTACCTACAGGATAGGCCATAGATCCTAGTTAACCAACAGCCTATTTCTTCCTACCCCCCACAAGAATTGCCTTATGTCTGTCCCGTGCATTCTTGAATTCTCCCACAGTTTTAGACCCCACAACCTCCTCTGGAAGGCTGTTCCATGCATCCACTACCCTCTGTGAAATAATACTTCCTCACATTGCCCCTGAACCGCCCTCATTCTATCTTTTAAATTGTGTCCCTTGTTCTTGCAAGTCTCTTTTTCTGAAAGATGCTACCCTCTTGGACTTTGTTGATTCCACTGAGGTACGTAAAAGTTTCCATCATGTCCCCCCTTTCCTTCTTTCCTCAAGGGTATACATATTAAGCTCCTTTAGTCTCTCCTCATACGGCTTCTCTTGCAGACCCTGCACCATTTTAGTTGCCCTCCTCTGGACCACCTCTATCCTGTCTATGTCCTTGCAGAGATGGGGTCTCCAGAACTGGACACAGTACTCCAGATGGGGTCTCACCAACTGTCTGTACAGAGGGATAACAACTTCCTGTTTTCTGCTGCTGATGCCTCTCCCTATACATCCCAGTATACCCCCAGCCCTCCCTACTGCCTTCTCACATTGCTTGCTAACCTTAAGGTCATCCAATATGATTACCCCCAGGTCCCTTTCCTTTTTTGTTGTTGTTACTACCTCCCTACCCATTGTGTATTCTTCCCCTGCGTTCTTGTTTCCCAGGTGCATTATTTTGCACTTCTTTGCATTGAATCCTAGCTGCCATACTTCTGACCATTCCTCCAACCTTGCCAAGTCCCTTTTCATCCTTTCCACGCCTCCTTGTGTATCAACCCTATTGCAGATCTTTGTGTCATCTGCAAAAGGCATACTTTTCCTTCCAGTCCCTCTGCAATGTCACTGATGAAGACATTAAAAAGGACTGGACCCAATACTGAACCCTGCAGTACCCCACTAGTAATCTCTCTTTCTTCAGAGTGGACTCCATTTACAATTACCTTCTGTGTCCTGTTGTGCAGCCAATGTTTTACCCAGGCTACCACCCTGGGACCCACTCCTAGGCTGGTTAATTTGACTATTAATCTTTTGTGTGGGACTGTGTCAAATGCCTTGCTAAAGTCTAGGTAGGTCATGTCCACAGCCCCTCCCTGGTCTACTACTTTGGTCACCCAGTCAAAGAAATCTATTAGATTCGTCTGACATGACCTTCCCACTGTGAATCCATGCTGCCCTGGGTCCTGTGCTCCACTGGCCTCTAGGTACTCAACTATTCTTTCCTTCAGAAGTGACTCCATCACTTTCCCTACCACAGAGGTCAGACTGACAAGTCTGTAGTTTCCTCTTGTCTTGGTCCCACTTTTGTGAAGGGAATCACATCCGCTTCCTCCAGTCCTCTCGGCACTACACCATCCTCCCATGATTTATTAAAAGAGTAGCCAGTGGTTTCACTAGTTCCTCATTAATTCTTTTTAGAATTCTGGGGTGAATTCCATCAGGACCCATTGCTTTGTCACCTTCAGTTTTAGGAGTTCTTGCAGAACCTTTCTTCTGTGAAAGGACTGGGATCGAATTTCCATCATGAGTGCTTCGTTAATTGGATTAGGCACTTCCTCCTCTTTTGTGAATACTGAGCAGAAATATTCATTCAGTATCCCTGCTTTTCACTGTCCCCTCTGCCCACCCACCGTTCATTCTATTCAGCCTCACTATCCTCCTTTGTCTTTCACGCCGCTGACGATTCCTATAAAGGTTTTATCCCCTTCTTAACTGAGTTGGCAGTCTTTTTCTCAGTTTGGGCCTTTGCTATTCTGACTTCCTCCCTGCTTCTTTCTGCCTTAACTGGTACAGCTCTCGTCCTGCTCCTTCTGTGTTTCCTTATACTTCCGAATGCTATCTTTTCTTCCTGACTTTCACAGCCACCTCTTGAGAACCATAGTGGCTTTTTCTTTCATTTTGATTTGTTTATTTGCTTCACACAAAGGCTTGTTGCCTCTGTGATGGCAGTTTTGATGATTCCCCATTGTTGCTCCACACCTTCTTCTAGCCTGTTTGCTAGTGCTTTTCTGAGGCACTCTCCCATCTTGCCAAAGTCGGCTCTCCTAAAGTCCAGTACTCTCACTTTTGTATGGCTTGACTCTGTAGCTGAGTTTAACGTGAACCACATTATTTGATGGTCACTTGTCCCCAGATGGCAACCCACTTCTAGATCTGAGATCCTCTCACTGCCCCCACTTGAGAGTATGAGGTCTAAGATTGCTCCCTCACGAGTGGGTTCCAAAACTAGCTGTCTAATGCCTGCCACCTGTAGGGCATCAACAATGGCCCTGCTCTTGGATGTGGCTGCAGCAAATGTGTTCCAGTTAACATCTGGCATATTCAGGTCTCCCATCAATAGTATCTCCCTTTCTCTGCCATTCTAAGAATGCCTTCTATCATATCCTTGTCCATTCCCTCCGCTTGACATGGGGGTCTGTAACAACCCCAGCGGATTGTGGTGCCCTTTCCAGTCTCCAAGGTGACCCACAGTGCCTCCTCTCCCTGTTTACTCTTTTTGTTCAGTTGCTTTTATCCCTTCCTTTACATAGAGAGCTACTCCTCCCTCTTCTCCCTGCCTGTCTCTCCTGTAGGTTATGTACCCTGGTATGTTAACATCCCAGTCATGGTTCTCTGTGTACCATGTTTCTGTGACTGCTACGATATCCAGGCATCCTCTTCCATCAAAGCCACCAGCTCAGGGAGCTTGTTGCCCAGACTACGGGCATTGGTACTCATTACCCTCCATTTCCTGATGGCCTTACTCCCTTTTGCCCCATCCCTGTCCTTCTTGACTTTGTCACTTTCTCCATTTAGCCCTGCCCTTCTCCCTATCGACACCTCTATGTTGGTGTTTGCCGCTCTTACTACCGTGATTATTTGGGAGGGGGCTAGGATTTCCCTGCTCCTTTCCAGTGCCTCCCCCCTTGGCTAATTTAAAATGCCAATGAAGCATTTAAACCTATCACCTAGGATCCTGGTTTCCTCCCGGACAGATGCAGCCCATCATGCCAGTATAGACTTGTATCACTCCAGGTGGACCCCAGTCCCCAATGAAGCCAAACCCTGAGCTCCAAACCAGTTTTCAACCACTGATTGAATCCCATGGTGCGGAACACCCTAGCCTCTCCTATGCCATAGATGGGCAGCACCTCCGAGAAGGTTACCGTGCATGCTACTTGACTAAGGCCCCTCCCCAATTCCACAAACTCTTCCTGCACTTCTCTAATCCCTTTCTTAGCCAGGTCATTTGTCCCTAGGTGGACAATGACATCCAGCTCCCTCCCCTGTGCAGCTGGTCCGGCAATCCTGAGGATTCGCTCCCTGTCCCTCCAAGCCATGGCGCCAGGCAGGCACCTTACCTCCCTCCCTCTCCCCTTCCTCCCCCAGTTCTACCTTCCTAACAATGGAGTCCCCCACCAGGAGTTGTTTCCTTCCCCTGCAGGGTCCCCTGCCACCCTCCTGTGGGTCTCCTTTGTGGAGGTTCCCAGCATCCTCCTTGGTCTCCACTGCGGGTGCCTCCATGAGGAACCACACTTTGCCAGAATGGCATAGTGAGAGTTACAACTGGAGGGATGCGCCTGTTCCACCACCCTCACCCTCCCTGAGCCCACTGTGGTCCAACCACTCCTCTTTCTTGGCAACCTCTGAGGCAACGGTAGTGGCACTGGTGGTCCCTGGATGGATGAGGAGGTCCCACAAATCCTGGCCAACTCGGCCTGGAGATGAGCAACTCCTCCTCAGCCCAGAGAGGTGCCTGCAGATGGGACAACACCGCATCCTCCAGAACGCCTCCGGAAGACTGCTGCTCCACAGCCACTGCACTGCACCACTCAAATCATGTCTTATTTCTGGCCCCTTAACTGTTTTCAATCCTTACTCTTTCCTCTTTTTTTTTCTCTCTCCTTACTTTCTGCCTGTGTGCCCTTTAGCTCTTGATTGTCCTGTTCTGAGACAAGAATATCCTATATTTCTCAGTAGACCACTTACTTGCTCAGAGGCAGACCTCCAGCAGCTAGAGAGGCCGGAGAGCTACTCTTGCCCTTCTAGGATGGTGGGTCTTTGGTGGTTCTGTGATCACTCACTTCCTGCTCCCAAACAGGAAGTTCCTGTTGTCAGTCAAATCCTGTGCCTATAAAAATAGAACTAGCTTTGGGTGGGGAAGGAGGCAATAGTCCCAGCAGAAGTCCAGTCACACAGCAGTCCTTTCTCCTGGTGTCTTCTGCCAAGATATTAGCAGAATCTTTCTAGGCAGTCTTTAAATGTAGCTTCCTTCTAGCTAAGCCACTCCCCTACTTACTAGATCTTTCTACCAGTAATTTAAACCTCACAGCAGTTAAGTCCTTTCAATCACCTGATATTTTACACCTATAACTGTTCAGATACCCATTCAGTTCTGTTAACCCAGACAGATACACACACACTTTTTTTTTTTGTTTTGTATGTTAGGTTTTTTTTTACCCTAAATTAAAGGTCCAAGTACAAAAGTTCTTCTACTTTAGTCCCAGCAGATAAGTCCAGTCACACAGCAGTCCTTTCTCCTGGTGTCTTCTGCCAAGATGTTACCTCCGTCTTTGTGCAGTCTTGTTCCCCTCCTAGATTCAGACAGAACCAGACCGTGGCATGGTCGCTCCCTGCCAACGGGTCCCTTACCTCCAGGCCCCCAATCTGCTCACTGTCTGCCAGGACCACATCCAGTATCCGCGCCTCCCTGGTCGGTTCCCCCACCTGCTGAGTTAGGAATGCGTCCTGAAAGACATCCAACAACCTCTGTTCTCTGGCATCCGAGGATGTCAGTCTCCTAGTCTGTTCCTGGCTTTTTTTTAAGTCCCCCAACACCACCACCCTTACCCTGTCCAATCTGCAGTGTCTCCCAACATCTGCCACCAGACTCACCTCAAGCTCCTCCACCAGTGCAGGGGGTCTATACACCACTCCTGTTTTTATTCTCTTGGCCCCCCCCCCCGTTATCAAGGTGACCCAAATCGCCTCCACAGTTCCCTCCGCCTCCTCCATTCCTCCTATGACAATGCAGTTTTTGACTATTATTGCTACCCCTCCTCCCCTTCCCTCCACCCTGTCCTTCCTGAACATGGTGTATAACTCTCCAGGTGCAGGTCCCAGTCCTGCCCTGCAGTGGCCCAGGTCTCAGTGACCACTGCCACATCCACCTCTCCCTCAGTTAGCATTGCCTGGAGCTCAGGCCTTTTATTGCCCAAGCTCCTGGCATTTAGCAGGACTACCTTCCACCCTTTCCCTATACTTTCATTTCCCCTGCTCGTGTTCCCGTGGGGATTCTGTCTTCCCCCACATTCCTCCAGCTCCCCAGGGCGGTGGAGACAGAGTCCCTCCTTTATCAGATCCCCGCCGACAGCCACTTTTCCCATCCCTCCCCCTTTCACAAGTTTAAACCCCACCTTTCACTAACGAACCCCTCTTTTTTTCAACTTAAGGATTTCCTTCCCCTCCAAATTGTGATGGAGCCCATCTCTAGCATACAGCCCCTTATCCTCCCAGGTCTCCCCCCAATCCCCCATATGCTCTGGCCCCACACCACTCCCTGAGCCACTGGTTTATCTCCGTAATCTTTCTTGTGTGTTCCCCACTAGCCTTTGGCACCAGCAGGATTTCTGAAAAGGAAATCGTGCATCCTATGTCATGACAGACCCTGGCAAGCTCCCTGAACCTTGTCTGTATCTCTAGCTCGCTGTTACCCTCAATGTCATTGGTACCCAGGTGGACCAGTATGTCCAGGAAACCACCACAATCCTTTGCCAGCTGATATCTCTCATGCTTGGCCCTGTGCACCGTTAGTCCAGGGAAGCATTTTGTTCTAACTGGGCAGGCTTCCCCTTCCCTATCCCATTTGATACCCTTGTTCATGAAATCGCCCAACAGGAGCACTCTGACCACTCCCTTTCCTCCCCTTCCATGTCCCTCATCCTTTCTACTGGCCCCTCCCCCCAGCCAGCTCCTTGCTCCTCCCCCTATCTGGGTGCTACCTGCCACCCCTCCTTACTTACCCTGGACTCCCCCTCCCTCTGATCCTATGCTCCTCCTGAGTATCCTTCTGTAATTCCCACATCCCCTGCACTGCTCGCAACTGGTCATTCCCTCTCCCATCTGCTAAACTAACCTGGCTCGTCCTCCCTCCCTTCCTTGCCATCTCCATGCCTGTCATGCTCCCTTGGCCTAAACCCACAGCTCCATTTACTGTATCCTCCTTGTACTTCTGGTCCTTCTTTTCTCTCAACTGGTCCTTCTCCTTGTGCTTTCCTCCCTCTACCCCCTCCTGCTCCGATCCCCTGCTCCCCCCGTTTTCCCGCATTCCAAGTTCTTCCCTGTTCCTCCTGCTATCCAGCCCCTGGCTGCTGCCCCCCACTCCCTTTCCATCTCTAACTGCCCCTGTCATGGCTACATCGCCCCCCTCATCCTCAAGCAGAAGAAGAGAATTGAAACGGTTACTGGGCTTAAGGTCCGATCCTCCTCCCCACTTTGCTTCTTTCTGTCCAGCCCCAGCCATCTGCCTACTTCCCTGAGAATGTCCTCCCTTTGGCTCCCCCTCTATGAGGGTCCCCGGATACCTGCCTGTTTCCTCGGTAGTGTCCTCCTTTTGGGCGCCCTCTGTCAAGGTCCCTATGCGACCCCAGAGTACTCTCCTGCACTCCCTTCCCTATGCCCCCAACCTTAGTGGTTGGTGCAACCCCGTGGGAGAGCCCCTGCCCTATTCCCCAACCACACCTCTCCCCAACCCCCAGCTGCCTCCTAATCCCCTCAACCTCCTCCCTAAGCTGTGCCAGCTGGTAGCACACTGGACAACCACCAAACTTCCAAGCCCAGTCCAGTATCATGGCCGCCCCCACACCCTGTGCACCCCACCACCCTCCCAAAGATGCCGGCCCTGATGACATGTGGTCCCATCCCCCTCCAAGTAGGTTTCCCTGGGTGAGCCACCAGGTTCCCCACTAATCGGGTCCTCCACTAATTCTAGATACAGTCCCACAGTAAACGGGTACCCCTGTTACTAGATGCAGTTCTACACAGTGAACTTATAAGGGAAGTGTACAACTCCCTAAGTTCCTCTCTCCCAGCCTTTAAACCCAACCCCCAGTGGCTAGGACTACATGAGCTGCACCTGAAGTCTTGTCCTCCACTTGCAGGGCAGGTGTTCCCCAATAAATTAGCCAAGCTCTGGGGAGGGAGGGGTGGGGAGGGTGGGATTTGGGCCTCCACCTGACTCTCACGAGAGTGTATTAGCCCTGGCAACACACTCCCAGCTACAAACCATAACAACTTACAAAAACTTATGACAAAGTTAGCTTTCCAGAACCTCACCACATCTTCCAACTTCAACTGCTACCTCTGCCCACAGCAAGAAGACTTAAAATGCCTCAGTGAGGATTTTAAGCAGAAATTAACTGAAATGCAAACAATCTTGACTGGCAGGCTGTGTTACTAAAGAACCCTCCCCCACAAGAACAGTCTCCAGCTATCACAGAAAGTTTAAGGATTTATGTCCCTCAAGTCCAGAAAGTTCTTAAGGAGTTAGGCCAAATTTAAAACACAACTTACAAACAGTAGCAACTTATGAAAACTTATGACAAAGTTAGCGTTCCAGAACCTCACCACATCTTCCAACTTCAACCGCTACCTCTGCCCACATTCGGTCTCTCACGGGCGGACAAAGCTGAAATACGTAGGGGTGAAGGCTAAGATGGCTAACTGGACCAAGAATTGGCTGGAAAATAGATTGCAATGGGTGGTTGAAGGCCGCAGGGCTCTGTGCTGGGGCCAGTGTTGTTTGGTTTGCTCATATCAGATATTGCACATGGAGTTGGGAGCAAGATCAGTTTGTTCGCTGATGACACCAAGATGGGGCTGTCCTGGATGACATGGAGGAGTGCCAAAGTCTACAGGGTGACCTAACCAGACTTGAGGAGTGGTCAGAAAGGTGGCAACTGGGTTTTAAAGCAAAGAAGTGCAAAGTTATGCACTTTGGGGTGAAGAACATGAGGAGGGAATATTGGTTGGGGGGGTGTGGCTGGGTGTCACTGAGAAGAAGAAGGATCTAGGGGTCATAGTAACGGGGAGCATGAACAACTCTGCTCAGTGCAGGAAGGCTGAGTCTAAGGCCAATAGAATGCTGGGGTGCACTGTGCAGGGGGTTCTCACCAGGGGCGTCACCAGCGGTACAGAGTTGGGGGGGTTGATGCCCTTTAGTCAAAATCCTAACAAAGCTAGGGGGATCCGGGGGCATTCCCCCGGAAAATTTTGAAATTTTACCTTCAAATGGTGGCTTTTCCTGCATATTAGTGGTGAAAAATATGTTTGAGAAGCCTAATTATCAGCCATGTATTTAATATGGTACATGTGGAACAATCTGGTTACTGGTCCACTGAGACATACAACCATCCCAGCAGATCTGCTGGGAAGGTTGCAGGAGGACCCCAGAGCAAATGAGAGACCAGAACAGCCAGACATTATCATTATCCCAGCAGATCTGCTGGAAGGTTGCAGGAGGACCCCAGAGCAAATGAGAGACCAGAACAGCCAGACACATCATTATCCCAGCAGATCTGCTGGGAAGGTTGCAGGAGGACCCCAGAGCAAATGAGAGACCAGAACAGCCAGACACACATTATCCCAGCAGATCTGCTGGGAAGGTTGCAGGAGGACCCCAGAGCAAATGAGAGACCAGAACAGCCAGACACACCATTATCCCAGCAGATCTGCTGGGAAGGTTGCAGGAGGACCCCAGAGCAAATGAGAGACCAGAACAGCCAGACACACCAACCATCCCAGCAGATCTGCTGGGAAGGTTGCAGGAGGACCCCAGAGCAAATGAGAGACCAGAACAGCCAGACACGCCATTATCCCAGCAGATCTGCTGGATATCAGTGTCATACAGGTTTTACAATTATCGTGCTGATTTTGGGAGAAGAAGCTCAACCTTTCTGTTTGTCATGGATGCAAATTCGTCAATCACATCATCAGTGTCAAGTTGTCTGCTTTCTTCGGTCTGAATGTTGAGAATTCCAAGTGAACTCAATCTGTCATTTTCTGTCTTGTTTCTCAGATATGTCTTAATGCGACTCATGGAACTAAAGGAGCGCTCACACGCACATGGGGTAACTGGGATTGTTAAAGCAATCTGCAGTGATTTATGTAGTGTCGGATACATGATTTCTGGAAGTACATTATAAAGATTGGTCATATCGTGTGGACGTTCATTTTCTGGCAGCCGACAAATGAAGTTTCTTGCTACTACCAGTTCCTCTTCCAGAACTGGACAGTATACATCTCTCCTAGTGGCCTCAGTTTGTCCTGGTCCAAGAATGTGTTAGACTGTGGTCTGACAGCATTGATAGCAACCATCAGTGTTTGGTTATGCTTGGAAAACCTTCCGGTCAATCTCTCCAATCATTTTGTCAATCAGGGTAAAATACAGTGATTCTCAAGTGCACAGCAGTTCTTGTTTCATGCGATGCTGATGCACTTTGTTCAGTTCCAGTTCATGAAGTTGGAACAAAGTGCTCCCAAGTACGAGGTAGCTTCCTTTGCCTCTGTGGACCCGGAGTGTTTTCTGGTTCTGTGTCCCATATTTTTCTGCCATATTTTCAGCTTCCTGTAGAGAACGAGAAATCTCTTCAGTACTGAAATTGTGCAATTGTGTCTCTCAGCGTAGATACAGCAGTCACTGCACATCCGAAGTCCAAAGCCTGAGTCTGAAGTAAGTTATTTGTTCCATCAGCCACTGACAGTAGTTTGTCAAACATTTTAAGGAGAAAGATATTGTTGAATTCTAGAAGCTTGCTGTGAGTCCTCTGGCCTTTGCAGTTTCTCCTTCTTCACATTCTGAAAGATATTTTAGAAGAGCTGGATAAGTTTCTATTACTGCCTTTGTTGCTCGCTTTTGACAAGCCCACCTGGTAGAACTTAACTCCGGTATCTCAAGAATTCTAGTCAACCCAAGCTCCTTTTGAACATTTAAGAACCCCTGGTGAGTCAGGACAGATTTGGAAAAGAACGTATGTATCTCTTGAAGCATGTCAAAGAATTTCCGTACAGGAAGAAGTGATGAACAGGCATCTACAAGGACCAAATTCAGAATATGCGCATGGCAATGAACATATATAGCATATGGATGCTTATGACGAAATAGTTCCTGGACTCCATTTAAGTTGCCGCTCATAACAGATGCACCGTCATAAGTCTGAGCTACGCAAGTTACCGAATTCTCATGGAGGTCCCAGTTAGTCAGCTTTGAACACAGTTCATTTGTCAGACTCTGGGCATCTAATGCTGTTACCTGATGGAAGCACAAACATTTTCTACGGGCAACCAGGGTGAACATAACGAAGGCAACATCATTTGTTCTCTGCAAGCAACATCTCTAGATTCATCAGCAAGTATTGCAAAATACTTTGCTTCTTTACCTCATTTAAAATTTTCTCTTATTAATGTTGCACAACATTCTATCATCTGATTTTGACTGAGAGGTGAGAGATAGGTGGCATTTCCTGGCATGTGAATCTGCAAATTTTGCAATTCAGGATCAAACTTTTAGAAGATCAAAAGTCTCAAAAGTTACCCTGTTTGAGCTCCTTCACACTCCTATGGCCTCGAAGGCAGTTCCCTGTCTGCCAAACAACAAAACAATCTCAACTATTCTTCTCAGGTACTCCCTGCGCTTTTTAATATCTGCAATCATTGCTGAATCCATTAGCTGTATAATATTGCCTCGTTCTTTAGATTTCACATAAGTAGACCAGGCCTCCATTGCTCCTTATGTGTTGTTGTTTGTTGGTGTTCTCTCATCTTCTCTATTGCCTTCTTCCAGTTGTTAAACCCTCTGGATGTGAAAGCAGTGTCCGCTCGACCAGTGCAACTTGAAAAGTTTCTGCAGGCAAAGCAAAATATGACATCATTGCTTGCACTATATTCAAGCCATTTAAATGATGCATACCAGCTGCTTGAAAATGAACGCTTCTGCTTTCCAAAATCCCTTTGTGGAAAACTAGACAGCTTTGGCTGCATAGGACCAGCTTCTTTGGTTCCCAGATCACTGGTACTAACAGTAGCAGCAGATGTAAATCTTGCTGCTGATTCAAGTGCATCACGAGATGTTCCGGGAGATGATGATGTGTTTGCTACATCTTCTGGTACTGGAACTTCCACTTAATTTCTTAATGGCTGCTCTGGTTGCAGCTGTTGAGCATCACTGGGGTCCGGGAAGTTACTTTCTTTATTCTGATTTTTTGATTTTGGACGGAAGAAGTCACGGATACTCATTTTTAACAAGGCTGATGAGTGTGTGACAAGAACTAACTAAAAAGTAAATTATAAGAAAAATGCCCTCTTATTGGGTCTGGAACACAGGGATGAAATGCTTATGTGACAGACTTAGTCTAACACACAGGGCTCACAGTATGCGAAGTAATGAGTATTAAACACCTACTGAAAACTGCTATTTGATACAGTAGACGGAGCCTAACACACACAGGGCTCACAGTATGCGAAGTAATGAGTATTAAACACCTACTGGAAACTGCTATTTAATACAGTAGATGGAGCCTAACACACACAGGGCTCACACTATGCGAAGTAATGAGTATTAAACACCTACTGTGGAAACTGCTATTTAATACAGTACACAGAGCCTAACACACACAGGGCTCACAGTATGTGAAGTAATGGGTATTAAACACCTACTGTGGAAACTGCTATTTAATACAGTAGACGGAGCCTAACACACACACGGCTCACAGTATGCGAAGTAATGAGTATTAAACACCTACTGGAAACTGCTATTTGATACAGCAGACGGAGCCTAACACACACAGGGCTCACAGTATGCAAAGTAATGAGTATTAAACACCTACTGAAACTGCTATTTAATACAGTAGACGGAGCCTAACACACACAGGGCTCACAGTATGTGAAGCAAAATGAGTGCTTGTTGCAGAAGGTTCCCTTGTTCATAAAAAAGTGTCTGAAATTGAACTGGCTAACTCCTTGCTTGTGATGTTAAGCTTGCCACAATACAAACCCGAGGCATGGGTCAGAGTATAAGACAATTTAGGAAAAGAAAAGTTCTGCTATTTTTATTCTAAATTTGTGAGCCTAAAAACATAAACCACCAAAGTGATGTTCTTCAGTCTTTCTGAGCTGTCAGCTCTTCACTAGTACTCACTCAGTAAAATAGTAAATGTGGAAATAAGTTGCAAGTAAGAAAAAAAAATAAACATATATGCAGTAGTTAGTAATGCTGCTGTATGGCAGCACTCACAGCAGGTTGCCAGTGTCTGAGCTTTTCAATTTACCCCAAGACACACACAAACACAACCCCCTTGTATTTCACTCAGAGAAAAATGTAAAAAAAAAAAAACACTACACTTTTATTTAGTCTCAAGCCTCTTAGCCCAACAAGTGAACTGAGTCTTCAATGTTTGATAATAACTTTCTAGAAATATAGATTGAATTCCAATTTGAATCTCCCAAATAGTGCCTCTGCTCTGTTGCTCGCTCTGCCTCTACTCAACTACAACCGCGCCACTAGTTTTTCTTACTGCACACAATGAGACTACTAGTGTACCACGTGGTGTTGAGAGAAGCACACCACTGTGTTTGTCCACTGATTGGCTCACTGTGCAAGCAAGCTGCTGTGCTGTTGGTAGGCAGAGTATGAGGCGGTGCCAGTCACAGAAGAATGAACCCTCCCTGCTCACCTCCTTCTGTCTATCATCCCCCAACAACTGACGCCATTTCATTATCTCCCAATGAGTCTGTCAGATCTGCTGGCTGCTCCCGCCCACACACACCAGAGACAACTCGCGCTGATGACCGACTCCGGGTCCTGGCTTGCTCAGCGTGACATGCAAGCCAGGAGCCTCCTCCACCACAAGTGCTGCTGCTGAGTGCAGGTGAGGGCAGGCTGCTGTCTGAGTCAAATAAAATCCCTGTGTACTGTCCTGAATCCATCCCTCCTGAGTCCTGCGTCTCACTCTCTCTCTTCCCCAGTGTCCGTTGTAACCCACCCGTCCGACTCCCATGCCTTCCCCCCAAAAAATATCCAGATGCCCACAGTATTGTTTACATGTCTTTGGCTTTACAAAATGTGATCTTGATTTAAAAAAAAACAAAGTTGTTAATGAAGGTTAAGTTCAAGTTCCAATCAGTTTTCAGTACCGGGACCTCAAAGCATTCAAACACATAACGCGTTATTTTTTTATACCTGTCAAACAAAAAGCACAGTTCTTGGCTTTTTTCCTTTCTCTGTGTTAACCTCCCCCCCCCTCCCCAAACGCTTCCCCATGTTCCGCACTCATGAGTCAAGGCCTCCCATATCTAAAACAAACCTATCAAGTCCTTGTTAAGGCTTCCTCTCATAGTTTCATTTATGGAGCTCCATCCTGTAGTTGGAATTGAAATGCTAAAATGTCGACAGTTTAACCACTGCTTAAAGGGGGCCTTCCAGTTTATGGCTTCATCATATTCCCATATACTGGCCCATAAGCGGATAGAGGTTAACCCAGATTGTGTCGTAGGCATCCCTCTGCTCTCCATATTAGAGCGGGAATCCTCAGTTTTTCATTTGTCTCTAATATACATGACATGTGAGCTGCAAATAAAACAAAACGTTAAAGCAGCAGTATGTGTTAATCAGTAATGCAGGTGTTTCAGCTTTTTTCTTCCGGAAAAACACAAAACATAAATATACCCATTTTTCTATTCCTTACTTTCAGCCCAACTCCTGAACTGAGATACAGGATTCTGAAGTTTTTAAAAAAAAATCCTGCTCCCTTGCCATGCCTACAACTAAACATTTACATATCTTGATGTGATGCTATGCTGTTTACCATCAAAAACGTATTAGCACAATCCTAATATATCTGCAGTATTAATCAGTAGTGTGTATATCCAAAGCATGAATATAAGCACATTCAAAAGGCATCCTTGATGATGTAAGAGGTTTTTATAAACTGTGAGTGGAGAAAAAAATAGTTATACCAGCAGTAAAAAAAAAAGCCTGAAACAATTAAACAAAAAAAAAAACCACTGATTATGAATCTAAGGATGTCACAAAAACATGTGTGATAAGTAAATAAAAAAAACGAACTATTTGATGGGTTGTTTTTTTCTGGCCCAACACATGCTGCAGTAACCCCAGTTTTTTAGCTTGTTTTGATTACTGCTTGGATGTACTTACCTTTTGAGCTTAATTGTTTTCCCTGTGTATACTTTAGCCTGTATGTAACTATTCCTGCTGGACTATGTTAACCTGCTGACTGCTGCCATCATCCCTGGGCCCCCATGAAAACGAGATGCTGCATTTCTTGAGGTTATCTATCCTGTTGGAATAATTTTAAATAAATAAATACTGCTACTTTAAGTAACATGCACACTGAATAGTTAGATGCGACCTTTCAACCATAAACCTAGTATTCAGCTATAATGTGGAAAGAAATTTTGCTTATTTCAGCTTTCTAGATAACTCCTGATATTTTCTATTTTAATAAATGTCACAGCGTGTGTGTGTGTGTGTGTGTGTGTGTGTGTGTAGGATGAAGGTTATAATGGAGTCAATGGACCTGCATTGCTGCTGTCTTTGGATGAAAACAATTTAGAGAGTTTATTTAATTGTGCGTATGTACAGTATATCTTTTGTTTCATTATGCATTTATTTCGACAACATCAAAGACCACCTCCTGGAATGTCCCCTGTACTGTGCTGGCTGGGACAACAACAAACGTCCTCCCCCTCTCGCGGTTATTAGCTATTCCTTTTGTTACACTGGGTGGATGCATGCATTAATAATATACCCGACAAAAGACAAGATACTCAGCTAATTTTAAACTCTTCAAAGGAGTATAGCAGTTAACCGCCAAAGCTAATATAGTCGGACAACATCGTTTGTGTCGGCCATACGCTGCAGATATTTATTCCTATTGACAGTATCAATCAGCAAAGACATGGTCCTAATTTGTGCAGTTAAATGGATCGCAGTTCCTGTTTTACACACTCATCCCCATGAAACCTACAAGATCTTGCTTTCAAACAGGTGGACATAGACTTGCCCATCATTGGGGTTCGAGTCCTGCGTTATGTTGCCACATTTTAAACTTTTTTCTCTGTTACTGGGATACTTTTCAAAATAGGGAAAAAACATGGCTACCAAATGCTTACCAAGCAACTTAACCGCCTTTGCCCCTCGGAACATCATAAACTGATCACTGGGAAGATAGAGTGATATGCATTTGTAGCCAAGTTTACGAGAACTTTTTACAGTTATATCTTGTGGGTTGCTTACTAAACATTTTCATCCCATTTTTATCATGTGTATGTGACGATTGTTAAAAGAATATCATCTAAGTGAGCAGAAACTGGGTCTTTCTGACTGGGAAAAAAATCTCTGGTCTTTCATCAGCTCATATTTAATAAGAATATTCGAAGTGGACACAGATCATCTTTTTTTTTCTCTATATATTGACATTGTAAAAGCATTCTGTTATTTTAAGTAGTAACTGTGTCTGTCTGTCTACAATTTCCAAACCAGTCCCTTGCCCCATTATAAAATTCACAACCGTTCCATCATTTCTGTTTTGGAATGCTAGGACAAGTTTGTCTGCTTCCCACAGTTAAAAGTTGGTGGCAAGTTACTTTCATAGTAACAAAACAATTATGATTTAATGTTAATTATAGAACACCGATTAACTGCTGTTCAAGTAAAGCACATTGTTTCAGATCCAAAACAATCAGCACTAACATAAAGGTTGCTACATATTTATATATTTAAATAAGGCTTCGCTTAATGTGTTTTTGTTTGTTTGTTTTTGTTCGAGAGAGAGAGACGAAAATATTTTTGGTAACATATCAATTGTTATTCTCCTCTATGTTTTCAAAACTCTGACTCTAAAGAAATCCACTTCCCAAAAAAAAAACAGGAAGAGTACATAACACTAAGGGAATTTTGGATTTCTGATACCAGCATATGGCAGCCGCGTAAATCAACATAATTAGACTGATACTATCTACTACTACTGCAGTAAACAGTATGTAAAAAAATGTTTCTGCAAACAAAGTAGAAATTGGGACCAGACCCACATTTTGTGTGGGACTCTTAGTGCTGACTGTTCCTTCAAAAGTGTCTATTGAGGTGGTTGGTGTTAAACTGAATATGCCAAGACCTAAAAAAAATGCAATTTATCGTCTCCAAAGACGGCTGTGACTGTTACAAATTAGTCATGGAGGTTCCACCACTCACTGGTGGAAATAAATTGCATATTTCTGTCAGATCATAGTGCATCCAAGATTTATACCAAACCAGTGGTGAATAATTGAGTAAATCGTGTTAGGTTAAGATACATATGTATTTATGCTTAGAACACATTATTTCACTTGAAATACATGTTATTTCACTTATAACATGTTATTTCCACTTATAATGTGGAAATACAACACATAATAATATACCAGACAGTTTAAGTTTTTCTTTTACTGTAAAACAAGCTAATACACTAATTCATTTTCACTATTGCATAGTAAGGTACTGAAATACTCAAAATACATGTAACATACATTAGTTTTGTACCACCTGTTTTATTCTATGCCAAATGTTCGCAGTCATCCTGGATAGTTGCCAATGGATTTTACTCCCGAAACCTGCATCCTGCATTACTCCCCAGCTCCTTGTTCGCTTGGGCTCGCAACACTACAGGAGTCCTGCCCTGAGCATTGCAGGTTGTGTAATGCCCCACTCTGTCTACTGCTATGTATATTTGTTTTTAGTCTTTTTTTCGATTATTACCAATGCAATGTCTTTTTGCTACTTTCAGTAACATATTAATATGAACAGCAACAGCTCCGTGAACGTCTCCCAAGTGAAAACCCTGAACCCAAACAGTTTTAAACGTTTTGAACAAATATACCGAAATGAAGACTGTACCTGAGTTATAATGTCAAATGTCATTCGACCGCTTTAATATGCACTTAATTGGCTGCGCTGATTCCGGTACCGGTAATACACAACTAAACAAAGGACTTGTACTGCAGATTACGTGTTATATACCTCCCACTAAAAACACCTAAACGGCAGTGATTGTTTCAGTTCTGCCACCAAACACACTGTTTGGTAAGATCAGCCGATGAATTGCTGCTGAATATTATTTGCAACTTGCTTGGCTTCTGCCCTTTATGGAATTCACAGTTCCCTATTATTTATAACTAACATTTGTTTAATGCTTCTACCCTAGGCTAGTTTGGATTGCGCTTTCTTAACTGTTCACATTCTGCAGCCGCATCAGATGCGGCTGCAGAATTTAAACAATTAAGAAACGGAATTTAATTTATTTTTTAGTGCAAATGATTGGGGGGGCTTTAACTTAGATTGGGGGGGCTGTAGCCTCCCCAAAATCAACGTGGTGATGCCACTGGTTCTCATCCACACACAAGGATGTGATCACGCCCCTGTACAGGTCCTTGGTCAGGCCGCAGTTGGAGTACTGCATGCAGTACTGGCGTCCATATCTGATGAAGGATATCAGGCTGTTCGGGGCAGTGCAGCATAGGGCAACAAAAATAATACAGGGGATGAAGGCAGAACCTATGAAGAAAGGCTGAGACACTTGAGTTTGTACACCCTGGAGGAGAGAAGGGATTGGGGGGATATGACTGAAACTTTCAAATACTTGAGGGTGGAATCAACAAATCTGGCACAGAGAGGTTGTTTAAGCTGAGGAAGTGAAGGGACATGAGGGGGCATGGGCTAAGACTGGAGGGTGGCAGACTCAGGGGGGAGATGAGGAGGTATTATTTCACTGAGAGGGTGGTGTCTCAATGGAACGCTCTACCAGAGGAGGTGGTGGCAGGCAGTATGGCAGGCAGTTTCAAAAGAGCCCAGACAGGGCAGCGGTTGCTGGGTAAACACTGAGCAGTTTGAGGGTAATGGGGGATGGGGTGGGGCAGCTAATGTATAGGGGTGCTAGCTGCGCATCTGAGCAGACTTTATAGACGACGAGGCCCGTTTCTGCTGGCAAGTTTTATATGTTCGTAAGTGTGTTTAAGGAAGATTAAGAATTTTAGCAGTATAGAAGGGTAAACACCAGCAAGCCACATAAGGTAAAAGGGTTCTTACAGGTACACTTGGGGAGGGTCCTTCTTGCTTGTTAGCTCTAAGGAGAAAATGGAGGAGTGGTAAAGATGGAGGGGTTGCGTGAACGGAGGGCAGGCAGGTCCTGGGTATGGTCCACAGCTGCAAGGGCATGAGGCAGCACTGGAAGGATGGTAGGATGCAATGGATGTGGGACAGCCATTGTGTTGGCTACAGCATGGAACCTAGGGGGACTGCACGGTATGTAGTCAGCTTCGCAGTTAAACAGAGGAGGTGGGATGATTGAGGTGGACACTAAGCAGAATAAGGAAAAGGGACAGAGGGGAGGACTGGTGGGGGTCTGTAGTGGGAACAAGAGGTGGCAGGGATAGGAGAGGGAACACAGGGGGAGATGCAGGGAAACTAGAAACAAGGATAACAAATGACGGCGGCAGAAGGGGAAGGGACTGGAAGAGAACAAAAGGCTACACAAGCAGGAAGGGAAGGGTATAGGGGGATATAAGGAGGGCAGTAGGGGCTCAGGGAAAGGTGGTGAAGTAGACAAAGAGGAACCAGGGGGAATGGCAAGAGATAAGGTACGGAGGTGCTAAGCCTGCACTGAAATGAAAAGGGGAGAAAGCATGAAGAGGTGCCTCAGTCAGAGGGATGTGGGAAGTGGGCATAGAGCATGTAAACAGATTCGCTCCCCTGGGGACACATGAAGGGGAACAGAAGCAGGAGAAGGGGGAAGGGGAGGACTTATGTGAAATAGGAGAGGAAAACACAAAGGAATGTTCTGCATGTAGGGGAAAGAGGGATGCCCCCCTGGGAAGGAACCAGGAGAAAAATAAAAGGGGAAGGGCGACGGGTGGACACACCCTTGAAAGGGTCAAGCTCCACAGGGTGGAACGCAGCAAGCACAGGTCTAGAGGGTCAAACCAAAGAGGTGAAGGATGAGGTTACCCACTCAACGAAGAAATCTAACGGAACACTGGCAAGAGAAGGGCATGGGGGGGGGAGAACAGTGATCGCTGAAAGAGAGGTAGGGGAGAGTAGAACAGCAGATAAGGCCAGTGGGGAGGGTAAGGGGGGAGCAGCACAGGAAGGGTGTCAGGGCTCAGGGAGATGAGATAGGCAAAGGGGACAATGAGAAAAGGGAGATAAAATGGATGGCAGGAACTAGGAGAAGGATAAAATGAAATAAAGAATAAACAGAAGGAAAAGGTGGGCAGGATCCTACCTCATTGGGGACTCAATAATAAAGGGAATCAGATGGGGGGGGCAGGAGTAGTGCAGTTTGGGTGAAGTACATGCCGGGTATGAAGGCACTAGAGAATACTCCATATTCCCTCATGGGGTAAACAACAGGACGGGAACACACACCTAGTGTTCTACCTGGGGACCAATGATTTGGAGGAAAATAGTCTGTTGGAGGTGCAGGCAAGATTCAGGGAGTTTGCTAGGTTTTGTAGCAGTCTGTGCTTCCAATCTATAGATTTTTCAGAGGTGTTGCCTGTGCCAAAAGCGCGTACTGCAAGGTGGCAGAGGATCAAGGAGTTTAATAAATGGCTAGTGGGATGGTGTGGGCAGATGGGGTATGGGTTAGTGAGGGACTGGGGGTCAACGTGAAAGGACGAGAGCCTAATTGCCCTGGACAGACTGCACCTAAACAAGTAGGAAACAGCAATACTGAAAAGTAATTAGGAGAGTTCAGAGAAAATGTATAATTTAAACTAAATTGAGGGGGGGGGTTAGGAAAAAAGCCACACCAAAAGACAGGAGAGACAAGGGTTAGCCCCCAGGAAAGGGATGAAATGTTAGGCACCAACATGTCCAAGGGTAGGTGAAGGGGGGGAGATTTGGTGAAGGGATCAGCAGCCAATGCCAGAAGCTTGGGAAATAAGATGGTGGACTTGGAGGCCATAATGGAGGATGAAGGACTGGACATAGTAGCAATAAGTGAGACTTGGTGGACAGAACTTCACAACTGGGAGACAGCCACCCCTGGCTACAGGCTGTTTAGAATGGACAGGGCAGGTAGGAAAGGGGGGGGGGTAGTAGCTCTATACATCACGGATGACATACCGGTAACAGAGGGGCAGGAGGAACAGCTCCTGTGGATAACACTGGACAAAAGGACAGGGGAATCCTTTTGAATGGGGATGGTATACAGACCACCTATGCAGGGGGAGGAAGGGGATAGACAGTTGATACAGGCAGTCATGCGGATGACCCTCAAAGGGGAATTACTACTGGTGGGGGAACTAAACTTCTCAGACATGGACTGGGGCATCCCGGATGCAGCATTGGCCAGAAGCAAGGAAATACAAGAGGCACTGCAGCAGCAGCTGGTCACGGAGCCAACAAGGGGCAATAACCTGCTGGATGTGGTCCTGACAAATAGGGAGAGAGTGTGGAGGAGGTGGAGGTGGGAGACGTACTGGGCACTAGTGACCACAGGACAGTAAGGTTCACGGTAAGGACAGGGAAGGAGGCAAACTGAACCAGCAAAGCAATTATGAACTTCAGGAGCATAGACTTCCACAGGACGAGAAGGATAGTGAGGGAAGAGATGGCGGGAACAGAGAATATAAGGGATGTGGAGGAATTATGGGAAACTATTAAAGATGGGGGTGCTGAAAGTAACGCAAATGTGCATAAAGAAGGTAAGGAAGAGCAGAAAGAGGAGGAGACCACTTTGGTTTACAAGGGAGGTGGCAAGAACAGTCGGGGACAGGAGAAGGGCTTTCAGAAAATATAAGAGGATGCAAAGATCGGAGGACGGAGGCTTATAGGGAGAAAAGGAGACTAGCAGGGCAGAAGATAAGGAGGGCAAAAGCGGACACTGAGGAGAGAATAGCTAAGCAGCCGGGGGGGGGAGGAACACAACTTTTTTTCAGATATGTTTGGGGGGGAGAAGAGGAAGGCAGGGCATTGCAAGGCTGAGAGGGGAAGGAAGGATACAACTGGAAGGGGACTATGAAAAAGCTGAAGAGCTGAACAAGTACTTTTGCTCAGTATTTATGGAGGAGGAGGAGGAGGGCAGGGGCCTGAGCTTAGAGGAAGGGGAAAGGAGGACAAAAGGGTGGATCTGAGCCTGTTCAGTGTAAAAAGAGTTAGGGAGGAACTAGGCTGGTTGAAGGTGGATAAGGCAATGAGGCCAGAAAGGCTGCACCTGAGGGTGATCCGGGAGCTGGAGGAGGAGTTGGCCACCCCACTGACGAGGCTATTCAATTGTCTCTGGTTTCAAGGAGGGTGCCGGAGGACTGGAAGAGGGCGCATGTTGTGTCGCTGCACAAAGGCGGTAGTAGGGAGGTGGCAGAGAACCATCGCCCAGTCAGCCTCACCTCAGTAGCGGGGAAGGTCATGGAGGCACTCAAAGAAGAGTATGTAGCTGGGCCCAGTGGCTGGGAGGGCTGAGGCATCATACCTTACCTCCTGCTATGCCAGTGACCCATGCGCGCAGTGCAAGTGGGGTCGCCGGGAGTCAGCCGGGGAGGGAGAGGGAGAGGATCGAGTATCTGGAGGACAGCTCTCCTCTCCCGGGGAGGGGTGGGACTGGAGATCAGTGCATGCCTGAAGGCTGGCACACAGATTCAACAGACGGGGGGGGGAACAAAGCAGGCACACAGTCGGCCATTGGCGTCATTGCACGCTATGTACCGCACTCTGGTTCGGGGACAAAACTGGAGGAAGAAATACACCGTGGACTGGCGGGATGATGCCGGCCCTCCGCAGGCGCTGCACCTGTCCAACTGGCACCTCAAGCCAAGAGGTGAGTACCAGTGGATGCCGAGGAAGGGGGCCGATCTGCAGCGAAAAGATAAAGAAATAAACAAAAAATAAATAAATAGAGAAGAGGGTGGTGGACAGTGGCTTGCAGGATGACAGGTAGCGTGGCTTCTCGAAAGGGACGTCATGCCAGACTAATATGATTGAGTTCTTTGGTTGGGTGATGTAGGTGGTCAACCGGGGGGGGCAGTGGTCGTAGCCTATCTGGACTTCAGTAAGGCCTTTGACACTGTCCCCCACAAGGTAGGTGGGAAAATAAGCAGGTGGGTGGAGGAGCTGGTTGTCAGGCAGCTGAGAGTGGTGGTAACAGTGTACTCTTGGACAGGGTACAAGCGGCGCCCAAGAATCAGAGCTGGGACCCCCTCCTTTTTAATATCTACATCAGCGATATAGCAGAGGGGTTGAGGGGAAGGGTGTGCCTGTTTGTGAATGACATGAAAATTTGCAATAGGGTGGACACTGCAGGGTGGGTGGAGGACATGAGGCAGGACCTGAAGACACTGGAGGGATGGTTAGAGACTTGGCCACTGAAATTCAGTGCCAAAAAGCGTGCTGTGATAACCTGGGGCACACGAACCCAAAAGCAAGATGCACCCTTGGTGGGGAGGACATCAAAGGTACGGAGCAGGACAGGGATCTGGGGATTATAGTATCATGTAACCTTAAGGTGGGAAACCAATGTAGCAGGGCGGTGCGGAAGGCCAATGAGATATTGGCAGAGGCATCACTAGCAGAAGGGGGAGGTACTGATGCCCCTCTACAAAGCCATGGTAAGGTGGAACCTGGAATACAGAGTCCAATTCTGGAGGCCACATCTATGAAAAAACATGGACAGGACTAAGAGAGTTCAGAGAAGGGCAACCAGGATGGTACAGGGTATGCAATGGAAGACATACGAGCAGACATGTGAGGAATTGGATCTGTACACGCTGGAGACTAGAAGGAAGAGAGGGGACATGACAAACTTTTACATATGTCTTGGGGATCAAGAGGCTCAACAAAGTAAAGGGAGGGTGTTTACTTAAAAGGAAGGAAGGGGCTGTAACTAGAGAGCATAGCCTAAGACTTCAGGGAGGAAGATACAGAGGCAATGTGAGGAGATGATTCTTCATGGAGAGGGTGGTGGAGGCACGGAACAGGCTTCCAGAGGAGGTGGTGGAGGCTGCAACAGAGGAGGGATTCAAGAGAGCATGGGACAGTCGTATTGGGCTATATAGCAGGGGGAAGGGGGTTCCAGAGGTGGGAGGGATGAGTAATGGGGGTAAGGGGCAGACTAGATGGGCAGGTGGGTCCTTTTCTGCTGCCAAGTATCTATGATTCTATGATTTTACTTTTACAGACTGTTGTCAGTAAACGAAGATTTTTTGCCAGTCCAGATGGACCTTTCATTTAAACGCTGGAGACAGCTTGGTCTTAAATTTATATTATCGATTTTTAGAACCAACAGGGGTTATTTCCTTTGACGCATTACAACAAACCTATGGCCTAAGTGGTCATGACTATTTATTTTTTATTTATTTATTTATTGAAATTTCAGATAACACCTTTGAGAACAAGCTCATTGTGTAGGTTCCACGTCAGACAAACAATACATATTGGGAAACTAGGAGACGGAGAACAAACAAAACAAGGAATTATACAAGACATTACATGAGTGTATAACTAGAGAAGTTCCAATACATGTGGCATTGTACAATGTATGCCATGGTGCATATTTGATTAAAACCTGGAATTCAAAGGGTCATATCAGAGGGGGTGGTGGGGTCTTATAAAATGATCCTTTACAGGAAAATGAGAACAGACTCAGCCTAATATCTAATAATCAACAAGGTAAGGGATGGCATCAGCCCAAGGGCCTCATCAGAGATGAGAAGGTATGGGACAAAGCATTTTAAAGTGAGCAAGGGAGCTCAGGTGATATAACAGGGGGGAGGGGGGATGGGGGAAAGCCACAGAAGGGTGAGGGGAAAGAGTGGAAGGGATCAAGAAGAAATGTGAAGGAGAATGATTAGCAACTTAGAACAGTTATTTACATGCCAAGAACAGTTATGCATAAGGTTAGAATAACTGCTGGTCACAAGAAGGAAGGTTATTGGAAGCAGTCACAACTGGCATCATCGGCAACTAGCTGTTGCTTAAGTTTAACCTTGAAGGAGCCCAAGGTGGATGCTGAAGTGATGTCATGGTGCAGCGAGTTCATCCATACTGGGGCATGGTAGGCAAAGGACCTTGGTCCCAGAGAAGTGCGACAGCAAGGTATATTAAAAATCTGGCTAGTAGAGCTCCTGGTGCAACAACGGTCGATAGTGGGGGTAATAAGCTTTTGCACTCCTGGGGGCATTTTGCCTAAGTTTGCTTTTCTGGACAGTAAGCATGTTTGGTATATTAGTCTACCTTTGAATTGGAGCCAGTTAGCCAGAGCATACATGTCGCAGGTACTGGACAGACGGGCTGAGCCAGCAAGGAACCGGCATGCTTTGTTGAATGCAACTATGATGCGGCGAAGAGTTGTTTCAGTAGCTGATCCATAGATTGGTAAGCCGTAATCAATAAGTGAGACAAGAGAGCTTTGAATGGCCAAGTTAAGAGCCTCTGGGGTCAAACATTGCTTATGCCTATAAAGTAGCCCAATGTGGGTGTTAACAGCCTTAGCAATGGTGTCAATGTGATAGGCATAGGTCATCATACTGTCAATAGTAATCCCTAGATATTTAAAGAGCTGAACTAGCTCCAGGGGAGAGCCCTCTTTGTTGGTGATAGAAAGAGGGTAAGTTCTGTGCCCATTTTGGGAGTTGGAGAACAGCATAGTTTTAGTCATGTTGTAATTCATAACTAACTTGTGCTTATGGAATCATCTTTACTCTGTAGCCTAGATTCAAGAACTTTAGGGTCTGGATCACTGGTGAACAGGACAGCATCGCAGGCACATAAAAGGATGCGACCCTGACAGGAGTAAGGAAGGTTGTTGAGGAAAAAAGATGGCCCAAGATGGACCCTTGAGGAATTCCAGATAGGATCCTGCTGTCTGAGAGTGTGTTACCAATCTTCACCTGCTGTGCACAGCTGTGCAGGTAACTTTCAAACCAGGCTATGCTGTCACGAGCTAGGCCAATGGTGGTAAGCTGTTCGACCAGGAGGGCATAAATCAGTGTGTTGAAAGCTTTGGTTAAATCAATAAAAGCAGCACCGACCAGGTGTTCTTGATCTAAGGAATGGTGAATAAAGCCTATGAACTCCTGAAGGGCGGTAGTGATAATATGACCATTTCTGAACCTGTGTTGTTGCGGGCATTGTAGCTGATAGCTTTCTAAGTATTCAACCAGTTGGTCAGCCACTATACGCTCAAGAGCTTTCGCAGGTGGGAGCAGGATAGAGATAGGCCTGTAGTTCCCAGTAATTGTGCAATCCCCAGACTTATGAACTGGTGTCACCGTGGCAGATTTCCATTTGTGAGGAAACAGAGTATCTAAGTGTCATGTTAATAATATTTGTTAGAGGTGACAGAATTTCATCCAGCGTAAGGGCTACAAACCTAAGATCCAGGGACTCACCACTAAATCTTGATTTCCCAAATACCTTGAGTAGGCAATTGCTGGCTTCATGTGCTGAGAGGGTTTTGAACTATAAATGAGGATGAAAAGGGCGCAGAGTCTCTTTCCCATAGTAGTCACTTGTTAGGGGGTGAGAAAAGTAGCCAGGTGGCAGGACACCACTCAGGTTAGTGTAGGCATTATTAAAAGTGTTAGCAATGAGTTTGGGGTAGAGTGAGGGCACACCATCAATGTTAAGCACGGTTGGGGCAGATCTGAGGTCTCTCCCAGTGACCTCTTTAAGGTTAGTCCAAAATTTTCTGCCATCATTCCAGGTCCGAGAGAGCACTTCCTTATAATATTGATTTTTAACTGCACGAATAGCCCTCATGCATTTGCTTCTAGCCGCTTTGTACCTTTGGATGTTGGCCTGGTTACACAGGGACCTAGACCTGTGCCATAGATGGTCCCTGGCATTCAGAAGCTCAAGGAGGTCCGGAGAAAACCAGGGATTACAGCAGCCTTTGATTTTACGCTTTTTAAGTGGGGTGTGCCTATCACATATAACATTGAACTGAAGAATGAATTGGTCGAGGACGATGTTAGCGTTGTTAGTTGGGTAAACCATTGACCAGTCTTGATTATGCAGGTCAGCTTTTAGTGATTCAAGATGCCCAAGGATGAGTACCCTGGTGGTAACTGTTCTAGCGGGTGGTCTACAGAATTTGTTCGCCCAATGAAACAAGACTGAGGAGTGGTCACTGAAGGCATCTGGGAGTACAGCTGTGTCAGATATATGACCAGGGTGGTTAGAGAGCACCCAGTCCAGTAAGGTACCAGTCCCAGTTTTTTTTTTTTTTTGTTTTTTTTTAATTTAGTTGTTTAACCAGGTATAGCACACTAAGCTGAAAGCTTTTTTACAGGAGCGACTTGGGAGCACAAGGAGGTTAAGTGACTTGCTCAGTGTCACACAGTATGCAAATGGAAGCTGTGGGATTCAAACCCAGGTCTGGTCTGCAGGATATCACCAAATTTGCAGCTCAGAGCCTTAGACCACTGCGCTATACTGCCTCCTAGTTGATTCTAGTGGGGAACTCGACCAGCTGGGTGAGGTGAACTGCTGAAACTGCATCTTTGAAAGGGCTTGTGTCAGGAGAGAAAGAATTGATATTGAAATCTCCTAACATCATAATTTCCGAAGACTCAGAGAGCCAAAACACTCCAGGAGTGAATCAAAGCAGGAGGGTGTCTGTCTGGAAGGAATATAGGTTGAAAACAAACACAGTAAGGGTTTTATTGTGTGCAGTATTATAGGTATTTGCAAGTGTGGACCTATATTCTTCATAAACAACAATACTACACTAGACTCCCTGAGCCTAAACCCCTTTTACTTTCTCTTTTAATAGATATGCAAAAAGGCAAGCTCAGAAGACACTTATATAGCATCCTGAGAGAAACTCTGGTAGATAACAGACTAACAATTTTGGATAGTTGGAAGAGAGAGATTTGGGTCTCTTCATATCATAAGATTCCTGGTTAAAATTAAAATTTCTAACATCTGGAGAGAGTATGCTTTGAAGGGCCGATATAGGTACTTCCGCACTCCTGCGGTATTAGCAAAATTCATGTCACAATCTCAGGGTGCTTGTTGGCGGGGCTAAGGTTGTAACCTGGCTGATCAAAGTCATATATTTTGGTACTGCCCGCTGGTGATCCCATTTTGGCAGGCCCTTCAAGAAGAACTGGGGGGCTGTCTGGGTGAACTTATAGACTTGTAGGTTAAAATGGTACTCCCCTTCCCCGCCTGACTACCCTCTCTTTCCACTCCTTCAGACCTGATCAATCCCGAGAGCACCCCCACAGAGTCTGCCCCTAGAGTGTCAGGCTATCTCCATCTCTCCCCTTCCTGACTCCTCTCTTAGGAGTGCCTGCACACAGCGGGGTCTGCCCGTGGGAGGGTGATCGGAGGTGTGGATCAGTCCTCATCTAGGACCGAGAGGTTTTTTTTCCGTCTTTCTCCCTGTCCCTCCCGTAACCCATCCTCCCCTGAGGACATCGGCAAGCAGGACTGATGTCCAGACAGATGACGTGCAGATGCATGCCATCATCAAGTGCCCACAACATCCTCCCCTCCCTGACTCCGGAGAGCCGCCTGTGCCCCGATGCCTGTACTTCCACAGGTACAGGGGCGTCGGGTGCCTGAAGCACCCCAGGATCCCACCCCAGGAAGAGGAGACCATCCATTGGGATGCTCAATCCTCCTCCTCCTCCTCCCCTCCGACCCCCAGCGGCCCGAGTCCATTTCCGAACCCTAGTTGCCAGCGTGGTGTGAGGTGTGACGCCCAGCTAACCCTCAGCACCACCAGGCCGGCCCGAAATGGTACTTTTAACTGTTTTTACCACGGCATCATCCTCCTTGGTCTAAGACCTTACTACTAGTATTTTTTCTGTCGGTCAAGAAGGCTATCACACGATGGTGGATGACACCTAAAATCCCCATGGTGGCTAAATGGTGGAAGATTTTTATTTATTTATTTATTTATTTATTTATATTTCAGATGACACCTTTGAGCTGAAGGCTCTTTTACAAACGTGTCACAGCAATAAGGACAATAAGGTACAAAACATAACATGATCATTACAATGGAAATTATGCAAAAAAAAAAAAGACAAGTAAGGTTACAATAATAGCAGCCAAAGGCATTGTCAAGGAATTGTGTTGAGAGTTAATTATACAGTACAAGTCATAGGCGGCTCAGTGAAGCTTTGTTAGGAGTGGGTTAGTGGGAAAAGAGAAAGAAAAATGGTGGTGAGGGAGTGGTATGGGAGAAAGAGAGAGGAGGGGAGAAATAGGCAGGGCATTGCGTTGGGTATGTGGTAGATGGGAAACAGCAAGGGAAGAGGAATTGGGGGGATGAAAAGGAAGAAGAGACAGATTCATCTTATACCCAGTAATAGGGGGGTAGGAGAGGAGGAGGAGGAGGAGCTGAGGCAGTGAGGAGGGATGCTTGAGGGTAGTATGCCTAGAGGGGATTATAAGAAGATAGTGATGGATATTTACCACTTGGAAAAATTAATGGCAGATCTACATGATAAGCTCAGCCTCTTTACTATGAAATAGCAATGCTGGGTATGGTATATGGCCCAGACCAACCCGAGTTTGTCCCTGGATACCCCTAAACTAGAATGGTCGGGAGCGCTGCGGGTGTGTGTGTGGGGAGTAGGTGAATGTATGTAATAGCTTTACTGTAAACCTTTGTAGAAAACAGGAATTCGTTCTGTGGAAATATGATGTATTCAGAATGTTTAAATGGCTCTCCATATATTAACAGTATCACTTTAACTATGTTCTTAAAACCCTGTATCAGTTATAAAGGACAACCCATGTCATATGAATACTTAGTGGTATAACTGACACCAGCTGTATATTTATACTTTGTATGTGCCAAGTCTAACAAAAATCTTAAAAAAAAAAAATATTTCCTGCTTTCCAAGAAGGAGCAAGCTACCTGAACTTCTTCCTTCATTAGAGCTCTGTACGGATTTGGTTATTAGTGCCCGCCATGTAGATAAGAGAATACCCAGATATGTGGCACCAAAGCAAGTCGAACGGCATCTTTAAACTGAAAGCAATGTAAACATAAGTGAATAGTTAGGTAGGGTGGGCAGACTGGATGGGCTGGTAGGCCTTTATCTGCCGACAATGTCTAAGTCCACACAGAGTCTAAGGCACTTGAGTGGCAGGGCTGACATGGTATGCCCTGGTATGTACCTTACATGTTTATAGACACTAGGCATTCCTGTTCCTTAGGTACACAGAAAACCTCAGCTTGTCCTCGGCCATTGGTGTGAATTCCCCACAACAGCCTAGGCAGTGGCAAGAACAGTACCCATTCTTGGAAGCAGTGCCTGGATTGTTGCTCAACACAGGGAACTGCTGCCTGCCAGACAAAATCCATGAAGACCTTAAGTTATATAACGAACCCTCATCTCTGGCCCAGATATGTACTGGCTTAAGTCACTAGGTCTAAAAACCTAGCCACTTGATAACCAAACAGAACACATTTGTACTGGTGAACTCAGCAGGCTTAACCAAGGCTGTATGTCTCGTCACAGCATTTTAAATTACCTGTGGTCGGCAGAAGGCTCAACCTGCACTGTGCATCCACTCTTCAGATGTGTTCTTACAGCAAATAGTACGGGTAAGAGATGTACAGCAACCTGACTTCGGAGGAAGATGTCGGCGATGGGGAAGTGTTCTGTGCTGAGGCAAGGAGAAGGATCCCTGAAAGGATCACACAGGTAGGGGAACACATCTAGATGGGTCCATAAAAATAAAGGTTGCAATGCACATCATACAAATGCATACCACTATCTATTACCTGCAAGATGTGTACTTCAACACAGAGATAATGCAGTACTTGGCTGTGGCGAAACTCCATAATGCAGCCTAAACGTACCAATTGTTCTGTTTCGGGAATGAAAGCATCCATTCTGCACAGCAGAGGTGGATATACTGTCAACTGCATATCTGGCTAAGATGGCCAAATGGGTTCTTCATCAGATCTGTCCTGTTACCCTCCATTCCAGTGGCAATGAGGGGCAGGTGTGCTGTACTAAGCACTGAAGCAGACAATATTTGAGTGAAATTACACAAGAATAGCTCAAAAATAAAAATATTGGAAAGCTGTCTAAAAATAATGCAAAATCCTGTGAAAATTACACAAAGTCATGTGAAAAAAGCACTCAGCACACACATTATGGCACTGATGACAGTACCATGCTCAGCACCAACAACGGCACCAGTAAATAATATACAACGCCTCCAACGTCAGTATCATGTCAACACAGAAGTGGGGATAGCAGTATTTATGTTACCACTGTCATCGATGCCACATCAAGGTGCGGTCATGAAGACAAGATGTAAAAGGGTCTCTGTACTTAGTGGGCTTCAATGACTCCTCCTCTCTATTCTTAAACAGTCCTAAAAACCCCATCCTAAGCCCTGTTCTATCCCAACCTCAGGGCACTACCTAAAGCCAAATGTCAAGGTTGGCCCAAAACACTCATATACGGAGTTCTGGGTCACAAAGGAGGTAAGTGAAGAAGAATTTAACAGCACCCAAAAGCTGTTAAAAATAACAGGAGTCGCTGGACAGTTCGATACCTTTTATTGGACAGGTGTAGGTCAAAACCACACCAGAATAAACACACAGTGAAAAAACATGCTGTGCAGACACCAGAAAATGGGAAAGGTGGGAAACTGCACATACACATATACATATACACACACATAATATATATACATATACATATACACACACACACACACACACACACCTATAACTCCGAAACCACCCACGCCGTTTTGCTTGTACAGATTTCGACCGCGCATTTATACTGGTGCGGTTTTGACCGGATACCTTATTGGACCAACAGATGTCTAGAACAAAGATGATCTCACTATAGAAAAACAATGCATCACAGTGTATATAAATTCAGAAATTCAGCTTCTTTTGCTTAGTTTGCTGTTCACCTGAAGAAGGGACCTGTGAGCCCCCCCAAAGCTTGTGTACAATACTATCTTTGTTCAAAACATGTTTGTCCAATAAAAGGTTAACAAATTGTCCAGCGACCCCTGTTTTTTCAGTAACTAATACAGTTAAAATCTTTTTACTTAACAGCAATGACGTTGAGTGAAAGGAAAAGTTACAACAAAACTGTTAGTGACAGAACTGTGCAGCCTCCCGGTACTGAGTAATTTGACTTAAATTAGCAAACACTGGTGCCTAACTACCAAGTACAGTTCAAAACAAGAAGTAAACAACAGGCACAGGAAAATGGACCACATCCAGGGAATCTACAGAGAAAAACATTTCTGCACCAGCTAACCAAGTGAGACATACATCACATGGTACGTAGGCACACAAGACTTTTTTTTTTTTGTCTGTGCTGCATTGTACTTTTGGCTCTTTAAATACAATCAAGTGCAGTGATTAATCTATAGGAACTTGTGTTGAGCTTACTTGGTTAGCTGATGTAGACTGTTTTTTTGTCTCTGAAGAAGAAAATAATGAAAACTACAATGAACTAGACAGCAAAGCTATTTGGAGCAACAAGTCCTGGTCCCCAACAAGATCATAGCTCTACAACAGTGATGGAAAAAAGGAGCAGAAGAAGTTTGAGGCAATGCGGCTTTATATGCTGACAGCACAGGCATGGTACCATACAGCTGTGCCAGCTTTGCCAGCCCCAAATGTTCTGAATCCCAATGCATCCCAGTTCCTCTGACTCTAAGATCAAAGACAGGTACTCTATGGATGAGAAGGACTCTCAAAAGATCCACAGTCATTCTTAATTCCACACCATGCTCCTCTGGACACACTTACACAGAAACATAGAATTTGACAGCAGATAAGAAGCGTTTGGCCCACCAGGTCTGCCCATTTTCCCTGCCTATCCCATCCTGTCACTGCAGACCCTACTTGATCTCCAGCTCCCCCCTTACTTTCCAACTAAGACTACCTTGTTCCTGTCCCATGCACGCCTGAAGCACACGACTGTTTTCACTCCACTGGAAGACTGTTCCCGGCATCCACCACTCTTTCAGTGAAGCACAGATACTTCCTCATATCGCTTTTAAAATTTTCCTCTTCCAGCTTCACTGCATGTTGCCTTGTTCTCGTGTATCTTTTTCTCTGAAAAATACTCCCCTCCTGTACCTTATTTAACCCTGTGAGGTAGTTTTAGATCTCAATCGTGGGCCCCCCCCCCTTCTTTCTTCCAGGGTGAACATATTGAGGTCTTTAAATCTCTCCTTGTAGGGTTGTTGATGCAGACCATGCACCATTTTAGTTGCCCTCCTCTGAACAGCCTCAACCCTTTCTAAAGAAACACAGAATTTGATGGTAGGTAAGAACCACTTGGCCCACCTAGTCTGCCCAATTTTCCAAACCTACAGTATCACTGCAGACCCGACCTGATCTCCAGATTTTTCTCCCTCCCCCACCTCCCTTTACAAATTGAGGTCCTTTAATCTCTCCTCATTAGGCTTTTGATACTGACCCTGCACCATTGTAGTCACCCTCTTCTGGACCACCTCCACTCTGTCTATATCCTTCCAGAACTGATCACAGTACTCTAGGTGAGGTCTTACCAGTGATCTATATGGAGGCAACGTCACTGCCCTCTTTCTTTGATTGCATCTCTCTGTCCTTCTTTCACAGTAGATAAGGACCGCTTGGCCCACCCAGTCTGCCCATATCACCACAGATCCTACTTGATCATCAGCCCATTCTCGCTCCCCCTCCTTTTCCCCAAGATTCCCTTATGCCTATCCCATGTGTTTTTGAACCCTACCACTGTTTTCGCCCCCACCACCTCCACTAGAAGGCTGTTTTAAGAATCCACCACTCTGTCTGTGAAGAAGTACTTCCTCACATCTCTCCTGACTTTATTCCCTCCAGCTTCTCAGCATGTCCCCTTGTTCTTGAGCACCTTTCTTCTGAAAATACTTTCATGCTACATCTTATTTACCCCCCCCGAGGTATTTAAATGTCTCTATCATATCCCCCTCTTCCATCTCTCTTCCAGGGTGTACATAATGAGGTCCTTTAGTCTCTCCTCATAGGGCTTCTGATGTAGACCCTGCACCACTTTGGCTGCCATCCCCTGGCCTGTCTCCACTCTATGTCCTTCCAGAGATGTGGTCTCCAAAACTCTAGGTAGGTTCTTACCAGTGATCTATATAGAAGCAACACCACATCCCTCTTTCTGCTGGTGTTACACCTCCCTATGAACCTCAGCATCCCAACAGCCCTCCCAATTGCTTTGTCACACTGATTAAATATGAATACCCCAAGGTCTCTTAACTGCTTGGTGGTCAATACCACTCCACTCATTTTGTACCCTGAGTGCATTATTTTGCCATTTTTCACACTGAAACTCAGCTGCATACCCTTGACCACTCCCTCAAATTTTCTCAAGTCTCTGCTCATCCTTTCCTTGCCACTAGTGTGTCGACCCTATTGCAGATTTTGGTGTCATCCTCAAAGAGGTAGATCTTTCCACCACCTTCTGCCGTGCCTATCGCCTAACCAGTTTCTTACCCAGTTTACTACCTTTGGACCCACTCCTGAGCTACCCAGCTTGCTTACTCATGTGAAATGATGTTGAAAGCCTTACTGAAATCTAGGCAAGCCGCTCCACCCTGATCTAGCTCCTTGATCACCCAGTCAAAAGTAAATCTATCAAATTTGTTTGACATGCCCCCCCTCCCCAAAGAATCCGTCCTGCCTCGGGTCTCGTAGCCCACTGTCTCAAGATATTCCACTATCCTTTCCTTCAGCTGTGATTTCTATTAACTTTCCCACCACTGATGTCAGGTTGACTGGCCTGTAACTGCCAGCCTCCTCCCTGCTACCACTTTTGTGAAGTGAGACTACAACTGCCATCTTCCCATCCTCCAGAACCACTTCTGTTTCCAATAAGCTGTTAAACTGGACTGCCAGTGGTGCAACCAGTACCTCCCTGTGCTTCCTCAAAACCCTTGCATGCACCCTGTCTGGCCCCACTGCTTAGTCTACATTCAGATTAGCAAGTCTCTTCAGGAGTTTCTCCTCTGAAAATGGACTAGTGTACACCTTCCTCCCTGCAATTGTCCTGTTATTTTTTATGGCCCCTCCCCTGCACCTCCCACTTTGAACAATTAACAAAAGGTATTTGTTTATGATTTCTGCCTTTTCCTGGTGCCCTCCGCACAGATCTCTCCCCCTTTTCCTTTTTTATTTGTTTTTATTTTAGTCTTTGGTAACCGGGTAAGGCCCACTAGGCACAAGTGCCTGTTTTCAGGGGCAACCTGGGAGCACTGGGGTGGTTAAGTGACTTGCTCAGAGTTACACAGCATGCAAGTGGAGGTTGTGGGGATCAGACCCAGGTCTGCTGGATGTACCAAGCTCATCCACAGCTTGTTACTCTAACCTCTAGGCTATTCTGCCAACCTTACAATCCCTCCCCTGGTCTTCCACTTTTCACTTACATACCTAAAAAAACTTAAAGTACTCCAAGTGGGGTCTCAACAGCGAACTATCCAGTGGCAACACCACAGCCATCTTTCTACTGGTGATACCCCTCAGCATCCCACTGTTCCAAACCACTACCTTGTCACACTGTCTTGCCACCTTGAGGTCATCAGATGTCATTACCCCTAGGCCCCTTTCCTGTTTGGTGACTTAATATCGCTTCTCCCATTCTGTACTCTGCTTCTGGATTTCTGTGCCCTAGGGGCAAGATTTTGCACTTTACTGCATAGAAACCCAGCTGCTATGCCCTTGACCCTCCTCAAGTTTACTCAGATATCTGCACATTCTTTCTACCCCCTCTGGAGTGTCTACTCTATTGCAGATTTTGGTGTCATCCGCAAAGAAGCAGACCTTTCCTTCCAGCTCCTCTGCTGTGTCACTTATAAAGACATTAAAAATGACTGGTCCCAGTATTGAGCTCTGTGGCACCCCACTGGTTATCCTCCCTTCCTTGAAGCAAACTCAGTTTACCACCCTCTTATCCATTAACCAATTTCTTACCCAGTTTACTACCTCTGGACTGGTATCCGATCAATATAGCACAGCAATAATCGCGATGCAAAAAAAAACATGCGGTGAAAATAGTGCCGGGAAAAACAGCAAACGGGATTAAACAGTGTTACAGTATTGCGCCCCCCCCCCAACTGTCACCCTCATGGGATTACTAATAGTAAACAACCGCCCCATCGACTTTCTCCACCCCCAAAGTTCTGCCCTCACCCCCTGGAGTTTGTAACAGTAAATCCTCTACGATTCCCCTCCCCTTGACGCATGGTCATTGCTTCACACTGTATTGCTAATGTGTGGTTTTTGCTCTCGTGGTTTTGTTTGCGCAATAATTGACCGCGCCTTTTTGCTTGCGCAATGCTGACCTAGATCCCTCAGGACCCACCCTTAAGCTGCCCAGTTTCCTTTTGAGTCCTCTATGTGGTACAATGTCGAATGTCTCACTAAAATCTAAGTAGGCCACATCTACCACCCCTGCTGAAGCCTCACTGATAGGAGGCGAAGTGCCAGGCCATTAATTTGCAACTGCCTCAGTACCAACTAGCTTGTCATTGTATAATGTAAATGCACCTATTTTTTGGATGCCACTTGAGAGCTGCATGAAGCTATAAACACTAAAAAACAGGCCAGCCTGGTGGCACGGAGGGTTGAGGCGCAGGACGCCACACCTCGCGCTACACCTGCAACCCGGGTTTGGGAACGGACTCTGGCGCTGGTGGATCGGCAGGGGCGGGTTGAGGAGTGAGTATCCTTGTGATGCTCTCCTCCCCAGGTGAATGGATTGGGTCGGCTCGGAATGTCGGCGACCCCTGGTGGAGACCAGGGGTCGATGCAGCAACTCGGGCAGCACCGACAGCAGCGTCGGGCGATGCAAGCATGGTGCTGCCGTGGCGCCAGAGCATCGGGGTCAGGCTCATGCAGGGGTAGGAAACTAGCGCAGAACAAGGAAAGACCGGCGTCATGGGACAGGCGATGGCACCAGTCCCTCATGCCCTCCACTGGTTCTCTTCAGCTGGCCTTCCAGTTCCTTCCTCCAGGGCCGCCTGCAGTAGGTCGGACTAGTAAGAGAGCCCGAAGGCAAGGCTACCTTCCCGGGTGGATGAAACTGGGGGTACTGACTGCGGGGAGGGAGAGAGAAGGCATGAACAGAGATCCACAGGCGGGCAGGATAAGATTGGATGCCCAAGAGAAGGTCCCTGAGCCGTGACTGAAGCAAAATAAAATTGAAAACAAACAAAACAAAAAACCTGAAAAACAGAGGACGATGTACTTGCACTTGATCTTATAGCATATGCTATGTTTAATTCCTGTATCCCACTGCCCCCTCGATTATTTCCTATTCCACCAATCAAAGAAATCTATCAGATTTATCTGACATACCCCAATGAATCCATGCTGCCTTGCGTCCTATAACCCACTGGATTCAAGACACTCCACAATCTTCCTTTAGCAGTGACTCCATTAACTTCCCCATCATTAATGTCAGACTGATGGGCTTATGGCCTACAGTTGCCAGCCTCCTCCCTGCTACCGCTTTTATGAAGTGGGGCCATCTGCCCTCCTTGAATCCTCTGGAACTACTCCAGTTTTCAGAGAATTGTTGAATGGGGTTGTCAGTGGTGCAGCCAGTACCTCCCTGAGCTCCCTCAATACCGTTGGTTGTACCCCATCCGGCCCCATAACCATGTCCACCTTCAGATTTGCAAGTCCCTTCCGGACCCTCTCCTCTGTAAATGGACTTGTGTCTAACCCCCACCCCCCGTGCTCCTGCTTTTATGTAGCTGATCCACTTCAGTACACCCAGGGTTCAGAATCAAATTTATTTCCAAAGTTCTCACAGTGGTTAAGTAGCGGTTGGGGGATTAAGATCTGGGCCTCCAAGTTCACAGCCCTGCATGCTGACCACTAGTCAAAACTGTCTCCCTAATGCAGTAAGAACAGCATTCTGTGAGAAGCTCAATCTTCCCCAGACTGGTCCGCCACAAGAGTCCATGATGGGAACACAATCCCAGTACGTAGACGTGCCAAGCAGCTCCCCTAAACACTGTGCTCCCTGACCAGCCACCATCCCAATTACTAAATGTTATTTTGTTAATTACTATATAATTTATTGTCCACTGTTTTCTGCGGAAGTGCCCTGAGCCCTAGTGATAGGGCACTATACAAATAAAGATGCCTCATCTAATGTTTTTACTTATTTAAGACGAAAATTAATTCATCATCTAAATCCTAAACTAGCCACAGCAAACTTTAAGCCACAAGCCAGTGAGCAAACAAAAGTCTGGCAAAGGCTCCAGAGCACATGCAACAAGAACAAGATGAGTCACAGAAATGTGACTTTAATCATGAAATAAGAAACACGTTGGTACTGGGTGGAACAACACGTAAAGAACTTCAGAAAAATACCATGTTAGATACCAGTTTTGCTAACAACTGCTGTACTAAACAGACACTGCAACATGGGGCACAGTAATTTGCCCTTTCCTAATCCCTGCTAGGGAAATTCTTAGTCTAATATTATTTTACCAGCTTTGGATGCAATTAAAACACTATTTCAAAAGGCTGCTTGTTTAGATCTGATAGAGGAGTATGGTATTGAAACCCTTCACCCCAACTGCATTTCAAACCTAGTCAGATGCCACCCATACTCCCAAACAACATTTTAAACAGGTGAGGGCATGGACTGATGAGACCAAGAATGAAGGCCACGGTCAGCAGAAGTTAGTTAATGTAATGCAATGCCCTATGTTTTAATTGTGAAACATACAATAGTTGAAAAAAGTGCCACTGTGTCCAAAGTAAAAGACATTAGTGTTACACAAAAACATAGAATTTGTTGGCAGAGAAGAACTGCTTGGCCCACCGAGTCTGCCCATTTTTCCCCACCTACAGTATCACCACAGACTCTACTTCATCTCTGGCACTTTCTCCTTCCTTTCCACTAAGATTCCCTTATGCTTATCACAAGCATTCTTGAAACCCACCAGTTTTTGCCACACCACCTTTTTTTCTGAAAAATATTTCCCTCCTGTAACTTATTTCGCCCGATGAAGTATTTAAAGGTCTCTATCATATCCCCAGTCTCCCTCCTCTCTTCCAGGGTCTACATATTGAGGTCCTTTAGTCTCTCCTTGGAGGGTTTTGATTTAGACCCAGCACCATTTTAACTGCCCTCCTCTGGGACACCTCCACTCTATGTCCTTCCGGAGATGTGGTCTCCAGAATAGACACAGTACTCTACGTGGGGTCTCACCAGTGATCTATACCGAGGCATTCACCCATCTTTATAAAATCTGCCCTCCTGAAGTCCAGGACCCTCAGCCATGTGCGGTTCAGTTCTGCAGTTGTGCTTATACTGAACCACACTGTATGGTGGTCACTGGTCCCCAGGTGACCTCGCACCTTGACGTCTGCAGCACTGTACCCGTTAATGAGTACCCGGTCCAGTATTGCATATCATGAGTCTGTTTGCCTATTAGTTGCCTGAGGAATGCTCCCTGTATGGAGCCCAGGATGTCCATGCTTCTAGCTGAAGCCGCAACTGGAACGCTCCAATCTACAGCCATCAAACTGAAGTCCCCCAACCGCAGCAGCCCCCCTTGTCTGCCATCTTGCCAATGGCTTCCACCAGTACCTTATCTAACTCCTCCCCCTGTGCTAGAAGTCTGCAGATCCCATCAGTTCAAATATTGGCTCAGTTCCCCTTCTCTAGGGTAAAGCACAGTACCTCTACCCCATCATATTCCCTGTATCTCTGTTGCTTTTATGCTTTCCCTCACATAAAGAAACCCTCTGTTCCTTCCCACCCTGTCCTTTAACAGACTATAACCTGGTATGGCCATGTGCCAGTCATGGTTTTCAGTGCACCATAACTCAGTAATGACTACAATGTCCAGGTTGGCCTCTAGGTCCTGAATCTTATTTCCCAGACTTCTAGCATTTTTACACATATGGCCCCCAGATTTTGTTACCATGCTTCTTGTTATTCCTCTTTTTCACTTTTTGCCCTCCCTCCTTCCCTCTGGTTTTAATGCTCCCATTCTACTTCATTTCCATCACCATGCTTCCTTTATTAATTTGCACCCTGAGGTATTCCTCTTCCCTCTGGTTCTCAGTACTTCATACTTTAGCCTGGGGGGGGGCAGTTTCAGCCTCCCCGATTTCTTCCACCACCCCCCTCGACTAGTTTAACTGTTTATCCAAGTAACAACATTTCAACCATCCACCAAGGACTGCAGTTCCCCTTCCAGGTGGATGAAGGCCATCACCCCCATATAGGCCCGTATCTGTCCAGATAGATCCCAAATCCCCAGGATAGCCAAACCCCTCCTCTCTGTACCATTCCTTCAACCATGAGTTGAAGTTCCTAGTGCTGAGATCATTCTTCTCCCCCTTGTCTTAGCATTAGTATCAGTCAAAACCAGAAGTCTTTTTCCAATAGCAGGTTTAAAAAAAAAATTAAAAAAATAATGGCAAACTTCCATGATCATTCCTGCTCCACTACTTTAAGTTTAGTCACAAGGGACTCTCCACTTATAAGCAAACAATTAGCATGAATCAGCTGATACTTGTCAGACATACATAACAGCAATGCAAACATTCATGGTGCATGCAATGCTAGCAAAAGAAAGAGGAAAATAACTAGTTTAACAAACTACCAATACAATCCGGACATTACTTTCTAATATTTAGCAATGGCTCATCTCAAGAAAATATTTTTTTTTCTGCTCTTTATTCTCACCCACTACTCAGCCAGCTCCCCATAACCAGTATCACCACTAGGGTTGTCAGAACAGGTTCGGTAAAGATTCGAACCCTGGTGTTCGAGTTCTAACTTAGAACTCAAACACTAAACGGTTCACAAAAGGGTTCGAATCACCGCGAGACGACGTGGGGGTCGAGTAAGCTACGAGCGCGGGACTGTGGGGGTATTTAAGGAGATGCGCCATGGGGAGGGCGCCATTGCTGAGGATCATCGAGCTTAGAGGCAGCAACAGCAGGCAGCAGCCACTACACTGTAGCAATTAGCAGTTAAGCGCGATACCGCCACTCTTGTCCAGTGGCCACTTCTTCTTCTCCTGTGAGACCGAGAACAAGAGAAAGGCTAAAAAAGCTGAAAATCAGGGGGAGAGAGACTGGGAGTGGGACTAGGGGAGGTTCAGGACAGAAGGAGGATTAATCAAGATTGGGAAGGGACTGGGGAATAGGGAGGATTGAGACCAATATCAGGACTGGAGGAGGACTCAGAGAGAATAAAAAAAATAAGAAGAAGACTGAAGATTAAGAACCTTTGTGAAATGTAGATTATTTGAAACTGCAGCACACTGCACACTCAGCAGCTGCCAGCAACAAGCATACAAGGGGGGCACAAAAAGGCAAATAAATCTTTCTGAACCCTAGTGTGTGTGTCACAGAGAGAAGCCCAGTGTGTGCCCATCACCCTGCTGCTGTGTGCCCTTTGACTGCACTGTACCCAGTGTGTGTGTTACAGAGAGAAGCCCAGTGGCCAGTTGTGTGGTGGCATTAACCTTACATGACAGAAACGTAGAAATATAATTCTCATTCCCTGGGTTGCGTATGTGACTCCGTCTCCTGTGGTCAGCCCATCACCCTGCTGCTGTGTGCCCTTTGACTGCACTGTACCCTACCCACTGTGTGTTACAGAGAGAAGCCCAGTGGCCAGTTGTGTGGTGGCATTAACCTTACATGACAGAAACGTAAAAATATAATTCTCATTCCCTGGGTTGTGTATGTGACTCCGTCTCCTGTGGTCAGCCCATCACCCTGCTGCTGTGCACCTTTTGATTGCTATGTGTATGCCTATGCCCAGCAGCCTAATCATTCTGTAAGCTTTGAACCTGGGATCCTTTAGTTGCAAACTGTCATATTCTTCAATTACTTTCAGTCCACGTATCACAGTGTCACACAACCAAAATAAAATTTTGGAGTTGTATAGCGATTACAGATCACATTGCTTTGTTACACAGGAATTGTTTGGGTGTTGGTGTTTTCACTGCAGTATACTGGACTGGTAGTACTGGTACTTACTGTCTGTTATGGCTGACACCAACATAGATGAAGCATTTAGTGCTGGTGTTGGAGCAGGTGTTGGTGGTAGTGTAATCCTGGTGCTAACAGAAATAACCAAAATGTTTCATGTGATAAAAATTCAACAAACAGCAAAAGAGCAACAGTGAAGTGTGGTAAAGGGGACCTTTAAGAAAACCTGTACAGCTGCTGGGGTCACCGGAGGCACCATAAGGTATGCCATTCATGCCGTTAAGATCCCTGTGACTAGCAGCAATAATGCAAGTGACAGTGAGTCCCTCTGACTCAGACAGTAGCTCTTTGTCTCAGTCCCACACTGTTGTGTCTCGCGACAAATCATTACTTCCTCAACAAAGTGAAATGAGCAAGTCTGCTGACAATGAATCAGGTAGTGCACTTGCAAATACATCCAGCACTGTTGGCAATGAAAAGGACATATCCATTGAATCCACCACTTCTGTGTTGGCCAGCAATGAAAATCCATCAGAGTCTTCTGTCCACTCTTCTAGCACCAAGGAGCATGTCCCAGGTTCTGTTAGGACAGGTGAAAAGACACAAACAGTCTTTAGCTATCTTCCTGGCACTCGAACAAAATCTGTCACATCTGAGGTGTGGAATTATTTCTCAGTCAGTAAAACTGATCCATGCAGAGCAATTTGTTCCCTGTGTAAACAGAGTGTAAGCCGTGGTAAAGTTGTGTCATGCCTTGGCACTACAGCTCTTAAGCCATCTGAAAAAGCATTCGGTTTTGCTTGATCATCCAAAACCCATGTCCTCCATCTCCAGACCGCACGTGTAAAGGGTCAGGAATCTGAAATGGATACTGAATTGTCTGAACTTGATGCGGGCAGAACCACTGCCAGCCCTAGGATCACTGTTACCACCAATGCCAGCACCATTAGTACCAGTTGCACATCCAGTGATGGCACTGAATGTATAAGTCCTAGTCCACCATCTCTCGTCCATCTGCCCGCCGAGAGCGCGGTGTATAATAAACCAGCAGGAACATGTTGCAAACAGCTAACACTGTCTCAGGCATTTGAAAGGAAGAATACCTTTACTAGAAATCATCCAAAGACCCTTCATCTTAATCACCGAATTGGTGAACTGTTAGCCGGAGCCCTTCTCCCATACTCTTTGGTAGATCATGAGGATTTTAGGGAGCTCATGACATTAGCAGAGCCTCGTTACAATGTTCCTCAACGAAGGTACTTTTCCTATGTTGAAATACCAAACATTTATCAGGCTTTAAAAGCGACAGTGATGCTTGCACTTAAAACTGCAGAGGGTGGGGTTATTCATGTCACAACAGATATGTGGACCAGCACTCAAAACATAGATTACATGTCCCTTACCGCTCATTGGGTCACGTTTTCTTGTGCTTCTTCAAAAACAAAGACACCCCAAAAGATGGCGCTGCTGCATATAAAGAAGTTTGGGCAAAGTCATGCTGCTGCAAACATCTTGCAGGAACTAAATGACCTCCTTGGCGAATGGGTTTATTCTCACGGTCTAAAATGTGGCTTCATAGTAAGTGACAATGGAGCCAACATCTTAAAAAGCAATACAGGATGGAGATTTCTGCATGCTTCTTGCTTTGCACATTACTTACACTTAATTGTCACGGGTTTCTCAGCAGCGAAACACAAGTGGATGGTATGATTGCTGTTTGCAAAAAATTGTGACTCACTTTTCACATTCAACCAAGAGCAATTACGGACATTGACCGAACTGCAAAAAAACACAAGCTGCCCCAGCAAAGCTGATTCAAAATGTTTCCACTTCGTTGGAACTCAACGCTTTATATGCTGCAGCGCCTCTTGGAGCAAAGCAAGCTGTACATGAGTACTGCTCCAGTTACATTATTGGAGATGGCATTATGCTGTCTGTGCTGCAGTGAAATTAATGGAGACAGTGTGCTGTATCCTAGCTCCTTTGAGACAGCTACAAGGGACATGTCTTCTGAAGGTGCATCTGTGAGTCAGGTTATCCCACTCATAATGCTCATTTCACATCATCTTAGTGTTCTAAATCTACAAATAGAAAAGACAGATCTGAAGTGTAGACAACATACGCCTATATCATGGGAATCTGTAAAGAGAATGAGCGGCGCTTCAAAACCAATGACAAATTAGTTGCAATGGCGAAATCAAGACACTACATCCTTGCAACTCTCTTAGATCCCAGGTTCAAGGCTATACATCTTCCAAAACAGATGATATAGAGCAGTACAAATGTATGTTGCTAGATGAGCTGCAGCACTCACAGAGTCAAACACAGACACGCACAGTACCATCAGGTTGTCATCACCACAACATGCAGGTTCATCTTCACAAAGGATACAGAACTGGAAAAGTCACCAAACATTAACAGAGTTGTTCCACAACTGCCACTTCTTCAGCCCTTAGTAGCAAGCTAAATCTGTGGCAAAACCTTTTCCCAAATTGCTGCCATACCAGCTGCTTCTGCTGATTCCTCTTCTGAGCAGTCTCTGTCCAACATGGTAGACAGTTACCTGCAAGAACTGCCTATTCCTATTGATGCATGCCCTTTTGAATACTGGAGATCAAAAAGTCAATTTGGACAGAGCTGTATGATGAAGCCTGTAAATATCTTTGTTGTCCTGCAACAAGTGTCTCTTCAGAACATGTTTAGTACAGATGGCAATATTGTGACAGACACCAGAAATAGGTTGCTGCCAGAAAATGTACACGTTAACTTTTATTAAAGTTAATAAGTCAAGATACTATATCCCTACAAGAGTATACAAACTGATCCTGAAGTGATTGATGTTGTGGATGTTGATGGTGATGATGACAACTCAGATGGTGGTGGCTGGTAAAATATATGGGTGGTCTCTCTGCACCAAAAGGAAACTTTTACAGACTGTGATGACTTTGGTTGTCGTCTCTCTCCTTTCTCGATCTACTACCTTGGACTATATACCCAAAAACTTTCACCATTTCATGGCAAACTGCTTTGTAGCTAGGGTCTAAACTAAAGTCAACAAGTTTTATATCACGGGGCAATTTTAACATCAGTGGGAACAGGCCCAAATTTGGCATAAAAGGGACACTGTCACGTCAATCCTTTCTGTATCATATTATTTATAGTTAAAGTGCAAACATATATTTTTGGATTTACCTTCTGTGACTTTGTGGTGCATCAGCATGGGCTGGGACAGAGGCAGTCTATTTTTCAATTTTAAAGAGGACAAAACAATGAGTTCTAATTGGTAGCTGTTTATTATTTTTTCAATTACAGAAATGTTAGCCATAAACGAAAAATGGATGCTAGTACATGGGTGAGGGTTGTGGGTTGGTTTTAACATGGGTGTAAAGAAGTGGCATGGGTGCTACTGCACAGATGAGGTGGTGGAAGAAAAGTGGAATGGGTGATGGGGTGAAAGGTGGGTGTTGTTTTAGTTCTTTCATTTACAGATTCGTGATCAGCTGGGGATGGTGAGGAAAAATGATGACAGACCGAACCTACTGTACACATAATATATATTCTTATTAAATACATTGCAAACTGCTGCCACCTAGCACAACTGTCCTGTCCCGTTAAAAAAGAATAAAGGAATCAGAAATAAAGAAAATCTGCATCAGCAGTTTTCACAGAATGTGACGTATCATAGTGTTTTTGCTTTATAAGTAGTGATAATTTGATACATAATGGGGTTGACAAGGCGCTGTCCTTAAACATCACATGCCAACTGCTGCAGCTACATAAATGTTCCTTAGTATGTGGTGAGAAACCACTGTTTTTATTTATGTGACTGAAATACAAATTTTATTGAAGTATCAGCTGCAAAATGCATCATCTTAGAATTTTTGTATGCATTACTTCAATTTGCCAACAAAAATGTTGTATATGTATGCATTACCTTAGAAAATTGCATGCATTTTCTAGCAACAATGACTGGCATATTTTTTATTAAGAACAAAAGACACAACATAACACTTCAAAAATATACTGTATTATGCGTTTTAACTGATAGCATCACAGTACAGAAGCATCATGCAGGGCAAAACAGTTTAAACAGACAAAAGGACCTTTTGTCTCGTTTAACTATTACATCCTACATAACGTTCTGTACTGTGATATATCAAAGCATAAACCTGTGCTATTTTTGGAAATGTGTCTTTATTCTTGATGCTCAACTTTTCACACAGGTACAACTTAGGATTGGAGCAGCCTTCTTGTGGTTTCTGCAAATATTTTTTTATTCCAATGTCTTGACTGAATATGTTATGACATAATATGTTTTGTAACAGTTCCACATGTTGCTGCTGTAGTACGGCTTGACTTTGTTATAAAAGCTTTCTTTTAAACATAGCAACTTTTGATTCACTCATTTAAAACAGAAAGCAGCAAATAGCTGAAAATTAGGTAATATCAGTTATTTTTCTCCTAATTCATGACAATGAGTATATATAGCTGAGTACATAAATGGCTAATGTGCCTCTTTCTTTCACTAAGGAACTATGATGCAGCTGCAGCAGGAAAACTTTAACATATGGGTGGGTGGGTGGGCCTGTTACGTATTAAGTTGCTGACTTTAGCAAACAGAAGAAACTATAGATAAACCTGTTGTATTCCTATCAATGTCACACAAGATAATTTCTCTCCCCTTATTTTGAACAGTTTTTCCTTTACATGTATTTTATTACTATCTTACGTTACTAGCAGCACAATAAAAAATAGGGTTCGAGTTCTAAAAGTTCTAAAAAAGATTAGAACACGAACTTTTTCAAAAGTTCTAGACTAGAACTAGAACCCAGAACTTCAGAGGGTTCTGACAACCCTAATCACCACCCAGCCCTGTCAACTGCTATCTCTGGGGATTACTGCCTGGCACCGCAGTGCTCCACAGTTTACCCCCTGGGCACAGCCTCTCGAGGTACTAAACCAGAGAGGAGTTAAGCGCAGGTGACATGATGGGGGGCGAAGTAGGCAGTGCAAAGCCTGTAGGGGAATGCCGCCTCACACTGTTCAGCCGAGCAGTTTTCCATTTTCCTTCCCCAGCCCCTACGAGCCTAGCGGGTGGAAATTGAGTGGAGACTTGGCATTAAGAGCGTGCTACATGTCCCAGTCAAAAAGGTGCCTAGCCTATCGTGGCTTCAGCATGCACCCCCCCATCTGTGGTCACTGAGGTGGCAGTAATGTGATGGACAGCATGGACCTCCATTCTTGGAGGAGTAAACTGTCCTCTTGTCCTCTGTGATGCTCAACCCTCCTCCCCCCTGACCAGCTCCTGACAACCCAGGTTAATTCTTGAACCCCACTAACCTGCGTCACAAGCAGGGTAGCACTATTGCTGTGCCAATGGGCAGGCATCCTCAAGCATACATTTGACTTGATTAGCAAAAAAAAAAAAAAAAACAGCTGTGTGGGGCAAGTGATGGTGGATCACTCTGGCACACTGGTGATCAAGGTTACTGCTCCATGCCCAGGACATCAGTACCAGAGGCCAGCAGGAAGAGTACAGAGCATCCAATTCACCACGCTGCTATCACAGTGGCTCCTGATGGTGGTGTGGTGGAGATGGCCTGACAGAGGAGATGACCAAATGCCATCTGGCACCGGCCAGGCCAGCTGTGTGCAAAAGGAAAAAATTACTCACCTTAGTAATGTTGTTTCTTCTAATGGAGTCTTGCTATATTATAGACATTAGCAGTTTGATCCAGCTCTAGAATTGCCCCGGAGTGAAATGGTTAAAACCATTCCAAAATAGAATTTTGGCACGAGAGCAGCTCTATCTGTGTCAATTCAAACTTGAACTGTCAGATCTTTACGAGCCAAACTCACTAAGGTCTGTGTGGAAGCTGTAACTACACTAGCCAAATGGTTACCTAAATAATAACAACCATTGATGGTCCCAACACCCAAGACTCAAGTCAGGGGACCAGAAATACTAACACCATTCTAATAGTATGAAAATGGAACATAAGTATAATAAAACACACACCTGTACATACACACCCCAAAGTCCCAAAGGGGACAAAATGCTAACAGGACATAAGTGGTGCCCACACTAAGTTGCCCGCACCCACCAAGTAGAGGTTCTGAGAGGGCAGGTTGGGGGAGGTCTATAATATAGAAGACTCCATTAGAAGAAACAACATTACTAAGGTGAGTAATTTTTTCTTCAAACAACATGAAGTCTTGCTATATTATAGACATTAGCAGAATACACAGCAGTACCTCCATGGAGGAGGGGCAGAACCTACTTAGGGAATAGGCTCTGAAGAACAGCTGTGCCAAACTGAGCATCTCTCCTGGCCTGGACATCCAGGGAGTAATGCTTGGAAAAGTGTGTACCGTTTTTCCAAGTAGCAGCCTGGCAAATCTCTAATAAAGAGATATCTCTGGCAGCAGCTAGAGGCAGCAGCTGTACCCTGGTAGAATGAGCCCTCAAACCGGGGGCTCTGCCCACTTTCTGATAACAAAATTGGATACAAGAGACAATCCACCTGGCTATTGATCTCTTAGTGGCAGGTTTGCCTTTCCCAACTTCACCATAGGTAAGGAAAAGTTGGAGGATTCGAGACCTGTGACCTTTAGTGCAGCTCTATATAATAACTAAGAGCTCTCTTAACATCCAGGCTGTGCAATCTCCTCTCACCGAAGAGGTGATCAGTGAAAAATACTGGAAGGAGATAGATTGATTAAGATGGAAATCTGAAACCACCTTAGGCAACAACTTCCTATTAGTCCTATGGACTACCTTATTCCTGTGGAAAGAAATAAAGTCAGTCTCCACTGACAAGGCTTGCAATTCACTTATCGTCTGGCAGAAGTGATAGCCACTAGAAAAACAGTTTTCAAAGTTAGGTACTTAAGCTCTGCAGAAGACAGAGGTTCAAAAAGGGGTTGCATTAACTGGGCAATGCAAACATTAAGGTCCCAAACGAGGGCGGTTCCCGAAAGGAGGATTAGTATGGAGTAATCCTTGGAAAACACAGGATGAGAGGAAAGGGGATGACTTTCCTGCTGACACAAAAGCAGACACAGCTGCCAAATGAACTCTCAGGGTAGCTGGTCTGAGACCCAAGGAATTAAGATGTACCATGTAATCTAACAAAATGGGCAATTCAGCAGATTCTGGGGAAATATTTTTCCCAACACACCAAATGGAAAACCTTTTCCATTTAGAACTATAAGTAGCCCTAGTGGAAGGCTTTCTGGAAGCCTTTAGGATCTCAAGAACACCCTGAGAGAGGTGTAAATCAGCAAACTCTAACTCCTCAAGAGCCAGGCCTTGAGGTTGAGGGGGATTGAGGTCCGGATACCAAACCCTTCCCTGGGCACAAGTCAACAGATTGTGATTCCTGGGAGGCACAGGGAAGATGGACTGTCAGAGACAGAAGGAGTGGGTACCAGGGCTGCCTGGCCCAATCCGGGGCAATCAGAATCACCCTGCAAGGCTGAGATAGGAAAATCAGTACCTACCGTAATTCTTGATCTTCTTGGGCGAGTCTCCACCACTCATTCACACTAAGCGGGATTGGCGCGGAGCACTAAGACCCCATCAGGAATGCACTTGCTGGAGGGAGTCGTATGAGGCGCCCTTGAGACACGGCGCCCGGAGCAGCGGCCTCGAGCGGTAATGACCATCTCGGCACAACCCTCCAACCGCCTCAGTACCTTTTTACAAAGGAGGTGCAGCGCAACTAACGTAAAGAGTAAACCCAACATTAAAAAACGGACATAAGATAGTCCGTATGACCCGTGTAAGAAGGGTCAGCAAAGAAGTCTTCACGGCCTAAAGATTTGAGGGAGTGAAGACCAATACAGCGGTGAGCTCGGGGGATGGAGGGTGGGCGTGTGAATGAGTGGTGGAGACTCGTCCAAGAAGATCAAGAATTACGGTAGGTACGTAATTTTCCTATCTTCCTGGACATAAGTCTCCACCACTCATTCACACTAGTGGGAGAGTACCAAGCTGATAATCCCCCAAAAGGGCAGCAGGAGAGCCAGAGCTCACGCGTCTAAGATAGAAGCCCATTAAGGATAGTTCTGCGAATGCGGAATGTCGCCTGGCATGAACATCCAGTGCATAGTGCTAGCAGAAGTATGCACTGAGCTCCAGGTGGCGGCGTTGCATATATCTGCAGTTGGAACATTACGAATTTCCATAGGGATACATGACCGCCCTAGTAGAGTGAGCGTACACTCTACCTTCTAATTTAACTTGAGCCATGGAATAGCAATGCGAAGGCATGCCACTAACCATGAAGAGATGCATCTAATAGCGACAGGTTGACCCAGCGGGTGTCGCTGAAAAAGCGAACAGTTGCTGAGTCTTGCGAACATCCTTGGTTCTATCTAAATAGAACACTTAAGGCTCTCTTAACATCCAAGGAATGAAGAGCTCGTTCCCTTCATTTTGGAAATTAGAGAAATAGCGGGAAGTACCAGAGGTTGGTTCAGATGGAATTCTGACACAACCTTGGAAGAAATTAGGATGAAGTACGGAGAACTACCTTGTCCTTATGGAATACAGTATACGGAGGGTCCGTAACCAGGGCATGTATCTCAGAGACCCTGCGGGCTGAGGTAATGGCCACCAGGAAAGCAGTCTTCCAGGTAAGAAATTTTAGCTCACAGGTAGCTAAGGGTTCGAAGGCTTCCAGTGAGCATGTCCAGCACCAGGTTAATGTCCCAGGCTGCAACTGGACGCTTAACAGGGGTCTGGTATGGAGAATCCTAAGAATCTCTTCACCATAGGTAACTGAGCCAGAGTTAAGGAAGAAATCGGCTCATGGAGCAACTGAGATGGCACTAAGGTCTACTTTAACTGTGGAGTACTGAAGACCTAAGTTTGATAGGTCCAAAGATACTCCAGAACCTTGCCAGGAGGACAGGAAAAAAGGATTCCAAGAGAGTTTTGCACACCAGAGAAAAACGTTTCCATTTGGAGCGTCGTTTTTAGGTGGCTGGCTTCAAGCAGCCAGAAGGATGTCTGAGACTCTACGAGAGGCGTTGAACCGATTCACTTCTATCTCTTCAGGAGCCAAGCATGAAGGTGAAGTGATTTCAGGTTGGGATGGACCAAGAACCCTGAGTCAAAAGACTGATTTGTAAAGGAAGTGGTCTCGGAGGGCTGCCAACATACTGTTGAGTAGAAACCATAGTTGCGAGGCCAGGAAGGAGCAATGAGAATCATCTTGGTCCCCTGAGACTCGAACTTGAGGAGTACTCTCTGGATTAGAGGAAGTGGTGGAAAGGCGTAAAGAAAGCGTTTTGTCCACCGCAGCCTGAACGCATCCTGACAGAAAATGCCAGGCCCTGGATTTCTGGAGCAGAAGAGAGGCAGTTTTGCGTTGAGTGGGGATGCAAAAAGGTCCAGGTCTGGAGTCCCCCACTCTTTGAACAGGGACCGAGCTACGGCTGGATCGAGAGACCACTCGTGAGGTCTGCCTCCGTTCTGCTGAGGTGATCTGCTAGAGTCGTTTTGTATACCTGGCAGATAAACGCTTGAATCAGAGACTTGTGCTCAAGCACCACTCCCACACCCTCATTAGCTTCCTGCAAAGGGAGATGAAATGAGCACCCCTTGCTTGTTGATGTAATACATCACTGCTTTGTTGTCCGTTTGAAGGAGAATGTTCTTGTGACAAAGGACATCCTGCAGGCTTCGGATTGCATAGAGGACGCCTCATCTCCAGGACATTTATGTGGAGATGAGTTTGAACTGAGTCCATACACCTTGAGTGTGGAGGAGAGACAGTGAGCTCCCCATCCCATTAGCGATGCATCTGTGGTGATGGAGATCTGATGATCCGGGGAGCAAAGGGGAATCCTTCCAGGAGATTGCTCTCTTGAGACCACCAGGTGAGAGACCTTGAAGGGGCTCAGTCACCTTGATGGGATAAGACTGGGGGTGAGAGGTCGGGGACCACTGAGTGGAGAGCATCCATTGGGTGGTTCTCATGTGCAGTCGGGCCAGAGGGACAGTGAAGACCGAGGGCGCCATGAGACCCAACATGTTACATCGAGAGAGCTGTAACGATTGGTTCTCCCTGATGTAACAGCACACTGAAGGATGTCGAGTCTTCTGTCCTCTGGAAGGAAAGCCTTCACTGAGGAGGTGTCTAAGCGTCCCTATGAAAAGGACCTCTGGGAGGTTGCAGTTGACATTTTTCAAATTCAGCAGAACTCCATGGACGTGAGAAGGCAGAGTCGTTTGCACGGCTTCCAAGTCACTGGCGGAAGGGCTTGCTAAGCAATCGTCCAGGTAGAGGAAACACTCGAGTCCGACTTTCCTGAGATGCTCCGCAAGAACTGCACAACACTTTGTAAAACTCGCGGGCGTCAGGATAGCCCAAAGGGCAGGACTCTGAACTGATAATGCTGACCCAAAGCTACAAACCTGAGGAATTTGCGGTGGGTCGGGTGGGCGAGAATATGCTGGTAAGCATCCTGCATATCGAGAGAGGCCAGCCAGTGGTGCTGATGCAGCAAGGGTAACAGGGTACCTAGAAATCATCTTGAATTTCTCCTGGGAGAATTTGTTTAACTTCTGAGGTCTAGAATGGGCGCATCCCCAGATTTCTTTGGAACCAGAAAGTAATGGGAGTAGAACCTGTGTTTGCAGATGCTGGGGCACCAGTTCTATTCCCTGTTGTTCAGAAGGCCCTGGTTTCCAGCGGTGAGGAGGTCTGACTGAGAGGCCGACAACCTGGGTTGTCGTATGGGAGGACAATTCGGGGGTTTCAAGAAATTGAGAGAATAACCTGGCGAATTATCCGAAGGACCCATTTGTCTGAGGTTATGGACTTCCACTGGTTGTAGAAGTACATCAGGCGACCTCCACGGAGAGAAGTTCCACCTCGGGCAGAGTGGATGGAACTTGGACCAGCGACTCATAAGGTAGCGCTGGGAGCTTTGGGTCCCTGCGCTTTCTACGTCTTCTTTTGAGGTTGGGCAGGTTGGCTTTTATGGGCTTCCCCTGCCTCTGCCTCGAAAGGACTGGCGACTATGAAACTGGCGTCTGTTCCATGCCCCGAGGAGGGCAGGCGGGACTCTAGCCAACAATGGCGATCTAGTTCCTGGTGGCCTCTAAGGCTTGCTCACCTGAGGCCAAAAAGGAGCCATCAAAGGCAGCGCCATCACCTGCTGCTGAGCATCATTCGTGAAGCCAAATGCAGCAGCCAGGAATGGCGCGGTACAAATCGCGGCTGCTGAGGCGAGAAGCAGTGTCGAGCGTCCATGGCGGCTCTGACCTGTTGGTTATTGGACTCAATACCTCTAATAGCGGTCAGAAGAAGCTCTGACTTGGAATCCGAATCTGGAAGAGCTTCAACCATTCTTTTCATAGAGTGCCACAGGATATACTCATACTGAGAAAAATAGCCTTGATAACTGGCAATCGCATACTTAGAGTGGAGGCAGCAAGACTCTCTTACCTAATGTATCAATCTTCGAGACTCTTTGTTAATAGATCGAGCTGTAGTAGTTGAGGAAGAGCGACCTTGTCATTCTCTGCCAGGACTACAATAGGATCCATAAGGCTTGGGATGCCAAAATGGGACGATCCTTGGGAGCTGATACTTCTTATCAATGGATTTAGCCACTGAGGAATAAGAGCAGGGTTATTCCATACCATTTGAGACAGCGTCTCGAAGGAAGGCTGAATCGGAGGAGTCAAATCCGTAGGGATCTCCGAAGCATGAAGATACTGGGTCTTAATATCTTCCCAGGATCGATGTCTGTAGTCTGGAGAAAGAGTGGATCCCAGGTTCTTCAACAGAGACTTAAAGGACAGGTCCTCGACCACAGGCTCTATGAAAAGAAAGATCCTGTTTCCTCCACTTCATCACCCAACGAAGGGTCTGGGTCAGGCTCAACACATCATCTCCTGATGGTCCAGAAAGGACTGTTTGGACAGGAAAGGAGTGAAAATTAGGAGAGGAGGAAATGGCAGAAAAACAAGGAGAGTACCCAAGGGCTGCGGTAGGCGAGGCAATTCAAAACAGGCACGAAAACCGGCACGAGGCGCCACGGCGCTGAAGAAACTACCCTGGCCCGCAACGCCGCGGCGGCGCCGCCGGCGAGGCGCTGCAACACCATAGCGAAACAGCGGCGATACTACGAATGGCGCTGCGGGCAGCGCCGAAGCGGTACGCGTGAACGGCGCCTCGAGCGGCGCCCGCGAACAACACCCTGACGGCGCCGCCCGATCAACGGCACCACCGGTAGCGCCGCGAGACCCTAGCGCCGCCAGCGGTGCCAGAGACCACTGTGGCGCCACCAGCAGCGCCGCCAGCTCAGCGGCCCGAAAACAAGCGCCCGACATGGCCACGAACCCTGCAGAAGGCGCCGGAAAAGCCCCGGGAACCTGGAAGGAAGCAAGAAGGAAAAAAAACCAGGAGATAAGGGCATCGGTGAGGCCCTCGCGCCGCAGCCATGTGAGGAAACACCTAAGCGCAGTGCTGCACCGAAGAAGGCGCATGCGACTAGGAAGGTCAACACGCCCTACCTGATCGCCGGAGGAGCCGAGGGCTCCGAGTAACCAAGCCAGGCAGAAGAACCAACCTCCGAGCCCCTTCGCTCCATAAGGCGGCCCACTGATGAAACTGCTCATCTGGAGCCCTACCTATATAGGCGGGAGGGGCTCCGATGTCGGGGCGCGGTGCTCGGAAGTTGGCGACTCGAAGAAGGAGACCGGCAACTAGCAGCGACGATGCGACCATCGTAGCGCGAACGACACCAGAGGGCGACCTCGGTGATGCCTTCTCTTTTTTGACCTGTGGGCGAAGAAGAGCTCGAGGCGAGCAGGCGCCGAGAATCGACCGTTTATTTTATGCCGGCGGGGGACCGCCCATCCCCAGGCATCGGACTGACCGTAGTCGGAACCCGCTGAGGAGAAGGAGGCTGACCAGACCCAGCCCGCTGACTGAACAGCTTTTATCTGAAGTCTCCCTACCGTCACCTGACCTGCTCATGGTCGACTCCGTCCAGTAGGCGAGACTTCTTCAAGTAAAATTCAAATATTAGAAAATTTACGAAAATAGAATAAAACTAAGCGATACTACTATACGTGATAATGTTACAAAAACAAACTGAAAACTATCGCTAGTTTGAAGTTTGACTCCCGACTAATGACGGCGTCGTCACTGAAGCGCCTTTCGGCGGGAAAAAGGAACTGAGGCGGTTGGAGGGTCGTCGCCGAGATGGTCATTACCGCTCGAGCCGCTGCTTCCATGCGGCGCCGTCTCTCGCGCCGACCCTCCAGCAAAAAGTTTGCTCCCGATGGGTCTTAGTGCCTCCGGGGCTAATCCCACTAGTGTGAATGAGTGGTGGAGACTTATGTCCAGGAAGATCTGATTTTGACTAGTACTTTGAATAGGAGAGGAAAGGGGGGGGAAGCATAGAGGAACTTCCCCTCCCAATCCAGAAGAAGGGCATCCAGGGGAACTGAGCCCAGCACTGGAGGCCTGCAACAGAACAGAGGAAGTTTGTGATTGTCTGGGGCTGCAAAAAGATCTATCTGAGGGATGCCCCACCTGGCAAAACTATCCCCAGCACTTGAGGATCCAGGGACCATTCGTGATGGCCTGGGAAATCCTGCTGAGGCATCCGCTAGGACATTGTCCTTCCCTGGAAGATGAACTGCTATGAGGGAAGTGTTCAGGGAATAGGCCAGAGACCACAACTTCATTGCCTCGGTGCACAAGGCCGAAGATAGAGTGCCCCCCTGTTTGTTGATGTACCACATTGTTGTGATGTTGTCTGTTCTGACTTGTATCACCTTGTCGTGGACAGATGCAGAAAAAGCTTGAAGAGCTAAAAAGACAGCTCTGAGTTCCAGCAAACTGATGTGGAGCAGAGATTCCTGGGGACCAAACTCCTGAGTGGAAAGGTCGCCATGTGGGCTCCCCAACCCAGAAGGGAAGCATCTGTAGTGAGAGTCAAGTCGTGAGAAGGGAAATGAAGGGACCCCACTCTTAAAGTTGCTCTGATCCTGCCACCACTGGAGAGCTAGGATCAAGGTTCGAGTCACTGGGACCAACTTGGAAAGGGGTCTCTTCTCTGAGACCAAAAGGTTCTCAAGTGAAACTGAATGTCTCATCTGAAATCTGGCCCCTGCACAACAGCTGTGGATGCAGCCATGTGCCCCAGGAGCTGCAGAAAGTGTCTTGCTGGTCGAGGAGACCTGCAGAGTGAAGGAAGAGGCCAGAGCCACTAAATTCCTTACCCTTTCTGGGGAAGAAAGGCCTGGCTAGCTTTGTGTCCAATTCTTCCCCTATAAAGGTGAGTACCTGGACTGGTTCCAGAACCGACTTTGGTAGGTTTAGCAGAAAACCCAGGGAGGTGAGAAGCTGCTGGGTAACCTGCAGGTGAGATTTTACCTGTTCTGGGGACTGGCCTACAATGAGCCAGTCGTCTAGATAGGGAAAAACAGCAATCCTCTGCCTCCTTAAGTGGGCCACTGCTAGACACTTTGTGAATACCCTTGGAGCAGAGGTAAGGCCGAAGGGCATTGCTCTGAACTGGTAATGACCTGAGGGCAGTTCGAATCTGAGTACTTCGATGGGATCTTCTGATTAGGACATGGAAATAGGCATCCTTGAGGTCCAGGGAGGCAAGCCAGTCCCCTGGCCTTAGGAAGGTAAAATCATTGCCAGAGTTACCATTTTGAACTTTGGTTTCAAAGATGCTTGTTCAGATATCTGAGATCTAAAATGGGCACGCCATTCTCCTGTCTTTTTGGGGTAAGGAAGTATCTGGAATACAGACCCCTGCCCTGATACAGGAGGAACCCTTTCTACTGCTCTGAGAGCCAACAGGATGAGACCTCTGTTTCCAGAGCAAGGGTCTCTGAAGCACTTGCAGGTAGAAAAAGTCTGCTTCTCAACTTGGAAACTTTTGAAGCTGAGAACCAGACCCTGGCTTTACTTCCAGAACCCACTTGTCTGAGGTTAAAAAGCCCAATTCTGACTGAAGTAAGCCAGCCTGCCCCCACTGGTACAGGAGAATGGCCCTGGGCACCCCATCAGGGTGCCTGCTTAGCAGGAGCTTAGGCTGGGGGTGGGAGCAGGTCTGCCCACCCTCGTCTGCCCCTGCCTCTGAAGAAGCCCCTCTGAGCATAGGCAGAGGAGGCCTGAGTCTGGTAGAAAGGCCTGTGAAAAGGCCTACCCCTACCCCTGGGGGCATGCCTTTGAGGAGTAGTCCTATATTCATCCATCTTCTTCATGTAATTCTCTGTCTGCTCTCCAAACAGAGAATTTCCCACCACAGGAAAATCCATAGCCTTAGTCTGGGTATCCTGTGACAAACTAGTACACCTGAGCCAGGCCAACCTACTTAAAAGCTACAGATGTGGCCATGACCCTTAGAGGAAACATCATTAACATCCACAGCAGCAGAAACTGAACCTTAGAGGCTTCAATGCCATCAGCAGCCACCTGTTCTAGTTCACTAGCCAGCTGGCCATGGGCCTGCTTGGCCAATTGCACAACAGTATCCCATCTAGATTTCTGATACCTAGCTACATAAGCCATATAATTTGCTTGCCTGAGTCCCAGAGAGGCTGCCATATACTGTTTTTTTGCCATGGCATCAATCTTCCTGGAATCCTTGTCAGGAGGATGTGAAGCCAAGGGAATATTAGCTTTATCAGGGCCTGACAATGTATACCTTCTGTCCATCTTTTTATCTACAGTAGGCACAGAATTAGGAGCTTTTAAAGTTTTAATTGTTTGTTTCCTAAAAGACTTATGTAAAGGAATAGACAATCTCCTAGACTCTGGAATATCCATCATTTCTACGAAATCAGGCTCCTCTTGCTCATCCACAGCCTCTTCTAAAGGAAGCTGGAGGGTTTCAGCAACTTTTTTATAAAACATAAAATGAGATGGGGACTCCAGAAAACAGGGGAGATTCTAAAGGTCTGTCTGGGGAGATGTCCGGTTCAATGGCACACCAGACCTTCCAACCCACATTCATACTGTTCATAATCCTCCTCCCCTCCTCTGGGTCATAAAATTCCTCAATATCATAATCCTGAACCACTGGGACCGGACGAACCGACCTTTTACCAGATAGTGGTGTTCGGACGGACCCTGGGACAATGACTGGACAATTTGTATGGCTTTTGCTATCTCTGCAGCAGTTGGAGAAGGAATTTTGGACTCCAGACCTGCTGATTTTCTTGTTTTCTTTACTGGAATTGGTTCCTCAGAACCAGCTTTCTTTCCCGAAGTCTGGCCCTGGTCAGAGGGCACTCCCTCTGGTTCGGTTGGCACCGAACCGGGCTGGCCATCCGGGTCAGCGGACTTTTGGCCTCTCGTCCCTGAGCCTGCCCAATCTTTTTCCAGGGTGGCTGCAGGAAATTCTCATATCTGGCAGTCTGACTGGAGGTGGTCAAACCCAGACAATAAACACATGTGGTGTGTGGGTCAGCCTTGGCAAAGACTTCCCCACAAACATCACAGTGTTGAAACCAGTGGGCAGTTTTCTTTTGGGTTTCTCAGACATAATGCCAGCCTAACCAAAAACTTGCCCTTTTAACGGCAGTGCCAGGCAAGACACCCTTATCGGTTCCTAACCGTGTCACGGGTATTGGAAAAAAACGTAATAAATCCTTTTTTTTTTAGAACCGATAAGAACTGGGAACCGCACTCTAAAATAGTAACTTTTAGTTTTAAACGAGTTTTAAACCCACTGATAGGTTCAAAACCGAACCGATAACTTACAAGTTCCACACAGACAAAACCTTCATTTAATTACGGTTACCACAGATAGAGCTTGAACCGAACGGTTTTGTGGTTAAAATAAAACTATTCTCGGTTAAATCCAACCGAGAAAACACTTTTTAAACCGAGAAATGAGCCGAGCAGAAGGAGAAATCTCCGGAGCGACTGTTCACTGAGGCGGAGTAAAGAATGTGACAGTTCAAGTTTGAAATGACACAGATAGAGCTGCTCTCGTGCCAAAATTCTATTTTGGAATGGTTTTAACCATTTCACTCCGGGGCAGTTCTAGAGCTGGATCAAACTGCTAATGTCCATAATATAGCAAGACTTCATGTTGTTTGAAGGGGGAGGAGGTGGGAAGACAAAGGTGGAAAGGCCACATTGGTACACTGGATGTTTGCATACTTGGTCCCCCCATGCCAAAAGACTCTCACAGCACACTCAATGAGGAGCTCAAGGCTAGGAGGGAGGGGACGGGATCAAAGGAGGCAGAAGGCAGAGGAGGCTGGGGGCTGAGAAGAGGGACAGAGAGGGAGACGAAGGGGCAGAAGGAGTCTCAAATATGTATGATGGCGGTGAATATTAAAAACTGGGGCCAGGAAAAAGAGAAGACAATGGAGCTGAAACATGACTAGAGAGGTGGGGTCTTAGTGCTGGGATACTCTATACTAAAAGAGGTCAGATGGGGAAGTAAGGGGGAGTGGCATAGTCGCATATGGGTGGAGTCCATACCAGGAATGGCAGCGGGCAGGTCAGGACAATCTATTCTTAAGTACACAAGGAAGGGAAGGGAGAAACCTCATGTTGTGGTGCACTTGGGAACTAATGACTTGGCAGGTAACATGGTCGAGGTGGTAAAGGAGAGGTTCGTGGAGCTGGGAAAGTTGTGTGAGGAGGTAGGGAGCTCAGTGGCCTTCTCAGAGGTAGTTCCAGTACCTGGAACAAGTACTGCAAGGAAATGAGAATAGAGGAGTTTAACACTTGGCTGGGATCCTTGTGTCAGATCAAAGGGTATAGGCTGGTGGGGGGGATGGGGTAGGACTTGGGATAACAGCACTCTTTTAGCGGAGGATAGGTTACACTTGAACAAGGAGGGACAAGGGGTATTAAAACAGAGGCTGGGGGAATACACAATGACCAGGATGGATTTAAACTGAACATGGGGGGAGGCAAGTGGGCAGAAGTCAAGTAGGGTCTCCAGATAAGGGAGCCAAACAAGCTTACCCACCCATACCTGTAGAGATAAAATTAGGGAGTGTTCATACAGGGTGGTTATGAATGATGTTCAAAGGAGGAAGGTTGGGAAGGGAACATATTGGAGGGTAGTCTCCTTGAATGCAAGGAGTCTGGTGAACAAATCCACTGAGTTACAGGCTCGCAGACTCTCATGGCAGACGGGGAGGTGGACATAGCTGCCATCACTGAAATATGGGCCACCCAATACCAGGACTGGGGCCTGATGATCCCAGGGTACAGAATACTCAGCAGGGATAGGGACAAAGGAAAAGGGGGAGGAGTGGCGATTTATGTGAGTGAGGGGATAAGGTGTGCCAGGGAAGAGGGTAGAACAGAGGCATTATGGATGCAATTCCAGGATTCCAAGAACAGGACACTTAGGATGGGAGTAGTGTACACGCCACCCTCTCAGGCAGAGGACTTGGACAGACAGCTAGCGGAGCAGGTAAGGAGGGTCAGCAGGAAGGGTAACACAGTGATCATGGGAGACTTCAATCTGCCAGGATGGACTGGAGCACCCCAGCCACCTAGAGTACAAGGAAGTAGGTCAGGGATCGACAAATTTCAAAATGGCATGCTAGTCCCGGGCAACTGGTCTGGTCAAAAATGGTAGTCCCAGAGTTCCGAGTGGTAGTCCAATACGCTTATATGAAAATTTTAACCAAACATCTGTAGAAATAAATTACATGGTGTACTATTGTATTAGGATGGATGTAGATGTAGAAGAACTGTGTAAATCGGGAAAAACAATATTGAGTGACTGACTCTCCATCCAATTCCTTTCCTTTCTAATACGGCAGGTCCAGGGTGGGACCGGTGTACCGTGTGTAGGGGTACCGTACCCCATACCAGATTTTGGGATGCCAAAAAGAGGACACCTAGTTCCCTGATGAGCCCTGGTGCCACTGCCAGACCCCGAGTAAACAGGTTTAAAATCTCCACTCTTCCTTCTACAGCTCATATACAAGGGAGGTCCGTACGGTAGGAGAAAAGACTGAGTGTAAAAAATTATAAAAATAATAATAATACAACAGGATATTGAATTGAAGGTACATGAAGAATATTTGGCAGCTGGGAAAGGGACATGTGCTCATAAAGAGGACATCTGGTGGTGACCTAACTAACCATGTGTGCATGCAGGGCAGGCTGAAGTCTGTTTCAGAAAAGATTGGATAATTGTAGTGAAATGAAACCAAGGCCATCAATCAACAAGCCATTCTGTGAATATAGCATGACTGTCACATCAAGGGGTAGACTGACTAGAGATTGGGAAGACAGGAAGATGATGATGGAGCACTACTAGGAGTACTTGCATCGGATCATCATCACTCATCAGGAGAAGAAACGGAAGCAGCAGCGACACCACCAGCAGTAGATGTAGCAGCAGTAACAGCAGCATGCCCATGAACATGTCTAGTTCCTGGACCACAGAGCAGCCAGTGGTTAATTGCAGGATCAGGATTAAATTCATGCAGTTCAGGACCTTCTACCGCTATCTGCAGGAGAGACTGTAGTGTGTCATCAGAAAGCCGTGTCCGTATTTTTGTTTTGATAAGGTTCTGGACAGAAAAACTCTTTCACACTAGCAGTTGAGACACTCATAGTTATTAGTATTTCGACTAAGTCAAGAATAATGTGCCCAATCTGTGGTGGTTTTTCTTTTAGTAATTTTGTGTAGACCTGCAAATCGACTTGTCAGCTGAAGATTTAAGCAGCATTTTAAATGCAGCATACTCAGACTTTATATGTTCTTGCTGCTCTTCTGTGAAAAATCAAACTATTTAACCAGGTTTGCCAGTTCACAGGTCCCAAACACTGCTAGTTGGTCTCTTGGCAGATCAAACTGCTTGAAATCTAAACAGCTGAACCATTTGAGAGGCACCTCTGAGAAATTTTTAAACCTCTAGTCCTGTACATTATCGCTGCATCTATTAAATTCTGCAATTGCATCTCTTACAAAACTGACTTCGGCAGTTGCCTCTGAATGGGAAAGGAACAGTCCTCTCCTCCTCCTCCCTCCCCTCTTTGACACAACATACTCCATCCATTTCTGTTCAGGTTTGTAATGGCTAAGGAAAGTTGCCATGTATTTCCCTGGTGATGTTTTCAGCTCCGTAAGCTGGAGTAGGCAGGTCTCAACAAGTTGTGGAACTTCCAGTATTACTATGTCATCTCTTGAAACTGGAGTGACAGGTTTTTTAGTATTGGCAGGAAGTCTTGTAGTATATATAGGGATTTTACAAACTGTACACTCTGTACTTCCTTTAAGAGGGCCTTTGTTCTAGAACCTTCATCACCAGCAGCAGAAGATGCATGTTCTAGGTGTTGAGCGACACTGGGTAGGTTAACCTGAACTGCATGAACTGACCGTGACCTACTGGCAAGCCATCTCACTTGTTTTATAGCACTAAAGTGAGCAAGATCAATATCCATGACATTAGCAATTTCTTTTAGTTCTCTCATTTTTTGGGGACTGTAATGATAAAACTTAAATATTCCCTTGAGAGTACTTTCAAGCTTTAAGACAAATGTATTTTTTTTTTTTTACCACATCAAGAACTGCCAGCTCTAACTTATGGGCAACACAGTGCATTGCAATTATTTGAGGACAGTGTTCCATAACTTTGCTATGGTTCCTCCTCTTTCGCCATCATGACACTGGCCCATCAAAATTTGCTGAAACAAGGAATGGCCCTGGATTGTGAACATTTTGTAGGTTACTTAGGGAAGATTTACTGACTCAAGTGCAGTCGTTATTCGTAAATACACCTTCTGCATGTGCATGTTCCAGTGGCACAGCTTGGATAAGCACTATACGCACTCTGTTTTGAGTTTGGGTCAACAAACCATGGAAAACATTTTTCCCACTCAGTTATACTAGAATCTGTACCACCGCCAGCAAGAACTGTCACATATTTAACATCAGTAAGAGTCTGCATCTGGGTTTGGGATATAACTGCTGATATAGCACCACAGAAGTCCTAGCTAGTTTATCATTGGTATAATTAGAACCAAGCGTTATCCCATTTCTTTCTTGCAGTTCACAGAGCCACTCCATGTCCGAGAAAGGCGCAGATTTTTGGCAATGGAATATGCTGTGTTGAACAGGTGTTGCATCTTGACCTTAGTGCCCTGATCCAACTGCGTAAATGCTTGATACAGTGGGGACTCAGTGACATCAAAATGTACCACCGCTGACCACTGTCCCAATATGTTGATTCATGCACAGCAAATGTGGATTGGACTTGTCATGAGCACGACTGACTCAATTAAAAGTATTTGAGCCAGTGGCAAAAACATTAGGTTTCTTTGAAAAGGCTGGTACTGCAATGGTTGGATATTTTTCGCACACAGTGCAATACATCAGTTCTTTTTTTTCCATCATATCTCAGCCAGTTATAAATGGTTAACCAATGCCTCTGAAACAATCGGGCCCTTTTCTCCTGATCATTTTTCTTATCTTTATTTGGCCTCTCTGGCCTCTCATCCTGCTCATGGGGCACTAAAGTACGTTTTTTAGGGAGTGGATGTAAACTTTCAGTTAAACCGTCACTGCTTAGTTCAAGACACTGATGATCAGCAGTTATATCTCCTGACACAGATATAGGCTCATTGTCATTGTTATTACTCTTATCTGCACTAGACACACTGACAGAGGTGGATTGTGTTTCTGTTTCAGGTGCTGGTGTATTGCTGCTGATGGAGTCTGTTACTCGTGAGGCTACTGACCAGAGAGAAAAAGAGTCTGCTGTTTACTACTCCTACTCCCTGTTCTGCATATTGGGTGGCACTTATTTTCTTCCCCCAATGATAAAATATATTTTATTAATTAGGTGTGTCTGTGTGAGTTTCTTTTTTGGGTGGACTGGACTGGTGCTGGACGGCTGGCCTAGTGGCCTGGCAGACAGTGATGACACTGGGTGGGACCGGTGGGAGCCAGAAGGATGAGGCGCTTATTTGCCTAGCCTTTTCAATAAAGGCGATGGATCTTTATTTACAAATGACCCTTCAGTTAAGTTGTGTTAATACTGGAACAACAAATGCACATTTGCACAGCACAACAGTATAATGGACACTTTTTTTTCGTGGCTTCTAAGTTGTGAACAAACTGAACACTCATCAACAGATTCAAGAGGCTACAGCTGAAACTAATGGAGTGGTTTGGTTTCCACTTTCTAATCTACAGCGTTCTCCTTCTCAGGCTCTCGCTCGCTCTCCAGTCTCTATTTTTTGTTTCTGGCAATAGCATGGGCTAAGAAAACAGTTTTTGCCAGCTGCTTCCCCAATCACCAACCCTCCCCTGCCACAGCGCGCCCACCGCCCCACCTGCGATCTCAGCAACCTCGCACCAGTAACTCAGTCTCTCAAACTCTCAGAGTCCCTGACTTTTTTTATTTAAAAAAAAAAAATGCTGAGGCAAGACAAGTACTGTAGTCTACAGTACTGCACACTGCACTTCAAGTCTCCTCTCTCTCTCTCTCTCTCCAAAAACAACTGCAAAGTCTGCAAGTGCACACAATCCAGAAAGAAACAACGACTTGAGTGAACTGCTCTCTCTGGGAACAGCACGTACGTCCTTTCTCTGTAAAATGAGAAAGAGAGTGTGTGTGTGTCCCCAGATCGCTCCCGCCAAGTCTGCGCGGGAGCCAACTCGTCCAATGCGCGTCTTACCCCTCCGTGAGCCTCCCTTCCATTTGCTGCCACATATGCCCGTCTCTCTCGTCTCGGCTCCTCCTCTGTTGTCCTGCTTTCTTGGCACCCGCGCCGCGGCACTGCGACTTCACGCGGTTTGCACCCCCGGCCTCCCGCATGGACTGCTGCTCCAGGGTCAGATGACCCAGTACTCCCTCCAGTATCGCGCGCGACAGCACACCCAGTGGCAAAAGCCGGCAATGCAGGCAAATTGGGCATTTTTTTTTTTTTTTAAATGCTTGTCCCCGGGCAACTGGCAATCTGAGGCAGCGCTTGTCCCTGGCTGGAAAGTTGTAGCCGGGGACGTCGGGCTATCCTATTTGTCGAACCCTGGAGTAGGTCCTCATGGAGGCCTCCCAGGACAGCTTCATAGTACAAATGGTTACATAGTAGACTAGGTTGGGCAACACTCTGGACATCGTACTGTCCAATAGGGAGTATGTAAGAAAGCTGGGTGTGGAGGACTCACTGGCATGGAGTGACCACCACTCAGTGTGGTTCACACTCAGCATGGGCAAGAAAGCTGCAGGAACAGGAATCAGGATGTTGGACTTCAGGCGAGCTGACTTTGTGAGGATGGGGGGGGGGAGACAGTGGTGGGGCACCTGACCACACATGGATGCTAACCAGAAATGGGAAGTCATCAAGCTAGGAACAGCCGAGGTCACTAGAACTTGTACCATAACACAAAGCAAAAAGGCTAGGGGCAAGAAACCAAGCTGGTTGAGCAGGGAGGTCATGGGAAAGGTGAAGGCAAAAAGGGCAGCCTTCAAGAGAACCAAGAGGGAGAAGGACAGAGAGCAGAGAACCTGAAGAATTCAAAAGAGGTGACCAGCGCAGTCAGGGTTGCTAAGGCTTTCAGAGAGCATAGGCTGGCACAGAGCATCAAGGATGGTGGGGGGGGGCTTCTTCAGGTATATATAAGGGAGAGAAGGCTCTGCAAAGATCAAATAGTAAAGATCAGGAAAAATGGGGGGTGGGCAGAGAAGAAAAAATTACTCACCTTAGTAATTGCTTTTCTTCTCATGGAGTCTTGCTATATTATAACAATAGCAGTCAGCCACTGCAGCTGAACTGCCCCGGAGAGGAAGGAGTTAACTCCAGAAGATCTGGAGTTCTATAGCGCGAGGGCGCTGTGCCCAAAGCTCTATCTGGCAGTTTCAAATGAAACTGTCAGATCTTTATAAGCTAACATCAAAGGACGGAAAGTCTGTGTGAAAAAACTACACTAGCCCATGGCTACCTACAGTAGTAATAACAACAATATAAAGAACAAAGAAACACTCAGAGCCATAATAACAAAATTGATGGTATTATGGTTCGTTTCTCCTGTAATGAGCACATATAGAACCCCCTTCCCCAAAAGAACTCAAGTCCAGGAAGAGGGCAATATAAATAACCTAAATGAAACAATCTAGATCCCTAACCCAAAGGAAAAGAGGGTAAGGAAAAACTAAAATGGCATGACACAGTGCTTGCACCAATTCGCCGCCCCTACCCAAGTAGAAGTTCTGAGAGGGGCAGGAGGGAGGGGTTATATATATAAGACTCCATGAGAAGAAAAAGCAATTACTAAGGTGAGTAATTTTTTCTTCAAACACCATGAAGTCTTGCTATATTATAACAATACAGATTACAGCAGTACCTCCATGGAGGAGGGTCAGAACCTACTTAGAAATAGGCTCTGAAGCACAGCTGTGCCAAACCGAGCATCTCTCCTGGACTGGACATCCAGGGAATAATGCTTGGTAAAGGTGTGAACTGTCTTCCAGGTAGCAGCTTGACAAATCTCCAGAATGGGGATGTCTCTAGCAGCCGCTAGAAGACGCAGCTATACCTGGTGGAGTGGGCCTCAATCCTGAGGGGGTACTCTACCCAGTTTCTGATAACTGAATTGGATACAGAAACAATCCACCTTGCAATTGTTCTCTTAGTGGCAGGTTTCCTTTGCCAACCTCGCCATAGCTAAGAAAGAGTTGGAGGATTCAACTATGACCTCTGGTGCGCTCTAAATAGTAGCTTAAGGCTCTTTTGACATCCAGGCTGTGCAGTCTCCTCTCACCTGAGGAAGAATGCTCAGTGAAAAATACTGGGAGAGATAGATTGATTCAGGTGGAAATCAGAAACCACCTTAGGCAAAACTTTCTATTAGTCCTAAGGACTACCTTATCTCCATGGAAAGAGATAAAATCTTCTTCCACTGACAGGGCCTGTAGCTCCTTATGTCGTCTGGCAGAGGTGATAGCTACTAGGAAAACCGTTTTCCAAGTTAAATACTTGAGCTCTGCAGAAGACAGAGGCTCAAAGGGGGTTGCATTAACTGAGCAATGCAAATATTCAGGTCCCAGTAGGAGCTGGTTCCCGAAAAGGAGGTTAGTATGAAGTAACCCTTTAAAAACTTGGAGAACACCGGTGAGAAGAAAGGAGGCAGGCTTCTCACGGACACAAAAGCAGAGACAGCTGCCAGATGAACCTTCAGGGTAGCTGGTCTAAGGCCTAGGGAATTCAGATGGACCAAATAGTCCAGTAGAATGGGAAGATCAGCAAATTCTGGGATAATCTGCCTCTCAGAGCACCAGATGGAAAACCTCTTCCACTTAGAATTATAAGTGGCCCTAGTGGAAGGCTTCCTTGAAGCCTTTAAAATATCCATGACACCTTGAGAAAGGTGTAAGTCAGCAAATTCTAGCTCCTCAAGAGCCAAGCCTTGAGGTGGAGGGATTTGAGGTCGGATACCACACTCTCCCTGTGCACAAGCCAGTAGTCGTGGACTCTGGGCAGGCTCAGGGCAGGTGGACTGCCAAGGACAGAAGCAGAGGGTACCAGGGCTGTCTGGCCCAATCTGGGGCAATCAGAATCACTCTGCAAGGTTGAGATCTGATTTTACTAGTACCCTGAAAAGGAGAGAAGGGAAAGGCATAAGGAACTTCCCTTTCAGTCCAACAGAAAGCGTCCAGAGGACTGAGCCCAGAACTGGAGGCCTGCAACAGAAAGAGGAAGTTGGTGGTTGTCTGGGGCTGCGAAAGATCTATCTGAGGTGCCCCATCTGGCAAAGACAGACCCCAGCACTTGTGGATTCAGAGCCCATTAGTGATGGCCCTGAGAAATTCTGCTGAGGCGTCCATGGAGGTATATTCCTTCCCTGGGAGATGAACTGCTATCAGGGAGGTGTTCAGAGTAAGCCAGAGACCACAACTTCATTGCTTCGTGCACAAGGCTGAAGACCGAGTGCCCTTGCTTGTTGATGTACCACATTGTGGTGGTATTGTCTGTCCTGACTTGAACCACTTTGTTCTGGACAGAATCTGAAAACACCGAAGAGCTAAAAGACAGCTCTGAGTTCCAAAAGATTGATGTGGAGCAGAGACTCCTGAGGAGACCATACCCCTGAGTGGCAAGGTGCCCAGGTGAGCCCCCACCCTAACAGGGAGGCATCCGTGGTGAGGGTGAGGAGTGAGAAATGGGAAGAAGGAACCCCTGTCTTAAATTGCTCTGGACCTGCCACCAGTGGAGGGCTAGGATCAGAGTTTGAGTAACTGGGACCAACTTGGTGAGGGGTCCTTCCTTTGAGACCAATAGGCCCTCAAATGGAACTGAATGTCCTCATCTGGAATCTTGCTCCCTGCACGACAGCTGTGGAAGCAGCCATGTGCCGAGGAGTTGCAGAAAATGCCTTGCTGGTCGAGAGACCCGCAGGGAGAGAGGATGCCAGGAGGCGATGAGGTCTGTCCACCCTTTCCGGGGAAGAAAAGCCCTGGCTAACCTTGTGTTCAATTCTCGCCTATGAAAGTTGGGACCTGAACTGGTTCCAGAACGGACTTTGGTAAGTTTAGCAGGAATCCCAGGAAGTGAGAAGCTGCTGGGTGACTTGCAAGTGGATTCACCTGACCTGAGACTGACCCACAATGAGCCAGTCGTCCAGGTAGGAAACACAGCAACCCTTGCCTTCTTAAGCGAGCCACTACTACAGCGAGACATTTGTGAATACACAGGCGCAGAGGTGAGGCCGAGGGGCATTGCCCTGAACTGGTAGTGGCCTGAGGCAGTTCGAACCTGAGGTACTTTCTGTGAGAAGGCCTGATCAGAACATGAAAATAGGCATCCTTGAGGTCCAGGGAAGCTAGCCAGTCCCTGGCCTTAGGGAAGGCAATATCATTGCCAGAGTCAACATTTTGAACTTTGGTTTCAACAGATGCTTGTTCAAGTATCTTAAATCTAGAATGACCGCCATTCTCCTGTCTTTTGGGGTAAGAAAGTATCTTGAATAAAGCCCTTGCCCTGATGGCAAGGAGGAACCCTTTCCACTGCTTTGCAGTCAGCAGAGCAGAAACCTCTGCTTCCAAAGCAAGGGTTTCTGAAGGATTTGCAGGTGGAAAATGCCTGGCTCTCATCTTTGGAAAGTGTTTGAAGCTGAGAACCAGACCCTGGCCTATTACCTCCAGAACCCATCTGTCCGTAGTTAGGGACAGCCAGTTCCGGCTGAAATAGGCCAACCTGCCCCCCACTGGTACAGGAGAATCGGCCCTGGGCACACCATCAGGGTGCCTGCTTAGCAGCAGCCTTAGGCTGAGGGGAGGGGGACGGTCTACTTGAGCCTCGTCTACCCCTGCCTCTGAAGAAACCCCTCTGCGAGACAGCAGAGGAGGCTTGAAATTGGTAAAAAGGCCTGGAAAAGGCCTGCCCCTACCTCTGGGAGCATGCCTTTGTGGCATGGCATGCTTCTCCTTAGCCTGGGCACTTTTGTAGGTAGTTCTGTATTCATCCATCTTTTCATATAGTTTTCTGTTTGTTCCCCAAAGAGAATTTCCCACTACAGGAAAATCCATAGCCTTTGACTGGGTATCTTGGGACAGATTAGTGCATCTGAGCCATGCCAACCTACGGGAAGCTACAGAAGTGGCCATGACCCTAGAAGAAACATCATTAACATCAACAGCAGTATGAAATTGAACTTTAGAGGCTTCAATGCCATCAGCAGCCACCTGTTCCAACTCACTAGCCAGCTGGCCGTGGGCCTGCTTGGCTAACTGCAATACTGTGTCCCACCTAGATTTCTGATATCTAGCTACATAAGCCATATAATTTGCCTGCCTGAGCCCCAAAGAAGCTGCCATATACTGTTTCTTCGCCATGGCATCAATCTTCCTGGAATCCTTATCAGGAGGATGTGAAGCCAGAGGAATATTAGCCTTGTCACAGGCTGCAGCTTGTACCACACCTACATGACTACACTGCTCAGTAAGGAAGTCTGTATCCGAGCCTGACAAAGTATACCTTCTGTCCATTTTTTTATCTACAGGAGGGACAGAATGAGGATTTTTAAAATCTTTGTTGTTTGCTTCCTAAATGACTTATGCAAAGGAATAGACAACCTCCTAGACTCTGGAATATCCATCATTTCCACATAATCAGGCTCCTCTTGCTCATCCACAGCCTCCTCTAAAGGAAGCTGGAGGGTTTCTGCAACCTTTTGTAAAAATAAAGAAAGAAGGGACTCAGACAGAATAGGAGGAGATTCTAAAGGTCTGTCTGGAGAAATGTCCGGTTCAATGGGCACGCCAGACCCCCCAGCCACACATATAATGATCAAATTCCTCCTCCCCTCCTGTGGTTCATAAAATCCTCAACTTCAAAATCCTGAACCAGTGGGACTGAACGAACCAACCTTTACCAGCTGTTGGTGGTTCTACAGATCCCTGAGACAGTGACTGGACAATCTGAATGGCTTTAGCTATCTCTGCAGCAGTTGGAGACACAATTTTGGACTCCAGACCTACTGATTTCCTTGTCTTTTTACTTGGGACTGGTTCCTCTGAACCAGCCTTCCTTTTGCCGAGGAAGTCTCGCCCTGGTCAGAGGGCACTCCCTCTGGTCCAGTGGGTACTGGACCGGGCTGGCCATCCGGTCAGCGGACTTTTGCCTCTGTTCCCTGAGCGGCCCAATCTCTTCTCCAGGGTGGCTGCAGGAAATTTTACACACTGGCAGTCTGACAGGAGGTGGTCAGCCCCAGACAATAAACACAAGTGGTGTATGGGTTAGCCTTGGCAAAGGCGTCCCCACAGACATCACAGTGTTGAAACAGTGGGCCCGGTTTTCTTTTGGGTTTCTCAGACATAATGCCAGCTAATCAAAACTTGCCCTTTTGATGGCAGTGCCAGGCAAGACAACTCTTATCGGTTCCGTGTCACGGGTATTTGAAAACCGCATAATTCCGTTTTTTTAGAACCGATAAGAACCGGGAACCGCACTCTAAAACCCACTGTACACTTTTAAAATACAGAAAAAACAACCGATCGGTTCAAAACCGAACCGATAATTAATTTTCCACACAGACTTAAATTTTGTACTTACGGTTACCAGATAGAGCTTTAAAACCGAAATGCGGTAAAATAATAACTTTTGCGGTTCAAATGAACGAAAAATACTAGCGAACCGAGAATGAACCGAGCTGAAGGAGCTGATCTCCGGAGCGACTGTTCAGTGAAGCGGAGTAAAGAATCTGACAGTTTCATTTGAAACTGCCAGATAGAGCTTTGGGCACAGCGCCCTCGCGCTGTAGAACTCCAGATCTTCTGGAGTTAACTCCTTCCTCTCCGGGGCAGTTCAGCTGCAGTGGCTGACTGCTATTGTTATAATATAGCAAGACTTCATGGTGTTTGAAAGGGACAGAGTAGGCAGAAGCACCAAATTAATACTTTTGTTCTGTATTTACTAAGGAGAAGAGCAGGACACTACCTCAGGGGGTGGAGAAGGTAGGCACGGGGGGGTAACAGATGGGGAAAATCACAGCGGGTAGGGTTCTAGAAAGTTTAAGGGCACTGAGCAGTGGATAAAGTGCCAGAACAAGATGGCATACATCCCAGGGTACTGAAAGAATTGGCAGAGGTCCTGGCGGAGCCATTGCCAGACTGGTTCAATAGCTCCCTGGACACAGGGAGTGTACCACAGGACTGGAGAATGGCGCACGTGGTGCTCCTCCACAAAAATGGTCCCAAGGATGAACCGGGCAACTAGAGACCAGTAAGCCTCACATCCATTGTGGGAAAGTTAATGGAGACAATCCTTAAGTAGAGGTTGGTAACCTTTCTGGAAGATAATGGACTCCAGGATGGAAAGCAACATGGGTATGTGTCTGGTAGATCCTGCTAGACCAACCTGGTTGAATATTATGACTGGGTGATAAGGAACTGGACAGGGGCCATGCAGTGGATGTCCTGTATCTGGACTTCAGCAAGGTGTTTGATTCAGTGCCACATGGGAGGCTGGTAAGTAAGTTGAAATACCTGGGTGCAGGGATAAAGATGGTGAACTGGACAGAGAACTGGTACAGGGAAGGCAATAGAGGGTAGTGGTGGGAGGGTAACTCTCAACTCCAAGGACTGTGACAAGTGGGGTACCACAGGGCTCTGTACTGAGACCAGTGTTTGGCATCTTCATAGCAGACATCTCGCATGGCAGTAAGAACAAGATCAGTCTGTTTGCAGATGACACCAAGATCGGATCGGAGCGGAGCAGTGGTGGATGACACAGTAGAGTGGCAGGGGTTGCAGGATGATCTAGCTAACCTGGAGGACTGGTCAGACACTTGGCAGTTGGGGTTCAATGCTATGAAGTGCAAAGTTATGCACTTTGGAGCAAGGAACCCAAGGAAGTGCTATTAGCTGGGGGAATACAGTAAGCCACTACTGACGAGGAGAAGGATCTTGGAGTGATAACAGAGCAAATGAACAACTCAGCATAGTGCAGAAAGGCAGCAACTAAAGCCAACAGGATGCTGTGGTATATTGCTAGAGGAATCACATCCAGGAGAGGGGAGGTGATCCTGCTTTTGTACAGGTCGTTGGTGAGGCCATACCTGGAGTACTGCATGCAGTACTGGTGCCCATACTTCAAGAAGTATGTTAGATTAATTGAGAGGGTACAGCACAGAGCAACAAAGATGACCCAGGGATTGGAAGACATACCCTAAGAGGGAAGGCCAAGGGAGATTGACATGTACTCCCTGGAGGAAAGGAGGGATCAGGGTGATATGACTGAGACCTTTAAATACATGAAGTGCATAAACAAGACTGGGGGGATATTTAAGCTGAGGGGCGGGAGAGACATGAGGGGCCATGGTCTGCAATTGGGGGGAGGGGGGAGATTCTGGAGAGAAATGAGGAGGCACTTTTTCATGCAAAGGGTGGTGTCTAAGTGGAACACTCTGCCTGAGGAGGTGGTATCCTGTAAGACAGTGGGCAGTTTTAAAAGGGGATGGGGACAAGGTAAGGGTTACTGTGAGGGGGGAGGGACAGCTGCAGTGTAAGGGATGCTAGCTGCATATTCGAGCAGACTTGATAGACCTGTATCTACTGGCAGTTTTATATGTTCGTATGTACTGGAGAACCCCTCCAGATCCAGTCATCAGGTTAGAAAGCAGATCCTTCATCTTGGTCAATTAATTTTAACTGTCTTTTAAAGAACTGCTGACAGCAGTATTTCTTCGAAGCAGGCAGTTCATGGCAAGAAGCTGCCTGCCCAAGGACCTAACAGAGGCAGTTTTAATTTTTTTTTATTTTTTTTTTTTTTTTTTTTTTTTTTTAAATCAGTGCATCATTCAGTTATTAACTTACAAAGTCATCAGTGATGCTTCCAGCTTCGGCTTATGCACTGACTGCATGCTGCAGCCCCACTCTAAAATCCGAGTTATGATGGTGCAAAATACAGAAGGAGCTGCAATGTTACTAACAGGTGCCTAATGGGATTTGGGGCAGCGACAGCCTTTATACAGGCTTATTTACCTTTATAGGCAATTGTGCACTTAAGAGGGTAGTACACTACAGCACAGTACCCCCCTAACATGTACAATTGGCTGTATATGTAAATAAACCTGTATAGTAGTCGTTGCTGCCCCGAATCCCATTATGCACCAAATAGTAGCACCGTAGCCCCTTCCCTATTTCACATCATAATAATGCTGATTTTAGGGGTGGGCTGCAGTGTGCAGTCTGTGGCTCAGGAAAAATTGGAAGCATCACCGATGACTCGGCAAGTTAAATTACTAAATAATGCACCGATTAAAAAAAAAAAGTAAAAACTTTCTCTATTAGGTACTTGGGCAGGCAGCTTCTTGCCATGAGCTTGCCTGCCTTGAGGAAGTCAGTTGCTCTTTTAAGAAACTGTATTTTTGCCAAATTCAAATGCACATGTTATAATGCTCCACAGACCCTGATGTTAGTAGCTCACATGTCCTACCTTTATATTGCTTGTTGTCTGTGCTGTCTGTATACTCGTCAGGGCTGGGGTGACTGAAAAAGGGCTATGCCTAGTTCACCTCCTGGTAAAAAAATGAAATGAAAGGAGGGCCCCAGCAGAGATAAGCCAGCCTCAGGGTGACGAGAGGGCATCTGGAGGTCAGGAGGAAATATCTGCTGGCAACAAGGAGCGTCAGACTTGCAATCATGGTTGCTGCAGGACGTGTTGGTGTTGGGTACGGAAAGGAGTTAAAAAAAAAAAAGGCAACAGAGACAGGAAAACTGCTAATTAACTTCAGTCATACTGAATCTTTTTTTGCATAATATCTTCATTAACTTTTTGTCATATGGGGGAAAAAAAAAACATACAACAAATCAGTACCTTCCTACAACATTATACGTTTTCATCAAAAGAAAAAAAATTAGAAATTAAATAGACAAAGAAGCAACATTTCACTCTACTACTACTATTCACTCTGCATACTATATTCAATGGCACAGGCTCATGTCGCGTGTCAAAAGAGCGCGGCACTAGACCACGCTGTCTAAACAACGAACAGAAGGAAAAACACAAAAATCCTTGCTTTCTGCGGGCGGCTCTGCCCCCCCCCCCTTTAAAATAACCTCCTCGGGGAAGGGCAACTCTGGGACAGGGTACAACATGAAGGAACCGCAGAAAAGTCAAGGAATAAAAAAAAAAAAATCAGTGCTGGGACCGGGAATAGAACCCTGATCCACAGCCACTCCATCCTCCTCCAGGACCGATGGATGATGGCAGCTGAGATCTGGGTCCCACTCATTCTCTGTTGCAGCTCCTTTATTCTGGAACACCTGCCCGATTGTCTTCGGGCCTCCTCCTCACTGTATATGTAAAGCAGCAGTACTATGTAAAAAAAAAAAAATATATGCACTTTTCCAACAGTTTATTCCCAGTGCTCTGTTAAGCATGTCCCTTGTACTCTTCCCCGCTGGCATTGTACTATCACCCTGTAATCTGCTTAATTGTCCTTTGTTTTGTTTATATTTCTGCCTCCCGCCATGTTGACAGCAGCAGTAAAAGATAGGCAGACAGGCAGGCGCCGTATTTTCTGCAGATCTACAGAAAATGGAAACTGATCACTTCCTGGATAGGTAGTACCGCTGATTTAACATCAATTTTAAGCAAAAGTCTGTTGATACTTGTGATCATTACTTGTAAATTTATATATTTGTCTTGTTGCTTGATTATTTTATTTATTTATTGAAATTGTTTCACCAGGATGGCACACTGAGCAAAAAGATGCTCGTCTCCCAGTGCGGCCTTGGGGGTGAGGGCACAGTGGGAGATAACTCGCAGGTTATCAAGAGTTACATATATGAGGAAAACAGCAGAACATAGCTAAGCACAATTACAGCAATACAGTAGGAAGATTCAGTTGAATAGTTTACAGAAAAAGTTTCAGTTATGCAGTTGCAGGATACAATTGTGTGTTGGGCTAGGGACAAGACAACAGTACAGTTCAACAACAGTAGGCAGGCATAGATTACACTACAGGATGGCATAGTATTGGATAGATGAGGTGCGACACTGAATGGAGAAATGTGAGGATCAGGCAGTATCAAGGAGTGTTTAGGACAGGGTAAAGCCCATGTACTAGAAGTGCTGAAGTTGGTATAGATAAGCCAGCTTCCATAGAGTAAGCTAGGTGCCACTGGTCAGGCAGAGGGGGAAGGGGGGAACAAAGAGGACACCTTGTGTTTTAAGTGCAGGAGCAATTTACCAAGAGGTAGTTTGCTAGTGCTGAAGACAAGGAGTGGGTAGAGGAGGAATGGCGAATTTGGGGAGGGAGTTCATTCCAGAGTTTGGGGAAGCAGCAGGAGAAATCAGATTGACCAATAGTGGTTTTCCACCTAGGGATTTGAAACTTCCGATCATCGAGGGATCTGGGGTAAGTACGGTAGAGAGGTATGAGTGCAGACCGTCATGCCAGAATTTGGCTGAGAATTTAGCGCAGTGCTGAAGGCGACAGTTTTCAAGGGAAGGGAGTGCAAGGGCATGGTAGAAGTTGCAGTGATGGGTGTGGGGGGGGGGGATGGTAGCGAGGGCAAAACAACAGAAGGCATGGAAAAGTGAGTCCAGTCTGGCTAAGGTAGATTTGGGAGCAGCGCTGTATATTATGTTGCAGTAGTCAAAAGAGAGGAGGATCATCTTATGCACTAGCTCGCCTGGCCATAAGAGGGAGCAGTTCGCGGTTCCTATAGGGCTCCGAGCTTGGGGCGCAGTTTTTTTTATGATGGCATCAATGTGCTCGAAGGACAGGTGACTGTCGAGCCAAACCCTGAGGTAGCGGAAGGAAGCGACGTCCTCCAGTACTGTCCCGTCAAGGGTGTGGAAGGTAGGGAGGGAAGGAAGCCTGGTTAGACGTTGCCGAGTGCCGAAGGTCATGGTGGTAGTTTTGTTCACATTGAGACAGAGCTGGTGAGAGCTAAACCATAACTGTACCTTGTTGAAATCAGCCTGGAGGTTGGCCGTTACCTCTTCTGGGGAGGAGTCCGAGGCAAAGAGGACAGTATCATCTGCATACATTTGAATAGACATGGATGGGCACACCAAAGGGAGGCTGTTTAAAAAGATGGAGAACAGGATAGGGCCAAGTACTGATCCCTGGGGAACTCCGGTGGCTGTAGGGAGGGGTGAAGAGGTGACGTCGGCGATTCTTACTGATTGAGTTCTGTTAGCAAGATAGGCTTTGAACCAATTGGTAGCTGAGCTAGCTAGGCCTGCTTCAGAGAGACACTGAAGTAGCAGAGGGTGGAAGACTATATTGAAAGCTTTGGCAAGGTCTATGAAAATGGTCGCAGTGATCAACCCTTTGTCCATGCCTGAGAGGATGGAGTCCGTGAACCTAACCAGGAAGGAGGCTGTGGAATGGCCCTTCCTGAATCCGGACTGGAACGGTGTGAAGAAGTTGGTGTCAGAGAGGAAGGAGGTGAGTTGATTGAGCACTAAGTGTTCTTGCAGCTTTGTGAGTGCAGGGAGGAGGGAGATAGGTTGATAATTTTAGGGGGAGGTGGTGATGCCCCCTTTAGGGAGGAGTATGACGATGGCCTGCTTCCAGACCTGGGGGACAACGGCAGAGGAAAAGGAGAGGTTTAAGAGGGTGGCGAGGGGGGTTGCAATGGCTGGGGCGGAGAGGTGGAGGAGACTGCAGTCGAGGCCATTGGGGGAATTACCTTTTGTTGTGTTGAGGGTCTGAAGGGCTGTTAACTGGCAGGATTGCTTTGAAGGTGAAGGTGGGGGGACCACTGGAAGTAGAACATATGGGAGGAGGACTGGGTGGCACCGAGGTGGGCAGGAAAGAGAGGAGGCTGAGGCACAGGAGGGAAGTATGTGTTGAAAGCAGTGCTGACATCCTGCGGCTCAGTGAGGAAGGAGTTGTTCACGAGGAGGAGAGGGGGAAGGTGGGCAGTTGGGGGGGAGAAAACGGAGTGAATAACCTTCCAGAATTTGGATGGAGAGTTTAAGTTGGAACGAAGGGAGGAACTGAAGTATTCCACTTTAGCTAGGTGGGTTGCTGTGGTGCATTTATTGCGTAGAGACCGATAGATGACAAGGTCGCTTGGGAGGAGTGAGGTTTTGTGGGTGCTCCATGCTATGTCCCGGGCGATTTGGCAGGCTGTCAGTTCCTGGGTTATCCAGGGCAGGTGGTAGCCACGAACCCTGGAGCGACGCAGTGGAGCGTGAGCGTCCCAGACTTGGACGAAGTGTTTTAGAAATGAAGGATGGCATCGTCGATAGAGCAGGGTTTGGTGGGGGGGGGGGTTCCCAGCAAGCAAGAGATAAGCCTTCAAGCACGGAAGCGAGGTTTAGAGATTTGTAGGAACACTGGAGTATGTACTTTGGAGGGGGACGAGGTCAGTGGATTTCCCGGACTAGATAAATAATGAGATGATTAGTTGGGGAATCGGGTAGGAGCCCTGAAGTGACAACCCGGTTGGGGTGACTGGTGAGGCCCCAGTCAAGTAGTGAGTGGTTTCCCATTTTGGAGTTTAGGCGTGTGGGCTCGGAGATGGTTTGTGAGAGGTTGAGTGAGGCAATGTCCGACCGGGTTTTGTTGAAGGAGGGAGATAGCCAGTTGTGGCTGAAGTCACCCATGACATAGAGTTCACCAGTAGGGGTTTGGGAGGCAGTTTGTTCTAGGAGATCGGTGACAGACACAGCTGGGAAGCTAGGCCAGCAGTAGACTCCAGCTATGTAGATAGGGAGGGAGAAGGGGAGAGTCAGTTGAAACAAAAGAATTTCATAGGCATTGGGTTCAATTTTGGCTAGGGTGGTTGAGAAACGCAGAATGGAGTTTACATAGATAGCCACGCCACCGCCCTCTAGTAGACCTGTCCTGACGGACAATTACATAGCCTGGAATAGCAATAGAGGAGTCAGGGATTTGTTTGTTTGGCCAAGTTTCAGAGAGGACGATGACATCAGGGGCATAGTGTGCTGCGAGTAACTGGAGGGAGTAAAGTTTAAGGGGCATGCTATGTATATTTAGGTGCAGGAGGCACAGACCCCATGGGAGGTGGTCTCCAGAGGGGTTAGGGGTTGTGTTAGGGCAGGGGTCTGCTGTTGAAAGCACCATGGGTAGGTTTGAGGGGCCAGGGTTAGGATGAATATCCCCTGTTGCAAGTAGTAATAAACCGAAAGTAAGGTAGCTAGTGAACTTTGTGTGCATAATTCAACAGATGTAATTTGGGGGGGGGGGATATGCAGGGGGAGAGTGGGCAAGGGGGTATAAAGGAGCTAGTGGTAGTGAAGATTCAAGTCAGGGAACCGGCAAGGAATAGGAGTTTGAGTTGAAGTGCTAACTCTGGTGGTCAGCGACGATAAAGTGCGGGTGGAAAACAAGGGAGATAGGAAAAAATGCAACCCTGCTGACGCGCAAGATATCACGAGACACTCTTGAATAAAAGAAAAGCCGGCTAAGGGTGGGAAGGTATTGGGGGGTGGGCGGGGAGCAGTCGAGAAGTGACTGCAAGGCTAACAGCTGTAGAGAAGCTCCTTCAGGGAAAAGCGCGGTCGGCATACCTTATTTTCGATTCGGGGGTGGGGGAAGGGCTCCTCCGGTTATGCCCTTGCAACCAGGATCCTGCAGCCGACTTGCTGTGGAGAAAGGAGATGGAAGAATTTATAGCCAGACCAAGTAAGGCATTTACATATTCCCTAACAGTAGAAACGGAGTGTCTGGGTTGGAGAGTCTGATTATGCTGTTGCTTGCATCCCCAGAGTATACAGGCTGATGCAGTATCAATTAATTAAACAACTAAAGCTGCACCAGTTTTAAAGGTAGAAGTTTCCCTTAAAGTTAAATAAATAAACCCCTCTTAAGGTGCACTGTGCATAAGGCAAAAATATCCCTAAAGCAGAGTAAAAAACGGCTTAAAAAACGATCTCCGCTGTTGGGTCGACAATTAAGGCAATTCGGATTTAAAAGGCACCAACATCAATAGCTGTAGAGAAGCTCCTCAGGAAAAGCGCAGTCGGCATACCTTGTTTTCTGTTCGGGGAATGGGGGAGGGCTCTCCGGGTTATGCCCTTTATGACCAGGACCCTGCAAACCGACTTGCTTGTTTTCAGTTCAGGGGTGGGGAGGGCTCCTCCGGTTATGCCCTCAGGACCAGGACCCTGCAGCCGATTAATGCATGTGATGTTTGTGTTTTTGTCGGGCTGGGCCTGAAAAAAGACTTGTTCCAGTGCCCTATCCTGGTTAATAAAATAAATAAATATATATAGTGTGCTCTGGCCCATAACAGGCTCACAGGTGATGATTTGAGAGCTCATCAACTGGGAGAAAGCCACACCTCTCATGTTTGCAATGCAATGTTAAATTTTTTTTTTTTTTTTTTTTTTTTTTAAATAGTACTTTTATTGAATTTTCCATTTTCATTTTACATAATACATACAAGAGACAAAAAAGAAAACACATTCAAAAAGACAGTATGGAATGAAGAATTGATTTAAGAGGGCGTGACAATAATACATCTAGGTCTGGACCAAGGACATATAAGCTTTCTCTTAAAAATGGAGTTTCATGGTGTTATGTACGTGTACCTATCTTTGGCCAAAACCAGATAAACAAAAATAAACAGAAACAATTATGACAAAAAGAAAAGGGTCATATAAACACATGTTGGAGGTGGTGACAACACCAGAGGTGGTGAGAAACTAAATTATAGTCCACTGCATATTACAAGGATGAGTAACAGGTAAGTGTACCAGAAACACACAAGAAATATAGTTTTAATAATCTAATCTAATCAATGGGAGTAAAATTATATCCTTGATCTTTTCTTTCCGTTCTCCCTTTTCCCCCCTTATTCCACAAGGTTATTATTATCATACAACTGGGATTTACAGGTACGTATGCCCTCAATGTTAAAGTTTTAGCAAGCCAAACTCTGGATAATACAGAGATTTCTTTTTGCACTTTTCTCCCCAATTGCATGCACGCACGTGGAGGCATGCGCATGCTGCATCTCAAGGCGCTCTCCCTACATGTTGCTCCCTCCACCTACACTGACCACCAGACCTCTACCAGGTGGCAGTAGGACTAGGGGTGAAGGGCCACCACCCCAGGAGAGGAGAGCTGCCTTCCAGTTGCTCAATCCTGCTCCTAGTCCCATTCTCCCCCCCCCATGCCAACACCCTGATGACCCAAGTTTGTTCCCAAACCCAGGTCGCCGACGTAGCGCGAGGTAAGGCATCCAGCGCCTCAGCCCTCAGCACCACCAGGCCGGCTAATACACAGCAATTTTATCTCATTTGTCATACATTGTTCTTACTTTTTTTTTTTTTTTTTTTAAATGTTTACAGGGGTGCACCTGGTGCGTGGCCATAGTCAAAATCAAATAGTTATAGTACCAGTGGCCTCCCCCCAAAAAAAACTGCTTGAAAGCCTGCAAATCATTTGCTAACATACTAGCATAACTAACCTCCAGGGCCCAGCAGGCTTACCCGGTTAACAAAATTTAATCAATAAATAAAAAACAATCTAAAATACCAGCAGAATAGGCCTAATGGTGTTTCGTGTCTGCTTGTTTGGTCAGCACCCACCCTGGGAGCTGACCTTACTGCCCTCCTCACCCTTTCTGGCTTCTCCCTTCCCAGTCCCAGATATTCCTACTGCACAGGACTCTGCTTCCAGAACCCTTCCCCTGTACCTGTCCCACCTTGAACCCCTCCACCGTCTCTGCCTCCACCAGCCCCTTGGGCAGCAGATTCCATGGCTCCACCACCCTCTCAGTGAAGTAGCACCTCCTCCTCCTCCTCCTTTCTCCCTGAACTTCCCCCACCAGCTTCCACCCATGCCCTCTAATTGCCCCCCTTCCTTTGGAGCACCCTGACTGCTCCTCCCCTATTTAACTCATTCTTGTACCTGAAGACCTCTATTATGTCCCCCTGGTCTCTTCGCTCATCCAATGTGTACATATTTAGCCCTTCCAGCCTCTCCCCATAGAGCCTGTCCTCCAGGCCCCAGATCATTTTGGTTGCCCTACTCTGGACCCTCTCCAGAAGTTCAATGTCCCTCTTGAAGTGTGGCCTCCAAAACTGCATGCAGTACTCGACGACTCGAGGTGCGGCCTCACCAAGCAGTTATACAGAGGGAGCATCATTTCCCTCCATCTGGAGGTCATCCTCCGAGCGATGCATCCCAGCATCTTGTGGCTTTGGCCGCTGCCCTTCTACAAGTCTCAGAGTTGTTCATCATGACATCCACCACCACCCCCCCCAGGTTCCTCTCAGCCATTGAGACTTGTAGCATCCCCCCCCCTCCCCCCGGGTGTACACTTGGCTCGGGTTTCTGGCTCCCAGATGCAATACCTTGTACTTCCCTGCATTGAACCTCAGCTTCCACTTTCTAGACCACCCTTCCAGAGCCTCCAGGTCCCCTGAGGCCTCCTCCCTCCTCCCCTCCACCACCGCCCCAGTTTTGAGTCATTCACAAAGAGACTCATCTGACTCCTGATATCCTTCCTTATGTCGGAGATGTAGGTGTTGAACAGGAGGGGCCCAAGGACCAATCCCTGAGGGACCCCACTAATGACCCGCCTTGGGGATAAGACTATCTCACCAACCACGACCCTCTAGGTCCGGTCCTGGAGCAAATTGCCTATCCATCTGATCATCTGGTTCCCCAACCCCATTTCTCCCAGCTTATTCAACAGGTCCCCTTAAGGAACAGAGTCAAATGCCTTGCTGAAGTCAAGATAGAGGACGTCCACCGGTCTACCCAGGTCCAAGGCACTCATCACCCAGACACAGAACTCCACAAGGTTTGTCTGACACGATTTCCCCGGGACAAATCCATGCTGTCTATCGTCCAGGCACCCTGACTTTTCCAGGTCCTCCCCAGCCTCTCCCTGACAATGCCCTCCATCACCTTGCCCACCACCGATGTCAGGCTGATGGGCCTGTAGCTCCCTGACACCTCCCTTGATCCCCGCCTTGTGGATGGGCACTATATTCGCCACCTTCCAGTCCTGGGGCATCCATCCTGTCCTCAGGGAGATGCTGAAAAGTTACACCAGGGGTTTCGCCAGGACATCCGCCAGTTCCTTTAGCACTCTGGGATGTAATTTAACTGGCCCTGGTGCTTTCTCCATCTTAAGGGACCTGAGGGCTTCCCACACTCACTCTGCTGTGATTTCCACCTCCGCTACCTCGTCCCCCTGCTTTGTCTTCCCCCCTGCTGCCAGTGATGCCCCCCGACCTGCAATCGGCAAGGGCCCCCCCCTCCTCAGTTTCACCATATCCTCCCATGTATGATGCAGCCCCCCATATTTTTTGGTGAAAACTGAGGCAAAGTACTCATTTAGTACCTCAGACTGCTCCCCCGGGTCTTGTGACCATCCCTCCCCTGTTTTAATCCTGCTAATCTGCCCCTTCACCCTTTGTTTTTCCCCCAATGTATCTAAAGAACTCCTTGTTTCCTCTCCTAATTTCTCTGGACAGGTTCTGCTCCTTCGTTGCCTTAGCCGCCCTCACCACGCTAGTGGCCCTTCAGGCCATCAGCTCGTACTCCCCTCGATCCCTTTCACTCCTTGAGCACTTGAAATGCCTCTAAGCCGCCTTCTTTTCCCTCACCACCTCCTGAACCTCCCTGGTCCACCCACAGGGTTTACGGGCCCTAATGCATTTTCGTCTTACTCTTGCACAGGTGCCAGTAGCATCCTGCACCCCCTCCTGATGATTTCCCACCTACTGTCAGCGTCCATGTCTGGCCCAATCCCATCCAAATGCTTCTTAAGGATCCTTCCCATTTCCTTGAAATCCACCCCCCTGGAGTCAGTTACCTCTGTCTTTGTGCAGCCTTCTACCCCTCCCAGGTCCAGGCAGAACTAGACCGTGGCATGGTCACTCCCTGCCAATGGATCCCTTACCTCCAGGCCCCCAATCTGGTCACTGTCTTCAAGGACCATATCCAGTATCCGTGCCTCCCTGGTCGGTTTCCCCACCTGCTGAGTTAGGAACGTGTCCTGAAAGACATCCAACAACCTCTGTTCCCTGGCCACCAAGGATGTCAGTCTCCCAGTCCGTTCCTGGCATGTTTAAGTCCAACACCACCACCCTTCTCCTGCCCAATCTGCAGTGTCTCCCAACATCTGCCACTAGACTCTCCTCCAGCTCCTCCGCCAGCGCAGGGGGTCTATACACCACTCCTATTTTTACTCTTTTGCCCCCCTTGTCATCAAGATGACCCAAATCGCCTCCACAGTTCCCTCTGCCTCTTCCACTCCTCCTCCTATGCCAATGCAGTTTTTGACTATCATTGCTACCCCTCTTCCACTTCCCTCCCCCCTTTCCTTCCTGAACATGATGTAACCCTCCAGGTTCAGGTCCCAGTCGTACCCTGCAGTGGCCCAGGTCTCAGTGACCACTGCCACATCCACCTGTCCCTCAGTTAGCATCACCTGGAGCTCAGGCATTTTATTGCCCAAGCTCCTGGCATTTAGCAGGACTACCTTCCACCCTTTCCGTATACTTCCATTTCCCCTGTTCGCATTCCCATGGGGATTCCGTCTTCCCCCGGTCAGCACCTTACCATTCAGCCTTTTCCCGCATTCCTCCAGCTCCCCAGGGCAGTGGAGACAGAGTCCCTCCTTTACAGGACCCCCCACAGCCTTTCTCCCATCCCCCCCTTCAAAAGTTTAAACCCCACCTTTCACCAACAAACCCCTCTATTTTCAACCAAGATTTCCCTCCTCCAAATTGAGATTGAGCCTATCTCAGCATACAGTCCCTTATCCTCCCAGGTCTCCGCCCAATCCCCATCAACCCATACCCTCTGGTCCCACACCACTCCCTGAGCCACTGGTTTATCTCACTAATCTTCCTCTTGTGTTCCCCACTAGCCTTTGGCACTGGCAGGATTTCCGAGAAGGAAATTGTGCATCCTATGTCATGACAGACCATGGCAAGCTCCCTGAACCTTGCCTGTATCTCTAGCTCACTATTTCCCTCAATGTCATTGGTACCCAGGTGGACCAGTTTGTCCAGGGAACCTCCACAATCCTTTGCCAGCTGATAAACCTCATGCTTGGCCCTGTGCACCGTTAGTCCAGGGAAGCATTTTGTTCTAACCGGGCAGGCTTCCCCCTGCCTATCCCATCTGATACCCCTGATCATGGAATCACCCAACAGGAGCAATCTGACCACCCCTTTTCCTCCATTCCCCCTTCCATGTCCCTCATCCTTTCTACTTGCCCTTCCCCCCTGTTGGCTCCTTGCTCCTCCCTCTATCTGGGTGCCCCCAGCCAACCCCTCCTTATGTACCCTGTCACCCCTCCCCTCTGATCCTAGGCCTCTCCTCCTCCCTATTATCCTTTTGTACCCCTATCCCCCCCATCACTGCTGCTAATTGGTCCCCCCATCGGCTAAACTTGCCTGGCTTGTCCTCCTTCCTTCCAGTCTCCGTTCAACCCTCCTTGCCTGTCATGCTCCCCTGGCATAAACCTTCAGCTGCCTTTACTGTATCCTCCTTGTACTTCTGGTCCCTCTCCCTGCCCTTTACTCCCAGCTGGTCCTTCTTGCGCTTTTCTCCTACACCCTCCTACTCCTGCTCTGATCCACCACTCCCCCCATTTTCCACGTTCCAAGTTCCCCCCATTCTTCCTGCTATCCGACATCTGCCTCCTGCCCCCCACTCCTTTTCCATCTCTAACTGCCCCTGTCGTGGCTACATCACCACCCTCATCCTCAAGCAGAAGAAGTAGAGAACTGAAGTGGTTACTGAGCTTAAGGTCCAACTCACCTCTCCCCCCTTGCTTCCTTCTGTCCAGCCCCAGTCATCTGCCTACTCCCCTGAGAATGTCCTCCCTTTGGCCCCCCTCTGTGAGGATCCCCAGAAACCTGCCTGCTTCCTTGGTAGTGTCCTCCTTTTGGACTCCCTCTGTCAGGGTCCCTATGTGACCCCAGAGTACTCTCCTGCACTCCTTTCCCTATGACCCCACCCCCAGTGCTTGGTGCAACCCCGCGGGAGAGCCCCTGCCCTATTCCCCAACCATACTTCCCCCTCCCTCCAGCTGTCTCCTAATCCCCTCAACCTCCTCCCTAAGCTGTGCCAGCTGGTAGCACACTGGGCAACCATCAAACTTCCAAGCACAGTCCAGTATCATGGCCGCACCACACCCTGTGCACCCCACCAACCTCCCAAAGATGCCGGCCCTAATGACGTGTGGTCCCATCCCCCTCCATGCAGGATTCCTTGGGTGAACCACCAGGTTCCCCCTAGTCCAAAATACACCCCTACCCACTAATCATGTCACCCACTAATCCTAGAGATACAGTCCGACAGTAAACAGGTACCCCCGTTACTAGGTGCAGTACTACACAGTAAACTTATAGGGGAAGTGTACAACTCCCTAAGCTTCTCTCTCTCCCAGCCCTTAAACCCAACACCCAGTAGCTAGAACTATAAGAAAAAAATTACTCACCTTAGTAATGTTGTTTCTTCTAATGGAGTCTTGCTATATTATGACAGTAGCAGTTTGTCCCACCACTAGAACTGCTCCGGAGGTGAAATAGTTAATTCCATTCCAAAATGGAACTTTGAGCACGAGCTCTAAGAAGCAGCTCTGTCTGTGTAATTTCAAACCTGAACTGTCAGATCTTTACGAGCAAAACTCACTAAGGTCTATGTGGAAGCTGTAACCTACAGGCTACCTAAAATGAACAACCATTGCTGGTCCCAACACCCAAGACTCAAGTCAGGGGACCAGAACTACTAATACAATTTTAACAACATGAGAATAAAACAACAGGATAATAAAACACACACCCCAAACCCCCAAAAGGGGAAGAAACGTTAAAAGGGCATAAAATAGTGCCCACACTAAGTTGCCCGCACCCCACCCAAGTAGAGGTTCTGAGAGGGGCAGGCTGGGGAGGTCATAATATAGCAAGACTCCATTAGAAGAAACAACATTACTAAGGTGAGTAATTTTTCTTCAAACAACATAAGTCTTGCTATATTATGACAGATAAGCAGAATACACAGCAGTACCTCCATGGAGGAGGGCAGAACCTACTTAGGGAATAGGCTCTGAAGAACAGCTGTGCCAAACCGAGCATCTCTCCTGGCCTGGACATCCAGGGAGTAATGCTTGGTGAAAGTGTGTACCGTTTTCCAAGTAGCAGCCTGGCAAATCTCTAATATAGGGATGTCTCTGGCAGCAGCTAGAGACGCAGCTGTACCCCTGGTAGAATGAGCCCTCAAACCAGGGGGGGGGCGGCTCTGCCCAGTTTCTGATAACAAAATTGGATACAAGAGACAATCCACCTGGCTATTGATCTCTTAGTGGCAGGTTTGCCTTTCCCAACTTCACCATAGGTAAGGAAAAGTTGGAGGGATTCGAACCTGTGACCTTTGGTACGCTCTATATAGTAACTAAGAACTCTCTTAACATCCAGGCTGTGCAACCTCCTCTCACCAGAAGAGGAGTGATCAGTGAAAAATACTGGAATGGAGATAGATTGATTAAGATGGAAATCTGAAACCACCTTAGGCAAAAACTTCCTATTAGTCCTAAGGACTACCTTATCCCTGTGGAAAGAAATAAAGTCAGTTTCCACTGACAGGGCTTGCAACTCACTTATGCGTCTGGCAAGTGATAGCCACTAGAAAAACAGTTTTTCAAGTTAGGTACTAAGCTCTGCAGAAGACAGAGGTTCAAGGGTTGCATTAACTGGGCAATGCAAACATTAAGGTCCCAAGCAGGGCCGGTTCTAAAAGGTGGATTAGTATGGAGTAATCCCTTAAAAAACTTGGAAAACACAGGATGAGAGGAAAGAGAGGATGACTTTCCTGCTGACACAAAAGCAGATACAGCTGCCAAATGAACTCTCAGGGTAGCTGGTCTGAGACCAAGGAATTAAGATGTACCATGTAATCTAACACAATGGGCAAATCAGCAGATTCTGGAAATATTTTCCCAGCACACCAAATGGAAAACCTTTTCCATTTAGAACTATAAGTAGCCTAGTGGAAGGCTTTCTAGAAGCCTTTAGGATCTCAAGAACACCCTGAGAGAGGTGTAAATCAGCAAACTAACTCCTCAAGAGCCAGGCCTTGAGGTTGAGGGAATTGAGGTCCGGATACCAAACCTTTCCCTGGGCACAAGTCAACAGGTTGCGATTCCTGGGGAGGCAAAGGGGAAGATGGATTGTCAGTGACAGAAGGAGTGGGTACCAGGGCTGTCTGGCCCAATCCGGGGCAATCAGAATCACCCTGCAAGGCTGAGATCTGATTTTGACTAGTACTTTGAATAGGAGAGGGAAGGGGGGAAAAGCATAGAGAAACTTCCCTTCCCAATCCAGAAGAAGGGCATCCAGGGAACTGAGCCCAGCACTGGAGGCCTGCAACAGAACAGAGGAAGTTTGTGATTGTCTGGGGCTGCAAAAGATCTATTTGAGGGTGCCCCATCTGGCAAAGACTATCCCCAGCACTTGAGGATCCAGGGACCATTCGTGATGGCCCTGGGAAATCCTGCTGAGAGCATCCGCTAGGACATTGTCCTTCCTGGAAGATGAACTGCTATGAGGGAAGTGTTCAGGAATAGGCCAGAGACCACAATTTCATTGCCTCGGTGCACAAGGCCGAAGACCGAGTGCCCCCCTGTTTGTTGATGTACCACATTGTTGTGGTGTTGTCTGTTCTGACTTGTATCACCTTGTCGTGGACAGATGCAGAAAATGCTTGAAGAGCTAAAAAGACAGCTCTGAGCTGAAGTAAATTGATGTGGAGCAGAGATTCCTGGGGGGACCACACTCCCTGAGTGGAAAGGTCGCCCATGTGGGCTCCCCAACCCAGAAGGGAAGCATCTGTAGTGAGAGTCAAGTCGTGAGTAGGGGGAATGAAGGGACCCCCAATCTTAAATTGCTCTGATCCTGCCACCACTGGAGGGCTAGGATCAAGGTTGATCACTGGGACCAACTTGGAAGGGGTCTCTTCTCTGAAACCAATAGGTTCTCAAGTGAAACTGAATGTCTCTCATCTGAAATCTTGCTCCCTGCACAACAGCTGTGGATGCAGCCATGTGCCCCAGGAGCTGCAGAAAGTGTCTTGCTGGTGAGACCTGCAGAGTGAAGGAGGAGGCCAGAGCCACTAAATTCCTTACCCTTTCTAAGGGAAGAAAGGCTCTGGCTAGCTTTGTGTCCATTCTGCCCCTATAAAGGTGAGTACCTGGACTGGTTCCAGAACCGACTTTGGTAGATTTAGCAGAAAGCCCCGGGAGGTGAGAAGCTGCTGGGTGACCTGCAGGTGAGATTTTACCTGCTCTGGGGACTGGCTTACAATGAGCCAGTCGTCTAGATAGGGAAAAACAGCAATCCTTTGCCTCCTTAAGTGAGCCACTGCTAGACACTTTGTGAATACCCTTGGGGCAGAGGTAAGGCCGAAGGGCATTGCTCTGAACTGGTAATGATCTGAGGGCAGTTCGAATCTGAGGTACTTTCGATGGGAGCTTCTAATTAGGACATGGAAATAGGCATCCTTGAGGTCCAGGGAGGCTAGCCAGTCCCCTGGCCTTAGGAAGGGTAAAATCATTGCCAGAGTTACCATTTTGAACTTTGGTTTCAAAAGAAGCTTGTTCAGATATCTGAGATCTAATATGGGCCACCATTCTCCTGTCTTTTTTGGGGTAAGGAAGTATCTGGAATACAGACCCCTGCCCTGGTGCAGGGGAGGAACCCTTTCTACTGCTCTGAGAGCTAACAGGGATGAGACCTCTGCTTCCAGAGCAAGGGTCTCTGAAGCACTTGCAGGTAGAAAAAGTCTGCTTCTCAACTTGGGAAACTTTTTGAAGCTGAGAACCAGACCCTGGCCTACTACTTCCAGAACCCACTTGTCTGAGGTTAAAGAAGCCCAATTCTGGCTGAAGTAAGCCAGCCTCCAGTGGGCCCGGTTTTTCTTTTGGGTTTCTCAGACATAATGCTAGCCTAACCAGAAAACTTGTCCTTTTAACGGCAGTGCCAGGCAAGACACCCTTATCGGTTCCTAACCGTGTCACGGGTATTGGAAAAAAACGTAATAAATCAGTTTTTTTTAGAACCAATAAGAACCGGGAACCGCACTCTAAAATATTAAATTTTTAGTTTTAAATGAGTTTTAAACCCAACTGATCGGTTCAAAACCGAACCGATAACTTACAAGTTCCACACAGACAAAACCTTCAATTTACTTACGGTTACCACAGATAGAGCTTGAACCGAACGGTTTTGCGGTTAAAATAAAACTATTCTCGGTTGAATCAACCAAGAAAACACTTTTAAACGAGAAATGAACAGAGCAGTAGGAGAAATCTCCGGAGGCGACTGTTCAATGAGGCGGAGTAAAGAATCTGACAGTTCAGGTTTGAAATAACACAGATAGAGCTGCTTCTAGAGCTCATGGCCAAAATTCTATTTTGGAATGGTTTTAACCATTTCACCTCCGAACAGTTCTAGAGCTGGATCAAACTGCTGCTACTGTCATAATATAGCAAGACTTCATGTTGTTTGAAACATAGACTTTGATGGCAAATAAGGACCATTTGGCCCACCCAGTCTGCTCATTTCCCTACCTACTGGATAAGCTGCAGATTCTAATTTACCAACAGCCTACTTCCTGCAAACCCCCACTATAATTGCCTTATGTCTGTCCCATGCATGTTTGAATTCCTCCACTGTTTTAGACCCCACAACCTCTCCAGGAAGGCAGTTCCATGCGTCCACCACTCTCTCCGTGAAAAATCATTTCCTCACATTACCCCTGAGCCGTCCCCCCTCTAACTTTAAATTGTGCCCCCTTGTTCTTACACATCTCTTTTTCTGAAAGATGCTACCCTCCTGGACTTTGTTGATTCCCTTGAGGTACTTAAAAGTTTCTATCATGTCCTCCCGTCCCTCCTTTCATCAAGGGTATACATATTAAGCTCTCTCAGTCTCTCTTCGTATGGTTTCTGATGTAGACCCTACACCATTATAGTTGCCCTCCTCTGGACTGCTTCCATCCTGTCTATGTCCTTGCGTAGATGAGGTCTCCAAAACTGCACGCAGTACTCCAGATGGGGTCTCACCAACTGTCTGTAGAGGGATAACCACTTCCCTTTTTCTACTTGTGATGCCCCTCCCCTATGCATCCCAGTAACCCCCTGGCTCTCCTTACTGACTTCTCACATTGCTTACCCACCTTTAGGTCATCTGATATGACTACACCCAGATCCCTTTCCATTATTGTTGCGTTAGTACCTCCCCTGCTATTGTGTACTGTATTGTGAAAAGGCAGAGATACTGAATGAATACTTTTGCTCCGTATTCACAAAAGGAAAAGAAGAGGAGGAGTTACCTAAACCAAACAGTAGAAGCACTCTGCATAGTGGGGTTGACGCCAGTCCATTTACAGAAGAAAGAGTACTGAAAGAACTCCTAAAACTCAAGGTGGACAAAGCAATGGGGCCTGACGGGATTCACCCTAGAATCCTAAAAGAGCTAAGGGAGGACCTAGTGACACCACTAACCACACTTTTAACAAATCATGGGAAGATGGGGTGGTACCTGAGGACTGGAAGAGGGCAGATGTGATTCCCCTTCACAAAAGTGGGAGCAAGGCAGAAGCAGGAAACTACAGACCTGTTAGTTTGACCTCAGTGGTGGGGAAAATAACGGAATCACTTCTGAAAGGAAGAACTGTTGAGTACCTAGAGGCCAGCAGGGCACAGGACCCAAAGCAGCATGGATTCACAGCAGGAAGGTCATGTCAGTCGAATCTAATCGATTTTTTTGACTGGGTGACCAAAGTAATAGACCAGGAAGGGGCTATGGATATGGCCTGCCTAGACTTTAGCAAGGCATTTGACACAGTCCCGCACAAAAGATTAATAATCAAGTTAGCCAGCCTGGGAATGGGTCCCAGGGTGGTAGCCTGGGTAGCAAACTGGCTGCACAACAGGACACAGAAGGTAACAGTGAATGGAACACATTCTGAAGAAAGAGGGGTTACCAGTGGAGTACCTCAGGGCTCAGTACTGGGTCCAGTCCTCTTTAAAGTCTTTATAGGTGACATTGCGGAGGGTCTGGAAGGAAAGGTATGCCTCTTTGTTACAGATCTTTGTGTCATCCGCAGAGTTGATACACAAGGGGGGGGGTAGAAAGGATGAGAATGGACTTGGCAAGGTTGGAGGAATGGTCAGACATATGGCAACTTAGATTCAATGCAAAGAAGTGCAAAGTAATGCACCTGGGAAATAAAAATCCAGGAGAAGAGTACACAATAGCAGGGGAGCTACTAACGACAACAGTAATGGAAAGGGATCTGGGTGTAGTCATATCAGATGACCTAAAGGTGGGTAAGCAATGTGAGAAGTCAGTAAGGAGAGCCAGGGGGATACTGGGATGCATAGGGAGGGGCATCACAAGTAGAAAAAGGGAAGTGGTTATCCCTCTGTACTGACAGTTGGTGCGACCCCATCTGGAGTACTGCGTGCAGTTTTGGAGACCTCATCTGCACAAGGACATAGACAGAATGGAAGCAGTCCAGAGGAGGGCAACTAAAATGGTGCAGGGTCTACATCAGAAACCATACAAAGAGAGACAGAGAGCTTAATATGTATACCCTTGATGAAAGGAGGGACGGAGGGACATGATAGAAACTTTTAAGTACCTCAAGGGAATCAACAAAGTCCAGGAGGGTAGCATCTTTCAGAAAAAGAGATGTGTAAGAACAAGCGGGCACAATTTAAAGTTGGAGGGGGGACGGCTCAGGGGTAATGTGAGGAAATGATTTTTCACAGAGAGAGTGGTGGACGCATGGAACTGCCTTCCTGGAGAGGTTGTGGGGTCTAAAACAGTGGGGGAATTCAAACATGCATGGGATAGACATAAGGCAATGATAGTGGGGGGTTGCAGGAAGTAGGCTGTTGGTTAACTAGAATCTGCAGCTTATCCAATAGGTAGGGAAATGGGCAGACTGGGTGGGCCAAGTGGTCCTTATCTGCCATCAAAGTCTATGTTTCTATGTTAGGTGTGATTTTGTATTCCTTACAAGTATAGGTGCTCCTCAAAGCAAACAAAAAGAAAAACAAAATCACAGGTACCCCCAATCAAACAGTCCCTCTCTCTCCAGCATAACTGATGACCCCAATTTCCACCCATCCCTAATCAACCAGGATTCCATCAGTGGAATAAGCTCTCACTTGCCAGGCGTAAGCCCCTGGTGCAAACAGGGTCTTGCAAGAATGATAGACTTCTTTAGATATCTCCAGGTGAGGTACTATTTAACTTCCCAAAATGCAATATCTATAATAGACAGATCTGACTGTATTGGAAGACTTCCTTTATTGGGCAGCTATTTATTTATTTCAGAATTGGTAACCAGGTGCAGGCCCGGTGGCGCTGAGGCGCTGGACACCACAACTCGCGCCACGCCGGCGACCCGGGTTCGGGAGCGAGCTCGGATCGTCGGGGGTCGGCCGGGGGAAGACAGGCTGGAGCATCTGAGGACAGCTCGCTTTCTCCGGGGGGAAGGGGGATTCCCATACCGGCGAGCAGCGACCCCTGGAGGAGACTGGGGAGAGCGACAGCAAGCCAGGTCTCAAGGGGCTCGATTGGTTGCTAGCGCAGGCCGGCAGCCTATCAGCCCCAGAGGCTGCTCCTTCGTGGGAGGAGTGGGGGGGTACGCTGCCGACGCCAGCGGATGCCTGGACGCATAGGCACGCAGCGGGGAGAGAAAAACGGGAAAATGGATCCCACACAGAGCCTGGATGAAGGAGCACCGAGCCAGGGTCCTAATGTGCCAGCGCCCGTCCACAACCCAGGACCTGAACAAGATCCCAAGATTTGGGGCCCCCAAACCCGACCCCGGCCGGGGGGTATTCCGCGGCTCGATGAAGGGACCTGAGGTGAGTAGGAAGGGCGTTGGCAGGGGCAGGGCTTCATGGGTACTCCAGAAGGAACGGCTCTGTGAGGGCAGGAGGAGTAGAAACAGAAATTTCAAAAAAAAAAAAAAAAAGAATTGTTAACCAGGAGAGGCACACTGAACCAAGGCTAATTTCTAAGTGCGACCTGGGGTACAAGGAAATGAGCTATAAGCTGGCCCGGTGGCGCAGAGGGCTGAGGAGCGGGAAGCCTTACCTCATGTCACGCCAGCGACCTGGCTATGGCAACGGACTCTGGTTGTTAGGGAGCCGGCATAGGGGGTGAAAGCAGGACTGAGCAGCCGAAAGGCAGCTCTCCTCTTGGATGGCTGTTGTCCCTCTGTAGTTCCGCTGCCACTGGGTAGAGGTCTGGTGGCTAGCATAGGCAGGAGGAGGTGACAAGTCACGGAAGGGAACCTTGAGCTGCAGCGTGCGCATGCCTCCACATGCGCACGCATGACCAAGATATGGGATAGGGAAAAAAATTGGGAAAAAATATATCAAATATATATAGAAAAAGGAAGTGAGCTATGCTCACAGAGAGAGAGGGGAATGGTCTCCAGGACATACTAAGTTCTTTTTAGGTACACACCGCCCTGAGGTATCCCAGATCTGTACCCAATGGAAAGAGGAAGTGCAAATTGAAATTTCTACTGAGGAGTGGACACAGCTGTGGGAGAGGGACTGAAAAGTTACTGCTTCACATAGATGGAGAGAATGTCTATGGAAGTGTCTAACTACATATTTCCACACCTCATTCATCACATATTATTTTACACCAGTAAACTTTAAACTATGTTGGAGAGTTTGTGCAGACATGGGAACACACTATACTACCACATTTTCTGGGCATGCCCTGTGTTGCAGCCATACTGGGCCCAGAGCCACAAAATCTTATCCAACGTGTGGGACAAGCCCATACCATTTGCATTTAAACACTTGGTACTAGGAGTGAGAGAAGCCAGAAATAGGGGGTCGAGACCAATAAAGGTTGCTGAGAACCCTTTTGCACAGCAGCAGTCAAAGGGGTAACAATTAACTGCATACATACAAAAAAAAAAAAAGAAAGCTCCTACCAGACCTCTGGGAAAAATGAGTCAAGGAGATACAGTCATGGCCAAAAATATTGGCGCCCTTTCATTTTTTTCTAATAATGCACCATTCCTTCCAGAAAATTGTTGAAATTAAAAAATATTTTGGTATCCACATATGTATTTCTTTGGTTTGCAGTGGAATAAAACACAAAAAGCAGAAAGATTTACTAAAGTCTTAGCTTATTCCACACAGAAATCCTTAAATGGCCTGGACAACATTATTGGCACCTTTCAGAAGTAGTTAGAAATAATTAGATTTCAAGCAGGTGATTCTCCTTCACTTTGGAACTGAACTCACCCGTGGTGAGTTGCAGGTGCCTGCAATATAAAAATCACTCATTCAATTAGTTTGAAGAGAGAAAAGAAAAAATTACTCACCTTAGTAATTGCTTTTCTTCTCATGGAGTCTTGATATATTATGACTATATGCAGTCAGCCACTGCAGCTGAACTGCCCCGGAGAGGAAAGATTTAACTCCGGAGAGTCTGGAGTTCCACAGCGCGAGGGCGCTATACCAAAGCTCTATCTGGCCAGTTTCAAATGAAACTGTCAGATCTTTACGAAGCTAGCACTAAGCAACAAGTCTGTGTGGAAAGCTCTACACTAGCCAAGTGGCTAACAACAATATAAACAACAATATAAACAGCAATAATAATAATAATGAATAATAGTATTATTAGTTTCTCCCTAACAAGCACTATTAGACCCCCCCCCCTTCCCCCAAGGCTCAAGTCCAGGAAGGGGGCCAACATATTACTTAAAACAGAAATACCTAATTCCCTAACCCTAAATAAAGGGGGTGAAGGGAAGAACTAAAATGGCATGACACAGTGCTTGCACTAATTTGCCACCCAACCCAAGTAGAAGTTCTGAGAGGGGCAGGAGGGAGGGATTAGAATAGCAAGACTCCATGAGAAGAAAAGCAATTACTAAGGTGAGTAATTTTTCTTCAAACACCATGAAGTCTTGCTATATTATGACTATATGCAGATTACACAGCAGTACCTCCATGGAGGAGGGTCAGAACCTACTTAGAAATAGGCTCTGAAGCACAGCTGTGCCAAACGAGCATCTCTCCTGGACTGAATATCCAGGGAATAATGCTTGGTAAAAGTGTGAACTGTTTTCCAAGTAGCAGCTTGACAGATTTCCAGAATGGGAATATCTCAGCAGCCGCTAGAGATGCAGCTGTACCCTGGTGGAGTGAGCCCTCAGTCCTGGGGGGTTCTCTACCTAGTTTTGATAACAAATTGGATACAAGAGACAATCCACCTTGCAATTCTCTCTTAGTGGCAGGTTTCCTTTGCAAACCTCGCCATAGGTAAGGAAGAGTTAGAGGATTCGAACCTGTGACCCTTGATGTTCCAAATAGTAGCTTAAGGCTCTTTTTAGCGTCAAGCTGTGCAGACTCCTCTCACCTGAGGAAGAATGCTCAGTGAAAAATACTGGAAGAGAGATGGATTGGTTCAGGTGGAAATCTGAAACCACTTTAGGCAAAACTTTCTGTTAGTCCTGAGGACTACCTTATCTCTGTGGAAAGAGATGAAATCTTCTTCCACTGACAGGGCCTGTAGTTCACTTATGCGTCTGGCAGAAGTGATAGCCACTAGGAAAACAGTTTTCCAAGTCAGAAACTTGAGCTCTGCTGAGGACAGAGGCTCAAGGGGGTTGCATTAACTGAGCAATGCAAACATTCAGGTCCCAAGCGGAGCTGGTTCTCGAAAAGGAGGGTTGGTGTGAAGTAACCTTTAAAAACGGAAAGCACAGGGTGAGAAGAAAGGAAGCAGGCTTCCTGCTGACAGAAAAGCAGAGACAGCTGCCAGATGAACCTTTAAGGTAGCTGGCCTAAGGCCTAAGGAATTTAAATGGACCAAATAGTCCAGTAAAATGGGCAGATCAGCAGATTCTGGGATAATCTGCTTCTCAGAGCACCAGATGGAAAACCTTTTCTACTTAGAACTGTAAGTGGCCCTAGTGGAAGGCTTCCTTGAAGCCTTTAAAATATCCAAAACACCTTGAGAAAGGTGTAAGTCAGCAAATTCTAACTCCTCAAGAGCCATGTCTTGAGATGGAGGGATTTGAGGTCCGGATACCACACTCTCCCTGTGCACAGGCCAGTAAGTCGTGGACTCTGGGCAAGCTCAGGGCAGGGTGGACTGTCAAGGACAGAAGCAGTGGGTACCAGGGCTGTCTGGCCCAATCTGGAGCAATCAGAATCACCTTGCAGGGCTGAGATCTGATTTTTACTAGTACCCTGAAAAGAAGAGGGAAAGGAGGAAAGGCATCAGGAACTTCCTTCCAATCCAACTGAAAGGCGTCCAGGGGACTGATCCCAGCACTGGAGGCCTGCAACAAAACAGAGGAAGTTGGTGGTTGTCTGGGGCTGCGAAAAGATCTATCTGAGGGTGCCCCATCTGGCAAAGACTGACCCCAGCACCTGAGGATTCAGAGCCCATTCGTGATGGCCCTGAGAAATCCTGCTGAGGGCATCCATAGGACATTGTCCTTCCCTGGGAGGTGAACTGCTATCAGGAGGTGTTCAGGAGTAAGCCAGAGACCACAACTTCATTGCTTGGTGCACAAGGCTGATGACCGAGTGCCCCTTGCTTGTTGATGTACCACATTGTTGTGGTGTTGTCTGTCCTGACTTGAACTACTTTGTTCTGGACAGAAGCTGAAAAGCCTGAAGAGCTAAAAGGACAGCTCTGAGTTCCAAAAGATTGATGTGGAGCAGAGATTCCTGGGGAGACCACACTCCCTGAGTGGACAGGTCGCCCAAGTGAGCTCCCCACCCTAACAGGGAAGCATCCGTGGTGAGGGTGAGGGAGTGGGAAATGGGAATGAAAGGAACCCCTTGTTTTGGATTGCTTTGATCCTGCCACCAGTGTAAGGCCAGGATCAGGGTTTGGGTCACTGGAACCAATTTGGAAAGGGGTCCCTCCTTTGAGACCAATAGGCCCTCAAATGGAACTGAATGTCCCTCATCTGGAATCTTGCTCCTTGCACTACAGCTGTGGAAGCAGCCATGTGCCCTAGGAGTTGCAGAAAATGCCTTGCTGGTCGAGAGACCCGCAGGGTAAAGGAGGATGCCAGGGCAATGAGTCTGTCTACCCTTTCCGAGGGAGAAATGCCCTGGCTAACTTTGTGTTCAATTCTGCACCTATGAAAGTTAGTACCTGAACTGGTTCGAGAACTGACTTTGTAAATTCAGCAGGAATCCCAGGAAGTGAGAAGCTGCTGGGTGACTTGCAAGTGGGATTTACCTGATCTGGGGACTGACCCACTATGAGCCAGTCGTCCAAGTAGGAAACACAGCAATCCCTTGCCTTCTTAAATGAGCCACTACCACAGCTAGACATTTCGTGAATACCCTTGGCGCAGAGGTAAGGCCGAAGGGCATTGCCCTGAACTGGTAGTGGCCTGAGGGTAGTTCGAACCTGAGGTACTTTCGGTGAGAAGGCCTGATCAGAACATGAAAATAGGCATCCTTGAGGTCCAGGGAAGCTAACCAGTCCCCTGGCCTCAGGGAGGGCAAAATCATTGTCAGAGTTAACATTTTGAACTTTGGTTTCAAAAGATGCTTGTTCAGGTACCTTAAATCTAAAATGGGCGCCATTCTCCTGTCTTTTTTGGGGTAAGAAAGTATCTTGAGTACAGCCCTTGCCCTGATGGCAAGGAGGGACCCTTTCTACTGCTTTGCAGTCCAAAAGAAGAAACCTCTGCTTCCAAAGCAAGGGCTTCTGGAAGATTTGCAGGTGGAAAATGTCTGGATCTCATCTTCGGAAACTGTTTGAAGCTGAGAACCAGACCCTGGCCTATACCTCCAGAACCCACCTGTCCGAGTTAGGGACACCCAGTTCTGGCTGAAATAAACCAACCTGCCCCCCACTGGTACAGGAGAATCGGCCCTGGGCACCCCATCAGGGTGCCTGCTTGGCAGTAGCCTTAGGCTGAGGGGAGGGGGACGGTTTACTTGTGCCCCGTCTACCTCTGCCTCTAAAGAAACCCCTCTGTGCAAATGCAGAGGAGGCCTGAAATTGGTAAAAAGGCCTGTGGAAAGACCTGCCCCTACCTCTGGGAGCGTGCCTCTGTGGAGTGGCATGCCTCTCCTTAGCCTGGGCACTTTTGTAGGTAGTTCTGTATTCATCCATCTTTTTCATATAGTTTTCTATTTGTTCCCCAAACAGAGAATTACCCACAACAGGAAAATCCATAGCCTTTGACTGAGTATCTTGGGACAGATTAGTGCATCTGAGCCATGCCAACCTCGGAAAGCTACAGAAGTGGCCATGACCCAGAGGAAACATCATTAACATCAACAGCAGTATGAAATTGAACTTTAGAGGCTTCAATGCCATCAGCAGCCACCTGTTCCAACTCACTAGCCAGCTGGCCATGGGCCTGCTGGCTAACTGCAATCTGTGTCCCACCTAGAGTTCTGATATCTAGCCACATAAGCCATATAATCTGCCTGCCTGAGTCCCAAAGAAGCTGCCATATACTGTTTTTTCGCCATGGCATCAATCTTCCTGGAATCCTTATCAGGAGGATGTGAGGCCAGAGGAATATTAGCCTTGTCACAGGCTGCAGCTTGTACCACACCTACATGACTACACTGCTCAGTGAGGAAGTCTGTATCAGAGCCTGACAAAGGTATATCTTCTGTCCATTTTTTATCTACAGGAGGGACAGAATGAGGATTTTAAAATCTTTGTTGTTTGCTTCTTAAATGACTTATGCAAAGGAATAGACAACCTCCTAGACTCTGTATATCCATCATTTCTACATAATCAGGCTCCTCTTGCTCATCCACAGCTTCCTCTAAAGGAAGCTGGAGGGTTTCTGCAACCTTTTTGTAAAACATAAAATGAGAAGGGGACTCAGACAGAATAGGAGGAGATTCTAAAGGTCTGTCTGAAGAAATGTCCGGTTCAATGGGCACGTCCAGACCCTCCCAGCCACACATGTAATGATCAAATTCGTCCTCCCTCTCCTGTGGTTCATAAAATTCCTCAACATCATACTCCTGAACCACTGGCACTGAACGAACCAACCTTTTACCAACTGTAGGTGGTTCGGCAGGACCCTGAGACAGTGACTGGACAATCTGTATGGCTTTAGCTATTTCTGCAGCAGTTGGAGACAATTTTGGACTCCAAACCTACTGATTTCTTTGTCTTTTTCTACTTACTGGTTCCCTGAACCAGCCTTCCTTTTCCTGAGGAGTCTCGCCCTGGTCAGAGGGCACTCCTCTGGTCCAGTGGGTACTGGACGGGCTGGCCATCCGGTCAGCGGACTTCTTAGCCTCTTGTTCCTTAGCCGCCCAATCTCTTTTCCAGGGTGGCTGCAGGGAAATTTTACACACCTGGCAGTCTGACAGGAGGTGGTCAGCCCCAGACAATAAACACAAGTGGTGTGTGGGTCAGCCTTGGCAAAGGCTTCCCACAGACATCACAGTGTTGAAACCCAGTGGGCCCAGTTTTCTTTTGGGTTTCTCAGACATAATGCCAGCCTAACCAAAACTTGCCTTTTGATGGCAGTGCCAGGCAAGACACCCTTATCGGTTCCTAACACGTATCACGGTATTTGAAAAACCTATTTTAAAAGCAAGGTTTTTAGAACCGATAAGAACCGGAACCGCACTCTAAAAGCCCAACCACACTTTAAAGCGTTAAATTAAGCAAACCGATCGGTTCAAAACCGAACCGATAATTGAATTTCCACACAGACTTTAAATTTTCTACTACGGTTTACAGATAGAGCTTTTAACCGAAATGCGGTAAAATAAATACTTTTGCGGTTCAAATGAACCGAAAATACTAGCTGAACCGAGAAATGAACCGATGTGAAGGAGCTGATCTCCGGAGCGACTGTTCAGTGAAGCGGAGTAAAGATCTGACAGTTTCATTTGAAACTGGTCAGATAGAGCTTTGGTATAGCGCCCTCGCGCTGTGGAACTCCAGACTCTCTGGAGTTAACTCTTTCCTCTCCGGGGCAGTTCAGCTGCAGTGGCTGACTGCATATAGTCATAATATAGCAAGACTTCATGGTGTTTGAAGGACTCATTCTCCTGTTTTCTGTCACTGTGTGTACCACAATGAGCATGGAGAAAAAGAAAGACAGCCAGAGAATTGTCTGAGGAGGTCAGACAGAAGATTGTAGCCAAGCATGGGCAATCTCAAGGCTACAAATCAATCTCCAGAGACCTTGATGTTCCTGTTTCCACCGAACGTAATGTTATCAGGATGTTTAAGGCCCCATGGCACTGTAGCCAACCTCCTGGAAGTGGCCGCTAGAAAACTTGATCAGGTGCAGCGCAGGATTGTTCGAATGGTGGAGAAAGCACCTCGATCAACCAAACAGATTCAAGCTGACCTTCAGACACAAAGTCGACAGTTTCAACTCGCACCATCCGTCGCCAACTCAATGTAAGGGGTTATATGGTAGGAGGCCCAGGAGGACCCCACTGCTGAGAGAGAGACATAAGAAAGCCCGACTGGGGTTTGCCAAAACACACCTGAAGAAGCCAGAATCCTTCTGAGAGAATGTCCTGTGGACAGATGAGACCAAATTAGAGCTTTTTGGTAAAGCACATCATCTCTATGTTTACAGAAAACAAAATGAAGCCTTCAAAGAAAAGAACACCTTCCCTACAATCAAACATGGAGGAGGTTCAGTGATGTTTTGGGGTTGCTGTGCTGCCTCTGGCACTGGGTGCCTTGAACGTGTGCATGGCATCATGAAATCTGGAGATTACCAGGCCATTTTGGCGCAATGTTGAACCCAGTGTCAGAAGCTGGGTCTCCATCGAAGGTCATGGGTCTTCCAGCAGGACAATGACCATAAATACACTCAAAAAGCACCCAGGAATGGTTCAAGACAAGACGCTGGACTGTTCTGAAGTGGCCAACAATGAGTCCAGATCTAAATCCCATTGAAAACCTGTGGAGAGATCTGAAAACAGCAGTTGGGAGAGCACCCTTCAAATCTGGGAGAACTGGAACAGTTTGCACAAGAAGAGTGGGCCAAACTGCCAGTAGAGAGGTGCAGGAAGCTCATCCATGGCTATAGGAAGCTGTTGATTGCAGTTATTTTGACCAAAGGCTGTGCTACCAAATATTAAGTCTAGGGTGTCAATAATTTTGTCAATGCCATTTCTTTTCATTTTTTGATTTAAAAGGATATATTAAATTCTGAATTAAAAACAAAGGTTCTGTAATATTAACAGAGAAATAAAGAATTGTGGAGACCAAATACTGTACTGTTAATTTCAACTTATGTTCAGAGGAATTGTGAGTTATTTGAAAAAGTGCAAGGGCGCCAATATTTTTGGCCACGACTGTATATTTAGGATGGAGAGAATTATGGCAACACTAAGACTGACAATGGGGAATCATACAGGTTTAAATTAGAATCTCTTCATAGGGATGACAGTCCCTAGAGGATTTGTTTTTGTTTTATTCTAACATAGATGGGGTAACAGATGTCAGGGGATCTTGGTCTACTCTACACAGAAACCAGTAATGCCCAGAATTCTGGTTCCGCCGACGATGCGACTGCAGCAATAAGACGGAGCCTCATGCGCTGGTCAATATTAAAGAGCTGCTCGGCCCAGTGGCACTGAGGGTTGAAGCATGGACGCCACACCTCGTGCCACACCAGCGACCTGGGTTCGACAGCGAGCCTGGGCTGCTGGGGGTCAGCAGGGGAGGAGAGGATCAAGCATCCGGAGGACTGCTCTCCTCTCCTGGGAGGGAGGGGTGGGGGACATGTTCCGTGCAGCTAGCGGCACCCGGTGGAGACCAGGTGCACTACAGATGTAAGGACCACACAAGGAGGGGAAAACACCGGGCAGCTGCCTTCTGGATGTGGGCAGAAGCGCTCACAGAGCGGGCTGGGCAGCATTGCATGACCCACATCTGGGGGAAGGAAAAAGTAGAAAAACCCTTCTCCCCATTGGTAGGCGAAGGCAGGTCCAGAGATCACGACCCCAAGTCACAGTCAGGCACCAGGACGCTCGACCAGGTCCCTTCCTAGATGACAGCCTTTAATACTAAAGATAGAGTGCCAGAGGAGCACGGCGGTCCCTCCCCGGGGGACTTCGATCCAGGGGGCGGGCTAGCCAGTTTGGAGGGGTGGCCCTCACCGGAGTTGAGCACCCAATGCTTCAGGCAGATGGGAGAGTCGCAGCACCAAGAGTCCACACACCGGAGAGAGGCCAATGGATAAGAGGAGAAGTAAAAAGAATTTGGAAAAATATATACATATATTAGACTGCTGCAAATTAACTCTATTTTACCTTTTATTATGGTTTTTTTCTACAATGACCTGCCTTCAATGATGGGTAACAGCGGGGAAAAGCAGAAAGCTGCACTTCAGGCACCACAAGTCAACAAATATCCACCAGTCTCACCACGCAGCTCACCTAGTAAACAGTTAAGTACACAGTCTATCCACCACCAAACACATGGAAAGACCCCTCGGACCCATTTAATACTCTAATACTGGTGAGTTGAAGGATTTTAGAAATAAAATCTGGCCCTAACTGGGTACAGTGCAAGCTGACATTACAAAGCTCCAGACGAAGCAGGTGGATCAGCAGCAGGCTCTAACCAAGTTGGCAGAGAAAACGGACCACACAGTGGAGCTTGCCCTTGAGCTCCACAGAAAAATACTCCAGCTTGAAGGAAAAAAAGGTGTGACCTGAAGGGTAGACTTCGGAAGAAAAACCTCCAAGTACACAGATTACCTGACAAGATGGAGGGCCCAGATATCCTGACATATGTTGATATTTTAATTTTTTATTTTAATGGGTTCACCACAATATATCCAAGGCACACTGCCTTAAGGGTAGCTGGTCCATACCACTGGGGTGTCAAACAGACGAGGCATACTGATGAGTCCTGGTAGGACGAAACATGTGTCTATGTCTTCTGTTAGCACCCTTTGTAAACTGTGTGAGAGGCCTTTCGGCACCATACAATTCTGCTTAAAGTTGGACCAGCGTAACATTCTGTGGTTATTTGCATATGCAGCCCATGATGCTTTGCATTGTGGGGGCATGTGTGATTTTGTATTTTCTTGAAACTTGGCTTCCCAGCCAAATGCCCTTTGGGGTAACCCTTGCCTCAGTGTTTGCGCACAGAGGTTCTGTGTCTTTTAAATATGTTGATAAACTAATGCACATTTACTCAACCTTCCAGCTAACTTTGCATTGTAGACTGAAAGAATCCATAGTGCTCTGGGACACAAACTCGATCCAAACCAGTGCCCCTGCTCAATAGTTATGCAATTCCAGAGTTTCAGAACGAAGGAAAAAGTCCTTGCTACAGCCACAAAATCACACATATATATATATATATATATATATATACACATACACACACACACACACACACATATATATATATATACACACACACACACACACACATATACATACACACATACATATATTATATATATTTATACAACAGGGGTCAGGATAAAAACTGTAGAATAAAACCATTTGTAACCCGGCATTATGGAGAGCCCTGCTAGGGCGCCACGCAACAGGCGGGAGGGCGTCACGTGGTGCAGGAGCAACACGGCATTGTGAGACGATAATGCCGTGCTGCTGTTGTGGGAAAGCGTTCACAAGCCCAACACGGCATTATTTCTCATAATGCGGCGTTGCTTATTTCGCGTTCCGGCTAACGGCGATGATCGTCTCATAATGCTGTGCTCTGCAACGACCACGACAGCCACTCGGTCGCAAGTGGCGCTGTGCCGGCCGGGGGTTAGCGAGAGAAACCGGGGATGGAGCCAGCGAGCAGCGAGACTGTGCCGCAGGAATGCAGGACACACATATGGAGAGAGAGGTAGGGAGCCCTTGATCTTGTCCGTGTTACAAGGGCATTAATCACCTCCAGCGTCGGGCTCTACCGGTGATTAATGCCCGCTGGGGGGGGTTGACCCCTTGGGCTAGCCCTCATGCAACATCGCCTTGCGACGTTAATCACGGTAGAGCCCTCCTCTTGTGATTAATGCTTACTTATCTTCGCTACTATGGTAATAAATTTATCCACATAGTAACTACATCATCACCCATTTATTCACACAGTAACTACATCACTAGCTCATTTATCTACACAGTTCTCTTCAGAATTCATTTAGAATGTTTGGCCTCAGAAGCAGTACTAACCATATTTAAATGTCAATAACTAAAAGCGAAAAAGATAACATGGTACTGTGAGCACGAAATTTTTCAGCACAAAATTATCTACAAAATGAATACTGTTTCATTTATATAAACCCTGTATATTGTATATGATTAGCAAGAAAACAGAAGAAAATGTAATTTTTGTTCACCTTTTGACAAACAAATATAAATAACTTTAAAACAAAAATGATAGCATGGTACTGTGAGCACGAAAATGTTCAGCTCAAAATATCTACAAAATGAGTGGTGTTTCATTTATAGATACCATTTTGTTTTTTTACGATTAGCAAAAAACAGCATAAAAGAAAAAATTACTCACCTTAGTAATGTTGTTTCTTCTAATGGAGTCTTGCTATATTATGACAATTGCAGTTTGTCCCAGCCTTAGAACTGCTCCGGAGGTGAAAGAGTTAACTTCCATGCCAGGCATGGAACTTGGAGCGAGGGCTCGGTTAGAGAAGCTCTGTCTGCATAATTTAAAACTGAAACTGTCAGATCTTTACGAGCAAAACTCACTAAGGTTCTGTGTGGAAGCTGTAAACCTACACTAGCCAACTGGCTACTTAAATATTACCACATTTTCCTGGTCCCAACACCAAGACTCAAGTCAGGGGACCAGAAAATAAGATAAGATAAAACACAACACCCAAACACCCCAAAAAGAAGGGGTGGAAAACACAAGATGGGCATCAATAAGTGCCAACACTGGACTGCCCACCCCATCCCCAGAGTAGAGGTTCTGAGAGAGGCAGGCTGGGGGGGAGGTCATAATATAGCAAGACTCCATTAGAAGAAACAACATTACTAAGGTGAGTAATTTTTTCTTCAAACAACATGAAGTCTTGCTATATTATGACAATTGCAGACTACACAGCAGTACCTCCATGGAGGAGGGGCAGAACCTACTTAGGAAATAGGCTCTGAAGCACAGCTGTTCCAAATCGAGCATCCCTCCTGGCTTGGATGTCCAGGGAGTAATGCTTAGTGAAAGTATGTACTGTTTTCCAAGTAGCTGCTTGACATATCTCTAAGATAGGGATGTCCCTGGCCGCAGCTAGGGACACAGCAGTACCCCTGGTAGAGTGAGCCCTCAGGCCTGAAGGGGAACCTTACCCAGTTTTTGGTAGCAAAATTGGATACAAGAGACAATCCACCTGGCAATGGATCTCTTAGTGGCAGGTTTCCCTTTCCCAACCTCACCATAAGTGAGAAAGAGTTGGAGGGAGTCAAACCTGTGACCCTTAGTCCACTCTATGTAGTAACTAAGGGCCCTCTTAACATCTAAACTGTGTAGCCTTCTCTCGCCAGAGGAGGAGTGGTCAGTGAAGAACACTGGAAGAGAAATAGATTGATTAAGGTGGAAATCTGAAACCACCTTAGGCAAAACTTCCTGTTAGTCCTGAGGACTACCTTATCCCTGTGAAAGGAGATAAAGTCAGTCTCCACTGACAAAGCTTGTAACTCACTTATGCGCCTGGCAGAAGTGATAGCTACTAGAAACACAGTTTTCCAAGTCAAGTAGTTAAGCTCTGCCGAAGACAGAGGTTCAAAGGGGGGTTGCATCAGCTTAGCAATGCAAACATTAAGATCCCAGGCAGGGGCAGGGTCCCTGAATGGCGGATTGGTATGAAGCAATCCCTTGAAAAACTTGGAAAATACAGGGTGAGCAGAAAGAGAAGAGGGCTTCCTGCTGAAATACAAGCAGAGACAGCTGCCAAATGCACTTTCAGGGTAGCTGGTCTCAGCCCCAAAGAATTTAGATGGACCATATAGTCCAAGACAGTGGCAAATCAGCAGATTCTGGAAATATGCTTCCCAGAGCACCATATGGAAAACCTTTTCCATTTAGAGTTATAAGTAGCCCTGGTGGAAGGCTTCCTAGAAGCTTTCAAAATTTCGAGAACACCTTGAGAAGGTGTAGGTCAACAAACTCTAACTCCTCAAGAGCCAGGCCTTGAGGTTGAGGATCTGAGACTCGAAACCAAACTCTCCCTGGGCACAGGTTAACAAATTGTGGTTCCTGGGGAGACACAGGGGAAGATGGACTGCTAAGGACAGAAGGAGGGAACCAGGGCTGTCTGGCCCAATCTGGAGCAATCAGAATCATCCTGCAGGGTTGAGATCTGATTTTGACTAACACCTTGAACAGGAGAGGAAGGGAGGCATAGAGGAACTTCCCTTCCCAATCGAGAAGGAAGGCATCCAGGGGGACTGAGCCCAACACTGGGGGCCTGCAACAAAAAAGTGGAAGCTGATGATTGTCTGGGGCTGCAAAAAGATCTATCTGAGGGGTGCCCCACCTGGCAAAAACTAACCCCAGTACTAGGGGATCCAGTGACCATTCGTGATGGCCCTGGGAAATCCTGCTGAGAGCATCTGCCAGGACATTGTCCTTGCCTGGGAGGTGAACTGCTATGAGGGAGATGTTCAGGGAATAAGCCAGAGACCACAACTTCATTGCCTCAGTGCACAAGGCCGAAGACCGAGTGCCCCCTTGTTTGCTGATGTGCCACATTGTAATGGTGTTGTCTGTTCTGACCTGTACCACTTTGTTCTGAACAGATGTAGAAAAAACCTGAAGTGCTAGAAAAACAGCTCTGAGTTCCAACAGATTGATGTGGAGCAGAGATTCCTGAGGGGACCACAATCCCTGGGTGAAGAGGTCACCCATGTGAGCTCCCCATCCCAAAAGGGACGCATCTGTAGTAAGGGTCAAGGAGTGAGATTGAGGGATGAAAGGAACCCCTTGTCTCAGGTTGCTCTGATCCTGCCACCACTGTAGGGCCTGGATCAGGGTTCGAGTTACTGGGATCAACTTGGATAGGGGATCTCTTCTTTGAGACCAAAAGGCTCTCAAATGGAACTGAACGTCCCTCATCTGAAATCTTGCTTCTTGCACTACAGCTGTGGAAGCAGCCATGTGTCCTAGGAGCTGTAGTAAATGCCTTGCTGGCCGAGAGACCTGCAGGGTGAAGGAGGAGGCCAGGGCCACCAGGGTCCTTACCCTTTCTAGGGGAAGGAAGGCTCTGGCCTGCTTTGTGTCCAGTTCTGCGCTATGAAGGTGAGTAACTGGACAGGTTCGAACTGACTTTGGAAGATTGAGAGAAAACCTAGAGAGGTAAGCAACTGCTGGGTAACCTGCAGGTGTGATTTGACCTGGTCTGGAGACTGACCCACAATGAGCCAGTCGTCTAGGTAGGGAAGATGGCAATCTTTGCCTTCTTAAGTGAGCAACTGCTACCGCCAGGCATTTTGTGAATACCCTTGGGGCAGAGGTAAGGGCAAAGGCATTGCTCTGAACTGATAATGGCCTGAGGGCAGTTCAAATCTGAGGTACTTTCAGTGGGAGCTTCTGATAAGAACATGGAAGTAGGCATCCTTGAGGTCCAGGGAAGCTAGCCAGTCCCTGGCCTTAGGAGGGTAAAATCATTCCCAAGTCACCATTTTGAATTTTGGTTTTAAAGGTGCTTGTTCAGATATCTTAGGTCCAGGATGGGCCGCCATTCTCCTGTCTTTTTTGGGGTAAGAAAGTACCTGGAGTACAGTCCCTTGCCCTGGTGTAGGGGATAAACCCTTTCTACAGCTCTGAGAGCAAGGAGGGTTGAGACTTCTGTTTCCAAAGCAAGAGTCTCTAGTGGATTTGCAGGTGGAAAAGATCTGATTCTCATCTTTGGAAATTTTTTGAAGCAGAGAACCAGTCCCTGGCTTACTACTTCCAGGGCCCACTTGTCTGATGTTAAAGACTCCCAGTCCTGGACGAAGTAAGCCAGCCTGCCCCCTACAGGTAATGGAGAATCTGCCCTGGGCATCCCATCAGGGTGCCTGTTTGGCAGGGGCTTTAGGCTGAGGGGTGGGAGCAGGCCTGCTCGTAGCCCGTCTGCCTCTCCCTCTGAACATAAGCTGAAGAGGAGGCCTGGGCTTGGTAAAAAGGCCTGTGAAAAGGCCTGCCCCTGCCCCTTGGGGGCTGCCTCTGAGGAGTGGCTTGCCTTTCCTTGGCCTGTGCACTCCTATAAGTGGTTCTATATTCATCCATTTTCTTCATATAATTCTCTGTCTGCTCCCCAAACAGAGAATTTCCCACCACAGGAAAATCCATGGCCTTAGCCTGGGTATCCTGTGACAGACTAGTACACCTGAGCCAAGCCAATCTATGAAAAGCCACAGATGTAGCCATGACTCTTGAAGATACATCATTAGAATCCACTGCAGCATGGAATTGCACCTTAGATGCCTCAATACCATCAGCAGCCACTGTTCCAGCTCCTTGGCAAGCTGGCCAGGGGCCTGTTTGGCTAAAGCCATGACAGTATCCCATCTGGATTTCTGGTATCTTGCAACATAGGCCATATAATTTGCCTGTCTGAGTCCCAAGGACGCTGCCATGTATTGTTTTTTAGCCATGGCATCAATCCTCCTGGAGTCCTTGTCAGGAGGGTGTGAAGCCAGGGGAATATTAGCCTTATCACAGGCTGCAGCCTGCACTACCCCAACATGGCTGCATTGCTGTGAAAGAAACTCTGTATCAGGACCTGACAAAGTGTACCTCCTGTCCATCTTTTATCCACAGGAGGCACAGAATTAGGAGCTTTTAAAATTTTTATTGTTTGTTTCTAAAGGATTTATGTAAAGAATCGACAATCTCCTGGACTCTGGGATATCCATCATCTCCACATAGTCAGGCTCCTCTTGCTCATCCACAGCTTCCTCCAAAGGGAGCTGGAGGGTTCAACAACTTTTATAAAACAGAAAATGAGAAGGGACTCAGAAAGCCTGGGGAGACTCTCCTAAAGGTCTGTCTGGGGAGATGTCCGGTTCAATGGGCACATCCAGACTTTCAAAATCACATTCACACTGTTCATAATCATCCTCCCCCTCCTCCGGTTCATAAAACTCCTCTATATCATATTCTTGAACCGGTAGAACCGGCCAAACCGACCTTTTACCAATAGTGGCGGTTCGGACGGAACCGGGGAAAGCGACTGGACAATTTGGATCACTTTGGCTATCTCTGAAGCAGTTGGAGAAAGAATTTTTGACTCCACACCTGCTGATTTTCTAGTTCTCTTTGCTGGAACTGGCTCCTCTGAGTCAGCTTTTCGTTTGCCCGAGGAAGTCTCGCCCTGGTCAGAGGGCACCGAACCGGGCTAGCCATCTGGGTCAGCGGACTTTTTGGCCTCTCGTTCCCTGAGCCTACCAACTCTCTTATCCAGGGTAGCTGCAGGGAAATTCTTGCAAATCTGGCAGTCTGCATTGAGGTGGTCAAACCCCAGACAATAAACACATGTGGTGTGTGGGTCAGCCTTGGCAAAGGCTTCCCCACAGACACTACAATGTTGAAACCCAGTGGGCCCAGTTTTTCTTTTGGGTTTCTCAGACATAATGCCAGCCCTAACCAAAAACTTGCCCTTTTCCGGCAAATGCCAGGCAAAACACCTTTATCGGTTCCCAACACGTGTCACGGAGTCGTGGAAAAAACGTAATGAAATCCGTTTTTTTTAGAACCGATAAGAACCGAGAACCGCACTCTAAATGACTTAAAATGATTTTTGAATAATGTTTTAAAACAACCTCATCGGTTCAAACCGAACCGATAACACATTTACAAGTTCCACACAGAAAGTAAAACCTGTCTATTACTTACAATACCACAGACAGAGCTTGAACCGACCGGTTTGCGGTTAAAATAAATATAATCGCGGTTGAATTAACCGAGAAAAAACACTCTTAAACCGAGAAATGAACCGAGCAGTAGGAGGAATCTCCGGAGCGACTGTTCAGTGAGGCGGAGTAAAGAATCTGACAGTATCAGTTTGAAATTATGCAGACAGAGCTTCTCTAACCGAGCTCGCGCTCCAAGTTCCATGCCTGGCATGGAAGTTAACTCTTTCACCTCCGGAGCAGTTCTAAGGCTGGGACAAACTGCAATTGTCATAATATAGCAAGACTTCATGTTGTTTGAATTCAATTTTCTTTTCCCTTTTTTGACAAGTTATTTACATCTACCAAAATCAAAATGTTCACACAACATCTAAACCTGTTGTATAAATGGAATATGCAGCGGTTCAGTATGTGATAATGCATTTATCTTGTACAGTTTCCAGTGACCTCTCATAACTCTCACTTGTGCCTTCGGCACTCGTGAGTTTACTTGAGGTCACTGAAACTGTACAAACAAATGCATTATCACTACTGAACTGCTCATATCCTATATACATATATATATATATATATATATATATATATATATATATATATATATACACACACACACCACATCATATATATACATATACACACACACACACACACACACATATATATACTGTATATATACATATATATTGTACATATAGTAATATATATATACACACATATAGAGATATATATATATATATATATATATATATATAAAAATAATGACCATACCCCCTCACCCGGTGCAGCAGAACAGGCATGCTTACTCCCACTATCTCAGTGCACTTAAATAGGCAGGAGTAAAGTTTCAGATGTCCTTTCCTGCTAAGCTATGGGTTCACTACCTCACAGTACTGTGCCATACCGTGGATGAACCAAAATTAGACTTGGCTAAGAGGGGGATCCTGTTTCTCTCCCGCAGAGAACCACCAGTGCATCATCTCAACAGCAAGGAACCTGAATTTGGTGCCAGCCTCAGGAACCTGTACAACTTGCTACTTTTAGGCACTTCAAAACACGATGGCAGCAGTGAGACATCTCGGCTCCACGATCTACTGGCCATTAGGGACACCCTGCAACAATTTTCCAGGCTAAATAACTGATTTGCAAGACTATTCCCAATGGTCCACAGAAGTGCCTCCATCATTTCGTTTGGTACCCAGGTATGTGGGGTGTTAGGGATCAATTTGGGCCTTATTGCTCTAGTATTGAGCTTCTTGGTTACTACTTTAATTGCTTTGTTCTGCATGGTCCTGAGGCCCGCTGACCCCGTGCCCCCCCTTCCCGATCTGAGGAATCTCCTGCACCCAGCCTGGATGACAGCTCTTGCCCAGCTCATGTCTTTTCTCAGAAAACTGAGACTGCAGTGCCATCTATGGCTGTTGCATTGTACTGGCAGTACACTGTTGGACAGTAGGTTGTATGTTAGGTACCTCTACTGATGTGAGGCCTGGGTTTGTGACACAACTGTTTGGGGGTGGGAACTTGTGCCACACATCTTTACTTATAACACTAGGCTGAGGAGGCAGTTTTTGCCCGGCCAGCAGGGAGGTCTATTCTGGGTCGGCCACATGGGATGGACACTCTGTCACCTGACTTAACTTAGTGACTTGGATTGTGTCATATCTTAACTGCATACAAACTCACGGGTTCCTCTGTGCAGCTGTGGATCCCCCTAGGATTTACCCTAATTCTACACAGTAACCATGACTTAATAGGACTGGGACGACTTAGGGTCTGAGTTGGGGGGGCAGGATGTTTTGGTCCTGGGGGGAAGTCTCTCTCTTCTCACTGCACTGTTTTTTTTTTTTTTTATGGATGCCATAACTATCCTGAAGCTGCCATTCACTTTTCATTTTCTTGTGTAGCTGGACTGCTGTCTCCCACGTTGTATCATGACCCAGAAACATTTCTTAAGTGCTCTGTTTAGACACTTTGAACTACATGAGAGCTGCTCTTTTTCAGGATCAGATATCTTTTCCGACACCTAGGGGGCTGGGCTCTGCCCGAATACCCCACCCATTTAACGATTTACGACTCACCAGCATTACCTAGGAGCTGGGTTTATGGCCATAAATTGCAGACTGCTCTGCCTGCTTGGCAAGCTGTTAATTCTCTGGTTCTCTTTTTCTCTTGTACTGTACTAACAGTGGGTAGCATGCAGTATTCTTGAGGGTGGATGAGCTGATGCAGTTGGTGAGGAGTCTCTTGATCTGGGACTTCCATGGGTTGCTGGACAGAAACTGACATGGTTCATTAACTTGTTACGCTATAATCATTTATACCTATGATGACACAGACCACCACTGTGTTGTCATATAATGTTAATGGGGTACACAATCCTATAAAATGTTCCCATCTTCTGCAGTTCTTCTGGTGTGAACAGGCAGAAATTCTCTTTCTGCACGAGACCCACCTCTCCTTGGAGGAATACAATAAATTTCTTAAATTCGGCTAGGCTCAGGTTTTTTTTTCCTCTTCTCACCAATCTGGCAGTGAATGGGGGAGTCCTCACCCTTATCTGTTTGGGTCTCCACTTTGAAATTCAAATACGTGATAGGGATTCAGAAGGGTGCCACGTCATTATAACGGGCACTCTTTACGGTCAGTCACTCACTTTGGCAAACACCTACTTTCCTCCACTAAGCAACAGGGGATCCTTACTGCTGGCAGTACTACAGGGACAACTGATTTGGGGAGGCAACTTCAATGTAACCGTCAATCCTGAACAAGATGCTTCCTTGCCTAAAGCATTTCGACTATCCCCAGCACAAAAATATGTATGCAGAACCCTATAACATTTAGGCTTTATAGATACCCAGTGTGACACTTGGACAGCTGGTTCTGATTGCTGTATGATTTTTGTAATATAAAAATGTGTTGTTGAGTGTCTCTCATGAGACATGCTGAATCAGCCTGTGGAATGACACCCCCCCCCCCAGGTTTGGCTACAAGGTGTCACCTGGAAGGCCAAGAGATAATTACAGGCTAGAAAAGACTTCACATTTAGGATCTCCTGTTTATGTGACTAATTGCAGCTTGCCAGCTGCCAAGATAGATCATAAACTTTTATGATGTTCAGAGGAACCAGTTAATTTCACATGGAGATACAAAGCATGTTGCACCTCCGTGAGATCTGGCAGAGAGTCATAACAAGTCCTTTGATATCCTGGAAAGGGGAAGCTGCTCATAAGATCAAAGAAAGTCATTTGAAAAGAATGAGTTTTGCTGAGGTCACAGAGTTGTAATTTACCTTCTGAATAAGACATCCTGTTGGTATGATTTTTTATATTCTGACAGAGAGGAGCTAGGTGACCTCACGCAAAGAGGTTGGCAAAGCCAGTTTCTGAACAGTATTCCATTTTCCATTTAGATATACATGTTTGGACTCTCTTGACAACAACATCTGCCTATCAGCACTATTAGAAGAGCTACATTAGATATGTTTAATTGTCTGGTGGTAGGAATTTTGCACTTTTTTTAACCTTTGTTCTTTTAAATAATTGCATGTTTTTGTGATACATTGTTCTGTATTTACATTTTTTATCTATCTTTAAGTAAACCTCTACTTTAGAGACTACTTGGTGTGCCTTTGAATTTCCTTTTCTTGACAAGTGAAGTATATACATGGTTAAAGTTGACACTGTACAAAGCTTACTGGTTTTACCAAACTGGGAAAAGGTAAGAATTTTTCCTATGGTCTTCCATAGAGTTTTTAAGGGTTCATTTTGTACCTGGTTAGGTGCCCTAGGCGAAACAGGGTTTTATTTAATTCTAAAAATTGATTAGCGTTTTGCTCATAAAAGTGCTAAAAGATTGTAAAAATGCATCACACTTGCCTCATTGTGTTTAACAAACATAACACTTCTAGAAAACCTATATAAATACTTTATGTACAGTTAGTACTGTCCCAGGAAAAAACTGCTAATCAATTATTTAAAACCCTGCGAAAGATATCTGGCATTCCCCAAAGAGCAGAATTATCTGAGCCTGTACATTGGGTACGCTAACAAGAGGGTCACAGTTTGAATACCTCCAAGACTTGAGACCAAAGGTTGATTCGAACACACAAAACAGACAGGAGGGTTACCCTGTTTCTGTTTCCTGTTCACAAGACTGCGCTTGGAGGTTGGCACTGTGGGAGCAGAGGGCCTGACCTGCTGAGTGGGTTTGTGACACCCAGCATCATCTAAACCCTTCCAAAGAGGAGTATTCTCATTATTCGTATTATATTCTGACCACAACCGAGACTGTCAATACCCCTCATAAGTTTAAATATGGCCTTTTTCACCTCTCTAATCTCGTACCCATCACTGCTTGCTTATCCCTGGGGAAGCCTCGTAAGCAGACCCACTGGCAATTCCACCCAAGTCTACTTCAAGATGGGACCCTTATTAAAAAACTGTTAATCACATTCTGCAATACTTGCAGGACAACAATGCCTCAGAGGTGACTCCTAACATCCTACAGGATGCCTCAAAAGCTGTTATGAGAGAGGAGATTAATGCTCACACATCAGCAATGCATAAGGCTGAAGAAGTCAAACTGAAGGACCTGCAATAAACTTTACATACTTTACAACTTTTCCATATCCAAGGTGATACCTCCATCCAGTCACAGCTTTTGACTACGAAAGCACAGCTTCAAAAATTGCTAGATCAAGAAGCACAACACTCCTTGTTCTACTTACGGCATTGATACTATGAGGGGGCACCATGCAGCACTTGGACTTTGGTGTGTCACCTTCGGGTGGACAGGACGCAGGCTTGCATTTCATGAAAAGACTCGCATACAGGCCCCCTGACACAAACGATTTTTATAGCCTGTTATCTTTTACTGTATGTACCCCCGATGGTCCCACATCTTCCAGGGACCATATGAAAGCCTTCTTACAAGCTACTGTGCCCCAACTTTCTGAAACTCAAGTAGAGGTTCTGACTAGCCCCAGAAGAACTTGCCCTGTGTATGACTACCTCTAAAAGTGGAAAATGCCCGGGGCTGGATGTGTTTCACTTCAAATTTTATAAAGCCTCAACTTTTTGCCTCTGCTATTATTTAAACTGTACCGGAGGACCCTACAAGGTAGGGATGAGACGCCTGCTTCACCATCATTTGTATCTGTATTTATTTTACCAAGGAAAAAAGCTCGATTGAGCGAGGCTCATTTACAAGGAGGTCCTGGTTAGGACAAGTCACAATACAAAAGATAAAATGACAGTATACAAAATACAGCACACATGATACAGACTTAAAATTAGTTCATAATGCAGGTCAGCAGGTATATTCTAATATAGAGACTAGCACAACAGAAGCAGTTAGATTAGATTCTGTTCCGTTTTCTCTGCTGTAAAACCTATGTTTCATAAATAGTAAAACATAGGTTTATACAATGTTTTAACAGCAACACACTGACCAAGGAGGGCCTGAAAATAACAGGTGTTAACTTGCGAATTCAATTTAAGTGACTCCTGTAGGGCAGCCCAGTTAAAGGTCATTCTACCATATTTCGAAAAATGCCTAGGGACATTAAGGATGGCACTGTGCTTTCTTAGGTTGTACAACCCCGTAGATCTGCAAAGGAGACTGGATGTATGTTAGTAAGGAATGCTGCATCATTTCAAAAGACAAGGAATTTTAATTCCTGAGCCTTCTGATTTCAACAGTGTAACCAACGACAGACAGATATTTAGGTAAACTGCCTTGAATTATACCAACTGCTGCAACTGTTGAAGTCAATTTCATTGCTGCAATCCTGTATATATTCTTGGCTGAATATGACATACTAGGATAAATCACTATTCTAATAATGCTTCCATATATTTAAGAATGTACTTGTGCAAGAAAGCAATGTTAAAAATGTTTGAGAGCATCAAGAGAAATGCGAATTTGAAACACCAGGGAACATCCTTATCTATATTATCAATAAATATGTTGTAATGAAAACAACGCAAAATATATGTTGCTTACCTAGACTTAAAATGTCAGCATTTGATTCAGAAGAATACCAATTTTTTTTTTTTTTAATTACAGTATAAATTTTTTAAGGGCTTTTCTGGTTTTCTCCCATGTCTCTCCCGGACTGACACACAGCTGAATAAACTGAGTGGGTAGCACACACACTAGAAGCCAGCTCAGCCCCTTCCACCAACCCATGCTGCCATCCCGCCTGCCTATGTTACCCCACTGGACCTCCACCTGGTGGGAATGGAACTATGGGAGGGTTACAACCCACCCAGGAAGGAGAGCAGCCCGACAGCATGCTCAGTCCTCCTCCCACCCACCCCATGCGGCATGAGACCCCCGAGCCCAGGTCATTCCTGAACCTGGGTCGCCGGCGCAGGGTGAGGTAAGGCGTCCAGTGCCTCAACCCTCAGCCGACCAAGACTACACAATTTTGTGGGAGATATTAGCCTCACATAACACAGATCAAAGACTATTGGTCATTTTGCAAATGCTTCATTTTGGGTACAGTAGCTAACGTTAAATACTCAAGCGATGGTAAACTATCAGATATGGTGAGAATAATTAAGGAGTTAAGCAAAGACACTTGTTAGCACCAATGTTATATATTTAGGGTTGAGTAGGCACTTTAATGTTAAACCTCAAATTTTGAACTTTAATATCTTCACACCTGTTCAAGAGATTTGCATGAAAGTTTCCATGTGTGGTCTCGTAAGGTAAATCTTTTGACTGCCAAGTCTCATTCCGGTCACATGTGCAGATTCCGTGATATGGACAGCGGTGCATAATGAAAACATCATCTTGGAATACTAAAATAATACAGTACTCACCACTTTTAATCGAGCACGTTTGTGTCAGCTAGTTCTGCCCGATGTAGGCAGCAGTCGATAAAATCGTAGCAAGTCCCCTGACATTTAAAATGCGCTAAAGGCCCAATGTTCTTAGTTTATAGCAACTTTAGTTATTAAGCAATGGAGAAAAAAAAAAAATTATATATATATATATTTCAGCAACCTTTAAGGAACTCTTGCAAGTCCAGTATTGGTGGGCATAATCCGGTGTATGGTTTGTGTGTTGGCACTTACCATTTTTGGCTGAAACTGATACAGTATAGTACAGTACTGTAACTCTATGAAAGTAAGCGCATAATGGGCTCCAGATATAGGACGCAAGGGAAAGGAAAAGGTGGTGCAATAAGATCAGCGGTGCTAGCAGCCGGGTTGCAAGTCACTGAGGAAGGAACACTTGTGAACAGATATCGGGATTGAGAAGCCCCAGAGGCCACTACCGCTGCCCTCAACAGTTCCTGAGGCAGATTAAGTAGCCCCTGTGATCACACCCTAACAAGGTGCGAACATCCAACTCCTGCCCGAAATAGCTGAAGCGCATAAAACACTATAAGCATTTTGTTTAATATGACATCCCTATGGGAATGACAAATGTCAGACAGAAATTGCCCGCTGCAACCGTCTGCCCATATAAACCGTGGGTGGTATAAGTGGTGGGCACTGTACAGCCAAGCACTGAGAGGATAAAAACAAATGTTAATCAAACTACCAAAGAATGAACAAGCAACATCATATTTCTAAACACTAATAAAATTCAATACAAAAACAATACAAATACAGGTCACACACGCTACCAAAACACAAAAACACAGACATTCATTACTCTAATGCCAGATGCAGTTCCCAAGCCCACTCAGAGCTCAAACTGGTTCAACAAACCAATGGGCACTCAAGGAAAAGAATAAAAAAAAAAAAAGGCAAAAGACAAGGGTGCGGGCAAGGGAGGCCTATCAAGGGAGGCAAGGATAGACGTGTCCTGGACCATTCCATACAGGCAGTCACTCCTAGCCCAACAGAATCACCGCCTCCTCCATGGCAGACAAGGAGGTCAAATATTGACCCCATTGCCATTCAAATTCATCAGACCACCCTTTTAAATTATAAGTTAGATACCACAAATGGAACATGATATGGAGTAAATCCTGCATCAGCCACAACCAGCATAACCCGGATAGGTCTGGAGTAGAAATCCCAGTCCTCAGAACCCCATTTCTCAAAACCAAATAAACCCCACATGAGTCTGACCTGCATAATACAAGAGATGGCCTGAGTCACAGCTGTCCAAAACTTATGAAGGACAGGACATTGCCAAAAACAATGAATGTAAATGCCTTGCTCTGTGCCACATCTTCCGCATAGGAGAGACTCTACTTGCCCCCACTGGAAGGAGGTACAACCTATGCAGGAACTTGAGCCTCCTTAAAATGACTGCATATGCTCAGCCACATATGAGATTCCTACAGGCTCCCTTCAGAACCACCCCTCCCAAATCCCGTTCCCAAAGTCTCAGCCTTCAGAAAAGTAACAGGGAGACCCAGTCTGATATTATGATACTGCTTAGCCAAAGCCCCTTTATGAACCACTCAAACATGCAAGATCCCTTTCTCCAAGGCAAAAAAGGGAGAATTGTGTGGTTGGAGATGGCCCTGGCACCTCGCCCCTCGCCCAATCCTGCACCTGCATGTATTGAAATATCCGAAAGGACTGCAAACCCAATCCTTCCACCAGTTCAGGATGCGTTAAGAAACCATGATTGCTATAGAGATTCCCAGAGACAATGGATCCTGGCAGACTCCCTCTCTGAAATGCCCGATCCTCCAGTCCCAGAAGAAATTCAGGGTTGGAAGAAATCAGTACGAAAATTGTGCCCCTCAAAACATCTCCAAAAAGGTTACGAATACAACCTCAGGCCTCAAGAAGGTGTTCCGCTAACAAACTCCTAAGGCCATTTGAGCAGTAGGATCGGAGCCCCATCTGGCCCAAGTAGGCCGTGATGCGATGCCCCCCCCCCCGGATCCAGTGATACCCATGCCAGCTTCCTATGGTCCAATCCAGTCCGAGACCAGTCTGGCTTGTGCCACCACCAGATGATATAAAGGGAAATCAGGATAATTTAAGCCACCTTTAGAGGGACTGTGTTTTTTTTTTTTTTAACTTGTCTTTTTATTTTTAGGTATCATAGACATGGTATATATTTTATCAGATACAGATAGGTACATCCCTCATTCTGAAGACAATAGGGAAGCAAAATATTACAAGCCTCTTTATCATCATAACAATTTTTATATCTTCTCCGAACCCTAATACTGTATCCAATTTCTTCCTATCTGTTTCCTTCCTTGATCCATTCTATATTGTCCCTGGATTCCGAGATATTATTCCCATTCCTTTAATCCATCATCTTCCTCCGTGTTCATTCTTTGTTGCTTCCCTCTTTCTCTCACTTCATTTCAACACTATATCCTTTAAAATTACCCTTTTTTGTACCACATCTGTACTTCTCATATTCCATCTTGTATATCTTAAAGATACCCTTTTATCTAAATACTAATCTTAACCTTCTATTTTCATAACATTATGCAGGATGTCTCCCCGGGCGATTCATTTTTCTCCAACCCACCTTCAGAATACCCCCCCCCATTTCTTCCACCCCTTCAATTCACCTCTTATTCATCTTCCTCCTATTTTGATATCCTAAATCTTCCTGTCCCCATTTCTCTTCACCTGACTTCCCTCTCTATGTTAAGTATTACTCTAATACCATCCTTTGTGTGATTTCTTGGATATATTTATAGTAGGGTAACCATCTGGCATTAAACCTTTCCGTCCTTAATTGCACTTTTGCTCCTATACTTTCTAATTGCTTAATCCTTTCCATGTTATGTTTCCAAATCTCCACTGATGGTGCGGACCGCGTAAGCCATCTCTGTGTAATTGCCTTTGTTGCTACCACCACACAGATGTAGAACAAATATTTACAGTCTTTCTTTGACAGATCTACTGGGGGAAGGCCCAAAACCAGATTTTCAAACCGAGGAAGAAGATGCAAATCAAACATTCTCATTAGAATTTCCTTTATGTCTGCCCAGTACTTTGTTAACACTGGACACCCCCAGAAGATATGAAAGTGTGAGCCTACTCCCCCACAACCTCTCCAGCATTTATCTGAATTCTGTCTATCATAATGTTTAGTTAATGTTGGAACTCAAAAATCTGACATTTACTTTCCATCTAAATTATCTCCAGTTTTGTAGACTGGTTGTTCTCTGTATGCCCTCCCAGATCCTTTCCCATCTTTCTGGTTGAATCCCGTATCCTATCTCCTTTTCCCATTTTGCTTGTATGTTTTTTCTGTATTCCCTGCCCTCCCCTTGATATAACAAAGCATACATTTGAGCTATTATCCTTTTTGTATCCTTTGACAACATTTTGTTTTGTATCAGAGCTATCTCCTCCGTTAGGGGGCGGGTCACCTCTGTTACTCCTATCACCTCCATTATTACATTTCTACATTGGAAATATTTGAATAATTCCTTCTGAGACAACTGAAATTCCTGCTGTAAACTCAGGAAAGACTTCACCACTGTCCTCTCCACTATCTGGGGCAGCTGTAGTATACCTTTCCTGACCCAGCTGTCCAGAGAGATAAAACCCTTCATACCCACTATAGCTGGTATATATTCCAACGGGATTTTCCGCCATACCGGAGTTGTCCCTCCCCACCTCTGTCTGATCTGGAGCCAGACTAAGAGTTTGTCTCGTCAAACAATTCCTGACCTCGGTCAGGTTTGTGTCCCTCATAGTCCATTGGAGAACTTGCACCGGCAGGCTTATATGGGCCCTCCTTTCCATTTCCACCCAGTCTGGGGGTTCGTCCTGTATCAAGAGTTTCAAGAGCGGCATCATTTGGGCTGCACAGAAGTCAGTCCGTAAATGTGGCATCCCCCCCTTCCCCTTCTTTTCTGGGTATTGACAACAATTGTTGCCTAATTCGAGGCTTTTTCCCTGTCCAGATAAACTTGGCTAATTCTTTCTCTAAGTCCTTCCAATCTTTACTGGGTATGTCTATCGGAAGGGTACTGAAGAGAAACAACCAGCGAGGTAAGATGTTCATCCTGACAGTGTCTATTTTTTGAGTAAGCCCCAAAGGTAATAATTTCCACCTCCCAAAGTCCTTCTGAATCTGTGTTTTTAATTTCCCATGATTTATTTTATACAAATCCTTCATATCATATGGGATTTTAACTCCTAAATATCTTATTGGCTTTTTAGTGTATTTAAATGGTATACTCTTTTTTAGATCTTGATCCCATTCTCCTGAGATTATTCTCATTTCTGTTTTCTCTTGGTTTATTTTATATCCTGACATCTCACCAAATTTCTGTATCAGGGTTAAAAGATGAGGTATGGCCTGTTTTGGGTTTGACACATAAACTAGCGCTTCGTCCGCATAAAGTGATATTTTAATTTACTACCCTTTCTACCGTAATACCCGTTATTTTAGGCTGTCTCCTTATAGCTTGAGCCAAAGGTTCAATACTGATTGCGAATAATAATGGAGACAAGGGACACCCTTGTCTAGCCCCTCTTTGTATCTGAATCTGCGTGGAGACTACCCCATTTACCTTCACTCTTGCCGTGGGTCTACTATATAATAACTTTATCCATTTCAGGAATTCATCCCCCCAGACCCATCTCCCTCAAGACCGCAACCAGAAACTGCCAGTTCAGGCGGTCAAACGCCTTTTCAGCATCCAGAAAAATGGCCAATCCCTGGTCTTTAAATTCTCTAGCCCCTGTGATGACATTCAACAATCTCCGGATATTATCTGCTAGATGTCTCCCTGGAATAAATCCTGTTTGATCCGTATGGATTAATTCAGAAATTACCTTCTGTAGCCTATTAGCCAACACTTTGGTCAGAATTTTGCAGTCCTGATTGAGAAGGGAGATGGGTCTGTAGGAGACACACCTATCCCTCGGCTTCCCTTCTTTTGGAATGACCGTAATAATCGCCGGGTACCATGTTGGGGGGAGGGCCTGCTCTTCCAAACAGTTATTAAACACTTCTGTCAGGATAGGGGTAATGGTCCCACAGCATTTTATGTATAATTCACTGCTAAACTCATCTGGGCCGGGTGTTTTCCCTTGTTTCAGTCCCTTAATTACCTGGATTACTTCTGTCTGAGAAATTTTAGCTCCTAACTCCATCCCATCTTCTCTGCTTAGTTTTTGCAGCTCAAGCTCTTTAAGAAAATAATCGATCTCCTCCTCCATCTGTTCTGAGATTACTGACTCTGTATATAGTGTCTGATAATAGTTCCTAAAGGCCTGCGCTATATCCACTGGTTTACTCCTTCTCTCTCCTGTTTTCTCATCTATTATAATACTTTTAATCGTTCGATTCGCCTCCTGCTGTTTTAGCCTTACTGCAAGCACATGAGCTGCCCTGTGCCCCACCTCTGAATATTTGTATCCCAGCCATCTTATCCATCTCTCTGCCTGTTTTTCTTCATATTCACTTAATTCCTTTTTAGCTAATTCCAATTGTTTTAATCTCTCCCCATCTTTTGGATCCTGTTTATGTTCTCTTTCCCTCTGATGAACCTCCTTCAGAAGTCTCTCCTGAGTGAGACTGGCCAGTTTTTTGTTTCTAGACACAGCACTTATCAGTTCTCCCCTAACTACAACTTTCGCTGTGTCCCATCTAATTGTAGGTTGACAGCTTTCATTTCCTTTTGCGTAAAAGATTTCACTAAATCTATCCTCTATCCTCTTAACTGTGGATTTATCAGCCAAAAGGGAGACATTCAGTCTCCAAATCGGGTGTCTCTCTTCCTTCTCTATTATAAGGACCATCTCAACCGGCGCATGGTCCGAGTTGGTGATCGAATGAATTCGGGCTCCAGCTACCATATACATACATGTCTTTTGGAGGAGAAATAGGTCAATCCTGGAATATGATCTCTGAACTGATGAATAATATGTATAATCTCGTGTCCTGGGGAGGCAGGCTCGCCACACATCCACCAAACTTAGGCTTTTTATCATCCACTTAAGCCATTTAGACGCTTCCCTACTTGTCTGGGAACAGCCTGACGATCTATCTATAAATGGGCATAACACACTGTTAAAGTCCCCCCCTATCAATATTCGTCCTTGAGGCAATCTTACCAGTTTGTCAATAATTCTTTTAAAAAAAACTGCCTCCTTTGATATTTGGAGCATAGAGGTTGACGAGATGAAAAGGGACATCCAGTACAGTGCCAGATATTCTGACATATCTCCCCTCATTGTCTGTATCCATCTGGTTAACTATGAGGGGGCACCCCTTTTCACTAGGATTGTCACTCCCGCTTTCCTCCCATCTCTACTCGGCGAGGCATAAACCTCTCCCACCCATGTCCATCTCAGTTTCAAACCCTCTGCTTCCCTTAGGTGTGTTTCTTGCATAAGAGCCACATCACCTCCCAATTGCTTCAATTCAGCTAAAATTTTCGTTCGCTTAACAGGGGCGTGTATTCCTTTCACATTGCATGTTATTATCTTAAGATTAACCATCATTGTGAAGTACCCCTTTCCATCTCTTCAACCTCCATTGTAAATCCCCCGTGGACACACATCCTGCATTTATACATAAACTTATTAAACCATTAAATAACCAATGATTAACATATCTCAGCTTTCCAAAACTTTTCAACATCATGGCAGCTGCTTCCCAGAGCTTGCCTCCCTTCTTAACTCAATCCCCCTTCTTATGCTTCCTAGGTGTGACTGCACGTCTCAACTACTGTTAGCAAATTTCCAGTAGCTCGTATGGGTGGGCCCACTGGCCACTGCCCTGCTTATCCCTTCCCAGGGACTCGCTTTAGTTGTTTGGAGAAACAGCAGCAGTCACCCAGTATAACCACTCCCAGCTAATACTATGTACCAGCCAAGAATGGGTTAGCAGCAGCCCAGGTACCGCCCCCCCACCCCAGCAAACTTCAGTCTTCGGATCATCATTTACCTTGTACCATTATGCAGTCTTTTGCTAAGTAAAAAATTAAAAAGAAACCTGAAGTCTCTTATATGCATAACCAATGTTCATTTAAACCCCCCAAAAGTAGCCCTCCAGTCCGGTTTCTCCTTCCCCACTCTTCAGACCGTCTCTTCTGATTCCCTCTCCGAATCTTTTTGACTCATCTCCTTCACAAATGTCCTTCTCACCCTTCCTTTCGTTTCTCTGATTCTTGACTGTCCATCGCATTGAGCATCCTCGTGAGATCCAGCATTAAATATTTAGGCCACGGCCCCACTAGGCTCTTTTTCCTTCCTCGATTTACCAGGCTCCATGCTCCTTCAATTAGTTTCTGCTCCAACAGGTCACCGTCTAAATTTGGGATCACTATTTCCTTCTCCTTCAGGAATGGGACCGCATCTACCAAGGTCGGGTATATTTTGAACGAAGAGCCCGTAAACACTTTCAGTTTTGCTGGATAGTTAATCTGGGCTCTGATTTGGTGTTTTTCCTTTAGTTACTTAATAACTGCTCTAATTTGGTTTCGGCGATATTGAAGTTCTGTCGAGAAATCTTGGTCTAGAAACACTTGTCCCCTGCAAAATAAGATTTTAAGTCTCCATGCTTCCTTTAATATGCAATCCTTTTCTTGAAAATTCAGAGCTCTATGGGCCCTTTCAATTGTGAGGGAGAAGTCCGAGGGTATAGTTATTAGCGATCTCAGTACATGTTGGATAAAATCTACTGCCGTGGGATAGCCCTTTTCTTCCCCCTCTCTGATCCCATATATTCTGAAATTATTTCGTCTTGCTCTGTTTTCCGAGTCTTCCAGCCTAGCATGCATTTGCCTTTCCCTGTGCAGGAGATGTATAATCAGCCTATCCGTTGCGTTGTGTCTCTCCGTGGTCTGGGTTACTCGACGTTCTACTCCTTCGACCTTTTTATTTATATTTTTAACTTCCATCTTCAAATCTGCTATTGATGTTTAAATTTTTTGCACCGACTTAAGAATTTTGGCTATTGCTATTTCCATTGGTACTTCGGGTTGAGATTCCTCCTCTTCAAAGTCGATCGATGACACTGAGGGGGACTGTGCTCTCGACATGGTCGCTAGGCCTTCTGTGCCCTTGTGGAGAGTAAGTTGTTTTAATTTGCTATTTTTCTGGTCTTGCCTCGACCTTTTTGACTTAATTTTGTTTAGCTGACATTAACACAGCTTCCGATTGATAACTTCAGCACTTTCTTCGTCAAAAAGAGGTAGAAAAAGAGTTTTAAACCGCTGGGGAGATTGGAGTTAGTTTCTCTAGGCTGCTACCATCTGGGTGACGTCACCGGAAGTCCCCCAAGAGGGACTGTGTTTTAATCAAGTGAGGCTAATCCTCTCCTTTTCTGCTGCCAAATAAAACTGCTACAGGCTCTTTCCATTCCAGAGTTTGGAGGTCTTTCTTGTGTAGACCAATCGGGAGCATCTGAATAGGGTACAAGAGTCTAAGTAATATATTCATTTTAACTAAACTGATTTGATTGAACCAAGACAACGGAAGGCCCTGCCACCGGCGGCGGTCCACACAAATTTTCTCTAGAAGGGGAGTATAATTAAGCCTGTAAAGGGAGACAAGTGTTTCACCCACCTGGATCCCAAAATATTTAATATGAGAGGAAACAATTCAAAACAACAAACAGGTAAGGTCCTGCACAGCCATCCCTCTCAGACACAATTACAATTTTTCAAAGTTAATTTTGTAACCCAAGAATGAAGAAAACTCCTCAATCAGGGCAATCAACAGGGGAAACGAAGTGGTCAGCTGCTACAAGTACAGCAGGATATCAGCCACATAAGGTGAAATTCAGTGTTGGACTTCTCAAGCCCCCCGGATCCCCTGAACATCCCCAGACTCCCAGATCGTGACAGCAAGAGGTTCAATCATCACTGTGAACAAGACAGGGGAGAGCAGGCCTCCCTGCTGTGTGCCCTATCCCAGCCTAAACTCCCAAGTAAGCTCCCCATTCACTAGAAGATTAGCTCTCGGATTCATATACAACAGCTTAACATATTCGACAAATCGGTCACCAAGGCCGAACTTATCCAACACTCTTAGCAAGTAGTCCCACCCAACTCTATCAAAAGGCCTTCTCGGCATCCAGCGAGAGCAAACAGGCACCCCCTGGACACCAAGATGCCATCTCCACCACCCCCAACAGTCGCTGCATATTGTGGTACGAGTGCCTATCCTTAACAAAACCTGTCTGGTCCTCCTGCACCAAAGAAGGAAAAACAGACTCCAATCTCCTGGCTAGGGCTTCACTAGCACCCTGTCACTATTTAAGAGAGAGACTGACCTATAAGCAGAACATAGCAAGGGGTCCTTGCCTTCCTTATGTATCAGGGTAATTGCTGCCAAACCACAGATAGCAGGCAATTCTCCCACCTCCCCAGCCTTTTGAAACATAGCCAGCATATGGGTCCAAACTGAGTTACCCAGCAATCTTTAAAATTCAATGGGGAGACATGGGGTGCTAGAAAGCCATCTCTCCAGCAGGAAACAACTTGCACAAGCTCTTCCTATTCCAACTGGATTTCTTTAAAAAAAAAAAAAAAAAAATCAATCTGATTTTAAAGTTAATTTTTGCCTTTAGTTCTGCATAAAACTCTTCCCGAGATTTTGCTGCTTAATCCTATATGAAATAAGCTATGTGTCGCCAGAAAACGCAGCAACCCGGACCTTCTAAAGGTCAGCAGCCAGCAGCTCAGAAAGCCAGAGAAACTTTGGAGCACGCAGCAACTTCTAATTCAACTGAGTCTTCAGAGCCCCAATGGCAGATTATGTTGGAGTACATGTGGGCCATGGACTCAAAGATAGAGAAGAAAAAATTACTCACCTTAGTAATGTTGTTTCTTCTAATGGAGTCTTGCTATATTATAGACATTAGCAGTTTAATCCAGCTCTAGAACTGCCCCGGAGTGAAATGGTTAAAACCATTCCAAAATAGAATTTTGGCACGAGAGCAGCTCTATCTGTGTCATTTCAAACTTGAACTGTCAGATCTTTACGAGCCAAACTCACTAAGGTCTGTGTGGAAGCTGTAACCTACACTAGCCAAATGGCTACCTAAATAATAACAACCATTGATGGTCCCAACACCCAAGACTCAAGTCAGGGGACCAGAAATACTAACACCATTCTAATAATATGAAAATGGAACATAAGTATAATAAAACACACACACAGCGTACACATACACACCCCCAAAGTCCCAAAGGGAACAAAATGCTAACAGGACATAAGTAGTGCCCACACTAAGTTGCCCACCCACCAAGTAGAGGTTCTGAGAGGGGCAGGTTGGGAGGAGGTCTATAATACAGCAAGACTCCATTAGAAGAAACAACATTACTAAGGTGAGTAATTTTTCTTCAAACAACATAAGTCTTGCTATATTATGACAGTAGCAGACTACACAGCAGTACCTCCATGGAGGAGGGCAGAACCTACTTAGGGAATAGGCTCTGAAGAACAGCTGTGCCAAACCGAGCATCTCTCCTGGCCTGGACATCCAGGGAGTAATGCTTGGTAAAGATGTACCTTTTTCCAAGTAGCAGCCTGGCAAATCTCTAATAAAGGGATATCTCTGGCAGCAGCTAGGGGCGCAGCTATGCCCTAGTGGGGCAGAGCCCTCAAACCGGGGGGCTCTGCCCATTCTGATAACAAGAGTGGATACAAGAGACAATCCACCTGGCTATTGATCTCTTAGTGGCAGGTTGCCTTTCCCAACTTCACCATAGGTAAGGAAAAGTTGGAGGAGTTGAACCTGTGACCTTTAGTGGCTCTATTCAGAGCTCTAACATCAGGCTGGCCTCTCACAGAGAGGGTGTGGAAAAAATGGGGAGATACTGGATGAGCACGACCACATAAGCAAAACTTCCCTATAAGTCCTAGGACTACCTTATCCCTATGGAAAAAATAAGTCAGTCTCCACTGACAAGGCTTACAATTCCCTAAGTCTAGCAGGTGACAGCCACTAAAAAAATTTTCAAGTTGAGTGCAGCTCTGCAGAAGACAGAGGTTCAAAGGGGTTGATAACAGGAAATACAAACATTAGGTCCAAGCAGGGCCGGTTCCCAAGGAGGATTAGTACGGGTAACCAAACTTGACACAGGATGGGAAAGAGGATGACTTTCCTGCTGACAAAGCAACACAGCACCCATGAACTCAGGTAGCTGGTCTGACCAAGAATAGATGTACCATGTAATCACAATGAGAAATCAGAAAGTTTGATTTGCGATAAACCTTTTCCATTTAGAACCATAATAGCCCAAAGGGAAGCCTTTAGATCTCAAAACACCTAGAGGTGTAAATCAACAACTAACTCTCAAGAATTGTGAGTTGAGTTGAGGTCGGATACCAAACCCTTCCTGGGCACAAGTCAACAGATGTGATTCCTGGGAGGCACGGGAAGATGGACTGTCAGAGACAGAGAATGAGGTACCAGGGCTGCCTGGCCCAATCCGGGGCAATCAAGAATCACCCTGCAAAGCATGAGATCTGATTTGACTAGTACTTTGAATAGGAGAGGAAAGGGAAGCAGAGGAACTTCCCTCCAAATCCAGAAGAAGGGCATCCAGGGGAACATGGCTTGCACTGGAGGCCTGCAACAGAACAGAGAGGAAGTTTGTGATTGTCTGGGGCTGTAAAAGATCTATCTGAGGGATGACCTGGCAAAAACCTCCCCAGCACTTGAGGATCAAGGGACCATTCGTGATGGCCCTGGGAAATCCTGCTGAGGGAAATCGCTAGGACATTGTCCTTCCTGGAAGATGAACTCTAGTGAGGGAAGTGTTCAGGAATACGCCAGAGACTACAACTTCATTGCTCCGTGCACAAGGCCGAAGACCGAGTGCCCCCCGTTGTTGATGTACCACATTGTTGTGGTGTTGTCTGTTCTGACTTGTATCACCTTATCGTGGACAGATGCAGAAAAAGCTTGAAGAGCTAAAAAGACAACTCTGAGTTCCAGCAATTGATGTGGGCAGAGATTCCTGGGGACCAAACTCCCTGGTGGAAAGGTCACCCATGAGACTCCCAACCCAGAAGGAAGCATCTGTAGTGAGAGTCAAGTCGTGAGAGGAAATGAAGGGGACCCCGCTCTTAATTGCTCTGATCCTGCCACCACTGGAGAGCTAGGATCAAGGTTCGAGTCACTGGGACCAACTTGGAAAGGGGTCTCTCTCTGAGACCAAAAGGTTCTCAAGTGAAACTGAATGTCTCATCTGAAATCTGGCTCCCTACAACAGCTGTGGATGCAGCCATGTGCCTAGGAGCTGCAGAGAAGTATCTTGCTGGTGGAGAGACCTGCAGAGTGAAGGAAGAACACAGCCACTAAATTCCTTACCCTTTCTGGGGAAGAAAGGCTCTGGCTAGCTTTGTGTCAATTCTGCCCCTATAAGTTGAGTACCTGGACTGGTTCCAGAACCGACTTTAGTAGGTTTAGCAGAAAAGCCAGGAGGTGAGAAGCTGCTGGGTGACCTGCAGATGGATTTTACCTGTTCTGGGGACTGGCTACAATGAGCCAGTCATCTAGATAGGGAAAACAGCAATCCTCTGCCTCCTTAAGGGCCACTGCCACTGCTAGACACTTTGTGAATACCCTTGGAGCAGAGGTAAGGCCAAGAGGCATTGCTCTGAACTGGTAATGACCCTAGGGCAGTTCGAATCTGAGGTACTGATGGGATCTTCTGATTGGGATATGGAAGCAAGCCCATCTGAGGTCCAGGGAGGCTAGCCAGTCCCTGGCCTTAGGGAAGGTAAAATTTGCCAGAGTTACCATGTTGAACTTTGGTTTCAAAAGATGCTTGTTCAGATATCTGAGATCTAAAATGGGCACTTCACTCTCCTGTCTTTTTGGGTGTAAGGAAGTATCTGGAATACAGACCCTGCCCTGATGCGGGAGGAACCCTTTCTACTGCTCTGAGGCTAACAGAGATGAGACCTCTGTTTCAGAGCGAGGTCTCGAAGCACTTGCAGGTAGAAAAATTCTGCTTCTCAACTTGGGAAACTTTTGAAGCTGAGAACCAGACCCTGCTTACTACTTCCAGAACCCACTTGTCTGAGGTTAAAGAAGCCCAATTCTGACTGAAGTAAGCCAGCCTGCCCCCACTGGTACAGGAGAATCCGGCCCTGGGCACCCCATCAGGGTGCCTGTGTCACAGGAGCTTTAGGCTGGGGGGTGGGAGCAGGTCTGCCCACCCTCATCTGCCCCTGCCTCTGGAAGAAGCCCTCTGAGCATAGGCAGAGAGGCCTGAGTGTGGTGAAAGGCCTGTGAAAGGCCTACCCCTACCCCCTGGGGGGCATGCCTTTGAGGAGTGGCTTGCCGCTCCTTAGCCCTGGGCAACTCTTGTAAGTAGTCCTATATTCATCCATCTTCATGTAATTCTCTGTCTGCTCTCCAAACAGAATTTCCACCTGGGAAAATCCAGCCTTAGTCTGGGTATCCTGTGACAAACTAAAATACACCTGAGCCAGGCAACCTCAGCTACAGATATGGCCATGACCCTAGAGGAAACATCATTAACATCCACAGCAGCATGAAACTGAACCTTAGAGGCTTCAATGCCATCAGCAGCCACCTGTTCTAGTTCACTAGCCAGCTGGCCATGGGCCTGCTTGGCCAATTGCATAACAGTATCCCATCTAGATTTCTGATACCTAGCTACAAGCCATATAATTTGCTTGCCTGAGTCCCAGAGAGGCTGCCATATACTGTTTTCCATGGCATCAATCTTCCTGGAATCCTTGTCAGGAGGATGTGAAGCCAAGGAATATTAGCTTTATCACAGGCAGCAGCCTGAACTACCCCAACATGACTGCATTGCTGAGAAAGGAATTTACAGAGGCACAGAATTAGGAGCTTTTAAAATTTTAATTGTTTGTTTCCTAAAAGACTTATGTAAAGGAATAGACAATCTCCTAGACTCTGGAATATCCATCATTTCTACAAAATCAGGCTCCTCTTGCTCATCACAGCCTCTTCTAAAGGAAGCTGGAGGGTTTCAACAACTTTTTATAAAACATAAAATGAGATGGGGACTCAGACAGCATAGGGGAGATTCTAAAGGTCTGTCTGGGGAGATGTCCGTTCAATGGGCACACCCAGACCTTCCCAGCCACATTCATACTGTTCATAATCCTCCTCCCCTCCTCTGGTTCATAAAATTCCTCAATATCATAATCCTGAACCACTGGGACGGACGAACCGACCTTTTACCAGATAGTGGTGGTTGGACGGACCCTGAGACAGTGACTGGACAATCTGTAAGCTTTTGCTATCTCTGCAGCAGTTGGAGAAGGAATTTTGGACTCAGACCTGATGATTTTCTTGTTTCTTTACTGGAATTGGTTCCTCAGAACCAGCTTTTCTTTGCCGAGGAAGTCTGGCCCTGGTCAGAGGGCACTCCCTCTGGTTGGGTTGGCACCAGAACGGGCTGGCTCATCAGGTCAGCGGACTTTTGGCCCTCTCGTTCCTGGGCCTGCCCAATCTCTTTTCCAGGGTGGCTGCAGGAAATTCTACATACCGGCAGTCTGACTGAGGTGGTCAAACCCCAGACAGTAAACACAATGAGGTGTGTGGGTCAGCCTTGGCAAAGACTTCCCCACAAACATCACAGTGTTGAAACCAGTGGGCCGGGTTCTCTTTTGGGTTTCTCAGACATAATGCCAGCCTAACCAAAAACTTTGCTCCTTTAATGGCAGTCCCAGGTAAGACACCCTTATCGGTTCCTAACCGTGTCACGGGTATTGGAAAAACCGAATAAATCCGTTCTTTTTAGAACCGATAAGAACTGAGACCGCACTCTAAAATAGTAACTTTTAGTTTTAAATGAGTTTTAAACCCACCGATCGGTTCAAAACCGAACCGATAACTTACAAGTTCCACACAGACAAAACCTTCATTTACTTACAGTTTACCACAGATGAAGCTTGAACCAAAGCGGTTTTGCAGTTAAAAATAAAACTATTCTCGGTTAAATCAACCGAGAAAACACTTTTTAAACCGAGAAATGAACCGAGCAGAAGGAGAAATCTCTGGAGCGACTGTTCACTGAGGCGGAGTAAAGAATCTGACAGTTCAAGTTTGAAATGACACAGATAGAGCTGCTCTCGTGCCAAAATTCTATTTTGGAATGGTTTTAACCATTTCACTCCGGGGCAGTTCTAGAGCTGGATCAAACTGCTAATGTCTATAATATAGCAAGACTTCATGTTGTTTGAAGACCCTGAAGAAATTAGAGGCGCATGACTTGGCAATTAAGGAGCTTGCTGAACAGTGGCTGATGCCAACAAGCAAACCACGATGGCTGCTACTCTCACGAAAGAAAATGTGCAACTGCGTGGATGGCTGGAGGCCTTGGAAAATGAGGTGCAATATGGCAAAGTTAGTACTGTTGGTGCCCCAGAGGGCATCGAGGGGACTCAATTACTGGACTTCCTTTCTCAATGGCTACAAGATAAATTTATTATGTTGAAGGGCTTTGACTGGACTGCATTAAAAAAAAAAAAAAAGATTATTGCGTCAACTCTAGGGTTCACCCACAGACACCCTTGCAGCCACGAAATGTTCTACTGGAACCCGGTAGTTCAGAGATTTATGATCTGCTCATTGCTGCGGTGCTAGCAGTCTACCCGCTTGATATTACCAGCTTGGACATTAAACTATACCCAGATCTGTCTTCCAAACTCGGGCCCGGAGGAAATGCTTTAAATGCTACTCATCAGCGTCTCCAGACTCTGGGTATCGTACATTCTTTTTTTATTCAAGACAGATTACAGCTTATTTACGGGGGCAAACGTGGCAGTTTACTGCTCCGCAGGACATAGGTCGGTGACTCCAGAAGACTGAGGCAGAATTTGCAGCCAAGACCGTTGAGTAGGAAACATCGCAACCGAACTCTGAGGAGAACGGACTTGTTTGCACCCCTCTAGGGCAGTATTTCTCCTTTTTCAGGACTCTAGCCTAGGCTAGCCTAAACCAATGTTCTTTGTTTTTTTGTATTGAGGGTTGAGTCTTTATGTTTGCCACCAGTCTGGTGTTGGGGCTGGCGTTAGGAATCGCGGATTTATATATAAATGTACTTGAATACATTCTAGGGGAATGGCAGCAGGGATTAACCTGTTTAGCCTTCTAAGTTTGGGAGTTCCACATGCCATTTTGCCAGGCTCATGTTACACTGGGGAAGGTCCAACTGTTATCTGTTTTAGACTGCTACTGTTTATGTTGCGTTGGAGGGCAGAGGTTCTGTTACTGCTTTTATACGTTTGTAGTTAGAAGTCCAAGTTGGGAGGGAATGGAGGGTTTGGAAGTGGTATCGATATTTTTGGTTTACCTCCCTAAATTGAAACAGGTTTAAATAGCAATCTTAGGACTGTGTGTACTATCCACTACCTAAATGTTTTCTCTACGTAGGTACAGTAACTAAAGGTACTGAAGATGGTTAGCAAATAACTTACATAATTGTGTGATCTTTTTTTTAGTAGTACCCCCACTTCCTATTGTAAAAGATTACATGGTCTTTATAGCATGTGAATCTAACAGTACCTGTATTACAATATCAATTGCACTTTTTGTCACAATTGCCATGTATGAGGAGTATGGTTATAGTTTTCTGTAGGACTACTAAAAACTAATATAAAGTTAAAAAAAAAAAAATTTCAATTGGGAGACTTCCCCCCAGTCAAACTATAAGCAGCTTGTTTAATTTCACCTACAGTCAGTGGGACGTTAAACATTTCTCTATGGCCTTCAGAGAGTCTAGGCAGCCCCAGGCAATCCAGAAACTGGTCTACCACATCTTAAGGGCATTAACAAGGTGAAAGAGTAACATGTTTCAGTATAAGAAAAATAGCAGGACAAGAGGACACAGCATGAGATTAGAGGGAGGCAAATTAAGGGGTAATGTGAGGAAGTTCTTTTTCACAGAAAGGGTGGTGGATGCATGGAACAGCCTACCTCAGGAAGTGGTGGATATGAATACAGTGCAGGGCTTCAAGCAGGCATGGGATAGGCATAAGGGAGCAATATAGACGAGTATGAATAGATAGGCATTGACAGAGTACAGGCCTATGGCACATTCATAAGGCAGAAAAAATGGTCAGACTGGATGGGCCTTGCAGTCCTTATCTGCCGTCAACTTCTATGTTTCTATGAACGGTTGCTGACTACTAGCAGCCTTCACTGTCACCAGGCCCCCCTCCCCCCTGAGCAGCAGACATCGAAGTGGGCCTGCTCTCCTGCTCTTCCCCTTCACACCCTGTGCTAATAAAGGGCTGGGTTTATTACCCAACTCAAAGACACACTGATTGACATATATAACGGCCTGATTTGCACCACCAGTAAGCTCTTTATCAGTAGCCTTCCTTGCCAGTTTAAGGTCCCAAAGTGTGGAATCCCGGGGGCCCCGAAAAGTCACCAACTCAAGCTGACCAACAGGCTCTTCGAGTTGCTGCAATTTCTGCAACTTCTGTTTATGCAGAACTGCCATATAGGCGATCATCTCCCCCCTCATGAAAGTCTTCCTGGCTTCCCACAAAACCAACAGAGTTGGAGCAGAAGGGGCATTGGTAGCTAAATAGTACTCCCATTTATTTGAGGAATTCCCGAAATTTTTAATTATTTAACATATAGGTAGACAAACACCATCTCCCCCACTCCTCCGCAACCCATCTAATCTCCGTATAACCGATACTCGGACATGTTCAGACAGCGAGGTTGGGCCAGTAGATAATGACTGCAAACTTCTATACCATCCTCTCAAAACTATAATATAGTGTATATGTGGCCAGGTCCAGTGGGGACTGGAGTAGAAAGTGAATTCCTTAGCTCCCGGGTTGGCGTCCCTCCCAATCGTCTGCCAAATCTAACTCGGCCAGACCCAGTCCCCACCTCTACGCTGCTAGGTCCTGCCAGGGTCAGCAGTAGGTCTGTCCAGGTATGGACTGAAAGCAATATTGAAATCACCCCCTAAAATTGTTCTTTCTGTAGGAGGGCCAGCATTCGATCATAAAAGACCGGGTCTAACTGGCCCACCAGTGCAGTGGCAAGACGTCCACTTGTGATGCCGATATCATGTGTTTGGTGACAGACTCAGAAGTTGGAGGACCAGCCAGAAGGAGAAGGATCGAGCATCCTGGGGGCTGCTCTCCTTCTCTGGGGGGAGGAGGGCAGAGTGCCAGATGCTTTACAGACCCCTGGCGGAGGCTGGGGGTACCACTGCCGCTGGCACCATTACTCAAGGGGATGGGGCGGACACTGGACATCATTGCATTCCCCAGCCCAGGGATCCAGCATTTACAAAAAATCTGCCCCTGGGTAGGACGCTCTGCTCTGCCACGGTCTCCACTGCCAATAAGGTCTGTCAAGGGGTCCCGCTCCCATGGCCCCGACTCAGGGGGGGTAAGCCGGGACTTACCTACAGTGCCCATTGGGAGGACAAGGTGGACGATGCAGGGCTGATCTCTGAATGGAGGATCGGGAGGCAGCACCAAAAAACAAAACACAAAAAAAAGTGTCTCCCTCAGCTGGCATGTATGTATTCCCAAAGGTGACAACTTCCCCCTGGATTGTACCGCTAACAAAAACATATCTACCATTAGAATGGTCCACAACTACTCTCTCCTTGACAAAGGCTAACCCCTTTGTGAATTAGAATAGCTACACCTCTTCTGTGTTCATTAAAGGAGGTGGAAAAGCACTGGCCCACCCACTCACAAACTAATCTATTGTGCTCGCTCATAGTGAGATGAGTTTCTTGAAGCATGGTCACCATCACACCGCACCTCTTGAGCACATATAGATTTTCTTATTTTGCTGGGGTTTTTTGCCATCACGTAGCCCTCAGACTATTTGGAATTTTTGTCTAACATTTTAAGAGTAGAAAGGGTTTTGCCCACAGAAGTGTCCTTCACTGGTTTGGTGAAAAAATATTAAGCTGTTCTAAAGTTAATGAATTTTAAAACTTTGGCTTCTAAGCATGCTCAGTAAGTACTTTAAAAATAGCTGTAAAAGAGGCGCTGCTTAGACACCTAGAGTCACCTCATAGCTCAAGAATAATTATGAGTGTATTTTCATACCCATTTTTAAAACGGAGGAAATTTTGCTTTTTTGTTGTTGTTGTCGTCATCATCATCGCCTTGCACCCAGATGGCTTGAAATTTTGATCTGAAATTTTCAGGGTAAAAAGGGCTCGGCCCACAGATGTGCCTTTGGCTGGTTTGGTGAAAAAATATGAATCTAATTTAAAGTTATTACATTTTAAAAATTAAGCTTCTAAAAATGTACAGTAAGCAATATTTATTTAGCTTTTGTTGACCAGGTAAGCACTCTAGACAAAAAAATGCCTACTTTCAGGTATGACCCAAGAGGTTACAAAGGAAATATTTACAGAATATAACAAAGAAAGGATATACAGACAGCAACTTGAAGGCATGCTAACATGGTTAATGCTACAGTACAGTAAGAAAGCTTCTGACAATAGGTGAAATATACATAATCATTAGTGCAAACGAGGTACAGTGAAATTAATAGGCAGTAAGTGCAAGAGTATCAGGGTGTTACCCCAAAAAAAATGTGCACCACTCCTTTCTGGGAAGAGGCCAGGAATTAAGTAAGCATTAATCCACGACGAAGGTGGCATCTAATGGGGAGTTAATGCATGGTTGGGACCGTTGTGGCCTGAGGGCGCAGGCCCGAGTGCCAACAACGGACCAACCATGCATTAACTCCCCATTAGATGCCACCTTCGCAGTGGATTAATGCGCTTGTAACATGGTCTGCAGATCTCTTTGGATGTCACAAATCTGTTTGTAGTGCTGTCATTAGGCAGCCCATCCCACTATTCAAGTTATACAATTCAGTTTACTGTTGCTTTCAAAAGTTTCTGCTATGCTCTCTTACATACATATATGTTTTTTTCATACTTTGGCACAGTAGTGCATTACTGTATTGCTTAACGATTGCTTCAGACTTTTTTACATTTCTGAAGGCTGTTCGTTTCTTATGCTTCTTAGGAGGACCACGATTTCCTGGTTTTCCTGCTTCGCCGTGAAGTTGTGTGTCTCATTTGCATACAGCTTTTAGCGCTTTATACGCGTATTTAACATTTTTTACCCGACTCTGTTCTCTTTGCACTACTCGATCCATTACACCAGTCAGATTTCCCCAGTCTCTTTTTTGCTTTCCCTCTCGATGGATTCGGTTGGATTATTGCACTTTACTGTCCCATATACAGTAAACGTCTCCAACTTATATCTGCTTCCAGTTGCTCGCTGTCTGCTTCTGTGTTCCCTTCAGTTGTATGCCTCGTGGCTCACTGCTTCTTCAACAGATTCCTTGCAGTTTTTGCTATTTCGCCCACTCCACTACTCGCTATTTCGGCACATCTAACCATTTGTTCATCATTGCCAAAGTTCTGTTCTACACATGCTTCCATGCCTCTCATTCTACATAAGCTATACCTTACTGAGCTTTTCTCCATGTCTGCGTCGCTCTACTTGACTCCTACACCTTTCTTTTTTTTTTTACTGTGTCTCTCTAATACTTGTCCTACTCATTCTCTAAGCTACCTACTTGCTCTTAATAAACTTCATTTCTACCGTTCTTTCCTTTTTTCTTTTCTTTTTTTAAAAAAAACACACTGCTTGTTTTTCGCCTATGGCTACTTGTGGTACTTCACAAGCAACACGGCATTATCGTGACATAATGCCGTGTTGCTATTGTGCCACCTGGTGCGTTTCCACCAATTGTTTTGCTAGTTTTGCCTACTCTTCGTTTTGCCATGCTACAATACAGGAATACAGTACACCAAGCCCCTTAATTTAGGGACAGTTGTAGACCAAGGCAGATTTTAAGTGCATCCATAAGGATCTCTTAAAGGGACACTGTCAACTTTTTTTGCATCATATTATTTCTAGGTAAAAACCCACATTTTATTATTGCTTACCTTCTCTAAATGTCACTGATGTTGCTGGTTGCTTAATCTGCCTCCTTGCTTATCAGAACTGAAATGCATGGGAAGAAAAAATACTTTCCATAGTAATCTTCTTTCTTCCCAGTGATGCTCAGACATTCATAACTTTGTGCAGTCATCCTGATGGGTTGGACTGCCCGGAGAGATGGAACACATGCAAATGATGGAATTCTTTGCACGTGAGCATCTCTCAAATACTGCCTCTACCAACTATAGTGTTCTAAACCCTTCAGATTTGTAAGAAGCTTGGAAGTCGGGAAACATGGAAAAATCCGACAACTAATTAATAAAACATTTTCTAGGATTAGCCTAATAAAACAACTTACTACAAAAAAACCTCCAAGGGAGGAACTATATCTATATATAATAATGGTGTTCACCATACAGTGAGAAAAACTATTAAGAGAGACAGAAAACTCTGTTAAAATCTGCCTAGCATAGAGAAAATATATCCAGAAGGAATGGCTATGTGGCACTAGCATGCAGAATGCAGAGGCTGAAGTTCTGGAAGGGGAGGATGGGAGGGAGTTATGAATGTCTGAGCATCACTGGGAAGAAAGAAGATTACTATGGTAAGTAATTTTTTCTTCTAACCCCAGTAATGCTCGGACCATTCATAACTTTGTGCAGACTACCAAGCAGTACCCCCTGGTGGTGGGCACAGAACTTATTTTGGAAACTGACTTTGCAGAACTGCTGTGCCAAACTTGGCGTCACTTCTGGACAAAATATCTAAATTATAATGCTTTGTAAAGGTGTGTACTGATTTCCAAGTAGCTGCTTTAAAAATGTCCAACAATGGCACATCCCTAGCAGCTGCAATAGTGGCAGCTGTTCCTCTTGTTGAATGAGCCCTCAGCCCAGCAGGGGACTCTCTACCTGCTTTAGTGTAGCAGAATTGAATACACTGGACAATCCATCGAGAAATGGATCTTTTTGAGGCTGGTTTGCCCATTCCAACATATGTAAGGAAAAGTAGTTTTTTGTCTTGCCTATGGCCTTTAGTAGCTGTCATGTAGTAGCTGAGAGCTCTTTTCATATCCAGACTGTGAAGCCTTCTTCCACCAGAGCTTGTATGGTCTGTGAAGAAGACAGGCAGAGTGACTGACTGGTTCAGATGGAAATGTGAAACCACTTTGGGAAGGAATTGTCTGTTTGTTCTGAGGACTACTTTATCCCTGTGGAAGGAAATGTAGTCCTGGTCAACACAGAGAGCCTGAAGCTCACTGATTCTTCTTGCTGAAGTAACTGCTACCAGGAAAACTGTTTTCCAGGTAACATACTTTAAATGGGCTGTAGCCATGGGCTCAAAAGGAGCCCGCATCAACCTTGCTATGCATACATTAAGATCCCAAGCAGGCACTGGTGCCCTGTGAGGAGGGTGCAAATGCATTAGGCCTTTGAAAAATCTTTTGAAAATGGGATCTGATGCTACAGACACCTTTGTCCTAGCAGACAGGTATGCAGATACTGCTGCAAGGTGAACTCTTAAGGAACTGGGTTGCAGACCTTGTGAATGTAAATGAGTTAGATAATCCAATACCGCTGAGACCACTGCATCATTTGGGGTGAAGTTTCTAGTACAGCACCAGAAAGAAAATCTTTTCCACTTAGCAGAATAAGTTTTCTTAGTGGAAGGCTTCCTGTAACCTTTCAAGATGTTTAATACAGCTTCAGAAAGGTTCAAGCCTGCATACTCTAACTCCTCAAGAGCCATGCCTTGAGGTGAAGAGACTTGAGATTTGGGAACAGCAATGTTCCTTGATAGGAGGTTAGAAGATTATGCCTGAGAGGCAAGCTTATTGGCCTGCTCACTGCCATGGAGAGCAGAAGAGAGTACCATGGCTGCCTGGGCCAATCTGGAGCTATCAATATCAGAGAAGCTGAGAGGGATCTGAGTTTCAGCAGTACCCTGAAAACTAGAGAAAAAGGGTGAAATGCATAGTGAAACTTGCCTGACCAATCCAGTACCAGGGCGTCCAGAGGGACTGTACCTTGGGCTGGTGGCCTGCAACAATACTGAGGCAATTGGTGGTTCTGGTGGGATGCGAACAAGTCTATCTCTGGAACGCCCCACCTGCTGAAAATTACCTGTACCACCTGCTTTTTCAGTGTCCATTCGTGATGGGGCTGATTGATCAGACTCAGTGTGTCTGCCAAGATATTGTCCTTTCCTGGCAGATGGATGGCTTGCAGGGACACCTTCAGAGAATATGCCAGAGCCCAAATTCTCATGGTTTCTGTGCATAGGGGACCTGATCTGGTGCCACCCTGCTTGTTTATGTAATACATAGTGGTGCTATTGTCCGTTCTGACTTGTACCACTTTGCCCATTACCAGTGTAGAGAAAACTTTTAGTGCTAGCCACACTGCTCTGAGTTACAGCAAATTTATATGCTGGAGGGACTCTGCCCCTGACCAGGTACCCTGAGTTGCGTGCTCCCCTAGATGGGCACCCCAGCCCAGAAGGGATGCATCTGTTGTAAGGACCAGTGAAGGATCCTCCTTCTGGAAGGGGACTCCCTGCCTTAGGTTGGATTCATTTTTCCACCACAAGAGGGCTTGTAACAGAGGCCTTGTCACTGGAATGAGTTTTGAAAAGGGATCTTTTCTCTGACTCCAATGAGATCTGAGGTGAAACTGGATGCATCTCATGTGAAACCTGGAACCCTGCACTGTGCCTGTGGATGCAGCCATATGACCAAAGAGCTGCAGGAATTGCCTGGCTGTTTTTTGACCGTGCAATCTGAAGGAGTTTGCTATGGCCTGAAGACTTTGCACCCTGTCTAGTGGTAAAAAGGCCCTGGCCTGTAGGGTGCTGAACTCTGCCCCTATGAACTGTAAAGTCTACATAGGGGTGAAGACAGATTTTTTCTGGTTTACTATGAAATCCAGGGACTCCAAAAGGTCTTGTGTGAGCCTTAGAGAGGTTGCGACCTGCTCTGGCGATTTGCCACTACCAGCCAGTCATCCAGGTATGGGAAGACAGTCACTCCCTGTCCTCGAAGAAATGCCACCACAGCTGCTAGGCATTTTGTAAACACCCTTGGTGCCGAGGAAAGGCTGAAGGGTAGGGTTGCAAACTGATAATGACTTGATGGAAGTCTGAATCTGAGATATTTCCTGTAAGATTCCTTTATGGGGATGTAGAAACAAGCGTCCTGTAAATCCAGAGATGCCAGCCAGTCCCCTTTTTGGATTGTTGGCAGAATCCGAGCCAAAGTGACCATTCTGAACTTTGGCTTTTTCAGGTGCTTGTTTAAAGCTCTGAGATCCAAAATTGGCCGCCACTCCCCATTTTTCTTTGTTGTTAGGAAGTATCTGGAGTAAAAACCTCTTCCTCTCAGGGCTGCAGGGACTAGTTCCACTGCTTTGAGCTGAAGCAGCTTCTGAACCTCTGCCTCTATGCAGAGATCTGTGCTAGGGGTGGGGAGGTGTGAAACCCTGGGGTTTCTTGAGGAAGAAATTTGAACTGCAGGACAGACCCTTGCCCTACCTCCAATACCCACTTGTCTGTGGTGATGGCTGACCAGAGGGGGAGGAAATGGAACAGTCTGACTCCAACAGGTAGGGAGGAGGCAGCTTGCATCTCAGGGGTTCTGTTTAGGCTGGGATTGAGGTTGTGGCTGAGCCCCTCGCCTAGAGCCCCTTCTACCCCTACCCCTTGAGTAGCCCTGTGGGAGTACTGCTGTATTGGGGCATGGCTACTGGCTGGAAAAAGGTCCTGATAAAAGGCGACCCTAGCCCCCTTCCATAGGGCCTAGTGGATGAAGAAGCTCTGTCTCTAGCAGAGTTACTTTTATAAGTAGCCTTATATTCATCCACTTTTTTCATATAGGCCACTGTGGACTCCCAAAAAGGGCATTTCCTTCTAATGGGAAATCCAGGGCCTTTGACTGGGTATCCTGAGTGAGGTTTGTGGCCCTAAACCAAGCAAACCTCCTCTGAGCCACTGTATTAGCCATCTATCTGGAACTGGTACTTGGCCACCTCTAGCCCAAACCTGGCAGTTTCTGCCAGGTCATCTGACAAGGGTGGGGTGGCCTTAATGGACAGTGCCAGTACCGACTGCCACAGGGATTTCTGAGACTGGGCAGCATAAGCTTGAAAAGTGGCCTGTCTCATGGCCAACGAGGCTGACAAATAGCCCTTTTTGGCCATTCTGTCCAATTTTCTGGAGTCCTTGTCCGGTAGGTGTGAGGACAGAGGGACTTTAGCCTTATCACAGGCAGCTTCCTGTATTACCCCTTGATGACCAGGGTGGGAAAAAAGGAAGTCAGCTCCCTCCCTGTCGAGCTAGTATTTTTTATCTATTCGCTTGTCAATAGGCGGAATAGAATTTGGGGTCTGCAGGAGCTTCATAGCATCCTTCTTGAAGAATTTATATACTGGGAGGAGGAGGGCCTTTGTGGGTGTTAAACCCATCATACTGAGGTACTCAATCTCCTCCTCATCCTCAACCTGCTCTGTTGTGGCAATATCCAGAGCATCTGCCATTTTCCTTACAAAAGAAAAATGGGGGGAAAAAAATCATCAGACACTCTGGGAGGCGAGCCAAATTCCTGCTCAGGTGACACTTCTGGGGGGATAGGTTCGTCCTCCTCATAAGGCTCCTCACCCTCTTCGAAATAGTGTTGCTCCGGAGCAGGGGGCAACACAGTAGCAGCAACCTGTGGGTCCTGGGAAGGGGCAGGAGGATGAGGGATGATGCTCTGCAGAGCCTGAATAATTTTAAATGCCTGAGCTATGTCCTGAGCTGAAGACATTACAGGCTGCTGCGAAGAAGTCCCTGGTTTAGCAGGAGAGGGTTCTGCATGCTTGAGCTTCTTTAATTTCTTTAAAGGGAACTGGAGAGTCAGCCAGTTCTTTCCCTCTTTTTGTCCCTTTTTCGCCCGTATCAGGGGCAGGGGTAGGAGCGCTTGTTAATTCAACCATAACAGACTGGGGTGTCAGCTGGTCAGAGCCTGAGGGACCCCTTGGAAACTTTTTATTAAGCCTTGCAAGGCGCTTTTCAACAGTTTTTTCTGGGAACGTTTTACATACATCACATTCCTGGTCCAAATGTTCAAAACCTAGACAAGCTACACATAAGGTGTGCTTGTCTGCCTTGGCAAACACATCTCCATACTTCAAACAGTTTTTAAAACCAGGCTCCCCGGTTCTCTTTTTAGGTTTCTCAGCCATGGTGAAAAAATAAAGTAAAAAACCCTCAATCGCTAAATGCTAAAGCTAATGCAGTTATTTAAACAGCTTTCCCTTTTTTTTTTGGCAGTCGTTTCCGGAACCGATGGAACCGAGAGAGATGAAATATGAACCGGTTCAGCGGTTCTGTAACCGATAAGAAGCGGTTACAAATAAAATCTTTTAGGACCAAATTTTAGCGATAATGAACAGGTTCTTTCTTTAGAGAACCGAAACAAAGTTAAAACTAACTCGGATCCCTCACGGTTATGCCGAACCACGAGGAACCGAGAAAACAACAATTTAAACAACAATAACTAAATGTAAACTAACAATTAATAGAGGCAGTAAAAGAAACTAAAAATACTTATGGTTTTTGATTTCTTTCTTTCTTCTTTCACGCAAAAGAGGGCGACAGAGACTCCGAGCGACCAGACTTTCAGGCAGAGAGAAAAATCTGAAGGGTTTAGAACACTACAGTTGGTAGAGGCAGTATTTGAAAGATGCTCACGTGCAAAGAATTCCATCATTTGCATGTGTTCCATCTCTCCTGGCAGTCCAACCCATCAGGATGACTGCACAAAGTTATGAATGGTCTTGAGCATTCCTGGGGTTAGAATGTACAGTTATACACAGCCTTGTTTTGCTCCAAATTGTTTACCTAAGCTTACTGCATACTTCCAGAACATTAGAAACATCCTCAAAACAGTGCAGCCACTCATGATACAATAGTCTCATGTACTCCCACTGCATAATGAGTAGCTAGTGTTGTGGGTGTTCCTGAGTCCAGGAAAGATGCAGTTAGTCAAGAAATGTAAACAAACATGTTTTGGTGTGGTAACACCAGTATGGTTGACACTCATTTATTTTTTTCTTTTACTTTTTAAAAGGAAAAACCAGTCTGACTCAAACAACCAACTACATCAGCAGTCTCTATAGAATGAAAACAACCATAAAATGTGTTTTTTTAAACTAGGGACACTTTGAGGCCTGATGGGGTCGACAGTGTCCCTTTAAAGATGAAGTGGGTGTCGGCACACCTAGTGGGTGTTGGTAGGGAGTTCCAGAATCTGGGGGCATATGAATTGTCGTTTGCTGCTTATACATTTCTCTTGAACTAGAAAAAGTGGTTTTCAGTTGGTAATCTTGTTCACAACCTCGAAACTGTGGTTCCAACTAGTATCTTTAGTTCTGGATGCAGAAAATATACTCCAGCCCCTGTGCGTGGGGTAAGGCATGAGGCACAACTGAGTGCCTTCAGCCTCTGGGTGTGGGTAAGGCATGAGGTGCAACCAAGTGCCTATGTCCCTGAGCACTGTAAGGCATGAGGCACAGCCCAGTGTCTTCAGCCCCTCGGCATGGGGTGGTTAGGCATGAGGAGCAACTGAGTGCCTTCAGCCTCTGGGCGTAGTAAGGCATGAGGTGCAGCCCAGTGCCTTCAACCCCTGGGCATGGGGTAATGCACAAGGTGTAGCCTCGGGGCGTAGTAAGGCATGAGACACAGCTGAGTACTTTCAGCACCTGGATATGGGATAAGGCGCAAGGTGAAGCCAAGTGTCTTACTATGTCACAGAAGCATAGCAAGGCACAAGTCATGGCCGAATGTTTTCAGTTCTTCTATGCCACTGTGCTATCAAAACGTAAGGAAATACTTTGCAAAAAAATTGTGCTAATGCAACATTTAGGGTTAAGCCTAAACCGACAAGCGGGAAATTGTAGTTTTAGGGTTTCCAACCCTAAAACCCGCCGCCTCCGAAGCAAATCAGATGTGGAGTCTTCCTTGGGTTGTCAACCCTAACGCTCACCCCACTGCAGTAGCAAGAATGCTCACATGTGATGGATACAAGTGTGTATGTTTCAGGACTGCACAGAATGGGGTGAGCTTAAGGGTTGGCTACCCCAAGGAAGACTCCACCCCTGATTTGCTTCCGGGGTTGGGGTATGGTTTTGCAGGTTTAGGCTTAAACCTAAATGTTGCATTAATGCAGTTTTTTTGCAAAGATTTAATATATTGCAACATTATTTATATCATTGGACTCTACAGATACATTCCCCCTTGTATCAATAATAATGAAATTAAGATCCTTATATATGCGGATCATGCCATACTTGTATCTAGAACACCTCTGGGTTTAAAAAGAGGTCTTTCCAGGGTAATGCAACATCTGAAAAAATTAAAGTTAGAACTGTTACAAAAAGAAAGATTACGACTTTTGGTGGGAGTAGATATTATAAGAAATCCTGGACCACAGATGGCTCTAACTTTGAAAAAGTAAACAATTACTGCTACTAAGGGGTGAACTTTGCCTCTAACATAACTTGGAAAGAGGAACGAGAACTAGCCTCCCTGAACACTAACGCAAAAAGGACTATTCTAGGATTTTTTTTTTTTTGCGCTAATCTATTTGCAGGTAACTCTTTCAAGGCAACTGATGTGTTTACAGCCAAACAGAAGGGTCAGCTATTATATGATACAGAAATCTGGGGACTTAAAAAAAAAAAAAAAAGCTCTGCAATAAAGAAGAAAATAGCAGAGATAGAATCACTACAAAATTTATGTTGCAGAATTATATTAGGATTAACACAACATACTCCCATTGCCTTTACAAGATAAGAATGTGGCCTTATTTCATTATGAGTATACATTTAAGTTAGCAACATTAAAATATTGGAAGCGAGTGAGTTTAATGGTTGATTTAAGGTTACCTAAGCAATGTCTGATGGATACTGTGTCTTCCTTAAATTTAAAACATAATGAAAATTAGTTTACAGTTTTAAATAGGATCAAGAAAAATCGTTTAATAGAATTCTGGAATACAACTGAAAAAGGAGCAGTAAAAGCATATGTAAGAGATAGTACGTTATGTTTAAGAGATGTTGCAGCACAAGCAGATCTAACAAATCCATGATCTTGATAAAAACAAAATATATTGTTGTTTTAAAGTGAATCCTGGCTCTGAAGCATATCTGAGGATATGTGATAATAAAATTTTGCGTAATCTTTATTGTAAGTTTAGACTTGGGGTCTTGTATGGTTACCTCCCAGACATTACAAAGCGTGGAAATAAAAGGGTGATAAATGAATGTGCATGTGGAATTAAGAACTGCATCCTGTACAACATTTATTATTAGAATGTGAGGCCTTCCGCTTGGCAAGAAAAAGATGGACTACACTGCTGCTTAGTAAAAAAAACATTATTATACCTGTAAACAGAAAATTGGCTACTTGTTATTCTTAGAAAATGGTACAACTGTATTTACTGTAGCAAAATTAGCTGAAATTTTGATGGCAGAGTTAAGTACGTGAGTAATGCCTAGTGTGCAGAATGTGTATTCAATACAATATTGTGATATATATTGTTTTTAGTCTGATGATTTTATATATTCAATAAAGTGAGACTGATACTGATACACTTTGGCAAATAGCTACTTTCCTCCAGGGAGCAACAGGGGAATCTTACTGTTGGAAGCACTACTGGGATAACTCATTTGGGGAGGCAATTAAAATCTAATCCTCGACCCTGAACAGGATGCCTCTTTGCCTGAATCCTTTTGACCATCTCCTACACAAAAACATGCTGTACACAAAACCTTATAACATTTAGGTTTTATAGATACCTGGTGTTATCGAAACCCCTCCGAGAAGGAGTATTCTCATTGTTCATCCCGACATGGCAGCTATGCCAGACTGGATTATATTATGAACACAATCAAGCATGTCGATACTCCTCATGAAATTTATCATGGTCTTTTTCACCTCTCCGAACATGTTCCATCATCGTTCAATTTTCCCTGGGAAAGCTTCGTAAGCAGACCCACTGACAAATTCCACCCAGGTCTACTTCGAGATGAGGCTCTTTAAACTGGTGGATGATATTCCACCATACCTGCAGGACAATACCTCAGAGGTAACCCCTAGCATCTTACAGGATGCCTCAAAAGCTCTTATGAGACGGGGAGATTAATGCTCACACCTCTGCACTGCATGAGGCTCAAGAATGCAAACTGAAGGACCTGCAGCAAACTTTACAACTTTCCCCTATGCAAGGTGATACCTCCATCCAGCCACAGCCTTGGCTACGAAAGCTCAACTTCAGAAATTGCTGGATCAAAAAGCAAAACGCTCCTTGTTCTACTTACAGCATCAATACAATGGGGGGGGGGGAGAACATGTAGTGCTTGGACCTTAGTGTGTTACCTTTGGGCAGCCAGCATGCAAGTTTGCATTTCAAAACTAAGAGACTTTCATACAGGCCACCCTGACACACAGGGAGACTGATTTCCATAAGATTTTTATAGTCTTTTATTCTTGTTTATATACCCCCGATGGCCCCACACCTTCCAGGGACCTATGAAAGCCTTCTTACAACAGGCTAATCTTCCCTAGTTTTCTGAAACCCAAGCAGAGGGTCCGACTTGCCCCATACCGGCAAAATAACTTGCCCTGTGCATGTCTACTTCTAAAAGCAGAAAAAAAATTCCAGAGGCTGGACGGTCTTCCATCCAAATTTTATAAAGTATCCCCCCCCCCCCCCGAGAGACCTTTTGACCCCACTCTTACTTAAACTGTATCAGACCCTATAAGATGGGAATGAACTACCGCAAAGTGCTTCATCACTTCTGCCCTCCCTAAGCCAGGGTAGGACCTCCTCTCCACAATGTCCTACTGGCCTATTTCAATTCTTAATTATGATTATAAACTTGTCATGTATATTTGTGTTACTAGACTAGAGGGCCTTCTCCCATCCTTGCTTGACATGGACCAGACGGGCTTTCTGTGAAAATGCCAGGCACATGATAATGTCCGGAGAACTCTATTCCTCCTGGAACATGTTGTTCAATGCTCTATACCCCTGGTTCTGGCCAGCCTGGATGCAGAGAAGGCCATCAATAGAGTTTCATGGCCTTTATTTTGGAAGACTTTAGACCATTTTGCTTTTCCCCAGGATTTTATAACCATGCTACAGATTCTTTATCATTGCCCCCAAGCATGTGTATGAGTTAATGGCACAATCTCTCAGCCCTTCACCTTTGGAAGGCACACAAAGTAGGGCTGTCCACTTTCCTCAATCCAATTTGTACTCTATGTAGAACCACTGGCAACACATATTAGACAATCACTTCTCATCCACGGCATTCCTTGGGGGGGGGGGAGGTAGGGATTACAAAAGGTCTCTTTTTGCTGACATCTTATTGATGGTGTCAGACTCTACCACTTCCCTTCAAGCAGTCTGCCATATCCTGGAGCAATCAGAGTTTAGCAGGTTTTCACCTTAATATTAATAAAACTGATCGTTTATTTACTTAGTTTTTGTTTACCAGGTAAGGTGCACTAGACAAACATTTGCCTATTTTCAGGCAGAGTACTTAACTTTAAATTACACTCCTGACTAAGTTCTTAAAACTCAGCTTATAATTCAATGGAATAGGAACTTCTTAAGATACCTAGGGAGCTGGCTAATGAAAACACATTGATCACCTAGATATCCTGAATTTCGAGCCCCTTACAACTGGCACCACACAGGATCTAGACCACTGGGCCCACCTTAATTTATTCTTTTTCCATAAGGCAGACGCAATTCAGCAAAACTTCTTACCCAAAATATTGTACTTTCTTCTAACCCTCCCCCTGATGTCAACATGGAGCTACTTTCTGGCTTGGAATAGGCTTCTTACCTGTTCCCCATGGGACAGTAGGAGGCCCTGTATTTGGCTCTCTCTCTCTCTCTCTCTCTCTCTCTTCCACAACTATCTAAGGCTGCAGGAAGCATTAACTTCTCAAGAGGGTGAAATGGAATCCAGACCATGGTCCTCCATATCTGGTTTCCATACCCAAGGGCACCACCAATGGTGGGCAGGTGGCTCAAACAGTTGTACAGTACTTAGCTGCCTTTTGTTTGACCTCCTGTATTTAATATGCTTACTGAAATCTGTTTTCAAGCAGCCATACTAGTTGACCAAGAAGTGTTCACCTTACCCCTGATTTTTGCATTGCCTAGTAGTGCCTAAGTGTCATTTTTGGTGCTTTACACTGTTTTCTGATCATTGTTTACCTTGATTTTTTAATAAATGTATAATGACACGTAGGCCCCCATTTCAGCCTCACACACTACCTGTCACAGATTCACTCAGCAGGTCAGGCCCTCTACTCCCCAAGTGCCAACCACTGAGCGCAGTCTTGTGAACAGTCTAACAAACAAGGTAATCCTCTTGTCTGTTTTTGTGAGTTCAACCTTTGGTCTCAGTTCTGGAGGAATTCAAACTGTTAACCTCTTGCTAGCATACCCAATACACAGGCTCAGATATATCTGTCTTTGGGGGGCCAGATATCTTTGCCTACGGGCACCTAACCAGGCATGCAGAAATTAACCCTTTAAAACTTTAATAAAGACCTCAGATTTAAAACTCTTCTCTTTCCAGTTTGGTACCACCATACAAGCTATGACTGCTGTCTGCTAGAACTATAAATATTTCTTAGCAAAAGAAAGCAATTCAAAGACAGACCAGGTTTGCTCTAAAATTAGAGTTTTTACTAAAATATATAATAATACATCAAACATACAATACAGAACTTTTATAACACAATACATACATATCTGTAAACAGAACAAGGTTTAAAACAGTGCAATTCCTACAACTATATTTAGATTTTGTCTAGCTTTCTAAATACCCATTTTCAGTGCTCAGATGTTTTTTTGGTCAGTGTCAGATAAAAAGTGTCTCTGTAGTGTAAAAGAATAATCTTTACAAGCAGTATTTGCCAACCCCTTTTGGATGACATCATCCAGCTCCTCCTTTGTCAAAATATCTAAAAAAGATATATATTTCTATACAACCACAGGATGTCATTTCAAAGTATTAATTCTGCAACCTTAGCATAACTCAAGTTTCAAATGACACTTTCTTTGATCTCATGCTGTACCCTCCTTACACAGGTTTCATATGAGCATTTATGACCCCTCACCTCTGTGTAATAACCTGTGTCTTCTATTCAACGTCATAAACCTTTTTTCATGATTTTCCCTCTTAACAAAGTTAACTTTTACAATTCTGTAATTAACTTAGAGAAACAGGATCCTTGATTAAAGTCTTCTAGGTAACACACTGTCTCTAAAAACTGAGTGTGTGATACATACTGTCAGCAGTTCTCTTGGCCTGCATCTGTCACCTGAAATCTAGGGGGTATGAGTGAGGTCATTCCTAGAGCATTTGAATTTTCAGCAGAGACAATAATGCATTTTATTAAAAATATATATAATACAGCACTCAGAACTGGCTGTCTACGTCACACTACCTACAGCCTGCACTCTCCCCCTACCTTGACCATCATGCCCTGTCCTATGTCTCACACCCCTTTTTTCCTTCCTTGTCTCTCCTTTCCCTCCCTGACTCACTTTTCTCTTCCCTTTCCTCGCTCTCCTTCCTCCTCACGCTGCCCACAGACCCCCTGCCAGCCCCTTTCTCCCCATCCTCCCACTGTCCTCCCTCTCACCCATTAGTCTCACCCCTCATCTTCCACTACATTCACTCTCACCCCTCACTTTTCCCTCTCCTCTCCCACTACATTCCCGGACAATGTCAAATTTCTTGACAGCATCACTTCCTGCTCTTTCCCCCTAAGGCACCTCCCTAAACCCCAAAACCTACTGCACTTCTTACTGTAACCGGAATGTAAAATTTAACCAGATTGAAATTTTTTGCTGTAACCTGAATGCTTTTCACCTGACTGTACTTTTTATTTCGGATTGTAATGTCAACTCCATGTATCATGTATTCCACTTACTATGTATTTAGTTCTCCATTGTATTTTTCTTCGTTCTGATATGGAACCTCTGTAAAAGAGACATTGACTCAAAGATACTGTAATCAGAGATATGAATAAATAAATGTGGGAAAGGTGCAGTTGCAGGATGGAGAAATGAAATTGCTTAAAATGGGGAGAAAGAGGGGGCAGCAGCGCTAAAGAGAGAAAAGGATTGAGTAGGGAGGCAGGAAGATAGAGGGGGGTGGGCAGGTGAAGCAGGTGAGGAAATGAGAGAAAGGGAAAGTAAGGAGTAAGCAGCAAAGCAGCTTAAAAAGGAGAGAAAGGGACTGAGGAGGGAGGCTGAAAGGAGAGAACAGAACGAGGGAAACAGGAGGGGAGTATAGCATGTGGAAAAGTAGAGGAGATGTGAGGGGGGAGATTGTTAGGAAGAAGGCAGAAGAGAAAACATGGTGATGGGAAAGGAAGGCAGGGGAAGCAGGGAGACAGTGTTGGGGGGGGGGGGAGTAGAAACACAGAAACGGACAGCAGATAAGGACTGTTAGGCCCACCCAGTTTGCCCATTTTCCCTACCTGCTGCAAAAACCACAGACCCTACTTGATCTCCAGCTTTATGCTCTTTCCTATTGCTAGGGTTTCCCTATGCTTCTCTCATGCATTTTTGAATTCTCCTGAGTTAACCCCCACCACCTCCGCTGGGAGGTTGTTCCACGCATCCACCACCCTTTCTGTGAAGAAATACTTCCTCACATTACCCCTTAGTCTACCCCCTTCCTGCATCATGACATGTCCCCTTGTTCTAGAACATCTCTTTTTCTGAAAAATGCTACTCTCCTGTACCTTATTTATGCCCTTAAGATATCTGAAGGTCTATCATATTTTCTCCCCCCCCCCTTCCAGGGTATACATATTGAGGTCCTCCAGTACACATATTGAGGTCCTCCAGTCTCTCCTCATGTGACTTTTGGTGTAGATCATGCACCATTTTTGCTGCCCTTCTCTAAACTTCCTCCACCCTGTCAATGTCCTCAGGGAGATGCAGCCTCCAGAGAATAGATACAGTACTCCAGATGGGGTCTCACCAATGATTTTTACAGCGGCATCACCCCCTCCTATCTTCTATTGGTGATACCTCCCTCTATGCACCCCAGTACCCTACTAGCTATCCCCCACAGCTTTGGCACATTGTTTGGCCACCTTTAGGTCATCGAATACGATGACCTCCAGGAGCAGAAGCGGTTCAGAGAAGGCAACAAAAATGGTGCAGGGGCTGCACCAGAAGTCATATGAGGGGAGACTAGAGGATCTGCAATATGTATTCTCTAGAAGACAGCAGAGAAAGGAGGGCTAGGATAAAGACTTTCAAATACCTCAAGGGTATAAATAAAGGTACAAGAGGGTAGCATCTTTCATAAAAGATGTTCAAGAACAAGGGGCCATGATATGAGAATGGGGGAAGGGAATGTGAGAAAGTATTTTTTACATGGAAAGGGTGCTGAATTCATGGAACAGCCTCCCAGCAGAGGTTGTGGGGGCAGAAACAGTAGAGTAATTCAAAAATGCATGGGACAGACATAAAGGTACTCTAGCAACAGGAAAGAGAGAGTAAGATATGAAACAGATAGGGAAAATGGGCAGACTAGGTGGGCCACGCGGTCCTTATCTGCCATCAAATTCTATGTTTGCTGCATCAAGCACTGTTGCTGTTTGTTCTCTCTAACATTTGCTGTAACTGCACAGCATGTACCTTACTTGCTTGTTGTTCTATTGAATGTTTACTCCATCAAGCACAGCTGCTGTCTTTTGTCTGTAACACTTCTGTTTTATCTTGTTAAACTTTGCTGCTTTGTCTGTGGAACTACTTAACCACGTGCATCTGGATGCAAAAAATAGCAGCTCTGCTTCTTCTCCTGTGCCTAAGCATACAATACAGCAGCTAGCAAAAAACGCTTGGCACCAGGATGCAGCAAAAACATAAGTTTATTTAATGACAATAAAAATCATTACAGTATGACTGTACTGTGCTTAAAATCAAGGCGTCTTGGCTGGATAACACTATCCTGGTTTCACCTATAGAAGCTTTTTCAAGGGACCTTGAAAAAGCCACTATAGGTGAAACCAGGTCAGGCGCTTATCCAGCCAAGACTCTTGCACTTTAAAGCACCGCCAAGTACTGTAATGATTTTTATTGTCATTAGATAAACTTGTTATACTTTTGCTGCATCCTGGTGCTGAGCATTTTTCCTAGCTGCTTAACCTCGCGCATGCAGACACCATTAAACATTGCTTTTTCTCTCCTTTAAATATGTCTCTCTCTCACTCCCTTTCCTTCACCTAACATTATCTACCCATGTTACAAGTGAATTAACCCACTCGAGTGCATGGGTTAACCCGAGAATGAATCCACACCTCGGGTGGTTAGAAGCACTCGGCCTGCAGCCTCCAGCATTCACACACACTCCCCAAAGACGTGAACTGATTCTCAAGTAACCCATACTCTCTCAAGGGTTAATCTTTTTGTGGAAAACTACAGATGCAGTCCATGCCAGCCAGATGTAGTATAGCAGAGATAGTCCATGTGGAGCACTGGGTCATGAGGTTTTTATTAGTTTCCTTTTCTCCTTTGTCACAGGTTTTTCTCCTGCTCCCCAATTCTTGCTCCCACAGGGTGAGGGGGACAGGGATGAACAGAAGCACCTGTCATGTGGGAGGTTAAAACCTTAATTAAAAAAAAAAAAAAAAAAAAAGTGAAGCCGCACTTAAAGAACATCTGAGGCCGCCCGGTGGCACTGAGGGTTGAGGTGCTGAATGGCACACTGCGACTCACGCCAACGCACCCGGTTCGTGATAGACTCTGGTCGCTCATGGGGGGAAGAAGAGAGATTGAGTGCCTGATATATATATTTCTCTATATATATATATATATATATATATATATATATATATATATATATATATATATATATATATATATATATATATATATATATATATATATATATATATATATATATATATATATATATATATATCTCTATCTTGGGGGGTTTCAAGCTGGACCTGCTACAATACTGCCACCTCCTGGAATACCTAGTAGTGGCAGTGTGGTTGGAAGAGCTTCCGAAAACGGGAGGTGTCAGCCAAGGGCCTTGAGCGGTGGCGTGTCTCAGCATGCTGCCATCTCATTGGCCCTCCTTGAGTGCAGATGCTGGCAGGGAGGAACAGAACACCGGAAAAAAAACCTGCCCTGATCTAGGCGACGAGCCTCAGCGTCGGTTCCAGAGCAGCAACCAAGAAGCAGACTCCGCTGTGCACGCTCCCAACAATGCTCAGGGGGAGATGAGGGGGATCTCCGCTGCCCTGCCGGGAGGGTGATCCGAGGCCCTGAACATACGAGGGAAGCATTAGCACTCTAGGGGCAGACTCCTTGGGGCTGCTAATTGGGATCTACGAGGGGAGCTCTGAGAGAGGGATCAGTGGCAGCAGTAGGATAAAGATAATAGTTAAAAAAGATAGTGCCTGCATTTATCTCCCCATTTTATTTATTACTCATTTCATTTCAATTCTAGCAGAATCTCTGTCACTTGGTCTTCCTTTGCACTGGCTGCTTTTCCACAAGTGACTTAAGAAAAAATTACTCACCTTAGTAATGTTGTTTCTTCTAATGGAGTCTTACTATATTATGACAGTAGCAGTTTGATCCAGCTCTAGAACTGCCCCGGAGTGAAATGGTTAAAACCATTCCAAAATGGAACTTTGAGCACGAGCTCTAAGAAGCAGCTCTATCTGTGTAATTTCAAACCTGAACTGTCAGATCTTTACGAGCAAAAACTCACTAAGGTCTGTGTGGAAGCTGTAACCTACACTAGCCAAATGGCTACCTAAATACCAACAACCATTGCTGGTCCCAACACCCAAGACTCAAGTCAGGGGACCAGAACTACTAATACAATTCTAACAACATGAGAATAAAACAACAGTATAATAAAACACACCCCAAACCCCAAAAGGGAGAACGCTAAAGGGCACAAAATAGTGCCCACACTAGGTTGCCCGCACCCCACCCAAGTAGAAGTTCTGCGAGGGCAGGTTGGGAGGTCATAATATAGCAAGACTCCATTAGAAGAAACAACATTACTAAGGTGAGTAATTTTTTCTTCAAACATGAAGTCTTGCTATATTATGACAGTAGCAGACTACAGAGCAGTACCTCCATGGAGGAGGGGCAGAACCTACTTAGGGAATAGGCTCTGAAGAACAGCTGTGCCAAACCGAGCATCTCTCCTGGCCTGGACATCCAGGGAGTAATGCTTGGTGAAAGTGTATACCATTTTCCAAGTAGCAGCCTGGCATATCTCTAATATAGGGATGTCTCTGGCAGCAGCTAGAGACGCAGCTGTACCCCTGGTAGAGTGAGCCCTCAAGCCAGAGGGGGGATCTCTGCCCAGTTTCTGATAACAAAATTGGATACAAGAGACAATCCACCTGGCTACTGATCTCTTAGTGGCAGGTTTGCCTTTCCCAACTTCACCATAGGTAAGGAAAGTTGGAGGATTCGAACCTGTGACCTTTAGTGCGCTCTATATAGTAACTAAGACTCTCTTAACATCCAGGCTGTGCAACCTCCTCTCACCAGAAGAGGTGATCAGTGAAAAATACTGGAAGGGAGATAGATTGGTTAAGATGGAAATCTGAAACCACCTTAGGTAAAACTTCCTATTAGTCCTAAGGACTACCTTATCCCTGTGGAAAGAAATAAAGTCAGTTTCTACTGACAAGGCTTGCAACTCACTTATCGTCTAGCAAGTGATAGCCACAGAAAAACAGTTTTCCAAGTTAGATACTTAAGCTCTGCAGAAAACAGAGGTTCAAAGGGGTTGCATTAACTGGGCAATACAAACATTAAGGTCCCAGGCAGGGGGTTCCCAAAAGGGAGGATTAGTATGGAGTAATCCTTAAAAACTTGGAAAACACAGGGTGAGTGGAAAGAGGGGATGACTTTCCTGCTGAAACAAAGCAGATACAGCTGCCAAATGGACTCTCAGGGTAGCTGGTCTGAGACCCAAGGAATTAAGATGGACCATGTAATCTAATACAATGGGCAAATCAGCAGATTCTGGGGAAACATTTTTCCCAGCACACCAAATGGAAAACCTTTTCCATTTAGAACTATAAGTAGCCCTAGTGGAAGGCTTTCTGGAAGCCTTTAGGATTTCAAGAACACCCTGAGAGGTGTGTAAATCAGCAAACTGTAACTCCTCAAGAGCCAGGCCTTGAGGTTGAGGGATTTGAGGTCCGGATACCAAACCCTTCCCTGGGCACAAGTTAATAGGTTGTGATTCCTGGGGAGGCAAAGGGGAAGATGGATTGTCAGTGACAGAAGGAGTGGGTACCAGGGCTGCCTGGCCCAATCTGGGGCAATCAGAATCACCCTGCAAGGCTGAGATCTAATTTTGACTAATACTTTGACTAGGAGAGGGAAGGGAGGGAAAGCATAAAGAAACTTCCCCTCCCAATCCAGGAGAAGGGCATCCAGGGACTGAGCCCAACACTGGAGGCCTGCAACAGAACAGAGGAAGTTTGTGATTGTCTGGGGCTGCAAAAGATCTATCTGAGGGTGCCCCATCTGGCAAAGACTATCCCCAGCACTTGAGGATCCAGGGACCATTCGTGATGGCCTGGGAAATCCTGCTGAGAGCATCCGCTAGGACATTGTCCTTCCTGGAAGATGAACTGCTGAGGAAGTGTTCAGGAATAGGCCAGAGACCACAACTTCATTGCCTCGGTGCACAAGGCTGAAGACCGAGTGCCCCCCTGTTTGTTGATGTACCACATTGTTGTGGTGTTGTCTGTTCTGACTTGTATCACCTTGTTGTGGACAGATGCAGACAATGCTTGAAGAGCCAAAAAGACAGCTCTGAGTTCCAGCAAATTGATGTGGAGCAGAGATTCCCGGGGGGACCACACTCCCTGAGTGGACAGGTCGCCCATGTGGGCTCCCCAACCCAGAAGGGAAGCATCTGTAGTGAGAGTCAAATTGTGAGCAGGGGGAATGAAGGGGACCCCCAATCTTAAATTGCTCTGATCCTGCCCCCACTGGAGGGCCTGGATCAAGGTTGAGTCACTGGGACCAACTTGGAAAAGGGTCTCTTCTCTGAGACCAATAGGTTCTCAAGTGAAACTGAATGTCACTCATCTGAAATCTTGCTCCCTGCACAACAGCTGTGGATGCAGCCATGTGTCCCAGGAGCTGCAGAAAGTGTCTTGCTGGTCGAGAGACCTGCAGGGTGAAGGAGGAGGCCAGAGTCACTAAATTGGTCACCCTTTCTAAGGGAAGAAAAGCTCTGGTTAGCTTTGTGTCCAACTCTGCCCCTATAAGGTGAGTACCTGGACTGGTTCCAGAACCGACTTTGGTAGATTTAGCAGAAAGCCCAGGGAGGTGAGAAGCTGCTGGGTAACTTGCAGGTGAGATTTTACCTGTTCTGGGGACTGGCCTACAATGAGCCAATCGTCTAGATAGGGAAAAACAGCAATCCTTTGCCTCCTTAAGTGAGCCACTGCCACTGCTAGACACTTTGTGAATACCCTTGGGGCAGAGGTAAGGCCGAAGGGCATTGCTCTGAACTGGTAATGACCTGAGGGTAGTTCGAATCTGAGGTACTTTCGATGGGAGCTTCTGATTAGGACGTGGAAATAGGCATCCTTGAGGTCCAGGGAGGCTAACCAGTCCCCTGGCCTTAGGGAGGGTAAAATCATTGCCAGAGTTACCATTTTGAACTTTGGTTTCAAAAGATGCTTGTTCAGATATCTGAGGTCTAATATGGGCCGCCATTCTCCTGTCTTTTTTGGGGTAAGGAAGTATCTGGAATACAGACCCCTGCCCTGGTGCAGGGGAGGAACCCTTTCCACTGCTCTGAGAGCCAACAGGGTTGAGACCTCTGCTTCCACAGCAAAGGTCTCTGAAGCACTTGCAGGTAGAAAAAGTCTGGTTCTCAACTTGGGAAACTTTTTGAAGCTGAGAACCAGACCCTGGCTTACTACTTCCAGAACCCACTTGTCTGAGGTTAAAGAAGCCCAGTTCTGACTGAAGTAAGCCAGCCTGCCCCCTACCGGTAAAGGAGAATCGGCCCTGGGCACCCCATCAGGGTGCCTGCTTAGCAGGAGCTTTAGGCTGAGGGGTGGGAGCAGGCCTGCCCACCCCTCGTCTGCCTCTGCCTCTGAAGAAGCCCCTCTGAGCATAGGCAGAGGAGCCTGAGTCTGGTAAAAGGCCTGTGAAAGGCCTACCCCTACCCCTGGGGCTATGCCTCTGAGGAGTGGCTTGCCGGCTCCTTAGCTTAGGCACTTTTGTGAAGTAGTCCTATATTCATCCATCTTTTCATGTAATTCTCTGTCTGCTCCTCAGAGAATTTCCCACCACAGGAAAATCCATAGCCTTAGTCTGGGTATCCTGTGACAGACTAGTACACCTGAGCCAGGCCAACCTCAGCTACAGATGTGGCCATGACCCTAGAGGAAACATCATTAACATCCACAGCAGCATGAAACTGTACCTTAGAAGCCTCAATGCCATCAGCAGCCACCTGTTCTAGTTAAGCTAGCCAGCTGGCCATGGGTTGCTTGGCTAATTCCATAACAGTATCCCATCTGAATTTCTGATACCTAGCTACATGAGCCATATAATTTGCTTGCCTGAGTCCCAGAGGCTGCCATATACTGTTTTTTCACCATGGCATCAATCTTCCTGGAATCCTTGTCAGGAGGATGTGAAGCCAGGGGATATTAGCTTTATCACAGGCTGCAGCCTGAACTACTCAACATGACTGCATTGCTGAGAAAGGAATTCTGTATCAGGACCTGACAATGTGTACCTTCTGTCCATCTTTTATCTACAGGAGGCAGAATTAGGAGCTTTTAAAATTTTATTGTTTGCTTCCTAAAAACTTATGCAAAGGAATAGACAATCTCCTAGACTCTGGAATATCCATCATGTCTACAAAATCAGGCTCCTCTTGCTCATCCACAGCTTCTTCCAAGGGAAGCTGGAGGGTTCAACAACTTTTTGTAAAACATAAAATGAGATGGGGACTCAGATAGCATGGGGAGATTCTAGAGGTCTGTCTGGGGAAATGTCGGTTCAATGGGCACACCCAGACCTTCCAGCCACATTCATACTGTTCATAATCATCCTCCCCCTCCTCTGGCACATAAAATTCCTCAACATCATATTCCTGAACCACTGGAACCGGACGAACCCGACCTTTGCTAGATAGTGGCGGTTCGGACGGAACCTGAGACAGTGACTGGACAATTTGTATGGCTTTGCTATCTCTGCAGCAGTTGGAGAAGGGGTTTGGACTCCAAACCTGCTGACTTTCTTGTTTTCTTTACTGGAATTGGTTCCTCAGAACCAGCTCTTCTTTTGGCCGAGGAAGTCTCGCCCTGGTCAGAGGGCACTCCCTCCAGTTCGGTTGGCACCGAACCGGGCTGGCCATCCGGGTCAGCGGACTTTTTGGCCTCTCGTTCCCTGAGCCTGCCCAATCTCTTTTCCAGGGTGGCTGCAGGAAATTCTCCCATATCTGGCAGTCTGACTGAGGTGGTCAAACCCCAGACAATAGACACATGTGGTGTGGGTCAGCTTGGCAAAGACTTCCCACAGACATCACAGTGTTGAAACCCAGTGGGCGGTTTTTCTTTTGGGTTTCTCAGACATAATGCCAGCCCTAACCAGAAAACTTGCCCTTTAAGCGGCAGTGTAGGCAAGATACGCTTGATCGGTTCCCAAACGAGTCACGGTATTGAAAAACTGTAATAAAATCCGTTTTTTAGAACCGATAAGAACCGGGAACCGCACTCTAAAATGTTAAACTTTAAAATTAATGAGTTTTAAACCCAGCTGATCGGTTCAAAACCGAACCGATAAACTTACAAGTTCCACACAGACAAAACCTTTTAATTACTTACGATTACCACAGACAGAGCTTGAACCAAACGGTTTTGTGGTTAAAATAAAACTATTCTCGGTTGAATCGGACCGAGAAAACACTGTTTAAACGAAAAATGAACCGAGCAGTAGGAGAAATCTCCGGAGCGACTGTTCACTGAGGCGGAGTAAAGAATCTGACAGTTCAGGTTTGAAATTACACAGATAGAGCTGCTTCTTAGAGCTCGTGCTCAAAGTTCTATTTTGGAATGGTATTAACCATTTCACCTCCGGAGCAGTTCTAGAGCTGGATCAAACTGCTACTGTCATAATATAACAAGACTTCATGTTGTTTGAATAACCCTGTGCTGTGGCTTCATAATAATTTCTACAGCAACCGGTTGTGATGTCATGCAACATAATTATGATGTCACTTGTATGCAAGCAGCAAGAGCAGATGAAAAGCAAGTGACAGAGATCCTGTTTCAATGAACATTTCAAAGGTAATAAAGTAGGAAAGGACGATAAGTACCAGTATATGACATAAAGGCTGTACTATGTGAACCTACTGCATTTTAAAAAGTTGCCCTTGTGGTATCAGAGGCTCTTTATTTTAGATTTTTTTGGCTGGAAAAGACACAGCGCTGGAGTCATTTTTTAAGTTCTTGTGCAGGTGCAAGGAGGTTAAGTGACTTAAATAGGGTCACAAAGTATGCAAGTGGTAATTGTGGGACTCATACCCAGGTCTACTAGGTTTAGAGGTCCACAGCTTGGGGTTCTAACTACTACTATGTTGCTATATTTTAGCTGACAATGTATTCTGAGTCTTGAGTGCATTTGGCTTTAGTGTATAGCCCCCTTCCCAACCACGAACCATAGCGATCTTAAAAAGCACATCACATATAGCCTTTAGGGGCTGATCTAGGATTTTCTTCCTTTTGGGGGGGGAGCATGCTGGGATGTTCACAGATGCGTTCTTCCATCACCCTCTCATCGGAGAATATAGGTTACTACGGGGTTATCATACGATGCTGCATGTTTTTACAACTGATAATACACATCCTTTTTACACAAGGGTGTATTTATGAGCAGTCTTAGTGCACACTGTACACAGTTTTTAATTGGCATACACTCCAGTAACATAAGACTCATATAAAAACATGAAAACATACAATGTTGTGGTGTGGTCTCTTATGACATACACTCCACTAGCACATGACTCGTATTATATTCTGGAGACCACAACTCAAGGAGGATATTACCAGACTGGAAACAGTGCAGAGGAGGGCTACTAAAATGATTCATGGATTACACAACAAATCATATGAGGAGAGGCTGCGTGAATTAAACATGTACTCCCTGGAGCAGTGGAAGGAAAGAGGAGACATGATGAGACTTTCAGATTCCTAAAAGGTATAAGTGCAGGTCCAGGACCTGCTCCATGTCAAAAATCACTCAAGAACCAGAGGGCACAACATGAAGCTAGAGGGGTGCAGATTCAGAGGCAACACACGCAAGTTCTTCTTCACAGAGTGAGTGGTTGAACCATGGAACTACATTCCACATGAGGCAGTGGAGGCAAAAACGGTGGAAACTTTCAAGAAGGTGTGGGACAGATACACGGGCATAACACTGAAAAACTGTTAAGGGAAGAGGTAGGATTATGGGCAGACTAGATGGGCCGCATGGCCCCCTTCTGCCATCACCTTCTATGTTTCTATATAAAAACATGAAAACATACAGTGTTGAGGTGTGGTCTCTTATTATGGTTCATGTTTTTTTATTTTTTAACTGAGATTTTGGCCGTTATTGGGAAGGAAGCAAGCTGCATGTTGTAGGCAGGTTTCATCAACCCAACTGTGTTCCTGAATGAGGGATCAAAGTTAGACTTAACGATGGTGTATTGTAAGACACACTACACTACACAGACATCCAAACATCACCAGAGCCGAAGAGCTAAGTTTATATTTGTGCAAGTTGTATTTTGACTGTACCATCGTGACATTTTTCTGTTTGTCTCCGTAATCCCTTATCTGACCTCCTTAATAACAATAACAAACAACATGGGAGTTCACCACCCCGGCATGAAGCCTACAGCTAGCCAATTATTTGCATCCCTAGAGCCAGGAATTCCTCGGTCCTTTAACAGGGAACCCCTGGCCTTCAGCTGAGCATCAGTATCAAGATCCATTCTGTGCTGCTTCCCCCCTCCAAACAAGCACTGATACATGGTCCTATGGAGTGGGGAAATTTCAGTTACTGCCCTTCCAATCTGGGGCTCAGCCCCTCTCCAAACAAGCACTGACACATGGTCCTATGGAGTGGGGAAATTTCAGTTACTGCCCCTCCAATCTGGGGCTCAGCCCCTCTCCAAACAAGCACTGACACATGGTCCTATGGAGTGGGGAAATTTCAGTTACTGCCCCTCCAATCTGGGGCTCAGCCCCTCTCCAAGAGGACGGGAAATTCATCTGTTAAATCCTCTCAGGGCTTGGAGAGAATGTATTATATTAAATCAGAGCTTTCTGGGCTTGCACCTTAGACTCAGTAGGAGTGGGTATGTAAAGAAGAATGACACAGACCACCCCCCCCGGCTCAGCCCTGCACCAAGAAGGGATGTTACATTTTTGTATGCCCTTCCTGGGCTGCGTCCCACTCAGAGCATGTAACAAACAAACAAAAACTTAAGCTCCTCCTGGACTCAGTACCCCAGTGCTCAAAAGGGGGCTTATTAATTTGAAGTAGTCTTTTTGGGGCTAGCAACTTGGATCTGCTAAGAGCGAGTATAAAAAAAAAATAATAATAATATAGCCCCTCCTGAGCTCTGCCCTGCTCAAAGCGGGCATGGTATGGGCTTTTGTTCAGTATGTACAATTGAGACTGTACTTATTCTGCAAACGTGAGTCTCACTTTTTGTGATTGGCCAGACACTTGGCTCTGCCTCATGCCTCACTGCATACCCTGGTAAGTGCATGTTATTCTGTAAATCTTGTGTCACTTTTCTGTTACTGGCCTCTGCTATATGCTCACCTAGGGTACTTGAACACACTTGGCTCTGCCTCATGCCTCTGTGCATACACAGGAAAATGCACACCATGGTTCCATCACTATGTAGAAATGTGGCTGCACTTATTTTGCAAAGCTTGTCTCACTTTGTGTGATCAGCCTCTGACATATGCTGCCCTGTGTTCACTGAACACACTTGGTTCACCTCATGCCTCAATGCCAACCAAGGTACCTTTTCTCCATCACAGTGTACAACTGTGTCTGCAGTTCTTCAGAAAACCTTCTCTCACTTTCTGTAATTGGCCTCGGATATCTGCCCACCTAGGTTATATGAACTCACTTGGCTCTGCCTCATGCCTCACTGGATACACCAGTAAATGCATACCATGGCTCCATCACAGTGTACAATTGTGAATACAGTTATTCTGCAAACCTTGTGTCACTTTGTGTGATCAACATATGCTATATGCTCACCTCGGTTACATAAAGACAGTTGGTTGTACCTCATGCCTCAGTGCATACCCAGGAAAGAGCATACCATGATTCCATCATTATGTACAAATGTGAGTGCACATTCTGCTAACTTCATCTCACTTTGTGTAATCGGCTTCTGAGACACGCTACCCTGTGTTAAATGAACAAACTCGGCTCTGCCTCGTGCCTCAGTGTTTACCCAGGTAACTGCATACCATTGCTTGATCACTATGTACAACTGTGAGTGCACTTATTCCAAAAACCCTCTGTCACTTTGTGTAATCAGATGACACAGATTACAATTTTGTAGCTTAACATATGTATTTTGCACAGTAGTAATGTACTGATGAATCAGTAAAGAATGACACAAAGCGATGCAAGAGAGAAGTCTCAGTGTTTGCAGTGCTCTGTATTTGTTTACCTCACTTATCCCATGTCATATTCATTCCTTCTCTTGCTATTTCCAATCAGCGATTGTCATGTGATATAAGGAGCAGTTAAAATTGTAAAAAAAAAAAACACACACACTTGTTCATGATCCATAAGGTTGCCATGTCAAATGTATTTAATGTAGGTCAAGCCTGCCATGTACTATTAGTTGTACCCAAACTTTTCAATAAACTTCAATTAAAAAAAAAAAAAAAAGAAAGGAATTCAGACCCCTTCTGATAGCAATATGTTTGCATGGCTCCATCCATGCAGCCGTAAAAAGGAGAGAGTCCTTGGGGTTATCATAGCTGATGAGTGGCACAGCAGTGCGACAAAGTAGTGGACAGGGTTAGTGGGATGCTGGGATGTATAGGGAGGAGTATTTCTAGCAGGAGAAGTGGAGGCAGTGTTGCCATTGTATCGCTCATTGGTGAAGCCCCACTTGGAGTACTGCATCCAGTTCAGGAGGCTGCATCTTAGAAAGGAATTAGACAGGGTGGAGGCAATCTACAGAAGGGTAACTAAAATGGTGCAAAGGTTGCACAAGAAGATCTACCAAGAGAGACTAAAGATCTGGACATGTACACCCTGGATGAGAGGAGAGCCAGAAGTGACATGATGGAGACCTACAAGTGCCTCACAGGGGTGAACAGGGTGTAGGAAGAAAGTCTCTTCCAAATGAGAAAGTGCACCAGGACCAGGGGGCATGAGTGATGTGAGGAAATATTTCTTCACTGAAAGGGTAGTAGACACCTGTAACAGACTACCAGCAAAAGTGATGGAGGCAAAAATCAGTGGGGGTCTTCAAGTCCTGTTAGCCTGAATATTTTCAAGTTGCTCTATGACCACTCCGTGAAGGAATCCTGCAAATGTTTCCCACATCGCTAGCTCACCTATTTTCCAGTTTCCCTCCTGCCCATCCTGCCTCTGCCCCTGCCTCTCTCCCCCTACCAAAATACCGGCTTCTCTGCCTCTCTTTAGCCATGGCCAAGTGCCACCCCCTTCCCTGAAGTATGCCAGCTAACTATTCCAACCCTGTAATTTCTTCCTAAGCTGGTATCCATCTTTTTTGCCTTTCTCTCTTCTTTTAAGTGAATATTCCATCTGTACCCAGTTATGAGCCTATCTGTTGTAAATGCCCTCTCACTCAAATGCTGATGTACATATGTACATTTTTCTTCTTTGTATAATATTGCATTATGTTTTACCATGTTATGGTACTATGATTTTTGCATGACCAGGTCCATCTTGCAAATGAGCCCTGCTCAATGGTGCCCACCTGGATAAATATTTTGATTGATTGATTGATTGAGGTTCGCATGGGAGAGACACAGGGGTATATTAAGAAAGAGGCAGGGAGGAGGGTGAGGTGCTGGAGACCAGTTAGGGTTTGCAGAGACAGGCTAGGCAGGAAACACCTGAGCAGACTGTGGGCCAAGCAGTACTCTTCTGCTGACAAATTCCACGTTCCACCCCCTCCCAAACTTGCACAAAAAGCTGGTGCTAGGTGCCCAGCACCACTGCCAGTAACCCCCACCTACTTTAAAAACACATCCCCCACCCACTTGCTAACTCACACTGCCCACTCTGTTCCCCCAAAGCCATCCCATACAATCAAGAAAGAAAACACTCTCTAGCACCAATGTTACCCCCCATTTTCCACTGGTGTGCACCTGATCCCAAGCTACGGGTGTGGCTACGCAGGGCGACTGGGACAGGGGGTGGATGTGTCAATACATAGTACAGTTTTTAACAAAAAAAAAAAAAAAGGGAAAAGGAAAATTCAAAAAAAAAAAAAAGACCTGATTGGGACTGTTTCTTTAAAAAAATAAGTTACTGTTATTTTGACTTATGCTTACAACTTTTGTTTGAGATGGACTTCACTATGCTAAGAAGACAGGATAAGTGCTTAAAACACATGATAACAATTGTAATAAAAAAAATAGTTTTATTTATTTAACTTTTGTTAACCGAGGAAGTGCAATGAGCCAAGACCCATTTTCATGCACAACACAGGACTGCACACAGGACAAAACAAATACAGACATTACTAACAACAAAAGCACATAAAATACAAAAACATTTACAGTACAATTAACATCAAAATCATAAAAAAATTTCACATTTCAATGGACTAAAAAAATATTTCTTCACATGCAATTTCAAAGCTTCATGTCCAAGTACTCCCTGTAAAAACCCAGGTAAACTTTTTTGCTGCACTGTGAAAGCACACTCAACCATTTTTGTATTGGTGCTAGGGATAACAATTTTATCAATTCCATTAGTGCACAATAAACTTTCATCCCTTTTAATTTGATACAATATAAAAAGAGGGGAACCAAAGTGTGCAGAAGTCGCTGGTTCACACATCTCCTTGTGCTGTTATATCACTGATGCACTCCAGCTTTCATTTCATGCCTAATGATGTTACAGTATCCACAAGGTGTGTGAAATAAAGAATAAAAGTATGGGTCTGGGTGTGTAACGAATTTACACACCGAGTCTGATGCTACATAAACCCGAGGCGAAGCTAGAGGGTTTATGTAACATCAAACCCGAGGGTGTGTGTAATCGAAGCTACACACCAGACCCATATTTTATTATATATATTATTGGTTTCTCTTTTCTCCCTCAGCAATTATATAATATAAATAAGGCTGCTGTGCCGCTGCAGTCCAATCACATCATGGCGTGCAGTCAACTTTCACTTTATTTTAAACATTTTTCCAAATATTGTGAGGGTAGTTGAGCCAGTAAAATAAGGAACATCAAAGTTTATTTGAAATTTTACTTACTGCCGAGTGTCTGTGGCAGTTTCTTTCCATGTTGGGTCTGCGGTTGGGAAGGAGACGGCAATCGAGAATTGAGGAGCGTGAGGAGGCACATGTACAGAGTGGGGGAAACGGTGCGTGTGTTTACTGTTATAAATGTTCCTTTATAACGGCAAATTACACCACGGTTTCCCTATGGGAAAGAGAGGAAGCCATTAATTATCTAGCTTGTTCTTCACATGTTGGTGTTATCTCTCTCTCACACACACACTTTCATATGCTAATCTACAGCATTCCATATTTTACAGTAAATGTGTACTGTTGTACACAGTGTCATACAAGCCACTGACTGACAAATCAGATTTCTACAACTAAAGCATTATATAAAAAACTTATAATCAGCCGATGGTAGCTGCGTGCATGCTGCCCAGAGAGCAATCGAATACTCCAGGAATGTCCTGATGAATCAACACATAAAGTGACTGACTATAGAAAGGCACTGTTTTCTCACAAAAAGGATGCTGCTGTTGTATAGGCATCTGCAACAATAACAATGCATTAGTGTTCTCTGAGGGTAAATAAACTGCCTGCCCTGGGGGAGGAGATTTGAGACATCTTAGAAATGGTGTTTACACTATATACTGCATGCAGGCAACACAATCTAATTGTCTTATATTTTCAGTGCTCCCAGACTGATTTGGCATTTTCCCTGTAACTCCAGGGCAACAGTCCTATTATTTCCTTTGTGAATGCTGTTGCTCTGTTTTGCTAACAGCAGCAAGTTCTCAAAATAGTAAAACAACAATGAAAGAGTTCTGCTTAATTAAATGCCACAGCTAGGATCCAAGATCGTAAAAAATAATTTAATTTGATATTGTTTTTCATAACCCATTTTATTTCATTCACTTTACAAAAGTACTAAAAGAACAAAATAAAAGCTGAAAATTGAAAATTATAAAAAAAAAGCAAATATAATAGTAACAAAATACACATTAACTATAGCCAATCTGAATGGTGGCAAAGCGTATTCAACAGGCCCCATAGTACACTACGTAAGCAATAAGACACGATGAGGTGTACATTACTTCTAATGCATGGCTAGGGGGCGTAGTGAGGCACAAGGCTGCAGACAGAGTGTGTCCAGTCCCCTAACCATGCATTAGAACTATCTACGGCACACCTCACAGTGTCTTATTGGCTTACAAAATGAGCTTTTCTATATTTCATGGATGTAGAGATAAATTTTTGTTTAAAGAAAAAAATTTAAATCTGTACTATGTTTTAATGCAAAATAGTTCCTCCACCTGCAAGATGTATATTTTTTGCCCCCTTGGACTTTTGTTCCATTTCGGCTATCGTACTTGAAGGTGGTTGCTATGGTTAGCAGGAACCCCTCGCAGCGTCGGGTCCTGCCCAGATACACATACACACACATACATACACATATCATCATCTGGAAATACACAGCAGGATGTGTGTGTATTGTTTCATTTGATTTTATTAATGTTTTTTTACTTGCTCAGTTGTATGACAAGGTCTGATAAGGAGCTAGTTATCATGCATGCGCGTTCGGATGAAGGAGAAGACACGAGCGCAGCGCTGAAGCGATGGCTGGTAAGCTATTTGAAAAGTAAAGTAAACAGAACAAAAAGCTAAAGCAGCTTTTTATTGCTGCGGCATCTTGTGTCCTTACAGTATGTGTAGTGGCTGGGGAGAAGGAGTGAGCGGAAGAATGGTCTTGGTGTGGAGGGACTGTGAGTGGCCAAGCCTGGTGTGAGCGATCAGTCTGTCAAAAAATAGAAAGAAAAAAAAAAGGGGGGGGGGGAAGAGTGTTGAAAGAAAAAAATGCATTTCCCTAGAAGATAACGGAGAGCTGTGTTATTTAAATGTTTGCGTTGTTAAGTGAAATGGTACATTTCAGTATTTGAGTTTACCACAATTGTTCTTGGTAAGGAGGAGGAAAAAAATGGCGACTTTTTTTTTTTTTTTTTTTTTTTTTAATTCTACTGGCTCACTGATTTCTATCCTCACCTGCATCCACCTGACCAGGTCTAGTTTTAGCTGTGCATTAGACAGTTCTAATGTACGGCTAACAACCTATCGAATTACTTGAAATCCTTTGCCCATTTTATAAACAGGGTGATCACGCTAAATACATCACCGTGCCAATGCTCTTGCATACAGGGCACAGTGGTATATTTAGAGGAATCTGGAAGTGCTAAAAGGCTGTAGAGGCAGTGATATTTACCACTACTGATGACATCCAAACCCCAGTATTACTAAATACCTGATCCCCACTGTGGAAAAATTGTAATCCTTGGTAATCTAGTGGTAACCCCCTCCCAACCCAATCCCTGTTGTGCAATGACTTAACTCCCTAGTAGTCCAGTGATGCCCCCCCCCGGACCTGATCCCTGTTGTGTAATGATATAAACCCTTTGTAATCCTGTGGTACCCCCTTCTGCTCCGATCACCACTGTAAAGCAAGCCAACCCATGGCCAAGTTAATTCATTATACACTTGAGATTGGGGCAGGAGGGAAATACTACTAGACTACAATGGATTGATTGATTGATTTCATACGTTTCACCAATAAAAGACATACTGAGCTTGTAACAGCTCATTTGCAGATGTGTCCTTGGGACATGGGGAGAGTATGTAGTACATGATGTGCAAGTGAAAATACTTAAGGTGGTGTAATAATAAAGAAAATATAAATAAATAAAATTACAACAAAATACACGCAATAAAATAAAAGCAAAAATAAAAGTGTGCAGGCACAATTTACAGACAGAAAATTCAGGGCTAAACAAAAATGAAGATTAAATATAATAAAAATTAAGATACAAGGGCTATACAATACAGGGTGCAATGCCAGTCAGCAGCAGATCACCACCACCCAGACTGCTAAGGTGCAAACTAACAATGCGAGGGCAGGAGGCTGGCTCAGGAGCAGAATATCACAAGGTAAGATTAACTGATAGGTGCAGTAACCTAGGAGGGTAATAGTTGTTCACAGCTTGGGGGAGAACAAGGGGGATATTAACAAACAAGGGAGATGGGAATACAAGAGTCAGGGCCAGGCATCAGGAACACTTGCAGGTGGGGGTAGCAAATTCACGAGGAAGGGATTTGAGGAAAGAGGACAAGGCTGAGCAGACAGACAGACATGGGGAGAGAAGACCAGTGCTTAGGAAAACAATAACAGAAAGCAGCTCGACCCATGGAAGTTTTCCTGGAGGGAAAGTGAGGGGGAATGGGAAGCAGTGTTTTGGAGGAAGGGGATGTAGAAAGGAGGGCAAAAAGGTGTTTTTTGGGGGGAACCAAACCAGCATTTGAATATCAAGGTGGCACAATGTACGAGGCGTCTGGTATTTACAAAACGGAGGAAGAGGGAGGAGTAGAGGAAGCAGTGGTGTATACTAGGGAGGCAGCCCAAAGCAAACTGGCAGAAAGGGTAGAAGAGGCGCTCCAGTCTGGCAAGGGTGGACGTAGAAGCAGCACTGTAGACAATGTCACCACTGTTGAAGATAAGGAAGGATCATCTGCTTGACTAGCTCCCTGCTGGCAGGGAGAGGGATACTGGCTTTGTTTCTATACAGTGCTTCCGGTTTGGAGTGAAGCTTGTGGCGGATGGCATCAATGTGCACAGAGAGTCGAGGTGCTGGTCCAGCCAGACCCCAAGGTACTTAAAGAAGGGGACTTCCGCAAGTGCAACACTATAAAGGGTGTGGAAGGAGGGGACAAGAGAGAGTCTGGCAAGCCTCTGCCAGGAGCCAAAGGTCATGGAGACAATTTTCTTGGCACGGAGGGAAAGAAGACATGAGCGGAAGTCAAAATTCTGCTGCAGATGGACAGCAAGGTCAGCAGCATAGGACCCATAAGCAAACAGCACTGTGTCAGCTGTGTACATGTGGACGGATGCAGAGGAACAAGCAGAGGGGTGGTCAAGGAACACCACTCAGCTGAGGAGACCTGGGCTGATCTCCATTCCAGAAGCATCACCATTCCAGAGAAAGGCCAGAAACCTTTAGCTCCTGCCTCCCAGCCACTGAGATGGCAATCTGCCTGAAGCTACAAGCAGTGCCCAAGATACTCTGCAGCAATAAGGGAGTCGATAAAATCTCACCTGTTGTCCTTCCATCGTGGGCAGGCTTCCACCAGATTGTTTTTTCTGGTATGATTTTATATCTTTTAGACACACAGTCTTACCTTCGAGGCTAGTGGACTGGGGTGAGGGATGGATGCCCTATTTCCTAGTTTACTGCTGTGACAGGTGAAGACCAGGATCTGTCCAGCCTGGGTTCCCCCTTTCAGATTCCCCGGATCAGTGGCTCCTCCCTTCTACCTGCTGTAATGGCTTATTGTAAACTATACTACTACATCAAGTTGTCACTGTCGTCTGCCTACAGAAGGGACTCTTCTACCAAGTGGGCCTCTCTTGCCAAAGCACTGTAACCTGAGGATTCACTGCCCTACCCAGCTACATACGGGCCAAGGTAAATCCTCTATAACCATGAGGGAGGTCTTGGTCTTGCTGGTTTGCTCTCTGATCACCGCTTTCACAGTACTTGTTCGTAAGGGCTCTCCCATTCCCCAGTTGTCTGCTCCCTTCCTTGTTGCAGTCCACTATAACACGTGCCCCAGTTTGCTGTACCTACTATTACTAAAGCCATGAAGCCGTAGCGCAGTGGCTATTCCTCATTAACAATTCGGACTGCGTCTTTTTTTAGAATAATTGTGCCTTTGCCCTGCTGAAAGACAGCACTTGAGTGATTTGTTGCAATTACTATTATTACATCCATAGAGAGATGCTCTGCAGTTTCCATTCCTCATTAACAATCTGGATCATGCCAGCCCAGTGGTAAAGAGGTCCAAGGTGCCTTGGGGGCCTTACCTTTTCCCACACCGGTAACCTGGGTTCAGGGGGTTGGCCAGGGACAGGAGGATTGAGCATCAGGAGGATTGCTCTCCTCCTCTGGGGAGAGAGGGCTGCTGTTCCTAGTGCTTGTCTGACCTCTAGTGGAGGCTGCGGTGGCAGGCAGCTCGGGAGCTCCTAAACTCCCTCCACCTTAAGGCAATACCCCTCATGTTTTTGCTCTCACTGAGCCTGAACAGACTCTCGTTGTCCACACTGTTTATACCTTTCAAATACTTTAAGGTCTCAATTATGTCCCCCTCTACCTCCTCTCCTCCATGGAGTACATGTTCAATGCCTCGAGCATTTCCTAGCATGTCCGGCCTTGTCAGGAAGTTTGTTCCCCCTAGCCACCACCCTCTCTGAGAAGTAATACTTGCTAATGTCTTTTTTATGCCTACCCCCCAATAACGCACGCTCCCCAGTGGATGCTCTGTTTCTTAGTTTTGTAAACCACTTGCTGTGTCAGCTCAGTTTTTTGTTATTATTTCTGGGTGCCTCCCACCACCAGCACCATCTGCCCGGTCACGAACCCTCAGCTGCGACTTCCCATATTAGCCGCCCTCCTGTTAACCCCTGGCTTATCCCCCAGGGTGAGGTCATGGCACCCAACTCCCTCTGAAGGGTGCCGCGATCAACAGGATAAGGCGGGAGTCAGCCTGGGAGCAGAGTGCAGCGGGGGAGGGCGTCATCAAGGCGGTGGGTGGCAGGCTTTTCTCCCCTGTAAGTGGGGGCGGGAATGTGCAATGATGCCTGCATCCATCCCACCCCACAGATTCTTGTTGGTGCCAGTCACTTGTGGTGCCCCCGGCCTCCACCAGGGGATCCTCAAGCACCGGTCACACACCGCACCCTCCCCCTGGAGAAGGACAGCAGTCAATGGAACGCTCTATCCTTTCTCCCCTGGCTGGCCCTCCAACGACCGAGGTCCGTTCCCGAACCCGGGTCGCCAACATCACAAGCGGAAATCCAACTGCTGTGCCAACGGGCCAGCTCAATTGAACATCTCCACCATGTTCACTCTCTCCCTTCTATCTTCCAGTGAATAAATGTAGTGACTTTTCAGTCTCTCATCGTACGCCATCATCTTCATGACTCTCTGCTGCACTGTCTCAAATCTATCCCTGTCCTTCCTTTGATGCAGGCCCATGAACTACACACAGTATTCCAGATGATTTCTCACCTGTGAACTATCTTAGGACCAGTCCTCTTCAATGTCTTTATAAGCAACATTGCAGAGGGACTGGAAGGAAAAGTATGTCTCTTTGCAGATGACACAAAGATCTGCAACAGAGTTGATGCACAAGGTGGGGTGGAAAGGATGAGAAGGGACTTGGCAAGTTTAGAGGAATGGTCAAATGTATGGCAGCTTAGATTCAATGCTAAGCAGTGCAAGGTAATGCACCTGGGAAACAAAAACCCAGGGGAAGAGTACACAATGGGGGGTGAGATACTAACAACAACAAAAATGGAAAGGGACCTGGGGGTAGTCATATCAGATGACCTAAAGGTGGGCAAGCAATGTGAGAGGGCAGAAAGGAGGGCTGGGGGGATACTGGGATGCATAGGGAGAGGCATCACCAGTAGAAAACAGGAAGTTATTATCCCTCTGTACAGATAGCTGGTCAGACCCCATCTGGAGTACTGCGTGCAGTTCAGGAGACCCAATCTCCGCAAAGACATAGACAGGATGGAGGCTGTCCAGAGGAGGGCAACTAAAATGGTGCAGGGTCTGCACGGAAGACATATGAAGAGACTTAAGGAGCTGAATATATATAGCCTCGAGGAAAGGAGGGAGAGGGGACATGATAGAAACTTTCAAGTACCTCAAGGAATCAACAAAGTCCAAGAGGTAGCATCTTTCAAAAAAGTGTGCAAAACAAGGAGGCACAATTTGAAGATAGAAGGGGCAGCTCAGAGGTAATTTAAGGAAGTATTTTTTCACAGAGAGGGTTGTGGATGCATGGAATGGCCTTCCGGGAGGTTGTGGAGTCAAAACAGTGGTGGAATTCAAGCATGGGACAGTCATAAGGCAATTCTAGGGGGTTGGGGTAGGAAAAAGTAGGCTGCTGGTTAACTAGGATCTGCAGCTTATCCATTAGGTAGGGAAATGGGCAGACTGGGTGGGCCAAGCGGTCCTTATCTGCCGTCAAAATCTGTGTTTCTATGTTTCTATTACCATCTCCTCTGTGCTCTCTACCGGCATCCCATCAATATAGTACACTGTTCCAGGATTTTTCACTCCTGTGTGCACCCCCCTTGCACTTTTTAGCAATGAATCTGAGCTGCCAAATACTGGACCACTTCTCCAGTCTTCTCACAAACTGTCTCACAGAGTTTAGCCTGTCCTCAGTATCAATTCTCCAGAGGAGCCTGGTATCATTTGCGAACAGGCTCACCTTGCCCTGGATACCCTCTCCTATGTGTCACAGAGTCAAAGGCTTTGCCAAAATCCAGGTATAGTGCATTCGCTCTCTGGTTCCTGTCTAGTACTTGTGTCACTACACAAAAAAGTAGATTATTTATTTATTGTTACATCGGGTAGGTATATTGATCCCAGGGACTGTTTTCAGGTACAACCCGAAAACCTGAGGTACCATCTTTTCTAAAGCCTGCTGCAGAACTGGCACTGGACACAGTCACTGTGATAGTTGCTGGCAACAGGCACCCGTTGTTTTTTTAGTGGTTTGTCAGTCTTTTTCAATGTGCCTACATCACTGTGATGGCCATTCTCGTCTGGTGGAGTGGCCCCAGTTCAACAACTGGTCTCTGTGTCCCGTGCCAGTTCTGCGGCAGTCATTGGAGGGGGGAGCAAAGGTCCTACTGATCTCACCTCACAATTCCTGTGAAAGTGTCCACTGTGAGTTTAAAGAAAAGATGGCACAGACTACTGCAGATGCCAGTCTTTCATCAGTGCTTTGGCACCCTTTTTCAAAGAGCCCACGTCACTGTGATGGCTGCTCTTGATTGGTGGAGCAGACCAGGTTCAAAAGTTGGTCTCCGTAAGTCTGACACAACTGGCCATTGATGAATCCATGCTGGATCCCATCTACTGAGCCCTTTTCCTCCAGGAATGCGACTGCCACCTCCTTAATATTTGTCTCCAAAGGTTGTCACCAACTTTGATGTCTAGTTTCCAAAAAATGTTTTCAGTCGACCCCTTTGTGTAAAGAAACCACATTTACCATCTCATCCAGTCCTCAAGCACTACATCGGTTGCTGTTGATCCTCTAAATAGGACCACCAGCAACTCTACTAGCACCTGACTCTCCAAGACCAAAGGAGGGATTGTAAGGTTAAAAGGGGAAAAGGGGTTGGGACTGTGCGGGGGAGAGGGGACCAGGAAAAGGCAGACATCCTGAACCCACACTTCTCTTCAGTATTCACAGAGGAGGAAGAAGAAGAGGGACCATGCAAAAGCAACAGCAGCTTTGGAGGTAGAAAGGTGGATACTAGTCCCTTTTCAAAAGGAGAGAGTCCTGAAGGGACTTGCTAATCTGAAAGTGGACAAAGCAATGGAGCCAGACAGTGTGCAACCAAGGGTATCGAATGAGCTTAAGGAGGTACTGGCTGCACCTCGGAGAGTCCCATTTAACAGCTCACTGGAAACAGGAGTAGGGCAGATGTAGCCCCTCTTCACAGAAATGGTGGCAGGGAGAAGACCGGCAATTATACACCACTCAGCCTGTCATCAATGGTGGTGAAGTTAATGGAAACACTGCTGAAAGGAAGGATTGTGAAATATCTTGAATCCAACAGGTTACAAGACCCAAGGCAGCATGGATTTACGAAGGGGAAAGGGGTCATATCAGGTCATGTCAAACAAATATTGATAGATTTATTTGACTGGGTGACCAAGTGATTAGATCAGGATAGAGTGGTGGACGTGACCTACGTAGTTTTCAGTAAGGCTTTCAACACCGTTCCACACAGGAGACTAGTAAGCAAGCTGCGTAGCTTTAGTGTGGGTCCGAAGGTGGCAAACTGGGTGAAAAATTGGTTAGGGAATAGGAGACAGTGGGTGGTGGTAAATAGAGTTCTCTCTGAGGAAGGAAGGGTGACCAGTAGGGTTCCTCAGGGATCAGTGCTGGGACCAGTCATCTTTAATGTTTATAAGTGACAGTGCAGAAGAGCTGGAAAGGAAAGTATGCTTCTTTGTGGATGACTCCAAACTCTGCAACAGAGTGGACACTCGGTGGGTGGAAAGGATAAGCAGAGATCTGAGAAAACTCAAGGAGTGGTCAAGGATATGGCAGCTGGGGTTCAATGTGGGAAAGTGCAAATTAATGCAGTTACGGCATAGAAACCTGGGGGTGGAGTACAAAATGAGTGGAGTGGTACTGACAACCACCAAGCAGGAAAGAGACCTGGGGCTAATCATACTGAATAACCTAAAGGTGGCTAGGCAGTGCAATAAGGCAGTTGGGAGGGCTAGTGGGATGCTGGGATGCACAGGGAGGGGTATCACTAGCAGAAAGAGGGAGGTGGTGTGGCCCCTGTATACATCGCTAGTAAGATCCCACCTTGAGTGCTATGTCCAGTTCAGGAGACCACATCTCCAGAAGGACATAGACAAAGTGGAGATGATCCAGAAGAGGGCAACTAAAATGGTGCAGGGTCTGCATCATAAGCCCCAAGACGAGACATTAAAAGGACCTTGTCATAGAGGAATAGGTCAGGAAGCATAGGAAGACCAAGAGAAGTTATAAAACTTGCAAGTGGCATTTTATCAGTAACAATAAAATATCAAAATAAAATTTGTGCACGATAGCTCTTCATATAGGCAGTACAAACAAACAAAAGTCCTTCATCTGAGAGTCGCCCTCTAAAAAAAATTGCTCTTTTTATAAGATGTATTTTCCAGGCATTTTAAACTCTGCATCCTGTTGGTGTAAATTAGTCTCCCGTTTCTCACAAAATGACTCAGAACTTTGTCAGTTTCTTTCCTGTGACCAGCCTGCAGAATACATCCAGTCTCAACAGGTGCAACAACACTGAACATTCTGTCCCAGAACAGATATCCTGCTGATAATTTGGTAAACAAGCCTGTGGAGGTCAAAGAGTATCTCAAGGTCAATCCCATTTTCCATCTTGTTATGTTTTCTAATAAACCTAAACAGCTTTCTGCAACCTTTAACTTTATTTTTATGATTTTCCCCATGTACAAACCATTGGGCATACATATAGTGGACAGTGCGATAGTGTGAAACGTTTAGGACTAGGCCCTTAAAGAAAAAAATGCATTCCCTATACAGATACTACATGAGGGGAAACCTCTATAATTATACACTACCAAAAAGAATACAAAATATGCTCCAAGAGCAGCACAGCGAAGTCTAAATAACAATATTATCCAGCAACAGTCCAGGAAAATTCACATCCCAAAATGGAACTTAAGGCACCATGCCTAGTACCTAAAGTTTAAAGATTTGCAGTGCAAACATATAAGCAGTATGCATAAGCTTAAGGTGTAAAGAAACAAATCCTCCCTCCACCATCCATGATCCCATCTCAGAACATACTTTAAACCATCAAACTAGATCTCTACAAACAGTATCTCTGTCAGTAATCTCCAACAATGAAAAAAAAGGAATTGCATTCAGCAATTTAGGCAAAGGGCCACCTCGTAGGAAACGATGTCAAACTTTAGTAGTTAATATAAGCAGGTCTACAGAGTAATCTTTAAGAACTAAGAGAAAAACACGCAATTAGAGACCTTGCTCAAGTGTCCCCAACAATCTCGGATATATCTGCAGCCTCAGACAGAGACCAAGATGTGGTTGTTAGTCGGGTTGTCCATTTACTGGCCTCCACAGAATCCGAGAATAGGTACACCTGTCGCTTCAAAGATGATTAAAAGACGAGCCAGGTAGATCATCGAATGCAGAACCCCATTCTCTAGTAACGATCGTTGGACCCCATCAAATTTCTTTCGGCACTGCCTTGTAGCATAGCTGATGTCAGAGAAAAAGATGATTTGTTGATTCTCCATCATAATAGGGCCTGTTCAGCATGCCAGTTGTAGTATATGGTCACTAACACCAATTCCTGTCGTCACCACCAGGCAGGTCCGAAATTATTCAGAGTTCTGCAGCCGACCACAAGGTGTGGTATGGTAAATTTTTTTGTATGCCAGTAATTGTATCTCCTCCTGCCAGCACCAGCTTCTTTGTCATCCAGTCTTTAGTAAACATAATGGGGTTCTCTCTCTCACACCCCTCCGGTAATCCTAGCAACTGAGTGTTAGTAGAGCAAGCCTGGTTCTCAAGTGTTTCCAGTCGGGCTTGCAAGTGATGCGTCTCCCTTGCCATAAGCATTGCGTCACCTACTGCAGAATCAGCTTGCTTGCCAACCTCCTTTATTTTACTCTTCAAGCCATCCACCCGCATTTTCAAGAATCAGAACTCCGCCATTAAAGCCGTCTACCTTCTGGGAGAGGTCAGTGACTGAATTAATTAATTTCTGGAGCTTCAGAACTAGTGTAGTTAATGTTTCGTCTGAACTTTGTTCAGCCGCGGCTTGGGCCTCTGCACCAGGCCACAAGGTTTGAGCTCTGCCAGATCCTTTCCATTTTTCAGTACCACCAGCTGCTCTGTCTCGTTTGGTATTACCCATCCTGACCAAGTAGATGACCCTCTATCCACTGCTTCACTCAGTTTGATGATCAAAGCCGTCCAAAATATGAATTTTAAAGGATGATAGGAGCAAAGATCAAGGAGCTGTCAAAGCCGCTTCTGCCCAGCTTGAGCTCCACAGCACCCCCCCAGCTTTCTGCAATCATTTTAACAATTTGCCAACCAAGAGATCCCAGTTTCACATAAAGATTCACATACAGTTTGTTTTTCTAAACCCATAGAGATGTAAGGGAAGCAAGAAAGAATGTAAACAGCAAATGAAGGAAGGCAGATAACAGCGGGAAATTGTGGGACCATCGGAGTAGCCAATTCTTAGGTGCCAAAGGAAAACTCTGAGCAATCATCAGGCAAAAGACAGAATAGGAGAGGACAAAATAGATTGTTGCTTTTAACTCTCTAGGCACAACAAATGGGACAGAGTCTTACCCAATCCCGTCACAGACCTCAAGATGTACACCCTAGAGCAGAGGTGGGGAGGGGGTATGATACAGACCTTTAATTATCTCACAGGGGTATATAAGGTACAGGAGGGAAGTATTTTTGGGAAAAAAAGGAGCTCAAGAACAAGGAGATATGCTATCATGTTGGGGGGGGTAGATTCAGAAGAGATGTGAGGAAGCACTTCTTCACAGAAAGAGTGGTGGATTCCTGGAACAGCATGCCACTGGAGGTGGCAGAGGTGAAGAACGTGGTGGGGTTCAAGAATGCATGGGACAGGTATTACAGCATCTTAATGGAAAGGAAGTGTGGAGGGAGAAAGAGCCGGAGGCTGATTAGGTTCTTCAGTGATACTGTAGGTGGGGAAAAATGGGCCGACTGGGTGGGCTAAGCGGTCCTTATCTGCCATGAAATTCTATGTGTCTATGTTTCCTTCAGTACCCTTGGGGCGACTCCTGTCTGGCCCTGGTGATTTATTCATTTTGTGTTACAATAACTGGTGACCCCCTTTACCACACTGATTATCAGTGTGTTCAAACACTGCAATGACTGCATATGATGTCATACCCAGTTATTACAGCGTTTGGAGCGCAAATGCTTCACTTTCCCTACTGGGAAACTTGACTTTTTTTTTGCTCTGTCCTTTCACCAGTTATTATAAAAAAAGTAATACAAAACAGACTGTGTGCCTATATATTACATTACACATTACATATCTACACATGCACACATTCATTGTGTGATGATCACATAAACCTCTCCAGCTTCACTCTCAAGGTTTATGGGACATCCCACACATCGGGTGTGTAAAAAAAAAAAAAAAAAAAAAAACTTCATAGCACACAGTTTATTCTCCATATAACAACTGGGGAGCATTTTTTCCCATAGGGAAACCTGGTTATAATTCACCACTATAACCAGCTGGTTAGAACGTCGAATGTACACCGGGTTTCCATTGCTCCATAGATGTATACACTGCCTGCCCGCTTCAGCCTGACAGTGGTTACAGGCGCAGAGGTAAATACATATTTATATAATTGCTGTGGCAAAAAAATGTTTCACAGCAATTACAGAGAATGAGACGTAGCGTAGTGTGTAAAACTCGAATTTTATACACACTCTTGGTGTTGAATGCTTATATAAACCCGTCCAGCTTTGCTCTCGAGGTTTATGTAGCATCCAACAGTTTGGATATGTGTAAAATTCTCATTACTCACACTACCCCATGTACCTCAGAGATGTATGCTGTAACCACAATATTGTAACTATATGTTGTACTGTGTTTGTCCTCTTTGTGACGAGGTACCTTTGGAAATGAGCCTCTGGCTCAAAGGTTGTAAACCGATGTATAAATAAATAAATAAATAAATATTATTCTCTATTTAATTATTCAGTTCCATTATTACTTGTTGCCTTGTAATCCCCCCCCCCGCCAACCACCAATCTCAACTATGTCCCCTGCATCACCCTTTAAATTTTCTCCTGCTCTCAGGAAATGGGCCTGCCTCCTCGATTATGAATATCGAACATAAGTATTAATTTAGTATACTTGCTCTCTTACTGCCATCCCCTGTATATACCCCATCTTTCCTTATCCTTTCTATGTTTTCCCAGATCTTCTCCTTCTCACTTACTGTAAGTATCCAACAGTGCTCCCATATTGATTTGGCATTTTCCCTGTAACTCCAGGGTGATATTCCTGTGTTTTCCTGTAGATTACATTATTTGCACGTCTATGGGAAGAGTTTTCCTGTAGATGCCTCCAAATCCCTGTAGATATGGGAGCCCTGATCTAAAGACGAATTTGAGATTCTCCTTGACCCTCTCCACTAGACTCAATTCTGCCTTTGCCTCCCTGATGAATTTTAAACTTACACCAAATACCTCCCTCTATTTAAGTACATACTAAACAGTCCCTGACACTGTTGGGAAAACTTTGAGAAATACATATTATTTGGACACAATTCAGCTCAAGTTTCATGTATTGTTCTGTAAGTGTTGCTCCTCATTTCTTTATTACTAAGGATATTTGCACGACAACAGAATCTCTGCCCTGTTGACTTCATCTATTCCAGCTGCTTGTCTACACCGGACATCACAGTGTGTTGGTGCAGCAATGACTATGATATCATTAACAGAGAATTATGACATCAGGTGTAGACAAACAGCCAGAGCAGATGAGGTCTTTGGGATGATGTTCCAGTTTTTATGCAAATGTCACTGGTAATTAATAATCAAGGTACCAATGGTACACGAGGTGTCAAGTTGTCCCATGCCAAAGAAGTATCCCATAGGAAATGAGATGTGGCATCCAAACTAGGCTATCCTGTGTAAACAAACTGCTTGTAAATCACTTTAAAATACAGTTTATATACTTGTAAACGCTATACTATCCTGTACTATTTACAAAATATTATATATTTTGTTATATGCACAGTCAATGTCAAAACAGTATTCGGCGTCAAAACTTTTCATTTTAGTTTTTTTTTGTTTTTTTTTTTATCAAAAATATATTTCTGACATCCTTACTTTCATTCTCAGTACATTCTTAATTTTCGCAGATATTTTAAGTCTTTTTTTTTTTTTTTTTTAAACTCTATTTATTCTCCTCCTAACGGCAGGTGCATACCTACCCCTTATTCTGCCTTGTGTGCAGGCACTCAACTTACCCCACCAGCCAACCTCCGCCATGAATGCAGAGTTGGGGAGGACCGTGGCTTACCCCCCCCACGGAGGACCCCCCCCCCGGCAGGAGGTGAACCGGGGGAGAGACCGCATCACCCTTGGACCCCCACCCCGACTTATTCCAGGCTTTGTCTGGCTGGGGAGAGGTCGACCTTCATAAGCATCATTGTGCCCATTTTTATGTTTTTTTCTATCTTTAGAGTACGGCAAGCTGCTGCCTGACCCATGTTATGAGAGCCCCTAACTGACGCTCCTCCAGTCTCCACTGGGGTCACTAGAGTGGCGGGCAAACATCCTCACCCTCCCCCAGGAGAGGAGAGCAGTCCTCCTGATGCTCAATCCTCTCCTCCCCTGCCGACCCCCGAGTCCATTCTGGAACCTAGGTCGATGGTGTGGAGCAAGGTGTGACATCCAGCACCTCAACCCTCAGCACCACCAGGCTGGCCCAAGTTTCTTTTTATAGCTAATTTTGTATTTAATGACTCATACCATTAAAGATGGCCACCACTCACTCCATGCTGCTACGGATCACCACTATAGTGAAATTCTGACAGAAGAAAATTGAGGGGCTCTTGTCTGGATTTGAACTCGACACAGTTTCTTGTTTATTAGGCTGTAGACTGTTCCACTATGCCACCAAACTGGCACAGCAGTAAAGCTCAGCTGTAGGAGTTAAAGCCCTTTTCTTTTTTTCAAATTGTTTAACCAGGAATGGCACACTAAGCTGAAAGCTTGTTTACAAGTGTGACCTGGGAGCACGGGGAAGTTAAATGACTAGCTCTGGGTCACACAGTATGCAAGTGGGGGCTGTGGGATTCAAACCCAAGTCTCCAGATTTGCAGCTCAGAACCTTAAACCACTGCGTTATACTGCCTCCCTGAGAGGCAGCCCTATCCATAATGTCTGCCTCCAAGTCAGTGCTACCATGGAGACAGGGCTGCCCCAGAGGTAACTTTCATTGAAAGAATCTGTCCCTTGCCCAGGAACAAGCATTTTATTAATTCTGAAATGTTGCTAACAATGTTGCTTAGCGAGCAGTGGAGCAAAGCAGAACTAGAAATGCTAGGCAGCAGTGTAGGTAACGTCTGAGTGACTGCAAGGTTTATTCCAGGCTGTTCTATGGAATTTTCTACTTATACCATGGGCTGCAACACAAATTAGCATAGCAGGGGACCCAACAATGATTGATAAGTAAAAGGAAAACAACGTGTTATTTACCTATCAGTTATATAGCAGGGGCTGAATAACAGTTTTTATTATGCTCGATCATTCATCCCTTTCAATGCATACATTTTTTTTATACAAACCTTGGCTCTAAATACTGTCACGTGATTGGTCAAAACCAAGTCACACGCCAGAACAGAATTCAGTACGAATTATTATGCCCAGAGTCTGATGGCCAGCCTCATATTAGTCAAACTAGCATCACATGACCATCCCTGGTTTTAAACTACTGTCCTAGTTAGTCCCTAACAATGGGCAATAGTTCTTGGCAACGGGCATTAATCTAGAAAAACAACTGCCTGATAAACTTACTTCGGGGCAAAAGCTTAAGAACGTAAATAGGAGCACAGAAAAAACTTGCATGCAATGCTAATGCTGGATTGCTAGAGACTGATATCTATTCAGTAACAGGTGCTTCGGCACGTTGACCCCTCCACCAAAGCCTCAACATTTCTGCAAGTGACCCCGTTTTGTCAAGAGACCGCAACACCAGGGTCACTCGTGAAATGTTGAGGCTTTGGTGGAGGGACTGGTGTGCTGAAGCACCTGTTACTGAATAAATATCAGTTTCTGGCAATCCAGCATTGGCACCGAGTATGAGTTTTTTCTGTGCTCCTGAATACAGAGCACTCCTTGGTGCCATTTGTGCCCACATTTCACTCACAATTTCTTGTTTTAAAGTCCCCCCGATAGTCCAGTGGCCTACCCCCTTCCCAATCTTGACAATTACTTACCAGCACCTCCCCCGACCTGAAACAGCAGCCAGTTTTCAAACTCCACTACTGGACGCCACATTACGTAAAATATACTCACTTGTTTTTGTCAATATTGTACCTGCACGACAAGACACACGCCTTCAGAGTCTGTACACTGCTTGTACCCTGGTAATCCTTAAAGTAACCACTGATGGGTGGTCCACTGGACTAAAAAGGAATTTTTTTTTCTCCAAATCGTGACAAAGTGGGGGAGCCTGCAGGTAATAAAGGAGCCCAACAAGGAGAGCTGGGCCAGTGACCACCAGGGAACATATCCCAAAAATCAGAATCAGGAATGAGGGAACCTGCTAGTACCAAGGAATCTTTCTCCATTAGGAAACCAGAAGGAGAAACTACAGGCACCAAAGAACAACGGTAAGAATGCAGTACAGTTGGGGGGCATAGCTCAGGCAAAGTTTAATAAAACAGCTACTGACCTGAGATGATTCCGGATACAGTAGGAAAATATTGACTCCTCAGGAATGGGATCAACGACAGACTTCAAATAGTCATACTTAAAAAAGGTTGACCTCAGATCTGGGGATGGTGCCACTGCTAAGGGGAGAGACTTACCGCAGCAGCATAAGTCACACTGTTCCTGGCAGTTGGCAGTTAGTTGGAAAGAGTGGAGTGAACAAAGAACATCAGTCTAAGGCTGGGGGGTGGGGAGACACATGCCATGACAGCTCTCTGGACCTGGATATCAGCCACGGATGGAGAAGCCCTAGGGATAGCTGCCTCAAGATGGGGACTTTGAGGACAGAGAGGCATGCCCCACTTACAGATAAAGAGGGTACCTGATGCTGTGAACCATTACTCATCAACTGAGAAAGGAGGTAAAGAAGCCCAGTTATGGTTGAGGGAAATCCCCATTCTGGTGTCCCTGCCTTGGTTCTGCTTCTAGCCGCCAGGTAGAGTTGCACATAATTGGCGTTGGGGGATGCGAATCCTCAGAGGCTATGGGTGCCTGTGTCCTGTCCCATAAGGTTTTCGGGCCAGCACCGTAGGAGGGATCCAGCAGTCAGGTCCATTGCTACATAGATTCTTATTGCACCTGTGCCAGTTAAGGGGGATCGGATGGTCCACACACTGTTGACAAGTCAGCATGCTGTGTGAATATATTGAAGGCGTACCTACCTATAATTTGTGGCTATGAAACAAGTGCCAATCAATCTGTGAAGTAAAACCCTATGAATTGCCCTGCTAGTTTTGTGTGGACAATGATTTTATTATGACTGGCATGCTACATGGCAAACTTGAGGCAAGCCTGTGTGCTAGCAAACACCCCCTCAAGCCCACTGTAAATGTAAATTTAGTTGCAGCACTCTCCTCAGAGCCAATCAATCTACACTCCTAGTGGGAAGGAGGCTTACCAATGGGGGCTTGTAGGCTGGGATTTGAGGATCTTTTGCGAGCCCAGCTATCACTTATTTTGCAGCCAAATGTATGCTAGACTTGCCTTAAAAGTTTGAAGCCTCTGGCTGAGCAGTAAACAAAGGAATCTTGCCAAAAAATGTTGTTTTGTGCCATTTATTTTATGTGCAGATGCCTACCCATTGCTGGGTGTATGAGCACACAGTCCTGAAAAGACAGCAAAGAATAGCTGCCCTCAAACTGGATGAGAGCCTTGAAATTTACACACTCTCCCACCAGCATTTGAAGCGGGGCAGTGCCTTGTCATCTGTGCTTGCCTTGTGGGAGGAAACAGGCAGGTTTGAATCCGCACATGTTTCAGCCTGAGGTGTGGTGCCACAAAGCAGTTGGTGCTGCTGTCGTTTAGTGTGAGCTCAGCAACAGCTGGTACCCAGCTCCTGATTTTACCATGCGTCTCTGTCAACAATCGAGAATCCTTGCTTATGCTGCACTCCATAGTGAAAGGTAACAGTGAGAGGCACAGTGTGAAATATCCTGCTTCAATGGAAGATCCAGCTGCTGCAGAAAGTGGGATCTACCAGATGTGAATCCTGGCACTGTGGAGGTAGTTCAACCCCTCCAGTTACCATGATTGAGAAGGAAGTGCACATCTGGGTCCCAAGTGTGAGACTGCTGTAATTGCACAAGTGTGAGAGCTAAGGGAGTGTCAGTGGAGTCAGCGCAGAAAAAAAAAAAAAAAAAAAACTGTTTACAGTACTTTGCCAGACCTTTTTTTGGTTGGGATTGACATAGCCTTAGGCCAGCATCAGCACAGCACATCCATATTTTCCACTACAGTCTGGACACAAATTACAAGAAACGTTTGACTAAAAAGACTGTTACAGCATTGTGTAACAGTTCATGAGTGGAACGGAGGGATAGAGTGTGTGCCTGAGGGGGTGCTAGTCTCGTCATGCCAGTGGCAGGAATTGCCTACATAGACCCAGGACTATCCCTAACATGTCAGTGCTGCAGGAAGCAACAACTACCCATGTAAGCTGTGATTCTGTGTGAGGTCTGTTACAACGACTGGATACACCCCTCAAGGGCCCATGCCCCAAACACTGACCTAGTGTGGGTGTAACTTACCCACCTTACGGAAGAGTGTCTACTCCCCTCCTTGTTCCAGGCCAGGCACCAGGTTAGAGTTGATAAGACACCACCCCCCCAACCCTACTAACCCCAAGGGGCTTTGAGGAAGCCTCCCTGTGGGGACACAAGTCTCCCCAGGTGAGCTACCCAGTTACATCCCCTTCAACCAGCACACCAATACAGGAATTGGCTCCCCAGAGGTGGATGCTGCAGGTATTATGCAAGGCATTGTTGTCTTTGATGAGCTTTGTACCACTATAAGAACAGTCCCTGATTTCAAGGACACAGTGCTTGAGATCTTGGAAACTATTGCTGTACTTTCCCCCAGTGCTGAGGTTACTCAGAGGGACAACTTGCCATATGAGTCAACTGTGACTGATGCTGTATCCGTCATGCCAGGACTGGAACCAATTGTGACCACACTGCTCATATGCTGTGTGAATCAACTGTGACCAGACAGCAACCAACACTTACCCTCCGCTGCCAGCTGCCATCTCATGTATAGTCACTTTCGTTACACAAGTAACATCATTGTTTTTTGATAAAGAAACTAGGTTACTCAGGGGCGTGGTGGGTGACGTAACTGAGGCAAGATTTAATAAAACAGATACAGACTAGAACCATTTCTGGATATTTATTTATTAAATTTTGATAACCGGGTAAGCCCGCTGGGCCCTAAAGGTCCCTTTTTCAGGGGCGACCCGGGGAATTACATGGAATAATACATGGGATAGCATACAGCACAAGTACGTTACATAAGACAGTGAGGAACATAGTACATAGTAGTTTTTCAACAGTTACATTTACGAGGCAAGGCGTAGTAGCATTTCAACAGTTAACGTTTCCTTGGTAGGCTATGCAGGTGGGGTGCAGTGCTGTTAAGGTGGGGTGCAGTGTTGGTGCTATTTCCATTAGAGGGAGAGGGGTGGGCTTCCACTTAGGAGCCTCTCACTTTAGCAGTTGCATTTGGAGGAGACCATCATGTGATCCTTAAGCCTTGAGTGGAAGGTGTGGATAGAAGTGGCATCCTTAACACCAGGGCGCAATGAGTTCCATAAGGTGGGCGCTGTAATGGCGAACGACTTACCCTCTGCCTTGGTTCTAACCCTTGGCACTGCGAGGAGGGTTCTGTCCATTGTTCTGAGGAGCCTATGGTTTCTCTTTAGGGCAATGAGTCCAGTGAGGCTGGGAGGAGGGGATGGGCTGAGAAATTTGTGGGTGTGGCAGAGTAGGGGGTATTGGAGCCGGGACTCCCAGGGGGGCCAGTTTAGATGGGACAGTGTGTCACAGTGGTGAGACCGGGAGCCATCTAGGGTGGCGAATCGAGCCACCTTGTGATAGAGAACTTGTAGTCTGTTCATCTCTTGTTTGGCAGCTCCCTGAATCACCGGGGCCACATAGGAGAGGGTCGGGAGGAGGACGCTTGTGGCGATGGAGGCCCTGGCCGCAGGTACCAACTGGTCTTTCAGCCTATACAAGATCCCGAGTTTGGCATGAATATTTTTGGTTACCAGATCAACATGCTCCTTGAGGAAGAAGGACTGATCCAGGGTGAGGCCATGGTATTTTATGGATTCAACCCCCTCAAGTCTTTTTGCTGATTTGGTCATCAGCCTGAGGGGTGGGCTTCTGTCCCGGCCGAGGGATCTTGGGCCAAACAGCATGACCTTGGTCTTGCTAGGGTTAAGGATCATTCTGTTGGCGACCAGCCATTGCTCAAGGTAACCCAGGTCTTCCTGTAGCCGGGAGCAGAGATCTCCCAGCTTAGAGGAGGGGCGGTATACGACTGCGTCATCCGCATACTGTACCACTGAGCTACCCCAACAGTGTTTACTGAGATCATTTGTGAAAAGGGAGAAGAGAAGGGGGACAAGGATGGATCCTTGGGGCACCCCATCCGGTAGGGGGAGAGGTTCCGACAGTGCGTCATTCCACTTTACCCTCTGTGTCCTCCCTGTGAGGTAGCTGTTGAACCACAATAGGGAATGGCTGTCTAACTCAACCTGGCTCAGTTTTGTAAGAAGCAGAAGAATCCTGACACATACCCCCCACAGCAGAAGTCCCCCCCCCCCGAAGCACCTTCCAATAGGCATGCTGCCCTCAGCTTTTGAGCGGGTATAAGTATTGTCAGTCAATAGTTCATCCTTGGGATCTGTATCTTCCCACTATATTCCTCAATTCCAGTCAAAAGTTGTATAGTAATTGGTGACGACCTTTAAAAGTCTACCACTGGCTGGGGAATTCTAATATCAAAATATATTTCATAGCTGTGCTACCTTGAAAGGTAACTCTGTGGAACACAATGTAAGTAAGATATATGGAGCCCTAAGGGAGCACCCTACGGACTCTACGGAGTCTATAAGTGTGCAGTGGATAAGGGAGTTACAAAGTCAAATCCTGGCGGAACGGTGGGACAGAGCAGCCCTTCCCCTCAGCAAAGCAAAGCAATTCAGGTCCCTTACTGGAAGGAGTTTGCGTGGAAGCTTAGACTTCACTTTTTTCCACACTCCCAGGCTGGTGCCTAAGTATACGGGGGACCTGACTGGGGTATGCTGGAGGAGCTGTGGTACCCCGCAAGCTGGCCATACGCACAAAATATGGGCTTGCCCATTACTGGAGCAGTATTGGAGAGAGGTAATCGCTGAACTGGTCTCAATCTGTGACAAGCAGGACTTACTCCACAGTTCATCCTGACCTTTACTTTACCAGAAGGGGTCCGGATAAACAAAGTAACTTGTAAACAAGTTAAAATTCTGCTTTTGGCAGCGCATAAAACAATCACGAGGCTTTGGAGTACTGCAGGCATTTCGGTCAAAGCCACTTGGGTCAAAACGGTCAGGGAAATGTATAACTTTGGAGAGACTGTCTGTGGGACTTCTGGACAGGAAGAAAAAATTACTCACCTTAGTAATTGCTTTTCTTCTCATGGAGTCTTGCTATATTATGACTACATGCAGTCAGCCACTGCAGCTGAACTGCCCCGGAGAGGAAAGAGTTAACTCCAGAGAGTCTGGAGTTCCACAGCACGAGGGCGCTATACCAAAGCTCTATCTGGCCAGTTTCAAATGAAACTGTCAGATCTTTACGAAGCTAACACTAAGCAACAAGTCTGTGTGGAAAGCTCTACACTAGCCAAGTGGCTACCTACTAGTAGGAATAACAACAATATAAACAGCAATAATAATAATAATAATAATAATAACAACAACAATGAATAATAGTATTATTAGTTTCTCCCTAACAAGCACTATTAGACCCCCCTTCCCCCAAGACTCAAGTCCAGGAAGGGGGCCAACATATTACTTAAAACAGAAATACCTAATTCCCTAACCCTAAATAAAGGGGGTGAAGGGAAGAACTAAAATGGCATGACACAGTGCTTGCACTAATTTGCCACCCCTACCCAAGTAGAAGTTCTGAGAGGGGCAGGAGGGAGGGTGGTCATAATATAGCAAGACTCCATGAGAAGAAAAGCAATTACTAAGGTGAGTAATTTTTTCTTCAAACACCATGAAGTCTTGCTATATTATGACTATATACAGATACACAGCAGTACCTCCATGGAGGAGGTCAGAACCTACTTAGGAAATAGGCTCTGAAGCACAGCTGTGCCAAAGCGAGCATCTCTCCTGGACTGAATATCCAGGGAATAATGCTTAGTAAAAGTGTGAACTGTTTTCCAAGTAACAGCTTGACAGATTTCCAGAATGGGGAATATCTCTAGCAACCGCTAGAGATGCAGCTGTACCCTAGTGGAGTGAGCCCTCAGTCCTGAGGGGTTCTCTACCTAGTTTTTGATAACAAAATTGGATACAAGAGACAATCCACCTTGCAATTGTCCTCTTAGTGGCAGGTTTCCTTTGCCAACCTCGCCATAGGTAAGGAAGAGTTGGAGGGATTCAATCTGTGACCCTTGGTGCGCTCCAAATAGTAGCTTAAGGCTCTTTGACGCCAAGCTGTGCAGACTCCTCTCACCTGAGGAAGAATGCTCAGTGAAAATACTGGGAGAGAGATGGATTGGTTCAGGTGGAAATCTGAAACCACTTTAGGCAAAAACTTTCTGTTAGTCCTGAGGACTACCTTATCTCTGTGGAAAGAGATAAAATCTTCTTCCACTGACAGGGCCTGTAGTTCACTTGTCGTCTGGCAGAAGTGATAGCCACTAGGAAAACAGTTTTCCAAGTCAGAAACTTGAGCTCTGCTGAGGACAGAGGCTCAAAGGGGGGTTGCATTAACTGAGCAATGCAAACATTCAGGTCCCAAGCGGGAGCTGGTTCTCGAAAAGGAGGGTTGGTGTGAAGTAACCCTTTAAAAAACTTGGAAAGCACAGGGTGAGAAGAAAAGGAAGCAGGCTTCCCTGCTGACAGAAAAGCAGAGACAGCTGCCAGATGAACCTTTAAGGTAGCTGGCCTAAGGCCTAAGGAATTTAAATGGACCAAATAGTCCAGTAAAATGGGCAGATCAGCAGATTCTGGGATAATCTGCTTCTCAGAGCACCAGATGGAAAACCTTTTCCACTTAGAATTGTAAGTGGCCCTAGTGGAAGGCTTCCTTGAAGCCTTTAAAATATCCAAAACACCTTGAGAAAGGTGTAAGTCAGCAAACTCTAACTCCTCAAGAGCCATGCCTTGAGATGGAGGGATTTGAGGTCCGGATACCACACTCTCCCCTGTGCACAGGCCAGTAAGTCGTGGACTCTGGGCAAGCTCAGGGCAGGGTGGACTGTCAAGGACAAAAGCAGTGGGTACCAGGGCTGTCTGGCCCAATCTGGAGCAATCAGAATCACCTTGCAGGGCTGAGATCTGATTTTTACTAGTACCCTGAAAAGAAGGGGAAAGGGGGGAAAGGCATACAGGAACTTCCCTTTCCAATCCAACTGAAAGGCGTCCAGGGGGACTGATCCCAGCACTGGAGGCCTACAACAAAACAGAGGAAGTTGGTGGTTGTCTGGGGCTGCGAAAAGATCTATCTGAGGGGTGCCCCATCTGGCAAAGACTGACCCCAGCACCTGAGGATTCAGAGCCCATTCGTGATGGCCCTGAGAAATCCTGCTGAGGGCATCCGCCAGGACATTGTCCTTCCCTGGAAGGTGAACTGCTATCAGGGAGGTGTTCAGGGGTAAGCCAGAGACCACAACTTCATTGCTCGGTGCACAAGGCTGATGACCGAGTGCCCCCTTGCTTGTTGATGTACCACATTGTTGTGGTGTTGTCTGTCCTGACTTGAACTACTTTGTTCTGGACAGAAGCTGAAAACGCCTGAAGAGCTAAAAGGACAGCTCTGAGTTCCAAAAGATTGATGTGGAGCAGAGATTCCTGGGGAGACCACACTCCTGAGTGGACAGGTCGCCCAAGTGAGCTCCCCACCCTAACAGGGAAGCATCTGTGGTGAGGGTGAGGGAGGAGAAATGGGAATGAAAGGAACCCTTGTTTTAGATTGCTTTGATCCTGCCACCAGTGTAAGGCCAGGATCAGGGTTTGGGTCACTGGAACCAATTTGGAAAGGGGTCCCTCCTTTGAGACCAATAGGCCCTCAAATGGAACTGAATGTCCCTCATCTGGAATCTTGCTCCTTGCACTACAGCTGTGGAAGCAGCCATGTGCCCTAGGAGTTGCAGAAAATGCCTTGCTGGTCGAGAGACCCGCAGGGTAAAGGAGGATGCCAGGGCAATGAGTCTGTCTACCCTTTCCGAGGGGAGAAATGCCCTGGCTAACTTTGTGTTCAATTCTGCACCTATGAAAGTTAGTACCCGAACTGGTTCGAGAACTGACTTTGGTAAATTCAACAGGAATCCCAGGGAAGTGAGAAGCTGCTGGGTGACTTGCAAGTGGGATTTTACCTGATCTTGGGACTGACCCACTATGAGCCAGTCGTCCAGGTAGGAAACACAGCAATCCCTTGCCTTCTTAAATGAGCCACTACCAAGCTAGACATTTCGTGAATACCCTTGGCGCAGAGGTAAGGCGAAGAGGCATTGCCTGAACTGGTAATGGCCTGAGGGTAGTTCAACCTGAGGTACTTTCGGAGAAGGCCTGATCAGAACATGAAAATAGGCATCCTTGAGGTCCAGGAAGCTAACCAGTCCCTGGCCTCAGGAGGCAAAATCATTGTCAGAGTTAACATTTTGAAACCAAAGTTCAAAAGATGCTTGTTCAGGTACCTTAAATCTAAAATGGGCCGCCATTCTCCTGTCTTTTTTGGGGTAAGAAAGTATCTTGAGTACAGCCCCTTGCCCTGATGGCAAGGAGGGACCCTTTCTACTGCTTTGCAGTCCAAAAGAGAAGAAACCTCTGCTTCCAAAGCAAGGGCTTCTGAAGGATTTGCAGGTGGAAAATGTCTGGCTCTCATCTTCGGAAACTGTTTGAAGCTGAGAACCAGACCCTGGCCTATTACCTCCAGAACCCACCTGTCCGAAGTTAGGGACACCCAGTTCGCTGAAATAAACCAACCTGCCCCCACCGGTACAGGAGAATCGGCCCTGGGCACCCCATCAGGGTGCCTGCTTGGCAGTAGCCTTAGGCTGAGGGGAGGGGAACGGTTTACTTGTGCCCCGTCTACCTCTGCCTCTAAAGAAACCCTCTGTGCAAATGCAGAGGAGGCCTGAAATTGGTAGAAAGGCCTGCCCCTACCTCTGGGAGCGTGCCTCTGTGGAGTGGCATGCCTCTCCTTAGCCTGGGCACTTTTGTAGGTAGTTCTGTATTCATCCATCTTTTTCATATAGTTTTCTGTTTGATCCCCAAACAGAGAATTACCCACAACAGGAAAATCCATAGCCTTTGACTGAGTATCTTGGGACAGATTAGTGCATCTGAGCCATGCCAACCTACGGAAAGCTACAGAAGTGGCCATGACCCTAGAGGAACATCATTAACATCAACAGCAGTATGAAATTGAACTTTAGAGGCTTCAATGCCATCAGCAGCCACCTGTTCCAACTCACTAGCCAGCTGGCCATGGGCCTGCTTGGCTAACTGCAATACTGTGTCCCACCTAGATTTCTGATATCTAGCCACATAAGCCATATAATTTGCCTGCCTGAGTCCCAAAGAAGCTGCCATATACTGTTTTTTGGCCATGGCATCAATCTTCCTGAAATCCTTATCAGGAGGATGTGAGGCCAGAGGAATATTAGCCTTGTCACAGGCTGCAGCTTGTACCACACCTACATGACTACACTGCTCAGTGAGGAAGTCTGTATCAGAGCCTGACAAGGTATATCTTCTGTCCATTTTTTTTTTTATCTACAGGAGGGACAGAATGAGGATTTTTTAAAATCTTTGTTGTTTGCTTCCTAAATGACTTATGCAAAGGAATAGACAACCTCCTAGACTCTGGTATATCCATCATTTCTACATAATCAGGCTCCTCTTGCTCATCCACAGCTTCCTCTAAAGGAAGCTGGAGGGTTTCTGCAACCTTTTTGTAAAACATAAAATGAGAAGGGGACTCAGACAGAATAGGAGGAGATTCTAAAGGTCTGTCTGGAGAAATGTCCGGTTCAATGGGCACGTCCAGACCCTCCCAGCCACACATGTAATGATCAAATTCATCCTCCTCTCCTGTGGTTCATAAAATTCCTCAACATCATACTCCTGAACCACTGGCACTGAACGAACCAACCTTTTACCAACTGTAGGTGGTCGGCAGGACCCTGAGACAGTGACTGGACAATCTGTATGGCTTTAGCTATTTCTGCAGCAGTTGGAGAGACAATTTGGACTCCAAACCTACTGATTTCTTGTCTTTTTCACTGAGACTGGTTCCCTGAACCAGCCTTCCTTTTGCCCGAGGAAGTCTCGCCCTGGTCAGAGGGGCACTCCTCTGGTCCAGTGGGTACTGAACCGGGCTGGCCATCCGGTCAGCGGACTTCTTGGCTCTCTGTTCCTGAGCCGGCCCAATCTCTTTTCCAGGGTGGCTGCAGGAAATTTTACACACTGGCAGTCTGACAGGAGGTGGTCAGCCTCAGACAATAAACACAAGTGGTGTGTGGGTCAGCCTTGGCAAAGGCTTCCCCACAGACATCACAGTGTTGAAACCCAGTGGGCCCGTTGTTTTGGGTTTCTCAGACATAATGCCAGCCTAACCAAAAACTCCTGCCCCTTTGATGGCAGTGCTAGGCAAGACACCCTTATCAGTTCCTAACCGCAACACGGTATTTGAAAAACCTATTTTAAAAGCAAGGTTTTTAGAACCGATAAGAACCAGGAACCGCACTCTAAAAGCCCAACCACACTTTTAAAACGTTAAATTAGCAAAACCGATCGGTTCAAAACCGAACCGATAATTGAATTTCCACACAGACTTTAAATTTTCTACTTACGGTTTACCAGATAGAGCTTTTAACGAAATGCGTAAAATAAATATTTTGCCGTTCAAATGAACCGAAAATACGCTGAACCGAGAAATGAACCATGGAAGGAGCTGATCTCGAGCGACTGTTCAGTGAAGCGGAGTAAAGAATCTGACAGTTTCACTTGAAACTGGCCAGATAGAGCTTTGGTATAGCGCCCTCGCGCTGTGGAACTCCAGACTATCTGGAGTTAACTCTTTACTCTCCAGGGCAGTTCAGCTGCAGTGGCTGACTGCATATAGTCATAATATAGCAAGACTTCATGGTGTTTGAAAGATACATTTGAAATCAAATGGAGAAAGTGGGTATTATACCAATTAGACCACTATGAAGAGTGTGTCCCTTAATTACAGTGTAAGTAACAGAGATCCTCTCTTTTTCTTTTTGGTAAATATGCCTAATGATTGTAAGCTATTATTTTTTTAAATTAGGTATCTATGTTGTCCAATGGTTTGATGCCATTTTATCCATTTATTTTTTCTTTTGTTGATAAACTGTATCTGGGGACCGTAATATATACTGGAAAGATTTTCAAAACAAAAAGTGTCTTTGGAGAGTATTGTATGAAATATGTAAGATTATTATGTATAACTATCTGTAATCTATTCTTTTTTTGTTTTTGTTTTTTTTAACTTGAGAAAGCGCGAGAGTTAGCACGAAAACGTTTGGCTGCTTTTGGCGGAGGGACACGTTTGTATCTGTAGTCTGGCAATTTTGTGCAATAAATTTCCTTATTGTCTTTATCCTGAACATTGTATGACTGTTTATGAGACCCACTGAGATATGAAGCCGTGCTGCTGCTGATGTTCCTGTTTGTGAGTACTTTGCTATGGCTGTGTCGCGCATGTTTTTAGCCACCTGGTTGTGCTTTCAGTATTGTATGAAATATGTAAGATTATTATGTATAATCATCTGTAACCTATCCTTTTTTTTTTTTTTTTTTTTTTTAATGAAAATAAAGAAAATTTAAAAAATATGTATAGTGGAATGTTGTTCTGTATAGAATTCCATCCCTTTCAAAATGCTGTTCTACCACAGTTCCAATGTCATGGAATGCTGTTCTCTACCCTACTGTGGTAGAACATCATTCTAGAACCTCTAGAGAGTGCATGAGTCCATTTCATTTTGAAAACGAAAAAAACTCACAAAACACATTTTTCACACAGTACTATACACTATACAAAATACAGGATGAGCAACTTTATGCACAACCAGTGTGTTTTGCCACCTGGAGATTCTGATTCCCATGGACCTCTCTTGGAGCTTGGCTGTGGAGGTCAGGGGGAATCATTATCTCTCTGTGGCAGAACACACTGGTTCTGCATAACTGACCATCCAATATTCTCTCCATATATTTCACAGCAAAGTAAGTAGGACCAGAGGAGGAAGTCAACACAACAGGCTTTTCAGAGCTCTGGTCTCTGAAAGGGATAAAGACAGTCTCAGAACATGCTATTAAACGTAAACGAATAGCAAGCAGTACTGAAACCTACAGTTAAGGAACAAGATTAGTTTTAGCTATAACTTGTCTAGAAAAAATGTTTTCTGATTATCATTTTACTTACAATAGCTAGCCTTTCAGCTCTTCTGACTTTCTCGACGCCAAACACAGTGCTCAAGTTTGTATTTCGTAGAACGACACATATTACAATTATAAAATCCTAAACAAGGCAGCGGCAACAGCACACTGTACCAAAAACAGGCATGAAACCCCACGGCAAAAGTTAATTCAGCTGTCACGGAATTATTAATACGTGAGCAAACAAAATTTCACATGTGTATTTAAACAAAATCTCACCTGCAATCGCCAACACCACAGTTAAACACAGCCATGCTTGGACTCTCTCCATTCTCCATATACAACTGAAACCACTGAAGGATTATGTATTTTAATTTTCGGCCGCTCCCCGTCCCTACGGTTAACGCATAACTCTGTCTGCCGGGCTGTAACAATGCCTGCACTCCCTCCTCCACGCCGGGAGTGTATCTATCATATGACCCACCGCCACCGCCGCCGACCGATCATGTGATAAACACAGCAGCTGCTTGGGCAGCTTCTCTCGAGTTTCAGTTCCCTTTCTGCGTCCGTCTCGAAAACAGTCTTCCTATCAGAGAATATTACTGCATGGGATCCGGAAGGGGGAGATTAGGCTATAGAATGCTTATTGCTGCCAGTTCAACAGTGTGGGGAGTGAGACCACGGTCTCTGTATTCATGTTTTTACAATTATTTTGGATGTACTCTTAAAGAAATATACCAGTGTTAGTAGAATACAAAAAAAAAAAAAACACTTGATGGACTGCTTCATTGTCCAATGGCAAGAGATACCTCGGCTACCCCAGCACAACTAGTTTCCTCCACATATGTATATTTTTACATTACATATATTATTTGTTTTGTACTCTACTACTAGAGTTAGTTACTAGTCTGCTTTTGCTCCTGACAGCTTAGTTTGTGCACTCCCTTGGTACCCTACACTATGTACATCCTGCCTTTTCCATGGATTCAAGACATCTAGATTATTTTGTATTATCAGGGCTGGATTAAGGTAGTCTAGGCCCCAGGACATTTTACAGCTGAAGGTCCGTCCACCATACTTCTCAAACTTCTGTCACTCAAATAAGGGACACAGACATTCAAAATGAGGGATGCTGACCCTACTAATGAGGGACACATCCATCCAGGATTAAGCACCTGGTTCCTCCCCTGGACCTCCCCACCTTAGTGCATGCATTCGTGACATCTAGGCTTGACTGCTGTAATGCACTCTACCTCGGGGTCTCGGAAGGTACCCTCTGTCGACTGCAGCTGGTGCAGAACGCAGCTACCAGGTTGGTGACTGGACAGTCTAGATACTGTCACATCACCCCAGTGTTGCGTGATCTGCACTGGCTGCCGGTTCGATGGAGGGTTCTCTTTAAGGTGGGCTTGCTTACCTTTAAGGCCCTACATGGACTGGGCCCTGGCTACCTGTCTGACCTTCTTACACCTGCTGCCCTGGTCCGTTCCGTCCGACCCTCCTCCAGGGGCCTCCTGGCGATTCCCAGGACAAGGTTAAGATCTGCCGGTGACAGAGCTTTTAATGTCACCAGCCCCGTACTGTGGAATTCACTTCCTCCATCAGTCAGGGAGGCCCCTTCAGTGGAGGTGTTCAAGGCCTGCCTCAAGGCTTTCCTGCTTAGCCGGGCATTCCCAGATACCATTCTGTAGATAATGTATGGGTTATCTATTTACTACTATTGAATTCTGCTGACAATCTAGACCTTTTTAATGATGTGACATGAAGTTTTAATTGAATGTTGATTATTTATAATGTTTAAATTCTGTTGTTTTATTGTACAGTGCCCAGAGCCTCTGGGATTGGGCACCTGAAAAATAAAAGTTGCCTTGTCTTGCCAAAAACATGGACATAGAATTTGAATTATTTTTTTTTTGTACATAGCAGCTTAAAACACTGTGGAAACCATTGTGTTTACTTGTGTTTTTTTTTTGTTTTTGTTTTTTTTTCAGTTTTCCTTATTTTACCCAAGGCTGGCCCCACTATCAGGGATGGATCCCCCTCAGCCCCATCACCCCGGCCCTATACGGACTTAACCATCCAACTCATCTTCACCATGTCTTATCCCCCAACAAAGGATCCTCAGACTGGAGGTGTGCCATAGAGCCAGGTGTGTAGTCTACGAGGGGTCGGTTCCTTCATGCCTGCCAGTCATGTTTTCTTTCTCCTATAGTTCCCCCAGAGAATGGATGTGCAGTGCCACCAAAACGTGCCTGCACGTCAACCTGCACAGAGGACATCGGCAGCCACAGCTCCTCCCACACCTTAATTGCCACCCCTGGGTGCCTGACCCCCATCCACGGCTAAGGATAGTACTACACCAGGCGCAGTAGCCCTCCATCCCCAGAGGAGGAGAGCAGCCCTACGGACACTCGATCCTCCCCCCCAGCCAACCTTCTGACAACCTGAGTTTGCTCCCGAACCCAGGTCGTTGGAGCTGCAAGCCATAGCTCTAGCAATGTGCCAGTGGGCTGGCACCATTGTGCTTACTTGCACAAAGTTTTTTTATTTTGCATCTTAGAATATTATACATTTCTGCTTTGAAGTCTGACTGTACAGCACATTCTTTGTGTTATTACCCCTTTTTCCATAAGGAACAGATGAGGGACAAAGAAACTATGAGAGGTAAAATGAGGGACATCCCTTGTAATCAGGGACAGTAGAGAATAAAAAATTACTCACCTTAGTAATGTTGTTTCTTCTAATGGAGTCTTGCTATATTATAACATATGCAGTATAACCCCAGGTTAGAACTGCTCCGGAGGTGAAAGAGTTAACTTTTCCAAGCAGGGCATGGAAACTTGAGCGCGAGCTCGGTTGAACACTCTGTCTGTTGTAGCTCAAACTTAAACTGTCAGATCTTTATGAGCAAAACTCACTAAGGTTCTGTGTGGAAGCCGAAAACCTACACTAGCCCACTGGCTACTAACTACAAAAACACGTTTTTGTTCTTGATCCCAAAATAAAGACTCAAGTCAGGGGATTCAAGAAAGAAAAATAAAACATAACACCTAAGCACCCTAAGAAAGGGTGAAAATAAAGTGGGCATCTATGAAGTGCCAACATTGCACTGCCCACCCACATCCCAAAAGTAGAGGTTCTGAGAGGGGCAGGCTGGGGGGGAGGTCATAATATAGCAAGACTCCATTAGAAGAAACAACATTACTAAGGTGAGTAATTTTTTCTTCAAACAACATGAAGTCTTGCTATATTATGACATATGCAGATTACACAGCAGTACCTCCATGGAGGAGGGACAGAACCTACTTAGGAAATAGGCTCTGAAGCACAGCTGTGTTAAATCGAGCATCACTCCTAGCCTGGATATCCAGGGAGTAATGCTTAGTAAAAGTGTGAACTGTTTTCAGGTAGCTGCTTGACATATCTCTAGGATAGGATGTCCCGGCAGCAGCCAGGACAGCTGTACCTCTGGTAGAGTGAGCCCTCAGGCCTGAGGGAGGAATCTTACCCAGTTTTTCATAGCAAAATTGAAACAAGAGACAATCCACCTGGCAATGGATCTTTAGTGGCAGGTTTGTTTTACCAACCTCACCATAAGTGAGGAACAATTGAGGATTCAAACCTATGACCCTTGGTACGTTCTATATAGTAACTAAGGGCTCTTTGACATCTAAACTGTGTAATCTCCTCTCGCCAGAGGAGGAATGGTCAGTGAAGTACAGGAAGAGACATGGATTGATTAAGGTGGAAGTCTGAAACCACCTTAGGCAAAAACTTTCTGTTAGTCCTGAGGACCACCTTATCTCTGTAAAAGAAGATAAAATCAGGCTCCACTGACAATGCTTGTAGCTCACTTATGTGCCTGGCAGAGGTGATGGCTACCAGAAACACAATTTTCCAAGTCAAGTACTTAAGCTCTGCTGAAGACAATGGCTCAAAAGGGGGTTGCATAAGCTGGGCAATGCAAATATTAAGATCCCAAGCAAGGGCAGGGTCCCTGAACGGAGGGTTGGTGTGAAGCAACCCTTTAAAAACTTGGAGAACACAGGGTGAGCTGAAAAGAAGAGGACTTACCTGTTGAAAAAAGACAGACACAGCTGCCAAGTGCACTTTTAGGGTAGCTGGTCTTAGCCCCAAAGAATTAAAATGCACTAAATAATCCAGAATCGGGCACGCCAGACTATTCTGGGGAAATATGCTTACCAGCACACCATATGGAAAATCTTTTCCATTTTGAATTATAAGTAGCCCTGGTGGAAGGCTTCCTAGAGGCCTTCAAGATTTCCAATGCGCCTTGGGAAAATTGTAGGTCAGCAAACTCTAACTCTTCAAGAGCCATGCCTTGAGATTGAGAGATTTGAGGTTCGGATATCAAACTCTCCCCTGGGCACAGGTTAACAGGTTGTGATTCCTGGGAAGACACAGGGGAAGGTGGACTGCTAAGGACATGAGGAGTGGGTACCAGGGCTGCCTGGCCCAATCTGGAGCAATCAGGATCATCCTGCAGGGTTGAGACCTGATTTTTACTAGCACCTTGAAAAGAAGAAGGGGAAGAGCATAGAGAAACTTCCCTTCCCAACTGAGTAGGAAGGCATCCAGAGGGACTGAGCCAAACACTGGGGGCCTGCAGCAAAACAGGGGAAGTTGGTGATTGTCTGGGGCTGCAAAGAGATCTATCTGAGGGGTGCCCCATCTGGCAAATACTACTTCCAGTACTAGGGGATCCAGTGCCCATTCGTGACGGCCCTGGGAAATCCTGCTGAGAGCATCTGCTAGGACATTGTCCTTGCCTGGGAGGTGAACTGCCATAAGGAAGGCGTTCAGAGAATAAGCCAGAGACCACAACTTCATTGCTTTGGTGCACAAGGCTGTAGACCGAGTGCCCCCTTGCTTGTTGATGTACCACACTGTAGTGGTATTGTCTGTTCTGACCTGAACAACCTTGTTCTGAACAGATGTGGAAAAAACCTGGAGTGCTAGAAAAACTGCTCTGAGTTCCAACAAATTGATGTGGAGCAGAGATTCCTGAGGGACCACAACCCCTGGTAGTAAGGTCCCATGTGAGCTCCCCACCCCAAGAGGGATGCACCTGTAGTAAGGGTCAAGGAATGAGACTGGGGAATGAAGGGAACCCCCTGTCTCAAATTGCTCTGGTCCTGCCACCACTGGAGGGCCTGGATCAGGGTTCGAGTCACTGGGATCAATTTAGTTAGAGGATCTGTCCTTTGAGACCAAAAGGCTCTCAAATGGAACTGAATGTCCCTCATCTGAAAGCTTGCTCCCTGCACTACTGCTGTAGAAGCAGCCATGTGCCCCAGGAGCTGTAGAAAATGCCTTGCTGGTCAAGAGACCTGCTGGGTGAAAGAAGAGGCCAGAGAGACCAAAGTCCTTGCTCTTTCCAGAGGGAGGAAGGCTCTGGCTTCTTTTGTGTTCAGTTCTGCGCCTATGAAGGTAAGAAGCTGGACAGGCTCCAGAACTGACTTTGGAAGATTGAGAAGGAAACCTAAAGATGTAAGAAGTTGCTGAGTTACTTGTAGGTGTAGTTTGACCTGGTCTGGAGACTGGCCTACAATGAGCCAGTCATCCAGATAAGGAAAGACGGCAATCTTTTGCCTTCTTAAGTGGGCAACTACTGTCAGGCATTTTGTGAACACCCTCGGGGCCGAGGTGAGGCCGAAGGGCATTGCTCTGAACTGGTAATGGCCTGAGGGCAGTTCGAATCTGAGGTACTTTCGATGGAAGCTTCTGATGAGAACATGGAAGTAGGCATTCTTGAGGTCCAGGGAGGCTAACCAGTCCCCTGGCCTTAGAGAGGGTAAAATAATTCCCAGAGTCACCATTTTGAACTTTGGTTTTAAAAGCTGCTTGTTTAGATACCTGAGATCCAGGATGGGCCGCCATTCTCCTGTCTTTTTTGGGGTAAGGAAGTACCTGGAGTACAACCCTTTGCCCTGGTGTAGGGGTGGAACCCTTTCCACAGCTCTGAGAGCCAGGAGGGAAGAAACTTCTGTTTCTAGGGCAAGTGCCTCTGATGGATTTGCAGGTGGAAAGGACCTGGTTCTCATCTTCGGAAATTTTTTGAAGCTGAGAACCAGTCCCTGGCTTACTACTTCCAGGACCCACTTGTCTGATGTTATAGACTTTCAGTCCTGACAAAGTAAGCCAGCCTGCCCCACCGGGTAGTGGAGAATCGGCCACACCCCATCAGGGAGCCTGTTTTGTAGGGCTTTGAGTTGAGGGGTGAAGCAGGCTTACTAGACCCCTTCTGCCTCTTCCTCTAAAGAGCCTCTGGGCATAAGCAGAAGAGGAGGCCTGGGCTTGGTAAAAGGCCTCATGAAAAGGCCTGCCCTGCCCCTGACATGCTGCCTTTGAGGAGTGGCTTGCCTTTCTTTTGGCCTGTGCACTCCTATAGGTGGTCCTATACTCATCCATTTTTTCATATAATTCTCTGTCTGCTCCCAAACAGAGAATTGCCCACAATCGAAAATCCATAGCCTTAGACTGGGTATCCTGTGACAGGGCAGTACATCTGAGCCAGGCCATTCTGCGAAGAGACACAGATGTAGCCATGACTCTTGATGAAACATCATTAGAGTCTACTGCAGCATGAAATTGCACCTTGGATGCCTCAATACCATCCGCAGCCACCTGCTCCAGCTCCCGGCAAGCTGGTCAGGGCCTGTTTTGCTAGTGCCAGCACAGTATCCCATCTGGATTTCTGGTACCTAGCTGCATAGATTCTATAATTCGCCTGTCTGAGTCCCAAAGATGCTGCCATGTACTGTTTCTTTTGCCATGGCATCCATCCTCCTGGAATCCTTTTCAGGAGGGTGAGAGGCTAGAGGAATATTAGCCTTGTCACAGGCTGCAGCCTGCACTACCCCACATGGCTGCATTGCTGAGAGAGAAACCTGCATCAGAGCCTGATAATGTATACCTTTGTCCATCCTTTTATCAACAGGAAGGATAGAGTGAGGAGTTTTAGAATTTTTACTGTCTGTTTCCTAAAGGATTTGTGCAAGGGAATAGACAGTCTCCTAGACTCTGGAATATCCATCATTTCTACATAATCAGGCTCTTCTTGGTCATCAACAGCTTCCTCAACAGGGAGTTGGAGAGTTTCAGCAACTTCCTTATAGAACATAAAATGAGAAGGGGACTCAGATAGCCTGGGGGGAACCCCTGAAGGTCTGTCTGGAGAGATGTCCAGTTCAATGGGCACATCCAGACTTTCAAAATCACATTCACTCTCCTCATACCCCTCTTCCCCTTCCTCCGGTTCATAAAAATCCTCAAAATCATAATCTTGAACCGGTGGAACCGTCAACCGGCGCTTCCCTGATGGTGTCGGTTCGGACGGAACTGGGAAAGAGACTGAACAATTTGAATAGCTTTAGCTATTTCTCAGCGGTTGGAGAAAAACTTTGGCCCCACACTAGCTGACTTTCTAGCCCTTTAGTTGGAACTGCCTCAGAGCTGGCTCTTCGCTTGCCCGAGGAAGTATCGCCCTGGTCAGAGGGCACCTCAGGTTTGGTTGGAACCGAACCGGCTGGCCATCCGGTCAGCGGACTTTTTGGCCTCCCTTTCCCTGAGCCTACCAACTCTCTTTCCACGGTGGCAGCAGGAAAATTTACAAATCTGGCAGTCTGCATTGAGGTGGTCAAACCCCAGACAAAATACATAGGTGGTGGGTCAGCTTTAGCAAAGGCTTCCCCACAGAGGCCACAGTGCTGAAACCCAGTGGGTCCAGTTTTTCTTTGGGTTTCTGACATAGTGCCAGTCTAACCAAAACTTGCCCGTTAGTGGCAATCCGCCAAGCAAGACTCTCTTATCGGTTCCCAACCGTGTCACGGGTCGTGGAAAAAAACGTAATAAAACGCTTTTTTTAGAACCGATAAGAACCGGGAACCGCACTCTAAAGGGCTAGAAAGTTAATTTAAAACCCATCTGATCGGTTCAAACCGAACCGAAAAGACGCTTACAAGTTCCACACAGAAGAAAATAAAATAAGCCTATCTATTACTTACAATACCACAGACAGAGCTTGAACCGACCGATTGCAGTTAATTTCAGTAAAATAAACCGAGAATTACACTTTTTAACCGACAAACGAACCGAGCAGCAGGAGAAATCTCCGGAGCGACTGTTCAGTGAGGCGGAGTAAAGAATCTGACAGTTTAAGTTTGAGCTACAACAGACAGAGTGTTCAACCGAGCTCGCGCTCAAGGTTCCATGCCCTGCATGGAAAAGTTAACTTTTTCACCTCCGGAGCAGTTCTAACCTGGGGTTATACTGCATATGTCATAATATAGCAAGACTTCATGTTGTTTGAAGTATGCCCTCCACACTCACCCCTTGCAAACACTGCCCTGCCACCTTGCATTCAGACATTGCAGCAAATATGGATTTGAATGAGGTCTTGAGAAATTGCAAGTACAATGGTGGTCATATTTTTTGCTGTCATGTAGAAAGAAATGGTACCTCTAACCTCATCATCCATTTTTAAACCTGAAAAATTCAGAGCAGTTAAACTGAAGATCTGAAGGGAGTGTGACAGTTGCCTCTAAGGGGAAATTGTCCTCCACAGGAGAAGGAACTGGTCTGCAGAGTTCAGATCACAAAAATAAAGCAGCAGGGGCAGGAGCTCTTATGCTGGCATTGCACTTTATGAGCTTTGGGAACTATGGGGTCCTTATCATTAAAAAGAGCTCCCCTGTCCATTACAGTGCAAATTAATTCAAGTGTTGCATCGTCCACAGGGGTCCAGGGGATCGCATCAGAACTACTATATGAAAGCCAAGTCCCTGTGCCCCTTTCCCAATCTCATGCTTTAAGGATGCAGACAGTATGAGATTCATAATGGGTTGTTAATAAATGTACCTTTTTAAATTACATTAAGTGAGACATAACCCCCTGCAGGGTATGGGGTTATAGGCATTTAATCCATGCCATGGGTGCGTTGTGAGGCACAAGGCCACAGGCCAAGTGTCCTCATAGAGCCAGAGATGTGGATTAAATGCCTATAACCCTATACCCTGGAGTGGGTTATTGCTTACTTATAACATGAGTTGACAAAAGGGGGACAGCTCATTGGGCAAATAGCTGTCCCCCTTTTGTCAACCCATGTTTTAAATAACAAAAGGAGCTGACTAGTCAAGTGTCTAGCTTGTCCAAAAGAAGATTACATATAGAATAAAGGGATGGGGAAGTGTGTGATATGAGAATTTAATGCACACCTGAGGTGTGGAATGCTACATAAATCCAGAGGGTGACGCTCAAGGGGGTTGTTAAAGCATCCCACAGTGAGGGTGTGCATTAAATTCTCATATGCACAGTTTCCCATCTTTTATTTCATATAATTGCTTGTCAGCAATTTTTCTCCAGCCTGACTTCTGTGACTATGTCACACACACACACACACACACACACACACACACACGGCCTCTGTCTCCCTGTCCCTTTCTGATTTGTTCTTTGTTTCTTTTTTTTTTTTACTCATTTGTTTCTTTTTTTTTGTTTTCATTTAGAGTTTGTTGTCCCGATCGCACTAGCACTGGCAGTCAAGCCACAGCCCTGTTCCTGAAGTGGATGAAGAGCAGGATCAACCAGGTAGCACGTTTTGAAAATGTAGATGGTAGGATCAACCAGATACAGTTAAAAAGTAAAAATAAAGAAAGTTCAGGCTTGTTGTGCCAGCTCTTCGGTATGTGAGAGATGGAGCCGCCATGTTTGCAAGAGTCTTCAGCCCACCCACCCACAGAGCAAAACCCAATGAGGGAGTACTATGGTTTGAGTGACAGGGCGTGTGAATGGTGTAATAAACCATGGGTTATTATGGCAAATATCAACACGGTCAGCCCATAGAGAAACCCACAGAGAAAGTATGCTGACCAATAATTATATTGTGAGTACAAATCATAATGTTGGAAGCCCTTTGGGAATACATTAGAGCTGGGCAAAATTTGTAAATTCTACTTTTGCAGAATGTTTGCAAAATGTCATGTATTGTAAAAAAAAAAGGAATTTTGTAAACGTTTGCACATTTTTTATTTGGTCATGGACTGGAATTAGTCAAGGGCAATGCTGTGGATCTGCTCTACTTTGACTTCAGCAAGGCTTTTTTTTTACTTTATATTTATTGACATTTCAATAAACATATAGTTAGATTCCTGATGCAGTACATTACAGAAGAGAAAAATCATGAAATACCACTGAGGACGCCAATCCTCTTACTACAAGCAATAAACCATTGCACTACATCATAAGATACATCATTGAGGGCTAGCTTTTCAAATAAAAAAAAACAATTGCGATATATAAATGCTGTAATTGCTGTAGCTTTAAGCCCATGAGCAGCATGGAATTAATAACAAAAAGTTCAATGAATGTAAAGTGTCCCACATTTGTTTCCTGCAACAGGAAACTATAGCCACCCATGAATTACCATTAATTAATTAACCTGCTGATTAGGTTATCATTCCATGAATGAAACTGTAACTTCAAATTAGACTAATATGCTTATGCAAAACAGATGACTAAAACAGAGAGCTTCTCCTCCTGGGGACAAAACATATATCCATATAGTACTGTTTACATTAGTTATGTCTCTTCTCTCCCCCATCGGTTCTGATTCTCCCCAGAGATAAATGAAATGCCCCCTTTTAATTTTAGGTCATGGAAGAAGAGAAAGTTTAGCAATTATTATTATTTAACCAAAAGGGGGAAATCAGTCCTGAAACCAAACGTTCAAAAGCAAACCTGAAGACCCAAGAAAATACTTCAAGTGTCCAACTCCTCATTTTCCTCCGAGTCCAACTGGTGTAGATCAGCTCCTCTATGGGGTGCAGGTAGTTATTATTTCACCAAAAGGGGGGAAATCAGTCCTGAATTCAAACGGTTAAAAGCAAACCTGAAGTCCCAAGAAAATACTTCAAGTGTCCAACTCCTTGTCTTCCTCTGAATCCGACTGGTGTAGATCAGCTCTTTTATGGGGTGCAGGAGCATTTCGTTGTGCACACTTAAGAGCATCATCAGGATCGTTGAAAAGGTATACCCGGCTCGGGTGCAAAATTCTGAGCCTTGCTGGGAAAATTATTCCATGCAAAATGTCTGATTCCTTGAGCAGTGCCCTGACTCCTTCGAAACGTTTTCTTCTCTGATGAGTTACAAAACTCAGATCTGGAAACAATTGTACCTGTTGTCCCTCATGGAATAATGTATGTTTTTGTCTAGCCAGGGCAAGGACATAATCTCTGGGTCCTACTGCATCCAAAATCACCACTATAGCTCTGGGGGCCTCGGCGTTAAGCTGTCTGCCTCGATATGCCATCCTATATGTCTTTTGGATGATGATTCCCCGTTCGACTAAGGCTTGGCCCAGTTATTGCTTGAGCCATTCTTTCAGGAAGAGCCGCAAATAATCACCCTCGCTCCTCTCGGGCATACCAATAACCCATAAGTTGCTGGCCTCACCTTGATTTTCTAAAGTCTCTAGGCAGGTTCTAAGATGGGTATTTTCTTTCATGAGCTTAATTGTTGTGCCCAAAGCTGCAGCTGCTTGCTTTGTGGATACAGTAATCATCATTTGGAGGTGAGACATGTCCATCTCAAGAGAGAATACCCTATTTGTGAGAGCATCGAATTTTTCAGAGAGGTTGGACACCGAGGTTATGAGCCTATTTAATTTGAGGCAAATACTTCGCAAGGTTTCTGTTCCTGTTTCTTCCGATGATGGTGATTCAAGCTGGCCTTGCACAGACTTCGTGGCCGGGAGATCTGAAGCACTTTTAGTTTTCACTCCCTCCTGATGGGACTTGTCCTTTTTTGGGTTGCCCATCTTACTCCTTGGGTTTTCCGATATTGATATAGCCCTTTTGTGCCAGTCAAGTCGAACAATTGAGAGAGTTTATTTTGAAATTAAAGTTGATTGCAAGAGGAGTTACAGCCTCATGTCACCTTCTTGCTCAGGCTCCACAACACCCCCCACTTCAGCAAGGCTTTTTTTTTAAACTTTATGTTTATTGATTTATCATCAATCATACAGTCAGTTACCAACTTTTAATATTACATAAGTATAATTTCACAGACCATGAGGACGCCACGCCTCTTATTACTTACACTAGTCCCATTAAATGTTAAAGCTACGTCATTGAGGGGAAAGCAATAGTAGTTTAAGTACATTAGCAACTGCTGTAGTGGAAACCCATGAGCTGGATGGTGATTGGTACAGGATAAACAAAGTCACTTTAAGTCCAGATACTGTCCCCACTAAGGGGATAAGGAAAGTGCCACCATGCCTCTACCGTTAGAATGCGCACTAAATGGTGCATGAGAACTAATGGAATAGTCACTCTACAACAAGGTCCAAACCGTAACTAAAACCTATGCTGGCATCTGTAATATGTTGCATGAAGTTTCCTGCTTAACAGACTTGTCAACAGCTAAGGCACCTAAAATAACATACAATAAAACAGTGACATTATTTATATAGATTTGCCCATAGAATAGAAAATTATTAAGTCTACCATAAGGGAGTATGAAAATAGAAGCCCAGAATGCTAGGGGCATTCCCTTATAATTAAACAACCAGATTGGTAACATATAGTAAACATTTCCCTTTTTGGGCCTAAAGAACGTCCCCTCCCTCTCCCGTGTCCTTGTCGAGAAGCTATTTAGGGAGAAAAATTATACCAGTCTAAATAACCTCAAGGGTTGTCTTCATCTGACGACTGGTCTTCCTCCATTACTGCCCAAGGTCTAGAAGCTGTTTCATTGGCACCATTTTTTGAGCCTCTCGTGGACCAGAAAAGATGAACATTTTACCCTGGTGCGTGATGTGGAGGCGTGCCGGGAACACCAGACCGTGTGGGATGCCTACCTCCCTTAACATCGCCCTCGTTCCATCAAAACATTTCCTTTTCTGCCGTGTTGCATAGGATAGGTCTAGGAACATCCATATTTGTTGGCCATTATGCAGTAAGGTTCGCTTCCTTCTGGCAAGAGCTAGGAACAGATCTTTCGAGCCAACGCCGTCTGTAACAAACACCATGGTTCTTGGAGCTTCAGTATTGTCCTGACGGCCTCTGGGAGTCACGCTGTATGCCTTCTGAAGCTTGTGGACAACTGGGGTAGCTTCTTCCCCCAGTTGTTGTACCATCTATTCCTGGACGAAAAGCATAAGGTGGTCACCTTCACAGCCCTCTTCTAAGTCCAGCAGTCAGAGATTAGAGGCTCTCGCTTGGTTCTCCAAAGTTTCCAAGCATGAGCGGAGATGATTATTTTCTTTAATGACTGTGGTAACCGTGCCACTTCAGCAAGGCTTTTGATTCAGTACCTCACAAATGATTGCTCAGGAAGATGGAAGACCTGGGTGCAGCTAAACCCCTCCTGAAATGGGTGGGCAACTGGTTTGAGGGGAGGCAGCAGAGGGTGGTGGTCAATGGGGTTAAATCAGAAGAGCAGGAGGTTATGACTGGGGTTCCACAGGGATCAGTCCTAGGTCCGGTCCTCTTCAACATGTTCATTAGTGACACTGGAGAAGGAATCCAGGGCAGGTAGTGTCTCTTCACAGATGACACAAAGCTATGTGGGAGGGTAGATAGTGACAAAGGAAGAAGAGGAATGCAGAGAGACCTACAAAAGCTAGAAGAGTAGTCAAAGGTCTGGCAGTTAAAATTCAATGCTAAAAATTGCAAAGTAATGCACCTAGGGAAAAAGAACCCCAAGACAGAGCACTGGATGGGAGGAGAGAGACTTAGCACTACAGATGAGGAACGGGATCTGGGAGTTATCATTAGCAACTCATTTAAACAACTGAGTCTGTGTAACAAGACCTATAGCATGGCTAATAGGATGCTGGAATGTATCAGAAGGTGTATTAATATAGCAGAAGAAAAGAGGTAAAACATCCCTGGCGAGGCCTCACCTAGAATAGTGTGCCCAGTTCTGGAGTCCTCACCTCAAAAAAGATAAGGATAGGTTGGAGATAGTGCAGCGCAGAGTAACAAAAATGATTCAGGGCCAGAGCCGTAGGAAGGCATTTTGGTGCCCTGGGCAAGAGACTAATTTTGTGCCCCCCCTCAGAAAAGAGCCGGGGGTCTGGGGGCTGCAAGGCCCCCAGAAGCTCTGGGGGGTTTACATGCTCTTTGGTGGGTTTGGGGGCTTTTCTGACGAAAACCATACTTTTAATACAGAAAAGTAAAATATAACAAAATACAGTCTTTGAGCATGAGCAGACAGAGACAATATCTAAGAAGTGTGTAAACAAGGGGGAAACTAAAATCGAATTCTCTTCTCAAGCTTTGGCCCTGCCTATCTCCTCCTTCCTAGATACCCAGATCCAGTATGAAAAAATTACTCACCTTAGTAATTGCTTTTCTTCTCATGGAGTCTTGATATATTATAACAATAGCAGTCAGCCACTGCAGCTGAACTGCCCCGGAGAGGAAGGAGTTAACTCCAGAAGATCTGGAGTTCTACAGCGCGAGGGCGCTGTGCCCAAAGCTCTATCTGGCAGTTTCAAATGAAACTGTCAGATCTTTACGAAGCCAACATCAAAGGACGGAAAAGTCTGTGTGGAAAACTACACTAGCCTATGGCTACCTACTAGTAGTAATAACAACAATATAAACAACAAAAAACACCCAGAACCATAATAACAAAGATTGATGGTATTATGGTTCGTTTTACCACCCTTGACAAGCACATATGAACCCCTTCCCCAAGACTCAAGTCCAAGAAGGGGCAATAAAAAATAACCTAAATGAACAATCTAGATCCCTAACCCAAGGAAAACAGGGTTAGGGAAAACTAAATGGCATGACACAGTGCTTGCACCAATTTGCCACCTCTACCCAAGTAGGAGTTCTGAGAGGGGCAGGAGGGAGGGTGGTTATAATATAGCAAGACTCCATGAGAAGAAAAGCAATTACTAAGGTGAGTAATTTTTTCTTCAAACACCATGAAGTCTTGCTATATTATAACAATAGCAGATTACACAGCAGTACCTCCATGGAGGAGGGTCAGAACCTACTTAGGAAATAGGCTCTGAAGCACAGCTGTGCCAAACTGAGCATCTCTCCTGGACTGGACATCCAGGAATAATGCTTGGTAAAGGTGTGAACTGTCTTCCAGGTAGCAGCTTGACAAATCTCCAGAATAGGAATGTCTCTAGCAGCTGCTAGAGACGCAGCTGAATACCCTGGTGGAGTGGGCCTCAATCCTGAGGGGGTATCTCTACCAGTTTCTGATAACAAAATTGGATACAAGAGACAATCCACCTTGCAATTGTTCTCTTAGTGGCAGGTTTCCCTTGCCAACCCCGCCATAGGTAAGAAACAGTTGGAGGGATTCGAACCTATGACCTCTGGTGCCCTCTAGATAGTAACTTAATGCCCTTTTGACATCCAAGCTGTGCAGTCTCCTCTCACCTGAGGAAGAATGCTCAGTGAAAAATACTGGGAGGGAGATAGATTGATTCAGGTGGAAATCAGAAACCACCTTAGGCAAAAAACTTTCTATTAGTCCTAAGGACTACCTTATCTCTGTGGAAAGAGATAAAATCTTCTTCCACTGACAGGGCCTGTAACTCACTTATGCGTCTGGCAGAGGTGATAGCTACTAGAAAAACGGTTTTCCAAGTTAAATACTTGAGTTCTGCTGAAGACAGAGGCTCAAAGGGGGGTTGCATTAACTGAGCAATGCAAATATTCAGGTCCCAGGCGGGAGCTGGTTCCCGAAAGGGAGGGTTAGTATGAAGTAACCCTTTAAAAAACTTGGAGAACACAGGGTGAGAAGAAAGGGAGGCAGGCTTCCCTGCTGACACAAAAGCAGAGACAGCTGCCAGATGAACCTTCAGGGTAGCTGGTCTAAGGCCTAGGGAATTCAGATGGACCAAATATTCCAGAAGAATGGGAAGATCAGCAGATTCTGGGATAATCTGCCTCTCAGAGCACCAGATGGAAAACCTCTTCCACTTAGAATTATAAGTGGCCCTAGTGGAAGGCTTCCTTGAAGCCTTTAAAATATCCATAACACCTTGAGAAAGGTGTAAATCAGCAAATTCTAGCTCCTCAAGAGCCAAGCCTTGAGGTGGAGGGACTTGAGGTCCGGATACCACACTCTCCCCTGTGCACAGGCCAGTAAGTCGTGAACTCTGGGCAGGCTCAGGGCAGGGTGGACTGCCAGGGACAGGAGCAGAGGGTACCAGGGCTGTCTGGCCCAATCTGGGGCAATCAGAATCACTCTGCAAGGTTGAGATCTGATTTTCACTAGTACCCTGAAAAGGAGAGGAAAGGGGGGAAGGCATACAGGAACTTCCCTTTCCAATCCAACAGAAAGGCATCCAGAGGGACTGAGCCCAGTACTGGAGGCCTGCAGCAAAAAAGAGGAAGTTGGTGGCTGTCTGGGCCGCGAAAAGATCTATCTGAGGAGTGCCCCATCTGGCAAAGACAGACCCCAGCACTTGTGGATTCAGAGCCCATTCGTGATGGCCCCGAGAAATCCTGCTGAGGGCGTCCGCCAGGACATTGTCCTTCCCTGGGAGATGAACCGCTATCAGGGAGCTGTTCAGGGAATAAGCCAGAGACCATCAACTTCATTGCTCAGTGCACAAGGCTGAAGACCGAGTGCCCCTTGCTTGTTGATGTACCACATTGTGGTGGTATTGTCTGTCCTGACTTGGACCACTTTGTTCTGGACAGAATCTGAAAAGACCGAAGAGCTAAAGACAGCTCTGAGTTCCAGAAGATTGATGTGGAGCAGAGATTCCTGGGAGACCACACTCCTGAGTGGTAAGTGCTAGGTGAGCCCCACCCTAACAGGGAGGCATCCGTGGTGAGGGTGAGGGAGGGAGAAATGGGAATGAAGGGAACCCTTGTTTCAGATTGCTTTGATCCTGCCACCAGTGTAAGGCCAGGATCAGGGTTTGAGTAACTGGGACCAATTTGGTGAGGGGTCCTTCCTCTGAGACAATAGGCCCTCAAATGGAACTGAATGTCCTCATCTGGAATCTTGCTCCCTGCACAACAGCTGTGGAAGCAGCCATGTGCCCGAGGAGTTGCAGAAAATGCCTTGCTGGTCGAGAGACCCAGGGTGAAGGAGGATGCCAGGGCGATGAGTCTGTCCACCCTTTCCGAGGGAAGAAAGGCCCTAGCTAACCTTGTGTTCAATTCTGCGCCTATGAAAGTTAGGGCCTGAACTGGTTCCAGAACTGACTTTGGTAAGTTTAGCAGGAATCCCAGAGAAGTGAGAAGCTGCTGGGTGACTTGCAAGTGGGATTTCACCTGACCTGGAGACTGACCCACAATGAGCCAGTCGTCCAGGTAGGGAAACACAGCAACCCCTTGCCTTCTTAAATGAGCCACTACTACAGCGAGACATTTTGTGAATACCCTTGGCGCAGAGGTAAGGCCGAAGGGCATTGCCCTGAACTGGTAGTGGCCTGAGGGCAGTTCGAACCTGAGGTACTTTCGTGGAAGGCCTGATCAGAACATGAAAATAGGCATCCTTGAGGTCCAGGGAAGCTAGCCCGTCCCCTGGCCTTAGGGAAGGCAATATCATTGCCAGAGTTAACATTTTGAACTTTGGTTTCAACAGATGCTTGTTCAAGTATCTTAAATCCAGAATGGGCCGCCATTCTCCTGTCTTTTTTGGGGTAAGAAAGTATCTTGAATAAAGCCCCTTGCCCTGATGGCAAGGAGGAACCCTTTCCACTGCTTTGCAGACCAGAAGAGAAGAAACCTCTGCTTCCAAAGCAAGGGCTTCTGAAGGATTTGCAGGTGGGAAATGCCTGGCTCTCATCTTTGGAAAATATTTGAAGCTGAGAACCAGACCCTGGCCTATTACCTCCAGAACCCATCTGTCCGAAGTTAGGGACAGCCAGCTCTGGCTGAAATAGGCCAACCTGCCCCCCACTGGTACAGGAGAATCGGCCCTGGGCACCCCATCAGGGTGCCTGCTTAGCAGCAGCCTTAGGCTGAGGGGAGGGAGACGGTCTACTTGCGCCAAGTCTACCCCTGCCTCTGAAGAAACCCCTCTGCGAGACAGCAGAGGAGGCTTGAAATTGGTAAAAAGGCCTGGAAAAGGGTCTGCCCCTACCTCTGGGAGCATGCCTTTGTAGCATGGCATGCTTCTCCTTAGCCTGGGCACTTTTGTAGGTAGTTCTGTATTCATCCATCTTTTTCATATAATTTTCTGTTTGCTCCCCAAACAGAGAATTTCCCACTACAGGAAAATCCATAGCCTTTGACTGAGTATCTTGGGACAGATTAGTGCATCTGAGCCATGCCAACCTACGGAAAGCTACAGAAGTGGCCATGACCCTGGAGGAAACATCATTAACATCAACAGCAGTATGAAATTGAACTTTAGAGGCTTCAATGCCATCAGCAGCCACCTGTTCCAACTCTCACTAGCCAGCTGGCCATGGGCCTGCTTGGCTAACTGCAATACTGTGTCCCACCCAGATTTCTGATATCTAGCCACATAAGCCATATAATTTGCCTGCCTGAGTCCCAAAGAAGCTGCCATATACTGTTTCTTCGCCATGGCATCAATCTTCCTAGAATCCTTGTCAGGAGGATGTGAGGCCAGAGGAATATTAGCCTTGTCACAGGCTGCAGCTTGTACACACCTACATGACTACACTGCTCAATAAGGAAGTCTGTATCCGAGCCTGACAAAGTATACCTTCTGTCCATTTTTTTTATCTACAGGAGGGACAGAATGAGGATTTTTTAAAATCTTTGTTGTTTGCTTCCTAAATGACTTATGCAAAGGAATAGACAACCTCCTAGACTCTGGAATATCCATCATTTCCACATAATCAGGCTCCTCTTGCTCATCCACAGCCTCCTCTAAAGGAAGCTGGAGGGTTTCTGCAACCTTTTTGTAAAAAATAAAGAAAGAAGGGGACTCAGACAGAATAGGGGGAGATTCTAAAGGTCTGTCTGGAGAAATGCCCGGTTCAATGGGCACGTCCAGACCCTCCCAGCCACACATATATTGATCAAATTCCTCCTCCCCCTCCTGTGGTTCATAAAAATCCTCAACTTCAAAATCCTGAACCACTGGGACTGAACGAACCAACCTTTTACCAACTGTTGGTGGTTCTACAGATCCCTGAGACAGTGACTGGACAATCTGAATGGCTTTAGCTATCTCTGCAGCAGTTGGAGACACAATTCTGGACTCCAAACCTCCTGATTTCTTTGTCTTTTTACTTGGGACTGGTTCCTCTGAACCAGTCTTCCTTTGCCGAGGAAGTCTCGCCCTGGTCAGAGGGCACTCCCTCTGGTCCAGTGGGTACTGAACCCGGGCTGGCCATCCGGTCAGCGGACTTTTTGGCCTCTCGTTCCTGAGCCGGCCCAATCTCTTCTCCAGGGTGGCTGCAGGAAATTTTTACACACCTGGCAGTCTGACAGGAGGTGGTCAGCCCCAGACAATAGACACAAGTGGTGTGTGGGTCAGCCTTGAAGCGTCCCCACAGACATCACAGTGTTGAAACCAGTGGGCCGGTTTTTTCTTTTGGGTTTCTCAGACATAATGCCAGCCTAACCAAAACTTGCCCTTTTGATGGCAGTGCCAGGCAAGACACCCTTATCGGTTCCTAACCGTGTCACGGGTATTTGAAAAAACCGTAATAATTTCGTTTTTAGAACCGATAAGAACCGGGAACCGCACTCTAAAACCCACAGTACAGTTTTAAAAGGCAGAAAAAACCAAGCGATCGGTTCAAAACCGAACCGATAATTAATTTTCCACACAGACTTGAATTTTTGTACTTACGGTTACCAGATAGAGCTTTAGAACCGAAATGCGGTAAAAATAATGACTTTTGCCGGTTCAAATGAACCGAAAACTACTCTCTTGAACCGAGAATGAACCGAGCTGAAGGAGCTGATCTCCGGAGCGACTGTTCAGTGAAGCGGAGTAAAGAATCTGACAGTTTCATTTGAAACTGCCAGATAGAGCTTTGGGCACAGCGCCCTTGCGCTGTAGAACTCCAGATCTTCTGGAGTTAACTCCTTCATCTCCGGGGCAGTTCAGCTGCAGTGGCTGACTGCTATTGTTATAATATAGCAAGACTTCATGGTGTTTGAATGCAACACCTTTCCTCCAGCTTGTTCCAACCTCACTCTTTCTCCACATTTGTTATGCCATATTGTTCCTTCCATGTTTTTTAGCAGTTTAGTAGGTGTATTTGTTGTCCGCATCTGCACAGCATCTCCCTTTGCTGGTTTCCTAATGTGCTTCTCAGAGGGTTGAGGGCCATCCAGCTTGAATAGCTTTCAATCCATCCAAGAGTGGCTCCAATATCCAAGGCACCTCATCCCTCCTGCCTATACCACTCCATCAGCCATGAGCTGAAATGAGCAATTGGATGAACCCTCTTCTAGTTCTCCCTTCTGCTCAAACTGGCAGAAAAAACTCAGAAGTCAGTGAGGCAGCTACCAGCTTGGATGTCCCCCACAACATTTCTAAAGCTATTCTTAACCTCCTCTAGTAGTCTGCAAACCAGGTTATCGGTGCCTAGTAGGACTGCTTTCCACTCTATTAACAATTCTTTCTACCCTGTTTACATCCCATCCAACCAAAGCCCCAGAAGGCATCTAACCTTCCTGTCCCCTGCTTCTCTGCACCCACTAAACCACCTGTCCTCTTTATGATGGAATCACCTATCACACGGTCTTTCCTAGCACTGTCTTGCCTCTTGGACTCCGATCGCATGTAAGGTGTACTCTTAAGCACCCACCTGATCTCTTGCATGCCTGCACAGGGTACGGCCTTTTCACTTGGGGGACTAGATGAACCAAATTGCACATGAGGGGTGAATAGAAACATAGAATTTGATGGCAGATAAGGACCGCTTGGCCCACCTAGTCTTCCCATTTCCCTACCTGATGGATAAGCTGCAGATTCTAGTTAATCAACAGCTTACTTCCTCCTGCCCCCACTAGAATTGCCTTATGCCTGTCCCATGCATTCTTGAATTCTCCCATTATTCCTGACTCCACAACCTCCTCAGAAGGCTGTTCCATGCATCCACAACTCCTCTGTGAAAAAATACTTTCTAACATTACCTCTGAGCCGTCCCTCCTCTATCTTCAAATTGTGTCTCCTTGTTCTTACACAACTCTTCTTCTGAAATATACCACCCTCTTGAACCTTGTTAACTCCCTTGAGATACTTGAAAGTTTTTATCATGACCCCCCTCTCCCTCCTTTCCTCAAGGGTATACATATTAAGCTGCTTTACTCTCTCCTCGTATGTCTTCTGGTGCAGACCTTGCACCATTTTGGTTGCCCTCCTCTGAACAGCCTCCACTCTGTCTATGTCTTTGCAGAGATGGGGTCTCCAGAATTGCATGCAGTACTCCAGATGGGGTCTCACTGTCTGTCTGTAGAGAGGGATAACAACTTCCTGTTTTCTATTATTGATGCCTCTCCCTATGCATCCCATTATCCCCCCAGCCCTTCTTACTGCCTTCTCACATTGCTTGCCCACCTTTAGGTCATCTGATATAATTACTCCTAGGTCTCTTTTGATTTTTGTTGTGCTATTAACTCACCCCCCATTGTGTACTCTTCCCCTGGGTTTTTGTTTCCCAGATGCATTACCTTGCACTTCTTTGCATTGAATCTGAGCTGCCACGTATTTGACCATTCCTCCAACCTTGCCAAGTCCCTTTTCATTCGTTCCACCCACCTTGTGTATCAACCCTGTTGCAGATCTTTGTGTGATCTGCAAAGAGGCATACCTTTCCTTCCAGGTGCTCTCCAATGTCACTTATAAAGATATTAAAGAGGACCAGTCCCAGTACCGAACCCTGTGGTACCCTGCTATTTACCCTCCTTTCTTCACTGTGGACTCCGTTTACTATTACCCTTGCATCCTGTTGTCCAACTGGAATCTGTTTGCTGTTGCCACCTCAGGGTCTCAGTCTGTATAGACCCTTCTTCCCCCACCGCCCCTACCTACAGTAGGTGTGGCATGGTGTGCAGTGGAAAGGAGTAGTGGCTGCTTGCACCAGTGTCCATTGGGACTCACTGTAAAAAGGTTAAGTTCATCCTTTACTGCACCCAGCTCCACAGTGAGTGCTGCAAATCTGCTGCACATCAGGCAACATCACTGCCTCCCGAGGACTTTCCTGAAGATGACTGCACTACGGGTGCTGCGGCCTGTGATGCCTCCTTCCTACCCTGTCCCCCCTATAACTCTCCACATCCTCTCGAATGACTCCCTTATGCCCCTGCTTTACCTGTTGACATAGGGTCCCCATCCCTAGTGCTTCACTAGTGCTGCTGAAGTTGTTTCATGGGCAGGGGGTATCCCAGACAGGATTTCTCTAGCAGTCACTTAAAAACCCATAATCTTCACCCATGCTACCACTATTCTGGATATCTCCTTACCCTCCTTTAATCCCACTCTGTCCCTCAGATTATTTTGTTTGCTGGCACCAGCACACAGAAATCACAGTTTCAGTCCCTTCCTGCATTCCCACAGGATGCCCAAGCACGTATAGCAAAGCTCCTTCAGTAAGAGGACCCTGTGTCTCACTTGTGTCCCTTGATCTTTTTTAAGCATAGTCCCTTTCAGACTCCCTGCAGATTAATTCTTTTATTTTTAATACCACTAATACCCCCCCAGACTGACACACACACACAAAGAAAGAAGACTTGAGTTTCAACTGCTTTATTTTTTTTTTTTTTTATGCTAATCCCCAAACACACACACAGAATAATTTTTGTTTCTGTAAATTCTGCTGCCTGCTGATTTTGTAGTAGGGTCTGGGTCATACTCAGGACTGACTTGGGAGACGTGAGGCACCGGGCTTTTATTTTAAAGAATGCAGCCAGCCTAGGCTCCAGCCAGCAGACTTGGTTACAAAGGCAGCGCAGCCGGCAGCACTGAGCAGCACAAACTAAGTAACTACTGCTGGGACACCCGGATGGGATTAGGAAAGCAGCAAGTGTGGGGTGGGCAGCTGGCAGGGGCAGCCAGACCAAGCAGCCTCCAGGCTTACTCGGGAGTTGGCAGGAGTCGGCAAAACAGGTTGGTGGGGCAGCTGGCAGGGACCTGGGACTGGGGAATCAAGAATCATTGAATCAACTTTTGCGAGGTGGAAGTCCGGGACCGTGGATGTGGAGAACAAGATGTTGTTTTCTGTCTTGTAAAAACCAAAAATCGCCTCAGGAGTCAGCAAGAGGGGCAGGGGACTGGGGCCCAGGGCCAGACCAGAAGGAATCTCATCATTCACAAATGATCGATCAGCCTGCCTCAGAGGAGGACAAATGAATCAGGGATGGGGTGAGGATGAGGAGAACAAGCGCGCCGGCCAGTCAATCAGCACAAGGGTCCACTCCAAAAGCAAAGTAAAACGGACAAGTTATACACAGCAGCCAGCCCTGAGCCAAATTATCTAAGCCTATATATCCTAGGCTAACCCTTTGCCTTCTTTGAACCAGGGACGATCAGTAAGTAGTTTTTACTTTTTTTTCAACCCCTCTCCCCGAAACAAACAGATCATCATTATTTATTTAATTAGACGGATTACAGACATGGAAGGAAGCTTCGTTCTCTTGTCTGCTACATGCTGCTACACAAAATCAATTTAAACACTCCACACTCTCTCTCTCTCTCTCTGGCTCTCTCCACTATTCTAGTCACTCTCTCGCTCTCTCCTTTACTCCAGCTCTCCTCTAACTGCCTCTGCTCAACTGCTCTGCCACTCTAACAACGCTCTGGAGTCTGCTGCTTACGTTACCTTATATATTTCACTTGGCGCCAGCCTGCCCCCACAGACAAACTGTCTGTTGCTATGTATACCACATGATTGTTCTTGCTGCAGCAATATATTATGTGACCACCCCCGACTTGCTGGTCCGCGGATGCGCCCTGCTGGCAGCAAATAGTAATTACCTAAAGAAAGTAAAAAAAAAATTAAAGTTGCAGTGCTTACTTTTTCAAATTAATAATAGAGTGAGCTTCAAATCAAACTGTGCCCCTAGGAGGCTTGTGCCTGGGGCGGCTGCCTCACATGCCCCACCCTTCCTACAGCACTGTTCAGGGAAAGCAGGGCAGATCCTATGAGGAGCACCTCAAGGCACTAAATATGTACTCACTGGAGACCAGAAGGGAGAGGGGAGATTTGATAGAGACCTTCACATTCCTTAAAGGAATTAACAAAGTGAACTGCAGAGAACTATTTAGCATGAATACCAATTCATGGGCATGAATGGAACTTAGTTCAAGTTCAAGTTTATTGCAGGAAGACTCCACTGGGCAAGCTCATTCACAAGGAGGTCCTGATGGTTGTACACAGACAATGAAACATTACATAGTAAGGCAACCTTGGTTACCAAATATTCAAAGTGCACACAAGGTTCAAAACAGGTACTACATAGCGAGGTACAACATTGTAAATATATGTACAGTTAAGGAACATTTTGAATAAAGTGTACAGGGTAAGGTTTAAAACTTCAACTCTGTTTGATGCAATAGATAAGCTTAATGTGGCGAGCAAATGGTAGGAAGGATAGGATAAGTAGGGTGAACAGGGTTGGGGGAGGGGTAAATTAGCAGGGGGGTAATATATATGTAGGAGGCCTATGGTAGGAAAGGGTATAGCAAAGGGTAATATGTAGATAGAAGGTCTAAGGTAGGAAGGGGTATAGAAGCAGATAGAAAAAATCCTATAGTTTAGTTAGCCATGGAATACATTTTGCAAACTAAAAGGTTTTAACAGGAAGTAGGTTCAGAAGGGATGTGAGGAAGTGCTCCTTTACGGAAAGGGTGGTGGGACCTTGGAACACTCTGCTGGCTGAGGTGGTGGGAGCAAAAACAGTCAGGGGATTCAAGCAGGGCTGGGACATAATGAAGGCAATAGTGGTTACCGGGGACGACAGGACCAGGGAGGAGAACAGAGAGATGACGGGGAGGGTTAGTACCCTGGAGGAACAGTAGGTTCCAGGGATTATAGGGAACTTGGGCAGACTGGATGGACCTCTGGTCTTTTTCTGCCGTCATTGTCTATGTTTCATATCTCAGTCATTCTTACAGATAGAGACTTAAAAACTGGCACACCTGCTTATTGTAAGAAGTTCCAAGGAAATGTCAGATATAATGACATTTGGGTGAGTAGTTTGGAACTTGCAGGGCTTCAATGTCTGGTAATATATTTTTTGTTAAGTTTTACTAAACTATTTCTCTACTTCCAGCCTGTCCTATTTTGGTGCTAGATACCTGAAAATACGGTTGCATAGCCTTCTTGGAAGAGTCTTAGAAACTGCTTAATATGGGGAAATTTCATTAAGTCAATTTTGATTTACCAGGGTTTATAATTTCACAATTTAATTATCATTTAATTATTTGTGAAATGTTGTGAACATTTTCCAAAAATGTGGATGTTTGTATCTCCACTGCTATTGCAGGTATACACCTGAAATTTGTCATTCATACACAATGTCAGCTGGTCATAGAATCTAATAAAGCTAGAGAAATCTGGTTAAGTAGTTTAAAATTTACAGTGGAAATGCCACAGATTACTAATTGGCAACATTTTCTCAAAAATTCATGGTAATAGATGTGTCTCTAGAATTCCACTTGAGGAATTTAACTTTTGTAAAGCCCATATCACCACTGCATCTGATAAGCTGATCTGAGCTGTCTGCAGTCCTTTAGGTCCCTCCTGGTGACTGTTTTGTTCCCATGCCCTTTTATCTTAGCCTGACCAGATGGACTCATTGGAACTGCTTGTCATCCTGCTATTCTTCTTCTTGTCCATTACAGTAACATACTGTCTTGAAGGGGAGCCACCTTCTCCTTTTCCTGTTGAACCTGTTCCTGCTGTGGCCTGCTGAAAAAGGTGCAGACAAGGGCTACAAAAAATGATAGCTGGTCAGCAGGGTAAGGCATTCAAGGAGAGGTTGAGGCACTGAACATGTACTCCCTGGAAGACAGGAGAGACAGAGGGGACTTGATTGGGACCTTGAAGTACTTGAAAGGGATAAATAAGGTTGATAAGGAGGGTCTCTTTAAGCTGAGTGGCAACCATAACACAAGGGGGCACATTCTTAAGCTGGAGGGTGGGAGGTTTAGCAGGGAGGTAGGGAAGCACTTCTTCACAGAGAGGGTGGTGGACACTTGGAATGTGCTGCCAGAAGAGGTAATCTTGTTGAAGACAGTGTGCAGCTTTAAGAGAGGCTGAAACAGGTGTAGGGGGCAGGTAAGGATCATTAGTAGGGAGGATGGGAGGAGTGGGGAGAGGGGATAGGAACAGTAGCTCAAGCTGTGAATCCTGCAACACGAGCAGACTTGATAGACCAAATGGCCTTCTTCTGCTAGCTTCTTCATATGTTCATACATTTTATTTGAATACCTGGAACTTCTGTTTTGGTGCCCCAGTCATTTTCTTTTTTTTTGTTTATTGGCGCCAGACCCCAGTGGCTCTACCCCACTCCCTCATTCCCCTACTCAGCACCCCCCAGACTTACCTTGGGTGAGATCCTTGCAGACTTGCCCCCAGGGCGGACGCTGAATGAGCAGGCCCCTGATGGAGTCTGAACTAGGTTCCTATCAGACAGGAACCAGTATTCCTCCCTGGCTTTACCCCCAAGGCGGGGCTGCGGGGTCAGGCCAGACCTGATGGAACACTGAACTCAGTCACCAGCCTAGTGCCGTCAGTAGGCAGGGCAGGGCAGGACCGGTGGCATGGGGCATTATTCATGGGGCTGGCATTTTTGTCAGATGCTTTTCCCCTGTCTGAGGTATGGCATGCAGTGACATGGGGTGCCAAAGCATCAGTGTTCAGCACACCTCCGAAGAGCTTGGGCTCTAGTAGCTACTCTCATCCCCGGCCTCCGCTAGAGGTCAGTCATATGCCCAACACTTGCCCCCCCCCCGGAGGAGGAGGGCAGTCCATGGGATGCTCAGTCCTCCCCCTCACCCGGGCAAGCCCTCTGACTCCTTGGGTCCATTCCTAAACCTGGGACATCGGCATCGCAAGTAGAAATCCTACTTCACATACTAGGTCTTTCTGAGTGCCTGTAAGTCCTGGATTTCAAGAAGATTGAGCTTTCTTTTTTTTTATCCTCCTACCTCCATCGTCCCTTAGGTCTCTCTCAGGTGTGGTCATTCAGATTGGTCTTTTTCCCACTCTGCCGAGGATCTCTCCTTGCCAGTTCTCCAGTGGGACACCCCTACCTCCATATCTACCAATAGAAACATAGAAGTTGATGGCAGATAAGGACCGCAAGGCCCATCCAGTCTGCCCATACCAACCCTCCAGGCCCCCTGGCTCTGAGCCCCCCCGATGTGGGGCTGTCTACTCCTTTGGTGCGCTATCTGTAATCTGGATGGGGCTGTCAGAGTGTGGAAGAGGGATAGAGACCAACTAGGAGTAACCCGGTGATGAGAATGGGGACCGCTCCTGCTCCCACCATTGCCTACCCAGGTGCCAGGGCCATTTTCTGTGTTCTGTTGCCCCAGGAGCATGGACATGCAATGACACCCAGTGCAAAACAGGCACGCTCCTGCACCTGCTTGCAGGATGTCCACCATCACTCCCATACCCCAGTGTGCGCTCCACATCTTACTGCAGTCTTTCAGCCTCTGCTGGGAGCTGCTAGAGCAGAGGCACCAGCCCACCACCTCAGGAGAGGAGGCAGTCCTCCGGACTCGGTCCTCTCTTTCGCCTTCTGCGACCCTGGCCAGAGTCCATTTCAACCCCAGGTCACTGGCATGGTGCGAGTGTGGTGTCCAGCACCTCAACCCTCAGCACCACCGGGCCGGCCAAGATTGTGCTTTCCAGCTAGTCAGGTATGTTGGGTGTCATTCTTGTATGACTGTCAAGTCAGAACTGTTGCTCTATGTTTTTTTTGCTCCAGCTGGGGTCTGTCTACTATTTATCATGGAATCATAGAATAATAGAAATCTGATGGCAGAAGAGGACTCCTCTAGCCCATCGAGTCTGCCCCTTTTCATCCCCACTACTCATCCTTTATGTCAAAGGATATCCCCTTCCCCCCACTTCCCAGTCCTTTATGTCTGTCCCATGTCCTCTTGAATCCATCCACTGTTTCAGCCCCCACCACTTCCTCCGGGAGTTTATTCCAGGCTTCCACCGCCCTCTCCGTGAAGTAACGCTCCCTCACATTGCCTCTAAATCTTCCTCCTTCTAATCTTAGACTATGCCCCTAGTTTTAGCCCCCAATTTCCTTGTAAATAAGCTCCTCTCCTTCACCTTATTAATCCCCTTTCACGTACTTAAATGTTTCGATCATGTCCCCCCTCTCCATTCTAGTTTCTAGTGGGTACAGATCCAGTTCCTTCCACCTCCCCTCATATGTCTTCCCCTGCATACTGTGCACCATCTTGGTGCTACCTAGATCAACTGTTCTTCTCTAGGTGAACCCATACATCTAACTCCTGCTACTGGTGACCCTCTGCACTAGTTGCCTCCCCTTCCCTACTCTACCTCTATCCTGTTTTTTAAAAAATCCTGACTGTGCCGGCCCAGTGGTGAAGAGTGCTGAGGCACCTTGGGCACCTTACCTTTTCCCATGCCAGTGACCTGGCTTGAGGAATGGACTTGGGTCACGGGGGGTCAGCTGGGAAGAGGAGGACTGCTCTCCTCCTCCTCTGGGAGGGAGGGAGGGAGGGCTGCTGATTCAGGCACTTGTCTGCTCTCTAGCAGAAGCTTGGAGGCAGGCAGCTCATGTCAACAACTTGGGAATGGAAGGATAGCAGCCGTCGATGTCTCACACATGGAAGCATGCGTAGGTGCGTCCAATTGCACATCCGTTCCTCCAGGGGAGGAAATGTGGAAATGGCTGGGTGCAATGCAGGAAGACACCAACCCTTTGCAGGCTCCGCACTGGCTACTGGGCCCTCTCCCAAAATCAGATCCATTTGTCAGTGGTAAGGCGCCTACCGTTGACCCCCACCACAGGGGACAAGCTGTGCGGAAAGCACCGGGATGGAGGTAAGTCCCTGGGACACCAGGTGATAGGGCTGGGGGGATTGTTGGAAGGCTAAGCCTGCACCACGGTAGGTGGAAAACTAGATTAACTGCAGAACAAAATCCTGATTGCCTTGTACCTTGCCTTGACCAGTATCCCATTCCCCTTGGCACAACTGCAGACCATTTTGAGCCTTCAGGTATCCCTTGCCTTAGAATGCCCTCTAACTTGCCAAAAAAAGATCTTCCCTCTTTCAACAAAATATTTCCAAAATACAAAGTTAGCTTGTCTAGTATATGTCACTGTCATTCATGACTTGCCCCAGGATCATGAGGACCTTGGAGACTATCCTTCTGTATATCATTTCACCTAGGAATATTTCTAATCCAATAAATGACCTCCTCATGTCCTCAGAGCCTGTACTCTGTATCACAATTCAGACTTTTGTCAGACCCTCCCTCTAGCTGCAGTGCTTGGTTATGGATCATAGCCATCTGACCTGTACAGTGGGCAGGCACATCACCTCACCTGCAATAGCATCATGATGCTGCAATGCCCCCAACTCTCCTGCTACTTATTATTTTTTTATTTACAAATTGATGACTGGGAAAGGCACACTGAGCCAAGGCTCGTTTCCAGGTGTGACTCGGAGGGGAGAGGAGACAAAGTACAAGGCACCATAATGGTAAGTGTAAAGTGCAGACAGTGCACAAGAACAAAATGCAGCAGCAGTGCTACAACAAAGTGCAGGCAAAAAGAACATAACATATTATAGTCTATGTAAAAAAAACAAAAACAAAACCAGCTGGTCCAGTGGTGTAGAAGGCTGAGGTGCCAGCACCTTACCTCCTTCCACGGCGGGGTCGGCTGAGGCAGGAGAGGCTCGAGCATCAGAAGGACAGCTCTTGTCTCCCAGGGAGGGGAAGCATGTTTGCCCGGCCTTAGACTGCCACCAGGTGGAGGCCTGTTGGCAATGCAGCACAGGCAGCAAGAAAGGGAGGGTGATGTGGGGAATGTCAGGTGGGTGCCCCTCCACACACAGGTCTTACACTATACAGTGAAGGGCAGGGAGAAAAATGGAAAAGGGATGTCAGGGGCTTAATGAAGCCCCGCCCTCCTGTCCCCAGGCCCTGCCTGCCACCTGGAGCTCACTGTTGGTCAGCCTTGGATTTCTGTACTAGGGGGAGGATGGCCCTGCCATGAGGGGAAATTTGTGAGGAGAATCTGACTGTGGTGAATACTGGGGGAGGCGGGTGTGGGCTCAGGGAGGTGGGGACTGGGTTGGTTAGCCATCTTCAGACAAAGGAGATATAAAATATATAGAAAAAAGAAAGAATATATGAAACCGAAATCAAAATGAAACTAATCAGACCATCTGACGGGGGATGAGCCAGGTCAGGGTCAGGCGAGGGCATGAAAGGAGCAGGAAGGGACAGAGAAGTTTGAGCTGGCATTTGAGGGAAAGGTGGGAGGCAGAAAGGTGGAGAGCAAAAGGGAGATGTCCCAGAAGGAGGGGAGACATCAGGTGAAAGTGGATTGCCCAGCAGTGGTGTGGAAGTGAGAAAGTTTTACAGTGGATGAATCCAACTTATTACTGCACTATCTAGCCTTTTCCTTTCTCCTCCATGGCAGGTCATCTGCATGACTGGGTAATATTCTTGGACATGGCCGCTACAAAATGCTCACAAAATTCCACAATTTCCGAAAAAATTCATGATTTTCTTATCCACATTTTATCGCCGCCCCACACCGACTGACCCCCTTCCACTGGACCCACCAGCCCTGTCCCCCCGACGTCCACCAAGACTCACCCCGATAGCACAGAGATGCCCAGCTAGCTGGGTGCAGAGTCTGAGGGGGACCAACTTCATCCTGCTGGTCGATGCCATTTTCCTCCAGTTTTTTCAACCACCCCTGCCACAGTCACACGTATGCATGTGGAGGCATGCGCAAGCCATAGATTCACAGCTCCCTCCCTATTTGTGCCGCCCACCCGCCTGCACTACCCTCAGGCCTCCACCTTGGGCCAGCTGTACTGTGGGAGTGACAAGGTCCCTCCTTGGGAGAGGAGAGCTGCTTTTCAGCTGCTCAGTCACACTCCCTCCCTCCCCCACAGCCAACCCCATGACCCAGGCTCATTCCCGAACCCAGGTCACTAGCATAGTGCGAGATGTGGCATGCAGCTCCTCAACCCTCAGCGCCACCACGCCGGCAATAATTCATGAAATTTTACAATAAGTACCAATGTTATTTTGCAATTTGTGGCTGCTTATGACATGAGCATAATTTAAGCAACAGTTGGAAAGGAAAAGCTAGCACACACACATACACACACTGCCACCTTTTTAGGTTCTAGTAACCTGCTTAACTTGTTGATAATGTGTTATTTTGTTTTTATAGTTATATGGGCTTATAATTTTGCAGTTTACATGCTTATAATATTTAATTTAAAAAGTTCCAATTATTTGGCTGCTTGTAACTCAACTCCCTTTGAAGCTACAGATCTGAATCATGGCATACATGTATGTGTGGTAAGGAGCTGCAAATGTTCCAGAGTTGGTGATATGTGGATGACAGGTTCTAAAATTAGACAGAAATAATGGGAAATACAATTTTGGGGACATTTTGTGAAATCTTAATGGACATTCTGCAAAATATCACGGAATTGAACTCATCATTTTACCAGAATGCTGTCTTTCTCGCAGCCCTAGTTCACACCTTAAAGAGCCCCTGACACCATTAGAAAAACTTGGAAAAAATGCGAGATTTAGACAGTTCAGTTTATATTTCATGTATTTTCTATAATTATTTACCTTTTTTCTTTATTACTGAGGACAGCTATATGAAAGAGGCTTACTGTCCCTTACACTTTATCTGCTCTTTCTGCTGTCCTACATATGACACATAATACAGGTTGCACCTGGAAACAAGCTTCTGGTCATGGTGCTTTTCCCCGATTATCGACTTTTAAATAAGTAAATAAATAAAATAAATAATCCCACGTTTATGACATCATAATTATCCCCACAGCAACATACTGTGATGTCATAAACAGAGCTGTGATGTCATATGTGGGCAAGCATCCAGAACAGATAGGGCAGTTATCCTGTTTACATGAAAATGTCCTTAGTAATAAAGGAGAATGAGAAATACAGAAACAATATTAAAATATAAGCTCACTTGTGCTAAACATTACATTTTCTCAAAGCTGTCACAACAGTGTCAGGGGCTCTTTAATGGCTCTCATTGTTTAGGCAATGACAGCTGTCTAACTAACTACAGCAGCAAAATATATTGATTTAATATCTCTGCAAGTGAAAGGGCTAAAGACTTAGGGCTGGATTCACAAAACTTCTGAAATTCCCACAGCTGTGGGAAAAACCCAGCACAAGTGGGTTGCCACTTGCGGATCCACAGGTTTCCGCAGTTTTTCCACAGCTGTGGATATTCACAAAGGTGGAGCCAGATTACAACTAGCTCCATGATTTACAGCAGCTTGCAGGTGGTGTTGCCAGGGAAGTCCCTGCTGCTGCCTTGAGAAACAGTTAAGATGGGTGGGACCAGCCAGAACATTTTCGCAGATTAACTTGGGTTGTGCATGGCAATCTCCGCAGCTGCGGAGATTTCAGTCCCCAGCTGCAGTTGCAGTGTAGGATTTAGTCCCAAAAACATTTGTGTATCCAGCCCTTAATGTTTTCTTACCTGACACCTAGTCTTCAGGGCTCCCTTATGGATCTTGACCTTAGGACAATGTCCCTTTTGCCCTCCCCTTAATTCGGCCCTGTGTATTATGTATTTTGAATATAATTATGCATTGTGTACATATTGTTGATATTATGTATTTATTTGTATTATATGTTTTGTATTTTTTACTTCCCCTTTGTTATCCACTCACCCTTGCTCATGGGGGGTTACACCAGGAAACAAGGGTTGCACTTCTATTCCAGTTACCACGTTTTAAATAAGAAAAGTTTTATTGGACTAACCAAAACTTAAGAATAACCTTTATTAAATTTTCTGAACAAAACCACAGCGCAATAACACACGACAGGATGTACATTAAGCTATATCGTTGCACGCCCTGGGAGTGTTTTTCACCTCATGTCTTCAACTGTTGGTAAGGGAACCCAGCAAAAAAACAAAACATGTCTGTAACGGGAATGGTCCGAGATCTGAAACAATAAGAATCAGAATAGTTTTGGATCATGAATGCACCGAGATGTACCTTACCAGAATGCCGCTAAAGTTAATGTCAGTACTGGAGTTTCTCCCTGAGATCAGTGCCGTGGGAGTCCATTTTGGTATGGGCACCAACTTTGGGGACTTTCAGTATGGGCTCTGACTTTTGGGGGGGGGATTGTCATTCAGGTATAGGCATATATGGGGACATTCATGTTCCTGAACAATTCACATTCCATTTTTTACAGCTCCTTTTCTCAACATATATGGTGTATTCCATTTTTTACCTTTAAAGGAGAACTGCGTTGAACCTGTAAGTTCATTTTTTTCCAGTGGAAGCTGTATTTAAATGCCAGTTAAAATTCTTTTATTGTTCCACCCATACATGCCTTTTAGTAACCTCAGTGGGTGTTTCTGCTTTACAATTTGATGGTGAGTATCATTTTAAAACTGTATGATGTAGTTTATGTCCCTCTCAGCCACAGAGTTCTGTAGTAGAACATGGATGCATTGTGCCAACAATGGAAGAGTAGAACAGGGACATATAGAAACATAGAACATAGAAACATAGAATTTGACGGCAGATAAGGACTGCTTGGCCCACCCAGTCTGACCATTTCCCTACCTAATGGATAAGCTGCAGATCCTAGTTAACCAGCAGCCTACTTCTTCTTGCCCCCACCCCCTAGAATTGCCTTATAACTGTCCCATGCATGCTTGAATTCCACCACTGTTTTTGACTCCACAACCTCCTCCGAAGGCTGTTCCATGCATCCACAACCCTCTCTGTGAAAAATACTTCCTTAAATTACCTCTGAGCCCCATCTTCAAATTGTGCCCCTTGTTCTTGCACACCTCTTTTTTGAAAGATGCTACCTCTTGGACTTTGTTGATTCCCTTGAGGTACTTGAAAGTTTCTATCATGTCCCCTCTCCCTCCTTTCTCGAGGCTATACATATTAAGCTCCTTATGTCTCTCTTCATATGTCTTCCGTGCAGACCCTCACCATTTTAGTTGCCCTCTCTGGACAGCTTCCATCCTGTCTATGTCTTTACGGAGATTGGGTCTCCAGAACTGCATGCAGTACTCCAGATGGGGTCTGACCAGCTGTCTGTACAGAGGATAATAACTTCCTGTTTTCTACTGGTGATGCCTCTCCCTATGCATCCCAGTATCCCCCCAGCCCTCTTTGCTGCTCTCTCACATAGCTTGCCCACCTTTAGGTAATCTGATATGACTACCCCCAGGTCCCTTTCCATTTTTGTTGTTGTTAGTATCTCACCATTGTGTGTACTCTTCCCCTGGTTTTTGTTTCAGGTGCATTACCTTGCACTTCTTAGCATTGAATCTAAGCTGCCATACATTTGACCATTCATCTAACCTTGCCAAGTCCCTTCTCATCCTTTCCACCCCACCTTGTTCATCAACTCTTGTTGCAGATCTTTGTGTCTTCTGCAAAGAGACATACTTTTCCTTCCAGTCCCTCTGCAATGTAAACATAAAGACATTGAAGAGGACCGATCCTAATACTGAACCCTGCGGTACCCACTAGTAACCTCCCTTTCTTCAGAGTGGACTCCATTTACTATTACTCTGTGTCTATTCTCCAGCCAATTCTTTACCCAGGCTGTCATCTTGGGACCCACTCCCAGGCTGGCTAACTTGTATATTAATCTTTTGTGTGGGACTGTGTCAAATGCCTTATAAAGTCTAGGTAGGCCATGTCCACAGCCCCTCCCTGATCTACTACTTTGGTCACCCAGTCAAAGAAATCTATCAGATTCGTCTGGCATGACCTTCCCTCTGAGTCCATGCTGCTTTGGGTCCTGTGCCCCTCTGGCCTCTAGATACTCGACAATTCTTTCCTTCAGAGTGATTCCATCATTTTCCTACCACTGAGGTTAAACTAACAGGTCTGTAGTTTCCTGCTTCTGCCTTGCTCCCACTTTTGTGAAGGAATCACATCTGCCTTCCTCCAGTCCTCGGGTACCACCCCATCCTCCCATGATTTGTTAAAGAGGGTAGTCAGTGGTGTCACTAGTTCTACCCTTAGTTCTTTTAGAATTCTGGGATGAATCCCATCAGGCCCCATTGCTTTGTCACCTTCAGTTTTAAGAGTTCTTTCAGAACCCTTTCTTCTGTAAATGGGCTGGTATCAACTTCTGTATCCAGAGTGTTTCTACTGTTTGTTTTAGGTACCTCCCCCTCTTCCTTTGTAAATACTGAGCAAAAATATTTGTTTAGTATCTCTGCCTTTTCACAGTCACTCTCTGCCCACCCTCCCTCCCTTTATTAAGCCTCACTATCCCTCCTTGGTCTTCCTTTGCCCTGATGTACCTATAAAGGTTTTCCCCTTCTTAACTGAGTTGGCTATCTTTTCCTCGGTTTGGGCCTTTGCTGTTCTGACTGCCTTCCCAGCTTCCTTTTGCTTTAACTGATACAGTTCTCTGTCCTGCTCCTTCTGTGATTCCTTGTACTTCCTGAATGCTTTCTTTTTCTCTTGAACCTTCACTGCCACTTCCTTTGAGAACCATAGTGGTTTCTTACATTGTTTCGTTTTGTTTATTTGCTTCACACAAAGGCTTGTTACCTCTGTGATGGCAGTTTTTATTATTCCCATTGTTCTTCCACCCCTCCTTCCTGCCCATTTGCTAGTGCATTCCTTAGGCACTCACCCATTTTGGCAAAGTCAGCCCTCCTAAAGTCCGGTACTTTTGCCTTTGTATGACTTGACTCTATTGCTGTGTTTATTGTGAACCATACTGTTCGATGGTTGCTAGTTCCCAGATGGCTACCCACTTCTACATCTGTGATCCTCTCTTCATCTCCATTTGAGAGAACCAGGTCTAAGATTGCTCCCTCTCGAGTGGGCTCCAGTACTAGTTGTCTAAGGCATGCCCCCTGTAGGGCATCTAGAATAACCCCACTTTTCGAAGTGGCTGCTGCAACTGCACTCCAGTTAACATCTGGCATATTCAGATCACCCATCAGCAATATATCCCTTTTTCTGCCATTCTAAGTATACTTTCTATCATTTCCTTGTCCATTTCCTCCCCTGAGAAGGGTCTGTATCTAACCCTATGCGGATTGTGGTTCCATTGCTGGTCTCCAAATTTACCCACAGTGCTTCTTCTCCTCCCTGTTTTCCCTTTTGTTCTGTTGCTTTGATTCCTTCCCTTATGTAAAGAGCTACTCCTCCTCCTCTTTTACCCTTCCTGTCCCTCCTGTAGATAGTGTATCCTGGTATGTTTACGTCCCAGTCATGGTTTTGTGTGTACCATGTTTCTGTGACTGCCATGATATCCGGATGTTCCTCCTCCATCAAGGCCACTAATTCAGGAAGCTTGTTACTCAGACTACGTGCATTGGTACTCATTGCTCTCCATTTTTTTGATGGCTTTACCTTCTGTTGCAGCATCTTCACTAACCTGTCTACCGGTCTTTTCTCATTTAGTACCCTCTTTTTGTAGGGAGGCTGGGATTTTCCTGCTGCTTATCAGTGCCTCCCCCCTTGACTAGTTTAAAAGCTTGCCAATGAAGCATTTAAACCGATTGCTCAAAAGACTTGTTCCCTTCCTGGACAGGTGCAGACCATCCTGCCAGTATAGGCTGGTGTACATTCCCATAAACTACATCATACATTTCTAAAATGGTTCTTACCAGCAACATGTAAATCAGAAACACCTACTCAGATAATAAAAAGCCTGGATAGCTAGAGAAATTACCAAATTTGATCCAGTGTTTAAAAAACAGCTTCAACTGGGAAAAATGCTTATAGATTCAGCGCAGTTCTCCTTTAACCCCTGGTAAGTGTGGCCATATAGAGAGAATAACTAACCCCCCTCCATGAAGAACAAGCTGGTAACTTTACATCGAGTTAGTGTGGTGACATCATGGGCATGAGAGCAATGATTGACTGCCCTTATGGCATCTCCACACTAACGAGGTGTGACGTTACCTGCAAATTCTTCATGGGGGGGGATTGTACATAATATCAGATTATCCTTGTTTTATAAGCGTGCTTTTTGTGCGAAACAAGACTGCATATATGTGTGTGTGTGTGTGGGGGGGTTAAATGTACTGTTTTGTCATTTAAAGAAAGCACTCATTAAATAGGCTTATTCAGCTAACTTAATCAGCTCGCTCACCAAGTTATGTGTCTGGTTGGCTCCAGTGCTACTCTGATTAGGGTAGCCGTGTGATGAAATAATTCATGTTTCAAAGTGTGGATTATCAGTTTCTGAAAACACAGATAAAACAGGCTGATCATGTATCATAGCTTAAAGTACAACCGGGATCGTGTTATTACACTTATAAAATGGTCTTGTCCTGAAAATGTGAGAAGAAAAATGTCTCCTTGACTTTTGGCGCCAGGCTGCGACTGGTCAAAATCCAGTGTCCTCCAGTCTTCACGACTCTGGATGGTGCATAGCAGCTTGATAATGTTCTCCCTGTCAGATACCTATGTGGCTGGTTGGACAGTTAGCTTGGCTTCTCCTGCGACAGTGATTTCATCCAAACTTGGAGCACTGTACAGGAACAACACCAGTATTTCATTCTTCGCCAAGACACAGGAAAGTTGAGCACTTGAAGCGGGAAAGGCAACCATGCAACAAAAGTCTCAAGATACAAGGCAAGTAGCTGCAAAACCTTTGTTTGAGAAAAATGCATGGATAAGAACACACAGAAAGCTCCTGTTGGTCAGTACAAGCACTGGCACTTTGACCATAGTCTGTCGTCAGGGGGATGAGTTTGTATGGGGAGCACTCTGGGTAGACCAGCTCCAAGACTGGAATCTCCAGAAGAGGGGGTGTAGAGAGCACTAGGGCACAAGGGTCCGTACTGCAGAACCTGAGGGGGAGAAGGAAAAGCGGGAATAGGAGGCCTGGGTGGAGAAGTCACAGTAACAGACCAACTGGGAAGTATAGTGGGGCTACTAGTGATATTCAGGCTCTGAGGGTGCAAGGAGCAAGCTGGGACAGGGAGACAGAAGAGGGAGCCTGGAAGGGCAAAATCAAACTAGTGATGCCCAGGCTGTGGGAGGGGTGAGGAGCAAGCAGGGGGCCATAGTCGGGAGAAAGAGTCTGGAAGGGCACCTACAGACCTGTGACCCCCAAATTGCAGGTGGTGAGGGAGAAAACTGAGGGACATAGGCAGAAGAGGAAGCCTGGAAGGGCACGCACAAAATGGAGACACCCAGGCTGTGAGGGGTGCAAGGAGCAAGCTGGGGGACGTAGACAGAAGAAGGAGTATGGAAGGGCACAAACTGGCTAGTAACTTGGTGGGACAGGTGAAGGTGCTCCTGCTGGGTGACTCCATGATTAGAGGTATCCAGTGGGAGGGGGTTTGGGGAGGGAAAAGGCCGCCCAGTCAAGGTTAAATGTATCCCAGGCCTGTCGGTACATAAGGCCAAATTCCAGCTATACTCAATGGCAAGGGAATGCGGAGGGTTCCCAGACTTTCTAGTTCACCTGGGAACAAATGATTTAGAAGGGAACAGTGAACTGGAGATACAGGCAAGATTCAGGGAATTGGCCAGGGTTTGCCACTCTATAGGATGCTCAGTCTCCTTTTCTGAGATACTGCCAGTACCAAGGGCAAGCGGGGAAAATAAGCAAAAACTTAGGGGGGTTAACCAGTGACTCAGGGAGTGGTGCAAGTCAGAAGGGTATGGATTGATGGGGGACTGGGGTGATACATGGGAAGACAAGGGGCTATATGCTAGGGATAGGCTGCACCTCAACCTGGAGGGGAAGGAGATCCTTAAACTAAAACCTTTTGGATTCATTGGTGATAGGTGGGGTTTAAACTTGTAAAGGGGGGAGGGATAGAAAGACTGAAAGCCCCAGCGAGGAAGCTTGAGGGTTCAGGACTAGATCATGCAAAGTGGGCTGTGGGTAGCGTTAAAAGACCAGGGGAACTGAGTGGGGGAAGAGAGATGGATGTATTCCATTCACTATTACCTTCTGTGTCCTGTTGTGCAGCCAGTTTGCTACCCAGGCTACCACCCTGGAACCCACTCCCAGGCTGGCTAACTTGATTATTAGTCTTTTGTGCGGGACTGTGTCATATGCCTTGCTAAAGTTTAGGTAGGCCATATCCACAGCCCCTCCCTGGTCTATTACTTTGGTCACCCAGTCAAAGAAATCAATTAGATTCGTCTGACATGACCGTCCTGCTGTAAATCCATGCTGCTTTGGGTCCTGTGCCCCGCTGGCCTCTAGGTACTCAACAATTCTTTCTTTCAGAAGTGATTCCATCATTTTACCTACCACTGAGGTCAAACTTACAGGTCTGTAGTTTCCTGCTTCTGCCTTGGTCCCACTTTTGTGAAGGGGAATCACATCTGCCCTCCTCCAGTCCTCAGGTACCACCCCATCCTCCCATGATTTGTTAAAAAGTGTAGTCAGTGGTGTCACTAGGTCCTCCCTTAGTTCTTTTAGGATTCTGGGGTGAATCCCGTCAGGCCCCATTGCTTTGTCCACCTTGAGTTTTAGGAGTTCTTTCAGGACTCTTTCTTCTGTAAGTGGACTGGTGTCATCCCCCCCCCTACCCAGAGTGCTTCTATTGTCTGGTTTAGGTAACTCCTCCTCATCTTCTTTTGTGAAAGATTAGCAGGATTAGAACTGGGGAAGGGATGGGAGCAGGAAGCTGGGGAACAAGCAGAGGTGCTAAATGAGTACTTTGCCTCTGTCTTTACTGGGGGGAGGTGGGGGATCTTTCCAACCCGATGGGAGGGTAGAGGAGCCCACTGAACCAGGAGGTCAGTTGGAGACTGAAGGACTGGATAAGACTAGGGCAGGGGATGGGTCTTATCTAGAAGTGGAGGAGAGGATGCATGTGGAAGGGGGCTGGGAGGACGAAATTGCAGCGGATAGGGTGAGAGAGGCCCTCTGGTCGCTAAAGACTGAGAAGGCGCCGGGGCCAGATGGGCTACATCCAAGGGTGCTGAAGGAACTGGCAGATGTGCTGGCAGCTCCACTGGCCTCACTCTTTAACATCTCCCTGAAGACAGGGTGGGTCCCTCAAGATTGGAAGGTGGCTCATGTGGTGCCTATCCACGGGGGGGGGGTCCAGAGGACTTGGGGAATTATAGGCCTGTTAGCCTAATGTCTGTGGTAGGCAAGGTTATGGAGGGCATTATCAAGGAGAGGCTGGGGGCAGCTGGAAAGGTTGGGGCACCTGGATGACAGGCAGTATGGTTTTGTTCCAGGGAGGTCATGCCAGACTAACCTGGTGGAGTTTTATGACTGGGTGATGGGTGCCCTGGACCGACATAGGCGGTGGACATCCTCTATCTGGATTTCAGTAAGGTGTTCAATTCGTACCCCACAATGGCCTACTAACAAAGCTGGGGATGGGGTGGGGGCAGTTGCTCAGGTGGCTGGAAAACTGGCTTACGGGGTGAATACAGCGAGTGGTGGTTGGAGGGATAGTCTCCTCCCCCAGGAGGGTCATCAGTGGGGTCCCCCAGGGTTCGGTCCTGGGGCCACTCCTGTTTAATTCCTATGTCTCAGACATAGGGTGGGGTGTTAGGAGTAGATTGAGTCTCTTTTTGGATGACTCAAAACTGGGAGCACTGGCAGACGGGCAGGAGGGGAGAGAGGCCCTGCAGGAGGATCTGGATACCCTGGTGGGGTGGGCAAGGAAGTGGGAGTTAAAGTTCAATGCAAGAAAATGTAGGGTGCTGCATCTGGGGGTCAGAAACCTGGGACATGCATACACCCTGGGAGGGACCACACTGCAAGTCACATCGGGCGAGAGGAACTTAGGGATAGTGGAGAACAGCAAAATGAATAACACAGAGAATTGCTGAAGAGCTGTAGCAAAAGCAAACAGGATACTGGGCTGTATAACCAGGGGGATTACCTCTACCAGGAAGGAGGTGATCCTTCCTCTGTATAATGCCCTCATTAGGCTGCATCTTCAGTACTGTGTGCAGTTCTGGAGACCCCATCTTAAGAGAGACAAAGCGCTGCTGGAGAGGGTCCAGAGGAGGGTGATCAGGATGATTCAGGGCATGGAGGGTAGGACCTATGAGGAGAGACTGGATGAACTCAATCTGTATGAATTGGAGGAGAGGAGGGACAGAGGGGACATGATACAGACTTTCAAGTATGTAAAGGGGTTAAATAAGGGCAGAGCCAGGGAAGTGTTCAGGCTTAAGAATGGGGGAAATACCAGGGGGCACGAGTGGAAGCAGGAAGGGAGGAAGTACAGGGGGGAGCACAGGAGACACTTCTTCACAGAGAGGGTGGTGGAACCATAGAATGCACTGCCCAGGAGTCTGGTAGAAGCATGTACAGCTGATTGGTCCCCAGACAAAATGTCGCAGTCAAAATCACACCAGACATTTCGTCGCGGGGACAAACATTGCCGTTTCATGTATGCTGTTAATATTGTCGCCGTACATCGGTGGACAAAATGTTGCAGGTATCTGGTTGTGGTGGCTGCATTATGCCCACTACCTGTTGTACCGGTGACAAGATTACATTTCTACGAGATCGGCGCTACAGTTTGACCGCGACTAATTATACCGCGATGAATCGACCGAATGCCAGTAGAAGAGTCCACAGTGGAAGGATTCAAGAAGGGTTGGGAGAGGTACTAAGGAAGCTGAGGCCAGGGAGGTCCACCTCTGGGGCTGGGGGGGGGGTGGAGGAGTGAGCTCCCAGTAGGGGGCTAGCTTCCGAGCAGAAACGATAGACCATGGGGCTTATTCTGCTGGCTTTTACTATGATACTGTGATACTATGAACCACCCTCCTTTATACCCCATCACAGCAGCCCAGTGCATTCCAATTGGCAGGCTGGAAAATACATGATTACTGCTGGAAAATAGCTTTTGAGGAAGGAGCATATTTATTAACAATCAGTGCTTGTATAATGAGAAAACAAGTGTGAATGAGTGAAAGCAGGCAAACTGTAAAAATGCAAGCTTTTACAAAAATAGAGCAAAAGGCAACATTTAAAAAAAGACACGATAATATACACATACGTAAGTTGCTCAATATAACTAAGTCCTCATACAAACTAACTTAGAGGTCTATGTAAATGAATACCAGTGTTTTACAGATGTTTTCAAATGTTTTAGAGAGACTAAATTCAGTAACCAATCAGTTAGAGTACAGCTAGTCCAGGAAAAGACTGAATAGAAATGCAATGTCAGAGTACGGAATCTGAAAAATTCCAATATTGCAAAACTACACAAAATTCGCACAGTGTTGCAATGATGTCAAAGGAAGCTGAAAGAAAAAGGCTGAAACTGCTCCTGTTCCTGCGATCTCTCCTCAGGAAATGAATGAGAAATTAGATACTCAGGGAGGTGTGTGTGTGGGGGTGATAGGGGGGAATCTGCTGATATATGGCAACATCCTGCCTTGCAGAAGATGAAAGAGAGAGATGAAGGGAGAGAATATTAAATATAAACAATGAATAGTAAGTTACAGTGACATTGTTTACAAAAAGTTGCAACTTATAAATCATACAGGTACTGCATGGTTTTCAAGATATACTGCAAAGAGGAACCATACACAGATTCCAAACTTTTTTTTATAAACTTTTCTATAAGAATGGTTTTATGTCACCATCAAGATTGAGCATTTAGGGTGCAGCGAACCCAAAAAGAATATCCAGAAATTCTGTTTGGAGCAGTCACGTCTGTCTCCATCCCGTGTGCCTCTACCAATCATTTCAGGGCCCATCCATTTAACAACCGCTGGGTCACTGTTGTGTGTTTCTACATGAAGTGTCTGCCCACAGGGGTATTAGCCAGGCAAGACCTAATGCTGCATATATGTTTCGTATATGTGATGTAAAAGTCTTATAGTGCATCCACAGTACAGCAAAGGGCAACTGCACTGGGTGGCGTAAATGGCAAACTCCTGTTACAGTTAATGAAGGTCCTTATTTCAACCCCTCTGTCACAACCTTCCAACTTGAAGGTACTGCCCTGATGATAGAACCAGCAGATATTGCGATGACTGCATCTGTGTTTACCTTTGGGGTGGGTGGGGGTGGAAGCCAGTTTCTAAATTCTGTCTGTTCATTGTCCCTTCTGCTTTTGATGTGGACAAGTCTATCCCTGAGGTTGGGTGCTCTAGCAAGGCAGTTCTGGGTTGGTCCCCGAGTTCTTTGGCCAATATAGGGTCGTTGAGGAGAAGTGGCCAACATCTTTTCATGATACCCCCAGTTTGGTCCATGACTTGTGTGTACTTAGTTACAAGGAACACCTGTTCTGTCAGTCATTTTTCGTTCTTCACCCACTGAGAGATTGTTATAAAAATATTCCTCCCAGTTTTCCACTACGAGGACGTGGTGTATAATGTTGCTTCCAAATCCACCCTAGCTAGACTGCACCCTCTTTTTTATTCTGTCTGTCACATTGCCCTTGACTACTCTCCCCAGATGCACTCACCTCTGTTCCCTGCACTGCTTCTTTCTCTCCTCTGTTGACTGAAAGTAGACCTTCTTCCACTGCACCTCCTTAATCTCCCAGTTCTGGTTTGGGTCACTCCCCTCGTGTCTGAGCTGTCTCGTCTCCTATCCCCTTCCTTTCTCCTACCACCTCAGAAACTCTGACACACATTTCTTCTTTCTCTCTCTCCCAGGACAATCACCTCTGCTAGTCAGGCTGCCTTATCGTATAGACTCCTCCAGCTCTGGTCACACCACCATGCTTTCCTGCTGTACTGAAGACTTCACTCCTTGATCACCCTTCTCAGTCTGTTCCTTCTCCTGCCTTCTCACGCTCCCCCATTTCCACACAACTCTCTTTTTATTCCTTTTGCCCATTCCCCTCCCCCTCCTAGTCAAAATTTATAACCTCACAGCCCCCTCCTATTTCCATCTTGCCTTTCCCCTCCTTGCTTGTAAGTCACCACAATCACCAAAGCAGTGACATGGACACCAAGAGATGGCAGATTTAAACCCCACTAGAGCCAAATATTCATTGTGTGACCTAGGGCAAGTCTCTTCTCAGTGCGCTAGTTCACCCAGTACAGAAATTGGTAGAAGCAGGACTCTTACTTATTTTATCTCCAATAGGAGTGATGGTCTCTAGGTAGTCACATCAGGGCAACTTCACAGCAGGGCCCTCCCTGATGTGAATACCAAGAGAACCCCCACTCCTATTAGAGACAAAATAAGTAAGTGGCCAGTTTAGGCAGAACGAATATTACATTTGTAAGATTTGCCATGGTGGAGTGTGCACTTAATTCTCTGTTTTACTGATGTGTGACATAAAGCAGTAGCACCCCTAATGAAAAAGCCATTTAATGTCAAGTAAAAGAGACATCCTACAGTCCCTAGCTCTACCCAAGTTGACAGATGTACAATGTGCCATGCTAACAACCCCTATCATAGACCAAGAAACATGTGATACCATAAAAAACCTTAAAATAAATTCATGCCTGGGGCTCAATGGGTACAGTAGAAAATGTATTTATTCAATTTGTTGACCAAGTAGAAGCATTCTATAATTTTATAAAACTCTTCATGAGGAGGTAACCCCCTGCTTCAGAGAGACTTTAATGAGGTGGGGGGGGAGCCCTGTCACACCCCTGAAACTATGCCACCATATCAGTGATACCAAAAGAGTGAAAGGACCCAACATACTGTAGCTTTTATTGACCCATTTCAACATGGACTGTAAGTTGTTCAAGGCCATATTGGCAAATTGCCTGAACCCTTTGCTTCCAGACTTTATAATGGGCAGACACGCACCAGGCAATGCCCAGTGAACAATTAATGCAACAGACATAATAACCTGCCAGAAAACACTAGCCTGTGTTATGAGTCTTGATGCCAAAAAAGTCTTCTGTGAGGTACTATGGCATTTCCTATTCATGGTTCTTGAACAATTTGGGTTCCCAGAACAGTTTCTAATGGGGTAACAACACTATACTCCTCCCCACAAGCATATGTCCAAACAAATGGTGGCATATTCCCTAAATTTAATCTCTACTGGAGCATATGGCAGGGGTGTCCCCACTCATCCCTATTACTTTGTATATATACATATATATATATATATATATATATATATATATACATATATATATATATATATATATATTTTGAGCCCTAGCAAAATAAATTTGAGGCAATCCAAAGATTCAAGGCATAGAAGTCAGTGGATGCCCCCAGAAGATAGTGTTGTCAGGCCCCTTGAGAGGAATTCTGGGCCCCGGAGAAAGTTCAGACTCTGAGGCCTCTACCAGCTCACAGCCCCTTTCCTGCATATAGTATGCTGGATGGTCTGGGCCCCTCTTGGTGCTTGGCCCTGAGGATTATTCCCTGCTCCCCCACCTTCTCAAGGGCCCTGAGTGTTGTACACAGATGATGTAGTATTATACTCGTCCTGGCAAACCCTGAAACCTCGATAACATAAGTCTGGAGAGGCTTACAACTCTTTGGGACACATGCAGGTTATGTCCTTGACAGTACAAAAACGGAACTACTAATGTAGTGGAGGCAGTATAGCGCAGTGGTTTAAGGCTCTGAGCTGCAAATCTGGTGACATCCAGCAGACCAGACCTGGGTTTGAATCCCACAGCTTCCACTTACATACTGTGTGACCCTGAGCAAGTCACTTAACTTCCCTGTGTTCCCTGGTTGCACCTGTAAAAAAACTTTCAGCTTAGTGTGCTACTCCAGGTTAAACTAAAAAGAAAACAATAAAAAAAAGTTTTATTATAACCCCTCACAGCACAGAAAAGGGCTATTCCCACTGAGATGGCATGCTACCCAGATGAAATACCTTGGGGTGCAAGTAACAAAAAAAATATATCCAAACTTCATGAGGCTAACTTTGTCCCACACAAAAAGTGCAGGATGACCCGAATAGATGGGCCCAAGTGAACTTCAGGGTGGGACAAATCAGTTTTTGAACTGGTGGTTATGTTGGCTGCTTGCTTCCAAAATCTGCTAGTCGAATCAATACTTTCAGTGGTCATCATTTTTAACAGCTCAAAAATCATTTTCTGGGCTGGTAGCCAGTTCACCAGTAACTTTAAAGTTAAGTTCTGACCTAGTGCCATAAGGTATTGGGTTTCATAGCCCAACACCTTATGGCAGCATGAGTTGATGAATGAAAATATTTTAATCTATAAGTGCCCCTGTTTAGTAGTGGAAGGGATCGTAACTGGTGCTGAACCCACAGCCAGCCAATCCTTTCCAGCTTCCTGGTGCCTCTGCTCTACCCCCGCTCCGCCCCGCTCTCTGAGATTTTGTGACGTGTGAGCAGGGAGAGTGCAGGGGCAAGCCCCATACAAGTCTATGGGGACTTTTTTTAAATGCCATATTTTTTTTTTGTAACTTTAAGCATTCATAGAGGAAAATTAAAGCCATCGCTCAACTAATAGAGCCCCTACTAGTTAAGTGACGACTTTAATTTTCCTCTGTGAGTGCTTAAAGTTACTAACAAGCGACTTTTAAAAAGTTCCCCATAGACTTGTATGGGGCTCATTCCCATACTCTCCCTGCTCACACATCACACAATCTCAGAGCATGGGGGTGGAGCAGAGGCACCAGGAAGCTGGAACTGATCAGCTGGCTACAAGTTCAGCACCAGTTACGATCCCTTCCACTGCTAAATGGACGCTGTTTTAAATAAAACATTTTGGCATCACTCGACTCATGATGATACAAAGTATTGGGCTATGAAGCCCAATACCTTATATCAGAAATTTCCTTTAAAAATCTGGTAGATAAAGCAACTTTTTAAGTGACCTTTGGTCACCTGACTACCAGATTTGTCACACACTGGTGAACTTCTCACTATACCCTACAACTAGTTTGTTAAGAATGAACATTCTACCTCGATACCTGTATCTTTTACAGGGCATCCTCATTTTAATACCAAAAAAGCAAGTTCTACACTGGCCAAAATCTTTCTCAAAATACCTCTGGGTGGGCAGAAGACCTCGCGTAAGACACAAACTACTGTAACTGGGCAAGGCGTCAGGAGGGAGTGCTGTACCAGCTCTTGAAATGTACTATTTTGCAGTGCAGGTTCAGGCCCTGTCACTGTAGTTGGTTCCCACATATAAGACAACCTGGAAATTAATAGAACAAATGGAAAGGGGGGAGAAGCCCCTTGGGGTCAGAGCAATGGATAAAATGTTCAGAAATGCAAACTCTGACATAACACTTTTGTCGGTTCATTCCACTGGTTCTATGTGATAACAGCGACTGCCAAAGGGTGATCACTGTTACAACGAAATCAGAGCACTGAAAATCAATTTGGTGCTCTGACTCCCAACTCACAAAAACGGCGCCAGGGACTTGTATTTTTATGTTTATGTGGGGGCTGCACCCCTGTACTCTCCTCACCCCGCACTTCTGCTTAAGGATTCTCAACTCCAGGGGTGCAGGTGGGAGGGGCAAAATATAACAAAAAATAAAATTCAGGCCGGGTGCAACAAAAATGAACCTGTGCTCTGACCCGAACCCAGCACCCTAGCCACCAAAGCTGTGAGCCGACCTGCTACACCACGGGGCCAGCTCAGCAGCATACCGCAGCACCACCCCTCAAATCCCCTCCCACCCCTCGTCAAGCATGCTCACTCCCCCTTGCGCGTGCCTGTAGCATGCTCGCTCCCACCCACCCCTGCGCGCATACCTGTAGTGACTTCCTGTTGCTACGGTTGCCAACCAACCCCATCTGGTCGCTGTAGCTGCCTGATAGCCGCCTTGCCATGCGCCACAATTGAGTCGTCCTTTTGGGGGTCACTCAATTGTGGTTGCGCACATCACGGTATACCATTCCTCCACCCTGGTGGTGGGACACCGACTGTGGGTCAGGCTGAACATGAATCCCTACTTATGGCAATTTAAATGGTTGGCATGGGGCCCCCGAGGGCTGTGCTCTCTGGTGCAACTTTGGAATGGGGGAGCTGACTGACTTCCAAACTCTTCAACCGGCATTTCGCCTAAATAATACAGAACACTTCAGTACCTCCAGATAGGGCCCACATCCAAACACAGAGTACATTACTACAGGAACCACCCTCAGTTAAACACCTCCTGGCAACAGTGGAGGCCATAATATGGGGAAAACTACCCACAGGACAAATTTCTGATCTTTATCATGCATTTAGAGGCCTACGCATGGACCAGGCTGCTCACATCAAACAAAAATCAGAAGGGGAAGTAAAATAGTACCAACAGACAAAGACTGGTCCATGTCTTTTCAGTCAGCGTTTAAAACATCCAGTTCTCTGCTGTGGCAGGAATATGCCTGCAAATTAGAAACCATTTTTTTTACACCCCTCTGACACAAGGGAAGTGGGAATGATCTCCTTCCAAGCTTGTCGGAGGCTATGCACGGAATCCAAGGCACATCATACATACATCTTTTGGTCATACTCAAAGTTGGCTGGGTTTTGGGGACAAATCAAAGAGATCCTCACAGACTTGTTCATGCTGGATGCACTTCTTGCACTCACACATGCCATTTAAGGTTTCCTGCCAGACAGAGTGAGAGGCAAAGATGCCATGTGTCTGTGGCATGTGCCCCTGAAGGCAGCACAAAAGGCCATAACGAGATGTTGGCTGCAACCAGAACCCCGAACACAGATGGTTAAGATGGGTTCCGTACCTAAGTGCAAGGGACCCAGACTTTACTCCATAACTTAATGGGAGTATTAATTTCAAGAACTTGCTTTGTTGGCTCACTCGAGGGTGCACTGAACGAGCCCAGCCAGGAGAGATTGCTGCAGCTAATAGGTTTATCCAGAAACTATGAACCTATTCAATCTGTAATTTAATGTATTTTCTTTTTTTTTTATTATTTATTAGATACAAAGAGCAAGGCAAAATCAGTAGAATACAGCTTTACTTAAAGGAAATTTCCGATATAAGGTATTGGGCTTCATAGTCCAATACCTTATATCGTCATGAGCTGAGCGATGCCAACATTTTTATTTAAAACAGCATTCATTTAGCAGTGGAAGGGATCGTAACTGGTGCCGAACCCACAGCCAGCTGATCCCTTCCAGCTTCCTGGTGCCTCCGCTCTGCCCCCGCGCTCTGTGATTTTGTGACATGTGAGCAGGGAGAGTGCGGAGCGACCTAGGTTATGGAGAACTTTTAAAAGCCATTTTCTAGTAACTTTAAGCACTTGTAGAGGAAAATTAAAGCTGTCGCTAACTAGTAGGGGGCTCCTAATAGTTGAGCAATGGTTTACTTTTCTCTTCGAAAGTGCTTAAAGTTACAAAAAATGGCATTTAAAAAGTCCCCATAGGCCTGTAAAGGCTCTCGCCTCGCTTCTTCCTTCACATGTCACAAAATCTCAGAGTGCAGGGGTGGAGCAGAGGCACCAGGAAGGTGGAAGGGATCGGCTGGCTGTGGATTCAGCACCAGTTGTGATCCCTTCCACAACTAAATGGAGGCATTTATAGATTAAAATGTTTTTATCCATCAGCTCACTCTGCCCTAAGGTATTGGGCTATGAAGCCCAATACTTTATGGCACTAGGTCGGAACTTATCTTTAAGCAAATACAGTAATAACAATTGAGCATGTGTCAGCAGTATCTATATAATATATGCTCCAGGTTTGGCTACCATAGAAACATAGAAACATAGACTTTGACGGCAGATAATGACCACTTGGCCCACCCAATCTGCCCATTTCCCTACCTATTGGATAAGCTGCAGATTCTAGTTAACCAACAGCCTACTTCCTGCAACCCCCCACTATAATTGCCGTATGTCTGTCCCATGCATGTTTGAATTCCCCCACTGTTTTAGACCCCACAACCTCTCCAGGAAGGAGGTTCCATGTGTCCACCACTCTCTCTGTGAAAAATAATTTCCTCACATTACCCCTAAGCCATCCCCCCTCTATCTTTAAATTGTGCCCCCTTGTTCTTACACGTCTCTTTTTCTGAAAGATGCTATCCTCTTGGACTTTGTTGATTCCCTTGAGGTACTTAAAAGTTTCTATCATGTCCCCCCTGTTCCTCTTTTCATCAAGGGTATACATGTTAAGCTCTCTCAGTCTCTCTTCATGTGGCTTCTGATGTAGACCCTGCACCATTTTAGTTGCCCTCCTCTGGACTGCTTCCATCCTGTCTATGTCCTCGCATATTAATATTAATATATTAATATGTAAAGACTAGTGACAACTGTATTAAAGCTTGAGTGTTTTTTTCAACTATAAACGCTCTTTCTAGTCTCTACTTTCACGTAACATTTATTTGGTGCCACTTGCTTTTCTGCGCTCCCCACTTTGGATTTGTACAGAGGGATAACCACTTCCCTTTTTCTACTTGTGATACTTAGTGTAGCTCTCCTGTAGTAAGCATGAACAGTAACAGTGTAAAAAGTACAAAAAAATCCATGTTGCGGTGATCCCTGTCAGGCCATTATGGGATAAATTCCCTATCGGAAGCCAACATGTAATTAACCCAGATTTGCCAGTGCCTCTGAAAATGTGCCATGTGATCTTGGAGGTACACCAATATCCTTTCCATTTCATAAATCTCTAGTAAGATTGACTACCACTTTGCCACTGTGGGGGCGTGAGTTTTCATCCAGGCTCTTGTAATGGCCATTTTGGCTGAAAAGATGTATAAATATGCCATGGAGTGGCTGGGATACGTATTCCCTGCGAGGGGATCCACAGTAACACCATCGTGTCACAGATCAGTCCCGTGGGCAGTGACAGAAAATCAAATTGGTGAGTTATCTCCTCCCAAAAGAGAATATAAGCAGGCATGACCAAAATACATGCATGTGGTCAGCAGAGGGGTGTCCACAATCACCCCAATACTGACCTTGACTTGGGGATAAATTTGGCAAGGACAGCTGGGGTTTGAAAATAACGGGAACAACGCTTCCAGGTGAATTCCTGCCATTTGGACAGTGAGGTCATCTTGGTAAGGTTTATTTCAACCATTTGGGGAAAACAAAGTCCCCATGTGTCGGTCCACCTGTCTAGTACCAGATCTACAGACATTCCAAGTTGTTCTTGGAGGCCGCGATAAAAGTTGCCAATGAAGTAATCCCAGTGCGTGCCCCTTAAGTCATCCATCAACATTGTGGGCAGTAATGGTGAGTTTTCTAGGAATGAAGTCCTATTCTTTGTCTTATGGAGTAAATAAGTTCTAACCTACAGATAGTGAAAATGTTCCCACCCTGTAAGCCCATACTGGGATTGTAGATATTCAAAAGGTATAACCCCTTGCACATCTAAGAATTGGAATATGTAAATAAGCCCTAACTGTCTGCATCTGACAAAAGATGGATCTAGTTGAGTAGGAAGAAGTTCTGGACCTACAGAGAGTACATGGAGAAAGTAAAAGATAATTTCCAATTTAGGGTGTCTTTGCAAACAGAACCTTTCAATGTATTACTTGGTATGAAAGAACAGAAGAAGGCTAGAGCCCATCAAGACTGTTCCCCACACTATATGGGACATTATTTATCTATTATCCCTCAACCAAACATCTAATTTGTTTTTAAAGACAGTGGCGCTAGTTGCCTCTACCAATTCTTGTGGCAAGGTGTTCCATACAATGGATGCTCTTATTGGAAAAAAGTTTCCCTTTTTGCTGGTTTTATAAGTTTTTACTTCAAGCTGTTTATTATGCAATCTCGGAACATGTCTCCTTTTGGAGAGTGTTAGACCACATGTTTCATTAGATCTAGTAAATTTATTAAATTAAAAACCATAAGCGTATCACCTCTTAATCTTCTAGTTTGAAGAGAGAAGAGACCAGTAGCTTTTAATCTGTTCTGATAATCCAAGTTTGTTAATCTTGGAATCATTCTAGTTACTCTCCTTTGAACCTGTTCAAGAATTGCTATGTCTTTTTTTGGGTTTGGATTCCAGAAAGGGGAGCCATAGTCTAGATACGGTCTAATGTATGCCCTATACAATGGAATATGGCATTGTTCAGTGCGATTAACAAAAGCGCATTTTATTTGCCTCAAAAGTCTGTTGGTCATGCAAGCAGTTCTAACACAGTGATCATTTGATGTAGGTTTATTATTAACATATATCCCTAAATCTTTTTCACAATTTGATGAGTGAAGTGGTAGTCTGTTTATATGATATATCGTTTTGGGATTATTTACACCGAAATGCACTGCTAAACATTTGTCTTGATTAAACTGCATATGATTTTCATTTGCCCAAAGTGTTAATTTTTCCAAATCCTTCTTTAATGCAGAAATATTTTCTTGGTTATTAACCTTGCCCCCCAATTTAGTATTGTCTGCAAATTTAACCATGAAGTTATCTGGCCCTGTTTGTAAATCACTGATAAAGAGGTTCAACAATGTTGGTCCCAAGACCGACCCCTGTGGTACACCACTTGTCACACTACCCAAATCAGACAAGACAGCATTAATTCTGACTCTCTGAGAACGATTTGTCAACCAGTTTAAAGTCCAGTTGACAATATCATGTGACAAACCTAGATTGTGCATTTTAGTAATGAGTTTTTCATGTGAGACTTTATCGAAAGCTCTACTAAAGTCCAAAATGTAGTTGCACTATAGTGGTTATAATCAGTCAAATTAACTGGGATAAGACAGTTTGCAAAGAGCAGCAGCCCTACATTGTACATATTGTTCAAAGCAAACTCTATATATTTCAAGGGATGGAAAAGAAGAAAAAAGACAGTTTGCATGTGGGAGAGCAGCTTGTGGGGCTGAGCTCCACAACACATGCTGCAGGCAGAGTGGTCTGCCGCCCACACACACAGCTGGAACCCCTCATTGCACAGACAAGCCACAACCCCGTAGCTGTAACCCCCTTCCCGCAGATCACCAACCCCCTGCTTCTGACCCTTCCCCAGTTCAGGAGAGGGCCAGGGAGGGTAAGATATATAATGGACAAACAGTAGCAAAGGACCGTGCTGCTGTGGTGACGCCCTACAGCATGCTGACTGGACCTCCCCATACCCCACAGACAGCACCCCCCACCCCGATTCACAGAAATCAGGATGCCAGACCTAGTGTATTCACACATGAACATTGATTTTATATTTATTACAGTTAAAAATGCCATGGAGACTGAGCACGCTGCCCAAAAAAATGTGGATGTCAACGGATTGCTTCTGGGTCTTGACATCCACCATATGGCGGTGTGCTTTATATACTCACATATGTATTATTTCTACTTTAAAATCTGTATTTACAGCACATTCTGTGGATGGGCAGCACCTTTTCCATGGGTGACAGATAAGGAACAGAGCAATTTTGAGGGCAAAATGAGGGACATCCCTCGTAATCAGGGACAGTTGAGAGATAATCTCACTAAAGCTGATGTCCGTGGTGATGTCTCTAAGGTAGCAGGATATATTAACATAGAAACATAAAATCTGTTGGCAGATAAGGACCGTACAGCCCACCTAGTCTTCCCATTTCCCTACTTGGTTTGGCAATCCCTACTCTTATCTGGATTGCCTTTCCTCCACTCTGCTGCACATCAGGGTACCTTTATGCTTATCCCATGCACTTTTGAATCCCCGTACTGTTTTCATTTCCACCACCTCCGCTGGTAGGCTGTTCCATGGATCCACCACCCTCTCTGTGAAAAAATACTTTCTAGCATCCCCCCAAGCCTTCCTCCCTGCAGCCTCATGTTTTTTTTTTGTTTTGTTTTTTAACTTTCTTTATTGCATTTTTGGTACTAGACCAGCCATCACAATACATGTAGCACTGAAATACATTCATTGAATATCAGAGTTCACAAAACTTGAACATTATAACAAAGGAAATCCGTTAGCACCACTCTCACTTTGTCACAGCAATGGAGACGTTTATCGTAATGGAATTTTTAATAGTTCAGTAATGTCCAAGATGCCATATGACTGCACAAGGCAAAGGTCACTAATATATGAAAAAGTCTTCCAATTAAGGTTCCACCACATTAGTACTTGTGTAGTAGCCACAATCCCTGAAATTACACCCACAGGTTGTTGCATGGAACTAGAAAAAAAATATTAATATACCTATAATTAGGAAACATCTGCCAGAAATAGCAACCAAAGGACCCTAAACATTTAGTGTAAATATGCTCATACACTTTAACAGATCAGACTGGACCCCACAGCCTTTAACAGAACAGTTTTCAGTTTGTGGTTCCTTATTTATTTGTTTGTTTTTGTTAACTGGGTGAGTGCCATAGCCAAAGCATGACTATTTTCAGGTGCGACCTGGGAGGTTACAATGAAACAAGAATACAGCAGCATACAGGGTAATACATAGGGAAACAATTACAGTACATGAGTATATGACAATAATACAATAACAGTAATCATGATAACATAAACAGGTAGCAGAGTCTGGTTAGGGTGCAGACGCAGCAAGTAGAAAAGCAACATAAGTGCCAAAACAAAGAACTAAAAGAGACGGATAAGTGGAGATGGCAGCAGCAAGTGACGGATACAAGGATTAGTGTAAATTAAGCGGGGTTTGAAACAGGAGCAAGAGGCCTGGCTAAAGAGGAAGGAGCGATATTTGTTTTTGAATTAAGCATGACTGGAAGCAAGGCGAACATCAAGAGACAGAGTTCCATAGTTTGGTCGCTGAGTGGAAGAAAGCTAGGGCACCTTTGGAAGATTTGCTCCTGGGAACAAGTAGTAAAGATTTATCAGCAGACCGAAGGCCATGGGAGGAGGGCACCGGAGATAGCAAAGAGGCAAGTGAGACAGGAATACCAGCTCTAATGATATTATCAGTCAGGGAGCCTAGGGCAAGGGACTGAACAGAAGAGGGGGGTAGCCAGTTGAGTTCAGCATAGAGCTGGCAATGGTATTTTGACCAGGAGGAGGCAGAGGCATATCTGCAGATACTGTTGTAGGTGGTATCCCATTTTCTAAGAAGGGTTTTAGATGCATTGAGATAAATAACTACGCCATAGGATAGTGATGGAAGTAAGATTCCACTGGCAATGACGAGTCTAGCCGACTGTGTAAGGACATAGCTAGTTTTATAAGCCACCCCAATCTTAGAGTTCACAGATTTACACGTAGACATGAAGTGCTTATCAAAGTTTTTTCATCAAGGAGGACCTCCAAGGTATCTGAAAGAGCATACTGCATCCAGAACCAGCCCACCCTGACCAGATATCTTAAACTGGCCATGCTTGGTTTTTAATTTAACAGCAAAGCCCAGTAGCATCGTTTGCATTTTACCAACGTTAAGTATCAGTTTATGAAGGCAGAGCCAAGATTGGATAGACATTAAAGCAGAGGTAAGAGTATGGTTGATGTGGAGTATATCCTTACTACTGCAGTACAGAAGTAAGTTGTCAGCGTATAAGATAGAGGAGCAATCAGGGATATTGGATGAGATACTATTAATGAAAACAGAGAAAAGAAGAGGGCCTAATATGGATCCCTGGGGAACTCCTAGATTGATAGTTCTAGGGCCAGACAAGGTAGAGTTGAATTTAACAATCTGAGTTCTATTAGCTAGGCAGCTATTGAACCAAGTCACCGAAAGAGGGGAGAAGCCATGGGCTAGAAGGCTTTTCAAGAAGAAGAGGATGATCGACAAGGTCAAATGCCCTGGTAAGGTCGATGAAAACCGCACCGGTAAGGAGGCCAGAGTCCATGGCATCTAGGGTATCATTTGTAAAATGAAGCAAGGCAGTAGAAGTGCTATGCCCTTTATGAAAGCCATGTTGAATAGGTGACAGGAGATTATGCTTATTCAGCAATTCAGTGACTTGGGTTGATACTATCTTTTTCAAGTATTTTGCTCAAGACTGATATGATAGCTATAGGCCTGTAATTTGTCATATCTTTTCTATCACCTTTCTTAAAGACTGGAGTGATTTGGGCCATTTTCCATATATCAGGAACAACGCCATTACAAAGGGAGAGAGTTAAAATCCAAGACAAAGGCTGAGCAATAAATGGTGCAGCAAGTTTTGGCCCAATGTCATCAGAGCCCACACTAGTATTATCAGAAATAGGAGTTTAGTAGACTGAGAACTTCGGACTTAGATACAGTCTTGAAATAAAAAGGAGGGTGCTGAACAGAAGGGGTTGGGGGAGAGGGGAGAGGAGGGGGTTGAGAGGGGAGGAAAGATGATGTGAAGCTGGATAGGTCAGAGAATTGCTTATTAAATGCTTTTGCAGTGGTGTTGGGATCATTGCAATGGACACCACCAATTATCATTTCATTAGCGGAGGGAGTTTGTTTTGTACCTAGGAAGGTTTTTACGTGGGCCTGGAATTTCCTAGGGTCACCAGATGCATCAAGTAAAAGCCCTTTACAGTACAAGCTTTTTGCAAGTCTGATTTGTTTTTTACAAGCATTCCTCTGGGCCCTATAGGTTTGGTAGTCAGCCAGGAGGCCAGATTTTCTAAAACGCCTCTAGCTCTAATCTCTGGCCTGTAAGGAGGCCATCAGATTTTTGTGTAGCCACCTTGTTGGTTTTCCTCGAACACGTCGGGTCTCAAGGGGTATATGCCTATTCTGAAGAACATAAAATTGGTCCAAAAAGTAATCAAGAGCTACATGGGCATCATGCTATGCATAATCACTGCTATTACTAAACAGGCAGTTGGGGGGAAAACTTCACATCGGGGATCATGAGACGTTAGTAGCGCCATCCTGACCATGCAGTCAAGTTACCATTTTGAATAACAGAAAGGCTTTCAGGCCCATTGCTAACCCCTAATTGCTCCTTCCTAATTTCTGCCCTCAGTTTTCAAAACTGAGTGCTCAGGTGCTTGTATTAATTACATTAATAACCAAGCAATAGTAATGGGAACGTAGAATAGAACCGGAACCAGTTCCAGGTCGTCAGGAAAACCTGCATAGCAGTTCATACTCAAGTGTCCAATTCTGTTTCTGACTGAGCCTCGTCCACTCGAGCAGAAAATTCCTGCCATATCTTTCCAGCCAACTGGCCTGCATCGGTAGGGTTTGAAAATAAGTATGTCTTGGCGCCGTAGTACACTTTCAGGCGAGCAGGCAGCAGGAGGTAGTGGTTAACCCCCAGCTCTCTCAAGGCTGCCCGGACCCTATCAAAACCCTTTCCCCTTGTTCTGGTGCTGAAGCTCAGCTCCAGAAAAAACCTTACTGTGTCTGCTCCCAAACGGGCTCCTTTACAGCATTTTGCCACCATAAGGATCTCATCTCTCTCCTCAATACCCCCCGTAACCAAAACAATGATGCGTGGAGCTGAATCCTCTTGCTGTGACTGCTGTGGAGTAATTCGGTAGGCCCATTTTATGGAGATAGCCTCTTCAAGAGAAAGTGCCTCCGGAATCCAACCAGCCAGGAATCCCTTCAAATCGTCCCCTTCTGCATTCTCTGGTAGTCCAACAATATGAATATTCACAGCTCTGTTACAGCTTTCCAGTTGTTCTAGGCATGCTGTTAAAGTAGTGTTCTCCCGAGCTAGCCCGGTACATGTAACAAGAGCTTTTTTGGCTGTAGTGGTTGCCATGGTAGCATTATTAATTGCTGTGTCTGCTTTTTGATCTATCAGGGTGGTTCTGTGGTTGAATTCTTCGACCTTCCTATCCAAGCCCTGTATTGCAGAGAGTAGTGAGGATAGAGCAGGCTCTCCACTAGATGTCGAGGGCACAGGGTTTCCCATTCCACACCACGTGTTCTGGGCCTTGGGTCGGGCTGGTCGGTTGGCGACTGGTTCTTTGATTTCCCCAATTTTCTTAGTGCCACAAATCCTCCAGTCGGTACAAACAAGTAAAGTCTATCCGTGGATATGTACGTTAGAGCAAAATCCACTTTTTAATGTACTTAAATTTCGTCTGATGTCTGTTGTTAGTGGAGCGCCGGTTCCTTGCGTCTGCTTGTGCCGGCGGTCAGGCCACACCCCCCCCAGCCTCATGTTATGTCCCCTTGTCTTTATGCACTTTCTTCTCTGAAATATGCTCTGCTCCTGTACCTTGTTTATTCCTCTAAGGTATTTGAATGTCTCTATCATATTCTCTCTCTCCCTTCTCTCTTCCAGTGAATAGATGTTTAGTTCCTTGAGTCTTTCCACATAAGGCTTGTGTAACCCCCTTGTTACCCGGGGTTACTAGAATCCCACTTAGAACTAGTGGCAGGTAGGGAAAGGCAGCTTGTGAGACACCAGTTAAATGGGTTTCACACTGTCTCACTCTGTCCTCAGTCTCAGCTGAGCTGGAGGGATGACATCACCATAGAATTCTCGCAGCAGCATAAGCCACATTGGAATGTTGGCTGCAGGGGTTAGCTGTAGAACATTGGGGAATTCAAGTCAGTCTAGAGGGAGACTCAAGAGGAAGAGGTGTGCTGCAGTTGGCAGCAACTCAGAGCCTAGCTCTGCTTTAGAGCTACATCAGAAAGTGGGTTGTGTGTTCTCACCCTAGAGAGGAACACAGAAGAGAACAAGAGGAAGTGGTAGAGACTGTTCCCAGTGTTGTTCCAGTGCCCCATCCCCAGAGGGATGGGGGGAATTTCAACATTTCAGGGGCAATCCCTTGGTCCTGTCTGGAAAGGGAAAAGCTTCTTGAAAATGGGAATTGTACAGAAAACTAGAGAATTTGTTTATGTCCCTTGAAAGAAGCCCTGGGGCACCTGCATACCACGGTGAGTCTGTTCTGAAATAGAGCCTATGTTCACCCAGAGAGTTGTGTAAAAGTATCTGCCTACTGTGGGGTCAGGAGAAGACTAGCCAAGTACAGTGCTTTTAAATTTGTGTATGGCTTGGAAGCAACTGAAACAGTGGTGGTCTAAGGAATGGACATAGCCACTAACAGAACTTTTTGAGTCAGGACACCACCTAAATACAGTGTAGAATGTTAAATGTGATAAACATTTTGAGATAGCATCTACAACCAGTAGTTTGAAGAAAGGTGTTCCAAATGAATGGCCGGTATAGATTTGGGAACAAGAGGTGGGAGACCCCATCTGGAGTAGCCAGGTTTACCTATACGGGTTCAGTTTGGGCACCTATAGCTTTCTCCCAGGCACTTGGCCAGTGCCTGCAGAAAGTACCCAGACGTGGGATTAAGGATGATTTTCAGTTTAGAGCTAGAAAGTGCTCATGGGTGGTTTAGGGAGCCACCATCAAACTACATACCATATGGAAAAGTGTCCAAGGACTGGTCGGGGTGCCATGTCATAGGAATCAAAGAGAAGAGTACCAGTTTGGGCCGTGTGAGCCCAGATGTGTTCAGAACCTGAGGGTTTTCGTGTAGTAAAGAAGATGTGCTCTGACCTCTGTAAATCTGCATTGCCAGTGAGTGTAGTCCTGTGGGGGTCCATCTTGCCTTGTTATTCCTGTGTTGATGTGAATAAAAGCCACACTCTAGAATCCCATTCCTGGTTTGGACATTTCAGTTATTGCTTCCTATGTCCGGAGTTACTTGGGCACCACTGACCAGAAGTACAAACCTAGCATAATGCTGAGCAAATAGATTTTCTCCCTGACCCTAGGTAGAGGTTACAAAATGGAGGCACCCGTTACCGAACCCTAGGCCCCTTAACCTGCTGCTAGCCAAGCAGGCAGGGGTAGTAGCCCTTGGAATAACACCACTAGGGTTGCAAAATGGAGACATCGCTGAGGATTTGTTTTGAATTTTAGGGAGAAAACAAGAAAGATTTGCTCAGATTGTGACTAGCGTTTTGGCTGTCTGGCAGTGGGTAGCCCAAAAAGTTGGAGGCATTGCCACCCAAATGTGCCGCTGTGTGCTGCTGTTCATGTGCTGCTGTAATTGTGTCACCAGTGTACCAAGGAGCAGTAAAGCCAGATTGAGTATGCCCCTTGTCCTGCATCAAAATTATAACGTTTGCCAGATTTTAAAGTTCATGTGTGACAAGAAAAAGTATGGAAAACTGTGGGAAACAGAGACATTTGTGCCCTCGATGTTTAAAGTGCTTGCTGTGTGGACTGGGGGAGTCGCTGAGTAAAATGCCATGAAAAATGGTCGAAATGGTGCTCCTGCTGAGGAGTCACAGTTGGAAAAAAAAAAGTGTGGTTTGCAGTTTAAATTTTGCCTGCTCAGCAATCGCCATGGAGGAGAAGAGCACGAGAAGAAAGAGGCTCATTTGCATGGCGTCAAGTGATTGGTGAGACTGCAGTCAGTCTCGCCCCCAAGCCAGCTCTAGAGTGACTGCACAGTGTTCGAGAGAGGGAGAGAGAGAGAGAGTAGTGTGCGAACTGGCTTACCAGGAGGAGCGTTGCAGTGACTGAAAACTTTGTAAAAGTAATAAAATCAGACTTCTTTGTTTAAAATCAGGCTCAACCCGCTTTTCAATCATCTGGGAAGAAAGTGTGGTGTTTGGAGGGACAATCAGCAGGACTGCCAGCCCGCTTTATTCCAGAAGCCTCCAAGACCGGCTGTAGGCCGAATTTGCCATCGCAATAGCAAGCTACTGATTAAGTGAGTACCAACCAGAGAAACAGCTCAAACTGTGTGTGATTTTAACTAAAGCCAGCAGAATCTATGTGTAACAGTGTGATTGTTTTGCAAAGAATGACTGTGTCAAGTTAATCAAGCTAAGCAAGAATTCTGAGCATTAGACTGTGAGCATAATTGTGGGTTCAGCAACAGTATGATTTTCAAAGCAAAGTGAGAGACTGTGGGTTGTATGATAGATGCAATGAAATACAGGCAATCCTGTGCAATGAAATACTGTGGCTTTAGGGACTTTAAGCAAGAACAGTGATTTAAAGTAAATGAAAAGTCCTGTAAAAATCATATAAATGTGCTGAGAGAGCAAACAGTGCAGTTTATGCAGTTTGAGTGAACTTTATCACTAAAGCGTGTAAATCGGATGAGCAGTAGCTTGAGTCAGAAACAGAACATTGATGCACCAGGAGTGCTGCCGCTGCCGTGACAGGGTGGGGTAGTAAAGTAAACACAGCAGCAGGGGAGCCATTTTGTAAGACTTTTCCAAACGAAAACGAAGTGAGTTATAAGATAACAGTGAGCTTTTGTTTTTTCTCTGCAGTCATGGCTTCGGGATCAGCCTGCTACCCGGATCATGCCAGGGCTATGATAGTAGAAGAAGTTAACAAGTTGAAAGACATTGAGAGATGCTACTACGGGGGATGTTTGCCTCCTCATGTGGTGATTCCTGGATATCCAGTTAGAGTGAGCATAATGTGCTTAAAGGCTGGAAGGATGTCTTCATGGTTCCTCACTGTTCTGGGCGCCTAGAGAAACATGGCTTAACTAGGGTACCCAAGATTCGTTTGGCTCCCACGTGGACAAAGCTTCAAGATTCTGCAAGTGGCAGCACACAGCACCAGGTGGAGCCTGTTGGGGGAAGCCCAGTGGAGTATGGCACAAAGGAAGAGGGTGTGGATCTATAGGCAGAGCAAAGTAGTGCTGATGTATCCGAGTCCGGGTCACAGAGTGACAGTGTGGAGGGAACATCAGCTGATCCGTGGAGAGAGGGGCCAAGCCCTAGTCTCATTGGAGGAGATGAGACAAGAGAGACTCTTGTATGGGAGGTGTCGACCTATGCACCCAGTGAAGACTGAATAGTCTCAGGAGTGAGGATGACTGCTCACTCTTGGGCTCAGATCCTCAGCGAGGAAGAGGATGAGAGGGAACCTATGTGGCCCTGTGAAGAAGGTGCTGGTCCACAGCCTTAGACTCTTGCCTCGGAGGAGCAAACAGAAGGGGAGATTGGTGACTCCACAGCCCTGTCCCCACAAGGAGGAGTCAAAGATCCATTTTACATTGCATTGAGTATGCGTAGCTAGCAGAACTAGGACTGGCCACCCCCAAGCCAGGCCAGAGGTCTAAAGTTGACCAAAAGTAGTAAAGAAGAAAGACTGGTTCATAGGAAAGCGAATGAGATCTATGGGATATCCTTTCCTCGGAAAGTCTGGGAGGAGACTGAAAGAAACATGAAATCCTGGATAGTGGAAGAGGCAACAAAACATGTGCATTCAGGTGCAAGTCAGTATGTCCAAGACAGAGTATTCACAGAAAAATTCAAACAATGGAAAGTGAGCAGAACATTATTCATAGACACTGTTCAGATTGTGGATGGAGAGAGCCATGAAACCTTCTACAATGTGAATTATGAGCGCCCAGAGGGGGTAATAATTCTCACACCTGAACCATTGTGTTACTTCCCTCAATGCAACCAACTTCCTGCGAATGTACCCATGCCTACCAAGTGGAGAGCAGAGCAGTGGTAACCAGTGCTGCCATCCAGTCGTTGCCATACCTATGTTGTTCCGCCAGACTGGCGTTCCAGGATCCAGGTGCCCCAGATTCGTCAGCCGTGCAGTTTGTCTTCCAGATTCCAATGACTGGCTTTCCAGATTCCATCACCTGGCCTTCCAGATGACTTCATATCCAGAGAGGACACCAGCCCAGCTGTATCCTGATTCATCGCCTGGGATTTCGGATGACTTCAGACCAGCTGTTTCCTTTCCTGTTCCAAGGTTCCATCTCCTAGATGACATCATTCCAGCAGTTTCCAGATGTGCCATCCTGTCGTTTTCTGGAAGATGTCCGCCTAGCTGTATGCAAAGAATGCTGCCATGGAGAGTCTTCGGCTGGAAATCCAGGTGCCGTATCATTTTCGTTCTTCAAGGGACTGATAAGTCCAGACTTTTCTATCTTATTGACATTGCAGTACACACCCTACACCTAGAAGACTTCAGACTGTTTGAACTGTTCTCAAAGACTCCCTCCTTCGGGACTACAGCCCTACAAGAACTGTGCTTCACCGGGCTCCGGCGCAGGAGAGACTCTTTCTTGGACTTGGCTTTGGGCACTATTGTCACTAGATGTGACAATTTAGGGCATTCCATCCCCAAAAAGTGTATTGTAAATAATCTTAATGTTGTTCTACTGTTTTTACTGTTTTTCTACTTTTCTAAAAAAAATATTTTTGGGATTCACCAGGGTTTTGATGGTAGGGGTTAGATAGTTACTATGTTTGCAGATTAGGGGTTGTTTTTGTCTTTTCTCTTGCAGGTGACCCTGATGAAGACAAGAAGAGAAGACAGAAGAGAAGACAAGAAGAGGAGTAAGGGACTCTTTGGAGCTCCTCACGTGCTTTAAAGTAGTTGTGTTTAAAGTGTGGTGTTGTTGTTAACTGTGTTAACTTCTCCTTCCACAGGTCTGGTATTGGGGGAGTGTAGGAATAATGCTTAGAGTGTAGTGTTAGCTCTCTTGTGTTTTGGTTGCAGGTGTCCAGGGATGGGGGGAGGTTCCCCTGTGTTTTTTGGGTAATTTTAGGTTCCGGTCAGATAGGTTTTCCATAGAGGGCTGGGGGGATAGACAGGCTGTGGTCCTGACCGGCCAGAGGGGCCGCAGTACTGATCTATTGAGGGCTATGCTCTGGACAATTCTCCCAGGGCCGCTAGGTAACCATAGCAAGATCATAGATTAGAGGCTGATGTGTCAGCCGATGGCCTCTGGGCCCTTAGTGTTGCCTGTCTGTGCCTAGCACATGGTAGGAGAGGGCCTGATCACCCCTCTCCGTAGGTAGCACATAGGGTAGGATGGCCTGGGCTGCATAGAAACATAGACTTTGACGGCAGATAAGGACCACTTGGCCCACCCAGTCTGCCCATTTCCCTTCCTATTGGATAAGCTGCAGATTCTAGTTAACCAACAGCCTACTTCCTACAACCCCCCACTACAATTGCCTTATGTCTGTCCCATGCATGTTTGAATTCCCCCACTGTTTTAGACCCAACAACCTCTTCAGGAAGGCGGTTCCATGCATCCACCACTCTCTCCATGAAAAAAAATTTCATATTACCCCAGAGCCACTTCCCATTTTTAAATTGTGCCCCTTGTTCTACATTACTTTTTCTGAAAGATGCTACCTCCTGGACTTTGTTGATTCCCTTGAGGAACTTAAAAGTTTCTATCATGTCCCCCGTCCTCCTTTCATCAAGGGTATACATATTAAGCTCTCTCAGTCTCTCTTCATATGGTTTCTGATGCAGACCCTGCACCATTTTAGTTGCCCTCCTCTGGACTGCTTCCATCCTGTCTATGTCCTTGCGTAGATGGGGTCTCCAAAACTGCACACAGTATTCCAGATGGGTCTCACCAACTGTCTGTACAGAGGGATAACCACTTCCCTTTTTCTACTTGTGATGCCCCTTCCTATGCATCCCAGTATCCCCCTGGCTCTCCTTACTGACTTCTCACATTGCTTACCCACCTTTAGGTCATCTGATATGACTATCCCCAAGTCCCTTTCCATTTTTGTTGTTGTTAGTACCTCCCTGCTATTGTGTACTCTTCTTCTGGGTTTTGTTTCCCAGGTGCATTACTTTGCACCTTTGCATTGAATCTGTTGTTATATGTCTGACCATTCCTCCAACCTTGCCAAGTCCCTTCTCATCCTTTATACCCCCCCTTGTGTATCAACTCTGTTACAGATCTTTGTGTCATCTGCAAAGAGGCATACTTTTCCTTGCAGCTTATCCTCTAGGTAGGGAAATGGGCAGACTAGGTGGGCCAAGCAGTTCTTATCTGCCGTCAAAGTCTATGTTTCTATGTTTTGCAGTTGTGTATACACTCTATAACAGTGCTACAATGCGGTACAAAGTTATGCTTTGACATGATCGATAAAGCATGGGTGTCAGCAGACATACTCAGTGTGCTTTGCTGAGTACAGTAAAATTTGGAAAATCCAGTGGCAACATGAGCCTCAGGCCAGGGCAACAAACTCATACAGAGCCTGATGTACCTGAAGGACTGCTTTCCCCACCTTGAGACGCTTTGGTCTGAGTTTGTGAATGATGTTTGGAAGATGTCTGTAACTAAAAGCCAGCCAACTTCTGTCTAATTGGTACTGTGTGTGTGTGTGTGTGTTTGTGTGGGTTTGATAAAATAAAATGTGAATCTGTTAGAATCATTGGCTTACTACATATTGTTGACTGAAATGGTAGTGGGCCAATGTTTGTGTGGAGGGAGAGCACATCATTTGGTTTGTGTTTATGAGGGGGTTGGGGGCAACAGTTCTGTCAGCTCTGAAGTACAAGTTTAAAATTCCTGGCTACACCCCAAATAGGGTCCATACTACGGGACGGCTACATTGGCGTTCGAGGTTACACATTGCAGAACACCGATGAACAATGCTATACAAATTTTGTTTAGACTGGATGGAGCTGGATACAGTGCTTAGGACAGTTTTACAAGAGTGCAAGTATTCTCATTTCAGAACACTGATGTATAATACAGGTGATTTAAAGCAGGTTCATTAGCTCCAAACTGTACATCAGTCCATAAGATCGCGTCAATGAAAATAAATAAGTCCGGTCTACAGCAAAATGCCCTAAGTTAGCATGTTTTTTTAATTTTAAGCATTAAAAAAAGACACTTTAACTAAGCATACTGAAAAACATGCGCCGATGTGCACTGAGCCCGCTTCTGGGTTTTGACATCCACAATATGGCAGAGCGATTTACATACTTGCGCTCGGCAGCCCTGACAGGTGCTGTCACAGAACTTGAAAAAAAGACTAGACTGGCAACGCCCCTCGGCAGTGCCTAGCACAAGTACATTGAGCGCTGCGCCATATTTTGGAGGGCAAAACAGCGCCATACTGAACATGCAAGTCTATTGGGTTTGCGGGCAGAGTAATCGAATTAAAGAATCTTTATTGTCAAAACACTTGTGGATTTCATTTATTTTGGAGCCAGGGAACAATCAATACAGTTGACATTACTGGGCAAAGGTAGCACTGCAGTTTACATGTTTTTGAGGAATTAAATTGTATACAGTGATCAGTGATTGTAACATGTGAGATGCTGCAGTGGGGGGGTTATTAGTGTCTTCAGCAGCAGAGTTGATGAAAAACACACTTGAAAACCTATGTTTGCATATTAAAAAAGAATAAATACAAAACATTCCCTATGTATCATGTTTGTATTGCTGTACTGTGCCCTGTAATCATCCATTGTGAGGGTGTGGTGGCTCTCATTCAGTATGCCACCCATTTCTTGAGAGAAGGCATTGTAACATGTGGCTATGATGGAATGGTTGCCACAAGAGCTGTGGGGTGTTAAGGCAGGTGGGGATTAGGAGCCAGCTATAAGAGCAGTGGTGAGGGTGGGCTCAGGAACATGCCGGGGTGAGGGGGTTAAAAGTTTGAGGCTTGACCTGAATGGGCTGTAAAGCTAGAGGCACAGAGTGTGGTCATATGGGGGAGAGACTGTTCTGGTAGGTGGTCATCTAGGTGGGAGGAAGTTGGTCCAGGGTATGGATAGACTTCCAGTTGTGGGGGTGGGGTCAGCTTAGGGGATGCTGGTCAGGGTACTTGAAGGGTTGTCGCTCTCTACCGAGGGGTTCAGGCCCAGTGGGAGGGGATACCTACGCTGCAGGTAGAGTGGTTGATGGGTAGGTGGGAAGGATAGTCCTGAGGGAGTGTCCAGTTGCATAGAGGGTGGTTTTCTGGGCGGGTTGCAGGTGTAGGGGTTGTGGCATGGTCCAAGGAGGGATCTTGACACGTACACCCTTGAAAGGATGATTAAAGTGACATGATTGAGAGCTACAAGTGTCTCACAGGGTTTTTAACAGTGTGTAGGTGAGGCAGCCACTTTTAAATGAGGACCCGCACCAAGAACACGGTGCACATGATGAAGCTGGCATGGGGTAGTGCGTTCATGAGAGATGTGAGCAGGGATCAACCTTAACTTTTTTTTGGCACTAGCCAGCCGGACAAATTCATTAAAAATTGCACTAGCCCGCAGATGGTTGCACTAGCCCACAATAATAATGGTAAATTTTGATTGGTTATACAGAAAAAATATGAGCCAAGAAATACTCTGAATATTGCATATTTATCCTGCTCTCACATTGCTTCCTGCCCCAGCAAAAAAAACAGAAAAAAAACTGCAATCCAATCACATGTAGTGTGTACTCCCACTGTTTTTTACCATGAGCCCCTTGGTTCCTCTTTCTTTACCACCCCCCGCCTCCCCACCAAACCAGAGGATACCATAATAGCAAATGTTCAGTCAAGCAGTTCTAGCTCTGCACACACAACATAGAAACATAGACGTTGATGGCAGATAAGGACCGCTGGCCCACCTAGTCTGCCCATTTCCCTACCTACAGGATAAGCTGCAGATCCTATTTAACCAACAGCCTATTTCTTTCTACCCCACAAAATTGCCTTATGTCTGTCCCATGCATTCTTGAATTTTCCCCAGTTTTAGACCCCACAACCTCCTCAGGAAGGCTGTTCCATGCGTCCACCACCCTCTCTGTGAAAAAATACTTCCTCAAATTGCCCCTGAGCCGTCCCCCCCTCTATCTTCAAATTGTGTCCCCTTGTTCTTGTACATCTCTTTTTCTGAAAGATGCTACCCTCTTGGACTTTGTTGAGTCCAGTGAGATACTTCAAAGTTTCTATCATGTCCCCCCGTCCCTCCTTTCATCAAGGGTATACATATTAAGCTCTCTCAGTCTCTCTTCATATGGTTTCTGATGCAGACCCTGTACCATTTTAGTTGCCCTCCTCTGGACTGCTTCCATCCTGTCTATGTCCTTGCATAGATGGGGTCTCCAAAACTGCACACAGTATTCCAGATGGGGTCTCACCAACTGTCTGTACAGAGGGATAACCACTTCCCTTTTTCTACTTGTGATGCCCCTTCCTATGCATTCCAGTATCCCCTGGCTCTCCTTACTGACTTCTCACATTGCTTACCCACCTTTAGGTCATCTGATATGACTACCCCCAAGTCCCTTTCCATTTTTGTTGTTGTTAGTACCTCCCCTGCTATTGTGTACTCTTCTCCTGGGTTTTTGTTTCCCAGGTGCATTACTTTGCACTTCTTTGCATTGAATCTAAGTTGCCATATGTCTGACCATTCCTCCAACCTTGCCAAGTCCCTTCTCATCCTTTATACCCCCACCCTGTGTATCAACTCTGTTACAGATCTTTGTGTCATCTGCAAAGAGGCATACTTTTCCTTGCAGCTTATCCTCTAGGTAGGGAAATGGGCAGACTAGGTGGGCCAAGCAGTTCTTATCTGCCATCAAAGTCTATGTTTCTATGTTTTGCAGTTGTGTATACACTCTATAACAGTGCTACAATGCGGTACAAAGTTATGCTTTGACATGATCGATAAAGCATGGGTGTCAGCAGGCATACTCAGTGTGCTTTGCTGAGTACAGTAAAATTTGGAAAATCCAGTGGCAACGTAAGCCTCAGGCCAGGGCAACAAACTCATACGGAGCCTTATGTACCTGAAGAACTGCTTTCCCCACCTTGAGACGCTTTGGTCTGAGTTTGTGAATGATGTTTGGAAGATGTCTGTAACTAAAAGCCAGCCAACTTCTATCTAATTGGTACTGTGTGTGTGTGTGTGTGTGTGTGTGTGTGTGTGTGTGTGTGTGTGTGTGTGTTTGATAAAATAAAATGTGAATCTGTTAGAATCATTGGCTTACTACATATTGTTGACTGAAATGGTAGTGGGCCAATGTTTGTGTGGAGGGAGAGCACATCATTTGGTTTGTGTTTATGAGGGGGTGGGGGGCAACAGTTCTGTCAGCTCTGAAGTACAAGTTTAAAATTCCTGGCTACACCCCAAATAGGGTCCATACTACAGGACGGCTACATTGGCGTTCCCGGTTACACATTGCAGAACACCGATGAGCAATGCCATACAAATTTTGTTTAGACTGGATGGAGTTGGATACAGTGCTTAGGACAGTTTTACAAGAGTGCAAGTATTCTCATTTCAGAACACTGATGTATAATACAGGTAATTTAAAGCAGGTTCATTAGCTCCAAACTGTACATCAGTCCATAAGATCACGTCAATGAATATAAATAAGTCCGGTCTACAGCAAAATGCCCTAAGTTAGCATGTTTTTTTAATTTTAAGCATTAAAAAAAGGCACTTTAACTAAGCACACTGAAAAACATGCGCCGATGTCCACTGAGCCCGCTTCTGGGTCTTGACATCCACAATATGGCAGAGCGATTTACATACTTGCGCTCGGCAGCCCTGACAGGTGCTGTCACAGAACTTGAAAAAAAGACTAGACTGGCAACGCCCCTCGGCAGTGCCTAGCATAAGTACGTTGAGCGCGGCGCCATATTTTGGAGGGCAAAACAGCGCCATGCTGAACATGCAAGTCTATTGGGTTTACATAGAAACATAGAATTTGACGGCAGATAAGGGCCGCTTGGCCCACCCAGTCTGCCCATTTCCCTACCTAATGGATAAGCTGCAGATCCTAGTTAACCAGCAGCCTACTTCTTCCTACCCCCAACCCCTAGAATGGCCTTATGACTGTCCCATGCATGCTTGAATTCCACCACTGTTTTTGACTCCACAACCTCCTCCGGAAGGCCGTTCCATGCATCTACAACCCTCTCTGTGAAAAAATACTTCCTTAAATTACCTCTGAGCTACCCCCATCTTCAAATTGTGCCCCTTGTTCTTGCACACCTCTTTTTGAAAGATGCTACCCTCTTGGACTTTGTTGATTCCCTTGAGGTACTTGAACGCTTCTATCATGTCCCCCCTCCTCCTTTCCTCAAGGCTATACATATTAAGCTCCTTTAGTCTCTCTTCTATATGTCTTCCGTGCAGACCCTGCACCATTTTAGTTGCCCTCTCTGAACAGCTTCCATCCTGTCTATGTCTTTTGGGAGATTGTGTCTCCAGAACTGCACGCAGTACTCCAAATGGGGTCTGACCAGCTGTCTGCACAGAGGATAATAACTTCCTGTTTTCTACTGGTGATGCCTCTCCATGCATCCCAGTATTCCCCAGCCCTCCTTGCTGCCCTCTCACATTGCTTGCCCACCTTTAGGTCATCTGATATGACTACCCCAGGTCCCGTTCCATTTTTGTTGTTGTTAGTATCTCACCCCCAATGTGTACTCTTCCCTGGGTTTTTGTTTCCAGGTGCATTACTTGCACCTCTAGCATTGAATCTAAGCTGCCATACATTTGACCATTCCTCTAACCTTGCCAAGTCCCTTCTCATCCTTTCCATCCCACCTTGTGCATCAACTCTGTTGCAGATCTTTGTGTCATCTGCAAAGAGACATACTTTTCCTTCCAGTCCCTCTGCAATGTCGCTTATAAAGACATTGAAGAGGACCGGTCCTAATTGAACCCTGTGGTACCCCACTAGTAACCCTCCCCTTTCTTCAGAGTGGACTCCATTTACTATTACTCTCTGTGTCCTATTCTCCAACCACATCCTTACCCAGGCTGTCATCTTGGGACCCACTCCCAGGCTGGCTAACTTGTATATTAATCTTTTATGTGGGACTGTGTCAAATGCCTTGCTAAAGTCTAGGTAGGCCATGTCCACAGCCCCTCCCTGATCTACTACTTTGGTCACCCAGTCAAAGAAATCTATAAGATTTGTCTGGCATGACCTTCCCGCTGTGAATCCATGCTGCCTAGGGTCCTGTGCCCCTCTGGCCTCTAGATACTCAACAATTCTTTCCTTCAGAAGTGATCCATCATTTTCCCTATCACTGAGGTTAAACTAACAGGTCTGTAGTTTCCTGCTTCTGCCTTGCTCCCACTTTTGTGAAGGGGAATCACAGCTGCCCTCCTACAGTCCTCGGGTACCACCCCATCCTCCCATGATTTGTTAAAGAGGGTAGTCATTGGTGTCACTAGTTCTACCCTTAGGGGTTTGCGGGCAGAGTAATTGAATTAAAGAATCTTTATTGTCAAAACACTTGTGGATTTCATTTATTTTGGAGCCAGGGAACAATCAATACAGTTGACATTACTGGGCAAAGGTAGCACTGCAGTTTACATGTTTTTGAGGAATTAAATTGTATACAGTGATCAGTGATTGTAACATGTGAGATGCTGCAGTGGGGGGGTTATTAGTGTCTTCAGCAGCAGAGTTGATGAAAAACACACTTGAAAAATGAAAATTACGTACCTACCGTAATTCTTGATCTTCTCTTGTATCTTCACCATTCATTACTGATAGGGTTAAGCCGGAGGCGCCGCACCGCTACGGGAGGTTTTTTTTTTGGAGTCGGAGCCCAACGGGCGCCACCGAAAAGCGACCGCATCAAGGTTACGCGCGAGGGGCAGTTAGTGCCACAGACTCCTCTATCTCAGTTCTGTTAGCCGGAGAGGCAAAAATAAAGGGTAAGAAAAAAGGAAAGCGAGGTAAGAGAGCCGAGGGATAGAAAAAGGAAAGGATATAAACTGAAAAAGGGATAAGCCGGTAGAGAATAGACAGAGGAGAGAGAATTCCTACCCTAAGGGACCGCAGGTCTCCTTTCCAGGGCTGCTCTAAGGGAGGAACAGAGAGAAGGAAGAGAAAGTAGAAGAAGAAGGAGAAGAAGAAAAGAGGCATGTTGAGAGGGAGAACAGTGCCCGTCGAGCATTGGTTGAGAGGCTTATAGGCTCAAGACTAACAAGGGAGCAAGAATCCCAGTTGCTAGGACTGAGGGGAGGCTCAACCGAACCACCTGAACAGATCTGAATGAGGGCAGACTCTCTGGACTCTCAACATGCCCAGTCCCTTCATCCTAGTTGAGGGCTCCTAGACTGTCCGGGCAGAACCTGTTCTGGGTAGAGCGCCCAGCCAGGAAGGGGACTGAGTCCCTTCGCACCTTATTAGGTGCTAACACAGCAGTGTATGGAAAAGACTATGCCTTCTCGAAGGCAGTTTTGTTTGAAAAATAGAGTGGAACTCAATCAGACTCCCTAGGGCAAGGCAGGCAGACGCTCAGAGCTGACAAGTTCAGTCAGTAGCTAGAAGAGCTAGAAATAATACCTGCCAGGAGGATTCTTGACTTTGCCGGGGGCCAGGACAGGCATGGCCACTTGGGCCGTGAAACTGCATGACCTGAAGAAGGTAAGGAATCGCACCCAAAGGGTGGTCAGAAAGAGTTTCCTCAGAAGTAGAGAAAATTATAACCGTGCTCGTTCCTCTTTACCTTGAGGAAAAAAGTGAGATCCATTCACTAAGAATGGAAAAACAGAAAAGTTTTTTTTTTTTGGCATAAAGGCCAAGGAAAGTAAGAGGAATGAGACGGGAAGGGGAGACGCCACAGAAGGAGGCCACTGAGGGGAAGGTGGGAGGGTATCAGTAATGAATGATGAAGATACAAGAGAAGATCAAGAATTACGGTAGGTACGTAATTTTCATATCTTCCTTGTCAATCTTCACCATTCATTACTGCTTGGGTGAGTACCAAGCCCCCTCCCCCCTTAAAAAAGGGGGGGTAGAACCCTGAGGCAACAAGACCCCCAGCCTCCTATTGGTGAGAAACAGAAGGGGAAGACCCTGGCTAATGCAGAGAGAAGCTTATGTGGGAGAAGAGCTAGGAGGTGCCCCCCGAGGACGGGGAGATGGAGGAAGCCCTTGCAGAAGTCTCCTAGCTCTGGAGGAAAAGAGATGGGTCTCCCGGAAAGCGGAGCGAATCACCCTACACCGGGCCAGGGGTGACAACCTTGATAGACGAAGCCATGCCGTCCGCCTAATGCAGATCGCTGTCCCCGCAAGCCTGGAAGCCACCTTATTAGTGTCATAAGATGCCCTTGCTTGGTGTCTTGCCAGCTCCAGGCCTATAGGGTGAGGGCAATAGCCTGTCTGGTGTGCTCCGTATCAGGCATTGATGCTAAGAGCTGGGAGAGCATCGACCACAGATGCCGATTGTAGGCAGCGTGGTGAGCCTGATGCGATGCAATGCAGGCCACCGCATGAGAGGAAAAGAACACTCTTCACCCCCACCAGTCGAATTGTAGGGAATTCGAATCCGGTGGACTGTCGTGCGCCAGGCAGCGATGCCCGGAAGGAGTCTCTAGGTATACCAAACCTGAGGACGGATTGGAAAGGGTACCCAGGGATTCCGAGGGGGCACAATACCTTCGTCGACAGTCTACCGGGGCTGGAGAAGGGGCGGCTGGCGACTGCCAGGAACGGAGAGACGCCTCCTGGAAGGGGATAGGCCAGGAAGGTACCACCAGGTGCTGGGCACTGAATTCTCCAAGGAATTCATGCGTCTCCCATTCAGTATTGTCTCGCCTAACGTAAGAGATTCGAAGGTCCCTCACCATCCTCAAAAGGAATCACTGATATTCAGTGAAATCAGCGTCGGAGGAAAGATGAGCAAGGGGGTTCCTCTCCCTCAGAGGAGGAAGACGAGGATGATGGGGAGCTCGAATGTCCAGAAGATTCCTGCTGCGGTGGGGAGAGTCGAAAGACCCGCTCATGCATATATCTAACGTATGAGGGGAAGGCTGCCGCAGAACCTCTGAACTGCTCCCAGGATAACGGACCCGTAGGACTGACATGGCCTGGAAGAGCGGGGGGTGGTTGCAGAGGTACTGGAGAAGGGCACCTGTGAAGAGGCAATTGACCTCTGCTAGGGCTCTGAAATCCGGGGAACGGAGCCCGAGCTGGCGGGATCCCGGACAACAAACCAGGTCGCAAAACGGAACCCTGGGGATGCGACGCCTGAAGAGCCCAGAAGGGATCCTCCCCTGTGATGAATCTGGGACTGCATGGATCCAGAAGGGCAGTCCGCAGCAACGCCACCGGAGGAAGTCCCCAAGAGGGAAAGGTGGGGTTCGGCGCTACGGCCCCTAGCCACCCCACGAGGGGTGGCCAGCCAAGACCGTGACGACCGTCCCCCGCCCCTCGACCCCTCGGACTCTGAGAGAGCCCTCCTCGACTCCAGCGTTCCCCCACCCCGGGAGGTGGCAACAGCACCCGGAAGGGTAGCTGTCACAGACCCCCTAGGAGGGAGAGCCCCCCCTCAGTCCCCACCACATCACCCCTCTGGAACCCGGGGCCACCCCTAGCCCAAGGGTCCTCAGGGGAGGACGGGAGCGGAGACAGCGGGAGGGGCCCGCTCTGCCGCCTAGCACCATGTGTTACTGGGGACCCCGACCCCGGAGAGTCAGGGTGCCAGGATGGGTCCACGTCCGAGTCATTGACCTCCGAAGAGGATGAGACCAGCAGAACCTCCATGCTGGCAACCCCGGGGGTTCCCGGAGGAATGGCGCCAGTGCTAGGGATGGCGCCGGACGGCCCTAGCCCACTCGCGACTGCTAGGCCTGGTCCTGGCTCCCCTACTGCACCAGTTAGGCCCATGGCACCGCCCCCGGCACCGGAACCCAACCCGGCGGCGTCGAGAGCGCAAACCTGGCCTGTGGCTCCGCAAGCGGCACCGAAGGCCAGAGCGGCGCTGCCTACGGCACCGTCTCGATCACTGGCGCCCGCGGTGCCGGGATCTGAAACGGCGCCGGAGGGCGGCGTCGAGGGTCCACCGGTGCCAGGCCCAGCAGGCGCAGGCCTCAACACTGGGGAGCCTGCACCTCGAGGAGGTGACTGCCGAGGCGGTGTCCCCGTCGCGGCCCCGGAAGGGACCACGACGCTCCCCGACACCGCGAGAAGCTTCCTTCGGCAAGAGAAGAGGAGGAAGCCTCCTTCTCCTCGGACTGTATAGGCCTGGAAGGGTACCTGGGGGAAGGGCCTAGAGACCTTACCTGGGAATCCCTGGAGCGATGCCGTCCCCCGAAGGTCGGAGTGGCCTTGCCGAGCTTGAACGCACGGACTTTGAGGACACAACGGTCCATGGAGAAACAGGCGTCGCACGCGTCCATGTTGTGGTTGGGTCCCAGGCAACGGAGACAGACATCATGCCGGTCCGAGACGGAAAAATGCCGGCCACAGGAGCACCGACGCATAGGGGGCCGCCGCCCGCCTTGGACTTATGCCGCTCCCGAACCTGACATGATGCGACCAAACAAGGAAAAGCAATAAAGCACTCGCGCCAGACATAGAAAACAGGAATGGTCTTACCGGTATACGCGCCGAGAGAGTCGTCGAGAGAAAACGAGGAGTCTTGAGGTATTAGAAACCGAGAACACTATTCGCTACCGTGCAGCAGGTGCAGCCTCGATGGCGGGAGAAACAGAACTGAGATAGAGGAGGAGTCTGCGGCACCTAACGGCCACCCCTCACGCATGACGCAGTACGTCGCGCTCGAGGGCGACGCCGTTGGAGCCGACTCCAAAAAAAAAAAAAACTCCCGTAGCGGGTGCACGCCTCTGGCTTAACCCAAACAGTAATGAATGGTGAAGATTGACAAGGGAAGATCCTATGTTTGCATATTAAAAAAGAATAAATACATAATGTTCGCTGTGTATCATGTTTGTATTGCTGCACTGTGACCTGTAATCATCCATTGTGGGGGTGTGGTGGCTCTCATTCAGTACGCCACCCATTTCTTGAGAGAAGGCATTGTAACATGTGGCTATGATGGAATGGTTGCCACAAGAGCTGGGGGGTGTTAAGGCAGGTGGGGATTAGGAGCCAGCTATAAGAACAGTGGTGAGGGTGGGTTCAGAAACATGCTGGGGTGAGGGGGTTAAAAGTTTGAGGCTTAACCTAAATGGGCTGTAAAGGTAGAAGCACATAGTGTGGTCATATGGGGGAGAGACTGTTCTGGTAGGTGGTCGTCTAGGTGGGAGGAAGTTGGTCCAGGGTATGGATAGACTTCCAGTTGTGGGGGTGGGGTCAGCTTAGGGGATGCTGTTCAGGGTACTTGAAGGGTTGTCGATCTCTACCGAGGGGTTCAGGCCCAGTAGGAGGGGATACCTACGCTGCAGGTACAGTGGTTGATGGGTAGGTGGGAAGGATGGTCCTGAGGGAGTGTCCAGTTGCATAGAGGGTGGTTGTCTAGGCAGGTTGCAGGTGTACGGGTTGTGGCGTGATCCAAGGAGGGATCTTGACATGTACACCCTGGAAAAGATGATTAAAGTGACATGATCGAGAGCTACAAGTATTTCACAGGGTTTTTCATAGTGTGTAGGTGGGGTAGCCACTTTTAAATGAGGACCAGCACCAAGAACACGGTGCACGTGATGAAGCTGGCATGGTGTAGTGAGTTCATGAGAGATGTGAGCAGGGATCAACCATAACTTTTTTTTGGCACTAGCCAGCCGGACAAGTTCATTAAAAATTGCACTAGCCCGCAGATGGTTGCACTAGCCCACAATAATAATGGTAAATTTTGATTGGTTATACAGAAAAAAATATGAGCCAAGAAATACTCTGAATATTGCATATTTATCTTGCTCTCACATTGCTTCCTGCCCCAGCAAAAAAAAAAGGAAAAAGACTGCAGATCCTATTTAACGAACAGCCTACTTCTTCCTACCCCCCACAAAAATTGCCTTATGTCTGTCCCATGCATTCTTGAATTCTCCCCCAGTTTTAGACCCCACAACCTCCTCAGGAAGGCTGTTCCATGCGTCCACCACCCTCTCTGTGAAAATATACTTCCTCAAATTGCCCGAGCCATCCCCCCATCTTCAAATTGTGTCCCCTTATCTCTTTTTCTGAAAGATGCTACCCTCTTGGACTTTGTTGAGTCCACTGAGGTACTTAAAAGTTTCTATCATGTCCCCACACTCCCTCCTTTCCTCAAGGGTATACATATTAAGCTCCTTTAGTCTCTCCTCGTATGGCTTCTCTTGTAGATCCTGCATCATTCTAGTTGTCCTCTTCTGGACTGCCTCCATCCTGTCTATGTCCTTACGGAGATGGGGTCTCCATAACTAGATGCAGTACTCCAGATGGGGTCTCATCAACTGTCTGTACAGGGGGATAACACCTCCCTGTTTTCAGCTGGTGATGCCTCTCCCTATACATCCTGGTATCCCCCCAGCCCTCCCTACTGTCTTCTCACATTGCTTACCAATCTTAAGGTCATCTGATATGATTACCCCCCAGGTCCCTATCCATTTGTGTTGTTGTTTCTATGCCCCCCCCCCCCACTGTGTAATCTTCCCCTGGGTTTTTGTTTCCCAGGTGCATTATTTTGCACTTCTTTGCATTGAATACAAGCTGCCATACTTCTGACGGTTCCTCCAATCTTGCCAAGTCCCTTCTCATCCTTTCCACGCTTCCTTGTGCATCAACCCTGTTGCAGATCTTTGTGTCATCTGCAAAGAGGCATACTTTTCCTTCCAGTCCCTCTGCAATGTCACTTATAAAGACATTAAAAAGGACTGGACCCAGTACTGAACCCTGCGGTACCCCACTAGTAACCCCTCTTTCTTCCAGTGGACTCCATTTACAATTACCCTCTGTGTCCTGTTGTCCAGCCAGTGTTTTACCCAGGCTACCACCCTGGGACCCACTCCCAGGCTGGTTAATTTGACTATTAATCTTTTGTGTGGGACTGTGTCAAATGCCTTGCTAAAGTCTAGGTAGGCCATGTCCACAGCCCCTCCCTGATCTACTACTTTGGTCACCCAGTCTAAGAAATCAATTAGATTCATCTGACATGGCCTTCCCGCTGTGAACCCATGCTGCCTTGGGTCCTGTGCCCCACTGGCCTCTAGGTACTCAACAATTCTTTCCTTCAGAAGTGATTCACTTTCCCTACCACAGAGGTCAAACTGACAGGTCTGTAGTTTCCTGTCTCTGTCTTGGTCCCACTTTTGTGAAGGGGAATCACATCCACCTTCCTCCAGTCCTCAGGTACCACATCTTCCTTTGTTAAAAAGAGTAGTCAGTGGTGTCACTAGTTCTCTCCTTAATTCTTTTAGAATTCTGGGGTGAATTCCATCAGGCCCCATTGCTTTGTCCACCTTCAATTTTAGTAGTTCTTTCAGAACCCTTTCTTCTGTGAAACTCTGTACTCTGTTCCTCTTACTCTGTGTCTTGTTGCAGGCTTCTGTTGCCTCTGTAATCCCTCTTTTAATAATATCCCATTTCTGCTCTGTATCCATCTCCTGCCTTATGCCCTTTAATTTCCCTTTCAGTACTTCCTGCATCCTCCCAATGTCTGCCCCCCCTTGAAGTTTACTACCTGAGTAACTGATTTCTCTGGCTCCCCGTACATCGTGATATTAAACCACACTGTTTGGTGATCGCTGTCAGCTAGTGGGTCCTCCACCTTTATTTCCCTTACTGTCTCCCCATTTGACAACACCAGATCCAAAGTGTTCTTTAGCCTAGTAGGTACACTAACCAACTGTGTCAGGAGACCCTCCTGGATTGCTCCAGTCAACCCCCGGCAAGCTGAAATCCCCCACGATGACCACCTTCCCTTTTCTACAAACCTTTCTGATTCGTCCTGCTAATTTCCTGTCAAGCTCCTCAGACTGGGATGGTGGCCTGTATACCACCCCAAACCTCAGTTTCCTACACCTTGAGTCTAGGAGCTGCAGCCAGATTGCCTCTGTTTTCCTTTCTTTCCCCTTGTGCATTTGATCCCGTCCCTCACATAGACTGCCACCCCACTGCCCCTCCCTTCCTTACGGTCCTTCCTGTATACTTTGTATCCTGGGATTGCCAGATCCCAGTCCCGGTGCTCAGTTGCCCACGTTTCTGTGACAGCTGCAATATCCACCCTCCACACTGCTAAGAGTGCCTGTAGCTCAGCAGATTTGTTGCCTAAGCTTCTTGCATTCAGTGAGACCACCCTCCATCCTGCCCCTTCCCTTCATTGGCCTCCATTTCCTTCCTTCTACTCCCTCCTTTTTCGGCCACCCCCAGTCCTTCCCTGCTAGCCTGGGGGTAGGCTCCACTCTATCAGATCCCCACCTACCTGCTGTCCACTTGCCACCCCCATCTAGTTTAAGTCCACCTTTGTCGCAATATGCCTCCCCAGTCTTTGCTTTAATACCTCCTTCCCCTCCCCACTCAGGTGCAGTCTATCCCTTGCAAACAGATTGTTATTATCCCAAGTACTGCCCCAGCCACCCACAACCCCATATCTCTTAGTTTGACACCATTCTACCAACAATGTGTTCAACTCCCTAATCCTCTCTTTTCTCACTGTGCTTGCGCAGGGTACCGGTAGCACTTTGGGGAATGCCACAGACTCCCCAGTCTCCTCACACAACCTTCCCACCTCCTCAATCCTCTCCTTTGTTACCTCCACCATTTCCCCCGCTAGGTCATTTGTCCCCACATGTACCACAATGTGTGGTTTCCTCCTACCCCTCCTTATGCACCTTAGGATTGCCTGTCCTGCCTTGTCTTCATAGAAACAGAAACATAGATTTTGACGGCAGATAAGGACCGCTTGGCCCACCCAGTCTGCCCATTTCCCTACCTAATGGATAAGCTGCAGATCCTAGTTAACCAGCAGCCTACTTCTTCCTACCCCCACCCCCTAGAATTGCCTTATGACTGTCCCATGCATGCTTGAATTCCACCACTGTTTTTGACTCCACAACCTCCTCCGGAAGGCGTGCTCCATGCATCCACAACCCTCTCTGTGAAAAAATACTTCCTTAAATTACCTCTAAGCTGCCCCCCTTCTATCTTCAAATTGTGCCCCCTTGTTCTTGCACACCTCTTTTTTTTAAAGATGCTGCCCTCTTGGACTTTGTTGATTCCCTTGAGGTACTTGAAAGTTTCTATCATATCCCCCCTTTCCCTCCTTTTCTCGAGGCTATCCATATTTAGCTCCTTAAGTCTCTCTTCATATGTCTTCCGGTGCAGACCCTGCACCATTTTAGTTGCCCTCCTCTGGACAGTTTCCATCCTGTCTATGTCTTTGCGGAGATTGGGTCTCCAGAACTGCACGCAGTACTCCAGATGGGGTCTCACCAACTGTCTGTACAGTGGGATAATAACTTCCTGTTTTCTACTGGTGATGCCTCTCCCTATGCATCCCAGTATCCCCCCAGCCCTCCTTGCTGCCCTCTCACATTGCTTGCCCACCTTTAGGTCATCTGATATGACTACCCCCAGGTCCCTTTCCATTTTTGTTGTTGTTAGTATCTCACCCCCCATTGTGTACTCTTCCCCTGGGTTTTTGTTTCCCAGGTGCATTACCTTGCACTTCTTAGCATTGAAGCTAAGCTGCCATACATTTGACCTTTTCTCTAACCTTGCCAAGTCCCTTCTCATCCTTTCCACCCCACCTTGTGCATCAACTCTGTTGCAGATCTTTGTGTCATCTGCAAAGAGACATACTTTTCCTTCCAGTCCCTCTGCAATGTCGCTTATAAAGACATTGAAGAGGACCGGTCCTAATACTGAACCCTGTGGTACCCACTAGTAACCCCTTCTTCAGAGTGGACTCCATTTACTATTACCTCTGTGTCCTATTCTCCAGCCATCCTTACACTCGCTGTCATCTTGGGACCCACTCCCAGGCTGGCTAACTTGTATATTAATCTTTTGTGTGGGACTGTGTCAAATGCCTTGCTAAAGTCTAGGTAGGCCATGTCCACAGCCCCTCCCTGATCTACTACTTTGGTCACGCAGTCAAAGAAATCTATCAGATTTGTCTGGCATGACCTTCCCGCTGTGAATCCATGCTGCCTTGGGTCCTGTGCCCCTCTGGCCTCTAGATACTCAACAATTCTTTCCTTCAGAAGTGATTCCATCATTTTCCCTACCACTGAAGTTAAACTAACAGGTCTGTAGTTTCCTGCTTCTGCCTTGCTCCCACTTTTGTGAAGGGAATCACATCTGCCCTCCTCCAGTCCTCGGGTACCACCCCATCCTCCCATGATTTGTTAAAGAGGGTAGTCAGTGGTGTCACAAGTTCTACCCTTAGTTCTTTAGAATTCTGGGATGAATCCCATCAGGCCCCATTTCTTTGTCCACCTTCAGTTTTAAGAGTTCTTTCAGAACCCTTTCTTCTGTAAATGGGCTGGTATCAACTTCTGTATCCAGAGTGTTTCTACTGTTTGTTTTAGGTACCTCCCACTTCCTTTGTAAATACTGAGGAAAATATTTGTTTAGTATCTCTGCCTTTTCACAGTCACCCTCTGCCCACCCTCCTCCCTTTATTAAGCCTCACTAACTCTCCCTTGGTCTTCCTTTGCTCCTGATGTACCTATAAAGGTTTTATCCCCCTTCTTAACTGAGTTGGCTATCTTTTCCTTGGTTTGGGCCTTTGCTGTTCTGACTGCCTTCCCAGCTTCCTTTTGCTTTAACTGATACAGTTCTCTGTCCTCCTGCTTCTTCTGTCTTCCTTTAATCCTGGACTACACCCATATCTGACTGCCTCTTCCTCTTGCTTCCACATCTGATCCCCTTGAGTATGGAGTCCCTCATCACTAGTACACCTCTCTCCTCTTTTCTTGTGCCTGTTGCCACCCCCCACCCAGGTTCTCATTTCTGGGACCACTCAAGACAGTGTTTTTACAGCGTGTCCCAGTGTCTTCCCCCCTGCCGTTCTCAATTGAAACTCCTCCCGCTCCTCCTGTTTGACTGCCAACCTTCCGCTCCCTCCTCACCTCTCCGAGTATTATCCCTTCCCCTGCCATGCCATAGTCAGTCTCTCCACTAGTAATGCCCCTCTCTCCCTTCTCTTTGTGAGTACTATCCCTCGTGCAATCTCCTTTTTACTAAGGTTTTGCTTTGTACCACACATGCTCCAAAGCATTGTTTTTAGGATGAAATGACATGCCAGGTGGCATACCAGGAGGCACTCAGCTGCCTGGATAACCACCCCCCTGATCCAACAGCTGAAGCAACATTTAGTTTAGTTTAGTTTATTAGTCTAGGAATTAATACCTTTGAGCCAGGGCTCTTTTACAAAGGTTCCACGTCACAAAGAACATTTAACAAAGCACGATACACATTACAGGTAAAACCAGACAGGAAAGTTACATCATAAATTTGCTATTAACAGTTTAAGGCAGTAACTTTTTTAAGTTTCATAGAAAAACACGCTATTACAGGTTCAAGCGAGTAGACAATTTCGATGTTAAGGAAACTTCCAGGGAGATGGTGATCATTAGGTGCCAAAAGGAGGCTAGAGAGGAGGGAAAGGTGGTGAGTGGGAGAGTAAGTGAGAGGGGACAGGAAAAAAGGGGGGGAGTGAGTTTGGGTGGGAGACAGGAAGTAGTAGAGGTACCAGAGGGTTCATTAGTCAGGGAGGAAGAGGCCTCAGATGTGAGGATGGACATGAGGAGTAGTAGTCTTTATCTAGCGCAATCACAGTTGCTAGTGGTGGTGAGGTGGGCATAGAGCATGGATTTGAAAGCTTCAAGCGAGGTTGAGGATAGAGTAGGTGGACTAAGCGCATTGAACCATGTTGGGGCCCTGTATGCGAAAGATCTTTGTCCCTGTGCAGTCCGGCATCTCGGAACCAGGAAAGGTTGGCGTTCAGATCTGGTGGAGGGTCGTGAGCCAGGATTCAGTCAGAGTAGGTTTTGAATACATAATGGAGTCAGTCCCAGGATAGATTTTTTTGCCATTGTGCAGGTGAGATAAATAAGACAATTTGATAGGTTCAACCAGCCTGATTCATAGTACAGATCACACGTGTGAGTCAGTCTTTGAGCCCCCGTGAGGAGCCGGCAGGCCTTATTTAGAGTGATTGAGATACGCCTTAGAGCAGTGGAGGTAGCTGAGCCATAAATAATAAGGCCATAGTCAATGATTGAGATTATGGAACTCTGCATAGCTATTCTCAATGCCGCTTGATTTAGAAATTGACGGTTATGGAATAGTATTCCAAGGCGTTGGTTCACTGTTTTCGCAGTGTTGTCAATGTGGGTTGCAAAGGTGAGCCTTTGGTCAAAAGTGATGCCAAGGTATTTGAAAGTATTTACTTGGTCCAGTGTAATTCCCGCAGAGGTTTGTATGGTGAGTGGAGTATGCCTGTTTTGTTTTGGTGATTGGAGAAGAGCATGGCTTTTGTTTTATTGTGGTTTAGCACAAGTTTACTATCCAGGAACCACCTTTCAACACTAGAGAAAGCAAGTTGCAGGCTTTTTCGTAGGGAGTTTGGATCCTTGTGGGAAGAGAAAATTACAGCATCATCAGCGTATAAGATTATTTTCTCCTGGCAGATATCTGGAAGGGAGTTAAGGAACAGGCTAAAGAGGAGCGGTCCAAGAATTGATCCCTGTGGTACACCCGAGAGAACTGGTCGGAGAGTTCATTATAGATTTTTACAGCCTGTGACCGATTGGACAGGTAACTTTTTACCCAAGCACAAGGACCTTCGGCCAGGCCTAGGCTAGAAAGTAGGGAGGTAAGTAGGCCATGATGGACTGTGTCGAAAGCTTTTGTAAGATCGATAAAGACTGCACCTGTTTGGCACCCTTTGTCCAGGGCTGAGTGGACTTCTCCAGAGAAATCAAGTAAGGCTGTTGTTGTACTATGTCCTTTCCTAAAGCCGTGCTGTTGATTACAGAGTAGATTGTATTTGTCCAGATAATCAGAGAGTTGGTCTGCCACTATTCGTTCAAGTGCTTTGGAGAGGGAGGAGTATTGATATTGGTCGATAGTTTCCTGTTGAGGTTTTGTCCCCTTGTGCACTGGCTTAACTATGGCAGATTTCCATTTGTTGGGAAATTGACTTTGGCAAAGTGACAGATTAAGAATTTTTGCAAGGGTGAATTACTTCATCCAGGGTGAGAGACAGGATTTTTAGATCTAGCGTGTCACTACTTGTTCTGGATTTGGAGCAGGCCTTTCTTATGTACTTGTGTGCTTCGTGCACTTTGATTTTCTTGAAGTAAAATTGTGGTTTGTCACGAGGGGTGTTTTGTGATACTAGGCTAGGCACAGGTAAGTCTGAGAAGAAATCTGAGGGGAGGACCCCACTAAGGTCTGTGAATGTCTTATTAAGCGCATCTGCAATAGACTGATAATCTATGGCACATTGCTGTCAATACTGGCAAACTAGCTGACAGGCAGGCCTATAATGCAGCTCGCAACCAGTGCACCTGAGCCATAAGAAAAGCCAAAGCCAGCTACTACCAATCCACCTTGACATCCACTTGGGGCAATGCCCGCACCTTCTGGAATAACATGAAGGAGTTAAACGTGACGACCTGCTCCACCCCTCCCTCTCAGATGATCATAAATGGCGCTGTTAACGCGGACCCTTCCCGTATTGCCAACTGCCTCAACTAAACTTTCACTGACCTAAGCTCAGTTCTCCCGGCCCACTTCTTTGACCCCATACCGGTATGCGACAACCCAGCTATTGCTCGCCCCCACTTCTCTTTAGGACTATCTCCCCACAGGATGTGAAGCCAATCCTCCAAAACGCTCTTTTCTTCCTTCAACCCGAGAGGACCCCACCTGGATACTCCGCCAACATTGGATGTCATGCTAGTCCCCCTCACTGACCTCCTCAATCGATCCTCTGTGTCTCGCCAATTCCTCAAGGCATGGAAGCAGGTCAAATCATCCTATACATAAGAATGGAGACCATACTGTACCAAATAACTACAGACCCATCTCCATCCTCCCCAAAAGCGTCAAAAAATAGTATCCACACAACTCAGAATTTATCTATCCAGCCACAACATTCTGTGCCCTGAACAACATGGCTTCCGCCCAGGTCACAGCACCACCACAGCTCTTCTGGAATTCTCCCACCATATACACTCTGGTCTAGATAGCAGGGAATTGGCTGGGGGTGTATTCATTGACCTGTCCAAGGCCTTTGACACTGTGAACCACCCACTATTGCTTGCCACCCTCTGTAAAGTAGGGCTGTCATCTGGCCCATTAGCCTGGTTCTCCAGCTACCTTAATGGTAGATCCCAATGCGTCAAGCTAACTGGTTGCCTATCCTCGGCCCTGCCTGTCCTCTCAGGAGTCCCTCAAGGCTCCATTCTGGGCCCCACATTATTCAGTCTCTTCCTGAACACCCTTCCCAGCTCGTGTTCAGGAAAGCTGCTATTATACGCAGATGATGCAGTCCTGCTCTCCTCGCACCCCAATCCGACCACTCTCCAGAACAGCCTACAAACCTCCTTCAGCCAAGCTGAAAAATGGTTCCTCGACCACCGCCTGGTCCTGAATCTCAAGAATACAAAGTCAATGATCTTCACACACCACCAAAGTAGCTCCAAAAATGCCCCCCTCTCCATACTTCCCAACACCCTCCATCCCCTTGAGCAGGTGTCAACTTACAAATATCTGGGTATCACCTTTGACTTGGCCTTCTCCTTCCATACCCATATCAGTGCCCTATCCTCTGCCATGAACACCCGGATTGGGCTCCTCTATCATCACAAAGACTGCCTCCCTGGCTTCGCCCTACGGTTGGCCATCACTTCCTCCATCCTGGTACTAGTTGACTATGGCCTCCCCATATACGCAGCTGCTGGCCCCACTACCCTCACCAAAGTCCAGACCTCCATCAACAAAGCCTGCAGGCTCCTGGCCAGTGCCCCAAGCGGAACCCACACATGCCAGCTCTATGCCACCACGAACATACTCAATCTGAAAGAACGTCTGCAATATCACACTGGTATACTAGCAAAAAAGACTCTTCTTGGTCTGTGTCCCCCTGGTGTCACTGCTCAACTCCAGCCTGCTTCCCACTCAACCGCCACCCGTGCCGCCTGCAAGGCCGCCTTCCAGGTGCCTAGAGCCAGGACCTCCCTTGCCCAAAGGTCCTTTTATTACAGAGCACCGTCCTGGTACAACTCCCTTCCCAAGCACATTTCAAACACCCCTAAAATTGGTCAGTTCAAAGCTGCCCTGTGCAACCACCTACTTGGCACTCGGAAGTGTATGTGCCTACAGTAAGGCCATCCACTGTTCTCCAGGCTCGATAGCCTGCCCCACTCCATTTTTTCTCTGGAGTTTCCCTGCATGACCTACCAGGTTTTAACAGTGTTCTCCGCTCTATACTATGGTAAACTATCTATGCTTTATGCTATGTATAATTTACTTTGTAAAATACCTATGTCTTATGCTATGTATAATGTATGTACGCACCTGTATTGTTCCACCCTGTCTCGCCGCACTACTTGTTGTTTCCCCTCCCTGTGACGAGGTGCTTTTGTAAATGAGTCTGTGACTCAAAGGTTGTAAATCCGATTTATGAACTAAATAAATTAATATAAGGGTGGGACTGCATGGATGGCACTGACTGGTGTGATCCATTAAGAGGAGCTGTGGACCCCTACACCAGCCAGTAATGGCAGCTGTGGGTCTATGGATGGCTCAGAGTCTAGTCTGCAGTGGTGTCAAGGGAAAGTATATAGTTGAGAGACCATCTGGCTGGGCAGACTGTGTATACATCATAGCATTCTGTCACTGCAGTGTTGGATACAGACACTCAAAAGGTTGGGAAATAATGAGGCACACTGGTCTTAATATTGTGGGACAAATCAAAGACAAGTTCAGCAAACTGGAGGCTAGTGACTTAACCACTGTACCCTTGATCACAGCATGCACACTAGCTGAATGTCCTAACAACTGAGTGATATGACTCACATCAAGTTTTTTTCTTGGTTTCCCCTCTTGAACTGCCAAATAATTGCATTACTTAATGAGCTGTTAATCACACCAGGCCACCTGGAACACTGAGAGAGATTAGCATGAGGACTACAGCCTGCTAAAGTAGGGACTTTCTAAACATCATTAACAGCCATGAAAAACCTGCACTAGTCAAGATGGACAAGTAGTGGGTTAGCTGCACTAGTCCTGATCAATTTGCACTAGGTTCAGGGCTAGTAAAACAATGTTAAGATCAAACCCTGGATGCGAGTAAATATTGCTTCACTGAAAAGGGAGTAGACGCCTGAAACAGACTGCCAGCCAAAGTGATGAAGACTTGGGTCAGGTTGGGGGGGGGGCGGAGTGGTGGGCCACTACCTGCCAGGATGGGGGGCAACTAGACTACCAAGGAAATGTATATTTGAGTCAGGATGGCAATCAGAGAACAAGGGAGGGGAGAGAGAGACCACTAGACTTCCAGGGACATTTATTTTTTTATTCAGGACAACAATCAGAGAATGGAGAGGTGAGGGACCACCAGACTACCAGGAACATTTAATTTTTACTTGGGATGGTGATTGCAGAACAGAGGAGGTGGAAGGGACCACTAGACTGCCAGGACTTAATTTATTTGTATCATACCAGGGTATCAGGCCTAGTGGAGGGACCGCTGGACCATCAATGATGTCTTTATTTTTATATGGACAGGGAAAAAGCCTGGGGGGACCTGACCCTGTGCACTCGGCCGCCGTGCTGTCATGCAAATGAGCCCATAAAGGGAGTGCAAATGGACCCTTACAGCTGTGCATGCCCTATGGTCTCATCTGTATGTTTAGGCTGAATATCGCCCATGGGGGCCACAGTGTTAACCAGTGTGTGCCATGGTGTACCCCTATGGGCAGGCTTCAGCCCAGTGCTCTGGCAGTGTGGCACAAACCATGGCAACTGCTTGTCATGTGCCGTGCTGCCATGCCCTGATATTCAAACAGACAGCGCAATCTGAACTGCCCACGCTATTTGTTTGAATATAGTGCCAGAGCTGGCCGGCTCTATTTTTTCACGTGGTGAACCTGGGTACATGTGCAGCTGACCAGCTCTGAACATGGGGCCCTATGTCTGTGTCTTTTATTTACAGCTTTTGCAGAGTGTGTGTGTGTGTATGAGAGGTCATTTGGTGCTTACAGAACCATTCCAAATTATTTCATAGTGATCTGCATATACATCCCACAATGCTTTGCATTACTACTGTGGTATGTAACATTTTGTATTTCTATGTACTCTTTTGATAGCTAACCCTCATGTGCCTGCTACTGGTGTTGCTGTAAGTTTAGTTTATTTGACCTGTGTACTGTATGTTCCTCCTATACTCTCCACCTGCTAAATCTCTTATCTTTTGTGTCACCTCCTAGCTCGCTCCATGTTTTCTGACCTTTGGCACTCTAGTTCATTATAAAGCAGAGTACAGGGTAATGCATTGCAGCAAGCCCCATCCACAGAAAATAACCATAAACAGCTGGATATGGTGGGCTCTGGATGGGTAGGGGTGGTGGGTCAGAGGCACATTCCTCAACCAGCACCACTGTGTGATTCCTAAACTGCTCTGGTGAGGCAGGACTGCCAGGAGGAGGCACCTGTGGTAGTTGCCAGGAAACACATGGTGGTCCTCCACAGCAAAGACCCCAAGAAGGCTGAAAGAGAATCCTGGATGAGGAAGCAACTTCTGCTAGGGGACTCAACTGAGAGGGGAATAGATAAGATCTGGAAACAGGTAGAGGGGAGAGGGAGGTTAAGTGCCTATGTGGCGCCGTGTCCTGGAAGGATGGCAAACAAAACTCAAAGAGGGGTCAAGGGTATGGCAGCTGAGTTTTAAAGGAGAACTGTGCACATACAAAGCTCCCCACCCCTGAAAGGCTTATCCCGATTAAGCTTTTTACACCGAAACACCCCTTTTTTTGCACCAGGCACTTGCTTTATTTTTATTTGGTAAAGTCCACGAACCAGAAATATGGCAGTCATGGCGCTCCCTTTACTGTAACAGTGCGTGTTACACACTCATTTCAGTGTAAGCGCGGCGGTGCGGCATCGCACTGTTACAGTGTAATGAAGCTGCGCGGTCCGCCATATTCTCGCTCATGGACTTTACCAAATAAAATGAAGGAGTGCCTGGTGCAAAAAGGGTTTCAGCTTTAAAAAGCCGAATTATAGTTTTGGGGTGGGGAGCTTAGCATGTGCACAGTTCTCCTTTAATGTGAAAAGTGCTAATAATGCACTTGGGGTGCAGAAACCCAGGGGTGGAACACACAGTGGATGTAATGGCACTGACAACCACCAAGCAGGAGAGAGACCTGGGATAATCATACCTGATAAACTACAAGTGGCCAAGCAATGCGACAAGGCAGTTGAGAGGGCTAGTGGGACGCAGAGGGAGGGGCATCACCAGCAGAAATAGGGAGGTTGTGTTGCCTCTGTATAGATTGCTGGTAAGACCCCACCTGAGTACTGTGTCCAGTTCTTGAGACATCTCCAGAAGGACAGAGACAGACTGGAGGTGGTCCAGAGGAAGACAACTACAATGGTTTAGGATCTGCATCAGAAATCCTGTGAAGAGAGACTAAATGACCTCAGTATGTATACCCTGGAAGAGAGGAGAGAAATGATAGAGACCATGAAATGCCTTATGGGGGTAAATAAGGTACAGTACAGAAGGGAAGCATTTTTGCAGAAAAAAAGGTGCTCAAGGTGACATGCTATGAAGCTGGGGGGGGGTTAGGAGAGATGTGTTTTGCAAGCAGAGAGCAACTAATAAAAGCATTTTTAATGGCAAAACATAGCTTTCAATCTTTTTTTAAGCCAAGAAACGAGCGATTGGAGTGGACATTACTGGATCAAGTTAACTCTGCAGATTATAAATTTAGTTGGGAGTTTAAGTGATTGGAATATGTGAGCCTATACTGTGTTATCAGCGACTTCAGGGATAGGTAGGAATAAAAAAAATATGTACTGTGATGTATTTTAATGTTTACTTGTCTATATTAAAAACAACAAACATATAGCCTCTATTTTAATGTATTGTTAATATCTGTAGTTCACTGTACCCAGTAATGAGCCTGTGTGAGGGGGTGACTGCTGCCATTCAGTATGCCACCCATTCCTTAGGAGTGGGCATGGTAACCTGTTGCTGTGATGGGGCGGGGGACTGCCGCAAGAGCTGGAGGGGGTGGGCTAAGGCTGATAATGATCGGTAGCCAGCTGCAAAGGCTGCGGTGGGAGGGGCTAGGGAACATGCCATGTGTGCGGGTTTAAAAATTTGAGGCTGGACATGAATGGGGCTGTAAAGCTGGAGGCCAATGGTGGAAGCTTTAGGAGCCAGAGGCCTTGGTTGGCTGGGTGGGGTGAGCAGGAATGTAGGGTATGATGGGGGGAGGTATTCTGCTAGTGCTGGGGGAAGGGTGCTCGGGAGCCTGCCTTTAGGGCTGTGGGGGACTGTGGAGGCTGCCATTAGGGCTTGGGGTTTGTGCAAGAGCTGTCCGTCATGGCTGTGGAGGCTACTGCCTGGGCTGGTTGACGCTTGAGAGTTTGATGTCAAGGCTGTGGAGGCTGCTGCCGGGATATACTATGGTGTCCCTAAACTCACTATGCTGAGTCTTGGGATACTGACCCCAATGGCCCAAAATCCATGGTCCTAAATCAATCAGATGCCCAAAAATATGATTTCAGGCATCTGATTGCAAAATTGTAAGTGAAACTCAGGGGACTTCACACCCCACACTCCCCGAGAACTAAAATAATTAACTCAAGGGGAGCGGACCTCTCATAAAAAATATTTGTTACGGGGGTTAAATTATAAAAATGTTGCAGGAGGCAGTGAGGGATTGAACCCACGCCTACCAGAGCACGCTGGCCGAGCTGCCAGTGGATTAGTCCTCAATACCACTGGGGCAGCTCGGCCAGTCTACCAATTGTGCCGGTATTTGTATCCGATCATCAGGAGTAAGGTAGCAAGCTGTTGCATCTGCTACCTTACCCCTGTAAATGTTTGTCAGGTTTTGTAATGTTGGGATACTCATTATCCAGATACTGAACCTGTTGGGCAATACTGCCTGGGCAGGTCAGTGTCAGGATAGTGAGTCTCGGCAAAGCATAAGGGTACCTGCTGCTAGGTCTTGGGGGTGGGGGAATCCGAATATGCCATCAGGATGGGGGAAGGGCTCAAGATCTCCCGAGGACCTGTCTGTGGGGACTTTATTTCCATCCCCGCCCCAACATCACCAGCGAATTGGCAACACATTAATATTCCTGTGCACCTATTACAAGCAAATTACCACACACAGCTCCGACTACCAGTAAGTATATACTCAGGCCATTTTACATTGGCAAAACCATAAAGTAATGCATTACAGGTGATCCAAGTGTATGCTTCCAGTTCACTGACTCGCACCTTAGACAGAGCGCTGGCCAGCTCATCTATGAATGGAACGAGTCCTACGTGCATTGACAGAGACGGCTTTGCAGGCGTCCCGTGTTGTGTGAATTTTAATTCCTGATTTTGCCAGTATTGTGCTGGGTCTAGTTTTGGTTCAGTCATTAGTGTTTTTTTATACCTGAGCAGAATGTCTGTAAAGCTGTCCCTGTCAAAGCGCACAGTCGCACTGACCAACACCCAGTCCAAGGCGAAAACCAAGACTTTTTTCTTTATTCTCCTCCTGCTCCCTGAGCCCCGCACCATCGGGAGTCACCTATGGCATCTGCCCCCTTCTCTCCCCTACCTGGAGCTTGTGGGTGGTCCCCATGGAACCATGGTTCTGCCCCGCAGGTGGGGATGGGGGGGGCCCACACCCCAAGCTTTTTGTTTTCGTTGGGCCACCAAACGGGACAGGCAGGGAGAGTTCTTGGGGTCTGTGCCAGGTGGTCTGTCTTGCGCTCAGGGAGTTTTTTCCTCTGTTTCTGTGGTGGGCATGATGTGTGCCCAGACATCAAGGTGCAAGTGCCAATGTCCGTCACGCCCCCTACCCCTCAATGCGGCTTGGTACTTGTTGTGCTTCTGGCTTCTGCCAGAGGCCAGTAAAGCACTGAGCCTCGTCCCCCTCCCTCCCCAGAGAAGGCGAGCGTTCCTTGGATGCTCGTGCCTTCAAATCCAGGTCGACGGCGACACAAGCGGTAGTGCTACCGCTACACTGGTGGGCCAGCCGAAAGCCAAGGAGTTTGAATCATACTCTTAGAGTACATGTAATTCCTTGTTTTTCTGGTGTAGTGAATGTAACATAAACCAAGTGTCTGTTCAGTATCAATGCTGTGTTTGTGTGTGAATTTGGCCAGGACAGGTGCTTGTGAACAGACATCCATCACCAGTTTGGGGAGGGAGGGGAGTGGACTAGAAGGTTAATTGCCTTACATGATTTTTTATTACTTTATATATGATGTCACAAATCTGGGGATGGGAAAGGTAAATGTTCTTTGTTCCTTTCACTGAGCAGGTATCAAATGTCATGGTACTCATGCAGGTAAATGCCTCTGGTAACAAAGAACTGGATTAGCACAACAATGTATTTTTTTAATCCAGAATCCACATTACCTCCCTTGCCAAGTCCATCAGCACTCCTGCATGGCACCCCTCCCAGGCACTCACGACCACATCCGAGTCACAGCAAGAAAACCATGGCACCCGAACTGCTGAACTTATGACAATACAGGGGAGTCTCTGTCATGATTTCTACAGTCTTTTTATATGATGTCTAGTGCACTTACCTGGCCAACAAAAACAAACTAACTAAGTAAATAAATAAATGATCACAGGGAGAGCAAAACAGAAATGGCACCGGTCCACCACACCTCCCACCGATGGTGCTGATTTTCTTGTTGATATAGCACAAGGAGCATAAACAATGTTTGAGAAAAAATACTCAAACCATCAGATTGACCCACAATGGTTAAAAAAATGGACCAGCCAGACATTGTACAATCTGGCCAAACCAGTTAGTCCATTTTTTATCATTTTGGTCAGTCTGTGCTGGCTGATCCACTGATCCAGATTTTATTTACAGTGAAGATATAGGTGAAATCCATACTGCTGGGCCATTAATAGTTTTGGTCCTGTCCAAGTCTGGTGGTCCAGATTTCACCTATATGCATTTCCCTACATGAAATCCTGATGAGCTTGAATTTATGGAAAAAAATGGTCCAGTTTTTATCGCTTTGGGTCCAATGTTCCCAATTTCACCCATACCCCCCTTGTAGCACAAAATTTTCAATTTTTTTGTGAGGAGTGTCCATTCATCCTCCCATGCAGTGAACTCACCAAGGCCAAACTGCAAGCCACCATGAAGGGAAGGCATGGGGTCCTGTGTCATGTGCTTTGATAACTTCAGTGACTGTCACCAGGGGCTTCCCCCATTCACACTCCCAGACTGTGGCCCACTGGAGAACATGCATGCTGTTTTTGCATGGCATGTGGCACAGTGCAGTGACAGCAGTGTATGTGGCACAGCACAGAGGTAGCAGTCATGTGGCACAGTGTAGTGCAGTGTTGGCAGTGCTGTTGGCATAGTGCAGTGATGGCAGTCCACGTGGCGCAATGCAATAACAGCAGTACGGGCAGAACAGTGATAACCACTAGCGCATGTGACACAACCTTCCTCCCTCAAACCAGCCTTCACACATCTAATCACCTACTGTGGACCACACCACAGCCCCCAGATCCTCTCTGCAGTTGGCTGGCCCACACTCCATACCACCTATCCCACCAAGAGAAAAGCCACCCACACCACGCCAACCACTCTCCCCATAGCTGGAACACCTCCACAGCTCACTGCCCTCTCCCAAGTCGAGCACCCTCTCTGACCAACTACAACCACTGAACCTGCATAACCCAGAGCGAACAATCCTCCCTACAGCTGGACTCTACCCCTCGTACCACTCTTCCTGTCTATGGACCAGCTTCCCACCCACCCCTGCAGCTGGAATGCCTTGCCCCCTAGAGCCCTGATGGCAAACTGTTGAGCAAATCCCAAGTCCTGGTGGCAGCCTCCACAGTCACCCACCCCAGTCCTGGCGAAATAACCCACCCACCCCACCCATAAACCTCTATTTCTGATCACAGGCCCACTGCGTCCCCCCTCCCCGACAGCCCAAGCCTCTGGCTCCTAAACCCTCTACCCTTATCATCTAAATTTATAGCACTTTCATGTCATCAGGCCTCAAACTTTACACCTTCCCCACTGTGGCATGTTCCCTAGTTCACCCTCACCGCCCTTGTGGCTTGCAACTGATCCCCATCAGCCGTAGCAGGCCCTCCCCCCCCCACACACACGCTCTTGTGGTGGCCCCCACCACAGTCACAGATTCCCATGCCCACTCCCAAGAAATGGGTGGCATACTGGATGACATCCCTCACCCCCCACACTGGCTAATTTCTGGGCACAATGCAGCATTTTAGACAGACATTAAAAAATACATAAAAATATAGGCTACATTATGTATTTATTGTATTTAATATACACCAATAGATATTAGACTACACTGAACTATAGATTTTTATTGTTTTTAATCATATCTATCCCTGAAGACACTAACACACAGCAGCGGCTCACATATTCCAGTTGCTGTATAACTACACTACAGTCTAATAAATTCCTCAAAACACATCACCTGCAGTGTTAACTTGGCCCAGTAATGGCACAACTTAGTAAACGGGCACTACATCAGCTATTTCTTGAAGAGGACACCACGGCTGAAGTTCAGGTCAAACATTTTATTAAATAAAAAATATAAAACCACAGTAGACATACTTGGCCCAGTAATGTCCACTGCAATCACAGGTTTCCTGCATCCCAAAAAATATTTTCCAGGTGTATTTTGCAATCAAAAATCTTTTTTATGGCTGGCCTGGTGGCGCTGGATGCCACACCTCGTGCCATCCTGGTGACCCGGGTTCGGGAATGGACTCGGGATTGCCGGGGGTTGGAGGGGAGGATGAGGAGGATCGAGCATCTCAACGGATACTCTCCTCCTCCTGGGGTGGGTTCCTGGGGTGCTTTGAGCACCCGACGCACCAACGCCTGTGGAAGCACAGGCATTAGGGCACAGGCGGCTCTTCAGAGTCGGGGACGGGAGGACATTGCGGGCATTTGACAGCAGCGTGCATCAGCACACCGTCTGTCTGGACATCAGTCCTGTGTGCCGACGCTCTCAAGGGGAGAAGTGAACAAGGGAAAGAAAAGTGGAAAAAAACCCTCTCGGGCCAGGATGACGACCGATCCTAGCCCCGATCACCTACCAAGGGCAGACTCCATTGTGCAGGCACTCCGGAGGAGAGGAGCAAGGTAGGAGACAATGGAGCAAGCCTGGCACTCTAGGGGCAGACACTGTGGGAGGGATCTACGGGGTTGATCAGGTCCGAAGGATTGGACCAAGAGAGTAGTAAGGAGAAGATAAAAAGAAATTGAAAAAAAAGAAAAAATATTTTCGCTTAACATTACTCTACTCTCAAAACAGACAAATTACAGTACTGTTGAATACTGCGCTTCCCGCAGTGTTTTGCCATCTACAACCTGGCGCCACACTCAATGTACTTGTGTCAGGCAACTCCAAAGGGCACTGCCATTCTAGTCTTTCTTTCAAGTTCTGTGGCAACGCCCATTGGAGTTGCCTGACAAGAGTACGTGGAGCGTGGTGCAGTGATACACGTCATGTCTGTGAGGTGAATCCTAAAACAAGTATCTTTCAAAGTTGGGGTCAAAATACAAAAAAATTGTTCACGAAGCATCAAGCGTTCAGCATAGACAAATGCTTGTTATGATTTTATCTTCCTGCCTACTTTGTGTAACCCCCCGTTAACCGAGGTTACTAGAACTCTAGTTAGATCTAGTGGCAGGCAGGGAAAGGCAGCTAATGAAACTCCAGTTAAATGGATTCACTATGTCTTGCCCTGTTTTCAGTCTCTGCTGAGCTGAGGCTATGACATCATTTAGAATTATGCAGCAGCATAAGCCACAATGGAATGTTGCAGTTGGGAGTTAGGTAGAATGTTGGGGAATTTAAAAGTCAGCCTACCATTGATCCTTGAAGTCAGCAGTCTGAGTCAGCCTGTTTAAGTGTGAAGTAGGCTCAACAAAGGGAATGATGTAGATCCTGCAGTGCAGTGGAGGAAGGGGGTGCCCTGCAGGGGCAGGCCCCCCTGCCCTCAGCTCTGACACAGAGCTACCTTAGGGTGTGTGCTTCCACCATAAGAGAGGCACAAGGAACCAACTCCCAGGGGAAACCCCCTGACCTGGGAAAAGGAAGAAGCTGCCTGATGAAGAGTGCTGGGGCACTACAGTTTTTGAGGAACAGAGATTCCTTCAGAGTTTTTGGACATCTGCAACAATGAGGGTGATGAAGCTTTGACAAAAGACCAGTGTCATTCACCAAAACAGTGAGTAAATAAGTCTCTGGGGCTATGGGTCAGTCAGGATGCCAAGTCCAAGGCTTATGGAACAGTGAGATGTAATGACTGTTGTATGTGGGGGGTCTTCAAGGGAAAGACAGTATCTGCATTACAAAGCCATCTACAGTCTGCACTATAGTAGCCAAGGAAGAAGCTTATGGAACAGTTAGATGTAATGACTGATGTATGTGGGGGGGTCTTCAGAGAAAGACAGTTACTGCATTACAAAGCCATGTACAGTCTGCACTACAGTAGCCAAGGGTGTGTGTGTGTATAAACAAAGGAATGGCCGGGTATGGGTCTATGGAACAAAAGGTGGGAGACCCCCCCACCTGGCGTAACAGGGCTCAACTCTACGGATTTGCTTTGAAACACCAGTCACCTTTCTGTCAGGTATTGGCCAGTGCCTGAAGAGGGTGCCCAGACGTTGGGATGGAGTACAGGGTGGTAGTGTGCCACTAGTTAAAGAGTCCATGACATATGGAAGTTTAGGATCCAAGAATGGATTGTGTCTGTGTCATCACCTTATCTGCATTACAAGGAGTGTAGCCCCTTGGGGGTCCATCTGTGCTTTTCACTTAGTGTTGTTGAATAAAGCCACACTTTAGAATTCCATCTCCTGGTATTGGACATTATGTTATTGCTTCTAGTCTCTGGATTACTTTGGGTGCCCCTGTGCAGAGTGGTCAAACCTAATCACCATGCCGAGTGACACCTTTCTCCCCAAATTTCAGCTTATAAAAGTGGAGGCACCGCGTCATAGGACCCAGGCCCCTCAACCTGTTCACTAGCCACACAGGCAGGGGTAGTAGCCCTCTCAGTTTAGCGCCGACTGGGGGTTACATCTTGGAGGCTACCACTGGGATTCTGTTGAAATTTGGAAGAGGGAATAAGAAAGGTTGCTTGGATGATGGCTAGCATTTTGGCTATCTGGCAGTGGGTAGCCCAAAAAATGTGAAGCAACATTTAACTAATGTGCCACTGTGTGCTGTTATCCATGTGCTGCTATTAAAATGACAACTGTTTACCAAGGCGCAGTAAAGCCTGAGTGGGTGTGCCCTTGTCCTGCATCAAAAAAGTACAGTGTTTGCCAGCTTTTGAATTTTATTGTGAAAAAAGAAATGTGGAAAACTGTGGGTAACAAAAGGAGACTTGTGCCCTAGAAGTTTGAAGTGCTTGCTTTGTGAACTGGGGGAGTCGCTAAGTAAAATGCCATGATAAATGGTTAAAATGGACTCCCGCCGAGGAGTCGTTGAAGAAAAAAAAAAGAAGTGTGGCTTTGCAGTTTAAATTTTGCCTGCTCCACGATTGCCATGAGGAGAAGAGCACGAGAGGAAAGAGGCTCATTTGCATGGCGTCAAATGATTGGTGAGACTGCAATCAGTCCCGCCCCATGCCAGCTCTAGAGCGACTGCACAGCATTCGAGAGGGAGAGTGAGTGGAGTGTGCGAACTAGCTTACCAGGAGGAGCATCGCGGTGATTGAAAACACTGTTGAACTTTTAAAAACTGACTTTTCTGTTCAAATTCGGGCTCAAGCCGCATCTCGATTGACTGGACTGTGAGTGTGGTGTTCAGAGGGACAATCGGCAGGACTGCCAACCCGCTTCCTTCCAGAGGCCTCCACGATCGGCTGCAGGCCATTTTTTCCATCGCAGCAAACAGCCACTGCCAACAGTGAGTACCAACCAAAATATTGCTCAAACTGGTGTGATTTACAACAAAAGCAAACTGAATCTGTGTGTAGCAGTGTAATCACTTTGTAAAGAAGGACTGTGCCAGTTTAACAAGCTAAAAGCAAGAATTCTAAGCAACCGACTGTGAGCATAATGATAGGTTCAGCGTCAGTATAATTTTCAAAGCCAAGTGAGAGACTGTCAGTTGCATGAGAGTTGCAACATAAATGCAGGCAATCCTGTGCTTGAAATATTGAGGCTTTAAGGGACTGTAAGCTAGAGCAATGTCTTCAGCAAGTGAAAAGTCCATGGTAAATCATAGAAATGTGCTAGGAAAGAGAACTGTGCAAGTTTGTGCAGTTTGAGCAGAAGTTATCAGTAGTGTGTGTAAATCGGATGCGCAGTGGCTTGACCCAATTACAGAGATCTGATGCATCAGGAGTGCTGCCGCCACCATGATAGGGTGGGGTGGGCATGTAAACACAGCAGCAAAGAAGCCATTTTATAGAAAGTTTCTAATCAATGTTTGGGACTTGAAATAACCATGCTTATTGTTTGTTTTCTCTGCAGTCATGGCTTCGGGACCAGCCCGCTACCTGGATCATGCCTGGGCTATGATAGTTGAAGAAGTAAACAAACTGAGAAACATTGAGAAGTACCACTATGGGGGAAGACTGCCTCCTCTTGAGGCGATTCCTGGTTATCCAGTCAGAGTGTGTGTAATGTGCTTAAGGGCTGGAAGAGATGTCTTTGTGGTTCCTCACTGCTCTGGGTGCCTGGAAAAGTATGGATTGATAGCAGCCCCAAGATTCATTTGGCTCCTACATGGACAAAATTACAAGAACCTGCAGTTGGCAGCAGCATGCAGCACCAAGGAGAGCCTGAAATGGGAGGTTCAGAGGAGTGTGGCAAAAAAATAGAGGGTGCAGATGTACAGGCAGCACAGACAACTGATGACTCTGTGTCCGAGCCACTAAGAGACAGTGGAGAGGGAGCATCAGCCGACCCGTGGATAGAGGGGCCTAGTCCAAGTCTCGTGGGAGAGGACGAACTGAGAGAGGCCTCTTAGTGGGAGGTCTCGACCTCCGCACCTAGTGAGGAGTGGACAGTCTCAGGAGTGAAGACGACTGCTCACTCCTGGGCACAGATTCTCAGCGAAGATGACGAGGGGGAACCCATTTGGCCTGAAGAAGTCATGGGTTCACAGCCTCAAGTTCCTGGTTTAGAGGAACGCCTGGAAGAGAGTGGTGTTTCCATAGCCCTGGCTGAGCAAGAAGGGAGCCAGGGATCCATTTTGTGTATCACTAAGTATGAGAAGCTGGCAGAACCAGGACTGGCTGCCCCCAAGCCAGGCCAGAGATCTCAAGTTGACCAAATCTAGCAAAGAGTAAAGACTGATTCATAGGAAAGCAAATGAGCTCTTTGGAATTTCATTTCCTACCTTTCCTAGAAAAGTCTGGGAAGAAATAGAGAGGTGCAGGAAATCCTGGATTATGGAAGAGGCCATGAAACATGTGCATCCTGGGACAAGTAAATTTGTCAGAGATCGGATGTTGCAAGAAAAGTTCAAGCAATGGAAGGTGGGCAGGACTCTGTTTATTCACATTGTTCGGATCGTGGACGGCAAGGGACAAGAATCCTTTCACGATGTGAATTATGAACGCCCAGATCAGGTAAAAATTCATGCACCTGACCCATTGTGCTATTTCCCACAATGCAAAGACCTTCCTGTGAATGTACCCATGCCTACCAAATGGAGAGCAGAGCAGTGGTGGCCAGTGCTACCATTCCAGCAGTTGCCGTACCTATGTTGTTCTGCCAGTCTGGACATCCAGGACCAAGGTGCCTCGATTCTTCAGTAATTGCAATAAACTCCCACGTCCATAAAGTTATGAACTGGCTATTCCAGAAGATGTCAATTCCAGAGAGGACACCAGCCCAGCTGTTGCCGGATCGGAAGACTTCAATCCAGCTGTGTGTTTCTTCTTCTTTTTCCTGCCCAAAGGTACCACCTCCTAGATGACATCATCCCAGCTATTTCCTAGAGGTGTCATCCTGTCGTGTTTCAGAAGATGTCCGCCCAGCTGTATCAGAAGAATGCTGCCAGGGAGAGTCTTTGTCGGGGACACAGGTGTCGTATGCTTTCCATTCTACAAGGGCCTGGTGAGTCTAGACCTTTTCAATTTTTCTGACATTTGCAGTACACATCCTACACCAGCAGACATTCATTGTGACTGTCCTCAAAGACTCTCCCCTATGGGACATTTGCCTACAGAACTTTGCTTCACCGGGCTCCGGCCCAGGACAGACTCTTTATTGGACTTGCCTTCAGGCCTGTATTTAGTCACTAGTTGGGACTTTGTAGGGCCTTCCATCCCCACAGAACTGCTAAATGTGTGTTGTAAATATTCTGTATATACTGTTTCTATTTTCTACCTTTTCTAAAAAAATTGCTTTTTGGGGATTCTCCAGTGTCAGATGGATGGGGCTTGTTGGTTTGTTTATGTTTTAGTTAGACAAGATTGTAAATGCAGATTAGAGAGGATGTTTTTCTTTTTTTGTCTTGCAGGTATTCCTGGAGAAGCAATGAAGACAAGACAAGAAGTGGATTGGAACTCATCAGAGTTCAGTTTTGCTTTAGTTCGTAGTAATTAAAGTATCGTTGTAAGAAGTTAATGGTGTTTTAACTTGTTTTCTTCCACAGGTGTGTAGCTGCAGGTGACCAGAGTTGGGGGGGAGGTCCCCTTTAGTGTTTTTGTTTGGGTAAAAAGGTAGATAGGATTTCCCTAGAGGGCTTGGGGGGATAGACAGGCTGTGGTCCTGACCTGCAGTAGGGGCTGCGGCACTGATCTATTAGGGCTATGCTCTGGACAATTCTACCAGAGCCACTAGGTACCCATAGTCAGCGGGTAGAGTAGAGGCCAATGCGTCGGCCAATGGCCTCTGGGCCCTTAGTGTTACCTGCCTGTGCCGGGCACATGGTAGGAAAGGGCCTGATCACCCCTTTCTGTAGGTAGCACAGAGGATAGGATGGCCCAAGCTGGGTGTTAATGACTGGGGACAGTCATTTTCCTGGCTCAGAGTGAGTGTAACCCCCCCATTACCCGGGGTTACTAGAACCCTAGTTAGATCTAGTGGCAGGCAGGGACAGGCAGCTAATGAAACTCCAGTTAAATAGATTTCACTATGTCTTGCTCTGTTTTCAGTCTCTGCTGAGCTGGGGCTATCCCATCATTTAGAATTCTGCAGCAGCATAAGCCACAGTGGAATGTTGCAGTTGGGAGTTAGGTAGAACGCTGGGGAATTTAAAAGTCAGTTTAGAGTTGATCCTTGAAGTCAGCAGTCTGAGTCAGTCTGTTTAAGTCTGAAGTAGGCTCAAGAGAGGGAAGGATGTCGATCCTGCAGTGCAGTGGATGGAGGGGGTGTCCTGCAGGGGCAGGCCCCCTGCCCTCAGCTCTGACACAGAGCTACCTTAGGGTGTGTGCTTCCACCATAAGAGAGGCACAAGGAACCAACTCTCAGGGGCAACCCCCTGACCTGGGAAAAGGAAGAAACTGCCTGATGAAGAGTTCTGGGACACTACAGTTTTTGAGGAATAGAAATTCCTTCAGAGTTTTTGGACATCTGCAACAATGAGGGTGATGAAGCTTTGACAAAAGGCCAGTGTCATTCACCAAAACAGTGAGTAAATAACTCTCTGGGGCTGTGGGTCAGTCAGGATGCCAAGTCCAGGGCTTATGGAACAGTGAGATGTAATGGCTGTTGTATGTGGGGGGGTCTTCAACAGAAAGACAGTATCTGCATTACAAAGCCATGTACAGTCTGCACAGTAGCCAAGGATGTGTGTGTGTAAACAAAGGAATGGCCGGGTATGGGTCTATGGAACAAAAGGTGGGAGACCCCCCACCTGGCATAACAGGGCTCACCTCTGCGGATTTGCTTTGAAACACCAGTCACTTTTTTGTCAGGTATTGGCCAGTGCCTGAAGAGGGCACCCAGACGTTGGGATGGAGTAGAGGGTGGTAGTGTGCCACTAGTTAAAGAGTCCATAACATATGGAAGTTTTGGATCCAAGAATGGATTGTGTCTGTGTCATCACCTTATCTGCATTACAAGGAGTGTAGCCCCTTGGGGGTCCATCTATGCTTTTCATTCAGTGTTGTTGAAAATAAAGCCACACTTTAGAATCCCATCTCCTGGTATTGGACATTATGTTATTGCTTCTAGTCTCTGGATTACTTTGGGTGCCCCTGTGCAGAATGGTCAAACCTAATCACCATGCCGAGTGATACCTTTCTCCCCAAATTTCAACTTATAAAAATGGAGGCACCACGTCATAGGACCCAGGCCCCTCAACCTGTTAACTAGTCACACAGGCAGGGGTAGTAGCCCTCTCAGTTTAGCGCCGACTGGGGGTTACATTAGCTTACAGAATTATCCCTCAAGCCATTAAAAGGATTTTTAATGGCCCGGTGGCATCGAGAGTTGAGGCGTTATATATCACACCTCTCACTATGCTGGCGACCTGGGTTCAGGAACGAGCCCGGGTTCTCAGGGGTGGTTCTATGTGATAACTTGAGGGTGAGTGTACATTGCTGAAAATAAAAATGTCGATGTACATTTGCAGCAAGAGAACTCCCCTCAACTGTTTATGTGAGGGCTTTGCCCCCTGCACCCCCTCACTAAAAATAACAAACTCCGAGGGGGGGTGCATGTTGGGGAGGGTGAGAACCGTGAAAAAAAAAAAAAACACGCACATGCAAAGCACAAAATATTGTGCTCCTCACCAGCCCCCCAACCCTGCACCCTCCCCACCAAAGCCAGCCACCCTAACCACTGCGCGACTAAGCCAGCTCAGTGACTTCCCCCCTCGCCACCCCCCACGTACCTTCCGGTATGCTGTTGCTCCTTTCACCCTGCACTTCCTGGTCACTACCCTTTCAGGGTCGCTCTCCTTACAGGCGCCGAGGTCGATTTGCTCACATCTGAGTCGCTCAGTTTCAGTTGTCCTTTTAACGGTATACTGTCAGCGGTTGGCCAGGGAGGGAAGGAACTGGATTAAGCAGCAGAAAGGCAGCTCTCCTCTCCTGGGGAGGGATCTTGTCACCCCCGCAGTCCAACTGCCCCCAGGTGGAGGCCTGAGGATAGTGTAGGCATTTGGATGGAACGAATAGGGAGGGCACTGTGGAACCACGGCATGCACGTGCCTCCACATGCGTACACATGGCCGTAGCATAGGGGTGGAAAAATGGAGCTGGCAAGCTCCATGAACAGAATGAAAAAAAGGGATTTTAACTTTGTGCTTCTGCAAGGTTATGCCTCCCCGAGTAAAACCTCTTCATTTCATCATAATTTTTCCATGCTTAGTAAAGACAATAACTTTTGTAGTGATCCTGCTTTTTTCCTCTTCCTGACACCATGTTTACCCATAGTGCCCACGCCAACAAGTTCTGTTCTCCCGGAGATCTGAGGAGGCAAATACGGGAATGTATTTCCGTGTGGGAGTGTGCAAATTGGGAGACTTGTGTTTGTGCGGAAGACAGTCTTATGTTGCACCAATCAGGAGTGACATCTGCCATTACCACAGAATCCACACACTGCGTCTTCAGTGACATCTCTAACTTGGCATGTGCAAACTAGTAGGATGCTATGAGAAAAACGGTGAAGCACCTGAAATACAAACATCTCTCACAGTGTCCCTGTGTATTACTGAAGTATCATTGTTTGGTAATACGCTTGACAAGTTTGTCTTCTGTGCAGTCGCTAAAACAAAATACTGTGGCAGTCCGTAGTACTTACTTCATTGCTTGTTCCAAAATTGAACTCTCCATCCAGTAGCATTTCTTCCAGTCAACGCCATTAGGCTGTGTGTCTGTTTATGTTTATTTAGGTCTCCTCCACAGGTAAAGCCCACCCTCATGTTGGAGAGTTCATCTTTGTAGACAAGTGATGCACAAATTAAGTACTGCCACAGTATTCATCTTACTGACTGCACAGAAACTAGCCTTGTTAAACGAACTACCAAACAGTGACACTTCAGAAATACATGGGAACGTTGCGAGAGATGTTTGTATTTCAGGTAATTCACTGTTTCTCTCACAACATCCCACTAATTTGTGTAGCTAGAGTTATGAGTGCGAGCAGTCTTTCCTGTAACTCGCTATGGCAGCTGTTTGATAGAACAGAGATACAGCCCCCCCACCAAAAAAGAGAGAAAAAGACAACCTTCAAATGCATGTTTTTTTTTTTTCTTTCTTTCCTACACACACACACACACAAAAGGGGCACCCATTTCACACAGTCCCCATGAAGATGTATTCCCCTATTCGCCTCCTCATGTCAGCGGGAGAACAGAACTCCGAGTGGCATGGGCATTATGGGTAAACATGGCACAAGGAGGAGGAAAAAAATTGTAGGACCATTATAAAAGTTTATGTCTTTACTGAGCATGGTAAAATTATGTCAAAATGAAGAGGTTTTACTCGGGGAGACATAATGCAGTGGCACTGGAACCCTAGAGATGGAACATATGTCTGTGGACCTGCGCTGCCACCCTGACCACCATTGTCCAAACTATACTGTGTTTCAGGTTGGTTGGGTGGAAGGATGGCCCTTCCTCCACTGACCCCGCCATGAGGGGAATCCGGTATGGTGACCCTCCATTAGTTAGGCCCCAGGGGAGGCAGGCACCTAGGGAGAGGCAGGGCTGAGAAGTCCCCAAATATCCCACTGAGGAGATAAATCAATATTTAAAAAAAAAAAAAATCCTGGCTCTGGAGTGCAAGTGCATATTTTGTCTGTGGAATTGTCTTTGGGCTCATAGCCAGCACATGTACCCTGCCGTGGTCCTGAGTGCAGTACCTTCTTGTTTGTCTACTGTTCCTCATCCCCCCCCCCCCAGAGCAGTCCTTGATCCTCCTCCTCCGCCGGCCCTCCAACATCACTGGCTTGCTTTCCGAACACGGGACATCGGCGTCTGAAGGAAGCTCTATTGCCAGTGGACTGGCAAAGTTCACGTCTGAAGTGCTCAGCTGTGCTCTTCATTAATTTGCAGGCTCCTGCATGACAGCAGTACACATGGCCCAATGCTGCAAGAGAGACAGAATATACTTGCCATTGTGGCTTATTTGGTAGTACACTGCCTTTGAGTCAGAAGGGCATAGATTGGCTATCAGTGGACCGGGAGTCTGAGATCATTCATTAACTTTCCAGCATCAGTGTGTGTAGCACAGGAAGATGGCGATGTACATCCAGCACTTTGTAGTGTTAGCTGTACAGCTGTGGTGTTAACTGCACAGTGTCAGCACTGCACGAGGTACAGCGCAAAACCAGCTGCACACATGGAACTGCACGGTGATAGCATTGCATGTGGCAACACACAGTGACAGTGCATGTGGCACAATTGCTGGCAGTGCACATAGTACAGGGCACAGTTGGCAGTACATATGGCATCGCACAGTTCTGGCAGTGCACATGGCCCTGTAGGGTGTTGGCAGTGTACGAGGCACAGTAGGGAATTGGCAGTGCATGTGACAAAAGTGTGGTGTCTGGTGCGTAGGAGCACCTGGCACAACACTAGAGCACCAATGCACACGGCAGTTCCCTCCTCCGCTCACTTCTGCAGGTGTTCAACATCCCACACAAGTACAGTTACTTGTGTTATACTTGATTCAATACAACGTACCACCAAAGTTACTTGTACAAAGCAAGTGACTACTTGCTGGAGACAGAGGCTGCAGTGGAGAGTAAGCGGTTGCTGCTGTCGTTAGGGGGGCTGTGTTTGGCAATGTCAGTGGTCAATTAAGCAATTTATCCCTCCAGAGTGTGGGTACACTGGAGGGTTTACCACGGCTGGTGTGGCTCGGTCATGAGGCACGGCCGAGTGACCGAACCACACTAGTCAAGTCCTCCAGTATACCCACGCCCCAGAGGGATAAACTGCTGTTATACAATGTCAAATGTTGTTTATTTAATGTGTTTTTAAATATTTTCTAACTCACTGAGGTTGTACAGCTCGAAAGGGGATGTCATTTTTTTTTTAATTTACCAGAGTGTTTTAGCGAAGCGGTGACAGGAAAAATGCCGGCAGTTTCGTTTGAAGTGAAAGTGTTGTATTGATAAATTGATTGACACTGGATAAAGTTGGCTGGTACCTTTTCTAGTGGGTACACTGGAGGATTTACAACGCTAGGAAAGGTACTAGCCAACCAATCAAAGTTGCCGGATTTGGCTGATTGAATTTACCCTATTGTATAATAGTGTTTTGAGCTTCATTAAGTTACTATATATCCTCCCCCTACTTAACTTGGTATCCTTGATTAAATAAATTCCCCTGGTGCCAGTGTTTTTTTCCTGTTTTAATTGGTTGGTAGCATATTCACCTTTGAGCCAAAAGGCCATGGGTTGGCTATTGATAGACCGGGGTCTGTGGCCATTCATTAACACCTACAAGAGGACATTTAAATTTAGGGAACTTGGGACCCCAGCTGCTGGACCCAGTTTAAAAAAAATACTAGTACGGTAGTCCAGTGGCAACTCCTTCTCCAACTGGTACTATACTTAAGATCTCACCCCTTGTAGCTGGACCCCTCACCACCAGCTGGACCAGCCTCTATCCCTCCCCTCCACATCAAGACCATCCTCCCTATTAGTAGACAACCCCGGGCAAACTGCCCAGCCTACCTACATCTGGGCAGCTACACCACACCAACCTGTCTATCCAGCCAACCACAGTCCCTGTCACCAGACTACATTTCCATTTCCAGCACCGCCATCTCAGTGCAGTGCCACCTGCAGTAATGACACCACACAGAGGGCCAGCAAGCAGAAAATGTTACAATTGCAATGAAACCCTGCGGAGAGGCTGGGGGTCACATGGGGGGGACCATACCCGCCTGTGTAAAATTCTGCATTTTGCCCTCCCTCCGCACAAAGACCCTAGTCCCCGCTCTCTCCACCCAGCTGAGCACCTTCCCTGGACCGTTGCACAGCCTCCATACCAACATCCCCGCAGTGCACCCCCCAAATATATCTACCCTTCCCATCCATGGCCAGATGCTGCTCCAGCTGACTACCCTCCATACACCGGCTACCGCAATGGTTTTGTTTCCAAAAGCCCCCACCCCTACATCAGCAGCATATGTGACCCGATCCAGACTCCGATTTGCAGTTTGGGGGAGGCAAAGCAGGCTATACAGAAGTATGTAGCCGCAGCAATCACGTGTTTGAGTTCTGCAATTCGGGAGAGGATCGGGCATAATATACATGCGACTTTCAGCTGCAGCAAATTCATTCTGGTTCTTCTTAAGTGCTCCCTGACTGTCGAGAGGGCCAGGAGAGAAAATGTATGAGCCGAATAGATGTGATGGACACTGCACTGGTAGACCTCGGGGTTCTTCACTCGAAGTGTTGAAGGGAACTGTCTCACTACCAGCAGCGCCAGCGACACCCTCAGCAGGTGGGATGGCGAGGGGCCGCTTGAGGTCCGAATGGGGTTGGGCTGGTGGAATCACACGACAAGGAGAGGCAGGAGTCGTACACAGAGACTGGATGAAGCAAAGACGTTTATTAGACAGAAGGGGACGGAGGACATGGTCGTACAGGAACATACCCACCACAAAAACAGTAGGGAGTATGGACAGCATTATGGATATCTAAACAGTAACAACTAAACTCTAAAATGTCTAAACTCTAGGTTATTATTCTCAATGGGTGCACCACGGCCTATTGCCACTATACTCCTAAAATTCCTTAGCAGTATCCTATAAGAGCAACTAGTACAAAGACGGAAATCAGGTGTTATTCACTACCCACAATACAATATTTGGTTTTACAATGACCATCCAGTTCTCACAAAGTCCAAAGGTCTGTCATCTTCGTGCACACCATCTTTCTTCGTTGGTAGCTACAAGGGAAGTAAAACAGAACTGTAGAACCCTAATCATAATTCCCAGCAAGGACCTAGTTAAGGCCACTGGGGTGGTGAGAGGTTTGGTAAACAGACCATATGTTTCTTCGGCAAAAGCCCACTCTCTTCTAGGCTGCTGGAATGAAGAACCAGAGCAACTGGTTCCTGAGATTACACACTGAAAACAAAGGGTTCCTCGGCCAAAACCCACTTCCAGGGTTGCCAAGGACGAAGATAGATCAAGACCTGCGTGGCGATGAATTAATTGGAGGACTACCACGACCTGACTGATGCTGCGGCACTGCAAGGGCCATCTAAATTCGGAAAGAACTCTGACAGGACCAGGAACCATAAGAATCTGAAGAGATGATGGCTGACTCTGCAATCCTAGGATCAGGAACTAACACAAAACAAAGAAACCGCGGATGCATCCCGTACTGGGCTTTGACGGACTCGACTTTCGCCATCCACAGGAGGGATGCAGACCAGGTTCTCCAGGATGAGCTCACCTTCTGTAGAGGGCCACCAACTCGGACATCTGGAACAGGAATTACACGAACTATTGACCGGCACAGCTGTCGCGGATGCGCTTCGGGTGGACGCACTTCAAGCTGTGAAAACAAGAAAACGGCAGGTACGACTTGTACGACTGGCGACGGACCTTACCGGCGGACTACACAGACGGATCGGATGAGCTTATGGATGATCTCCCAGGAGTGAAGAATGCTGAGAGGACGCCTTCTCTGAGTAGAGACTGATTCTGAGTACGTAGTATTACAGACCACACTATGGGACTGCAGTGTGGTAGAAGATTGAGACTGTCTTCATACAGTAGTAACCATATAACTGAAAAATGCCCAAAGAACTGTGGAATGATACAATAATTTGCCGGGGGAAGGCAAATTATAACTTCAGGAGTAATTCTTACTGATAAGGGCCAATGTCCAGGTGCTTAGAGCAATAGTTCAGGTACTTAGAGCAATAGTTCAGGTACTTAGGGCAATAGTTCAGGATAAGCAGTACAGTTATTACAGTAGTTTCACAGAATAGGTAAATTGAGCACCCTTAGATGAACCCCTGTTCCTAAATGCAGGGTCTTCCTGAATAGGATCTCTTCCTGGACGTCGTGGCTAAGGCCTCCCTTTAGTACTACTAGGCTAGCTTGCCCTGTTATGCTAGGCCGGGGCCTCCCTTTAGTACCACTAGGCTGGCTTGCCCTGTTACGTTAGGCCGGGGCCTTCCTTTAGTACCACTAGGCTGGCTTGCCCTATTACGCTAGGCTGGGGCCTCCCTATAGTACCAAGCTTTACCTCGGGCCTAATGCCCTACATTTACCTCGGGCCTGACGCCCTACCAAGACTTGTGCCTGGTGCCCCACTTTATATCGGGCCTGGTGCCCCACTTAGTATTGGGCCTGGTGCCCCACTTAGTAATGGGCCTGGTGCCCCCACTTCCTATTGGGCCTGGTGCCCCACTTCCCATTGGGCCTGACGCCCCACCTTATATTGGGCCTGGTGCCTCTTCGAAATACAGGGCCTGATGCCCTTAATTCAGTGGGCCTGGTGCCCTAACAGAAATGAGCCTGAATTGCCCTCTGTACCATGGGCCTAACTGCCCTCTTACAGCTGGGCCTGGTAGCCCTTTTAACTGTTGGCCAAATGCCCTACCTTACTTTTTGCCTGACTTGCCCCTTTAAATCTGCAGCTCTTATTCGACAGGTTGCCGCCTTAAATCCCGCCTGCCTATGAATATTCAAGACCGCTATACAGGCCTCGCTTGCTGGCCCCTCCTTTGGGTGTCCCTATGCCCCGCCTGGTCACACCCCCCTTTTGAATAATGAAATATGGGTCCTTTTGACCCACTTTCCCTTGCGGCACTCAGCTGCTCTTCTAAGCGCCTTCTGTGCGCTTCTGAAACAAAATAAAACAATCTCCCTGTAATGGGCGGTCAGCACGCTTCCAGTGCTGCCGCCGACTCACCGCTCCGCCATCCTCTAGAGGGTTGCTGCGCTGTCGGGAGGCGGGAGGTATGCTGGCAGTGGGAGGGAATGTGCAGGCAGCTAAGGGGACGGCTGGGGGCCTAAGACGGCCGACTGGGAGAGCGACGATGCGGCGCTTCAATGCCGCCGGCATGGGACCTAAGTTTAACTTTAAAAAGCAAGGCGGGGGTTAAAACAATAAACCAACGTGGCTACACAGCCCAAACCGTGGCAAACGGCCAGTTACCTTCTTCTGGTGCCCCGATGGCACCGCGGACTGAAATGGAGCTCTTGGGGTATCTTCACTGGCTGGATCCAGAGCAGGCACACAGACTGGCCCAAGGGGAACAGCTTCAACCACCAGGTAAGCTCTCTACTGGTTCCCCTTAACCATCTGTATCCTCTCTGCTCCACAGCCAGCAGGAACTACCTAAGAAAAACTGAAAACTTTTTAAAAGCTAACACTTCTAATTCTAGAGTGTTTTGGACTGGAATGCTGTGCATGAGCAGCTCAGCACAGCATTCCATCCAAGCCATTGTTGTTGCAGCTTGCATAGAAATCTACTTTTTGAACAGGATTTAAGTGCACAAGGCACTTTTCTACTATTTACAGTGTTTCCCTTTTTCAGGAGGGGAAACTTTACTCTTAGGGGACCCCTTTTTCATTGTACCCTGCTGCCCACACCTTTGCAGGCACCCTGGGTACCTGTAAACCCCTAGTTTATTTATTGATTCCCCTTTTCTGTAGTGCCCCCAACTTTGGGGCATTACATAGATTATTACGCTAAATAAGTTTTTCTCCGGTGCGCTTTATACCGCGTACGTGCCCCGGTATTAGCTAGCGGAAAATTTCGCAAGCAGGTGTTTTTTTTGGCCTCCAAAAGATGGCGGCGCGTTTTAGGTGCCTAAGAAGGGGGCGTTGCCATTCTAGTCTTTTTTTTTCTTCGAGTTATGTGCGCGCTGTCATGTAAAAATCATAAGATTTATGTGGACGCTGCCGTTTTAGTATTTCCTTCTAGGTCTGCGTGAAATACAATCAACAAGGTTAACTCCATGGCTCTCGCCATCATCCGACACAAAACCACGTTCGATTGTTTCTGACTGATCGTTTTGCATCACGTGATACAGGCACAGTGACGTTTTGAGTGGCGGTCGTTTTTTAACGCAAAATGTTATTTTTGATCAAAGGATAATGGGCAAAAAGAAAGACTCGTGCCACGAGAAATTCATGCGAGGTATGAGCCTAAGGGGTTCCGTTAGTGATTTGTGCTGGGTTAGATTGGAGGAGAATAGCAGGGCCGAGTTGTAGGCCGCTCGGAAGCCGGGCTCTCAATTACAAGATGCAGCTGGTGATGTGACCGCGACAGTGGCTGACACAAAGTGGAGGTCAGCTGAGCTCTGCAAATAAGCCGGGGATAATTCTTTTTCTAGTCTGTTCTAAAATGACACTTGCCATTGCAAGCAATTATGTTTTAAATGGAAAAGCGAGTCACCGTGTCTGGACATAGAAATCTCCAGTAAAATAAATAAAATGTCATAGTGTAGAGAGAGTGTTTAGCGCGGTCTCGTGGAAGTACTCTACCCGTAGATGTAAAGTTGCACAGAAAATAACCCAGTTTCTGTATAAAAGAGCTTATTTCAGTAGTTTTATTTATTTTTTTGATCAGGAGAGACGCACTAAGCTGAAGCTTGTTTCCTGGTGCTACCTGGGAGCACAGCGAAGTTAAGTGACTTACTCCGGGCCAGTCAGTATAAGGGTGTGGGATTCAAACCCAGGTTTGCAGCTTGGAGCCTTAAACCACTACATACTGCCTTCTCTTTGCAACCCCCCCGTGCCCCTACTACTGGAAAAGTTATAAAAACAAAATGAAAGTTTTATTAGTCCAGTTTGAAATGCGAAATTAATAGGGACAGAGTGTGATAACAGGCCCATGCCCACCTGAAAAATTGATATAGAGGGGCCACCTGGGAAATCAGTAGGAGAGGACCCAGGACTGACACACTCATATTAGTATTACAACTAAATTTTGTACAGTGGCTCTGTGTTTGCATCTTATAGTTACTTGGAAGTAACCAGACTACCCCATTCAATCAGAAAATAGTATGTGTTCTTGCAGGGTGGAGATGCACAGTTTTATTTCACTGCATATTATTTCATTCCCATTGTATAAATATATTTAATATATAGATTTTGAATTTAATAGCATACTAAAGTATAAAAAAAAAAAAAGTCCCGGTAATACAACCGAAAAGAAAATGGTAATAGTACACTTGCCCGCTGGTGGTGGTATCGTTCAGGTACTGTAATAGTATCTTTTGGAACCTGAACGATGGTATTATCAACAAAATTCAAGGCTGCAAGTGCAAGTCTGGGCATGACTTCATCCTAAGCATGCCTTCGGATTGGCCGCTTTTCCTGTGTGGGCAGTCAAAACAGTTTTAAAAACATGGCGACTCGCTGTCTCACTTAGCAAGGCTGCAGTGCATGTCCATATTTTGTTTCCCTTTTTTGTGTATTCTTCAGAGGATAATGATGAGATGATCCTCTGGTGCTACAAAGAAGAGAAAAGGTAGGGCTACCTACAATTCCTATGACACGGGTGAGAGCGGGGGTGTGGGTGAGAGCAAGACAGTACAGCGGTTGGCCAGAATCAAGAGTCCTTCACTGCATTGGCTGACTGCCCATAACAGAAGAATAAAACGGCAAATTCAAAATCCACATATTTAAAAAAACAAACAAAAAAAAACAAAAAACATTATAGGTTCCAGTGCATTACTGGCGAGTGATACCATCTCGAGGTTCTGGACACTGGAACCTCTCGAGATTCACTCTTGAGGTTCCTACGTGTCTAGAACCTCTCAATGGCATTACTCACTGGTAATGCACTGGAACATATACATTATTCTTATTTTATAAAATGAGTAGGGAAAATACTCTCTGCTGGTTGGTTGAAACACACCACATGACTGTTTGTATATATCAGAGCATGACCGCAGGCCTGCACTCCCCCAGCAAAACCATTTTAGCCATTTTATAAGATGGATAACCCACTGTAGGATGTGCAGTTGCGGTCTGATATACGCACGCTTTGTGGTTACTGCGCTCGGCCTGTGGCCTCGTGCATCACAACGCACACTAAGGTGTGCGTATAGCAGAGCGAGACCACACACCTTACAGCTGGTTATCTGTTATACATATGTGTATATATATGTGTGTGTACATTTGTTTTATTTTTTTTGTTAAGTTTTATTAATAAAATTTTCTCAGGTTACAGGGTTTTGGCAGTCACAAATTCATCTTGATACACATAGTTAGACATGTACAGAGCAGGAGATCAGCATGTTAAAGCCATACAGAGTTCACAAGAAACAATATTTCATCAGCTTAGGCCTGCGTCAAAGCTAGTGGAAACATTATAGATTCTTTTCTTACTTTCAGAGTCACCCCCCTTCCCCTCGGCTCTTCCTGGTTGGTTCATTCCCTAGCTCCATTCACCCTAGTGAAAAGATCCTTATGGGCTTAGTAGACTCGATAATTTAGGGTACGAAGCTTGGGTCCCTAGCCATCTTATAAATGATCCATTTGGTCCACTTCAGTGAGCATAGTTCAGAGCAATCATTGAATTGAAATGAAATTCTCTCCGCCCTTTAAATATGAGTCACTATTTCTCTCCATTCAAGTATTGTAGGGGTCTGGGGTGAGAGCCAGTGTCTAGTTAAAGCTTTCTTCGCCGTCATAAGGGCTATCCCCAAAAGATAGCTTGTATGAGGGTCCCTAAACTCTTGGGGAATAATTTGCAGTAAAAAGAGTTCTGCTCTTAGGGTGATTGGATGGCCTAGTATGGCGGCTAACTCTGACTGCAGGGAGGACAAAAAGGGTTGTATGGTGGGGCATGACCAAAACACGTGTGATGTGCCAGTGATTCCCCACATTGACACCAGCATTCAGCTGTTTTTGTGGTTGAATAATGAGCTGTTATTGCTTGGGTTCGGAAGTATCTGATCATTAGCTGCCAGGAAAAAAGTCTTCAGCCATGGGAGTATTTAGGTTTAGATAAGAAACCATCCCTAACCCATTGTTGTGCAGTGATGTTCAATCCTGATTCCATGTTCCACTTCTTAAGCACCCCCAGCGTGGTTGCCCCAGTGGTTTCATTAAGGGCCTTATAAAAGATAGAAATAACATGGGGAATCGCAGTGGTAGTAGCCTACAGTAAGGTTATTAGTGGGGGAATTCCCCAGGTTTTCGTAGCTCGGGTGGAAGGGAGTAGAAAAAATTTCTCAGTTGTATGAACCTATAAAAATCCACCTGCCTCAGGCTGTGGGACCGCCTCAGCTCTTGGAAGGATTTGAACTTGTTCCCATTTAATAATTGTGATAGGAGGGAGAGATTGAGTCTGTCCCACTGCCCGAATGTGTGGTCCATCTGAGCTAGTAGGAAGGTCTCCAGAAAGGCAAGCGGACATAAGTAAATCAGGTAAGGGGACAGGGCAAGCTGTCTGCGGATCACATTCCAGGTTTTGATCTGATGTGCAGTCCGCTGACCCAGATTCAACTGGGGGGGACGCAGGGCTGAGTGTGGTACAAGGTTGCCCTGGCCAGATCCTAAAATAAGAGTAAACCTTCCTCGATGTCCCTCCATATGGCAGAGCTAGTCCACATAAAGCGGGTAACCATTAAGGAGAGATGAGAAGCCCAATTGTATAATTGAAAGTTCTAGGGCCAGCCTCCCACCCTCTGGGGAGAGAAAGGACTGAGGACCAGATTCTTGGATGCTTGTCAGCCCATATAAACCTCTTTATTGCCTTATTCCAAGCTTGAAATGTGTTAGCTGGGATGTATATTGGTACGTTTTGAAAGAGATATAGAGCCCGGGGGAGAGTCACCATCCTGACAGCCTCCACTCTTTGGAGCAGGTTAAGCAGAAGAACTCTCCACCCAGCTAGGTCTGCCTGAAGCTGGGTATAAAAGGGGTCGTAATTGTTTTGAGCAGTGCTACGCAAAAGGTAAATGCCCAGGTACTTCAATTTTTCAAGATCCCAGCAGAAAGGATAGGTATGCCTGAATGATAGTGGTGGATTAAAGTGGAATGTTAATGCATCTGTTTTGGAGGTATTTAATTTGTACCCTGAACATAACCCGAACTGTTCCAGTATTTTAAACACAGCTGGGAAAGACTGCATGGGGTTGGCGAGGAAAAGCAAGACATCGTCCGCATATAAAGCTCCCTTCCCTCCAGCTGGAGCCCAGTGATTTGAGAGGAATGCTTGATAGCTTGGGCCAGGGGCTCGATAAAGATGGCAAAAAGTCCTGGGGACAAAGGGCACCCCTGACGGGTACCCCTGTACAGGGGAAAATAGGCCGAGTGATGGCCAGAAACTTTAACACAGGCCCTGGGGGAATATAGCGCCCTGATCATGGAAACGAAGGGGGTGGGGAATCCCATCCTGGACATAGTGGTGAACCAAAAGGGCCAAGAGACCCTATCGAATGCCTTCTCAGCATCTAGGCTGAGTAGGACCGAGGGGGCTCTATGGGATTGCATCTCTTGTACCAAGTGCAGGGCCCTCCTGGTATTGTCTGTTGTGGATCTAGAGCTTACGAAGCCTGTTTGATCCAGGCCGATCAGAGGGGGAGGACCTTATCTAGATGCTTGGCCATAATGAACATGAGGATTTTATAATCTACATTTAGCACCGAGATGGTACGATAGGAATTGCAATATTGAGGATCTTTATCTGGCTTGGGGATGACCGAGACTGTGGCATATGACCTGCTTGGTGGGTAGGCACCAAGGCCCTGCAGCACTTCGTTATAGACCTGTACCAGGAGTGGGCTAGCCAGATACTCTGTACACTTATAAAACTCTGTGCCGTAGCCATCAGGGCAAGGGGCTTTCATAGTTTTTAGATGGGAGATGACTGCTCAAAGTTCCATCTGGGTTATGGGGGAGGTCAGACCCTTCTGTTGGTCACTGTTAAGTTTGGGGAGGTCCAGGGAGGAGAGGAATGTATCGATAGCACTGGAATCTGACAGGTGGTCAGGGGTGTACAGTTTCTTGTTAGTCGCAGAATGCCTGTGTGGTATTTCCCATCCTTGTGTGTAAGGTACCTGTCTCCGGGTTCTTAATGATGGCTATGGTGGAAAGCCATCTCTGTTTGAGGAGTCAGAAAGCTAGTAAGCGGAAGGCCCTGAGACCCATTTCCCCATACCTCTGTCTTAAGAATGCAAGTGCTATTTCTGTGTGTTGGGTGCACTGCTTATCCAGTTCCTGTTTGGTCTGTTTAAGCTGGGCCGTGAGCAACAGGTCTCCCTGCTGGTGGGCCTCTTGGAGAAAGTTAAGAGTTTGTTCCAAATGTGATTGTCTTTCCCTACGCTGCTTTGCTAGGACAGAGGTGCGTCGTATTAAATGACCCTAGAGTACCACCTTCAGCGTGTCCCGCTGGATCGCTGGGGTAGTCTCCTGGTCAGCATTATCCTTCAAGATTTCCTGCATCTTATCACCTAGGAACTCTCGGAAAGGTGCTTTCTTAAGATGAGTCGGGTTGAGTCTCATCATGGTATTACGCCTCTCAAGACCCAGCTCCTAGTCTGTTATCACTGGAGCATGGTCAGAGTGGGTGCTATCCCCCATGGTGGCTTCCCTAAGGACCCCCAGGCTCTCCTTTTATGTAGAGCAGTAGTCTATCCTGGTATATATACCTTGGACAGCTGAGTAGAACGAGTATCGTCTATCTCTAGGGTGGAGGGTACACCATAAATCCAGCCAGCCCACCTCCTGGATAAACTGTTTAAACAACTTGTGTGGGGCAGGTTGTCTGCCCCTGGCAGTACCGGCGGACTCCAGGCTTGGGGCAATATTAAAGTCTCCTGCTAAGATCAGGGTCCCTTTAGTCATCTCCAGCACCTTCCTTAGCAGATAATGAATTGTCTTTGTAGTCGACCCTGGGGGGAAAGAGGCATTAGCCAGAGTTACCACGTTGTCCTGCAACAACCCTTGGACAATCACCAAGCGAACCTCCGCACCTGCCCATTCCTGGGTTGCCTGAAAGGCTATGTGGCCTGATACCAGTATGGTGACCCCCCCCCCCTTGCAGAAGAGGATGAGAAAACCTGAGTGAATCCCTTACTGGCCAACTTTTTGTGTTCATTAACAGTCATATGTGTTTCCTGTATGTAGACAATCCCTGCCTGATTTTTCTTAAACATAGTGATCATTCTTGAGTGTTTAACAGGGTTGCCCAGCCCATTCACATTTAAAGAGAAAATTTGTAAGGGTTTGTTGGCCATTTAAGCTTCTGTAAGCATAGAGAGATTCTGCCAGTTCCCACTACTGTGCCCTGATCCTGTGACTCTGCCAGCACTGAGACCTGCTAAGTGAGAAAATGACTGCCTGTTTGGAGGGAGGGGGGTGAGGAAGATAAACCACCCTCAAACTCCAAACTTTCATAATCTAACGAACAATAGGGACTTTAAACTACGGGGAAAAACGGGGACAACAAACTAGAGCAGAACCCTGCCAACTGGGCAAGTGCTGCTAAACTACAAGAGGGTTCCATGAGTCTGGAGGCTGAAGAGCATCTAGACCCCGGAGTTTGCCAAGTTTGGCTTAGTCCACCTCAAGGGGAAGACCTGATGTAACACGTCTCTTATGGGGAGAGGGGGACTTCCGGTGACATCATGGTATAGACTGCAACCTTAAACGAAAGGCTCCTGCTGAAAACTATCTAATTACCTTCTAAAAACGGCTTTTAGCGCCCAAATAACAAGAAAATCATACTACAGGAGGTAAAAATGCCTATGAAACGAGGGGATGCTAAATGTAGACCTCTGGAGTGCCGCGATGGAGAGAGATCAATAGGTGAAGACTCAGAGAGAGAGAGGGATCTCAGGCCTCATCAGCCTCCTGCCACAGTACAGCACCCAATGATCAGGTTCCCTACACCATACTACAGCGGCAAATGGCACAGGTACTAACGGAGCTTTGGGACTTCTGTAAAGAGATGAGGTCTGCAGCCACAGTCCTACGCACTGGCATCAATAAATTAGAAAAACGGCAGGAGGCCACTGAAGCCCAGGCAACAGACACAGACAAACGGGTGGACGAAACAGAAAGGGCCATCGTGCAGCTCCACGGGAGTCTCCAAGCCCTGCAAGAACGAGCCGAGGATGCAGAAAGTAGGAATCGTAGAAATAATGAGTATCGGTTGTACCTGAGGGGGCAGAGGGGGCAGAAATAATATCCTTCGTCCAGAAAACACTTCAGGAGCTTCTCCATCTACCAGAAAACTTATCGCTTTTAAATAGAACGTGCACACCGCACACTGGGCCCCTGACCTGCCCTAGGAGCCCGCCCCCGAACAATTTTAATCAAGTTCCTAGTGCATCAAGAAAAGGAAACAGTACTCCACACTGCCTGGAAAGCTGGAGAGGTGCTTCTAAATGGCTAGAGACTATACTTCGCGATTATGTCCCTGAGGTGATGGCAAGGAGAAGAGCATATGCCCCGATTATGAGAGCTCTGAAAACTGCGGGCATATGCTTCCGAACCCCATATCCAGCCTAAATGGTGATCATCTTCCCAGAAGGTGCACTCACCTTCGATAACGCCGCAGCAGCTGAACTGAAATCCAGAAACATCACGGTTCTGCAGCAGCACCCCAGCCCAGGATCATCAATTGCTTCCAAACTCTCACGGAAGGCCTGGAGCAACAACCCAAGAAACACCAGATGCCGACAAGGATCGGAGACTATTCGGAAGATAGTGGGAGCACTGCAGGCCAGACAAAACCGCGAGGAGAGATCTGGAGAGGAAGTTCGTGTGGCAGAGGGCTGAACCACAGCAAGTATCAGTAAGATGGACTCTATGTTGTGTGTTTTTCTTTTGCTAATGGATATATAAGAAATTCGAGCATTAAGCTTAACTGACTTGTAACTCTAATATGGGATAGGTATTAGGAGATTAGTCGGTAGCCTGGGGGGGGTGGCGGCTGCTTATTGCCCACCTTCCAGGGTGCTTGAGAAGAGGATAGGCTCACTGATCATGGCCCACTGCGGCGTTAGCAGCGATCACTGTCCCTGTCTGTACAAAGTAACACGAGCGCCATGAGGGGAAAGAAGGGGGGGACAGGAACCAGAGCTGAGAGAGAGCCAGGGATGTTATCGGATGGCGTATTTGGTGGGGGGGATCTAGATGTTAAAAGAATATCCAGATGATGTGACCTGTCTGCGCCACTGAGCTATATAAGCTGGAGGGAAGGAAGAGGTAAAAGATGGGGAAGGGGAGAAGGAGGGAGAGGGGGAAGGGTTCAGACTTTTGACTATACTTACGACCCCATCATGCCCTACTCAAGCTTTTTGGCGACACCGCGAGTCCCATATTGCCTGAAAGACCTACTCCCTCCTATTTTGGTTTTAAAGCAGTTTAGTGAGATGCCTGTTGCGTATCAGAGAGTGAAGTTAACTCTCGAAAAGCCAACGCACAGCACTCACAGGTAGATGAACTGCAGAAATAGGAAGGGAGCAACAAGTGGCAAAAGCAATACGAATGCAAGACTAGGGGGAAATTCCGGAGAACTCTGGGTAACCTAGCAACTCCCTAGGTTCTGGAAGATGGGTGGGGGGGCCTTGGAGGGGAGGGGCAATAGTGCACAACAGGAACCAGTAATAGGGGGTTGATAGGGGTCGGGAAGGCGCTGCTTTGTGCACCGCTCTCCCCCTCTGTTTTTCCCTCTTTGTCAGTCTCTTACTTGGGACCGGGAGGTATCCATTCCCTGATCGGGGCTACGTGATAACTTATGGGCAATCAAGCAGAGCCCCATGATGCCAACTTCCCTGCCCAAACAAAGGTAAACACAGCTATAATTACTCATGGCAATCCCCCCCAAAATCTCTCTTAATCCCAGGAGGGAGCCTGATGTTTGACCATAGGCGTCACTCATTCCACTTACCCTTTTCCTCAGAAACTATATAGGTGTCTACTGACCCATAATAGATAAGGGTTGAGAAGTAACAATCAAACCTTACCGAAAAATCAGGATCTTATCCCGATTAGTGGAAGTACAAGTTTGTTATAGATTGTTTAAAGGGACCATGTTGGTTACGTTGCAGCTTCAGAAATGTTTGTTTTTACTAGTTATTGAGATTCAGAGTATGTTGTCATATTATTATTGTTGTCTAGACAGGTTCATCAGGTCCTCTTACTGCTTCATTCAAATGCTTAATCCTGTATATGCAAAGGGAAATTTCCCTATGAAATGCAGAGGTTTGGGTAGCTCCCATGTTGTTAGAATCAGAAATGAGTTTCCCCTAAGCTGAAACTAATGTCCCTGAATATTAATGGATTGACCTCCCCAGTCAAATGATCTTAAGTGATGACATATATTAGACGGTCTAAGTCGGACCTAATATATCTCCAAGAGATGCACTTAAACCCTGCAGAGCATACAAAGCTCGCCAAACTCAGTAGGGGTCAGGTCTGTCACTCCTCTAGTAAAGGAGGTAGGAAAAGAGGGGTAGCGATAATACCGGCACACACCCCCTTTAGGGTGAACACAACTTGGGCAGATACGGAAGGCAGGTTGATTATAGTACAAGGAACGCTTAATGATAAATAAGTCACACTGGCTAACACATACCACCAAGCTTACCAATACCACAAATGAGATCCTTATTAGATAAAATAATATAGAAGACTAAAGGGATACTTCTGCTAGTCGGGGATTTCAATCTCACGATAGACCCTAACATGGATACCTCCCATCCGAGACCCCCTAAGCAACTGGCCGTGCAAAATGTTATTTTTTTAATTTATAGCAGAGGTTGGATGGTGTGATGTGTGGAGAAAAACACGTCCAAGAATAAGGAATTATACCTATTATTTCTCCGCACCTGTTCCCATATAGACCACACATTTACACAAGTAGAAAATCTGGAAGCTTTGCAGGATGTCAGGTTGGGAGACATCTCCATCTCCAATCATGCACCCTTAATTTCCACCTGGGAAATGGGCCTTCAGCCTAAAAACACAAGGTGGAGGCTGAATCCATTTTACCTCCATTAGAAGAAATTCCGAGAGTTTGTTAGTGATAAAATCACTGAAATTATAGCAGACAACCCCCCAGCAGATATCACCCCAGCAATTCACTGGGATACTATCAAGTCAGTTCTCAGAGGCCATATTATCAAGCATACGGCAGAGATGGGGTAGGCCGCGTAGGAAACAAAAAGCTCAGCTGGAAGAATCCCTCCATTTTCTTCAGATGGCCCACAAACAAGGCGACACTTCAGTATACCCTCAGTTGCAACAAACCAAGCTGGATCTAGATCATTTAGTACAAACACAAATTGAAATAGCTCTGACCTTTTTAAAACAGAAGTATTATGAAATAGGGCCTCTGGCTACCCGATTGCTAGCCTACCAGATTATGAAACAAAGGAAATCAGCTACAATTTCTTCCATTCGTCACCCGGAAAAAGGTCAACCACTTACCAAAATATGGGAAATAGCAGATGCTTTCACCAATTGCTGTACTAATTTATACACCTCTGAGCAAGCTCCATCCACACAAGAAATAACAGCTTACCTCCAAACAATTACTGTACCACAACTTACAGAAACCCACAGAGTCCCTTGTGGCACCAGTTACTGAGCCCGAAATCAGTAACACTATCGCAAACTCAAGATCTTTGAAGTCACCAGGCCCGGATGGCTACAGCTCCGTATTTTATAAAGCTACCAAGGCACAAGTGATCCCAAGGCTCCTTCCCTTATTCAACTCAATTCTAGAAGGAGATCTCCCACCCCCACCCCGGTCCTGTGCGACTATATCTGTAATACCCAAAGCAGGTAAGAACCCACAACTTTGCGACTCATATAGGCCTATATCGGTGCTCAATCAAGACTATAAATTATTCATGAGTATATTAGCACACTGAATAGACCAACTTCTTCTACAATTAATACACAAGGACCAAACCGGTTTTGTGAAATCCCGCTCCACAACTGATAACATTAAACGTACCCTCCATATAATACACCATATGCAAACCTCTGAGTTCCCCTCAGTACTAATTAGCCTAGACACCGAAAAGGTGTTTGAAGGGTCGCCTGGCCTTTCTTATACCTGACATTAAACAAATGTGGCTTCCCCCCAGCTCTCAATACAGTTCTCCAAAACATTTACTCTGCTCCCAAGGCATTTGTGAAGGTGGATGGACATCATGCCAACTACTTCCACCTGCAAAGAGGCACCAGGCAGGGCTGCCCACTTTCCCTCTTGTTATTCGCAGTATTTATTGAACCCTTGGCACAACAAATACGGGAAACTCAAACAATTAAAGGAATATCAGTTGGAAATACAGAACACTGAGTTGCACTATATGCAGATGACATCTTACTATATTTACAAGACCCTGAAAATTCCTTCCCTATACTGAAACAAACCTTGGATAATTTCAGCCAAGTAGCAGGATACAAATTAAACTTAACTAAAGCAGAGATACTAACCTTTAACTACACGCCCTTCCCCATGTTCAAACTATTATCCCGGGCAGATGACCTGATCAGAATGGTAGTCCTACCAAGAGCACTATATCTATTTCAAACTCTTCCTCTCCATATACCACTAAAATCTTTTCGAGAATGGAACCGGCTGATAACTAAATTCATATGGGACAATCGAAGACCCAGGGTCCGCCTTGAGAACTTGACCCTTCCCCACCAGGAAGGAGGACTGGCACTACCAGACCTATGATTATACCATCAAGCTGCAACTTTGACACACGTTATGGCCAGGCAAAATAAGACCACTAGCCCACACTGGTTGGAGATTGAGAGGACTTTGATGGACGACCAGGCGCACTTCCAAACCCAATATCAACCAACAGGTGATAGGCCTTCCCTCGTGTCCATGGCTCACATCCCAGTTTAAAACCTGGAAAACCATTAAAACAAATCAACGCCTAAATTACTTCCATCCCCTTATAGGCCCCATCTCTCACCTCTCGCGACTTTCCCCCAAACAACCTAGATAAAGGCTTCCACAACTGGGGAAAATATGGCTTAAAATATATACCGCAGATAATGACACAGGGCAACATATGGACGTACGCAGAAATCCAGAGAAGATTCCCCCTTCCCCACACAGACATCTACCGCTATCTACAGCTTTGCCATTATATAGAGAACCTAACAGTGACACTCTGGCAGCTGGAACACTATCCGACCTTAATTCATAGTCTGACAAAACTTAACACCAACTTGAAACAGGACCATTTAGTTTCCTTTTATTACCAGACATTGAATTCACAAAGAGACCCTCTCACTGAGAATATACGTAGGCAATGGAGGCAAGAGACGTGGTATGGGATCACTTTGGAGGACTGGCAGCGGGCATGTGGCTATGCAGCCCAAGTGACAAGCTCACACCAGTGGCATGAATATGCTTGGAAATGCCTAATTAGATTCTTCAGGACCCCCGTGGTCACGAACCACTACCCTCCCACTAACTCGGCAAACTGCTGGTGCATGTGTGGTGAAAGTAAGGCAGACCACACACATATAATGTGGTGCTGTCTGACACTTAAACAATTTCTCTCACAACTCCAGACACATCTGCAGGAAATATTTGATCCTCAACTCCCATCTATCAATGGAGATGTTTCTGTTCCTCATATTCCCAAAACATTTAGAAGTCCCAATATAAGGTACCTTCTTCTCCTCATCACAGCAGCAAAAAAGGCAATTACTAAATTGTGGCTAACCACCAAAACCCTACAATTCAGAACTGGTGGGACATTACAAGGCAAATCTATAATGTGGAAAGAACAACCCATAACCTAAATGAGCAAAATGAAAAACTTTCTGCCAGATGGAATCGATGGCAGATGTACTACATGCTAAAAGACACTACCTTTGTACCCTAAGAGATTGAAGGTGCCTCGTAAACAGCGGGAACCATTTGCCAGGAACAAGAAACTAAAGCAGCACCATTCAATTATATCACTCATTGACCCCGACGAAACACACATAGTAAGATGTAATATTATAGAGAGACGGACAACCAAAGAGTATGGGGAAGGGAAGAGTCCTAAATGACTCTGAACCTACTATTTATAGAATGTAACCCAAAATGGGAGAAGTTATGCAGGATCATAGGCTTACCAAAAACCTGAGCTAATTGGAATGGGTACTAATGAAAAGGGTGCTGTGAGGCATCCAGTCTGTTCAATATATGGAACTGTGAATAAAATCGTTAGGATAATCTGTTTGTCACCTAACAGACACTATATAATGGACAACAACTGTGGAAACCCATGACCAGGGATCCATCACTCCAGTGTGAAGAACTTTTTATAAGTAAAACTATGAATGATTATTAATGAATTAATACCTTTGTATTTTATTTTATATGAAACCTAAAGAAATCTGTACATAACAAGATATACCCTAGAATTCTTTCCCTTTATTTATGAAGTGATGTATAACAGAAATAGAATTAACATGACCTGATGATGATGTATGTATATATGTTGAAAACTTTTTTTTTGTTATTTAAATTTTTATTGATGCATAGTGACATTACATCAAAATACATGAGCACAGCCACCACTGACTATTGTCGCATTTTCACAGTCTTAACTGAGTACAGTTGATCATACATTGTCATCATGACTATTGGAATCAGTATTATAGCTTATACACTATGTTTTATGGGTAGAAAGAACCGAGGCAGCCAATCCAACTGTCCCTTTCTAGAAGATGTCCATGCGTTCCATTGTTATCTCTTCTCTACTTTCATGTAATTAATTCTGTTGTTTAGCACTTAATTGTTTCTGGCTCCCCTATTTTCTCCCCCCCTTCCTTGATTTTTGATTCCTCCTATCAGTCTAAATAATCTTTAACTTCCAATTTCTCCAAATGGCTGTGCAGACATAATGATTTCCACCATGTTATAAAGTTATTACAAATAAAGATCAAAAAGGTTTCTGGCAATTGGTAGCGAGAGGTACCTCAAATCTTAAAGAAGATTTGGATAACTATATACCAGAATCTGTTTGGATTAATTATTTTTCCCAGATTTTTATGGATCCAAATAAGGATAATAATATAAATATAGTAAAAAGCCAGAAAAATATTGAAATCACTTATCAAGAGGTGTTGCTATTAATTCATTGAAATTGCAAAAAGCACCTGGCCCTGATAATGTTCCAGCAGAAGTATATTTAAGTAATACTGGTTTATGGTGCAGAGTGTTGACCACTCTGTGTAATACATGTATACAGGAAAATAAATATCCATATACTTGGAAAGGTGCGCATATATTACCTATTCATAAAAAGGGAGATAAAGCAAACCCAGCTATGTATAGGCCAATTAGCTTACTGGATAATAATTTAAAAAAATTTTCTAAGATAATTCTTGTAAGACTCAATGAAGAGATACAAGGCACAGGTGGGCTCTCTCCATTTCAATCTGGTTTTCGGAAGGAATTTTCAACTTTGGATAATATTTATATAGTGTACCATTTAGTAGAGAAATATGTACGCCTTAGGAAACAAAAATTATATATAATGTTTGTAGATTACTCGACAGCATTTGACACCATATCTAGGAAAAAGTTTTGGGATATCCTATTAAATCGTGGTATAGATAAAGAATTGGTTAAAATTATGTATGATCTTTATATGAATAACTGGGCACAGATACGAATCAACTTGAATGGACAACTCGGCCCCTTCTGAAATAAATAGAGGGTCAGACAGGGTTGTGTTCTGCCCTATATTATTCTCATTATATATAGATGGATTATTAACAGAATTAAATAATCAAATTATAGACTCTCCTAAATACAGGATCAACCATGTACAGCTCTTGCGTATGCAGAGACATATGGTTTTATTTTCTCTGACGAGAAAGGGCTTCAAGAAAAATTAATTTACTTGATGAAAGATCGAGAGAACTGAATTTGAAAATTAATCTGTCTAAGACTAAAATACTTATTATTACTTCTAAAGGTAAAGAAAAGAAAGGAGTTTGGTTTCTCCAGGGTAATAAATTAGAAGTAATGAAAACATATGTTTATTTAGGGATTGCATTTGGAGATAATGGGCTCTGGAATTTTCATTTACAAAGATGCATAGAAAATTCAACTAAAACTATGCAAGGTTTAGCTCGTTTTAATTATAGATATGGTGGAACTAGTATTAGGCCCCTAATACAAGGAATTAAATCGAAACTGGAAACACAATTGTTATATGGAACTGAAATATGGAATATTCCCCATATGGAGAAACTAACTTCCCCTATGTTTAAAAATTTAAGAAATCTACTGGGGTGGGGAAGTCATGCCCATCAGCCTATATAAGATCTGAATTAGGAATTAATAATCTCAATGCTTTATGTGATATTAGGCGGGTTAATTTTTGGACTCGGATAACTAGACTCTTGAAAACTAGAGTAACGTTTTTATGTATGGAGGAAAAAAGGAAGTGGTTTGATATGGGATATAGACAGGGCTATTGGTATACAAACATCGTTCAACTGCTGAAAAAATAAATTGGAATTTCTTGCGAGGCATGTCAGTAAATGTATTCAATTAAGTGCTAAACATAAGAAATGTTTCTAAAAAATAAGTAATTATTGGAAAGAACAAGATTTAGAATTGATAAAAAAACTCTGCCTATTCTAAATGGTTCGCTTTTTATAATTACAATTTCGGATATAAACCATACTTTGACATTCTATCTGATCCTACTTTGAGTAGAATATTCTCCATATACAAATTTGAACAGTTTGATAGTAGTGTTCTTAGATTTAGATATAAAAAAACAATAGATGAAAACTGTAGCTGTGCAATTGGAGGGTGTGAAGACCTAATACATGTTATGTGGCATTAGACTGGTATAATAAAGAGAGACTGTATTGGTTGGGTCCCTTTGTAAATAATATGTATAATGTGGATTTTGTAACTCTGACTCATATTAATAAATACACAAGATGCAGACTCTGTTTTAAGAGTAGCAAAATTTTTCCAGGCGGCATGTAAGATCAAAAAGAAAATTAGTAATGTAATTATAATGGCTGGATTTTAAGATAGAGTAACTTAGATTTATTGTATTTATTTTTTATGTATAGTTGTATATGTATCTATATATGTTCTTGTTTTGTATAAGTATTTGTTGATGGCTTTATAGTCAAACAATAAACATTGATTGATTGATTTCCACCATGCCAAAATCATTCAACTGTACTAAATGAATGGGAAAGAAAAATCAATAATCAAACCATTTAACGGGCAGTGTGTGCGTAGCAAGCTTATTAGTCTATCTTCTCCTGTATGAGTCGGGACCTTCGCTTCAACCCACTCTTTCCACTCAGGGTTTATGAGCCAAAAAGTAAGAAAGCAGGATTGATTGATTTGGGGCCTTAGCTCTCTAGGAGGTCAGCGTGTGACCTTTCACATGCCAGACATTCCATATCAAATTAAATCTCTCCATACTGAGCCTCAAGGCTGCTGTAATCCTTTCCATTTGTTCTAACTCATTTACTCTACCTCTCCAGGTCAGGATAGTCAGTGGTTTTACAGATCACCAACAAAGTGTAATGCATTTTAAAGCTGCCAGCCTGAAGATGTGGTATAGTCTCCTTCGAGGTAGTCTCAGGAACTCATTACTCGGGAAGCCTAAGCCTAGGGCCTCAAATGTACCTGGGAGGCGAGCCTCCAGAACATTCTGGATCTGTTTATGTACTTGTTGCCAGAAACCCTCTAACTCCGGGCATCCCCAGAAGATGTGAAAATGCGAACCGATCCCACCACATACCCTCCAGCTTCGGTTTGTGTTATCTGAGTGAAAATGTTGTGCGACTGTGGGGGTTCTAAAAAAGCGCATTAGCACCTTCCAGTGGTATTCACCCCAGGAGGGCGAGGCTGTAATTCGCCAACTCTGGGCAATAGCCTTCTGCCACTCGGAGCTTTCTAACTGTGTACCTGAGTCCCCCTCCCATCTATACCTAACTAACTCGACTGGTCCTGAATACAGGTCTGTCATTAACCTATAAGTCTGGGAGATAGGTTTCATCTTAGCACTTAGAGTGATCCAACTATAAAAAAGTTGTTCCAATTCTGTTAAGGGTCTTAATAGCTGCTGTATATGTGGAGGTTGGTGTATGAAATGTCTCACTTGTAAGAATCTAAAATGATCTTCCTTTCTGAGTCCATATTTCTGTTTTAGTTTCTGGAATGTGGTACAAATCTCACCCTCCAGCAGGTGAGTAAACCTTGTAAGGCCTTGGCGTTCCCAAAAATGGTATCCTGCATCTAAACTAGGCGGGCTGAAATTCTCGTGGTGACTTATGAGATGAGGGATCTAGTCCTCACGGAACCTTTAATCGTCTCCGTAGAGCCAGCAAGGCCATGGTATATCTAGTCCATGGTTTGCAAACCCCGGACCACTCAGGGGAACAGCAGCAGTTGGCAGGGTCCAAAGAGGTAGTTTGTGTGCCTGTTCTAGCTCCATTAGGAACCATCTATTGTTCACCCTCTGTTTCATCCATGCATACAGCCAGGGGGCCTGTGCCACTAAATAGTAGTCTCTAATGTTCAGTAGACCTAATCCACCTTGTTCCCGCCTGGTACAAAGGAGCGCCTTTCTTAATCTGGGCTTTTTAACGAGCCATATAAAACGTGTTATAAGGCCTTCTAATTCCTTTAAGTACAATTTTGGGGGGGCAATAGGTATTGTCTTGAATAAAAACAATAAGTGTGGTAACACGTTCATTTTGATAGAGTGTACCCTCCCTAAAAGAGACATCGGAAGCAGTCTCCATCTCCCTAGATCCTGTCTAATGGCGTCCCGTAGTCTGGGATAGTTTGCCGGAAAAAGCTGGGAAGTGTCTACCGGGACTCTTATTCCCAAATATCTAATGGTGTTGTTCGGCGCCCATGCAAACTGAAAATTAGATCGCAACTCTGGTGGGAGAGGCCCACTAAGCCTCAAGGCTTCAGATTTTGAGGGGTTATTTTTGTATCCCGCTATTTGTTGAAATTGGTCTAAGATTTGTGTAAAGGGTGAAAGCGAGCTAACTGGGTCCCCAAGGTAGATAAGTGCGTCATCGGCATATAGGGAAAGTTTATGGATCTGAGAGCCCACTTTTATACCTACTATTCGAGAATCCTGTCTAATTTGCTCTGCTAAGGGCTCCAAGGAGAGAGCAAATAACAGTGGGGAGAGTGGGCATCCTTGGCGGGTCCCTCTAAACAGGGGGAATCTGTCTGAGATGCATCCATTCACATTAATCACCGCCTCTGGCTGAGAGTACAGTGCTGCTACTGCGCCTATAAAGTTATCTCCCAGATTAAACTTCTTAAGAACTGATTGGAGGAAAACCCAGTCCACCCTGTCGAATGCCTTTTCGGCATCGATACTTATAGCCAGGCTGAGGATGTAACTGTTTTCTGGGAAGAGATTATATTTAGGAGACGTCTAATGTTATCCTGTAGAAATCTTCGGGATATGAAACCGGATTGATCCGGGTGTATAAGATCCCCAATAACCATTTGGAGCCTCCGAGCTAGTATACCCATGAACAATTTTAGATCTGTATTTAACAGGGAAATGGGTCTGTACGATCCACATTCCTCTGGTGGTTTATCTGGTTTTAACAGTATCGATATCTTTGCATAATTCCATGATGGAGGAATCGGTAGGCCCCCTACCAAGACAGCGTTAAACGTCTCCAATAGAATCGGGAGGAGATCTATCTGGAAGGTCTTATAAAATTCTGCGGGGTACCCATCCATTCCCGGAGCCTTTGTATTTTTAAGTAAGGAAATTTGCTTTTTAAGTTCCTGCATAGTAATCGGGGCCCCCAACTTATCCCTTCCTAACTGGTCTAAGACCGGGAGGTGAATCCCTTTCAAATATTGGGCAATGTTGACCTCATGGTCAGGGCATCTCTCCACAGCATAGAGCCTCTGGTAGAAGTCGGCGAAACATTTTGTTATGTCTGCTTGGGATGTGACCAGATGGTGGTCTGCCCCTTTTCTAAGTTTTAGTACTGCCCTCGACGCTGCCTCCTTACGTTGCTGTGATGCTAATAGCTTTCCCGCCCTGTTACCGTTCTCGTAATATAACTTGTCTGGCATACCTACAACTAGCTCCTATACGATGGTTTACCATTCGTGTTAACTTTTCTCTTGCCTCCTCTAACTTCTGTTTTGTCCCTGCCAGATTATCCCACTTATGTTGAGTTTCCAACTCTGATATTATCCTTTCTAACTTTATCTGTTCCTCTTTTCTATCCCTATTGACTTTAGATGCATAGGAAATGATTTTGCCCCTTATAAATGCTTTCAGAGTATCCCAATATATTGTAGGGGAAGTATCCTCTGAGTTATTGAACTTTTGAAATTGTTTAATCTCTGTACTTACCATTGTTTTAAATTCCTCCTTATTAATGAGACTCAAATTTAGTTTCCACGTCTGGTGTCGGTTTGTGGCTCCCAGTCGTAACTAAAGCAGTACCGGGGCATGATCTGATAGCGTAAGCTGCCTATTCGGGCTGAATTTAATGCCCATGTCCAATTTGTGGGGACCAGCAGAAGATCGAGCCTGCTGTAACCTAAATGTCTAGGTGAGTAAAGCGAGTAGTCCCTCATAGTAGGGTCAGGAACCTCCATGCATCAGTCATACCCTGCTCATGCATGAGTTTGTGAAGTGTTGCAGATGCCTTGGATCTTCTCCCTGGCTGTGTCTCTGATTTATCTAGACGGGGGCATAAAATTGTGTTGAAGTCCCCTCCTACTATCCTGAGACCTGAGTCGAGCCCAGGGAATGCCGATAGCATCTTAGTTAAAAAGACGGACCTGAGGTTCTCCTTATTAGGAGCATATATGTTGAGGATGCTACACTTGTGAGCGCCTAGATCAGCTTCCATGTATACATATCTTCCCTCGGGGTTGGACCTCACCAATGTCTCCTTAAAGGGGAGATTTCTCCTTATCAATATAGCTACCCCTCATTTGTGTGGGTTTGACTGGCAGGAAGATGAGAAAATATGTCCCACCCATGCCGTCTTTAATTTGGAATGTTCTAATTGTGTTAAATGGGTCTCTTGGAGTAAGGCAATATCTGCTTTAAAAATCTCTCAATTCTGTCAAAACCCTCACCCTTTTAATAGGGCTTCCCAGGCCTCTTACATTGTATGTGACTATTTGGATATCACCCATATTCCGTTAATCATAAAGAAAGGTATGGTCCGACCCCCGGGGGGCGCCCCCCCCCTTAAGACTACTTCTAACGCACACACTGCCCTTATCAAAAACATAGAAGAAAAAAAAATATATCACATTTTCAAACCCCTTCAGAACTATATACAGTTTGACAGATTTTGTTTCTCTGTCACACTGTGCATTTTTTTAGATGCATTGTGTACTTCAAGGTGATCTTCAGATGGTACAGTAAGATCAGAAAAAGATCTATTTAACCCTAAAAAGGTCTCTCCTTTACTACGGTGGTAGAATGGGAGACCTTGGGGAGACAATATTTTGTACTCCCTGGCTAACCACACTGCCTCACGGTGGTCAGTAGGGTGATTTGCTGAGCTTAGGGTGTTCTACTTCACCCTTCACAAGGTCTAAGGCTACTGAGCTGTCTAGGCCTTGACATGCTATTGGCCTGACCGACAAAATCCTTAATTTTTATACCTTGAACAGGGTCCCAGTATCTGGGGTGGGGTGGGAGAGTAAAGGAGAGGGCAGAGGGAAAAAGTAGGGGGGAAAGGAGAAGGGGGGAAAATGGGAGAGGGGCAGAGTTCAATCCACATGAGCCCCTCCAGGGGCTCCTGGGTATGCGCAATGCCACTGTTTCATACCTCGAGAGGGTATAGTCCTCCCAAGAGTTGGGTTAGAAGTTACAGCGTTTTAAGTATTACTTGGTTACATATCCCGTTACTTCCCTCCCCTCCCCCCAGCCAGGCTCTTAGACTTTATCCTAGGCATATCTTAATGTTCCAGCATTTATACTCTCTCCCTCAGGAGTTAAAATTTTATTATCCATTATTGTAGTCCAGGCTAGCAGGTCTCTGCAAAATAGAAAATCCCTCTGAGTTGTTCAGCAGTGCTTCAGCCTGCTCCCTTATTGTTTTGGGATTGCTTCTGGAATTCCGCTGCTGTAGCTGCCTTCTCGGCTGGTGCTGGATTGGGTCTGACTGCCCTGCAAACCTTTTGCCACACTTCTGCGCTCTGAGTTTCAGCTTTCCTTCCCGCGGTTAACTGCCGGGTCAGGACCTCCAGCTCCTGTCTTGGAAAGCGATACTGCAGCTCGTCTAGCTGGATCCCGTGGTCTGTCAGGAAATCCTTCGCTTCTACAATGTCTGCAAAGCGCTTTATTACCCCTTCACTTGTTTTCACTCGAAGTCGGGCTGGATAGTCCAGGTAAACTCTCATTCCTTTCTGCCTTAGGGTTTTCATGGCAGTTAGAATCAGTCGCCATTGTAATGACGTTGATGCTGCAAAATCGTGGTCGAAATATAAACATTGGTCTCCAAATATAACCTCCTTACGTCCCCAGACTGTTTTCAGGACTTTTTCTTTTACTCTGAAGTCTAGAAATGCCATAATTATCGATCTCGGTCTGGCATTGGCATTTGTTGGTGGGGGTGTAAGTGGTCTGTGGGCCCGAATTATGCCCAGTGGTTCCTCCTTGGGCCAGTCTAACAGCTCCCGCAATAGGCTCTCCATGAAGAGTGTCATGTCCCCTGACTCAGTTTTTTTCAGGAAGTCCATAAACTCTGATATTATTCCGTCGGTGCCTGTTTTCAAGTTCCTCCAGCCTTTTATTTAGTTGTATTTCTCTGTAATGAAGATTTAGCAATGCGGAGTTATGCACATCAGTTTCATTGCAATATTCAATCAGGCAGGCCTCAACTGCTCCCACGCGTCTTTCGACTACCCTGAGGTCTCTTTTTGTATCAGCCACAGCTGTTTCAATACGTCTCAATGTTTCACAGATTGTACTTAGCTGGATGCATAGTTGTTTGGAAGTAATAGTAAATTCTGGTTCCTCGTCATCAGCCTCTATAGGTTCCGATTCCGGTGTAGTCATTTCGCTCCGCGAGCCCTGTTCGATTGCTAGCGGGGGCTGCCAGGCTAGAGTCCGCTGATTCAGCTCTTTGCACGCTCTTGGCGCTTCAAATTCTTTCAGTTTTTGTCTCGTTGTCATATGTAGGCTAGCTTTTGCGGGTTTCTGGCCCTTTGTCTCTTTTTGGATGCCAGGATGGCTTAGGATTTCGTCAAGTCAGGCAAAGCTTCAGCTTCAAGCAGCCATTAGCCACGCTTGCGTCACCGGAAGTCATGTTGAAAACTTTAATAAAAAAGATATTTACAAAAAGGGGGGGGTAGTCATGCCTGACCTCAGAGCTATCTAACAGTGCAGTTTATCAGAAGTTAAATTCAACTGTCAGTTATATTATAAAATAATTTACTAAGCGGTATAAGTGCAAATGCTAGCCTGCGTTGTCATGAATCTGGCCCCACATTGCCAGTGGGAAAAACAAGGGGCTCAGATTTGAGGGTCCAGCCCACCCCGCCCCTCCCGGGTCAGCATTGAGGGGGGGAGGCACCCCAGGTCCTCCCTCTAAAGTGGGCGCAAATATGGGGCGTGATGCCCTCAATCCCCCAAAACTGCCATCCGTCTCTGCCGATTGGGGTGGCCGGGGGGGGGGGAGGGGGAAACAGTCCCCAATGCTCAGTCCGGCTCAGAAACTGGCCTGCCACCAGCTCCTTCGATTCTTTGGCCTCTCAGAGTCCACCAGGCAGGCGTGGTGACAACCAGCCCGCGTCCTGAAGTAGATTGCACTGGAGGGAGTGATAGGAGGTACACGCTGTGCTGGTACTATGCGCAGAAGGTGCCACCGACCTGGCTCTGTTCCTTGTTGGTTCACGGCCACGAGGAGGCCATCGGAAAGGCCCGCCTGCTCTTCCCCCCTTCCCTGCAATCCATCAGGCCCCCGTTCCTCAACCCTTTTTGTCCCATCCCCAGCCTCCTCTCCCGTCACAGCAAGGTCAATGAGGCCTGCTAGTGGGGCACGCCGCGTACACAGCGCTAGGCCCACCCAGACTGGCCCACATGGTAGTGACAGAGTCCCAAACCCTCACCATGAGACAGGAGAAGAGGCTCACCGTAAACAACTCCTGAGCCATGAGCACAGTTTTGTAAGGGGGGGGGGCATCTGGGGGAAAGGCGGAAGGCCTATAAGTCGCGGGGCAAACCAGAGTTTAAGGGGGAAAGCTTAGCTGGCCCACCTGTAGGAGAGTAACAGAAAGGTGGAGATCAGTTAGTCCATAAGTCCCTTCATTTCGCAGCTTGTGATGGTGATTCCATTTCCGTCGTGGCCGGGGGTTGTTTCCTTAGTCCAGCCACTATCAGTTGTAGTGCTGAGGCGCCTCCCTTTGGCGCTGTTCCCTCAGTGGCAATCGGTTCCAGGCCCTCTGTGCCAGTTTGTCCGCCAGTGATGTGTTAGGTAGTCTCTGATCCAGTGCCACTGTAATTCCAATCTTAGAAAGTCCCTGGGCCGCTTCCTCTGCGTTCTCGTAAGTTTTTGGACCCTCGGCGAGCTACACCATGAGTTTCGGCGGATAAGGGGTTCTGAATTTGATCTTTGCCTCCTGTAATTTCTTGAGGATGGGGGCGTAGGCTCTGCATCTTGCAGCGATAGCAGTCAGGTAATCGTTATCCACATAAATGCGGTGCTCTTGGAGAGTTAGCTCTCCCTGCTGCCTGGACTTATGTAGGACCATTTCCTTCTCCTGGTATCGCAGGAACCTGATCAGGATTGCTTGAAACATAGAAATATAGATTTGACGGCAGATAAGGACTGCTAGGCCCATCTAGTCTGCCCATTTCCCTACCTGCAGGATAGGCCGCAGATTCTAGTTAACCAACAGCCTTTTTCTTCCTACCCCCCACAAGAATTGCCTTATGTCTGTCCCATGCATTCTTGAATTCTCCCACAGTTTTAGACCCCACAGCCTCCTCAGGAAGGCTGTTCCATACATCCACTACCCTCTCTGTGAAATAATACTTCCTCACATTGCCCTGAACTCCTCCTTCTATCTTTAAATTATGTCCCTTGTTCTTGCACACCTCTTTTCTGAAAGATGCTACCCTCTTGGACTTTAATTCCACTGGAGGTACTTAAAGTTTCTATCATGTCCCCCTCTCCTCCTTTCCTCAGGGTATACATATTAAGCTCTTTTAGTCTCTCCTCCTTGGCTTCTCTTGCAGACCCTGCACCATTTTAGTTGCCCTCATCTGGACTACATCTATCCTGTCTATGTCCTTGCGGAGATGGGGTCTCCGGAACTGGACTCAGTACTCAGATGGGGTCTCACCAACTGTCTGTACAGAGGGATAACAACTTCCTGTTTTCTGCTGCTGATGCCTCTCCTATACATCCCAGTATACCCCCAGCCCTCCCTACTGCCTTCTCACATTGCTTGCTAACCTTAAGGTCATCTGATATGATTACCCCCAGGTCCCTTTCCTTTTTTGTTGTTGTTACTACCTCCCCACCCATTGTGTATTCTTCCCCTGGGTTCTTGTTTCCCAGGTGCATTATTTTGCACTTCTTTGCATTGAATCCTAGCTGCCATACTTCTGACCATTCTTCCAACCTTGCCAAGTCCCTTTTCATCCTTTCCTGCTTGTGGGCGGTTAGCTGTCTGGGGGCCCAGCGTGCGATGAACTTGGTCCATCTTGAGGGAGCAACTCTCCGGTAGGTCCAGCTTAGATCTAAAAAAATGTCTGCATAAATTGTATGAGGCTGTTACCCTCGGATCACTCCGTAAAGCTTGAAACTTTCAAGTTGTTCCTTCGGCTGTGTGCTTCTGCGTCGTCCGCTCACTCCCGCAAGCCCTGCACCTCCTGGTGTAGCTGGATGATGGCAAATTCAGCACAGTCCACACGGGAGTCTGTGTTTGTGGCCTGCTCCTCGAGGCCAAGTAGTTTTTCTGTCTTCCCCACGTTGGTGCGAAGGGCAGCAAATGTGGAACGTGTCTCCCTTCAAAAATTCCTTAACTCCTATAAAACCACGTCCATCTAACATACTAAAATGCCAGCAGAATAGGCCTAAGGGTCTTTCGTGTCTGCTTGTTTGGTCAGCCCCCACCCTGGGAGCTGACCTTGCTGCCCCCCCCCGGCTTCTCCCTTCCCAGTCCTGGATATTCTCGCTGCACTGGTTTTTGCATCCAGAACCCTTCCCCTGTACCTGTCCCACCCCTTCTTGAACCCCTCCACCGTCTCTGCCTCCACCAGCCCCCAGGACAGTGCATTCCATGGCTCCACCACCCTCTCAGTGAAGTAGCACCTCCTCCTTTCTCCCCTGAATCTCCCCCAGCTTCCACCCATGCCCTTTAGTTGCACCCCCTCCTTCCTTCGGAGCACCCTGACTGCTCCTCCCCTATTTACCCCCTTCATGTACCTGAAGACCTCTATCATGTCCCCCGGTCCCTTGTCTCTTCCAGTGTGTACATATTTAGCTCTTGAGCCTCTCCCCATAGGTCCTATCCCCCAAGCCCCAAATCATTTTGGTTGCCCTCCTCTGGACCCTCTCCAGGAGTTCAGTGTCCCTCTTTAAATGTGGCCTCCAAAACTGCACGCAGTAGTCGAGGTGTGGCCTCACAAAGCAGTTATATAGTGGGAGTATCACGTCCCTCCTTCTGGAGGTGATCCCCCTAGCGATGCATCCAAGCATCCTGTTGGCCTTTGACAGTGCCCTCCTACAAGTCTCCAAGTTGTTCATCGTGACATGCACCACCACCCGAGGTCCCTCTCAGCCATCGAGACTTGCAGCATTCTCTCCCCGGGTGTACACTTGGCCCCGGGTTTCTGGTTCTTGGGTGCAGTACCTTGCATTTCCCTGCATTGAACCTCAGCTTCCACTTTCTAGATCACCTTTCCAGAGCCTCCAGGTCCCTCTGTAGAGCCACCCTCCCCTCCTCCCCATCCACCACTGCCCCCAGTTTTGAGTCATCCACAAAGAGATTTATCTCACTCCTGATACCCTTCCTTATGTCAGAGACATGGGCGTTGAACAGGAGGGGCCCAAGAATCTATCCCTGAGGGACTCCACTAATGACCCTCCTTGGGGATGAGACTTTCCTGCCAACCACGACCCTCTGGGTCCGGTCCTGGAGCCAATTGCCTATCCGTCTGATCATCTGGTTCCCCACCCCCATTTCTCCCAGCTTATCCAACAGGCCCCCATGAGGAACAGTCAAATGCCTTGCTGAAGTCTAGAAAGAGAACGTCCACTGGTCTACCCAGTTCCAAGGCACTCGTCACCCAGTCATAGAACTCCACAAGGTTTGTCTGACACGATTTCCCTGGGACGAATCCATGCTGTCTATCATCCAGGCACCCCAACTTTTCCAGGTCCTGCACCCTCCGCCTCTCCTTGACAATGCCATCTGCCGAGCAATAGTCGGAGACCCAGCTAGATCGGCTTTTGAGGGCTCGCTTCGAAATCTGTGAGCTGTCGCTAGCTGTATAAAATCTGTCGGGATCTGCTGAGTCCGGAGGCGATTTTACAGTATCTGGTTTCCACCGAGGCATCTTTACTTTGTCCGGTATCTGATTAGCCCGAAAGTAGGTTATTTAAGTTGAATTTAATGTTTTATTAGCCTTGGTGGGGATGGAGCTGAGAGCTCAAGTGACTTCCAGGGGCATGACGTTACCGGAAGTCCGTGTGTAAATATTTTCAGAGTTGGGAAGGTGGGCAAGTACCCAATGGGGCACCTGGAAATTTCTAGGTATCCAGGTGGGCCAGTCCAACTCTGAAAAATTCAGCTTTCTTGGCAGTCTCTCTATGACCAGAATAGTTCATTTGAAAAATCTTGAAAGGTAGAAATTTCTACTCTTGGCCTGAAGTCATACAGTAGCTAACAAAAGGAGGCGGTATAGCGTAACGGTTATGGGCACTGAGCTGCAAACCTGGAGACCTGGGTTTGAAATCCATCAGCCCCACTTACATACTGTGTGACCCTGTGCAGGTCAGTTAACTTCCTTGTACTCCCAGGTCGTACCTGGAAACAAGCTCTGGCCTAGTGTGCCTTTCCTGTTTAAACAAGTTCCCCTTTTCATAACAAAACAGGTGTCGGTACAGCTGTTGATCTAAGCAAAATAAGCCCTGACGTGGACTACCAACTTCATTCAAGCACGCTATATGCAGCTGAGCATTTGCATTCTGGGGCTCTTCTAACAACTCACACTATGGGATGAGCATGAAGCCTAAAGCAAATGAAACTTAGATGCTCATGTGGTCAGCTGGTTTTCTTAAAAAGAACTGCTAGCACCCATAGAGTAGGAGTGTTTTTTTTGTTTTTTTTTGCCAACCAGCAAAGGATCAAGAGGGGAGGTGAGTGTTTTGAAACTCTGATGATGTCAGTATGATCACCCCTCTTGGTTCAAACAAGACCGAGCCTTGAATTGGACTCCTTATGTTTGCAAAAGCATACATTTCAGTTGTTTACATTCTGTAACAACCAGAAAGCTGTGCTGCTGGACATGATGGCAGTGAAATTGTCCTGGCTCCTCTTAACATCTATGGGACACGGGGAGTCCGTCAGGTTGTCCCTGTTCACATGCACCTCATAACTTAATTACTGATGGATCAGTTACTCAGTAATTGACTTGGGTGTATGTAACCAGGGTAAACCAGGACTGAGGTATTGGAATCCGGTTAAAGTTCACTGATACAAGTTGGCCAATTTTCTGGAATCCAGTTCTGCCAGACGTAAACTTATTTGAGGGCTGGACCAAACTGTTGGGCAAATGCACATGTACCATTTAGCTTGTGCATAGGCTTCTTGCCCACAAATGGTATGCACTGCTGTTTAAACGACCCTGTTTACATGTGCCCAAACTCAGTTACAGAGTACATGGATCCGTTCTTAATCAGGTTGCATGGTACATGTAAACAGAATCTGATTAGAATCCCATATCAGACATCGATTACCAGGAAACGAGTCCAGGTTCACGTTAACATAGTAATTTTGTTCAATAGTGCAGTGTCCCTGAGAGCCGTGGAACATGTCAGACTGCTGGAAATGGCATGCTTGTACAGATGTCTGAAGTCTGGTTCAGCCAGTACTCTAGATAATACTGGAATTCTAAAGTAGTTGTGATATTCATAGAATATAGAATAAGTCATGGGGTAGTGTGTATAATGAGAATTTTACACATACATGAAGTGTTGGATGCTACATCTACCTCAAGAGTGAAGCTCAAGAGGTTTATGCAAGCATCCAACATCGAGGGTGTATGTAAAATTCGAGTTTTACACATTACCCCGTGTCTTTTTATATAACTGCTTTGAAGATTTTTTTTATTGCCACAGTAATCACATAAATACAAATTGGTCTCTGTACCAGTAGCTGCAGTCGGGCTGAAATGGGGAGGCATTGTGCACATGTGTGGAACGAGGGAAACCCGGCGCATGTTTGCTGTCATACCGGCAAATTGTAACCGGGTTTCCCTTGGGGAGAAAGTGCTTCCCAATTACAACACTTGTCAAAATGTTTTTTTTAACATTTGCATAGCCACTTATAACTTCAAAGTACTGTCTTCAGCACCCCTTTAGAGTGAGAGGTTTTCTTTGGGGGAGTTGTGCTGTAAACCTTTTCTTTGGCTCATGTAAGGGAATCCTCCAGAGTTGCTGCTCTTCATTTCCAGGGACAATTGTCTTTGCCAGATGTTCAAATATAACTGCATTTGCTGACTTGGAGCACACACCGCTGTGGGTGGGAAACATGGGAACTTCTTTGGAGTTCTGATTGACTTCCCACCATATGTACCTACAGTATTCAAAAGTGTTTGCATGGATTGACACCTCCTTATTTAACTGATTATATCCAAGAACATAGTACAGTACATCATATGTCACTCATTTTTCCCAGGCTGATAAGTATCAGGTTCCTAAGGTGGCCACCAACTAGGGAATGGGGTCTTTTTCTTATGATGCTCCTGCGAGTTGGAATTCCCTACCAACAGAGCTACGAGGTAGTGGCACATCTTTTTTGCAGTTAGTGATTTTTCTCCCCTTGGCCCCAAGCCGCCCTCTGGATGCCAGCCATCTTAGCCCTGCTTCCCTGACTTTACTTCAGGACTTACCTTTTCGTCAGTGCTGCATGATCTGGTTGCTTGTTGGAGTGAAGATCTACCAGGTGATTGGGGTCAGCGGCAGCTTGGGAACCATTTTCTCCCTTCAGGGTGGCATGCAGTGCCTCCCAGATGTCTCCATGCACACTTCCACGTGTGGAGTGTCGGCAGCCGCCACTCCCTCAGGCCCATGCTGACAGTTCTTGACTGCTTTGTCCCCAACCGACGCTAGAGGCCAGGTGGGTGCTGAGCACTGAAACGCTCCCTTACTTGGTGAGGAGAGCAGTCCTCCCAACACTCTATCCTCTCTTTTCCCAGCTGATCCCCAGCAACTTGAGTCCACTACCAAACTTTGGTTGCTGGCGTGGCGTGAGGTGTGGCAGTCAGCGCCTCAGCGCTACCGGGCCGGCATCAGAAAGTTGTACATCATTGGCTTTTAAAAAGCAATTACAACTGCATTTGGCATTAGGGTTGAGGTGCTTATGCTTTGAGTGAATGATTAATGTGTCTTCAGAAGTCTTAATTGTAAATATATCTGTAGCTTTGTTTTGTTTTAATTGCACCTATGTAATCTCTCAATCACTCAACAGACTGGAACTTGTGTAGGGAGCGGGCGGCTCTTGCCCCCTGCACCCACAAAGCTGCCTTGTGAGGTTGAGGTGCCGGGAAACAGGTGGACCTCCCTGCAGATAGAAAAACGAGTGTAATTGTTGGGACACTTTCTGCTGATTAGTCTGGGACCGAAGAGGTTGTAGAGGGCTGGGAGCTGCACACAGGAGCTGTACTGGACTTGATTTTTCCGCCCACCTGCCCACCCTGCTCCCCCCATTAAACGCCAAGTAGCCATGCCCTCAGTTTAACATTGGCCAATTAAACTGAGTTAGGCCGGTACGGAGCAGCTGTCAAAGGACCGCCCTGTAGTCTCTTGGGTGTTCCCCTTCTGGCTACAGTGCAGTGCCTACTCACCCAGACTGCTAACTGTCTGACAGTCTGAACCCTGTGATAAAATTCATAGTGGTGATCTCCTCTTGCCAGTGTAATCAACTTATAGCCGGTCTCATTGCATTATTCGTAACTGATATATTTCAATCCATTTTGTCTGCTGTGTACCAGTATAACTACATCCTGTTCAGCCTAACTCATGCCTCGTGAAGTAATCACTGCCAGCATAATTTTTATTCGTATCTGCCTATCTCATGCATGCAAAATAAATCTAGTTGCCTCTAGACTGTTAACCTGCATGGTATCCTCTAGTCTCATGGTGGGGAAACCTGCAGGCTAATTCTCTGGTCTCTTCGTGTCAAACTAGACACGTGCCAGAAAGGTGGCACTGTACCTATTGTTCTGTTTACTTGCCTGCCCAAACCTATGTCTGATGTCTCCCATATGATTAATACTAGCGCTATGGCTCTACTAGTCAGCTAACTGTCTTTATCACATAATAATACACTGGTTGTTCTTGAGATAAGTGCCAGTAAGGTACAAATAATCTATTTCCCGCCATTTGCCAGGCTACTAAATACCCGTTTGGCACTGTCCTGTGTCCATTGGTGACCTACAGCGGAAATCCCCTTCCTGTCTCAGCCGGACAACCATACTGGGGCAATCATGGGACTTCCTGAGCTCCCATCAAAGCTAGTCCTGTGCCAGTTACTCCTGAGCACTATTGCCACTGTGATCCTTACTGCGTCATGGATCTCTTGGATCTCAAGGGTGGGTGACCCCTTGAAAAAAGACCCCTGGTGTACGTGTGTCCAGCCGGTGGAGTCTGACTTCACCTTCTCAAACATTCTAGCAGACGGCGCACCCCTGACCGAGGTCCTCGGTGGTCTTAACCTGAGGAGTCTTCTGAGACCTGCCCAAAAGGTCAGGCATTATGACTGGAAGTCACAGAACAAGGATAGATCTCCCCCATTAAGGCATCTATTCTGGCTCCTGCTGGTGACCCTTGTGCTAGCAGGGGACATAGAACGAAACCCAGGACCATCACTCCAGTCCACACCTACACTGGTGGGCTGGTCGGCTGTAAAAGGGCTGAAGGTAGCCCATCTTAATATCAGAAGTCTGCTGCCAAACCTGATGGAACTTCGTGTCTGGGTAACTCGTCGTAGTCCAGACATTCTTGGCATTACAGAAACCTGGCTGAAACCTTCCACCCCAAACTCTGTATGTGCCTTCCCTGGTTATGACCTCATCTGTCGTGAACGTCCGGGAAGAAAGAGAGGTGGTGGTATCCTGGTCTACTACAGGAGCCATCTTAACCTATCTGCCCTACCTCATCAACAGACAGTGCAGTCCCCCTGTGAGACACTTCACACGGTGCTGTTACTAGGGATGACGAAAAAGATACACATTGTGTACACCTACAGTCCTCCAAAGGGAGGCATAGAGGGACTGACTGGCCTCCTTGACACAGTTGGCGCAGTAACACGGCAGAATGAGCTAATCATTCTCGGTGACCTCAACCTCAATTGGCTGGGTGGCAACACCAAAGCCTTTGAACCGTCACTTGCTGGTCTCTCGCTGACACAGCTTGTCAAGGATCCTACCAGATGCCCTACAAATGGTGGTAAAAGCTCCCTGCTGGACTGGATCTTGACAAATAGACCAGATAGGATCAGCTCGTCTGGTATCCTACCTGATTCTATCTCTGATCACTCCCCGGTATACTGTGTCTAGCGGATCCCACTTCTGAAAATACCCCATAAAATTATCCAGATCAGAGACTACTCTAGGTTTGATCTGTTCTCCTTTCAAAATGATATCAAGTACACTGACTGGTCGGCAGTATGGAATGCTCAAGACTCCACATCCGCCGTCAGTCACTTCTTCATCTCGTTAAGGGCCCTGCAGGAGAAACATGACCCCCTCATCAGACGGAGGGTGAGGGGAATGGCTACTAAATGGCTTCATGGTAGTCTCCTGGCCCTCCTCAACACCAGAGATAAGTGCTGGGCCAAGTTTAAGGCCACAGCTGACCAGGCTATCTTTCAGAGATACAGGAAACTCAGAAATGAGTGCAAAAAGAACATAAGGATAGCCAAGAGTGAGTTCTGCAAATCTGCATTACTGAACTCGGCTAGGGATCCAAGGAGGTTCTGGAGGAATATTAAACATGTTGTGAGTGGTACACAGAGCGCTGAGTCCACTGATATGGTAATTGAAGGTTCCAGCTGCAACAACTCGGAAACCATTGCCAACTCCTTCAATCATTATTTTTCTGATCTGTCTGAGTATACCTCGACATTCCCCAATGGTGGTGGTGTCAGCGGCAACCAGCCCATAGCACCATCATCACCCTGCCTGCCCTTTCTGTTCAGGGCAGTGGTGGCTCAAGAGGTGCAGAAACTGCTAGCTGGACTCTCACCCTTCTCAAGTGCTGGCCAAGATGGCTTGGAGCCAAAGCTCCTCAGTCTCGGTGCCCCGTGGCTTGCCCCTCTGGTGGCACACATCTTCAATCTGTCCCTGTCAACTGGAGTTATACCAGACATATGGAAGGTTGCCAGGGTAGTCCCAATCCTTAAACAGGGGAACCCTAAACTGGTAGAGAACTATCGCCCCATATCCATCCTATCCATGGTTAGCAAACTTCTGGAGAAAGTTGTGGCAGGGCAACTCTCAGAGTACTTACAGGCATATGACATAATGTCTCCTGTACAGCATGGATTCAGGAAGGGGCTTGGTACCTCCTCAGCCCTAGTTACTGTTTCATCGTGGATTAGGGAGGCCATGGACCAAGGCAAACTCTCGGGGGCTATCTTTATAGACCTCTCAAGGCGTTTGACCTGCGTCGACCATGCCATGCTATCAACACAGCTTAGATCAATTGGACTATCCTGCAGCTCTCAGTTGGTTTCCAACTACCTACATGGTAGAGCATGGCCAGGTTAAATATGGCAAAGAGCTCTCAGATTCCATCCAGTAACAATGGGGTCCCCAAGGCTCCGTCCTTGGACCAATGCTCTTCTCCATTTTCGTTAATAATCTCCCCACAACCGCTGCTCACTGTAAACCAATCCTCTGTGCAGATGATCTGGTCATCCTGTCTCACTCCCCAGAGGTGGGGGTCATTAACAACCACCTGAGTGATGACCTAAGAAACATTCAGACATGGATCCTGAACCATAAGCTAGTCCTTAATCTAAAAAAAAACCCAGGCCATGCTCTTTGGGTCCCGGGCTAAGGTTAAGGCCTCCCCTGTGCCGTTCTGTGTTTCCGGTAAGGGAGACGTCCCGATCCCAATCACGGACAATTTCAAATACCTGGTGTAACGCTTGACCCACAGCTTGACCTTTGGCCACCATATCCAAAAGATATGCAAAACTGTCAACTGCAAACTGGGTCTGGCTTACAGAGCAAAAAATAACCTCACGCCGGCTGCGCGTATTGCTCTTGCTAGAGGTATGCTTCTCCCCTCACTATGTTATGGGCTCCTGTTTGCCAGCACCACTAAGGCCCATCTCTCTAGGTGGTCGACGGCCTACAACAATGTCTGCTGCTTCGCCCTAGCGGCCCCCGGCTCACTCACCACTGTGATCTCTACAATAAGTTAACTGGCTCTCGGCCTCAAAACACATTGACTTTGTCCTTGGTTGCTTCACAGGAAAGATCCTCAACACAGGCACCCCTCCAGGGGTGGCAAGTTTGCTGGCCCAAACTGTTCTCTCGTCCTATCACCTTAGGTCTCAGGGATCTGCCACACTCAAGGTACCTGTGACTCGGACTCAAATGGGTGAAAGGGATTTTGCAGCATGCGCCCCCAAACTTTGGAACCCCTTCCCAGCCCAGGTCTGTGTTGCCCCCTCTCAGGGCAGCCTCGTTCCTCCCTATGGAACCATCTCAAACTGGATCACCACGGGTGCCAAAACCCCGTGACATATGTTAGCACTTAGCACTCATGCATAACAGCTGGCCCTTAAGATGATAGTTTTGTACTTGCTGCTACCAATCCTTGCCTTGTACTGCTCCAAAACTGGCACACACCGCTTACTCTGCTGTACCAATTCTAACTAAATGTGCCTTATATGCCTTGTACTTTGTGTATTCTACATTACGATGTTCGCACGTGACATGCGAGTTTGTTTTTTTCTAACTTGTACCTTGTCTCATGACGTGTAATCTTTTCCTAATTATGTACCATGTTGTCCCAAGTGTGTAAGTATGTAATTTCCTGTACTCTCCCGGGTCATACCTGAAAATAGGTAAATTGTCTTGTCTAGTGTACTTACCTGGTTAACAAAAGCTAAATAAATAAATAATCCAGGTCTTGTTTGAAAATGGAGTCTTGAGTTCCAGTACGATTTCCTAGTAAAATGCATTACAAAAAAGTACCTAGGACAGGAGCAAAGTGTGACTGAAGCTCTGAATATATCATAAAGTTGAGATGCTTCACTCCTGGGGATGAAGAACACTGGTCACGGGCTACAAGACACCTGCACATCCCCTGCTGGCAGACCAAAGGAATAACATTGGTGTTGGCTGGAGAGGGTAGCGATCTTTCCCAAAGCATCAGGTGAGGGACGGGGGAAGCTTGAGGAACAAACAATTAAAAAATATGTAGTGGCTTATTTATTTGAACGTTGGGGGCTAAATACATGCTTTTATTTGTCTTAGACTGCTTTGTGAAATCCTCAGTTGATTGCGACCGTAAACTAGTGTAAACTTCTGCAAGTTAGTACAGAATTTAATTAAAGTGTCCTGCTACCGAGTGGGGGGGAAAAAAAAAAAGGTGAACCCCTGACATTTAAAAAAAGGGGGCGGGGGTGTACTCTCACAAAAGAGTAGTAAAGAACGAACGGACTGGAAGGGTTTTGCAGCAGAAGGAAAACTCGTGTGTATTGGGGTGTGTCGTGAGTGGGCTGATAACAGCATTCTCTGTGTTCTGCAGTTGTGCCAGCAGCAGTACTCCCCTCTGTATTGAACTGTACTGCTGCTGGTTGACCTCACAGGCCATTTTCCTTCATCTTGATCCCACATACTGTTATGGTCAGTTATTTGTTAGCATAGCTTGCCACTTTGGGTATTACTGCTTCAGTCAGCAGAGAAGAGTTTTTAATATACAGTTATGTCACTGGTCCAAATAAATGCTGTTAACAGTAGTGGCTGGCTGCTTATTAGGACTGACTAAAAGTATGGATTCTTTTACCTTTTGCACTTTTAGCAGACCTTAAAGGAAAACAACATGCACAAATTGTGTAAACACATGGTGCAGTGGGTTTTTGTTTCTTTGATCGTCCCTGGTGTTCTGTTCCATGTATCTGTTACAAGTATTTTTTTTTTTTTTTTTATTTACCTTTCCTTGGCAGTTTTATGGCCCCTGGGGTAGCCATGCAGGATCTTTTATTGCTTTTCATCTTTTGGGATTTTCCTAGAATGCCTCTGGAAATTATGTCAATTAGACCCAAGACCTCCAAAGGTGTATTGGTTTAATTATCACCCAGTGACAGCACTTTACGAAAAAATTGCCACACATTCCTAGTAACAACAGTTGCTGTTTAGAGAACTCTGAATTCGAATGGGGAAGGAGCACACACACTTTTTTTGAAGTGGCCAACTTTCACAAGCAGTTGGATATTGTGACAAGATTATAACTAGGATCCTGGGCTCTTATTTATTTATTGATATTTTTTTTGCACCCCATGGGCCCCAGCCCTGCCACTCCGTAGGACTCGCATATCTTCCATTGCCGCGGTCTCACCTCCGCTGCCTTCCTCCATCGGTCACGGTCCTATGCACCCTGCACCCTTGGGGGTCTGGCACTAACCCCACCGGAAGGGCCCCTCATAGAAAACATAGAAACATAGACTTTGACGGCAGATAAGGACCGCTTGGCCCATCTAGTCTGCCCATTTCCCTACCTACAGGATAGGCCGAAGATCCTAGTTAACCAACAGCCTATTTCTTCCAACCCCCCACAAGAATTGCCTTATGTCTGTCCCATGCATTCTTGAATTCTCCCACAGTTTTAGACCCCACAACCTCCTCAGGAAGGCTGTTCCATGCATCCACTACCCTCTCTGTGAAAAAATATTTCCTCACATTGCCCCTGAGCCATCCCCCTCTATCTTCAAATTGTGTCCCTTTGTTCTTGCACATCTCTTTTTCTGAAAGATGCTACCCTCTTGGACTTTGTTGATTCCACTGAGGTACTTAAAAGTTTCTATCATGTCCCTTCTTTCCTCAAGGGTATACATATTAAGCTCCTTTAGTCTCTTCTCCATACGGCTTCTCTTGCAGACCATGCACCATTTTAGTTGCCCTCCTCTGGACTGCCTCTATCCTGTCTATGTCCTTGCGGAGATGGGGTCTCCAGAACTGGACGCGTACTCCAGATGGGGTCTCACCAACTGTCTGTACAGAGGATAACGACTTCCTGTTTTCTGCTGCTGATGCCTCTCCTATGCATCCCAGTATACCCCCAGCCTCCCTACTGCCTTCTCACATTGCTTGCTAACCTTAGGTCATCTGTATGATTACCCCCAGGTCCCTTTCCTTTTGTTGTTGTTACTAGCTCCCCCAAATGTGTATTCTTCCCTGGGTTCTTGTTTCCCAGGTGCATTATTTTGCACTTCTTTGCATTGAATCCTAGCTGCCATACTTCTGACCATTCCTCCAACCTTGCCAAGTCCCTTCTCATCCTTTCCACGCCTCCTTGTGTATCAACCCTGTTGCAGATCTTTGTGTCATCTGCAAGAGGCATACTTTTCCTTCCAGTCCCTCTGCAATGTCACTTATGAAGACATTAAAAAGGACTGGACTCAGTACTGAACCCTGCGGTACCCCACTAGTAACCCCTCTTTCTTCAGAGTGGACTCCATTTACAATTACCTTCTGTGCCCTGTTGTCCAGCCAATGTTTTACCCAGGCTACCACCCTGGGACCCACTCCCAGGCTGGTTAATTTGACTATTAATCTTTTGTGTGGGACTGTGTCAGATGCCTTGCTAAAGTGTAGGTAGGCCATGTCCACAGCTCCTCCCTGGTCTACTACTTTGGTCACCCAGTCAAAGAAATCTATTAGATTCGTTTGACATGACCTTCCCGCTGTGAACCCATGCTGCCTTGGGTCCTGTGCCCCACTGGCCTCTAGGTACTCAACTATTCTTTCCTTCAGAAGTGACTCCATCACTTTCCCTACCACTGAGGTCAAACTGACAGGTCTGTAGTTTCCTGCCTCTGTCTTGGTCCCACTTTTGTGAAGGGAATCACATCCGCCTTCCTCCAGTCCTCGGGTACCACACCATCCTCCCATGATTTATTAAAAAGAGTAGCCAGTGGTTTCACTAGTTCCCCTCTTAATTCTTTTAGAATTCTGGGGTGAATTCCATCAGGCCCCATTGCTTTGTCCACCTTCAGTTTTAGGAGTTCTTGCAGAACCCTTTCTTCTGTGAAAGGACTGGGATCGACCCCCCATCAAGAGTGCTTCTGTTAATTGGATTAGGCACTTCCCCCTCCTCTTTTGTGAATACTGAGCAGAAATATTAGTTCAGTATCCTGCTTTTCACTGTCCCCTCTGCCCACCCACGTTCATTCTATTTAGCCTCACTGTCCCTCCCTTTGTCTTTCGCTCGCTGATGTACCTATAAAAGGTTTTATCCCCCTTCTTAACTGAGTTGGCTATCTTTTCCTCAGTTTGGGCCTTTGCTATTCTGACTTCCCTCCCTGCTTCCTTCTGCCTTAACTGGTACAGCTCTCTGTCCTACTCTTTCTGTGTTTCCTTATACTTCCGAATGCTATCTTTTTCTTCCTGACTTTCACAGCCACCTCTTTTGAGAACCATAGTGGCTTTTTCTTTCATTTTGATTTGTTTATTTGCTTCACACAAAGGCTTGTTGCCTCTGTGATGGCAGTTTTGATGATTCCCCATTGTTGCTCCCACCTCCTTCTAGTCTGTTTGCTAGTGCTTTCTGAGGCACTCTCACATCTTGCCAAAGTCAGCCCTCCTGAAGTCCAGTATCCTCACTTTTGTATGGCTTGACTCTGTAGCTGAGTTTAACGTGAACCACACTGTTTGATGGTCACTTGTTCCCAGATGGCAACCCACTTTTAGATCTGAGATCTTCTCACTGCCCCCATTTGAGATTACGAGGTCTAAGATTGCTCCCTCACGAGTGGGTTCCGAAACTAGCTGTCTGAGGCCTGCCACCTGTAGGGCATCAAGAATGGCCCTGCTCTTGGATGTGGCTGCAGCAAATGTGCTCCAGTTAACATCTGGCATATTCAGGCCTCCCATCAACAGTATCTCCCCTTTCTCTGCCATTCTAAGAATGCCTTCTATCATATCCTTGTCCATTCCCTTCCCCTGACATGGGGGTCTGTACACAACCCCTGTGCGGATTGTGGTGCCCTTTCCAGTCTCCAAGGTGACCCACAGTGCCTCCTCTCCTCCCTCCCTGTTTACTCTTTTGTTCAGTTGCTTTTATCCCTTCCTTTACATGAGCTACTCCTCCCCTCTTCTCCCCTGCCTGTCTCTCCTGTAGGTTATGTACCCTGGTATGTTAACATCCCAGTCATGGTTCTCTGTGTACCATGTTTCTGTGACTGCTACGATATCCAGGCATCCCTCTTCCATCAAGGCCATCAGCTCAGGGAGCTTGTTGCCCAGACTACGGGCATTGGTACTCATTACCCTCCATTTCCTGATGGCCTTACACCTTTTTGCCCCATCGCTATCCTTCTTGCCTTTGTTACTTTCTCCATTTACCCTTGCCCTTCTCCCTATCGACACACTTACTACCGTGATTTTTTTTTGGGGCTGGGATTCCTGCTTCTTTCCAGTGCCTCCCCTTGGCTAGTTTAAATGCACTCCAATGAAGCATTTAAACCTATCACCTAGGATCCTGGTTTCCCTCCCGGACAGATGCAGCCCATCATGCCAGTATAGCTTGCATCATCATCACTCCAGTGGACTCCCAGTCCCCAGTGAAGCCAAATCCCTGAGCTCCACACCAGTTTTTCAACCACTGATTGAATCCCATGGTGCGGAACACCCTAGCCTCTCCTACGCCATAGATGGGCAGCACCTCTGAGAAGGTTACCGTGCGTGCTGCTTGTCTAAGGCCGCTCCCCAATTCCACAAAGTCTTCCTGCACTTCTCTAATCCCTTTCTTAGCCAGGTCATTTGTCCCTAGGTGGACAATGACATCCAGCTCCCTCCCCTGTGCAGCTGCTTCGGCAATCCTGAGGATTCGCTCCCTGTCCCTCCAAGCCATGGCGCCAGGCAGGCACCTTACCTCCCTCTCCCCTTCCTCCCCCAGTTCTACCTTCCTAACAATGGAGTCCCCCACCAGGAGTTGTTTCCTTCCCTGCCACCCTCCTGTGGGTCTCCTTTGTGGAGGTTCCCAGCATCCTCCTTGGTCTCCACTGTGGGTGCCTCCATGAGAGGAACCACACTTTGCCAGAATGGCATAGGAATTGTGGAGAGGTACAACTGGAGGGATGTGCCTCTGTTCCACCACCCTCACCCTCCCTGAGCCCACTGTGGTCCAACTGCTCCTCTTTCTTGGCAACCTCTGAGGCAATGGCAGTGGCACTGGTGGTCCCTGGATGGAAGAGGAGGTCCCACAAATCCTGGCCAACTCAGCCTGGAGATGAGCAACCTCCTCACTCAGCCCAGAGAGGTGCCTGCAGATGGGACAACACCGCATCCTTCAGAACGTCTCCCGGAAGACTGCTGCTCCACAGCCACTGCACTGCACCACTCCCATCATTTCTTACTTCTGGCCCGTTAACTGTTTGCAGTCCTTACTCTTTCCTCGTTTTTTTTTTTTGTTTGTTTTGTTTTGTTTTTTCTTTTTTTCTCTCTCTCCTTACTTTCTGCCTGTGTGCCCTTTAAGCTCCTGATTGTCCTGTTCTGAGACAAGAATATCCTATATTTCTCAGTAGACCCCTTACTTGCTCAGAGGCAGACCTCCAGCAGCTAGAGGGGGCCGGACAGCTACTCTTGCCCTTCTAGGATGGTGGTTCTTTGGTGGCTCTGTGATCACTCACTTCCTGCTCCCAAACAGGAAGTTCCTGTTGTCAGTCAAATCCTGTGCCTATAAAAGTAGAACTAGCGTTGGGTGGGAGGGAAGGAGGGCAGTATAGTCCCAGTAGAGAGTCCCTCCTGGGGAAGGAGGAGAAATCACATACAGTGCCCTGGGGCAGGAGCATGAGGCGGCGGAGGATGTGCTCAGGGGACTGGCGTGGCGGGCAGGCGCCGTCATCTAGAAAACTGGAACCATTTTCCCTTTTCTGGGGAGGGTGTGACATACCACGTGACATCAAGCAGCAAAACTGATGTCTGCCACGCTTCCTCCACAGTTAGGCCCGAAGTGTTGCAGAGCTCTGGCCTCTGCCAGGGGCGGCAAACACGAGCCTGCAGTGGTACGGCGGCTCAGGCCTCCTCCCCGGCCGGCCCTCTGACTCCTGAGTCCATTCCCGAACCTGGGTCGGCGTCGCAGGTGGAAATCCAACAGCTTTGCCGGTGGGCTGGCGGGCTCTTAGGTCTAGTGCTGGGTCTAATTGACATAATTCTCAGAGGCATTCTTGGAAAATTCCAACAGATCAAAGGCAGAAAAAGAAGCCTGCATGGCTACACCCAGGGGTCATAAAACTGGCAGGGAAAAGTAAAAAAAAAAAAAAAAACAAAAACACGTCCTCTGCTTAAGTCAGATCAAGTTTTCCGCTGAAGAGATCGTTGCCTTGGAATATCCCTTGTTGTCAGTTTGGCGGATTACATCTTTTGTAGTGTTTTAACAAGTTATTTTTAGCATTCCATACAGTTTTCTGGTTATGTTTACTTATTCTTGGTCCTAATTGATACATAGATACATAGACAGTGTCGGCAGATAAGGGCCTATGGCCCACCCAGTCTGCCCATTTGAGCTTGTAAGTTCAGTTTGTTTTCCTAGAAGTCTGTTGCCCCTTACCCCTGACCTCCAGAATTCCTTTATGTCTATCCCATGCATTCTTAAATCCCGTGATTGTTTCAGCCCCCACCACTTCCTCTGGCAGGGTGTTCCACTTGTCCACCACCCGTTCTGTGAAGAAATTCTTTCTCATGTTTCCTCTGAATCGTCCTCCCTCCAACTTCATCCCATGCCCTCTAGTCCTGGAACATCTTTTTCGCTTAAAAATAGTGTTTTCCTGCACCCTGTTCCTCCCTGTAAGATACTTGTATGTCTCTATCATATCCCCTCTCTCCCTCCTCTCCCTCCTCTCCTCCAGGGAGTACATGTTCAGTTCCTTCAGCCTGTCTTCATAGGACTTGTGATGCAATCCATGCACCATCTTTGTTGCCCTCCTCTGAACCTTCTCTACCCTGTCTATGTCCTTATGTAGGTATGGTCTCCAGAACTGTACACTGTACTCCAGGTGGGGCCTCACTAGTGTCTTGTATAGCGGAATTATGACCTCCCTTTTCCTACTGGTGATGCCCCTGCCTATACATCCCAGCATCCTATTTGCTTTACCTGATGCCTTGTCACACTGTTTCCCTACCTTAAGGTCATCAGAGATGATAACCCCAAGATCCCTTTCCTGCTTGGTGCATGCTATATCCTCACCCCTCAACTGATATATTGTGCAGGGTTTTTGTGCTCATATGCATTATCTTGCACTTCTTTGCATTGAATTTCAACTGCCAAACCCCTGACCATTCTTCAAGTTTCTGCAGGTGCTTCTCATTCTGTCACACACCCTCTGGTGTGTCTACTCTGTTACAGAGCTTTGTGTCATTAGCTTAACAGTGAAATTCTGCCTTCTAGGTCCCATGCAATGTCACTGATGAAGATGTTGAATAGGACCGTCCTAGCACTGATCCTGTGGTACCCCACTGGTCACTCTTCCCTCTGTGGAGTGACAGCCATTTACCACCACCCTCTGTGTCCTGCCACCCAGCCAGTTACCTACCACCACACACTGTCCTGCCCACACCCATATTCCCCAGTTTGTGTAATAGTCTTCTATGTGGCACGGTGTCAAAGGCCTTGCTGAAGTCCAGATAGGCCATGTCCACCGCCTCCCTGATCCACCTCCTAGTCACCCAGTCAAAAATTCAACGAGGTTGGTCTGACATGACCTCCCCTGGTGAAACCATGCTGCCTTGGGTCCTGTAGTCCATTGACAACCAGATGTTCTACCAATCTCTCCTTCAGTAGTGCTTCCATGATCTTCCCCACTACCGAGGTGAGGCTGACTGGTCTGTAGTTCCCTGCTTCCTCTTTGTTCCCACTTTGTATAAGGGGACTACATCTGCTGTCCTCCAGTCTTTGGGTACCTCCCTGTTTCCAGTGATTGGCTAAACAGGATAGCCAGAGGTTCAGCCACCACCTCTCTTAGTTCTTTAAGGACCCTGGGGTGCACCCCATCTGGCCCCATTGCTTTATCAACTCTTATTACTTCCAGTTCCTTCAGGACCCTTTCTCGTGTAAAGGGACTTGTGTCCATTTCTGCACCATTCTCACCCCTTGTACTCCCTTCAGACCCATTACCCTCCTCTTCCTCAGTAAAGACTGAGCAGAAATACCTGTTCAATATGTCAGCTTTACTGTTGTCATCCTCCTCTTGTAGCAGAGAATAGCGTTATTACCTTTTGCATAAATCATTTCAGTTTGGTAGTTTTTCATTAAATATATTACTACTTTAAACTCATTTTTAACGTATTTTAAAAACGACACCCTGTGCCTTCAAAAAGGTGGACGGAGGGCAGAGCCTAGTTTAAAAAAAAAAAAAAAAAAATGAAGCCTATATAAATTTGTGTCAGTGGCTCAGCAGGTAGCTCACTCGCCTCTGAGGCTGGGAGATCAGAAGGCTGTGGGTTCTATCCCCACACCAGGCACTTGGGTTAAATCCCAATACTGTCACTGTAGTGCAGCATGAGGGGGGTGCTGCACTCCTGTGGTGCCGTCTTTCGGATGAGACGTTAAACCGAGGTCCTATCTGCCTGTTCTGGTGGTAGTTAAAGATCCCAAGGTACTTCTTGAAAAGAATAGGGGAATTTCCCCGGTGCTCTGGCCAGATTTCCCCCCTTTCACTAAAAATACCACCAACAGCTTAATCTGGTTCAAGGTCAGTTGGCATTCATCTGTATCCCCCCTCCCCCAGGTTGTGCCTGAAAATAGGCAGAATTTGTCTAGTGCACTTACCTGGTCAACAGAAATGAAATAAAAAAAATTAGTTCCAAATTTAGACTGGCGTCTACTTTATTTTAAGTTCTTTGGCTCTGATCACAAATTAGAAAACAGCAATTGGCTGAATTCTTTGGTTGAAGACAGAAAATCTTTGTCTGCCTCATGTCAAACTCTGTTTTCTGTGTGACGTTCCTCTGTGTCTAGTAAGACTGTCCCCTGTGGGGGAAAAGACACGTATATGCAAGCTGGTCAGAGACCCCTGGTACCGTGGGGGGTAACCCTGGTTGCAGCACGGTTGCTAAACGGAGAGGCCACTCGGAGAATAAGGGCAATTCTGATGACAGTAAAGTGGCTGAACTGCATAGAGATCACAGTGGTGATCACTCTGCTAGCAGGGTTACTATGTGTGCTTTCCCCCCACAAGTAAACTGGATAGTGCATCTCCAGTGTCCTGGAGAAAAAGTACAAGAGACTGGCTGACTCTCAGCAGAAATCTTCTGTGAAGAAAGGCCATAAAGAAACCCCCCAACCCCAAAAAGTCATGTGTTAATCCCTGTATGGATCCCCATCTGTGGCTGTACAGCTAGATTTCTAGGTATGAGACATCGGCTAACAAGAATAATGTGTAGTAGCTGGCCTGGTGGTGCTGAGGGTTGAGGCGCTGGACGCCACACCCTGTGCCACGCTGGCGACCCGGGTTCGGGAACAGACTCGGGTCACCAGGAGTCAGCAGGGGAGGAAAAGAAAAAATACTCACCTTAGTAATGTTGTTTCTTCTAATGGAGTCTTGCTATATTATGACATATGCAGTGAGTCCCAACCTTCAAACTGCTCCGGAGGTGAAAGTTAACTTTCCATGCAGGGCATGGAACCTTGAGCGCGAGCTCGGTTGAAAACTCTGTCTGTTGTTCTTCAGACTCAAACTGTCAGATCTTTAGGAGCAAAACTCACTAAGGTTCTATGTGGAAGCCGTAAACCTACACTAGCCAACTGGCTACTAAATATAAGAACACATCTTTCTTGGTCCCAAAACAAAGACTCAAGTCAGGGGATCCAGAAAAAATAAAAACATAACACCCAAACACCCCAAAAAGGAGGGGTGAAAATAAGTTGGGCATCTACCAAGTGCCAACACTACACTGCCCACCCACATCCCAAAAGTAGAGGTTCTGAGAGGGGCAGGCTTGGGGGGAAGTCATAATATAGCAAGACTCCATTAGAAGAAACAACATTACTAAGGTGAGTAATTTTTTCTTCAAACAACATGAAGTCTTGCTATATTATGACATATGCAGACTACACAGCAGTACCTCCATGGAGGAGGGACAGAACCTACTTAGGAAATAGGCTCTGAAGCACAGCTGTGTAGAAACCGAGCATCACTCCTAGCCTGGATATCCAGGGAGTAATGCTTGGTAAAAGTGTGAACTGTTTTCCAGGTAGCTGCTTGACATATCTCTAGGATAGGGATGTCCCTGGCAGCAGCCAGAGACGCAGCTGTACCTCTGGTAGAGTGAGCCCTCAGGCCTGAGGGAGGAACCTTACCCAATTTCTCATAGCAAAATTGGATACAAGAGACAATCCACCTGGCAATGGATCTTTTAGTGGCAGGTTTCCCTTTACCAACCTCACCATAAGTGAGGAACGGTTGGAGGGAGTCAAACCTGTGACCCTTGGTACGTTCTATGTAGTAACTAAGGGCTCTTTTGACATCTAAACTGTGCAGTCTCCTCTCGCCAGTGAAGTACACAGGAAGAGAAATAGATTGATTAAGGTGGAAGTCTGAAACCACCTTAGGCAAGAACTTCCTGTTAGTCCTGAGGACCACCTTATCTCTATGAAAGGAGATAAAATCAGGTTCCACTGACAATGCCTGTAATTCACTTATGCGCCTGGCAGAAGTGATGGCTACCAAAAACACAGTTTTCCAAGTCAAGTACTTAAGCTCTGCTGAAGACAAGGGCTCAAAAGGGGGTTGCATAAGCTGAGCAATGCAAATATTAAGATCCCAGGCAGGGGCAGGGTCCCTGAAAGGGGGGTTGGTGTGAAGCAACCCCTTGAAAAACTTGGAGAATACAGGATGAGCTGAAAGAGAAGAGGGTTTACCTGCTGATAAGAAAGCAGACACGGCTGCCAGGTGCACTTTTAGGGTAGCTGGTCTCAGCCCCAACGTATTCAAATGCACCATGTAATCCAGGACTGTGGGTAAGTCAGCAGATTCTGGGGAAATATGCCTGCCAGAGCACCAAATGGAAAATCTCTTCCAGTTGGAATTATAAGTAGCCCTGGTGGAAGGCTTCCTAGAAGCCTTCAAGATATCCAATACACCTTGGGAAAGGTGTAGGTCAGCAAACTCTAACTGTTCAAGAGCCAGGCCTTGAGATTGAGAGATTTGAGGTTCGGGTACCAAACTCTCCCCTGGGCACAGGTTAACAGGTTGTGATTCCTGGGAAGACACAGGGGAAGGTGGACTGCTAAGGACATAAGGAGTGGGTACCAGGGCTGCCTGGCCCAATCTGGAGCAATCAGGATCATCTTGCAGGGTTGAGATCTGATTTTGACTAGCACCTTGAAAAGAAGAGGGAAGGGGGAAAGCATAGAGAAACTTCCCTTCCCAACTGAGAAGGAAGGCATCCAGGGGGACTGAGCCCAACACTGGGGGCCTGCAGCAAAAAAGAGGAAGTTGGTGATTGTCTGGGGTTGCAAAGAGATCTATCTGCAGAGTGCCCCATCTGGCAAATACTACCTCCAGTACTAGGGGATCCAGTGACCATTCATGATGGCCCTGGGAAATCCTGCTGAGAGCATCTGCCAGGACATTGTCCTTGCCTGGGAGGTGAACTGCCGTAAGGGAGGTGTTCAGGGAATAAGCCAGGGACCACAACTTCATTGCTTCGGTGCACAAGGCCGTAGACCGAGTGCCTCCTTGCTTGTTGATGTACCACATTGTAGTGGTGTTGTCTGTTCTGACCTGTACGACTTTGTTCTGAACAGATGTGGAAAAAACTTGAAGTGCTAGAAAAACTGCTCTGAGTTCCAACAGATTGATGTGAAGCAGAGATTCCTGTGGGGACCACAATCCCTGGGTAGTGAGATCGCCCATGTGAGCTCCCCACCCCAAGAGGGATGCATCTGTGGTAAGGATTAAGGAGTGAGACTGAGGGGTGAAGGGGACCCCTGTCTCAGATTGCTCTGGTCCTGCCACCACTGAAGGGCTTGGATCAGGGTTCGAGTCACTGAGATCGATTTGGTTAAAGGGTCTCTCCTTTGAGACCAAAAGGCTCTCAAATGGAACTGGACGTCCCTCATCTGAAATCTTGCTCCCTGCACCACTGTTGTAGAAGCAGCCATGTGCCCCAGGAGCTGCAGAAAATGCCTTGCTGGTCGAGAGACTTGCAGGGTGAAAGAGGAGGCCAGAGAGACCAGGGTCCTTGCTCTTTCCAGAGGGAGGAAGGCTCTGTCCTCTTTTGTGTTCAGTTCTGCACCTATGAAGGTGAGGAGCTGGACAGGCTCTAGAACTGACTTTTGAAGATTTAGAAGGAAACCTAGAGATGTGAGCAGTTGCTGAGTTACCTGAAGGTGAAGTTTGACTTGTTCTGGAGACTGGCCTACTATGAGCCAGTTGTCCAGGTAAAGAAAGATGGCAATCTTTTGCCTTCTTAAGTGGGCAGCTGCTGCTGCCAGGCATTTTGTGAATACCCTCGGGGCAGAGGTGAGGCCGAAGGGCATTGCTCTGAACTGGTAATGGCCTGAGGGCAGTTCGAATCTGAGGTACTTTCGATGGGAGCTTCTGATGAGAACATGGAAGTAGGCATCCTTGAGGTCCAGGGACGCTAGCCAGTCCCCTGGCCTTAGAGAAGGTAAAATAATTCCCAGAGTCACCATTTTGAATTTTGGTTTTAAAAGGTGCTTGTTTAGGTATCTGAGGTCCAGGATGGGCCGCCATTCTCCTGTCTTTTTTGGGGTAAGGAAGTACCTGGAGTACAACCCTTTGCCCTGGTGTAGGGGTGGAACCCTTTCCACAGCTCTGAGAGCCAGGAGGGTAGAAACTTCTGTTTCTAGGGCAAGTGCCTCTGATTGATTTGCAGGTGGAAAGGACCTGGTTCTCATCTTTGGAAATTTTTTGAAGCTGAGAACCAGTCCCTGGCTTACTACTTCCAGGACCCACTTGTCTGATGTTAAAGACTTCCAATCCTGGACAATGTAAGCCAGCCTCCCCCCTACAGGTAGAAGAGAATCGGCCCTGGCCACCCCATCAGGGTGCCTGCTTGGCAGGGGCTTTGGGCTGAGGGGTGGAAGCAGGCTTGCTTGCACCCCGTCTGCCTCTCCCTCTAAAGAACACCCTCTGGGCATAAGCAGAAGAGGAGGCCTGGACTTGGTAAAAAGGCCTATGAAAAGGCCTGCCCCTGCCCCTGGGAAGCTGCCTTTGAGGAGTGGCCTGCCTTTCCTTGGCCTGTGCACTCCTATAGGTGGTCCTATATTCATCCATTTTCTTCATGTAATTCTCTGTCTGCTCCCCAAACAGAGAATTCCCCACAACAGAAAAATCCATGGCCTTAGACTGGGTATCCTAGACAGGGTAGTACATCTGAGCCAAGCCATTCTCATGGTGCCACAGATGTAGCCATGACCCTTGATGACACATCATTAGAGTCTACTGCAGCATGAAATTGCACCTTGGATGCCTCAATACCATCCGCAGCCACCTGTTCCAGCTCCCTGGCAAGCTGGTCAGGGACCTGTTTTGCCAGGGCCAGCACAGTATCCCATCTGGATTTCTGGTACCTAGCAGCATCAGCCATATAATTTGCCTGTCTGAGTCCCAAAGATGCTGCCATGTACTGTTTCTTTGCCATGGCATCAATCCTCCTGGAGTCCTTTTCAGGGGGGTGGGAAGCTAGAGGAACATTTGCCTTGTCACAGGCTGCAGCCTGCACTACCCCCACATGGCTGCATTGTTGTGTGAAGAACTCCGTATCAGAGCCTGATAGTGTATACCTCTTGTCCATCCTTTTATCAACAGGAGGTATAGTGTGAGGAGTTTTTAGAATTTTTACTGTCTGTTTCCGAAAAGATTTATGCAAAGCAATAGACAGTCTCCTAGACTCTGGAATATCCATCATTTCTACATAATCAGGCTCCTCTTGGTCAACAGCAGCTTCCTCAACAGGGAGTTGGAGAGTTTCAGCAACTTTCTTATAGAACATAAAATGAGAAGGAGACTCAGATAGCCTGGGGGGAGAAACCCCTGCCGGTCTGTCTGGAGAGATGTCCGGTTCAGTGGGCACATCCAGACTTTCAAAACCACATTCACTCTCCTCATACTCCTCTTCCCCCTCCTCCGGTTCATAAAAATCCTCAAAATCATAATCTTGAACCGGCCGAACCAAGCGCTTCCCTGATGGTGTCGGTTCGGTCGGAACCGGGGAAAGTGACTGGACAATTTGAATTGCTTTAGCTATTACCTCAGCGGTTGGAGAAAGAACTTTTGGCTCCCCACTAGCTGACTTCCTAGTCCTTTTAGTTGGAACCGGCTCCTCAGAGCTGGCTCTTCGTTTGCCCGAGGAAGTATCGCCCTGGTCAGAGGGCACTCCCTCCAGTTCGGTTCGGACCGAACCGGGCTGGCCGTCTGGGTCAGCGGACTTTTTGGCCTCCCTTTCCCTGAGCCTACCAACTCTCTTTTCTACTGTGGCAGCAGGAAAATTCTTACAAATCTGGCAGTCTGCATTGAGGTGGTCAAACCCCAGACAATATACACAGGTGGTGTGTGGGTCAGCCTTAGCAAAGGCTTCCCCACAGACACCACAGTGCTGAAACCCAGTGGGCCCGGTTTTTCTTTTGGGTTTCTCAGACATAGTGCCAGCCTAACCAAACTTGCCTGCTTATGGCAATCCGCCACAAGACCCTTATCGTCCCTAACCGTGGCATATCGTGGAAAACCGTAATGAACTGCTTTTTAGAACCGATAAGAACCAGGAAACGCACTCTAATGAAGGACTAGTGAAGTTTGAGAATAAACTGATCGGTTCAAACCGAACCGAAAAGCGTTTACAAGTTCCACACAGAATAAAATAAATGTAAGCCTATCTATTACTTACAATACCACAGACAGAGCTTTGAACGATGGGTTGCGGTTTAATTTCGGTCAAAAAACCGATAAATTAATACTTTTTAACCGACAAACAAACCGAGCAGAAGGAGAAATCTCCGGAGCGACTGTTCAGTGAGGCGGAGTAAAGAATCTGACAGTTTGAGTTTGAAGAACAACAGACAGAGTTTTCAACTGAGCTCGCGCTCAAGGTTCTATGCCCTGCATGGAAAGTTAACTCTTTCACCTCCGGAGCAGTTCGAAGGTTGGGACTCACTGCATATGTCATAATATAGCAAGACTTCATGTTGTTTGAAGGATTGAGCATCCGGAGGACTGCTAATCTCCCTTCCCGGGGAGGGATCTGGGCCTAGCACCGCTTCTTGGTGGCCCCTGGTGGAGATCGGGGCAGTGCCAGGAACATACGGCAGGGGTTGAAATTAAGTTTTCAGCCACTAGCCAGCAGGGCTAGTGACTGGGAAAATCTGCTGGCCCCACAGACAATTCCACTGGCCCAGCTGGTGTACATACTGAAGTGTTGCCTTCTCCATTATAAGCCCACAGGACTAGTTAAATGAAAATCTTACTAGCCCGATACAGACTCTGCCAGCATTTGGCTAGCGGGCCGGTGCCAGTTTTGACCACTGTGCGGTGCAAAGAAGAGGGAGTGGAGCAGCGGCCGATCGGTGCCTGGACGTCATTGTACGTACGCACTTGGGGGGTGGCAACCAGCATGCAAAAACCCTCCGAGGATCAGGGAGGTGACGAGGGCTCCAGGCATCTAGCCCACATCCCCAGTGCCAAACCGTCTCTCCATCAGTTCTTCGGGCTCTCAACCAGGACCGACCCTCTAATCGTAGAAAGGCCACCAGGTAGGTGGGCGGGCAGGCCCCCCCCCAGGGGAGAGAGGTCTCGGGCGGGGAGTAGGCGGCAGTTGAGGTGGGCATCTCTGAGAGATGCCCTGGTCTCAGATGAATAAAGTGTACAAAAAAGAATAATGTGTAGCACTGTCCTGTTATGTTATGGGAAGAAACACACATGGGGGTGAACACAGTCCAGTCACGGAGGAAAGAGTCCTAAAGGAACTTTTGAAACTAAAAGTGGACAAGACAGTGGGGCCGGATGTGATGCATTCCAGAATGCTGAGAGAACTTGGGGAGGTACTGAGGCACCACTGACGGCCCTATTTAACAAATCACTGGAGGAGGGAGTGGTGTGGAGGACTGGAGGGTGAATGTGGTACCACTACACAAAAGTGGGAGCAAGGTGGAGGCTGGAAATTACAGGCCAGTCAGCTTGATTTCAGTGGTAGGGAAAATCAGGGAATCCATGTTAAAGGAAAGGATTGTGGTATATCTGGAATCTAGTGGGGCACAAGACCCAAGGCAACATGGATTCACAGCAAGGAGATCTTGTCAAGCAAATCTGATAGATTTCTTTGGGTAACCAAGATAGTGGATCAGGGAGGGGCGGTGCACTTGGCCTACCTAGATTTTAGCAAGACATTTGACACTGTCCCTCACAGGAGGCTAGTAAACGAGTTGCACAGTCTGGGAGTAAGTCCCAAGATGGTACAGTGCGTCAGAAATTGGCTGAGCAACAGGACACTGAGGGTAGTGGTGAACGGGAGTTCAGTCGCAGGGGAGGGAGGTGACCAGTGGGGTACCACAGGGTTCAGTTCAGGGGCTGGTCCTCTTCAGTATTTTCATTAGTGACATTGCGGAAGGGTTGGAAGGGAAGGTGTGCCTCTTCGTGGATGATACCAAGATCTGCAATAGGGTAGGGGTGGATAAAATGAGAAGAGACCTAGGTAAATTAGAGGAGTGGTCAGGAGAGTGGCAGCTTAAATTAAGTGCAAAGTCATGCACTTCGGCCACAGGAATCCTGGAGAGAAATACAAAATGGGGAAGGAGGAGATACCAACAACAAAAAAACTGGAAAGGGACCCTGGGGGTAAACATAACAGACACCTGAAAGGGGCCACGCAACGTGAAAAGGCGGTGGGGAGGGCCGGAGGGATGCTGGGGTGCATAGGGAGGGGCATCACCAGTAGAAAACAGGAGGTGGTGATGCCACTGTACAGACAGTTGGTTAGGCCACATCTCGAATACTGTGTTCAGTTCTGGAGACCGCATCTCCGGAAGGGCATTGACAGCATAGAGGCGGTCCAGAGAAGGGCAACAAAAATGGTGAAAGGACTGAACCAGAAAACATACAAGGAAAGACCTCAGTGTGTATACCCTGGAGGAAAGGGGGGAGGGGGGTATGATACAGACATTCAAGTACCTCAGGGGAGTCAACAGGGTCCAGGAGGGCAGCATCTTTCAAAAAAAAAAAGATGTACAAGAACAAAGGGTCACAATATGAGGCGGGGGGCCGGAGAGACTCTGGGGATATGCGAGTATTTTTTCACAGAAAGGGTGGTGGATGCATGGAACAGCCTCCCAGCGGAGGTCGTATAGGCTAAAACAATTGGTGAGTTCAAGAATGCATGGGATAGACAAGGCAGCCCTAGTGGTAGGAAATATAGGGCAAACTGCTGATCATTTAAGATCGGGAGCTAAGTAGGTAGGGATATGGGCAGACTAGGTGGGTTAGGCAGTGTTTCTGTGTACTTCATGACAAAAGGTGTGGAAACTCAATAAAAAGATATTTCAGAAAGATGCAGAAGAGCCACAACTAGAAGATGGCTCTGGCTACGCTCCACTAGAGGGTCAGGCCTAGAGGGTGAACAAACCTTCCCAGACTACAAGGGTTTGAGGAAGACACTGATGTAAACCCTAAGCTTATGGAAGATTACTCCTTTTATTCATCAGTTCTCTGACAAATGAGAGAACTGCTGAATTTACATTCAAAAGAGACAGGGTGATGAAGACGAAGCTCAATTTAGCATGTTGGGAATAAGTTCTGTAAAGCAAGGTACAGTCCCAATTCATGAGGCTTTTTTATTTTTTTTTTATTTTAACTTTTTATTTATGAAAAGATTTTATGATATTACAACCAGTTGTGATATACATAAAAAGAAAGAATGAGGTACACAGACCTCCGCAGTACATGGATGGATGGATGGATAGATACAGTGCAAAATGGTGCATTTCTATAGGGTTTATGAATTCTAGCACTACAGAAGACTGCTAAGATACAGGCTAACAGGAGAGTAGTATGAACTAATTACCCTGTAGGGCAATGACATTCTCACCATAGAAACATAGAAACATAGAATTTGACGGCAGATAAGGACCGCAAGGCCCATCCAGTCTGCCCATTTCTTTTTCTACCTTATAAATGTGCCATCGGCCTTTGCTCTGTCAGTGACCTATCTATTCATAGTCATTTGTATTGCTCCCTTATGCCTATCCCATGCCTGTTTGAAGCCCTGCACTGTATTCATAGCCACCACTTCTTGTGGTAAGCTATTCCATGCATCTACCACCCTTTCTGTGAAAAAGAATTTCCTCATATTCCCCTTAATCGCCTCCTCTAATCTCATGCTGTGTCCTCTTGTCCTGCTATTTTTCTTATATTTAAACATGTTAGACTCTTTCACCTTGTTTATGCCCCTAAGGTGTTTAAATGTCTCGATCATATCACCTCTCTCCTCCTTTGCTCAAGGGTATACATATTGAGCTCCTGCTAATCTGTCCTCATATGTCTTCTGATGCAGTCCCTGCACCATTTTGGTTGCCCTTCTCTGGACTGCCTCAATTTGGTTAATGTCCTTGTGAAGGTGTGTCTCCAATACTGCACGCAGTACTCCAGATGGGGCCTAACCAATGTCTTGTACAGAGGGATTATTACCTCCCTCTTACGACTTGTGATACCCCTACTAATACACCCTAACACCCCCCTAGCCTTACCTACTGCTTTAGAGGTCTGCTTGGATGATTTTAGGTCATCAATGATGATGATGCCCAAGTCTCTTTCTTCCTTTGTGACTGCTAGCAACTCCCCTCCCAGCCTATAAGTGGCTTCAGGGTTTCTCTTCCCTATGTGCATGATTTTGCACTTCTTTGCATTAAATCCCAGTTGCCACTCTTCTGACCATTTTGCTAGTTTATCCAGATCTCTTCTCATTCTGCCCACCCCATCTGGATCATCTACTCTGTTGCAGATCTTGGTGTCATCTGCAAACAGACAAGCCTTACCTCTAGTCCATCTATGAGGTCACTAATGAAGATGTTGAATAGGACTGGCCCCAGGACTGATCCCTGAGGTACCCACTTGTGACTTGCATCTCTTCTGACTGTATACCATTTACCACCACTCTCTGTTTTCTGCCAGTCAACCAGTTTGCCACCCAGTTGACCAACTTCTGACCCACCGAGCCTACCTAGCTTATTTATCAATCTTCTATGTGGAACAGTGTCAAAAGCTTTGCTGAAGTCAAGGTAGGTGACATCAACTGCTCCCCTTGGTCCACCACTCTGGTTACCCAGTCAAAGAAATCTATGAGATTAGTTTGACAGGACCTTCCTTTGTAAACCCATGCTGTCTTGGATCCTGTGCCCCTATGGATTCCAGGTGTTGCACTATCCTTTCCTTAAGGTGCCTCCATAATCTTGCTCACTACTGAGGTAAGACTGACTGGTCTGTAGTTCCCGCCTCCTCCTGCTGCCCACTCTTGTGGAGGCGGGATCACATGACCCTTCTCCAGTCTTCTGGGACCTCTCCTGTGCTCAGAGACTCACTAAACAATTCTGCTAATGGCTCTGCTAGTTCCTCCTTTAGCTCCTTAAGTACCCTGGGATGTATGCCATCAGGTCCCATTGCCTTATCCACCCTGAGCTTAGCAAGCTCTTGTAGGACCCTTTCTTTTGTGACACATCTAAGCGCAAAAAGACTATGTAGCCAGGATAGCAGTTCCCTCGCAGAAATTAAATATTGTGATGGGCTGAGTGACATATCCACTTAGACAGAAATTTACCACAATAGCCTGGACTCAGTTAAGTTGAATGAGAAAACCCATAGTGTACGGCAGAGCAAAGCAACCTGCCCCGTGGGTACAGGGCACATCTCGGGGTATATTTAAAGCAGCAGTACTACGGAAAAAAAAATTTGCGCTTTGACAGTTTATTCCCTGTGCTCTGCTGATCATACACCTGGTACTCTTTCCTGCCGGCATTGTACTATCACCGAGTAATTTGCTCAGTTATCCTCTGCCTTTTTTTTTTTTTTTTTTTTTTTACATTTCTGCCACCAAGCATGTTGCACTGGAACCCCCTCTGCTGCCAACTGCAAATCTCTATGACTTGCAGGGACATCGGGAATGGTCAGCAGAGGGTCCCACTGCTGTAGTCAAAAAATGTGATGCAACCTGAAGGAAAAGTGCAGCTGAAGATTAGCTGCCATATTTATTGTAGCGCCACAACAATTCAAATAAATTGCAAATATCTAAATAACTAAAGATGAATTGAAAAAATATTTACAGGTATGGAAACTGGAACTTTGGCCCCATGCCTACAGCCAAAAAGCCGAATTTTGATGTGGTGATCATATTCACCATATTGACATTGACTACAGTGTTAGTCAGAAGGTAGCTTAATACAAGTTATGTTAAGAGGAACAGCAATTTAGGCTACCTAACCAAGATCAATAAAACTTCTTGAACAGTTAAGTATTTAAAGCAGGAATATTCAGAATTTAACTTGCGCCCTGAGAACAATAGAAAAAAAAAATATTAAACAAGCTCAGTATTTTAAGAAAATATATTCATAACCCTTAGGGTCCATAAATACAACCCCAATCCTGAAATGAGTACAGTTTTAGTTCCTAAAATGCAAACGACAGTTCACCTGTCTTCATCAGATGTGGAGTCAGGTGGATTTAACTTTTGTAGAAGTTTTTCTGTGAACTGAGCTGCTGCAGTAGGATCCAAAAACGTACAGGCTTTAGAATCGTGCCTGATATGAAGGCGTGCAGGATAATTTAAGCTGGCTTCAGTGCATGGCTCAGCAGATCTTTTTGCACTGCTTGAAGCTCCTTTTTTCTTGCCTGTGTGGGAGCGAATAAGTCCGGGGGGGGGGGGCCAAGGAGGCTGCTTTCCCAGATGATCTCTCCCCTCGATCTAGTAGCTTGCAGAAGTGCAGTCCGAGCCTCCGGCGCCGACAACATGGCAGTCGCCGTGAGCGGTGTCTGCTGTGTGTCCCTCTGTTGTTTAGATCGCTTGGGGATGGCGAAAACCTGTAGAATTTTCAGACCTGAGTCCCTTGGGCAGGAGCTGTAGATCGTCAAAGATAAGCCTTGTAACTGTCGGTAAGATCTCCATTGCTCCAGCAAACCTGGTGGTGGTGGTGGGGGGGGGGGCCCACTATACGAATATTTGCTTGCCTCTGCATATTTTCAGTGGATTCCATTTTAGGCTTGAGGTACAAGAAATCCTTGGTATGGGCAGCATTGTAGGCCACTTGTCGCTCTTGCGACTCTTGAAACGTGTTTATCGCTGCTGCGTTGTCCTGGGTATTGTGATAATTGTCTGTAAGCTTTGCCTTGACTGCCGCAGGACGCTTATTTGTCTCCTCACCGTTGGTCTGGAGCTTGGAGAGCAATACCAGGATTTGTGTGGTCGGGAGTTCTGGTGAAGACATTCCTCTGGTTGTGGTAGGCCCAGAACCTGCCACAGAGCTCACAGGAGACAGAAAATGTTCTAGGTTGTGCGTTGCCCTCTTAGAGTCTTTCTTTGGCCCCTTTCTGTACCAGGGAGCTTCTGACGGCACCTCAGCAACTTTTTAATTTTTTTTTTTTTTTATGTTGTACTCTCGGGTTTCCAGCACGTTAATCGATGCTATCTCGGAGCTGCTTTAAAAAAGCTGCCACCATCTTGCTGCTCTACAGCGCCCCCTCATAAGGTTTTAAAAAGAAGAAATCCAAAAGAAGCAAGTTGTACCCCCACTCATTGATGAAATTTAAATCACATTTCTCATAAAGTCCATTATTTTCTAGGGGTGTGCCACTGGCTTATGGCCTTTGTCATAATATTTATCAGAGTTCAGTATACTACCCCATCAAATAGCTGCTCAGAAAAAACAGATTGCTCTTCTGAGCAGCTGTTTGGGGTGGGTGGAGTGCACTGAACTGTGATAAATATTTTTTATTTTGTTTCGGCTCCGAGATCCCTCTCCTCTGGACCTGTCCACCTGCCGCCCCATGCCAAGGTTTACCCCACTGGGCGGGGCCACTGAGGGGGCTTACCACTTCCTAAGGACATTGTGGGCAAGCCCTGGATTTCCCCTCGGGTAGGGGCCATGAGAGCGGGACCCCCTCAGCGGGCTTCAGAGGCAGAGGAACGGTGGAGCAGAGCATGGCCGTCATGCCGGGCTGGCATTTTTCTGTTACTTGTTTCCCTAGGGGTGGGACTGTGCAATGACGTCAAGCATTTGCCCCATCCCTAACTTACTGGTGCCAGTCGCTGCGGTGCCCCCAGCCTCTGCCAGGGGTCCGTCGAGCACCAGATGCTCTTCCCCTCCCTTCCCCTGGAGAAGGAGAGCAGTCCCCAGGAGGCTCAATCCTTCTCCCCCGGCTAGCCCTCCGACTCCCCGGGTCTATTCCCGAACCCGGGTCATCGGCGTCACAAGTGGAAGTCTAACCGATGCGCCAGTGGGCTGGTCCAGTGATAAATATTTTAAAACAAGAACAAATATTTTAGAAAACCCATTTACAGTTTTGCATTTTGATTGATTAAAAGAAATTAGTAAAATGTATTTTGTTCAAAAAAGAAGGTTCAGATTTTGTGCATTTGCACCCAAATCCTGAGGGTTTAATTCAAGAGGCTGCATGTGAGAAAGCTTAGGTAACTTTCAGACTACGGCCTCCTGATAAAGATTACAAAGTAGACCATTTAGATGGAAAAAGAGCTATTCTTCATCAATGTTAATTCTGTGGTGGGCCGCTATCCTGATCTTGTCAGCCCCGTATTAGCAAACCTTGTGGAATTATATTATGCCACTTTGCAATAGCTTACCTAATCAGGAGAAGGTTCAGCTGTCTCAGACAGTGAAAATTGGTTTGGATGCAGCCAAGTACTGGTTTTAAATAGCAGTAGACATTAACAACTTGGTCTTAGAGTAGTAGTCACTAGGCAGTATGTATGGTTAAGGACAACAGGTTTATCCAATGCTGCAACTAAAAGCAAATGATTTTCGCTTGCTAGTACCTCCCTATTTGGTGATCAGACAGAAGGTTATATGAAAAAGTAAATTAAAGGGACCGGTGGTGCTAAAGGTTGATGCACTGGACGTCACACCTCGCACCACGCTGGTGACCTGGGTTCGGGAATGGACTCTGGCCACCCGGGGGTCAGCAGGGGAGAGGGTGGATTGAGCGTTCCAAGGACTGCTCTCCTCCCTCTGGGGTGGGTAGGGGATGCTCATCGCGCTGTAGTGGTGCATGGCGGTGGTCGGGTTGCAGGGCTTAGATGAGGGGGGAGCACAACAAGACGTCTGCCTACATGCAGAACGTCGTTGCACTGCTGGCTCCAGGGAGAAAATAGGAAAAAAGGATGGGCACGACCGAAGCAGCTTAACGGCTGTGCTCCACACTGCCCCGGAGGACTGCCGTGGAATCGTGCTGGGGGTCCGGTCTCAGCCTGGCTCGGAGAGGCATGGGGGGCCCTGCAGCAGGCTGGGGAGTGGCTGCACCAGTCCCCCATCATGCGAGTGAGCCTGCTGCTCTCCGGGGCCGGGGGAGCTGGCAGCTGGGTGCCCCTGCTCTGAGTGCCACAGTGGCAGATAAATAAGGAGGATAAAAAAAAGGAAAAGTAAATGAAAACAGACTGACTTCTAAAAACCTAACACAGAGGAACAGCAGACTTAAATTTGGTTATTGGCCATAAAGACGGGGCAGTATGAGAAAGAGGCTCCTCAAGACGCAGTTCTTCCAGCAGGAGTGGTCAAAGAACAGGCAGTGGACATACTGGATCTTGAATTCAGTGAAGCCATTGACTGTGCCCCACATGGGCAGTTGGTTAGGAAGATGCACGGTGGATGGGCTCTACACTCTGCCTGTCTCCATGTCGGGGGAGCAGATTCAAGCACTAGGTGCGAGGAGCTTGCTCTGTTGTTTGACAACAAAGTGTCCTCCATCAGGGCTGAGATCTCTGCCAGTTTCACTCGAAAGGGGTTCGGAGTCCCTGCTGAGTCATGCTGAAACACTTCTGTCTGGGGTGAGTTTGAGCTAGTAGTGGTGGAGGGGATGGTGGAAATAATCTCGAGGCTGTGGCCAACACAATGTGATCTAGACCCCGGTCTAACCTGCCTTTTGGTTGGATGTCTGGACCTGATTGGTCTTGTGGTTGCTGAAATAGTCAGGCGTTCCTTGAGGAGTGGGGTCTTTCCATCGGCCTGGAAGAGGCTCTGATTAGACCCCTTTTGAAAAAGCCCTTGCTGGACCCGGAGTGTCTCGGTAACTACAGGCCAGTCTCTAACCTCCCATTTTTAGGGAAGGTTATTGAAAAAGTGGTGGCTATTCAGCTTGAGGAGCATCTTGCCTCCTCCTCCACTTATGAGACCTTTCAGTCAGGATTTCGAGCTGGGTATAGTACGGAGACTGCCCTGGTGAGGGCGCTTGATGGTGAGGGACAGGAGAGAGCGTATCACCTTGGTGCTCCTGGACCTCTTGGCGGCCTTTGACACTGTGGATCACGAGGTGCTACTGGACCGCCTGTGGTTCTGGTGTGGTCTGTCCGGTACTGTCATCAAATGGTTCAGGTCATACCTGGCAGGCAGAGTGCAGAGGGTGATGATGGGGCTGGCCTCATCTAACCCAAAGCCTCTGTGCTGTGGTGTCCCACAGGGTTTGGTCCTGTCGCCCTTGTTCACAGTGTATAAGCTACCATTAGGGGACATTATTCGGCGGTATGGACTGGGTTTTCACTGTTATGTAGATGATACCCAGCTGTACTTGTCTTGCACACCCGAATCCCAGATGGCAGCATCTGTATTTAATAACTGCTTAGAGGAAGTCCAGTCCTGGATGTCCCAAAAGTGGCTTAGCTTAACCTTGACAAGACTGAGCTACTAGTGGTGGATCTGGGTTGTTGTGGCGGAAGAGGGGGCTTGGGAGATCCCCTAGCCTTGTGCTGGGTGGGGTCCCCCTTGTGCCTTCCATTTGGGTAAAGGATCGGGGCGTGATTCTTGACAACAATCTGACACTGGATGCACAGATGTCAGCTGTCATGAAAGTGGTTTCTACCATCTTAAGAACATTGCTCGGATGCAGGAACTGATTCTGCCTAAGGACTTGACTACATTGGTCCATGCTTTCATTACGTCCAGGCTGGACTACTGTAACACCCTGTACCTGGGGTTATCAGGAGGCAACCTCCGTCGGCTGCAGCTGGTGCAGAACGCAGCGGCAAGATTGCTCACTGGAACAAGGAGAAATGAGCATATCACTCCAGTCCTCCACGAATTGCACTGGCTGCCGGTTAGATGAAGGATTATCTTCAAGGTAGGTCTTTTGACCTACAAGACCCTGCACGGGGGTGCCAACATGTCTGCAAGATCTCCTTGTTCCCTGCGGCCCGTCCGGGGTGCTCTTTTCTGTCGAGGGTTGCCTACTAAAAGTTCCCAGGGCTAGGCTGCGGCACCCAGGATACTGCATTTTCAGGAGCTGCACCCTCCCTGTGGAACTCATTATTACCAAGGCATCTTAGGGAGGCTCCTTTGGCAGACGCCTTCAAAAAGCGTCTCAAAACCTATTTGTTTCAGCAAGCTTTTAATTTATGTATGTTTTACATGGTATAGATAGAGTATTAGTTGCTGACTCCCACTTATTCATTTATTTGTTTATTGTATTAATGTATTTGTTGTTTTAATTATACAGCACTCCGAGTCCCCGGACAGGGGTGCTTTATTATCTATCTAGCTATCTCAGGGTAAGAAACAAAATTAGAGTGGGAAATTGGTTAAGTGACAGGACCCATATGGTGGTAACACATGGGGAGTTCTCTGAGGTCTGGGGGATCACCAGTTGGGTGCCACAGGGCAACATCTTTATCTGTGGTGTAGGGGTTCAGGGGAAGATAGGCCTTCTTGCAGATGATAGTAAGGTCTTTGGGTGGATTTTGATGAGGGGGTCAAAGTTATGAAGGAGGAGCTATGTAGATTGGAAAAGTGGTTAGAGTATGGCAGTTAACATTTAATGGCAAAAGTGCAAGGTGATGCACACCGGGACAAAAAAATCTTAACACTGACTAGCATGGGGGTTAGTTGTGGAAAGTATTGCAGAGGAAAAATTACTTGGGAGTAATAATTTCAGACATTCTGAAGACACATGCAAAATGCAGTAGGCTGGTTTGTAGGTGAATAGGATGTTTTGTTTATTTATATGTTTCACCAGGAGGGCACACTGACCAAAAAAAACTGTTGATCTATCGGTGCGACCTGGGGGGGGAGGGTTACATAGGGGTGGACACAAGAGCAGTTACAAAATTGGGTGTGAACAGGAAGATAGATTACTACAACTGTGAAGGCACAGTACAGCCAAAATACAATTTGTGAACAATATATAAAGGAGATAACGGAGTGAAGTATAAAATAACATGCAAGCCAAATAGTGAGACGGTAATAAAATATAAAATAACATGCAAGCCAAATAATGAGACAAGTACAAAAACTTCAGGGCGGTGGTATACCAGGAGCAAACTCAAGGTAAAGCAAGTGCTGAATATGGGGGAAATGTATTTGTAACTAAGTGTTGTGAGGCTAGGAGGAAAGGTGGGAGGGAAGGGGAAGAGGGTAGCTGGGTGCTGCAAGCGAGAGACAGCCAATGCAGGTGCCCCTTCAGGACGTTGAGAGCCCTGCAAGGGGGTGGGATTGGGAGGCTGAAGCAAGGAATAGGGAAAGTTAAGGAGGGTTAGAGCAGGTATAGTTGGGAGAGGGAAAGTTAGGGAGGGCAGAGTTAAGGGAAAAGGGCGGAGGAGTGACGTATCTGAGGGGGGAAGGGATGTTGGTGAGCATAAGAAGGAGGATTGCCAGGAGGCCAAGGGAGGTGCTGCTACCACTGTATAGGCCACTGGTTTGTCCTCACTTGGAGTACTGTGTGCAGTTTTGGAATTCGCATTTAAAGAAGGACAAGAACAGAGTGGAGACAGTGCAGAGGAGGGTAAGAAAGATCGTCCAAGGATAGTAGGAAAGAACATACAGAGAGAGGCTAGCAGATCTGAACATGATTTAAACACTCTTGAAGCAGAAGGGGAAAGCGGATGGCAGGGAATTGTTCAGATTGAGTGGGAACACAAACACCTGAGGCAACTCCCATGAATTTGGTGGTGGTAGTGGTGGGGACAAATTTAAGAGCGATTTACCAGGAGGCACCTTTTCTTGGAGATGGTGATGGAGAGGTGGAATAAGCTGCTGGAGGAGTTGGTCTGTGTAAAATCAGCGGGGGATTCAGCAAAGATGGGACAAATACAAGAGCTTGGTAAAGACTGCACCAGAAAAGGGGGGGGAGCCGGCCCGTTGACGCAGCGATTGGATTCCCACCCATGACGCCAGCGACCCGGGCTTGGGAACGAGCCCAGGGAGCTGGAGGGCCAGCCAGTGGAGGAGGCTTGAGCATCCCAGGGACCGCTAGTCTTCTCCGGGGGGAAGGGGAACCAGGGCTCGGTGCTTGTCTGACCCCGGGTGGAGACCTGAGGTACAACAAGCCCAGCCACTAGCTAGAGGGTGGTGTGATGAATGTTGTCACTCAGTGCCTTGACATCAGGGCGCACATCACGCCTGGAGCACTGGAAAATAACTCGCAGCACTCCCGGGTAGACGGAGCACCAGGCCCTGATCCCCAATGCCCCTACCTGTCCCGTGAAGTGGCATCCGATAAAACCAGAAAATTGAGTGTAAGACCCCCTTGTCCCTGCCTGGGGGCAGGCCATGGCTACATGGGGGATGGACCGCTCCGGGCTCCAGGTAAGAGGGTGGGGACTAGAAGGCTGTAGGTGTCTCCTGAAGAGAGTGGAGTGCTGCGGGTAGGGGGAGCATAAATAAAAAAGTTAAAAAAAAAAAAAAAGGGGTGGAGAGGAGACTAAAGAGCCTCTAGGGTTTTCTCATTCAACATTAGTTAGGAATGGCCAGCCACGATGGGTCATTGGGCCTCTTTTTGTTTACAGCATTGGTTAAAATTCCTTAGCTGGCTTGGTGGTGCAGTGAACTGAGGCACTTGGTGCCACACCACCCACCACTGACTACCTTGGTTCAGTGACGGACCAGGGTTGTCGGAGCCGACTTGGGGGATTGAGTTTTGGCAGAAGTCTGTCCTCCTTCAGGGAGGGGGGACAGTGTGTGCGCCGCTGCTTGCCTGACACCCAGTGGAGGCTGGCTCACAGCATCTGCGGCTGCCTCTTGAAGGGTCGCGCACTGGTGCTGAGTACTTCTGACGTCTTCACACTGTGTGCCTGTGTCATAATGTGCATTGCCGACCTCATGGAATAGATAATTAAAACCAAGGAAACACTTGGAGCAGCAGGATGATAGTTGGCAACCCTGCAGGCTCCGCTTCGCTACCCGTGGCACCCACTCATCCATAGTGATAAGCAAGTAGCTGGGATAAGGCCTGGAATGATGGGTGATGGGGCTGGGGATTGCCGCCAGAAAGGGGCTGCTCAGTGATGGGGGATAAACACATGATTGAAAAAAATACTTTCTGACAGTTGGGCAAAAGCCATCACAACCAAAATGTCAGTGGGAGTGTACTTTTCTTATTTTCTTTAAGAGTGGGAAAAATTACCACAGATTAGTGGGTACTAGAGATAACAGAGAGAACTTGAGTCTTCAGATTCCAACATTTCCAAAACTGAAAACATCAAACCAATCAAATCTCAGTTGCCACAACAGAAAGCACTGCTGGAATTGGAAGTAAGACAATTCTCAGAGTTGAATGCGGTAGAAAAAGTGCCTCTTTCCCAGCTGAGCTGGATTTTTTTAAGATGCTTCCGAACACTAAACATCCCATAAGCAGAGGAGGAGATAAAGCATCATCTGAATGCTTACTGGAGCCGGAGATCCCCACCATTACTCAAGCAGATTCCTGTGAAACAGGAGCTACTGACTGCACTGCAGTGGTGGAAAGAAAAACAACCTCAGAGAGGGGGGGTCCATTTCTGCAGCTGCTGACTATGATGATTCCGATTACAGGTGCATCCCTACTAGGCCAGGGAGGCTATTAAGAGAACAGGTCAGTGAATGGTGTATGGAGTGACAAGAAAGGTTGGAGCACATTAACCTGTTGGAACTGAGGGCTGTGCTCCTGTCACTCCAGATCTCACTCTTGCAGCAGGTTACACCATAAGGACTGAAACCGGCGGGTACCAGAACCTTCTATCTAGCAGTCATTGGCAGGGGGCTGCCCCCGACGTCCACCTGTAAAAGGGGTGGTCCCCCAGCTCCACCTCAGTTCTTTTCCCACCGTCAACCCACACAGGTCGGACCTTCATGGACGCCTTCTGCTATAGTTGACCACCATTCTCTTCGCGTTGCCCGCACTTTATTTTCCTAAAATTCTACAAAAATCACAGTAATTTGTGCATGTCTTCTTTTCCATCCTCTTCTGTCGAGCGGTGGTGAATGAGGTGTGCTTATGGAAAGCTGCTTCCCTCCAAGGACAGCCATTCGTCGTGTCTGCTTTGCCTAGGCCCAGACCAAGACACTGAGGCCTGCAAGCACTGCCAGGATTTTAACCAGCGCACCCAGCGTCTCTGCCAGAAGACCCTGGAAGCTTTTCTGCTGCAGCAAAAACTATCAGCGATGGAGGAGGAGCTCCACAAAAGTACCTCTTCTTCCCCGGCCTCTAGGGCTTTCACTTCATCATTATCAGAAGAGAAGAAGTCTTTCGGGGGAAGCACAAACACTAGGAGAAACACAAGGACAAACCTTGGTCAGCTTCCCGCTCCTGGTATTTGTGCAAGTTGGTGACTGAATGTGGGTCTTTCTCCCGCGGGAGGTTGGCCCCCACCACTCCAGCAGCACTGTCCTGTTCTGGGTTACCTGTGGTAAAACAACGTGCCTTAATTAGCAACACGGGGCTTGGGACTTTGTCCCTAGCCTCTCAGCACCTGAAGCTCAGGCCCTTACATCAGTTGAATCCTCAGCCAGGTGGCTCGACTAGGTTCTTCTCAGGTGGCGGGTCTTTGCATGTCGCCCACTGGATCAAGGCATCTGCTAAGTCGGTTCTGACATCGGGGGCTGACGGCACCAAATGACGCTTGGGGCATGCACCGACTCCAGCGAGTGGCGCCTCTGCCCTGCTTGGTAGCGAGCTCCCCAACACAGGCCTCTCCTCGGCTGATGCCGGCTGTATTGCCAGACCAGCATCAGTCCATGCATGTCCGGTCGACGCCGGCCACCCCAATGTCCATTCCGGTGATGCCTTGTCAGTCACCTCCTAATCCTCTGCCATCACTCGGCCGATGTCTGGGGTACCGACGCCCGGTACCTCTACCCCTGTTAGACTGGTGCTGGATGGCAGTCAGCTGCAGGGACTGATGCCTGTTAACCCGATGCCAGTAGAGCCGATGCCCGGGTTACCACAGCCCAAGGAACAGACGCCGGGACCGCCAATCCTACCCCGTTGATGGCAGCTTCACCAGTCACACCTCAGAATCCTCCCACAGACCTTAATACCCTTTTTGCGGCCTGGTGGGTGTACTTTAAAGACAAGGAGTTCCTGAAGGAGCCTCTGACTCCTACAGACCCTACTCCGATCCTGGAACAAGGATCAGGTCCCTCCCAGGAAGGCCCTGATGCCACCTCCTAGGAAACCGACCCCACAGCCTGAAGGAGTTGGCATTGGACGTCCGAGGACTCACTGACGGCATAATCACTCGCCCTCTCCATCACCAGACTGGCAAGTTGGGGGGATATTCTTCTTCTCCTCCTCCTCTTCAGAGGAGTCTGAAGGTGATGATTTACCCTCTGAACCAGAAGAGCACAGAGATACCCCTTGATCTCCTACAGATGACCCTACTTTCATGGAGGTGATGAGACGCATCCAATCCATGTTGGTTTGGAACATGGAGGAAGTGGACCCCAAGAGACGTCAGTTGGCCGCCTTCCTCTGTAAGGAGGAGTAACTGCCCTTGGTCATTTCTCCCCTTATTGATTCCCTCAAGGACGTCAATAGGGCTGCTTGGAAGCATCCTTTCTCTACTTTGGCAACATCCAAGAAGGCAGATTGCCTATATAATGCTCTGAGGGCCGAGCCTGTTTATGGGGAGCAACCAGAGACTGATTCGGTAGTTATTAATGCTGCCCATGACCGCTGCCAGCGGCTCAGGCACTTGAGCACTCAGCCTCCTGATAAAGACTCCAGACAGACCATTTTGGCAAAAAGGTCTGTGCATCTGCCACATGCACTGTCCGTTCCCTGAACTTCCTGGCCCACATGGTTCAGTATCAGAACACCCCATGGGAGAAGGCCTTAGAAGTAGCTCAAGCTCAACCAGATAAGCCGGCCTGGTGGCACTGAGGGTTGAGGTGCTGGATGCCACACCTCATGCCACGCTGGTGACCCGGTTTCGGGAGTGAGCTTAGTCGTCGGGGGTCTGCAGGAGATTGAGAGGATTGAGCATCTGGAGAATAGCTCTCCTCTCCCGGGGAGGGAGGGTGGATGAGACTCTGGCGTGAGCGGCTCCTAGCGGAGGCTGAGAGCACCACAGTCCAGGGATCACGCTAGGTACAGGGGAGGAGCCTTGGCAGCCATCCACGAGCTGGGTGCGGGAACGTGCCTGGTAGCACTGGATGGCATTGCACGTCCAGGCTCCTAGGGGGAGTGCTAGAACAAGTGAAAACCACCCACTGACTGGGGGGTAGACGTTGCCTACCTCCACCTCCACTGCTGGGTCCTGTCCACTGTGTCCTGGGTCCGACATCGCCTCTGCCTATGGAGTGCCAGATGAAAGCGCCATGCAGCAGAAGTCTGCCCCACTGGGGGGGGGTACATTCTGGGGGGGATTGGCTCCATCAGGTGTGTCGCGGGCGAGTTGGGTATCAAGACACAGATGGGAGGACCTTAGGCTAGAGGGGATAAGGTGGGTCGACCAAAGAGGCCCCAGTCGGTGGTGACTGGAGAGAAAGAAACTTGACCAAAAAAAAAAAAAAAACTCAGCCAGATGCCCCTGGCAAGACTGAGCTGTTGCACCTTTTGAAATCGGGCTTGGATGTTGGTTCCCACGTCCTCCCAGCCTCCTGTGATTCTGCGGACTCTGCAGGTAGAGCTGTGGCTATGGGAGTTTGCCTCTGTCGTTACTCCTGGCTCAGAGTCTCTGGGTTTGCCCCAGATGTGCAATCCAAGATCTTTTTTTTTTTTGTCAATTCTTTTTTTTCTCCAGTTGGACCAGGGCATCTCTCTGGAGTTCCCATGCGACCTCCGTCTCTACTCCCAACCTGAAACCTCCCTCTCACTGGTCTCCCACCCAGTTCCACAGACTCGTCCAGCCTCCCGGATCACCCCCTCGGGGGTGGGCCTGTCTCACCTACCTGATGGCCTATCTGAAATTAGAGGGATGGTCCCTGGGCCAGGTAGGAAACTGGGAGATCCGGTGAAGGGTTGGTCCGACAGTGGGATGTGGGCTTCGGCCCCTGGGGTCTCCTTTGCCTCCTTTGGTCCACTGGGTTTTTTCCCTTAGTGTTTCACCCTTGGAGCGCGAACGTGCAATGAGGTCCAAGCACCTTCATGCGGACGTCCGCTGCCGCTCTGCCCCCAATATCGGCAATGCTTGTGCAGGGCTCCCAGTCTTCATAAGGGGCCACTGGTGAGCGGTGCGAGCCCCTGTACCCACCCTGGGAAAGGAGAGCAGTCTTCTGGATGCTCAATCACTTTCCTCCGCTCCCGAACAGAGTCCATTTCCGAACACGGGTCGCCGGCATTGTGCAAGGTGTGACGTCCAGCGCCTCAGCCCTCAGCGCCACCAGGCCGGCTGTAGTCCAAGATCTTAGATGCCCCTTTCATGGGTCTTGTTCTTTTCGGCAAGGATTCTCAGAATATAATTACTCGCCTTCAAGAATCGGGCAAGGGTCTGCGCTCGGTACAGACTTTATACCAGTCTCGGCCTAAATCCTCCCAGCAGTGGCCCTTTCATCGTCCCACCAAGCAGCAACCTAGAGGAGCCTTTAAACGAAAAGCCACTACTCGGGCCACCAAAGGCTCAGCTCCCAGAACCTCTCAGGCCGCTCTGCCTGTCCCTGGGTCTTAAGCATGCCTTTCTTATCCAACACCCCCTTCCCTTGTCGAAGCCCTGAGACGGTGGGGAGGGGACGTTTCTTGTTTTACCAAGAAAGTTGACACAAGATAACTGCAGACCAATGGGTGCTTCAACTAGTAGAAATGGGGCACACTCTAGAGCTCTCAGAGATGCCCCCGAACAACTCCTGATTGCCCTGTCACTATCTTTAGGCGCACCTTGCCCTCGTCAGAGAGGAGATCCAAGTGCTTCTGCTAAAATTGGCCATATAACCGTCCCATCGGCACAGCGGGGGAAGGGTTTCTATTCTCATTTCTTCCTGGTCCTGGAGAGGACAGAAGTCCTGAGTCTCATCCTGGTCCTCAGCCACCTGAACCAGTATAGCCAATACAAATGATTCAGGCTGGTTGCTCTCCTCAGCCTTCTCCCCTGCTTTATCGGGGGGATTGCATTTGTCCTCTGGACATGCAGGACGCTTATCTTCACATCTTGGTCTTCCCATCCTACAGGAGGTTCCTCCACTTCCGCTTCCAAGGAGACCATTACCAGTTTCAGGCCTTGCCATTCGGCCTGTCTTCAGCCCCGCGAGTTTTTACGAAGTGCGTCCCAGTGGTGGCTGCAACCTTAAGGAGGAATGGCCATTATGTCTTTCCTTAACTGGACGATTGACTTCTGACAGCTGCCATCAGAGAGCAGTTCACAGATTAGTTGCACTTCTTTTTAACACAACTCATGCAGACAATATCTTGCAGTGAAAAATGAAAATTTATTGAGCATCAGCTCTAAAGTAAAGTCTACAGCCATTTCACTCTGGCTTGGTCCCCAGTGCTTCGCCTTCTCAATAAGGCTTCATGAGGGGTGAGTTACAATTGAGACTATAGTGTTTTATATAATGCCCCAACTGATGACATCATAATGATATAGACATTTAATGTTGTTTACTTGTTTTCAAACATTTAAAGTGATACAGACATAGTATACAAAAATCAAGAACAGCGATAGTGAAGAACTAAAAACCAAAAGTTGCACAGCCCCTGATGTGTAGTTTACATATTTGTAATACATAATTTCATAATTTGCAGACCTTGGCTTTATATTATGCCTAGTGTAAATATTAAACATAAAATTGCTCCAGTGGGCGGTCCAAAAGGAACCGAACTGGGTTAAAAAATAATTCTATTTAACATTTCATAAATTACATCCCGAACATATCTGATATACAGTAATCTACACATTTTTGGTAGACTATAAAGATTCTCTTAGTTTATTAATAGATGCTACTACCTCTAAAGGACAAAACTGATTTCATAAAACCATGAAAACAGTATTCAAGAATAATAACCCAGGCATTACTTCATTATAGAGTAACATAATTCTGCCCTTATTAGATTTCTTAAACAAAGCATTTGCTTTTTTCATAACTTAAAAAACTTAAATAACTTGTTAATGTGCTTAACTTATAAGTCTTGCACAAGTCCACCTTATTCAAAGGTCCAAAGATCTCCCAGACTTTCTCAGGGCATTCCCTGGGGATCATCAGGTCCAAAAAATATCTGTTCTAGTGGCAGTGTTCAAAAGACTAGAAAGTCACACTGGCTTGGCTTCTAAGAACCAGGAGAAAAGCAAACGCAGAAAACAGTACCAGTATACAAAAATACTAATTAATATTTTTTAACTTAGTAACCCAAAATATTGACATCGGAATGCAGAGAAAGGTTAAGGACGCTGAAAGGATAGAGGAATATTTCTCAACCACTTGTAAAACATATTCTTTTCTTTTTTAATATGACTGCAAGGAGGTGGGGGGGGGTGTTGTGTGGTTCCTAGTTAATACAATCTCTGTTTTAAATGGGGTTTGAGATCCAACATTTCATTTAAACCATTAGGATTAACTATATTCATTTTATAAATCCAAAAGCTTTCCTTTTTGGATAACAGATCTGCTCTGTTCCCTCCTCTCTTGCCACATTTCACATGCTCAGTTCCCATACATTTCATATTAGTTGTGTCAAAGGAATGTTTTTCTGCAAAGTGTCTTCCTATTGCTTTGTCCATTCTTTTATTAATAATGTAGCGAACGTGTTCTTGAAGTCTTTCTTTTAGTAACCTTACTGTTTTTCCTGCATAGGTTGCAGGTACACCATGTCAAATACACAACAAAGGTGGTATTACATGTTAAGTCTCTCACTGTTGCTATCTCACTGCCTCCCACCATAACATTTTACCAGTTTTTACAAACTTACAAATATTGCAGTTCAGGCATGTTATAAATGCCTGGTCTCCTGTGAGGTAGCCAGCTACTTTTTATGTTTGCTTGTGCGCTTGCGCAAGAAACATTATATGACTGCTTAGGAGAGAAGCAGAGTTTTGGAGGTGCGGCTCTGTGGCGGCCAGTGCCTCACTGCATTCTGAGGCTTGGCCAGAGCTTCTTTGAATGCGGTGGCATGCTGCTGCTGATATTAATTCAGCAAGCGTGCAACCAAGTTGAAATAAATTTGCTGCTGCAATGAGGGAATGACCCGTCATTGCAGGGCGTGCCTTGCCTGATGTAACATTTCAATAAACATGGCGGGCGGTGGCTCACTGCCCGCCGCTCACAGTCCCTAGGAAGCTGACTTCGGGGGTGCCCAATCCCCCTGTCAGCATATGTGCCCCCTTTACTGTAGTGCTCTGCTGAGGGGGTGCCCAATCCCCCTCGGCATCATGCCCCCAAACACAGACATGCTTGCCGACAGGGGTGCCTAATCCCCCTGTCGGCATGTTAACACCTCCCCACCGTATTGGCATTTTCCTGGCGCTGCCCCACCCCAATTGTGTACCACATTATGAGCCCCGCCCACCCCAGTGTGGCTAACATGACACCCCCCAACCAAATGTACCACACTGGGAGCTCACCCCAGTGTGGCCAAAACCTGTGAAAAAAACAGAAAACGGTCCGAGGTGATGGTTTTTTATACAAAGGAAACGGTCCTCGCTGCCTGGTCCCTCCTCCAGCCCGCACCCACCCCTTCATGCACTCCTGCATCCCCACACACCCCTCACACCATACTTACCTCCAGAGCCTAGCTCAGTGGTCTTCAGTGGACCAGGATCACGTCTGCACTCTTCAGAACCGACCGCGAGCTGAAGAAATGCCGGTAAGCTGTATAATGGCATAAATGTTTTTTTTTCAACTTGGGTGGATAACTTGTCCATTTTTGCGAATTTTGGCACCAGATTTTCAGCATGGGTTCTTGGGACCTCACCTCATGAATTTAGTCACTGTAATGTCATTATTCAGTCCCGAAAGGTGATTTTTATTTATTTAAAAGTATCAGAATTACAAACCTTGAGTCGGAGACTAATTTCCAAAGACTCCACATCATTAACAGTACATTTGAGGTATAGATAGGAAGTTACACATTATATACAATCATTTCACAACGGTCAGTCTGACACAATATACACAGTACAACAGTGGTGCATAGTGGAAAAAGATACATTGTATACACATCACTTATGTCATAGTCCTAGGTAGTAAGCAGCCTGGTGAGTTAGGCTTCGTTAGTTTCAATTAGAGATCACTGCTAGTGACTGTTGTGAAGCGGTCGGAAGCCCTGATATAAGCTGGATGGTAGGCCAGTTATGGGCAGGTGCAGGCACGGGTGTTGAGGAGGTGGCTCTTTAGGGCTGCCTTGAAAGCGCCTAGTTTGGGGTGGCAGGTGACCGATGCAGGCAAGGAATTGAACCAGGTAGGGGCCCTGACTGAGAAGGGTCTTTGCGCTAGGGTTGTGCTGACCCTTGGGACGGCCATAGATGCTTTTCCGAGCTGCAGGTGTTTACCGTGTGCATGCTGGTAGTTAGGGATGCTGATACTCCAGGGGGTGTTAGTCCTAGGAGGGATTTTTTGACCACGAGGCAGGCCTGGTACTGGAATCTTTCCTCAAAATTGAGGAACTGGGTGAGGGAGTAGAGGGTGCAGGTGTGTGTTGTTCGGTCCGCACCTGATAAGAGCCTACAGGCTTTGTTCATGATTACGTTTATTTTGTTGATAGCCGTGACGTCTGCAGTGGCATAGACTAGCAGCCCATAGTCAATCAGGGACATGACGGATGAGGTGAAGGCTAGTCTCAGGGCATCTTGAGGGAGGCAGTCCTTATGGCGATATAAGAGGCCAATGCGCGTATTAGATGCAGATGTGAATGTGTTGATGTGCGCATGGAAGGTGAGGGCAGGGTCGAAAGTGACCCCCAGATATTTGTAGGATGAGACCTGTTCGAGGGGGTGGAGTGAACTGGAGTGGATATGGAGGTGTGCATTTTTTAGTTTGCTCTGGTGGTATGCAAATAGCATGATCTTGATTTTTTTTTTTTTTTTCCCAGGTTAATGACTAGCCTACGCTCATTAAATCAGCACTTGGCCTGGCTGAAAGAAGAGTGCTGAAGTGAGGCTTGCAGACTGGAGGGGTTGGTGTGGGAGGTGCAGAGGACGCCGTTGTCAACATATAGTAAGATTTTTCTATGGCATGAGGTGGGAAGGGCATTAAGAAACAGACTAAAAAGTAAGAGTCCCAGAATGGAGCCCTGCGGAACTCCAGTGTGTACTGGGAGGGTGCAGGATAGCGTGGTCTTTATCCTGACACACTGTTTCCTGGACGCCAGGTAGCTTGAGAACCAGTCCAGGGGCCCTTGTGAGAAACCCATTTGCATGAGGGTGTCAAGCAGGAGGGGGTGATTTACCATGTCGAAAGCCTTGAATAGGTCTGTGAACACGGCTCCTGCCAGTTGCCCCTTATCTAGTGCTGAGTGGATAAGATTTGAGGGAGGGCTGTGGTGGTGCTATGTCCAGCGCGGAAACCATGCTGCTCCTTGCAGAGCAGGTTATGGGTGTCTAGGTAGCTTGTCAGCTGGTGCTACTACCTTTTCTAGGGCTTTGAATGGGGGGGGGGAATGGAAATTGGTCTGTAATTTCCAGGTGATAAGTGATCCCGTCCTTTGTGGATGGGTGTAACAACCGCATTTTCCCACTCTTTTGGGAATTGTCCTAGGCAGACAGAGCGATTTAGCAGACCAGTTGGGGGGGGCAGGATGTCCAGAGTCATGCGGGGGAGTTTAATATCCAGAGGGTCATTTAGGAAGCTGGACCCATTCAGGGCCTTGGCAAGGTAAGGCTCTGCTTCCTGAGGGGTGATTGTCCTGAGGTAAAAAGGTGTTGGAGGGGGGGATCTGAAATGGGAATGGGGTTGAAGAAATTGCAAGTGAGTACAGAACTTAGGTCTGTGAAGCTGGTGTTGAGGGCATTGGCGATTTCCTTCGGGTCAATCGTGATCGAGCCATTTTTAGCCATCTGTGGTGGGGGTTGGGTGCACGATTTGCCATTTAGGGTCTTTATATTGTCCCAAAATTTCCGGGATGACCCCTAGGAGGAGGTGACTGTGCGGAATCACCTTTCAGGACCGAGTAACGAAACAACAGTGTTACTGTTCATGAGGTGGGCTCCCAAAAAGCCTATGTTGCAAATTTGGTGAAAAAATTCCAAAAAATGACTGTGTTACGAGCGTGCATTGCACAGTTTCTACACATGCTTGTAACTCAGAGAATTTTTAATATTTTCACTCTAGATTTTCAACATTGCCATTTTTTCACACTCCTTATGAACAGTACAGCTGTCATTTTCACATCCTGCCCAAATGTGGTTTCTCGTTATGTGGTGCAGTACAGTGCGGGCGTAGGGCGCCGGGAAATCAGCGCTTGGGGCAGATTAACAAAATCACAGTGACACTGTTCATGAGTGGAGGTCCCAAATGCTATGTTAAAAATTTGGTAGAACATTTCACAAAATGACTGTATATTACGAGCATCGTTGTACAGTTTCCATGCACGCTCGTAACTTCGAGACTTTTAATATTTTCACTCCAGATTTTCAACATTGGCATTTTTTCTCACCTCCTTATGAACAGGACAGCTGTCATTTTTGACATCTGCCCGAACTGTGTTTTCGCACATCTGGCACAGAATGGCACGGTTGTTGTAGCAAATTAACAAAATCACAGTGCCACTGTTCGTGAGCAGAGGTACCAAATGCTTTCATGAGATGGGGATCACAAAAAGGCCATGTTGAAAATCTGTAGTGCAAATACCAACAAACGCCGGGGCGTTACGGTTTCTAGCCATAACATCCCGCCCTGTATAGACTGACAGGCGTCAGGGGTATGCCTTTGGATTGCTGGCTGTAATGCTCATGCCATTCTACCCCCATCCTGCAGCCAGTGACAGGCATCGAGGTGCGTCTTGGACTCTTCAGTCCCAGAGTTCACCCCATTCTCCTATACTGCACGCATTTCAGCGTATGTCCTTATGGAATGGGGTGACCGTAAAGCTGAACACCCCAAAGCGCACCTCAACACTTGTCGGTGTCTGTAGAATAGGGTGAGGTGAAATGGCGTGAGCGTTATGCACGATGACCCAAAGGCATACCCCAGTGCCTGTCCATCCCTGCAAGGTGGAGGTGGTGGGGTTCGCGTGAAGTTCAATACTTCACTGCCATTCCTATTCTACATCTGTCTAACTCTTGCACTTCCAGTGCTAATACCAGCAAGCAAACATTCGGCATTGACAGATGCTTGTTTGTGAATATTTTGCAGACAAATAACTGTGTACTATTTTGTCTCTGATAGTTAGGACCTTTTTGAAAGTTATTCATGGTGAGACCCCTACTGCACTTCTAACTGTTGGGTCACTTAACAGGGTAGGCCAGTTTCTCCAGATAACATTACCTATGGCCCCAGATATGTTATTGAACTGGGTAGAGAATGTGACAGGTTCCCACTCTTTTATAACATTCTTTCTGTATGTCTTTAAACACTCTTTCTGCATTTTATTTTTAACTTTCTGATAGGCTTCATGTAGAGTATCTCTCCCATAACTCCTTTCTTTAAAACGAGTTCTCAACTCTTTAGATTGTACTTCAAAATCATCATCATTAGTACAGTTCCTTCTGACCCATAACATCTGGCTATAGGGTATGGACTTTCTGAGTTTTAGGATGTGCACTATTCTGTCTTAGTACTGTATTTGTTGCAGTGCTTTTTCTGTACCCCTTTGTCAGAACTGTACCCTGAACAGAGTCTACAATTAGCTTCAGATCCAAAAAATTGATGGTTTGATTATCCATCGTGCATGTAAATTTTAAATTAAAATTATTGTGATTTAGCCATTCTGCGGAATTCAGTAGCTATTTCCCTGCTACCATCCCAGACACATATACTGTCATCAATATATCTGTGCCACAACTTCCAGTGATGTAGCGGGTGCAAATGGCGGCTTAGTTTCTCGCCCCCTAATTTCTAGCCTGCAATCGAGTGTAATCAAGAGTGGTAATCCAGCATCGACCCACGATTTCCTCTGTCACAGGTGCTATACATCATCAGCGATGGGGCGGATGAAAAGGAGAGGTCCTGCTAGCCCCAGAATAGCTGCTACAAGCAACAGATCTAAAGCCGCGACAGGCCTTGGCCCAGCACCATCTTGTTTGTCCATACTCTCGGGTTCAGGAGAGGACAAGTCTTGTTCCGATTCGGGTTCCGTGGGTACAAGACTAGAAACCAGAAAAATATTAAAATTGCTGCAGAGAATAGATGGTAAAGTGTCAGACATCCAAAAAGACTTTCGAAAACTTGAGTCCCGAACAACACAAATTGAGCAGCATGTTGAGACCCTCCACAACGAGCACATGACTTACGGTCGCTCCCTGGCTTTTCTATACCAGAGAGAAAGAGCACGCTCAGCCAAAGTGGAGGATTCAGAAGCCCGTTCTAGATGTAACAATATACGAGTAGTGGGCATCCCCGAAGGAGTTGAACAGGAGGCTATGGCTGCATATATGGACTGTTGGCTCCAGACAGAGCTACAGGTAGGAGAAGATATGCTGCTAGAAATTGAGCGGGCACATCGGGTACTCGGCCCTAAACCCAAGCCGGGAGCTCCTCCGAGGGCAATATTGATCAAGTTTTTAAAGTTTCCAATGAAAGAAAAAATAAATCTGGCGAAAAAGATTTTAACTTTGATGGGGTCAAGGTATATGTGGATCAGAATTTTCCTACAGCCATGGTTGCCCGCAGAAAGAAAGTCCTGTGGGTAACTAAACAACTTGGGGAGAAGGACAAAAAAGCATATCTCGAATACCCTACTAGGCTGTGGGTTGAACTGCCAGAGGGCCCAAAGGTTTTTGAGTCGCTACTTACAGCCACTGATCTCTTGCAAGCGGAGGGAATCCCTCTCCCAGACCTGAAGGAAGAGATGGCTGAAAATGAAATGGAACATTTGCTGTGGTCGCTAACACCAGGGGCCAAAAAAATCCATAAATCCCAATTCCAGAAAGGAAGCCCTTCTTCCACTGCACTCAGACCTATCCAGATGGCTTCAAAAAGGGCACCCTGTTTAAAAGTCACCTCCTCTTGACCAGCTAGCCTACCCATCCCTTCTCGTTTAGAGGATAAAGGGTGCTTCGGGTGGTGTACCTGGCTTGGGTGAATGTTTCCTGAAGCTCAACAAAGAATAAGCCAGTTTTTCTTAATGTTCAATTACCTGCATAAGTAAAAGAAAATGTATTAAATGTTGTTTCCAAACTCCCTCATCTGTTCCACTTGATCCCTTTGCCAAGGGACAGCATTCTCAAAAGGCTCTACACATCCAGGAAACACCATCTGCTTACTCCAAGGAGCTAAAGACGCTCTGGGTATAGATTCTTGGGGACTTTAGGAGGGACGTCACTGGGGTCCGGATTGTAAATAACACCCACCAAGAACCTATCCTACTGCTACGAAGTGTGGAAAGTGTTTAAGACTGAGAGGGATCTGGGTGGCAGACTTTCTTGACCAACACGGGTTAGTCCTTAATTCTCTCATGCAGCAAACTCCAGTGGACCAAAGGGTCTCCTGGGGCCATCCGAGGAAAAATAACTGACACATCACTTAACATTGTAGGCAGCTGAAGAACAGAATACTTACTTACTTTCTCGGCTTAAGTGAGACTCCAGGTGGTAGATTGCTTCCTCTGCTCTATCTGGACTTGACTTTTGGGTGACATTGTCTGTCTGTACCCCCTCCATTTGGATTACGAGTGGGGAGGACGGTGGGGGGGGTTAAATACGAACCAGAGGGCAATTACATTGCTGTATGCATATGTTAAGTTTTTGCTCTACAGTGTTCTACGTTACTATTTATATTCATTTTGAGCCTAAAACAAAAACAAAAAAATTGGGGTTCCTTTTCTCTTTTTTTATTTGCAGAGGAGGGATGCTGGGCACTGCCCAAGCACCTCCCACTGAGATGTTGAGCAGTATAATAGCTCCTTTTATACTGAGTTTAGCAATATTGTAGATGGCTGGAGAAGTGAGAGGCTATCCTCTCCTAATCCGGAAGTTTCATACCACCGTAAGGATGGCACAGATTCGGGGCTCCTGGTTTATTCCAGGTCCCTCAACCTTCCTCCCTAATGGGAGGGTGTATTTTCCTTCAAGGGCATAGTTCCCTTCTCCAACCATCGGGGGGAGTAGTTCTTCCCTGGAGGAGGACTTGGCAGATTCGCCAGAGTCTGCCTACCAGATCTGCTTTCCTCAGTTCCCCACTTATCCCTGGGGATATGGGGTTCTTGTTGATTTGTTGTTCAGTTGTATTAATGTTCATGTACTGTATTCTTGTGCTTTCTTCTTTGTTTTCGTATTCCTCTTCTTTTTTTTCCTTCTTCTGTCTTTGTAGAGGGATTGGGTATTTACTGAGAGACTATGTATGATGCCTGCTTTCAATGGAAATGTGCAGCTAAGGAAGGGGAAAAGGTTCTGCAGTTAAGCTATAAATGATGGCTACTCTAACGATCTGTTCACTGAATGTAAAAGGCAATAATGTGGTTTAGCAGTCTAAAATTCTGTCTGAGCTGAAAAGAGAGAATTGTGACATTGCTTGTCTTCAGGAAACTAAGCTTTCCTCCCAGGAGCATCTTAAGCTCCGTAGGGCCTGGGTGGGTAATGTTTGCTGTGACAAGCATCCAGGGGCAAAAAAGGCGGGGGTGGTTTTCTTGTTCCGAAGGGGTCTACCTGTCCACATCCAAAAAGTTTATCAGGCTGGTAGTGGCCACTTACTGATTGTGTCTGTCCTGTTCAGGGGGAAGATATTATATCTAGTGGAGGTTTATGCACCTACCCCCGAATTCTTCCGCTCTCTTTTTGGAAAATTGTCTGGGCTACCTGAGGGGCAAATAATATGCTTAAGGGACTGGAATTGTGTGGAGGATGTAGTGAGGGATAGAAACTTACCTAGGCCCTCAGGTTCTAAGGCTTGCTCCCCGTCTCCTTGGAAGCCTTTGTGCTGAGGCTGGACTGGTGGACACCTGGAGGTGTTTTAATCCTTATGCTAGGAATTGTACATTTTTCTCCCCAGTTTCGAATACATACTCCAGACTGGATAGATTTTATACGCAGAAGGAGTTATACAGTTTCCAAGAAATTTCTATTCTTCCGATAACCCTCTCAGACCGTGCTATGGTTAAAGCTAAATTATATTTGGGGGAACCTAAACAAAAACGAATATGGAGGTTTGACACAGGATTGCTAAATGATAAATAGTATCTAGACTCGATTAAGCAGACTATACAACACTATCTGAATGAAAATCAGGAACCAGATACAGCCCCGAAGTATATATGTGATGCTCTGAAGGCGGTGCTTAGAGACCACACCATTTCCTATGCATCCTACAAATATAAACAACACCAGTCTAAGATTAGAGACACCTTGGACAAGATAACTGAACTGGAGGTAGAGCACAAAAGCTTGGGGGCACTCTCAAGTCTTGACCAGACTGGAGCAAGCCAGGGCTGACTATGACTCATTGTTACAGAGGCAGGTAGAAAATAACCTTAGATTTGTAAGGGCAGAAATAATTTGAGTGGGGTGAAAGGGTTGGCAGACTACTAGCCCAAAGGCTCAGGAAACAAGCGGCAGACAGATACGTGGAGAAAATATGTGCAACCTCCACTTTGACCCAGTTCAAATTTTCCCCAGATGAGATGGCTGCAGAGTTTAAAGAATTTTATGAGAAGCTATATACCGCAGAAGATGGCCATGATCACAAGGCACAAATTGATGAGTTTCTGCAGAAAGTAAAACTCCCTACCCTGTCCAAACTGCAGAGAGAGGTGTTGGAGGCCCTGTTCTCTGAGGGCGAGGTGCTGGCAGTCGTTCAGTCACTACCATCTGGAAAGGCCCCAGGCCCTGATGGTTACACCGCTGAGTTCTACAAGGGCTTCAGGAAGGAGCTGACTTCTTTACTAACGAGTATTTGTAACTCAGCCCAGGAAGACCGTGCCCTTCCAGACACGTGGAGGGAGGTCCTGATTTCGGTGTTACCCAAACCCGGGAAAGATCCTGTGTCTTGTGCCAGTTACAGACCAATAGCCCTGCTCAACCAAGACACTAAAATCTTTGCCAAAGTGCTCAGTAATCGCCTTCAGGCAGTAATAGCTAGTCTGGTCCATCGATCAGACTGGTTTCGTATCAGGAAGGCGCATGCAGGATAACATCAGTTTGCTACTGAATGTCCTCTCCAGAGCTGATTCCCCACTGTGTGGGCATCTTCAGGCAGTGCTCTCCTTAGATGCAAAAAAAGCATTTGATCATGTTGAATGGATTTATTTGGATAAGGTTTTAGGGGGGGTTCGACTTCGGGGACTAGTTCAGGGCATGGATTAGAAACCTGTATGCGGGTCCAGTGGCCAGAGTTAAGGTCAATGGGGTGTCATACCCACATTCAAAATCCAAAGAGGAACTAGACAGGGTTGTTCGCTCTCCCCTCTCTTTTTCGCTTTGAGTTTGGAGCCACTGGCGACCTATCTAAGGCAATCGGGGGCTTTCCAGGGCACTAGGATAGAGGTAAAAATTTCACTGTATGTGGATGACACACTCGTGTATGTCTCAGACCCGGTCAGGGCCCTTCCATGGATTTTTGCCATACTGAAAGACTTTGGAAAGTTTTCAGGTTATAAAGTTAATGTGGAAAAATCTGAACTATATCCTGTGGGCTGGAAACCAGGGGCGGGGGGGCTACCTGCTTGTGCTGGCCTTAAGTGGTGTGCTACTGGATTCAGGTACTTGGGCATCTGGATTCCTAGAGACCTAAATACGCTTTATTCCAAAAATCATCTGTGATTACTGCAAGACATTAAGGCTGACTGTAGTAGTAATAATAATAAAACTTTATTAAGCGCCTTTCAAGCACCAAGGCGCTGTACAAAATGAGCATAAAACAAAACCATATATAAAATCAGTATAACAGCAATCTTAAATATTAACAATAAAAACCAAAAGCATGTTTAAAATCAGAATAACAGCACTCTCAAGTCATGAAAGCTTGAGTCCAAAGATGGGTATTAAGTTTGCGCTTGAAGATCTCCACGGTCGTGCATTCCCGAAGCTGGCGAGAGGGTTGGGGCAGCAAACATAAAAGCCCGAGCCCCAGACGATTTTAAAATAAGCCTCGGAACCTCCAGCAACCCCTCGTCAGCCGAACGGAGCTGTTGTACAGGGATATAGGGAATCAGAAGCTCTTTCAAGTAGTCAGGGCCAAGTCCTTGCTGGGCTTTGAAGATCAAAAGACCTACTTTAAAGGTGATCCGCCACTGTATAGGCAGCCAGTGCAGATCGTGCAAGACAGGGATAATATGCATCCTTCTCGGTACGCCTGTCAACAACCTAGCAGCAGCGTTCTGCACTAGCTGCAAGCGGTGGATATCGACCCAGGAAGCCCCAGGTAAAGCGGGAGCGTAGAAGTCAAGGCGAGGTCACTGCATGCGTGGACCAAACACAGGTAAATTGCAGGACGGAACAAGGTGCTTCACCCTGGCAGTATTCCTAAGATGGTAAAATGCAGACTTAACGACTGCCGACACCTGATAACGAAGGGTCAGCCCGTCGTCAAGTACAATTCCCAGGTTACGCTCTCGTTCAGAGGTAAGGAGCTGATCTCCCCCCACGAATAAACCAGAAGGCAGATCAGACCTCAGCCTCTCTATCCTGCGACCCGGGTCCACAACCATAACCTCGGTTTTACCAGTGTTCAGCTTTAACCAGCTCGAATTCATCCAGTCATGGATTTCAGCGTGGCAGTTGTTAAATACCGAGAAAGCACTATCCTGGTCGGGCGCAAAAGGCAGGTAGAGCTGGGTATCATCAGCATAGCAGTGAAACCTCAGCCCATACCGTCTTACAGTGTCTCCGAGGGGCAGCATATATACTGCAGACAACATGGGGGAGAGCGTCAAGCCCTGGGGAACCCCACACTGCAGAGAGAAAGGGTCAGAGGAAAAAATTCCTGACACAAGTCTGTGTTCTCCCAGATAAAAAAAGAAGTAAACCATCTGAGCACTGTACCAGCCAGTCCGCAGATGGTCCTCAGGTACTCGAGCAAAACCCCATGGTCTACAGTGTCAAAAGCTGAAGAAAGATCAAGGAGAACCAAGATAGAACGGTTTCTGCGATCTCTCGCCATCAGGAGATCATTGAGCACCCGAACCAGAGCAGTCTCAGTACTATGCCTCTTACGAAAACCAGACTGGAGAGGTTTGTAGATATTATAGATGGTCAAATGGTCCTCCAGCTAGTTTGCCACTACCTTCTCAGTAACCTTCCCAATAAAGGGAAGGTTAGAGATAGGTCTGTAGTTGGCAGAAACATGTGGGTCCAAGGAAGCTTTCTTCAAAAGGGGTGTTACCACCGCTTCCTTCAAGGAACTAGGAAACTCACCCAATTCTAAGAAACACTGGATTATTTGAGCCAGAAACGGGGCCACGATCTCAACACAACCCGAAATCAGGGAGGGTGGACCCAGATCTAAACTACAGCACGTAGGGCGCATCCCCTGGACAATCTGCATAATATCCTGGAACTTCGGCTGGTCAAAGGAACTCCAGGAGGCTTAGGGTACCGTGACCGAGCACCGACCAACAGCGTCCCCCATAGAGTGTGTCTGTTGGATCTCTGATCTCATGTCGGCCACCTTATTCGCAAAGAACTGAGTGATCTCATCACACTTCTCTTGTGAAAAGGCTCGATGGAGCTGGAGACAGGCTGGGTTGCACAGCCTGTCCACAGTTCTGAAAAGCTGAGCCGGTGGATTCTGAACAACAGCGATCTTCATGGACAGGAATTCTGTCTTCTTACAGGCAATCCCTGATTGGTAGAGCTGATAATGCCCCTCCAAACTAAGGCGGTCGACTTCTAAGGCAGAGTTCTGCCAGCAATGCTCTAACCATCGTCCCACAAGTCGCAACTCCCTCAAGGACCCGTCAAACCATGGGGCCCGAGGGCAGAGAGAGAGAGGATGAACACGGACAGAAGCAAGTAAGTCGAGAGCCGAGGAAATGGCCTGATTTATAAGCCAGAACCAATGACTCTGGACTTTTGCTAGGAACCGGAAACTCTGAGAGGTTTAATATAGCCATCAGGTCTTCAGGGCACACATCCCGTAAAGGGCGGTATTGAACCATCTCCACAGGGGCAGACCTACGAAGGGAAGCAGAAAAATTGAAGCCCGAGGTGTAATGATCAGTCCAACTGACTGGTTCCACCACCAAATCAGAGGCCTCAATCCCCTGGAGAAAGACCAAATCCAAGGAGTGACCGTGATTATGCGTGAGGAAGAAACGATCTGTGTGAAGCCCAGCGATATCATCAGCTGGAGGAAGTGCTGACCAAAAGCTGAGAATTTGTCATCGATCCAAGCATTGAAGTTGCCCAGAACCATCAGTCTGGGTGACTCCGACTCCATATCGGCAACAAAGTCTGCCACTTCCTGCAAGAATTGTCCCTCGTCCCCTGGTGTACGGTAGACAAGGGCTATCCTGCAACCCACACCGGTTACTTCAATACAGTCGAAGGATTCGGCTTCCTCAACTGGTACACTCGTGAGCCCCAATCTGGTCTTGAAACAGACCGCAACCCCCCCCCCCCGCCTCCAAAATGGGACTAGCATTATGATCCAGCCAGGTTTTGGTGATGCAAACCAGATCAGCTGTTCCAACAAAGTCAGCAATAATAGCAGACTTGTTTTTAGCAGATCTGGCATTGCACAACACCTTCCCGAGTTGGACAGGGCTCTGGAGCTGTCCCAACTACTTGCCCATCAAAAGAGATGGTGCCCTTGGGTATAGGGACTAGACATGGAACTTTACGTTCCAGGCTCCATTTCGCCCCAGGGCGTCTTCTGGACCTAATAAGCTCTATATCAGAGGTCCGTTCATTTGCCCTCCAATATCCGCGGCCTCCACCAAATCAATCAATCAATCAAAATCTTTATTTATCCAGGCAAACATCATTGAGCAGAGCTCTTTCACAAGATGGACCTGGTTAGAACAGGGTCAAGTGACATCCATCATAAAAACATATAAATACATGTAAATAAATATATAAACACAAACACCATGGTGCAGTAATAGGGGAGTCAAATGATAAAAAGAAGAAAGGCAAGCCATAGCAGAGGAGGATTCAAATACAAGGGGGCAGGTCCACCATTGAACCATGCAACTGTATATAAACCATGTTCTCTGTATAGAAGTACCAGTTAGTTCATTCACCAGGGGCAGTCACTAGTACTAGCCATGAAAATGGCTTGGAGAACCACCAACTAATGGCAGATGGGGTACCAGGAGAGGTATGCAATATGTAAGCGAAGGATGAACATTGTGAGAAGTGAAGTCCCAAGGATAGGTCGGTAGAACGGATGCGGCAGTGGGGGCCTATGGGGGGAGGGAAAGGGGAGTTAGGACTTTTACAGTATGATTGCATGTAGTTTGTGGATGAGTGCAGTATAGAGTTGTGAGAAAAAGGCTGGAGAAGGCTCCTACATACAATACCAAGCGCCTGACAGTGCTGGTAGATGGAAAATGGGAGAGATGGGGAGGAAAAAGGGCGGAGGGCATGGATATCGGAGGATGAATAACGCACGACCAAGGAGACTTGCCAACACATATCACAAGCAGAGAACAAACTAAATACCAGACACTTCAGTAGAACCCTATTTCATACATAGACTACCCCAAAATAAACAAAACCAACACAACTACACTTTACTCAAAACAAAATAACAAAATCAGTAAATAACTAAACAAAGCAACATTAATTAACATCTCCTCCCCAGGACCCTCTCACAGCATTGAGGAGAAAAAGAAAAAAAAACTTCAAAACTAGTTTTGTCCTAAAGGTCCTCTCACTACCAGTAGGAGAAAAACATTCAGAGAAAAAACAAATATAAGTAATCAATTTGAAATTTAAGGCACTCTCACTGCTGATGATGGTTAGTCTTGCACAGAATCCGGAGATAAAAGGGCAGTGAGGCCGTCTCACCACTTGCACTTTCCTTTATCAGATGGTGGCAGGATCCAGTGAAAAGTCAAATGGTATTACAGTAACTCAAACAATATATAAACTCTCTGCAAGTCCATAGATGAAAGCAGTCTCAAATAAGGCCAAAGATATCCACAGGCCAAACCACAGGAAGTCGAGGCCCCCCCCCCCCCAACACCTCCCAAATGCCTAATCAGGCTCTGCTGTGCTAGCTGGACCCGTAGCTACAGCTAATCCGAGGCCGGACTTACAGGCCGACTCCGGAGCAGCTTAGGAGCCCCCCAATGACCCCCAGTTCCTTAGGGATAGAATGGGAGCAGCTCCTGCTCGGTCCCAAGCTGCACAACCCAAGATCACCCAGGCATAAACCAAGGGGGGGGGGAGCCTCCCATAACCAAGGTCACTGCTAAGGGCCTGCTTCCCTGAGTAATACTAACATTCAGACAGAACAATAAAAATCTGAAATAAAAATCCCTGAAAAAGTGGGACACTGATCAATAAATCAGGTCCCACACTCACGGTACTTCAAAACCATCCGCTGTCTTTCCCATTCAGAATTCGGGAAATCTTGCAGTATTCTCCTTGAAGAAACTCAGTTCTTCACCAAAAACTGCCACAAACGTCAGCAATTTATCCAAGGTGTAGAATCCAGTGTCACACAGCGACGACAAACAGTCCACAGATCCACTTCAAGTGAACGGCTAGATGACTAAGGGACAAACCCAGCCAGATGATCAAGAAGCAAGCTGAGGAAGTAAAAATCAGTCACTGTGACCCCCTGCCAGGCAGCTCACTTCCCTGCGCTGAAAAGGCGTTAAAGCAGGAGGTAGCAGTAGATGTCAAGTGAAGAAAAGCATCTCCTCGGTTTTGCTGATATAACTCCCTCCAACACAACTCTTTGCAGTCTTGAGGGAAACGCCAGGGCAGACAGCAACAGACAGCCGACAGCACGGTAACCAACCATAAAGCACCAAACGGCAAAATACAATCCCGTAGCAAAATGTAGCCCACCGCAAAGCAACTCGTTCCACGTCTAACGGAACGCCGGTGCAAGCAACAGCATGAAGCCGAAAACAGGATACATGGCCATAGAACACCGACTGACGGGAAAAGAAACAACATGGACAAAAAGAATAAAATGAATAAAATAAATAAAACAGTTTAACAAAAACAAATACAACAAAGCACTTCAAGGTACTGAAGGCTGATCCAGCGTGACCGCCATCTTGAGTTGTATGACCATTAGGAAACAGAACAAATTCAGGTAATAGGTGGAATGAGTTACACTTACTATATCGGGCAGGGTGGAATCCATCTGCATGAATATTTTACCCCATCTCCTTTTTGTTTTTGGAGCTATTCCAATACAACCCCATAAAAATTTTTGGAAAGACCTGTTAGTAACCCTTTCCAAATTCATCTGGGCAGGCAAGAAGCCAGGGGTTAAGTCGAAAATAGTGCAGGCCCCAAAAGATAGGTGAGATTTGGGTTTACTGGACATGCAAAAAATATTTCTGGTCCGCACAGCTGCAGGCCCTGTACGCCATGACACAAAATCCCCCTTCCCTGTGGGCAGAAATTGAGTTGGCCTCATGGCCCCTGCCTCAGCCTTCTGACCTGCTTTTCTTGGATACCCTGAGGCTGAAATGGCTGGATTTTTCCAGCCCCTGGTTTTGGAGCACAAGGCATGCATGGCAGGCGGTATGTCAGAATCTAGGGTTCCCCCTCAATCTTACACCTTCCACTGGCATTTTATGTTGCAAAGACTTTATCCCTATTAGGATGGATACGGTCTTTCACTGTTGGGAAAGGTTGGGCTTACGGACCTTGGGCCAGTGCTACATGGGCCTGGTCATCAAAACTTTTCAGCAACTCCTTGGCCTCCCTCAGTAGGACTTTTTTTGGTATTTACAACTAAGGCACTACCTTACATCAGTGGTGGGATCTTCCGTGGGAAAGGGTGGATATGCAAGAGAGTGCCCTGTGGGAGTCTCTGTTAACACTGGTCTCAGGTTCCGGGCAACATAAGGTGGTGTCTAGGCTGGTTCAGAGCATGAATGCACTCATGGAGGATTCCTTGTTGGAGAACAAATAATCTTGGGGCAGGGAGGTGGGGCTTTCCCTTTCAGATAAAGAGTGGGTCAGCATTTGTATGGGTATTAATTCCACCACAGCATCCCATTTTTGGAGGGAGTTTAGATGGAAGGTGGGAGTGAGGTTCTTCAGACCTCCCACGGTTACAGAACACTATGGCAATCGCCCATCTGACCGGTGCTGGAGAAATTGCCACTCAGTGGGTTCCTACTCTCACATTTTCTGGGATTGCACTGTGGTCAGAGAGTACTGGAGGAATATCCAAAAAACAGTAGGGGACATCTTTGAGATGATCCTGCTGGATGCCCCTCAACACTGGCTCTTAGGCCTCCCCCCAACCCCTTTGAGATCCAGAGCGCAGTTATCTCTTTGCAGTCCTGGTGGGGGCAGCTCTGAAAGCCATTACGGTTAACTGGCTCTCCACAAACATGCCCAAAGTAGATACCTGGTACGATATCTGTAAAAAGATCCTGGAATTGGAGTACCTGGCAGCTAAAGTGAGACTTGAGGTGGATAAATTTCAGGGGGGGTGGCTGCCTTTCTGGCACTTCATGGCTAATCGGAAAAACTTTGGCATCATTGAGCTACTGGCCAGATTTTCTTAAACACTATACCAGTTGCAGGAAGGGGCAAGGTTATGATATGTTGGGCATCCAATTTGTGTTGCGCGTATTCAGGGTATCTCAGGCACTTTTTCCCCTAGAATCTTATGCAATCTGCGTTTAGTCTTCTCTGAAAATTAAAAATGTATTCCTTTATTAACTGTACACATCTCTACCCTCTACTTCCTCTTCTTTCTCTTTCCTTTTTTTCTTTATTCCCACTGATTGGACTAGGCTCCTATCACTCTCTTCTTAGTTTCATCTACTCTTGTAGAATAAGCATCTGTCAAGGATCAGACTGTATGTACTGTTCCGTACTGTATGTTTAATACCAGAAAATTCCTTTAATAAACTGTTATTTCCAAAAAATAGATATCTGTGCCACCTCACTATAGGTTTGTGATATATATATATATATATATATATATATATCAGTGGATTGTAAATGTTCTCAAACTCCCAGTACCCTAAAAAAAGATTTGCATATGATGGGGCCATTGTAGTCCTCGATGCAGTCCCACATGCTTGTAAGAAGTATGTATCTTCAAAATCAAAAACAATATGGGACAATACAAAATCTATAGCCTTCATCAGAAAATCTGTTGGAGTAGCGGAACACGTCACTATTTTCCAAATAAGGCCGTCCTTATGTCTGATGGAGGTATACTGCTATTGGCGGGCTCCATGATCAGAAGCATCCAGTGGGAGGGGCAGGGGGAAGGTAAAACCTGTCTGATCAGAACCAAATGCCACCCAGACCTGACTGTGCACGAGGTCAGGCATGAGTTGTATTCACTGGCAAGGGAATGTGGGGGGACCCTGGACATTCCAGTGCACTTGGGGACAAACTACATAAATGGTAATAGTGAACTAGAAATTCAGGCAGGGTTCTGGGAGTTGGCTAGGGTATGCTTTTCCATAGGCAGTAGGCCAGGGTATGCTTTTACATAGGCTGTAAGATCTCCTTTTCGGAAATCCTGCTGGTGCCAAGGGCTGGTGGGGAAAACAAGAAGAATGTCTGTGTCAGTGGCTCAGTAGGTAGCACACTTGCCTCTGAGGCCGGGAGATCAGAGGGCTGTGGGTTCGGTTCCCACATCTGGCACTTGGGTTACTATCCCAATACTGACACTGTAGTGCAGTATGAGGGGGGGTGCTGCACTCCTGAGGTGCTGTCTTTCTGATGAGATGTTAAACCGAGGTCCTATCTGCCTGGATTGGTGGTGGTTCAGGTGGATGCTAAAGATCCCAATGGCACTTATCAAAAAAAGGGGAATCTTTTGTTTTATTCAAATCAGAAAATTACAAAAAAAAATTGCAAATAATTCTAACAAAATAATACAACAATAAAGCAATATTCAAATTAACAAAAAAAAATTCTCCAAAACTTGTCATTAATGAAATATAACAGTCAAGTATTACTTCATACAGTTATTATAAACTTAATATAAAGAAAACCTCCTCCTTCTGGAAAAAAAAAATAATCCTAAAAACAAAACAAAAAAAAAAAAAAACAAGGGGGGAAACATTAGTACATCAGTTTATCAAATGTTGTACTCCCTGAAAATTAAATTAAATCAAAATGTTCCCACTATTCAGTCCAAGTCTGTAACTCATATTTTTTCAGCTTTTTGTTTCAATAAACGTAAATCAGCTTGTATTATATAAAACAGTTCAACTTCTGAAATCGGCTGTTGATGTAACACCAATCTACATCTGCATATCCAAAGCCAATATTATAAATGAACATGCACCACACGAAGAGTACTGTAAGCCCATTTTCTTGGCGTTGTTAAAGGAATCCCATAAAATAACATATCAGGATGGGGGGAATATCCAAACCTCGGTGCCATCTGTCCTTTAAAATCTCCCAAAAGTGAGTCGCGTAAGTACATTGAAAATATAAATGATACATAGTTTCAATTATCATAATACACTCCACTCTTGAACAATACCTTTCTTGCAACGCTTTGTGCTTCTGGTTTCCCTTTACATTTATCCTATCATGAAGACCCAACCACGCTGTATCCCACATATGAACTGGAATACGAAATTCCATAATATAATCTGAAATATGACCCTGATTCACTCTCCAAAAAGCTGCAAATGGATACTCTGCAAAACATTTCTCCAAAATCTGCTTATACAATGCTTTACGCGTTGTTTGTAAAACCTGGTCAAACCCAATACCCTATAATTTCATTTTATCAAATATTTCCTCCCATCTTCGTAATAAACGTGGGCGCTGTTTTGTTTTTATGAACAAAGGCAGTTCCTTTCCATTCCTGCAAAATCCCTTCTAAGGTCAACCTTCCCCAGTTCCCCCCAAAGTGGCTTCTTATGCCCTATAAGTGGTACTAATTTAGAATATAAAAAAATAGAGAAAAAGAATAACACTGGGTTTAACATATTCACCCCCAAAACCCAAGATACAACACATTTCTCCGTATTGGATTAAGTGTACTCCCTCAAACAACTAAAAAAAAAACTCCTAATAATGGCACTTCTAATGCCTTTGGTAAAAGAAAAACTATACCAATATATAAAAAAAATAGGAACCAAAAATGTTTTAATATAGTATATCCTTTTGTTTTTTTTTTCCACTTATTCCATCCAACCACCTTTATTTTCCCTTTTAATTAATGCCTTATTCCAGTTATAATGAGCCATGTCATCTCCGCCAAAATAAACCCCCCCAGTATACAGCAGGGTGTCATTGCCAGAGGGAACCCTCCCACACATTCCTGTGTCGTTGGAAAACCGGTTACCTTCAGTACCTTTGTTTTAGCTAAATTTAGCCGAGCCCCAGTAACTCTCCCTGTAGTTTGAATTAAATCACAAGCAGTCTGTAAAGAGGATTTGTCTTTTACCACCAAACAGATGTCATCCACGTATGCAAGACAGTTGCATTGAAGGTCCCCAAAACCATTCACTCCATAAATAAGAGGAGTTTTCTGTAATATCCTTAACGGAGGATCCAAAGCAAATACATATAAACTCAGGCTTGGAGGGCAGCCCTGTCGAACCCTTTTTAGAATCCTGTGGCGTGCTCCCTGCCAACCATTTTCATAGGGAATCGCGTATGCCAAGGGCGAACATAAACATATCTATTGAATAAACTCTTCAGGAAGACCATAATCACTTAAAAGTGACCATAGATAAAAGTGTGAAACCTCATCAAAAGCTTTAGCTTGATCTAGGCTAATTAAATAACCTCTACGTTCTTGTAACAAAATAGCATTGCTTCTTGGTTCCATAAGTTCGTGTAAAATCAAAAGTGCATTCGAAATACGGCATCCTGGGACCCCACAAAACTGTCTAGAAAAAATCAAATCGGCATAACATGGGACAAGCTATTACTTAATAATTTAGAAAATGTTAAAGTCCGTATTAAGTAATGTAATCGGTCTCAAGTTTCCAATAACTTCCCTATTACCAGATTTGTATAAAAAAATCATCAGGCCTTCATAAAACTGTAGGTAAACTACAATCCAATAAAAAATTAAAAAATAAAATTATATAATATCACCAATTCTGTAGACATGATGTCCCATAAAGCCATATATAATTTGTTTGTCAGCCCATCCGAACCCGGAGAAACTTTTTTGTGAAGGGTTTTTATTACAATTTCCACTTCCATCTTCAAAAAAGGATGCACAAGAAATGCCATCTGTTCCAGTGTCACCTGTGGAAGATCCACAGCCCATAGTACCTGTTGTATTTCTGAGGAATCTTCCACAGGGCAGCCAAAGGTATCCTGAAAAAATTTATCCACTGCCCCCATAATACCAGCGTTGTCCTTCTGTACTTTTCCCTCACTGGAAGTTAAACCTACAAAAAGTCATCTTTCCGCCCTCATGTAACTAGCTAAAAAGGATTGACCTGTTCAGCATTCCCTTGGGTGCAAATTGTTCTTTTGGGGTAAAGCATTATATCGTATTGGTACTCCCCATCTCCTGTTTAAGAATCCGAACTTCTTCTGAAAGATCAATCTGTTTTTCAATCTGTGGGGTTAACAATACTCTAACTCCGTAACAAAGCTTAGCATACTTGTCCCTTTTTTAGCTTAGCATGGTTCTTCCCCACCTGAGGAAAAAAAAAACAATAATACAAATCTTAAAATCCTCCCACCAAAAGCTAATATTATCGTATAAAAATATTGTGGTTATTTTATCTTGCACCACTATCCATAGGTCGGTTCTAATTTGCTCATCTTCCAACAAGGAACTATTCAACCTCCAATATCCTCTCCCTGCCTCTCATGGGTAAGGCTGTAAGAAATTCACGGGAAAAATTACAATTTTTCATGGCGCCCGCACGGTAGAATATGCCACTTTTCACGGCCAGCACACACATTCCACAGATAATATAAAAAAAAAAAATGCATCTAAATTTCCTATAGTTATGTACTTTAATTTAAATTTACTGTTTTTTGTTAAACATCCGTAAAACACAAAAGGTCTTCAGCGGCTCTTGTCGCCTTGTTTTACATTTAAAATTAAGTATGCTCCTGTTTCTGTGGAAAAAACACATGGTGCACTGTGTGGAAAAACTCCCAAGTGGGAGTGTATGAAAGGAAAGTGCAGGTGAACTTCTACAAAACCCTGGTGGCTCCAAAAGTTTAAAGAGAGAGGGGGGTAGTTTTAATACAGGAGCGCGCACACTTTGAGCTTGTCTCTGTCCCTCGCTGCATCATTGCGTCCATCTGAGCTTAAATAAATACCACAAGTGAGTGGAGAAAGAAAAAGGAGATGGACAGTGGTTTTTTGACTCTGGGTGGGGTGGCATTGGTAAATTACAGCCACCTGCCCGAGAAGATAAAAAAAAAAAAAGGGTTTATTTTGCAGACTGCTCGGTTCACACAGAAGGTGAACCGAGCAGAAGGATAGAAAGGTGCTCTGCCTTTTTGTGCAGTTTTTTTTTAAAATAAGGTGGCAGAGGAGGAGGAGACTGTTTGCAGAGGTGGAGTAGACATTCACACAGTAACGCTTGTGCTCAGTTGGTCTCTCTCTCACTCTCACCCTATTAGTGAGTATATCAAAGGTCACTAACAAGCTGCAATTGAACGCCATTGCTCTATGGGATCATAGCTAATTAGTTTGCATGGTATAATAGGAGAGAGGTGTTTTAAACTACAGGTACTGACACATACATTTGTAAAACTGCGCGATGCACGGCAAAACAAAGAAATCTGTCAATTTCACGCTACCTCCTGTAAATCACGTGATCGTGGAAATCCGTGCGTGGCGTGAATTTCTTACAGCCTTACTCATGGGTGTAGAATTAATAGACATGCTCAATAATAAATGGTCTGAGGTTTCAATAGGTATCACCCTAACTTCATCAACTAACAACATATTTTTTATGAAAATAAAATCAATCCTAGAAAAAAGCATACCCTTAAATATAGCCTTAGGGACCTGTAAAAAAACTATCTTGTATATCTTGCACCCCAGCTTGACGTTAAACCTGTTTAAGAAAAGTTTTGTTGCAATGTTGTTTACCTGATCTTTCCCTGGAAGGAAATTCATATTGAAATCCTCCCCCAAAAAAAAAGCTGTCGGTTAGTGTGTAAAAATGTTCTTATCTTTGTTAATAATTCTATCCTAGAACTCTTTGTCTGTGGATTATAAATATTCATTAACCGACAAGACAATCCTCTAATTTCTACATCCAACAAAATTGCTCGTCCTGGAACAATATCCACTCATTTTTGTAAAGTCCATTCTGTCCTGGAAAAACAAATCTCCACCTCACTACATGTTTCTTCCCCCAGTGGCCAATACAAGGACCCCATCCCCAATCCTTAGAAGCCTGAGCACCTTCCCCAAGGGTGTGTAACCTAGTGCCTTGCACAAAAACTACGTCCATATGTAAAGAATGCAGTATAGCAAAAGTCGTCAACCTTTTCCTAGGAGATTTAATACTGTTGACATTAAGACTAGCCATCTGTAAAGTAAAGGGCTCAGGGAGGAGGTTTAATTATTTTACCACTAGATCAGGTAACACGTTTATGTGCTGACAATACCCGCAATTTGCAGGGTGCAAGTACCTCGCCTGTAACCTTCGTCTTGGGTCCTGATATTGGTAAACCTGCACTGTCTTCCATAGGTTGTTCTGAATCAACTTGTTCCCCCCCAAGACTCAAATGGGGCAAACCTATTAGATAATGGTGTTGGAGATACAGGGACTCTAGAGCTGCCTTCTCCCTCCTTCCCTTCCACTAAACCATCCTGCTCCAATTCTATGTCAGAATCCTCCAAATGTAAGCTACAGGGAGAATCTTGAGATATTTCTCATCCTTTGAGGCGACCCTAGAGGAGTAGCGTATGGGGTAACCTGAGAAACTATAGGACACTTGCTAGTATCAGAGTTTGTATCAACACTAGGTGGTTCTAGGGAAACTGACACAGAAATATGTAGTGGAAGCACTAAACTAGAAATGGGATCCTGAAATCTGTCCCCAACATTAGATCTTACTTCGAGAGGGCTCTTGCAGTAGGTAATTACATATAGGACTGACGCCGGCCGGTAGCAGGACTGAAAAATTTCTAGCTACGCAGTCCTAAGCGAGGAGACTACTTGAAATCAGGTGACCCGGCGTCATGCGATATCTGTATAAAAGGCGGTCCCGTCGCCGCCTTCCAGTTCTTTCCGCCGTTAGCTTCGTTGCAGCATCTCGCGGTAAAGTTAGTGCTTAGCAAAGCCCTGTTCTTTCATCCGGTTTACCGAAGTTTTGAGTATTTTTCTTCTCATCGTCCAGGTCAGGCGTGGTACAGCGCCCCTACACCTTCCAAAAAACAAGTGCGACTCGTGCGACGCCCAACTGCCACACAAGGACGGCTATTCTCTCTGCCTTTTCTGCTTAGGCCCCGACCACCCGGTCGACAAGTGCCCGCATTGCCTGCATTTCAACGCGGCTACCCGCAGACGACACCAACAGTCCCTGGAAGCCCATCTGCTAAAGAAGATGTCTTCAATGGAAAAAAGAATTGAAGAACTCAGGCAGGCGTCGACTTCTCCTGAAGGACATCGTAAAAGCGGGACAAAGAAAGGCGGAAAGAGCCTCCTTGCCCGCGACTCTGGTGAGATGGCGGCCAGAGTATCCTCTGGGGCCGGTCCGGCAGCCTCCAAGGCTTTGGAGGAGGCGCCAGCCCGCCTTCGGGCTCTCGCGATCGGGCCTTCGGGCGCCTCCGGCAAAGGAGGCCTCTGCCCCAGTACTGCCGCCAGGCTGCGGCCTACTGGCGCAGGCATCTCCCATAAGCGGACGTCGGCTCCTCCGGCGTCCGCTGGGAGAAGGTTGATAAGGCGCCCGACCCTTGGGCGCCGCGTCCTCGTCCCCTCGGACGGGCTGCTCCCTTCTCGGCCTGCCTCCGATGGGGACCCGTAAGTTGGATGCCGCTCCTCCGGTGCCCACGGGAACCAGCCCCTAAGCCGCACGTCGGCTCCCGGTGTCGCGCGTGGCGGCGGAACCTATGCGGACCCTCCAACCCGTCGTACCTGGTTCCCCGCAGTCTTCGCTGCCGTCCAGGAGCCAGTCACCCCAGCCTGACCCGAGGACTTTTCTCCACTGTCTCTGGGCAATGTGGATATTCCAACCCGTCAGACCCTCCTCCCTCGGGATCCTGGCGCTCAGCCCCGGACGCCAGCTCCGATGCCGGCCCGCGGCGCTGGCCCACCGGCCCGGCGGATATTCTCTTTCCGTCAGGCCCAACCCCGCGCCTCTCAGTGTTGACCCGCCCGTGGGGCCTCCTTCAGGCCGTCTGCTCAGCGCACTCCTCTGGCACCTGGGTGCCACCGTCCTATCGGACGCCGTCTTACCCGGGTCCGCAATATCTAACGCTGCACTACCGACACGGTTCCGCCGAGCCGCAATACCCGGCACCGGTTTTTCCGCAGCCAGGTTTTGGATACTCGCCTTACAGATACAATCCGTATTCTTATCCCCCTCCTCCTCCTCCACTGCCCTCCGGCCGCCGGTGGATCTGCAGGAGACTCTGGCTTCCTGGTGGGCTGAGGCCAAGGCTCAGCTCACCAAGGAAGTAGAGAGCCGCCTTACAGCGACGGTGCCTGGCCCCCATACGCCCGAGACGGCATACTCCCTCACCACCTCCGGATCCCAGAGCCCTTCCCTCTGGATCCCGAGAGGGGCAGGACACTCGTCCAGGGATTCCCCCTAAGGGACCTGTTCCTCCCCCCTAGACGTGCCAGGGAGTCTTATTCTGCTTCTGATTCTTCTTCTTCTTCGCTCTCGGATTCCTCCGACGGATGCTCCGAGAGAGACCACGAGCCTCGCTCTCCATCCAAGCCCTGGCCGAGGACTCCTGCGAAGTCTCCTCCGGAGGATCCTTCCTTCGTGGAGTTGCTCAGGAAGATCCAGGAAGTACATCAGAGGTGTTCTCTGGAACCAGATCCTCAGCGGGTCAAACTCGCCGAACATCTGGACCTGCCCCTTACGGCTCCTACTTTAGTGCCACCCTGGATCGAGCCTCATGCCCACCTTGTTTCCACTATTTGGAAACAACCGTTGGCTTTAGCCCCGCTTCCTAGGAAGTCCAACAGGCTATACCAGGCTCCGGAGGGTGTAGACTCGGTTGTGATTAGCGCCGCTCACGGCCGGTCAGCATATCCTAAACATCTAAGCTCGTCTCCTCCGGATAAGGAATCTCGCCTCCTGGACCAGTATGGAAGAAAAATATACGTCTGTTCCACACTGGGAATTCGGGCCCTGAATTATGTAGCTCATATGGGGGATTACCAGAAGGCCATCCTTACCCAGGCGGAATCAAAGATTGACTCCTTACCTGACTCCCAAGTCAAGCAGGAGTTAGCTGACTAATCCGTTCTGCTAGGCTCGCCGTCGTCCGCATCCCGCGGATGACATACGATGCAGTGGACACTGCTGAAGCAGCTCCGCGATTCGCCAAGTCTTCGCGCCATGCCTTCTCAGTGTGTCAGGTTTGGTCCCGGAGGTACAGTCAGCAATCCAGAAGCACCTTTCAGGGTTCAGTGCTTTTCGGCAGTGATGTCAAGGACATCATCACTGACTTCAGGAGAAAGGGACGCTCTGAAATCCGTGGATTCCATGTACCATCCCCATCCCCACAGTGCCGCCTTTTCGCAGGACGAGTCGGCCGACAGCAAACCCCAAGGAAGGCAGGCAGCCACTAAATGCCGGGCCCCTCAGCTGCCAGGCCCACCCGCCCAAAAAAGCAGCGGGTGCCCCAGCTGCGGCACTGCCCCACACCACCTGACTCCTCCCCTCTCCCACCGCCTCCGGACACACCGGAGGAACCGGTAGGAGGGAGGTTCTCCCTCCACCTTCCGGGTTGGGAGAGGATAACAACGGATTCATTGGTGCTTCAGATTATAGTGGAGGGGCACTCCATAGAGTTTCTACAGAAACCACCCCTCTGAAGTCGTCCTATGCAAGGGACCATCTTCCTTTGGTCAGGGAAGAAATATCTGCCCTTCTCGTGAAGCAGGCCATAGAACCCGTTCCTCCTCACCTTCAGGGGACGGGTTACTATTCTCATTTCTTCCTGGTCCCAAAGAAGATGGGAGATCTCAGATCCATTCTAGATCTCAGCTCCTTGAACCTTTACGTGGAATACAAAAAGTTCAGGTTGCTCTCCCTATAAACCCTTCTGCCCCTTCCTCGGCCGGGTCAATGGCTTTGTGCGCTGGATATGCAGGACGCATATCTGCACATCCCCATTCGTCCCTCGCATCGCAAATACCTCCAGTTTGCTTTCCAGGGGGACCATTACCAATTCCGGTCACTCCCGTTTGGTCTTTCCTCGGCACCCCGAGTTTTTACCAAATGCCTGGCAGTGGTAGCGGCCCACCTGCGTACTATGGGAGTTCAGGTGTTCCCCTGCCTGGACGACTGGCTCCTGGTGGCCTCATCCAGGGAGGAGCTCCTGCATTTTCTCTCCCTCACCCAGCAGGTTTTCACTTGCCTGGGTATCACCATCAACCATTCCAAGTCTCATCTGGTTCCCTCCCAGAGACTTCAGTTTATCGGGGCCATCCTCGATACGACGGTGAGCAAAGCCTTCCTTCCTCCGGACAGGGCGGCCTCTCTTCAGTCACAGATTTCCCTGCTATTAGAACGCAGGAAGGTTCCGGCGAGGTCGGTTCTCCGTCTCTTGGGGCTCATGGCAGCCGCCATCCCCATAATTCCCATGCATCGGCTCCACATGAGGATCTTCAGTGGACTCTCTGCTCCCAGTGGGATCAACCTCAGAGACACCTAGATCATCTGGTTCTGATCTCCTCACCGATGACAAGAGACTTGCAGTGGTGGATGGTTCGAGAGAACCTGTTTCGGGGGGTCCCCTTCTGTCATCCTCCCCCCTCCCAGACTCTGACCACGGACGCATCAGGCGAAGGTTGGGGAACCCATCTGGGTCCTCACCGAACCCAGGGTTTATGGTCCAGATTGGAGCTAGCTGTCCACATCAATGTGCTCGAGCTATGAGTAGTACTATATGCTCTCCAAGCCCTTCACCAATACATCCTTCCCAGTCACGTAGCTGTCCAGATGGACAACATGTGCGTGGTGTGGTACATCAACAAACAGGAGGGACTCGATCCTACCCTCTATGCAGGGAAGCAAAGAGGTTGGGACTGAGCAACGTCACAACCTTCACCTCACGCGGCATCCATGTTCCAGGAGTCGACAACACCTGGCAGAGCCAAGCTAAGTCGCCTCCTCTGCTCTACCACACCCAGTGGGAGTTGGACCAAAGGTTCTAGACTACATCTTCCAGCTTTGGGGCTCCTCAGATAGACCTGTTCGCCTCTTCCCAAAACACAAAACTTCCCACCTTTGCTCGGCCGCCCAGAGCAAGGCGCTTTTGGAGCGACACTCTGTCTCTAAACTGGAAGGGCAGATTCATCTATGCTTTCCCCAATCCTCTGGTCCCGTGTACTGCAGAAACTAACAACGGAAGGAGCGAGAATGATTCTGATTGCCCCTTTCTGGCCCAGGCAAATCTGGTTTCTCTTCTACAACAATACTCAGAGGTTCCTCCTCTTCCTCTTCCTTTATCTCGAGGATTGCTGACCCAGGATCAGGGGACCCTGGTCCATCCAGGCCTCAAGTCCCTTCAACTTCATGCATGGCTCCTGCAGACCTAACCCAATCTCGTTTTGGTGTCTCTCCAAAGGTGGCTGAGATTATGGTGGAGGCTAGAAAACCCTCCACTAGGTCCACTTATGCCATGAAATGGAAGAGATTTTCTATTTGGGCCGCCTCTAGGAACGTGGAGCCTTTCTCCTGTCCAGTGGCAGTTCTGCTTGAATATTTATGTAATCTCTTCGACCTGGGTCTCAGTCATTCCTCCTTGAAAGTGCACATGGCCGCTATTTCAGCTTACCATGTTCCTTTCGCTGATAAAGCCTTGCTGGGTCAAAAAAATTTAATAAATAAATAAAATAAAGATTAGGGAGATAAGTCGGTGGCTTAGGGAGTGGTATGGGGAATTGGGGTATGGCTTGGGGGGAGACCTGGGAGGATATGGGGTCTGTATTAGGGACAGGCTATACCTAATTTGGAGGGGAAGGAAATCCTTAAGCCTCAAACTAGCTGGGTCTATCAGCTAAAGGTGGGGTTTAAACCTGTGAAGGGGAAGGACTGTAAAGGGCAGTGCCAGCAGGCACGACAATGGGATATGATCTCCACCTCTAGGGGCTAGGAGATATGGAAATGGGTCACCAGGTAGGGTGCAGGAGCTGGGAAATGGGTGCTGAACAGGGAGAAAGGAGAGGGGGAAGGGGTGGAGAGTGGTCCTGATAAATGCCAGGAGCTTGGGAAATAAAATGACTGAGCTCCAGGCGATGCTAGTTGAGGGGGCAGTAGATGTAGCAGCAGTCACTGAGATCTGTTCCACTCAAGGGCACGAGTGGGACCTAAATCTGGAGGACTATACTATGTTCAGAAAACATAGGGGGGAGGGAAGGTGGGTGGTGTAGCACCATTAGTCAGAAATGGCATGGGTATTGGAGGGGTAGAGGAGGCAGAGGGGAATGCGGAGGCTATTTGGGTCACTTTGCAGAAGCAGGGGGGGTAGGAGAGTAAAGGTCGGAGTGGTATACAGACCACCAGCACTGGCGGAGGTTCTGGAAGAAAGTTTGATGGCAAATCTCGGACACTGTAGATTGGGACAGGGAAGGGTAGTGGTAATGGGGGACCTCAACATGCCAGGAACAGACTGGGGGACTATGTCTTCCAGGATGCATTTCTGACACAATAGGTGGGTGAGCCAACTAGGGAGGCCCGGACACTGGACGTGGTCCTGGCGGACAGTGATCAGATTAGGGGCCTAGAGGTGAGGGACCCATTGGCAGGGAGTGATCACGCCACAGTCTGGTTCTTCCTGGACCTCGGGAAGGAAGGAAAGTCGAACAAGGATGGTAGTAACCGACTTTAGGGTGCAGACTTCAGGGAGATGGGAAGGGATCTGAAGATCATCTGGACAGGATAAGGCCAGATATGGATGCTGTCAGCAGGTGGGGGATCATTAGGAGGAGAGTACAGGAGGTTACCAGATCCTCCGCAAGGGAAAGGCGTAAGTTCCGTAATGCCAGAAAACCCTGTTGGTGGACCTGGGAGGTACAGGAGGTGGTGAGGGAAAAGAAGGGGGCCTGTGGGCACTTTAAGTGCTCAAGGAGTGAAAGGGATCAGGAGGAATATGAGCTGACAGCCAAGAGAGTCACCAGGGTGATGAGATCAGCTAGGGCAGAAAAGGAGCAGTCCTTGGCCAGTGGGATCCAGAGGGGGACAAGAGGTTCTTTAGATACATAGGGGGAAAAAAGAAAGTAAGGGGGCAGATCAGCAAGATAAGGATAGGGGATGGTTGGGCACAGGAGGCGGGGGAACAGGCAGAAGCCCTAAATGAGTACTTTGCCTCAGTTTTTACCAGGGGGAATGGAGGGGCTATGTCTTGCGAGGTGAGCGGGGGCAAACCGGAGGAAAGGGTGGGACTGGTAGAGACCAGGGGCCCTGATGGGTCTGGGGAAAGGGAGTGGCCACCACAGACAGGTGGGGGGGCCAGCAGTGCAGGGTGAAAAGGGGCAGAACGTGGAGGCTAAAATCACGGTAGAGAGAGTAAGGGAAGCCCTCGGGTCCCTTTGGATGGAGAAAGCACCTGCGCCAGATGAGATGCATCCCAGGGTGCTGAGGGAACTGGTGGTTGTCCTGGCAGTCCCTCTAGCAGAGCTTTTCAGCATCTGTCTTGAGGACTGGGTGGGTGCCCCAAGACTGGAGGGTGGCCCATGTTGTGCCGATCCACATGGGGGATCAAAAGAGGAGGTGGGAAATTACAGGCCCGTTAGCCTGACATCGTGATCGGCAAGGTGATGGAGGGTGTTGTCACGAAAAGCTGGGGGTTACTGGAGCAAACTGGGTACTTGGACGATAGGCAGCATGGCTTGTCACACGGGAAGATTGTGCCAGACAAACTTTGTTGAGTTCTATGACTGGGTGACGAGGGCCCTGGACCAGGGTAGGCCACTGGACGTCCTCTTTCTGGACTTTAGCAAGACGTTTGATTTGGTACCCCACAGTGGCCTGCTGGCTAAGCTGAAGGAAATGGGGATAGGGAGACAGTTGTTAAGATGGATAGGAAATTGGCTCTCTGAGCTTACTCAGAAGGTGGTGGTTGGAGGGTTAGCTTCATCCCCAAGGTGAGTTACTAGTGGGGTTCCCCAGGGGTCAGTGCTGGGGCCACTTCTATTCATCGCCTATGTCTCGGACATCAGGAAGGGGATCAGCAGTGAGATGAGTCTCTCTGCAGATGACTCAAAGCTGGGTGCAGTGGTGGATGGGGAAGAGGGGAGGGTAGCCTGGCAGTAGGATCTGGAGGCTCTGGAAAGGTGGTCGGGAAAATGGAAACTAAAATTCAATGCAGGGAAGTGCAAGATCTTATCTGTGTCAGTCTTCACCATTCATCACAGATGGGTACTGGCCGGAGATCAGGACCCCGCGGGAGCCTTTTTTTTTATTTTTAAAGGATAGGTGGAGCTGACGCAGCATCAGCGCCGCCCTCAAGGCCGACGTACTACGTGGCACTCGAGGATTAGCCGTTAAGCTGTGTCGACTCCGCCTGCCTACCAGTTCTTCGTCTCCCGCCATCGAGGTCGCCTTGTGGGAAGCCTTGAAGAAGTGTTTTTGAAGAAGTTTTAGGGCCTTAGCCTTTATCGTCTAGTAGTTCGTCGGTCTACTAGTTCTAGTCTGCCCTACTCGACGCCGCTGGTAAGATCTTTACATTATTTATAATTTTGGTGGACGAGTCTATTTTTGGTGTTTTTTCCACAGGTCATGTCGCGGTCAGAGGGCAAGAAATCATCTAAAGCGGCCCCTATGCGTCGGTGCCGATGTGGCGCAAATTTCTCCGTGACCGACCAGCATGACCGGTGTCTCGTGTCTTGGCCGCTTCACGACATGGATTTGTCGGCGCCTGCTTCTCAATGGGCGCCGTGTTATCGAACAGCGCGCGTGGAAAGTTGGACGAGCTCCGCCGACTTTCAGAGGTAGGATCCGCACTGCCGGGCCAAGCCGCGTTCTCGGCCTTTCCTCGGGTCCCTCCCGGTTCTGTCCGGACCGTGGAGGAGGAGTCTCAACCCCCCATAGCCTAGCCTTGGTTGAGAGACTCCTCCCGTACGCCAGAAGCCCGTCCGCTTCCTCCCGAGGCGGGCGGGAAGCGCCGCCTGCTTAATCACCGCCCGGGGGTAGGCCCCAGTGTTGCTCCCGCGGTCCGGAAAGCCTGGGTTGCGCCGTCTCGGCGCCGTCGGTCGGTGCCGAGGCCTTGTCGGCGCCCGTCTTGTCTCTCGGCGCCGTGGGCTCTGTCGACGCCGCTTGCAGCCGGTACTGCTCAGCGGTGCCACGACCCTGGATTGGCATCGCCTTTTGCTATGTCTCGCGGGCGCGAGGTTGAGCGCAGGCGCCCGTGGGGTGAATGATCGGCCTGCCGTCTTGAGGTGCCGCTACTGCTCTGGCGCCGGAGAGCCTGGCGGTGCCGGGTCCTTGGAGCCGTTGGCGCAGCCGGTACTTCCGGGCAGGCGTGTCATCGGCGTCAAGCCTGCTTCGGATCGGTCGGCGCCGCCCGGCCCTCAGTGCCGCCAGGCGCTGGAGGGCCGGGCGGTGTCTGCGACTCGGGACCGCTGCTGGCGCCCGTTTCTGTCCCTGGTGCGTGCTGGTGGACTTGACGGGCGCGCTGGCTGGCTAGCCTCGGACCTCTGGTCCCGGCCATCCTGCCACCTTCTGCCAGCCCGCCCGGGGCCGTGGAAGTGCGGGTGCTGCCTCGACCACTGGAGCGACTTCTGGGCCCTGGCGAAGGTCGCTTCCTCGCCCTCCTACCGTCTGGCTTAGGCCTCCAGATTCCACCTCTTGGGGTCGGAGTCGGGCTCAGAGTCAGACGAGCAGTCACACCCTTCGGGGTTGCCTGCACAGGAGGGTGAACCAGTGGTCTCTTCGACGAGTCGGAGTCAGCCCCCTCTTGAGGAGCGTCGGGTTCCCCTCCAGGTTGGGGACAGTGGCACTGACCAGCAGGCTATGGTGCGTGCCACTATAGCCATGCAGCCTGGCCTGGGGGGGTTCCTGGACCCTTCAGCAGGTGTACCCCCTCCCGTGGTGTGTCTTGATCGCCTAACTTTGGGGCCTATCGAGAAGCCTACGAGTGGGGAGGGTGCTGCGCCCGGTTTCCCCCTCGGGGACATCCAGGGCTGCCAGCTACCTAGGCTGACCCTCCCGAGGACCAGGACGCTGAGGGTCAAGGGGTGTGGGGTCCCCGCGTAGGCCTTTCTCTGGGGTCCACCCGGGTCCTGGAAGAAGCCGGAGTGCGGACTTCCGTCCTTCCCCTTCCGGGTCCTTTAGAGGGTCACATTCTTTGGAGGCAGGGGACCGTCCTTCTGGACCCATACGGCCCCGGTCGCCTCACTGGGGGGATTCTTCTGGGCGCAGCTTAGGCAGTACCAACGTGGTTGTACAGCTGTCGGCTGCGGAGTCTTCCGGGACACCTTCCCCGGGTGTCCATGGTCTGCTCCCTGGCCCTGGCAGAGGTCAGCCGATTCCTTCCCTCGGCTCTGCCCCTACCCTCTGCCACATTCTCCAGCGCTCCTGGGCACTCTTGGTCCCTCGGCCTCTCACCTGGGAGCAGTTCAGAGCGGTGGCTTCTGGTTCCCTGCCTATGTTAGGGCCTTGGACAGTCAGGTTTTCAACTTTCCCCGAGCAGCCACCCTCGGAGCATATGGTGACCTCCAGCTCCTCATCCCCCTCTTCTGGGGGAGAGGAACTATCCACATCTCTCCTGTCGCTGATCTCTCCGAGTATCAGCGTTTCCTCGCGAGGATGTTGGGAGGACCTTCACCTTTCCCCCCTATCTGCGAGCAATCCAGAGCATGCGGCGCACGCCTTTCTAGGCGGTTTTGGTGCGGCCACCCTTGTGGTGCCCCCCTGGCCTGCTCCCTTTTGGGAGGCGTCCATGCGTTTCTGGCAGAGGCCCTTCTCTGGAGTTCCTGCCCCTAGGGACCTCAGCCAGAGGTATTGTGCTCCTCCAGAGTCTCCAGGTTCTATGCCTCATCCGCAGTCCGGATTGACGCACCTGGACACTCCTGATGGGCTTCGTGCCCTCCACCGTGACCGGCCCCCAGATCAGGACTCTTCGGATTTTGATTTCTGGGGGAGGAGGACTTTCTACTCGGCACGGTTGCTTCTCTCCATCTCCGCTCATCAGGCCCACTATGCAGCCTACAACAGGTTCTTGTGGTCAGCGCTGGGTCAATTCCTGGCTGCTTTGCCTGACTCGGAGCAAACCAGGCAAGCCATCGCTCTCTCTGCACATGGCCTGGAGCTAGCAAGGCACCAAGCAAGGGCATCTTACGACGCCAATGAGGTAGCTACCAGGGTAGTAGGGACAGCGATCTGCTCCAGAAGATCAGCGTGGCTTCGCCTTTCCCGGTTGTCACCCTTGGCCCGGCGTAGGGTGATCTGCTCCGCTCACCAGGGAACCTATCTCTTTTCCCGTAGAGGCGGGGCAGCGTCTGTCGGGCAAATTCCTTCCCCTCCGGGGACCCGTCTCGCTCTCCCACTCTCGGGCCTCCTCAGGCCCAGAAGGTTCCCCCTTAGTGTGTCACCCACTGAGGGCTAAGGGACTCTGTCCCTTAGGCAGTAGTCATCCCCTCTGGGTGCTTGGTACTCACCCATCTGTGATGAATGGTGAAGACTGACACAGATAAGATATAGAAATTACGTTCTTACCGTAATTATGATCTTTCTGTGTATCTTCACCATTCATCACAATCCCACCCGCCATCCCCTGGGGCTCCAGTCTCTGGATCCTCCTCCCTCTGTGCCTACCCCTCTTTTGAGCGGGGTAAAGTTGGGACACACAGGGGGGTAAATTTCTTCCCAAAGGGTACAGTTCGAGTGGCACTTCCTCTCTTCTAATTATCTACACCCCTACAGGGTGAGAACTGGTGGTTGCCCTCCTTCTGTTATCCTTCTTTAAAAAAAAAAAGAAAGAAAAGAGAACCCTTTTTTTCACCAAATGTCTTTACAGAGAGAGTACTGACTCCCTGTACCCTGTCCTTCTCCAGAATAGCTGACTCTGCTTTTGGGGTTTGCCAGTTATTCTGTGCCTTGAATTCTGGCAGGTGAGCTTTGCCACTCCTTGCAGTTCCTATACAGTCTGGTGACGGACAAGGGTCCTGGATTCTTGTTACCTCTCACTCTCTCCTAAATTCTCTTCCCCCCTCCCTCCCTTCTTCCTTTTCCAGAGGTTGGGGCCCCTACCCAATCCCCTTAGTTTTACTTCTTCTATGCTGTCCTCTCAGTCGTTATTTCTCCTTTTAGTTCAGTTTCTCTTCCTTTTTCTGTCCCTTGGACTCTCTTGTCCCACCCTCCATCCCTTCCTCTTACCTCTCCGGTGACTCAGAATTGGTAGGCAGGTGGAGTCGACACAGCCTAACGGCTAATCCTCTCGCTAGCACGTCAGCCTCGAGGGCGGCGCCGATGCTGCGCTTTCTGCTCCTATCCTTTAAAAAAAAAAAAAAAAAAAAAGGCTCCGGGTCCTGATCTCCGGCCAGTACCCATCTGTGATGAATGGTGAAGATACACAGAAAGATCATAATTACGTGTAAGAACGTAATTTCTATGTTCTGCATTTGGGAGTCAGAAATCCAGGCCAGGGGTATACCCTGGGAGGAGATATGATTCAAGTCACGGAAGGTGAAAGGGACCTGGAGGTAGTGGTAGATGTCAAAATGAACAACTCTGAGACCTGTAGGAGGGCAGGGGCAAGGGCAAATAGGATGCTGGGATGCATCGCCAGGGGGATTACCTCCAGAAAGGTGGAAGTGATCCTTCCACTGTACAACTGCTTGGTTAGGCCACACCTGGAGTATGGTGTGCAGTTTTGGAGACCACATTTAAAGAGGGACATTACACTCCTAGAGAGGGTCCAAAGGAGGGCAACCAAAATGATCTGGAGCCTGGGGGAAGAGGACCTATGAGAAGAGGCTCAAGGAGCTCGACATGTACACCCTGGAGGAGAGGAGGGACGGGGGGACATGATAGAGGTCTTTAACTACATGAAAGGGAGCAATAAGAAGCAGGGTGGGGCAACGAGAGGTCATGGGTGTAAGCTGGAAAGGGGCAGGCACAGAGGGGAGAGGAGGAGATGTTATGTCACTGCAAGGTGGGTGGAGCCATGGAATGCACTGCCCAGGGAGCTGGTAAAGGTGGAGACTGTGGACGGGTTTGAGGGGATGGGACAGGTACAGGGGGAGAGTAAATCTGACCAGGCCCAATACAGGTGGAACATCTGGGACTGGGGACAGTATAACCCAAGGGGGGGGGGGACACCAGAATCGTCCCTCAGTGCGGGTGCTGAAAATTGAGCAGACTTGAGAGACTGTTAGGTCTGTTCTGCTGGCATTTTAGTATGTTAGCATATAATGGGTTCAAGTCCCATAAGGTCCACCTCTGTTCCCAGATTTCCTGTCTCTTGAATTTCCCTCATTCCTTCAGTTTCTTGTATTATTAAATCCAGATCTTCATAAGGTGGTACATTACTTGATTCCAGATACCCTATATTTGATATTTTTTGTCTAAATATTTTAGTCTTGAAAAAATATCAGTTTAATTTTGCAAAAAACTTGAAGAGATCTACTTGAATCTCAAAGCCATTCGCTATAGGGGTTGGTTCAAAGTGCAAGCCTTTACTCAAAATGGAAAGTTCTGCTTGTGTAAGCAGTGCAGACTAAATGTTCACAACTTGTAGCTTGTTTCTTCTCCCTCAGTGGGTTGTTATTCTTGAATACTGTTTTCATGGTTTTCTCAAATTAGTGTTTGTGCTTTAGATGTAGTAGCATCAATTAATAAACTAAGAGAATCTTTATAGTCTACCAAAAATGTGTAGATTATATCAGATATGTTCAGGATGTAAGTCATGAAATGTTAGATAAAATTTTTTTTTAACCTAGTTTGGTTCCTTTTGGGCCTTCCCACTGGAGCAATTTTGTTTTATGTTGAATAGTTACACTAGGCATAATATAAAGCCAAGGTCTGCAAATTATGAAATGATGTATTACAAATATGTAAACTATACAGCAGGGTCTGTGCAACATTTTTTTTAATTTTAGTTCTTCACTATCACTGTTCTTAATTTTTATATACAATGTCTATATCACTTTAAATGTTTGAAAATGAGTAAATAGCATTAAATGTCTACATTATTATGATGTCATCAGTTGCGGCATTATATAAAACACTATAGTCTCAATTGTAACTCACCCCCTCATGAAGCTTTATTGAGAAGGCAAAGAGCTGGAGACCAAGCCTGAGTGAAGTGGCTGTAGACTTTACTTTAGAGCTGATGCTCAATTAATTTTAATTTTTCACTGCAAGATATTGTCTATGTGAGTTGTGTTAAAAAGGAGTGCAACTGGCCTGAGTGGGAGGGGGCGCTGAGGAGCAGCATCATGGCGGCAGCTCTCTAGACTGGCTTTGACGGCAGCATTGTTATAAGATCGATTAACGCTGAATATTTCGGTTCCTCGCTATATTTATACATTGGAACATTTAGCTGAGATGCTCAAGAATGAAATGGGACCAAAAAAAGACAGGAAACACGGGTCCCGCGGTATGGACGTGTTCCTTTCTTCCTCCAGCTCCTCATCAGGATTGGGGCCCAGCTCATCCAGTGGCTAGTCATTCCGGAGCTCCCAACGACACAGATAATGGCGCTCCTAACAAAAATCCAAGCCAACGGAGAGGAAACGAATAAGAGGTTGGCGGTGGAGGCGAAGCTTAATGAAAATGATAGCACAGTTAAAGAAAACGCCTCTGCGATTATGAACTGCATACAGCTAACACCTGACAAGTGGACTGTAATGCCACCTTTATATGGGACATTCACTACCTCCGTAGCAAAGTTAAGACTCTGGAAAACAACCAGTGCCAAGTCAGTGCTCCTTTTCTCCTTTTCTGACCTCAGCAGTGTGCTCCCCCTAACTTTTTTGCTCCCCACACCCTACCCACTCCCCACTCCCCCCCTTCGTTTCAAAACTATCTCCCAGTGGGAGGCAGAGCCCTGACTATTAAAAGCTTTAGGCAAGTCTCGCTGCAGCAGAGATTCCTTGGACCTAAAACTACTACACTTAACTCTAGATGAAGTCCCCCGTAGCATTCTGAATCGTCCCTCTGCCTAGGTAAATTCCCTTCAAATGGAAAACCGCTGTCATCACACCCATCCTCAAAGCGGTGACCGTGCCTCTCTGGGGAACTGCCGCCCATCTACATACTCCCCCAGGCCCTGGAAAAAATCATCACTGACCACCTAATTAAATATGACCTCTGCCAAGAACAACATGGCTTCCGAAAAGGACACAGCACCACCTCGGCACTGCTAGAATTTACCACTGCCATCCACTCGGCCTTTGACAGTGGGCGTCTGGCTGGGTCTGTATTCATGGACCTGTCAAAAGCCTTTGACACTGTTAACCAGCCCCTTCTGCTGTCAGCCCTCACCCTCATTGGTCCATCCCTAGATACTGTCAACTGGTTCTCTGACTACCTATCGGGTAGGTCTCAGCAGGTCAAGATAAATGAACACTCTCCACCTGCCTCCCCATCAATTCTGGTGTACCCCAGGGATCCATCCTGGGCGCCTTCTTTTCAGTATATTTCTCAACTCCCTTCCCAAAGCCTCCTCTGGGAAACTGCCCTTATACGCTGATGATGCGGTACTCTTCTCGACCCACACACACCCCACCCTCCTACAACAGTCCCTCCAGCAGTCTTTCAAAGAAGCTGAATCTTGGTTCACTGAGCACCGGCTGGTGCTAAATTACAAAAAAAAAAAAAAAAACTGTGATATTTGCACACACCCAGAACAAACATAGTAGCCTCCCACTGCTAATCCCTAATTCCCAACTTGTACCCCTGGAGCAGGTAAACTCCTTTAAATATCTCTGGGGTCACCCTCGACTCTGCTCTAACCTATCATGAACATATTCACCTCCTTAGTTCCGCCGTCAACACCCAAATTGGCCTACTCCACCGCTGTAAGCACTGTTTCCCACCAGAAGCCCTGCAGCTTGCTGTCTCTTCTATCCTGTCCCTTATTGACTACGGGATCCTGGTCTACAGGGCGACTGATAGCACCGCCCTCCATAGAATTGGGGTCTCTCTAAATAAAGCATGCCTCCTTCTTACCGGTTGTGACTGGCTGACACATACTTGCTCACTTTATAGTCTTACTAACTGGCTTGATTTTGATGGGAGGCTGAGGTACCAGACCTGCCTCCTTGCCAAAAAGATCACAAATGGTCTCACACCCCTAATGCTACCTGTGCCCATGTTAAAAGCTACCCATCGCTCCTACAAATCCCCCTTCCAGATTCCGCGCTGCAAAACGGCCTTGGGTCAGAGAACCTTCCGTTACAGGGCTCCCCTCTGGACGAATGTACTTCCCAGTGCCATCACCTCCGAAAATAAACTTGGCCGCTTCAAACTCTTTCTCAGGAAACATGTCCACTGTGTAGGGGCCTATGACTGTTTCTAGCCAACTTCCTATGTTCCTTTGCTTATGTCAACTCACCCCACCCTCTACCCCCATACCCCTACCATACCTACCGATCATTATTTTTATATTATCCCTGACAAAGGACTAGTGTCTCTTTGGGCACCTATCCTGCCTGATTTCTACTGGCTAACCCTGCTTAACTCCACTGTTGATTCATCCTCAAGACTATTACCACTGTCTAATTCCAATTGTAACAATGTCTTATTATGACCACCATGCTCTGTAACTCATTGTATATGTTTTTTGATGATCATCTGTTTTATGTTTTGTACACTGTTTCACTGATGTGGAGCCTTTGTAAAGGAGTCTCTGACTCAAAGGTTTGCAATTCCGATATGTCAGATAAAAAAAAAAAAAAGTGCAGGTGGTGGGCTTTCCACCTCTGCATGCAGGAAGAGATGAACTGCTCAGCACTGTCTCTAAAATGATCTTACGGGACCTAAAGCTCTTACCTCCAGAATTGGAGATGAACCTTCTAAAAGCTTTTGCCGTCCCACAGCGGCTGCGGCCTCGAGAGGATCCATCTCAGAGTCCTTTAACTGTAATTGCAACCTTGTCCTCACCAGAAGCACAAATCCCTCTCCTGCAAGCGGCTCGGGCCAGGGGCGACATTGAGTGAGAGGGCAGTTGCCTTGCTTTGTTCCCTGACCTGTTGGTGCAGACTCAAAGCTGCAAGAAGGAGCTGAAGAAAATTAAGAAGGACCTGCTTAAAAATGGAATATAAGCCCAACTTGCATGTCCTGCAAGGCTGCAAATCAAGTTGGAGTCTAAAATGCACATTTTCGTGGACCCTAAACAGGCAGCCGAATACGCAGAGAAACTGTTGGAGAAGGCACATCCTGTAGAAGAAACATCTGATGAAGAAGGCTGAACATCGGACTTTATATATTTAACTTGGGACATTCAAGTAAAACTTTCTCTTCTTGAGTGGTTTTAACACAGTTGATTGTTCTCCTTGAAGCAGGGGGTGGGGAGAGCTGCTCACTAAGATTGTTACGGATGAGCTAGTATGGAGAGTTTAAAAAATGTTAGTAATTTAACGGTTTACAGGGTTTTACTATAGCCCTATTTTCTTTTCCTTGTATCCTACCAATAGCCACGTGCTGCTTTGCTAAAAGTGACCTGTTAAAAAAAGATTTTTTTTTTTTTTTTTTTAAAGGTTGGGGAACATGGAGAGTTGATAAATAGTGTTATTATACACTGCTCAGTTCGCAAACTTTAACGATAGTCATGTAGTAGGATCCTGATAATCTGCAGGGTGGGTTTTAGCCTTACCTTGATATGAAGGCTTTGTAATACAGCCTAACTGAGACTGGGCCATCTACTTGTAGTGTAGTCCATGTTTCTTAACCTTCCAGCCCCTCTACCATATTTGTCAGTTCTACTAGGGAAGGGATAAACTGGTGTTTTATAGTCACTATAAGTAATGATCTTGGTGAGAGCAACAATGTTCTGCAGTTTAATTATTACAAACTTTACTCCTAAATCAAATGTTGGGCACTACTTATAAGCTATAGGGATACAATAATCTAAGATGAATGTTTATGCAGTATTGTCACTGACTGGAACATTAGTTTGGAGATCTGCGTACCTTGTGCTCTTTTTGATTATGTGTTTATAGCATTTACTGTAAGATCACAAAATCTATAAATAAAAAGTAAAAAAAAAAAAAAAAGTGCAACTAATCTGTGAACTGTCTTGGTGTTTGGGTTAGCAACCCATTTGCTTGCACCCACCTGGTTAATTGGCGCAGGAGCGAATTCCGGAACTTTTTCCTTCCAGAGAGCAGTTGCTCAGAACCATGGAGGCCACCTTCTCATTGTTTCAGGATCTGGGGATCACCCTTAATCTCCCCAAATCCTCCCCTTGGCCGAGTCAGAGGCTTCAGTACATCTTGGCAATCTTGGACACTGCCCAAGCAAAGCTTTTCTGCCCCCAGACAGGGCAGAATGCCTTCATGCTCAGGCTCAATTGGTCTCATCGTCTTGCCAAGTCCCAGCCAGATAGTTTCTCAGACTACTGGGACACATGGCAGAGGCCATTGCAGCAGATCCCTTGGCTCACCTGCATATGAGAGTTGTCCAGTGGAACCTTCGGGTCCAATGGGATGAGCGCACGGACAATTTGGAACAACCAGTGTCGGTATCCAACTCTGTGTGGCAGACTCTGGCATGGTGGTTAAACTCCTTCAACCTCTCCAAGGGGGGTCCACTTTCAGAAAGAATCACTTCGTCAGATCCTGACCACGGATGTGTCAGGCTGGGGTGCGCATCTGGCAGACCGTCTGACTCAAGGGACCTCCTCCCCACAGGAACAACATCTCCATATCAGTGTTTTGCAGATGTAGGCGATCCTTTAAGCCCTGCGGCCTTCCAGACAAACCTGCTCCTGGGCCCTCTTTTGATCTAAACGGACATTATATCAGTGGTCTTTTACGTAAACAAGCAGGGAGGAACGCACTGTTACCCCTTCTGCAGGAAGGCCATGTAAGTCTGGTTTCGGGCCATAGAGCATCACCAGGACCTGACCGCTGCGCATGTTCCAGGTGTTCAGAATACCCTGGCCCACAGCTTAAACCGGTCCGGTCCAAGGTACACGAATGGGAACTTCTTCCTCCGTGGTCGAAGACCTCTTCAACAGGTGGGGCATCCAGAGCTGGATCTCTTTGTGTCCCCATTCAACACAAAACTGCCCATTTTCTGCTCGCTAGATCCAGGGCCTGGTGTTTTCTGGCGAGACGCGTTGTCCCTCTTCTGGACAGGGAGATTTCTGTACGCCTTTACATTACTGCAGAGAGTTCTTCTCAAGTTGCAGTTAGAAGGAGGGGGGATGATCCAGATAACCCCTTGCTGGCCGTGCCAGATATGGTTTCCACTCCTCCAACAACTAGCAGTGGAACCACCAACTCCTCTGCCTGTGTGCTCAGACTTGCTCTCCCAGGAGCAGGGCACTCTGGTCCACCCAGACCTCAAGTCTCTGCATCTTTGTGCATGGCTCCTGCAGACTTAGCAGTTGCCTGATGAGAGGTTTCTTCCTGGATGGTGGATATTCTAGTGGCAGCCAGGAAGCCCTCCACTAGAGCCACTTATGCTATGAAGTGGAAACAGGTCTGTATTTGGACCACTGCTCGTCACTTGGCTCCCTTCGCCTGTCCGGTGAATTTAGTCCTAGAGTACCTTCTTTCCCTGTCAGACTCTGGTCTTGTTTATTCTTCAATTGAGGTGCACTTATTCGCCATCTCTGCGTGCCATGCACCTATGGAAGGCAAGACTCTTGCCCAGCTGGATCTTTCCTGCACCTTTTTGTGGGGTATACTGCATTTGAAGCCTCCCATCAGGGACCTTGCTCCCCCCATGGGACCTTTTCTTTATTTTAGTGAAGCTTATTTTGCCTCCCTTTGAGCTGGCCGCAAGCTGTAAGATCCGCTTTTTGTCATGGAAAGCTTTGTTTTTAGTTACTGTTACTTCTGCTTGAAGGATTTCCGAGCTTCAGGCTCTGATGTGTAAAGAGTCTTACTTGGTTTTCCACAAGGATAGGGTGTCCTTGCGGACTAATCCTAAGTTTTTGCCCAAGGTGCTATCTGAGTTTACACTGAATCAAGACATCCACCTGTCTGTCTATTATTTCCCAGAGTAGGAGGCCTTACTTCATACTCTGAATGTCCGGTGGGTGCTTTGCTATTACTTGGATTGCACCCAGTCAACTAGAAAGTTGAATCAGTTGTTTGTTTCTTTCACCCCTAACAGTGTAGGGGCTCCTGTTAATAATCAATGTTTGTCAAAATGGTTAGCCAATTGCATTGTTTATTGTTACAAAAAATATGACAAGCTTTTACCGGGCTTGGTTAAAGGCCATTCTACCAGGGGAGTGGCTGCTTCCTTTGTGTGTCAAGAATGTGTTTGCTGCTGCTATTTGTGTAGCTGCCATATGGAGTTCTGTCCATACTTTCATTCGCTATTACAGTCTGGACATTACCTCTAGGTGTAGGGCAGGTTTTGGACTTGCAGTTCTGCAAGGCCTCCTCTCTTGAGGATATTCTTACTCTGCTCTCTGCCTCCTCCCAGCTGACCGGGGTCAGTCTTTTTACTGCTTCAGGCTTGGTCCTTATGGTGTAACCTGCTGCAAGAGCCCCCTTCAAAGTGAGATAGTACAGTTACGCAAGAACTTACCGTAACAGTAGATCTTTGAGAGGAGTTTTGCAGCAGGTGCTTGATTCCCTCCATCCCCCTGGTGGCTGCTTCTCCACCTCTGTTACCTTTCTTTCCTCATTGAAGAGGAACATCCTCTGTTCTCCATTTTCTGTATGTGCCGGGGTCTCTGGTGGGAGAACAGAGTTGGAGCTGGGGGACTGCCCCTTTTATAGGCAGACGTCGGAGGCGGGCCGATGTCGGGGTTTAGTCCCCCACTAATGACTGTTAGCTAGAAGTTTTCCGTGGTGTCCTGGCACCTGCCTACTTCAGTCTTTTTTTTTTTTTTTGTACTTCATGTTTATTAAGTTTTACATCAATACACAATTGACAGGTATACAGCTCCTACTAGGTATCACTATGATTTACATTAGGTACAATTAATAAACAGTAGTGTTGAAACCCCATCATCTTGTACAATAGGAGATGGGAGTTCCCAATATAGTTCCAAGAACTAAGTTCCAAAATGTCCAATAATTTGCCAGCCTCTTCAGTGGTTAAAGGTACTTCCTGTAGGGAGTAAACAAATTAGGGAGTGCAGTACAATCAGTTGATTGCTATTTAACCTGGTAGTAGATAGGAACATAAACACAGGTGTAGACCTCATTAGAACTCGCCCCCTATGCAATCGATAAGAATAGGAAGGAATAAAAAAAAAGCATCTTATTTAACAATGCACTCTATCATAACAGCGATTGCAAACCAGTACCAAACTTTATAGTTTAAGAATATTATAACAGTGTTGCTATGTTCAGGGCACTGCCCAAGAAACCTCCAATAACATGAGAATGTGCAACTTTTATATGTAGGAGCCAGTATGGCAATTCTTCCCGTGCTCTCACAACAGGAGCTCATGTAGTAAATATACATAAATTTTGTATATTCCCCCCCAAAATACAGAAAAATGACTACCGAATCTTAGACTCCTACAATTCCCAGTACTTAAACTTATCAAATCCCCCCCAGAATTATAGTCCATCATACAGAATCATGTGAAAAGTCATTCCTGGGTATTGCTACATATACCACTTACTGCTACTGGCCCAAACGATGCCCAAGTTTGGTCCTCCGTATCCAACCCAGAATGTTGGGGATCTGAGGAGTCTCTGCAGCCTGCAAATTTGGTATCTACCTTCTCGACCCAGCGACTGCCATCCAGCGGTTATTGAAGCTCCAGGTCTCCCCATATACAATTCATAGGTGGGCTGGAAGCAAAACAGTGTATAATACCAAGGGTCCTCAATTGATGGTGGATTGCATCAAAGCTCTTCCGTCTAGCTCTCATTTGAAACGAGAGGTCTGGTTATAGTTTTATGTCCGATCCATTCATGTCCAGCAGAGAAATAGCTCTTGCGGCTGCAGTAATAGTATCTCTGACGTCGGGACCCAGAGTGCGCGGGAGAATGGTGCGTGGTTGATTTGCTCCAGTCTATTTTACTCTTGGATTGACCCAGTATGCTTTTTTCAGGGAAATCCAAAGTCTGTGGGCACACTTAAATGTTCTTGTAGCCAGATCTTTAAAAATTCCGAGAGATCTGAGCCCTCTGCTCCTTCAGGGACCCGTACTGTACATACATTCCCCAAACAAATTTCATTTTCTAATGCTTCCATGCGGCTTCTCAACTGGGTGTTCTCCCAGGTAAGGGTAGCCACTGTAGCCAAGGTAGATATGGCCTGCTTTTCCGATTTGGCCACCGATCCTGTGAGCGTTTTAATGGCTACATTGTGGAACTCTAGGTTTTGCAGAGTTTTTTTTCAATCTTAGAGTCCATGGCTTTCATTGACTCTAGCATCGCTTTCCATGGGGGTTCCGATTAGGTCGTGACACCCGCTTCCCCACTGCACGCTGCTTCTGCGGCCTTGCTCGTGCTCTGTTGTTGCGAGTCTTATGGTGGTCCCTGGTGCTATGCTTTTTGATGAACCATCTTAAATTTAATATTGTTCAACGCCCAACGTCTTCAGGAGTTGAAATCTGGTAGTAGCTTACTGATTAGATACATTTATAGTGCTGTTTTTATGCTTTATTTTATTCCAAGTGGAAGAGCTCTGCTGAAGTGCTTCCAACCAAGAAGATGGCTCTCTGGTGCCCCCACTGCTTCAGTCCTTATGGTGTAACCTGCCAAAAGAGCTGCTTTCCAAGATCTACTGTTACGGTAAGTTCTTATGTAACTGTACTTTTTTTTTTTTTTTTTATTTTACCAGCAGAGAGACACTAAACTAAACTAAAAGCTTGTTTACAGGTGTGACGTGGGAGCACAAGGAAATTTAAGTGACTTGCTCAGGGTCACACAATATGCAAGCGAGTGCTGTGGGATTCATACCTAGGCTCCAGGTTTGCAGCTCAGAGCCTTAAACCACTGCTCTATACTGCCTCCTTAACTCCTCCTCCTCCTCCTACTTTCTTCTCCTTAGTCAGTAACCATCTGTTCAGAGGGATTTCTTCATATGACATAAAATCGATGGTGGAAAAGGAAAGAACTGAGGAGGTTTTGAGCCGACTGCGTTATATAGGCGCTGACGATGCGCGTTATCATGGGTGGCCCGCCGGGGAAAACGTTTTTGGATGGGTCAGATGCCGATGGCATCTTTGTTCCATAAGTGTGGTTCACTAGAGGGAGAGATCCTCAAAGTTGATCTACCACTGTTCTATAGACTGCCAGCCGTGGGTACAGTCCCAGTGGATGCATTCAGCCTGTCATGGAAGGACAAATTCCATTACACTTTCCCCCAGTTTTGTCTGATTAGAAAATTTTACTGAAATTGAGGAGAAAAAAGTAATGAATCATTTTGTTAGTACAGACTGGGTGATAAAGCCCTGGTACGCTCTGTTAATGAGACTTTCACAGAAACACATCATACCTCTTCCTGTGAGGCAGTGCTTAGTATCCATTTTACAGGGCAGATAGTTTCAGAATTTGTATTTACTTCGGCTGACAGTCTGGTTCCAGAGCAGTTAGAGTTTTCTGAGCCTTAAATCTCACAGAAAGTAATGGACTTTTTGCTAAGTAGGAAAATGTAGTCCAAAATGGAAAAGATTTACAATTTAGTGCAACAGCAAATCAATTCAGCCTATGGCTGCCAATGTTCCTGTGGTACTTGGTTTGTAACTGTAATGGGTAGATTTATACAGATCACTCTGGAGACAGCAATCAAGGTACACCACACCAAGAGGGCATGAATTTTTTTTAACTTTCTTTTTACCCCTCCTACTCTCCCCAGACCCCACTCCTTTGGGAGTCCCCACTGGAGTCTTTTCCCCGCTTCAGCCACCTACGTGTGCCGTCCGGGAATCCTCCATGTAGCCTTGGTTCTACTCCCTGGGTGGGGATGAGGTGGGGCAGCTACACCCTGAGTTTCTTTTGTCTGCGTCAGGATCCGAGACTGGCCAGGCAAGTGGGAGCCATTAGGGGTCTACTCTGGGGCTCTGTCTACCCACTCCTGGAGAGTGATTTTCCAGTGTTTTGTCGGACGTCGTGGAAACCCCTGACGCAGGGCTCCAGATAAGGGGAGTACCGACCCATTTTACTCATCTCATTTTAGGAAATACTCTTCAGAAATTTTGTTAACGAGTACCAGTACTCACCCAACATTTGTAAATACTCCACACTGCAAATAATAGTGCTTCATAACATAACTGATGATTCAAAAGGAGCATTTTTTCCAGATTTACAGCACTCATAAGCATCCCAGTTTTGTTTTATTCACTATATTTTAAAACTGGTGAGTAAATTACTCCTACCTGCCAACATTATCTGGAGCATTGCTGGCACTTGATCAGTTTTTATCCAGGAAAAAAATACATTTAAAATGTACTCCTCAGTCCACTGTGTCCAGACATTTGTATGCATCTGAATTGAGTTTTACTCACCTCACTTTCAAAATGAGGAGTACAATACTCATCCCAAAAAAACCTTATCTGGAGCCCTGCCCTGACGTCAGGGCACATAGCACCGCTGTCCGCGACGTCCTCCCCACTGCTTCTGTCTCAGTGCTTGCTGTGCCTCAGACCTCCATCTGGAGCCAGTCATGCACCGGGACATTATCCCACCTCCCTCCCTCCCTGGAGAAGATGAACTGTCCTTAGGACGCTCAAGCCTTCTCCCCCGGCTGACCCTCTGGCTCCCCGGGCTCGTTCCTGAACCCGGGTCATTGGCATCGCAAGCGGAAATCCAACCGCTGCACTAATGGGGCAGCTCGAAGGCATGATTTTTATTAAAAGAAATAAATCAAAATAAAGCAACACTTGGCTTGCATCAGCGTACTTCGAGAATTATAATAAAATAAAAGAAAGAAAAAATAAAAGAAGCACAGCTTAACTGTCAATGTACTAACAGCTAATATGCTCTGTGCTCTAATCTACTGGAGATTAAAGTTGGGAGATCCAAACAGGAGCTCTCCCTAACCACATCTGACACGATGGCTTGTGCTGAAGTCTTTTATAGGCAGTAATCCCCACCCTCTGACTATAGCCCCGCCTCGTTTTATCTTAAATGGTAAGAAAAACAGCATTTACAATAAACCTTTTCTATAACTGAAGCTTGGTACAAACACTCTGTACTCAACATACCAGAATAAACAATACAGTAAAGAAGATGCTTTGTTTAGTTAATAATATTCTTGCAATATAACAAAAGGGGGCTGAACCTTGTATGTAAAGCACTTATAAATTGTTTTCCTGTCAAGTTTCTGCATGTCTGTACTCTCCTGGGTCGTGCCTGAAAATAGTCATTTTATGGCTAGTGTACTTACCCGGTTAACAAAAGCTAAATAATTAAATAAAAATTACAGCTAAGCTCCACCTACTTTACTTTTTTTTTTTTTTTGTAGATTCTTTTTTTCTCTCCCTCCTGTCCAGAACACTCTCTGGCTACCCCACTCGCCTGACCGCTGTACCGTCCGCTGTGTTCCCGTCATCTTCAGGGCGTTCGACTCCCTGGGGACAAGGGCCCTACAGCCCCGGGGAGATCGAAGGGGCAGTGACAGGGAACCAGCATTGGGCATGTGGCGGTGGCAGTGGAGATCCGTCCCTATCCGGCAGGTGGGATCTTTTTCCCCTTTTATGTGCCCTCTTCCCCCCTCCCCTCATGCATGATGCACACCCCCGACTTCTTGGCACACGGCAACCCTGCCAGCGTCGGCCACGCTAAGAACATGCAGTCCCAACACTGTGCAGCGCCTCTGGTTTCCACCAGGGGCCGCCGGAGCACCAGACATCCCCAGTACCCTCCCCCAGGAGAGGAGAGCAGCCCTCCGGGTGCTCAATCCAATCCCTCCCCTGCTGACCCCCGGCACTTGAGCTCACTCCTGAACCCCGGTCACCGGCGTGGCACGAGGTGTGGCGTCCAGCACCTCAACCCTCCATGCCACCAGGCCGGCCCTACTTTACTTTTGATGGGCGTCTGCCACACACACAAAAGTAGGAGGCAAGGTGCTGCTGACTCCCTATAGGAGTTTGTACCAGGCAAGGAGAAAGGCACTGATTGGAACAGGGACTCCTGTATGTAGCGGACTGCAGGGAGACCCTTAATCTACCAGTACACACAACAGGTTACTACTTTCCCAATTCATTTCTTAGACATTAATGTGGTTTAATAGCTTTATGTTTTAACACTTACTTGTATAGTATACACTGTAGGTCTTGCATTCCAGCCACTTAAGTCCTCTGGACAAGCAGTCACTAAGAGCAGACTTATTTTCCTTTAGGCAGCAGTTTCTTTTACATCTTGCTTCCCAATGTTTATTGTACTGTGTTTGTATTACTGTGCACACAGTCCACAAAAGAATATACCCAGGGTTCTATTAGAAACCCTCCGTCTCTCTAGACACCTAAAGTTCTGTGTTTTGTTTGCAAGAGCTGCTCTTGGGCGACGAGTGTACAGCACGAACCTGCGAGAGGGAGCGGCTCAGCTCGTTTTCCTCTCAAAACATTGGGACAGCTACTGCGTGTCACATCTTCTACCAGCACATGCCAAGTAGCTTAGACAGATACTGCGGGATAGCAGGGGTGCCAACAGGGATCTGAAAAAGAAATAAATAGTGAGAAAGGGATTTAAAAAGGGGAGACACAGAGATGCTACAGCGGGGGCCATTCCACTACAGGATTAACAGACACAGACAAACAGTACAGATAGAAGAATAAAGAAAGAAAGAGATGCTGTTGCGAGAACAGACTAATTTGAGAGGCAGAAAAGAGATTCAGATCCTATGGCTGGCACATATCCGGGGGTCTCTACCATCACAGTAACCATCATCCATAGTGGTCCCTTTGGCTGCAGTTGCAACATATAAGTCAAATAATTCTAAAGAATCTTTGGCATTGGACTCAACATTGAAGTGATTTTTATTTTTTTTATTTTTTATTTTTTTTAATACTTCTGTATTGGAAATTGCACCATTTATGTACAGACAGGATCATCTTAAATACTGTATTAAATTGAACAGGTGCTACAATGAACGCAGTATGATAACAAAAACAACTGTAAATAACAATATAACAGTCAAGAAATGGTCTTAACAAATAAAGGTACCAGGTCAAGAGATTTCTTCCCTAAATTGTTAAACCACTTGTATCCTCCATTAATCCTTCTGAGGGCTCATTGTAAGGAGTATCAGGGCAATCGCTCTGAGAAAGGCACAATTCCTATCCTGGGTGATTGCTGCAGGGAGAAATATAGACAGACTACAGTATTCTGTCTGTCTGCAGTCCAGAGCAACATTGTTCACAGATGGGTGTGAGTAGTTCACTCGGTTCTTTCCTGATAAGGTATCCACTATTAAGCCTGGGATCTTCCCAAGTGAGCTGGCATGGCCCAGCACTAGGCAGTCATTGGCAGGCGAGGGCACTCTGATGTGATTTTTCAGCTAGTAACAGCTGTGGAGAGTCTCCAACTGATCTCTAAATGCATCCCACTTTCTGTAGGTTTGACCCAGGACCAGCCTGGCTGTTGGTGAGCTACCTGGAATCACTGGGCTCAATTATAGGGGAGATTGCTAGGTGTTCTTTAAGGGTAGTGGTGTGCCCTACTTCACTGAAGAGGGCGATGGTGAAACCCCTACTTAAAAAGCCATTTTTGGACCCCAGCATTCTGTCCCAGTTACAGGCCTGTCTTGAACCTTCCATTTTAGGATAAGGTTATAATGGAAGCAGTGGCGCACGGACTTGAGATGCCCTTGAAACATTTTTTAGTCTTTCCAGTTAGGATTCAGGAGGCATCACAGCACTGAAACTGCACTTGTCAGGGTGCAGAACTAGTTTATCCGCGATAGAGGTGAATGATCAATTTGTGTTTTTGATCTCTTGCCAGCTTTTGACACCATACTGTAGACCATGGAGTTTTAGCAACTCGACTGTGGCACTTTGAAGGACGGCTTGAGTACTTACTTTCTGGCACAGTGCAGCAGGTAGTGTTAGGAAATTTTTCCCTGTGCCCTGTTGCCCTTGACTTTGGAGTGCCACAGGGTTCGATCTTGTTGCTGTTGTTTTGGGTGTATATGCTGACACTGGGCGAGGTCATACAGTGATATAGTTGGAATTTTTATTGCTATGCTGCAGGGGTATGTTAAGGATGTATCTCAGTGTGCTCCTCCAAATCTGAGGAGCACAGTAAATCAAAATTGTACCCTAAAATTTGTGCTTCTTCAGATCTTGGCTTTGCTACCTACTTTTTATATTATTGCATATGTTACTCAATAGGCTTCCTTGATGCATGCAGGTTTTGTCTGTCTACTGACAGTAAAGCGTATACTCTTTCCTTTTTCCTCAGTCTCATAATTTTCTTTTAACTGTTGGCCCATAGTCGATACCAACATTCCTTGCCGTCCTTCCACACAAAACACTTGTTCAAACAACATGAAGTCTTGCTATATTATGACATATGCAGTATAACCCCAGGTTAGAACTGCTCCGGAGGTGAAAGAGTTAACTTTCCATGCAGGGCATGGAACCTTGAGTGCGAGCTCGGTTGAACACTCTGTCTGTTGTAGCTGAAACTTAAACTGTCAGATTTTTTACTCCGCCTCACTGAACAGTTGCTCCGGAGATTTCTCCTGCTGCTCGGTTCGTTTGTCGGTTAAAAAGTGTAATTCTCGGTTTATTTACTGAAATTAAACCACAATCGGTCGGTTCAAGCTCTGTCTGTGGTATGTAAGTAATAGATAGGCTTTTCTTTATTTTTCTTCTGTGTGGAACTTGTAAACGTCTTTTTCGGTTCGGTTTGAACCAATCAGATTGGGTTAAAATAACTTTCTAGTCCTTTAGAGTGCGGTTCCCGGTTCTTATCGGTTCTAAAAAAAACGGATTTCATTACGGTTTTTTCCCCGACCCGTGACACGGTTGGGAACCGATAAGAGAGTCTTGCTTGGCGGATTGCCACTAACGGGCAAGTTTTGGTTAGGCTGGCACTATGTCTGGAGAAACCCAAAAGAAAAACGGACCCACTGGTTTCAGCACTGTGGCCTCTGTGGGAAGCTTACTAAGGCTGACCACACACACCACCTGTGTCTATTGTCTGGGGTTTGACCACCTCAATGCAGACTGCCAGATTTGTAAGAATTTTCCTGCTGCCACCGTGGAAAAGAGAGTTGGTAGGCTCAGGGAAAGGGAGGCCAAAAAGTCCGCTGACCCGGATGGCCAGCCCGGTTCGGTTCCAGCCGAACCTGAGGGAGTGCCCTCTGACCAGGGCGATACTTTCTCGGGCAAACGAAGAGCCAGCTCTGAGGAGCTGGTTCCAACTAAAAGGGCTAGAAAGTCAGCTAGTGTGGAGCCAAAAGTTCTTTCTCCAACCGCTGAGGAAATAGCTAAAGCTATTCAAATTGTCCAGTCTCTTTCCCCGGTTCCGTCCGAACCGACAACATCAGGGAAGCGTTCGGTTCGGACAGTTCCACCGGTTCAAGATTATGATTTTGAGGATTTTTATGAACCGGAGGAAGGGGAGGAGGGGTATGAGGAGAGTGAATGTGATTTTGAAGGTCTGGATGTGTCCATTGAACCGGACATCTCTCCAGACAGACCTTCAGGGGTTTCTCCCCAGGCTATCTGAGTCCCTTCTCATTTTATGTTCTATAAGAAAGTTGCTGAAACTCTCCAACTCCTGTTGAGGAAGCTGTTGATGACCAAGAAGAGCCTGATTATGTAGAAATGATGGATATTCCAGAGTCTAGGAGACTGTCTATTCCTTTGCACAAACTTTAGGAAACAGACAGTAAAAATTCTAAAACTCCTCACTCTATCCTTCCTGTTGATAAAAGGATGGACAAGAGGTATACATTATCAGGCTCTGATACGGAGTTCCTCTCTCAGCAATGCAGCCATGTGGGGGTAGCCTGTGACAAGGCTAATATTCCTCTAGCCTCTCATCCTCCTGAAAAGGATTCCAGGAGGATGGATGCCATGGCAAAGAAACAGTACATGGCAGCATCTTTAGGACTCAGACAGGCAAATTATATGGCTTATGCAGCTAGGTACCAGAAATCCAGATGGGATACTGTGCTGGCCCTAGCAAAACAGGCCCCTGACCAGCTTGCCAGGGAGCTGGAGCAGGTGGCTGCGGATGGTATTGAGGCATCCAAGGTGCAATTTCATGCTGCAATAGACTCTAATGATGTTTCATCAAGAGTCATGGCTACATCTGTGTCTCTTCGCAGAATGGCCTGGCTCAGATGTACTGCCCTGTCACAGGATACTCAGTCTAAGGCTATGGATTTTCCTGTTGTGGGCAATTCTCTGTTTGGGGAGCAGACAGAGAATTATATGAAGAAAATGGATGAGTATAGGACCACCTATAGGAGTGCACAGGCCAAAGAAAGGCAAGCCACTCCTCAAAGGCAGCATGTCAGGGGCAGGGGCAGGCCTTTTCATAGGCCTTTTTACCAAGCCCAGGCCTTCTCTTCTGCTTATGCCCAGAGGGGGTTCTTTAGAGGAAGAGGCAGAAGGGGTTCTAGTAAGCCTGCTTCTACCCCTCAACCCAAAGCCCCTGCAAAACAGGCTCCCTGATGGGGTGGCCAGGGCCGATTCTCCACTACCGGTAGGGGGCAGGCTGGCTTACTTTGTCCAGGACTGAAAGTCTTTAACATCAGACAAGTGGGTCCTGGAAGTAGTAAGCCAGGGACTGGTTCTCAGCTTCAAAAAATTTCCGAAGATGAGAGCCAGGTCCTTTCCACCTGCAAATCCATCAGAGGCACTTGCCCTAGAAACATAAGTGTCTTCCTCCTGGCTCTCAGAGCTGTGGAAAGGGTTCCACCCCACACCAGGGCAAAGGGTTGTACTCCAGGTACTCCTTACCCCAAAAGACAGGAGAATGGCGGCCCATCCTGGATCTCAGGTATCTAAACAAGCACCTTTTAAAACCAAAGTTCAAAATGGTGACTCTGGGAATTATTTTACCCTCTCTAAGGCCAGGGGACTGGCTAGCCTCCCTGGACCTCAAGGATGCCTACTTCCATGTTCTCATCAGAAGCTCCCATTAAGTACCTCAGATTCGAACTGCCCTCAGGCCATTACCAGTTCAGAGCAATGCCCTTCGGCCTCACCTCTGCCCCGAGGGTGTTCACAAAATGTCTGGCAGTAGCAGTTGCCCACTTAAGAAGGCAAAAGATTGCCATCTTTCCTTACCTGGACGACTGGCTCATAGTAGGCCAGTCTCTAGACCAAGTCAAATTACATCTTCAGGTAACTCAGCAACTGCTCACATCTCTAGGTTTCCTTCTCAGTCTTCCAAAGTCAGTTCTAGAGCCTGTCCAGGTTCTCACCTTCATAGGTGCAGAACTGAACACAAAGAGGCCAGAGCCTTCCTTCCTCTGGAAAGAGCAAGGACCCTGGTCTCTCTGGCCTCCTTTTCACCCTGCAGGTCTCTCGACCAGCAAGGCATTTCTGCAGCTCCTGGAGCACATGGCTGCTTCTACAGCAGTAGTGCAGGGAGCAAGATTTCAGATGAGGGACATCAGTTCCATTTGAGAGCCTTTTGGTCTCAAAGGAGAGACCCTATCCAAATTGATCCCAGTGACTCAACCCTGATCCAAGCTCTTCAGTGGTGGCAGGACCAGAGCAATCTGAGACAGGGGTCCCTTCACCCCTCAGTCTCACTCCTTAATCCTTACTACAGATGCATCCCTCTTGGGGTGGGGAGCTCACATGGGCGACCTCACTACCCAGGGATTGTGGTCCCCTCAGGAATCTCTGCTCCACATCAATCTGTTGGAACTCAGAGCAGTTTTTCTAGCACTTCAAGTTTTTTCCAAATCTGTTCAGAACAAAGTTGTTCAGGTCAGAACAGACAATACCACCACAATGTGGTACATCAACAAGCAAGGGGCACTCGGTCTATGGCCTTGTGCACCGAGCAATGAAGTTGTGGTCTCTGGCTTACTCCCTGAACACCTTCCTTATTGCAGTTCACCTCCCAGGCAAGTCAATGTCCTGGCAGATGCTCTCAGCAGGATTTCCCAGGGCCATCACGAATGGTCTCTGGATCCCCTAGTACTGGAGGTAGTATTTGCCAGATGGGGCACCCCGCAGATAGATCTTTTTGCAGCCCCAGACAATCACCAACTTCCCCTTTTTTGCTGCAGGCCCCCAGTGTTGGGCTCAGTCCCTCTGGATGCCTTCCTACTCAGTTGGGAAGGGAAGTTTCTCTATGCTTTTCCCCCTTCCTCTTCTCTTCAAGGTGCTAGTCAAAATCAGATCTCAACCCTGCAAGATGATCCTGATTGCTCCAGATTGGGCCAGGCAGCCCTGGTACCCACTCCTCATGTCCTTAGCAGTCCACCTTCCCCTGTGTCTTCCCAGGAATCACAACCTGTTAACCTGTGCCCGGGAGAGTTTGGTATCCGACCTCAAATCTCTCAATCTCAAGGCATGGCTCTTGAAGAGTTAGAGTTTGTTGACCTACACCTTTCCCAAGGTGTATTGGATATCTTGAAGGCCTCTAGGAAGCCTTCCACCAGGGCTACTTATAATTCAAAATGGAAAAATTTTCCATATGGTGTGCTGGTAAGATATTTCCCAGAATCTGCTGGACGTGCCCACGATCCTGGATTATTTGGTGCATTTGAATTCTTTGGGACTGAGACCAGCTACCCTAAAAGTGCACTTGGCAGCCGTGTCTGTCTTCTTATCAGCAGGTAAACCCTCTTCTTTTTCAGCTCACCCTGTGTTCTCCAAGTTTTTTAAAGGGTTGCTTCACACCAACCCTCAGTTCAGGGCCCCTGCCCCTGCTTGGGATCTTAATATTTGCATTGCCCAGCTTATGCAACCTCCTTTTGAGCCATTGTCTTCAGCAGAGCTTAAGTACTTGACTTGGAAAACTGTGTTTTTGGTAGCCATCACCTCTGCCAGGCGCATAAGTGAGCTGCAAGCATTGTCAGTGGAGCCTGATTTTATCTCCTTTCACAGAGATAAGGTGGTCCTAGGACTAACAGGAAGTTTTTGCCTAAGGTGGTTTCAGACTTCCACCTTAATCAATCCATGTCTCTTCCTGTGTACTTCACTGACCATTCCTCCTCTGGCGAGAGGAGATTGCACAGTTTAGATGTCAAAAGAGCCCTTAGTTACTATATAGAACGTACCAAGGGTCACAGGTTTGAATCCCTCCAATTGTTCCTCACTTATGGTGAGGTTGGTAAAGGTAAACCTGCCACTAAAAGATCCATTGCCAGGTGGATTGTCTCTTGTATCCAATTTTGCTATGAAAAACTGGGTAAGATTCCTCCCTCAGGCCTGAGGGCTCACTCTACCAGAGGTACAGCTGCGTCTCTGGCTGCTGCCAGGGACATCCTTATCCTAGAGATATGTCAAGCAGCTACCTGGAAAACAGTTCACACTTTTACTAAGCATTACTCCCTGGATATCCAGGCTAGGAGTGATGCTCGATTTGGCACAGCTGTGCTTCAGAGCCTATTTCCTAAGTAGGTTCTGTCCCTCCTCCATGGAGGTACTGCTGTGTATCTAGATATGACATAATATAGCAAGACTTCATGTTGTTTGAAGAAAAATTACTCACCTTAGTAATGTTGTTTCTTCTAATTGAGTCTTGCTATATTATGACCTCCCCCCCAGCCTGCCCCTCTCAGAACCTCTACTTTGGGATGTGGGTGGGCAGTGCAATGTTGGCACTTCATAGATGCCCACTTTATTTTCACCCTTTCTTAGGGTGCTTAGGTGTTATGTTTTATTTTTCTTTCTTGAATCCCCTGACTTGAGTCTTTGTTTTGGGGATCAAAACAAAATATGTGTTTTTGTAGTTAGTAGCCAGTGGGCTAGTGTAGGTTTACGGCTTCCACACAGAACCTTAGTGAGTTTTTGCTCGAAAAGATCTGACAGTTTAAGTTTGAGCTACAACAGACAGAGTGTTCAACTGAAGTTCACAAGGTTCCATGCCCTGTAATGGAAAGTTAACTCTTTCACCTCCGGAGGAGTTCTTAACCTGGGGTTATATTGCATATGTCATAATATAGCAAGACTCCATTAGAAGAAACAACATTACTAAGGTGAATAATTTTTCTTTCACACCGGCGTGCATGCTCTCTCATAGCTAGAGAGTGCACATAAGTTTGTTTCCTGCCTGCTACAGTGTCACTTGTCCACATACTTGTTTACTACCTGCCAGTAAAAGCCTTTGAAACCACACCCACTCATCCCCTTGGGCGTTTTACTAGCTGCTGTCATACACAAGTTGTGCCTGCCCAGGTACATACTTGCCTGTGCTAGCCGCCAACATGCTTGTTCCATGCCAGCATGTTGCAGTGCACAATAACGTGCTGGCCTCCCACTTGCCCAATAGCTTGCTTATCTAGCTTTAAACTTTTTCAAATTAATAACAAAAGCCTGATTTGCATCCCAATGTCTCTTCTGGACTCCCCACCACCCTCCCACTGCCTGGAACTCCTGCCTCTAACCGTGCTCCTGCAAGATAAGAAGAGCACAGATAACTGGATTTTCTGCAAAGAAAATGTGCTCCTGTAATCACTGACTGTGCTCAGAGCACAGAGCACATCCTTAATGCTACCCCTGCTATGCTGATGACACACTGCTATATTTGTCGTCTGTCTGTGGTATGATAAATGTTGTCTGTCTGCTAAATAGATGCCTGTCTGGTATGTATGACTGGATGGTCTTTAGCTGGGTGAGACTGAATCGGGCAAGACTGAAGTGCTTCTGTTGGATTCTAGGTTCCAGAATTTTAGCAGAAGGGTGAGGGAGTTGATAGCGATACAACTTAATGATGCTCTCTTAGCCAGTAGTAGGGGAAGAATGTGGCATTATCATGGACCGACCGTTGACTTAGGAACATCAAGTGTCAGCAGTGGTCCGTGGTGGCTTTTTCTATTTCAGGAACATTGCCGTATCAAACACTTATTTAAGTTGAGGACCTGAAAACTGATGCATGCCAGTGTTACGTCATGTTGGACTACTGTAATGCTCCATACCTTGGGCTATTTGGGGTGTTGACTTGCTGCTTGCAGCTGGTGAAGAATGCACAGCTAAATTGGTTGCCATATTTTCCTGCTCTGAGCACATCATTCTGAGCTGCAGACTTTGTACTGGCTGTCTTTGAGGTAGCGCCTCACTTTCAAAATAGGTTTGTTAACATTCAAACCTACATGATCTGGGCCCTGGCTGGCTGAAAGAGCTCCTATGTCTGTATTCTCCTGGCCACCCTCTTCACTCCTCTGAGGTGGGCCTCTTTTTTGTCCATAGATCTCGATTAAAGTAATCTGGGGACTTAGCATTTTTGGCGGCAGACCTCCCGCACCATTTGAGGGAGGCTCCTTCAGTGGAGAGTTTCAAGCAGGGGCTACAATTCCACCTGTTTCCCTGTTCGTATCCTGTTTAATCTATTTGCCTATATTTTGTTTTGTTTTGTTATATGAAAGGCCAAGGAATTCTTTATGGCTGGGCCAGGAGGGGAGGGATGCCCCCGACTCACACATCCAGATTGTGGGCTGGCATCTCAGGTGGCAGCATGGGTTGGGGGCCTACAGACAGGGCTTCACAAAGCCTGTTCAGCTATTTTCCACCTTTTCTCCCTGGACCCCTTCTGCGGCATGGATGCCAGCGCATGCTGTATAGAAGCACGCATGCGATGCATCAAGTCAGCAGCTCCCACCCTTCACACTCTCCAGCCTGCACTACCACTAGACCTCCACCTGGTGCAGTCGGAGGGAGAGAGATGAACCCTCCTCTTCCCAGGAAAGGAGAGCAGTCCTCGGATGCTCAGTGTTATTCCCCCCAAGCCATACCCCAGCAACTCAAGTCCACTCCTGAACTCAAGTCGTCGTGGTGGCAGGCAGTAGCATTACAGCTGAGCCACTGGGTCCACCGCTGTATATTTTTTTAAGGATTTGTCTATTTATGTATGTATTTGTATAAATGTTAGCATATGGGCTTTAATAGGCTGGTATTATAGCCTAGAGGTTAGAGAAATGAGCTTGGTACATCCAGCAGACCTGGGTTTGAGTCCCACAGCTTCCATTTGCATACTGTATGACTCTCAGCAAGTCACTTAACCACCCCAGTTTTCCTACGTTGCCCCTGAAAACAGGTACTTGTGCCTAGTGGTCCTTACCCGGTTACCAAAAGAATAAAAAAAATAATAGGTAGCTGTTGACAATTTAAATTGTATAACTGTGCTGTTTAGTTCATTTTGTATGGCACCCTAGGCGGTGCCAGTGGGATAGAGTGCTGATAAAAACTGCTACTACTACTTTTGTTGTCTCTTCCCGAGTATTCCCTACTTTCCAGCCCAGTTTTGCTTTAACTCCTGGGATAGTATGATTTCAAATTTCATTTTTTTTTTGGGGGGGGTGGGGTTTAGTGCCCTAGAATCCGCCTCTCAGTTCTACAGCTGTCCTTGACCCAGGGAGGGGTGAATTTACCGAATCTGGAACTTCATGTGAAGGCTGCTTTTCTGAGGGTGCTTTTTCTTTGGTTGCCCACAACCTTCAAGGCTCCATGGAAAACTATAGAATTCACTATTAATTAATATATGGTATAGAAAAAATCTTATTTGCTTCGGAAGGCAGATCCCCTCCTTTGAAGGATTTTACCTAAATCGCAGCCAATATTTTGAGAGTATGGTATTCATTGAGGAAGCACCCAAGGTTTAGACAGACCTTTTTCTATTGCAGGATGCTTTCAGAGGATGAATATTTTGTGCCAGCTCAAACTGATCTGGCATTTACAAGATGGTGGCGGTTGGAACTGAGTTATGCACATCAGTTCTTGGGGCAGGCGGGGATTCTTCTTTTGAAACCATACAGATGGATTACAGGCTTTGACAGGGGGACTTTTTCAGATATCTTCAAATCAGGAACTACATTCTCTGACAGTGATCTATCACACCTATAGTACCCGCTCCTGTGCCTCCATTCCGAAAATACTTTTAGATTCCTGTCGGGCAGTATGTGGGGCATCTAACCAGTTCACTATACAAAGTGCTGCAGGAGGTTCTGGGGATACCACTTTCTCCATATTAGAGGGGTAGAACAAGGACTTAGAACTAGATGTTCGGATGACTCCTGGAGAAAGGCAACCCTACCAGCAGTCAGACTTACATCTTCATAACATTGGCGTGAATTCGCCTGGAAATGTAGAAATAGGTCCTTCCATTTCCAGCTATTTTGGTGAAATACCTTTCTGACAGTTTTGGTTACTGTTGAGGGACTGCAAATGCTAACTAGCAGATTTTGGACATTTTTGACTTGCCCATTACTATTGCTATTCTGGTGCTCCTTCAGTCGGAAATAAAGGAATGTTTGGGGAGCAAATAGAACTCGCTGCAGAGACAACCCTCTATTCAGTCTACCCAGACCACTCCGTCTATAAGACCCTATTGCCTATATTTATTAGCAGCAAAAAGCTGTTACCTGCAAATGGATGACCAAAGTTATACCAACGGTGGCCGCACAGTGATCAGTAGTTTTAGGATATATCAAATGGAAAGTTTAACAGTGGCCATTCATGATAAATCAACTGCTTGCCGAACAAATGGGCAGATGGATCCAATATTTGATAGTCGCACTGGAATTTGTCCCATGAGGGGTTAAATGTCCCGTTGACGGACCACCTTTGGGGAACAAATATAAGACAATTTAGGCGGGGGAAGCAGATGGGTTCTGCAGGAATATTTATTTAACATAGGTTGTATTTCTTTTGGTTATGCTGCGTGACTTTGTCCTGTCTTTTTAATAACTAATTGCATTGGAGCCAACTATAATTTATAGACGTACAGTGTGACTTCTCCACACCAGATTTCAATAATGTGACATGTTGTATGTGCTGCCCCGATTTTCTAATAAAAATCATGTCTAAAAAAAAAAAAAAACTGCTACTACTAAACCAGTTTCACCATGAAATTTAAACCTGATGTTAATACTGAGGGGTCCACCTTTCGAGCCCATGCCCTCTTCAGATTTGAAATTTCTGGCATGGAGAATCTTACTCCTTGTGGCTATCACCTTGACAAGGAGGGCCAACGTAGTGCAGGCATTCTGCATAGACCCAAACTATCTAGTTTTCCATAATAATGTGATGCAACTCAGAATGAATGCAACATTTCTATCTAAAGTAGGAACACCTTTGTATTTCAACCTGTCTGTATCTTTACCTGCATTTTTTTCCAAAGCCTCACTTGAGCAAAGGTAAGGAAAATTCCACCTCCACAGTTTAAATGTTAAAGGGACACTATCAACCCCTGTAGGCCTCAAAGTGTCCCTAGTTTAAAAAATACATGCTATGATTGTTCACATCCTGTACAGACTGCTGGTGTAGCTGGTTGTTTGATTCTGATTCTCTTTCTTTTAAAAGTGAAAACAGACTGCCCACTATACTGAGGTTACCACACAAAAACATGTTTGTTTACATTCCTTGATCAACTCCCACTGCATCTCTTCCGGACTTTGGAACACTCCAAACATAGTCTAGCCACTCATAATGCAGTGGGAGTAGAGAAAACTATTATATCGTAAGTGGCTGCACTGTTTCAGTGTGTTTCTAATGTTCAGGAAGTATCCAGCAAGAACAGACTCAGGATTTGAAACAAAGCACAGATGTTTATAACTATACATTAGCATGCAATTCAGTTCTACCAAGCAATGAGGCAGAGACAGCAACCAGCAATATCAGTGAATTTTTGAGATGGTAAGCAATTGTAAAATGCTGTTTTTTATCGAGAAATGATATAATGCAAAACAGGTTGACAGTGTCTCTTTAACAGAGCTCTCAGTTACTACATATAGAGCAAATCTGTGGTACTGCCAATCAACTGTTTTGTAACTTATGGTGAAAGTAGGTAAGGTCAACCAATCTCAAAAAGTACTAGAGCTCTGTGGTCTGTTTCATGGATTTCTTTCTGGTACTCAAAAGGACAATTAGAAATTCCAGTTTGGCTAAAGGCACACTCCACTAGTGCTACAGCAGCCAAAGTGGTAGCTGCTAGAGAGGTGCCTAAGTTGGTAGAGCAGTCACCTGTTCCCCAGCTCACATGTTTATATCCCACTACAGTCTTGCCAGCCACACAAAAGGGCATGCTGAGTTAAGAGAGTCTGTCCTTCAAAACCTTTTCCCCCAAACAGTGTCAAAAAACCCTCCTCCCACGTACTAAGAGGAGTATGCCATTTGTGGGAATAGGCATGTTTCATTCCTGTTGTTGGGGGGGGGGGAGGTTACTCACAGTAGTGTATTAACTGTACTTCTAAGGGCTGAAACATGCTGTCCTTACAAATCCATCCCAAACTCCCCTTCACATACATGGGAGGAAAGAGTTCCTCGGTATCAGTTGTACTACGTTTAATGCTCAAGTTTTGGAAAAGATTACCTGTTGAAATTATAGCCCCCACCCAAAAAAAATGTATATTTCTCCAAGATGGCAGCTCATCTTCCACAGGGAGTCACTCTGTTTGCAGGGACATATCTTAATCAGACCAAGTGGTCCCCTGCAATCATATATGACCACTACTGGGTTTTTCTCTCTCCTGATGGTGGTGATGTCTCTGTTGGCCTCTAATGCACAGAAGGCTTCACCTGCGGCACAAGCAATCTCACTGGCCCAGCCACAGGGGTCACTGTGGAGGCAGAACTTGTTGCCAACCTTCCCTAGGTGAGATGCATTGCCATATGTCGATTTTTCAACTTGGCCTGCCTACCAGTGCACCTGAACTCATGTTTTCTATACGGCAGCATGATGTGTTGCTGCTGGGCCATTGGGCCGGCCTTTTAAAATTGTTTTAAAATATTTTATTGTCTTAAAGTTTTGATAGTTTGTTTTGTTAGAAACATTTATTCTAGGGTCATCGCGGTCCCTGTTGTGTCTTCAGCTGTAGATGGGGTGGTTAGGGAGGGGACATGCAATCAACACCCTGGGTGCTTTGAAGTTCTCAAATGCCATCTCTCTCTGGGTCAGCTATGCTGCGAAGATGCCATTTATGAGGCTAGCACGCTTCCTCCCTTACAACTGCAGTTACTACAGTGAGTAACGTTTTACATGCCATTTATTTTATTCTCGATGTTTTACTGATGTTGGGTGTTCAGTTGTGTTAATCCCGACGAAGCATTTTATTTCCTGGCATTTGCTGTTACTGATGCTGGGTGTTTTTATTTTCTTTTTTTTCTTTTGCTTGTCTTTTCAGGAGACGATGAGGCAGGGGCCATGGGTCCCATAAGAAGAAGCACAAAAAGCATAAGAAACATAAGAAGAAGCATCACCAAGAAGACAGTGGTCATGGCTTCTCCTCAGAAACCATGGAATCTGATTCTGGGGTGGCTAAGCCTCAGCTGAAGTTAAAAATTAAGCTTGGTGGACAAACTCTGGGCACCAAAAGGTAAGACAAAATCTGCTAATCTAGATGACTTTTTCGGTGGGAATTCAGATGTGTGACATCACTAAATGGCATCCCCTAGTGGCTGATGGAATGGGACTTGGTGATTTTATATAGAAATGTCGACATCAGTAGAAAAAGAACCTCTGGCCCATCAAATCTGCCCAACCCTACCTATCTAACGTTGATTGGTAGGTCCGCAGATCTTGGAGGAATCTACACACCCACAACCCTCACAGCTGGACTATAGTAGTAACAATATGGCTAGTACAGTAAGGGTGGGGGGTGAAGATACGGGAGAAAAAGTGGGTGGTGGTGGAACACTTGGCTGTAATTAACTTGAAACTGCAGTATGCAAAATGATCAGTAGTGCAGAGCGCGAGCATGTAGTTCATAAACTGATGCAAAGGGCAGGGACAGTCCATGAGTGGATGAAAATGATTGCAGTGTCCCTCAGACTGAAATGTGAAGAGGAGAGGGGCTTAGATGAAGCGTTAGGTATGGAGACATGCTTTCCTCTCCCTTTGTTTCTGTACAGTTTTACCTTCCTTTTTTTTCTGTCATTTTTCTAGTATTGTTCCCCATGCCCCTGTAGCTGTAGTTGAAACAATGATGGGACCCAGGTTGTGCTTGTAACATGATCAGAAGTGTGATAGTTTTCAAGAGGCATGGTGGCACAAAACAAAAGCAAATAATATATGTATTTGTTTTTGATACCAGTTAAGATATACTAGGTATTTACATGCCTATATTTCAGGCATGATTTGGGAGAATTACAGATTTACACCATTATTGACAAAATTTGGGGGACAGGAGTTCCAGAAAGTGGGGGTATAGACTGCAGAGGCCAGTTTATCAAGGTTTGTGGAACATCTGCAATCTGAGAGATTGAGAGTCCATTGATCTCAGTGTGTAGGTAAGGGATGGTAGGTGGGTAGGAAAGATGGGAAACCTGACCTCAGGAGTCTGTCAATAAAATGGCCTAAGAGAAAAGGAATGTTGACCCACAGTGGAGGGCCAGCCCAGCTGCAGGCAGTGATGCATACGAAAAAGCAGCAAAGGAATGCACTCAGCTGTTCTGAAGGTGCTCCAGCAAGCACAGACAAAGAAAGCAAAGAAACTGAGCACACACCAAAGTAGCTGAGATAAATTAACAGAGCTCTCAGTTACTACAGATAGAGCAAATCTGTAGTACTGCCAGTCAACTGTTTTGTAACTTATGGTGAAAGTAGGTAAAGGTCAACCAATCTCAAAAAAGTACTAGAGCTCTGTGGTTTGTTTCATGGGTTTTATTTGAAATTACAGCATGTCTGACAACTAGGGCCAACACCCCTATGTAGCAACCCAGCCATGTGGTGAGGACCCTCTGAGGAAGCCCGACGTGGCTGGATCGATACGTAGGGGTGTTGGCCCTGGTTGTTAGACATGCTGTAATTACAAATAAAATACAGCTTTGCTAAAGCTTGATTTATCTCAGCTAATTTGATGTGTGCCCAGTTTCTTTTTCAGTGATGCATAAGCCTTGGGGTGGTCAAGGCAAAATGACATACATTGTTGTATGTTGCATCTCGTTTAGGAAGGACAGTTTCACTAGTGCCCAGGAATGCCAGAAGGCTGTAAAATAGTCCAGAAAAGGAGTTATCCTCTGAGCTGTGGATAGCCTGGCACCAGGGGTGAGGCAGTGTTGGACCCTAACACCAAGCCCAGCTTAGCATTAATCAGTTCTACAGATCAGTGAGATATGGATACAGAAGTCAAGGAATGGGTCTAGCAAAACACCCAGGTACTTGAAACCGACCACCTCCTCCTACGGGGACGCGTCAGTAAAGGTAAGGAAGAGTTTGGAAGAGGTTACACAGTGTTTCGGTTTGGACCCGAAGAGGTATCACCTTTGTCTTTTTGTTGTTCAGGATTAACCTGTTGGTTGATGTCCAAGACTGGATAAGGGCAAAGGTATCGGAGAGGGTTTGTCGGATATCGGGGACAGCAGCTGTACTGTAGTAGAGGCCAAGGTGATCTGCGTACAGCAGGGAGCCGCATCGGGTGGCCATGTCTGGAGAGTATGCATATAGACAGAGAAGAAAAGTGGACATACTGTAGAATTGATCCTTGGGGAACATCAGTGTTATGTCTGCAGGGTTGAAGGTAGCCATGTGTAGTGTAACTTGTTGTTTTCTGCCTGATAGGTAGAATTGTTCAAGGTTATCTCTTGCTCTACACATATTAGTGTATTACCAAGGTCACTCTCAACAGAAGAATTCGCTCTCGTAGAATCAATGGGATCACTACACTCAAAGGAGGAAGGGATCCTGGGACTATAATACAAGAGGTGGCTCGAGCCAATAACGACTGCTTCAGAATTGTTTTGATTTACGAACATATAAAAATTGCCAACAGAAACAGGCCTTCGTGGTCTATCAAGTCTACTTGAGTGTGCAGCTCCATCGATTTTACTGGTGCTGCACCCTCTCCCCCTGCCCCCCAGAGCGATCTTCCATCCCTTTTTCTCCATCTCCTTCCTCCCTCTTGTTGTTGCTCTCCTTTTTACCCTGTTCCACCCCCCTTTAAAATTTCCCCGTTTTCTTTTCCTTATTTTTATTACTTGCTATTTATCCCCCCCCAACTGCAGCACTCCACTCCTTTCGGGAGACGCCTTATGGCCTCTAGTTCCACCCTCTTACCTGAGCCGGATGAGGCTCGATCCCATGTAGCTGGCTTACCCTCCAGGCGGGGATGAGGTGGGGCCCGTACACCCAATTCCTGAATTCCGTCAGGGCCTTCATTCTTGGGCATTGGAGATCTAGGCCTGGTGCTCAGTCTACCAGAAGTGCTGCAGGCCATTTCCGGTTCCCTGTGTGCGTGCGGTTGTGCTCCTGATGTCAAGGCACTGAGTGCCGATGTCTGTCACGCAGCTCCCTATGAGTGGCTGGGCTTGCTGTACTTCGGGACTCCGCCAGGGTCAGCCAAGCACCGAGCCCTGGCCCCCCCCCGGAGAAGGCATGCGATCCCTGGGATGCTCAAACCTCCTTGCCGTCTGGCTCCCGGGCTCGTTCCCAAACCCGGGTCAACGGCATCGTGAGCGGTAGCACTGCTGCTGCACTGGCGGGCTGACCCAAAACTTCCCACTGTTTTCAATGATATCACCTCCTCAGGCAGTTAATTCCACTTTACCACCACCCTTTATGTGAAAAAGTGCCTCCTCATTTCCTTTTTAAATCTACCCCCACAAGTTTCAGACTGTGACTCCTTGTGGTCCCTTCCCTTTTTAGATTAAAAATGCCCTCCACTCCAATTTTGTTTATACCCTTTAAGTACTTGAAAGTTTCTATCATCCCCCTTTCCCCTTCTGTCATCCAGGGAATACATATTGAGCTCGCTTAACCTCTCATCATGTGGTTTGCCCTATGCCCTGTATCATCTTGGTCGCCTCTCTCTGACCCTCCAATGTTTGATGACCTTCAAATAAGGGCACCAGAACTGCACACAGGACTCCAAGTGTGGTCTAACCAATGACCTGTATGAGGGCAGAACAGCTTCCTCCCTCCTGAGGTGATTCCTCTGGCGATGCATCCCAGCATTTTATTTGCTTTGCTGCCGCTTACAGCACTGCATAGAGTGTTTCATGTAACCCCCTGACCATCAACCCTAGATCCTTTTCCTCCTTTGAGTTGGACACCTGTACACTCAAGCCAGTAGCAGGCCCCTGGGTCCCTAGCTCCCAGGTGCATGACCTTGCACTTCTTGGCACTGAACCCCAACTGCCAGATGCCAAACCATTTCTCTAGTCTGGCCAGATCCTCTCTGAATTCCTGTCTCCTCCTCAATATCCACCACCCTCCCACAGAGCTTAGTATCGCTCTGCAAAAGGCAGACTTTACTTCTGACCCCTACCATTATGTCACCAATAAAGATGTTGATGTTGTACTATTTTATTTTCTTGTATTATTGTCATGCAAGTGTCATAGAACATAGAAACACAGAATTTGACGGCAGATAAGGACCGCTGGCCCATCCAGTCTGCCCATTTCCCTACTCTGATGGATAAGCTGCAGATCCTAGTTAACCAGCAGCCTACTTCTTCCTACCCCACCCCTAGAATTGCCTTTATGACTGTCCCATGCATGCTTGAATTTCCACCACTGTTTTTGACTCCACAACCTTCTCTGGAAGGCTGTTCCATACATCCACAACCCTCTCTGTGAAAAATATCTTAAATTACCTCTGAGCCGCCCTTCTATCTTCAAATTGTGCCCCTTGTTTTGCTACCCTCTTGGACTTTGTTGATTCCCTTGAGGTACTTGAAAGTTTTATCATGTCCCCTCTCCCTCCTTTTCCTCGAGGCTATACATATTAAGCTCCTTAAGTCTCTCTTCATATGTCTTCCAGTGCAGACCCTGCACCATTTTAGTTGCCCTCCTCTGGACAGCTTCCATCCTGTCTATGTCTCTTGGGAGATTGGGTCTCCAGAACTGCACGCAGTACTCCAGATGTGGTCTCACCAGCTGTCTGTACAGAGGGATAATAACTTCTTGTTTTCTGCTGGTGATGCCTCTCCTATGCATCCCAGTATCCCCCAGCCTCCTTGCTGCCCTCTCACATTGCTTGCCCACCTTTAGGTCATCTGATATGACTACCCCCAGGTCCCTTTCCATTTTTTGTTGTTATATCACCCCCATTGTGTACTCTTCCCTGGGTTTTGTTTCCAGGTGCATTACCTTGCACTTCTTAGCATTAAATCTAAGCTGCCATACATTTGACCATTCCTCTAACCTTGCCAAGTCCCTTCTCATCCTTTCCACCCCACCTTGTGCATCAACTCTGTTGCAGATCTTTGTATCATCTGCAAAGAGACATACTTTCCTTCCAGTCCCTCTGCAATGTCGCCATAAAGACATTAGAAGAGGACCGGTCCTAATACTGAACCCCGGTACCCCACTGCTAACCCCCTTTTCAGAGTGGATCCCATTTACTATTACTCTCTGTGTCCTATTCTCCAGCCAATTCTTTACCCAGGCGGTCATCTTGGGACCCACTCCCAGGCTGGCTAACTTGTATATTAATCTTTTGTGTGGGACTGTGTCAAATGCCTTGCTAAAGTCTAGGTAGGCCATGTCCACAGCCCCTCCCTGATCTACTACTTTGGTCACCCAGTCAAAGAAATCTATCAGATTTGTCTGGCATGACCTTCCCGCTTGTGAATCCATGCTGCCTTGGGTCCTGTGCCCCTCTGGCCTCTAGATACAACAATTCTTTCCTTCAGAAGTGATTCCATCATTTTCCCTACCACTGAGGTTAAACTAACAGGTCTGTAGTTTCCTGCTTCTGCCTTGCTCCCACTTTTGTGAAGGGAATCACATCTGCCCTCCTCCAGTCCTCAGGTACCACCCCATCCTCCCATGATTTGTTAAAGAGGGTAGTCAGTGGTGTCACTAGTTCTATCCTTAGTTCTTTTAGAATTCTGGGATGAATCCCATCAGGCCCCATTGCTTTGTCCACCTTCAGTTTTAAGAGCTCTTTCAGAACTCTTTCTTCTATAAATGGACTGGTATCAACTTCTGTATCCAGAGTGTTTCTACTGTTTGTTTTAGGTACCTCCCCCTCTTCCTTTGTAAATACTGAGCAAAAATATTTGTTTGGTATCTCTGCCTTTTCACAGTCACCCTCTGCCCACCCCTCCTCCCCTTTATTAAGCCTCACTATCCCTCCCTTGGTCTTCCTTTGCTCCCTGATGTACCTATAAAAGGTTTTATCCCCCTTCTTAACTGAGTTGGCTATCTTTTCCTCGGTTTGGGCCTTTGCTGTTCTGACTGCCTTTCCAGCTTCCTTTTGTTTTAACTGATACAGTTCTCTGTCCTGTTCCTTCTGTGATTCCTTGTACTTCCTGAATGCTTTCTTTTTCTCTTGAACCTTCACTGCCACTTCCTTTGAGAACCATAGTGGTTTCTTACCTCGTTTCGTTTTGTTTATTTGCTTTACACAAAGGCTTGTTACCTCTGTGATGGCAGTTTTTATTCCCCATTGTTCTTCCACCCCTCCTTCCTGCCCATTTGCTAGTGCATTCCTTAGGCACTCACCCATTTTGGCAAAGTCAGCCCTCCTAAAATCCAGTACCTTTGTCTTTGTATGGCTTGACTCTATTGCTGTGTTTATTGTGAACCATACTGTGTCATATTCTGTAGGGCACTGAGTGATAATGTGATTGGTATAACCGTCAGTAATACTATCTTGTACTTTTATTTAAGATATTCCTCTCACACTTACGTCACAATAGTACTGCAAATTTAGTTAGTGCAGAAGGTATATTGTCGTAAGATTCCTTACTTGGAGATACTCTAGTCTCCATCCTCCTTCCCAGCCACCCATTCTCTATGGGGGGAGGGGTGGGGGTATTAACAGTCAGTAAATAGGAAAGGGGCCTTCGGTTGACATGTATTTTTTTTTTTTAATATATATTTGCTATTTATGAAATTATGCCCCCTCCTTCTCCACTGCTTTACCTTCCTTCAGGTCCTCCAAGACATTGGGCTGGCTTCACTCTGACCTCTTCCCTTGGGGCCACCTCCATGCTGATTAGGTTTGCCCTCCCCGGCAGGAGGTAGGAATGGTCACCCCACCTGCTTAATGTCTTGACAGGCATCCCAGGGACGTTGGAGTAGTGGGCGTGTGCTGGAGGTCGCCTCCAGGTTTGGACGTGGGGTCTTTCCTTGTTTTCTCCCGCCCCGAGGGTGTCGGCTTGCTGGGAGCTCCAAGGCACGTAAACACGCTATTATGTGACGACTGGCCCAGAGCTCACCGACGTCTTCCCCACCTGTGACATCCCGAGCTGCACCTCCACCTGTGGTCACCTATGTGGCGGTATTGCAGCGGGGATGACTGCCCTCCCTTCCCAGAGGAGGAGAGTGATCCGTGGGACCCTATATCCTCCTTCCCCCGGCCAGCCACCAACAACCTGAGTCTGCATCCAAAGCCAGATTGCCGGCGTCATGAGCGGTAGCACTAAGGCTGCGTCGACGGGCCGGCCCTCAGTTAACATATTTGATGACAGAGTGGCAGGGCAGTTTGACAAAACAGTGGGTGGGAGCTGTTGGTACACTGGGGTGCATAGGGAGGGTATCTCCGGCAGGAGGAGGGTGGTGATGTTGCCACTGAATCGCTCGCTGGTGAAACCCTACCTGGAGTACGCTGCCCAGTTTTGGAGGCCACACCTCAGAAAGGACTTGGACAAGGTGGAGACAGTCCATAGGAGGGCAGCTAAGTCAGTGCAGGGGTTGCACTAGAAGCCCTATGAGGAGAGACTGAGGAATCTCAACATGTACACCCTGGAAGAGAGGGGAGCAAGAGGTGATAAGCTACAGACAAGTACATCACAGGAGTGAATAGGATGCACGAGGGAAGTCTGTTTTCGAAATGAGAAGGAGCACCAGGGGGCATGAGAGGAAGCTGGAGGAGGGGAAGTCGTCTTTGTTTTTTTTTTTTGTGTGTGTTTTTCTTGTCTTCTTTCCTGGTTAGCCCTCCTTCTGAGGTGTGCACCAGCCTCATCACCCCGACGTCTGCCGGGACTTAACTTGCCACCGTCTTCCCCCAGGACTTGCCCCTCCCCCCCCAACAGGGTCCCCCAAGCCCCACTGCAGAACAGATCTGGTTCTGGCGGCATGACCAGCTGGTCAGGTGTGGGGCCTGTGGGTGCTCCTTGTCATCCTGCTTCCAGCATTTTTCCTCTGGTCTCTTCCCCCTTCCCCAAGACGTGATGTGCACCGTGTCTCATATCTCCCGATCTGTCTTGGCCTCGAGCTGCCTCCCCCCACCCCAGCTTCCACCAGGGGCCAGATGAGCTATAGGCTCTACCCGCAGGAGGAGGAGAGCAGTCCTTCGGATGCTCGATCCTCATCCCCCCCCCCAACTGACCCTCCAACAGCCTGGAGGTTGGCGTCTCAAGTGGTGGTGCTACCACTGCGCCAGTGTGGCAGCCTGGGGGGGGGGTTTAAGAGAGAGATGAGGAAGTATTTCTTCACAGAAAAGGTGGTAGATGGCTGGAACAGACTGCCAGCAGAAATGGTGGAGGCAAAACTGGGAGGGGGTCAGGCATTTGTGTGACAGACAAAGGGGTGTATTAGAAAATGGGGTGAGGAGGGAGGATCGTTGGAGAACAGTTAGGTCTGCGGAGATGATTAGGCAAGGTACATCTGAACAGTCTGGGCAGACTAAACTGCCATTTTCTGTGTAAAAAAAAAATCTGTCTCTGCATTTCCCCTCTCCACTTTCCATCTGATAACTGCTTTACATGCATCTGACTTTGTCTTGAGTCTTGCTATTGTCTTCACCTCCACAACTTTCAGGTAGTTTGTTCCACCCATCCACCACTCTCTCCTTTAATTAAAAAACCAACAACAAAAAAACTACCAGATGTCGTTTTTAACCCCCAGCTGAGCACGTGCCCCCTGGTGGACGCACTGTTTCTTAATTTGAACAGACTAGATATGTCTTCTTTTGAACCCTTTCGTGAACGTGAAAGTTTCTATCATGTTCTTCCTCTTCCTTTGGTCCTCCAGGGAATACATGCTGAGGCTTTTCAGTCTCTTATCATACGCCTTTCCTGCTGGCCATGGATCATTATTCTCGATCTTGGTTGTACTGTGATTAATCTGTCCCTGCCCTTACTTAGGGTGTGGGCCCCACAACTGAAACAGTATTCAGATGTGTCACATCAGTGATGTGTGTATGTATATATATATATATATATATATCTGTCTACAGTATACATATAGTATAGGGCATAGTCGCACTCTATAGGTTGAGTAGGCACTTTCATGTTAAACCTCAAACTTTGCACTTGAATAACTTTGCAACCGATCATTGGATTTGCACATAATTTGGCATGTGCTGTCCCGTGGGGTAGATCTCTTGACGTGGTAAATTCCGTTCTGGTTGGATGTGCAGATTCTGAGATCCGGATAGTGCAAAAACTTTAAAATTCACCATTTTTGCAGTTTTTTTTCCTTATCACCTTGCGCTCAGATGGTGTGGAATTTCGCTGTGAATTTTTTACGGTAGAAACAACTTGGGTCACAGAACTGCCTTGTGTTTGTTTGGTGAAAAAATATTAATCTGTTGCCATATTCAGTTTTTAAGTTCCCATTATTTTCAGTGGACCCGATGCTCTAAAGGGTGGGTAATACGCGCCTGAGGCGCATACCTTTGCGGCTCTGGACAGGAGCAGGCTAAGTGGTATGCACTACTGCTAGCACCCGCGAGGACCTGTACACAGCCATGCCCCCACGGTGCGCATGGTCACATGGGTGGTTGGGGCAGAGCTGTGGACCCGGGTGAGCATCCAGTTGAATGCCCTACAGGGTCCCTGAGTGGATCCCTTGCGGAGGGCACAGGAAGTAGGGAACAAGCCACGTATAGTGGCATTGTGAAAACACCTGTGGGCAGTCGCCGAGCCGCTGCCCCAGCCCTCCCTGCAGCCTAGTGGTTAGCAGCACAGCGGACAGGTTCCCATTACCGCTGTGCCTGGCGCCCCGCTATTCGTGGGAGGCCGCGACTGTGGATATGTGCCAAGTCTGGGCAGGAGTACCCGGTGCCCTTCGCCTTGCACTATGCGGCTTAGTGAATGCCACGAAGCAGGCACGCCTCGCCACGCCCCCAGCGCAGACATCCTGAGGGGCCAGGAGGAGGGGCATACGCTTTGAGCTGTACTCATGCCTTGGTGAATGCCGCCGGTGGTCTGTGGGACCCCTGCTGCGCGGCATTCACCCGTGTGGTTACCTACGCACCTCGGATACTCGGCGCTTAGGCAGCAATTTTTTTGTTAGTGCATATGGCTTAGTGGGAATATCACTCTCCAGAACAGAGGAATGGAACGTAAAAGGATTTTGGTCTCTCAAAAAAGGATCCTTTTTTTGTGAGGGGCCCATCTTTTTTCACGGGGGGGAAATCCTTTTTTGTTTTCTGTCATTTTGTTTTCCTTTTTTTTTTCTAAATAAAAAAAAGTGAAACCCACAAAATGAGGTCCTCAACATCCACCAGTACATGTATTTTGCTTATGGGGACCCAGTTAGCTAGATTCTGTACTTATTTAACTGTTGTAGAATTGCCTTCAGATGTAATTTTGTAAGATTATAAATCATTTTTCGTGACTCACTGATACAGAAAAAGATTTTTTATATCACGAGTCAATCACGAGTTATCTACATCTTCCTGTATATCTCTTCTAAAAAAATCTGCTTGCTTCCCCAGTGTCCTCAGCTTTTGACTGACTCCTTTCCCTTCAGCACTGTCCACCTTTATTTTCTTGGCTTTAATTGTCCTGCCTCCATTAGGTTACGGATTCAAACCCTGCACCAACAGCACTGCAGGCCACCACCCTTCCCCAAAGCCATCTAATCTTGCTGATGCTTATCTACTCCAAATCAGTTTTCACTTCTCCCATCCACATACCCCAGGTTATGCCAACCTCCCCCCCCACTCTGCACTCTTCATCAGCCATGCTCCTCCAGTTATTGTTTGCCATGGCACTGCGTTCATGCTCACTTAAGGATTCTAGCACTCATAGTTTCCCTATGGCATACACTCACCTTATCGCGGTGGGCCCCAGAGTCTTCTACATGCTACCTTACCCCAAGGCACCCCACCCACTTATCACTGGTGCTCCAGTGTACCCTGCCTGCTCCCTTGACCACTAGAGCACTCTCTCTCATAGCCATGACCTGTCCCTCACCACAACCCTCCTCAAAGCCATCATCTCCATTAGCACACTCTGAATAGTCCCAAAAGAAGAAAGAACTTGTTATAGCAAGATGTACCTTAAAAATCTTATCTTGCTACTTCTTATCTATTCTGGAAATTGGAGGTGAACCTCGTCCCAGCCCTTGCCCCCCCAGACCTTGCAGCCGCCCCAGGACTAAAGGTGATGCTGATTAACGTGAGGAGCTTGCTGAATAAACTAGACCAGCTCCAAATTTGGGCTGCCCACACCAAGCCAGACCTCACTGTCATCACTGAATCCTGACTTAAGAGCACCATTTTAGACCAGCAGATCTCTCTCCCCGCCTACAGTCTGCACAGAGTGGACAGGCCCACAAAGGGGGTAGGTGTGGTAAATTATTCAAAAGACAAATTTAATGTCACTGATGTCCACACCTTGTCAAAACCAAAAGAATTTGAATACATGTCCCTAAAAATCCACCTGCCCTCATCAGAAGCCCTTAACATTATCGGTTGTTACAAACCCCCCACTGGGGGCAACGAAATAATCACAATCCTTAAATCCCTTATTGCCCCCAACAACAATGAAACCATTATTATAGGTGATCTAAACCTTGATTGGCTCTCACCCAAAGTAAGTAGGCTAAAAGGACTTTGCGACAAGCTTGGCTTCTCCCAACTCATCATGGAGCCAGCTGGATTAAATACCAAAACTGTGCAAACAGCTCTATCCTGGATGTCATAATTTCAAACTGTCCTCACAAAATCCCATGACCTGCCACATTCCATAATGATTTGAGCGACCACAGCATTGTAGTGTGCACCAAATCCTATGAAAAGGTCCCTTCGTCCAAATTTATTACTAAGCGTAGCTTCCAGAAATTCAGTGCCGATAATTATGTCTCCGTCCTCAGTCAGATAAACTGGCAAAACCTCTATTTAGCCAAAACAGTGGATGAGTCTGTTACTATCCGATAACTTATCATGGTTTGGTATTAAGCACACGCCTTCATCAGAACCAGAGTCTGGAAGTTTTCCCACGATGGTTAACGCCAGCCTCAAAGCTGCTCTGACCAACTGGGATAAACTCTGGGCCTATGCAAAGGCAAAGTGCGTGCGGATCGACTGGCAGGCCTTTTAGAACAGCCAGGAATTCATGTGTCAACTTAACACATTCAGCCAAATCTAATTATTACATTGAAACCCTCGAACAAGCCAAAGGGAACTCAGCCGAGATCTGTCAGACTATAAAAACGGTCGAAGGACGTAAAGCTGCCCCTTCTGTCCCAGACAAATTTCGTGCTAATGGAGTCTAAATGGAAGACCGAGGCCTTATTTTAGAAAAACTAAACTCCCATTTTGCCATCGCCAGGCTGGCATTTGATTCCTTTTCCTACGCAGGGATATCCTGCCTTCCCCGGCCCCTAACACATCCTGTATCCTTGCCCCCTTACCCCTCCAGTTTCGCCCCGTGTCATACAAGGAAGTGGAAGACCATCTTAGCAAAATAGATACCATAAAGGGTGGTGTAGCAGACTGGATTGAACCTTTTTTCCTCAAACTAGGCTGCTACTATCTTACCGGTCCCATCCTTCACATCTTCAACCTGTCTCTTTCCACCGCCATAGTCCTTACCTGCTGGAAGTCTGCTCACGTTCTCCCCCTGTTCAAATCCAGTAACCCCTGCGATCTCAATAATTATAGGCCCATCTCCAGCCTTCCAGCACTGTCCAAAATCCTCACAAAACTAGTCTACAGTCAACTAAAAGACCACCTTGAAAAACACCCTCTACTCAACTCAGCTCAGTCTGCTTTTAGACAAAACCATAGCACCATCTCTGCTTTAGCAAAAGTTACCAATGACTGGTTCATTGCTCATGATTCTAAACAAGTAACAGGCGCTGTTTTCATATACCTGAACAAGGCATTTGATACCGTTGACCACAACCTCACAATTCTTGGCTTCACAAATCTAGGTGCTACTGTTACTACAGTTCAGTGATTCTCCAGCTACCTCACAGGTAGATTCCAGAAAAGTAAAACTGATGGCCTATTATTGGACTCCCTTCCCATCACAAGAGGTGTCCCGCAAGGGTCCATACTAGGCCCTATACTTTTTTTCCATCTATATTAATACCCTGGACTCCCAACATCATTAAGTCTGAGCTGCATTCTTTCATGGATGACACCGTACTTTATATATCCAAACCAACTCTAGCCAAAATCTGCAATGAGCTGCAATCTGGTTTCTGGCAGCTTGAACGTAATTTCATTAACTCCAGACTTTTACTAAACACAAAAAGAACGAAAGTAATGTTCTTCACTCATAACAGGAACAAACCCCCAACCCCCCCAATCTGCACTAAGGCTACAAACGCATCTATTGTGACATCCCTAGGAGAAACGCTTGAGGTGGTAGATCAATTTAAATACCTAGGCATATCGCTTGATAGTAAGCTGTCTTTCAATGCCCATATCGATAGCCTCACCAGTAAACTTAAAGGGGAACTGTCATCATCAGGATTAATGTCTGAAAGCCCATAAAAAGCTAATTTGATTGAACCATTGTGTTTATCTGTGAGTCTTTGCAGTCCAGTTATTGATATGTAAATCACCTTGTAATTAAGGGCTGGTGACAGCTATATGTTTGGCTGCTGACAGGAAATGATGTCACCAGGTCCGTGTACCCTTTGACCATCTTTGGATGAGATGTTAAACAGAGGACCCATCTGCCTGTTCTGTGGTTGTTCGGGTGGATGTTAAAGATCCCATGACATTTCTCAAAGAGTAGGGACATTTCCCCAGTACCCTGGCCAAATCCACCCCCCCACACACACCCCAATTCACTAAAAATACCACCAACAGCTCAAGGTCGGTTGGCATTTATCTGTATCCCCCTCTGCCGGGTCGTGCCTGAAAATAGGCCGAATTTGTCTAGTGCACTTACCTGATCAACACAAACTAACTAACTAAATAAATAAAATATAATCCAACAGGTTAAATAGGAAGTCAACTGTTTTATTATGTGTGTTTTAAGGTGTATTATAACACTTTCTATATCTATAATTGTTTTGTATGTGCATTGAAATTGGTGAGTTCTAGGGACATGGATATGTTGTTCATCCACACTTATTGGCAGGTCCCTTGCCGCTTTAAATCTTGCCGGAAGGTCTTCAGTTGGCTCCTCCCACCACCCGGTGGTAAAACTCGGCTCCGCCCCATGACGCCAGATCTTCCTTACTGCTTGGAAGCTCAGGTTCCCTCCTTAGCGCTCTGCGTTTTCGACTGGTTCCTGAAAATTTCGGTCTTCGAATTCATTGGAAGTGTCCTTACTGAATCTTCGATCTTTTCTTCTTCGCTACGGCGATGGCTTTTTCCAGCCCTGAGAGGCGCATCGTTAGTTCCTCCAGGAGGGACTTCAGATTCCATCGCGGCGCTTATTGCCTGGACTTGGATCACGATCCTCAGGCTTGCAGTTTCTGTTCTGCCTTTCGGTCAGCTCTCTGAGGACCGTGACGGCCCGCTTAGGGCTCGGACATCCGTAGTTTTTACGCCCAGAGATTCCCTCAGACTGGTGGGTGTCCGTTTGACTGTTTCTCTGCAGTTTGATCCTGCCAGGGAAGGGCGGTTTCCTCTCCCTCGGTTGCGGCGCTTATCCCGCTCTCCTTGGATTCATCTCATGCAGCTTCGTTCCAGGAGCTTCGTCATTCTCTCTCCTCCAAGGAAAGGACCCTGGAGCCTGCCGTCGGCCCTGACCTAAAGGGCGTGGCGGGGTCTTTCACTGGCGGGAGCGGAACTCTTCCTCCCTCATCGGGCCGACGCCGACTTCGTCGAGGATTCGCCGCCACTGGCCCTCACGGTATCCCCTGCCAGGTCAGCCGCCAGGTCCCCGCCGACGCTGTCGAGTCTCTTGACCCGCCTTTGGGGTTCTGCGTGCCGCTATCCCTCCGCTCTGACAGAGGCCGAGGCTCTGTCCTCCCTTCGGGTCAACGGCCTCGGTCCTTTCTTCCGAGCCGAGGGAGAGCGGTGCGCCCCACTCTTCCCAGGCCCGCCCTCGGTCCCCCCGAGGATTTGGGTCTCGGTCTCGGTCAACCTCTCGGTCTAGCCACTCATGCCGATCTCAGCATTCTCGGTCGAGGCACCGAGTTAAGTGGCTTTGCCGTTCTTCCTCGTCCCCCTCCTCGGATGAGGTGCGTTTCGATGCCGTTGACGTCGGTGTTACGAGGAACTTATGTGGCGACAGCAGTTGTTGCCCGGTATCAATCGACCCGATATCTATTCCTCCAGATAGCAAGCAGCCACGCCTGAAGCCAGCAAACGCTCAATCGGTCGAGGAGCCCTCCAGGCCGGTTGCTCGTCCGACCTGCCCCTCGCCTCGGGCGGGTTCAAGCCAGGCCATGACCTGTTCTTCAGGTCACTCAGTCCCTCACTCCTGCCCGCCCGGCGGACGGAGAGTGCCTCGGGCCCGCGGCAGCTTTTTGCAGACCCTTCGGAGCCTGAAGCCGGCTCTGCTATGTTTCCTAGCAGGGAGGACCCGGGGTCTTCCCAGGAACATTCAGTAGACGACAGCCCATCATCTTCGAAGGGTCTGCTTCAGCTCATTTCAGAATTCACTGGGATGCAGCTCGAGCCCGTCTCCAAACGGGCACCTTACCCCCTTACGGAGATTCTGGAACGAGGGGGTTCTCCCTCGGAGGCCTTCCCAGTGGCTGAGGCTATCGTGGGCCCAGCCTTGGAGCTGTGGTGGCGGCCTACTTCCTGCCCTGCGCCTTCGGCCAGGGTGGCTCGGAGGTACCCTGTCCCTGTCGGTTCTCTGCCCGGTTTCTCGGAGCACCCCTCGGCTGAAGGGATAGTCACCGACGACCTTTTCCAATGTCTTGGAAACGCTGGGGATGTGGATAGACCCCCTGACAAGGAGTCCAGAAGGATGGACTACGTTGGGCGCAAGGTTTACGCTGCGTCCTCCCTAGGCCTCCGTCAGGCCAGCTCGGCTGCACTGATGGCACATTTCTCCCACGCCCTTTTGGGCTCCCTGGACGAGGTCCTCCCTCATCTCCCGGCCAACCTGCGGACCACGGTTCGGCAGGTGCGGGACCAGGGTAGGGCGGTGGCGAAGCAGCAGCTCCAGACGGCTCTGGATCTAGGCAACTCCTGTGCCAGATCGGTGGCGGCCGCAGTGGCCATGCGCCGCAGGGCGTGGCTGAGGTTATCCTCCTTCTCTTTGGAAACCCAGCACGAGTTGGGGAATTCCTTCTTGGGGACTGACCTTTCGCCCTGGAGTGGAGGATATATCCATGGGCCAGAAGTCCGATGCCACTCCGACTTGGTCACTACCGGAGGGTCAAGGCAAGGCAGCCGGCCTTACGTAAGCCCTTTGCTCCCTGAGCCCTGGGGCTCCACCGCCCAGCATAAGGGCCAGCAGGCATGCGCTGGGCGGCCTGTTGTCAGTCCAGCCTTCCTCCAAAAGGAAGCAGGAGGCAGGAAACCGAGAGGCCCCTTGGCTCCTTCCCCCTCTAAGCCTGCTCAGTGACGGGCCAAGGGGCACTGCCCCGGCCCCGTCGTCCCAGCCCGGTTTCCCCATGTGGGGACGGCTCGCACCCCGCTCTGGAGGTATTTAAGGGTGGATCCTGTTGCAAGTTGCAGCGGTTTCCCTTTTTGAGCCGTTGCCCCATGGGGATCTTGGTCCACTGCTCTGTGTCGGTCGTGCTGACATGCCTGGCCCTCTAGTTAGAGGTGATCAGGAAGGCTGCGACCCCCATTCAACCCTGGGTTCGTGTCCAGGTATTCCTGGCCTCAAGCGGACGGGGGCTCGCGCCATTCTCCCGCATGCCTGGATGGTTCTCTACTTCAGATATCCCATCCTCAGAACGTGGATGTAGCTGTTTCCTGGGTCTCCAGGATGTACTACCCCTGCTCCGTCCTTTCTTGGGAGGCTCCACCCTTCTTGATGGGATCTCCTTATGAGTTCCTAGCCAGGCCCTTCTTTGCTCAGCAGTCTCTGCGGCACTGAAGGGTCTGGATGTAACCCCACCCGGAAGGCAGACTGGTCTCCTGTTTCAGGAGCCAAGTGAGAACACGTACCTTAGTGGTGAAGCTTCTTCGGGACTAAGCTCGACTCTTGAGTCCAAGCTCAGCTCCGGGCGGACAGGGCTGAGGTTCTTCCTCCTTTGCCGGTCGGGTTGGCCGAGTAATTATGTCCTGCCAGGACCTCCTGCTCCTCCTGGGCCTCAGGGCGGCCTTCCCTTAGTGGGAGGGGCCAGCCAGAGGTCACAGCACCGCGCCCCTTGGACCAGTTTGTGACTAACAGCCCAGGAGTTAAGAGAACGCCCTTGGACCGTTCCAACCTCGGCAGGAGAACATCCTGTTCGCTCTGGCTCTGAGTCGGGCGGTCTTCTCCGACCGATGCTTCTCGGATGGGTGGGTGCCCATCTTGGGGAATACAGAGTGCTTCGCCTCTGGTCCTCATCGAGTCCCAATGTCCTTCCTGCTCGCTGGAGCACAGGCGGTCCGCTTAGCCTGCACCGCCGCCCACTTGTACGGGGTCTAGAGGTTCAGGTTCAAGTCTAAGTGGACAGCACCACGACCATGTGCTACCTACTCCGCCAGGTTCGGTCGATCCCCTTGTCTCGGTGCAAGGAGGTTCTCTGCATTGGGTTGTTGCCCAGTCGAGGGTTCCCAGCCATTTGATGGCAGGAGCCCCAATTCCTGGCTGCTGCCCTAAGCCGGGCATAGGCTGCGCCTCATGAGTGGTCTCCCCTGCCGGAGGTAGCACAGGATCTTCTCCCTCTTCTCTCCGGGGAGAATACGAGGCCGAGACTGTTTTTTGCCTGCCCCTCAGCAAGGTCTGCTGCAGGGGATGCCATCGGGGCCTCGGACCCCGGGCCCCTCCGTGCCTCTCCCCCATTTCCCTTGACCTACGGGCAAGGCGAGGAGGGACTTGGCGCAGGTGATGCTGGTAGCCCCAGACTGGATTGCCAGTTCTGGTATCCAGCTCTCCTCAGTCTCAGCCCCAGGCTCCCGAGGCGGCCTCTAGTCCGCCTGGTCCTGTTTTTCCTTTTATGGGGAAGGTTAGCATCTGGACCTTCAATCCCTGCACCTGTAGGCGACCCTGTGCGGCTAGGGGCCAGGCCCTAGGGGTCTTCGGCAAGGTCTCGACCTTTGAGACGCCCTGCTAAGAAATCGGCCAAGATGCTCGTCTCTCTGGGAGAAGTTCTCCTTTTGATGATGGGATAGACTGGTGCCTCCCCCTTGTCCTGGGCGGCATTCCGGACCATCTGCGGTCCATCCTTAAACCAGGGCTTGAGCCGGCGACCCCCTAAGTACTTCTGCGGGTCACCCCTGTCTTCCGGGCGTGGCCGGGAGGCAGTTGTGTGCGGAGAAGGTGGTCTGGCACTTTAAGCTCGATCACGCCCCTTTTTGGGAGAGTATCCCTGCTTCTGTGGGATCCTTGCTGGTATGGGCTTAGCTCATGAGCAAGCCATCTGAACCTTTTGCACAGGTGCGAGTTTCCCCCACCTGTTGTGGAAGAACACCTTCTTAGGGCCACTCCGCCATCCAGAAAGTGGGGAGAGTTCCAGGTGCTCCTTTAACCTCCCTATCCGGTCTTCCACAGGGACTAGGTTGTCCTGGCCCACCAAGTCCTTCCGAGGCGGTGGCGGAGTCTTCCTTCGGGGTATTGCCTCTGCCGGGTTTATCCCCATTCACACCTCGAGGTCGAGATACAGGTTCCATAGGAACGTTTAACGCTCACCTACCTAGGGAGCGTAAGTTAAAGTTCGGGAGAGGTTCGCCAGCTGTTCATCATCTTCGCTGAAGCCGCATCTGGCAGATTTGCAGCCCAGTGGATGACAGGGGGGCGGGTCACCCTGCATAGGTCTCCACTATAGGTGGGCGGCATGGAGCTTCCCAGAGGGATAAGCCTTTTACCCGTCCTTCCACTGCATCGGTGGCTGCTTCTCGGTGATACCCGTCCAGGATATCCACAGGGCTTCTCTGCCCGAAGCAGGCTTTTACTGCTCTCTTCCACATCACCTTGGGTCGCGTTGGGGTGCTGGTCGGGCCCCGGTTCTCCAGTCTTTCTACCTAAGTAGGGGTGTGTGCCTTGCCTCCCTCCTCGGAGAACTGCTGAGAGTCTGCCAATAAGTGTGGATGAATATCATATCCATGTCCCTAAATACAGGTTACTCACCTGTAACAGGAGTTCTAGGAATGGTATATGTTGTTCATCCACACGACCCACCCGGCCTCCCCGGCTTCGACGCACAACCTGGCTTCCAGCGGGCTAGATCTGGCGTCATGGGGCGGAGCCGAGAGTTTTACCACCCGGGTGGGTGGGAGGAGCCAGCTTGAAGACCTTCCAGCAAGATTTAAAGCGGCAAGGGACCTGCCAATAAGTGTGGGTGAACAACATATACCATTCCTAGAACTCCTGTTACAGGTGAGTAACCTGTATTTATCACCTTTACATTTCAAATTCTTAGTAAAAATAATCCATCTTCACGATTGCTTTAACCTCTATGCTATACTGCCAGCTGATCATCAAAAACTACACATCTCAAGGCTGGCTCTGTGGTGCCAGCAGGTATTGGGGGTCCCATATCAAGATTTCTAAACTCTGGCTGTGCTCATGTCAGTACAGATTTCTGGAACTGCCACAACACCAACTTCTGTCTTTTTTTTTCCGTTCCCTCTCTTGAAGCCTTTTCTCTTACAATTTCAGGCGAGAAATCAGGTCTACATGATGCAAATGTGGCTACGCATCTACTGGCCTGGCATCATGGGGCCAGCCTTGAAATGTGTAGCTTTGATTATTAGCTGGCAGTAGAGCTGTGAACAAGCTTTGTTCATCCAGTAGAATGGGCTTGAGCATGTGCTAAGATTCTGAAAATATTATACTCTTTCTATCCAGATTTGACTTGAAAAGAAAAAATAGGACACAATTACTTGTTTATTAATTACAAAACACATAGATGGATAGCATTGTTAAAACATGCATAAACTGAAATGCATTATTAAAATATAGAAAATATATGGGTGGGTGTAACTAGAAATTACAGACACCCAAGGTGTGGGATGTAACAAACTACGGGGGGGTTTATAAAAGCATCGCACACCAAGTGTGTGTGTGTGTATACAGTTCTGTTTTTTTTTACACACAAACACCCATATATTATTTTCTTTAATTAATGGTGATATTTTTTCCCTTTCAGCACAGTTCAGTTCATTTAGTGCAGCACTTCTGTCAGAGATGCACGCGTGCACACACACACACACTGCCTGTCTCTACTTTTGTTCATTTTTTTACATTACAGTGGTAACGATATTCTGAAAGTCACAGTCCGTCAGCGTCTTGCTTAGTGTAAGACGACTCAAGGGTATGAGCAGCAGGATCAACCAGATTGTTTTTTTTTTTCAAAGCAAGATCAAGCAGATAGATATTTTTTTTTTCTTTTTTTTGTGTTATCTCTTTATTCTCCTTCTGTCCCCGGTGTCCCCCTCCTTCCGACTGCACATACCCTGAAGCCCCCTTTCAGGATCTGCCCCTAGAGTGCCCTTACCTTCTCCTTGCACAGCGGGGTCTGTCCTAGGTGGGCTCGGGATGGGGCAGTCTTCATCTAGGGACACCGAGGACTACCATTTTTTCCGCTGTTCTCCCCATTTCCCCCCCCAACCCCTGGGACGCCGGCACACAAGGACGTACATCCTAGAGGGGCGACGTGCTGACGCACGCCTCCCTCAAGCGCCTAACAGCGTCCCCCCTCCCCGGACTCTGGTGATGGAGCTCAACCCTCGAGCGCCCGCCGGTGCTCCCACCGCATACTGGGTTGAGAATACCCTCTGAGGGAGGAGAGCACCGCTGGGACGCCGACCCTCCCTCCCCTCGCCAACCCCGACGACCCGAGTCTGTTCCTCGAACCCGGTCGCCGGGCGTGGTACGAGGTGTGGCGTCTAGCGCCTCAACCCTCAGCGCCACCGGGCCGGCCAGATATTTAAAAATATTTAAAATCTTACTTGTCTTAACATTGTGTGACAAATGTTGAGTGCTGGCACCGGATCTACAATGCTGGCACGACAATAAATGCAGCAAAATCCTCTGCAGTGACACCCGCACCACTCCGGCCAACAGTGACACGACATTGCAGAGCACACCCCAGCGGTGACAGCTGCAACAGCGTAATGGCCCCAAGCACCTGTGTGGAGTGCTCGTGTCACCCCTGTAGAGTGCCCCGTGACTGCTGCCAGCATGAGCACTGTGGCCTACACCCCAGGACATGCATACATCCGGCCCGCCCCAGCACAGCCAACCACGACCCACCACCCAGAGAACTGGTGCCCCCTCTCCTGGCAGCATGGCACCCCCCGGCCCGGAGACAAGAGCGGGGATGGCACACCAGGAGGATCCTCGAACCCCTCCCACCAGACAGCAGGCTGCAGGACGGCCCACCTGCCCCAACCCCGAGGAGCATGGCAGGCAAACCCCCCTGTGCTGTACAGCCACCACCCCTGTACCGCATGGCTCTGGACACCCACACCCATCCATGGCAGTGCCCCCATGGCTGCCAGGCAAACACCACATGGAGCACAAGGGGACAGTACTCTACAGGAACATGTTTATTGTGGCTACTCATGTACAGTATGGTAGCCCATGGCTGTTCCTCTGCCCCACGCCATCACCAACAGCACATGTGCACATCCTTGGATCAGTCCCCAGTCACCACTGCAATGCCATGGCAGCCAACAGACCTGCAGATGAATACGAGGTGATGCCAGTGCGTAATCTCAGGGACCTCATTTCTACTGCTTCATGATCTGCTGCAGTCTGTCGCTGGCATCCCTTATCTTCCTGCAGGACGTGTCTCACATCTGTGCCCAGCAACATCTACTGCTGTTTGAGCTGCATCAGTCTCTGTTGACCATGCAGCACCTCAGTGAATCGCCATATGGTTGGGTGGGTGGCACCCATGAGGGAGTTGAATCCCCTGTGCCACCCTTCCAGTGTGTTTGTGGTCCTGGGCAGCCCCTCACGTACAGCTGCATACACATTCCAGAAGACCACCAGGTACATAGGCCGGCACTGTACACAGCTGCGGACTGGGTGCCCCAGACAGGTGTCCTTGAAGCAGTCGAGGTATGGCGCCAGGGTCTCCTCAAAGGGCTAGAAGAAGGGCCACGACCATAGCTCCTCGTATGCACTGGTGACGTCCGGCGGTGGCACGGTGAGCATATTAATGTGGAGGGTAAATTCATCAATGGTGACATACAGCTGTGCGAGGTCACCATGTTGTTAGAAGGCTTCCTCCACAGGCACTGTGTGAAGTGGAAGTACCGTGAGCATCCACGAGCCATGCCTGGTGGAAGATTGCCTCAAGAGCCTTGTAGGCTGCCGGTTCATAATCATTATAGACATTGGGCTAAGATCTGGGCACAACACCATGAGCTTGCGGAGCATGGCAGTGTAACAGCCCACTGTCCAGCTACCCATCAGGGCATACACGACCAGCAGCATCGCATCAGGCTGCACACCATGGAGACTATATCACTGTTGGGAGAACTGCAGGCTGCTACGAAATGTCCCATTGGCATACCAGGCTCCACAACAAGTCAGGTACACCAGCTTCCTGTGAGTGCTAAATAACAGGAACCTGCCTTTGCTGCCGCCTGAATAATGCAGGAGGAATGGGTTCCCTGCATCGGTGGTGTATTCTGCCAGGATCGTCAGTGCGAAGAGTGTTGTTGGCTTCACAGGTGACCTGTGCACGCTTCTCCGGGCACTCTGGATGGTCCACTTCAGAGTACCAGCGGAGGAAGTCGTCCACCCACCACATCTGTCACTCTGCTACAACATGCAACTACCTCCTGTTGGCTGCTCTCCGTCATTTTGACATCCCAGCGCTTTGCCGCCGCCTGTACCTGCCTCATCGCGACCTCTGCACCATCGGGCACATAGTGGTGCCTGCCCATCAGTGACAAGTCGTCCACACTGTTGACCATATGCACCCACCCGCAGTACTGGCCCGAGTGGTATTCGACGCATTTCCAGTAGATAGCCGCACCACGCGTTCATTCCCGCTTGTACAGGAAGCTTCTGAACGACAGAAGATTATTGCCCTGGGTGCTTTTCACATATTCCAGCGCCATCTTAGTGGCAGTCCCTGTTTCTGTGTTAGTGGCTTGCCGCTTCTCCTCGTCTACCTTTTGTGATGCGGCGCTGTGTGTGCTTGCCGCCCCCGAACATGGGTAGTTGTCGCCCACTTTCCTGTCAGTCTTACTGTTCTCACACAGGTGCACCTGTATGGCAGTATACCTATGTGTTGCTGTGCTGACCTGTGCAGTAGTGGTGCACACCGTACTTGCCTCCCGCACCCACCTCGAAGAGTGTTGCAACAAGGCTTAGTACTGTGTGGGACAGCCAACAGCACTATGGCTGTTGTTGCTTCAGCGGACGTCGTGCTGGACTACATGTCGCTGTACCTGACTTGTCGAGCTGCAGGATGTCACTATGTTGTTGTCAGCCTGTGGGATTCACTGTCCGGGTTTCAACATTGGGATGGCATACCCTGGTACCGGTGCTCGGTAATGGAGCCGTCATGTTGGGCAAGATGTTCAGCCTGCCCACAGTGAAACTATGCACCAGTTAGCTTTCTGTGGTGATGTTTGATTGACAGATGTTGATTACAGCCTCCTGGTTGTAACCACAAATATCAACCGGGTGGTTGTAAGTGGAGGTAAATGTCTTTATCTGTGTGTAAAAAAATGATCACCATTAATGAAGAGTATTTTACTTTTTTTGATGAAGTTAAAAGTATAACAGTTTCTTACTGCAACACTTTAGATGGAATGGGATTTTCTACTGTAACAATGCCAGAATTCTGTTGGATTGTTAGGAGGCAGTATAGTGTAGTGGTTAAGGGCACTGAGCTACAAACCTGGAGACCTGGGTTTGAATCCCACAGCCCCCACTTGCATACTGTGTGATTGAGCAAGTCACTTAACTTCCTTGTGTTCCCAGGTCACACCTGGAAACAAGCTTCAGTTTAGTGTGCCTTTCCTGGTTAAACAATTTCACCTTCCCTATATTTTCACTAACAGTTTGAAATGTAAAGGTGGTAACTCACTAGTTTCATTGCACATACAAAACAAATATAAATGTAGAAATTGTTGTAATTGCAAAATCCCATTCTGTCCAAAGTATTTCAGTAAGAAAATGTTATACTTTCAAACAACATGAAGTCTTGCTGTATTCTGTCTATTGCAGTTAGCGCCAGCCTTTAATCTGCCCCGGAGAACAAAGGGTTAACTTTTCTATGCATGGCATAGAATGCTGAGTTCGAACTTGGTTGAGGTCTCTTGTCTGTTTCCCTTTGAATCTAAACCGTCAGATTCTTTACTCCGCCTCACTGAACAGTCGCTCCAGAGATTTCTCCTGCAGCTCTGTTCGAAAGTCAGTTAAAATGTCGGTTAATTGTCGGTTTTAAACCGAAATTTATTCCGCATAGTCGGTTCAGTCTCTGTCTGTGCACCGTGAGTTCAAGATAGGTTTTGTTCTGATTTTCTATGTGAAAATTGTAAAAGTGTTAGATCGGTTCGGCTGAACCGATCATTTGTAGTGACACCTTGTGTTTTACTTTAGTGTGTGGTTACCGGTCCTTATCGGTTCTAAACAAAAACGTGTTTTGAATGTTTTTTTCCAGTGCTCGTGACACAGTTAAGAACCGATAAGGGAGTCTTGCCTGGCAGTTGCCATAAAAAGGGTAAGTTGGTTGGGTTGGCCATGTCTGAGAAACCCAAGAAAAAAAAACCGGCCCACTGGGTTTCAACACTGCAGTGAGTGTGGGGAGGTCTTTGCTAAGGCCAATCCCCACACCACCTGTGTTTATTGTCTGGGGTTTGAACACCTCGATACAGACTGCCAAATATGTAAACATTTTCCGAAATCTACCCTTGAAAAGAGATTAGGTAGACTGAGGGAAAAGGAGGCAGAGAAGTCCGCTGACCCGGATGGCCAGCCCAGTTCGGTTCCGACCGAACCAGAAGGAGTGCCCTTTGACTAGGGCGATACTTCTTTGGGCAAGAGGAGAGCTGATCCTGAGGGATTGGTTCCTACACAAAGAAAACACAAAGAAAAATTGACCTGTTCAGATCCAGAAGTTCATGTTCCGACCACCGAGGAAATAGCCAAAACGATTCGGATTGTGGAATCGCTTTGCCTGGTTCCGATTGATCCGGCACCTTTTGGCAGGGTTCGGTTCGGTTGGTTCCCTCGGTTCAAGATTATACCCCTGAAGACTTTTATGAACCGGAGTTTGAGGAGGAGGAGGAGGAGGAGGAGTTTGAAGATGATGATGGTGATGGTGAAAGTCTAGATGTGCCTGTGGAACCGGACATCTCCCCAGACAGACCTTCGGGTGTATCCCCTCCTAGGCTTTCTGAGTCCCCTTCCCACTTTCTGTTTTACAGAAAGGTGGTTGAAACCCTCCAGCTTCCTATGGAGGAGGCAATGGAGGATCAAGAGGAGCCTGATTATGTGGAAATGATGGACATCCCAGAGTCCAGGAGACTGTCTATTTCCCTTCACAAATCTTTTGGGAAGCAGACACAAAAAATCCTGAAATCTCCCAATTCTATACCTTCTGTCGACAGAAGGATGGACAAGAGGTATACACTATCAGGCTCAGATACAGAGTTTTTATACCAGCAATGCAGCCATGTTGGGGTTGTGCAGGCTGCTGCCTGTGGCAAGGCAAACATTTCCTTGGCTTCACACCCCCCAGACAAAGACTCCAGGAAGATTGATGCCATGGCAAAAAAACAGTACATGGCATCTTCCTTGGGACTCAGGCAGGCTAATTATATGGCCTCTACAGCCAGGTACCAGAAGTCCAGGAGGGACACTGTATTGGCACTGGCTAAGCCTGCTTCCCCCCAGCTGGCCAAGGAGCTGGAGGAGGTGGCTGCTGATGGGATTGAGGCATCAAAGGTAGAATTTCATGCTGCTGTGGACTCCAGTGATGTGTCATCAAGAGTCATGGCTACATCTGTGGCTCTTCGGAGGATGGCTTTGCTCAGATGTACTAGCCTCTCACAGGACACCCAGGCTAAGGCCATGGATTTTCCTGTGGTGGGTAATTCTCTGTTTGGGGAGCAGACAGAGAATTACATGAAAAGATGGATGAGTACAGGACCACTTATAGGGTGCTCAGGCCAAAGAAAGGCAAGCAACTCCTCAGAGGCAGCAATCCAGGGCAGGGGCAGGCCTTTTCATAGGCCTTTTTACCAAGCACAGGCCTCTTCTCCCTTTTCACAGAGGGGGTTCTTTAGAGGGAGAGGCAGAAGGAGGATGAGCAGGGCTGCATCCACCCCTCAGCCTAAGGCTCCTGCTAAGCAGACACTGTGATGAGTCTGCCCGGATCGACTCTCCTACTCCTGTAGGGGGCAGCCTGGCTTACTCTGTCCAGGATTGGATGTCTGTTACATCAGACAAGTGGGTCCTGGAAGTAGTAAGCCAGGGACTGGTTCTCAGCTTCAAAAAATTTCCAAAGATGAGAACCAGATCTTTTCCACCTGTAGGTCTCTGAGACCCTTGCCCTGGAGGCAGAGGTTTCATCTCTTCTGGCTGTAAGAGCCATAGAGAGAGTTCCTATCCTACACTGGGGAAAAGGTCTGTACTCCAGATACTTCCTTGCCCCAAAAAAGACAGGGGAGTGGCGACCCATCCTAGATCTAAGATACCTGAACAAACATCTTCTAAAACCAAAGTTCAAGATGGTAACTCTGGGAATAATTCTTCCTTTTCTAAGGCCAGGGGACTGGCTAGTCTCAGTGGACCTCAAAGATGCCTACTTTCATATTACCATCAGGTGCTCCCACAGAAAGTACCTCAGGTTCAAGTTGCCCTCAGGCCATTATCCGTTCAAAGCAATGCCCTTTGGCCTAACATCAGCTCCAAGGGTTTTCACAAAGTGCCTGGCAGTAGTTGTTACCTTTCTAAGAAGGCAAAAGATTTTTCTGTATCTGGATGATTGGCTCACAGTAGGTCAGTCACCAGACCAAGTAAAGCCAGACCTGCAAGCGACTCAGCAAGTGCTCACTTATCTGGGTTTCCTTCTCAGCCTCCCCAAAGCAGTTCTCGAACCAGTTCAGCTCCTTACCTTTATGGGGCAGAGCTGGATATTGTCAAAGCAAGAGCCTTTCTTTCCATGGAAAGGGCAAGGGTTCTTATAGATCTGGCTTTGTCCTTCAGCCTTCAGGTGTCCCGACCAGTAAGGCAGCTTCCACAGCAGTGGTCCAAGGGGCAAGATTTCAGATGAAGGATATTCAGTTTCATCTGAGGGCCTTTTGGTCCCAGAGGAAGTACCCTCTTACCAAACTGATTCCAGTTACTCGAACACTGATCCAAGCTCTTCAGTGGTGGCAGGATCAGGACAGTTTAAGGCAAGGGGTCCCTTTTGTCACTTAGTCTCATTCAGTGGTCCTTACCACGGATGCTTTGTTTTTGGGGTGGGGAGCTCATCTGGGGGATCTCACATCCCAAGGACTGTGGTCTCCCCAGGAGTCCCTCCTTCATATCAATCTCCTGGAACTCAGGGCAGTGTTTCATGCACTGCAAGCTTTTTCTCAGTTGGTGCAGAACAAGGTGGTTCAGGTCAGGACAGACAACACCACCACCATGTGGTACATCAACAAACAAGGAGGCACTCTGTCACAGCCTTGTGCATGGAAGCCATGAAATTGTGGTCCCTGGCTTACTCCCTCAGACCTCTCTGATAACAGTCCACCTTCCAGGCAAGGACAATTTGCTAGCAGATGCACTGAGCAGGATTTCCCAGGGCCATCACGAATGGTCCCTGGACCCCCTGGTTTTGAGAGTTTTTTTCAAGGTGGGGCAGTCCAGAGAGAGATCTTTGCAGCCCCAGACAATCACCAACTTCCTCTGTTTTGTTGCAGACCCCTAGTCTTGGGTTCGGTCCCTCTGGATACTCTGATTTTTAAACTGGGAGGGGAAATTTCTGTATGCCTTTCCTCTCCTGTTCAGAGTCCTAGTAAAGATAAGGTCACAACCTTGCAAAGTGATCCTGATTGCTCTGGACTGGGCCAGACAGCCTTGGTACCCCTGCTGTCTCCTAACAGTCCATCTTCCTCTGTCTCTTCCCAGGAATTACAACCTGTGAACATCCTCTCGGAGGATTTGGTACCCCAATCTTGGTCCTCAATCTAGAGGCATGGCTTTTGAAGAGCTAGAGTATGCAGATTTGCATCTGTCCCAAGGGGTTCTGGATATTCTCAAAGCCTCTTGGAAGCCTGCCACCAGAAAGACTTATAACTCCAAATGGAAAAAATTCAGCATTTGGTGTTCTAAGAAGCATATATCCCCAGACACTGCTGAATTGCCTACAGTTCTGGATTATTTGGTCAAGCTTAATGGTCTAGGCCTTAGACCAGCTACTGTTGAGGTACGCTTGTCAACTGTTTCTGCTTTTCTGTCAGTGGGAAAACATTCCTCACTGTCATCTCGCCTCTGTATTCTGCAAATTTTTCTAAGGATTGCTTCATACCAGTCCTGCCTTTAGGGATCCTGCCCCTGCCTGGGACTTAAATATTTGCATTGCCCAACTTTTGCAACCTCCTTTTGTGCCTATGTCCTCAGCAGAGCTTAAGTACTTGACTTGGAAAACTGTGTTTTTGGTAGCCATCACCTCTGCCAGACGTATCAGCGAATTGCAAGCCCTGTCAGTGGAACCTGATAGAAATAAAGTGGTCCTTAGAATCAATAGGAGGTTCCTGCCCAAAGTGGTTTCAGACTTCCACTTGAATCAGTCCATGTCTGTCCCTGTCTTCTTCACTGATCATTCTTTTTCAGGGGAGAGAAGGCTACACAGTTTGGATGTTAAGAGAGCCCTTAGCTACTACCTAGAGCGTACCAAGGGTCACAGGTTTGAATCCCTCCAGTTATTCCTCACTTATGGGGAAGTGGGAAAAGGCAAACCTGCCACCAAGAGAACTGTTGCCAGGTGGATTGTGTCTTGTATACAATCCTGCTATGAGAAGCTAGGAAAGATCCCACCCTCAGGCCTGAGGGCTCACTCTACAAGAGGTACAGCTGCTTCCCTGGCTGCTGCCAGGGATATCCCTCTCTTAGAAATTTGTCAAGCAGCCACCTGGAAAACAGTCCATACCTTTACTAAGTATTACTCTCTGGATATCCAGGCTAGGAGTGATGCTCTGTTTGGCACAGCAGTACTTCACAGTCTGTTCCCAAAGTAGGTTCTGTCCCTCCTCCATGGAGGTACTGCTTGGTAGTCTGCAGTAGTCGGAATACAGCAAGACTTCATGTTGTTTGAAGAAAACATTACTCACTTCAGTAATTGTTTCTTCTAATGGAGTCTTGCTGTATTCTGACCTCCCTCCCCTCTCAGAACCTGTTTTTGAGAAGTGGGTGGGCAGGTGCAGTGTTGCACCCTAGAGGTGCCTATTACACATCCTCCCTTTATTTGTTGGGGTGCTTTTTGTTATTGTTGTTGCCCCTTTATGGGGTTGGTTTTGCGTTTTCATGACTTGAGTCTTTTTTGGGAATCCAAAACTCCTTGTTGCCAGTTGGCTAGTAAAATTTTTTTTACAATTTCCACATAGGAGGGTTAGTGAGTTGTTGCTCGTAACAATCTGACGGTTTAGATTCAGAGGGAAACAGAGACCTCAACCGAACTCGAGCTCAGCATTCTATGCCATGCATAGAAAAGTTAACCCTTTGTTCTCCAGGACAGTTTAAAGGCTGGAGCTAACTGCAATAGTCAGAATACAGCAAGACTCAATTAGAAGAAACATAATTACTGAGGTGAGTAATTTTTTCTTCAATATCATCAAAAGAAGTAAAGTACTCTTGTAATAATGTATTTCAGATTATGCATGTTTTAACAGTGTTGTCCATCTGTAGTAATTGTGTCCTATTTTTTTTCTTTTCAAGTCAAATCTGGATGGAAAGAGCATATTTTCAGAATCATAACACATGCTCAGATTGTTTTTACTGTCTTTGTCCAGGAAAAACACACTGAGCAACAGCTTGATCTTACTTCAAGATACAGCTCTTGCAGCAGGTTACATCATTAGGACTGAGGCCGGCAGGTGCCAGGACCCCACGGAAATTTTCTAGCTAGCAGTCTTCAGCGGGGACCACCTCTGACATCGGTCCTGCCCCCGACGTCTGGCGTAGTACATAAGGAGGCGGTCCCCCCATAATCCTCAGTTCTTTTCCCGCCGTCGACATCGCCAGTATTGGCCTCTCGGTCTCTTTTTTTCTAGCGTGCGACGACCTTTAGGACTATGATGATTTTCGTCTTTCTTTCGACTTTGGATCAACTGATGTCCTCTCCAACAACTTCTATTGAGGGTCACAATTCGAAGTGTGCCTGCGGCAAACAGATCCCCTTCAAGGATCCACATTTGGTCTGTGTGCGCTGCCTAGGCCCGGAACACAACACCAAGGCCTGCTCCTTCTGCCAGGGCTTCAAAAGTCACACCAGGATCCGCTGCCAGAAGGCCTTTCAAGCATTTCTCTTGGAGGAGAAACTGAAAACTATGGATAAAGTACCTGCCTCCTGGGGGGGAGTCGTCAGGTAAAACCCACAAGCACCGGGACAAACACCGGGAAAAGGAAAGGTCCAGGTCCCCTGCTAGGGCCGCAGACTCCTGAAGCTCTGGCTCGAGATCGGATCGCTCTCCCTCCAGGGTTCGGCAACCTCCCCGTTCAGGTCAGATCCTCCAGTGGCTCCTCTTCTCTACAGCCCCTGAAGACTTCCAGGTCGTCGGCCTCTTCCACTCCATCTAAGGCCTCGTCAAGTCCTGGGGCACCATAAATCATCTTCCCACCGGGCGACACCGGCGCCAGGTCAGTTCCCAGCCTCCGCGTGGATCGGATCCGTTCCCTCATAAGACCAAGGACCTGACGTCCTCAAATGGACGCGGACCCGCCTTCTGCCCACCCGACGCCGTGGGTTACATCACTGCCGCCTCCCAGGAGCCGGCGACACCTAAACACCTGTCGCTGGCCAGGTGTTCGCTTCTCCCCAGGGCGCCGGGCCAGGGACCAACGCCGCTACTTCTGGAGTAGAGGACCGCACCACTGCTGCCGCGGACACCGGGTCAGAAGGACTTGTCGGAGGAGGATGCTACACAGCCCAAGGACCAGGCAGTCGACACGGGAGATGCCGGGCTCACTGGGAACCTTCTCGAGCTGGAGACCCCTGTGGACCGCGCGCCAGACCCTGGCGACAGGCCACCGCGCCAGGCCAGTTGGGTATGAATCTGGCAGAGGTAAAGGAACTTTTACCTTCTGTGGGACACCATCAAAAAGATGTGGTCACCACATGTCCTTCTCCTATTCCGACTCCGCCTCCCTTCTCCTTCACCACCTCCGCCCTCCCTCCGCCCAAGGGGCCCGTGAGATGATGTTGCCAACCCCAAGAGCAGACACCACCTCCTCGGGGCAGATCTTCAGAAAAGAGAAGACCTCCCTCTAGATCCCCCTCAGGGTCACCCAGTCCCAAGAGACCCAGACGATGCTGGTACACTCCGTCTGCGGAGGATTCCAGATTTGACACCTCAGGTTGCTCCAGATCTCCTTCTCCTATCAGCATTCCCTCTCCGGACTCACACGACCTACCCAGGTCTCCTCCGGATGATCCCTCTTTCGCTGGAGATCATGAGGCACATCCAGGAGAATATGGGGTGGGATGCTGAAGAACTCAACCCCGAGAGACAACGCCTTGCTCGCTACCTTCGGCAGAAAGATCTGAAGTCTGTGGTAGTGCCGCTCTTGGTGGATACCTTTGCGGACGTCACCAAGGCTGCCTGGAAACGTCCGCACTCCACTCCCGCGGTGCCGAAGAAGGCTGACCGCCTATACAAGGCCCCTAGGGAGGACCAGTATCTGGCGAACCATCCTCTGGCTGACTCCCTGGTCATCACTGCTTCGCATGACCGGTCTCAGAGACCTCAGCATTTGAGCACACAGCCACCGGACCAGGAATCCAAGCAATTGGATGTCCTGGGCAGGCACACGTACGCGGCCGCGACTTGCGCCATCAGGTCACTGAATTACCTCACCCACATGGTTCAATTCCAGAACGCACTGTGGGAGCAGGGTCAGGACCTGGTCGAGAAGATGCCTGATGGCGACCTCAAGGAGGAGCTCTTGAACCTCCTCTGCACGGGTTCGGATATGGGGACCCAGGTGCTCAGAGCCGCATATGATTCTGCGGACTCTTCAGCCAGAGCTGCAGCCTCAGGCTTGTGTCTCCGGAGACGCTCTTGACTTCATGTCTCTGGCTTTACGGACGTCCGGAAGAATATCTTAGACGTCCTGTATAGCAGTGAGGTCTTATTTGGTGAAGCCTCCGAGAGAGTAATTACCAAACTTCAGGGCGCAGGGAAGGCAGTCCGATCTGTACAAGCTATGTACAGGTCTCTGCTTAGTTCCTTTGTAGGAACCAGAGCGCTTCCATGGCCGGCTACAAAGGCAACAGCCACGTTCCGTCCAACAGCAGAGGGCACTTTCACCCGCAAGGCCCAGGCCAGTCATCCCCAGGCAGAGGCCAACGATTTGCAAAGTCGGCCCAGCCTGCCGGACCAAACGCTACCACGGCATGACTCCTTCCCGGCCCCCGACCCTTCTCAGGATCAACGGGAAAAGAAAGTCGGGGGTCGCATCGCATGCCACTTGCCAGGGTGGCAATCAGATCACCGACAGGTGGGTTCTGCAGCTGGTCAAAAAAGGCCACTATATAGAATTTGTAGGCAGTCCACCTACAAGACCTCCCCTGCTCTCCCGATATTCAGGTCAACATGCCCTGCTTGTACAACAGGAAGTGCTCACGCTTCTGGAAAAGGAAGCCTTAGAGCACGTCCGAGAGGACTAGGGTACTATTCTCACTTCTTCGTGGTTCCAAAGAAGACAGGGGATCTCCAGCCAATACTGGACCTCAGCGACCTCAACCTTTCGGTCGTTTAAAAACGCTTCTGAATGGTGACCCTTCCGGGCCTAATTCCCATGCTGAAGCAGTACGCCTTTCTGGCATCTTTGGACATGCAGGACGTCTTCCTGCATATTCTGATTGCTCAGGCACACCGGAGATTCCTGCGCTTCGAGTTTCAGAGCCGCCATTATCAGTTCTGAGCTCTTCCCTTCGGGCTGTCATCGGCACCTGGCGTATTCATGAAGTGCATGGTGGTCGTAGCGGCGTCTCTGAGGAGACAAGGCCACTACATGTTCCCATACCTGGACGACTGGCTTTCTTGTGGCGCCTCCAGAGGAGGCACTGATGACGCTATTCACTGCACCCAGTCCCTTGTTAAATCACTGGGTATTCTCATCAACTACTAAGTCACTCCTGGTGCCATCCCAGAAACTGCAGTTTATAGGAGCAGTTCTAGACACCGCTCAGGAAAGCTTTCTTTCCTCGACAGAGCGGAACACATCAGATCCCTCATCAGAGACTTGTCGGTGAAGAAGACCGTCCCAGCCAGACTGGTCCTTCGCCTGCTTGGACACATGGCTGTGGCCACTGCGACAGTCCCGCTGGCATGTCTCCACATGCGGGTAACCCAGTGGATGCTACGGGTGCAGTGGGACCAAAAGTAAGACCATCTGCAGCATCCAATCCAAATCACAAATGCTGTAATTCGGGATTGGCAATGGTTGCTAAACCCAGGGAACCTCTCTGCAGGGGTTCCCTTCACAGCGCCGTCTCTGACTGTGACCCTCTCCACAGACGCCTCAGGGCTTGGGTTGGGAGCACACCTGGACGGTGTTCGGTCTCGGGGCCTGTGGACAGCCCAGGAGTCTCATCTCCACATCAACATCCTGGAAAGAGGGCAGTCCTTTACGCTCTGCAAGTCTTACAAACTGACAATACCGAGGTGATGTATTACCTTAACAGACAAGGAGGCACTCACTCCTACCCGCTTTGCAGGGAGGCCATGAGAGTGTGGGAGTGGGTATTGCAACACGGTGCAAACCTAATTGCAGTTCATGTCCCGGGAGTGGACAATACCATCGCAGACAGTATGAGCCGCTCTCAGGCCAGAGTCTACGAGTGGGAACTTCTGCAGGAGGTGGCAGAGGATCTGTTTCACAGATGGGGTACTCCAGAGTTAGACCTTTCCGCGTCCCCATCCAACACAAAACTGCCCAATTTTTGCTCGCTAAATCCAGGGCCTGGTGTTTTCTGGCGAGACGCGTTGTCCCTCTCCTGGGCGGGCAGATTCCTCTATGCCTTCCCTCCTTTCCCGTTGATCCAGAGAGTTCTCTTAAAACTTCGCAGGGAGCAAGCGACACTCATTTTGATAGCACCCTTCTGGCCCAGACAGATTTGGTTCCCTCTTCTGCACCAGCTATCCCGGGAACCTCCAGTTCCTTTGCCAATCAGCTCCCATCTATTGTCTCAGGAGGCGGGTTCATTGGTCCATCCAGACTTATGCTCATTGAACCTGCACGCTTGGCTCCTAGAAACATAGCCATGATGCGATACGGGGTCTTGCAAGAAGTGGCAGACGTAATCTCTGCCGCCAGAAAACCGGCAACCCACATAACGTACGCCATGAAATGGCGTAGATTCTGTTTGAGGGCTCAAGTGCATGGCTTTTCGTCGTTAGACTGTCTCGAAAGCTGGTTCAGGACTACCTGCTTTCCTCTTCTACCTCTGGGCTGGCTTACTCCTCGATTAAAGTGCACCTCTGTGCAATCTGCTTATCATGCCCCCGTAGGCCATCAGACGGTGGCCCAGCTGGACACTACTCGTGCCTTCTTAAGGGGTGTCCTTCACCTTAGGCCGCCCATTAAGGATCCAGTCCCTCCTTGGGACTTACCTTTTGTCCTGGAGCAGCTTACGCTGCCACCTTTGAACCAGCTGCGATTTCGAGCCACGCTTCTCTTGGAAATGTTATTTTAGTGCTGTTGCTTCAGCTAGAAGGATCTCGGAATTGCATGCTCTATGTGCAAAGAGCCTTATTTCGCTTTCCACCAGGACAGGGTATCCCTAAGGACAAACCCAAAGTTTTTGCCTAAGGTGGTTTCAGCCCTCACACTAAATCAGAATATTGATCTACCAGTGTATTTCCCAAGGTACACTAATTGAGGAGAAGCCCTCTGCACACCTTGATGTGCTTCGCTGCCTCAGATACTACCTGACCAGAACCAAACAGCTCCGAAAGTAGGACCAACTTTTCGCCTCCTTTGCTTACAGATGAAAGGAGCCTGTCTCCAAACAGTCGCTTCTAGGTGGCTCATCCAGTGCATCACTCTCTGTTATGACACGCGCAATAAACCCTTACCGGGCGCTGTCAAGAATCATTCCACAAGAAGGGTAGCTACTTCATTTGCGGCGTTAAAGAACGTCTCCACCTCAGCTATTTGCGCTGCAGCTACTCGGAGCTCTGTGCATACCTTTATCAGGCATTACAGCCTAGACATTGCATCAAGGTGAAGGGCGGGGTTCGGTCTAGCTGTCCTTCAGGGACTAACGTCCTAGGCCTGAGTAATATCGAGATCTCTACCTTTCCTCTTCCCAGTGGTGCATGATTGCCACTATTGCTTGGAAATCAGTCCTAATGGTGTAACCTGCTGCAAGAGCTGTATCTCGAAGTAAGATAGTACAGTTATGTAAGAACTTACCGTAACAGTAGATCTTCGAGAACAGCTCTTGCAGCAGGTACCTTCCCACCCACCATCCCCCTTATTGGAGGTAGGTCGTAGTCAAGCACCCATTTTATAGGATGGGACATTCCTATTCTTTAGTCTTTGCCATCTGGTGGCGGATCCTCGGTCTCCTCTTCTGATGTCATCCAGCGGCCGGGAGTCTCCAGCGGGAGAACTGAGGATTATGGGGGGAACGCCTCCTTATGCACTACGCCCGACATCGGGGGCCGGACCGAAGTCGGAGGCAGTCCCTGCTGAAGACTGCTAGCTAGAAAATTTCCGTGGGGTCCTGGCGCCTGCCGGCTTCAGTCCTAATGGTGTAACCTGCTGCAAAAGCTGTTCTCAAAGATCTACTGTTACGGTAAGTTCTTACGTAACTGTACTTTCCCAGGTGTGTTGTGGGAGCACAGGGAGGCCATGATACCAGGCCAGTAGGTACGTAGCCACATTTGCTTCATAGGGTTTTAAATAATTGATTAGCAGCTTTTTTATCGGGACGATACTAACTGTACGGAAAGTATTTATATAGATTTTCTGGAAGTGCTTTGTTTGTTAAACACAGTGAGGCAAAAGCTATGCATTTTCACAAAGATTTAGCACTTTCATGAGCAAAACGCTAATCAATTTTAGAGCTAAATAAATCCCTGTAATGCAGACCCAAGTTCACACACAGAATTATAAGAGAAAAGGCTGTAGAGAGGGAATGTAAAGACAAAAGGTGGTACTGTGGCAGCCCCAAAAATCTGTACTGACATGTTCAGCTGGCAGTACACTGTAAATCCTAGAGTTTAAAGCAATCTTGAAGATGGAGTATTTTTACTAACAGTTTGAAATGTAAAGGTGATAACTGCTAGTTTCAATGCACATACAAAGCAGTTATTATAGATGTAGAAAGTGTAATAACACCTTAAAACACACTTAATAAAACAGTTGATTTCCTTTATAACCTGTTGGATTAAATAGTCAAAGGAGGACCTAGACCCTCAGTGACTTCATTTCCTGTCAGAAGCCCAAAACATATGGCTGCCGCCAGCCCTTAATTACAGCGTGATTTACATATGAATAACTCTGAACTGCAAAGACTCACAGATAAACACAATGGCTTAATCAAATTAGCTTTTTATGGGCTTTCAGACATTAAGAAATCCTGTTGATGACAGTTCTTCTTTAAAGCTGGGGACGCTGCTGAGCAGCTCAATGGGAGGCAGCACGTCTAGAGCTCCTGTGAAACTTAGATTTAATTTAGATATGTTATCCTTTTTGGCATCTTTTTCTGGGTTTTATGCCCCTACTGGGTTAAGTAGCCTACCAGGATGACCCATGGGGAAAACCAAAGGTAATGTAGCTGTCTCTATCGAGTTCTTCACACTGAGAGACAAATGGGATGTTGGGCCTTCAAGAAACGGTGCGGCAGGGTCCTTGGGTACTGTGGATATGGGGGAGATCTCGCTTGCTACGGTGAATGCTACCTTGATGAAGTTGGTGCAGTCAGTGCAAGACCTGGACAAAATATTTGATGCAATAACTCCTCCAAAATGGACATTAGGACCAGAAGATCTTACTGAGAGGGCTCTTGCAGTAGGTAATTACATATAGGACTGATGCCGGCCTCCGGGACCCGACGGAAGCATTTCTAGCTAGCAGTCTCTGGCTGGGGACTGCCCACCGTCAGGTGACTGACATCATGCAGCATTAGTGTAAAGGGGTGGTCCCCATCCACCTTTCAGTTCTTTCCACCGTTAGCTCGTGTCAAGCTGTCTTTTCAGCAGTAAAGTTCAACACTCGTCAGCTCTATGGTCGGTAGTATTTACCGTCGTTTTTCAATATTATTCGACTTAATCATCATTTCGTTGGTGTATGTCGTCCCCTACACCCTCCGAGCACAAAAATAAGTGCGCCTTGTGCGGCGCCCAACTCCTGCACAAGGACAGCCATTCCCAGTGCCTCTTCTGTCTGGGCCTGGACCATCAGGTGGAAAAGTGCCAGCACTCCCTTAAATTTAATGCTGCCACCCGCAGACGGAGGCAGCAGTCCTGGAGGCCCATATCCTCAAAAAAATGTCCTCCATGGAGAAGGGGTTGAAAAAGCTCTGGCTGGCGTCCACTTCCCCCGAAGGCCATAGTAAAAAGAAGGACAAGGAGAAGCATTGGGACAGGGGCTCCTCTTCCACCGCAGCTCGACTGGAGTTGCCGTGCTCCAGGTATCATCCCTTCCGGGGGACCACTCCCCGACGGCCGTCTTGGAGGTTTCCAAGGCGGCATTGGCCTGCCCGTCTGGCTTGGGCCCTTCGGGTGCCTCCGAGCTGTTGGAGGCCTCTGCTCCCGATAAAGCTGTCATTGTGCGGCCTACTGGTTCGAGCGGCTCCGGTAAGCCAGACGTCAGCTCCTCTGACGCCCGCACGGAGATGGTAGATAAGTCACTTGACCCTTTGGGGTGGTGCATGGCCACTTTCCCGCCCGACCAGGCCACCCCTCCTTCGCAACCTGCCTTAGGCGATGGGTCCGCTAAGTCGGACGCCGGCTTCTTCTTCATCCGCCTGGACTCCGCTAATAAGTCGGACATCGGCCGACCCGACGTCTGCGCGGCGGCTGAGCCGCTGTTGGACCCTCTTACATCCGCTGTTCCTGGCTCCCCACAGCCTTCGCTGCCTTCCGGGACCCTGGGTCTCCTCAACCTGACCTGGGATTCCCCCAGTCCCCGGGAGATGCCGAGTCTCCAAGGCGCCCCGCCAGGCCTCCCTCCCGCTGGACCAGATGACCTGACCGCCGGTTCCCCTGACGCCGGCCCCACTGACACCGGGTGAAATCCCCCTCCCGGATGCCACTCCAACACCGGGCCCTCCGCCCCAGGCCCGCCCGCTGGGCTTCCGGCCGGGCCGTCTGCTCCGTCAGACACCCGGTTCCTGAATATCCAACCCAGTCGTATCTGGCACCGTCTTAGCTCTGCAGTATCCAGCGCCCCAGTACTAGATACCAGCCTACCCGACGCCACAGTACTCTGTGCCTCACTACCCGATGCCGGGTTACCCGGCGTCAGGTTACGGATACGCATCCTATGGGTACACTCAGTATCCGTATCCCCCCCCCCCACCACCACCACCCCTTCAGCCGCCGGTGGACTTGAAGGAGACTGGCCTCCTGGTGGGCTGAGGCCAAGGCTCAGCTCACCAGAGAAGTGGAGAGTCATCTCCTGGCGACAGTGCTGGTTCCGGCTACCGTACGCCCCAGACGACAGACACCCTCCCCACTTCCGGATACCAGGGGTGAGCCTTCTGATTCCAGGGTGGGGCAAGACACGCTTCCCTGAGGGCTTCCTAAGGGGTCCATTGCTCCCCCACGCCGGGAGAGGGAGTCGTCGTCTCCTTCCTCTTCCTCCTCCTTGGACACCTCAGATGACTCCGACGGTTGTTATGACCCGGACAACGAGCCACGCTCTCCGACCAAACCCAGGCCTAGGACTCCTTTGAAGTCTTCTCCGGAGGATTCTTCTTTCTCGGAGTTGCTGTGCAAAATCCAGAAGTTCATAAGTGGCGCCTCCTGAGCCGGACCCACAGCATCAGAAACTCGCTGAGCACCTGGATCTGCCCAAGACTGCTCCAACCTTGGTGCCACCCTGGATTGAGCCTCATGCCGACCTTGTTTCCACCATTTGGAAGCAACCGTCAGTATTAGCCCCTCTTCCTTGGAAATCTAATAGGCTATACAAGGCTCCCGAGGGTGTTGACTTCCTTGATTCTCACTCTCGAGCTGACTCTGTTGTGATTAGTGTCACTCACGGCCAGTCAGCTAATCCGAAGCATTTGAGCTCGTCTCCACCTGACAAAGAATCCTGTCTTCTGGACCAGTATGGCAAGAAGATCTGTGCTTCTTCCACTCTGGGTATTAGGGCCCTGAACTCTGTCGGTCACATGGGGGATCACCAGAAGGCGATTCTTAGTGAGGTGGAATCCAAGTTGGACTCCCTTCCTGACTCTCAGGTTAAACAGGAAGTGGCTGACCGTGTCCGTTCTGCTCGTTCAGCCAGTCGGCACATGCTTGTGCCACGTAGTCGATGCAGTGGACACTGCTGGTAGGAGCTCGGCTCGCTGTAGGCTTCACGCGCGCCATGCCTGGCTCAGGTGTCAGGTTTGTCCTGGAAGTGCAGTCCGCTATTCAGGAAGCGCCTCTTCCGGGTTCGGTGGTGTTCGGTGATGATGTCAAGGACATTATCACCATCTATAGAAGAAGGGACTGCACTGAAGTCTGTGGACTCCATGTACAATCCCCCTCAAAGCGCCAGCGTCATCAAAGTGTAAGGTGAAACACACGGGAGGTCATGCGTGTGAGCCTTCTGGTTTGTCGAAGCCCCACCACCCAAAAAGCAGCGGAGCTTAGCCTCAACGCTACCTCACACCACCTGACTGGAGTGTAGTTGCAGCAGCTACTTCTAAGAGGGGTTATTCTAGATGCCCTACAGGGGCATGCCTTAGACAACTAGTATTGGAACCCACCTAGAGGGAGCAATCTTAGACCTGGTTCTCTCAAATGGAGATGGAGAGGATCACAGGTAAAGTGGGTAGCCATCTGGGAACTAGCGACCATCGAACAGTATGGTTCACAATAAATACAGCAATAGAGTCAAGCCATACAAAGGCAAAAGTACTGGACTTCACGAGGCTGACTTTGCCAGAATGGGTGAGTGCCTAAGGATGCACTAGCAAATGGGCAGGAAGGAGGTGTGCAAGAACAATGGAGAATAATAAAACTGCCATCACAGAGGTAACAAGCCTTTGTGTGAAGCAAATAAGCAAAACCAAACGATGCAAGAAACCACTATGGTTCTCAAAGGAGGTGGCAGTGAAGATTCAAGAGAAAAAGAAAGCATTCAGAAAGTACAAGGAATCACAGAAGGAGCAGGACAGAGAATTGTATCAGTTAAAGCTAAAGGAAGCTGGGAAGGCAGTCAGAACAGCAAGGGCCCGAACCGAGAAAGATAGCCAACTCAGTTAAGAAGGGGATAAAACCTTTTAGGTACATCAGGAGTGAAGGAAGACTAAGGGAGGGATAGTGGAGGCTTAATAAAGGGAGAGGTGGGCAGAGGTGGCAGTGAAAAGGCAGAGATACTAAACAAATATTTTTGCTCAGTATTTACAAATGAAGAGGGAGGTACCTAAAACAAACAATGAAACACTCTGGATACAGAAGTTGATACCAGCCTATTTACAGAAGAAAGGGTTCTGAAAGAACTCTTAAAAGTGAAGGTGGACAAAGCAATGGGGCCTGATGGGATTCATCCCAGCATTCTAAAAGAACTAAGGTTAGAACTAGTGATACCACCGACTACCCTCTTTAACAAATCATGGGAGGATGGGGTGGTACCTGAGGACTGGAGGAGGGCAGATGTGATTCCCTTCACAAAAGTGGGAGCAGGGCAGAAGCAGGAAACTACAGACCTGTTAGTTTAACCTCAGTGATAGGGAAAATGATGGAATCCTTCTGAAGGAAAGAACTGTCAGTACCTAGAGGCCAGAGGGGCACAGGACCCAAGGCAGCATGAATTCACAGCGGGAAGGTCATGCCAGATGAATCTAATAGATTACTTTGACTAGGTGACCAAAGTAGTAGATCAGGGCGGGGCTGTGGACATGGCCTACCTAGACTTTAGCAAGGCATTTGACTCAGTCCCAAACAAAAGATTAATATACAGATTAGCCAGCCTGGGAGTGGGTCCCAAGATGATAGCCTGGGTAAAGAATTGGCTGGAGAATCGGACACAGAGGGTAATAGTAAATGGAGTGCACTCTGAAGAAAGGGGGGTTACTAGTGGGGTACCACAGTGTTCAGTATTAGGAACGGTCCTCTTCAATGTCTTTATAAGCGACATTGCAGAGGGACTGGAAGGAAAAGTATGTCTCTTTGCAGATGACACAAAGACCTGATGAAGAGTTGATGCACAAGGTGGGGTTTAAAGGATGAGAAGGGCTTGGCAAGGGTAGAGGAATGGTCAAATGTATGGCAGCTTAGATTCAGTGCTAAGAAGTGCAAGGTAATGCACCTGGGAAACAAACCCAGGGGAAGAGCACACAATGAGGGGTGAGATACTAACAACAACAGAAATGGAAAGGGACCTGGGAGTAGCCATATCAGATGACTGAAAGGTGGGCAAGCAATGTGAGAGGGCAGTAAGGAGGACTGGGAGGGTACTGGGATACATAAGGAGAGGCATCACCAGTAGAAAACAGGAAGTTGTTATCCCTCTGTACAGTCAGCTGGTGAGACCCCATCTGGAGTACTGTGTGCAGTTCTGGAGACCCAGTCTCCGCAAGGACATAGACAAGATGGAAGCTGTCCAGAGGAGGGCAATTAAATGGTGCAGGGTCTGCACCAGAAGACATATGAAGAGAGACCAAAGGAGCTTAATATGTATAGCCTCGGGAAAGGAGGGAGAGGGGACATGATAGAAACTTTCAGGTAACTCAAGGAATCAACAAAGTCCAAAAGGGTAGCATCTTTCAAAAAGAGGTGTGCAAGGACAAGGGGCATAATTTGAAGATGGGGCGGCTCAGAGGTAATGAAGTATTTTTTCACAGAGAGGGTTGTGGATGCATGGAACAGCCTTCCAGAGGAGGTTGTGGAGTCAGAAACAGTGGTTGAATTCAAGCATGCATGGGACAGTCATAAGGCAATTCTAGGGGGTTGGGGTAGAAAGAAGTAGGCTGCTGGTTAACTAGGATCTGCAGCTTATCCATTAGGTAGGGAAATGGGCAGACTGGGTGGGCCAAGTGGTCCTTATCTGCTGTCAAATTCTATGTTTCTATGTTTACCGATCTTTTCGACCGTTTTTTCTTCTAATGTCCGTGTATGTCATCCCCGACGCATTCTGAATCTCATAAAAATAAGTGCAACTCGTGCGGTTCCCAACTGTCGCATAAGGATGGACACTCCCTATGCCTCTTCAGCTTAGGCCTGGACCACCCTGTGGAGAAGTGCCAGCACTGCCAGCAGTTCAACTCAGCCACCAGAAAACAGAGGCAGCAGTTCCTGGAGGCCCATGTTCTCAAGAAAAAGATGGCTTCTATGGAGAAGGAGTTGAAGAAGTTAAGGCAGGCTTCCACTTCCCCCGAAGGGCATAAGAAAAAGGACAAGCACCGGGACCAGGACTCGACCTCCATGGCCCTGGGGGTTCGCGGGACCGATCTTCGACCGTCTTGGCGGCTCCTAAAACTGTGTCGTCCCTCCCGTCGTGCTTGCGCTCGGGTGCCTCCGGAGCAAAGGAGGCTGCCCTCTGGGTCAAGCAGGTCCGCTAAGTCGGACGCCAGAGAAGTCCGCCCGGACAGGATCGATAAGACGCTAGCTCCTTTGGGAGGGTGCACGGTCCCTCTCACGCCCACCAAGGTTGCATCCCCAACGTGATCCACGTTGGGCTTGAGTTCCGATAAGTTGGACGCCGGCTTCTCAGACGTCCGCCTGGATCCTGCTGATAAGCCAGACGTCTGCCCCTCTGACGACTGCCCAGTGAAAGAGCCTAAGCCGAACCCCTTGGACCAGTCCAACGTCCCAGGCTCTCCGCAACGCCTGCCGAGGCTCCCTTGTCTCCTCTGCTGGACCCCGGGGATTTTATCCCTCCATCCCTGGGCAACACTGAGAACTTGGGTATGCTGACGTCAGGGCTCCTTCCTAGAGGGCCGGACCCCCTGACGCCAGATGGTCAGACGCCAGCCTACCTGATGCCAGCCGACGTCCCCCTGCCGGACGCCGCTCCAACGCTGGGCCCGATGCCCGCGGGGCCACCTTTACCTGGCCCACCTGCTGGGCCTCTCCCAGGGCCTTCTGCTCCGTTGGAGCCACTGGCTTCCGGATGTCCAACATCACTTAATCAGGTACCATCCTACCCGGTCCCGCAGTACCCGGCGCCACTTCATGCGATGCCACCGTACCTGGCGCCTCAATACCCGATGCCGAGCTTTCCACTGTCAGGTTACAGATACTCACCTTACGGATACCATCAGTATCCATATCCCCCTCCTCCTCCACCGCCCTTTCCACAGCCACTGGTGGAATTGAAGGAGACTCTGGCTGCCTGGTGGGCTGAGGCCTAGGCTCAGCTCACCAGGGAGGTGGAGATCTGTCTCCCAGCACCAGACCCTGAACAGGACCTCCTACGACGGAGACAGGAGACTCCTTCCTCCTTACCCGACACAAGAGGTGAACCCTCGTGCACCAGGAGTGGGGAGGACACGCTTCCCAAATGGGCCATTCCTCCACTGCATTGGGAGGAGTCTTCCTCCTCTACATTGGAGACCTCTGACTCAGACTCAGGATGCTCCAATCCTGATAACGAGCCACGTCTCGGATCATCACAGGCCAAGGACTCCTCTGAAGTCTCTTCTGGAAGATCCTTCCTTTTTGGAGTTACTGAGAGATCCAGGAAGTTTATCAGTGGCAATCTCTGGAGCCAGATCCACAGCGTAAGAAGCTCGCTGCCCACTTGGATCTGCCGAGACCGCTCCAACATGGATTCCACGCTGGATTGAGCCTCATGCAGACCTTGTTCCACTATTTGGAAGCAACAGTCTGCGTGGCCCCACCCACCCGAGGGAGGCGGACGGGCTATATCAGGCTCCTGAGGGAGTAGATTCTTTGAACGTGACACCCCACGGCTATGATCTAGTCGTGATCAGCAATCACTCACTGCCATTCTGCCAACCCCAAACATCTCAGCTCTTCTCCACCTGACAAGGAGTCCTGTCTTCTGGACCAGTATGGGAAGAATGTGTACGCTTCTTCTACCCTGGGTATTAGAGCCCTGAACTATGTCGCACATATGGGGAACTACCAGAAAATGATCCAAGTTAGGTGGAATCAAAATGGACTTCCTTCCTGAGTCCCAGACCAAACAGGAAGTGGTTGACCTTGTCCGCTTGCTCGCTTGGCCAGTCGTCACATGCTTTGTGCCACCTACGATGCAGTGGATGCAGCTGGATGGAGTTAGACTTTCACCGTAGGTCTTCGGTGTCATGCCTGGCTCCAGGTGTCAGAATTGGTCCCTGAAGTGCAATCTGCCATTCAGGATGTGCCATTCAGGGGTGGGGTGCTGTTCGGTGGCGATGTCAGGACATCATCACCAACCTGCAGGAGAAGAGTGCTGCACTCAAGTCCTTGGAATCTCTGTACAGGCCTCCTCAGGGACAGCGTCTACTTTTTTTGTCAACGTTCTTGACCAAAAGCTAAACCACAGGGCAAGCGGGCCAACAAGCATCAAGCCCCTCCAGCAACCAAGACTCCCTCGCTCAAAAAAGCTGCGGGAGCCTCAGCCGCTGCGCTGCCCCACACCTCCTGACTCCTCCCCTATCCCACAGCCTCTGGACACTCCAGAGGAACCAGTAGGCAGGAGGTTCTCCTTTCGTCTTCCAGGTTGGGAGAGGATTACATCAGACTAGTCTCATCTGGTCCCTTGCCAGAGACTCCAGTTCATCGGGGCAATCCTGAACACGACCATCGGCAAGCCCTTTCTGTCTCCGGACAGGGTAGATACCCTCCAGACTCGAGCAAGTCTTTTGTCCAGTTGCAGAAGGGTCAATGCCAGGTCAGTCCTTCGATTCCTCGGGTTCATGGCGGCTGCTATTCCGACAGTCTCTTGCGCTCGGCTCCATATGAGAATCTCTCAGTGGATGCTTTGGTCTCAGTGGGACCAAACTCTGGACGACCAAGACCAGGAGGTTCTAGTCTCCAATCCCAGGGTCAGGGACTTGCGACGGTGGATGGTGCAAGAGAACCTTTGCCAGGGAGTTCCCTTCAATATCGAACTCCCCTCCCACACATTGACAACAGATGCCTCAGGAGAGGGCTGGGGAGCCCATTTAGGGTCTCACAGGCTCAGGGCTCCTGGTCCAGACCCGAGCAGACTCTACACATAAATGTGCTCTAACTCAGAGCCGTCCTGTATGCTCTCCAGGCTCTGCACTCCTACATTCTTTCCGGTCATCTAATCATCCAGACGGACAACATTTGCATAGTCTGGTACATCAACAAGCAGGGAGGAACTCGTTCCTACCCTCTGTGCAGAGAAGCAATGAGAGTTTGGAGTTGGGCTGTTCTACACAACCTTCACCTGACGGCAGTTCATGTTTCAGGAGTAGAAAACACGCTGGCAGACCACCTTAGTCGGTCTTCAGTCAGAGCCCACAAATGGGAACTGGATCAAGAGGTAGTAGGCAACATCTTCCTGCTCTGGGAACCCCTCAGGTAGACCTGTTTGCGCCTCCTCAAAAACACAAAACTTCCCACCTTCTCCTCACTCACCCATGGTGAGGCATTTTCTGGCAGGACGCTCTGTCTCTCGATTGGAGGGACAGATTCGGCTATGCCTTCCCTCCATGTCCCTTAATTTTGAGGGTCTTGCACAAGCTCAGAACAGAAGGGGCCCGGATGATCCTGATTGCTCCATTCTGGCCCAGGCAAGTCTGGTTTTCTCTTCTGCAACAATTTTCAGAGGAACCTCTACTTCCTCTACCTCTGTCACAGCACTTGCTGACCCAGGATTAGGGAACCCTTGTTCATCCAGGTCTCAGATCCCTTCAGTTGCATGCGTGGCTCCTGCATTAATAGCTAAAGCCCGGTTTGGGGTTTCTCTGCTCGTAGCAGATATTCTGGTGGAGGCCAGCCTCTGTCTTGCCCAGTTGAGAGTACTGGACTACGTGCGTCATCTCTTTGACCCGGATCTCAGCCATTCCTCATTGAAAGTCCACATGGCAGCTGTTTACCATATCCCTTTTGGAGAAAGGACTTTTGCTCAGTTGGAAGTCTCTAAGACTTTCCTCAGAGGGATTCTCCATTTGAGACCCCCCTCCATCCGCATTCCTTCTCCTCCCTGGGATCTGAACTTCGTTCTCGAGAAGCTTACTCTGCCTCCTTTCTAACCGACAGCCTTAGCAGACTTGAAGTTCCTCTCGTGGAAGACTCTCTTCCTAGTGGCCATTATTTCAGCTCAACGAATTTCCGAGCTTCAGGCCCTGATGTGCAAAATCCCTTATTTGATTTTTCACAAGGAACATGTGGCTCTGCGCACCAACTCTAAGTTTCTCCCTAAGGTGGTAGTGGAATCTACACTGAATCAACCCATTGAGCTACCTGCTTTCTTTATGCAACACTCCAATCAAGGGGAGTACCTCTTGCATACTTTGGATATTCATAGAATACTGAGATGCTATACCACTAGGACTAAGGATCTCAGGAAATCGGATCAGCTTTTTGTCTCTCTTGCTCACAAAAGAGAGGGCAATGCTGTTCCCGAGCAATGCCTATCGAAATGGTTGGCTCATTGTATCACCTTCTGTTATGACAAGTATCACAAGACCCTGCTGGGTCAAGTCAGGGGTCACTTCACCAGCGGAGTAGCCTCCACTGTGGCTTGTTTCAAGAATGTCAGCGGCAGACATCCGCGCAGCCGCAACTTGGACTTCTGTCCATACCTTTATGAAACACTACAGTTTGGATATTGCCTCTCGCCGTAGTGCAGGCTTCGGGTTGGCTGTACTCCAAGGTCTTCTTTCTTAAGACCAGTTCAGCTGGAGGTTCTATTGGTTGGATAGTTTTCCTCCTTCTGAGTGCTTTTCCTTTATTCCAGACTGCTTGGGATTCAGTCCTCTGTGTAATTTCCTACTGCAAGAGCCCTCTCGAAGTAAGATAGTACAGTTACGTAAGAACTTAACATAACAGTACATCTTCGAGAAAGGCTCTTACAGTAGGTAATGCGTTCCCTGCCCTCCATCTTCCTTAGCTTTTCAGCTCCTTTTCCAGAAAGGGAAATATCCGCTTCTCTCTCGTCTTGCCTTTTTTGGGTCCTTGGCATGAAAGAACTGGAAGGCGGGCGTGGGGGACCACCCCTTTATACTGACGTCAGTCACCTGACGTAGGGGGGTGGTTCTCTGCCAGAGACTGCTAGCTAGAAATTTTTCCGTGGGGTCCTGATGCCTGCTGGGTCAGTCCTGTATGTAATTACCTATTGCAAGAGCCTCTCTCGAAGAACTGCTGTTACGGTAAGTTCTTATGCAACTTTACTTTTTGTGAATATGAGAGGCATATGATAGTGTGCAGTCTAGGGTCACACCTTGGTATTTGAAATGGCCAACCTGTTCCAATGTGGAGTCACTGCTGTTTTTGATAGGCAGCTGCTGGAGTTTGTGCTTGCTATGGGTTCCATGAAACAGCATAGCTTTAGTTTTTGAGTAATTTAGGTTGAGCTTGTGTGATCTGAACCAGGATTCAACTTCTGCAAAGCTTTGCTGCAGTTTCTATTGAAGAAGGTAGGGGTTGGCGTGACTTGTGAAGATGACTGCGTTGTAAGCATAAAGCAGAATTCTGTCTTGGCATGAGGCAGGAAGCTCATTCACAAAGATGCTAAATAGCAGGGGGCCGAGGATAGATCCTTGGGGAACGCCTGACCGGACTAGGCAGGAGGATGAGATGGTCTCCTCTATTCTGACCTGCTGGGAGTGGTCACTGAGGTAGCTTTGGAACCAGCTAGTGGCATCTGGTGAAAGTCCAAGGGATGATAGTTGTCTGATCAGTTGGGAGTGGCTAACGATATCAAACACGTTTGTTAGGTCAATAAATTCTGCTCCGACCAGGTGGTTTTGATCTAGTGCTTGGTGGATGTAGGAGGTGAGGTCTAAGAGTGCAGTGGTGGTGCTGTGCCCTTTATGAAAGCCGTGCTCTTGTGGACACGGGAAGTCATGTTTTTCCTGATATTCAACGAATTGATCAGCAACTATCTTTTCTAGAGCCTTGGGGAGCAGGGGTAGGATGGAGATTGGTCTGTAGTTGCTTGTGAGAGTCGCATCACCACTTCTGTGGATAGGGGTCCCCACAGTGGCCTTCTATTTACCTGGGAATTGCGAGAGCATCAGAGAGCGGTTGAGAATTTTCATTAGGGGTGGCAGGACTTCATCAATGGTGAGGCAATGAGCTTTAAATCTAGGAGTCACTACTGTGCCTAGCCTTCCTAAGTACCTTGAGTAGATGTTTTTGGCTAGCCTTTCTGAGATCACCTTGAAATAAAATGGGGGTTGTTGCTGAGTTCCATGTGGGCTAGTGGGATGGGTTGTTGCTTGTGCTGGATTAAAAAAGTTGGGTGGGAGCACATGACTTAGGTCTGTGAACGTGGTGTTAAAGGCATTGGCTATTGCTGCTTTATCCAAGGTGATTGCCCTGTTAATGTTAAGCATTGCTGGTGTGTGTTTGGGTCTTTTTCCAGTGACCTCCAATAGGTTGTTCTAGAACTTCCTACCATCACTCCAGGTACTAACAAGAGCATTCCTATAGTAGTTGGCTTTCACCTGGCTTAATGGGTCTGGTGCAGGCATTGCATCGCGGTTTACAGGCCTGGGTGTTAGCTAGTGTGTTAGTAGCCTTTGCACGGTACTAGAGCTGGTCACAAGGTTTCATCTGTTCATGGAGGTTTAGGGTAACCCACGGGTTAATTGTACCCTGATCTTATGCTTTCTGAACAGTGTGTGATGTTCGCTGAGTTAAAAGCTGTAATAAAGTAATCAAGTGCTGAGTCCACATCCTGTGCAGTGTCTGTTGGAAACCAGTCAAGTGTTTGAAGGTGTTGTCTAAAGGGGCGTAGGTGCCCAGGTTGGACGAATCTGTTAACCGTGAATTTTCGGGGGGTTGTGGAATTTGTTTGTCCAGAGGGATAGGACAGGGGAATGATTACTAATGGTGTCCAGGAGTACCTTTGTTTTAGTGATGTGTTCTGGCCTTTTGGTCAGAACCCAATCCAGCAGTGTGGAGGTTCTTGTCCTGTAGTTAATCCTGGTGGGTGACTGTACCATTTGTACGAGTTTGGCAGCTGCCAAGGCATCTTTATAGCAGTTTGTACTGGGTGCCAACCAGTTGACATTAGTCTCCCAGCATAATAAGTTCTGAGCTATAACCAAGGAGGTTGATGGAGTCGAGGAGAGAGAGGGGAGACCTTTATTAGCCAGTTAGGGTGGGATATACATTGTAGGTAGGTAGGTAGAAAAGTTTTATTGTTCGATAATTGTCATTACAGTAGAAAATCATATACATTGAGGCAATGGTCAGTACCTTATTATGAATGCCTAGCAGCACCTTGGTAGCTAGAATCTGAATATCATTCCCACTGCTGGGTAGAGTGATACCATGGCCCTTAACTGTCTCTCTTAGGTAGAGGGCGCCGCCTCCTCCTTTTCTTGTAAGCCTGTCTTGCCTGTACACTGTGTAACCAGGTAGGAATTTAGCAGAGTTGGGGATCTTAGGGGTCAACCACATCTCAAGTACCAGCAGTATGTCTGGATTGTGCTGGCAGATCCAGGCAGAGAAAGTATCTAGTTTCGGAAGCAAGCTACAGATGTTTATGCTTGTCAAAGAAAGCGTAGCAGAGCTATCTGATTTCTTGGGTGCCTATTGTGGTGGACCAGGATTCGATGTATATTGTCCAAATCAGCAAGAATAGCAGGATGGGACGTTTGAGGAAGGTTATTGGTAGTTCCCTTGTGTAAGTGTATCCTCTCTTCGCCTTTTGTTTCCTGACATGGCGTGGGGTGCAGGTTAATAGTAATGTGGGGCTAATGAAAAAGTATTATTCTGGGGACATGGATATGTTGTTCATCCACACTGTCTGGCAGGTTTCTTGCCGCTTAAACCTTGCCGGAAGGTCTTCGTTGGCTCCTCCCACCCACCCGGTGGTAAAACTCTCGGTTCCGCCCCTATGACGCCAGCTCTTCCTTCACCGCTTGGAAGCTCAGGTTCCCTCCTTAACGCCTCTCCGTGTAGACTGGATCCTAATTCTTGATTGCGCCTGAAACTTATTACTCAAATTTTCAGGACTTTGGTCAATTACTGCCCTGTGTATGGCGGACAAGCCGACTCCTGGATTTTGGCGGTGCCTATGTGGGCAGAAAATGTCCAGGACGGATCCGACTCCACGCGTGCGCCTACTGCCTCGGCCTAGACCCATGACCTCGTGAGGCCTGCAGTTGCGCCGCCTGCTTTCAGCCAAGGTCCTGGAAGACCACCCAGTCCGTTATAGCTTGTGCTCCCTCAAGAAGCGCCACCCGCCGGTGAAGTCGGCGAGGCCTGTTGGTTACAGCGGCTGGCTGGCTGAGCAGCACCGAGCAGATGATCGCCCTGGGAGGAGGCGGCACAGGCCGCATCATCCTCTTCCTCGGTCGCGGCATTTATCCTACTCTCTTTGCGTTCCTCCTACTCAGCTTCTTTTAAGGAGCTTTGCCAAGCCCTTTCCACGAAGGGAGAGGGGCTATCAGGACATTCTTCTCGGTCCAAAAAGAAGGACTCAAAAGGTAAGTCCCACTGTGGCGTTTGTGGGAGCGGGAGAGGTCCCCTTCCCTGGACAGTCGACACTCGACTTCGGTCGAGGTTGCGGCTAAGGCCGCTGGCTTCACAGTGTCCCCGTCAGGTCAGCCGGCCAAGACACTCGTTGACGCGGTCGAGATTTTTCTCGACCCATCGGACTGGCTGTCGACTGGTGAAGCCGACAACCCTTCTTCACTGGTTCCCCCGGTGGAGACCGAGGACTTGTCTGCGCCTCCTGTGCCGGAGTCCCCGGTCAAGGCTTCTGAGCCGAGGGAAGAGTGGGTGTCTCCTGCCCCTTCCCAGACCCGTCCTCAGAAACACCGAGGATCTCTGTGTCGGACATTGTCTCGGTCCAGCTGATCCCGCCTACATTGGCGGTCTCGGTCTGTGCACCGGAGTAAGCGGCGCCGCCGCTCATCCTCATCTTCCTCCTTGGAAGAGGAGAGGCTTCAGCGCAAATTGCTTCGACGCTACGAGGACCTGATGTGGCAGCAGTTACTTCTGTCTGGGAACAAGCCGACGCCGTCGCCTTCCCCAGCCATCAAGTGGCTGTCACCCGAGCGGCCGAAACAACCCCTCTCTGTTGTCGAGGTGCCTAAGCCTGGGCCAGTTCTGCCGAAACCAGCTGCCCCACCGATTGTGGTGGAACCTCCACCTCCACAACCGAATCAGGGGCGCCGACCAAGGACTCTCGGTCGGGTCAGGGCCTGCCCCACAGGTTGTCTGTCACCCTCACTGCCGACCGTCCTCGGCAGGTGGAGAGTGGCTCAGGCCCCAGGCAGCTCTTCGCTGACTTCTCGGAGTCCGATGACTTCTCCCTGTTCTCCAGGCCCATTGACCTGGAATCCTCTGGGGGCCAGTTGATGGACGCAAGCCCATCGTCCTTTATGGGTCTGCTTCGGCTCATCTCGGAGTCCACCAGGATGCAGCTCAAGCCCTTATCCAAGCAGGCCAAGTATCCCCTAACGGAGATACTGGACCGAGGGGATTCACCCACGGAGGCCTTTCTGGTGGCTGAAGCCATTGTTGGCCCAGCCTTGGAGCTCTGGCAGGCCTGCTTCCTGTCCTGCGCCTTCGCCATGATGGCCAGGAAGTATCGTGGTCTAAGCTCTTTGTCCGTGTTTGAACACCCCTCCGCCAGTTGTTGGTCACCGATGGTGTTTTCCGGCGGAATGCTAGGATGTGGATAAGCCCCTCAACAAGGAGTCCAAAAGCTGGACTATGCGGGTGCAAGGTGTATGCTGCATCCTCCTTGGCCTCCGCCAGGCCAGCTCGACCGTGCTGATGGCACACTTCTCCCAAACCCTCATGGGCTCCCTGGAAGAGGTGATCCCTCATCTCCCGGCCAACCTGCAGACCACGGTCAGGCAGGTACAGGACCAGGGAAGGGCAGTGGCAAAACAGCAGCTCCAAACGGCTCTGGACATTGGAGACTCCTGTGCCAGATCAGTTGCGGCCGCAGTGGCCATCCGCCGCAGAGCATGACTGAGGATATCCACCTTCATGGCGGATACCCAGCATAAACTGGCAGATGTCCCCTTCTTGGGGACCGACCTCTTTGGCCCTGGAGTGGAAGGTCACCACCAGCGGATCGAAAAGTCCAATGCCACTCTGGACTCGGTCACCTCCGCCCAGAAGGACAAGGGCTGTCGACAACAACAACATAAATCCTTTCGCCCTTCTGCGCCTACGGCACGTCCGGCCCAACAGCACCAACACCAGCTTGGCACCCCAAAGTTAGCCTGCAGCTTCTCTAATAGGAAGCAGGGAGGAAAACCAGGAGGTCCCTCGGCCGGTCCCTCCTCCAAGCCTGCCCAGTGACGGTTGAGGGTGTCGCCCAGCCTCGCCACTCCCCCTCGGGTCCCCCTGGGGAGCTCCACCACTTCCTTTCCGCCTGGTCCGCTATCACCACGGACCGCTGGGTGTTGGAGGTGGTAGGAAGGACCTGCCCCTGGAGTTCGGAGCAGGCTCCTGCTCTTACGAGCGTCGCCGCCTCAGGCTACGGAGTCCGAGTTTCTGTCGCCCAGAGCCGAGCATCGGATCCTCCTCCAGATCCGGGGTTTGTGTCCAGGTACTTCCTGCTCCCAAAACGGACAGGGGGCTGGTGCCCCATTCTCGACCTGCACGACCTGAACAGGTTCCTAAGGTCTCGGACCTTCAGGATGGTCACTCTGGCTCAGATTATCCCATCCTTGGAACGAGGCGTGTGGTTCTATTCTCTGGACCTTCAGGACGTGTTCTTTCACATCCCAATCCGTCCGTCCCACCAGAGATTCCTCCACTTCAGGGCAGAGGGATTCCTGTACCAGTTCCGGTCCATGCCCTTCGGCCTTTCCTAGCTCCCAGAGTCTTCAACAAATGCATGGCAGTGGTGACAGCATCTCGTGGGCGTCGAGGGTCGGGTGTACTCCTACCTGGACGACTGGTTGATTGCAGCCCCTCCAGAACGGAGGTGGAGCGGTCCAGAGATCTGCCTCTGGGTTTGCTCTCAGATTGGCCTCCTCATCAACGAGGCCAAGTCGAACACGTGCCAGAGCAGGTGATACAATTCATTGGGGCAGAGCTTGACTGTCTACGAGCCAGACATGGCTCTGGTGGACAGGGCCAAGGTTCTTTCCTTCTTTGCCCAATCATTTCAGGTTGGGCAATTGCGCCTGCCGGGACTTCCTGCACCTCCTGGGCCTCATGGCGGCCTGCACCAGCGTGGTCTGTTGGGCACGTTGGTACGTCTCCTTCAGTGGGGGCTGGCCAGCCAGTGGTCACAGCACTTCGATCCACTGAATCAGCTAGTGACAGTGACCCAGGGGATGTGGAACGCTCTCCATTGGTGGACCATTCCAGCACATCTGCAGGAGGGCATCCCATTTGTAGACCCCGAGCTGATGATCTCTCTATCGACTGATGCCTCTCTGATGGGTTGGGGTGCCCATCTGGGGGAGCACAGAGCGCACGGCCTCTGGTCCCCTTGGGAGTCCCAATGCCACATCAACATGCTGGAGCTTCGAGCGATTTGTCTAGCCCTCACCGCCTTCGCTCTGTTTCTACGGGGTCAAGTGGTTCAGGTCCAGATGGACAATACCACGACCATGTACTACCTAAACTGCCAGGGCGGGATGTGCTCCATGCTTCTATGCAGGGAAGCTCTCCGCATTTGGTCACTCGTGCGCAGCCTGGAGGCGGATCTCCTTGCCATCCATGTGGCAGGAGCTTCCAACACCCTGGCCGATGCCCTAAGCCGGATAGGGGCTACGTCCCACGAGTGGTCTCTCCTGCTGGAGGTAGTACAAGATCTGTTCCCTCACTGGGGCACGCCTCAGGTGGACCTGTTTGCTTCCAGGGAGAATGTGAAGCTGAGACTGTTTCATGCCCACCCCCCTCAGCAGGGCTCGCTGCAGGGGGATGCCTTCTCGAGGTCGTGGACCCCGGGCCTCTTCTACGCCTTTCCCCCATTTCCCTTGATCCACAAGGTGCTTCTCAAGGTGAGGAGGGACAAGGCACAGGTGATTCTGGTAGCCCCAGACTGGCCCCGCCAGTTCTGGTATCCAGATCTCCTCAGTCTCCGCTCCAGGCTCCTGAGGCGGCTTCCAGCCCGCCCGGACCTGTTCTCAGTCAGTCAGGGGAAGGTATTCCATCCGGACCTTCAGTCCCTGCACCTGACGGCCTGGTTCCTGAGCAGCTAGAGTTTCAGGCCTTGGGTCTTTCCGACGAGGTCCTCAACGTCGTTGAGGCGTCCCGTAAGGAGTCAACCAGAAAATGCTACGCCTTCCAATGGAAGAGATTCTCCATTTGGTGTCAAGTCAAGGGCCTGGACCCTTCCTCCTGTTCCTTGGCAAGCATTCTGGACTGCCTGTGGTCCCTTTCTCAGCAAGGCGATCCGGCGACCCATAGGGTGCACCTGGCAGCCATCTCTGCTTACGGGCCCTTGCGGAAAACAGTCCGATGACATAGGAGAAAGTGGTGGGCGCTTTCAAGGCCTTGATCACATATCCTCTGGTGCGAGAACCTCCGCCTCCGGTGGGATGTGTTGCTGCTATTGGCTAAGCTCATGGGCAAGCCATTTGAACCGATGCACAGGTGACAGCTCTCACCTGGTGGAAGACGACCTTCTTGGTGGCTATCACGTCAGCCAGAAGGATGGGGGAGCTCCAGGCGCTTTCCATCGAGTCTTCCTATCTGGTCTTCCACAGGGACAAGGTTGTCCTGCGCCCCCACCTGAAGTTCCTTCCGAAGGTGGTGTCGGAGTTTCACCTTAACCAGGTGTTGACTCTGCTGGTGTTCTACCCCAGTCACACCTCAGAGGCCGAATATAGGCTCCATACTTTGGACCCTAGAAGAGCGCTCGCTTACTACGAGGAGCGGATGGCTGAAGTTCGGGGAGAGGTTCACCAGCTGTTTGTCACCTACGCTGAAGCCGCACCTGGCAGACCTTCAGCTAAGCGGACGATAGGTGGGTCACCTCCTGCATAGATCTCTGGTATTGGTTGGCGGGCATGGAGCCTCCCAGAAGGATAAGAGCTCATTCTACCTGCCATACCGCTGCATCGGTGGCTGCTTCCAGGGACGTTTCTATCCAGGAAATCTGCAGGGCTGCTACCTGGAAGTCAGCACACACCTTCATCACCCGCTACCACATCGACCTTGAGTCACGCCGGGATGCTGGTTTTGGGGCCTCAGTTCTCCAGTCTTTATTTCCCAAGTAGGGGGTGTGCGCCTTGCCTCCCTCCTTCCGGAGAACTGCTAGGAGTCTGCCAGACAGTGTGGATGAACAACATATCCTTGTCCCTAGAAATACAGGTTACTCACCTGTAACAGGAGTTCTAGGAATGGTATATGTTGTTAATCCACACGACCCACGGCCTCCCCGGCTTCAACGCACAACTTGGTTTCCAGCGAGCTAGATCTGGTGTCATGGGGTGGAGCCGAGAGTTTTACCACCAGGTGGGTGGGAGGAGCCAGCTTGAAGACCTTCCGGCAAGATTTAAAGTGGCAAGGAACCTGCCAGACAGTGTGGATGAACAACATATACCATTCCTAGAACTCCTGTTTCAGGTGAGTAACCTGTACTTCTAGGGTGTAGGTGGAGCACCCAGAGGCTGTGTAAGCCCAGCAAAGGTTCCTTATTTTGATTCAGGTCCAGGTTCCTAGTGTAGGTCCTATATACTGATAGAGGGTATTTTTTACAAAGGCGTGGACACTCCATGTGTGTGGCCCCAGATGTGCAATTATATGGTAGAATTCACAAGAAAGAGAGCAGGCCTAGTAGGAGATTAGCAGGCATCATAATTGGATTAGTAGGCTATTGTGGACAAGTGAGAGACTGAGAGTTGGTGTGGCCCTTTAAAGAAGGGGAGTGAAATATGAGAGGGATTCAGAAAAGGATAGGGTGAAGGATAGCAGTGGACTTAGCTGTATTTAATAAAGGTTGGGAGAGGGTGGGAGGGAAGAAAATACTGATTTTAAAAATGCGCTGGAGCACGGTGAGGGGGTAAGGGCCCTTGCGTCAAGGCAGCAAGTCGTAGCCAAGCCGGCAGGGTCCAAGTCTGGGAAAGCCCACAGTACAGAGCCGCTGGCAGGCTCATAAGGACCGTGGAAGCTGCAGCCAGTCGAGGCAGGGCAGTGTAGCCAAGCATCCAATCACAGGTGGAGTTATAAAAACCAGCGTCCAATCAGATTACGGCCTTGAAAGTCTGGAAGTTGCAATACCTGGCGAGCTGAAGGTCTGGGACAGGTCCGGGAATGCTGCCGACTGGAGGCGCTCTGTTCGGCAGCCGCTTGCCTGAACAGCCTGGTCCGGCTAATATCTCTGGCGAGCTAAAAGGGCTGGACCGGGTCTGAGAATGCAGTCGACTGGAGGCGCTCCATTCGGCGACCACTTGCCTGAACAGCTAACCTAACTAAATAGGTGGCCTCAGACAAAGCTGGAAAAACAGAAGTCGGACTAAGGCAGAATTATAAGACAACGTCTGGGAAAGCTTGATTATACAAGAAGGCCTTGAGGCGGGCCTTGAATACCTCTACTTATAGCTGGAGGTAGCGAATTCCACAGGACGGGGCTGGTGATACTGAAAGCTCTGTCGCCGGCCGTTTTTTAACCTCGTCCTATAGAACCCTATATGAAAAAGCAGCAGAACGACAAAGGGAATTACAAATTTGGTGGTGTGTTAGGGGAATAATATGTACAATGAGTAAGGACTGTACTGAGTCCACAGTGTAGGGGTTGTCAGCCAGGGTCTGGGACGAAATGTGGGGTATTGATTTGAAAATACATAGCCAATTTTTAAAACCTATATATATATGTGTGTGTGTGTGTGTGTGTGTGTGTGTATGTATGTGTATATATATATATATATATATATATATATGTGTGTGTGTGTGTGTGTATATATATATATATATATATGTATATATATATGTATATATATATATAGCCCCTCACCCGATTAGCCCGACCTCCCACTCAGCACCCACCACCGTAGACACCCCACACAACCTCACTTGCCTGAACAGGTCCCAGGTTCAAGGCCCACTCTCTGATCAAGACTCATCTTGTTGCTGGAACCGCAACTTCAATGTGAGAAACTAAAATAAATGCGGTTCAGTGTATTTCAGTGGGGGTTTCAACTTTTATGCATAATTTAGCCATTTTTTGAGATTTTGACCCAAAATTTTTAACATGGCCTTTTGGGGTCCCCTTCTCATGAACAGTATGAATGTCATTACGCAACTTCAGATCGAAAGGTGATTTTTGTGGTCGGTTGACGAAATCACCTTTCAGGCAGGATTTGACAATTTTTTTCTGACCTTGTTCATGGGGTGGGATCATAAGAAGGCTATGTTGAAAGTATGGGGTCAAAATATGTAAAAATGGCAAAGTTATGACTGTTTGTTGCAGTTTCGCTACGCATGCTTGTAACTTTGGAAATGTTTAATATTTTCACCCCAGATTTTAGCATAGCCTTCTCAGTACCCCACCTCATGTATGTCACAGCGGTCATTTTTTGAATCCTGGCCAAAATGTGTTTTGCACCTGTGGTGCGGAATAGCATTGCAGTTGTGCAGAATTACGTTTTTGTAGGGATTCGGAAATTTTATGTACCAGGTGCATGAGATGGGGTAATAATATGGCTATTCTTACAGTTTGGTCACTGTTATCCTATAAATGGAAGCGCAGGGCCCTCAGCTACATACAGATATGCATCTATGGGGGGATGGGGTCGTCAGCGCTAACACTCAGCCCATTCTCCTATACTGTACTCATCTCAGCTTCTTGACTTAGGGAATGGGGTGAGTGTTAGGCCTGACGACCCCAAGGTGCACCCTGATGCCTGTTGGTTTGTGCAGCGTGGTGGTGGGTTGTTAGATTTGGAAACCCTAATGCCACATTTCCCTACTTTTGTGGTTGTAACCCTAACTAGAATTACAGAAAAACTAAGACCATGCTTTTCTCCAACCCTCAAAACAGACACAAATCTGCTAGCTTATCCACTAGGAACATCCAAAATGAGCCCTCGAACAAGTGGTGGAATTTAAATATCTGGGTATCACACTTGACTCGGTCTCTCCTACAATCTGCATGTTGGCCAAATTGTGAGGGTAGTTCAATCCAGGATTGGGGCCCTGTATAGGCATTGTCGCTGCCTAACTCCTGAGGCATTGAGAATGGCAGTAACCAGCTCAATCGCTTTGGTCATAGATTATGACCTTGTAATCTGTGGTGCCACCACTGATACCACCCTAAAAGACTAACAGTTGCCTCAAAAATGCTACCATCTGGTGTCCAGTGCTGACAAACGAACCCACCCCCAACCTCTATGAACGCACAAACTGGCTGCATCGCAAAACTGAGTCACTTACCAGACTTGCCTTCTTGCTCACAAGATTAGCTTAGGCCTTACTTCCCAGCTACTAAATTTAGGTTGCAGTGGCACCAACACCACGGAGCACCTGTTGGACCTCCAGGCCGACCTTCCTAGTTCCCTTTGCCGCACTCTTTCAGGCCCAGAGGTCTTTCAACTATAGAGTACCCACTGGCTCAGTGTTCTTTCCCGAACCAAACAAAGATGGGTCCCTTCAAATCCAAGCTACATAACCATCTTGTGGCTCTAAGCAATTGTGACTGTGGCCATGCAGTTTGACCTACTGCCTCTTCCCCACTGGTTCCTTCTCCCACCCCCATACACTCTCTGCTCTCCTCTTTACTGGTGTCCAGGGAAAGAATGTCCAGGGAAAGAACACTGAGCCAGGTGGGTACTCTATAGTTGAAAGACCTCTGGGCCTGAAAGGTACGGCAAAAGAGGACTAGGAAGGTCGGCCTGGAGGTCCAAAGAAAGGGTTCTGAAAGAACTCTTAAAACTGAAGGTGGACAAAGCAATGGAGCCTGATGGGATTCATCCTAGAATTCTAAAAGAACTAAGGGTAGAACTAGTGACACCACTGACTACCCTCTTTAACAAATCATGGGAGGATGGGGTGGTACCCGAGGACTGGAGAAGGGCAGATGTGATTCCCCTTCACAAAAGTGGGAGCAAGGCAGAAGCAGAAAACTACAGACCTGTTAGTTTTAACCTCAGTGGTAGGAAAATGATGGAATCACTTTGAAGGAAAGAATTGTTGAGTATCTAGAGGCCAGAGGGCCTCAGGACCCAAGGCAGCATGGATTCACAGCGGAAGGTCATGCCAGACAAATCTGATAGATTTCTTTGACTGGGACCAAAGTAGTAGATCGGGAGGGGCTGTGGACATGGCCTACCTAGACTTTAACAAGGCATTTGACACAGTCCCACACAAAGATTAATATACAAGTTAGCCAGCCTGGGAGTGGGTCCCAAGATGACAGCCTGGGTAAAGAATTGGCTGGAGAATAGGACACAGAGAGTAATGGTAAATGGAGTCCACTCTGAAGAAAGGGGGCTTACTAGTGGGGTACCGCAGGGTTCAGTATTAGGACCGGTCCTCTTCAGTGTCTTTATAAGCGACATTGCAGAGGGACTGGAAGGAAAAGTATGTCTCTTTGCAGATGACACACAGATCTGCAACAGAGTTGATGCACAAGGTGGGGTCGAAAGGATGAGAAGGGACTTGGCAAGGTTAGAGGAATGGTCAAATATATGGCAGCTTAGATTCAATGTTAAGAAGTGCAAGGTAATGCACCTGGGAAACAAAAACCCAGGGGAAGAGTACACAATGGGGGGTGAGGTACTAACAACAACAAAAATGGAAAGGGACCTGGGGGTAGTCATATCAGATGACCTAAAGGTGGGCAAGCAATGTGAGAGGGCAGCAAGGAGGGCTGTGGGGATACTGGGATGCATAGGGAGAGGCATCACCAGTAGAAAACAGGAAGTTATATCCCTCTGTACAGACAGTTGGTGAGACCCCATCTGGAGTACTGCGTGCAGTTCTGGAGACCCAATCTCCGCAAGGACATAGACAGGATGGAGGCTGTCCAGAGGAGGGCACTAAAATGGTGCAGGGTCTGCACCGAAGACGTGATGAAGAGAGACTCTAAGGAGCTGAATATGTATGGCCCCGAGGAAAGAGGAGAGAGAGGGGGACATGATAGAAACCATTCAAGTATCTCAAGGAATCAACAAAGTCCAAGAGGGTAGCATCTTTCAAAAAAAGAGGTGTGCAAGAACAAGGGGGCACAATTTGAAGATAGAGGGGTGCGGCTCAGAGGTAATTTAAGGAAGTATTTTTTCACAGAGAGGGTTGTGGATGCATGGAACGGCCTTCCAGAGGAGGTTGTGGAGTCAAAAATAGTGGTGGAATTCAAGCATGCATGGGACAGTCATAAGGCAATTCTAGGGGGTGGGGGTAGGAAGAAGTAGGCTGCTGGTTAACTAGGATCTGCAGCTTATCCATTAGGTAGGAAAATGGGCAGACTGGGTGGGCCAAGCGGTCCATATCTGCCGTCAAAATCTATGTTTCTATGTTACTGTAGCACTTACTTTGACTAAGTTAACTTTTTGATGGCTGTATTTGTCTGGTTTCCCTCCCTATCCTGCAAGCTCGATCTGTAACTGGGAGTCCTCTTACGTTTTTATCCATATGTATCCCCAATATTGCTCACCTAATTTGTGTCATCTTTTGTACTTTCTTTGTTTTAACAACGCAGAGCCTTTGTAAAAGAACCTCTGGATCAAAGGTTGTTGTAATCCTAGTAATTCAATAAATAAAAAACTAGTGCATTAACAAAGTTTTTTTTGCTATATATATATATATATATATATATATATATGTGTATGTATATATGTGTGTGTGTGTATGTGTGTGTGTGTGTATATATATATATATATATATATATACTATATATATATATGGGATACATGATGGGCAGGAGTTGGATATGGAAAATATTCTCACTCCTGCAGAGTGAGCCGTGTATTCTCACGAGTGAAAATACACAGCTGACGAGGCAGGAGTGAGAATATTTTCCATATGCCATGATCTGCCCATCATTTGTGCGATTTATACCACGGGGTGAGAGCTGCAGTAAAATTTTTTCTGAGTCTCTGTTTCTCCTGCTCATTCTATGTGTGCTGTCAGTGTGTTCTGAATGGACTGGGAGTCAGAAACGCAGGTGAGTGTGTTTTGCAAAGCTAATTGAGTGAGTCAGAGGCTCAGTGAGAAAGGCAAACTGCTGCAGGTAGCACTGAGAAACAGAACCTGCTTTGTAAAAGACTTTCATTTAGAATTGAGGTTGTTTTGAAGCTGAGATCAGCACAGTAATGGGCTAGCAATGTTAGAAACACAATGGGACATAGGTGAGAGTCTTTTGTAATGCTAATTGAGCAAGTTGCAGCTTCAGAGAGAAAGGTGAAACTTTTCTGAAGCAGTTTTTAGAGTGCAAGCTGCAGTGCATTTATCCTCACTCTGGTGACATCAGAAGAGTATGGATAAATGTCGATATCCTCACTCTTCTGATGTCATCAGGATTTATCCTCACTGCAGTGGAAATAACACAGGTTATCCTACTGAGAAAGTTCTCACCTCCGTGGTGTTTGTGTGTGTGTGTGTAGATATATATCTACACACACACACACACACACAAAATATGGTAGCACAGTAGTGCTACCATAGTTAAGGTTGAGGAGCCATTTACATGTTAAACCTAATATTTTGCACCTTAATAACTTTGCAACCGTTCAACGGATTTGCCTAAAATTTGGAATACATGATCAAGACCCATACGCCTTGGGATCAGCCAAGTTTTCTACCAGTTGGATATATGGCTGCAGAGTAAATAAAGTGATCTGGGTATGCGTTTACACTTTTTGGAAATCTACAGTCGCGTTTACAGGTCGTACTGTTTATAGCACCCGGTCCGAAATCTTCAGGGAACATGCAGCGGGGGTTCCCGATGTGCCTTTCCAAGATGTCATGAAAAAGTAAAACAGTTCAAAAGTTATTCAAAAAACAAGTTCCCATTATAAGTCAATGGGAAAAGTTAAAAAGTGTGACAGTGTCGCAAATGCAGTTTTTACTTTCGCAAATGGCCCTTTTACTGTTGCAAATCCGCCATTTTGTTTTCAGTTGGTGATCAGAAAAATGCTTGGCATTTAAATTTGGGACCCTCTAGCAACCTAATTCTTTTTGTATTCACCTAGTCGGACCCTGAGGATGCTAGCCATGTCTTTATTTTGGGGTAAGACACCCCAGAAATATGTTTTTCAATTTCTGGAAAAAGTACTTTCATAAATTACTCATGCTCACTGAAACTGTCGAAATTATGAAAGCTTTGCAAATTGCAACAGTACTTTTCTAGGCTGTGAAAATGACAGCAATTCTTTTGGCACCCCGCTGCAAAAGAACGGTTTGGTGTTTTGGGCTGAAATTTGGAGGGAACGCAGCCAACATCTCACAGATGTGCCTTTCAGTGCTTCGTTGAAAAATATTACACAGCGGCAAAGTTACGGCACTCCAAAGTTGACGCTTTTTCCCATAGGATAACATTACGGCGCCTGACGATTGCAGCAATCCTTTGGTGCCCTGATGCAGAATAATGGTTTGGTCTTTTGGGCTGAAATTTGAGGGAAGACAGCCAACATCCCGCAGATGTGCCTTTTAGTGGTTTGGTGAAAAATATTACAGGAGCCAAAGTTATGGCACTCGAGCTTCTCTTTTTTTTTCCATAGGATAACATTCGGCATTCACGGCGCCTTTCTGGGCCCGTATCTCAGAAGCGGTCACGAGATAGGGCTTGTCAGAAAAATGCTTAGCCCCAGTTCGGGCTAAGTTCAAAACAACCAGGAAAGTCATAAATCATATGACTTTTACATTTTTTCTCGTCATACGGTTTCTGACATATAAGCAATTTAGTATTCCAACTCCTCATTTTCTGCTCCAAGACCCATTGTCATGCATACATTATTTGTACTCACTGTTTTTCTCTATGAAGCTTTTGGAAAACCACTCTTGTGCTTACATTACTGTTACCGTTGGCTTTCCACTTGTGGTTCGTCGCCATTTACTTACCTTCTCACGCTCACGCCACCATGTGCGTTACCCTCGTGCTTATTTGCGCTTGCATTTCCGTTATTTTTACCATTTGTGTCTACAGTACTGTTTAGCTTTGCATCACCATGCCCATTACAATTTGCGTTTGCGGGCACCATGTTACTATGTGACAAGATATCGCGTGGTGGACCCGATTCGTTCTGCGCCACCGTGTCGTTACCCTTTCTGTTCTCATTCGTTGCTTGCGTTACTATGTGCAGCACTTTTGCGTTGCTGTCGGGCCCGCGCTCCTGCCGCCGCGTACATTCATTATTTCTCATTATCATTCTCAAAAGAAGGAAATTAGAGGCAAAAAATCTGTTTAATGCATCAGTTAGGGTTGTTCCACAGTGACAAAAGTGAGGAAATTTGGTGTTGGGGTTGAAAACCCCCTTGGACCCCAACCCACCACCCCATTCTCTTATACCTCTGGTTCTTTACATGTGATGGGGTGAGAGTTGAGACGACATTAATCGCGCGATGCTGGTTGGGGGTGGGCTGAGGGTCAAGGGGTTTTCAACCCTAACACCAAATTTCCTCACTTTTGTCGCTTAGGAGCAACCCTAATTGATGTATTAAACATATTTTTTGCCATATATATATACACACACATACATATAATATACACACACACACAGAAGCAACATCAGTTCCCTTTGTCTGTTGATACTCCTTACCCCATGCACCCCAACATTCTCTTAGCCTCCCGTATTTCCTGTTGCACTGCACTGTCTTTAGAGAATCTACCAGTTCCATCATCTGGGTTCTGTCAGCCAGTTTTGACCCATGTATTTATTTCTTCCTCTATTTCCAGTTCACTCACCTTCTTGAGCCAGTATCATACGTGGCTCCAAGTCAAAAGCTAACACTTTTTGCCAAGCGTAAGATTTGAATACCTGCTTGACAGTGCAGCAGTCTGTAGAGGACAGGTCTTTGTATGCTGAACCACGAGCCAGGTACCATCTGCTAACATTGCCTTTCTCTCCGTCCAACCTGCTAGTGCTTACAGGATGCTGGGATGCCTCAGACAGGGTTTCACTAGTTGCAGCAAAGAGGTGATGATGCCACTTCATACGTTTCTGTTTATACCTCATCTGGAGTGCTGCCTGCAGTTTTGGGACCTGCATCTCAAGGACAGGGAGAAGTTAGAGACCTATGAGGAAAAACTGGACAATCTAAATTATACACTGTTTTGTTTACTACAGAAACAGCCTGATTTTTCTCATCTTGTGTGTGGGACCAGGGTTAAAAGAGATCATAAGGAATTCTGTACAGGTGAGGGGTGGCTTCTGCTAGAGTCAAAAAGTCCTAGCAGTCCACGTAATGACCACTGGTTCAAATGACCATTCTCTTGTGCAACCACAAAGAGGGAGAATGGCATCTGCAGGGGCATCCACAGATAAGCCCACAGTTCCGCAGGGGCTGCTTGTTCGCAGCCAGGGTTCTGCTTCCTTTATGAGTTTGTGTAAGTAAGAACACTTGTTATGAGATTATGGGTGTATCACAGGGTATCCCTATCTAGGATGAGGCTACATCACTGTCAGTGCAGAGCATTATTTTCCAACTGCTGTTGCTATAACTAAAGTTTTTATCTGGTATATTGAGGTCTGCCTCTGCAGGGTGAACTTAGTGTAATACCAAGTTTAGCCAAATCTCTATCTTGAGTACAACCAAGTAGCAGAGCATAAGCTGAGACTTAATATTTCATAGGCACCAAGGCACATCACACATGAACATGCAGGTTGGACTTTGCCAGAGGAGTGGGTGGTGCGCAGGGCGCTGGGTCAGTCATAATCCAGAGGGTGCTCTGGGCACGTGGCCCATGTAGGAGGGTGTAAGTGTTGGGAACTGAACATGAGGCTGCAAGGGTGGAAATCCACTACTTGAAGGCCAGGACCATTGAACAAACAAGGGGACGACAGGCTCCGTTGTTGCAGAGTGCCCTGAGACCCAACAGGGAGAAATGTATTGTGGTTGGAAGGGAAGGACTGGGGGAACGTGATAACAAAGGTGTAAGGTGTGCTTACTTGAAACAGGTACATTCCATTGTTAGAGGAGCGCCCCAGAACTCTACCAGTAGGGGGTTGCAGCCACTGCACCAGGGAAGGGGGCTTGTTCTCTTGGAGATGAGCCAGGGAAAGGTTGGAGCCCCAAAGAGGGGTGGAGGAGATGGGCAATGGTACTGGGAGGCACCATTGTTAATGGAACAGGGTGGGATAGTGGGTTCCACACAGGATATTGAGACAAAGTACACTGTTTCCCTAGTGCAACAGCAGATATCCACCGAAAGAAATTGTTGGAACTCACTGGTGAGGGATGGGGGAAGCCGGATCTGACTATGTATGTAAGCACAAACAATCTGGTTAGGAGAAGTGCAGAGGAAGTAAAGAAGAGCTTTTTCACCCTAGGTAGGATTGTGAGGGACAGAGAAGGGGTGGGTGACTTTCTCCAAAGACCTACTACAACCACACTGCAATCGTAGGGAACAGTGCTATATAGAGCAGTTCGGTGCATGGCCAAAGGGCTGGTGTAGAGGGAATGTTTTCAGTTCTTAGCAGATAGGGGCCATTCGTGGTGGGCTTTAGGCTGTTAGAAATAGCCTGCACCCCAACAAGGAGAGCACTAGAGTGCCTGGAATAGGTATGCACAACACTTGGGAAGGGGGAGGCAGTGCAGTTATGGAAAGGCACATCCACACAACTGAGGAGAGCATGAATGCTGGGGAGGAGGATTGTACTGTTCATATTGTGTGCGGATCGGATTGGCGATCAGGGAGGACAACTGCTGTTGGAATGGGTTACTGTCCTATGTAAACCTGCAGATCAGGAGTGGGGGCCAACACTGCTCGACACTATGCCTTTCTGCAGTCGTGCATGGTGGCATTGTGCTGCCTGCTAATACATGCATAATGCAAATAATCCCTTAGCACCTTGCATGTCTATGGGCTTTATTTGCATGCCATTGCTGAATATGGCTCAAAGGAGCAGTTACACTATCTCCATTTCCTCCTGTGGCCCATATTCCGGTAGGAAGCTGTGTGAGTGCTGGGTTCACTGTGCGCTGCACTGACACCTCCCCATATTCAGACAATTAACGCTCTGGTTGGAGTGTGCTAACAGTCTGAATATTGCTCCCAAACTGATCAAGCATTACTAATGTGTGTGGCGTAAACGGCGGCACTTGATATGGGGGGGCCCTTTGTATTTTTTCTGTTTGCTAGTGAACGTAATAGAACCTAAATGTTCTATGCTATGATATCCTTGATATGCTAAAATTTTACATGTTTTTATTACAAGATAGTGGCACCCTGCAGCCAGGGTAGTGGAATATTATTGGCTCTTCTACATTTTCTAAGATTGTTTTGATCTGTAAGAAATCTATGGGTTTATTTTCATTCACCATTTAGAGATGAGCTTTGTCTCAAAATTTAGCTCACTGTTCTGTTGGCCAACACTCTAAATGGCTTATCTGTTGAAAATGACAGGAATTTAACACATTTCTTGATTTTTTTTTTTTTTTTTTAGTGTACCCACGTTTAGTGTGGTTCCCCAGGTAGAGCAGTCGCCGTCCCCTCTAATGGTCATAGATGATGAAGATGAGCCCCTAGGTGGAGTTCCTTTAGAACAGTATCGTGCCTGGCTTGGTAAGTTCATTCAGATGATTGATATGCATGTCTGTTTTTGAAGCAGTAACATAGTAATTTAAATTCAGAAGGGGACTGTAGGTCCATCAGGTTCACACCTGCCTCACAAATGGGGACTAACAAGTACAAAGATGGACTCATTCCCTTGGTAAGCAGAAATTTGTATAGGCTTTCCTTCCAATCCACTGTCTCCACTGGTAGGCTGTTTTATAGGCTTACCACCCTCTGGGAGAAGAATGTGTCCCCTGGACTGACAACTTCTGAGCTTTCAGACATGTCCTTGTGTCTTGCTGGGGCACACCAGATCAAACATTTCCACCTGTTGAACCTAGTTGATGTACTTCAGTCTGTGAAAGACTGATATCCTGCCGCCCCAGCCTCTCTTTCTCCAGGGTGACCATGTTTGCTTTTAATTTATTTTTGCTCCCACTAGACTTCTCATTGCCTCACTCCTTTGATCCTCAGTCACCCCTGCCGTCCACTGGACTAAACCTCTGTGGCCAGAGTCCATGTGGGTCCAGTCTTCCCGGGTTAGCCCTCGTCTTCCCCATTGATCCCAGTATATTGCTGCTTCCCCTCGCCATACACCTGCTTACCAGGGGAGGAAAACACATGCACAGATGTGGGAGGATGTCTGGGGGACGGAGTGGAGCCTTGTGGAGTGTGAGGGACCAGGGAGGTCAGCATCTGGTTCTGTGAGTGGGTCTTTTCTGTTTTTTTTCTGCCCTTCCCTCCTTCCATCCATCTGCCATGGGTGCAACTGCCATTGTGTCATGGCTGGGGACATGCTCCATTCATGGTCAACCGTGTCGTGCACAGTAGCAGAAGTTGCCACCAGGAGCTGCTTCTAGAGTGGTGCAGTGCTAGATTAACATTGGGAGGGGAGCGTCCACGCCTTTACCCTTCCAGCTGGCCTCCGCTGTGTCATCCCAGGGATGAGGCACGAACCTGGGTCGCCATAGTGCAGAGTAAATGCCCCAGCACTTGACGCCACAGAGCCAGCTTCTTTAAATTTGTTGAGAGGCTCCAGTATTACCCCATAGCTGTTGATTTATATATGCTTAATCATTTTGGTGGTCCTTCATTGTACCCTCCAGGTTGGGCCTGACCAGGATCTTGTAAAGTGGCAGGATTACTTCCCCCTGCGCTGTTGGTCACACCCTTTTTTGAGTTGTGCCAGCCTTGACAGTGGCCACACTCCACTTGTCATGCTTTATCCCCTTTGTCTCCTACAACTGCCAGGTTGTTTCCCCTCCTCCACTGCAGCAAAAAGAGCTCATCACAGCATGCAAGTCCTACCTTTGGTTGTCCTTCCATGAGTAGCACCTTACATTTCACAACATTGAATCTAAAATGCCATGAGTGTGACCGGGCGCCCAGCTTGGAGACCACCGAAGCAAAGTTTTTCAAGACTTGGAAGAACTCATCCATGCTCCAAATTAGGAAAATACATTTGTTTGCTAAATCAGAGCTATATTGCCATTTCTCTCTGTTTAGTACATAAGAAGATTAGGACAACGGTGCATAATCAGTTTGGCCCTCCTGTGAAGGGCAGTGCTCTGTAGCATGTAAATAAGTCAGAGCCAAGTAAAAATAGTGTGCCTGCATGCTATCAGTACAGGCACTTTGAAGCAGTTTTTTTGCACAGCAGAATTATCTGCAAATCGTTACTGTTAGCGATTGCGCAGAACTCTGCCTCCTCTTTTTAGAAAGTTAAAAAGGGAGATCCTGGGGAATATTCCTTTAATTCACATTAGTGCAGAGCAAGAATAAGTAAAACGAACTGCTGCCTGTAAGGTAAACCTGCTTCCGAGACATTGTGTGCCCAAACATTCCTGTATAGGAGAAAGACCTGTGTGCCAGGATGGCTGACAGATGTACTTTAACAGTGGAGTATTGGAGCCTTGACTGGGATAGGGAACTCAGATGTGGCACACTATGGGTAAGACGGATAGATCCAGAGCCTTAGACATACTCCAGAAGCTAAAACATTTCCACGTTAGTGAATAAGTGTGCCTGGTAGATGGTTTCGTAGCAGCCAGCAGGAGAGCTACTACATCTGGAGAGATGCCAGACCATGCCAGCTCTCCAACTGCAGGAATCAAAAGTGTAGCTGTAAGGAAGGAAGGTCCAGGTGTAGCAGCCAGCCCTAGAACTGAGACAGCTGACCTGAGCTGGGGTAGCTGGAATGGAGGTTCTGCTGCCATGTCCCACAGCACTGGAAACCAGATCTATCTGACCCACAGTAAAGCCACCAGAATCATGTTGACTAGCACATTCAGGTTCTTGAGTAGGACCCACTGAGTGAGCAGAATTGGGGGTACCACATAAAGGAACACCACCTTTAGCAAAGACAGTGTGCCTCATCGGAAAGCTCCAGGCCCTTGAGCGAGCAAGAATGTGGTAATTTTTCATTGAGTGGGGATGTGGAAAAGTCTAACTTTAAATGCCCATTACTTGCTAAACAGCAGATCTCACTTTGCAGGGGCACCTGCAGCAGGTTACACCATAAAGACTGAAGCTGAGGTGCCAGGACCCTCACGGAAAACTTCTAGCTAGTAGTCTATAGCGGAGGACCACCCCCTGACATTGGCTTTCCCCCCAGAGTCCCTTGTGGTATAAAAGGGGAGGTCCCCCATCGCCACCTTAGTTCTTTTCCCGCCATCAATCGTGCAAGTTGGACCTCCAAAGACATCTTCTGCGCTAGTCAACTGCTATTTTACCGCGTTACCCACGCTTTTTAATTTTCATATTTCCAGTATTTTGTGCATGTCTTCTTCTCCTCCATCTGTTGAACAGCAGTGAACTAAGTGCGATTGTGGAAAGCAGCTGCCCCACAAGGACGGTCATTCTGCATGCTTGTTCTATCTAGGCCCAAGTCATGATGTTGAGGAATGCCAGCACTGCCGAGTCTTTAACCAACGCACCTGGCTTTGCTGCCAGAAGACCTTGGAATCCTTCCTGCTACAGTAGAAACTCTTCTCAGTGGAGCAGGAGCTTCACCAGAACTCTTCCCTGATCTCTGAAGCCTTGTCGTCTTCAGCGTTGGCGTCAAAGAAATCCTCGGGAAAGCCCAAGCACCGGGAGAAGCAGATAGAGAAACCCTGGTCCTCTTCCCGCCCAAGGTCCCCAGGCAAGTCAGGCTCCAATGGGTCTTCCTCCCATAGGAGGTCAGCCCCTTCCACTCCATCAGCCTCTGGACTGTCTGTAGTCAAACCACCTGCGCTTGTGTCTGTTGCGGGCAGTGGTTCCTTGGGACTCTGGTCCTTGACCTCAGTTTCTCAGCCCCTGCAGCTCAGGCCAGCTTTGAGCACGTGTCCTCAGCCAAGTGGCTCGACTGGGTCTTCGAGCGTTGAGTCGCTACTCGTCACCCTCCCGGTCAAGGCATCTGCCAAGTTGGCTCCTAAACATAGGACTGATATCACCCCGCGGCACCAGGGCATGCGGTCACCTCCCCCGGGAGAGTGACGTCTCTGCCCTACTTGGGAGTTAGCTCTCCGGGCCTCTTCCCCTCTGCCGGCGCCTCCACAGACCGGTGTCATCAATGCCGGCTTCTCCGGCACCGACCCCCTATGACTCCCCAACCGCCGCCCCCAGTCTCACTCAGCAGACTGTGGACTGATGCCCGATCCTTCAAACCTAGTCACACCGATGCTGGGGTCGATCACCTATGGATCAAATACCGGGTAAGCGATGTCAGTGCAGCCGATGCCAGGGTTACTGCAACCCAATGAACCGACGCTGGGGCCTTGTGCCCACCCTCAAGCATCGTCACTCCTACTTTGCCCCAGTTCCCACCAGCGGAGATTAATGCCCTTTCTGCCTGGTGGGCATATTTTAAGGATAGGATAATCCAAAGGAGCCTCCAACTCCCCTGGCTCCTTACAAGAAGGCTCTGATGCCTACCCCATGGGAGCTGACTCCTCAACCAGATATTGGCCTCCCCCCACCCTGTAAGCCTAGGCCTCGGCACTCCCCCTCTCTTCTGGATTCGGGGGAATCAGGAGGGTATTCCTCTTCTGCCTCATATGAGAATTCAGACGTCCTTTCAGAGTCAGAGGAGTCCAACAGCGCTTCGGAGTCGGCACCTGATGACCAGACATTCATGGATGTGATGCGGCACATCTAGGCCCTTATGGGATGGGACTCTGAGGACCTGGACCCCGAGCGATGTTGGTTGGCAGAGTTCCTGTGTAAGAAGGAGTCTTTACCCACCAGTGGTTCTCCCTCTTATAGACTCCTTTAAGGATGTCAATGGTGTGGCCTGGAAGCATCCGTCCTCCACACTGGCGACCTACAAGAAAGTGGACCACTTGTACAATGCTCCCAGGGACAAGCCCTTCTATTGGGAACACCTGGAGGCTGACTCATAGAACATAGAAACATAGATTTTGATGGCAGATAAGGACCGCTTGGCCCACCCAGTCTGCCCATTTCCCTACCTAATGGATAAGCTGCAGATCCTAGTTAACCAGCAGCCTACTTCTTCCTACCCCACCCCTAGAATTGCCTTATGACTGTCCCATGCATGCTTGAATTCCACCACTGTTTTGACTTCACAACCTCCTCCGAAGGCCGTTCCATGCATCCACAACCCTCTCTGTGAAAAATACTTCCTTAAATTACCTCTGAGCGCTCCCCATCTTCAAATTGTGCTTCCTTGTGTTCTTGCACCTCTTTTTTTTGAAAGATGCTACCCTCTTGGACTTTGTTGATTCCCTTGAGGTACTTGAAAGTTTCCATCATGTCCCCCCTCTCCCTCCTTTCCTCGAGGCTATACATATTAAGCTCCTCAAGTGTCTCTTCATACGTCTTCCGGTGCAGACCCTGCACCATTTTAGTTGCCCTCCTCTGGACAGCTTCCATCCTGTCTATGTCTTTGCGGAGATTGGGTCTCCAGAACTGCACGCAGTACTCCAGATGGGATCTCACCAGCTGTCTGTACAGAGGAATAATAACTTCCTGTTTTCTACTGGTGATGCCTCTCCCTATGCATCCCAGTATCCCCAACCCTCCCTTGCTGCCCTCTCACTTGCTTGCCCACCTTTAGGTCATCTGATATGACTACCCCAGGTCCCTTTCCATTTTGTTGTTGTTAGTATCTCACCCCCATTGTGTACTCTTCCCTGGGTTTTTGTTTCCCAGGTGCATTACCTTGCACCTCTTAGCACTGAATCTAAGCTGCCATACATTTGACCATTCCTCTAACTCTTACAAGTCCCTTCTCATCCTTTTCACCCCACCTTGTACATCAACTCTGTTGCAGATCTTTGTGTCATCTGCAAAGAGACATACTTTTCTTCCAGTCCCTCTGCAATGTGTAGCTTATAAAGACATTGAAGGGACCAGTCTAATACTGAACCTCATGCGTACCCACTAGTAACCCCCTTTCTTCAGAGTGGACTCCATTTACTATTACTCTCTGTGTCCTATTCTCCAGCCAATTCTTTACCAAGCTGTCATCTTGGGACCCACTCCCAGGCTGGCTAACTTGTATATTAATCTTTTGTGTGGACTGTGTCAAATGCCTTACTAAAGTCTAGGTAGGCCATGTCCACAGCCTCCCTGATCTACTACTTTGGTCACCTAGTCAAAGAAATCTATCAGATTTGTCTGGCATGACCTTCCCGCTGTGAATCCATGCTGCCTAGGGTCCTGTGCCCCTCTAGCCTCTAGATACTCTACAGTTCTTTCCTTCAGAAGTGATTCCATCATTTTCCCTACCACTGAGGTTAAACTAACAGGTCTGTAGTTTCCTGCTTCTGCCTTGCTCCCACTTTTGTGAAGGGGAATCACATCTGCCCTCCTCCAGTCCTCGGGTACCACCCCATCCTCCCATGATTTGTTAAAGAGGGTAGTCAGTGGTGTCACTAGTTCTACCCTTAGTTCTTTAGAATTCTGGGATGAATCCCATCAGGCCCATTGCTTTGTTCACCTTCAGTTTTAAGAGTTCTTTCAGAACCCTTTCTTCTATAAATGGGCTGGTATCAATTTCTGTATCCAGAGTGTTTCTTCTGTTTGTTTAGGTACCTCCCCTCTTCCATTGTAATACTGAGCAAAATATTTGTTTAGTATCTCTGCCTTTTACAGTCACCTCAGCCACCCTCCCTCCCTTTATTAAGCCTCACTATCCCTCCCTTGTCTTCCTTCGGCTCCTGATGTACCTATAAAGGTTTTTCCCCTTCTTAACTGAGTTGGCTATCTTTTCCTCGGTTTGGGCCTTTGCTGTTCTGACTGCCTTCCCAGCTTCCTTTTGCTTCTACTGATACAGTTCTCTGTCCTGCTCCTTCTGTGATTCCTTGTACTTCCTGAATGCTTTCTTTTTCTCTTGAACCTTCACTGCCACTTCCTTTGAGAACCATAGTGGTTTCTTACATCTTTTCGTTTTGTTTATTTGCTTCACACAAAGGCTTGTTACCTCTGTGTTGGCAGTTTTTATTATTCCCCATTGTTCTTCCACCCCTCCTTCCTGCCCATTTGCTATACATTCCTTAGGCACTCACCCATTTTGGCAAAGTCAGCCCTCCTAAAGTCCAGTACTTTTGCCTTTGTATGGCTTGACTCTATTGCCGTGTTTATTGTGAACCATACTGTTCGATGGTCGCTAGTCTCAGATGGCTACCCACTTTACATTCTGGATCCTCTCTTCATCTCCATTTGAGAGAACCAGGTCTAAGATTGCTCCTCTCGAGTGGGCTCCAATACTAGTTGTCTAAGGCATGCCCTGTAGGTATCTAGAATAACCCCACTTCTTAAGTGGCTGCTGCAACTGCACTCCAGTTAACATCTGGCATATTTAGATCACCCATCAGCAATATCTCCCCTTTTTCTGCCATTCTAAGTATACTTTCTATCATTTCCTTGTCCATTTCCTCCCTGAGAAGGGTGTGTCTACACCCTGTGCAGATTGTGATGCCATTGCCGGTCTCCAAATTACCCACAGTGCTTCTTCTCCTCCCTGTTTTCCCTTTTGTTATGTTGCTTTGATTCCTTCCCTTATGTATAGAGCTACTCTCCTCCTCTTTTACCCTCCCTATCCCTCCTGTAGATGGTGTATCCTGGTATGTTTACGTTCCAGTCATGGTTTTTGTGTACCATGTTTCGACTGCCACAATATCCAGATGTTCCTCCTCCATCAAGGCCACTAATTCAGGAAGCTTGTTACTCAGACTACGGGCATTGGTACTCATTGCTCTCCATTTTGTGATGGCTTTACCTTTTGTTGCAGCATCCCCACTGACCTTTCTATCTCGGTCTTTTTCTCATTTAGTACCCTGTTTTGTAGGGAGAGGCGGGTTTTCCTGCTGCTTATCAGTGCCTCCCCTTGACTAGTTTAAAAGCTTGCCAATGAAGCATTTAAACCGATTGCTCAAAGACTTGTTCCCTTCCTGGACAGATGCAGACCATCCTGCCAGTATAGGCTGGTGTCCTCCAGGTGGAACCCCAGTTCCCAATGAAGCTAAACCCTGTGCTCCACACCATTTTTTTTCAGCCATTCAGTAAACTGCATGGTGCAAAGTACCCTCTCCTCACTCATGCCATTGACAGGCAGCACCTCTGAGAAGGATACTTGTGTGCTACTTGTTTTAGGCCCCTCCCAATTCTACAAAGTCCTTCCGCACTGCTCTAATCTCATGTTGAGCTAGGTCATTTGTCCCTAGGTGGACAATGACGTCCGTCTCAGACTCCCATGCAGCTGTTCTCGTGATCCTGAGAATGCGCTTCCTGTCCCTCCAAGCCATGGCACCAGGCAGGCACCTTACTTCAGTTTTCCCTGCTTCCCCCAGTTCTATCCCCCTAATAATTGAGTCCCCCACCAGGAGCTGCTTCCTTTCCTTGTGGTGTCCTCTGCCTCCTTCCTCTGGGCCTCCCTTGTGACAGTTGTCCTCAGCCTCCTTAGTCTCCTCTGCGGGTGCATCCATAGGGGAGCTATGCTCCCCCAGAATGGTGTATGGCTTGTGGAGTGGAACAGCTGACTAGGTGTACCTCTGTTCCACCATCCTCACCCTTCCTGAGCCCACTGTCGTCCAACTGCTGTGCTTTCTTCGCAACCTCTGAGGTAGTGGTGGTGGCTCTGGTGCTCCCTGGATGGGGAGGTTCCTGCCTACCGTCCAGTGTGGCCTGGGGAAGGTTCTCACTACTGTCCAGTGTGACCTGAAGACGGGCAACTTCCTCCTCAGGGCAGAGAGTTGTCTGCAAATAGGGCAGCCTGCCTCTGTTGTGTACTGTTGAAATGTCCTTTAAGACCATCACAGACATATCTGAGATTGAGTGGCCATCCTGGGAGAAGTGCTAGGCTACTGGTTTCTCAGTCTTCTTGTGATTAATAGGATGTCTGTGTGAATTCATTCTAGTGCGGAGTTGTTGGCTTGTCTCCCCCATATAACCTGTGTGAGGACATTTCTTGCATTGGATAAAATAGACCACATTACTTGATGCACATGTACAATTCCCTTGTATCCTGAATAGTCTGTTTTGTGATGTAACCACACAGTCTGAAGTGGAAATGAGGTTACATACCTTACATGTGCGTTGATGACAGGGTCGTGTACCATATGATGTCATGGTATTCTGTTCCGGTTCAGGTTGACGCCTAATACACAGGTTGGCTAAATTAGGTGGTTGTTTAAAAGATAGTAGTGGTAGTTCTTGAAAAATACAATTAAGGGTTTCATCCTCACTAATTATTGATGGAGATCCTTAACAATCTTACGTAGAAGTTCAAGGTTAGGATGGTATGTGACTAAGGGTATTCTGTTGGTAGTCATCTGTTCCTTATATTGCAGTAGTTGTTCTCTTGGAACCTGTGTTGCACGTTCCACTGCTCTGTCAATTTCCCTGGACGAGTGTCCCTGCTCAATTAAGGTGTTTTTCAACATCACCAGATGTGTGTGTCCTGTCTTCCTCATTTGAACAGAGGCGGTGATACCGAAGTGCTTGACTTTATATGACGGATTTCTTTGTATGGCTGGGGTGATTACTTTTCTTTGGTTTCCTGTAAAGACAGGTATGTAGGGTTCCATCCTTAATAGTGACAGTGGTATCCAGAAAATGTACACTGGTGACAGAATATTCTAGGGAAAGCTTTATAGTTGGATGGAGGTTAATAAGTTCCCGATGAAAATCTTTTGAGTATGTCAGTGCCCTCAGTCCAAATTATAAACAAATCATCAATGTAACGGAAATCAGCGAGTGGTTTATGTGTACAGTACCTTAGAAAAACCTCCTCCAAATTCGCCGTAAAAAGATTAGCATAATGTGGAGCCATCCTGGTTACCATTGCTGTTCCCATTGTTTGAACATAATGTTTACCATTGAAGCTGAAGTTATGTGTTGGAATGAATTCAGCGAGTTTACCCACAACTCCAGGGTCAATGTTGGGGTCCAGTTCTTTGTCATGCAGGTATTTGAGGCAGGCTGAAATGCCATCTGTGTGTGGAATATTAGTGTATAGGGAGGTTACATCCATCGTGGCTAATAGGGTATCGGGTGGTAAGTCCTTAAAAGCAGAAAGTTTATGCAGGATTTGAGTAGTGTCCTTGATGTAACTATCCCTTTGTATAACCAGCGGTTTGAAAATAACTTCTACAAACCCTGATATCCCCTCTGTCAGGGTACCATTACCAGAGACTATGGGTATACCAGGATTACCAGGCGTATGTATTTTAGGAAGCACGTAGAATGTTCCTGGCTTAGGTTCACTGGGGATGCAGGCCTATAGTTTTTCTCGGACATGGTTTGTAAATGTTCCAATTAACTCCTGTAGTTCTCTCTTATATTCTGTAGTTGGGTCACTTCCCAGTACTTTGTAGTAAGTAAGGTCACTTAGCTGCCTGTTGGCTTCCCTAATGTAATCTTCCCGATTCAATATCACCACTGCAGGGCCTTTATCAGCTTTTTTTATGACAATGTTATGGTTCGATTTTAGTGTTTGTGTAGCCCGCCGTTCCAATGGAGAGAGGTTGTAACGGGCCTGTTTCTGCCTATTAAGAATCTCACCAGTAAATCTCTGGCGAAAGCAGTGAATGTATATGTCCAGTTTTTTGTTACGGCCACTTGATGGGGTAAACTCATATGGTTTCTTTTTCTTATCCAAAATATTTTTACTGTTTGTGATTTGTTCACGGTCTGTGATTTCTTCTCTGCCATGAAAAAAATCCCCGAGTCTCAATCTGCGGAAGTATTCCTCCATTTCACCACAAAACTGTATTCTGTCCAGTGGTTTAGTTGGGCAGAATTTGAGGCCCTTAGAAAGTACATTTCATTTCCCAGCAGTCAGTGTGTGGGTGGACAAATTAACAACTGAAAGGTGCCCATCTGTGTGGCTTAGTTTTTCAGTCACTCTGTTCTGTTCTTCATGGTTGTTAGGAAGTATGGTAAGCTGAAGGGCATCTAACTTCCTGGTTTTTAATGAGCATGGCTTTTCTTAAGGTTCTTTGGTAGTTCATGTCTGTCTCATGCAAGATGTCTGGAATAGGCTAACCAGACATCCTCTCCAGTTTGGTAGCTATTTTATTAAACTGTTTCTTCAAAAATGCTTTCTTGGTATATGAGTTGTGGATTCTGTAATTTCTCAGAAGTCCTACGACAAAGTTGTTCAGCATATGTAGAATTATCTGTGTTTCTCAGTGGATTCCAAATAGCTAGACCTTTAGGGATAATGTTATTCCTTTTGCACTGGGATAAAAAGTATATGTCACTGTCTAGCGGAGCTAGTTTCTTCTTAATTTTATGCAACTGCCATATCCTGCGGCGAATTCCGGTATCTTCCATGATGCAAAAAAATGGTTTAGGTGCCGTATTGGTCCTTTTAAGAACAGATCCAGAAACAAATGATTTGATATCTTGTATTGGACCAACATGGATGTTACAGAAAAGAACCTACTTGGTCCTTCTTCAGAAGCTTTATGGCAGTTAGTTTGAAAATCCCATACTGTTAACACCAGATTATGTTGAAAAAACTGAAATAATTCTCATTGGTTTAACATATACATTCAAAACATAACAGAAGATTATGTCAGAGAAGCTAATTAACACCAGTATGCTTTTAACTGAGGAGCCTCAGAACGGCAAAGGTTATCAAGAATTCTCAACAACCAGCACGTTCTTCTCACGTAAATTTTAAAATGTCTCAGTATGCTAAGAAAGCATTCTAGTGATAAAAAACAAACAAACCATGGGATAGCATTCTCTCTAATACATATAAGATACATATAAGATGAGGTTATAACTTACATTCCAAGTGTCATTTACTGCTTATTGCATTCCAGTGCCATTCCCTTATGTGCAGACAAATAAGAAATGAAAGTGCATTTACTCACCTTAAAGTGAATACAGGATTACAACTAAAGAAGTTATTAGTGAATTGTGTATACAGTAGCTGTTGACTGAACTGCACAACAGTGAGGTCAGTACTTTCCCTAGGGACTCCGCCACTGCTGCTGCCATTCAGAACGGGATTTTTTACCTTGCAGTTGGTGAATTTCTTTTTATTTTTATTGGTTTGTCTAAACCATAGATTAAAATTTGTTTACGGTGGTGTCCACATAAGACATCTTGCTCGAATATACTAATGGGGCAGAAAGGACACTGATTGCAGCGCTTTCAGGTATCCTTTATCCCCAGTTCGCTGGTATGAAAGCAGATACTTGGGATCGATGGCCATTGGACAAACCATAACTGACCTTCACAATTTGTTTTTCGCTTAGCTATTCATGTAGACAGATTACCTTTTTTATTGATTTATTTTTTTAAGATGAGGACAGCAATTTGGAGCCATCCCCTCTACCTGATATGGACTCCGAGAGCTTCCTGGTCCGTGAGGAGGATGAAGAGGAGAAATGGCTGGATGCATTAGAGAAAGGAGAACTGGATGACAATGGAGAGCTTAAAAAGCAAATCGACGAATCATTGCTTACAGCCAGACAAGTAAGAGTGCACATTTTATTTGAAGTGATTTTTCCAGTTTTCTGCAAAAGACTGAAGGCTGGCGTAATGAGGACTCAGAATCTCATTACATTCCCTAAACGTTTGAATTTTCGAGCATTACATTCTTTATTTTATTTATTTATTTAGATTTTGTGTACCGCGTAAGCCCACTGAGACCAATGGTCCCTTTTTCAGGAGCGACCCGGAGTTAGTTACAGAAAAGGACATATTGAAAACAGTTATACACAGTAGTTACATTAGTTACATTTGTTACACAGTGTTTACATTTGCAATATTTATACAGGGGTAGAAGTCTGGTTCTCATTCAGACTCACATAATATATACAGTGAGTATGGATTACTCATTATGCATAGTATGTACATTAGTTACATCAGTGTACATTGGAAGCAGTGTATAGGGATGATAATCAGTTTACACAAGTTGGTTCATATTAGAAATCCATGACAAATTAGACGGATTGTTCAAAGTAGTGCAGCAGCCGAGAACGAAACTGGCCTGGGGAGCTAACAGTTACAACCACAGAGACTAAGGTTGAGAAGATATAGTTTTAGTTCATTTTTGAACTGAGGTTCGGGTTTGTCTTTGGGGGAGAGTAGTCTTCGAAGATGGGGAGGGGGACCAAGATTAGTGAATTTGAAGGCTAGACAAGCAATGGGATAGTCTAGTTTGTGCCGGAGAGTGGGCCAGTTAAGTTCCTTTAGGGCCTCGCAGTGATGTCTCCTAGGAGAGGAGTTTGTGGCGAAGTGACCCACTCGGTTATATAGTACGGAAAGTTTATTGTATTCTGACTTACGGAGGAACTGCAGCAGTGGGACTCCGTATAGGATGGATGGGAGAAGATTGCAGCACGGCATCCAGTAGAGGATAGAGAGTTTCCCAGACGGTAAAGGAGGCCAAGCTTTTGATGGGTGGACCTGGTTATGGAATCGGTAGGTCATTTCTTGATCTAGATGGATCCCAAGATATCTAAAGCTGGGCATGACTTCAGCTCTTTTTCCTTGGCTGGTGCAGATCTGGAGAAGCTGACTTCTGTCAGAGCCCAGGCGTCTAGAGCCAAACAGTATGGCTTTAGTTTTTTTCTTCTTTAAGTTTAAGGGAGTTTGCGGAGAACCAGGCCTCAAGGGTAGAGAGACTATCCTGCAGTTTTGCTGAGATGACGCTAGGTTGGGAGTCACTGCAGTATATGACTGTGTCATCAGCATATAGAATGAGATTGCTGCTGGTGCAGTTTCTCTCTGTATTATTGAGGAAGAGTGAGAAGAGCAGAGGGCCCAGGATTGAGCCCTGGGGTACCCCAGCAGAGACTGATCTGGGTCTAGACTGTGTACCCTTCAATCGGACTTTTTGGTAACAGTCACTCAGGTAGCTCTCAAACCAGGAGTGAGAGTGGTGATCCAGTCCTAGGAGCTGGAGTTTAGAGAGGAGGAGATTATGGCTAACCAGGTCAAAGGCCTTTGATAGGTCAATGAAGAGGCGCCTGTTGAGCCTTGGTCCATGTGGGAGAGGATATCCGTAGTGAGCGGATGGGCGCAGTGTCAGTACCATGACCTTTTCTAAGCCATGCTGAACATCTGCCATGAGTAAGTGCTGCTCAAGGTAGTCTTGTAGCTGGTTTGAGACTAGTCTTTCCTGAATTTTCCCCAGGGGACTGAGAAGGGAGATTGGTCTATAATTTCCCAATTTGTCTCGGGGGCCCACTCTTGTGGGCGTACAATGGTCGCTACCTTCCACATTTTTGGGACCAAGCCGACCTGAAGCGATGAGTAAGGTGACAGGATAGGCGATGGCGGGGGCGGCAGCCCTCAGTAGGCGAGGCTGAAGCTGGTCATGTCCTGTGGAGGAGGAGGGGTTAATTTTGCGTAGGAGAGGTAGTACCTCTGTCTGTTTGACCAGTTTTAGGTGGAATTGAGGTTGAGGGTGAAACCATGCGTCCCCTGCGTAAAGGTTAGGCCTGGGGTGGACCAGGGAGGGAGACCCACTCAGGGTAGAGAAGGAGGCACAAAATGCCTCAGCAATTACCACTGGGTCATTTGTCAGAGGGTCCCCCACCATGATGGAGTCCGTTTGACTAGTTGAGGAGCCCTTGATAAGTTGGTTAATGTGGCCCCAGAAATTTTACTATAAACTTTTCCAAGTAAACAGGCTGTTTACCCTTTAGACATCCTCTGTTCCTGCTTCATTTCCTACTTCTAAGTCATGATCCTTTGTTGAGACATGACAGCCTGTTGCCATGGAAATTATTGTGTTACCACAAGCAGAGTACTTTGACTTCAAGGCAGGAAATGAAGCAGGAAAAGATAAAAGTCCAAGGAGCCTGTTTTCATGGAAATATCTGTAGTATTAAAAATGGAATATCTAGACATTCTGATTTGGGAATGGTAGGATCTTGTGCTGGAATCCTAAAAAATTGCTTTAAATAAAAAGATCTGCAGTTTCGGTATCTGTTTTTAGTGCGACCCAATGGCATACTGTTAAGTGTTGTAGCTCCCCAGTGCCGATGATGACCCAAGTTAACATCCTGAACCCAGGCTGTTGCACAGCGGGTTGCTTAGGCAGTGTTGAGTGTCTCTCTTGGATGTTTCCAGCCTTGGGTGCAGGACTGGCTCCTGCCATTACCTTGGGCATTTTCCGTTGTGTTTAATAACCGCACTGCCTGAACAGCCTACTAAATGTTAGTGGATCATTCATACATCAGACTGGCGACTCTTTCCTTCCTGTTTAGCCCTCGCCATTGTAAATAAAGAACATGGAAGGTTAAAGTAGCAACGCCTCACCCAGTGCTCAAAGGAAGACGTGAGAAGAGCAACTGCACAGCAGACAAGAAGGAAGTTTACTTACTCCTTTGACATTTAAGCTACCCCCCACCCCTTAATGTTTTTAATTTGAAACAATTGATCTCACTCCCCTTTTACCTGGGAGTTGTCTTTTGTCAACTAATTATCATTCATCACTTCTAATTTAAATCCATTTCTCTCTGTTTTTTCAAAACTGTTTGAGATACACAGTGAAGGTATTCTGTGATCGGTCTTATCTTCAAGCTTAGAAGAATACCCAAAACTTTCAGCTGGACCAGAAAAATCATCATTATAAAGCATTTCTGTTTTGTTTTTTTGTCCCATAGAAGTGCATGATAGAATCTGCAGCGCATGAAGACCTCTTATACAGCCAAGAGGTCTTCACGTGCTGCAAATTCTACATTTGCAGGTGTTCTAAATTCCAGATTTTTTTCTAAGATGCAGTTGGGGCCTATTTTAACACTGAAAACAATAAAGGAAGGGCTGGGGATATTTTAAATGTGCATTCATTCTCTGACGCTAAATTATTTCTCCATGTCGCAATTTAAACTGATAGAACACTACACACTGTTATTAAATGGACTGCCAGTTTTCGTGAATGAAAACAGCGGCAACTTACCGATCATTCTGCCACTGCTTCTCTGATCACTCCATGTTAACTTTGTCCACGAACTGCCATTGCTCACTCTTTTCACCCAGCTACTCATTGCAGCAGACTGGCAGAAATGGCCCAACCATTACCAGATAAATACAAAGTTAAAAAAATCAACTTATAAACAGTTGTAACTCCTAGGTGGCGCTATCCTGTGGGCTATTACCCCTGCCTGTGGGGATATGCACAGGCTGAGGGGCTTGAGTTCTGTGAATGGGTGCCTCCACAGGGAAGAATGGTATTGGGGTAGCTTAACTGCTTTGGTATAGCCCTCCGGAATGCTATAACCACCCACCAACCCTTCTAGTGGCCTAAACAGCAATAACAGAACATTCACATGCATTGGGTAACGGTAAGAATATGCTTACACCCCTTGAACTTACCACCAGGGCTGGATCTGCTACAACTGCCCTGGAGACCCTCTGGAAAAGATCAGCAATGCATAATGCAGAAATTTTCACTGTGACCCAGCTAATAATATGCATACTAGCCAGGTTAAACGTAAAACCGATAATTACGTTTATTCAGGGGATGTGAACAAGGGAGGGGCATGAATTTAGTAAAATGATCAGCACTCTGATTTACTTTAGGCTGAGTCCACATGCACTGCAAATCCCCAATAGATAGTCCCGCAACCCTGGATACCCAGATCTTGTATAGGCTAGCCTGGAGCATTGCCCAGGGTGGCCGGCATTGCAGCTGCTGTTGGGGCCCTTTAGGAAGAAAACAGTTTGCATGTGCAATTCCAAGCCAGCTTGCTCAGTCCATATGCAGTAACCCAGAACAGATCAGTCAGATGCCACACAATGATTTGTAGCTGTTGTTGCAGGGAGCTACCCTGGTTTGTACTTACAACCCAGACCAGGATGTAGGACAGGCGAGATGAAGACCTCATGGTGTTGATTTGGTGGGCCAGGGGAAGCGGGGCCTACATGATTCACCTCCTGGTGGTCATTACCTGTTTGATGGTATTGATTAGGGGACCGAATCCCCAAGCCGGTCTATCGCCAAGATGATCTCTGGAATGCAGGCAGGAGCTTGCTGAGGGCAAGGCATAAGCTGGATGAACAGTCCTGAGAAAGTTTGTGATCTTCTGCTGGAAAGACTACAGCTGGCATAACAGGATTCACCGTGAGCATCCAGATCACGACCCACGAAAAACATTCATCATACTTAAATCAGTTATTTCTCTAAGCCACAATTTGGGTATAGTCCGTTTGCTAATTACAACTTCACTGTGCAAACCTTTCAACCTGAGGCTATCTTCTCTCATTCAGGCAGGCCGATCGCTTCTGGAGCAAGTCTTCGGTCCCTCTTGCACATAGTAACAACACACTTTCTTTCATCAGCTACAGGTCCAAGCCAGCAATCGGAAAAGTCCAAATTCTGCAATAGGCAGTTCCTTAGGCCAGAGAACATGGCAGGCAGGCCAACAGAGCCTTCCTGCCGATTCTCCTACACTCCTCCTAGGAGCACCTGCTCGAGCTGTTCACTCTCCAACTTGCGCTCTCGACTGACGCACTGTTTTAGGCAGTTCTGGGTATTTCCCTTAGATCCAAAAGGTTTAGTTGGCTGAAAGAGCTGTCCATCAAAGTAGGAGCTCCCCCTCCAGGTCCATTTTAGGCGCTAACATTTAAAACTGCAAAAGCTACAGAACTTCCTTCCCATACAACCCCTGGGGACAGTCTCCATTTTAGAAGCATAGACGTTGACGCAAGGCCCATCCAGTCTGCCCATTTCTTTTTCTACCTTATGAAAGTGCCATCGGCCTTTGCTGTGTCAATGGCCTATCTATTCATACTCCTCTGTATTGCTCCCTTATGCCTATCCCATGCCTGTTTGAAGCCCGCGCTGTATCATATCCACACTTCCTGAGGTAGGCTGTTCCATGCATCCAAATGTTCAAGCTGCAAAGCGAAATCGGGTTAGACACACTTCTCTATCAATACTGTTATAACAGATAAACAGTAAATAACCACATTTTCTAACAGGGCTCCCTCTGAGCTACTAGCGACTGCAGAATGGAGCAATATAACAGACTGCCTGGCTGGTCCCGAGCCTTAATTACCGAACCCAGCCCAGGCTGATTTTCAAACACAAGCGTGAAGCGATCTCTTAAAGAAACATAGAAACATAGACTTTGGCACATAAGGACCGTTTGGCCCACCTAGTCTGCCCATTTCCTACCTAGAGGATAAGCTGCAGATCCTATTTAACCAACAGCCTATTTCTTCCTACCCACCACAGAAATTGCCTTATGCCTGTCCCATGCATTCTTGAATTCTCCCACAGTTTTAGACCCCATAACCTCCTCAGGAAGGCTGTTCCATGCTTCCACCACCCTCTCTGTGAAAAAATATTTCCTCAAATTGCCCCTGAGCTGTCCTCCCCTCTATCTTCAAATTGTGTCCCCTTGTTCTTGCACATTTTTTTTTCTGAAGGATGCTACCCTCTTGGACTTTGTTGATTCCACGGAGGTACTTAAACGTTTCTATCATGTCCCCCCTCTCCCTCCTTTCCTCAAGGGTATACATATTAAGCTCCTTTAGTCTCTCCTCGTATGGCTTTCTCTTCCAGACCCTGCACCATTTTAGTTGCTGTCCTCTGAACTGCCTCCATCCTGTCTATGTCCTTGCAGAGATGGGGTCTCCAGAACCGGACGCAGTACTCTAGACGGGGTCTCACCAACTGTCTGTACAGGGGATAACAACTTCCTGTTTTCTGCTGGTGATGCCTCTCTATACATCCAGTATCCCCACCCCCAGCCCTCCCTACCACCTTCTCCACATTGCTTGTCAACCTTAAGGTCATCTGATATGATTACCCCCAGGCCCCTTTCCATTTTTTGTTGTTGTTACTACCCCCATTGTGTAATCTTCCCTGGGTTTTGTTTCCCAGGTGCATTATTTTGCGCTTCTGTGCACTGAATCAAGCTGCCATACTTCAGACCATTCCTCCAACCTTGCCAAGTCCCTTCTCATCCTTTCCATGCCTCCTTGTGTATCAACCCTGTTGCAGATCTTTGTGTCATCTGCAAAGAGGCATACTTTTTTCCAGTCCCTCTGCAATGTCACTTATAAAGACATTAAAAGGACTGGACCCAATGCTGAACCCTCAGGTGCCCACTAGTAACCCTCTTTCTTCAGAGTGGACTCCATTTACAATTACCTTCTATGTCCTGTTGTCCAGCCAATGTTTTACCAGGTTGCCACCTAGGACCGCTCCCAGGCTGGTTAATTTGACTATTAATCTTTTGTGTGGGACTGTCAGATGCCTTGATAAAGTCTAGGTAGGCCATGTCCACAGCCCCTCCCTGGTCTACTACTTTGGTCACCCAGTCAAAGAAATCAATTAGATTCGTCTGACATGACCTTCCCGCTGTGAACCCTTGCTGCCTTGGGTCTTGTGCCCCACTGGCCTCTAGGTACTCAGGAATTATTCCAGTTAATAAGAAGTTTAATATAAGAGGACATACTAAACTACTACTGGTATTAAAGTGGAATACCATACGCAGGAAACACTGGTTTAGTAATAGGGTTGTTTCCATTTGGCATAAACTTCTGGTTGAAGTTGTTAATAGCCCTAATATGGATACATTTTAAAAAAAATCTGGATTCTGCACTTGGTGATGAGTATAAATTTAATATTTACTAATTACTCCCAAAATCTGAGTGGCAAGCTCTAAGGACTACCATGTCTATATAGCTTGATATATCTATGACATATGAAACAGTTCTTTCCTTCAGAAGTGATTCTATCACTTTCCCTACCACAGAGGTCAAACTGACAGATCTGTAATTTCAAACAACATGAAGTCTTGCTATATTATGACATATGCAGTATAACCCCAGGTTAGAACTGCTCCGGAGGTGAAAGAGTTAACTTTCCATGCAGGGCATGCAACCTTGAGCGCGAGCTCGGTTGAACACTCTGTCTGTTGTAGCTCCAACTTAAACTGTCAGCTTCTTTACTCCGCCTCACTGAACAGTCGCTCCGGAGATTTCTCCTGCTGCTTGGTTCGTTTGTCGGTTAAATAGTGTAATTCTCGGTTTATTTACCGAAATTAAACCGCAATCGGTCGGTTCAAGCTCGGTCTGTGGTATGTAAGTAATAGATAGGCTTTTCTTTATTTTTCTTCTGTGTGGAACTTGTAAACGTCTTTTTCGGTTCGGTTTGAACCGATCAGATTGGGTTAAAATAACTTTCTAGTCCTTTAGAGTGCGGTTCCCGGTTCTTATCGGTTCTAAAAAAAACGGGTTTCATTACGGTTTTTTCCACGACCCGTGACACGGTTGGGAACCGATAAGAGAGTCTTGCTTGGCGGATTTCCACTAACGGGCAAGTTTTGGTTAGGCTGGCACTATGTCTGAGAAACCCAAAAGAAAAACCGGACCCACTGGGTTTCAGCACTGTGGCCTCTATGGGGAAGCCTCTGCTAAGGCTGACCCACACACCACCTGTGTATATTGTCTGGGGTTTGACCACCTCAATGCAGACTGCCAGATTTGTAAGAATTTTCATGCTGCCACCGTGGAAAAGAGAGTTGGTAGGCTCAGGGAAAGGGAGGCCAAAAAGTCCGCTGACCCGGATGGCCAGCCCGGTTCGGTTCCACCGAACCTGAGGGAGTGCCCTCTGACCAGGGCGATACTTCTCGGGCAAACGAAGAGCCAGCTCTGAGGAGCTGGTTCCAACTAAAAGGGCTAGAAAGTCAGCTAGTGTGGAGCCAAAAGTTCTTTCTCCAACTGCTGAGGAAATAGCTAAAGCTATTCAAATTGTCCAGTCTCTTTCCCCGGTTCCGTCCGAACCGACAACATCAGGGAAGCGCTCGGTTCGGACGGTTCCACCGGTTCAAGATTATGATTTTGAGGATTTTTATGAACCGGAGGAAGGGGAGGAGGGGTGAATGTGATTTTGAAGGTCTGGATGTGACAATTGAACCGGACATCTCTCCAGACAGACCTTCAGGGGTTTCTCCCCCCAGGCTATCTGAGTCCCCTTCTCATTTTATGTTCTATAAGAAAGTTGCTGAAACTCTCCAACTCCCTGTTGAGGAAGCTGTTGATGACCAAGAAGAGCCTGATTATGTAGAAATGATGGATATTCCAGAGTCTAGGAGACTGTCTATTCCTTTGCACAAATCCTTTAGAAACAGACAGTAAAATTCAAAAACTCCTCCTCTATTCTTCCTGTTGATAAAAGGATGGACAAGGGTATACATTGTCAGGCTCTGATACGGAGTTCCTCTCTCAGCAATGCAGCCATGTGGGGGTAGTGCAGGCTGCAGCCTGTGACAAGGCTAATATTCCTCTAGCCTCTCACCCTCCTGAAAAGGATTCCAGGAGGATGGATGCCATGGCAAAGAAACAGTACATGGCAGCATCTTTAGGACTCAGACAGGCAAATTATATGGCTTTTGCAGCTAGGTACCAGAAATCCAGATGGGATACTGTGCTGGCCCTAGCAAAACAGGCCCTTGACCAGCTTGCCAGGGAGCTGGAGCAGGTGGCTGTGGATGGTATTGAGGCATCCAAGGTGCAATTTCATGCTGCAGTAGACTCTAATGATGTTTCGTCAAGAGTCATGGCTACATCTGTGTCTCTTCAAGGCTATGGATTTTCCTGTTGTGGGCAATTCTCTGTTTGGGGAGCAGACAGAGAATTATATGAAGAAAATGGATGAGTATAGGACCACCTAAAGGAGTGCACAGGCCAAAGAAAGGCAAGCCACTCCTCAAAGGCAGCATGTCAGGGGCAGGGGCAGGCCTTTTCATAGGCCTTTTTACCAAGCCAGGCCTCCTCTTCTGCTTATGCCCAGAGGGGTTCTTTAGAGGAAGAGGCAGAAGGGGTTCTAGTAAGCCTGCTTCTACCCCTCAACCCAAAGCCCCTGCAAAACAGGCTCCCTGATGGGGTGGCCAGGGCGATTCTCCACTACCAGTAGGGGGCAGGCTGGCTTACTTTGTCCAGGACTGGAAGTCTTTAACATCAGACAAGTGGGTCCTGGAAGTAGTAAGCCAGGGACTGGTTCTCAGCTTCAAAAGATTTCCAAAGATGAGAGCCAGGTCCTTTCCACCTGCAAATCCATCAGAGGCACTTGCCCTAGAAACATAAGTTTCTTCCCTCCTGGCTCTCAGAGCTGTGGAAAGGGTTCCACCCCTACACCAGGGCAAAGGGTTGTACTCCAGGTACTTCCTTACCCCAAAAAAGACAGGAGAATGGCGGCCCATCCTGGATCTCGGGTCTCTAAACAAGCACCTTTTAAAACCAAAGTTCAAAATGGTGACTCTGGGAATTATTTTACCCTCTCTAAGGCCAGGGGACTGGCTAGCCTCCCTGGACCTCAAGGATGCCTACTTCCATGTTCTCATCAGAAGCCCCCATCGAAAGTACCTCAGATTTGAACGGCCCTCAGGCCATTACCAGTTCAGAGCAATGCCCTTCGGCCTCACCTCGGCCCCGAGGGTGTTCACAAAATGCCTGGCAGTAGCAGTTGCTCACTTAAGAAGGCAAAAGATTGCCATCTTTCCTTACCTGGACGACTAGCTCATAGTAGGCCAGTCTCTGAGACAAGTCAAATTACATCTTCAGGTAACTCAGCAACTGCTCACATCTCTAGGTTTCCTTCTCAATCTTCCAAAGTCAGTTCTAGAGCCTGTCCAGGTTCTCACCTTCATAGGTGCAGAACTGAACACAAAGGAGCCAGAGCCTTCCTTCCTCTGGAAGAGCAAGGACCCTGGTCTCTCTGGCCTCCTCTTTCACCCTGATGGTCTGTCGACCAGCAAGGCATTTTCTGCAGCTCCTGGGGCACATGGCTGCTTCTACAGCAGTAGTGCAGGGAGCAAGATTTCAGATGAGGGACATCCAGTTCCATTTGAGAGCCTTTTGGTCTCAAAGGAGAGACCCTCTATCCAAATTGATCCCAGTGACTCGAACCTTGATCCGAGCCCTTCAGTGGTGGCAGGACCAGAGCAATTTGAGACAGGGGGTCCCCTTCACCCCTCAGTCTCACTCCTTAATCCTTACTACAGATGCATCCCTCTTGGGGTGGGGAGCTCACATGGGTGACCTCACTACCCAGGGATTATGGTCCCCTCAGGAATTTCTGCTCCACATCAATCTGTTGGAACTCAGAGCAGTTTTTCTAGCACTTCAAGTTTTTCCAAATCTGTTCAGAACAAAGTTGTTCAGGTCAGAACGAACAATACCACCACAATGTGGTACATCAACAAACAAGGGGCACTCGGTCTATGGCCTTGTGCACCGGAGCAATGAAGTTGTGGTCTCTGGCTTACTCCCTGAACACCTTCCTTATTGCAGTTCACCTCCCAGGCAAGGACAATGTCCTGGCAGATGGCTCTCAGCAGGATTTCCCAGGGCCATTACAAATGGTCACTGGATCCCCTAGTACTGGAGGTAGTATTTGCCAGATGGGGCACCCCGCAGATAGATCTTTTTGCAGCCCCAGACAATCACCAACTTCCCCTTTTTTGCTGCAGGCCCCCAGTGTTGGGCTCAGTCCCTCTGGATGCCTTCCTACTCAGTTGGGAAGGGAAGTTTCTCTATGCTTTTCCCCCCTTCCCTCTCCTCTTCAAGGTGCTAGTCAAAATCAGATCTCAACCCTGCAAGATGATCCTGATTGCTCCATATTGAGCCAGGCAGCCCTGGTACCCACTCCTTATGTCCTTAGCAGTCCACCTTCCCCTGTGCCTTCCCAGGAATCACAAACCTGTTAACCTGTGCCCAGGGGAGAGTTTGGTATCCGAACCTCAAATCTCTCAATCTCAAGGCATGGCTCTTGAAGAACTAGAGTTTGCTGACCTACACCTTTCCCAAGGTGTACTGGATATCTTGAAGGCCTCTAGGAAGCCTTCCACCAGGGCTACCTATAATTCAAAATGGAAAAGATTTTCCATATGTTGTGCTGGTAAGCATATTTCCCCAGAATCTGCTGACGTGCCCACGATCCTGGATTATTTGGTGCATTTGAATTCTTTGGGACTGAGACCAGCTACCCTAAAAGTGCACTTGGCAGCCGTGTCTGTTTTCTTATCAGCAGGTAAGCCCTCTTCTTTTTCAGCTCACCCTGTGTTCTCCAAGTTTTTCAAAGGGTTGCTTCACACCGACCCTCCGTTCAGGGATCCTGCCCCTGCTTGGGATCTTAATATTTGCATTGCCCAGCTTATGCAACCTCCTTTTGAGCCATTGTCTTCAGCAGAGCTTAAGTACTTGACTTGGAAAACTGTGTTTCTGGTAGCCATCACCTCTGCCAGGCGCATAAGTGAGCTGCAAGCATTGTCAGTGGAGCCTGATTTTTATCTCCTTTCACAGAGATAAGGTGGTCCTCAGGACTAACAGGAAGTTTTTGCCTAAGGTGGTTTCAGACTTCCACCTTAATCAATCCATGTCTCTTCCTGTGTACTTCACTGACCATTCCTCCTCTGGAGAGGAGATTGCACAATTTAGATGTCAAAGAGCCCTTAGTTACTATATAGAGCGTGCCAAGGGTCACAGGTTTGAATCCCTCAATTGTTCCTCACTTATGGTGAGGTTGGTAAAATAAACCTGCCACTAAAAGATCCATTGCCAGGTAGATTGTCTCTTGTATCCAATTTTGCTATGAAAAACTGGGTAAGATTCCTCCCTCAGGCCTGAGGGCTCACTCTAGCAGAGGTACAGCTGCGTCTCTGGCTGCTGCCAGGGACATCCCTATCCTAGAGATATGTCAAGCAGCTACCTGGAAAACAGTTCACACTTTTACTAAGCATTACTCCCTGGATATCCAGGCTAGGAGTGATGCTCGATTTGGCACAGCTGTGCTTCAGAGCCTATTTCCTAAGTAGGTTCTGTCCCTCCTCCATGGAGGTACTGCTGTGTAATCTGCATATGTCATAATATAGCAAGACTTCATGTTGTTTGAAGAAAAAATTACTCACTTTAGTAATGTTGTTTCTTCTAATGGAGTCTTGCTATATTATGACCTCCCCCCCAGCCTGCCCCTCTCAGAACCTCTACTTTGGGATGTGGGTGGGCAGTGCAGTGTTGGCACTTCGTAGATGCCCACTTTGTTTTCACCCTTTCTTAGGGTGCTTAGGTGTTATGCTTTATTTTTCTTTATTGAGTCCCCTGACTTGAGTCTTTGTTTTGGGGATCAAGAACAAAATATGTGTTTTTGTAGTTAGTAGCCAGTGGGCTAGTATAGGTTTACGGCTTCCACACAGAACCTTAGTGAGTTTTTGCTCGTAAAGATCTGGCAGTTTAAGTTTGAGCTACAACAGACAGAGTGTTCATCCGAGCTCGCGCTCAAGGTTCCATGCCCTGCATGGAAAGTTAACTCTTTCACCTCCAGAGCAGTTCTAACCTGGGGTTATACTGCATATGTCATAATATAGCAAGACTCCATTAGAAGAAACAACATTACTAAGGTGAGTAATTTTTTCTTCCTGCCTCTGTCTTGGTCCCACTTTTGTGAAGGGGAATCACATCTGCCTTCCTCTAGTCCTCAGGTACCACACCATCCTCCCATGATTTGTTAAAAAGGGTAGTCAGTGGTGTCACTAGTTCTCTACTTAATTATTTTAGAATTCTGAGGTGAATTCCGTCTTGCCCCATTGCTTTGTCCACTTTCAGTTTTAGGAGTTCTTTCAGAACCTTTCTTCTGTGAAAAAAATGGGATTGACCCACCTATCTCGAGTGCTTCTGTTAATTGGATTAGGCACCTCCCCCACCTCCTCTTTCGTGAATACTGAACAGAAGTATTCGTTCAGTATCCCTGCTTTTTCACTGTCCCTCTCTGCCCACCGTCCATTCTGTTCAGCCTCACTATCCCTCCCTTTGTCTTTCTACGCCCCCTGATATACCTATAAAAGGTTTTCTCCCCCCTCTTAACTGAGACAGGCAAAGAGGCTCACTAAAGTACTCTCACGCAGACAAATAGAATTACTGCAGACAGGACACCAACTTGACAGTGGGCATTAGGGAGCCCAGCAAGACATTATAGTAAACTCCAATTTGTAGAGGGGTTACACTCTTCCCTGCCTTGAAAAACTTGGCCTCTGCATCAAGTCTCTACTTAGTATGAGCTTTTATATGAAAACACCATATGAAATACATGCATGTTTCATTTGATAGACCGTTAAATAAGGCTGATACATCAGTAAAATAAATTAGTCCTAAGCATTACTATACTTTTCGCTTTAACAAAGACATTTCCACAGTAACCGGTTTCACAAACATATTAACATATCACTGCAGTGGCCTCTGGGTTGGTGTATTGGGGAAACTGGATAGCTTCCAGTGCAGGGCCCCTTAAACTTTCCTTAAGTCTCTTTCTCTTCTCCCCCTTGGAACACTGCCACTCTTGGACCAGTGGAGTAGCATAGTCCATACATGTTTCTAGGTTGTCCTCCCCCACTGGTACAGGAACTGCAGCCGAGAACTGTCTGAGCCTGCGATAGGAGTCCAGGTGCAGAAACGTTATCACGATGGGGGAGGTCACAACAGGGGATGCCCTTGGAGTAGACTGAGAGGCCAGAGGAGAATGTATGGGAGTGGTCTCCTCTGAATCATCCAAAACCTTCAACAATTCCTTGGCTGTCTGGCTTTCAGCAGCTAGCAGCTGTAACTACTTGTCCTTGAACCCCTCCACCCTTGGGAACCCCCAGGGGAAGATGGGTCAGTATGCAAATGAATAACTCTCCACCCCTTCTGGGACCCTTTGGGCATAATGACAAGGGGTACCTTTTCAGGGTCTACGGGAAGGCTACAAGAAAGGAGGGCCACCAAGGTTTGATCAAATAGATCTGAGTCCCGCACCCGTACTTCAACCCTTCCCAGACATTTACCCTTTCCCACTGTTTCTTCAGTCATGTCATTAGTGGTCCCCACAAGGATATCAAGTAACAGCATGGCGTGGCGGGGGTTTACCCCTTCGGCATCGCTCCACCCCATCGTGCGGTGCACGACCAGCTTGTGGGGAGAAATTTTCCATTTGGGCATAGTAAGCACCACCATTTCGATTCCTGTCTCAGGTTTTACACTGGGCTGCAATTTCAACTCCTGACCACTAGAGGGTGCAAATCCCAGCAGTGCCTCCAAGATGTAACCCCTAGGTGGCGCTATCCTATGGGTTACTACCCCTGCCTGTGGGGATATGCACAGGTTGAAGGGCCTGAGTTCTGTGAACGGGTGCCTCCACCCGGAGGAGTGGTATTGGGGTAGTTTAACTGCTTTGGTTTAGCCCTCCGGGATGCTGTAACCACCCGCTAACCCTTCTAGTGGCCTAAACAGCAGTAACATAGAACATTCGCATGCACTGGGTAACAGTAAGTATATGCTCACACCGCTTGCACTTACCACCAGGGCTGGATCTGCTACAGCTGCCCTGAAGACCCCGTGGAAAATAAGATCAGCAATGCAGAAACTTTCACTGTGACCCAACTCATAATATGCACACTAGCCAAGTTAAACGTAAAACCGATGATCAGGTTTATTGAGGGGAATGAATTTAGTAAAATAATTAGCACTCTGATTTACTTTAGGCTGAGTCCACATGTACTGCAAATCCCCAGTAGATAGTCCTGCAACCCTGGGTACCCAGATCTTGTATAGGCTAGCCTGGAGCGTTGCCGGGGTGGCTGACGTTGCTGCTGTTGTTGGGGCCTTTTAGGAAGAAAACAGTTAGCATGTGCACAACCCAAATATTTGTAATCCTGATCCGGCTGGCTCAGTCCACATGCAGTAGCGCAGAACAGATCAGTCAGATGATGCACAATGATTTGTAGCTGTTGATCTTACTTTGAGAGGGCTCTTGCAGTAGGTAATTACATATACGACAGACGCCGGCAGGTGGCAGGACCCCATGGAAAAATTTCTAGCTAGCAGTCCCTGGCGAGGACCGCTCCCGTCAGGTGACCGGCGTCAGGAGGCGATCAGTATATAAAGGCGGTCCCCGGCGCCCGCCTTCTAGTTCTTTCCGCCCGTTAGCTTGTGCAGCGCCTACATGGAAAAGTTCCTGCTTAAATCCAGCCCAATCACCGTCGGTTTTACCGAAATAATTAGTTTTTTTTTGACTAACATCAGGTACCATGGTCGGTGTATGTCGTCCCCTACACCCTCCGAGCACAAAAATAAATGAGATTCGTGCAGCGCCCAGCTACTGCACAAGGATGGCCATTCCCTGTGCCTGTTCTGCCTAGGCCCCAATCACTCGGTCGAGAAGTGCCAGCACTGCCTCAGCTTCAACGCGGCTACCCGGAAAAGGCGGCAGCAATCCCTTGAAGCCCATATTTTGAAGAAAAAGATGAGTTCAATGGAGAAGGAGCTCAAAAAACTGAGGCAGGCGTCCACTTCCCCCGAAGGCCATCGGAAGAAGAAGGATAAGGAGAGGCACCGGGACAAGGGCTCCTCTACCACGTCTCCCTCGGGAGCTGCTGGGACACAGGTAAAATCCCTCCGGGGGACCGCTCCTCGACGGCCGCCTCGGAGGTTTCCGAGGGGGCGTTGGCCTGCCCGTCTGGTTTGCGCTCGGGCCTTGCGGGCGCCTCAGGGCAATTGGAGGCCTCCGCCCCCAGTTCAGCCGCAGGCTCACGGCCTGCTGGCATGGGCGACTCCGGTAGGTGGCGTCTGCTCCTCCAATCGCGCGGAGAAGGCCGGTGAGCGCACAACCCTTTGGGGGCGGCCTTGCGCGACGCCACTCCCATCGGACCAGGCCGATCCTTCTCCTCAGCCTGCCTCGGTGATGGCTCCCATAAGCGGACACGGCCCCTCGGCGCCGCGGAAAGCGCCCTCAAGCCGCCGCGTCGGCTACGTCCGACGGCGAAGGGACCGGCGACAGACCCCCTGTGGTCTTCGTACCCGGGTTCCCGCAGCCTTCGCTGCCGTCTGGGACAGAGTCCCCCAGCCTGGCCCGGATTTTCCCTCCATTCCCGAGCGGCGCTGGGGTCTTCCTCCTCCTATCAGACCGTCCTCCGGTTGGTGCGCCGGATCTGACTTCGGCTCCCCGGACGCTGGCTCGGTTCTACCGACTCCGGGAGACATCCCGCTTCCGGATGTCCCTCCTCCGCCGGGCCCGCCGCCCTCCAGGTCCTCCAATGTGGACCTGCCCGTGAGGCCGCCGGCTGGGCCGTCTGCTCCGGCAGCTCCCCCAGCTCCTGGGTACCCTCCGTCTTATCCGATGCCGACGTACCCGGGACCACAGTATCCGATGCCACAATACCCGACGTCGGGCTTTCCGTAGCCGGGTTTTGGATACTCTTCATACGGGTACAACCCGTATCCTTATCCCCCACCTCCTCGTCTTCCACCGCCCCCACAGCCGCCGGTGGACCTGCAGGAGACTCTGGCCTCCTGGTGGGCTGAGGCCATGGCTCAGCTCACCAAAGAGGTCGAGAGCTACCTTCTGATGACGGTGCCGTCTCAGGTTCCCGTACGTCCGAGGCAGCACGCTCTCTCACCACCTCCGGACTCCAGGGCTCTTCCATCTGGGTCCAGAGAGGGGCAGGACACGCTTCCCTGGGGGCTTCCCAAGGGGTCCGTTCCTCCCCCGGGTCTGGAAAGGGAGTCCTTTTCCTCTTCACCCTCTGACTCCTTGGATTCTTCCGACAGTTGCTCCGAGAGAGACGGCAAGCCACGCTCTCCGTCGAAGCCCAGGCCAAGGACTCCTCTGAAGTCTCCTTCGGAAGATCCTTCTTTTACGGAGTTGCTAAGGAAAATCCAGGAGGTTCATCAGTGGCACTCTTTGCAACCAGATCCTCAGCGTCTGAAACTCGCTGAACATCTGGATCTGCCCGTGACAGCTCCTACCTTGGTGCCACCCTGGATAGAGCCTCACGCCGACCTCGTTACCACCATATGGAAACAGCCGTCGGCTTTGGACCCACTTCCTAGGAAGTCAAACAGGCTATATCAGGTTCCAGAGGGTGTTGATTTCCTGGATTCTCACCCTCATGCCGACTCGGTCATGATTAGTGCCGCTCACGGCCGGTCGGCCAACCCTAAACACCTCAGCTCGTCGCCATCTGATAAGGAATCCTGCCTTCTGGACCAGTGTGGGAGGAAGATCTACGCTTCCTCCACACTGGGGATCAGGGCCCTGAATTATGTCAGCCATGTGGGGGACTACCAGAAGGCCATTCTGACCCAGGTGGAAGCCAAATTGGACTCCCTGCCTGACTCCCAAGTCAAGCAGGAGTTGACTGATCTTGTCCGCTCTGCTCGTTCGGCCAGTCGTCACATGCTTCATGCAACATACGATGCAGTGGACACTGCTGGACAGAGCTCAGCTTTCGCTGTAGGCCTACAGCGTCATGCTTGGCTCCGCGTGTCAGGGTTGGTCCCGAGGTGCAATCTGCTATCCAGGAAGCACCCTTCCGGGGGTCGGTACTTTTCGGGGGTGATGTCAAGGACATTGTCACTGATTTGCAAGAGAAGGGGACGGCACTGAAGTCAGTTGATTCCATGTACCGTCCCCATCAGTAGCAGCAGCACCGTCCTTTTCACAGACTGAATCGGCCCAAGGTGAAACCCCAGGGAAGGCGGGTCACAAAACGCCGGGCCCCGACAGCTGCTAAGCCCCCCCCACCCAAAAAAGCAGCGGGTGCTTCAGCTGCCGCGCTGCCCCACACCACCTGACTCCTCCCCTCCCACAGCCTCCGGACTCTCCGGAGGAATCGGTAGGAGGGAGGTTTTCCCTCCACCTTCCGGGCTGGGAGAGGATAACAGATTCCTGGGTGCTCCAGCTCTGCACGGAAGGACACTCGATAGAGTTTCTTCAGAAACCACCTCGCCACCCCCCTCTGAAGTCATTGTATTCAAGGGAACATCTTCTCTTGGTCCAGGAGGAAATTTCAGCTCTACTGCTGAAAAAAGCAATAGAACCCGTCCCCCTTCATCTGCAAGGGACGGGTTACTATTCCCATTTCTTCCTGGTCCCAAAGAAGATAGGAGATCTCAGACCAATTCTGGATCTCAGTTCCCTGAATCTTTTCGTACGATACAAAAGGTTCAGGATGCTCTCTTTGCAGAGCCTTCTGCCCCTCCTTCGGGCGGGTCAATGGCTGTGTTCTCTGGATATGCAGGATGCTTACCTGCACTTTTCCATTCACCCATCCCACCACAAATACCTTCGTTTTGCATTCCAGGGGGACCACTACCAATTCAAGGCGCTCCCGTTTGGTCTGTCCTCTGCTCTCTGAGTAGTTACCAAATGCCTGGCAGTGGTGGCGGCCCACCTGCGTACCAGGGGAGTGCAGGTTTTCCCGTACCTGGACGATTGGCTCCTGGTGGCCTCGTCCAGGGAGGAACTTCTGCGCTGCCTCTCCCTTACCCAGCAGGTTTTTGCCTGCCTGGGTATTACCATTAACCGTTCCAAGTCTCATCTGGTCCCATCCCAGAGACTACAGTTTATTGAGGCGATTCTCGATACGACCACGGGCAAGGTCTTCCTGCCTCCTGACTGGGCGTCCACCCTCCAGACCCAACTAAGTCTGCTGTCCAACCGCAGGAGCATCTCTGCAAAGTCGTTCCTTCGCCTTCTCGGGCTTATGGCGGCTGCTATCCCAACAGTTCCTCGCGCTCAACTCCACATGAGAATTTCTCAGTGGACTTTACGCTCCCAATGGGATCAGTTAGTGGACGACCTAGATCACCCTGTTCTGGTCCCCTCGCCGATGCTTCGAGACTTGAAATGGTGGATGGTTTGAGAGAACCTGTTTCGGGGAGTTCCTTTCTTTTGTTCTCCCCCAGACTGTAACCACAGGCGCCTCGGGTGAAGGTTGGGAGCCATCTTGGCCCTCACCGGACCCAGGGCTCCTGGTCCAAGCTAGAACAAGCTGTCCACATCAATGTGCTCGAGCTTCGGGCAGTGTTGTACGCTCTCCAAGCCCTTCACCAATACATCCTTCCCGGCCACCTAGCCGTCCAGAGGGACAACATGTGCGTGGTTTGGTACATCAACAAACCGGGTGGGACTCGGTCCTACCCTCTTTGCAGGGAGGCAGTGAGGGTTTGGGATTGGGCAACTCAACACGACCTTCACCTCACTGCAATTCACGTTCTGGAAGTCTACAACACCCTGGCAGGCAAGCCAAGTCGCTCATCTTCCTTGTCAATCTTCACCATTCATTACTTCCTGGGTGTAAGCGAGGCCGCACCACGTCACGAAACTTTTTTTTTTTTTTTTTATAAAGTTTTCTTGGCCCGCCCTCGAGAGCGGCGTCATGCGCGGCGGCCGTTAATGCGACCGACTCCTCCTCCAACTCAGTTCTGTTTCTCCCGCCCGTCGAGCAGCACCTGTTTTCGGACGTCCATTTCTCCACTCGTCAGCGACTCCTCTTTCCACACACTCGGCGCTGATCGGTAAGACCGTTCTTTTTCTTTCTAAAGCGGCGCGGGTGTGTTTTCCTACTGTTTTTCTTGTTGATTTGGCGTTATGTCCGGGTCGGAGCTAAGCGTGTTTGAGCAGGCGCGCCCCTATGCGTCGGTGTTACTGTGGCGGCATTTCTCCGTCTCGGACCGCGCCAGCGTTTGTCTTCGTTGCCTGGGACCCAACCGCGGCATGGATTCGTGCGGCGCCTGTTTCTCCATGGACCGCCGTGTCCTCGAAGTCGCAGCGTTCAAGCTCGGCAAAGCCCGCCGACCCGGGGGCGGCGTCGCTCAAGGATTCTCAGGTAAGGTCTCTAGGCCTTCCCCGGGTCCCCTCCGGGCCTATACGATCTGAGGAGAGGGTCTCCTCGTCTTTTCTTGCCGAGGAGGCCCCTTCTGCAGTGTCGAGGGCGTCGTAGTCCTCCCGGGGTCAGCGGCGCCGACACCGCCTCGGCAATCCTCTTCAGTGCAGAGCTCCCCCGTCGCCGAGGCCCTCGTCTTTTAGGCCTAGCTGGGTGGACCCTTGGCGCCGCCTTTGGCGCCCGTTTGAGATCCTGGCGCCGTTCGCGGTGCGGTGTCAGGCAGCGCCCGTTTCAATCGGCGCCGTTCGCGGCGCCGCAATCAAGCGGCGCCGTTAGGCGGTGCCGCTTTGGGCCTTAGCGCCCGTTAGCGGCGCCGATGGACAGAAGCGGCGCCCGTCGGCGGTGCCGCCCTCGCCTCCCGGCCAGCGCCCGGCGCCGTGGAGCCTAGTCCTTCCTCCAGGCGGTGCCGCACCGCCCGGCACCGTTGAGAGTGAGCTAGGCCTGGCTGCTACCGGCGTGAGGGCGGCGGCGCCTCCCCTGGTACCGGGGCGTTTGCGGCCCGTAGCCTCGAGGACCCCTGGGGTGGCCAGCATTGAGGTCCTGCTGGTCTCGTCCTCCTCGGAGGCGATGATTCAAGCGATGGACCCATCCTGGCACCCCACTCTTGAGTCTGGGTCCCGGTGGCTAGAGTGCCACGGCCGGACGGCCTCCCTCTGTCCCCCCCTTTGCGCTCCTGAGGGTTCCCGGCTGGGGTGGCAGAGCCCCTGGGGGCAGGCGCGGGGCTGGCGCGGGAGGCTCCCTCTCTGGAGGCCAGTGACAGCTACCTTCGAGGTGCTGTACTCTCTCTAGGGACAGGGGGCTGTGGTGGGAGGAGGGCCCTCTCGAGTCCGGGTCGAGGGGCAGGGGAGTCTGCCTCGGTCTTCCTTGCCACCTCAGGGGTGGCCAGGGCGAGTGCAGAGCCCGCCCTCCCTCCAGGGATTCTAGGGTGTCCTTCGGTTGGCGTTTGTGCGGACTGCCCTTCTGGATCCATGCAGTCCAGCGTCGTCACAGGGGAGTTCTCCCAGGGCTCTTCCAGGCTCCGCTTCCCAGAGTTCCGTTCTGCGGCCTGGTCTGATATCCGGGATCCCCTTTCCAGGGCTCCTTTCCCGGATTCCAGAGCCCTCGCAGAAGCAGTTGCCTCCGGAGGTGCCCCTCTCCCTCTCTGCCTTCCCACCCCCACTCCCAGGCCATGTCGGCCCCTCTGGTCCGTTATCCTGGGAGCATTTCAAGGGTTCTGCGGCGGCCTTCCCCTCATACGTTAGGTACATGCATGAGCGGGTCTTTCGACTCTCCCCACCGCCGCAGGAATCCTCTGGGCATTCCAGTTCCCCATCATCCTCGTCTCCCTCCTCCGAGGGAGAGGAACCCTCTGCTCATCTGTCCTCCGATGCTGATTTCACAGAATATCAGCGTTTCTCGAGGATGGTGAGGATCTCCAGTTTCCTCGTTCGAAGAGACAATACCGAGCAGGAGCGCGTGAATTCCTTGGTGAATTCAGTGCCCAGCATCTGGTGGTACCTTCCTGGCCTATCCCTTCCAGGAGGCGTCTATCCGGTCATGGCAGTCCCTGCCGCTTCTTCCCAGCCCGGCGGACTGCCAGCGTGGTATTGTGCCCCTCTGAGTCTCTAGGTTCCTTCCCAACCCGTCCTCAGGTTTGGTATACCTGGATACTCCTTCTGGGCGCCGTTGCCTGGCGCCACGACCGCCCACAGTTCGGACTCTCTCCAGTTCGACCGTTGAGGGAAGAGTGTCTCTTCTGCTCGTATGAGTGCATGTATTGCATCACATCAGGCTCACCACGCTGCCTACAACCGGCATCTGTGGTCGATGATGTCCCAGCTGCTGGCATCTATGCCTGATACGGAGCAAACCAGACAAGGCCGTTGCCCTCTCCATGGTAGGCCTGGAGCTGGCAAGACACCAAGCAAGGGCATCTTATGACGCCAATGAGGTGGCTTCCAGGCTTGCGGGGACAGCGATCTGCATCAGGCGGACGGCATGGCTTCGTCTTTCCAGGTTGTCACCCCTGGCCCGGCGTAGGGTGATTCGCTCCGCCTTCCGGGGGACCCGTCTTTTCTCTTCCAGAGCTAGGAGACTTTTACAGGGGCTCCCTCCGTCTCCTCGTCCTCAGGAGGCACCTCCTAGCTCTTCTCCCACTTAGGCTTTCTGAATAAGCCAGGTCTTCTCCTTCTGTTTCTCACCAGCAGAGGCTGGGGTCTTGTTCCTCAGGGTATGGCCTCTTCCCCTCCGGGAAGAGGCTTAATACTCACCAGGAAGTAATGAATGGTGAAGATTGACAAGGGAAGATAGGAAAATTACATTACCTACCGTAATTCTTGATCTTCTCTTGTATCTTCACCATTCATTACCTACACTCGCCCACCATCCCTCAGTGCCTCTTCCTGTGGCTTCTCCACCTCCCGTCTCCTTCCTCTCTCTGCATTTATATAAAATATAGGAAAATTCCTTAAATTTTCCAAAAAAAAAAAAAGACTAAAGTAAAAAAAAAAAAAATATATATCTTTTTGAGGGGTTCTAAAATCCAGAAAATTACTTACTCTAAGATTCATGGGCCATCTAAGTGGATTGCATTGGCGATCAGACTGCACAACTATCTCATGCTATTCTTATGGCAAGATACCTCTGGGTTTTTTGGCCTGGCTCAGGCTATTCAGTTTGATCCTGCAATCCCGTGTTCAGGTAGTTGCCTGAAATCTCATTCCCCTCTATTCTTACCTTGCAGAGCAGAGAGGACAATCGTCTGTTCCTTTCTCTTTAAAAAATGCTGAGGAACTCTCTCCGACTGCTATAGGCATCTTGGTATCTGGGTCATGCATCTAGTTAAAAAAAAAAAAAAAATATATTTTATCTGTAAAAAAAAAAAAAAAAAATGGAGAAATCAAACAAGAAGGCAAATGAGAAGGTAGGCTATCCTTCTCGCTGTTTTCTAGTGGTTTCTCCCTTTAAATCCTCCTGGACAATTTTACATGTAGAGCTCTGCTGACCATATCCAATCTTAGCCAGCCTAAGCCTTGCCGGCCTTAGCCAGTCAGTCTGAGTCCCATTTCTATCTTGAAATGCCTGAAAGGCTTACATTTTCCATTTCTAAACCCCTGAGCAGCACTGTCATGCTGCTGGGGTTTTATTCTTCCCTCCTCGGCTGCCCTCCAGTTAAAGGCCCTCCGCGGCCAGGAGCCGAGGTGGGTGTCAAGAACAATGGCATGTTGAAGATGAGGACTATGCCCTCCTGAGTCTGTCTAGCGGGTTCGGTGAACCTTCTCTTCAGCTCTATCTCCGGGATTCTTGCTTCCCCTTTAGTGAGCCTTCAGCTACAAGCTAACTATGCTGATTGGGCCTTCTGGTCCCTTCAACATCCCATCTCTCTTCTCTTTCTTCTTCTTCTTCTATTTTCTCATTTCCTTACTCATCTCTCCTCCTAAATCGCCCAGGTAAGGAGGCCCTGCACTCCCTAGGCTGGGATGTTCTTATCTCCTCTGTCCTTCCTCCATCGGCTTATTCCTTTTCAGTTCATTCTTCCTTGCTTTGCTATCCTCGGCTATCTTGCCTCGCTATCTATATTTTCTGCTTTCACTTTTGCCTCTCCGGCTCACAGAACTGAGTTGGAGGAGAGTCGATAAACTACTAGCGCCCCTCGCGCATGCGCGGCGTGCTCGAGGCGGGGCGTTGACAACTTTAAAAAAAAAAAAAAAAAAAAAAAGCCTCGTGGATGGGTGCGCTCCGGCTTACACCCAGGAAGTAATGAATGGTGAAGATACAAGAGAAGATCAAGAATTACGGTAGGTACGTAATTTTCCTTTCTGCTCTGACTCACGAGTGGGAACTGGACCTAAGGGTCCTAGACAATATCTTCCTACTTTGGGGAACACCGTAGGCCGACCTGTTCACATCCCCTCTAAACGCAAAACTTCCCGTCTTCTGCTCGCTCGTTCCAGAGCGAGGCACTTTTTGGAGCGATGCTCTGTCTCTAGACTGGAAGGACAGATTCGTCTATGCCTTTCCCCCAGTTCCACTTATCCCAGGAGTCTTGCAGAAGCTAGCTTCAGAAGGAGCACGAATGATTCTGATTGCTCCTTTCTGGCCCAGGCAAGTTTGGTTCTCTCTTCTACAACAATATTCAGAGGATCCTCCTCTTCCTCTTCCTCTAGCTCGAGGTTTACTGACCCAGGATCAGGGGACCGTGGTCCATCCAGGCCTCAAATCCCTTCAGCTGCATGCATGGCTCCTGCAGACTTAGCTCAATCCCCTTTTGGGGTGTCTCCCCAAGTGGCGGAGATTTTGGTGGAGGCCGGAAAACCCTCCACCAGATCCACTTATGCCATGAAGTGGAAAAGATTCACTGACTGGGCCGCTTTCAGGAACACGGAACCCTTTTCCTGTTCAGCGGGGCTTCTGCTGGGGTATCTACGTCATCTGTTTGACCTGGGTCTCAGTCATTCTTCTCTGAAGGTACACATGGCGGCCATCTCTGCCTATCATGTTCCCTTTGCAGACAAAACTTTCGCTCAATTGGAGGTCTCAAAGACCTTTCTCAGGGGGGTCCTCCATCTGAGACCCCCCATCCATACTCCTGCTCCCCCTTGGGACTTGAACTTTGTTCTTGAGAAACTTACTCTCCCTCCCTTCGAACCTGCAGCTTCTGCAGATTTGAAGTTCCTTTCATGGAAGACTCTCTTCCTGGTGGCCATTACTTCTGCTCGGAGAATTTCCGAGCTCCAAGCCCTGATGTGTAAAAATCCATACTTGATTTTTCACAAGGAACGTGTTGCTCTTCACACGAATCCTAAGTTTCTTCCTAAAGTAGTAGCAGAGTCTACTGTAAATCAGTCCATAGAGTTACCTGCCTTTTTCACGCTGTACTCTAATCAAGGGGAGTATTTACTCCATACTATGGATGTTCACCGCATTCTGAGATACTACACCAACAGGATGAAGGATCTCAGAAAGACTGATCAAGTGTTTGTCTCTTTTGCTCATAAAAGGGAAGGCAATGCTGTTTCCAAGCAATGCCTGTCTAAGTGGTTGGCTCATTGCATCACTTTCTGTCATGACAAATACAACAAGACCCTCTCGGGTCCAGTAAGAGGCCACTCCACAAGAGGAGTAGCTGCCTCAGCAGCTTGTTTCAAGAATGTGTCTGCGGCAGACATCTGTGCTGCCGCCACCTGGACTTCCGTCCATACCTTTACTAAACACTACAGTTTGGATGCTGCCTCTCGCCGTAGAGCAGGCTTCGGGCTGGCTGTCCTGCAAGGCCTCCTATCCTGAGGCTTGCACAGCTAGAACTGCTTTTTGGAGTAGTTCTCCTCCTCCCGGTGCCTCTCTTTGTTCCAGACTGCTTGGGATTCAGTCCTATATGTAATTACCAACTGCAAGAGCCCTCTTGAAATAAGATAGTACAGTTACGTAAGAACTTACCGTAACAGTAGATCTTCGAGAGAGGCTCTTGCAGTAGGTAATACCTTCCCGCCCTCCATCCCCGTAGGCTTTTTCAGCTCCTTTTCCAGTGAGGGAAATATCCGCTCCTCTCGTCCGGCCTTTCTGGCCCGTGGCGGGAAAGAACTGGAAAGAGGGCATCAGGGACTGTCCTTTATACCCGGCGTCTCTGGCGCGGGTCAACTGACATGGGAAGCGGTCCCTGTAGGGATGCTAGCTAGAAATTTTTCCGTGGGGTCCTACCGCCTGCCGGCATCAGTCCTATATGTAATTACCTACTGCAAGAGCCTCTCTCGAAGATCTACTGTTACGGTAAGTTCTTGCGTAACTGTACTTTCTAGGAATGGTATATGTTGTTCAGCCACACGACCCACCCGGCCTCGATGCACAACCTGGCTTCCAGCGGGCTAGATCTGGCGTCATGGGGCAGAGACGAGAGTTTTACCACCGGGGTGGGTTGGAGGAGCCAGCTTGAAGACCTTCCGGCAAGATTTAAAGTGGCAAGGAACCTGCCAGACAGTGTGGATGAACAACATATGCCATTCCTAGAACTCCTGTTACAGGTGAGTAACCTGTATTTATGTACAGTGCCTTGACTTTGAAAGGCACTATATAGATGAAATGTGCTTGCTTGCACTCTCTCATCTACGCTGACAACCTAGTGCTCTTCTGCAGCAACAGATCTACCACCACCATTTCTTCGGCTCTCATCCTAAACTGTGCTACGGCAAACAGCTGTTTCACAAATAATCACCTCCTGGTAAATGCAAAAAAAAAAAACGAAATCCATATTTTTCGGATCAAAACCCGTCCTTGCCAACAGACCTGGAGCTATCCCTCCCCTTCCTACATAGATCCCTCAGTAAAATAGAATAGCCTACTAGATATAAAATTATCCAAGATAAGACAGAAGTACTTTTATTAAATTATACACCTGTCCAGTTCACCTAAAAACAGAATACCAATACAAATGGCACCGCCCCCCCATTACCTACCTGGGGATTAAGATCGCTCCTAGAATAAATAATATCAAAACAATAAACTATGATCCTCTGTTTGAAGTAGTGCGGGGAGACCTCCAGCGCTGGATGCACTTACCACTACCCCTAATCAATCTGGTACACACAATACAAATGAACATATTGCCCAAGATATTATACTTATTGCAATATGTTCCTCTACCAATGTTAAAACAGGAGGAAATCAGATGGAACAGAGTGATTAATCTGTTTCTCTGGAGGGGAGATAGGCCACGGATCTCATTATCCAAATTACAACTACCTAAAGACAAAGGTGGCCTTGCTGTTCTAGATTTATACAATTACTCAATAGCAGCCACCCTTATGCACATGGCTAAATGGCAGCTCTTCCCGATCCAGGCTCCATCCTGGTTAGCAGTGGAAAGAAGCTAGACTGACCTAGCACTAAATAAAACCACAGTGTCTCAGGCTATCCCCCAATCAGTTTAAAACAAATTTCCCTTTTTACAAAAGCCTTATTAACAGAATGGGGGCAATATTTGCGAAAACCTGGAAACTGATTCCTAGCCAGGTGGCTAGGGATTCCGATGCTGGATCCCTCCTTTATTCTTGCTCTATTGGATTCTGCATTCCGTAGATGGCACCAATTAGGCCTAACACATACCTTTCAGTTTTATGATAATGGTACCTTTAAGTCATTTGCCCAACTACAAACAGAATTTTCACTTCCCCAATCAGACTTTTTCCGTTACTAACAGATAAGACATCACTTGGGATTGACCCTTTGGCATGGAGGAGCAGACTCTCCTCTCTCCCTCCCCCCTTAGGCATATAAATTAACCAATTGCATAACAAGGCCACACATCACCATCTAGTTTCCCTGGGTATATAAAATATTAGCTCAAAATTCCACTGTTAATATTGGTAACATACAAACAGCATGGGAATCTGAACTTTCCATAAAACTAACTTCTCAGCAGTGGATGTGGGTCTGGTGTAGACGACACAAAACTACAATCTCTTATACATGGCGTGAATACGCCTATAAAACCATAATAAAATATTTTCGAACCCTTCAGATAACAGCAAAATACTCCTCCACAGGGGACCCCTCCTGCTGGAGAAGATGTGGAGCAGAAATGGCAACACACACCCATGTCTTTTGGTCTTGTTCAGTATTAACTCCTTTTTGGAAGGAGGTGGATAGTCCGATCCGTTCCCTGTTCCCATAACTTGGAGTCCTCACCCCTGCCATGTCTCTTTTATTACATCTACCGAATCATTTTAAAAATCCCCACCAGATATATTTATTAAGCATACTATTAGGGGCAGCGAAGAAGGTAATAACCAGGTTATGGTTGAAGGTTGACCCTCCCAGGGTGACGGACTGGGAAAATACTATATACGACATGCATATAATGGAACAGATGACAGCGAAACACTAATGAATAAATGGACCTTCACATTTCGGACCACCATCAGGATAGTGTTCCATAATTTGTTCTTCCACTCAGCCCATTCCTGCAAAGGATTTGGTCATTTTATCCTTCCCCTATCTACTCCCTAATAGTGATCTTTCTTCCCCAACATATCTCTGAGAAAAGGGGGAGGGAGGAATGAGACAGATTAACATAGAGAAGTTCTCCCCTCCTCATAGAAACATAGACTTTGACGGCAGATAAGGACCGCTTGGCCCATTTAGTCTGCCCATTTCCCTACCTATAGGATAGGCCGCAAGTCCTAGTTAACCAACAGCCTATTTCTTCCTACCCCACACAAGAATTGCCTTATGTCTGTCCCATGCATTCTTGAATTCTCCCACAGTTTTAGACCCCACAACCTCCTCAGGAAGGCTGTTCCATGCATCCACTACCCTCTCTGTGAAATAATACTTCCTCACATTGCCCTGAACACTTCCTCCTTCTATCTTTAAATTGTGTCCCTTGTTCTTGCCGTCTCTTTTTCTGAAAGATGCTGCCCTCTTGGACTTTGTTGATTCCACTGAGGTACTTAAAAGTTTCTATCATGTCCCTCCCTCCCTTCTTTCCTCAAGGGTATAAATATTAAGCTCCTTTAGTCTCTCCTCATACGGCTTCTCTTGCAGACCCTGCACCATTTTAGTTGCCCTCCTCTGGACTGCCTCTATCCTGTCTCTGTCCTTGCGGAGATGGGGTCTCCAGAACTGGACACAGTACTCCAGATGGGGTCTCACCAACTGTCTGTACAGAGGGATAACAACTTCCTGTTCTTGGGACATGGATATATTGTTCAATCCACACTTATTGGCAGGTTCCTTGCCGCTTTAAATCTTGCCGGAAGGTCTTCAGGCTGGCTCCTCCCACCCACCCGGGTGGTAAAACTCTCAGCTCCTCCCCATGACGCCAGATCTTCCTTACCGCTTGGAAGCTCAGGTTCCCTCCTAGCTCTGCGTTTAGACTGTATCCTAACTCTTCAGTTCGTCCGAAATTGGTTTTGAAGTTTTCTAAACTTCAGTCTTCATCTTCCCTCGTGGCTGCAATGGACAAATCTATTCCCGGCTTTCGGAGGTGCCTTTGCGGGCAGAAAATGTCCAGGACGGATCCGCACTCCATGTGCGTCTACTGCCTTGGCCTAGATCACGACCCGCAGGCCTGCGAGTTGTGCCGCTCTTTCTCTGCCAACATCCTGGATGATTGCGCTGCCCGATTGAAGCTCGGGTGTCCCGAGGAGCGTTTTCCACTGGTAAAATCTAAAGAGGCTCATTGGGCAGTGTCCGTGGCGGCTGGCTCGGCAGAGCAGCTCGAGCAGATGATCGCCCTCGAGGAGGAGGCGGCCCAGGCCGCATCTTCCTCCTTCTCGGCCGTGGCATTTATCCCGCTCTCTCTGAGTTCCTCGTATATGGCTTCGTTCAAGGAGCTTTGTCAGTCCCTTTCCACGAAGGGAGAGGGGCCATCGGGACATTCTTCTCGGCCCAAGAAGAAGGAGTCGAAGGTAAGTCCCACCGTCGGTGTTCGTGGGAGTGGGAGAGGTCCCCTTTCCCGGACAGCCGACCGTCGACTTCGGTCGAGGTTGCGGCTGAGGCCGCTGGCTTCACGGTGTCCCCGTCAGGCCAGCCTGCCGAGACTCCCGTCGACGCAGTCGAGATTTTTCTCGATCCGTTAAACGGGCTGTCGACTGGTAAGCCGACAACCCTCCCTCACCGGTTCCCCCGGTGGATACTGAGGATCTGCCTGTGCCTTCGGGGCCGCAGTCCCTGGTTAAAGTGCCCGAGCCGAGGGAAGAACGGGTGTCCCCCGCCCCTTCCCAGAACCACCCTCGGTCCCCCCGAGGATCTTGGTCTCGGACCTCATCTTGGTCTAGCCGTTCCCGCCGACATTGGCGGCCTTGATACCGAAGTAAGTGGCGACATCGTTCCTCCTCGTCCTCTTCCTCAGATGAGGGGAGGCTTCGGCGTAAATTACGCCGGCGTTACGAGGAGCTTATGTGGCAGCAGTTGCTGTTGTCCGGGCCCAAGCTGACTCCGGTCCAGACCCCGGCCATCAAGTGGCTGTCGCTCAAATGACCGAAGCAACCACTCGCCCCAGTCGAGTTGTCCGCTCCAGGGCCGGTTGCTCGGCCAAAACCAGCTGCTTCACCGATTGTGGTGGAACCTCCCCCTCCACAACCTAAGTCTGGGGCACCAACCAAGGATTCTCGGTCGGGTCACGGCCTGCCCCACACCTTGTCGGTCACCCTCACTCCCGACCGTCCTCGGCAGGTTGAGGGTGGCTCAGGGTCGAGGCAGCTGTTCGTAGACTCTTCGGAATCCGACGACTCCTCCCTGTTCTCCAGGCAGGTCGACCTGGAGTCCTCCGTGGGCCAGTCATTGGACGAAAGCTCTTCGTCCTTCTTGGGTCTGCTTCGACTCATCTCGGAGTCCACCGGGATGCAGCTCGAGCCTGTGTCCAAACGGGCCAAGTATCCCTGACTGAGATACTGGACTGAGGGATACCCCACGGAGGCCTTTCCGGTGGCTGAGGCCATTGTCGCCTAGCCTTGGAGCTTTATGGCAGTGGCCTGCTTCCTTTCCTCGCCCTCGGCCAGGATGGTCAGAAGTATCACGGTCCCTACCTGCTCTTTGCCTGGTTTCTCGGAGCAGCCCTCTGCCGAGGGGTTAGTCACCAACAGCGTTTTCTGGCATTCCGGTAACGCTCGGGACGTGGATAAGCCCCCCGACAAAGAGTCCAAAAAGCTGGACTTTGCCGGGCGTAAGGTGTACGCTGCGTCCTCCCTCGGCCTCCGACAGGCCAGCTCGGCCGTGCTGATGACACACTTCTCCCACGCCCTCTTGGGCTCCCTGGATGAGGTTGTCCCTCATCTCCCGACCGACCTGCAGACCATGGTCCACCAGGTGCGGGACCAGGGTAGGGCGGTGGTGAAGCAGCAGCTTCAGACTGCTCTGGACATAGGTGATTCCTGTGCCAGGTCAGTAGCGGCCACGGTGGCCATGCGCCGCAGGGCGAAGCTGAGGATATCCACCTTCACAGCGGATACCCATCACAAGTTGGCGGACGTCCCCTTCTTGGGGACTGACCTCTTCGGCCCTGGAGTGGAGGGACACTTCCAGCGGATCGAAAAGTCGAATGCCACCCTGGACTCTGTCATCTCCACCCAGAGGGACAAAGGCCGTCGCAACAGCAGGAGTGCACGTCCTTCGGCCCTGCTCTCGGCCGGCCCCAAGCACCAGCAACAGGGCCAGCAGGCTCGCGCTTGGCGTCCTAAACCCAAGCTGGCGGCTTTGTCCAACAGGAAGCAAGGAGGTAAAGGCCCAGGAGGTCCCTCGGCTGGTTCTTCCTCCAAGCCTGCCCAGTGACGGGTTGAGGGGTGCCTCCCCCAGCCTCGTCACTCCTTCCTGGGTTCCCCCCGTGGGGGGACGGCTCCACCACTTCCTTTCCGCCTGGTCCGCTATCACCATGGACCACTGGGTGTTGGAGGTGGTAGGAAAAGGCCTGCCTCTGGAGTTCGAGCAGGCTCCACCCTTTCTAGCCATCGCCTCTCGGGGGGCCACGGGGTCCGTGGCCTCACTGTCGGCCCGCCGAGCCGATATCGCCCTGCTCCTCGAAAAAGAGGTGATCAGGAAGGTGGCGGATCCTCCTCCAGACCTGGGGTTTGTGTCCAGGTATTTCCTGGTCCCAAAACAGACGGGGGGCTGGTGCCCCATTCTCGACCTGCATGACCTGAACAAGTTCCTAAGGTCTCGGACCTTCAGGATGGTCACTCTGGCTCAGATAATCCCATCCTTGGAGCGAGGTGTGTGGTTCTGTTCCCTGGACCTCGGAACACGTTCTTTCACGTCCCAATCCATCCGTCTCATCAGAGATTCCTCCGCTTCAGGCGGAGGGATCCTACAGTTCGGGCCATGCCCTTCGGCCTCTCCCTAGCTCCCAGGGTCTTCACCAAATGCATGGCAGTGGTGACAGCATTCCTGTGGTGCCGAAGGGTCGGTGTACCCCTACCTGGATGACTGGCTGATTGCAGCCCCTCAGAGTGGGGCGGAGGCGGTCCAGAGATCTGGCCCTCCAGGTTTGCTCTCAAATTGGCCTCCTCATCACGAGGCCTGAGTCGGAACTCGTGCGAAGCAGGTGATTCTCTTCATGGGGCAGAGCTCGACTCTCTTTGAGCCAGGCTCGGCTCCGCCCAATCATTTCTGGTTGGGCAATTCGCCCTGCCAGGGTTCCTCGCCTCCTGGGCCTCATAATTCGCCTGCACCAGGCGTGGTCCGTTAGGCCGTTGGTACATCGTCCCTCAATGGGACTGGCCAGCCAGTGGTCTGAGCGCTGCGATCCGTTGGACCAGCCGTGACAGTGACCTAGGAGATGTGGAGCGCTCTTTGGTGGTGGACTGTTCGGCACATCTGCAGGAGGGCATCCCATTTGTCCGCCTCAACCGACGGTCTCTCTGTCGAGCCGATGCATCTCTGATAGGTTGGGGTTGCCCATGTGGGGAGCACAGAGCCCACGGCTCTGGTCCCTCGAGTCCCAATGCCACATCAACCTGCTGGAGCTCCGAGCGGTCTGTCTAGCTCTCACCGCCGCTCCGTTTCTACGGTTCCGGTCCAGACGGACAATACCACGACCATGTACTACTTGAACCGCCAGGGCGGGACGCGCTCCATGCTGTTATGCAAGGAAGCTCTCATTTGGTCCCTCGTGTGCAGCCTGGAGGCGGATCTCCTGGCCATTCACGTGGCGGGAGCCTCCAACACCCTGGCCGATGCCCTAGGCCGGATAGGGGCTGCGTCTCACAAGTGGTCTCTCCTGACGGAGGTGGTACAAGACCTCTTCTCCCTCTGGGGCACACCTCAGGTGAACCTGTTTGCCTCCAGGGAGAATGTGAAGCTGAGACTGTTCCATGCCCACCCCCCTCAGCAGGGCTCGCTGCAGGGGGATGCCTTCTCAAGGCCGTGGACCCCGGGCCTCTTCTACGCCTTTCCTCCATTTCCCTTGATCCACAAGGTGCTTCTCAAGGCGAGGAGGGACAAGGCGCAGGTGATTCTGGTAGCCCCAGATTGGCCCACGAGTTCTGGTATCCAGATCTCCTCAGTCTCAGCTCCAGGCTCGGCGGCTTCCAGCCCGCCCGGATCTGATCTCAGTCAACCAGGGAAGGTATTCCATCCAGACCTTCAGTCCCTGCCTGGCCTGGTTTCTGAGCTGCTAGAGTTCAGCCTTGGGTCTTTCCGCGAGGGTCCTCAACGTCATTGAGGCGTCCGTGAGTCGACCGGAAATGCTACACCTTCAAATGGAAGAGATTCTCCATTTGGTGTCGGGGAAGGCTTGGACCCTTCCGCCTGTCCTCTGGCAAGCATTCAGGACTACCTGTGGTCCCTTTCTCAGCAAGGGCTTCAGTCGACGACCCTTAAGGTGCACCTGGCAGCCATCTCTGCTTACCGGGCGCGGGCCGGGAAGCAGTCGGTGGCTCAGGAGAAGGTGGTTGGGCGCTTTTTTAAAGGCCTTGACCACATTTCCCCTCCGGTGCGAGAACCTCCACCTCCATGGGATCTACTGCTGGTATTGGCCAAGCTCATGGGCAAGCCATTCGAACCGATACACAGGTGTGATATTTCCCACCTGTCGTGGAAGACCGCCTTCTTGGTGGCTATCACGTCACCCAGAAGGATGGGAGAGCTCCAGGTGCTTTCCATCGAGTCTCCTTACCTGGTCTTCCATAGGGACAAGGTTGTCCTGCGCCTCCACCCGAAATTCCTTCCGAAGGTGGTGTCTGAGTTTCACCTTAACCAGGTGTTGACTCTGCCAGTGTTCTACCCAATCACACCTCAGAGGCTGAATATAGGCTCCATGCTTTGGACCCTAGGCAGGAGCTCGCTTATTATAAAGTGGACGGCTGAAGTTCGGAAGAAGGTTCGCCAGCTGTTTGTCACCTACGCTGAAGCCGCACCTGGCAGACCTGCAGCCAAGTGGACGATAAGCAGGTGGGTCACCTCCTACATAGAGCTCTGCTATAGGTTGGCGGGCATGGAGCCTCCCAGAGGGATAATAGCTCATTCTACCGCCATACCGCTGCTTGATAACTGCTTCCAGGGATGTCCTATCCAGGATATCTGCAGGGCTGCTACGGAGTCGCACATACCTTTATTACCCACTACCACGTCGACCTTGAGTCACGCCCGGGATGCTGGTTTTGGGGCCTCGGTTCTCCAGTCTCTCTTTCCCAAGTAAGTATCGGGGGTGTGCGCCTTGCCTCCCTCCTTCCGGAGAACTGCTAGGAGTCTGCCAATAAGTGTTGATTGAACAACATGTCCATGTCCCTAGAAATACAGGTTACTCACCTGTAAAAGGAGTTCTAGGAATGGTATATGTTGTTCATCCACACGACCCACCGACCTCTGACTTGACGCACAACCTGGCTTCAGCGGGCTAGATCTGGCGTCATGGGGGCGGGCCGAGGGATTTTTACCACCTGGGTGGGTGGGAGGAGCCAGCTTGAAGACCTTCCGGCAAGATTTAAAGCGGCAAGAACCTGCCAATAAATGTGGATGAACAACATATACCATTCCTAGAACTCCTGTTACAGGTGAGTAACCTGTATTTTTCTGCTGCTGATGCCTCTCCTTATACATCCCAGTATACCCCCAGCCCTCCCTACTGCCTTCTCACATTGCTTGCTAACCTTAAGGTCATCTGATATGATTACCCCCAGGTCCCTTTCCTTTTTTTGTTGTTGTTTACTACCTCCCACCATTGTGTATTCTTCCCTGGGTTCTTGTTTCCCAGGTGCATTATTTTGCACTTCTTGCATTGAATCCTAGCTGACTCGTCTGACATTCCTCCAACCTTGCCAGTCCTTGTCATCCTTTCCACGCCTCCTTGTGTATCAACCCTGTTGCAGATCTTTGTGTCATCTGCAAAAAGGCATACTTTCCTTCCAGTCCCTCTGCAATGTCACTGATGAAGACATTAAAGGACTGGACCAGTACTGAACCCTGCGGTGCCCACTAGTAACCCCTCTTTCTTCAGATGGACTCCATTTACAATTACCGTCTGTGTGGTGTTGTGCAGCCAATGTTTTACCCAGGCTACCACCCGGGACCCACTCCCAGGCTGGTTAATTTGACTATTAATCTTTTGAGTGGGACTGTGTCAAATGCCTTGCTAAAGTCTAGGTAGGCCATGTCACAGCCCCTCCTGGTCTACTACTTTGGTCACCCAGTCAAAGAAATCTATTAGATTCGTCTGACATGACCGTCCCGCTGTGAACCCATGCTGCCTTGGGTACTGTGCCCCACTGGCCTCTAGGTACTCAACTGTTCTTTCCTTCAAAAGTGTTCATCACTTTCCCTATCACAGAGGTCAGACTGACAGGTCTGTAGTTTCCTGCCTGTCTTGCTCCCACTTTTGTGAAGGGGAATCATATCCGCCTTCCTCCAGTCCACGGGTACCACACCATCCTCCCATGATTTATTAAAAAGAGTAGCCAGTGGTTTCACTAGTTCCTCCCTTAATTCTTTTAAATTCTGGGGTGAATTCCATCAGGACCCATTGCTTTGTCCACCTTCAGTTTTAGGAGTTCTTGCAGAACCCTTTCTTCTGTGAAAGGACTGGGATCGCCCCTATCAAGAGTGCTTCTGTTAATTGGATTAGGCACTTCCCCTCCTCTTTGTGAATACTGAGCAGAAATATTTGTTTCAGTATCCCTGCTTTTTCACTGTCCCCTCTGCCCACCACGTTCATTCTGTTCAGCCTCACTGTCCCTCCCTTTGTCTTTCTACGCTCGCTGATGTACCTATAAAAGGTTTTATCCCCCTTCTTAACTGAGTTGGCTATCTTTTCCTCAGTTTGGGCCTTTGCTATTCTGACTTCCCTTCCTGCTTCCTTCTGCCTTAACTGGTACAGCTCTCTGTCATACATCATATATCACATTCTGCTCCTTTAATAATCTAATCAGCAACCTTGATATACAGAACCACCAACTCTTTTCAAAAATTTGTACAGTTATACTGAAGCTATGTATATGATTTCTTAACTCAGATTTTATTATGAAAAGTGAAATGTACTTTCTCCCCTGTATTGCAATAACAATATAATAAAAATAAAGTTAAAAGAAAAAGTCCTTGCCAAAGCCACGTCTCCCTCCCACCTAAACATTGTCTCCCCTGATGGCCTTGTCCTAGTGGATGTCAATACCTTTAAATATCTAGTAGTCTTACTGAATCCCTCCCTCACCTTCTCCGAGCATATCAATTCCCTTGTTCGCAGGTTCCATCAGAAACTAGGTGCTGCCTTTAGATTACGACATTACTTCACCCCTGAGGCCAGATTAGCCATTGTTCAGGGCACTCTGCTCCCTATCTTGGATTATTGTTCCTCTATCTACGCCAGGTCATCCTCAACTACCATGGCCAAGCTCTCCACTGCCTACAACAGTGCTTGCCGTTTTGCCTTGCTGGCCCCTTTTTCGACCCACCACTGAGTCCTATATGATTCCCTTGGTTGGCTCCTGTTACAGGGCTGCTTCAAGTTCGCCCTCTGCTGCCTCATGGATACTGTCATCCGCTCTGGTCAGGACTTCCCACCCCACCAAGACCCAAACTCTCCATCGCTGCCTCCGCTGAAACAGCACCCCACCATTTCCTGGGTAACCACTAACATGGGAGCTAGAGCATCGACAGCAGCAGTCCCTACACTGTGGAATAGACTGCCTGCGGAACTCCGCTCCACCGATGCACACAGTGGGTTTAAATACCCACTTAAACTTTGGCTCCTTGCAAATTCCACCTGCCACTGTTTCCCTGGGTAGCCCACCTGGCCTGACTGCTCCCCTTCTGTATCTTGTGTCTCTTAACCCCACGCTGCTATCCTGCTGTTTCTCAGCCCGTCTACATTTAGGTATATATATTATGTATGCCTGATCTATGTATGTTCCATACCTCTATCCAGTGTGCTATTATGTACTGTACTTTTAACCCTGTGCCATTTGTTAGTGGCCCGGGTCGTGCCTGAAAATGGTCCCTGGGAGCAGTGCAACGTGACCTACCCATAAATAAAAATAAATACCTGGCTCTTACCCTGCCAGTCACCCCATCACAGACTTTTTAGAGAACTTAATAAGTGACTCACTCAGTTTATCTGGGGGACACACCGCCCAAGGGTCCGCCTTGCAGTATTGCAACTCCCAAAATCCCAAGGAAGCCTGGCTCTGCCAGACATTAAACAATACCTTAGAGCTGCACAAATACCTATCATCTTTTTATGGCTGAATCAAGGATACCGCGCACATTGGAAGGATGTGGAGGTGAGGGAGTAAGATTTGCATAATTTCACCAAGATACTGTTTTCCTAACCTTGTACGTCATTGACAGAGATGACTAATAACCCCATTGCAATTAACACTTTGAGACATTGACAATCCCTTTTATATTTTTCACCACTGAAACAAACTCGCATGCTACTATTTTCTCTTCCATACCTAGCATCTTTCCTCCCAGCTCATTTAGGCCATGGCTTTAAAAACTAGGAATGAATCGATCTTACTTCGAGATACAGCTCTTGCAGCAGGTTACACCATTAGGACTGAAGCAGTCAGGCAGCAGGACCCCACGGAAAACTTCTAGCTAGCTACATATAGCGGGGGACCACCCCCTGACGTCTGCTCCGCCCCTGACGTCCCTTACATCATAAAAGGGGCAGTTCCCCAATATCCCCCAGTTCTTTTCCCGACGTCGACTCGCAAGCATTGACTCCATGGATGCCTTCAGCAACCAGTCGATGCCATCACTTAAGTATTTATTATTTTCGACAGTTCACTAATTTTTTTCCGATTATCTCTTTCTGTGTGTCATCTTCCCTGACGTCCTCCATAGAAAGGCACTCGTCCAAGTGTGCCTATGTCAAACAGATCCCGTTTAAGGACAGCCACATGGCCTGTGTGCGGTGCCTGGGCCCAGAACATGACACTATGGCCTGTCCTGTTTGTCAAAATTTCAACAGCAGAACGAGGATCCGCTGCCAAAAAGTCTTGGAGACCTTCCTCCTCGAACAAAAATTAGCAGCAATGCAGAAGAGTACCTCCTCAAAGGAAGGCTCCTCCCATAAGTTGGAGAAACACAAGGAAAAAAGGAGGGAACGGGAGAAAGAGTGCTCCCCATCCAAGTCCCATATGTCCAACTCCAGGGGGAGCTTGAACTCGACTAGCCACTACACCAGATCTCCGTCTCTGTCTAAGGCCCAAAAACCTCCAGCCAAGGTCCAGACGTCAAGTGGCTCCTGTTCGGGAACCACTCTCCAGCCTCTGAAGATCTGGCCACAGGTTCACTCTACCAGCCGGTCTTCAGGTTCTATAGTCCGGTCTTCCTCTACAGACCGCCCAGTTAATGCACCCTCCAAGTCGGCCTCAGTCACGGGCTCCAACAACCTGGACCAGTGCCAGGGCTCTGACCAGTTGAGGTTGGCGCCTCAGCCCCCCAGAAGCTGTACATCCTTGGTGACATCCGATAAACGGACCACAGACCAGACGTCCATTAAGAGGACCACGGACCCTAAATGGTTCTCAGACCATACGTCTGTTAAGAGGTCCATGGACCAATGACCACCGGCCAAGGCCCACACCCAACAATGGGACGACGACTCCACCATACTGGAGGTCAGTACGTCCCGACAGACATACGATGGAGACACTGACACCAGGGTCGGACGTCTGAGCGATGACCCGACGGTCAGTCTAGAGGATGCAGACCTCATACATGAGCCAGCAACCCGCGAAGACCAGATAACGGCTGCGTCGGGTCACAGATCAAAGGACACAGGAGACGGCCAGATGTCTCAGCTGGTGACAGGCCTAACCTCGAGTCTGCAGATCTCCGAGGCGAAGGATTTATTCGCTTATTTGTGGGAGACAATCCACAAGGATGTAGTCCCCACTAAGGCGCTTCCAGCAGACCAGCCTCCGCTGCAGGCTCCTAGCCGTCTGCCTAAGGTGAAAAGCCTTGTCAGTCCTTCTCCTAAGGAAAAAAGCCCTACACCACATAGAGGGCATTCTAAAGAAGAGCGGCCGAGGTCTCTTCCAAGACCCCTTCCCACTCACCAAGTGTGCACAAGAGAAAGAAGCACTGTAGGAGGTCAGATTCCTCCCCTTCAGAAGAATCATATTCTTCATCGGACTCTTCCTCCAGATCTGGCTCCCCCTTTAGCATTCCTTCCCCAGATACAAAGGATTTACCAAGGTCCCCTCCAGATGAGCCTACTTTCATGGATATAATGCAACATATCCAAGATAATATGGGGTGGGACACTGAGGATTTGGATCCAGAACGGTGCCGTCTTGCAGAATATCTGCGCCAAAAGGATCCCAAACCAGTGGTGGTCCCACCACTGGTTGATGCATTCCAGGACATGACCAAGGCTGCTTGGAAGCACCCTTATACCTCTTCTGCGGTTCCCAAAAAGGCTGACCGCCTATACAGTGCCCCACTGGAAGACCCTTAGCTGGGAGAACAACCCGTGTCGGATTCAGTGGTAATCACCACCACACATGACAGGTCCCAAAGGCCAAAGCACTTCAGCACTCAGCCTCCGGACCGAGAATTGAAATGGCTTTTTTCCTTTGGAGGAAAAATGTACGCATCTGCTACATGTTCTATCCGCTCACTGAATTTCTTAACCCACATGGTCCAGTTTTAGAACACCCTGTGGGAGCAAGGGTTGGACATGGTCAAAAACCTACCAGACGGAGACCAAAAAGAAGAGCTGGTCAAGCTCTTGCAGACAGGCTCTGACGTAGGCACACAGGTACTCAGAGCAGCCTATGATTCTGCTGATTCCGCCGCCAGAAGTGCAGCAGCAGGTGTATGTCTTAGAAGACACTCCTGGCTCAGGGTCTCGGGCTTCACACCAGAAGTCCAGATGGGTATCCTAGACATTCTCTTCAAGGGCTCTGTCCTTTTCGGTGAGGATTCTGAACGGCTCATAACAAAACTACAAGACGCTGACAAGGTGGCCCGTTCCGTACTGGCAGTGTACAAACCAAAACCATTTCGGAGACAACAACACTGTTTTCGTGGAAAACGGGGGCAGCAGTCTAGGTTTGGACAGCAGCAGAGAGGTGGCTTTACCCGCAAAGGCCCCTCTTGAGCAGCAGGAGGCGCAGGAGCAAGGAATGCGAAACCCTCCCAGGCAAACCTCCCCCTCCACAGCCTGACTCGTTGCAGAGCCCTCCTCTTCCACCTGCTCAGATTCTTCAGTTGGTTCAAAGAGGCCACTCTATCGATTTCACTGGGCAACCATCGTCCAGGCCACCCCTTCTTTCCCAGTATTACAACCAACACACCGCACTGATACAAGAGGAGATCCAGGCCCTTTTTTGCAAAGGAGACCATAGAACGGGTCCCGTGGATTCAAAGAGGGAAAGGGTACTATTCCCATTTTTTCTTAGTACCCAAAAAGACAGGGGACTTGCGCCCCATCCTGGACCTCGGCGATCTCAACACCTTTGTGGTGTACAAATGCTTCAGGATGGTCACCTTGCCAGGATTGATCCCGATGCTACGCCCGAACACTTGACTTGCATCTCTGAACATGCAAGATGCTTATCTCCACATTCCAATCGCAAAACACCGCAGATTGTTTCTGTGGTTCAAATCCGAGGAACAACATTACCATTTCTAGGCACTGCTCTTCAGTCTGTCATCTGCACCAAGAGTTTTCACCAAATGCCTGACAGTGGTAGCTGTGGCCCTCAGGAGGATAGGCCATTACGTTTTTCCCTTATCTGGACGACTGGCTTTTCATGGCCTCGTCCAGGACAGGGCTAAACCTGGCAGTACAAGACACCATTTCGATATTCAACACAGTGGGTGTCACTATCAAGCTGCCAAAATCGCTTCTCATGCCATGCCAAAGGCTGCAGTTCATTGGCGCAGTCCTGGACACGACCAGAGGAAAGGCCTTCTTGCTAGAGGACAGGGCAGACTGCCTAAGAGATCTAACCAGACATATCCTGGGGCAGAAACAGGTCACAGCATGGACCATGCTGCGTCTTTTAGGCCACATGGTGACTGTCATAGCCACGGTTTCCCTGTCACGACTCCACATGAGAACCATTCAGTGGATGCTCAGAGTCCAGTGGGATCAACACCGGAATGACCTCTATCAGCTGATCTCGATCCCCACATCAATTTACCAAATCCTCCCATGGTGGCTAGTCCCAGATCACCTCACCACACGAGTCTCCTTCCTATCGACCACACCTTCACAGATCCTGACTACAGATGTGTCAGGATCGAGTTGGGGATGCCCATCTTGGCGACAAAAGGAAACGGGGATTGTGGTCTGGCACAGAAGGAGCCCTTCACATAAATGTCTTAGAGATGAGGGCTGTCCTGTACATCCTGCAAGCTTTGCAGACAGACCTACTCCCGGTACACGTGCTGATTCAAACAGACAATATGTCAGTAGTGTTCTACATCAGTAAGCAAGTAGACACCCATTCATACCAACTCCATCGGGAGGCGATGAGAGTATATTATTGGACAATAGAACACAGTATCACCCTGTCTGCAGTTTATGTTCCAGGGTACCAGAGCACGCTGGCGGATCTGCTCAGCTGATCCAGATCCAGTGCACACGAATGGGAGCTTCTGCAACAAGCAGCAGAAACTCTGTTGGCAAAATTGGGAACTGCAGAACTAGATCTCTTTGCCTCCCCATACAATGGAAATCTGCCCAGTTTCTGCTCGCTAGATCCAGGGTCTGGTGTTTTCTGGTGAGATGCATTGTCCCTCTCCCGGACATGTAGATTTCTTTATGCCTTTCCCCCCTTCCCACTGATTCAGAGAGTTCTACTCAAACTGCCAGCAGAAGGAGCAGACATGATTTTGGTGGTCCCATATTGGCCCAGACAAATATGGTTTCCTTTACTCCAAATCTAGAGAGCGATTTCCCCCATTCCCTCTGTTTCTCAGCTCGCACTTACTGTCGCAGGACAATGGATCACTGGTCCACCCGAACTTGCAATCCTTATACCTGCACACCTGGCTCCTGAGGACTTAGCAATTTCTCGCCATGGAGTCTCAGACAGAGTGACTGATATCCTTGTGGCAGCGAGGAAACCCTCTACTAGAGCCACATATGTCATGAAATGACGCAGGTTTTGCCTTTGGTCCTTGGCCCGTGACCTGAACCTCTTAACTTGCCTGGTGAACTCTGTACTAGAGTACCTTCTTTCCTTGTCAGATGCAGGGCTAAGTTATTCCTCAATAATGGTGCATCTTTCAGCATTATCTGCATACCATGCACCTTTTGGAGAAAAATGTTTGGCCCAGTTGGACCTGTCACGCACCTTTCTGCATGGCATCCTCCACTGAAACCACCCATTACGGACCCGATCCCTCCCTGGGACCTTCTTTTCATTTTGGAGCAGCTCACACTACCCCCTTTTGAGCCAGCTGTGGATTGCGAGCTACGCCTTCTGTCTTGGAATGCGTTATTTTTAGTTGCAGTTCCTTCTGCCAGAAGGATTTCAGAGCTCCAGGCAATTATGTGCAAAGAGGCGTATTCGATTTTTCGTAAGGACAGTGTCCCCTTAAGAACTAATCCTCAGTTTTTACGTATGGTAGTGCCAGAGCTTACTCTCAACCAAGAGATTAACCTTCCAGTTTATTACCCAGAGTATTCCAGTAGAGGAGAGGCTCTCCTGCACACCTTGGATTTGCACAGAATACTCTGATGCTATCAGACTAGAACCAAACTGAACAGAAAGTCAGATCAGTCGTTTGTTTCATTTGCCCACAAGATATTGGGGCACCTGTGTCCAAACAGATGCTTTTAAAATGGTTGGTAAACTGCATTGTTTCATGTTATCAGAAGCAGATGAAACCCTTACCAGGACTGGTAAAGGGTCATTCCACCAGGGGGATAGCAGCTTCATTCGCCTTCCTGAGGAGCGTTTCGGCTTCAGACATCTGTGCAGCAGCTACTTGGAGTACTGTGCACACATTCACCAGACACTACAGTCTGGACATTGCCTCCAGGCGCAGAGCTGGCTTTGCAGTCCTGCAATGGCTTCTTTCATGAGACGTTCCTTTTCACCCTTCTCCAGTCCTCCTCCCATTTTTAGGGGCTAACGCACACTGCTTGGGACTTGGCGTATGGTGTAACCTCACGCAAGGCTGTATCTCGAAGTAAGATAGTACAGTTACGTAAGAACTTACCGTAACAGTAGATCTTCGTGAACAGTTCTTGTGGCAGGTACTGTTCCACCCACCTTCCCCTCAGGAGGTCATCTGTAGTTGCATTGACAACATTTATTGGTCTTCCCTTGGAAGCGAATCCTCTGTCTCCGTTCAGAATCTATATCGCTATGCCGGAGTATCCGGTAGGAGAACTGAGGGATGCTTGGGGACTGCCCCTGTTATGATGTGAGGGATGTCAGGGCAGGGCCGACTTCAGGGGACGGTCCCCTGCTATATGTAGCTAGCTAGAAGTTTTCTGTAGGATCCTGTTGCCTGATGGCTTCAGTCCTAATGGTGTGACCTGCTGCAAGAGCTGTTCTCGAAGATCTACTTTTATGGTAAGTTCTTGCGTAACTGTACTGTCTCCACCTAGTATCTCACTTTATATGGAATAGCAAGCTTATGACTTATGAAGAACTTCAGCAACATTACTCACTGAGGGAGGAAGGGAGGTTCTGTGTTTTTCAGGCTATAGCTTTTATAAAAAAAACTTTAACCATCCAGTTGGTCAAATACTTCACCCCCCGCCCCCCACCCGGTTCAAATAATACTGCAGGCCTTTACCACGTGCTGTCCTATATTTATAGCGCATTACATCAGTTAAATATGACATCTACCCAGACCCTCAAGGAGAGATTGGAAAGGGATGTTGATATCACCACCGAGGATGCAGATTGGAACTGGCATCTTAAATACCTACATTCCCCTATACGATCACATATTTGGAAGGAATTTGCATGGAAAGTGATAGTCAGATACTTCATAGTCCTGGCTGCCCAATGCAGATACTTACCTGGCAGGGGAGCCGCCTGCTGGAGAGGCTGTGGATTCTCACTGGCCTCCCATAGCATACATTCTGGGAGTGCCTTATATTAGCACCCTTCCTGACTGTGTTGGAAGGAGCCATATCTGATCTCTTTGGAGCTCTGTTTCACTTTACTGCTCATTCCTTCTTTTTGTCCTGCTGTGGAGCTTCTTGGCACTGTCGATTTTGTACCATAGGAAAGCATATGTGGCTGATATGCCCAGGGTTAAGTAATATATCTGAATTACAATCTAACACTGGCATAACCAAGTTTCCATCAGGACACACAGAAAGCAAACCTCTGATACACTGGCCAACGCCGGTATAACCAGATGTGGAAATCTAGAAATATCCTTCTTTTCCTTTCTCTCTCTCTCCTTCCTGTTAATGTCCTGTTTAGCATCCCCTCCTCGGTACTCCTATCCATGATGTGACGATTCCATAAATGAATATGGTAAGTGAAGCATGAAATCTGAATCATTTGTTTGTAACTTTGACGCATATGTATGAATTGTATGGTTTGTTTGTATGTTCTATATTGAAAACACAATAAAAATTAAAGTTAAAAAAAAAAATCTTGGCTTGCTTAGGGCAAAGCTGCCCCGGTCCCACTACTTGGCCTAGGTATGCCATCTCCGCCATAGCCACCTGGCACTTTTCAGCCCTTACAGTGAGCCCTGCCCTCTGTATCCTGCCCAACACTTCCTTCAGTGGGATAGGTGTTCCTTCCAGGTGGCACCGAAGATGGCACTATCGTTGAGATGAGCCACTGCGTACTCTTCACTACCATGTAACACCTGGTTGACCAACCTTTGGAAGGTGGCAAGAGCATTCTTCATTCCAAAAGGCATTACCCGGAACTCGAATAATCCTGTTGGAATAGTGAAGGACGATCTCTCCCTAGCTCTGGCAGTTAACTCCATCTGCCAATACCCTTTTGTCAAGTCAGTGGTGGTAAGGTATGCTGCCCCTCCCAACTTGTCCAGTAGTTCGTCCGTGCGTGGCATTGGGTGGGCGCCAGACTTCATGACTGTGTTGAGTCCACGATAGTCCACACAGAAGCTAGTAAAGTCATCCGGCTTTGGAACAAGGACTACGATTTGAGGCCCAGGAACGGGGATTTCTGGATTACCCTTAAATCCAGGATTTCTTCCACCTCTCTCCTAATGTCCTTTAGGACAGCCTCAAACACCCAGTAGGCTGTCCGTCGGATGGGTGCTTGCGTCCCTGTACCTACGTCATGTGTCGCTAAGAGGTACATCCCTACTTGGCCATAAACAAAGGAACAGAGTCCTCTAAAACCCCCTTCACTTCCTGGGTCTGTTCCGGGGTCAGCTGGGGTGGCAACTTAATTGTCTCCACAGAGGACTCCCTCTTGCTTTCTTCAAGCAAGTCCAGGAGTGGGGGGTGGTCCTCGTCTGTTCCCTCCCCAGGACTACACACTGTAAATACCATGTCAGCCCTCTTGGCTTATGGCTTCATCATGTTGACATGGTACAGCCTATGATTATCTCTCCTGTCAGTCAGTTCTACAATGTAGTTAATGCCATTTACCTGTCGAACTACCTTGTATGGTCCCGCCCACTCAGCCTGTCCTTCTGGACTGGGATTAGGACCATGACTTCCTGACCTGCGAACTCCAGCTCTGCAATTGTACCAGATGTTTTGCTTCTGCTGGGCAGTTAACAGATTGCTTTAGGCCACCCCCATAAGCTCCTTCAGCTGCTCCCTAAACCTTAGGACATACTCCACTATGGGAGTTTCTTGGGTGGCATGCTTGTCTTCCTGGATCAAGTCTAGGGGCCCACGCAACCTATGTCCATATAAGAGTTCGAAGGGACAGAACCCCCGTCTACTCTTGGGGCACCTCCCTTTATGCAAACAACAGGTGGAGAAGGTATTTCTCCCAGTCCTTCCCATGCTGTTCAGCAAATGCTTGGAGCATTGATTTTAGGGTACCATTAAACCTTTGCACAAGTCTATTGGCTTATGGGCAATAAGGTGTCGTGCATCTCTGTACCACCCCACACTTTTCCCACAAACACTTCATCAGGTCCGGCATGAAGATACTCCCTCGATCAGTGATAACCTCTTGCAGAAACCTGACACGGGAGAAAATCCCTAGCAAGGCATCTGCCACTTTGTCTGTCCTAAGTGAGGATAGAGCAACTGCCTCTGGTTATCTGGTGGTGTAATCAACCACTGTCAGGAACAACTTCTTCCTGGAGGAGCTTGGGGTATTCAGAGGTCCCACAATATCCATTCCTACCCTCTAGAATGGCTCTTCCACAGTGAGCAAGGGGATTAGGACAGCTTTGGATTTACTCCCCGCCTTCCATAACTGTTGACACCGGTGACAAGACCTGCAATATTCCTTCACCTGCCGGGTGAAGTTGGACCAATAGAAATTGTGGGCCAGTCGCTGTATAGTGCGCGTGATGCCCAGATGTCTGGACATGGGGATATCATGCTCGATCTTGAGCAACTGCTCATGATACCCCTGGGGAGCGACAAGCTGCCTGCCAATCACCCCTTCCTCTGTCCGCACGTCCTGCGTATACAACAGTCCATTGTCCCAATACACCCTGTGTCTTATGTCACCTCCCTGTGTCCTGTCAGATTCTGCACAAGCCCTCAGCCTCTCCAAACTAGGGTCAGTTCTCTGAGCAATGGCAAAATATTCACGTTTTCCCAAGGCATTGGACATGTTCCCTTCAGTTCCTAAACTGGGGTCCATAGCTCTAGCATCAGGGCATTCAGGGTCACTGCCATCCCTAACCCTCTGACCATCTGTTAGCCCTCCCTCCTTGGAGTAACCTTCTGTGGCTGTCTTATGAATGGCTACCTGGGGAAGTCCTACCTGCCTTTCACTGCTCTCCATGTCAGGAGGCACAGGCTGGGGAACCAGTGTCCCATTTTTTCCCACAGGGGCTTTTATGGGGTTCAGGGAACTACTGTCAGCCTTTGACATCTGGCTTTGGGTAACTACACACACCACCCCCTTCTGGAGATTGTTCTCTGTAATCACATCCGGGTTGAGGTTGTCTGCCACACTACTTTTTGCACTGTCTCTCCTCAGACCAAGAGAATGCTAGAAAGTCGCAGAGTTTTCTCCTCCCTAGTGAACCCTTCCATAGTTACAAATTGACTAGATACAAGCTGTTCAGGCCCAACCAAATTCCCTTTTACTAATGTAAGGGATGCCCCCATGTCCCTTAACCCATGGGTCTGCACCCCATTTACAGTGACCAGGTGCATGTGCTCCCTCATGTTTACAGGCATGCTTCCAGGGATACACAAACAACCCAACTCTGTTTGGGCACCTCTTTAGCCACTCTATGCCTTTTTAGGACACTGTCTGGCAAGGTGCCCTGGCTGTTTACAGAACCAACAGTCATCATTTCTTCTATCTGAGAAATCCCTTTTTTGTAACTTGGGGTTTCCCCTTTTCTGCATAGGCTGTGAGGATTTTAGCTGCCCTGAAGGCACACTTTTCCCATTCGGCCCTACCACACCTGCCCCACTTCTATTCAGAGCAGGCCTGCTCCTGGCATAGTGGTCTGAGAGTTCAGCAGCTTGCTGTGCTGTTTTTGGATCCCGATCCTGTAGCCAGGTTTTCAACTCTGCTGGGCAAGCCCAAAAGTACTGCTTTCGCAACATTACCTCCTCAATTTTTTCCACAGAATTTGCTTCTACTCCCTCCCACCAACGTTTCAAAAATTGACGTTGCTTTGTGGCGAGTTCCTCGTAGCTCAAGGCAGGGCTTCTGCAGAACTTACGGAACTTACCCCTGTATGCTTCAGGAGTTAACTCATATTTCCTAAGCAAAGCAGTTTTTTAAGTTTATCATAATTGCGACTGTCCTGATTGTCCATTTGGCCTAGCGCCTCATGCCCTTTGCCAGTCAGTAGCGGGGAGAGCTGAAAGATCCAGGACTTTCTGGTATTTTTGCCTGAATACAGACCTTTTCAAATGAATTAAAAAATGCATCCATATCCTCCCCCTTTTTAAATTCAGCTATTAATTTAGAATTTAGCTTTATACCCCATCTCTGGAGGTTCAGGTTCAAGTTCAACCCCCTGCCACTTACCTCATCTGACATTGTTCGTTGGAGTCTTGGCTTCTCCAGTTCAAACTCCCTCTGCCGCTGTTTTTCTTGTTCCTGCATCTCCAGTTCAAACCTTCTCTGCTCTCTTTCTTGCTGGTGCAGTTTCTCCTTGACCTCTTGCTCTTTCTGAAGCTGTGCTTCGAACTTACTCTGCTCAAATTCCAGCTCCAGTTTCATCAATTCCAGCTGCAGCCTGATCCCTTCCGGCTCCAGCTGTGTGGCGACCTTCCCCTGCAGCTGTGGCTCTGAGTTCCCTCTGGTCTTGCTGCCCTCCTCCCTGGCACCCTCATGCTCAGGCTCTGGTCCTTTTCAGTCACTGGCAGTAACTCGAGGTCCTGGACAACTGCTAGATAATCGGCTGCCACAAGAGCCTCCATGAGGTTCTTTTTGGTTAGTCCCTCGTACTGGACCCCTCTGTCCTGACACAACTGCCTTAGGTAGTCTGCAGTGTATACGTTATAGTTGGAAGCAATCTTCTTCACTAACTTACTACACTAGCTTATACCAAAAAAAAAATTGGGTTGGGAACTTTATAATATGACCAAATTATTTTTTTCAAAATCTCTGCCTTGATTGTGTGTGGATTGTTTTCAGTTTATCAATCTGATATACTGGCATCAAATCCCACTATTAGGTCTGTGCCACCAGTATTTCTCGAATCTCGCTGCTACCAGATCTTTCGGATCCCACCACCGTGCACCAGATCTGTCATGAACCCACTCTTGAGGGTCAAGGCCACTGGGCTCACAGTGCCCACACCGAAGTGCAATCAGTGACGGGGAAGGGGGAAAACAGGGAGACCCACCCCACGTGCTTCTATAATGCTCGCTGAGGTCACGACTGACCACTTGCCATGAGGTTCCAAGGAAATCCTCTTTAAATTCTAGGTAGGGTTTAATACCAGTCTCGAGTCTTGTAGCCAAGTGAGAACCCTCTCTTGGTTATTACACAAGGGAGGAGATGTCTAGTGTTACAGCATCTTCAGGGTAGCATTGTAATGCTGATTTTGCCTTCTCTCACAAGGCGTACAATAACCTGGTTCAAATTCCCTCAGACCCTTCTTTGAGACTTCGTTGTGTCTGCCCAAAAGGAATCTCAAGGTTCCAAGAAGCAGAAGAAAAAGGCATTTCACCCTTCTGCCCCTGTGGCCAAGCAGCCCCAGTTTTAATCTGGACAGCAGCAGCAGGTCCAGTCTCGGCACCCTTGGTTCAAGTCAGGCGCTCAGTCGCGCAAACCGGGAGGGAAGGGTCCCGGCGGTCCCTCTTTGGATCCTCCTCTTCCAGGCCTGCTCAGTGACGGGATGGGGGTGACCAGCCCCATGCCCGTCACGCCTGCTCTGGGTCACCTGGTCCGCTGTTACCATGGACAGGTGGGTGTTGGAAGTGGTTGGTCAGGGACTACCTCTGGAGTTCGAGCAGTGCCCATCAAACCAAGTCCATGCCCCACGCGAGGAAAGGGTATCAGTTCACACTCGGGCTCTCAGAGATGACATAGCCCAACTTCTCCTCAAAGAGGTAGTGGTCCAAGTTGCAGATCCCCCAGTCAACCCAGGGTTCATTTCCAGGTACTGAAACGGATGGGGGTCTGGCTTCCCATTCTGGATCTGCACGACCTGAATCAGTATCTCGGGTCTCGCACCTTTCAGATGTTTCCTCTGTCCCAGATCACACCATCTCTTGAGCAAAACATGTGGTTCTGCTCCCTGGATCTTCAGGATGCGTTCTTCCATGTCCCGATCCATCCATCACATGGAAGGTTTCTCCACTTCCGAGCAGAGGGAACCCTCTACGAGTTCCAAGCCATGCTGTTTGGCCTGTCATGGCCCCCCCCCCCTCCGGTCTTCACCAAATGCTTCGCAGTGGTGGCAGCCCATCTTCAGTGTCAGAGTCCGGATGTACCTTTACCTCGATGATTGGCTCATAGTGGGTCCCTCCAGGTTGGAGGTGGAGAGGTCCAGGGATCTGGCCCTCAAGACCTGTCTTGAGCTTGGCCTCCAAATCAGCAAGGCCAAGCCAGAACTCGTGCCTTCGCAGGTAATCTGCTTCATCGGGTCAGAGCTCGACTTTTGCTGAGCCAGAGCCTGGCTCCCGGCAGACAGGGTAGAGGTTCTCTCCTCCTTTGCCCAGTTATTTCTGGTTGGGCAATTGCGCCCTGCCCGGGACTTCCTGAGTCTTCTGGGTTACATGGCAGCCTGCACCACCGTGGTCCATTGGGCCCGGTGGTGAATGCACCCTATTCAATGGGGATTGGTCAGCCAGTGGTCCCATTGACAGGGTCATTTCGACCAGCTGGTCACAATAACTCAGAGGCTCAGGGACGCTCTCCAGTGGTGGACCGTCCCAGAACATCTGCAGGGAAGGATCCCGTTTGTCCGCCCAGAGCCAACGGTTGTCTTTACGACCGATGCCTCTCTCACTGGCTGGGGAGACCACATGGGCAGCCACAGGGTCCACGGGCTCTGGAACCTCGAGGGAATCCCGATGTCACATCAGCCTGCTGGAGCTCCGAGCAGTGTGGCTGGCGCTGACTGCATTAGCTCCATTCCTGCGGGGTCAAGTGGTCCAGGTCCAGACAAACAACACCACAACCATGCATTATCTCAACAAGCAGGGTGGCACGCATTCCCAGCCTCTGTGCAGGGAAGTGCTCTGCATCTAGACCCTCATGAGCCAACTGGAGGCAGATCTCTTAGCCATCCATGCAGCTGGAGCCTCAAACCAACTGGCGGATGCCCTCAGCCATGTCAGTGAGGCATCCCACGAGTGTTCTCGCCACCCAGAGATAGTTTGCAGCCTGTTTTCCCTGTGGGGCACCCCTCAGGTGGACCTGTTCGCCTCCAGGGAGAACACAAAGCTGAGGCTGTTTCATGCCCGCCCCTCTCAGCAGGGCTTATTGCAGGGGGATGCCTTCTAGAGGCTTTGTACCCCAGGCCTCTTCTATGCCTTCCCTCTGTTTCCCTTGATCCACAAGGTGCTCCTCAAGGTGAGGATGGACAAGGTGAAGGTGATCCTGGTAGCCCCAGACTGGCCGTGCCAGTTCTGGTATCCGCATCTCCTCAGCTTCATCAACAGGCTCCCGAGACATCTTCCAGCACGCCTGGATCTGATATCAAGTCAATCAGGGGAAGGTATTCCATCCGGACCTTCAGTCCCTGCACCTGACAGCCTGGTACCAGAGCGGCTAGAGTTCCAGGCTTTGGGTCTTTCCAACGATTTCCTCAGCATAGTTGAGGCATCTAGGATGGAGTGGACCAGGAGGTGCTATGCCTTCAAATGGAAAAGGTTTTCCATTTGATGTCAGGGCAAGGGCCTGGACCCTAGTTCCTGTCCTGTGGCCAGTCTCCTTTACTACCTTTGGTCTCTCTCCAAAGGTGGTCTCCGGATGACTACCCTTAAGGTGCACCTGGCAGCCATCTCCGCTTATTGGGTGTGGGACGGTCAGCGGATGGTGGCACAGGAGACAGTGGTCTTGCTCTTTTTCAAGGTCCTCGATCACGTATCTCCTCCAGTGCGTGAACCTCCACCTCCATGGGATCTACTGCTGGTACTGACAAAACTCATGGGCAAGTCATTCGAACCAATGCACAGGTGTGAGATGTCACACCTGTCATGTTAGACCGCCTTCCTGGTGGCTCTCACATGAGCCAGAAGAACTGGGGAGCTCCAGGCACTCTGTGTTGAGTCTCCTTACCTGATCTTCCGCAGGGACAAGGTTGTCCTGTGTCCCAACCCGAAGTTCCTTCCGAAGGTGGTGTCGGAGTTTCACCTTAACCAGGTGTTACCTCTGCCTGTGTTCTATCTGAACTACACCTCGGAGGCAGGGTACAGGCTCCATACTCTGGACCTGAGACAAGCGCTCTCTTATTATAAGCAAGGCCCCTAGAATTCTGCGGCCGCAGAACTTGAAATCTACCGCAGAACTTCTGCAGTGCCGCAGAATTCACTCTTCTTGGTGATTTTTTTATTAATATTTCTGTTTATCCATAGAATCTGGTTTCCTTCCCCTCTTTTTATATCCAAAACCCCCTATATGCTCAGAATGCGATGTTATCATTGCTATAACATCATACATTAGTTAATGAAATGGCTGCATTTTGCAGCACAAAATGAACAGTCACTTATCTACCACAGTTCCCACTGCCAGAGACAGTGGCACAGCACATCAGGCATGGTGATATTTGTTCAACCTGCACTACAACCTAATACAATTTTCAGTCTTACATTATTGCACTAGGGCCAACTTAAATAAAACTTGTCAATAGCACAGACTTGTTAAGTCCATACCTCACTTTGTACCCTCTTATTTGTGCCTTTAAGATATAGAGATGCCATCTGAAATTAATAACTGGTAAAATGAATTTAACTGTAATTTTTAAGAAAAATAAAGTAATTATGCCCAGAAAAGTGGAATATAATAATGTGTAGACCTGCTGGAAGAACAGACCTGTTAAATAAATTATTGCGCCGTACGCATTTTTGCCAGGGTTATTGATTACATATTGTCACTGGTTGATAGTCACCCAAAAGTTATGGAGAAATGTGTTCAGGGCCAGCTGTTGGGCCAGAGGGTAGCATGCTGTGTTTCCGTGCCGGCATCTCAGGTTCAGAGATTAGCTCTGGGAGCTGGCTGCACAAGGATTGGTGGAACACATCACTGTTCTGAGCTTGGGAAGGTATGGTGCAGTGTTCTGTCACATGGTGGACACATTGTGATGGGCTGGAGAGCTCTGTCTCTCAATCGGTTTACATGCATGCCATGGTCTCATGGTGTTATGTAGTGAGTCAGGGGAAGCAGGTTGGTTTGAAAAATGAGTTTTGCAATAACTCCTCTATTCCGTTTATTCCATTTCCAATGGGAACTGTATGAATGAGGATGCAATTTCATGGAAATAAAAAAAAAAAATATGTATATACACACATATGTGTGTGTGTATATATATGTAATAGATAAACCACTCTGAGGTGTGTGGCCACGCTCTGATATACGCATGCAATGTGAGAGGGCAGCAAGGAGGGCTGGGGGAATACTGGGATGCATAGGGAGAGGCATCACCAGTAGAAAACAAGAAGTTATTATCCCTCTGTACAGACAGCTGGTGAGACCACATCTGAGTACTGCGTGCAGTTCTGGAGACCCAATCTCTGCAAAGACATAGACAGGATGGAAGCTGTCAGAGGAGGGCAACTAAAATGGTGCAGGGTCTGCACCGGAAGACATATGAGAGAGACTTAAGGAGCTTAATATGTATAGCCTCGAGGAAAGGAGGGAGGGGGACATGATAGAAACTTTCAAGTACCTCAAGGGAATCAACAAAGTCCAAGAGGGTAGCATTTTTCAAAAAAGGGTGTGCAAGAACAAGGGGCTGAAATTTGAAGATAGAAGAGGCGGCTCAGAGGTAATTTAAGGAAGTATTTTTTCACAGAGAGGGTTGTGGATGTATGGAACGGCCTTCCAGAGGAGGTTGTGGAGTCAAAAACAGTGGTGGAATTCAAGCATGCATGGGACAGTCATAAGGCAATTCTAGGGGGTGGGGGTAGGAAGAAGTAGGCTGCTGGCTAACTAGGATCTGCAGCTTATCCATCAGGTAGGGAAATGGGCAGACTGGGTGGGCCAAGCGGTCCTTATCTGCCGTCAAATTCTATGTTTCTATGCCTTGGTGTGCTTTGTTATGCACGAGGTCACAGGCCGAGTGCGTCAACCACCCAAGGCGTGTATATATCAGAGCGCAACCGCACACCTCAGAGTGGTTTATATGTCTTATAAAATTGTTTTGGAGGGGGGTAAAAGTGCTGTCGTGCTCTGATATACGCACGGTCATGTGATGCGTTTCAACCAACCACTAGATGAAGATTCCTTCACCCATTTTATAAATATATATACACACACATATACAGTATCCCTCTCTCACTACACACACACACATTTGTATGTATGTTACAGATTGCATATAAATATATAAGTGATGCACAGTGGGAAGCTCATGAGTGGTGTAGAAAGCACATACAAATATGTAAGTGATGCACAGTGGAGACCTCATTAGTGGGATAGATAGCATGCATATAGAAATTCCTTATTTATCTCATAAGGTCCCCTCTGCATATTTAATTTATGCAGTAGGCTAGGACCTTAAGGGAGAGACATTTGTTTTACTTTTTTAGGCATAACATTATTTCTGTAAGTCTGTTATTTTTTGAACTAGTGTTACTGTGCTTTCCCCCATCCTGATTGCTATAACCACTGCCATGGAAGTGAAGTCAGGATGACAGGCTGACCCTGTGATGTGGTAGTTTGTTAGTGCCGCAGAACTTCCACAGGAATTACAAACCACCGCCGCAGAGGTTCTGCGGCAAATGGTAGTCTTGCCGCAGAACTTGGTCCCACTGTGCCGCAGAAAAGTAGGGGCCTCGGTTTATAAGGAGCAGACGACTGAAGTTTAGGGAGAGGTTCGCCAGCTGTTTGTCACCTACGCTGAAGCCGCACCTGGCAGACCTGCAGCGAAGCAAACAGTTGACAGATGGATTATATCTTGCAGTGATCTCTGCTATAGGTTGGTGAGTAGGGAGCCTCCCGAAGGGCTAAGGGCTCATTCCACCCACCATACCGCTGCGTTGGTGGCTGCTTCTAGGGATGTCCCTATCCAGGAGATCTGCAGGGCTGCTACCTGGAAGTCAGCAAACACCTTTATTACCCATTACCACATCGACCTTGAGTCACGCCGAGATGCTGGTTTTGGAGCCTCAGTTCTCCAGTCTCTTTTCCTTAAGTAGGGTGTGTGCGCCTTGCCTCCCTCCTCCATGAGAACTGCTTGAAGACTGCTAATCAGTGTGGATGAACAACATATCCACGATCCTAGAAAAACAGCTTACTCACCTGTAACAATAGTTCTGCGAGTGGTATTTGTTGTTCATCCACACAAACCCAACCGACCTCCCCAGCTTCGACGCACAATCTTAGCTTCCAGCGGGCAAGATGTGGTGTCATGGGGAGGAGCAGAGGGTTGTACCACCTGGGTGGGTGGGAGGAGCCAGTTTGAAGACCTTCCGGCAAGAATTAAAGGGGAAAGGGACATGCCAGTCGGTGTGGATGAACAACATATACCACTCCTAGAACTACTGTTACAGGTGAGTAACCCGTTTTTTTTCTTTTTACTGTGGAAAACTATACATTTAGTTGTATTAACACTGAATGCCAAATTGTTTTTGAACCATGACAGAATTCCACAAAAATGTGCTTGTATAATTTCTTTAATAATATTCTTAGTCCAAATTCAAATTAACATTCTGTATATAAGCGCCCATCCGGTCATGCTATACTGTATGATAACTGACCACCTGTGTTTTAGCACTAAGCACTGCTGGCTTTTCCCCCTGGACCTTTAACTACTACGAAGTGGCTGGGTCCTCTTGTTCCTGTTCTGTTACAGTGAATTTGTGACTTTTGAGAAAACTAAAAAATATATATATATATTTTCAGACTCTTATGTTTTTTTCTTTACTAGATTGCTTGCCATTCTCTTCTCATTGTCTTACTTTACATGGAAACAGGATTCTTTTCCCTAGAGTTCATCTTCATCTGCTGCCTCGTCCTTTGCTGTAGTCCTGATCCATCAGTTTGTGGCTGTGAACATACGAAATTTGCCAGCAGATAAAGGCATAGTGGTCTGTCAAGTCTGCTCAAATGTGCAGCCAGCACCCCTTACTCTGCAGCTGTCCCTCCTTCGACCCTCCCTCTTGCCCTATCCCAGCCCCTTTTGAAGCAGCCCACTGTTCTACTGGATACCGCTTCCGCTGGTAACGCATTCCATCCAGCTATCACCCTCTCCATAAAAAAGTGTCTCCTCATCTCCCTCCTGAACCTTCCTCCTGTCTCATATCATAGCCCTGGGTGTCCCTCCCCTTCCATCCCTTACTTTGAACAGCCCCTCCGTACCCAGCTTGTTTATTCCTTTCATGTATTTGAAGGTTTCAATCATATCCCCTCCTGTTCCTCCTCTCCTCCAGCGAGTACATGTTCAGCTCAATCAGCCTCCTCTCATATGATAAGTCCCCCAGTCCCTGGATCATCTTTGTCCCCTCGCTGCACCTCACCCAGTAACTTAATGTCCCTTTTCAGTTACAGGCGCCAGTGCTACTGCGCAGTACCACTCAGGCGTGGTCTAACTAGTGATCTATACAGTGGCAGAATCAGTCACCCCCAAGGATATACCCTTGCAGTGTAACCCAGCATTTTGCTGGCCTTTGTAACTGCCTTCTTACATTGTGAGTTGTTCATTGACCCGTAATGAGCACCCCAAGATCCTTCTCCTCCTCCTCCTCTGTCTCGGCTAGCTGCACTCTTCCCAGCTGGTAAGTTCTCCTTGGGTTTTTCGTCCCAAAATGCAGCACCTTGCGCTTTATTGCATTGAACCCCAGTTGTCAGGTGTCCGACCAGGCTTCCAGCTTTGCCAGATCATCCTGCAAACCCCTGCCACCCCCCCCCAGGTCATTCATCCACCACCATTCCCATCTTGGTATCGTCAGCAAACAGACTGGTCTTGCTCTTGATGCCCAATGATATGTCTGCAATGAATATCCCAAACACTGGGCTCAACACCAAGCCCTGGGGAACATCACTCGTCACTACCCTTGGGGATGAGCACTCCCCACCCACCACCACCCTCTGTTGCCTACCCTGAAGCCAGTTCCCTACCCATAGCACCAGCTTTGCACCCACCATGCCTTCTAACTTACTTCCCAGCCTCCCATGCGACACAGAGTCTAATGCCTTACTGAAGTCCAGGTACAAGACATCCCCTGCATGGCTCCCGTCCGATTGCCTGGTTACCCAGTCATGGAACTCCAGGTTGGTTTGGCAGGATCTGCCACTTACGAAACAATGCTGTCTACTGTCCTGTAGCCCTTTGGCTCCCTGCCTCTCCTTCAGGATAGTCTCCATCAGCTTACCCACGATGGATGTGATGCTCACCAGTCTGTAGTTCCCCGGTTCATCCTTGGGGCCGCTGTTGTGGAGGGGCACCACATGAGCCATCCTCCATTCCTGAGGTACACACCCTGAGTGTAGTGAGGCATTGAATAGGACTGCCAAAGGTCCCGCCAGGACCTCTGCCAGCTTCTTCAGTACCCTGGCGTGGATGCCATCTGGGCCTGGCACCTTGTCTACCCTCAGTGCCCTCAAACCCTCCAGAACCCTGCCCTCCGTGAGTTCCCTGTCTGTCACCCCCTCCATTTCTGTCCTTCCTCCCCCTTGGGTATCACCCCCCCTTTCTCCTTAGTAAATACCGAGCAGAAGTAAATCGTTTAGCACTTTGGCCTTATCACCCCCTGCTTCCATCCCCCCTTCCTAATCCTTACTATATAGTCCTTACAGCTCCTTTTCTCCCTGATGTACCTGAAGAAGTCCTTCTCCTCCTTCTTAATGCCCTGTGCCAGCCTGAGCTCTGTAGACACCTTGGCTGTCCTTACTGCCCTTGTCACCTCCTTTGATTCCTTCAGGTACTCCTCCCTGTCCTCCCCCCTCCCTCCCTGTTTTTTTGAATCTCCTAAAGGCAGCTCTTTTCCGCCTTACCTTTCCCATGACCTCCTTGCTCACCCAGCTAGGTTTCTTTGCCCTAGCCTTCTTGCTCTGGGCCTTGCTGCAGGTTCTGGTTGCCTCCACTACCCCAGCTTTATGAGCTCCCACCTCTGGTTAGTGCCCATACTAAGTTGAATTCTGGCCAGGTACGCTTTTACACTTCCCTCATCCTGCTGAAGTCCAGCACCCTTGTGCCGGATTCCACTCCTTCCTTACCCATACCCAACGTGAACCGTACTGAATGGTGGTCACTCCCTACTAGCGGTTCTTCCACCCTCAGTTCCCTCACAGACTCTCCATTTGCCAGCACGAGGTCAAGGGTATTCCATAACCTGGTTGGTTCGCTGACCACTTGCATCAGGAAGCTGTCCTGGAAGGCATCCAGCAGTACCTGCTCCCTTCTGTTCCCGGTTGTTGGGGTACTCCAGTTCACTCCTGGCATGTTGAAGTCCCCCACGATCACCACACTGCCCTTCTCGCAGGTCCTCCTAACCTGTCCCGCTAGTTACCTGTCTAACTCCTCTGTCTGAGGGGGCGGCCTGTACACCACTCCCATCCTGAGAGTCCTGTTCTTGGAATCCTGAATTTGCATCCATAGTGACTCCGTACTAACCTCCTCCCCTTCCTCCCGTACACACTTCAGTCCTTCCCTCACATTTAGTGCCACCCCCCCCTTTCCCAGTCGCTGTATCCCTATGAAATATTTCATACCCTGGTATCAACAGGTCCCAGTCATTGTATTGGGTGGCCCATGTTTTGATGATGGCCACCATGTCTACCTCTGCCTCTGCCATGTGAGTCTGTAGCTCTGCAGTTTTCTTCCCAAGGCTCCTAGCATTCAGAGTGACCACCCTTCACCCCTTACCCCACCTTCCTTTACTAGCATCGCCACTAGTACTTGCCCTGTGTACTTTGTCACTGTTATGTGGGGTAAGCTCATGTGACTTCCCAACTTGTGGTCTCTGCATGTCCCTTGCCCACTTGCCACCCCCCATGCCTAGTTTAAATTCCCAACTACCTCTATATAGTCCTCCATCCTATTTTTCAACACTTTCTTTCCCTCCTCGCTCAAGCGTAGTCTATCCTTGGCACAGAGACTACTGTCCTCCCAGGTCCCTCCCCACACCCCCACCAGCCCCATACCCTGATCACAGTGTCGCAAACAGATGATTGTGACTTCATGAAATGATTGAACAGCAGGAGTAGAGCAGCTATGGGGGAACAGGGATGCTATCTGCATGTAAATGAACATAGTAGCGAAGAACAAAAGGAATAGACATACAGCAAATCAATACACTGTTACCTGAACTAGTCTAAATATTATGTTTTTTAAAGTTTGCTCATCATCACTCACAACCTCATTTTAATATTGTGTACACTTGTTGAGAAGATCTACAGGAATACATGTTGTTTTCTTTCTTTTCCTAGCGAGCTTTGTTACACAAACAGCAGAGTCAGCCTCTCTTAGAACTGCCCATGGGGTACAAAGAGAAAGAGATGACCGAGGAGATGATGATGAAAAGAGAGGAGCGTGCTCGAAAGAGACGTCTGCAGGCAGCAAAGAAAGCAGAAGAAAACAAAAATCAAACTATCGAACGACTGACTAAAACTAATAAAGCCAAAGTGAAGACTCTAAAGGAGAAGAAGGCCCGACAATCGCAGTGCCCCATGGTTAAATATGTAAATACCGTTGAAAGGATAACTGTGTCTTTCCCACAAGGAGCTCCTATTGCTCTGCCGACTGCACCGCCTCCTTTGTCCCCAGCAGCAGTTTGCGGTGTTAATGGATGTACAAATTTAAAAAAGTATTCCTGCTCTAAGACTGGGGTGCCTCTTTGCAGCCTTGAGTGCTATAAACAAAACTTATTAATACAAGGTTTGGCATAAGTCCAGGAGATGATTGTTGGATTGATTAAATATGCAGAACAGAGCAGAAGGTGCCGGTGATAACATTATTACCACATGGAATACAGCCTAGGGAATGTAGAAGCCTACATATCAAGGTTGCATAAATACACTCCTATCAATTTAAAGCTAGTACAATAGAATATACTTTATTCATAAAGTGGGTACAAACATTTTTAAAACTTTTTTTGTTTTAAATCTCTTTTTGTTAAGATTTTTGAACAAAATGTAAACAGTTCCAGGGTGAAGTACAGGTTACCAATAGAGTAGGAGTAGGTTATAAAGATTTAAGTGCAGTCTCAACATTTTAAAAACTTGATTGGTCAGCCCATGTGATTATCTGAATATAATTATGCTTCTTGTCAGGACTCCTTGTGAGCTTGTCTTCTAGACATGAATACCATGCTGCACACACGCTTGTGGGCAGGGGAGAGAGAAAACCGGAAAATGGCCACCTACAGTGCACCAGATGCTCCATGCTTCCCCCCCCCCCATGCAACCTGATTCCTCAGTGCACCCCTTCTTTTTGCTCCATTTATCAAAATGTTCAACCTTTCTGGTGATGATAGGGAGGCCCCCCCACCAAGGGCACAGTGGACACTTCAGGGAGCCTGGAGATGGGGACCGGCAGTGGGAGGTGAGCCTGGCAGAAAGGCGGAGACACTTGGCGAGCCAAAAAGTGTGGGGCACTGAGGGGGCCGTGAAGGGGCAAAAGAAAAAACATTCTTGAATCCCTGTTCTGGAATGATATGCTGTAATAACGTACATTATAAACAGTAACATAATTTAAGGTTGGAAGGTACTTTTGGTCCAACCCTTGCACTGCATGATAAATAAATATACTGTAAAAACATGTATAGAATTACACAGGATAAAAAATGATAGCACACACTAAAGCCAGGAAATGCAAAAAAAAAAAGTCTTAATGCCAGATGAATGCAACACAGTGCAATACGCTGTGTAAAATGCAAAACGTATGGACTACTGATACCTGTAGCCAGGTACTACTGAAACCTCTACATTACGAGGCACCCTGCCTCTTCCTCAGTGGGATTATGATTCCCTTGATAAGCAGAAATATGTCCAGACTTGCCTTGATGGCTTGTACTGTCGTCACATCCACTGATCTTACTTCGAGAGGAAACTCTTGTAGCAGGTAACACAAGTAGGACTGACGCCACCTGGTGGCGGTTCTCAGCAAATTCTTCTAGGATTACTGACATGGGAACGCCCCCACCGATGTCAGCGCCACCCCCGACTTCACTCTGTATAAAGGAGGAGTTCCCCACGTGCTCCAGTTCTTTCCCGCCGCACAGTCAGGGTTAGTTTGCCTTCGGTTTACCGCTTGCAGTGCCAATCGCTCTCTTCCTTCTCCACCATTTCTAAAGTGTTTTTTCTCGCATCTGTGTCCTCGTCCTCCAAAGGGCACGTCAGCAAGTGCTCCTGTGGGCGGCAGATACCATCTAAGGACGGCAATTCTGTGTGCCTTTTTTGCCTGGGGGCCGACCACGACACAGACGCCTGTCCCCGTTTGCCAGGCCTTTAACTCTTGGACACGCATCAGGTGACAGAAATCTCTTTCTGCCTTTTTAGCGGAGTCCAGACTGAGTGCAATAGAATGCGCTTAGTCCTCGGGGGAATCGCACCCCCCTTCCGTCCAGAAGAAGCACCGCAAACATCGGGAGCACCAGGAGAGAGAGAGGTCCCATTCTAGGCCCAGGTCCTCGGGCTCGAAGTCAGGGTCGTCTGGGCATGTTTCCCACCTCATGGCCCTCAAACCTTCCTCCGCTGGGTCTGCGATGACCAAGTCCTCAGGGACCACTCTTCAACCCTTGAAGGTGCGTCCGTCCACCGAGAAGGCTTCCTTTTGCGGGTGCAGGTAAGTCCTCCTCCCACTCGGCCTCAGCTTCCGAGGCCGACCTCTGGGAGTCGAACAAGGCCTCAGGGTCTTCCGGCAGCAGGGCCTCATCCTTGCCGCCAAAATCAAAGGACTCTGACCGTCGCCCACCTCCGGCGGCTGACCGACATTCGGTCGAGAAGTTCTCCAAACACCACAAGTCCGACCGTCCCAAGGCTCACGCCACCGAGGGACACCCGTCAGACTCCAGAGACAAGTGGACGCCAGACTGAGGTCCGCCCATGGCACCTTCGGCCTCCTCTGTCTCCCGGCGAAGGCTGTTCCAATGCCTGTTAAAATCGTTCTGCGCCGGTCACCCCGGTGCCACCCGATGTCGGCTCTGGGATCCCCTGTCCACAACAGAAGCCGGTCCACCTGACGTAGGAGGCCGACGGGGCAGCACATGCTCCTCCGTCATCACCAGTGCCCAGGGACACCGGCGCCAGGGGTTTGGATCCGACGCTGGCACCCCCTGACGACAGAGCAGATAACGGCTCTGGTGCACCTCCTCTTCCATCTGTGCCTGGTTCCCTAAACTTGAATCTTTCGTAAGTAAAGGAGCTCTTCTCCCACTGGTGGGTCACGGTCAAACGTCATCTCCCAGTGGGTGTGCCTCCTCCCACGCCTCACCCCACCCTGTTCCTGATGTGGTACCAGTTCTGGAGCCTTCAAGGGCAGGGAAGGAGCCTGCACCACCCAAAAAATATAAAGACGAGGCGCAGTAGGACTAGGTCCAGCAGTTCCTCCCGCTGTCCCTCGCCGGACAAGAGGTGCAAGAGGAGACAACACAGATCCCCATCCTCTTCAGCCTCGGACTTGTACGTTGACTCTGACACCTCTCATGTTGACTTGGATGTCGACACAGAGGGGCGCACCCCAAATCCCGGATGACTCCAGCTTCATGGAGGTGATGAGGCACATCCAGGCAAACATGAGTTGGGGCACTGAGGCCCTGGACTCCGAGCGACTGCGGTTGGCTAAATACCTCCGCCAGAAAGACCCTAAGCCAGTGGTCATCCCTCCCATGGTTGACATCTTTGAGGACATCATGTTCGCTACCTGGAAGTGCCCTCACTCCTTCTCTGCCATGCCCAAGGAGGCTCATCGGCTTTACTGGGGCCCTGTGGACCACCCCTTCTTGGCTGAACCACCCGCAGTGGACTCAGTGGTGATTTCGGCAGCTTACAACTGTTCGCAGAGGCTCAAGCACTTGAGCATCCAGCTGCCTGACAGTCGAAGCAGCTGGATTCCATGGGACGCAAGGTATACTCTGCTGCCACCTGCAGTATCAGGAGTCTCAACTTCCTGACACACATGGTCCAATTCCAAAACGGCCTTTGGGAACAAGGAATGGACATTGTGCAAAACATGCCCGATTGCCCTCAGCGGGCAGAGCTTGCCAAACTGCTGCAGACTGGCTCAGACGTGGGTACCCACGTTCTGAGGTCGGCCTATGACTCTGTGGACACCTCCTCAAGGGCGGCCGCTACTGGCATTTGCCTTCGACGCCATGCTTGGCTTAGGGTTTCTGGGTTCGATCCAGATGTGCAGACGAATATTCTGGATGCTCCCTTTAAGGGCTCCGTGCTCTTTGACGAAGACACGGAGATTATCACCAAGCTGCAGGACTCGGTAAGGCCATCCGAATCGTGCAGTCCATGTACCGCCTGAAGCAGGGGTGACCTAGGAAGCCCTATTTTTCATGGTCATGGGGGACACCTCAGCATCCTCGCTGCTAGTCCCACTCGCAACGAGGCGGCTTTAGTTGTCGGGGCGGAGCCAGAGGCTCCTCGTCCTCCTCCTCTAGACAGACTAAACCAGCTACTGCCGCCCTCCCACTGCCTGACTGTCCAGACCATCCTCCTCCTCCTCCTCCCCGGATGCCTTGTCGGGGGAGTCAGTCGGAGGTCGCTTTTCTCTCTACACAGATGCCTGGAGTTAAGTGACCTCTGACCAGTGGGTCCTCGAGCTCATAGGGTTTGGGCAGTCCATAGAGTTCAACGCCATCCCATCAGACAGACCACCACCCCCATCCCGCTATCCCAGGGAACACCGGGCAGTGATCAGAAGGGGAGATCAATCCCTTCTGGACAAAAACGCCATAGAGCTGGCGCCCCCGGCCGAGCGAGAGACAGGGTTCTTCTCCCACTTCTTCCTGGTCCCGAAGAAGTCAGGAGACCTCAGACCTATTCTGTACCTCAGCGATCTAAACCAATGGGTCTCTTATCGGAGCTTCTGTATGGTCTCCCGGCCCACTCTCCTGCCCTTAATTTCGGCGGGAGACTGGCTGACATCCCTGGATATGCAGGATGCATATCTGCATATCCCTATTGCCGGGGGTCATCGAAGATTTCTGAGGGTCAGATTCGAAGGCAAGGGTTATCGATTCAAAGTCCTTCCCTTCGGTCTCTCTTCAGCCCCCAGGGTATTCACCAAGTGCCTAGCAGTGGTCGCCACGGCACTTCGGAGACTGGGCCACTTCGAGTTCCCTTATCTGGACAACTGGCTCCTGTTGGCTTCATCCAGGCCCCGCCTGTTGGAAAGCATCAGGGACTCTCTCTCGCTGTTCCAGTGCCTGGGGATCACGATCAACAGGGACAAGTCTCAACTTTTCCCGTCCCAGAAACTCCAGTTCATCAGAACTCTTCTAGATACAACCCTCGGGGAAAGTGTTTCTTCCCTCTGACAGAGCAGGTTGGATTCAGGTCTTGGCTTACCACGTCTCTACAGCCTCAAGGGTCCCTGCAAGACTCCACCTCAGGCTGCTAGGGCACATGGCAGCTGCCATAGTTTTGGTCCCTCTGGTGCGGTTGTGCATGCGGACCATTCAGTGGTCATTAAGAGTCCAGTAGGATCAAACACAGACGATTTGGATGCCTTGATCCGGATCTCAGAGCCCATCTGCCGAGAATTGCGCTGGTGGATGTCGTCACAAAACTTACTGGCATGTATCCCCTTCCACGTAGGGGCCCCGACCCAGATTCTGACCATGGAGACATTGTCCTCTGGATGGGGCACCCACTTGGGGACACATCGCACTTGGGGGATCTTGGTCCCCAATAGGGGAAGATCTACATATCAACATCCTGGAACTAATAGCGGTCCTGTATGCTCTTCAGGCCCTTGTCTTAGTCCTAGTGCTGGGCCACCTGTTGGTCCAGACGGACAACACTTCCCTGATGTTCTACATCAACAAACAAGGTGGCACACACTCATACCCCATCTGCCGGGAAGCCATGCGGATGTGGGACTGGGCTGTGGAGCATCAGCTCTTCTTGGTGGCGGTTCACGTTCCAGGGGAACAGAATTTGTTGGCCGGAGCGCTTAGCAGAACCAGGTTGCAGGGTAACGAAGGGGAGCTGCTTCAGGAAGTCGTAAATCAAATCTTCTGCCGGTGAGGGACACCAGAGTTAGATCTCTTCGCGTCACAATCCAATACAAAACTGCCCAGTTTCTGCTTACTAGGTCCAGAGCCTGGAGCTTTTTGGCAAGACGCATTGTCCCTCTCTTAGAAGGGGAGCTTTCTCTACACATTCCCTCCCTTCCTGCTTTTGCAGAAGGTTCCCCTCAAGGCGCAGTCAGAACCGTCCTCCCTCATTCTGATAGCCCCGCTGTGGCCTCATCAGATTTGGTTTCCTTTGCTCCAGCGTTTAGCGGCAGAACCTCTGCTGCCCCTTCCAGTTTCCTCTCATCTTCTGTCTCAGGACAACAGGTCACTGGTCCATCCGAATCTGCGCTCCCTTCACCTGCATGCCTGGCTCCTCAGGACCTAGCTAAATCCAGGTTTGGAGTATCCGGTCAGGTAGCGCAAGTTTTGGTTGAGGCATGTAAGCCTGCCACCAGGGCCACTTACATACACTATGAAGTGGAAACGTTTCTGTATCTGGGCCGCAGCCAAGAGGGTGGACCCCCTGGTCTGTCCGGTTAATTTTGTTTTAGAATACCTGCTTTCCCTTTCAGAGTCAGGTCTCAGTTATTCCTCCATCAGGGTACACCTGGCCGCCATCTCCGCTTATCACTTCCTAGTGCAGGGTAAGACGGCTCAGTTAAAGGTCTCTAAGGCTTTCCTCTGCGGTATTCTTCATATTAGACTTCCATCCGGGATCCTGTCCCTCCTTGGGATCTCCTTTTTGTCTTAGAGAAGCTTATGCTTCCCCCCTCGAACCGGCAGTGGAGGCCGAGCTTCGTTTCCTGTCCTGGAAGACTTTGCTTTTGGTAGCCATTACTTAGGCAAGGCGCATTTCAGAGCTTCAGGCTCTTATGTGTAAAGCACTGTATCTTATTTTCCATAAGGATAGGGTTGACCCTCGCACCAACCCAAAGTTCCTACCAAAGCTGTTTTTGGAGTTCACCCTTAACCAGTCCGTTTAACTTCCGGTGTATTACCCGGAGTATTCAGAGGGGAGGCTCTGCTTCATTCCTTCGACATCCACAGGGCTCTTCGATGTTACCTGCCTAGGACCAAAGGAGACAGGACATCTGATCAGCTTTTTGTGTCATTTTCTCAAAGGTCCTTAGGTTGCCCAGTCACCAAACAGACGTTGTCACGCTGGTTGGCCATTGCATTACCTTTTGTTATCAGAAACATAATAGGTCTACTCCGGGCCCGATTAAGGCTCATTCTACCAGGGCAGTTGCCACTTCCTTTGCAGCGTGGAAGCGGGTATCTGAAGCTGACATTTGTGCTGCCGCTACCTAGCACTCTGTTCACACATTTGTCAGGCACTACAGCCTTGACATTATTTCCAGATGCAGAGCAGGGTTTGGCCTCGCAGTTCTGCAGGGCCTGGTTTCCTGAGGGATCCTTCCTGCTCTTGTTTCCTCCTGTTTTTTCCTTATTGTGTCCCCCTCCCAGGGGTTGTCTTAAGTTTATACTGCTTGGGAATCAGTCCTACTTGTGTTACCTGCTGCAAGAGCTTCCTCTCGAAGTAAGAAAGTACAGTTACATAAGAACTTACCGTAACAGTAGATCTTCGAGAGAAGCTCTTGCAGCAGGTAGATATTCCTGCCCTCCTTCCCCCCGGGATCAGGCCTTTTCCAGGCTGGCCATTTCTCCGTTATGAGGAAAAGCTTTGGGTCACAATTCCTGTTTGTCGCCTGTTGTGATCCATTTGCCTGAAGGGAGGCGTACAAGAACTGGAGCACGTGGGGAACTCCTCCTTTATATAGAGTAATGTCGGGGGTGGAGCCGACATCAGTGGGGGCGTTCCCACATCGATACTGCTAGAAGAACAATTTGCTGAGAACCATCGCCAGGTGGCGTCAGTTCTACTTGTGTTACTTGCTGCAAGAGCTTCTCTCGAAGATCTACTGTTACAGTAAGTTCTTACATAACTGTACTTTTCCATTAGTAGGCTGTCCCATAGGCTTACTGGCCTCTGAGAGAAAAATGGTTTCCTAACTTTACGCTTAAATTTACAAACATCAAAAAAGGGTCAGCACCCAGTCCAGATCACTTTAAAAATAGCTTTTATTGCAAAGTGCTGTATTACTGGCTCCATATACCAAAATGGTAGCAGGTAGACTAATAGTCTTTTGTGGAGTTTAGACTAATAGTCTGCCTGCTACCATTTGTGAATGAAACCAGTAATAATGCTCAACACCTGCTATAAACACTGTTTTTAAAGTGACCTGAACAGTGCTGACTTATATTGATGTTTGAGCTTTTATGTTGATAGCACTAGTCATTTCTTGGTGCGTTTTTTTGCAGTATACCCCTAAATTTACCACCTTTGAGCTTCAGCATCCTGCTGGAGCACACCAGATCAAATGAAACCCTTGGGTATGCAAAAGACAAAAATCCTATTCTACCTCAGCCTCTTTTTCTTCAGAGTGAACATGTTACGGGCATTCAGATTCTCATAAAATTTGTTCTCCATAATTGGTCATTTTGGTGGTCCTGCATTCTGTTCTCTCAACTTACTTAATGTCTTATGCTATTGGAATGCCCAGAACTTCATGCAGTACTCCCAAGTGGGCCTGACCAAGGCCTTGTAATGTTACATACTAACTGCCAGCAGATTAGGCCTTATGGTCTATCAAGTCTGCTCAAACCTCAGATCCCTAGTTGGGTGCTGAGGCCACCCCCCCCCCCGGGTTCCAGAAACCCCTATCATCCATCCCCTCCCCCGGGCCAGGCCATCATCTGATACATTCACTTTCTGTGTCTGTCCCACCCTATCTTGAAGCCCTCCATTGTGGATCTCCAAACCAGCTCGCCAGGCAGCACATTCCAAGGGTCCACCACCCTCTCAGTGAAAAACCTCCTCCTCTTCCCCACCTCACCCTTCAACCTTCCAACTTCAAACCATGCCCTCTGGTGATACCTCCTTGCTTTAGTCTAAAGATCCCCTCCATGTTTATCCTATTTATTCCCTTGAGGTAATTGAAGACCTCAATCATGTCCCCCCGTCTCTCCTCTCCTCCAATGAAAACAGGCAGAGCTCCTCAAGTCTGTGCTCATACGTCAAATCCCCTAGTCCTCATATCATCTTAGTTGCTGTCCTCTGTACCCTTTCCAGGAGCTGTATGTCCCTCTTCAAGTGTGGTCTCCAGTACTGTACACAGTACTCAAGGTGTGGTCTTACCTGTCCATTGTACAGTGGCAGAATCACTTCCCTGCTCCTAGAGGTGACCCCCTTACGATGCATCCCAACATCCTGTTTGCCTTGCTAGCTGCTCTCCTGCACTGCTCAGAGTTATTCGTACATGCATCCACCATGACCCCTAGGTCTTTTTCCCCTGTTGAGGCCTCCAGCGCCTCCCCTCCCCTCCCAGGGTGTACCTGTGTTTAGGTTTCCCCAGCCAAGATGTAACACCTTGCACTTGGTGATACTGAAATTTAATTTCCATGTATGAGCCCAGCTTTCCAGGGTGTCCAGGTCCCCTTGCAGGGCCAACTTCCCCTTTTCCACCTCAACTCAACTCCATCTTGGAGTCATCAGCGAAGAGACTCATTTCACACCCTATACCCTCCCTGATGTCCGGTATGTATGCATTAAACAGGTTCGGACCCAGGACCAAGCCCTGCGGTACCCCACTACGGACCTCTCTAGGGTTTGAGAGCTCCCCACCGACCACTACTCTCTGGGTGCGTCCAGCTAGCCAGTTTTCAATCCATCTGACCATCAAAGGGCCAACTCCCAACCCTGTCAGTTTCTCCACCAGACCATTGTGGGGGACAGAGTCAAACGCTTTGCTGAAGTCCAAGAATAATACATCTACAGGCTCTCCCCTGTCCAGTTCTGATGTTACCCATTCGTAGAACTCCACAAGATTGGTTTGACATGATCTACCTGGCACAAACCCATGTTGCCGAGTATCCAGACCTCCCACCTCCTCCAAGTACACCCCCAATTGTTCCTTTAGTATACTCTCCATTAATTTTCCCACCACCGAGGGCAAACTGATGGGTCTGTAGTTACCTGGTACTTCCCTCGACCCCCCCCCTTATGGATTGGCACCACATGTGCCTCTCACCAATCCCTAGGTACCCTCCCTGTCTCAAGCAACCTGCTGAAGAGCTCCACCAGGGGTGCAGCCGGTGTGTCTATCAATTCCCATAGTACTCTCAGATGAATGCCATCCGGCCCAGAAGATTTATTTTTCTTTAGGGCCTTGAGGGCTAACCACACCCTTTCGGTGGAGATAGCATAATCCGTCCCTCCACCTTACTGGCCTTTTTATCCTTATCCTGATGTGACACCCCTGGGGTACCTCTCCCTCCCTCTTGCTCCATTTCTGTTGCTCCCCTGATGCCACTCACTACTGCTTCTGTTCCCATCGTGCCTTGCTTTGTAGATATCCCATCCCTTCCTAGTGAACACAGAGGCAAAGTACTCATTTAATACCTCTGCCTGGTCCCTCGCCTCTTCCACCCACCCTCCTTCTGATCACAATCTGTCGAGATGGCCCTTAGTTTTTCTCCACTCCCCAGTGTACCAGAAGAACCCCTTTTCCCCTTCATATATCCCCTGTGCCAGCCGCTGCTCTTTACTGGACTTTGCCCCCCTCACCATCCAGGTGACTTTTCTAGATGTGAGATGGTACATTTCCTTTTCCCTATCCCCTCGTGTTGTTCTATATTTTTTGTAGGATGCCTGCTTTTGTCTGACTGCTACCTGAACCTCACTGGACTACCAGCATGGTTTATGTGACCTTGCTCCCTTACGTTTCACCTTAGCGCAGGTCCTGACTGCCTCATGTCCCCGGTTTATGCCCTCCCATCTCTTTTCCACATTTGTCATTGATGTAATCCCCTTCAAGTGATCCTTGAGAATATTTCCCGTGCCCACAGTCTGCCCCCCTGAAGTCCACTGCCAGTGTCCTAGATCTCTCCCCCAATGCTTATTTGAAACCAGACAGTATTGTAGTCGCTCCCTGTCAGGGGATCCTCTATAACCAGGTCCCTTATCAGATCCTCATGTGCCAGAACCACATCCAGGACATGCCCCTCCCTTGTGGGCTCCATCACATGCTGTGTTAAGAACACATCCTGGAAGACGTCCAGCAGCCTCTGCTCCTTGGCCACCTTAGAGGACATGGTTCCCCAGTTTGTACCTGGCATATTAAGGTCCCCCATCAACACCACTCCTTCCCCTTTTGGTCCACACTGGGCAATGATGTCCAGCAAACCATCCTCCAGAACATCACCCATCCCGGAGGGCCTGTGTACTATACCCAGCTTGACCTTACCTCCTGCTGGGGTTCATAAGGTGACCCATAAGGCCTCCACGTTTCCCTCTGCCTCTTCTACCCTAGCAATTTCTGTGTCATCTCTAATGAACATAGCCACTCCACCCCCTCTGCCCTCCTTTCTGTCCTTCCTAAGCATAGTGTACCCCCGCATGCTTAGGTCCCAGTCATGGTTTTTGTTGCCCCATGTTTCCGTGACTGCCGCCACATCCACCCCCACCCCCGAACAGCATGGCCTGGAACTCTGCCAACTTGTTTCCCAAGCTCCTGGCATTTACTAACACCATCCACCACCCCTTATCCCTGATCCCCTTTGTCGAACCCCTCCCAGGTTCCTTATGCTTCCATCCTCCCTCTGCTCCTCCTGAAACCTCCTCCCCCAGTCTGTTTCCCCCCTCTCCCCTTGGGTTTAAGGCTACTCCCCTCATCTGGAGGAGACGACTTCTGGTCAGCCCCTCCCTTATCTGTCCCCCTCCTCACAAGTTTAAACCCCACCTTTCTTGAATGTAGTCAGCCACCCCCTGTTTAAGGACTTTCTTCCCTAACTGGGCAAGATGAAGCCTGTCCTTGGCATACAGTCCCTTATCCTCCCAAACTCCTTTCCAGTTCCCTAACACTCCCAACCCACTATCTTCACCCCACTTCCTGAGCCAGTCATTAACCAGTGTGATCTTCGTTTTTTTCTCCACTGAGGCCTTTGGTACTGGCAATATGTCTGAAAAGGAAATGTTGCATCCATTATCCTGACAGACTCTGGCAAGTTCTTGGAACCTTGCTTGGATTTCCAAAATGCTGTTTCCCTCTAGATTGTTAGTTCCCAAATGCACCAGGAAATCCGGTTTCCCTCCACAATCCCTAACCAGTTTGTACACCATGAACTTTGCTCTGTGCACTGTCAGCCCAGAGATACTCACTACCTTCACCTGGCTATGGCATCCACCCCCCCATCCCTCCCACTGGATACCCCTAATCATCGAGTCTCCCAATAACAGAACCTTAACAGTTGCAGGATTACTTCCCCTGCTCTGCTGATCAAGCCCTCCCCTTTGATGCACATAGCATTCTTCCACCCTTCTTGACAGAGGTCATGATCCCAGGTCCTTTTCTTCCCCCATTGCAGCAAGAGGAGCCTCACAAGTTTATAAGCCCTCAGATGCTCATAGAGCATCTTGCAACATCTAAACTAGTCATAGAAGCATAGAAGTTGCGGCAGATAAGGACTGCAAGGCCCATCCAGTCTGCCCATTTCTTTTTCTACCTTATGAATGTGCCATTGGCATTTGCCCTGTCAATGGCCTATCTATTCATACTTATCTGTATTGCTCCCTTATGCCTATCCCATGCCTGTTTGAAGCCCTGCACTGTATTCATATTCACCACTTCCTGAGATAGGCCGTCCCATGCATCCACCACCCTTTCTGTGAAAAAAGAACTTCCTCATATTACCCCTTAATCGGCCTCCCTCTAATCTCATGCTGTTTTCTCTTGTCCTGCTATTTTTCTTATATTGAAACATGGTTGTCTTTCACCTTGTTAATGCCCTTAAGGTGTTTGAATGTTTCAATCATATCACCTCTCTCCCTCCTTTGCTCCAGAGTATACATATTGAGTTCCGTTAATCTGTCCTCATATGTTTTCTGATGCAGTCCCTGCACCATTGTGGTTGCCCTTCTCTGGACTGCCTCAGTTTGGTTAATGTCCTTGTGAAGGTGTGGCCTCCAGTACTGCACACAGTACTCCAGATGGGGCCTAGCCAGTGTCTTGCAAAGAGGGATTATTACCTTACTGTTACTACTTGTGATACCCCTACTAATACACCCCAACATCCCCCTAGCCTTACCTACTGCTTTAGTGGTCTGCTTGGACGATTTCAGGTAATCTGTGATGATAATGCCCAAGTCTCTTTCTTCCCTTGTGACTGCCAGCAACTCCCCTCCCAACCTGTAGGTGTCTTCAGGGTTTCTCTTACCTATGTACATGATCTTGCACTTCTTTGCATTAAACCCCAGTTGCCACTCTTCCGACCATTTTGCCAGTCTATCCAGATCTCTCCTCATTCTGCCCACCCCATCTGGATCATCTACTCTGTTGCAGATCTTGGTGTCGTCTGCAAACAGACAAACCTTACCCTCCAGTCCATCTGCAATGTCACTGATGAAGATATTGAAGAGGACTGGCCCCAGGACTGATCCCTGAGGTACCCCACTTGTGACTTGCATCTCTTCTGACTGTATACCGTTTACCACCACTCTCTGTTTTTTGCCCATCAACCAGTTTGTCACCCAGTTGACCAACCTCTGACCCACCGCGAGCCTACCCAGCTTATTAATCAATCTTCTATGTGGAACTGTATCGAAAGCTTTGCTGAAGTCAAGGTAGGTGACATCAACTGCTCCCCCTTGGTCCACCACTCTAGTTACCCAGTCAAAGAAATCTGAGATTTGACAGGACCTTCCTGTTGTAAACCCATGCTGTCTTAGATCCTGTGCTCCTCTGGATTCCAGGTGTTGCACTATCCTTTCCTTAATCTTGCCCACTACTGAGGTAAGACTGAGTGGTCTGTAGTTCCCTGCCGCCTCCCTGCTACCACTCTTGTGGAGCGGGGTCACATGAACCCTTTTCCAGTCTTCTGGGACCTCTCCTGTGCTCAGAGACTCACTAAACAGTTCTGATAATGGCTGTGCTGGTTCCACCCTTATCTCCCTTAGTACCCTGAGATGTATGCCATCAGGTCCCATCGTCTTGTCCACCCTGAGCTTATCGAGCTCTTGTAGGACACTTTCTTTTGTGAAGGGTCTAGTGCACACCTCCTCCCCTTGTGTCCATGGTGCTGAGCTGTGGGCCCTGCCCTACCTTCTCCTCAGTAAATACTGAGCAGAAGTATCTATTTAGGATAGATGCTTTTACATGGTCCTCCTCCTCACCCCCCCCCCATCCCCTTTGATCTTAGCAATATCCCCTCTGGACTTTCTCCTTTCACCAATGGATGTATAGAAAGTCTTGTCACCTTCTTTTACTGTTCGTGCTAGTGTTTCCTTGGTTTGGGCCTTACTTGAGCCTGCCTTACTGCCTTCCCTGCTTCCCTTAGGGAAGTTTGGTATGCCTCCCCTATCTTCATCCCGCTGCATTCCCTTATATTTCCTGAAGGCCAGCCTTTTGGCTCTGACCTTTTCTGCTACTGTTTTTGAAAATCAAAGTGGTTTCCTTCTTCTTTTGCACGTCATTTTCTCTGTAACACAGTGGGATGTTGCTTCAAGTATTGCATCCTTAGTACTTGCCCACTTTGCCTGTACCCCCTCACCGGTATTTCTTCTTGCCAGGGCTAGCTTAACTCTGTTGGCCATCTTATCAAAGTCAGCTCCTCTGAAGTCCCATATTTTTGCCTTGGAATGGGATGAGTTAGTTCTAGTGGCCAAATTGAACCATACCATATGATGGTCACTGACCCCCAGGTGACCTTCTACCTGGAGATCTGCAATCCTTTCCCTGTTGGTCAGTATTAGATCTAGGATAGCCCTGTCTCTTGTGATTTGTTGTACCAGTTGTTTGAGGACCTCCCCCCTGCAGGGAATCCACTATGTGTCCAGTTCTGGCAGATGTTCCTGCTGGTATTAACCAGCCTGTATCTGGCATGTTGAAGTCTCCTATTATCAGAACTTCCCCCTTAGCTCTCATGTTTTGTATATCTTCTAACAATAATATGTCTATGTCTGGGGCATGGCCTAGTGCAGGAGCAAGATGGCAGTTTGAGAGAAGAGCTCCGTGACCATCCCCCTTCTCTTTTTATTGTTAACGCATCACCAGAAGCCAAATTTGCCAGACAACATCGTTCAAATGCTGGCTATCTTGTAATCGTGGAATAAACAAGCCAAACACCCCTTCAAATCGCCACATCAAAGTGAATCAGCGAGAGGCCTATCTAAGCTCGGGCAGCAAGCCGACAATTCACCGAGACAACCCAATTCTCAAGAGCAGCAAACAAATCTAGACCCTCGCGGTCTGCGGCCTGTGGAGCCCGACTCCAGTCCGATGACAGAGGGGTATCAAAACCTAGAACGCCTAATAAAAGATTTAAAATATGATCTCGCTACCAGAATGGAGGTGGGTTTTGATAACGTGACCGCCCAAATTCAACATCAACAGGCTGTAAACTCTGCAACAGAAACAGTAGAAGTGCATGAGGTTCGGCTGGGGGAGTTAGAAACTAGACTGGGCGACCAAGAAGACAGAGTAAACAGAAATACAGCAGATTTGGCCAAAGCGCTCAGAGGAATCGAATTCTTAAAGCAAAGTATTGATGATCACGAAAATCGTGAACATCGTTGTAATATTCGAGTTATTGGCCTACCTGAGGGCTTGGAGGGCAGAGACTGCTCCAGCTATATGCAGACATAGTTGAAGAAAACTCTGCAACTCCCACAAGACTTGTCCCTTGAAATTCAGAGGGCCCACCAGTCTCCCGGCCCTAAGCCTGCCCCAGAACAGAAGCCGAGACATATTATTAAAAAACTTTCTTCGACACCAAGGTAGGGTGCAGATCTTGGATGCAGCACGGAAAAAAGGCATGATTATGGTGCAGCAAAACAGAGTGAGCCTGTTTCCCTGATTACTCACTCCAGTTGCAGCTTCAGAGGCAAGCCTTTGCTGAACTAAAAGACTTCTCCATTCAATTTCCTGCCCTTTCACTCTCGGTTACCCAGCTTAGCTGGTAATACGACTTTCGGGAGGCAATCAGAAGGCCTTCACTAACCCAGAGGCAGCCCTGGAACTCACCAGAGAACTGGAACGCCAGAAGAGAGTTCAGCCTGGCAATTAGAAGCAGCGTATGATTGCAGGTACTGTGTCTTAAGAGTTTTCGGGGGTTGGAGGGTTGAGGGGAGAGTTCTCCCCCCATCCGCAACTCCTTTAGGGGGCCAGTCAAGGCAGGGTTGGCGGGTCCTCACTTCCCCTTCCCCTCCGCACTAAACAGCAAGTTCTGTTCCTATGAAGATTGGGGAAAGGACTATGGAGATAGCCTGCCATACATCATCAAGCTGTAGGTCGGGACTTTTGAACTGCAAATAGAGGCCTCATGTCTGGGAGAGACGCTTTGCAAACATAGTTCACCCGAAGAGGAAATTTTCCACCTCGAAATGGCCCTTGGTTAGACAGGAAGAAGTACACTCTGTATAGACTTTAACTGGATGTACACTACCAAATTTAAGTTTAAACCTGTTAATTCACATCGACTTAATTATATAACCTTTATCAGGTTTGGCTAAGGCCATTACATGCTTTTTATTTGTTTACTGTGGGGGGGGGGTTGGGCCGAGGGGTGCTATATTATTTTTTTATATTTGGAAGGGTTGCATCCTGGAGGTGGTCTTGACACTAAACTGGTTGTGGAAGAGCAATTTCGGGTAAAGCTGAAAAATCCATTGAGACAAGGGGAGATTGGCCTCCGGTCCCCAGTAGGAGGCAGTCCCTCTCGTGGAGATCTCTCGGGGGTGGGGGAAACGTGACTTAAGCAAGACTCAGTGGAAGGCTGGGGAGGTGGAGTCTGCCTTCCTAGCCCTCACCACCCCTCCAAAAGGATATTGCTATGAAGGAGGGGCATTACCATCTTTTTTGTTCTTTACAACACTCACTGTGTCTTTTTTTGGCAAGGGATGGGCACTAAATCCACGAAAAGTAGTGGATGGACTTGATATTGGATCTTATTGTTAAGGGGTGGGGAGGGTAATTGTTTGATGGTTGCTGTTAAGCTTTGTATTAATGTTGTTCAGGGGAGTTAGGAACTGGGAAGGGGTAACAAAAAGTGAGACAAGTTCGTTTTTTGAGACTCGGTGCTAAGGATTGGGGGTGAGGGGGGGAATGAAACATTTGTTGGGGGAAGTTGTTATGTCTTTGCAACAGCTTAAAAAATATGTGGAACAGAGCTTTAAATAAGTGTTATGTTAGCCTTGAAAAAGATTACGCCATGCCTATTAATTGTGTTAGAAACAATAGATAGTATCACATTGCTCTCATGGAACATTAATGGATTAAGAACAGTGGGAAAACGAAAATGAGTATTGACCCAGATAAGAAAGATGAAAGGGGACATCATCTTTCTGCAAGAAATTCATTCAACTAAGGAAGAAGTTGAATGCTTAAGGTCTTCATGGGGAGGCTCTCTGGTGGCTGCTCCCTTTACTTCCAGAGCTCGGGGAGTGGCAATTTGGTTTAGGCCGGGTTTCCCCCATAGGGTTCTCTTCTCAGTAGCTGACCCACAGGGGAGGTATGTCATTGTAGTAGTTGATATTGGGGGCAAAATTATGACACTAGTTTCAGTATACGGCCCCAATGTTGACTCTCCAGATTTCTTTACACATTTGGAGACCACACTGGCCCCATACCCTGATGATCTGATCCTGGGGGGTGACCTGAACACCTACTGGGACCCGAGGTTAGATCACTCAGGCATGAGGCATGGCCCAGTGCCACATAGTGTAAAGGCACTCCATCATTTAGTGGAAGGCAGGGCACTGCAGGAGGCCTGGAGGTTTTGTCACCCTACCTCCAAAGAATTTTTCTTTTACTGGCATGCCCACCAAATATACACCAGATTGGATTATATATTTATCCCCGTGACTAGGTTGGGTGGCATTGGGGAGACAGAGTATGGCCCTTTATTAATATCTCACCATGCCCCTCTCTGGGTGGTGATTGAGGGGGAAGGGAGAATATTTCTTCACAGCAGTGGCGCATGGACCCTTCGCATTTGGTGGACCAACAGTTTCTCAAACAATTAAAATATCATGTGCCCAAATTTATTGCCCTTAACACCCAGGGGATACCAACAGCAAGGTGGTTTGGAATACCCTAAAGGCTTTTATACGAGGAGAGGCAATCTCCTATTCCTCTTTCAAGAAAAAAATCCAATACCAGGCAGGAGGCAGCCCTTGAAAGGGAACTACAGAAGCTGGAGAGGGAGACAATGGCCTCCCACAGTATGAAAAAGGTGGTGGAGCTTAAAATATTGAAGAGCAAGTTAAACCAGCTCACAACCAAAAAAAATAGAAAGGGACCTTGTCATTACAAAATCCAGCAATTATTTAGAGGGGGACAAATCCCGTAAGTGGCTCGCCAGTTTAGTAAAAAGGAAAAGGGCAGAGCGCACCATCATAGGAGTGGAGGGGGGAAAATAACATGACCAAAATATAATGAAGCTTTTAAAGCCTTTTACTCCCACCTATATACTTCAGAATTTCCAGCGGGAGCGGACCCACCTGTTTTCCTGGACAGAATCTCCCTCCCCACCATATAACCCCAGGACAGAGTGGACCTAGATTTGCCTATTACACTGGAGGAACTGAGAAGAGCAGTGTGGGTTTCAAAAAAAGGGAAAGCACCTGGCCGACATGGGATTCCAGCTGAGCTATATAAATTAATGTGGGAGGTTGTGGGCCCTACAATGCACCAAATGGTGGTGGAATCCTTGGAGGTGGGTGTTCTACCCCCATCCCAGTGTTTGGCCACCATAACTGTTCTCCCAAAACCAGGAAAAGACCCTCTTAAATGCTCCTCTTACCACCCCATATCCCTTTTGAACTCTGACTATAAAATTCTGGCCAAAATGCTAGCAATCGGACTAGAGAAGTTTCTCCTCAAGCTTGTTCACCCAGACCGGGGAGTTGTTAATGGAAGACAGGCCAAACATAACATTAGAAGGTCGATTACCATCATACAGAAATGGCCTAAGGGTATGGAGGGGCGGCTTTTAGCACTTGATGCTGAAGAATCCTTTGATAGGGTCGAATGGCACTTTATGATGGCTGTTCTAATTAAACTTGGTCTAGGTCCACATATGATGAGATGGATAGGTGCTCTGTATAAGTCCCCAAAAGCCCAAATCCTCACTAATAATGTTCTTTCTTCCCCTTATGCTCTGTCTAGGGGGACGAGGCAAGGCTGCCCGCTTTTGCCACTACCGTATGTCCTCACAATTGAGGCTCTCGCACAGAGCATTAGGCCTCTCAAAAACATAAAAGCTTTCAGCTGGAGGGGGACTAACCATGTGATATCTCTCTCTTTGCAGATGACGTCTTGGTGTTTCTTCGTTCCCCTCGGGAGTCACTGCCAGCTTTGTCACAAATATTTGAAATATACAGTCCACTCTCGGGTCATAAGATTAACTGGGGGAAGAGTGAATGGATGCCTCTGGGTGGGGAGAAATATCAGATTACTATTGCTCAATATCAGATTCCCCAAGTCGAGCAGCTAAACTATTTAGGTATATTAATACCAGCTAAACTGTCTACATTAGTAAACAGTAATATGAAGGTAATTATAACTAAAGTTAAAGATAATTGTACTTCTTGGAAAGCTTTGCCACTAACCCTTATAGGAGGAGTGAATCTGGTAAAGATGTCGGTGTTATCCCCAATTCCTTTATTTCTTTCAAATGGTCCCCCTGAATATCCCACAAAAATATATTAAGGCCCTAGAGGGGGCTGCTACACAGCTGCTTTGGAATAATAAAAGACCCAGAATCAAAAAAGCACTCCTCTGGTTGCCACAGAGGAAGGGGGGGGGTTTGGGACTACCAAGTGTGAAGCACTACTATGTAGCCACCCAAGTTGCTCGGGATCTGCTGCAGGAGGGTAGTAAAAGACCTGCCTGGATGGAAATGGAGAAAACTTCTTATATACCCCTATACTATGATGCTCTGACAATGATGGGAGGGATAAAACATTTAAACACACTTGCACTAGAACTATGGCTAAGGCATGGGAATTAGCCCATGACATGATTGGTTATAAACGGGGGATATCTCCTGACTGTCCTCTACGGAGGCTCCTGGAGGTGAGGAGAAAGCTGACTCCCTGGGAAAGACCAATTTTGCAAAATTGGTTCCATAGGTGAATATATTTAGTCCACCACCTGGTGAGGGAGGGGGATGTTCTTCCTTTTCGTGAGCTGGCCAAAGATTATAACATTAGAATTTCTCACCTCCCCCTCTACAAGAGGCTAAAGAGTTCTTATTACAAAATTAAAAACCAGGAAGGGATAGGTCAGGCGGTGACCCGTTCCCCTTTGAGGAGTTCTGTGGTCAGTCTGGGGACTCCTCCTTTAGACCCCTCAGAAGTTATGGGCTTATGCTGGGCGCCCTCCCAGACCCCCTGGAGACAATAAGGGCTAAATGGGAATTGGATCTCCACCCGGAGGGGCTAACGGGAGGAGACTGGTTGATCCTAAAAAATATCACCAGGTGCTCTGTTAATAACAGGGTGAGAGCCATTCAGTACAATGTCCTACTGAGAACTTATCATACCCCTTCCCAGGCTCATAAAATGGATCCAGAGGCTTCCCCACTGTGTCCAAAATGTTGGATCCATGAGGGAACTTTTTACCACATTATGGGAGTGCCACCAGGTGCAGAGATTCTGGAGGGGAATACAGGAATTATTGATAAAGATCCTGGGGGTGCCCCTCAGATTAGACCCATTGGAAATACTATTGGACCTGTCCCTGGGAGAGGGAGGGGAGCCTTGGAAGGCCACTTTTAGCCTCTGGAGGCTGGGAAATGTCATTGGATTGCATGTGCTAGCCACTCATTGGAGACTCTCTGAAACTCCAACTGTGGCAGAATGGATGAGTTCCCCTCATGGATTGCATGAAACTGGAGAAGCTTCAGTACACAGGGGTCAACTTGGGAGGTATCAAGAGATGTGGACCCTATTATAGGAAGCCATAAAGCAAGATTGGTTCCCCATATTCTGAATATTGAATTTTGATTCTTAAATTTTGAGTGTGTGGCACTACTTAGCCCCGTCTAATTGAATTAACTATGGAAGCATCGGGCGCCTTCTCAGAATTAGATATGGGGTTTAAGTGATAATTCTACAGGCAAGGTCCCAATTCACAGAAACTCTGTTCTGTCTTTTCTCTCTTCTTTCTTCTCAACACTTGGCTCATAAGTGATGTTCCATATTTGCAGGTAATAAATTGAATTAGACAACAGAACTATCCAATATATCACCTATGTTTGGAAAAGTATCAAATATGCATGGTATGGTTTGTAAACTTGGTACTCTGTTCTGTCAAAATTAAATAAAGTTTACCAAAAAAAGTGTCTATGTCCTCCCCCTGGTCTGGAGGCCTGTAGACAACTCCAGTTCGTATGGCTGTCCTGTTTCCAGGGTGACTCACAGATCTTCTGGCCCTTTATGTGTATTCTGAATTTCTGTAGCTTTGATATTTTCATTGACATAAAGGGCCACTCCACCCCTATTTTTTTGCACCTCGGTCTCTTCTGAACAGTACATAGCCGGGTACTGAATTCTCCCAAGTGTGGTTCTGGTGAACCATGTCTCGCTAATGGCTACTATGTCCAGTTTAGCCTCTGTCATTATTGCCTGCAGGTCTGGGATCTTGTTTTCCCAGACTTCGAGCGTTTGTGTACATGATTTTCCACTGGCCAGATTTGGGTGTGTTGGTTGCTGGGTGAGGTCTGGCGTTTTCCCTGTGAGTTGTAGGGGAGCTGGACCGTTTTCCCTGTGAGTTGTAGGGGAGCTGGACCTTTTTCCTTACCTGGTGATGCAAATGAACTACAAACATGCTGAACTCCTGTTTGATCACTAATTATGGGCGGAGGGTTGTTCTTCCCATTTGATGTATCGGGTGCTGCACCCCCTTCCCATTTTCTAGTTTAAATATTCTGCAAAGACATCAAACTTCTGCCCCAATGCACTGACTTCCTCCTTAGTCAGATGCAGTCCATCAAATTTAAAGAACTTTCGCTCCCAAAACTATTAGCAGTTACCTACAAATTTGTGTCCTTTTTCGTGGCACCAGCCCTTGAGCTACATGTTTAGCTCCCCTTCTCTGACCTTCCGTCCATCTGCCCCCCTCTACTAGACTGGCAGGTCCTCAGAGAAGGAGATACCAGACAGAGTGGATGATAGTTTGTCACCCAGCCTGGTCAGGTGTTCCTTGGTCTCCACAACTGACCGGCTGGTGAGATCGTTAATCTCTATGTGTACCAGGACGTTGATGTTTTCTCATGCTTCCTGTACAATTTTAGCAATGCGGTCAGTGTCTCTCCATGCTGATGTGCCTGGGAGACATCTGACCATTACCCCTGGCTGGAGATAGGTATCAGCTCCCCGAATCATGGAGTCTCCTATGATCAGAAGTGTTTTGGATTTCCTTTTTGCTTTTTTTGTTTTGGTTCCTGTTTTGAGCGAGTTTTGTTGCGCTAGCTCCTGTGCTGCAGTGTCCTGCTCTGCAGTGTCTTCTGCCACTTTGATTTTGGAGATAGAGGCAGATACCTGTTTGTAGTTTTTATATGGTTTGTGGAGGTGATATGTTGGAGAGCACCGAGTGATTGGGCACCCGATTTGCCCCTCCTAACCACCTGCCAACCTCCCGGACCAACTATCCTCTGCGGTCGAGGTGCTACTGTTGTATGTTGGGGAAATGGCAGGTGGTTCTTATCATATATTTCCTTCTGAATATGCAATTTGAAGCACGCAATCTCTGCCCATGCTGCTTGGAGCTGAGCCCTTAGATCTCCAATGGCCCAGCATGTAGAACAGTGTCCTAAATCCTTTATAAGTGCCCTTTTGAAAAGTGTCCCACAGTACCTGCAGTTAATAATATCCATTCCAGATAAGTTGCTGGGTTTATGACCTGGTCAGAGTAATTAGAAGGAGGAAAATGAAAGCAAAAGTTTGATTTTGTGTTTTGTATAACTTGTTATAACAAGTTAAATTACTTGTGCCCCTGTAAATGAGGTCACTGTGTGGATACCCCTCTGATCCGCCCCTTCCTGCTTTGCTACAGGAACTGTCACGACTGTGCTACCCTATAAAAGGAGTGCAGTATGGGGTGGTTGGGGATGGGGGTGGGTGGCTGGGCCCTTCCCCTGCCGAAAAGTAAGAACCACGGACGAAAGAAATGAGGTAAGAGCAGAAAAAAATCAGTCAGTAACAAATGCAGTAGCCCTGAAAGCATAGCCTAATGATAGATAAAACTGTAAAGCACCACCTGTAACAATTTCACAGAAGATATACCCTGTAAGAAACACTTTGCTACAGAAAAAAAGAAAGCAGTAACAGAAGATATACCTTGCAAAAGACAGTTTGAATCAGAAGATTACAGCCGTAATCTGTAGGCACACCCTGTAATAATGCAGTAGAAGGTATACCCAGCAACAATATGAATCAGAGAAAAATAAAATGTTAGCAACAAACAGCAACAACCCCTGTGAATACAAAAGAAAATAACAACACACAGTAAATATGCCTAGCTAAAAGAAACCTTAATCCTTTTCTTTGCTCTGGTAAGGTTCTTTGTCCTTACGAGCAACCTAGAAGAAAATAGCTCAGGTGAAGCTAGGTGCCTTTGCCCAGTCCAATGCTCATCTCAAATGCTCATAGAGCATGTAGTGACATCTTAAGTATTCAGATGGCAGTCTCAGATGCTTGTATGTAGAACATGTAACGACATCTTAACTGGTCCTATCACAGTCTTCAGATGGTTATAGAGCATGTTGCAACACCTAACCTGGTCAGGTAATAGTTTCAGATATTCTCATAGTGTGTTGTGACGCCTAACCTGGTCAAGTGGCAGTCTCAGATGCTAATAGAGTGTATTGTGACACCCAGCTTGGTCATATGACAGTCTTCAGTGCTAATAGAACACGTTGCAGCATCTGACCTGTCCTGGTCAGGTGGCAGTCTCATGCTCAGAACACATCGTAACCTCAGACATGGTCAAGTGGCAGTTTTGTTAAGATGTGACTTTTGACCTGGTTAGGTGACAGTCTCGTGCCCAGAGCACATTGTGACACCTTGCCAATTCTGCCTTGTTGCTGGGCTCCACTTGGCCCTGCAGAGCTATACCGTGTAAGCTCACCCTTCTGTGGCCCAGTGAACACCGAGATCCAAGAGCCATCCATCTGCACACGCATATAGAGTCAACCAGGATGCGGTGCAGTAAAAGACCTCTCACAAATTCCTGCATGACAAAAGAGCTTAGTTACCATTGAATTGCACTGTTACTTGCAGCATGCTGCAGCACTCTGTAGAAATACTGCAAGGTCATCCTGGCTGACCCAGCTGTACCTACATACATATGTATTCTGCATATGTACATGCAAACAAATTTACTAGCAGAAAAAGACCTGTGGTCCGTCTAAGCTGCCTAAGAACCTTAGCTAATTGGCATGACATACCCATCCCGGTAAAGCACCCCGAGGATCCTTATCAAAGATTAATGTTAGTTCTCCATTTGTGCACCCCCCCCCCCACACTACCTGCCCCTTGGAACTGTCCCATACGACTTTGAATCTAGGTGAGGTTTTAGCAGCAACCACACTGCTAGGCAAACCATTCCATTTGGTCACCACCCGATCATTGAAGAAGTACTTCCTTATATTCCTCCTGAAACTGTCCCCTACCAACTTGTAGTCATGCTGCTGGTGTATGAGCAGCTCAGAGGAATCTACCCAGTTGATTCCATGAAGAAACTTGAAGGTTTGTATCATCTCTGCCCTTTCCTGTGGCCTCCAAGAAATATGTGTTCAGGTTTTGCAACATTTCCTTGTATTAATTTTGTTATAGGCCCAGTATCAATTTAGTCACACTCCTTTGGACTGTCTCCAACTTGCCTCAGTTCTTCCTCAGATATAGGCTCCAGAACTCCACGCTGTATGCTAGGTGCAGCCTCACCAAGCATCTGTACAGTTGAAGGATCATCTCCTTTCTCCTGCTGATAAATAAAACCCCAGCTTATTCATCCCAACATTCTGCTGGCTTTCCTGTAATCCTTATTACGTGGTGAGGTGGATTTTAGGGCATCACTAATGGCAACCAACAAATCCCTTTTTGTCTGTAGTTTGTTCCACCCTTACTTCATTAATCCTGAAGATTTAGGATTTTTTTGGTCTTGTCTGTGCATTTACTTGCACTTCTTCTTGTTGAACTTCAGCTGCCAGATGGCTGACCATTTTCTATTACATACATACATTTTTGTTGGGAGGGGGTCTGCTGTCCATCTAGTTTCTCCCTCCCACTAGTCCTCAGTGGGGATATCCTGTCACATCATTTTCTTCAAAGTTCTTGCCTTGTCAGAGCTTGAATGTTGTGACAGTGAATATTATGATAGTATCAGCTGATACCAGATGCTCTGGTAGTATGTTCCTCTCAAACCTTTGTCCTGCACATTGTGGCTACACAGTATGCTGCCACTGGGCTAGCTAGTGGAAGCTGTGTTTCAATGGAAAAATCAAAACGAGGTAATTAAAAACAAAATCACTTTAGTCTTTAGAAAGTCACTAAATCCTTGAAAACTGCCTACTGTAAATTTGCAGATAATGTGGATTTTCTGCACCAGTTAATTTCTGTTTGTTGCCCTTGCTCTTTGGGCTACTTTTTACTGATTCCTAACCATTGAATATCTTCTCTTTCGAGCTGTGTATATGTTGGAGTGTGTGTGTGTGTGTATATATATATATATATATATATATATATAATGTGTGTGTATATATTGTTTCAATCTGTATTGTGTAAACAGTACAAGTAAGATATCATTTGTCCCACTCGTGAGCAAAACCTTCCGGAACTCACTCTGAGTTATACAGGTCAAGCATGACTCCAGAAGGATTTAATGTCTATGGAGCAGAAACAACTAACTGCATTTCCACTGTAGATTCCTTTCTTGTCAGTTGTAAAAGTTTAAACTACAACCGGTTGCAGGGGATACAGGGGATGTGCAATGAGCTGACTCAAAATATGCAATTCATCTTCAAGTATGAGAGGGCAGGACTATAACTCACAAGTGACAGAGCCACGAGTGAGTTATGAACATCCTGCCCACTCACAAATGATGATAAATTGCCTTTCTTGAGCCAGGCTATTGTATTAGAGTTTACAGACAGGTTCTATGTTAAACCCCCAACCTTGCACCGTAATAGCTTTCACAGTGTTTGACAAAATTAGCTGAAATTATGCTAGCATTATCTAGTAGACAAGGTCTAAATATGTGGAAAATTTCATGATGGCAGCTTGTAAGGGTCCTGAGATCCACGTATGTCATTTTACTGTAGAAGTCTAATTTTTCTTCCTGTACTTGACATGGGTTTTTGGTTTTGCTCTCAAGTACAGCCTACTCAAAACTGAATCCCCCACCCCACCCCCGAGACTTTCAGCGCACAAGCATGCTGTGCCAGGGTAGTGCCTTTGAAAGGTTTTCTGAAAAAATATTAAACTGTTCCAGAGTTATAAGGCTTTTAAGTGTTTTTTTTTTTGGGGGGTGGGGTGTTCTGAACATGCTTAATAGGGTTTTGGGGATAACATTCTTATACCGAATATCTAAATACACTGTTGGTTTCTCACCACTTGCTTCTAAAAGCACTAAAAAATTTTAGCTATGAGAGCTACGCACTTATATTTTTTTTTTCTTCTCTAACTAAAAAACATGGAAAATACATAACAATGGTGTAATTTTAAAAATGAAACACCATAACCTAGCTAAATGGGACCCATTTAGTTAGATTTTGATGTTTATTTTTTAAAATAATGGCCAGAAATACGTTTTCTGGTCACCCCAAAATCCAGTGTGTGCAGCTTAGTGAGAGGAGACATTCACCTACGTTCTCTGTATGAAGAACAGTGGGACTTTCTTAAATGCTGAAACCTCAGCTGGAAGTCTTGCTGCTGGCTTCAGTTGAAACTGAGTTGGTGATCCCCTGTTCCCTATGTCTGTCTCTGTCTGTCTGCCTATCTAATCTAGGTCTTAAGCAGACCAGGGTGCCCACCCCCAGAACCAGTTCTTTCTCCCCTTCCCCTCCAGGTCGCCCACCTCCCAACTTCCCTGTTATGTATTTTATTTATTAAATAAGTTGACTGGGATGCCCACCCCGATACCACTTCTCTTGACCCTCCTCCCACCTCCCAGTTGCTTGCCCCTTTTCCCATTAAGTACCTGGCGGCACCGGGGTTCCCACACCTGGTGCCGTCAAAGAGTAGCCCAATGTATGCCCAATTCCCAGTGTCAGAATTTCATCAGAAATGAAGAAAACCATCCCTTGAAGTTTTTTTCTTGTCATTGTTGCCCTGTAAAAAAGAAAATGGTCCCTTGCTGATGTGACCCACTGCGCACAAGCGTGTGCACACACATGCGCGCACACACACACACACACACACACCCCGACCACCCACCACTCTCACCCCTCACTAACCTGAACATGTCCCATGACATAGATCCCTCTCCGATCGAAGACGCATCCCGCTGCTGGAGCTGGCGACTGCAGTATGAGAAAATCAGGTAAGTGCAGTTTAGTGTATTTCAGTGGGTTTGAACATTGATTCATAACTTTGCCATTTTTTCATATTTTGACCCCAGATTTTCCAACATGGCCTTTTTGGGACCTGACCTCCTGACCGGTGATGCTGGAATTATGCAGATCTGGACCAAAAGGTGATTTCACATTCACTTTGCGAAATCTCCTTTCGTAGTGCGGTTTGAAAATTATCACCACCTTTGTTTATGAGCTGGGGTTAGGGAGGCAGTGTTGAAATAACGGGGTCAAAATAGGTAAAAATGCCAAAGTTATGAGCATACGTTGAAATTATTCTATACTTGCTCATAACTTTAGTAATTTTAAGTATTTCACCCCACATTTTCAGCATAGCCATTTTTTCACACCACCTCATGAATGTGTCAGCTGTCATTTTTTCAGATGCTGGCCAAAATATGTTTTTGAACCTGTAGCACAGAATGACATTTTGGCAGGGATTTGAACATTTTTACTTACTGGGTTTATAAGGTGGGGTAATATGTAGGCTATACTGAAAATTGGTGTAGAAATACAAAACAATGGCCAAGTTATGAGTGAATGTTACAGTATTTTAATTTTCACTCATAACTTCACTAATTTTCAATATTCTGACTCCAAACTTGCAACATAACCATTTTTCCACACCACCTCATACATGTGACTGGTATCATTTTTTTAATCCTGGACGAGACATGTTTTCACACTTCTGGTGTGACATGACATTACGGCCAATATACTATAAATGCTACATCTCATGTTTATAAGGGGAATAATAAAATGTCTATCTTGAAAATTTGGGATCAGAATTTAAAAAAACTATATAATGGCGAAGAAACTGTGTGTAGAGCCAGTCTTGACCCCAGTGGGTATGCTTTGTGATCCCATGCTGGTGCACTGAGTTCGGGGAGAAGCTCAGCCCCCCTAGATGGGTGGAGGGATGGTGGTGTTATGTGACACCCACCCCACCAGCCATGGAATGAAAGCTGCAGGGTCGTCTGCACAGGCCTGGGAACCATACAGTGAAGATAACTGTCCTCTTAGCATAGGGCCCTGCACCTCTGCATCCATGAGTGCAAGTGGGCCCTGTGTATTGGATAACAGATGGACTCTCTGCCCTGTGTGTCTGTATCTGCAACCACATGGAAGCGCAGGGACCAGAGGACCCTGCGCTTCCACAGTCCACTAGACGGCCCCATGAATTCTTTACGTCTATCGCTGCACTTCTGTAGGTGGACTGAGTCTTCCCTTGTCACAAAGCCCAGAGGGCCCTGTGCATCTTCATCTGTTTGGAACTTGCATGAATGGGGATGCGATTCCACTATCTCAAAAAGAAAGGAAATTCTTTGCAAAAAAACTGTGTTAAATGCACCAGGTAGGGTTCAGCTTAATGCCACAAAAGTAGGAAACTCTGCCATTAGGATTTGCAACTCTAACTCCCCACACTCACTCCCCAAGCAGCAAAAGGAAAAAACATTACAGTTTTGGATCTCTGAAGTCTTGGCAGATGAGTGGTGGGGTCTTCTCTGGAGTTGTCGGTCATAGTGCCTGCCCCATTCCCTGAGCAAACAATGTTAAATGTGATCTTCTTTCTTCATGCAGGGTCCACAGGAGCCTGCGTGAAGAAAGGTACAACAGACTGTGTTGTCAGCATGTGGAGATCCATACTTCTGTACCTTTGAAGATTTTATCACCTTGAGGCACTGTCTTGGAGCTGTACCTTGTGCTTCAGACAGGAGGCTATGGGCTGGGGAGGTAGGATGAGCATTAGGGTTGACAACCCCAAGGAAGACTCCACTGATTCACCAAGACACCGGAGACCCAAAACCCTAATGATTTTTTTCCTTTTGCTGCTTGGGGGGGTGGTGGGGAGTTAAGGTTGGAAACCTTAATGCCACATTTCCCTACTTTTGTAGTGTTAAGTTAAAACTTGACTGTTGCACTAATGCAGCTTTTTTTTTTGCAAAGAAGATTTGATATACACAACAGTAGTTTACAAGTTGTAACTTTTAAATATGCGGTTTGTTTGAAGATGTTGCTTTTTTTTCTTTGGTTTTAGCAGCTGTCATGTGCTGCACTAGGCATTGTGATGTCATTAACATTCTGGCAGCTGCTCTCTGTTTGATTCAGTATTCCACTGCGATGACAGTAACATTTATTGATATGTTGCTTTTACTGATGTCACTAAGATATTTTTTTATCTTATCATTTTCACCCCACTCCTGTTGTATATAATGTATTAAGAAATGTCTGTAAATTAATTTGAGATCATAAAGCCGATATGTACAGTATAATAAAAATGGTAACAAAAATGCCTTAATATTGTTATATTTGCTTCTTGAAAGGAAAATGAGCTACATCTGTTTGTCGGTATTTGTTCTTGTCTTTGTCATCTCAGTCACATTTGTTTAAAGGGAACATAAACCTTTCTTTACATTTTTAATATACAGTAAATGAAAGTCTGTGCATATGTGTGGCCTCTTAATTTTTTTCGTTTTTAGCGTTTCAGGCCTCCAGAATCCCTCACTTTGCTTAACCACTGGAAATCAGCCTGCTGGATTCAGCTGCCCCAGAGAGTAGAAGTTTATGCTAGTTATGGACTCTTAGAATGAAATTCAGATCTCTGCTGTGTGGTCATGCTCTCCCGATTCTTCAGTCTATTGTGGTTTAGTTTTTCATACTTATTTTCTATTTATCAGTTGTTGTTATTTGGGTTTACATACTTTTTCTTTTTAATTTCTCAGTTGTTTTTTAGTTTTTTGTATTTCTATATTAGTCAGTACAGGGTCACAGTCCAGCCACACAAAGGCAAGGGTTTTGGATTTCAGGATGGCAGACTTTGCTAGGATGGGAATGGCTATCAAAGAAGCCCTGGAAAGAAGGGTGGTGAGGAGCCATATTAGAGTTGACAAACCAGTGCATTAGGTTCAGAAACAAAGGGAAAAGAAGGAAGAAACCACTATGGTTCTCGAGAGGTAGCAGAGAATGTTAGGACTAAGAGGATGGCTTTCAGAAACTATAAGAGGACACGGAAGAGGATAGGGTGATGTACCTGAATTGTGTGAAGGAAGCAGGGAAAGCTGTTAGGAGCGCAAAGGCACAAATGGAGGCAAGATTAGCACAGTGAAGAGGGGATAAAACATTCTGTAGGTACAGCAGTGAAAGAAGGAAATCTAAGGGGCAGATTGTAAGGCTCAGAGGGGGAGAGTGTGGAGGGGCACCAGGAAAAGGTGTAATTGCTGAACAGATACTTCGGTATTCACTGAGGAAGTGGAGGGACAGGGGCCACAGCTAGGTACCAAAAACAAAAAAGGGAGGGAGGCGGACACCAGTCCATTTACAGAAGGTAGAGTCCTAGAGGAACTCACAAAACTAAAAGTAGACAAAGCAATGGGACCAGATGGAATACATTCCAGGATATTGAGGGAACTAAGGATGGAACTAGCAGCACCACTGGCAGTCATGTTCAGTGAGTTACTCAGCATGGGTGATTCCAGAGGACTGGAGGAAGGCATACGTGGTACCCCTGCACAAAAGTGGCAGCAGGGAGGAGGCGGCGAATTACAGGCCAGTCAGCCTCACCTCCGTAGTAGGGAAAATAATGGAGGCTTTGCTAAAGCAGAGGATTGTGGAACACTTGGAATCCCCCGGAGCGCAGGACCTGAGGCACCATGGAATCACTGCAAGAAGATCATGTCAAACAAATCTGATAGACGTTTTTGACTGAGTAATGAAGGAAATGTACCAGGGAGGAGTGGTGGATATCATCTACCTTGATTTCAGCAAGGCCTTCAACACTGTTCCATATAGGAGACTGTTGAACAAGTTGGGAAGTCTGGATATGGGACACAAGGTGGTTAAATGGGTTAGAAGCTGGTTAGAGGATAAAAAGCAGAGGGTGGTGGTAAATGGGATCCAGTCCGAGGAAAGGGGAGTGATCAGTGGGGTACCACAGGGATCAGTCCTGGGGCCAGTCCTTTTTAATGTCTTCATTAGCAACATTGCAGAAGGGTTGGAAAGGAAGGTTTGCCTGTTCACAGATGACACCAAGATCTGCAACGGTAGACACTCCTGATGAGGTGGAGAGAATGAGGGATGACATGAAAAAACTGGAAAAATGGTCCGAAGATTGGCAGCTGAGGTTCAGTGCGAGGAAATGCAAAATCATGCACCTGGGCCACTTACCTGTGAGTTTCCCATTGAATGGAAGAAAGCTAGGCTGGTCCCCATTACTAAAAAAAAAAAAAAAAATGTAATGCCATTACCTTGGATGATTTTAGAACAATATCCATTTTGAACCCGCTTGGTAAAATGCTTGAAAAGATAGTAGCAATACAGATTAATGACTACTTGGATACCTATGAAGTGCTTGCTAAGTAACAACATGGATTCTGTAGGTACCATGGAACTGGGACTGCCTTGGTCGGGTTTACAGACACCATCCTATGTGGGTTTGAAAAAGGTAGGATGACGGGGGCAGTGTTTGTGGACCTTCCCAAGGCATTCGACGTAATTGAGCATGATCTTACTTGATCTAAATTGTTTAATATTGGATTTTCTGAAGCTGCTGTTTCATGGGTTAGTAATTACTTGTGTAATTGGTGTCAATTTGTACAAATTGGATCTGTTGCCTCGGATGTGTCCTCAGTTCATTGTGGTGTCCCACAGGGGTCCATTTTGGGCCCCATATTATTTTGTATATTTGTTAACCAACTACCTCAGGTATGTAAATATAGTAGTACACTCTTGTATGTGGACAACTTAATTATTTTTTCTCAATCCAAGTCTGTGTCTGAACTTTTTTTTGCCTTGGATAAAGATTTTGGGGATGTTTGTTGTTAACTCGTAGTGCTATGGCTGTAAACTTAAACAAAACCAAAGTTATGATCTTTCGGCTGCCATCAGTGTTGGAGGACAATCTGAGTTTAATTGTACATCATCAGCAGCGTACCTTGATAGAGCAAGTTTTTCAATTTAGATATCTTGGTGTCTTGGACCCAGGATTAACTTTTCTAGGATCGTGGATATGTTGCTCATCCACACTTATTGGCATGTCAGCTTTCCCTTTAAGGATCGCCGGAAGTCTTCAAGCTGGCTCCTCTCACCCACCTGGGTGGTATAACCCTCGGCTCCTCCCCATGATGCCAGATCTTCCTTTCCGCTGGAAGATTCCGGTTGCCTCCTTCGTGCTCCTGCATTTTGTAGGCCCTGGCTTCTAAACCTTTCGGTTCTTCCGAAACTCAGTCTAGTTCGCATTAGCGACCGTGACTCTTCTACTTCGATTATGGAAGACAAGTCTTCCCCCGAATTTCGCCAGTGTTTGTGCGGCCAGAAAAAGTAGCGCACCGATCCGCACACCGCATGCGTCTACTGCCTGGGTGTCGGCCATGACACCTCCAAGTGCAACTTCTGCGTTGCATTTCACCCTAACGTCCTCGAAGACCGTCTCGCATGCTTGAAGTTGGGGAGGCTGGAAAAACGGAATCCGGTGAAATCAAAGGAGGCTCAGTGGGCGTTTTCTGCGGCGTCTGGATCCACCAAGCAATTGAAACGTATGCAGACCTTCAAGGAGAAAGCGGCCCAGGCTGCAGAATTTTCCTCTGAGTTTTTTTGTTCCACTCAACCTGGGCTCCACCTTCTCGGGTTCTTTCCAAGAGTTGTGCCAGTCTCTCTCTACTAAAGGGGAGGGTCCTGCGGGCTCGCACTCCTCTCGGTTCTGTAAGCGGGAAAAGGACCTGGGATCGTCTTTGTCTTGGCGAAGATATTCTTGGGATCGGTAGAATTCCTTGTCCCAGGAACTGGCAGTCTCGACTTCGGTCGAGATTGCCTCTTCGGCCGCTGGCTTCTTGGCCTTGTCGTCTGGCCAGTCGACCAAACTGTCGATAGACGAGGTCGAAATTGTCATTGACCCATTGTCGCCAACTCTGGTCAACGACTCTCTGGATCAAGAATTAAACTCCGCTCCTTTCTTTCCCTGATGAGGAGACCAAGCCCACAGGGAGTCCCACCGAGGAAGTGGTCCCCGACCCTGGGAAGACACCGGTCCCGCCGGTTTCTCCCAACTGACCGGGTCGGCCTGCCCGATCTCGATTGAGGTCCAGGACCCACTCGACCGACAGGCCGAGGAAGAGCCACAAGCGCTCTTAGAAGAGGCAATGTGGTCGGTCGTCCTCGCACTTCTCGGATGAGGAGAGGCTCCGGTGGAAACTCCGGTGTTACGAAGACCTCATGTAGCAACAGCTAGTTTTGTCTGGGCACAAGCCGACCCCAGCTTCAACCCCAACCATTACCTTGCTTTCTCCTCCAAGGCCAAAACTGACTCCTTTGGAGCAGATTGTCGGTTCCCCCACCTGCAGAGCCAGCGAAACCTCCGATTCAGCCTTTACTGGTCTCCACCAATTGTGGAACTGCCACCCAAGCAGCCTGTGGGAGGGGCTCCTTCCAAGGGAGATCGACCAGACACCGGGCTTCCCTGGCATCTCTTGGTCACTGTCACCCCCATCTGCCCTCGGTAGGTCCAAGGTGACCTTGACGGTTGACCGCTGTATCCGGATTCTTCGGATTCGGATGAGACCGGCCTACATTCTCATCCTGGGGATGACTAATCGGCTGGTGGGATAGAGATGGAGGGTGGTCCTTCATCTTTTCAGGGCATTCTTTGCCTCATCTTGGAGTCTACAGGGATGTCCCTGGAACCTATCCAGAAAAAGGTGGAGTACCCTCTCACGGACATTCTCCAGAGAGGGGATACTCCAACAGAGGTCTTTCCTGTGGCCAAGGTCATAGTTGGCCTGGCTCTAGAACTTTGGCAGTGCCCTGCCTCCCGTCCAGCTCTGTCTGCCCGCATGGCCCACAAGTATGCGGTGCCCATGGGGTCCCTTGCAAGATTCACAGAGCACCCTTCGGCCGAGTGCCTAGTGACTGCCTCTGTGTTCAGGCATACTGGAAGTTTTGCCGACACTGACCTCCCAAAAAGGAATCCAAAAATTTGGATCATTTGGCTCAAAAGGTCTATGCAGCCTCATCTTTAGGCCTTCGTCAGGCAAGTTCAGACATCATCATGGCACAATTTTCCCATGCCGTCTTGGGATCTTTGGATGAAGTCCTCCCACACCTCCCCACGGACATGCAGACCACAGTCAAGCAGGTCCGGGATCTGGGCCGGACTGTTGCCAAACAACAGCTTCAGACAGCCCTGGACATTGGGGATTCTTGTGCCCACTCGATGGCAGACACAGTTGCCTCTCGTTGCAGGGCTTGGCTGAGACTCTCCTCTTTCCCAGCAGATACTCAGCACAAACTAGTTGATGTGCCTTTCTTGGGCACCGACATTTTTGGCCCAGGTGTGCCTGGTCACCTTCAACGTATTGAGCAGTCCAGTGTTACCTTGGATGCTACTTCTGCTAAAGGTTCTTTGAGCAAGAAACAGCAGAAGAAGAAGAAGCCTTTTCGGCACTCTTTCCCTGCGGCCCAGCAACCCTCCTTTCAAGGAGGGCAGCAGGAGCAGGCCCAAGCTTGGCACCCCCGGTCCAAGCCCATAAAAGAGGCCGAGATCCAGGTCCTGGATCCTCCTCCTCCAAGCCTACTCAGTGACGGGGCCGGGGGCTTTCTTGTCACGCCAGCTCTAGGTTTCCACCTTGTCTGTTATCACCACGGACAGATGGGTTCTATGAGTGGTCGGTCAGGGACTGCCTCTGGAATTCAAGCAGTACCCTCCAAGCCGAGCCCACGCCCCTCAGGAGGAAAGAGTATCCGGCCATACTCAGTCGGCTCTCCGAGACGACATTGATCAGCTCCTTCTCAAGGAGGCAGTAGCTCCAGTGACGGATTCACCAGCAGACTCGGGCTTTGTCTCCAGGTACTTTCTGGTGCCCAAGCGGGGGGGGGGCTGGCGCCCCATTTTAGATCTGCATGATGACCTGAATCAATATCTCGGGTCACACACCTTTCAGATGGTCACTCTGTCCCAGATCATACCATCCTTGCAGCGAAACATGGTTCTGTTCACTGGATCTGCAGGACACGTTCTTTCACATCCCAATCCATCCGTCTCATTGGTGGTTCCTCCACTTCGGAGCTGAAGGGACCCTATACGAGTTCCAAGCCATACCGTTCAGCCTGTCATAGCCCCCATGGGTCTTCACCAAATGCATCGCAGTGGTAGCCCATCTCAGGTGTCGGGGGGGGGGACAGGGGTCAGAATTTACCCCTACCTCGACGATTGGCTCTTAGCAGGTCCCACCCAGCAGGAGGTGGAGAGGTCCAGGGACCTGGCCCTCCAGACCTGCTCCCAACTCGGCCTCTTGATCAGCAAGGCCAAGTCGGAACTCGTGCCTTCCCAGGTGATGTGCTTCATCGGGGCAGAGCTCGACTTTCGTCAAGCCAGAGCTCGGCTCCCGGCGGACAGGGCGGAGGTTCTCTCCTCTTTTGCCCAGTCATTGGGCAAAGGAGGCAGTCTGGTTGGGCAATTGGGCCTTTCATAGGACTTTCTGCGCCTTCTGGGTTACATGGCGGCATGCACCTCTGTGGTCCATTGGGCCTGGTGGCACATGCGCCCCTCCAATGGGAGCTGGCCGCCCAGTGGACTCAGCGCCACAGACATTTCGACCAACTGATAGCTGTAACCCGGAAGATGTGGGACGCTGTCCAATGGTGGACCACCCCAGACCAGTTACAGGAACGGATCCAGTTTGTCCGCCTCAAGCAGACTGCCATCCTCACAACCGATGCCTCTCTCATGGGCTGGGGAGCTCACATGGGGGACAAAAGGGCCCACGGTTTCTGGAGTCCTGATGCCACATCAACCTGCTGGAGCTCAGAGCAGTCAGACTGGCACTGTCAGCTTTCACTCCTCAGCTCCGGGGTCAAGTGGTTCAAGTCCAGACAGACAATACCACGACCATGTACTACTTCAACAAACAGGGTGGCACGCATTCCCGTCTGCTTTGCAGGGAGGCGCTCCGCATCTGGACCCTCGTCAACCGTCTGGAGGCAGATCTCCTAGCCATTCATATGACAGGAGCCTCAAACCATCTGGCAGATGCTCTTAGCCATTTAGGCGAGACATCCCACAAGTGGTCTCTTCATCCAGAGGTAGCTTACAGCCTGTTCTCCCACTGGGGCAAACCAATGGATCTGTTTGCCTCCAGGTACAGCACCAAGCTGAGTGTTTCATGCCCGCCCCCCTCAGTAGGGCTCACTGCAAGGGGATTCCTTCTCGACGCCGTGGACCCAAGGCCTCTTCTACACCTTCCCTCCATTTCCCTTGATCCACAAAGTGCTCCTCAAGGTGAGGAGGGACAAGGCAAAGGTGATTCTGGTAGCCCCAGACTGTCCGCACCAGTTCTGGTATCCAGATCTCCTTAGCCTCAGCTACAGGCCCCCGGAGTGGCTTCCAGCACTCCCGGACCTGATCTCTCTCAACCAGGGGAAGGTATACCATCCGGACCTTCAATCCCTGCACCTCACAGCCTGGTACCTGAGCGTCTAGAGTTCCAGGCTTTGGGTCTTTCCAAGGATGTCCTCACTGTGGTGGAAGCATCCAGAAAAGAATCAACTAGGAAATGTTATGCCTTCAAATGGAAAAGATTTTCCATTTGGTGTCAGGGCAAGGACCTGGACCCTCTATCCTGTCTGGTGGCTGACATTCTCTACTATCTTTGGTCTCTGTCCAAAGGGGTTCCTTGGTTATCGACCCTTAGGGTGCATCTGGCAGCCATCTCCGCTTACTGGGCAGGGGCTGGGAAGCTGACAGCGCAGGAGACAGTGGTTGGTCACTTTTTCAAAGGCCTGGATCAGACATCCCCTCCGGTGCATGAACCTCCACCTCCATGGGATCTACTGCTGGTACTGGCAAAGCTTATGGGCGAACCAATGCACAAGTGTGCGTTGTCACACTTGTCATGGAAGACTACCTTCCTGGTGGCTATCACATCTGCCAGAAGGACAGGGGAGCTCCAGGTGCTTTCGGTGGACTCTCCTTATCTGGTCTTCCACAGGGACAAGGTTGTCCTACTCCCCCACCCGAAATTCCTTCCGGAGGTGGTGTCAGAGTTAAACCTTAACCAGGTGTTAACCCTGCCAGTATACTACCCTAATTGCACCTCAGAGGCCAAGTACAGGCTCCATACTTTAGACCTGAGATGTCCTCTCTCCTATTATAAGGAAAGGATGGCGGAAATTCGGGGAGAGGTTTGCCAGCTGTTTGTCACCTACACTGAAGCCGCTTCTGGCAGACCTGCAGCAAAACAGACATTGCAAAGTGGATTACATCTTGAATAAGTCTGTGCTACGAGTTGGCGGACATGGAGCCTCCCTGAGGGTTAAGAGCTCATTCTACCCACTATACCGCTGCATTGGTGGTTGCTTCCAGGGACATCCCTATCCAGGAAATCTGTCGGGCTGCTACCTGGAAGTCAGCAGACACCTTCATTACCTATTACCACATCAACCTTGAGTCACACCAGGATGCTGGTTTGGGGGCCTCAGTTCTCCAATCTCTTTTTTCCAAGTGAGTGTCAGTGGGGGGGAGGTGCCTTGCCTCCCTCCTCCCAGAGAACTGCTAGGAGTCTGCCAGTAGGTGTGGATGAACAACATATCCACGATCCTAGAAAAACAGGTTCTAAGGACATGGATATGTTCAATCCACACTTACTGGCAGGTTCCTTGCCGCTTTAAATCTTGGCAGATGGTCTTCAAGCTGGCTCCTCCCAGCCACTCGGGTGGTAAAACTCTCGGCTCTGCCCCATGATGCCAGATCTTCCTTACCGCTCGGAAGCTCAGATTCCCTCCTTTGCACTCTGCGTTTTAGGCCTGGATCCATACTTTTCGGTTAACCTGAAACTAATTTTCAAATTTACAAGACTTCAGTCTTTATCTTCCCTCGCAGCTGGGATGGACAAATTAACTCCCAGGTTTCGTCGGTGCCCCTGTGGGCAGAAAATGTCCCGGACCGATCCGCACTCCACGTGCGTTTACTGCCTGGGGCTTGAACACAATTCGCAGGCCTGCGACTTGTGCAAGTCCTTTTTGGCCATGGCCCTAGAGGATCGCGCTGCCTGATTGCAACTTGGGCACCCCGAGAAACGTTACTCTCCGGTCAAGTCGAAGGAGGCCCGTTGGGCGGTGTCTGCGGCTGCGGGCTCGGCTGAACAGCTCGAGCAGATGATCGCCCTCGAGGAGGAAGCAGCCCAGGCCACAGCATCATCTTCATTGGTCGCAGCATTTATCCCGCTCTCCTTGGGCTCCTACATGGCTTCATTCAAGGAGCTTTGTCAATCCCTCTCCACCAAGGGAGAGGGGCCATCGGGACATTCCTCTTTGTCCAAAAAGAAGGACTCTAAGGGTTAAGTCCCACCATCGACGTTCATGGGAGTGGGAGAGTTCACCTTCCCTGGACAGTCGACACTCGACTTCGGTCGAGGTTGCAGCTAAGGCCGCTGGCTTCACGGTGTCCCCGTCAGGTCAGCCAGCCGAGTCACCCGTTGACGCAGTCGAGATTTTTCTCGACCCGTCGGTCGGGCTGTCGACCGAAGAAGATGACAACCCTTCTTCACCTGTTCCCCCGGTGGAAACCGGGGACTTGCCTGTGCCGGAGTTCCCGGTTAAGGTCCCTGAACCGAAGGAGGAGCAGGTTTCCCCTTCCCCTCTCAGACCCACCCTCGGAAACACCGAAGGTCTCTGTCTCGGACCTCTTCCAGGTCCAGCCGATCCCACCAACATCGGCGGTCTCAGTCTCGGCACCGTGGAAAGTGGCGGCTCCGCTCGTCATCGTCCTCTTCGGAGGATAGGCTCCGGCACAGATTGTGTCTGCACTACGCGGATCTAATGTGGCAGCAGCTCCTTTTGACCGGGAATAAGCCGACTCCGTCGCCTTCCCCGGCCATTAAGTGGCTGTCACCGGAGCGGCCGAAACAACCCCTCATTATAGTCGAGGAGCTGGGCCTGCACCGTTGTTCGGCTGAACGCCGCGCACCCATTGTGGTGGAACCCCGCCCACAACCTACAACTGGGGCCCCCACCAAGGATTCTCGGTCGGGTCGGGGCTTGCCCCATCTGCTGTCAGTCACCCTCACTCCCGATCGACCTCGGCAGGTGGAGGGTGGCTCAGGCGCTCGGCAGCTGTTTGCAGACTCCTCGGATTCTGATGTCGACTCCTTGTTCTCCAGGCCACTTGACCTGGAGTCCACCGGTGGTCAGTCGGTGGACGAGAGCCCATCCTCGTTTCTTGGAATGCTTCGACTCATCTCAGAGTCCACTGGGATGAGCTCGAACCTGTTTCAAAATGGGCCAGTTATCCCCTCACGGAAATACAGGACCGAGGGGATTCCCCCACAGAGGCCTTCCCGGTGGCCGAAGCCATTGTTGGCTTGGCCCTGGAGCTATGGCAGCGGCCAGCTTCTTGTCCAGCACCTTCGGCCAGGATGGCTCGACAGTATGCTGTTCCCACTGGTTCATTCTCCGGTTTCTCAGAACATCCGCGGAAGGGCTAGTGACAGACAGCGTTTTCCAGCGTTCCGGGAACGCTCGGGATGTGGACAAGCCACCTGATAAGGAGTCCAAGAAACTGGACTACTCCAGCCGGAAAGTCTATACTGCTTCCTTTCTAGGCCTTCATCAGGCCAGCTAGGCCGATCTGATGGCACACTTTTCACACGCCCTTTTGGGCTCCCTGGATGAGGTGATTCCTTATCTCCCGGTTGACCTTCAGACGACGGTCAAGCAGGTCCGGGATCAGGGAAGGGCGGTGGCCAAACAGCAGCTCCAGACTTCCCTGGACATCGCTGACTCGTGTGCCCGGTTAGTAGTGGCCGCAGTGGCCGTGCGCCACAGAGCTTGGCTGTGGATCTCCACCTTTACGACAGATACCCAGCACAAGCTGGCAGACGTTCCCTTCTTGGGTACCGACTTGTTTGGTCCCGGGGTGGAGGGTCATCTGAAAATGATCGAGAAGTCCAACACCACCTTGGACTCGGTCACGTCTGCCAGAAGGACAACGGCCGCCAGCAGCAGCGTAAGCCCTTTCGGCCTTCAGCCCCTGGGGCACGTCCGGCCCAGCAACATCAGCATCAGGGCTAGCAGGCTCGCACTTGGCACCCCAAAGGCAAGCCTGCTGCTTCCTCCAGCAGGAAGCCAGGAGGGAATGGTCCAGGAGGCTCCTCGGCCGGCCCTTCCTCCAAGCCTGCCCAGTGACGGGTTGAGGGGTGTCACCCCCAATCTCGTCACTCCTCCCCGGGTTCCCCTGTTGGGGGACGGCTCCGCCACTTCCTTTTGGCCTGATCCGATATCACCATGGACCGCTGGGCGCTGGAAGTGGTAGGAAAGGGTCTGCTTCTGGAATTCGAGCAGTCCCCACCCTATCGAGCCATTGCCCCACGGGGGGGTTATGGGGTCCGCAGCCTCTCCGTTGGCTTGTTGAGCCGACATTGCCCTGCTCCTCCAGAAGGAGGTGATCAGGGAGGTGGCGGATCCTCCATCAGACCCAGGGTTTGTGTCCAGGTACTTCCTGGTCCCAAAACGGATGGGGGGGCTGGTGCCCCATTCTAGACCTACACGACCTGAACAAGTTCCTACGGTCTCGATGGTCACTCCATCATTCCATCCTTGGAAAGAGGCAAGTGGTTCTGTTCTCTGGACCTCCAGGATGCATTCTTCCACGTCCCAATCCGTCTGTCCCACCAGCGATTCCTCTGCTTCAGAGAACGGAGGGGCCCCTTTACGAGTTCCGGGCCATGCCCTTCGGCCTCTCTCCAGCTCCCAGGGTCTTCACCAAATACATGGCAGTGGTGACAGCGTTCCTGTGGCGCCAAAGGGTCCGGGTGTACCCTTACCTGGACGACTGACTGATTGTAGCCTCCTCCAAGTCGGAAGTGGAGCGGTCCAGGGATCTGGCCCTCCAGGTCTACCCTCAGATTGGCCTCCTCATCAACGAGGCCAAATCGGAACTCGTGCCTACGCAGGTGATGCAGTTAATCGGGGCAGAGCTCAACTCTCTACGAGCCAGAGTACGGCTCCCAGCAGACAGGGCAGAGGTTCTTTCCTCCTTTGCCCAATCATTTCTGGTTGGGCAATTGCGCCCTGCCCGGGACTTCCTGCGCCTCCTTGGCCTCATGGCGGCCTGCACCAGCGTAGTCCATTGGGCCCGCTGGCACATACGTCCCCTTCAATGGGGGCTGGCCCGCCAATGGTCACAGCGCTCCGGTCCTCTGGACCAGCCAGCGATAGTGACCCAGGAGATGTGGAACGCTCTCCAGTGGTGGCTCGTTCCAGCTCATCTGCAGGAGGGTATCCCTTTTGTGTGCCTAGAGCCAACGGTCACTCTAATGACCGTCGCTTCTCTGATGGATTGAGGTGCCCATCTGGGGGAGCTCAGAGCACACGGCCTCTGGTCCCCTCAGGAGTCTCAATGTCACATCAACCTGCTGGAGTTTCAAGTGGTCCGACTAGCCCTCACCGCCTTCGTTCTGTTTGTACGTGGTCAAGTGGTCCAGGTCCAGACAGACAACACCACGACCATGTACTACCTAAACCGCCAGGGCGGGACATGCTCCTTGCCACTGTGCAAGGAAGCTCTCTGCACTTGGTCTCTCATGAGCAGACTGGAGGCAGATCTCCTAGCCATCCATGTGGCAGGAGCCTCCAACACCCTGGCCGCTACCTTAAGCCGGATAGGTGCTGCATCTCACGAGTGGTTTCTCCTGCTGGAGGTAGTACAAGATCTATTCTCCCACTGGGGCACACCTCAGGTTGACCTGTTTGCCTCCAGGGAGAATGGGAAGCTGAGGCTGTATCATGCCGCCCCCTGCAGAGGGATGCCTTCTCGAGGTCGTGAACCCCAGGCCTCTTCTACACCTTCCCTCCATTTCCCTTGATCCACAAGGTGCTTCTCAAGGCGAGGAGGGACAAGACGCAGGTCATTCTGGTATCCCCAGACTGGCCCCACCCATTCTGGTATACAGATCTCCTCAGCCTCAGCTCCAGGCTCCTGAGGCGGCGTCCAGGCCGCCTGGACCTGATCTCAGTCAACAAGGGGAAGGTACTCCACCTGGACCTTCAATCCCTGCACCTGACGGCCTGTTTCCTGGAGCTGCTAGAGTTCCAGGCCTTGGGTCTTTCTGATGCGGTCCTCAACGTTGTTGAGGCATCCCGTAAGTCGACCAGAAAATGCTATGCCTTCAAATGGAAGAGATTCTCCATTTGGTGTCAGGATAAGGATTGACCCTTCCTCCTGCTCCTTGGCCAGCATTCTGGACTACCTGTGGTCCCTTTCTGCAGAGGGTTTGGTCGGCGACCCTTAAGGTGCACCTGGCAGCCATCTCTGCTTGTCGGGCGCGGCCGGAAGCAGTTGGTGGTGCAGGAGAAGGTGGTGGGCACTTTTTGAAAGTCCTTGATCACATATCCCCTCCGGTGCGAGAACCTCCACCTCCATGGGATCTACTGCTGGTATTGGCTAAGCTCATGAGCAAGCCATTCGAACTGATGCACAGGTGTGATATTTCTCACCTGTCATGGAAGACCGCCTTCTTGGTGGCTATCACATCAGCCAGAAGGATGGGAGAGCGCCAGGCGCTTTCCATAGAGTCTCCTTATCTGGTCTTCCACAGGGACAAGGTTGTCCTGCGCCCCCAACCGAAATTCCTTCCGAAGGTGGTGTCAGAGTTTCACCTTAACCAGGTGTTGACTCTGCCGGTGTTCTACCCCAGTCACACCTTGGGGGGCCGAATATAGGCTCCATACTTTGGACCCTAGAAGAGTGCTCTCTTATTACAAGGAGCGGATGGCTGAAGTTCGGGGAGAGGTTCGCGAGCTGTTTGACACCTACGCTGAAGCCGCACCTGGCAGACCTGCAGCCAAGCGGACGATAGGCAGGTGGGTCACCTCCTGCTTAGATGTCTGCTATAGGTTGGCGGGCATGGAGCCTCCCAGAGGGATAAGAGCTCATTCTGCCTGCCATACCGCTGCTTTGGTGGCTGCTTCCAGGGACGTCCCTATCCAGGAAATCTGCAGGGCTGCTACCTGGAAGTCGACACACACCTTCATTACTCACTACCACATCGACTTTGAGTCCCGCCAGGATGCTGGTTTTGGGACCTCGGTTCTCCAGTCCTTATTTCCCAAGTAGGGGGGTGCGCGCCTTGCCTCCCTCCCTCCTCTCGGAGAACTGCTAGGAGTCTGCCAGTAAGTGTGGATTGAACAACATATCCATGTCCCTAGAAATACAGGTTACTCACCTGTAACAGGAGTTCTGGGAATGGTATATGTTGTTCATCCCACCCGACCTCCCCGGCTTTGACGCGCAACTTGGCTTCCAGCGGGCTAGATCTGGCGTCTTGGGGTGGAGCAGAGAGTTTTACCACTCGGGTGGGTGGGAGGAGCCAGCTTGAAGACCTTCCGGCAAGATTCAAAGCGGCAAGGAACCTGCCAGGAAGTGTGGATGAACAACATATACCATTCCTAGAACTCCTGTTACAGGTGAGTAACCTGTATTTACTCACCTGTAACAGTAGTTCTAGGAGTGGTATATGTTGTTCATCCACACAGACCCACACGATCTCCCCGGCTGCGGACGCACAACACCTGGCTTCCTGTGGGCTAAGATCTGGCGTCGAGGAGCAGAGGGTTATACCACCTGGGTGGGTGGGGGGAGCCAGCTTGAAGACTTCTGGTGATCCTTAAAGAGAAAAGGGACATTCCAATAAGTGTGGATGAACAACATATAGCACTCCTAGAACTACTGTTACAGGTGAGTAACCTGTTTTTTCTCTCCAGATACAGTCTGTTAAAACCATTAATTAGAAATTGGGGTTATTATATAAATTTAAATCCTATTTTTCTGTTGAGACCAGGAAAACTGTTGCTGCTGGGTCACTCCTTACATACTAACATACTAAAATGCCAGCAGAATAGGCCTAACGGTCTTTCGTGTCTGCTCGTTTGGTCAGCCCCCACCCTGGGTGCTGACCTTGCTGTCCCCCTCGCCTTCTCTGGCTTCTCCCTTCCCAGTTCCGGATATTCTTGCTGCATTGGATTTTGCTTCCAGAACCCTTCCCCTGTACCTGTCCCACCCCCTCTTGAACCCTCCACTGTCTCTGCCTCACCAGCCCCCTAGGCAGTGCATTCCATGGCTCCACCACCCTCTCAGTGAGTAGCACCTCCTCCTTTCTCCCTGAATCTTCCCTCCAGCTTCCACCCATGCCCCCTAGTGGCCCCTTCCTCCTTCCTTCAAGCACCCTGACTGTTCCTCCCTATTTACCCTCTTCATGTACCTGAAGACTCTATCATGTCCCCCGGTCCCTTCTCTCTTCCAATGTGTACATATTTATCTCTTCGCCTCTCCTCATAGGTCCTGTCCCCAAGCCCCAAATCATTTTGGTTGCCCTCCTCTGGACCCTCTCCAGGAGGTTAATGTCCCTCTTTAAGTGTGGCTCCAAAACTGCACGCAGTACTCAAGGTGCGGCCTCACCAAGCAGTTATACAGAGGAGTATCACTTCCCTCCTTCTGGAGGTGATCCCCTAGCGATGCATCCCAGCATCCTGTTGGCCTTGGCTGCTGCCCTCCTACAAGTCTCAGAGTTGTTCATCTTGACATCCACCACCACCCCAGGTCCCTCTCAGCCATCGAGACTTGTGGCATTTCCCCAGGGTGTACACTTGGCCTGGGTTTCTGCCCCAGGTGGAGTACTTGCATTTCCCTGCATTGAACCTCAGCTTCCACTTTCTAGACCATCTTTCCAGAGCCTCCAGGTCCCCTGTGAGGGCCACCCCCTCCTCCCCATCCACCATCGCCCCAGTTTCGAGTCATCTGCAAAGAGACTCATCTCACTCCTGATTCCTGTCCTTATGTCAGATACATAGGCGTGAAACAGAAGGGGCCCAAGGACTGATCCTGTGGGACCCCACTAATGACCCTCCTTGGGATGAGACTATCCCACCAACTACAACCCTCTGGGTCCGGTCCTGGAGCCAATTGCCTATCCATCTGATCATCTGGTTACCCACCCCCATTTCTCCCAGCTTATCCAACAGGCCCACGTGAGGAACAGAGTCAAATGCCTTGCTGAAGTCTAGAAAGAGGACATCCACTGGTCTACCCAGGTCCAAGGCACTTGTCACCCAGTCATGGAACTCCACCAGGTTTGTCTGACACGATTTCCCGGGATGAATCCATGCTGTCTATCGTCCAGGCACCCTGACTTATCCAGGTCCCCCCCTAGCCTCTCCTTGACAATGCCCTCCATCACCTTGCCCACCACCGATGTCAGGCTGACAGGCCTGTAGTTCCCTGCCATCTCCCTTGATCCCCCCTTGTGGATAGGCACTATATGCGCCACCTTCCAGTCTTGGGGCACCCACCCTGTCCTCAGAGAGATGGTGAAAAGCTCTGCCAGGGGTTTCAGCCAGGACATCTGCAAGTTCCTTCAGCACTCTGGGATGTAATTTATCCAGCCCCGGTGCTTTCTCCATCTTAAGGGAGCTGAGGGCTTCCCTCACTCTCTCTGCTGTGATTTCCACTTCCGGTACCTCTTCTCCCTGCTTAGCCCTCCCCCCACCTGCCAGTGATGCCTCCCTCTCTCCCCAGACCTGCCGATCGGTAAGGGTCCCCCCCTTCTCAGTACCTCTGTCTCCTCCCATGTATGATGCAGCACCCCCATTTTCCCTGGTGAAAACTGAGGTGAAGTACTCATTTAGTACCTCAGCCTGCTCCCCCGGGTCTTGTGCCCATCTCTCCCCTGATTTAATCCTGCTAATCTGCCCCTTCACCCTTCGTTTTTCCCCAGTGTATCTAAAGAACCCCTTGTTCCCTCTCCTAATTTCCCTGGCCAGGTTCTGCTCCTTCCTTGCCTTAGCCGCCCTCACCACTCTAGTGGCCCTTCTAGCCATCAGCTCGTACTCCTCGAGCACTTGAATTGCTTATAGGCTGCTTTCTTTCCCTGCACCACCTCCTGGACCTCCCTGGTCCACCAACAGGGTTTTTGGGCCCTACCGCATTTTTGTCTTACTCTTGCACAGGTGCTGGTAGCATCCTGCACCCCTCTCCTGATGATTTCCCACCTACTATCAGCGTCCATGTCTGACCCAATCCCATCCAAATGCTCCTTAAGGATCCTTCCCATTTCCTTAAAATCCGCCCCTCTGAAGTCGGTTACTTCCGTCTTTGTGCAGCCTTCTACCCCTCCTAGGTCCAGGCAGAACCAGACCGTGGCATGGTCACTCCCCGCCAATGGGTCCCTTACCTCCAGGCCCCCAATCTGGTCACTGTCTGCCAGGACCACATCCAGTACCCGTGCCTCCCTGGTCGGTTCCCTCACCTGCTGAGTTAGGAACGCGTCTTGAAAGACATCCAACAACCTCTGTTCCCTGGTCACAGAGGATGTCATAGTCTCCCAGTCTGTTCCTGGCATGTTTAAGTCCCCAACACCACCACTGTTCCTCTGCCCAGTCTGCAGTGTCTCCTAACATCTGCCACCAGACTGTCCTCCAGCTCCTCCACCAGGGCAGGGGGTCTATACACCACTCCTATTTTTACTCTCTTGCCCCCCCTTGTTATCAAGGTGACCCAAATTGCCTCCACGGTTCCCTCCGCCTCCTCTACTCCCCCTTCCCCACTTCGATTATGTATCTAGTTTATATTTCAATATTGGGTTTAAAGAATTGCATGCTCTTACTGTCAATTACAATAACATTTGCAGATTTGTTCTTGCGGTCCCTGTTTGCACACATCATTGCAGTTTGCATTCGCTTCTGGTATGGTTGTCGCCTATCCGCAGGATTGAATATTCATTGGGGTGCATTATTTTTAAATGTTCTCACTTCAGATTTTTATTCCCCCTTTCTGAATTAGTTTTATATAGTTATGTTGCCCTGTTTAAGGTCAGCGAATGGTACATTATTTGACATTTCTTAACATAGGCTTAAGATTGGATTACGTGCATTTTCTGTGGCTGCCCCCGTCTGTTGGAATGAGCTTCCAGTTGGTATTTACCAGGCTACTTCTTTACTCAAGTTTAAACTGAAGTTAAAGCAATATTTATTGTTAAATTCTGCTTGTAATTAAAATGTGTAATATGATGTATTGTTTATTTGTTCTGTCTGGGTTGGGCCTGAAAAGGGACCTCTGGTCCAGTGTCCTTACCGGTTAGTAATAAATTAAATGAAACCCTGGGGAAAGCTACAGAATTTGGGGGGGGAGGAGTTACAGTCAGCAGGGAAGATAGAGATTTGGGGATTATTATCTCAGACAACCTAAAGGTAACCAAGCAGAGTACAAAGAGAGTAGGGAAGGCCAGTGGCATGTTGGGGTGCATAGGAAGGGGCATCAGTAGCCAATAAAGAGAGGTAGTGATACCACTATACAAAACACTGGTGAGGCCTCATCTGGAATATTGTGTACAGTTCTGGAGACCGCATCTTTAGAAGGACATAGGGTGGAGGTGGTCCAAAGAAGGGCAACAGAGATGGTGCAGGGCTTACACCAGAAGACACATGGGGAGAGATTAAAAGACCTCAACATGTATACACTGGAAGAAAGGATGGAATGGGGGGATGTGATAGAAACGTTCAAGTATCTTAAGGGCATAAACAAGGTGCAAGGGGGAGACACCTTTCGGTATAGGAGAGGCACAAGAACGAGGGGGTCCGATATGAGGTTGGAAGGGGGCAGGATAAAAGGAAATGTGAGGAAGTTCTTTTTCACAGAAAGAGTGCTGGATGCATGGAATAACCTACCCCAGGAGGCAATGGGAACATCCACAGTGGGAGGATTAAAACATGCATGGTATAGGGACAACGGAACCCCTAGAGGTGGGAAGAGGCGGCTGAAGCCAATGAACGAATGGGGACATCGGCATCCAATTTAGGTAGAAAAATTGGGTAGACTGGATGGGCGTGGTGGTCCTTATCTGCTGACAACCTGTTTCTATGTAAGTTAGGGTTAGTTTTAGTTGGTTTTCATTTTTTTATTGCTATTCAGTGGTTTGAAGGCCTTTGAATCACTGGTTTCCCCGACTCTGGGAACTGCTAGTTTTTGAGAAAAATATATATAAATAAAATCTTACTTATTTCTCTTGTACTGCTTTGTGGTTGCTGTTTGTTGTGGTCCCCCCCTTTTTTTTTTTTTAATGAGAACCGAGACGCTGTTGGAGTTCTTTCTTTAACTTTTAAATACTGTTTCATTTCTTTTGTGGAACCGAACTGTAGAAAGTTTTGTTTTCAGTCTGAAACTGAACTGTAGGAGGGAGGAACTTATTCTGCCACTGTACAGGTCATTGGTGAGACCACACCTGGAGTACTGTGTTTGGTTCTGGTGCCCTTACCTGAAGAAAGATACCAAACTACTGGAGAGGAGCGGAGGGCAACCAAAATGATCCAGGGCATGGAGGGACAGAATATACGAGGAGATGCTGAGGGTGCTAAACATGTACTTCCTGGAGGACAGGCAGGAGTGGGGGGATATGATTGAAACCTTCAAGTACCTAAAGGGCATAAACAGGGTTGGTACAGAGGACATTTTTAACTTAAAAAAGGAGGGTACAACAAGGGGACATAGCCTGAAATTGGTGGTGGTGGGGGTAAATTCAGGAAGGAAATTAGAAACTTTTTCACCAAAAGGGTGGTGAAGGGGTGGAATGAGCTGCCGGAGGAGATGATGGCAAAGACACGGACCAGTTTTTTTGGGGAAGACGGGTAAAGAAGAAGATTAGGACAGAAGGCGCTGCAGGGAGGGGGGAGTGGATTGGGACTATGGGGTATGACTCCAGGAGGAGTATGGTGGGGGGGGAGACAGCTCCAGGGTATTAACCAAGTTGCGCAGTCTAGCAGACTCAATAGACCACTACAGCCTGTCTCTGCTGGTAATTTTGTATGTTCGTATAACCGAATTTGAGCTTGATCGGCATGTCTGACAGACCCAAAAAGAAAACTGGGCCTTTGGGCTTTAAAAATTGTTTCAACCTCCTCGCTAAGGCAAACTGCCATGAGTTGTGTTCAAGGTACCTAGGTCCAGATAATGGTTTCTCTAATTTGAGCTTTGCGTTAAGTTTTACCCTAAAACTATTAAAAAAGTGCTAAAAAATTGGAAGACCTTATGGATTTTCAGTCTGCCTCCAAAATGCTTAGACAAGGGTTTAGCCCCTCACAGTAAGCAGAAGAACATGTCTGCAGCTGCTAAAGATGGTTCAAAATCCAGGGTGTCTGAACTCAGAAACCAGCAAGCATAAAAGAGCCTCTGAGCAGGTACTGGACATGGTGCCTGCAAAAAAAAAAAAAACATTTGTTGCTGCCCCTCCTCCTGAAGAAGGAAAGGAGACGTCAGTGGACAAGAATAAAATGCCCTCAGTAGAAGACATGACCATAGCATAGCTGTTCTTCCAGGCTGTGGGATCACTCATGGGCATGCTTGTCCCCCAGTTCCAGTACCCACCCTGTTACCGGAGGAGAAGGGGACTGAGTTTTTCTATGATGAGGAGGATGGTGAATGTATCAAGCCTGACAGTTTCCCAGAGCAGGAATTTGGCTCCCTTCCTTGTGCTTAGGATAATTTGTCCTCACATTACTCTTTTGTGAGGCAGATGGTTAGCACCCTCAATCCCTCTACCCAAGAAACACAGAAACATAGACAGTGATGCCAGAAAAAGACCAGAGGTCCATCCAGTCACCCCATGTTCCCTATAATCCCTGGAACCTACTGCTCCTTCAGGGTACTAACTCTCCCTGTCCTCTGTTCTCCTCCTTGGTCCTATCGCCCTCAATAACCACTATTCGCTTCATTATGTCCCAGCTCCATTTGAATCCCGTTTCTGCTCCCACCACTTCAGCTGATAGACTGTTCTAAGGTTCCACCACCCTTTCCATAAAGTAGTACTTCCTCACATCTCTCCTGAACCTACCTCCTGTTAATTTCCATTCTTGTCCACATGACTGTGAATTGGTATTCAGGCTGAATAGTTCCCCTCAGTTCACTTTAATTCAATTAAGGAACTTGAAGGCCTCTATCATATCTCTCCTCTCCGTTCTGGTCTCCACTGAGTACATATTTAGTGCCTTGAGGTGCTCCTCATAGGATCTGCCCTGCTGGCCCTGAATCATGCTGTTTACTATCCTGGAGCCTGTTGCTCTCCAGGTAGTCCATGAAGTCTTCTTTGATCAGTGACTCCATCAGTTTCTCTACTATAGAGGTTAGACGGACAGGCCTGTAGTTCCCAGGTTGCTCCTTACCCCCACCCCTTTTTTGAAGTGGTACAACATCTGCCATCTTCCAACCCCTTGGAACTTCCCCAGACCTAAGAGAACTGTTGAACAGACATACCAGTGGTTCAGCAAGCTCCACAGCTAATTCCCCGAGTATCCTCAGATGCAACCCATCTGATCCTGGTGCCTTAGCTATTTTAAGGGCAGCCAGCCCTTTCAGAACCCTTTCACTAGTAAACAATGGCTGTCTCATTTCCGGGATTCTCTTGGTGACTGTTTTGATGCCACTCTTTGGCATGGACCTGCTGTCCTCCTTAGTGAAGAGTGAGCAAAAGTAGTCGATTACGATGGCAGCCTTTTGCTCATCCTTGTCTGTCACCCAACCCCCCTCAGCTAGCCTTACGATTCCCCCACCCTTTTTCCTTTTTTCACTAATATATCTGAAAAACAATTTTTCTCCATTCCTGATCCCCTCTGCAATACGCAGCCCTATGTCTACTTTGGCCTCCCTAATGTCTCTCTTTACCTCCCTATTTTTCTGTAGATAATACTCCCATGCTACCTCTTTTTCTTGTATTTATAGAAGGTCCTTTTGGCCCTTATCACTTCCCTGACCCTTGCTGAGACTCATAGTGGTCTCCTAAACCTGTTTTTCTTTCTTCTTATGCATACTTTAGATGCCATGAGGATGGCCCCTTATTACCCCCCCCCAATCTCTCTTCTCCACACACCTATGTCCTCCACCCTGTCGTCAAGGCACAGGTCAGGAAGCATAGGAAAAACCAGGAGCAGTTGTAAAATTTGCAAAAAGTGTTTATTTGCACGAGCAGTAACAAAAAAAATTAAATTGTTCAGAATAACTACAAAGGTAAAATGAACAGAAGATGCATCTGAGTTTTCCTTCAGTCTCTGTGTGTCTTGCAAGTAATTTCAGCTTTGTTTTTACAAGTCCTTGCAACCCCCCTTCTTAACAAGCATCCTGTTATTTTTTTAAATGTTTTCGTAAATATCAGGCAGGAACACATTGTCCCAAAACTGAGGCCTCTTTTCCACAGCTTCTACAAAAGGCTTAAAAATTGCATTTCAGGTTAACCCCTTAAGTTCCCAATAGCTTTTTGCAGTCATCTCAAACTATAATTATATGCATTTCAACAGTAGCACTATATAATTTCTAAACAAAGGGATCCCAATATCAGTTACATTTTAACATAATGATTTGCATGTATCTTAATATAAGAAGATATACAAGGGAGAAAAAGAAACAACAAGGGAAGGTTGAGAGATGGTGAGAAGCAAAAAATTGCGAGACTGTCTGGGTGATCAGATCCTAGGTACCACAGGAAAATTTGGTTGCACAACCAGACAGACAAGAGACAGGAAAGCAGAGGACAGTACAGATCCCTGCATTCAAACTCTCCATAACAACTGGAACAGGGTCCTATTCAACCCTGTCACATATACCCCTCCTTAAGAGGGAACCTGTTTTGTCAAACAGGTTTTCAAAACTTTCTATTAATTCTCTACTAACTTTAATTTCTAACTTTCAGAAATTAAGCACATGTGCAGTATCCTTTTTTCTATAACAGTACAGCAGGAGGCAGTATAGCGTAGTGGTCTAAGGCTCTGAGCTGCAAATCTGGTGACATCCAGCAGACCAGACCTGGGTTTGAATCCCACAGCTTCCACTTGCATACTGTGTGACCCTGAGCAAGTCACTTAACCTCCTTGTGCTCCCAAGTCGCTCCTGTAAAAAAGTTTCCAGCTTAGTGTGCTATACCTGGTTAAACAACTAAAAATAAAATAAAAAAAACAGTAAAGTTTAAATTCATACATTTGTTTTTCAACCTTCAGAACCCTTAATTCCTGATCCATATCTTGACAGAAAATCAGCATTACTATTTTGTTTACCAGATATGTGTATTACATTGAATTTAAATGGCTGTAGTGCCACGTATCACCCTGCAGTTCTGGAATTTTTATCTTTCATTTGGTTAAGCCAACAGAGAGGATTATGATCTGTTATAAGTACAAATTCAGTTCCTAGCAAATAAAACATGAGACTCCATGGCCCACTTTGCTGCTAAACATTCATTTTCAGTGGTGGAGTATCTTTTCTCTCTGTCATGCAACTTCCTACTTACGTACAGAATAGGATGGTCAGTCCATCTATATTTTGACTCAGGATTGCACCTAGGCCTACCTCTGATGCATCTGTTTGTAACAAAAATGTTTTTTCAAAGTCTGGGCTTCTTAAAATAGGGGCTGAACATAATGCAGCCTTAATGGCTTGAAAAGCTTCATCACACTCTGTGGTCCATTTCACATTATTTGGGTACCGTTTTTTCGTGAGTTCAGTGAGGGGAGTAGCTAACTCAGCAAAGTTGGGAACAAATCTCCAATAATAACCATACAGCCCTAAAAATGACCTGCTACAGCTTCTATTTTAGAAATATCTGGCTTAACTTCTCCATTCCCCAACACATCGCCCAAATATCTGGTTTTCTGCATGCCCACTGCACATTTGGTAGGATTAATAGTCCGACCTGCATTTTTGATAGCTTGGATAACTGCTCGTAGGTGTTCCAGATGGCTTTTCCAATCTAGACTGTACACCATAACATCGTCCAGGTACGCAGCACAATAACCAGTGTGAGGTGATAAAATTACATCCATTTACTGCTGGAATATAGCTGGCGCACCATGTAAACCAAATCGCATGGTGGTGAACTGATAGAATCCAACAGAAGTGGCAAATGCAGTTTTGCCTCTGGATTCTTTAGCTAATGGGATTTGCCAGTAACCCTGGTGAGATCGAGGGTACTGATATACTGGGCACTCCCCAGTCTGTCCACTAAATCATCTGTTCTGGGCATAGGATAACTGTCAAATTCGGACAGTTGATGTAAGTTTCCTAAAATAAAGGCAGATTCTAACTTCCTCTTCTTTTTTGTTTACAATTACTACTGGAGATGACCAAGCACTCCTCAACTATACTAAGATGCCCAGTTCTTTCATTTTTTTGTATTTCCTTAACCATGTCAGCTCTTGACTGCTCTGGTAACCTGTATGTCTTTTGCCTAATAGGGTGAGCATTCCTTGGCACTATTACATGCTCGACCTGGTACTGTGGTAAAAGTACTGTTGAATGTCTTTAGCACATTACAAATTTCTACAGTTTATTCTGAGGTTAACGAAACATTCAGCAGTTACAGTTTGTTCCAGTCTATCATAAACTACATTAGTATCTTCTTTATCAGTTTCTGGTAAACCTAGCAAAGCAGCTTTTGGCATTTTTCAGACCATTTCTTGAGGAGGTTAGCATGATGTATCTTAGTAGGATTTTTCCTGTCATGGGTCTCAATCTCTATGTCTAAGCACTCTGTAAGGCCCTTGCCACTTCATTAACAGCTTATTTTCTGTTGTGGGTAACAGTAGCGAAACCGTTTCACCTGGCTCAAAATGTTTTTCTTTTACCCCATGTCATAATATACTTTCTGCTGGTTTTGGGCCTCTTCCTGATTACTATGGGCAATTTCAACATATTTTGCCACCTTCTTTCTCAGGGCACACATGTAAGATGTTATAGATTGTTTCTGAGTGGGGGTTATCTTCCCACATTTCTTTTATCACATCCAGTGGCTCTCTTGACTGCCTACCATTCAGCATTTCAAATGGTGGAAACCCTGTTGACTCCTGTGGCACTTCTCTGTAAGCAGAAAGTAGGTAGGCAAGTATTGGTCCCAATCTTTCCCTTCGCCTTTTACAAACCTTTTTAACCTGCATTTTAGGGTTTGGTTAAAATGCTCAACAAGACCGTCTGTCTGAGGGTGATAGGGGGAGGTTCTTATGGCAGTGATACCTAGTAGTCTGTACAGCTCCTTAAGTAATGCAGCACCAAAATTACTACCCTGATCAGTAATAATTTATTTAGGTATGCCCACTCTGCTGAAAATTTCTGCAAGCTTTGCTGCCACTTTTGAAGCTGTGGCAGTACGTATTGAAACTGCTTCTGGGTATGAGTAGCATAGTTGCATACTACCAGGATAAATCTATTACCCTTTTTACTTTTGTCTAAAGGACCAACCACATCCATTGCAATTCTCTCAAAAGGTACATCTATCAATGGTAGGAGCACCTTGTCTTTTCTAGTGACTGGGGCTACTTTTCTGACACTCAGCATAGGAACTACAATAGGTAGCAACATCTTCATGAATTCCAGGCCAGTAAAATCTATACAGCAATCTGGCAAGGGTACGATCCCCTCCCTGAGTGACCAGCCATAGGACTATCATGTGCTATCTGTAACAACTCTGTTCTATACTTCTGTGGTATAACCAATTGTTCTGTCTGTTCCTGTGTCTGAGGGTTAACCCAAACTCTGTGCAGTAACCCATGACATTTTTTTAAACATGGGTCCATCCTGTTTTGGTTTCACCCCCAGCTGCTTAAAATAACCCTGCAGAGAACATTGTTAGCTTGCTCTAAAACAAAATCACAATCAGTTATCAGTTTAGCTTCAGCATTTTCATATTTTAACCCTTTATGTCCATCAGTCATTTGTTGCCGCAGTTTCTTCAGGCATCGTCTTTGTTTCGTGGATTTCTGGACCTTGGAACTGTGCTCAAACGAGTCCAAATCAAAATCGACGAAAGGAAGAAGAGTTCCCACCATGTGAAATTTGTTAAGCCTGAGCTCTTGTCACCACTGCTGCTGAAACTACAGGGTTCAGTTCCTCTGAGATTAACTCAGTAAATCCTGGACAGTCATTTCCAATAATCACAGGTACAGATAACTTAGGTACTACCCCCACTTTCATGTGGTGCGACACACCCTTAATGGTCAGAGTCACTTGGGTGGTGGGATAGTATGAAGTGTCCCCATGGATGCAGATTACATCAGTACCTGGTCCTTTTGCACAGTGTTTTCCCAGCACCTCAACATGCACTAGGGTCTGTCTGCTTCCCGAATCAATGAGTCCTTTTACAGTCTTATCCCCCAGCTTCACATCTATTGTTTTTGAATTTTATTTATTTGTTCGGTCGCAGACCATTACAAACATTTATAGATAAAAATACAAAAATGTACAACATTCTTTTCATTCTTTAAAAAAAAAAAGGAAAAATACATTTCATTTTAACAACATTCTCACTACATAAATACTAATCATAACATTTATAATAAAACTATAAAATCCCTATCAATAGTTCACATCAATACTGCATTCATGTTTGTGTTCTTGTAATCCTCCTTCCAATTTTTACAATAGTTTCCAAATATCTTGCAGTGGACTTAATAATTTCATCATTTGTCGTCAACAAAATTTTTATTAACTCTTGAGCATCAGATAAAATAGTTCTACAGATTGGTATAATCCATTTATTTCTAGGCTTCTTGTACCAATGACAGTAAAAAATTACATGTTTTAAATCTTCATGACTTTTTCTGGTACAGGAACATAGTTTTGCATCTCTCTGATTTTCCGCCCTGTATCTTGCATCCATAATATTACTGGGAAACAACTCTAAATGATATAATGTATACAATCTTCTTTGATTTGGGTCAATAAGAATTTCATAATGATGTCTAAAAAAATGATTAGCATCATTTATTCTAAAGCAAGGAGAAATTCTTAACTTAGAAATCTTTTCCAAATCTTTAAGTTTATAAAAATCCAATAATCTCTGGGTGATACAGGGTTGGTAACTAAGACCTATTATAATACCTTTCTCAGTATTTTTCCTTAGAGAATCCAGACATATGACCTGCAAGATTTCATATACAGATTTTAGCCAACTAGATTTTAGATGACCAAGGTTTAACCAGTTAAGTTTTTCCTTTAAACAGCAGTAAGTTAATATATGCTTTTTATGGTGTTGAATTTTTATCCAATAATTAACTTTTCTGGCTGCAAAGTATGCTCCTAAGGATACCATGCCAAATTCTGCCCTTATAATGCACATGGGAACAGACTTTCCTAACCCTAAACTTAATTGTAATATTTTATTTATTGGTATTTCAATTTTGTTTACCTCCTTTGGTTGCCAAATTTCCCCATTATATAGGGCTTGCGCATTGTACTTCACCTCAATAGCTTTAATAAGGGGTTTAACTGAATTCCCTCCATAATTTTTATTAAATCTATATAATGAATTAGCTGTTTTTTAAGGTTTAAAATCAATTTCTCTGTATGTTTAACCCATTTCCCTTTGTGCGAAAATTGAAGACCTAAATAAGTATATTCTTTAACTTTATCTAATATTTTTTGCCCAATCTTCCATTTAAATGAACTATTTTTGGCTCCAAATACTATAATTTGACTTTTTGTGTCATTGTAAATCATATTCTTTTGAAAAATTATCCAAAATGTTCAACTTCATTTGTAAACCTGATCGAGTTAATGAGAAAAACAGCAAGTCATCTGCATAAGCAAGAGAAGCACATTTTTGCCCCAATATTTTTGGAGAATCGGTTTCCAATTCCTCCAATTTATTCAACAAAACATCAATATAGATGCAAAACAGCGTTGCTGCTAAAACACAACCCTGCCTTACACCCCTATTTGTCGGAAAAGGATCAGAAAGTTGGCCTCCTTTGCCAACTTTCACTTGTGCCCAAGTATAAGTATAAAGTTCTCTAATAATAGCAATTAACTCCTGTGAAATTCCCTTTTTTTCCCATAATTCCCCACAATTTATTACGGGATATGGTGTCAAAAGCAGTACTGAAATCTATAAAAGCCGCATAAAGTTTTTGTTTCCTTAATGTAACATATTTTTCAATTAAATGCCAAATCACAAAGGAATTATCAGTAGTAGAATAACCTTGCCTGAATCCTGCTTGAGCCTCTGAAAAATCCCCAGTGTTAGACATCTGGTCTCTTAATCAATTTAAAATCAACCTAGCAAAAGTTTTGCCTAGGTGATCTAAAAGGGAAATAGGTCTATACATTGCTGGATCAGACCTGTTACCTTTCTTGAATATAGAAATTATTATTGCACCTTTCCAAGATGCTGGAAAACTCAGTTCTCTACTACATACATTAAATAATACTGTAAGAAGCTTGGCCCATATTACCGGTGACTTTAAAAAAAAAAAACCAAAGGAATTTGATCTGGCCCTGGAGCTTTCTTCAATTTTAACAGTGCTAACTCCTGAAGCACCTCCTCAAATTTAAAGGGGGTAAATTGAGTTAGATTGTAATTTAAACTCAACCAGGAATTACCACACTCATTACTAAAAAATTTATTTGTGTAATAGAGAATCCAAGACTCCGTTGTATGTATCAATTTCAAATCTTACTTTATTTGATCCATTCGCCACTAGAAGCAAAAATGATTTATAGTCTTTCTGATTTATAACCCTTAACATCTCTTGCCATTTCTTCTGTTGAAAAGCATTCCTTTTATTAAGTAAAAATGCTTTATATTTTTCTCTTCGTTTGTTTAGATCTTTAAAGGTCAAAGCATTCTTTTATAACTTTACACCTCTTAAAACATTATTAAGTATCTTTTTTCTTGATGACATTCTTTATCAAACCATGTCTTTGGAGCTAAGCCCCGACTACTTGATTTTATATATGGTTTACTTAGCAATGTTTTAATTTCTTCCAAACATGCCGTAACATTCTGAATAATGGTTCCACTATCATGAACAAGTTTTAATACATTATCCAGTCTATTTTTTATTAAATTATGTATCTGATCAGCTACCATATCATTCCAAATGATTTTATTGTGATGTATCTCTATTATCTGTGACTGAATATGGTTATCATCAATTCCATAAATCAGTTGTTTGGAAAATAGCACTAGTGGGAAATGATCACTATCCACTTTATCTGTAATTATTAAATTTTCCCATAATGACACATCCCCATTCCCCCCAAAAAAATCAATTAAAGATGGCCCTCTTGCTGATAGATGAAAATAATTACCTTTTTTGTCACTTTGTAGACGACCATTTAATTAAGTTCCTACCCAGCCTATTGGTTATATTATCTTCCGAGCATCTCGCATAATTTGTAGAATCTTTATAAACCCAATTATGGTATTCGCTATCAGCATAACCATCATATCTGCCTATTCTGGCATTAAAATCACCACACTGTAGGAGTTCCTCAAAATCGGAAAGTGCCCAGCTTTTATAGAGCAGGTCTTCTAGATGGGCCCATATAGAGTGATCATAATATTTGGAATTGGGGGGGGGGGTATAAACATTAGCTAAACACAATGAAAATCCTTTCTTCTTGACTTGTACAGTCAAAATATTTTTATTAGAACATATTCATTTTACTTCTGAATTTCCGTCTATTTTAATCCAAGTAATTAGCCCACCTGCTAACCTTCCTTTTTCTTTTTTTCCCCCAACTTGAATGAAACATACAATAACCATTTAGGTGGATATCTGAATTGTTACAGTGCCATGTCTCCTGAAGACAAATTATATCAAATTGTAAAATAAATTTCACCCATTCACTATCTACTGATTTATTTGATAAACCAGAGATGTTCCATGAGAGCACCCCTAGCTTGTTATTAAAGTTCCATCCAAGGGAATAATCTGATTTGTACCGTCAATCATCACAGGATGCTAATTCTAAAAATGTATTAGATGTTACACTATTATATATTATTCCTGAAGTCTTGGATTCTCTAGTTAATTCTTCTGTCATGCTGTTATTATTTCCCTGGGAAACATTTTTAGCAGCCTTTGTTAAATTGTCATCATTATCCTTCACCAAATACAACCCCAAGGAATCCAACAAGGCCAAATTGTTAACTAATTTTTTGTATAAATGTATTTGATTAACTGTTAAAATAATTGTATCACAAAATAGATCACCTCTCTCTCGTCACATATAATGATTTAAAATCCTCCATTGAAACTTGCAATATTTGCATCAATAGATCTTTAACTAACCTTGCCAGCTTGGTATCATTCTCATTCTCGATTCTTTCAACCCCATAGAGCTGCAGAAACATTGGATAATTCCCTTTCTTATGTCCTGAAGCATTTTTTACTTTAAAGGAGTTGGGAACTTCCCCATATTCCACTGGTAATATATGTATACCAGCCTTGTCCAGTAGTAATGCCTTCTCCATGATTATATCTACTAATTTTTTTGATTCCAATAAAGCCTCTACCTGACCAAGTCTCAATTCTGACTGTCCACTTCTTATTTCTAGGATTTTAACTTCCTTCTCTGGAATCTTAGATATTTGAGAGAAAAGATTAGTCAAAATATTTTTTAACTTAAAATCAGTAAATTTAGAAGAGACATTTAGTCCAAAAATTAAAACTGATTGTGGATTGTTATTTAATTTAGTTTTATTCAACATGTCTCTATTTATATAGTCCAGCTTATAACCCAGCTTCCTCAATGATTCCCTATTAATCCAAATTTGGTTAGCTACCCTTGGAACCTTACAAAAAATGAATAAACAAGGTACACCCTCACAATCTTTATCTTCCCATAACTGTATAATATCCTCATTACCAATATCAGCACCAGTTACTGCCCTAAACAAATTCTCAATCTTTTCCTTCAGTAATATATATGAGCATTTAGCATCAGTTGGAAAACCATACAAATTTAATATAGCACAGTCAGTAATATTTATAACTGACTTACTAACTTCAGTGTTTATTGAGGGGATAGATGACATTTGAATTGTATTACCTCTATCTTTAATTTCTTCCTCTAAAACCATAACTGATGACCTGTTAGGTATTTCCCTAACCACCTCTTCAATCCCAAGCTGATTTGTTATTGGGCTGAATTCCTTCAATTGGGTCTTGTTTTCTTTTGGAGAGATACCATCATTATTTGGGTTAACACATAAATTACTGTGCGTGTTTGTCTTAGTTACAAAACAGTGTAGCATATCCACTTGTAGCAAAGTTTTATCAGAAACACTATCCAAAGATAAAACTCCTTTTTTCTTCAAATCTCTGTTCTTATCTTCCTTTACCTTTATTTTTTCCTTTCTTTTTTTCCTGTCTTTTTTATTTCGATTAAATGTTGGAGTTTCAGGAAAAACAATAGAAGGGAAATCTGGTCTTAATTGCTCATTTAGTACTTCCTGATTATCCGACTTATCAATAACTATTGAAAACGAATCCTCCTGAGGGCTTATTTTATTCAATTGTAAGAATAACTCATCTATTCTGCTACCATTAATCGCTATATTTTCTTTAATTGTGTCTAATTCAAATTTAAGATTAATTAGATCTAAAATCATCATATGCGCAATGTGGGGATTTTGAATATAAGTTTTTAAATCCTCACTAAGGGCAAATGGGTAGGTAGTATTAGAATTAAACTTGCAATCTTTTTTTCCTGAGACAATTGCCTTGATTGTTTAGGAGTTGTGAATTGTTTGAGACCAATTATAGTGTCCTGCAGTTCACTAGCAATATTCCTCAAATCATTATGCCACCTAGGTTTAGGATTCGATTCATAAAAATAATCAGGAGAAAATTCCAAGGAATTACACAAACTTGAGTGTTCCCTCTGACTTGTATTCCTAGAAGCCTCCAATGTTATGTGCAACTCTGTACCCAATGTTTCTTTCAAAGCTGCAGAACTCAAAGTTGTATCTGCTGCTGCTTTTTGACAATTGTCCCCAATAAATTTATTAAGTTTATTGCTAGGGCTAATTGAATTATTGGTTTGATTAAGACATCCCTTGGAAGCCCCTGACTCACTACCAATCATGTCATTAGATGTAATTTGAGCAGATTGTAGCTTTTTTCAACAAAATGATCTTTAATTTTAGTCTGCTTTGTTTTATTTACTGCAATACTGCCATCTGAAATTGTCTCTATAATGTCCAACTTAGAATTAGAAATCCTTAATTTATTATTCAGTATTTCCCCTAACATAGTTCCTTCTCTTTTAGCTATTGGAATGGTTCTATTTTTTAAGTTCGTAAATCCCTTTGATTTTCTACCATCTTGGTTCATTATTTGCATTTGAGTGGGAATACTACTACTTATAAAACCATCCAAAGCATTTTCTCTAATTCCGTTAACATCATCTAAAGTGGAATGCATAGATAATTTTAATTCAGTGGGAGAATTTACCATGTGTTGTACAGAACTATGATCAATCTCTACATTAATATTAGAATTGGAGCCTTTAAATCATCCATTCCCCCTTCTTTGGCATCTAGTTTGAACCATGATCTTTATATAGATATCTCTGGAGTTAATACACCCCTAAAATCCACAACTAACTAAAAATATTGTGAATATCACAGCTAATCCAAAAACACAGAAATAAAAAACTAACACCTAGCAACAATAATCAAGTAAAAAAAAAAAAAGCAAAGGTTGATGCATAGCTTTAAAATCTTTTTTTATTTTATATTCCCCCCAAAAAAACTGGAAAACTTCTAATTCAATTTCTAGAATCTGCTTCTATACCCCGCAAAAACATTAACACCCCTCAAACAACAGTTTACAACTCTTTAAAATTCCCTTTTATCGCCAAAAAAACACCAGTAAATAACATTAAAAGTGAGCTGTTTGTACTCTGGATTTTTTTAACTCCAAGTGGCACTTGCGCCACTCACGCTCACACTACCACGCTCGCGTTAGTAGCGCATGTCTTTTTGTAGGGAAACTGCCCCTCCTGTCAAGCTGACATGCTCTAATGACCACAGGTATCTTCCTGCTCTCAATTATATGTCCCAGGAGATTTAAACAGACAGTTTTAGTCTTCCACCTTTGTAGAGGAGCCAAGGCACAAAACGCTGTTCTGTAAACTCAGGAATCAGTGCAAAAAGCAGAATAACACAGTTCAGTACCTGCAAGTGTCTTTTTTTTTTCCAGCTTTGTAGAGGAGCCAAGGCACAAAACGCTGTTCTGTAAACTCAGGAATCAGTGCAAAAAGCAGAATAACACAGTTCAGTACCTGCAAGTGTCTTTTTGTAGGGAAACTGCCCCTCCTCTCAGGTTGACATGCTCTAAAGACCACAGGTATCTTCCTGCTCTCAGTTATGTGCCCCAGGAGATTTAAACAGACAATTCTAGTCTTCCAGCTTTGTAGAGGAGCCAAGGCACAAAACGGTGTTCTGTAAACTCAGGAATCAGTGCAAAACGCAGAATAACACAGTTCAGTACCTGAAAGTGTCTTTTTGCAGGGAAACTGCCCCTCCTCTCAAGCTGACATGCTCTAATGACCACAGGTGTCTTCCTGCTCTCAATTATATGCCCCAGGAGATTTAAACAGACAGTTCTAATCTTCCAGCTTTGTAGAGGAGCCAAGGCACAAAACGCTGTTCTGTAAACTCAAGAATTGGTGCAAAAAGCAGAATAACACAGGTCAGTACCTGCAAGTGTCTTTTTTTTTTTTTCCAGCTTTGTAGAAGAGCCAAGGCACAAAACGCTGTTCTGTAAACTCAGGAATCAGTACAAAAAGCAGAATAACACCTCACATCTATTAAGTACTTACCCCAATTTGCCAAGGACAAATCTGCTCCAGTGTCACTCTCCTTACTATGGCAGTTTCTTGCAATATGGCCTGGCTTATTACAGTTGTAGCAAATAACGTCTTTGGGCACAGATTTGTTACCCCCACCAGAGTTCTTATCAGACTTGGAGTTTAAATGGGAAAAAGTGTCTTACTGGTGCTTGGCTGTTACCTCGCTGCTGTGGCATTTGTCTGGCCATTTGGTAGTCCTCAGCCAAAGAAACTGCCTCTTCCCCACTTTCTGATCCGTGTTCCTTTATCCAAAGCTGCACAACTGTAGGCAGGATGTTGATGAATTGTTCCATTGCAAATGTGTCGATGAGCTGTGGGACTATTTTGCCCTCTGGTTGGAGCCATTTTATCAGGAGTTCTCTGAGTCGGGTGAAGGCTTCTTGAGGATTGTCGACTGATTTGTACTTCAGAGATCAAAATCTCTGCCGATAGGTCTCTCCTGAGATGTTGAATCTTTTCAGGATTTTGCTTTTCACCAGGTCATAGTTTTCTGACTGTGCAGTGTCCATATTGCTGTAGGAAAGTTGGGCTGTACCTGTCGGGTGAGGTACCAGTCTGAGTGCCCATTGCTGCTTTGGCCACTGGCAGGCTGCGGCAACCCTTTCAAAGGTTATCAGATATGCTTCGATATCATCGGAGGGACACAGCTTTGTAAGTTTAATGGCTTTTAAGTTGCTTGTGTTTTGTAGCTCGTCTGGATCTGTGCCAGATCATCTGCCTTTGATAGCTTGAATGGCATCCAGCCATTGCTTCTCCTATCGCTGCATCTCTTTTTTTTTCATCTGCTGCTTCTCTTATCTCCTCTGTGCTTCTAAACATTGAATTTCTTATTCTCTTTGCTTCTCCCTTTCCTTTTGTTGTATAGCCCACTATTTGAAAAAGTCCATCAGGCTTTCAGGTTCTGTTACTGCCTATTCTTTTTCCATAATTTGTGCTGGCTGTTCAATCTCAGCTTGGACTTCTGTCTCTGTTAATTTGGCTGCCATTCTCCTGGTAACCACTCCTGGACTTGCTGCTCCAAAATCCATACCTTTCTCTCTGCTTCCCTGGTACTATGTCCAGTACCCCCACACAAAACTCCTAGCTTAGAGTATGCATGGCATAAATCCCACTTAGGCTGACACCATCTGTCGTCAAGGCACAGATCAGAAAGTATAGAAAAAAACAGGAGCAGTTGTAAAATTCGAAAAAAGTGTTTATTTGCACTAGCAGTAACATAAAAAAATAAAATTGTTCAAAATAACTATTTACAAAGGCAGAATAAACAGAGAAGATGCATTTGTTTTCCTTCAGTCTCTGTGTGTCTTGCAAGCAATTTCAGCTTTGTTTTTATAAGTCCTTGCAAGCCCCTCTTTCTTAACAAGCATCCTGTTTTTTTTCTAAAATGTTCTTGTAAATATCAGGCAGGTGCAGGCAGGAACACAATGTCCCAGAATGGAGTCTCCTTTTCCACAGCTTCTACAAAAGGCTTAAAAATTGCATTTCAGGTAAACCCCTTGAGTTCCCAATAGCTTTTTGCAATCATCTCAAACTATAATTATAAACTATAATTATATACATTTCAACATAATGATTTGCATATATCTTTATACTAGCAGATATGCAAGGGAGGAAAAAGACAAAACAGCAAGGGAAGGTTGAGAGACAGAGGCAAAAAGTTGTGAGACTGTCGGGGTGATCAAATCCTAGGTCCCACAGGAAAATTTGGTTGCATAACCAGACAGACAAGAGACAGGAAAGGAAAGAACAGAACAGATCCCTGCCTTCAAACTCTCAATAACAACTGGGACAAGGTCCTATTCAACCCTGACGCACACCCCTACTAACTTGTTCCTGACCAGTTCCTCATCCTATCAAAGTCAAGGACTTCAGTTCTTGATTGAGACTTGCAGGCCCCGAGGGCCAATTCAGATCAAGTAGAGTTGTGATGGTTCCCCAGCAGCTCCCCTACTCCCACCGCTCCCACCATCTCTGAGTTGGTGAGCACCACATCAAAGACTGTGGTCTGCCTGGCGGGTTCCTTAACTAGCTGCCCCAGTAGACAGTCTTGAAAGGCATCCAGCAAGGTCTGACTCCTGGCGGTCTTGGCCACTGGAACCTCCCAGTCGATATCTGGCAGGTTCAGGTCTCCTAACACCACTACTTCTCCCTTTGCTACCTCTCTTTCAAGTTCCTGTATGAGTTTTCTGACCCATTTCTCTCCTTGCCCTGGAGGCCTGTATATCACCCCCAAGCATACTTTCCTGCCATGAGAGATGGCTGAGGATGAGGACAAAGTGGAATTCTTGGATATGATGGGGCTAACCCCTACCAAAAGGTTGCATCTACCAATTTGCAAATCCCTTAAGAAGGCAACCTGTAAGCTCATGCAAATGCCCACATTTACCCCTGTTATCGATAAGAAGACAGAGAAATACCAGGTGGATAAACAATACCTATATTCTCACCCTGACCATGAGATGGTGGTCCAAGTGGCAGCCTGTGAGAAGGCTAAAGTTCCCTGGTCTGTCCAGCCTCTGGACTAGGATTCCAGAAACTGGATTGCATGAGGAAAGAGTTTGTACCTCAGCTTCCCTGCTTTTGAGGCAGACAGCTCACATGGCATATAAGGCCCAGTACCAGAAGGCACTGTGGCACTCCATTCTAGCTGTGAGTGAAAAAGCATCTGGTGACTTTTCACAAGATCTAGCAGACACTGCTAAGACTGCTATGGATGCTACCAAGTACCAGTTTCACATGGCAGAGGCTTCGGAATGACACAGTCTCCAGAGTGCTCCAGGCAGTAAGGACAGAAATGGGGCTAAAAGGGGTAAGGCTATCAAAAAGTGGAGGGTGATGAGTACCAATGCCCATAGTCTGTGTAACAAGCTCCCTGCACTAGTGGCCTTGATGGAAGAGGGTTGCCTGGATATTGTGGCAGTCACAGAAACATGGTACACAGAGAACCATGACTGGGATGTCAACATACCAGGATATACAGTCTACAGGAGGGACAGGGAGGGTAAAAGAGGAGGAGGAGTAGCTCTCTATGTAAAGGAAGGGATCAAACCAACAGAACTAAAGAGTAAACAGGGAGCAGATGAGGCACTCTGGGTCACCCTGGAGACAGGAAATGGCACCACAATCCGCATGGGGGTTGTATACAGACCCCCATCTCAGGGGGAAGGAATGGACAAGGAAATGATAGAAGGCTTTCTTAGAATGGCAGAAAAAGGGGAGATATTGTTGATGGGGGACCTGAATATGCCAGATGTTAACTGGAGCACCTTTGCTGCAGACACATCCAAGAGCAGGGTCATTCTTGATGCCCTACAGGGGGCATGCCTCAGACAGCTAGTATTGGAACCCACTCGGGAGGGAGCAATCTTAGACCTGGTACTCTCAAATGGGGATGGAGAAAGAATCTCAGATTTAGAAGTGGGTAGCCATCTGGGAACAAACGACCACCAAACAGTGTGGTTCATGATAAACACAGCCATACAAGCGAGCCATACAAAAGCAAGAGTATTGAACTTTAGGAGGGCTGACTTTGGGAAAATGAGAGAGTGCCTCAGAAAAGCACTAGCAAACCAGCAAGAAGGAGGGGTGGAGGAACAATGGGGAGTAATCAAAACAGCCATCACAGAGGCAAAAAGCCTTTGTGTAAAGCAAATCAATAAAACACAATGAAGGAAAAAAACCCTATGGTTCTCAAAAGAGGTGGCAGGGAAGGTTAAGGAGAAAAGGATAGCATTCAGGAAATATAAGGAAACACAGAAGGAGCAGGACAGAGAACTTTATCAGTTAAAGCAGAAAGAGGCTGGGAGGCAGTCAGAATAGCAAAGGCCCAAACTGAGGAAAGGATAGTCAATTCTGTTAAGAAGGAGATAAGACCTTTATAGGTACATTAGGGAGCGAAGAAAGACCAAAGGAGGATACTGAGGCTTAATAAAGGGGAGAGAATGTGGGTAGAGGGTGACAGTGAAAAGCAGGATATTGAACGAATATTTCTGCTCAGTTTTCACAAAGGAAGAGGAGGGGAGGTACTCTAAACCAAACAAGAGAAAACTCTGAAGACGGGGTAGATGCCAGTCCATTTACAGAAAAAGGGTTCTGAAAGAACTAATAAAATTGAAGGTGGACAAAGCAATGGAGCCTGATGGGATTCACCCAAGAATTCTAAAAGAACTAAGAGTAGAACTAGTGACACCGCTGACTACTCTCTTTAACAAATCATGGGAGGATGGGGTGGTACCCGAGGACTGGAGGAGGGCAGATGTGATTCCTCTTCACAAAAGTGGGAGCAGGACAGAGGCAGGAAACTACAGACCAGTTAGTTTGACCTCAGTGATAGGGAAAATGATGGAATCACTTCTGAAGGAAAGAATTGTTGAGTACCTAGAGGCCAGTGGGGCCCAAGGCAGCATGGATTCACAATGGGAAGGTCATGTCAGATGAATCTAATAGATTTCTTTGACTGGGTGACCAAAGTAGTAGACCAGGGAGGGGCTGTGGACATGGCCTACCTAGATTTTAGCAAGATATTTGATACAGTCCCACACAAAAGATTAATACACAAGTTAGCCAGCCTTGGAGTGGGTCCCAAGGTGGTAGCCTGGATAAAGAATTGGCTAGACAACAGGACGCAAAGGGTAGTAGTAAATGGAGTACACAGTGAAGAAAGGAGGGTTACTAGTGGGCTACCCAGGGTTCAGTACTGGGACCGGTCCTTTTTAATGTCTTTATAAGTGACATTGCAGAGGAACTGGAAGGAAAAGTATGTCTCTTTGCAGATGACACAAAGATCTGCAACAGGGTTGATACACAAGATGGAGTGGAAAGGATGAGAAGGGACTTGGCAAGGTTGGAGGAATGGTCAAATGTATGGCAGCTCAGATTCAATGCAAAGAAGTGCAAGGTAATGCACATGGGAAACAAAAACCCAGGGAAAGTGTACACAATGGGGGGTGAGATACTGACAACAGTAAAAATGGAAAGGGACCTGGGGGTAATTATATCAGATGACCTAAAGGTGGGTAAGCAATGTGAGAAGGCAGTAAGGAAGGCTGGGGGGATACTGGGATGCATAGGAAGAGGCATCAATAGTAGAAAACAGGAGGTCGTTATCCCTCTGTACAGACAGTTGGTGAGACCCCATCTGGAGTACTGTGTGCAGATCTTCCCTTGTCAATCTTCACCATTCATTACTGCTTGAGATTAGTGCCAGAGGTGCGCACCCACCACGGGAGTTTTTTTTTTTTTTGGAGTTGGCTCCAACAGCGCGCCCTCGAGCGCGACGTACCGCGTCATGCGCGAGGGGCATCCGTTAGGTGCTGCAGACTCCTCCTCAGTTCTGTTTCTCCCGCCGTCGAGGCTGCGCGGTAGTTGAAGATTTCTTCGACACTCAAGACTCCTCGTATTCTCATATTCATATTCGCTCGACACCGTCTCCCGGTATGACCATTTCTTTTATTTCTGTCGACGGCGCCGAGTGCTTTGTTGCTGATTTTGTCTCTTATTTAGTTCGCATCATGTCAGGTTCGGGGGCCAAACGTAAGTCGAAGGCGGGCCGTGCCCCTATGCATCAGTGCTCCTGTGGCCTGCATTTCTCCGTCACGGATCGGCATGATGTTTGTCTCCGTTGCCTGGGACCCAACCACGATATGGATGCGTGCTACGCTTGTTTCTCCATGGACTGTCGTGTCCTCAAAGTCTGTGTGTTCAAGATCGGCAAGGCCCCGCCAACCTTCGGGGGACGGCGTCGCTCCAGGGATTCCCAGGTAAGGTCTCTAGGCCCTTCCTCCGGGTCCCCTCTCGGGCCTATACAGTCCATAGAGGAGGAGGCTTACTCATCTTCTCTTGCCGAAGAGGAAGCTTCTTTGCGGTGTCGGAGGAACATCGAGGTCCCTTCTGGGGCCGCGGCGGAGACAACGCCTCGGCAGTCACCTCCTCGGAGGTGCAGGCTCCCCCAGTGTCGAGGCCCACGCCTGCTGGGCCCGGCACCGGTGGACCCTTGCGGCCGCCTCCCGGCACTGTTTGGATCCCAGCGCGCGGTGATTGAGGCAGGCGCCACTGGCGGCACCCTCTGGCCTTCAGCGCCCTCACGGGCGCTGCAGGCCGGTTCCTCTCCTGTTAGTGCGGGTTGGGTTCGGCACGAGGGCAGCGCCATGGGCCTAGCGGTGCCAGTGGGGAGCTGGGGCCGGGCTTAGCGGGGTGCGGGTGGGCCGAGGTCATCTGCGCCGCCTCCCGCGCCTGCTCATGCACTGCTTTCACCGGGAACCCCCAGGGTTGCTAGTATTGAAGTCCAGCTGATCTCTTCCTCTTAGGAGGCTGATGATTCAGACGTGGACCCGTCCTGGCAACCTGATTCTTTGGAGTCAGGGTCCCCAGTGGCATGAGGTGCTAGGCTGCCCAGCGGCCTCTTCCCCTGTCCCCGCTTCCGTCCTCCCCTGAGGTTCCCCGGGCTAGGGGTGGTTCGGGGTCCCTGGGGAGCGATGGGGCAGAGGGAGGGGCTTTCCCTCCTGGGGGGCTCGTGGCAGCTACCGACCCTGGTGCTGCTATGGACCCTCGGGGGGGGATCGCTGGGGTCGAGGAGGAGGGCGCTCTCGGAGTCCGAAGGGTTGAGGGGCAGGGTGCAGGTGTCTCGGTCTATGTCGGCCACCCTTCGGGGGGTGGCTAGGAGCCGCAGTGCTGGGCCCCGCCTTTCCCTCTTGGACCCCGGGGTTCCCTCCAGTGGCATTGCTGTGAGCTGCCCCTCTGGATCCATGCAGTCACAGGGGAGGATCCCCTTCTGGGTTCTTCCAGGCTTCACATCCCTAGGGTTCCATTTTGCGACCTGGTCTGTTGTCCGGGATCCCGCCAGCTCGGGCTCCATTCCTCAGATTTCAGAGCCCTAGCAGAGGACAGTTGCCTCTTCATAGGTGCCCATCTCCCATTCCTCTACAGCCACCCCCCCATGCTCCTGGACCATGTCGGTCCTATGGGCCCGTTATCCTGGGAGCAGTTCAGAGGTTCTGCGGCGGCCTTCCCCTCATATGTCAGGTACATGAATGAGCGGGTCTTTCACCTATCCTCACTGCCACAAGAATCCTCTGGACACTCAAGCTCTCCATCATCCTCGTCTCCCTTCTCTGAGGGAGAGGAACCCTCTGCTCATCTCTCCTCCGATGCTGATTTCACTGAATATCAGCAGTTCCTTTCGAGGATGGTGAGGGATCTTCGAATCTCCTACATTAGGCAAGACAATACCGAATGGGAGACGCGTGAATTCAGTGCCCAGCACTTGGTGGTACCTTCCTGGCCTATTCCTTTCCAGGAGGCGTCTATCCGTTCCTGGCATTCGCCAGCCGCCCCTTCTCCAGCCCCGGCAGACTGCCGACATAGGTATTGTGCCCCTTCGGAATCCCTGGGTACTCTCCCCAACCTGCCCTCGGGTTTGGTATACCTAGAGACTCCCTCTGGGCGCCGCCGCCTGGCGCACGACTGTCCACCGGACTCAGATTCCCTTCAGTTCGACCGGTGGGGGCGAAGAGTGTTCTCTTCCTCTCGTGCGATCTCTTGCATTGCATCTCATCAGGCTCATCACACTGCCTACAGTAGGCATTTGTGGTCGATGCTTTCTCAGATCTTAGCATCAATGCCTGATACGGAGCAGACCAGACAAGCTATTGCCCTCTCTGCTATAGGCCTGGAGCTGGCAAGACACCAAGCAAGGGCATCTTATGATGCCAATGAGGTGGCTTCCAGGCTTGCGGGGACAGTGATCTGCATTAGACGGACGGCATGGCTTCGTCTGTCAAGGTTGTCCCCCCTGGCCCGGCATAGGGTGATTCGCTCTGCTTTCCGGGGGACCCGTCTCTTTTCCTCCAGAGCTAGGAGACTACTGCAGGGGCTTCCTCCATCTCCCCGTCCTCGGGGGGCACCTCCTAGCTCTTCTCCCTCATAGGCTTCTCTCTAGATTAGCCCAGGGTCTTCCCCTTCTGTTTCTCACCAACAGGAGGCTGGGGGTCTTGTTCCCTCAGGGTTTCTACCCCCCTTTTTTAAGGGGGCTTGGTACTCACCCAAGCAGTAATGAATGGTGAAGATTTACAAGGAAGATATGAAAACACGATCTACCGTAATTTTTGATCTTCTCTTGTATCTTCACCATTCATTACTGATACCCACCCACCTTCCCCTCAGTGGCCTCCTACTGTGTGCCTCCCCTCCCATCTCGCTCTCTCCTCCTTTGGCCTTTATGCCAAAAAAAAAAACAACTTTCTGTTTTCCATTCTTAGTGAATGGTTCCCTTTTTTCCTCAAGGTAAAGAGGAACGAGCACGGTCTGTACTTTTCTCTTATTCTGAGGGAACTCTTTCTGTCTGCCCTTAGGGTGCGCTTCTAAGTACCTTGATCAGGTTATGCAGTCTCACAGCTTAAGAGACCATGCCCTGACTCAGCCTCAACAAAAATTTAGAATACCCCTGGCAGGTATTATCTTTGAGCTCATTCTAGCTGCTGCTTTGCACTTGTCAGCCTTGAGCATCTGCTTTGCCTTGCCTTGGGGAGTCTGAGTTCCCACTCTATCCTTCATACAAAGCTGCCTTCGGTAAGGCATAACCTTTCCCCATACACTGCTGTGTTAGCACTTAACAGGGTGCTAAGGGACATAGTCCCCTTCCTGGGTGGGTGCTCTTCCCGGAACAGGTTCTGCCCGGGCAGTCCATGAGCCCTCAGCTAGGATGTAGGGACTTGGCATGTTGAGAGATCAGAGAATCTACCCTTATTTGGATCTGTTCAGGTGGTTCAGTTGAACCTCCCCTCAGTCCTAGCAACAGGGATTCTTGCTCCCTTGTTAGTCTCGAGCTTATAAGCCTCTCAACCAATGCTCGATGGGTACTGTTCTCTCTCTCTCAACATGCCTCCTTTTCTTCTTCTTCTTCTTCTTCTTCTCTCTTTCCCTCTCTCTGTTCCTCCCGTAGAGCCATCCCGGAAAGGAGGCCCTGTGGTCCCTTAGAGTAGGAATTCTCTCTCCTCTGTCTATCCTCTACCAGCTCATACCTTTTTCAGTTTATATCCTTTCCTTTTTCTGTCCCTCGGCTCTCTTGCCTCGCTTTCCCTTTTTCTTACCCTTTATTTTCGCCTCTCCGGCTACCAGAACTGAGAATAGAGGAGGCGTCTGCGGCACCTAATGGCCGCCCCACATGACGGCTGTACATCAAGGCTCGAGGCTGCCGTAGAGCCGACTCAAAAAAAAAAAGAACCCCTGCGGCGGGTGCGCACTCCCGCACTAACCCCAAGCAGTAATGAATGGTGAAGGTACAAGAGAAGATCAAGAATTATGGTAGGTACTTAATTTTCATTTCTGGAGACCCCATCTCCGCAAAGACATAGACAGAGTGGAGGCAGTCCAGAGGAGGGCAACCAAAATGGTGCTGGGTCTGCACCAGAAGACATGTGAAGAAAGACTAAAGGAGCTTAATATGTATACCTTTGAGGAAAGAGGGGAGAGAGGGGACATGATAGAAACTTTCAAGTACCTCAAGGGAATCAACAAAGTCCAAGAGGGTAGCATCTTTCAGAAAAAGAGATGTGCAAGAACAAGGGGGCACAATTTGAAGATAGAGGTGGGACGGCTCAGAGGTAATGTGAGGAAGTATTTTTTCACAGAGAGGGTTGTGGATGCATGGAACGGCCTCTCTGAGGAGGTCGTGGAGTCAAGAACAGTGGGGGAATTCAAGAGTGCATGGGACAGGCATAAGGCAGTCGTAGGGTGTAGGAGGAAGTAAGCTGTTGGTTAACTAGGATCTGCAGCTTATCTGTTAGGTAGGAAAATGGGCAGACTAGGTGGGCCAAGCGGTCCTTATCTGCTGTCAAAGTCTGTGTTTCTATGTTTCTATAGTTGTGGCTCATGCTCAAGCTCACCAATGTGGGAGTGGGCCAGAAAGTGGTAAACTGGATACAGGGCTGGCAAATGGTACCTTATTGGAAGAAAGAGAGGTGAGTAGTGGTGTGCCACAAGGGTCGTATTGGGACCCATCCTCTTCATTAGAGACAAATCAACGCCGTTCTCCAGCCAACACCATTCGACAGTTTCCTACATCCATCCCGGTTCTGAAATTGCTCACCCGGCACAGTTTCTCCAACTCCCGGTAAGCCCATTCCATTTTTTTTTTTAATTCTTACCGGCGGCGCCTGGTTTGTTTTTTGTATATTATTTCGGTGCATGTCTGGTTCGGGGACTAGAAAGAAATCTAAAGAGGGCCACGCCCCAATGTGTTGGTGCCCCTGTTGCCAGCATTTCTCCGTTTTGGACCACTATGATGTCTGTCTTCGCTGCCTGGGACCCCCAACATGATATGGACAACTGCAATGCCTGCTTTTCCATGGACTACCATGTGTTAGAAGTCCACTTGTTTAAAGTTGGCAGGGTCCTGCTGACTTTCGGAGGGAGTCATCGCTCTAGGGATTCCATGGCAAGAACTCTTGACCCTTCATGGGTCTATACGGCCTGATGAGGAAACCTGATTTGATTTGAGCCTTGCCATTGAGGTTTATTCTGCGGTGCCGGAGGAATGGCTCGGTTCCCTCCGGAGCTGGGTGGGGAGCACCACTTTGGTAGTCATCTCCTTGGAGGTGCAGGCTCCCCCAGTGTTGCAGCCCACAGCTGTTGGGCCCAGCACCGGTGGACCCTCAGCACCACCCACTGGCTCTGTCTCTGATCCCGAAGCTGTTCGCTGCATTGGTGATCAGGACAGCGACATGGGTGGTGCCATGTCCACCAGTGGTGCTGTTGGCAGAGAGACTCCTGGAATCACCTCTTTTTGGAGGTGTGCGTGGTCTCCACTTTTTCAGAGGGGGATGACCCACTGGCCAACCTGGATTGGCAGCCTGACCCTTCGGGGTCGGGGAGCCCCCCCGGATGTGGGAGCAGGTGCTCCAGTGCTTGTCCCTCTGTGGCCCCATGCCAATGGTGGCGTCAGGGATCTGGCAATGGATAGTCATTTTGGGGTCACGGGCTTGATGGTCCCAGCTTCAGGGGTTGGGCAGCTCCCATTCCTGGTGCTGCCCTGGCTACTGGGGTGGGGTCCTCCTCTCCTGCAGCCTCCTTTGGGGGGGCCAGCAGGATTGGAAGTCCCCTTGGCACTGGGTATGAGGAAGAGGGCAGCCTCAGAGTCCAAGGGGTTGAAGGGTCGGGGGCGAAGCTCGGGGGGGCCCTCCTCCACTTCCCTTCAGGGGGGTGGGGAGGAGCCGCAGTGCCAAACCCTGATTCTCCTCCTCTGAGATTTCAGAGGTACCCTTGATGGGCGGTGCTGGGGCTCGCCCTTCTGAAACCATGCAACCCCGGTCACACCACAGGGGAGAATCCCCCTCAGGGCTTAGCCAGGAGTTGTTTTCCAATTTGCAGCATTCGCTGACTGGGAAGATCATTTGTGAGGTCTCTTAGCCCTGGCAGAGGCCGGGCACATTTTGTCAGGTGCCCTTCTCCGGCCCCTCAGCAGCCACTGCCTCCTTTCCCAGGCCATGTGGGTTCTACGGGGCCCCTTGACCTGGGAGACATTCAGCGCTACTGCAGCGGCCTTCCCCACATATGTCAGGGCTATGGATGAGCAGGTCTTCCACCTGTCCCTACCGCCACAGGAAGACTCTGAACTTCCAAGTTCCTCTACTTCGACTTCCTCCTCTGAGGAAGAGGAACGATCCATCCACCTGTCCACCGATGCTGATTTCACAGAATATCAGTGATTGCTTTTGAGGCTGGTTCAGGAGCTCCATATCTCTCATGTGGTTAGGCGCAGTACTGAGTGGGAGATGCGCTCTTTCCTGAGCGAATTCAGTGCAACCCACCTTGTCATTCCTTTCTGGCCAATTCCTTTTCAGGAAGCATTGATCTGTACCTGGCAGTCACCAGCCACCTCATCCCCCACCCCAGCAGCCTGCAGGAGGAGGTGTTGCACACCCCAGGAGTGTCTAGGTTCTCTGCCCCACCCACCTTCAGGGCTGATGGCCCTAGACACTCCTTCTGGGCTATAGCACCTGGCACACGACCAGCCACCAGATCTAGACTCAGTGGAGTTCAACCAGTGGGGAAGAAGGGCATTCTCTTCATCTCATGTGTTACTCTGTATCGCATCAGATCAGGATCACCATGCTGCCTACAACAGGCATTTGTGGTCGATGTTGGCACAGGTGTTAGCATTGTTGCCTTATATGGAGGAATCTAGGCAGGCCATCGCCCTCTCTGAGCTGGGTACTGGAGCTTGCAAGGCACCAGACAAGGGCATTGTATGACACCAATGAGGTGGCTTCCAGACTAGTAGGGACAGTGATTTGTCCCTGTTACGGGGGAACCACCTCGCCCTGAGCAGCCTTGGGTCATGTGTGGCCTAGGATGGCTAGAAGGGTCTCTCCTTCCTGCATCTCCCTGCAGGAGGCTGAGGGAAGCTGTTCCCTCAGGACAGTGCCATGTCCCCTCCGGGAGGCCTGGTACTCACTTAGCAGTAATGAATGGTGAAGATTGACAATGGGAAGCTATGACAATTATGTACCTACTGTAATTCTTGATCTTCCCTTGTATCTTCACCATTCATTGCTAATCCTCGCCCACCTTCCCCTCTTGGGCCTCAGTCTCTGGGTGTCACCTCCACCCTGCTTGCCCTCCCTCTCTATGAGGCCAATTGGGGTCTGAGTCCCCCTGGTACCTCGGGGACCTCTGTTTCCTTCTGTAAGTCAAAGAGGGTCCAACCAGAGGGGGATGGTGAGTAGGGTCTTTGCCCTGGCCTTGGAGGGAATTCCCTGTGACTGTCTGTTGGGTGCACTGTGTGGCCCCTTCCATGACTTGGCATGGACCTGTCTGCTCCATTGCCGACTTGGGGGAAGGGGCACTCCTTCGGGGCACCCTACAAGAGAATCCATGGGGACTTCCCCCTCCTCTCTCTCTAACCTTTCTATAAAGGGGTTATTTCTGGGCCAGGTCCTATCTTAATTAGAGGTTCCCCTTCCCGGCTAAGCCCTTAAGTGGCAGGCTTGAGAGTGCTCTGCCTGGGGACTTTCATCCCGAAAACAGATTTAGGGGCAGGAGGGAGCAGACACTGCCATGCCATATATTTTCCCAAGGCCCTCTCAAGGTCTCATGCCCTGGACTGATGTCCAGTGCTTCTGGAGCCTGACGGGAACCTTGCACCCATGTCTTCATATCTTCCAGGTCTTAAGACAGTGGTAAACCAGCGGTCTCCTGGATGAGCATGGCAGGGGTCTCTCGCCTTCTCCCCATATCTATCTATCTTATTCCTTTCTCTCTCTCTCTTTCTTACTCACCTGTGCTGCTGCCCAGTTGCTGGGACCCTAATGTCCAGAGATTGGAATCCTCCTCCCCCTCTGGCCGTCTTCATCCTTTTTCATTTTATATTCATTTTATATTGCATCACAGAGGCAACAAGCCTTTGTGTAAAGCAAATCAGTAAAACACAACGAAGGAAAAAAACACTATGGTTCTCAAAAGAGGTGGCAGGAAAGGTTAAGGAGAAAAGGACAGCATTCAGGAAATTTAAGGAAACACAGAAGGAGCAGGACAGAGAACTTTATCAGTTAAAGCAGAAAGAGGCTGGGAAAGCAATCAGAATAGCAAAGGCCCAAACCAAGGAAAGGATAGCCAATTCTGTTAAGAAGGGGGATAAGACCTTTTATAGGTATATTAGGGAGCGAAGAAAGACCAAAGAAGAGATACTGAGGCTTAATAAAGGGGAGGGAATGTGGATAGAGGGTGACAGTGAAAAAGCAGGGATACTGAATGAATATTTCTGCTCAGTATTCACAAAGGAAGAGGAGGGGAGGTACCTAAACCAAACAAGAGAAACACTCTGAAGACGGGGGTCGATACCAGTCCATTTACAGAAGAAAGGGTTCTGAAAGAACTAATAAAATTGAAGGTGGACAAAGCAATGGGGCCTGATGGGATTCACCCAAGAATTCTAAAAGAACTAAGGTTAGAACTAGTGACACCGCTGACTACTCTCTTTAACAAATCATGGGAGGATGGGGTGGTACCCGAGGACTGGAGGAGGGCAGATGTGATTCCTCTTCACAAAAGTGGGAGCAGGACAGAGGCAGGAAACTACAGACCAGTTAGTTTGACCTCAGTGGTAGGGAAAATGATGGAATCACTTCTAAAGGAAGGAATTGTTGAGTACCTAGAGGCCAGTGGGGCACAGGACCCAAGGCAGCATGGATTCACAATGGGAAGGTCGTGTCAGATGAATCTAATAGATTTCTTTGACTGGGTGACCAAAGTAGTAGACCAGGGAGGGGCTGTGGACATGGCTCACCTAGATTTTAGCAAGGCATTTGATACAGTCCCACAAAAAGATTAAGAAACAAGATAGCCAGCCTTGGAGTGGGTCCCAAGGTGGTAGCCTGGATAAAAATTGGCTGGACAACAGGACACAAAGGGTAGTAGTAAATGGAGTACACAGTGAAGAAAGGAGGGTTACTAGTGGGGTACCGCAGGGTTCAGTACTGGGACCGGTCCTTTTTAATGTCTTTATAAGTGACATTGCAGAGGAACTGGAAGGAAAAGTATGTCTCTTTGCAGATGACACAAAGATCTGCAACAGGGTTGATACACAAGATGGAGTGGAAAGGATGAGAAGGGACTTGGCAAGGTTGGAGGAATGGTCAAATGTATGGCAGCTCAGATTCAATGCAAAGAAGTGCAAGGTAATGCACATGGGAAACAAAAACCCAGGGGAAGCATACACAATGGGGGTGAGATACTGACAACAGTAAAAAAGAAAGGGACCTGGGGGTAATTATATCAGATGACCTAAAGGTGGGCAAGCAATGTGAGAAGGCAGTAAGGAAGGCTGGGGGATACTGGGATGCATAGGAAGAGGCATCAATAGTAGAAAACAGGAAGTTGTTATCCTCTGTACAGACAGTTGGTGAGACCCATCTGAGTACTGTGTGCAGTTCTGGAGACCCCTGCTCCAGAAAGACATAGACAGAGTGGAGGCTGTCCAGAGGAGGGTACCAAAATGGTGCAGGGTCTGCACCAGAAGACATATGAAGAAAGACTAAAGGAGCTTAATATGTATACCCTTGAGGAAAGAAGGAGAGGGACATGATAGAAACTTTCAAGTACCTCAAGGAATTAACAAAGTCCAAGAGGGTAGCATCTTCCAGAAAAGAGATGTGCAAGAACAAGGGGCACAATTTGAAGATAGAGGGGGAGGCTCAGAGGTAATGTGAGGAAGTATTTTTTCACTGAGAGGGTTGTGATGCATGGAACAGCCTCCCCTGAGACGGTCGGAGTCAAGAACAGTGGGGGACTTCAAGAATGCATGGGACAGGCATAAGGCAGTCCTAGTGGGGTGTAGGAGGAAGTAAGTTGTTGGTTAACTAGGATCTGCAGCTTATCTGTTAGGTAGGAAAATGGGCAGACTGGGTGGGCCAAGCGGTCCTTATCTGCCATCAAATTCTATGTTTCTATCCTTTCATTTTTCCTATCCCTTGGCTCTCTTGCCTCATCTTCATTTTCTCTAGCCCTCTTTTTTTTTTTTCCTTCTCTCCAGCAAAACAGAACTGGGGTGGAGGAGGAGTCAGCAGCACCTAACAGCCAACCCTCGAGCGCCATGCAATGAGTCAGCCTTGTGGGTGGTGCCATCAGCACCGACTCCTTATACACACACACACACACACACACACACACACACACACACACACACACAAAAGAAAAAGCTCCTGAGCAGGTGCTTGCCTCCGGCTTACACCCAGCAGTAATGAATGGTGAAGATACAAGGGAAGATCAAGAATTATGGTAGGTATGTAATTTTCATTTCTGGCATCCACATCTTAGAAAAGACATGGATCGATTGGAGCTGGTGGAAAGGAGAGCTACAGAGATGGTTCAGGGACTGCATCTGATATCATATGAGGAACGGTTGAAGGATCTCAATCATGTATTCCTTGAAACAACAGAGAAATCGGAGAGACATGATTGAAACCTTCAAATACATGAAGAGAAATAATAAGGTACAGTTTCAGGACCTTTTTCAGGTCAAGAGTTATACAAGAACAAGAGGTCATGATATAAAACTGGGAGGGGGCAAGTTCAGGAGCAACACGTTATTTTTCACAGAGAGGATGGTTGACGCATGGAACAGCCTCCCACAAGGAGTGGTAGAGATGAAAACGGTTGGGACTTTTAAGAATGCTTGGGATAAGTACAAAGGCATCATAACACTGAGTTAAGGGGGGTGTAAGGACATGGGCAGACTAGATGGATTGTATGGTCCCCTTCTGCCGTCACTTTCTGTTTCTATGCAGTGTCCCTGAGGAGGCTTGCTTGGCTCAGAACCACCAGCCTCTCTCAGGACACTGACTAAGGCAGTGGAGTTTCCCTGTGAGGGAAATTCCCTGTCTGGTGACAAGATCGAGACATACATGAAAAAGGTGGAGGAGTAAAAAACCACCTTCAAGAGCAGTACTGAGACAGAAAATGCCTCCATTTTCAGCAGACCTTATGGAATAGAAGGTTGAGGTAGAGGATATTTCCCTGTGGTTTCTTTGCCTGTGAATGTGATTTCTCCCAGATAAGGGGTTCCCTTCAGAGGCAGAGTTAGAAGGGGCCCTAAGTATTCTAACTTAACCCCAGCACCCAAGGCCCAACCTAAAGAGAACCCCTGACAAGTCGGTCCAGGTTACTTATCCATTGTTAGTGGGGGGACCAGTTCACTTCTTCCAGGAGTGGAAGAACACCACCACGGACAAGTGGGTCCTGGAAGTAGTGAGCAAGGGACTGACCTTGCAGTTCAAAAGATTTTCAAGACTGCAGGTTCACAAAAACTTTGCACCTCCCACCCCAACAGAGAAAGTCCTGTTGGAGTTGGTGGCAACAAGTTGCTGCAAGCAAATGGAGTGGAAAATATCCCTCCATCACAGTGGAGAAAGGGCCTCTACTCAAGGTACTTCTGACGCACAAGAAAAATGGGGAGTGGTGACCCATTTTAGATCAGAGCTATCTGAACAAACACCTGAAAAAGGAGAAGTTCAAGATGGCAATCCTGGCATCGGTAATCCCAGCCCTTCAGCAAGGGGACTGGCTAGTGTCTCTGGACCAGAAAGATACCTATTTCCATATTTGAGTCAGGCTCTGTCACAGAAAATACATAAGGTTCAGGGTAGGGAATGGTCACAACCAGTTCACAGCCCTCCCTTTTGGACTCTTTTCAGCTCCGAATGTTCACAAAGTGCTTGGCTGTGCTGGCAGCACATCTGAAAAGGCAGGGGTGGTGTTTTTCCCTTTTCTTGACTACTGGCTAGTAGCACCAGGAGGCCAAGGCCTCTCCTCCTCACTCAGGACAGTCAAGAGGGGTTGGGCTTCATAATAAGCACTCAAACGTCCCAGATGGAGCTAATACAAGTACTGAACTTCATACTTGCAGAATTGGATACCCTCTGAGAGAGAGGGCCTTCCTCCCTCAGGAGAGAGTGCAAAATCTGGTAGACCTGGAGAAAGCTTTCAGATTAGGCCAGCCCAGGCCTGCAAGGGATTTCCTCCAGCTATTGGGCCACATGGCCTCGTCCACATCAGTGGTGACCGATGCCAGGTTCCAAATGAGGGACATCCAGTACCACTTAAGGGCGGTTGGCCCCACAGGTGAGACCCTCTTTCAAGGCTGGTACCTGTGTCAGTCTCTCTTAAGAACACTGGACTAGTGGAAAGAAAAGGGCAACTTCAGGAAGGGCATAACCTTCCTTCAGCAGTCAGCCATAGCAGTGCTAACTACAGATGCCTCCCTGCTGGACTGCAGTGCCCATATGGATGACTTAACTGTAAGCGAAGTGTGGTCCTTCCAGGAGTCCCAGGAACATTTAAACCTGTTGGAGCTCAGAGCAGTGTATCTGACCCTACAGGTTTTCACCTCCCGTATTGGGACAGTCAGTCCAAGTCAGGACAGACACCACCACTACCATGTACAACATCAACAAACAGGGAGGCACAAGATCTTCAAAGCTATGCGTAGATGCAATGAAGATCTGGAATGCGGCATAGATGTGCAACTGTCAGCAGTTCACCTGCCAGGGAAAGACAATGTTCTAGGGACGTGGATATGATATTCTTTCCACACTTTGCTGCAGTGCCTTTCAAGACTTGGCCAGAAACATCTTCAAGCTCAAATTTGATTGTCTTCAACTTGATCAACGATTGCAACTGCGATGGATGACAAGTCTGCTCCTGGGTTCTGCTGGTGCCCTTGTGGGCAGAAGATGTCCCAAATGGATCCGCACTCCATGTGCATTAACTGCCTGGGGTACGAATACGATCCCCAGGCCTGCAATTTCTGTCACTCCTTTCATCTTAACATTCTCGAAGACTGTCTAGTCTGCCTCAAAGTTAGGCCGAACGAATGGAACCTGGCGGTCAAATCTAAGGATGCCTGTTGGGTGGTCTCCGTGGCTGCAGGGTCTGCTGAACAGGTTTAGGCATTCGAGGAGGCAGCAGTCCAGGCCCCTTTACACTCCTCCTTCTCCTCAGTTTCAGTCTTTGTGCTGCTCCCACGCAATTTTCCATTCTTCCTCAGCTTCTGTCTTCATGCTGCTCCAGCTGGGATTGACTTTTACGGGGTCCTTCAAAGCACTGTACCAGTCCCTGCTGACCCTCAGTCAGGGACCTTCGGGGCACAAGAGTCCAAAAAACAGTCTTGTTAACGTTCATGGGATCCAAGAGCACTCTTGGTTGAGAGCTTTGGATTTCTGCGCTTCTCCAGATTCGACTTCAGTCAAATCCTCGACCCAGGCCACCAGCTCCATGGTAACCACATCGGGCCAGTTGGCCGAGACACTGGTTGATCTTTCGGCTGAGATTTTTCTTGAGCCAGTCGACCAGTTGTCGATTGACGAGGCAGACACTTCCTTATCCAGGACTCCGGTCCTGACTCTGACCATGGGAGGGATGGATCAGTCTACTGACCTGCCATCTCTGGTCCCCGACCAAGACCTGGAGGAGCCTCGGCATTCACTGACTTCCTTTGAGCCCTGCCACAGGTCCTCTTGGCGGTTGAGGTCTGTCTTCTTCCCGTTGGTAGAGTAGTTCCCACCGGCATTGGCACTCCCGCTCTCTGCACCACAGAAAGTGGCGCTGCCGCTACTTTTCATGCTCCTCCTCGGGTAAGGAGAGGCTTCACCACAAATTGCTTCGATGCTATGAGAATCTCATGTCAGTGGGGACTCCGGTGGTTGATCCCTCTTTGATTCCTAGGAGTCTGAGGGTTCCTCCTTGCACTCACATCTGGTCGACGTGGAGTCGGTGGGGGGGTTCTCGATGGACAAAGGCCCTACCTCTTTTTTTGAGACCTTCTCCACCTGATCTCTGAGTCCACAGGTATGAAAATGGAACCTGTCCAGAAACAGGCTTGTTACCCGTTGACCGAGATCCTCGATTGGAGAGATACTCCAATGGAGGCTTTCCTGGTAGTAGAGGCCATTCTTGTCCCTGCCCTGGAGCTCTGGCAGCCCCCCACTTCTTGCTCTGCGCTCTCTGCCCAGATAGTCCTCAAATATGCGGTACCTGCCAGTTCCCTCTCAAGATTAACGGGACATCCCTCACTGGTAGCCGATTCCATGTTTAGGTGCTCCGGCAACACTGGGGTTGTTGACAAACTGCCCAACAAAGAGTCCAAAAAGTAGACCATGCAGTGAAAAAGGTCTACACTGCCTTCTTGCTTGGTCTTCACCAAGCAAGCTCGGCCCTCCTTATGGCCCACTTCTCCCACGCCCTGCTGGGCACCCTGGATGAGGTGTTTCCTCATCTACTGGTGGACCTCCAGACCATGGTCAAACAGGTCCAGGACCAGGGCCGGGCTGTAGCAAAACAGCTCCAGACAGCCATGGATGTTGGGGACTCCTGTGCTGCTCCGTGGTGGCCACAGTGGCCATGCACTGCAGGGCTTGGCTGAGGATCTCGACCTTCATGGCAGACACTCAGCACAAGCTGGCAGGTGTACCTTTCCTGGGCACCGACTTGTTCGGGCCCAGGGTCAAGGGCCACCTCACTCGCATTGAGAAGTCCAGTACCACCTTGGAGTCTGTGACATCTGACCAAAAGGACCCCAAGGGCTCCAAGCAGCAGCAGAGAAGGAAGCTCTTTTGGTCCACCTCTACTCCTGCAGCCAAACCAGCCCAACCCCAGGCCTGGTGACCTCAGCCGAAGTCAGTGGCCTCAGTCGTCTATAAGCCTGGGGGAAGAGGCTCCGATGGCCCTCAGCTGGACCCCCCCAAGCCTGCACAGTGACAGGATGAGGGGTGCCTCCTTCATGCCCATCACACATCCCCTGGGTTCTCCCATGGGGGGGCCAGCTCTGCCACTTCCTTTCTGCCTGGTTCACTGTCACCATGGACAGGTGGGTCCTCGAGGTGGTGGGTCAGGGTCTGCCTCTGGAATTGAAGCCGTACCCTTCTTGCTGAGCCTGCGCCCCATGGGAGGACTTGGTATCTACAGATATTCTGTCAGCTCTTAGAGACGACAGCCCAGCTGCTCCACTAGGAGGTCATGGTTCCTGTCATGGATCCTCCAGGGTTTGTCTCCAGGTACTTCATGATGCCAAAGCAGATGGGGGCCTAGTGCCCCATTCTAGAACTGCATGACCTGAACAAGTTTCTCAAGTCACACACTTTCAGGATGGTAACTGTCTCAGATCATACCATCTCTAGAGCAAGATGTGGTTTTCCTCCCTGGATCTTCAGGACACATTCTTTCATGTCCCGATCCGTCCATCACATCGAAGATTCTTCCTCGTCTGAGCCAAGGAAACCCTCTACAAGTTCCAGGCCATGCCATTCAGCCAGTCCTCAGCCCCCAGCCCCCAGGGTCTTCACCAAGTGCATTGCAGCCGGTGAATTCCCCCACCAGAGATGAAGCAATACTGGACTTAGTGCTCACAAACAGCACAGTAGTCTCAGATGTGCAAGTAGGGGTCAATCTGGGGACCAGTGACCACAGGACAATCCAGCTAACTGTGAACAAGGTAGAAGATACCAGTCATACTAAAACCAAGGTTCTAGATTTCAGGAGAACTAACTTTCCTGAAGTGAAACATATAGTCACATCCATGCTAGATGGCAGAAACTCGGAAGATGTAGAAGACTGTTGAGAGGCCTTAAAAACTGCTTTGAATACAGCTGCATGCACTAGGCAGATCACCAAATCCAAAAGAAAGAAAAATCCACTCTGGTTCACCAAGGAAGTTGCAACCAAAATCAAGGAAAAAAGGAGGGCTTTTGCTAAATATAAAATTAAAAGTGAATTAGATAAAGAATACAAAACAAGCTGAGTGAGGCAGGAAAGGCAGGAGATCAAAAGTGCAGACAGAGGAAAAATTAGCACGGGGGTCAAGAAAGGAGACAAAGCCTTCTTCAGATATATAAGGGACTAAAGAAAGAGTAAGGGGGGGGAACAGTCAAGTTAGCAGGCAAGATGGCAGAGACAGACGAAGACAAAGCAGAGTTACTAAATTATTTATTTTGCTCTGTCTTCACCATTGACAACGGAAAGGGTCCTACACTAAGCAGGTCAGTACACACCACAGGAGCAGACATAAGACCCTTCACAAGGGAAATGGTCCTAGAAGAGCTGAATAGGCTCAAAGTAGATAAATCAATGGGGCCAGAAGGCATCCACCCATCCCTAGGGTACTGAAGAAGCTTCAGGAAGAACTTGCCACACCACTGACTGAGGTTTTCAGCAAGTCACTGGAAAGCAGAATAATACCTCTGGACCAGAAAAGGGCAACAGTAGTACCTTTACACAAGGGAGGAGGCAGGAAACTACCGACCAGTCAGTTTGACCACAGTGGTAGAAAAAATGATGGAGTCATTGCTAAAAGAGTGAATAGTGAAGTACCTGGAAGATGGCAGAAAGATTGACTCCAGGCAACATGGTTTCAGAGCAGGATGCTCTTGTCAAACCAATATGATCAACTTTTTTGACTGGGTCACCAGAGCAGTTGGCCAAGGAGGAGTAGTGGTTCGACACTGTCCCCCATAGAACGCTAGCTAACAAATTAGCATAGCGGAGTTGGTCATAAGATAATGAACTGAATCACCAACTGGCTACAAGATAGGATGCAGAGTGTGCTTGTCAGTGGATCATTATCAAGGGAAGGCAGTGGTGTTCCACACGGGTCTGTGCTGGGACCTATCCTCTTTAACATATTTATTGGGGATATTGCAAATGACTTGGAAGGTTTGCCTGTTTGCTGATGACACAAAACTCTGCAATGGAGTAGACACGCAGGAGGGAGTGAAAGGTATGGAAGCAGACCTGAAAAAACTCGAGGAATGGTCCAGGGATTGGCAGTTGAAGTTTAATGCCAAGAAGTGCAAGGTAATGCACATAGGAAAAAGAAACCCAGGGATAAAATACACAATGGGAGGGCATCAGTTAGAGGAGACAAAGACAGAAAGATACCTCAGAGTAGTCATCGTGGATTACTTAAAGGTTGGAAAACAGTGTGAAAAGGCAGCACAGAGAGCGAGTGGCATCCTTGGCTGCATTGGTAGGGGAATTACAAGTAGAAAGAGTGAGGTCATCATTCCTCTGTAGAGGTCCTTGGTGAGGCCACATTTAGAGTACTGCAGTCAGTTTTGGAGGCCCAGTCTCAAAAAAGACATAGACCGCCTGGAGATGGTACAGAGAAGGGCTACAAAGATGGTGCATGGACTGCATCGTGAGCCATATGAGGCAAGACTCAGGGAACTAAATCTGTACACCCTTGAGCAGAGAAGAAACTGAGGGGACATGATCGAAACTTTTAAGTACGTTAAGGGAATCGGCACAACACAAGCAGGAAACCTCTTCCAGCAAAACAGGGTTGCGCATACAAGGGGGCACAACTTGTGTCTGGTGGGAGGCAGGTTCAAAAGCAATCTCAGGAAGTACAGGTACTTCTTTGCAGAAAGGGTCATAGACCCATGGAACAGCCTATCTCAGGAGGTGGTGGAATCCAAGACAGTATGTCAGTTCAAACTCACATGGGACGGACATTGTGGACACATCAGGGTGTAGTCTAAACAGGGAGATGGGCAGAAACATGGTCAGACTAGATGGATCATGCAGTCCCCATTTACCGACACGATTCCTGTGTTCCTATGTAGCAGCTTTCCTGAGGCACCAAGGGTCCAGGTTTACCCCTACCTGGATGACTGATTGATAGCATGTTCCTCCAGGCAGGAAGTGGAGTGGTCCAGGGACCTGGCCCTCCAGACCTGCATCTCCCTTGACCTGGTCAACAAGGCTAAGTCGGAACTCATACCTTTGCAGGTGATCCACTTCATTGGGGTGGAGCTCAACTCTTGCAGAGCCTGGCTTCTGGTGAACAGGGCGGAGGCTCTTTCCTCATTTGACTGATCATTTCAGGTTGGGCAATTGCACCCTGCTCGGGACTTCCTGCACCTGCTGGATTATATGGCAGCCTGCACTGGTGTGGTCTGGTGGGCCCACTAGAGGATGCGCTCCCTGCAGTGGGAGCTGGCCAGCCAGTGGTCTCAGTGCAGGGGTCACTTCGACCAACTGGTCACTGAACCAGTGGATGTGGGATGCTCACCAGTGGTGGTTAGTCCTAGAGCCAACTGCAAGAAGAGATCCCATTTGTCCACCCAGAGCTGATGGCCATCCTGATGACTGATGCCTTTGTCATTGGCTGGGATGCCCACATGGGGAAAAACAGAGTCCACAGGCTCTGGACCCCCGAGGAGTCCCGATGACACATTAACCTGCTAGAGCTCCGAGCAGTTCTGTTGGCACTGACTGCATTCACATCACACATCCAGGGTCATGTGGTCCAAGTCCAGACAGACACCACAACCATGTACTACCTCAACAAACAGGGCGTGATCCACTCCCTGACACTGTGCAAGGAAGCTCTAACATGTGTGGACCCTTGTGCACAGCTTGGAGGCCGATCTCCTAGCCATTCATGTGGCAGGAGCCTCCAGCCAGCTGGCGGATACCCTCAGCTGTGTGGGCAAGGTGTCTCATGAGTGGTCTCTCCATCCAGAGGTAGTACACAGTCTGTTCTCCCAGTGGGGCACCCCTCAGGTGGACCTGTTCGCCTGCAGGGAGAACACAAAGCTGAGACTGTTTTGTGCCCACCCCCCTCAGCAAGAAACACTGCAGGGGGATGCCTTCTCAAGGCCCTGGACTCCAGGCCTCTTTTATGCCTTTCCTCGATCCACAAGGTGCTTCTCAAGGCCAGGAGGGACAAGGCACAGGTGATCCTGGTGGCTCTGGACTGGTCACGCCAGTTTTGGTTCCCTGATCTCCTCAGCCTTAGCAGCAGGCTCCCGAGGCATCTTCCTCTCCATCTGGACTTACTTTCCATCAATCAGGGGAAGGTACTCCACCTGGACCTTCAATCCTGGTACCTGACAGCCTGGTTCCTGAGCGGCTAGAGTTCAATGCGTTGGGTCTCTCCAAAGATGTCCTCACTGTTGTGGAGGCATGTTGGAAGGAGTCGACCAGGAAATGCAGTACCTTCAAGTGGAAGAGGTTCTCCATTTGGTGCCAGGGCAAGGGGTTGGACCCCTTGTCCTGTCCAGTGGTTAGCATCCTTGACTACCTGTGGTCCCTCTCTAAGTCAGGCCTTTGGTTGAAGACCCTTAAGGTGTACCTGGCAGCCATCTCTGCTTACCGGGCATGGGCCAGTCAGCAGTCGGTGGTGCAGGAGAAGGTGGTCTGGTGCTTTTTTTAAAGGCCTTGACCACATTTTTACAGGGAGGGTAAAGGGGGGGCTTGCTCTTTATGGCAGGGAGGGTATTAGGGTGACTGATGTACAGGGAAAGCAGGGGGAGCAGAGGTACTTTGGGTCACCCTTGAGACAGGCAATGGCACTGCTATTCACACAGGCATGATATACAGATCTCCAGGATGGGGTTCTAGTGGAATCCATCCACATTATGGCAGCTAAGGGGGAGGTGCTGCTGGTAGGTGATTTCAGTCTGCCAGATGGGGATTGCAGCATCCCAGCCACTGCCTCAGCCAGAAGCAGGGACATCCTGTACTGTGTAAAAGGGGCAGGCCTCAGGCAGCTAGTGCTGGAGCCCACCGGGGAGGGTGCAATTTAAGGCCTAATACTCATCAATGGGGACAGAATTGAAGCCAGGGTGGGTGAACATCTGGGATTCACTGATCATCGCACAGTGTGGTTCAGCATGAGTACAGTGGCAGAGTCAAGCCACACAAAGGCGAAGGTCCTGAATTTCAGGAGGGTGGACTTTACTACGATGGGGATATGTCTCAAGCATGCCCTGGCAGGGAGGGACAAAAGGGGGTGTGAAGGAGCAGTGGGCCCATCTGAAAGGAGCCATAGTGGCAGTGACTAACCTTTGCATTAGGCAAGTAAACAAGGGCAAGAGAAAAAGAAGGCCACTGTGGTTCTCAAAGGTAGTGGCCAGAAAGGTAAGGGCGAAAAAGATGGCTTTCAGAAAATACAAGGAAACGCAGTGGGAGGAGGACAGGGTAGTGTATCTGGATAAACAGAGGGAGGCAGGGAAAGCAGTCAGGAGCATAAAGGCACAACTGGAGGAAAAATACTGTAGCATAAGAGTTAAAGAAAGGAGACAGGACTTTCTATAGGTACATTAGCTAAAGGAGAAAAACCAGGGGTGGGATAGTAAGGCTTAAAGAGGAAGAAGGAGAGTGTGTGGAAGGGGACCTGGAAAAAGCATCAATACTGAACAAATAATTTTGTTCTGTATTCACAGAAGAAGAAGGTAAGGGACCACCATTAGGCAACATGAACAGATATGGTAAGGAGAAGGATACTAGTCAATTTACAGAACAGAGAGCCCTAAAGGAGCTCACAAAACTGACAGTGGACAGGGCAAGGGGACCAGATGGGATGCATCCTAGAATATTAAGGGAACTACAGGAGGTGCTGGTGGCACCACTGGCAGCACTGTTCAATGAGTCACTCAATACAGGAGTGGTTCCGTAGGATAGAGGACTTCCTGACTGAGATATTTAGGGTTTTAACAGGACAGAAAAATAAAGATTAAATTGCGATCTTTTGGGATGTTAAATGAAGCATAAATAAAGGTGATTTCATATTGACAGCGGACCCACAACTGCAGAACATAGAGGTAAGCCAACTAATGTTTGTTTTGCAACCCAGAACAGCCACTGTTTCACTCCTATGAAATTATTTTGTATTCAGTGAGATGTTTTGTTTGCAACCCACCCACATTGCTTCTAGAACAGCCACTGTTGCCTCAGTAATGTTGCCTCAGATAGTAATGTTATGATAAGAAATCCACTGGTGTATAGTGACACAGTTAGCTGTGCGCACATCAATTCATTGCAATGTTTTTTGTCCAAGTGACCATGTTTGCACTGAACATGCTTGTGTTTAAATATGCTGCATGGGCTTGTGCTATTAATACCGCACAGTAATATTTGCGTGGCATTTGATGCACGGTAATGACATGATACCATTGCCCTACAGGCCTATGACATAACCATTATGCACAGGGCAGGGTTGGTGAATGCCAACACAGATGGCCTATCTCTCCAGTTAGAACAATTAACAGAATTTGTGAAAACCTTACCATGCAGTAGGGGGTGTGTTCCCACAAATTCAGTCTAGGAGGGAGGTATGTCGCAAGCTAGCCACTGCCAGTCATTATTTTACAGATATCTCTGTTATATATTGGTTTTCTTATGTGATTTGGGGTGTGGTAAAATGCCAAAAAGGAATGCCATGATGTTGTTTTTTTAAACTAGTGCACATAGTTACTGGAAAACCCTAGGAAATGAGAGAAGGTCTTGCCAGATGTGTGACATTCCTAATTTAATCAGGAAGCTGAAAAGTACAGCCTCCTAAAGATATTATGTTTATTCCACATATAAGAACAGTCTACTGACAGGAACTGACAAGTACATCTTCAAAGGGTTGAAATCCCAGGATGAAAGCAGCTATTTCCCCGGTCGTAAACCTGTAATATCAAAAGGGAAATGGTCTTAGGCAAGAGGGGATGGAAAAGGTTCCCAAAGTACACTGACATTTTTTTTTATTTGTTCTTTAATAAGTGCCAGGAAGTGAAGGCATATGTTCTGTGGTAAGACTTTTGGTGAAGGTGCAGGAGTAACACCCAGTGGCCTGAAATGGAAGGGCCAGCCTCTATTCACAGTCTGTGGTTGGTCAACCCTATTTAAATGCTCAGAGACACTTAGTCATTTTGCTTGAACTCTCCTGAACACCTCGCAGCTGTTTATAAGTAAATTAAATCAAAACCCATCTAAGTTTGTTGATCTTGAGGACCAGTATGTAATCTGTCACTGGTATGCCAACAGTACTTTTAAGGCAACTCCTCCCTTGTTCTCTCAACTTTACACAATACACAGAGTGAGGTTTAGTGCTGTCATTCCAAGTGTTTTCATCTTAATGTCCACAAGATCTTATACTGGCTACACAACAAGGGGCTGCTTCTTTCATTTGTGTCAAGCCATATGGTGAAAAAATTCAAGGTTGCCCAGATACACACAAAAACTACATAGTTGATGAGTTTGCACTGAACATAAGAATGCTGCCTGCACTGGCACATCTACCATCTACTGATGTGATGGAGGCTTTTGAAACACTGCGATGTGGTGACTTTTACACTGCCAATGATGAGCTCCTGTATCCTCTTTTAGATTGTTTTGAGGATACATGGATAGGCAGCTGGTTGGTCACTATGGCCGCAGACGCCCTCTGTTCCCTATTACATTCTGGAATTGCTGGCTAGCTGACCAAGAAACATTAGCACAAGGGAAAAAAAATGTTGAGATACTGCTAAAAGAATAGCTGCAGTGATAAATGGGTATGGCACTGACTCTGTAACAGACTATCTTCATGGAATAGCCCACAATTTTCAGCTTCAAGTATGAACAATAACAGTAGTAGGATGCAGACAGCAGGTGGCACTGCAGCAATGAGTATTGCTTTTTGGCCGTTGTTTTCTATGTTTTTTCAATGGCATTTATAAGTACTTCCTGACTTTGAGATACTTTGGGGTTTTAACAGGACAGAGAAATGAAGATTAAATTGCAATCTTTTGGGATTTTAAATTAAGCATAAATAAAGGTGATTTTATACAGACAGCGGACCCACAACTGCACAACATAAAGTTAAGCCAACTAATGTTTGTTTTGCAACCCAGAACAGCCACTGTTTCACTCCTATGAAATGCTTTTGTATTCAGTAAGATGTTGCTGTGAAATGTGCTTGCATTGAAATATGCCGCACACTGCAAGGGCTTGCACTGTTAAGACTGTGCGGTAATGCTTGCGTGGAGTTTGATGTATGGTAATGATGTGATACCCTGGAGGAGGGCAGATGTAGTCCCTCTTCACAAAAGTGGCAGTAGGGAGGAGGCTGGAAACTGTAGACCTGTCCGCCTCACCTCAATAGTGGGGAAGATTATGGAATCACTTCTTAAACAAAGGATTGTGGAACATCTTGAAGCCAGCGGCCCACAGGATCCAAGACAGCATACATTCATGGGAAGGTCATGTCAAACAAATCTAATTGATTTCTTTGACTGGGTTACTAAGGTCGTGGATCGGGGAAGTGGTGGATATAGCCTTCTTTGATTTCAGTAAGGCCTTTGCCGTTCCACATAAGACTTGTAAACAAGCTGGGCAGCCTGGAAGTGGGTCACAAGGTGGTAAGCTGGGTTAGGAACTGATTGAGTAATAGAAGACAGAGGGTTGTGGTAAATGGTGCTCAATCTGAGGAAAGGAGGGTGACCAGTAGTGTGCCACAGGGATCAGTCCTGTTTAATGTCTTCATAAGTGACATTACGGTGGGTCTGTAGGGAAAGGTGTGTCTCTTTATGGATGACACTAAGAACTGCAACAGGGTGGGCACTCCAGCAGGGGTGGAAAAAATGAGGAGGGACCTAGATAAACTGAAGGAATGGTCCAGAGTGTGGCTGCTGAGATTTAATGTGAAAAAGTGCAAAATCATGCATTTGGGGTGCAAGAACCCAGGGGAGGATTACATTGGGGGGACAAAACTGATGGTAATCAAACAGGAAAAGGATTTGGTGGTAATCCTATCTGATGACCTAAAGGTGGCCAAACAATATGCCAAGACTGTAGGGAGAGCCAGTGGCATGCTGGGGTGCATAGGGAGAGTTATCACCAGCAGAAGAAAGGAGGTGGTGATGCCACTCTACAGATCATTAGAGAGGCCTTATTTGGAGTACTGTGTCCAGTTGTAAAGGCCACATCTTTGTAAAGACATAGACAGGGTGGAGGCAGTTCAAAAAGGGTAACAAAGATGGTGCAGGGCCTGCACCAAAAGTCATATGAGGGGAGATCTCAATATGTATAACCAGGAGAAAAGGCGAGACGGGAGATATGATAAAAACCTACAGATATCTAAAGGGCAGAAATAGGTTACCGGAGGGTAGCATCTTTCAGAAAAGGAGATGTTCAGGAATGAGGGAGCATGACATGAGATTGGAAGGGGGGATAGACTAAGGGGTAACATGAGGATGTACTGTATGTCTTCACAGAAAGGGTGGTGGATGCATGGAATACATTCCCAGCAGAGGTGGTGGGGACAAACACAGTGGGGGAACTAAAAAATGCATAGGACAGGCATAGGTAACCCTAGAGATAGGAATGAGAAGGTAAAGCTGGAGATCATGCAGGATCTGTGGCTTTTGCAGTACGTTGGGAAAATGGGCAGATTGGATGCGCCTAGCGGTCCTTATCTGCAGTCAATTTCTATGTTTCTAAATGAAAGCCATGAGACAGTGCCCAGTGCCATCCTCTCAGTGCTTCTCTGCACAGGAAGTAAGAGTGAGTTCCTCTTGCTTGTTAATATAGTGCACCACACTCATGTTGTCTTTCCTTATCAACAGGGCCTGGACTGTGGTGTTCTGCAACGGCCTGGAGACTAAGTAAAACAGCCCTTCTCTCCAGAATAATTATGTGGAGATCCAAATCTAGGTTGGTCCACAATCCCTGGGTCTGGAACAGGCTCAGGTGGGCACCCCATCCTAACCCAGAAGCATCCATTGTGAGGATCTGCATAGGTGTTGGGGAGAAAAATGAGACACCTTGCAAATAGTGCAGGGGTTCCATCCACCACAGTAGTGATTTTTCTGAAGCAGAGACATGACAACAGGCCCTGTCCAGTACTACAATGTAGTGGAGTCACAGGCAGGGAAAAAGAACAGATTTCAGAACACTGACCATAAACCAAGTTCCTCACCAACTGCTGAGTTCTAGAAACTGTATACTGAACTACTTCACTGGATAGGCCATACAGGAGCCAATCCAGATATAGAAGACAAAAAGCCCTTCGTTCCAGTTGGTGGCTGCCACAACTGCAAAGCATTTGGCAATTACCCAAGGTGCCGAGTGTGGTAAGGTATGCCTCTGCCTGCCATATGTACAAATATATGGTGATGTGTTTTTTGCAATTTCTGTGTTTGCTAGAATGCCATTATGAAGAGAAGAGAATGTTTTTTTTGATGTCTGTTAGTCCTGTAACCTGCAAAACAGCTTGCTTGGCAAGAAGCTAATTGCATTTCCTGATTAGCTGACCCAGAGGTAATAAAATCAGCTCGTATAGTCACAGGATCTTTCATGTAACTTAATTGAAGGAGGCCAGTTCAAAGCCCAGGATGTTTTAGCCAGGATTTGAGCAGCAAATGACCATTCTGACAGGCTAATGTGAATTTTGTCTTACGGGTGCGAATTGTCTACAGGGGACTTCAAATCTATATTAATTATATGTGTCAGGATTTGAGTTTTAATATTCTTGGAATTTTGGAAACAGCAGAACAGTGACATCTCCTGGCCTAACGGAGTAGTTGCTGTGACTCGCCTAATAAGTAAATAGACCAATTTCTTTATAACTGGGATAATTGGTGACATTACAAGTTACAGAAGGTATTTAAAGCCCTCAGCTCAGGATATGTGCAGAATTTTCACCTGGACTCTCTCCTGAACACACAGAGAAGCAAAACTGCCACAGCACAGAGACTTAGAACTAGAGACTGCACTCACTCTTTATGGATTTCAATTCACTACACATTAAGGTACAACTGTATAGTGCGTTTTTTGTACATTTCCACTTTTTTGTGTTATGCTACATAGAAGTTGATGGGAGAAGGAGACTGCTAGGTCCATCTAGTCTGCCCATTTACTTTAAACTTATTTTGACACTTTAGTTGATCTTTGTAGTCAGGGCTTCCTTATGTCTATCCCATGCATTCTTGAATCCCCAGACAGTGGTCAATGTTGTGACCAAAAATAAATATTTAAACCTTTTTAGTTGTAACTGTATGATTAGTAACTATTTGGTAAAAAAAAAAAAAAAAATTGTTTCTAAGAAAATCGGTCTGAGTGAGATTTTCTTATATTGGGTGTGCAATTGTGGGAGGTTCAGTATTAATCTGTGACTAAACTGTTATGGCTACAGGGTACCATAATAAGCTACCAAATTGAACAAAGGGTATGAAAAGGGAATGTCTGGTTAAAAGATAGGGAGACTACGAAAGTCTCAAAGAAGGGTTTGTGGGGATTTGAACCAGATTATTGCGTGCCTTGTTGGAGAAAGCAGAATCAGGGTTACAACACTACCCCAAAGAGGTTGTAATGCCTGGACCTTCCCCCTTTGTGTAACTACCAAGAAAGGGTTCATACTTAGCGACAAGACTCAAGACTGGTATTGCACCCTGATCCAGAGTAAAGAGGGAACACTAGGACTTCATGGCGAATGTTCAGTTGTGAAGCCAGCGAGCACTATAGAGGGACTCGAAGAAGGTATCCCTTGTTTTCCCCTTCCCTGTCACAGATTGCACTTAGGAGGGGGCACTGTGAGCTCAGTGGACCTGATCCTCAGGAATAAGTTTGTGACACTGAGGATATGCCAAAGGGCAAGATTCAGAACTGATCATGACTGTCTTTCAGTAGAAAGTGAAACTACTGCCTGTGGCAATGTGGGATTTTGATATGAATGTAAGCATCCTTCATGTCCAGAGCACAAATGCAATCCCCTTTTGTAGTAGGGAGATGAGAGCCTAAAGAAACATCATTCAAAACATTTTGTATTCAATGAATTTGTTCAAGTCTCTGAGGTCCAGTATGGTCTGCAGGTGAAGAGAAAGCCTTCCCCCAACTTCTACCCCCAAAGACAACAATGGAGGGGGAAAAGAAGGGTGCCAGGTATACCTCTCAACTGTCACGTTACAAGGTACATCACTCATTTTACCTCTCAGAAACCCTCTGTCCCATATGGAGAAGGCTATAGTCTACATTGTCTACTGAAACGCTGAGCATAAATTCATAATAAATATGCTCAGTTATCAGCAAACATTTCAAGAATTAGTGCACTCAGTTCCACATTGTTCTGAGCTTGCAGTATTACGTTTGATACGTCACTCATTTTGCCTATTTGTCTCACATCTGGGTGATGAAAGGTTGAGAGTTATAGTGCCAGGGGTGACAGGGCCTCCTGCGTCAAAAGCTTTGGGCAGCTTGGAAATGCCACCAGTGTCAGAGGGGCCGAAAGAGAGATCACCTCCTAGACCATGGTACTGTGGTTGGTAGCCATGACCACCACAGCCTGCAGGCCTTCAAAATGCACCCCTACTGCATTCTCTTGTATTTTGGGGGGTCAAGTACTTCCCAGACTTTGGTCATTTTGGTTGACTAAAGGTCTTTTAATGCATTACTCACATCTGTTCCAAATAACTTGGAGCCCCTAAAAGAGGCATTCAGTATGGCCTGCTGTATGGTGATAGCAAAGCCAGCCACCCTGAGCCAAGAATATCTCCTCAGGCAAATGTCAGATGCAGCAGCCCTGGCTGAGGCATCAGATGCATCATACACTGACCTCAAGAGATGCTTACCAGCTGATGCAGCTTTAGTAAGTTCTGCCTTTGCAAGGCTATTTAGGGAGAGTCTGAATAGTAGTCAGGGCATATTTCCACAGGCTGTTCTAATACTTCATCATGTAAGACTGGTAATTTACAATTCTCAGCCCAAAGGTGGCAGAGGCATAAGTACATTTGCCTACTACATGCAATCTCCTGTTTCTTTGTCAGAAGATGGAGCACACATCACTCTAGGAGCCCTACAGCAATCATTAGCAGTCATGATTATTACCTAATCTGTTTCTGGCTGTGCAGCATAGTATGGCTTGACAGATGGTGCAGGGTACTTCTTGTCAGCCTTTCTTGGGACTGCAGGCAAAATGCTAGATCTGTACCAGGCAGCAAAGGTAGCATCCTTCAATGCAGGGTATACAGGAGGCCCTAGAATAATAGGTGCTGCTGTAATTTTGAAGAACTCCATTAAATTCCTTTTACTGAAGTCTTCCTCTTTGCCCTCAAACCGCATGACTGCCTGAATTTGCTTGAACAAAGCCAGCAATAAGGAGTCTGCAGAAGGAGACCTGGGGTTATAAACCACCACATCTTACTGCAAGAGAAAAGCATAGAGCTGGAAGGAAACCCCTCTTCGTAGGGATGATGATCTCCTCCATCCTCTTCCATGTCCAGGAGGTCAGGACTGAATTCTACCTCGTCGCTGTCCTGAATGAAAACGGAAGCAATTGATGGAGCTGGTGGCTATACTGGAGGAACTACAGGCATACTTTTAAGCCCTGTCAAATATAATTAACTTTATTTAATATGGCGCTCCTTATCGTTTTGACTCAGGGCGCTTCACAAGCGAGCAAGAACATCCAGCACAAATAAAATACATAAAATACCATAAATATATATGCAATTTAAATAAATGTTTAATAATTATATCTGACTAGTTGGGAATGCTCGCTTAAATAAAAATATCTTCAGCTCCCTTTTGAAAATTTCTAGCATGGAACTGTTTCTCAGAGGACAAGGGAGGGAGTTCCACAAGGTTGGTGCTGTAAAAGCACAAGCACCAATGTATTTAAGCATACTCTGGGCACCTCCAACAATCCCTTGTTGGCCAAATGGAGGGAACAGGTGGGGAGGTAGGGTCACAGGAGGTCTTGCAGGTAACCGGGCTTCTGACCATGCAAGGCTTTATAGGTCAGCAAACCGACCTTGAAGGTGAGCCACCATCTAACTGTCAGCCAGTGCAGACAGCACAGCACTGAAGTAATATGGCATTATCTAGGCAATCCAGTCAATAACCTGGCTGCAACATTCTGCATTAGCTGCAGGCAGTGATGATCCACCCCCAATAGCCCCAGGTATAGGGTGTGACAATAGCCATCGGCTTGTTATTATTTGTATTATAATTTTTTTTATAAATATGTTTTGTATGGCAGTCCTGCTTAGGAAACAGGCCAAGCAGCAGAGCCTCGTGGGACATTGGATTTTAAAAGAGAAGAAAAAATGGTCTGTCCTCTCACTGACCTAGAGGATAAACTAGTTAGAACTTCCTTTTTTGATACCTACCTGTACAAGCCTGTGTAGCTGCTATACAACCAGGTTGTTAAAAGACAACTGCTTTGAACTTAGGAAGACTGAACTGCAATAAAAGGTTACATTTTACAACACGTCAGGAGGGAAGCAAGTTCTGATAGATACCTGTGAAAATTCACCCAGCTAAGAGAAGTGTTTTTGTGATGATCTGCTGAGAGATCAAAGGGGAATGCTGTCATAACTTATGCTTTGATGAAAAGAGACTGTCTGTTAATAATGTGATATTGCTATCTTTGCAGATTTAAAAAACAGTAAGATGGAACCATTTTCATTATACCTGGTCATGTTACAAATTAATTACAGGATTAAGAGTGACCTCATGTGCTGTGATATCACAAGGAGGGTGGGACTTTAGCTGATATTGCCAAGCTGGTTGAAGGGACTGAGACACTTGTGTTCTGAACTTGGAAGGGACACTTGTTCTCAAAGAGCGGTACTTCTGCCAAAATAGGTAATTTCAGTACTACTATTTACCAACTGAAACTGGGGTAGGATTAGTTATTCAGTACAAGGCAGTTGGTTTATCATTGTCTATTTACTTTTCTGACTATACCCTTAATGTATATGTGTTCTGTGTTTTGTATTTTATTAACTATTTTTAAGTTTAGTAAACTTTGTTTTTCCTTAAAATGCTGCCTGAGACATGCTCATTTTGTGTATGAATGGTGGAACAGTCTTAATATTCTAACACAGCTGTTAGATGCTTATTGCGTCACCTTATACAGCCATGCTAAGAAGGATCTATGTAAAGATCCAGCAAGGTAAGAAAAATACTTGAGTCTCATTGAGTTGGAAGGGGGCTGTGAACCAAGGTTGGTTGTATGCTCACTGGGCCAAGTATATTGCACTGCTTTCCCCAAAGAAAGTGTGATATTTGGACCTGTTACCTGGGTGTGCTAGCTAAAAAGGGTTCATAATTGACCCAAGGACTCGAGACTGGTAGTTTGCTCAGACCAAAAACAAACAGGAGAGTGTCCCTGTTTGTCCCCTGTTCATAAGTCACACTTAAAGGTTAGGCACTGTGGTAGCAGAGGGCCTGACCCCAGGAGTGGGTTTGTGACATAGGCATTGCAGTAGTGGAGCTGCGATGTCATGAAGGCATGAACCAGAGATGGCAGATTGACTGCAGGAATCAGTTGCTTAATCCTGGCAATGTTTCTCAGATGGTAAAAAGCCCTCTGGACCACAGCTGACACCTGAGATTTAAGTCTCAAGCTGCAGTCCAGTACAACACCAGGATTCCTCACACTGACTGAAGTGAGCAACAGTGAGTCCCCAAGCCTAAGCCTGGAGACCTGACCAGATTGCCCACTCCCCCATCCCCCGGGGTGATCTGGATCCACGACTAGTACTTCAGTCTTGTCTGGACTCAACCTCATCCAGTCCTGGATCTCAGCAAGGCACTGATTGAACACCGAGACTGCCTCCTGCTGCCTGGGATCAAAAGAGAGGTATAGCTGACTGTCATCCACATAGCAGTGAACACTCAGCCCATACCATCTTATAATGTCCCCTAGTGGCATCATGTATACTGCGAACAACAAGGGCCAGGATGGAGCTCTACAGGACCCCATAAGACAGGAATGATGAAAAAAATTCCGGACACCGCTCACTGCATCTGTGACAGGGAGATCCTGCCACTCTTGAGGACCTCTCTTTCATAAATCTGTTGCAACGGTTCTTCTGTTTCTTAGCCTAATCTATCCTATACAATTTCTAGTTCATAAGGTTGGTCACCTATGGGCCCCCCTTCCCTTTCTTGACTATACTGTAGTGTCCTCTTTAATTTTCCTTTTCCCTCTTAGGTCCTCGTACAGGGAGGTTATTGTGGTGACCTCTGAGCTTATGTAAAACAACAGGCTGTGTTTGTCATTGTTAAATTTAGTATGTAATAGCACTATGTCATAAATTATCTTGATGTATATTCCTTATGTTTATGAAACTTGTAAATGTTGAAAATACCATGGCACTAGGTATTTTTTTTATAAAGGCAAAAAGTACTAGGTGACTGTATTATAGAAATTAAGTTGGCTGTGTTGTTAAATGCATGTAAATTGGTACCATGCATTCCTGCTATAAACTGAGCCAATCTGAAAGTTCATGGTGATTTGCATATATCCCATGATGCTTTGCATTATGGAAGTATTGATGTTGGATTTCTTTGAAACTTGGCTTATTGTTAATGCCCTTTGGGGTAACCCTTGTTTCAGTGCTTCTGCATTGAGGTTCTTTGTCTGTAGCTTGTTTTGCATTTTTTCTTTTTGAGCCCCCACCACCCAAACAAACAAGGCAATCATAAGGATGAAGGGGTTTCACTGAAAAGTTTAGATCAGATTAGGGTGGCAGTTTAGCACAGTGGTTTAAGGCTCTGAGCTGCAAATCTGGTGACATCCAACAGACCAGACCTGGGTTTGAATCCCACAGCTTCCACTTGCAGACTGTGTGACCCTGAGCAAGTCACTTAACTTCCCTGTGCTCCCAGGTTGCACCTGTAAAAAAGCTTTCAGCTTAGTGTGCTAGTCCTGGTTAGACAACTAACAAAAAAATAAATAAAGATCAGTGAGTCAGTAGGTGCTGACAAGTGCAGAGAAAGGACATACATAGTCTGTTGCAGCAAACTGATCTGTTGAAGAAGGAATATGCCATTGCTGAAGATTATCTCATGGATTTTGAATAAACATCACACAGAGACTGTGTGTTGAACCTGAAGTTTGGTGTCTGGTCCATCTGTTATCCCACAATACCAGGAATGTACAGACAGGTGACAGCCTATCTTAAGACCTGTCTTATGTGCAACCAGAAAGAGGTACCTGTTGGGGACAGCAGAGAAACTAGAACCTGGGGTGTGGAAAGAATGTCCCAAAGGATAGAGGTCATTAAAGAAAAAAAAATGGCACCCTTGGAAAGAGGGAAAACTCTCACACCGGTCACGAGGTACTAGATGGTAACAGCTGAAATAAGCACAAATATTTAAAAACGATTGGAACCTGTGTCGGGGTAACACCTAGAGTGTCTACCCTCGGGTGTCTGTATCAGTAGCAAGTGAAATGAATTAATCCAGTGACGTAATGAGTTTATGTAGAGGGGTTGAACCTAGAACTGGGCCCCTGCTTAAAACTGACATGTCTGGTGGGGTTGGAGCAGATAATTACTCACCTCAGAGAAAGTCTTTCTGTGGTACTGGGCTTTACAGCCATTGAGATTTTCATTTAAGAAATATAACGGATTGTCCCTAAAAGGAGATAGTGCACGGAAGGTACCATTAGTCTCTGTTGAGAAATGTGTTAATGCCTTAGGGTAAAGAATGATGATATCCACTATGTTTATGATGGAATGTTTATCATTAATAGGGTCCCTGAGACAGAACTTCTGAAGATGGATGGGTGGAAGCTCCATCCCTTTCTGGGACAGGAAGGTCATAAGCAGTCTGAGTTAACTGCTTCCCTCTCAAGGTGGGGAATATGTGACAGGGAGATCCTGCCACTGTTACAGACCAACCTTTCTTAACTCTGTTGCAACAGTTTTGTTTCTTAGCCTAATGTATCCTTTGCAATTTCTAGTCCATAAGGTTGGCCACCTATGGGCCCCTCTCCTCTTTCTTGACTATGCTATAGTGTCCTCTTACAGGGAGGTTATTGTGGTGACTGCCGAGCTTATGTAAAACAACAGGCTGTGTTTGTAATTGTTGGATTTAGTATGTAATAGCACTATGTCATAAAATACCTTGATGTATATACCTTATGTTTATGAAACCTGTAAATGTTGAAAATACCATGGCAGTAGACGTTTTGGATAAAGGCAAAAAGTACTAGGTGACTGTATTATAGAAATTAAGTTGGTTGTGTTGTTAAATGCATATAAACTGGTACCATGCATTCCTGCTGAATAAACATCACACAGAGATTGTGTGTTGAAACTAAAGTTTGGTGTCTGGTCCACCTGTTATCTCACAACCCCTCCACAGTCTTGCCCATGAGAAAAGATTGAAACCAGTTGAGGACTGTACCAGCCAGTCCACAACAACAGACCCGAAGATGCTCCAACAGCACCCCATGGTCCATGGTGTCAAATGCTGCAAAGAGATAGAAGAAAATCAAGGTAGAATGACTTCCTTGATCTCTCGCCATCAGGTGATCATTCAGCACCCGGACTAGGGCAGTCTCAGTACTGTGCCTTTTCCTGAAACCCAACTGGAGAGGGTCGTAGATGTCGTGAGTTGACAAATGGGCCTCCAGTTGAAGGGCCACCACCTTCTCAATAATCTTTCTGACAAAGGGAAGGTTAACGACGGGTCTGTAGTTAGCTAGGTAGTCTGGGTCCAGTGAAGATTTCTTCAGGAGTGGTCTCACCACCGCCTACTTCAGGAGCCCAGGAAAGACCCCTGTCACTAGGGAACACCGGACAATCCTAGCCAGGACCAGGCCAATGGCATCAATACATCCTACTGAAAGACGTGTTGGGCCAGGATCCAAACTACAGTAGGTTGTCCTCAACTCCTGGATGACCTTCACTACATCCACAATGGCCAGCTAGTTGAAGTCGAGCCAGACAGGCTGAATACCTGCTACCTCAGGCTCACCACTGCATGTCCCACTAGAGGGCACTGATTGGATGGCACTAATGACACTGACACCATTAGTGATGGGAACAGGTGAGTTAACATTTCTGAAAATGACCCCAGAATAGACTGGGTGTTGATGCCCGTTTATGGGTTCATGACTGCTGTTGTCACTGGGACAGAAACCAGCGACGGAGATTGCATACCATCCATAGTAGGTATTCAAACAACATGAAGTCTTGCTGTATTATGACTATTGCAGTTAGGTCCTGCCTTTCAACTGCCCTGGATAACAAAGGGTTAACTTTTCTATGCCTTGCATAGAATGTTCATCATGAGCTTGGTTGAAGCCCCTGTCTGTTGTTGTTCAAACTGCAACCGTCAGATTCTTTATTCCACCTCACTGAACAGTCACTCCTGAGATTTCTCCTGCTGCTTGGATCAAAAGTCGGTTGAAGTGTTGGTTTTCGGTCGGTTTCTACTGAATTGTTGTTTCCGCATAGTCGGTTCAAGTCTCTGTCTGTGGTACCGTGAGTACTAGATAGGTTTTTGTTCTGTTTTCTGTGTGGAACTTGTAAACTGTGGATCAGTTCGGCTGAACTGATCAATTTGAGGTAAAAACTTGTGCTTTGCTTTAGAGTGTGGTTACTGGTCCATATCGGTTCTAAAAAAAATGGATTTTAATTACATTTTTTTCCAAGACCCGTGACACGGTCAGGAACCGATAGGGGAGTCTTTCCTGGTGGATTGCCGAAAAAAGGGTACGTTTTTGATTAGGTTGACCATGTCTGAGAAATCCAAGAAAAAAACTGGGCCCACTAGGTTTCAACACTGCAGTGTGTGTGGGGAGGTCTTTGCTAAGGCTGATCCCCACATCACCTGTGTTTATTGTCTGGGATTTGACCACCTCGATTCAGATTTCCAAATTTGCAAGAATTTTCCCAAATCTACCCTGAAAAAGAGCTTAGGTAGACTGAGGGAAAGGGAGGCTGAGAAGTCCGCTGACCTGGATGGCCAGCCCGGTTCAGTTCCGACCGAACCAGAAGGAGTGCCCTCTGACCAGGGTGATACTTCTTCGGGCCAAAGAAGAGCTGATTCTGAGGAATCGGTTCCAACAGAAAGAAAAAGAAAAGACAAATCGACCGATTCGGATCCAGAATCTCATACTCCGACCGCCGATGAGATAGCCAAGGCGATTAGGATTGTACAATCGCTTAGTTCGGTTCCGACCGAACTGGCACCATCTGGCAGGGGCTCGGTTCGGTCAGTTCCCCCGGTTCTGGATTATACTTTGGAAGAATTTTATGAACCAGAGTTTGAGGAGGAGTGAGAGTGTGAGGATGACTATGGTGATGGTGATGGTGACAAAAAGGGATGTGCCTATTGACCCGGACATCTCCCCAGACAGACCTTCAGGTGTTTCTCCTCCTAGGCTTTCTGAGTCCCCTTCACACTACATGTTCTACAGAAAGGTGGCTGATACCCTACAGCTTCCTGTGGAGGAAGCAGTTGAGGATCAGGAAGAGCCTGATTATGTTGAGATGATGGACATCCCAGAGTCCAGGAGACTGTCTATTCCCCTCCACAAATCTTTTGGGAAACAGACACAAAAAATTCTTAGGTCTCCTAATTCTATACCTCCTGTGGACAGACACATGGACAAGAGGTACACTCTCTCAGGCTCAGACATGGAGTTCCTTTTTCAGCAATGCAGCCATGTTGGGGTTGTACAGGCTGCTGCCTGTGATAAGGCAAACATTCCCTTGGCATCACACCCCCAGACAAGGACTCCAGGAAGATTGACGCCATGGTAAAGAAACAATACATGGTAGCATCTTTGGGACTCAGGCAGGCTAACTATATGGCCTGTACAACCAGGTACCAGAAGTCCAGGTGGGACACTGTACTGGCACTGGCTAAACAGGCTCCCGCTCAGCTTGCCAAGGAACTGGAGCAGGTGGCTGCAGATGGGATTGAGGCATTGAAAGTACAGTTTCATGCTGCTGTGGACTCCAATAATGTGTCATCAAGAGTCATGGCTACATCTGTGGCTCTTCGGAGAATGGCTTGGCTCAGGTGTACTAGCCTCTCACAGGATACCCAGGCTAAGGCCATGGATTTTCCTGTAATTGGTAATTCTCTGTTTGGGGAGCAGACAGAGAATTACATGAAGAAAATGGACGAATACAGGACCACTTACAGGAGTGCTCAGGCCAAAGAAAGGCAAGCAACTCCTCAAAAGCAGCAGTCCAGGGGCAGGGGCAGGCCTTTCCAAAGGCCTTTTTACCAAGCTCAGGCCTCCACTTCTTCCTTTTCGCAGAGGGGGTTCTTTAGAAGGAGAGGCAGAAGGGGGATGAGCAGGCCTGTATCCACCCCTTGGCCTAAAACCCCTGCCAAGCAGACACCCTGATGGGTCTGCCTAGGTCGATTCTCCAATACCAGTAGGGGGCAGGCTGGCTTACTTTGTCCAGGACTGGATGTCTCTTACATCAGACAAGTGGGTCCTGGAAGTAGTAAGCCAGGGACTGGTTCTCAGCTTCAAAAAATTTCCCAAGATGAGAGTCAGATCTTTTCCACTTGCAAATCTCTCAGAGACCCTTGCCCTAGAGGCAGAGGTTTCTTCTCTCCTAGCTCTCAGAGCTATAGAGAGAGTTCCCACCCTACACAGGGGCAAAGGATTGTACTCCAGGTACTTCCTAACCCCCAAGAAGACAGAAGAGTGGCGACCCATCCTGGACCCAAGATATCTGAACAAACATCTGTTAAAGCCAAATTCAAAATGGTAACTCTGGAAATTATCCTTCCCTCTCTAAAGCCAGGGGACTGGCTAGCTTCTCTGGACTTCAAAGATGCCTACTTTCACATTCCCATCAGGTGCTCTCACAGAAAGTACCTCAGGTTCGAGTTGCCCTGAGGCCACTATCAATTCAGAGCAATGCCCTTTGGCCTAACATCAGCCCCAAGGGTCTTCACAAAGTACCTGGCAGTAGTTGTTGCCTTCCTAAGAAGACAAAAGATTTCCATTTTCCCATACTTGGACGACTGGCTCATAGTAGGTCAGTCTCCAGACCAAGTCAAGTCACATCTACAAGTGACCCAGCAAGTGCTCACTTCTTTAGGATTCCTTCTCAACCTACCAAAGTCAGTTCTTGAACCAGTGCAGCTCCTCACCTTCATAGGTGCAGAACTGGATACGGTAAAGGCAAGAGCCTTCCTTCCCCTGGAAAGAGCAAGGACCCTTATGGAACTGGCCTCTTCATTCACCCTTCAGGTGTCTTGACCAGCAAGGCATTTCCTTCAGCTACTGGGTCACGTGGCAGCCTCCACAGCAGTGGTCCAGGGAGCAAGATCCCAAATGAGGGATATTCAGTTCCACTTAAGAGACTTTTGGTCCCAAAGAAAGGATTCCCTTACCAAACTAATCCCAGTGATTCGAACCCTGATCCAAGCCTTGCAATGGTGGCAGGATCAGGACAATTTGAGACAAGGGGTTCCATTTGTCACTCACTCCCATTCAGTGATACTCACCACAGATGCTTCCCTGCTGGGCTGGAGAGCCCATTTGGGGGATCTTACCACCCAGGGACTGTGGTCACCTCAGGAATCTCTGCTTCACATCAATCTCTTGGAACTCAGAGCAGTGTTTCTGGCACTGCAAGCTTTTTCCAAATCTGTACAGAACAAGGTGGTTCAGGTCAGAACAGACAACACCACCACAATGTGGTACATCAACAAGCAAGGAGGCACTCAGTCTATGGCCTTGTGCACAGAAGCAATGAAGTTGTGATCCCTGGCCTATTCCCTACAAACCTCTCTGATAGCAGTTCACCTTCCAGGGAAGGACAATGTTCTAGCAGATGCACTGAGCAGAATATCCCAGGGCCATCACAAATGGACCCTGGATCCTCTGGTTTTGAAAGTGATTTTCTTGAGATGGGGCACTCCAGAGACAGATATTTTTGCACCCCAGACAATCACCAACTTCCTCTCTTTTGTTGCAGACCCCTAGTCTTGGGCTCAGTCCCCCTGGATGCTCTGATTCTGAACTGGGGAGGGAAATTTCTGTATGCTTCCCCCCCCTTCCGTCTCCTGTTCAGGGTGTTAGTCAAGATAAGGTCACAACCATGCAAAGTGATTCTGATTGCTCCGGACTGGGCCAGACAGCCATGGTACCCCTTGTTGCTGTCCCTAGCAGTCCACATTCCCTTGTCTCTTCCCAGGAATTACAACCTGTTAACATCCTCTCAGGGGAGGATTTGGTACCCAAATCTTCAGTCTCTCAATCTCAAGGCTTGTCTGTTGAAGAGTTAGAGTTTGCAGATCTGCATCTTTCCCAAGGGGTTCTGGATATCCTTTAGGCTTCTTGAAAGCCTTCCACCAGAAAGACTTACAACTCCAAATGGAAAAGATTCAACATTTGGTGTTCTAAGAAGAATATTTCTCCAGACTCTGCTGGATTGCCTACGGTTCTGGATTATATGGTCCATCTTAATGGCCTAGGTCTCAGACCAGCTACCCTCAAGGTACACTTGGCAGCTGTTTCTGCTTTCCTGTTGGTAGGCAAGTCTTCCTCTCTGTCATCCCATCCTGTATTCTGTAAGTTTTTCAAGGGATTGCTCCACACCAATCCCCCCTTTAGGGATCCTACTCCTGCTTGGGACCTTAATGTTTGTATTGCTCAGCTTATGCAACCCCCATTTGAGCCTTTGTCCTCAGCAGAGCTTAAGTACTTGACTTGGAAAACTGTGTTTTTGGTAGCCATTACTTCTGCCAAACGTATCAGTGAATTGCAAGCCCTGTCAGTGGAATCTGATTTCATCTCTTTTCACAGAAATAAAGTGGTCCTTAGAACTAACAGAAAGTTCTTACCTAAAGTGGTTTCAGATTTCCACCTCAACCAGTCTATATCTGTCCCTGTTTTCTTCACTGACCATTCCTCCTCGGTGGAGAGGAGGCTGCACAGTCTGGATGTTAAAAGAGTCCTTAGCTACTACATAGAGCGTACCAAGGGTCACAGGTTTGAATCCCTCTAGTTGTTCCTCACTTATAGAGAAGTTGGTAAAGACAAACCTGCCACTAAGAGATCTATTGCCAGGTGGATTGTTTCTTGTATACAATTCTGCTATGAAAAACTGGGTAGAACTCCACCCTTAGGCCTGAGGGCTCATTCCACAAGAGGTATAGCTGCTTCCCTGGCTGCTGCCAGGGATATTACTCTTTTAGAAATTTGTCAAGCAGCCACCTGGAAAACAGTGCATACTTTCACCAAGCATTACTCTCTGGATATCCAGGCTAGGAGTGATGCTCGGTTTGGCACAGCAGTACTTCAGAGCCTATTTCCAAAGCAGGTTGTGTCCCTCCTCCATGGAGGTACTGCTTGGTAGTCTGCAATAGTCAGAATACAGCAAGACTTCATGTTGTTTGAAGAAAAAATTACTCACCTTAGTAATTATGTTTCTTCTAGTGGAGTCTTGCTGTATTCTGACCTCCTCCCGCCTCTCCTCTCAGAACCTAGTTTTTGGAATGTGGGTGGGCAGGAGCAGTGTTGGCACCCTAGGGGTGTCCTTTTTACACCCTCTTTTTTGTTTGGGTGGAATGTTGTGTTTTAGATGTGTTTTTGTTCTTGGGTTTCCTGACTTGAGTCTTCCTTTGAAACCAAAAACATTATATATTTGCCAGTTGGCTAGCAAAAATTTTAGTTTCCACACAGAACACCTAGTGAGTTTTTGCTCATAAAGATCTGACGGTTGCAGTTTGAACAACAACAGACAGGGGCTTCAACCGAACTCGTGATGAATGTTCTATGCAAGGCTTAGAAAAGTTAACCCTTTGTTCTCCGGGGCAGTTGAAAGGCAGGACCTAACTGCAATAGTCAGAATACAGCAAGACTCCACTAGAAGAAACATAATTACTAAGGTAATTTTTTCTTGTAGTACCAGAGCCAGGCCCCGACCTTGGAGCAACAGCCAGGGGGTGGTTGTAGTAGATGCTGCTGGAGCGGATGATGAAGACTTACCCTTCTTTAATGGAGGCCTCGACTTCACCAGTGAAGCATGTTGATCTCTGTGCTTATAGTGGATGGAGGAGGAATGTTTCAACTGATTTTTCTCTTTGGATTTCTCCATCATCTTATACTTAGTAGCTGGTCAGAAGGAAGTTGTGAGCCCATCTAGTCTGACCCCTGCACTAGCGGGTCCAATTTACCCCTTCTCCTTCGAGTAAGAAACAATTTTTTTTTTTTGAACCATGTAAGTAAATCTACCTGGGCTATCTCTTTTGGTGATTTGTTCCACCATCTCCCTGTTCTCTGTGTGTAAAACCACCTTCTGTCATTTTTTGCATAGTTTTCAAGTCTTATTTGTTTGTCACGTGACCTTAAGCCAACCTTGTTGCCAAGCCACCTGGGTGTTTCTTTACTTGTAGTGGTCGGGCATGAGGGAGAAATTAGCTTGAAGCCCACATTCTTGGCTTGGATTTTCATGGCCTTGAAGGTTTTGAGTACCTCTTTCAGCATGTCCTTGTGGCCTCGTTAAATCCTTGGCAGATCTTAGAGGCTCTCATGTGGTGGGACTGGCCCAAACAGCAAACACACATAGCTTGAATGTTGTCCTTGTAGATCTTGTATCTGCAGATACAAAACTTAAGTCTTTTTTCAATGGTGGCATACAAGGACATCGGTAAGATAAAGTTATAAAAAATATAGAAGAAACTTACAGAGTTCTTTCTCTGTAGGTTCAACGAGTGGTCAAAGGTGAAAGAAGTAACTGAGGAGCAAGTGGGCCACCCTTGTTTTATAGGCGCTGATGTTGTACATCATCATGGGTGGCACCCCAGCTAGCAAAAGCATCTGAGTGATCTTGATGCCAAGGGCTTACAGTTTCAAATGTGTGGCCTAACTGAGGAAATGTCCTTTATGAAAGTCCAGCCCTTCTGGCAACTTGGATTCAGTTCATTATGCACACAGGCAAATTTCTAACAGTCCTCTGGGAGAAGGGAGCAAGACATGCACCCCAATTACATGGCAAAAAGGTACTGAAGAATTAAGTCCCCAAACATAGCATCACAATGACTGAGCATGTCCATGCTTCAGTGGGTGATGAATGTGTGCATACTCGAACAGATAGCAGCCCCACAGCTTTCATCAATTGGGATGTCCCTGGCAGCAGCCTTATAGGCAGAAGTATGCATGGTGGAAGGAGCTTTCAACACCTTGGGTGACTCGCTACCAGCCAACCTGTAGCACAGATAATGGGATGTGATCCACCTACCAGTTGTCTGCTTAGCTGCCAGTCTGCCCAGAGCAGCTTCAGCATAGGTCCTTAACAACTGGCAAGCCTCGTTGCAAACCTCTGCTATGCATTCTTTGTAATAAAGGAGCGTCTAGGGTATGTCCAGAGTATTGAGTGCACGCTTGACATCAGAAATAGGCTTTTGAAAGTACACCAGGAGTAGATCACCTAGTTAAGGTGAAACCCCAAGACTATCTTAGGCAGCTACTTCACACAGGGGTGAAGGACAACCTTTTCCTTGTAGAAGACCAGATATGGAAACTCCAGATGGCTCCCGGAGCTCACTCAGCAACCTGGCCAAGGTGATGGCAACCAAAAATGCGGTCTTCCATGACAAGTGATTCATCTTGCATTTTATGGATTGGCTCGAATTTTTGCCCATCAGCTTAGTAAGCAACAGCAGTAGGTCCCACAGAGGTGGTGGTTTGTACACCAGAGGGGACAACTGGTCCAGGTCTTCAAAAAAGTACCCAACCACCTCCTGAGCTACCATTGTCATAGCCCATACCCAGTAGGCAGAGATGGCAACCAGGTGCACTGTTAAGGGTCCTGGTTTGTAGCCCAGACTGAGACAGGGAACAGAGGAAGTCATGAATCGTTGACTCTGGACAGGCATGGAAATCTCAGCCTTGCCCTCGCACCACAGTTAGAATCTTCCATTTTAACACACACTTTCTATGAGTTGACTCCTTTCAATAACTCAATTATTCTAGAATTCTGGCAACAGAGTGGCTGTGTCTATGTGGAGCTCCCACAGATAAGTGACAATTTTCTATATTTTTTTCTAGTTTTTAAATATTTTTTGTGTACAGTTTTGGACTAAGAAGGAGGGTATTGCTGCTTACAGGAAGGTGTGGAAAGTGTGTGTTTTATGTTAGTTGGGAACAGTATAGTCAGCATGTTTGTTCTGTTGTGAATCATATCTTGTATATGTTTCATTTTGTTTGTATACAGTAGATAGGCTGATTTTGTAGGGTTTTCCTTGTCATCAGGATTAGCTGGGTTGTTTCTAGGTGGTGGCATGTTGTTTATGTGGTATTTTGACTTTGTCACTGTTTCAGATTTAAAAGGCCTTTATTAAAAATATGTTTTTGAGCTACAATCAGGTGGTTGCTAAGAAACAGCTTCCTTGGCATAGTGTCCTAGTTGTGATAGAACACTGGAAGTAGCAGCCTACTAGGTTCTAGATTATTGAGATTGTTCTTACATTTTGATGGTAAAGTGAGATAGAAATTTAAATATTTTTGAATTTTATAGTTATGTATAACTGGAGGCTAGGAGAAGCTGGGCTGGGAGGATGTGGGGGAATAGGTACATCTGTGGGAAGCATGAGAGTGGTAAATAAGTAATAAGACACAACAGGATGTGTTAAACACTTTAACACATGGCTAGGAGGCATAGTGAGGCACGAGGCCACCGGCTGAGTGCGTCCAGCCTCCTAGCTGTGTGTTAAAGTGTCTAACACACAGACCTTAGAGTGGCTTATTGTGCTTATGAAATGGGCATCTACATGTTAGATGCATTAAAAAATTAAAATGATTAGGATTAAGTAACAAAGTGATTTTTGGATCCTTATTTTAAATAAAATAGTTCCTTCGCTTGGATGTTTTGTTTTTTTTAGACTTGGTTTGTCCTACTCTGACTCCCATAGCTGTACAAAGTGAGAGAAAATCCAGCATACTGAAGGGCATGGAAGAACCTGTTATGGAGTACATGGAGCGGTGCAGTGTGGGAGCAACTGTCTGCTGGGAGAACGTAGTACTTGAATACACGTAAATAAAGGAGGATGGTATTTTTATTTTTTTGGTGAAACACTAGAGGCTTTTTTGGGGGGAGGGCACTTGAGAAAAGCAAGCCTATGATGCTCCACGGCAGCAAAGCTTATGAGTCAGCTGGGTGACTGAGCGAGTGGGCAGGTTACGAGAGAACGATTGTGATCATGGCAGTTTTTTTTTTTAAATGATGCAGGTTGTGCATTTCATTTCAAGATGTGCGAGTGATTGATGTTTCTTGGGTGGTTAGCTTCATAGGAAGGGTGGCATCGCTTGTGATACAAAACAAGATGGTTGCTATTTGACTTGTGACCATTCTTTGTGGGCAGCATCACCCATATCAATGTCCAGTGGGCATTGCCTGATCTTATTCCTGTGTTGTTAAGACACTTTAGCACACAGTTAGTGGCCAATGAGAAAGCTTGAATTTCAATGCCCATTTCATAAACTGCAATAGATGTGGGGCAGCAGTCTTTCTGGAGGTGTTGTGGAGTAAAGGGGGATGTCATATGAATAAGAGCCTGGAGCAGCTAAGGGCTGAAATAAGGCTGCTCAGATGGGAGCTGGGGAGGATGCTGTGGGAAGTCAGAGGAGCAGAGCAGTGGAGGGAAAGACAGAGGGGTGATGCCCAGGGGAATGAGGGCATCAGGCAGGGGATGGGAGTGGGGAGGAGCACCCAGTATACAGGAGTATCTCTTCCTCAGAGGACTAGGGAGCCCAAGATGGAGGAATGGCAATTGGTAAGGGGAAGGGGTGGGAATGTGAGAGTAGCATCAGGGGTGGAAAATTCTCAAGGGATGCCTTTATTGAACAGATCTGCACCACTGTCTGGAAGGAGGGAGGGGGCAACAGGAGGTGAGGTAGGAGGTCAGGTTGAGACAGTGCTGAGAGTAGGAGTACAGGGAAGGGGAGAGGAACTAATCAGGGTGAGCTGGGAAGAGGAGGCAGGCAAAACTGAGTGGAGGATGGGGAGGTAGAGGAAAGGAAGAGAGGAGGGAAAACAAAGCAAATACAGATAGAAGGGGAGGGGTAGAGTGGGAGATGGAAAAACAGTTAAGGGGATAAGTTGTGGATGTGGAGATAAGTTCATGAGGGTGCAGAGGGAGCAGTTAGGTGGGAAAGCAGCTACTACCGAAGGTAAGAAGGAAGGACTGGGAGCACAGGTGCAGAGGATGGAAGGGTAGCAATCATAAGGGGCTCCATAATTAGGAGTATTCACTGGGGAAGGAAAGGGGACCCAAATGCAAGCAGGAGGGTGGTTTGTATGCCAGGGATGACAATGGGGAAGGTGGGTCCAAGAATAAGGGAAATAGTAAGGGAGGTTGGAGGAAAACCTAATTTAGTTATACATTTGGGCACCAATGACCTATCTGGGGAGGAGATTGAGGTAGTGCAAAGTAGGTTCAGGGAGTTAGGGAGGAAGGAAGTTCGGTGGTCTTCTCAGAGGTGATACCAGTACCAAGGGCTAGCACAGCCAGGAAAAGAAGAATACAGGATTTTAATGACTGGTTGAGGAAATGGTGCAGAGAGAAGATGTTTATCTGTATTGGGAACTGGGAGGAGACTTGGTCAAACAAAGCACTCTTTTCACTGGACATGCTACACCTCAGTAGGGAGGGTTTGAGGGTACTCTGAGACAAACTGGGGGAATACATAACCACTACACTTAATTTAAACTACTGGGGGGCAGCGGGCATGCAGGCCCACAGACTCCGAGAGGAGGAGGAGGAGGAGGTCAGTAAACCTCTCCCAACAGTGATGGAAGAGATCTGGAGGGAGGAGGTGGAATGGGCGAGAACACAGCAAAGGGCGGAGGGGGTGAGGAACACATAAGGGTACATGGAGGGGTGCACACAGAGGGAATATATGTGAATAGAAAAATAGAGGGAAGAGAAGGAAGGTCAGATTTTGGGTGGAAAGTGGTGCATCTCTGAATGTGCAGAGTCTTGGAAACAAGATGGATGACCTGCAGGCACTATTAGCAGACAGGAGGGTGGACATATCTGCTGTAACCGAGACTTGGGTAACTTCACACCATGACTGGGGCCTTGCGATCCCTGGATATAAACTATACAGGAGGGACAGGGTAGTCAGGAAGGGGGAGGGGGTGGCAGTTTATATCAGGAAGGGAATAACTTGCATGAGGGAGGAGTCAGACGAGGGGGAGGTGGAGGCATTATGGGTTCAGTTAAGGCCCAACAGTGGGAGGAAGGTGAGGTTGGGGGTGGTTTACAGACCACCTAGTCAAGATGAGGAGAGGAACAGGGAACTGAGTTCACAAATATTGCAAGCTGCAGGGAAAGGAGAGGTGGTAATTGTGGGGGACTTCAACCTGCCTAAGGTGGACTAGAGCATATCCTCCACAACATGTGCTAGGAGTGAGGTGATCCTGGAAGGACTGCAAAGTGGGCTCCTGACTCAGGGCATCACTGAACCAACAAGAGTTGAGGCAATTCTTAATCTGGTGCTCACAAATCAGGAGCATATATAGGAAATAATGGTCAGGGAGCCACTGGGTGGAAGTGACCATTGCACAGTGTGGTTCCAGTTGGATATGGGCAGGGAAAGCATCCTGACTAAGACCAAAATCTTGGATTTCAAGAGGGCAGACTTCAGGAAAATGGGTGAAGTGCTAAGGAGCCATCTGGCAGGCATCAAAGCAGATATGGGGGTGGACCAAAGGTGGTCCATCATTAAGGAATACTGGTTGCCACAGATGAGTGAGTTAGGCTCACAGGTAAGAACACAAGGGCCAAAGCACCCAACTGGTTCAGTTCTGGGGTTGCCCAGGGAGTAAGGGAAAGGAGGTTGGCCTATAGAAAATTCAGGAAGACCAGAAGAAAGGTGGCTAGGGAAGGTTACCTGGGGTTGGCTGGTGAGGCAAGTAAGGAAGTCCAGTGAGCAAAGGCACAGAAGGAGCTGCAGATGGCTGAAGGAATTGACGGTGGGGGGAGGAGGCTTTCTTTCGCTATGTAAGTGAGAAAAGGGACAAAAAGGAAGGGATTGTTAGGCTTAAGAAAGTGGTGGAGTGGGTGGAGGATAATGGGGAAAAGCAGAGATACCAAATGAATACTTCTGTTCCATCTTCACCAGGGAGAAGGATGGACTAGTGCTTTTGGGAGGGAAAAGAGGTGCAGGGAGGGAGGGGAACACAGATGTAGTGATAGAGAAGGACAGAGTGAGGGAGGGGCTGCTGTAATTGAAGGTGGACAAATCAGCAGGCCCGGACAGAGTACATCCAAGGGTACTAAAGGAGCTGGCAGGGCCATTGGCAGACCTATTTAATAGTTTACTAGAGTCAGGCATGGTACCACAGGACTGTAGAACAGCACATTTAGTGCCCCTCCACAAATGCGGTCCTAGGGATGACCCAGGGAATTACAGACCAGTCAGTCTGACCTCCATTTTTCGACAAGCTCATGGAAACCATACTAAAGGAAAGATTGGTGGAATATCTAGAGGATCATGGTCTCCAGGATGTGAGGCAGCATGGGTTCATGGGGAGTCATGACAAATTAATCTGATTGACTTCTTTGACTGTGTCACTAAGACAGTAGACAGGGGCAAGTGGTAGACATCCTGTATCTTGATTTCAGCAAGGCCTTTGACTCTGTGCCCCACAAAAGGTTGATCAGGAAGTTGGTGGATCTTGGGGTTGGGGAAAAGATGGCCAGATGGGTGGAAAACTGGCTGAGGGACAGAACCCAGAGGGTGGTTGTTGAGGAACGTTATCTGGTACCAGAGAGGTAACTAGTGGGCTCCCACAGGGCTGTTTGCTGGGGCCAGTGTTGTTCAATGTCTTCATCAGTGACATTGGGGATAGCATTAAGGGCAAAATGTGCCTACTCGCAGATGACACCAAGCTCTACGGAAGAGTGGACACAGCTGAAGGGATACAGGACCTACAGGAAGATCTAGAAAAGCTGGGGAGGTGGTCCAGGATCTGGCAGCTTGGCTTCAATGCTAAGAAATGCAAAGTTATGCATATTGGAGCCAAGAATCCCAGGACAGAGTACTACCTGGGTGGCATCCAAGTGTCTGCATTAGAGGAGGAGGAGGAGGAGGAGAAGGACCTGGGAATGATGATCACTAGTGACCTGAAGCACTCCACACAGTGCAAGAAAGCAGCAGCAACAGCAAACAAGATGCTAGGATGCATATCTAGGGGGATCAGTAGTAGGAGAGAGGAGATTGTACTGCTCTTGTACAGGTCACTGGTAAGGTCGCATCTAGAGTATGAAGTTCAGTACTTGTGCCTACACCTCAAAAAGTACATTAACCCACTGGAGAAGGTCTAGAGGAGGGCTGCAAAGATGATGGGCCAGCGGGGTAAGGCATATGAGGAGAGGTTGAGGTCACTGAATGTGTACTCCCTGGAAGACAGGAGAGAGAGAGGGGACATGATTGGGACCTTCAAATACTTGAAAGGGATAAATAAGGTTGATAAGGAGAGTCTCTTTAAGCTGAGCGGCAACCATAACACTAGGGGGCACAGTCTTAATCTGGAAGGTGGGAGGTTTAGGAGGGAGGTGAGGAAGCACTTCTTCACAGAGAGGGTGGTGGACACTTGGAATGCACTCCTGGAAGAGGTGATCTCATTGAAGACAGGGGGCAGCTTCAAGAGAGGCTGGGATAGGCATGGGGGAAATTAAGGATCATGGGTAGGGAGGATGAGAGGAGTGGGGAAGGACATTAGTTCAAGCTGTTGACCATGCAATATGAGCAGACTTGATAGACCAAATGGCCTTCTTCTGCTGGCTTCTTTGTATGTTCATATGTAAGTCTCCACTACATGGAGCGTCTCCTCTGAAAGACTCAAAGGCTAAATTCTGGCCACTTAGGTCCCAGGGACGAGAGGTGCAGGGACTGATGGTCCGGATGCAGGACCATTTCCCCATGTCAAGTCAGTAGGTCTGGATGGAGAGGAAGCTACCCTGGGGACCTGATGCTGAGGTGATCCTGGTACCTGAACTGCCTGTGTCAGCCTGGTGCTAACAGAATCAGGTTCACCTTGAGCACCACTCTTTGAATCAAGGTAAAGAGAGAAAAGACATATAAATGGACTGGGGTCCAGGGTCAGCAGAAGGCATCCCCATCAGCCTTTTTGTCTGAGGGGGTGAGCATAGAAGAATCTCAGCTTTCTGTTCTCCCAGCAGGTGAACAAGTCCACCAGTAGTGTGCCCCACTGGGCAAACAACTGTGTCACCATATCCTGGTGTAAGGACCACTCCTGCAATATCTCATCCACCTGGCTGAGAACGTCCACCAATTTCCTGCCCTCAGTTGTGACGTGCACTGCCAGGAGAGCTACAGTACCTGCTGGCTGTATACCAGGAAACAGGTGTGGAGCATCGCCCAACATGGGAATGCAGTATGTCTCACCTTATTTGTTTGGGTAGAATATGGTGGTTGTGTTATCTGTCTGGACTTGCTCTTCCTAACCCCAAATCAGCAGAACAAATACAGTCAGTGTGCCAGACACACTGTGCAGAATTTCAGCAGGTTCATACGCATGCAGGTCTCACTGGATGAACACTGTCACAAGCCCACTCCAGTGAGGCAGGACTCCCTGGGCTATAGTGAATCCCCTTCTGATCTGGGTCAGGAATACTCCCCCATCCTGTCCTTTTAGAACGCTCACTGTTTCACAACTGAATGTCCACCAAGGAGGTCCTTGGACTTCCTATCTCTGTGTGAGAGGTGCAAATACAGTCTTGAGCCTTTGTTCCTGAGAGAGCACCCTCTTGGCCACTGTGCAGTGAACCAGAAAAGCCACATGCATGTACAGCCCTTCAGGGATGCCCTATATACCCTTTATGTGTCTTTTCTCAGAAAAAATGGAGACTGGTTCAACCCCACAGACCCCTTTTTAGAGACCTTTTATATTCCCCCTCCTTTCATTCACAGAGTCCCTTCTTGGATTTTATCTCGGTAGCGTCTGGCCTTTAAGCGTTAGACAGGCATAGATCACACTAGACGCTAGCACAATTAGTTAAAGTAGCCAAAAGCTTTACTAATTGGTAAATAAGTACTGTAAATAACATACAAGAAAAATTACATACTTTTCTTAACATTGGTTAGAGGATATGAAAAGAAAGTTGGAAATATACAAAAAAAAGATGTACTGTTTAAACTCTAGTGAATATAGCTCTACCTTGAAAAGTCCTGAGTGCTGGAAATGAAAGGAGTTCTTATTAGGTTGCAGGTTCTCCCATCTGTTTGGTGGCAATTTAGATAGGGTTCCAAAGTCTTGTTTTGCTGCTTCCAGGAGAGTCTCTGAAAGAGAGGTTATGTCTATCTGGCAAGTTCTGCAAGCTCTTTTATGACAGTTTCAAAGCCCTGCTTCTGGGGTTCCTGGCTGTAATAGGCTGGCCTCATCATATGCTGCAAAAGGGCCAGCCAGCACCCATGTTCAGGTTTTAAAAGTCTTAAGTGAAAGTTTTCTAGTTTGGGGGGGTGCTTCTTCCTTCAGGCCCCCTTCGAGCCTGGGGAAAAAAGCACACATGCACTCAGGGCTGGGACTGGAGTCAGCATGTCTCCCTCCTGCTGGTTTTGCTAGTCCACTCTCTTTTGTTCCCAGTAAGCTACTTAGCCCTTAAGTGGCTTTAGTCAAGTCGTAATTACTTCAGTCCAGATGCCAGAGTCCTCAAACAATAGAACTCTAGACTCCACGGCACCTTCATGCTGATCTTTAAGCCAGGGCCCTTTGTTAAGACCAATAGTTCCAGTAACCCAGGCTTCATTAAAGGTTCAAATCCCTTTTACAGTTTAAAGAAATATTGTTTGAATTAAAAAAACAGGTCACCTAGTAAGCTAGCGGGCTGCCCACCCAAAACACAGTACAACTCCAGTAAACCACATTTGAAATCAGGCTTATGCAATGGGGCCTTTTTATGAATTACATAACTAACTAATATACCTGGGATCACAGCATAGGGACATGGCATGATCCTGCCACAAACAGAACCTGTGGACTCTGTGGTTGGACAGGTGAGCTCCCCAGCCAACCAGAGAGGTATCTGTGGTCAAGGTGAGGGTCACCTATGGGAAGTTAAATGTAATTCCCTCCAAAAGATTCTAGAGCCACAGTCACCACTCTGCTTCCTGCATCAGCCATGTCACCAGGATCACCTGATCCAGGTGACCATTACACTGAGACCACTGGCATCCCAGCTGCCACTGGAGGGGATGCATATGCCAGCAGGCCCAATGGACCACACTGGTTGAAGTTGCCATGTACTTCAACAGGTGGAGGAATTTCCAGGCCTAATGTAATTGCCCAACTTGAATGATCGAGCAAAAGAGGTAAAGATCCTCTGCCTGGTCTGTTGTTAAGTGAGCCCTGACTTGGAAGGAGTCCAGCTCCGCCCCAGTGAACCTGATCATCTGTTTGTGAACCAGTTCAGACAAGGCTGTAGTGATCTAAAGACCTAAGACCTTGAAGGTTTGGAGCACCACATCCCTGGACCACTCCACCACTTCCCTGGAGATGCCTGCAAGGAAACAAGCATCCAGGTACAAGTATATTCTGGCACCCCAGTACCTGAGGTATGCTACCCCGACCAGGAGGCACTTGGTGAACACCCTGGGTGCTGAGTATGGGTCAAATGGCATGACCTTAAACTGGTGGAGGACTCTGCCAATACAAGCCAGAGGTAATGCCAGTGGAAGGGACCCACTGAAATGTGGATGAAGGTGTCCTGGAGGTCCAGGGAGCAGAAACACACTCTGGGTTCCAGAGACTGCATGATTTTATTCAAAGTGACCATATGAAGCATATACCTGTGGATGAACTTGTTCAGATCATACATGTCCAATATGGGGCACCAGTTCCCCCATCCGTTCTGGTACCAGAAAGTACCATGACACACAACCCTTGGGAGGCCAGGCCATCAGAGACAGGCTTGAGCACGCTGCATTCCAGGGGCTAAATGATGTGCAAATAACTTGCCTACGGGCACCATGGTCTCCTGTGGTGCTCAGAATTGGTATGGCTGGAGAGCCTCAAACTCAAGTGAGTCTACCACTCACCACTCTAGCACTTACTTGTCTGAAGTAATGGTGGATCACTGTGGACAGAAGTGAAGGAGCTGAGCCTGTACTGGGAGCTGCTGCAGGAACCATGCTGGAGGGGAATGGCACCCTGCAGCTCATCACTTCTTGCACTTGGAAGGGGCTCTGGAGGACTGGCTACTGGATTTCAGCATAGCCTCCCATTTCTTCTGACCATAATCTCTGGACTTGGGCTTCACCAGCCAGTAGTACTGGTACAACTGCCTCTACTTCTGCTGGGGTTGCTGTTGAGGCTGACAGCTTGAGGCATGAAAGGAGCTCAACTTAGGAGGTGCATAACCTGCTGGGAAAAGGCCACAGAGTCCAGAATGACACTGGACTTCTCAATCCATTTGAGATAGTCCTCCACCCCAGGGCTTAAAAGGACAGTCCCCTAGAAGGGCAGGCCTACCACCTTGTGCTGGGTTTCAGGGATGAATGTGGAGACATGCAGTCAAGCCCTTCAGCATATGGACATAGCCACAGCACACAAGTTACTCATGTCCAAAGCTCTCTGAATCTGGTGTTGAGACAGCATCTGTTCCAGGTCCCAGAGGGACCAAGCATCCATCTGGTTGGTAGCAGAAGGAGAGGACAGAAATAAGGCTGAAGCGAGCATGGCTAAAGAGGGCCACCATCATGGCAAAGCTGTAATGCCAAAGGCCCAAAGAAGCCATCGCACAGACCTTACAGGCCATTAGGTTGTGCTTTTTGGGCTCTCTGTATGGTGGCTTGTCTGCATCACCCTGACCCTTTATTTTCCTGAAGGTTGAGTCCCCAACCAACCTCTCAACTGGTGGGTGCTCTGGAAACTCCAACAGGCTCCCCACAGGGATCACATACTTGGGCTCCAGGCAGTGAGGGGTTGCTGGACAGGACATCTGGTGCTGCCACAGGCAGACAGTAGGACAAAGGATAGAACTAGCAACTAGTAACACAACTCCAGAGGAATCAGCCCATTCCAAAATGGCTATAAGAAGGTAGGACCCCCTCTTCTGGACCATCTCCAGAGGTAAGTTAAGGAACTGGGGCATGTGGTCCAAGAGGGCAGTGAAGGAGGTCAATTCGCTCATCGAGGATTGACTGTCCAATACATAAATCTCAAGTTGACTGTGGTCAGAGGCTTTCAGGGACTCCCCCTCCTTTTGGAGTGTAGACCACCCTCTTGTCTGAGGCACCCAGGCAACCCAGGCCCAGACTGAGACTCCTTGGTTGGGCCCCCACCTGCAGCTGTACGGATGCAACCATTATCAGTCAAGGTGGAGGAACCTTCATTTGAGGTTCTGAAGGCATCAGCCCCCATGTTGGGCTGATAGGTCAGGAAGCATGGGCCTACCCCTCCCATGATCTGCAAATGCAGACTTATATCACAGGAGATCTTCGCACCTCCATCACAGTCTATCATCTTCCAAAAAGGATGAGAAGTTTGATGGATGTTGAGAGCATCATCAACTGCAGCATGATCCTGATGAAGAGCAGGCCTGTGAATGGGACCTTGACTGTTGAGGGATCTTGACTGTTGATCCCCTCAGTGTCAACAGGAGTCTACCAGAGGTACTGTGTAGACTATATGCTATGATACCAACACTATGATGCGAAGCACCATAGAGGGTGTCCATCAGTCGGGGTCAGCTCTTCTGGGAGCACTGGCTAAACCTTCTCCCCAGCTGTGCTGGACCCAGGTAGAGCTAAGGTCTTGGAAAGTGATGAAGCCTCACTGGCCTCCAACTCCCGGTCAAGAACAACCTTGACCACAGTCAACATCGACTGCACCAGCAGGGGCTCCGTGGTGGTGTAGAATAATGTCTTGACCAATAGCAACTCGACCAAGTTGAATCAGACGGGGGAGTCGAACTATCTGGAAGAGCAGGAATGCTCCCTCAACCAGAATTAATGGTGGTGGCACTTTTTTTGGCATGGTGGCTTGCACTAAATGTTTAGAGAGTCACAATCATCTCTCCAAACTTCGGGCAGTCCCCAAATGGAGTGCCCATGGCTGGCCCTGAGGGATCTATTGTAAAGACTAATGAGGATTTTCCGCCTCTTCCTCCATGGCTGCAAGCTGGGCTGCTGACATGGTGGCCAACAAGGTCTGTTGATGTTCTTGAGACCTTCCTTGGAGGAAGCACATCTACCATTCTTCCAAAGATGAAGGATACATGGTCTGGCATGAGGGGCATCTACCAACATTATGGTTTGCCCTCAGGTAATAACGGCACATGTCATGTGGATCTGTGGCAGATATCTTCTGTAGTTTAGTATTATATTGATTAGTTATCTCCTTCCCTCCTCTCCCCCAGGACACATCTAGAAACAAGCTGTTATAAGCTCAGTATGTATTTCCTGGTTAAACTTTTTTTTTTTTTTAACTCTGCTTTATTCAGTGCATGGACACCACAGCAATAGCATATAGATTTATTAAAAGAGCAATATCATAATCATTAAGTACATTTATGAGCGGTGGATGGGTAACTGCCATTAAAATGGCAGATGCCCAAACTCCATCAATCTGGAAGTTACAAAAAAGAGCAATTAATATGGGCAGAGAACAAACAAAACATTGCCCCAACTGTGATATTGGCTGTGCAAAAAGAAAAACAGTTTCTCCACCCCCCCCACACATTTATACCAAGTTGTAGGTCCAGAAACAGGGCAATAATTAAGTGCAAGTAACTCTAAGTATGTCCAAGTGTCTCTTAATCAGAAGCCCCTGAGACCTGGTGATTATCGACGTTTCTTATGATAGTTGATCAAATATCATGAGACTCATTGCAAGGTCGGGGCAAGAGGACTTGGGGAATTATTTAGTAGCTATCTCCCCAAATTCACTGAGCATCCAGGACTCCAATGCCTGCTACCTCTGTGTGTGTTTATCAAATTGGAGTCTAGATCTTGCCATCAGAGCTTCCATGGCAACAACCTCCTTCACTCTGTCTGCCCATTCCTACACCGTAGGTGCCTCTGGTTGGAGCCACCTGGCTGTGACACACTTTAGCCCAACCGCTATAAGAATAAGTACCACCTTGCATAAATCTCCCTTTAAATGGGTGGCTATGGGAAGGCCTAAAACCCATTCTGTGGGAGAAGAATCCCTGTGATCTGGTGTACTGCAGTCTGGAGTGCCGGCCAGAAGGTGTCCAGTTGGGGGCAGCCTCAGAACACATGCCAGTGGCTCCCTATTCCTCCACATTTTCTCCAGCACAATGCAGGATGGGAAGCAGAATAGTATTGTGGTGGGGACCTGGAAGTATCTGATTACCACCTTCCAGAAGAATTCTCTCCAAACTAGGGCCGCTGTCACTTTCCAGCCAAACTTAAGTCGATGATTCCAATCATCCTCATCAATGCACTGGTTTGATTCACGCTCCCAGGCCACTTTGTGTGACTGTAAAGAGATTTCACCCAAATTTAACAATATTTTACACATGCTAGATATGTATTTATCTCTTGCAGCTATGTGAACTGTTCCATATAGAAAGTTCTCCCATTTTGAACAGGGCCTGGTAAGATCCTAGAGGTGTTCTGCAGCATTAATAAAATGCCTAGTTTGCATATATCTAAGGAATTCTGAGTTATTCCACCCAAATTTCTCTTTAGCTGTCTGGAAAGAAATGCATCTGTTATTTTCAATGAAGAGGGCAAATCTTGTCACCCCCTGAGCCTCCCATCCAGCAAACCCTTGGTCCAGTTTGGGGGGGGGGACTCTGGTTCATACCTAACCAGTGACAGTGGACCCAGTCCGGTGGGGATGGCCAGCAACTTCTTGACTTTGGAGAGGATATATAATCCATGTCTGACCCATCTATTCGGGATTTGTTTTACATATTTGTGAGTCACTGGGGCCAGTGCCAGGGTAAATAAGGGATTGCCCCTTGCCTGTTCATTCTCCAAGTCATACCAACAAGAGGACATACTCTGCTTCACCCATGAGAGAACTGGGCCCATCTGGGCCTTCAGGTAGTATAGATAAAGATTTGGAAGGGCCAGGCCTCCCTTTTCTTTGGGGAGAAATAGTATCCATCTGGCTATTCTTGGTTTCTTGAACTGCCAAATAAATTGCAGTATGTCTTTATTTAGCTTATTCCAGAAAGTTTGTGGGAGTCTCAAAGGGAGAGTCTGGAATAAAAACAATAGACGAGGGAGAATATTCACCTTTACCACAGCAGTCCATCCCACCAAACTTAAGGGAAGGAGCCTCCATCTAGCAAGGTCCTGCTCTACTGCCTCCCATAGCTTATTATAGTTTATCGAGAACAGTTTGGATATATCTGTATTAATTTGCATTCCTAAGTTCCTGATTTGGTTTTTCGGGGCCCATCTAAAAGGAAAGTTATACTTAAAATTCTGATCAGTTTTTCCGCTGAGTACTAGGGCCTCTGACTTAGAAAAATTAATCTTATATCCTGATTTTTCACTGAATGTCTCTAGTGTTTTGATTAGGGAAGGGACCGAGCTCTCTGGAGAGGACAAGAAAACAGAGTCATCCGCATATAGTGAGATTTTTTTTTTCCGAAGTTTCCACCATAATGCCCTTATCTCTTGTGTCAGTCTAACCTTAGCAGCCTATGGTTCAAGGTATATTGCAAAGAGTAGAGGGAGAGGGGACACTCCTGTCTTGTGCCTCTGGTCAAGGAAAATAAGGGGGAACTTATACCATTAACCCTCACCAAGGCTCTAGGGTTCTTGTACAGCTGGGAGACGGATTGCAGAAATTTGGGGCTGAATTGCATTCTCTCCATGGATACTTTGAGAAATTGCCAGTCTACCCTATCAAATGCTTTTTCTGCATCCATGGAGATGGCCAGTTGAAGGTGTTCCCAGAAGCTCTGTGAGGAGATGATGTTCAAGAACCGTTGAATATTATCTGGTAGAAATCTGCCTGTGATGAATCCTGTTTGGTCCCTATGAATTAAGGAGGTGACAGAAGACTATAGTCTCTTGGCTAGGATCCCTGTGAACAGCTTCAGATCAACGTTCAGCAAAGAGATGGGTCTATAAGACCCACATTCCAGAGGAGTCTTTCCTTCTTTATGGATAACAGAGATGTGGGCTAGTTGCCATGATTCTGGGGTGGGGCCACCTTCCATTATTTCATTACAGCTTGGGAGCAGAAGGGGCAGCAAAAGGTCTGCAAATCTTTAAAAAAAAAAACTCTGAAGGGAACCCGTCTGGGCCAGGGAACTTACTATTTTTAAGAGCTGCAACTTGAGTTTTAATCTCTTGTAGGGTAACTGCCTCGTCCAAACTCTCTCTTTCATTTGATTATAGTTTTTGAATGGCATGCCCTTCAAAAAATGAAAAGATCTTTGCGTCCTCACCAGCCAACTGGTTCCTGATGGTATAATGCTTTATAATATTTTGAGAAAAGTTTGGTTATTTTTTCCAGGTGGCTAATTACTGCCCCGAATCCTCAGCTGGAGTAACAACCTACTTACCTGTTGATGTCTCAATGTGGCAGCCAGCAGTTTGCTTGCCCTATTCCCATTTTCATAATAGCTTTAATTCTCCTATAGTTTGCAATTGAAAGGTAAGAAGTCTCTCCTGAGGTCCCTTCCTCTCTAATAATTAGGTCCTCACTGATTCATTTAGGGAGATTTTATGCTGAAATTCTAGATCACTTCTTTCGGATTCCAATTCTCTTCTCTTCTGCTCCCATTGCTTCTGCGCTCTGGAGGCATAAGCAATTGACACCCTGTGGTGGACTGCCTTCAGGGCGTCCCAACAGACTGCGTGGGTGGCTAGCTCTGGTGGATTGTCTAATATATACGATTTAATAGTGGACTCCATCAGCTGTCTATATTCTGGATCATTTAGTAGCCCTACATTTAGTTTCCAGTCTTAATTTCAAATGGAGGGGGCCCAGTATCAGTCTCACCCTAAGTGGAGCATGACCTGATAGGGTGTGCTGTAGAATATAACAGGAGTTCACTGCATACATCCACTCCTTAGAAAGAAAAAAAATCTATTCTAGAGTAACAGTTATGCCTATCGGAGTAATGAGTATAGTCTTGCTGGTCTCCATTGAATTCTCTCCATACCTCTGCAAATCCCTGACTGATGCAGAGTCTGGAGAGGGTGGTCCGTGCCACTCCTAGCGTGGGTCTAGGAGCCTGTCCTCTCTTGTCCCTCACTGGACAGAGAATGGTGTTAAAGTCCCCTCCCAAGATGCAGAGGCATTCCGATGTCACAAGAAATTTTGTGAAAGTCTTTTTAAAACACTGACCAGCTTCCCCCTCCATGTTTGGGGTGTAAATGCTTGCCAATAAACGGGGTATCAACCAGAGATCCCAGGAGCATAACAAATCGCCCCTCTAGATCTGATTCCACCCTTTCAATATGAAGTTGGCATGATTTGTGTATAAGGATTGCAGTGCCTCTCCAGTGTGGATGGGCCAAATAAGAAGAGGCATACACTGAGCCCACCCATTTTCTACAGAGTTTTTGATGTTTGGTTTCTGTGAGGTGGGTTTCCTGTAATAGGACTATTTGAGCTTTGGCTCTATTCATTTCCTGAAAGAGCCTGGCCCTTTTAATTGGGCTGTTAAGCCCTCTAATGTTATAAGTTACTATTGTTAATTCACCCATTTGTGTGGCCCAGGTGTCTCTTCATCTCAGGAGGCTTTACCCAGTACTTCCTCAGGCAGTCACGCCAATCAAGGAGCCGTGAGTGTGTCAAGGGGGAGGAATCGCACAGCCAAATAAACAACAAATGTAAATAGAAGTCAACATGACTTTTAAACAGGACTAAACCAACATTCAACCATTTTACGCTGAACCAATGAGTTTGCTTCAAAGGTGCCACAGCAAGCCCACCACGCTTGAGGTGAATCATGGTGGAATGTGCGGGATTACATTCCACACTGTGCCACCCTATCCTCAAAGGCTGCTCTTTAGGCAGCTCTTGTAGTGTCACTTGTGCCATCCAGCACAACCCCTGCCCCCCGTGACCTGGTCATCATCATAACGTGGTTAACCTGGCAGGTGTGAGATCCAACATTGTGCAAGGGTCCTACCTGCTTTCTACTAAACAAAATTACCCCATGAACTGGCTTTTCCACAACAAGATCTGACTATGGGACATTTGTAAGCATTTTATAACAACTAGCTGAACTGCAGGTAATATTCAGTAAGATATAGATATGCTGTAGAGGAGATGCAGAGGGTGCCCTTCTGCTTTGCCTACAGTAACACAAAAAGAAAGAAAAATGAGTTGTACAAGTGTCTGTTTCATATCTCCACTTTTAGAGTCTGGTTACTGTGACAAAGTCAGTAAAAGGATATAGATTGTAGGGTATTAATTAGCCCCACCCCGATCCCATGCATATGAATTTAAATGTCTCTCCAGAGAAGAGATTTTGGTAAATATGCAGAAAAAAGTCCCCATCCTACTTGCCCAACAGTTCGCTCAAATACTATGTGAAAGTCTTTTTAAAAAACTGGGTGCCTTGCTACTCGATGTGCTTCGGGGTCTCCGCGGGTTGCCTCGGAGTTGGTAGGAGTACTTTTACTCTCTTTCTGCTTCCTAGACAGTTCCTGTAGCTTGGACCAGGGGCTGGAGGTCTGCATGGATTTGGGCCCACTGGAGGGACGTTTGGAACCGTAGAAAGGCCCTGCAGGTTGCCACTGGCGTCTTTCTAGCTTTTTGATGAGAGAAGGGTTGATTAGGCTGTCCACCATAATGTCCAGTGAGGCTAGGTATTTGTTTGCCTCTGGGACTGATTTAAACATTTTTAACTGCTGTCTGAGGTCACTCTGAGTTTAGCCAGAAAATCAACCCTCGCCTTTAGGCCCAAAGTGCTTTCACCACTGGGAACCAGAGTCTGCGCCTAGCCATAGCAGAGGGCGCATAGTCTGGTTCAATAAAAAGTTTTGTGTCCCCAAATTTTATCTCCCCTATTGACCATGCTTTCCTCAGGACCATCTCTCTGGTCCTAAAGTCCATGAATGTAATAATCAGGGAATGGGGTTTCACTTTGGGATCCTTTGGTGGTGCTAAAAGTGCTCAGTGAGCCCTGATAATGTTCAGTTGAGTGTCTTTATTTATGCTGAGCACTTCCTTTAACAAACTTTCGATAAAGTCTGGGACATTACCACTTTCTGTTTGCTCTGGCAAACCATGAAGTCGAATATTAACTCTTTGTGAGGGTTCTCCAGGTCCTCAATTTTGTTGAGAACAAACTGTGAGCAGTTGTGTATTTGTGAAATAGCCCCGTTGTGAAGATCTGAGGCCTCTGAGTACATCGTGAGGTGCTCATCCAGTGTTTTCATTCGCTCAGTATGCTCCTTATTTTAGATTTATTGTCAGTCACTTCCGCTTTTATGGAATCCAGGGTCTGAGTGAGGCGTCTGAGCTCACAGTATAATTGCCGCGATGTACTTGTAATGTCCTCCTCGCTAGCCTCTGAATTGCTCTCGGCCTCTTTCCTGGCTGTTTCTGGAAGCCTGGTCAGTGGTGCTTCTCTTGTTTGGCTTTTCAGCACGAAATCAAGTTTCTGCTGCTTGAGTCCCCCTCTGTCTCCTGATCGCGATTTGGATTTGCTCACCATCTTCAGGAAAATGGTCCGGCAGTGTTGAGAAGAGGTAACACAGGGATATTTAGTAAAATTAAACTTTTAGGTTGCTGGGCAGACAGCTGAGTCACTGGAATGTCTTCAAGCTAAGATCCTCCCGCCACCCACGTGGCACTATCCTATGGCTCTGCCTCGTGACGTCAGATCTTGTACGCTGGAAACAGGGATCCCGGTGCCACTTGCCAGGGGAGATCAGATGGGTTGTGTGGCTGTGAACTGTATACCACTAAAAAAAACAGTTACTTACTATAACAGTATATCGTCAAGAGAACCTCCTCCATTGGGCCACTCCTTTGGAACTGTAAGTCATTGGCGTCAGGGCAACTCAGAAACTTTTGCTGTATGGGAGCCTCCCAAGATGACATGAATGTCTCTGCCTACATCATGATGGGCAATCCCCTTGCTCCTCAGTTTCCTGGTGGAGATAAACTCAGAGGGCCTTTTACCATGAGGAACCAGGTGACCGAGCCAGTACCTGACACAAGAGGAGAGGTATGTGACTGAAAATATAGCATACATAAGGGACTTATGGACACCTCCAAACCAGGCACTGGACAAACATGCCAGCTTATACCTCTGAAAGGGGGAAGAAGGGTGGGTGTGCTGTGACCCAATGGAAGAGATTCTCTCAAAGATTTACTGTTATGGTGAGTAACTGTTCTGTCTTCATCGAGGATAGCTCCGTCATTGGGTCACACCTTTGGAATAATTTCCAAACAGTACATAGTACCCAGAGAGGATGGCAGAATATGAAATGCAATAAGAACAGAAGGCCTTGCATCACCATAAGACTAAATCCAGCATGTCTACAAGAGATTATGTCTAGATTTTAGTGCTTGGTGAAAGTATGCAAAGTGCTCCATGTGGCAGCAGCACGTCAGCTACAGAAACATTCTGAAAGCAAGCAACAGAAGTGGCCATACCACGTGTAGAGTGGCCATGGACAGCACCAGGAAGTTCCTTACCATACTTCCTATAACAGATGATAATACAGTTGGCATAATACAGCCAGCCATTTGTACAGGCACTGTTTAGACATGGGATGTCCTCTTTCCCAGAGGCGAACAAAACAAAAGCCAGTGCGATCAAGATAGAAAAGCAGTGTTCTATGTACATCACTGGTAAAGAGCAATGCCTCACCTTTGTTAGCATGCTCTGGATGTCAGTGTCAATTTTATTTATGCGGCACCCAATCCTTAAGGCTCTGAGCACCTTACAATAAAACAGATAAACAACAGCTTAAAATCTAAAACAATTAACAGACAAAGAACCAAGCCATAACAGATTGAAAAAATTAGTTTTCAGGGATTTTTTAACAACGGCCAGTGAAGGAGCCCCTCTCACCTCACGGGGAACGCCGTTGCAAAGGATCAGGGCTGCCACACTGAATGTCTTATCACCTGAAGATATTAAATGTGGTCTGGGAACAGAGAGGAGATCTGCCTCCACTGAGTGAAGGGTATGACCAGGAGCAAATGGAATCAGGTCTTTCAGATAGCCCAGACACAGACCATGTACAGTAGGGCCTTGTATGTTAAGAAAACCTTGAAACTGATGCACCACCTGGCCAGAAGCCAATGGAGAGCATAGCAAACTGGTGTGATATGCTCAGAATGAGATGTCCCAGCAACCAGCTGAGTCACTGCATTCTAAACTAGCTGCAGGTGGTGCATCAACCTCGTGGATAGCCCCAGGTAAAGAGCGCTGCAGTAATCCAGCCTAGATGAGACTAAGGCATGCACTTGTGTTGTGTGGTCGGTTGGCTTGAGATAGGACTTAATCTGAGCAATATTGCAGAGATGATAGTAGCCGCTGTGGATAACAGCCAACACCTGGAATTCCAGAGTCAACTTGGAGTCTACAGTGACCCCCAGCTTTTTTACCTTATTTGCAGCACGGAGGCTCACTCCTTCCAGCAATAGAAGGGCAGTGCCCCCAATTGCTGCCATAGAACCAGACCAACCAGGCACCACCAGTAACACCGTCATCTTAGATGGACTGAGCCTAAGCCAACCAGCTACCATCTAATCCTGGATGTCTTTGAGACACTCGCTCAGTTCCAAGATAGCCTCCCTGTTGTCAGGGGCACAAGACACATACATCTTGGAGTCATCAGCATAGCAATGAAATGCCAAGTTATAGCATATGATGATCTCTCCCAGTGGCAACATGTACACAGAGAATAACGCAGGAGCCAGGATCAACCCCTTGAGGCACCCCACAGCAGAGCACAGCACTGCTTGATGTAAAGGAGCCAAGTGTCACCTGCTGCATCCTGCTGGTTATGTAGGACTCAAACCACTGCAATATGGTGCCTGAGAGTCCCACATAGTGTCTACGGTGAGCCAGAAGCACCCAGTGATCAACTATACCAAAAGCTGATGAATGGTCAAGAAGGATGAGGACAGAACATCATCCACTATCCCTTGCTGAAAGGAGATTATGGAGTACCCAAACTAGAGCAGTTTCTGTACTATAGCGAGGCCAAAAGCCAGATGGGAAGGGCTCATAAATGTTATACCTCTCCAGATGCTGTTCTAGCTGCAATGCCAGCACCTTCTTGATCCACTTTCCAAAAAAAGGAAGGTTTGAGACAGGTCTGTAGTTGGAGAGAGGGGTCATAGGAAGCCTTCTTAAGGAGAGGCTTCACCACTGCCTGTTTCTGGGCAGGTGGAAAGACACCCTCTAGAAGGGAACACCTGAAGATCTCCACCACAATTGGAGTGAGTGAGTCTCAGCATTATAAAAGAAGTCTGGTGAGCCCAGGTTCCAACACACAGAAGCTGGGTCACAAACCAGAAACCATCCATGAGATGTCATTCAAAGAGACTGGCTCAAACTCCACCCACAAACACAGAGAGCCCACATCCTGCAATGAATGGACACTGTCAGCCAATTACAGGCTACTTGGGGAGATCATAGCCTGGATGGAGGACACCTTGTCTAAGAAGAACCTGTTAAACTCCTCACATTTTTTGTGAGAAAGGGCTTTACAAGACTGCAGACAGACTGGGTTAAGTAATCTGTCAACAGTGTTGAAAAGCTGAGCCATCCGGTTCCTTTCAGCAGCGATCACCCATGACAAGAATGCTGTCTTTTTCAGGTTGATTACCCACTGATACTCATGATAGGAAATTCTCAGCACCAGTTTTTCCACCTCTGAGTGGGACCTCCACCAGCAATACTCCAACCTCCGCCCCTTGGTTTTCACCCCCCTCAGATCTGCATCTTACTAGGGTGACCTGCAGCATGAAACCGTCTTTCGGATGAGACATTAAACCGAGGCCCCATCTGCCTGGATTGGTGGTAGTTCAGGTGGATGTTAAAGACCCTATGGCACTTATCGAAAAGAGTAGGGGAATTTCCCCGGTGTCCTGGCCAAATTTCCCTCATTCACTAAAAATACCACCAACAGCTTAATCTGGTTCAAGGTCAGTTGGCATTCATCTGTATCCCCCTCCCCCGGGTCGTGCCTGAAAATAGGCAGGATCTGTCTAGTGCACTTACCCGGTCAACAAAAACTAAAATAAAAAAAAATAAAAGTAATGGGGCGTACATGGACCGGCACTAGGGAGTCGAAAGCAGAAGAGAGGGCTAGATTATAACCCTCCACAGCTGCCTCAACACTTCTACATGCTTGAGATGTCAAGTACTGCCAGGATGCTCTGGGGATAACACACAGGAAGGTTTATGGTATGATTTAATACGAAATCAGAGACCACTTAAAGTAGAAAATGAGGAAGCTCATGCATCAGAGCCTGAAGCTCAGAAATCCTAGAAGCAGAAGTTATGGTGACCAAAAAAAGAACAGTTACATACTTACTGTAACAGTAGGTCTTCAAGAGAATCTCTTTCTCAGGCCACACCTATGGAACTACAGCCATCAGGCACTAGGACCACAAAGAAACGTTTTTGCAAGCAGTCCGCTAGGGGCCGCCCACTATGATATGAACATACAAAACACCAGCAGAAACAGGCCTCACAGTCTATCAAGTCTGCTAGATTGTGCGGCTAGCTCTTCAACTGGCAGCTACCCCACCCTCTACTCTCCACTTCATAATTACCCCCCCACTCTGTCCCAACCCCTCTTAAAACCTGATTTCTTACTCCCACATAAACATGGGCATCCCCTTCCCTCCTCAGTTCCCTGCTGGAGATTGTGCTCAGAGGACTTCCCTCTAGGGAACCAGGAGAGAACTGATGGTTACACCTACCAGGTGAGGCTGGAAACAGCAGGTAGACCACCCTGGAGAAAGAGACAGGAATTACAGAGCTCTGAATCCAAGGGAGACAGAGGGTGAGACAGCATGGCCTGATAAAAGAGATTCTCTCAAAGGTCTACTTTTATGGTAAGTATGTAACTGTTCTTTCTTCTTCTAGGATATCTCTTTCATCAGGTCACACCTATGGAATGAGTACTAAGCAGTACTGGCAATAAAACAGTCTGGGTGGCTTGAGCCTAAAGGCCTTAGAAAGTAGGCCTTGAAGTACAGCTAGGCCAAAATGTGCCCTTTTTCAAGAGGCAATGTCCAGACTGTAATGTTTACTGAAGGTGTGGACAGTACTCCAGCTGGCAGCTGCACAGATGTCTGCTGCCAACATATTTTTGAAACGGGCTACAGAAGTGGCCATGCCCACCTTGTGGAATGTCCATGAACAACACCAGGAAGTTCCTTACCGTACTACCTATAACAAAGAATAATACAACTGGCCAACCATTTGGACAGACATTGTTTAGAAACAGGTGCACCCTCTTTCCCCAGGGTGAAGGAAACAAAAAGATGTGAGGACTTCCTGCAGTCTGTCGTTGACTAGGTCGGGAAGCATAGGAAAACCAGGAACAGTTACAAAATTCGCAAGTAGCATTTTATTATTATCAGTAGCAATAAAAAAATAAAATTGTTCAGTATAACTATTTACAAAGGCAGTACTAACAGAGAAAGCAAAGTCCTTTATCAGATGGTATCTATAATTCAGAGTTTCAGTCTCAGTTTCTTTTTATAGCAAGTCTTTGCCAGGTAATTAACTTCTTCATCCCGAGCTCGTTAAGGAGACATCCTGTTTCCAACAAAATGTTCTTGTTAGTTTCTTTGCAGGTGCAACAAATAGAATATGGTGACCCAGGACTGACCTCTTATTGACAACTCTGCAAAAGTTTGCAAGCAATCCTGAGAGGAGCTCAAACTGCATCTCAAGTAAACCCCCTAAATTCCAAATAGCTTTTTGCAATCATTTCAACAGTATAACTACATACATTTTCAAACCAAGGGATTCCAGTTTAACATAAAGATTCACATATATTTTTTAGAACCACAGATATGCAAGGGGGGAGAAAAAACAAACAGCAAGTGGAGGCAGAGAGATAGTGAGAGGCGGAGAATTGTGAGACTGTCAGAGTGATCAGTTCCTAGGTTTCATCATGAGAACATTTGGTTGTGCAACTAGACAGACGAGATAGAAAAGGAGAGACTAGAACAGATCCTTGCATTTAACTCTTTCTGCTTAACAAATGGGACAGGGCCTTATTCAACCCTATCACACAGTCCTTTGTGTTGTGTATGTAGAATTTATTAGTATTTTCCAACATTCTAAGCCATTCAGGTTTGGTTTCTGGATCCTTATAATTACCCTTAACTTCATCATCCATCAACACATGGATCCCCAATTTATCAAGTTCAGGACTTATGTTTACCAGCTCATCATAGACCAGTTTTTTGTCCAACCATAAGGTTAATTGACCATTCTTTTCCCATCGTGTTGCCTTAGTTATTTCATTTCTTAGATCCTTTATTTTTGTCAGAGGTTTCAATAAATCTCCTATTTTGTATTTTATGTTTACATTATTCTCATTGGGCAAACAATCCAAATAAATATAGACAGCTGATTTGCCAAAGCCCACTGTTCCCTGTTCTCTTTTGGTTTAATGTGCCTCTTTTGGAAGTAGTCCCCCAAAAATGTCCTAATATCCCTATTTCACCACACTTTATTCCCACCATTTTTTCCAATTTCTCTTTACTGTGTACTATTGTTTGCAGGACAAAAACTGGTCTGTCACTAGTAATACTCCTTTTTCCTTTTTCACTGGTCTAATACTACTGAAACTAGGTATTAATGTTTCTTCCATTAATACAACACAAGATAACATTTTCCTGATATTACCTCTCAAAGAACTCTCATTTTTATCAGGTAACAGTTCAACCTCATACAATGGTAATACATAATCTATCTTTTTCGTTTTTTTCATAAACTCGTCAAAATCTTTATTAATTTCTTTCTTTTCCTTATCCTCCATTCCCTTTTCATTACCATTACTAGATTTATTCTTACTACCCTCATCTCTACTTTCTCGCTTTACTATTTTAGTTAGGTTCACATTCTTTGACATTTTCTTACTTCCTCCTATGTCCTTCAAGTTATTACTTTCTTCCTTTATTTTATCCTCCTTTATCTCAATATTCTCAATTTTCCCTTTTTTATTCCTTTTTTTTATCATCCTTGGCTTCTTTTATTGTTGCCTCTCTTTCAACTTCTTTCTTTTCTGTTTTCCTTGTTTTACAAGTCTGTCATTCTGATGACCCATCTCTAGTTCCTCCTCCTCCTCCTTGTTTTCCTTCATTAAACCCTCTTTTTCTTTAATCCTACTTCCTTCTTTTTTGCACTTTACTTTACTCACCTTTTCCCTCTCCTCCCTCTCCTCCTCTTTTTTCCATAGATCTTGATGTTTCAATTTCCAGTCTTCACATATACTAGTATTTCTAAATCTTGGTGAAGGTAGCATAATTAATTCCAAAGAGGTTTCTTGGCTCACCGTTCTGAGTTCATTCTCTTGCCCCCACTCTCTATCTATTCTCTTACCTTTTTCCCCATATGTATCTGTAACTCTTGGATTGCTTTTCTATTTTCAATTAATACTCTTTTTGTAAATTTAAGGTCTTGTGAAATTCTGATCAGTTGTTCGGAATACTTGCCTGAATTGGATCCGTTAATGCCCGCCCTGGTTCTCTTGAGAGGTCAGCAAAATTTCCATAACTATATTCTTCCTGGTTCATAAACAGAGTATTCTCTTCTTCCTTTGTAGTTTGTGTGCTTATATATGATTCATTCAGTCTATTAATTTGTTCACATTCTCCTAACTTACTCTTACCTCCTTCCCTTTGTTTACTATTAATCTCCTTAAGTCCTAGTGTAATGTATAGTAACTGATCTCTAACTTCATTCAATCTTGATTTCAAACCATTCCTATCGCTTGTTCCCTCCTCTCTTCTTAATTCTAGGTCCACCTGGCCCTGTCCTTCTATGCCATCTATACACCTGCTCATACCTATTCTCTCTTCACATTCTTTTCTCCTCTCGTTAACTCCTACTAAAACTTCTCTCCAACTCTCACTCTCTATAGTCTTTCTACTCTAATTACTCTCCTCTCTCTTATCTTCACTATCCTTCCCTCTCCACTTTGTCAAAATCCACCTCTTCTCTCTATTCTCATACATCCCTTTTCCATTCTCTTCTAATTTGTGCTCCATCATATAAATTGTAATTCTAGATTGACACAAACTATTTATTTGTCTGTCCCTTTCTTCATGATTTTTCCTTTTTCCATTTACTTTCTCCTCTCCATTTACTGTATCTTTTTTCTTTTCAGGCTGACGTATCTGAGACCTTGCTTTCTGTTTTATTTTCAGCTTATTTTGAACCCTCTCTTTTCCCTTTGGAACCACTCCACTTATTTTAACTGGCATTATGTATTTATATCCTTTTACCCACTCTCCTTATAATCGCTGTATTCCTTAATATTCTAAAATGAGTAATAGAACTTCTAATAGATCCCAACAATCCTTGCAATCAAGTAATATACAAAAATCATTAACAAGTCAAGTCAAATTCCAAAGCTCCTATCACATAGATTGATCAATAGATATGTTCCCTAACACTCCTTGAAAACATAAAATTCCAGTTATTGTTTATAGTATAAAGAGCTAAATACTGATGCACAGAAATGTCATAAACAGCTGTTGTTTCCTTCTTAGGCCACTAGACAGACTTAGAAATTTAATTTATCCTTGTAAATTATTTTGCCTTAGTCCTTGTTGCCTTTTACTTTTATTTTCCCAGTCAGCCTTGCTGCACCTCTAGGATCCTTGGTGCCCTTTAATGCCAGAATTTGCACCACTTTTGCACCACTTTGCACCACTTTAAAAGTTTCTTGCAAGCCTGCAGGTGTTATTAATTGTCCAAAATTCTGGATCAGAGTAGCTATCCCTCGTCAGACACCCGACAGACACCCTTGTCTGTAAGCAATGTTAAAGTTGGGAAAATCTACTCTACTTTAAAACAGCTTTGTAGAATCTCTCTACCAAGGTCCGATTAACAGCCTCAGAGGCACCACTCTCTTCACTTTTTCCCAGGATATAATAGGCAAATGCAGTCACACATAAATAAGTCCCCAAGGAGTACTCCTTCTTCTCCAGAAAAGAAAATAAAGTGATCTTTTAAAAGTGTTGGCAGATTTGAACCATTTGAATACTTTAGAAGTTTTTATCCTTCTTTCATCATTCTTTCTCCATTTACAGTGCAAGAATGGAGTCCAGGACCAGGTCTGTCTGTCCAACTACTCTTGACCCCCACGGGTTCTTCAGGGAGCCTCTGTATCTTTTAAGACACTCGAGTTGGGCTCCTGCCACCGCAAGGACTCACACCCAAACTCGATGCCGGCCCTGGGCCCTAGACAGACCACCTCTTCCCTATTCCTCCTTCCTCCTTCCTTGCACCTTGGACAAGCAGACCCAAAGGACTTCTGGAAAGGTCGGTGATATTTATTCTTACACTTATGGCAATGGTGGCATACCTGTTTTAGAATAAAAATATGCCTTGCACCGATTCCTGTTACAGCGGCTTCTTCTCAACAGCTTAGCGACTGGTCTGCACCGTTCGTTTCCCACCTGAACTACTGACAGTTCTAGACCATGTTCCAGAGCCTAATAGTAAACCCTCATTGCTTCCCTGCACAAAGGGTAGGAGTGAGTTCCTCCCTGCTTGTTGATATAATGCATCAAACTGGTGCTGTCTCTTTGTATCAGCAGAGGTCCCGGGGAGAGATGGATCTAGAAGGCTTGTAGACCATACAGAACAGCCCTCATTTCTAGAATGTTTATGTGGATGGTACTCTCCACTCTGGTCCATTCTCCCTGTGTCTGAAGGGGCCCCAAATGTGCCCCCAGCCCATCTCTGAGACATTTGTGGTGAGAATTTGATGAGGGGAGCGGATCAAAAAGGGAACTCCTTTCAACAAAGGGATGGGTTTCATCCACCTCTGCAGCACCTACTGAACAAGAGAGGCTTTTTTCCCCCTTGATCCATGCCAACTCCCCGGTTGGCTACTCCTTCAGGCCACCAAGGCCCACTGCTGCCATATGCCCCATTGCCATCTGCCGCCCCTTCATTGCTGTGACCCTGGGTAAAATGATGTAACCCTTCATCGGGTGGGGTTCCCTGTGGGAGTGGGAACTGGGGGAGGAGAAATGCCCGCAGGTGTCTAAAATATATCCCAGGCATGGCAGGGTCAGCGCGGACACTTCTGGGCTACCATGGTGATGGGGACTGGTGGCTGTCATCCTGGTCAGCTGATGGCTGATCTTCTGCTTTTCTCCAGACCCGCCCATCCCTCCCACAATGGGTTGGCCACAGCGACATCCTGGGGCAGGGGCATTTGACAGCATGTCGAGGCCACACGCTGCCAAGAACGCCATCCTAAGCCACCTCCAGGGGCCGACAAACAGTGGTCTAAAGCTCACCCCCCCCAGGAAGGAAGCATCCAAAGGATGCTCTAAACTCCCTCCCCACTGCACTCCGCTCCTGACACCCAGGCTCGGGGCACGAACCCAGGTCACCAGCGTGCTGAGCGAACACCTTCGGTCAGCATCCCAGAGCTGGCTAACCTTCTGTTCTAAGTCATCTGTGTGTTGATCCCATTGAACCCTTAAGGTCCATTGGGGAATCCTAATATGCAGTCAGGCCAGTGGTATTGTAACAACTGCTGCTGCCATCAGGCCTAAGAGTCTCAGGAATGTCCTGGTGGTGACATATCTGTTGTTGTATACCATCTGGGCCTGAGCAATCAGATGTTCGGCCCTGTCCTGGGGCAGAGAGGCCAAGCCTTGAGCTGTGTCCAAGACTGCACGTATGTACTCCAGGCACAGAGAGGGGTTCAGGACTAATTTCAGCACACTTGACCATGATTCCTAGGGCTCTGAACAGTGGCCTGGTGCATGTTAGAGTCTGGTACAGCTGCTCTTTGGAGTGGGCTTTGAGCAGCCAATTGTCCATGTAGGGGAATATATACAGTACAGTCCTTCTGTCCTGAGAACTGCTGCCACTACTGCCAAACATTTGGTAAAGACCTGTGGCACAGATGATAAGCCAAAGGGCAATACACTGAACTGGTAGTGTTCCCCCTGGAAAAGGAACCTGAGGTACTTCCTGTTAGAGGACAGAGCTCGATATGCAGGTAAGCATCCTGCATCTCCAGGGAACAGATCCAGTCCCCTACTTGCAATAGTGGTAACAGGCCTTGTAGAGTGACCATTCTATACTTCTTGTGTTGAATAAAGAGGTTCATATCTCTTAAGTCCAGCTTGGGTATCAAATCCCCCTGTACATTTTGGGACTAGGAAGTAGTGAGAATGGAATCCCCTGTTCCTTTGTTCCTAAGGAACTGGTTCTATGGTCCTTTTCTGCATCAGGGTACGTGTTTCCTCTAGCAGCACCGGTATATGTTCTGGAGGACAGGTAGACAGGGTTGGTGGATGGTCTGAAGGTAACTCCAGAAGCTCTAGCACATGGCCCTGTTCTATTATCTGCAGGACCCAAGCATCTGATGTGATCTTGCACCACTGGTCCAGGTGGAGGGAAAGGCAACCCCCTACTAACACCCCCTGAAGGTGCTGGTGGGTGGGGATATAGGAATGAGTCCTGCAGATGCAGATCCTGTGGCTGCAGCCACACTCCCACCACTATGGAGTCCTCACTCTCTGTGGAGATGGTGGAGCTGGACCTCTCATAAGAGCTCTTCATAGAAACATAGAATTTAATGGCAGATAAGGACCGCTTGGCCCACCTTGTCTGCCCAGTTCCCTACCTAATGGATAAGCTGCAGTTCCTAGTTAACCAACAGCCTACTTCCTCCTACCGCCACTAGAATTGCCTTATGTCTCTCCCATGCATTCTTGAATTCTTCTACTGTTTTTGACTCTACGACCTCCTCAGGAAGGCCGTTCCATTCATCTACAACCCTCTCTGTGAAGAAATACTTCCTCACATTACCTTTGAGCCATCTCCCCTCTATCTTCAAATTGTGCCCCCTTGTTCTTGCACATCTCTTTTTTGAAAGATGCTACTCTCTTGGACTCTGTTGATTCCCTTGAGGTATTTGAAGATTTCTGTCATGTCCCCCCTCTCCCTCCTTTCCTCGAGGCTATACATCTTAAGCTCCTTTAGTCTTTCTTCATATGTCTTCTGGTGCAGACCCTGCACCATTTTGGTTGCCCTCCTCTGGACAGCCTCCTCCCTGTCTATGTCTTTGTGGAGATGAGGTCTCCAGAACTGTACACAGTACTCCAGATGTGGTCTTACCAACTGTCTGTACAGAGGACCAACAACTTCCCGTTTTCTACTGGTGATGCCTGTCCCTGTGAATCCCAGTATCCCCCCAGCCTTTCTCACTGCCTTCTCACATTGCTGGCCCACTTTTAGGTCATCTGATATGACTACCCCAGGTCCCTTTCCATTTTTGTTGTTGTCAGTATCTCACCCCCTATTGTGTACTCTTCCCCTGGGTTTTTATTTCCCAGGTGCATTACTTTGCACTTCTTAGCGTTGAATCTAAGCTGCCATACATTTGACCATTCCTCCAATCTTGCCAAGTCCCTTTTCATCCTTTACACCCCACCCTGTGTATCAGCCCTGTTGCAGATCTTTGTGTCATCTGCAAAGAGACATACTTTCCCTTCCAGTCCCTCTGCAATGTCACTTATAAAGACAATAAAAAGGACCATCCCCAGTACTGAGCCCTGCGGTACCCCACTAATAACCCCCCTTTCTTCACTGTGGACTCCATTTACTATTACCCACTGTGTTCTGTTGTCCAACCAGTGTTTTACCCAGGCTACCACCCTGGGACCCACTCCCAGGCTAGCTAATTTGTGTATTAATCTTTTGTGCGGGACTGTGTCAAATGCCTTGCTAAAGTCTAGGTAGGCCATGTCCACAGCCCCTCCCTGGTCTACTACTTTGGTCACCCAGTCAAAGAAATCAATTAGATTTGTCTGACATGACCTTCTTGCTGTGAATCCATGCTGCCTTGGGTCCTGTGCCCCACTGGCCTCTAGGTATTCAACAGTTCTTTCCTTCAGAAGTAATTCCATCATTTGCCTACCACTGAGGTCAAACTGACAGGTCTGTAGTTTCCTGCCTCTGTCTTGCTCCCACTTTTGTGAAGGGGAATCACATCTGCCCTCCTCCAGTCCTCAGGTACCACACCATCTGCCCATGATTTATTAAAAAGGGTAGTCAGTGGTGTTACTAGTTCTTCCCTTAGTTCTTTTAGAATTCTGGGGTGAATCCCATCAGGCCCCATTGCTTTATCCACCTTCAGTTTTAAGAGTTCTTTCAGAACCCTTTCTTCTGTGAAAGGACTAATATCAACCCCCCTATCCAGAGTGCTTCTATTGACTGGATTAGGTATCTCCCCCTGCTTTTCCATTGTGAATACTGAGCAAAAGTATTTGTTCAGTATCCCTGCTTTTTCACTGTTGCTCTTTGCCCAACCACCTTCCTCTTTATTCAGCCTCAGTATCCCTGCCTTAGTCTTTCTTTGCTCCCTAATGGACCTATAAAAGGTTTTGTCCCCCTTCTTAACCGATTTGGCTATCTTTTCCTCGGTTTGGGCCTTTGCTATTCTGACTGCCTTCCCCGCTTCTTCTGCTTTAACTGGTACAGTTCTCTGTCCTGCTTCTTCTGTGTTTTCTTATACTTCCTGAATGATATCTTTTTCTCCCTTACCTTCCCCACCACTTCTTTTGATAATCATAGTGTTTTTTTCTTTTGTTTTGTTTTATTTGCTTCACACAAAGGCTTGTTGCCTCTGTGATGGCAGTTTTGATGTTTCCCCATTGTTGCTCCACCCCACCCCACCTTCTTGCCTGGTTACTAGTGCTTTTCTGAGGCACTCTCCCATTTTGACAAAATCAGCCCTCCTGAAGTCCAGTACCTTCACTTTTGTGTGGCTTGACTCTACAGCTAAGTTTATCGTGAACCACACTGTTTGGTGGTCGCTTGTTCCCAGATGGCTACCCACTTCAAGATCAGAGATCCTCTCTCCATCCCCATTTGAGAGTGCCAGGTCTAAGATTGTTCCCTCCTGAGTGGGTTCCAAAACTAGCTGTCTGAGGCATGCCCTCTGTAGGGCATTGAGAATGGCTCTGCTCTTGGATGTAGCTGCAGCAAAGGTGCTCCAGTTAACATCTGGCATATTCAGGTCCCCCATCAGCAATATCTCCCCTTTCTCTGCCATCCTGCTTCCTCTTCTTCCTCTTGAATAATGAGGTCAGGGTTATATTTTTGATCCTCATTGACAGTTTCTGTAAGCTTCAAGAAGGGAACAGAAGAAGTTGTCAACGCTCTGGAAGGCAATTGGAGCATCGATCTGACAGGCACCAGTGCTGGGGCTTGCCAGAGGTGCCCTGTCAATGCTGCCTGTGTCAGAAGGAGGAGGAGGTAGCAGGAGCTGTAGCATGCCCATGAAGGACGGAAGCACTGCTTGCACATCAGCATTTGTTTGAACTACAGGCATGCCCTCTGATGTCGACGGGGGAGGCACCATCCCAGATGTTGACAGCATCTCACTAGCCATAATAGTTCTGGCAGTGCTCACAACTTGTCCCGACTTGGAGGAGACAGTGGTCTGGGCAGCCAGTGGCATCACCCCTGGGGCGGTTGATGGCACACAGACCGTCACACTGATATGAAGAGGTGACCAAGAGCATACTGGGGAGGTTTTCTCCTTGCTCCTCTCCCTCTTCTGGTGTTTATGCTTATGCTGTCTGGAAATTTTCTCCCAGGACTTTGAAGAGTGGGAGCCCAAAGAATGGGCTGGTGACATGGCGGAGCTCTGTTCCTGGAGCTCTTTCTCCATCCTGGCTACCTGCTGTTTCAAAAGGTGAGTCTCCAAGGTGTTCTTTCTGCATTACTGAGTAGGGGTGTTGAACTTGAAGCAGATCTCACAGGCCTTAACATTATGGGCTGTGCCAAGGCAGCTCGTTATGCGAGTCACCCAAGTAAATATTTTTTTGTTTCATATTCTCTTTTCAGTTCCTGTTCACCCTTTAGTCCCTTGTTCTGACCAACCCCCCTCAGCCCCACCACCCAGCTCCTCCGGGACCCACCTTCACTCTGCCACAGGACTGTGGCATGTGCTCAGCAACCTGGTGCAGTGCCTGCGGGGGATTAGTCATCATCCTATCTCCAGGGGTGTTTACCTGCACTTTTCTCCCATTACTCCCCGAGGACCCGGTGACACAGTCGCCCATGCATATAGAGGCACACATGGATGCCAGATCTGGCACTGACCTCAACCCACCCCACCCCCAGCCTAGTGCCAGGCCCCCCATTTGCCTGGAACTACCATTGAGCCCCTACATGGTGGCAGTCAAGGGTCGGGAAGGCCTACCTCCCCAGTCTGGGAGAGGAGAGCTGCCGGATGGCTGCTCAATCCAATCCCAGTCCAACTCCCCCCCCGGCCAACCCCCAGGGTCTCAAGCTCTTTCCCGAACACAGGTCGCTGGTGTGGGAGAGATGAGACACTAGTGCCTCTGTGCCACTGGACTGGCCCCTGGAGTAAATCTTTTCATCGCATTCATAGTATCTAAAGAGCTTAGCAGGTTCTCTAGACAACATACATGATGATGGTTATCAGTATCACTTATGAAAAGTGATAGTGAACTAGGGAGAGAAATATACAAAGACATTGAGTATCAGTTGACTATAGCGTCGGTGTCTCTGTAAAGGATCTGGTGAGTATGGTCAACGGTGGGAAGAAAAGTGAGGAGGAAAGGGTCCGGCCATGCTTATATGGGAGTGCCGATATAAGATGTCATCATGGGCAGTCCCTAGCTGACTGCTTGCAAAAAGTTTCCATGTGGTCCTGGTGCCTGGTGACAATAGTTCCATAGGTGTGGCCTGACGAAAGAGATATCCTTGAAGAAGATCAATGTTTTCCATGAAAAGAAATGCATCTCACTGGTTGCAGCAGCCATAAATGGAGCCAAAGTCACTTTTTCTAAAATGGAAAAGAGGTCCCAAGGCAGAACTGGTTTAAAAATTGTGGGGACCCATGTGCAGGATACCCTTCAAAAATGTATCTAGTGCTGGGCCAGACAGGTGGCGTGGAGGGCTGAGGCACTCATGCCTCACTTGCTGCCATGCAGATGACCTGGGTTCAGGAATGAGCCTGGGCCACTTGGGAGGCAGCCAGGGCAGTAGCATCAAGCATCCCAATGGATGCTCCCCTCCACCGAGGAGGGAGGGCTCACTGTGCTGCCACAATATTGCCATCTAGGTGACCATGGGTGGTGGTGTGGTTCGAGGTAGCAGTTCTGGGTGGGGGACGCTCCCTGACAGAAGATGTCAGCACGTCCAGCGACATGCGAGCATCAGGTCATAACCTCCACAGAGTGTCCATGGGTCGGGGAGCAACCAGAACAAGAAAAAACACCACTGGCAGCAGGATGAAGGCCTGTGGCACTTCACAGACCCCACATTGCCTTACTGGACACAGAACCACCAAACCAAGCAAGGCCACCCGGAGGGTGAGTGGGGGACCCCACCCCCGACAGCCCCGCCACAGAGGGGAATCTGTGGAAGAAGAGGAGCCCCCCATAGGTAAGTCCCAGAGATGCCAGGTGATGGGGCTGGGGTACCACAAGTGCTGAAGGGGACTCACCTGTTGAGGAGTGGGAAGAAATTTATCTAGTGATATTGTGCGCCCATCAATAGGGACATGGAAAATTGAAATGGTAACTAAGTGCAACTTTTTTTTTGTAGACTTTCTTTTCACTCCTACACTGGTCCATCTCCAGCTCTACTTTCAAACCTAACCCATTGTCCCGCTCTATCTGAGACCCCCAACATCCTTACTTCTGACCCAGGCTTTCCTTCACTTCCTCCCTAGGCTAACCGACTACCCAGTTCTGAGCCCCCCGAGTAAGGGTCACCAACTCCTTTGGCACTCTATCTAAGTGCCAAGTGGCCGCCAAGGGAATGAAGGATTCAGAGTTTGGCTGGGTGTGCCTGATAGTGAGTGTGGTTGGATCAGGCAGGGCAGGCCTTTGTCTACCTAGGTGCCGGGGATTATCCACGTTTCCTTGGTTCCCAGAGGCTTGGATGTCCAATGTGTGACAGGCACACTCCTGCACCCACCCACAGGATGTCTGCTGCAGCCCCCATACCCCACTGTTGTGGTCTCCACAGGGCATGACCCCCATCCACCGCCAGAGGTCATCCAAGCTGTGGAAGACTGTACCCCCCAACCCCAGGAGAGGAGAGCAGTCATATGGATGCTCGCTCAATCCTCTCCTGCCCCTGCCAACCCCCAATGGCCCAAGGTCATTCCCAAACACAGGTTGCCGGTGTGGTGCGAGGTGTGGCATCCAGCACCTCAACCATCCGCACCACCGACCAGCCAGCCAAGTGCACCTTAATGGAGGAGTGTTTCAGACAAGAGTCAGATAGGGACAGAAGGTAGTCCAGTAAAGTATGCACAGGACATGTAAATGGGTCCAGTGAATAGGAACACACACCATATTCAGAATCGCTTCCATTTCAAAGAGTCAGTGTGCCTCATAGAAGGTTATCTAGCCGTAAGTAAGACATCAGCCACCTGGGGGAGCCCTCAGATGGGCAATGGCTATGTCTTTAGGAGCCAGACATGTAGATGCAGGGACCACAGGTCTGGATGAACCAGGGATGCTTGATCCTTTGACAGCAGACCCTGACAATGGGGGAGCTGAACAGGAGGCTCCACTGCCAGATGCTGCAGAAGTGGAAACCAAATCTGGCAAGGCCAGAAGGGAGCCACTAATATTAGGGTGGCATGCTCTGCCTGCAGCTTCAGCAGAACCTTCTGAATGAGAGGGATTAGAGAAAATGCATAAAAGAACCTCCCTTTCCAGGAAAGGGACAATGTTTCTCACTAAAAAACTCCATGCCCTCAGTGAGCAAGCAGAAATGCATTGTTTTGCACTGTGTGGGGATGCAGAAAGGTCCAACTGCATCTTGCAGACAGGTTATGTGCCACAGAGGTCAGCAGGAGCCATTCGTGCACCAGGGATGAGACCTGCTGAGCCTGTCTGCCAGGACATTTTGGACACCTGGGAGAAACATGGCCAATAGCGGAACGCTGTGAGGCAAGGGTCCTGAACCTCAGGAAGACAGATTTTTTAAAAAATGGGTGAATGCCTCAGAGATCACCTAGCCGTTGGGGTGGGGTGGGTATGTGACCTGCGTGGGGTTGAGGAACAATGGGCCAATTTAAGGGATGGTACAGTGAAGGCAACAAACCTCTGTGCAAAGGAAGTGAGCAAAAACAGGAGAAAAGAAATAGACTACTATGGTTCTTAAGGGAAGTTGCTGAAAAGGTGGTAAAGGGTAGCATTCAGGAGGTATAAAGAGATGCAGAGGGAAGAGGATAGGGAGATATACCAGAAGAAGCAGAGGAAAGCTGGGAAAGTGGGGAGGAGCAGAAAGGCGCAAACTGAGAAAAGGATAGCCCAAGGGGTAACTAAAGGGAACAAGACCTTTTTTTTTTTCATAAAGTAAAGTGAAAAGGGGAAGACTAGGGGAGGTATTGTGATGTTAAGATGGGAGGGGGAGAGAAACTGTGCAGAAGAGGGATCAGGAAAAAGCAGATAGCTTGAACAGATTGTTCAGCCTTCTCAGAGGAAGGGGATTGACTACAAAACAGCCACAGGAACACTCAGGGGAGGGAAGGAGGTAGACACAAGTCCATTTACAGAGGAGAGAGTTCTGAAAGGACTTGTAAATCTGAAAGTGGGCAAAGCTATGGGGCCAGATAGGGTACACCCAAGGGTGCTGAGGGAACTCTGGGAGATACTGGTTGTACTTCTGACAGCCCTGTTCAACAGCTTACAGGAAACAGGAGTGGTTCCAGAGGACTGGAGGAGGGGAAGATGCAATCCCTCTTCATAAAAGCAGCAGCAGGAAGGTGTCTGGCAACCATAATCTGGTCAGTCTTACATCAGTAGTGGCAAAGTTAAGTATTACAAGAATTAAGTATAACCACTTTACCCAGTGCTTTTAAAAAATGGGAACAGGACTTAGGATACCCACTGGGGGGAAAAAGCTGGGAAATTGGATGTCAAAATGCACATAAGGTAGCCCTATCGATGTCCTGGAGGGAATTTAACTGGAAGTGCCTGATTCGATTCTTTATAACCCCAGTTCAACAACTGAACAGGCACACAGCCTCAGATGCTAGCTGTTGGAGACCGTGTGGAAACCCACATGCTGATCATCTCCATATAATGTGGGAATGCCCTAAACTGGAGTCCTGTAGAAAGGACTTAGAGGAGGCATTCCAGGAAATGTTCACACCACAACTGGGGCTTACTAGGGAACTGGTACTATTTTTTATTTACCCAAAAGAAATTAAGGACACTGCCATTAGATACCTATTGGGTATTTGCATAGCTGCTATAGGAAAAAGTATCACTGAAAAATTGCTTACTGATAAAATACCGAGCACGGAAAACTGGATGCTCATAATTAACACAATCTATAAATCTGAAATTTTGACCTACATAATTAGAGACCAACTGGAGAAGGGTAGAAACAAATGGAACTGTTGTCTCCTAAACGCCAAGACAAAGGACCAAGCATTGGTGCTGTGATACCCTCTCCCCTGGTGGAAAGACAGGACACACTCAAACTGTTAGGAAGACTCCAGGTAAGCACCTTTCTGATACTAAGAATAAGACTCCAAAAAAAAATCCTAGTCAGAAGAGACATATATTCCCCAAGGTATGCCCTCACATGAGTAAGGTTAATTTAAAGGAACCACATCTTTATTGTTTGTAGGTACTTGTATGTATATATGTTCAGCAACTGTAAATGTACTGTATGTTGTAAAACTGAAACATTCAATAAAATATGTCTATAAAAAAAAAGTAATGGCAAAGTTAAAGGAGTTGTGCTAAAGGAAAGGACAGTGTAGTATCTTGAATTCAGCTGGTTACAAGACCCAAGGCACCTGATAGATTTCTTTGATAGGGTGACCATGGAAACAGATTAGGGAGGGATGGTTGATGTGCCAGATCTGGAGTTTAGCAAGGCCTTTGACACTGTACCACATAGGAGGCTCATTAGGAAACTAGGCAGCTTAGGCATGGGTCCTAAGGTGGTTCACTGGGTAAGAAATTGGTTAATGGATATGCGGCAGAGGGTGGTGGTAAATGGAGCTCACTCGAGGGAAGGGAGGGTGACCAGTGGGGTACCTCAGGGCTCAGTGCTGGGACCAGTCCTCTTTAATGTCTTTATATGTGATATTGTAGATGAGCTGGAAGGTAAGGGAAGGTGTGCTTCTCTGCAGATGACAACAAAGTCTGCAATAGGGTGGCCCCATTATTTAAGACAGGTTACATTGGATTCAGAGAAGTGGAGTACTATCCCACTCCCTTTAATACAAAGAGTAAAAGCAGTTCGTATGAACTTGCTACCCAATTTTTATATTTGGCACAGTCTCTTCCCATTGCCCCCTCTAATCCTTTTTAGAGAGATAACAAAATATATTTTGTTATACATGGGACTTTCGCCCCCAGGGTGAAATTTGCAAACCTTCAGCTTCTGTCCAGGCAGGAGCACTGGCAGTACCGTGCCTTTATAATTATTATATAGCCTCTCAGATCCGGATAATCTTTTTGTGGCTTCATCACACCTATACAGCAAAATAAAGTGAGCTTGAAAAACATGAAGAAGATTTGACTAATTTAGATAAAATACTCCTAAGTCAACCCCCGATACCTCTTGACCAGATAAACCATCCATATACTAAAAACATATTGTGATGTTGGAGGAAACTTTGGACCTCTAGACAACTTGCTCTGTACAAACATTTCTTGTACTGCCTGCAATATCTTCAGTCCTTCTAACCTGCCAGGTTAGACCACAGCTTTCAGACCTGGTCGAGACTTGGTATTCAGACACTCTTACATTTTAACAGAAAAGGATCTTTGTTATCCTTTGAGGACGTGACACTCTGTTATGGTCTCCCGAGACAAATTTTGATATCTGCAAGTTAATTATATTAAAATGCTGCACTCTCCTCTTCCACCGGGGGAAGACCATCCTCCTGTTTTGGAAATTTTAAGATTAGTCCTACAAGGTGCTGCCTTACAACAACATATGATTTCCTACATTCACAAAGCCTTTTTCTAGCTTCGTAAATCAAATCAAATCAAATCTTTATTTAACCAGGCGATCATCATTGAGCAAGCTCATTTACTAGATGGACCTGCTGTTGTCCAAGACAGTTATACATACATAGATTGAGAATACAAAGTACAACATGTGCAAAGAGTTGCAAACAAATTTACAGAAAAGTGGTAGGTGCACGATATACATTCCAAGCGTTCTTGTAGGAACATACATGCATCACTCAACTTTGCTGTGGTATATACAGACTCCATGTATGCAGAAGTTGAGGTGGTATGTTTAGTCATTCTTAGTCAAGCCTCCATCAGAGGGTACAATTCTTTGCATTTCAGCCCTCAGTGACCGTTTACCATACTTGGGTGAGGGTCCTGGGCTGCATAGGGGCCTCTAATGAGGTCTGTATGTTCCACTTAAACGGTGAGAGGAGAGTAATATGGGAGAAGTGGTGCCTTGGGTGCTGAGGGCCACTATGGCAGCTGACTAGTGGACTTGATTAAAATAGGGAGGGAGGGAACTAGGTCCGTGGCTGGATATGATAAGGATACGGAGTAAACCGTCAGCAGGACAGCTAGGAACTATGGAAACACAGATTTTGGCGAACGTTTTGTCATAAATGATCCTAAACAGGGCAAAACTAACAGGAGAGCTCAGTCTCAAGGATCTTTGTACCCTGTTCCAGAGTGTAGGCAAAGCATGGCTTATGGCAGCCCTGCCAAAGTGGGTACTGATCCTGGGGATTTTCAGAGAAATTAACGAGTGGCTTCTTAGTGCGTAGCTACTGATTGGGCTCAGGGGGAGGCAGGCAACAATGTAATTTGGGAGTTTGTTGGTAAGGGCTCGGAATGTCCAGAGTGCTGCATTTCTACACTGCCTATATTGAAGGGAAGGCCACCCTATGGCTGTATATAAAGAGCAGTGATGTGTGGAGGATGGGAGACCAGTTATAAATCTTAGTGCTCTGTGGTACAGAACATCCAGTTTTGCAAGATGTGAGATGGAGCATTGGCCATAGATAATGTCGGCGTAGTCAATTAATGAGAGGAAAGTTGATTGAACAAGCTGTCTTCTTGCATCTGCGGTCAGAAGGTGTTTAATTCTGAAGAAGAGGCCAAGCCTCTGCCTAAGCTTTTTCATCAGTTCTTCTGTGAGCTCCGAAAAGGAGAGTTTTTTGTCCAGCCATATACACAGATATTTGAATTTAAGCACAAACTCAAGATCTTCGCCTAGAAGGGTAGTTATGGGAGGAAGGGTACCAGCAGAGCAGAGTAAGCCCTAGTGCTAGATGGGGTAAAGAGCATGGCCTTAGTTTTTTTTGCATTTAGCAGTAGCTTTTTGCTGAGAAGCTGATGCTGCAGCGTATTGAATTCAGTTTGTAGATCTGTGCATGTGGCTCCAGGGGAGTCACGTCTTAGATAGAGCACCGTATCATCAGCAAACAAGTGGATACTGGCTTCTGTAATGCCTAGGTCCAAGTTGTTAATGTAGATGGTGAATAGTAGAGGGCTCAGTATGGAACCCTGCGGGACTCCTCTTTTTATTGGTTTGAGAGGAGAGAGCTCACCTTCAGCCTTAATTTGTTGCTGCCTATCAGAGAGATAATCCTGGAACCAGTCCAGTGAGGTTGAATCCATACCTATGGTTTTTAAGGTGGAGAGAAGCAGGCAGTGGTCGACAGTATTGAAGGCCTTGCTGAGGTCTAAAAACACAGCACAAACAAATTTTTTGCTGTCAAGGTCCCGTTGACAGTCATTAGTGACTTTGGCCAGCACCATAACAGTGCTATGATTTGCTCTAAAGCCAGACTGCATGGGGTTAAGCAATGTAGAATTGTCTAGAAACAATCTCAGCTGTAAATCCATGACTTTTTCCAGCATTTTTGAGAGTATAGGTAGAAGAGAGATTGGCCTATAATTGTTCAGGTTGCATGGGTCCCTGCTTTAAATAGGGGATACCATGAGCGGTTTTCCATTCCGCGGGGATAGAGCCCTGGGCTAGGGACAGGTTGAATGAGTGTGATATAGGTGGGGCAAGTATGTGGTATGCTATTTTCAGAAAGTATGGGTCGAAGAAGTCGGCTCCTGCACTTTTTCTAGTATCTAGCCATAGCATAAGGTCTTCAACTTCTTTTATGGTGGTTGGGGAAAAGGAGAAGATCATATCTTTGTTACTTTGGTCTGGAGGCTGGGTGGTGAGCTGTGGATGGAGACTACTTACTGGTGCATTATCGAATGCCATGCCTGCAGTGGTGAAGTGGTTGTTGATGGCTTAAAGAATTTCAGATTTATCACTGATAGTGACATTGTCGATGGTGATTTTGGAGGGTAGTGCACTACCTGGGGAGTGTCCAGACAGTTTCTTTATGGTGGACCAGAATTATGTTGGGCTGTTGGATGCAGATAGTAATTTGTTTTGATAATAATTGGCTTGGCCTCTCTGACCATTTTTGTGCAGGCATTTCTAGATGTCCTAAAGAGACACCAGTCTGCATCGGCCTGCGATTTCCAGACCTTTTTCCATAGCTGGTCTCTTTTGAGTAAAGCATTCTACAGATCCCATGAAAACCAACAGCAGGTTCTGGTTTTTATTTGTGCTTTAACTAGAGGAGCATGGTTGTTTAGGGCACTGGCTATGATTTCATGGAGAACATTATAGGCATCACCCACTGATTTAGCCAGGTAGAAAGTCTGCCAGAGCAAGGAGTTTTTTAGTTCTTGTATGTAGGCCACAGGGTCAAAGTTCCGTCTGAATCTTTTAGTAGAAAACTTTGATGTAGATAGTGGGTTTGAGATGGTTCTTATGCCAGCTATGAGACAGTGGTCACTAACATCTGCTGGAAGGATACCGGCATGGAAAAAGTAGTGTGGTTTGTTGACAAGAAGGACGTCCAGAAGTGTGCTTTTCTTTGGATTTTTCTTGTTGATGTGCATTGGTTCTATAATCATTTGGGTGAACCTGTGGGAGTCGTAGAATTGTTTTAGGGGTAGCGATCTGTTCAATAGCCAGTCATAGTTAAGGTCACCTAATATAATTGTTTCCAGAGGTGTCATGTTCATTTGTGAAGACCGATGAGCCAGAAGCTGTGGTCCTGCTGCTGGGGGTCTATAGCAACCTATTATGCGGAGTGCCACATATTGGGACGGTTCGACCCTGAGATACAGGCATTCAAAGCCCCCTGCAATGGAAGTAGCATCTAATATAGATACTGTAAATTTGTTTTTAACCTAAATGGCTACTCCTCCCCTCCAGTCTTTCTATCTGCTCTGAAGAGGAGGTAGTTGGGGATATTAATCTCACTGTCTGGTGTGGATGCCCGAAGCCAGGATTCCGAGATCACAAGTATGTCTGGGGCAGTGTGGATAATCCAGGCCTGGACAGAATCCAACTTCTTTAGAAGGCTGCAGACATTTGCATGCAGAAAACTGATTCCTTTTAGGGTAGTAATTTCGGTTGGAGATGAAATCAACTTTGTGGGGCCAGGATTGAGCTTGTCGCCTCCTGAGCACAGTAGTAGGAGGAGCACGATACTTCTCAGATTGGCAAGGTGATGTTTAAAAGCACAGGCCTTGTTGCGTTTTGTGTAGGTTAGATTGCAGGGGTCCAGGGACCGAGTTGACCTCTTGTGTTGCCCTGCCAGAACGCAGATTAAGGTCCATGCAGAGTAACACCCGACTATGCAGCATATGGGTGGCTGGGGTTTGGGGCCATGCAGAGCCGAGTAGTTTGCAGTCCCCCTTCTGGATTCAACAAAATTTGACTGAATCAGGGCCAACCAGGGGCAGCATAATGAATATATAGTCTTATTATGTGGATGTCCTAGTGGCGTGGGGCATGTCCCTTTATTAGAATCAGATCTGTCAGGGGGGTCCACTAATATTAGGTATCAGGGAAATGCAGGCTAGTAAGTAAAGCCAGCCGAGACCTGCCATGGTAGCTTATTCAAAAAGTGGATTGTACTATCGCGGGAGCTGCTAACCAGAGTCTTTAGGTCCCAAAATTTGTTGTATGGGTAGTTACTGCTGTGGTATGATAGGGGTCAGTATGCACTAAAACGGGATCTAAGGGTAGCCCTGACAGTGGCACGTCTCTGAACAAAATTTATTTGATGTGGGTTCCTCGTTAAGGGAAGGAGAATGGACAGGAGGATGGAAAATGTCTGGATTGCAAGAGAGTTTCTTCAGTGGGGGCTGATAGAGGTGCCTGTGCAGAGTGGAGTGGGCCAATGGAAGATTATATAGGTCCCAGGGGTCGTTTTTCCGTATGCGACTTGTTTGGGGAAGTTTAAAAACGGAGTTACGCATGATAAATGTATACCGCCCTCAGCTAGAGAAAGGAGAGAGTAGCTCAAATTAATAGTGGGGCAACACAAAGGCTAGCAGTCTGAGCGAAAACAGCTCAATTAGCAGCTGAAAGGCCTGCAATTTACTTGGCGCCTTGCAGTCTGGAGAGAGCTACAAAGTCACGAAGGGGCTGTAACACTTGTGCTGGGAACATTTTTAGACAATAAACACAGTTTTTTGGCAAATCAGTCACAGTTCAGTAATTTGTTTTTTCAGTAAAAGGGATGTTTCAAGTAAAACAGTGCCATAGCAAGACAGAATATGCTAGTCAGCAGGACAGGATATGCTAGTCAGCAATAAGCAAACCTAAAGTACCAAAATAGTATGCCTCAGCAAGACAGAATGCGATAAGGCTGCTAGAAGGCTTAGTTGCAAAAAGGGGATGGAAGGAATTGCAGTTGTTGACAGTAAGTAATCAAATAAATTGAAACATCAGATAGGAGTGGGTGGAGATTGTGTGCATTTAAAGGAGGCCTGGGGGGGTGGGATGGAAAATCAAGGGGAAGTTTGCAGAGCTAGCACTGAATCAGTGCACATACAGTTGGAGATAAACTGCAGCAGGGGGGAATGGTAAGTTACTTTACACAAGCCAAGCAGAATAGGCTAAATTAGAATATATAAATTAGAAGCTGAGTACAGGGATCCAGGCTTACATTAAGCCACATGTCTCGGGTGCTCCTGTCCCAGGTGAGTGAGACCAGCCAATCAGGGAGCTGTACACAGGCTGGAGCCAATGGCGCTACCCTGAGAAGGTGCTGAAATTGAAAACAGCAAATTGCAAGTGATGATCCAATTCAACGTTCACACAGCCCAGAGAAATCGTGGCAATTTTTCAAGCATCGTACCTTATCTATCTCTTTGGGGTGGTAGGTGGATCAGGCTCCTTGCACCGTTGAGGTGCTATGGCTGGATCATGCCCACTGCCCGAGGGGGCAAGTGGCACCTGTAAGGAAGGAGACAGCAGATTAAATAAGAGCAGATGGGGGGATGTGTCTAAACAGAGACACACAAAGAGAGCTGAGCACCAACTTGAAAGACAAATCAGGGGGCAGTCTCAGACAGAGGCAAGGTGCCGGCTAACTCAGGAATCCAAAACAAGCACAAAAGAACAGACTGATGGGGAGGGCAGGAGGGACAGAACAGAGACAGAGGAGAACAGGGGGACAAAGAAAGATGATTAAGAATGAAAGTCAAGGGCAGAAGCCTTAGGCTCAAGACAGAGACTACACAGATTTTACAATTCACTGAATTTTCTAAGTCCATAGCAGTAAGCATGTAAACCCAGTACAGTCTTAAATAGGATTAAAAAAAAATATATAAATATATATTAACAAAGCCAGTAAAACTTTTTACAAACTCAGTTCAAGGCAAAAATCAAGGGGAAGTTTGCAGAGCTAGCACTGAATCAGTGCACATACAGTTGGAGATAAACTGCAGCGGGGATGGTAAGTTGTTTACACAAGCCGAGCAGAACAGGCTAAATTAAAATATGTAAATTAGAAACCGAGTACAGGGATGCAGGCTTACATTAAGCCACATGTCTCGGGTGCTCCTGTCTCAGGTGAGTGAGACCAGCCAATCAGGGAGCTCTACACAGGCATGGAGCCAATAGCGCTACCCTGAGAAGGCACTGAAATTGAAAACAGCAAATTGCAAGTGATGATCCGGTTCAGCGTTCACACAGCCCAGAGAAATTGTGGCAATTTTTCAAGCATCGTACCTTATCTATCTCTTTGGGGGGTAGATGGAGCAGGCTTCTTGCACCGTGGAGCTGCTATGGCTGGATCGTGACCACTGCCTGATGGGTCAAGTGGCACCTGTAAGGAAGGAGACAGCAGATTAAATAGGAGTAGATGGGGGGATGTGTCTAAACAGAGACACACAAAGAGAGCTGAGCACCAACTTGAAAGACAAATCAGGGGGCAGTCTCAGACAGAGGCAAGGTGCCAGCCTAACTCGGGAATCCAAAACAAGCACAAAAGAACAGACTGATGGGGGAGGGCAGGAGGGACAGAACAGAGACAGAGGAGAACAGGGGGACAAAGGAAGATGATTAAGAATGAAAGTCAAGGGCAGAAGCCTTAGGCTCAAGACAGAGGCTACACAGATTTTACATGTCACTGAATTTTCTAACTAAGTCCATAGCAGTAAGCATGTAAACCCAGTACAGTCTTAAATAGGATTAAAAATATATATATATATATATTAACAAAGCCAGTAAAACTTTTTTACAAACTCAGGTTCAAGGCAAAAATCAAGGGGAAGTTTGCAGAGCTAGCACTGAATCAGTACACATACAGTTGAAGATAAACTGCAGCGGGGGGGATGGTAAGTTACTTTACACAGGCCAAGCAGAACAGGCTAAATTAGAATATATAAATTAGAAGCTGAGTACAGGGATGCAGGCTTACATTAAGCCACACGCCTTGGGTGCTTCTGTCTCATGTGAGTGAGACCAGCCAATCAGGGAGCTCTACATAGGCGTGGAGCCAATAGCGCTACCCTGAGAAGGTGCTGAAATTGAAAACAGCAAATTGCAAGTGATGATCCGGTTCAGCGTTCACACAGCCCAGAGAAATTGTGGCAATTTTTCAAGCATCATACCTTATCTATCTTGAGGGTAGGTGCATCAGGCTTCTTGCACCGTGGGGTGCTATGGCTGGATCATGACCACTGCCCGAGGAGGAAAGCGGCACCTGTAAGGAAGGAGACAGCAGATTAAATAGGAGCAGATGGGGGGGGGGATGTGTCTAAACAGAGACACACAAAGAGAGCTAAGCACCAACTTTTATTTATTTATTTATTTATTTGTGTCTAGGATTACAAAGAACCTTTGAGCCAAGGCTCTTTTACAAAGGTTCCACGTCATTCTGGTTACAGGGTTATAGACACTAAAACATAAAACAGTTACAGGTACATGGTTTTAGACAGTAACTTTGCTTGACAAAATCAGACTGAGTGATGAGTAACTAAAAAAACAATAGGAGGAAGAGGGTAAGAAGGGAAGAGGGCTGAGGGTGGGGGAAAGCGTAGGTGTAGAGGATCCGGGTGAGGCAGCTGAGGGGCCTAGTCAGGACAGACACAGGGCAAGTGCATTAGAAGTTGCATTGGACAGGTAAGTGCAAGAAGACAGGGCAGAAACTGACACCTATAAGGTCAGAAACTTGAAAGACAAATCAGGGGGCAGTCTCAGACAGACGCAAGGTGCTGGCTAACTCGGGAATCCAAAACAAGCACTAAAGAACAGACTGATGGGGGAGGGCAGGAGGGACAGAACAGAAACAGAGGAGGACAGGGGGACAAAGGAAGATGATTAAGAATGAAAGTCAAGGGCAGAAGCCTTAGGCTCAAGACAGAGGCTACACAGATTTTACAATTCACTGAATTTTCTAACTAAATCCATAGCAGTAAGCATGTAAACCCAGTACAGTGTTAAATAGGATTAAAAAAAATATATATTAACAAAGCCAGTAAAACTGTTTTACAAACTCAGTTCAAGGCAGTGTACAGAGTGAAAGCTTAATTGGGGAAAAATCAAGGGGAAGTTTACAGAGCTAGCCCTGAATCAGTGCACATACAGTTGGAGAGAAACTGCAGCAGGGGGAATGGTAAGTTACTTTACACAAGCCGAGCAGAACAGCCTAAATTAAAATACATAAATTAGAAGCCGAGTACAGGGATGCAGGCTTACATTAAGCCACACGTTTCAGGTGCTCCTGTCTCAGTTGAGTGAGACCAGCCAATCAGGGAGCTGTACACAGTGTGGAGCCAATAGCGCTACCCAGAGAAGGTGCTGAAATTGAAAACAGCAAATTGCAAGTGATGATCCAGTTCAGCGTTCACACAGCCCAGAGAAATCGTGGCAATTTTTCAAGCATCGTCCTTATCTATCTCTTTGGGGGGTAGGTGGATCAGGCTCCTTGCACCATGGAGGTACTACGGCTGGATCGTGACCGCTGTCCGAGGGGGCAAGTGGCACCTTATCTATCTCTTTGGGGGGGTTGGTGGATCAGGCTCCTTGCACCATGGAGGTGCTATGGCTGGATTGTGACCACTGCCTGAGGGGCATATTATGGATTCAGTAAAACTTTCCTGGGAGAAAGACTTTGGCACTAATATTGATTTTCAGACGTGGGAAACCCATATCCTCTTTTTATATTTAGGCACAGTATCTTATATGTGAAGAGAGTGCTCCTGGAAGGTGACCCTGAGATATTTTAAGATCCCTGCAGTACAAGATAAATATAATACTGCCCAAGGGTCTGCCTGCTGCTGAGGATGTGGGTATGACCCAGCTGCTCATGCTTATGTTCTGGAGGTGCCCAATTCTTGGGCCTTTCTGTGAGGCTCTATAGGCAGTCCTGAGTGAATTGATGGGAGACCCAGTCCAGCTAACAGAGGAACTCTTCGTTTTCTCTAAATTAGAGAGAGGGATGAGAGATATTTTGAGTAGAAAACTTATTCAACTTTGTCTCCTTACAGCTAAGAAATCAATAACCAAGAAACAGTTTTCTCTGGAGCCCCCCTCAATCAAAGAATGGTAGGACCTTATTATCCAGGTATATAAAATGGAAAGGTTCACAGCCTTCATCAACCATCATATGGAGAGTTTCAAAATTCAGTGGAGAAAATGGGTATTTTATATCATGGCCCATAGACGGGAATTTATTCCATAGTCTTGCCTCTATGATAGGAATTCCAGGGACTGGGGAGTCCTGGTGTCCATTTGGGGCATTAATGAGTCAATGTCTTACCCATTTGAAAACATAACCTTTTTGCTGCCTTACAGGGTCAATATACAAATCCCTTAGCATTCGATTTGTACCATACCTACGTGTACTATATAAGAATAGTGCTTTTATAATGGATTGTTCCCACAGTTCTTTATACCCCCAGAGATAAGAAAGAGAATCTCTCTCTCTTACTGTGGCCCTTCCCCATATAAATATATTTATATCTAATTATTCATTTCTCATTATTAGATAGTTTCATATTCACTATTGTGTTTGATATATAATGTTGGAAATGTTTACTATTTCCCATTGAATGAAATGTCTTGTATGTATGGAAGTATTATGGTATAATCAGCAACTTTAAGTTGTTTGTATGACCCACTGTACTGTTCTTGTTGCAGTTGAAACATTATTTTAAATAGTTTAAAAAAAAATCTGCAATAGGGTGGGAGTGGAGAGTACATGCAGAGACCTGAGAAAACTTGATGAGTGATAATTGGTATGGCAACCGGGTTTCAATGCGAAAAAGTGCAAAATCATGCACCTAGGGCACAGAAACTCTGAGGTGGAGTATAAAATAGAGGAAGAGGCAGTGACAGTCACCAAACAGCAAAGGGACCTTGGAGTAATCATATCTGAGGACCTCAAGCTGGCAAGGCAGTGTAACAGGGCAGTGGGTAGGGCTATTGAGATAACAGGGTGCATAGGGAGGGGTATCATCAACACAAGGAGGGAGGTGGCATTTCCACTGTATAGGTCATTGGTGAGACCCCTCCTGGAGTACTGTGTCCAGTTCTGGAGACCACATCTCAGCAAGGAGATAGACAGGGTGGAGGCTGTCCACAGGAAGTAACTAAAACGGTGCAGGGGCTGCATTCGAAGCTGTATGAGGGGAGACTGTCAGACCTCAATATATGCACCCTGGAGTAGAAAAGTGACATGACAGAGACCTATAAATACCTCACAAAGTTGAACAAGGTAACAAGGTACAGAAGGGGAGTATGTTTCAGAGATCAAACGGACATGCAATGAAGCTGAAAGGGGGAATTTAGGAGAGATGCAAGGCAGTACTTCTTCACCAAAAGAGTGGTGAATGCCTGGAACAGTTTTCCAGCAGATGTAGTGAGGGAGAAAAAAATGGTGGGCTTCAAGCATGCATGGGATATGCACAAGGGAATCTTAGCTGGAAAGCATGGGGGGGGCCCTGGATACTGTATATAGTAGGATCTGCATTGACAGTATAGGCAGGGACAAGTAGGCTTACTAGGTGGGCCGAGCGGTCCATATCTGCCATCAATTTGCTATGTTTCTATGAGACATCACCCAGCACACACACTCAATGCTTCCCTGCACAGGGGATAAGAGTGAGTGTCCCCTTACATGTTATGTTATGCATGACACTGACATTGTCTGAATCAGCAAGAGACTGGAGCTAAGGTGCTCCTGGAAAGTCTGGAGACCAAGCAGAACAGTCCACATCTCCAGGACATTTATATGGAGATCTGACTCCAGAATGATCCAGGACCACCGAGCCACTGCCCTGCCTGCAGGCAGGAAGGCACTACCCACCGCTGTATTAAGCACTGCACCAGTATATTGGAGAAGCTGACAAGAAAGGAGGTCAGATTTCAGTATGTCCACTGTGACTTCCAGTTCCTCAAACAATTGTCACGTTCTGGACAATGTATAAAGAATCGCTTCCCTAACTACTAATAATTTGGTAAACACCTGCAGTACCGAAGATAAACCAAAGGGCAAGACTCTTAACAGATAGTGGCTACCCTCCAGCATGAAGCAGAGGTACTGCCTGGGGCATTTGAGAATCCTGATATGAAGATATGTCTCCTTCATATCAAGGACACAAAGACAGGCCCCCTTTTGCAGTAAGGGGGAATGACAGCCTAAAGAGAAATCATTCAAAACTTTTTGCATTCAATGAACAGGTGGAGGTCTCTCAGGTCCAGTACAGAATGCAGATCTGCTGTCCACTATGGAACCAGGAAGCATATGGAATAGACCCCTGGCTTTGGGTCTCTCTTGGGGAAGAACAGGTTTGATAGCCCACTTGTTTATAAGCAACTGAACCACTTCTACCAGAAGGCACGAGTGACCTAGAAGATAATGACAAGGAGGTGGAGGATGAACTGGAAGGGTAGACATCAAGTTCAGAACATGCCCCTTTTCCACTACTTGCAGGACCCACACATCAAATGTGACCCCCCTCCACTTTGGTAGATAAAGGGAGATCTTTACCCCTACTTGCACCTCCGGAGGCAACAGTGTAGAGGAAGGCCATGAGGAGTCAGAAGATACAAAGTGTGGCAGGGGTGCTACCCTGACTGAGGGTTCAGAAATTTGAGAGACCTTAAGATCATCCTGGAGGATCAAAGCTCACTTAGAACATTTTCAGCATCACTCCCAAACAGCGTGGAGCCTGTAAGTGTGGCATTCAGGACAGCCTGTTGTACATCAGTGGCAAATCCAGCTGCTGTAAACCAGGAATATTTCCTAAGACATATGCCACAGGCAGCAGAAGCTTCATATCCAGGTCATAATAGATGCCTTCCAGTATCCTCACCAGCCAAGGCAGCTTTAAGCAAGTCAGCCTTGGCAGAACCACCAGGTACAGACTGACTGGTAGACATAGCATTTAACACTGGGTTTTTAGAGATTAAAAATGACAAAAAGTATCCATTCATGTTCATCTCTGAATTATTTAATATATGAATTGCATTGGTCATCCTCTATTTATCAATTTTTTTCTTAAGTATTTCCACATTCTTACTATTAACTAAATCTGTTGCTAGACTGTTCCAGATATTTACTACCCTCTGTGTGTAATATTTCTTTCTTATGTTAGATTTGTGATGTGGGGCCAGATATTAAAAAGTTCATGCCAATGCTAATGAGGTTTGTGCTGGCGCTATCTGGGAGCAATCTTAGACCTGGTTCTCTCAAATGGAGATGAAGAGAGGATCTCAGATGTAGAAGTGGGTAGCCATCTGGGAACTAGCGACCATCAAACAGTATGGTTCACAATCAACACAGCAATAGAGTCAAGCCATACAAAGACAAAGGTACTGAATTTTAGGAGGGCTGACTTTGCCAAAATGGGTGAATGCCTAAGAAATGCACTAGCAAATGGGCAGGAAGGGGTGGAAGAACAATGGGGAATAATAAAAACTGCCATCACAGAGGTAACAAGCCTTTGTGTAAAGCAAATAAACAAAATGAAACGAGGTAAGAAACCACTATGGTTCTCAAAGGAAGTGGCAGTGAAGGTTCAAGAGAAAAAGAAAGCATTCAGGAAGTACAAGGAATCACAGAAGGAACAGGACAGAGAACTGTGTCAGTTAAAGCAACAGGAAGCTGGGAAGGCAGTCAGAACAGCAAAGGCCCAAACCGAGGAAAAGATAGCCAACTCAGTTAAGAAGGGGGATAAAACCTTTTATAGGTACATCAGGGAGCAAAGGAAGACCAAGGGAGGGATAGTGAGGCTTAATAAAGGGAGGGAGGGTGGGCAGAGGTGACTGTGAAAAGGCAGAGATACTACACAATTATTTTTGCTCAGTATTTACAAAGGAAGAGGGGGGCGGTACCTAAAACAAACAGTAGAAACACTCTGGATACAGAAGTTGATACCAGCCCATTTACAGAAGAAAGGGTTCTGAAAGAACTCTTAAAACTGAAGGTGGACAAAGCAATGGGGCATGATGGGACTCATCCCAGAATTCTAAAAGAACTAAGGGTAGAACTAGTGACACCACTGACTACCCTCTTTAACAAATCATGGGAGGATGGGGTGGTACCCGAGGACTAGAGGAGGGCAGATGTGATTCCCCTTCACAAAAGTGGGAGCAAGGCAGAAGCAGGAAACTACAGACCTGTTAGTTTAACCTCAGTGGTAGGGAAAATGATGGAGTCACTTCTGAAGGAAAGAATTTTTGAGTATCTAGAGGCCAGAGGGGCACAGGACCCAAGGCAGCATGGATTCACAATGGGAAGGTCATGCCAGACAAATCTGATAGATTTCTTTGACTGGGTGACCAAAGTAGTTGATCAGGGAGGGGCTGTGGACATGGCCTACCTAGACTTTAGCAAGGCATTTGACACAGTCCCACACAAAAGATTAATATACAAGTTAGCCAGCCTGGGAGTGGGTCCCAAGATGACAGCCTGGGTAAAGAATTGGCTGGAGAATAGGACACAGAGAGTAATAGTAAATGGAGTCCACTCTGAAAAAAGGGGTTAGTAGTGGGCACCGCAGGGTTCAATTATTAGGACTCGTCCTTTCAATGTCTTTATAAGCAACATTGCAGAGGTACTGAAGGAAAGTATGTCTCTTTGCAGATGATACAAAGATCTGCAACAGAGTTGATGCACAAGGTGGGGTGGAAAGGATGAGAAGGGACTTGGCAAGGTTAGAGGAATGGTCAAATGTATGGCAGCTTAGATTCAATGCTAAGAAGTGCAAGGTAATGCACCTGGGAAACAAAAACCCAGGGGAAGAGTACACAATGGGGGTGAGATACTAACAACAACAAAAATGGAAAGGGACCTGGGGTAGTCATATCAGATGACCTAAAGGTGGACAAACAATGTGAGAGGGCAGCAAGGAGGGCTGGGGGGATACTGGGATGCATAGGGAGAGGCATCACCAGTAGAAAACAGGAAGTTATTATCCCTCTGTACAGACAGCTGGTGAGACCCCATCTGGAGTACTGCGCAGTTCTGGAGACCCAGTCTCGCAGACATAGACAGGATGGAAGCTGTCCAGAGGAGGGCAACTAAATGGTGCAGGGTCTGCACCAGAAGACATATGAAGAGAGACTTAAGGAGCTTAATATGTATAGCCTCGAGGAAAGGAGGGAGAGGGGGGACATGATAGAAACTTTCAAGTACCTCAAGGGAATCAACAAAGTCCAAGAGGGTAGCATCTTTCAAAAAAAGAGGTGTGCAAGAACAAGGAGGCACAATTTGAAGATAGAAGGGGGTGGCTCAGAGGTAATTTAAGGAAGTATTTTTTCACAGAGAGGGTTGTGGATGTATGGAACAGCCTTCCAGAGGAGGTTGTGGAGTCAAAAACAGTGGTGGAATTCAAGCATGCATGGGACAGTCATAAGGCAATTCTAGGGGGTGGGGGTAGGAAGAAGTAGGCTGTTGGTTAACTAGGATCTGAAGCTTATCCATCAGGTAGGGAAATGGGCAAACTGGGTGGGCCAAGCGGTCCTTATCTGCCATGAAATTCTGTTTCTATGTTTCTATGTTTGCAGCTTTTTTGGGGTGGGGACGATATTCAGAAGCCCTCATAGCGCATGCTAAACCTACTAGTTCCCAGGCATGAACATAACACTGTGCCCATACAAATGAGAGGGTTCCCTTCCTGCATATGGGTGCAGTGGCATGTTCAAAGGTTTGTGACGGCAGTACACAGCACCCACAGCAGTTCTATTTACTGATGCTGAATCCGACAACTTGACAGGGTGTTAAGCCCATGCTCCCACCCAACCAATTACGAGACAACTGTACTACAGCTGCCTACATGGCTGCAGGCCCTGGTGGCCACTGGTACCCACACTCCTTGATCACCTGTATAGTGATAGTTGATATCTCCCGGGTGTCTAGTGGCATTCCCCCAATCAGCTGTCCCATGATAGGAATTCATACCCCTGGTGTCTAGCAGTACCCCCCACAACCGATCACCCATCCTGTGATAGTACATATCTCTCAGATCAGGGAGGAGCAGTGGACATGGCCCACCTGGATTTCACCAAGGCTTTCAACACCATTCCACATAGGAGACTGCTAAGCAAGCTATGTAACTTGAGGGTGGGCAACAAGGTGGTAACCAGGGTAATAAACAGGTTAATGGACAGGAGACAGAGGGTAGTGGTGAACGAAGTTTGCTCTAAGGGAGGGTTACCAGCTTGGTACTTCAGGGCTCAGTGCTGGGACCAGTCCTCTTTAATGTCTTATAAGTGACATAGTAGAGGAGCTGTAAGGGAAGGTCTGCCTCTTTGTGGATGACACCAAGATCTGCAATAGGGTGGGCACTCTGGAGGTGGTGTGTGTGTGGAAAGGGTGAGAAGTGACCTGAGAAAACTGGAGGAGTGTTCAAGGGTATGGAAGCTGGGTTTCAATGCAAAAAAGTGCAAATAATGGACACTCCAGTGGGTGGGGTTGGGGTGGAAAGGATGACCAGAGATCTGAAAAAAATGCATGAGTGGTCAAGGGTATGGCAGCTGGGCTTTAATGCAAAAATGTGCAAAATAATGCACTTGGGCCACAAAAACCTGGGGATGAGTATTACTGACAAAGACAAAGCAGGAAAGAGACCTGGGTATAAATCATATTGGATGACCTAAAGGTCACCAGGCAGTGTGACAAGGCAGTCGGGAGGGCTAGTGGGATGCTGGGATGCATAGAAAGAGGTATCACCATCAGAAAGCAGGAGGTCATGTTACCCTTATATAAATCACTGGTAAGACCCCACCTTGAGTACTGTGTCCAGTTCTGAAGACCACATCTCAGGAAGGACATAGACAGAGTGGAGGCAGTCCAGAAGAGGGCAACCAAAACGGTGCAGAGTCTGCTTCAATTTCCTTATGAGGAGAGGCTAAAGGAGCTGAGTATGTACACTCTGGAAGGGGGGGAAGATATGATAAAGAACTTGAAATACCACATGGGGGTAAAAAAGGTACAGGAAGGGAGTAGTTTTCACAAAAAAACACCAAGGTGTTCAAAGACAAAGGGACATGCTACGAAGCTGGAAGGGGCAGATTCAGGAGAGACATGAGGAAGCACTTCTTCATAGAAGGAGTCATGGATTCCTGGAACAGTCTTCCAGTGGAGGTAGTGGGGGAAAAAACAATGTGGGGGGGTCAAAAATGCCTGGGATAGGCACAAAGGAATCACAGAGGTAAGAAAGGGGGAGAGGCGGAAGTACCGTAGATAAAGTAGGGTTGACAGTGATAATGAAGGTAGAAGAAAATATGCAGACTGGGTGGGCCAAATGACCCTTATCTACCATCAGACTCATTATTTCTATTTTTCTCTGGTGTCTAGAGGTATCCCCTACCCCTGGATCACCTGTGGCACTCCCCACCCCCAGTCATCCATCCTGTCCTGTGACAGTGTGTATATATGTGTGTGTGTGTGTGTGTGTGTATATATATATATATATATATATATATACTGTGTGTGTATATATATATATAATGTATCCCTGTTGTTTAGTGGCACCTTCCACCTCCTGATCACCCAGCCTGTGTTATTAAATGTATCCCTGGTGCCTAGTGGCACCCCCGATCAGTCATCCTGTGGTGGGAGCATGTATCTCTGTGTTTAGTGACACCCCCTCCCCCCAATCACACACCCTGAGATAGTATACATCTCCCTGGCATCCAATGGCACCTCCCCAATCACCCATCCTGTGATAGTATGTATCTTCCTGGTGTCTAAAGATACGCACCACCCCCAGATCACCTGTCCTGTGATAGTATATATCTTCCTGTTGTCTACTGGCACCCCTCACACCAGATCACCTGGGTCCATGTTATTAAACATATCCCTGGTGTCTAGTGGCACCCTCCCAAATTAGCCATCCCATGGTGGGAACTCATATCTCTGGTGTCTAATGGCACCCCCACCACCCAATCACCCATCCTGTAATAGTATATATCTCCCTGGTGTCTAGTGGCACCCCAACCCCCAATCACCTGTCCCATGATAGGAGGTATCTCCCTGCTGTTTAGTGGCACCCCCACCTCTGATTATCTGTCCTGTGATGGTATATATCTCTCTAGTGTCTAGTGGCACCCCCACCCCACCCCCGATCACCTGTCCCATTTTGGTAACTATCTCCCAGGTGTCAAGTAGCACACACCCCCACCCTCTGGTCATCCATCCCATTTTAGTATATATCTCCCTGGTGTCTAGTGGCAACCCCACCACCCGAACACCCGGCCCTTGTTCTGTATACTATCCCTGAAGTCCAATGGTACCCTTGCCTCCCACTCCCTGAATGCCTGTTGACAATGAACCAGCAGCCCCCCACCCATCTTGCCAGCTCCCAGTACAGCACCCATTCACCTCCCCTTACCTGGGTCTCCAGGGATGTTCCTGGAATCCCAAAACAGTGACCAGCACAGCCCTCCTCTCACCTCCTTGGCCAGCCACTGTGTGGGTTGACAGTGTGCACACATGCAGTGTACTGTATACTGTATGCGTGCACACTGTCAGCTTACATGGTGGGTGGGTGGATGGGTGGAGTACTGGGAGTGGGTGGGTACTGCTTGACTGCCAATGTTTCCTGGTTTGTTTGTCAACAGGCATTCAGGGGCCAGGGGTGGGGGTACCACTGGATACCAGGAAAGGCATACAGAACATGGGCCAGGTGTTCAGGTAGTGGGGGTGCCACTATACACCAGGGAGATATGTACTGAAATGGGATGGGTGACTGTGGGGGTGCCACTAGACACCAGGGAGATATATACTAAAATGGGCCACATGGCCCAGGGGTGCCACTAGACACCAGGGAGATATATACTAAAACAGGACAGGTGATCGGGGTGGGGGTGCCACTAGACACCAGAAAGATATATACTAAAATGGGATGGGTGACACTAGACACCAGGATTTGTGATCTGGGTTGGGTTGGGGGGCCACCTAACAGCAGGGATATGTTTAATAACACATACTGGGTGATTGGTGGGGGGGCGAGGGGTGCCACTAGACACCAGAGATATATGTATCTAATATAGAATGTGTGATCAGGGGGTGGAGGGTGTCACTTGACACCAGGAACTATCTATAGACTTTGGGACATTGTACAGGGGTTGGGGAGTCACTGATAGATACCAGGGATAGCTACTTTCTACGGGATAGATGTTTGGGGGGTGCCACTAGACACCAGGGATGACGTGTCAGGAGCCCACAGGATGGGCGCTAAATCCGCTGCTCACCATGCAAATGAGACCATAATGGGCATGTAAATGCTCTCTTAGCACCTTGCATGCCCAATGGGCTCATTTGCATGGTGTGACTGAATATACTGACATAGATCCCAGTGCTAGCCGCTCCCAGGATACTATTCCCTGTTAGTTGGATACAGACCAGATCCATGTCAGGGCAGTGCAATTTGACTTAGCACCACACTGACACAGGACAATATTTAGTTGGATAACGCTGGTCCGCTATCTGACTGAATATGGCAGCCACTAGGTTGAGTGTTAGCGGAAGTGCAGTCCAAACATTTACACTGCGCTTGCGCTCATTTTTGAATAGTTAGGCCCTGATGTCTTTAACTGTTTGTGGTGCCATCTTAGTGTACAAGAGTTCTGTCCCCGTTCCAGGCTGAGATTTTTCACTGGTTTTGTGTCACTATAAATACTGTGCAGAAAAAAACAAGTCCCCCCCCTGTGTTTTTTCTCTCCAGTGTATGTAAGCCCAAATGATTTACTCTTTCTTCATTAAGTTTTGTTTTCTAAGCTATTTATCATTTTAGTCACTTTGTGTTGATTCTTTCTATTACCCATGCTTAAACCACCCTGTGACAGGGCTGAATAAGGCCCTGCCTCATTTGTTATGCAGAAAGAGTTTAAACACAAGGGTCTATTCTGTCCTCTCCTTTTCTGTCTCTTCTCTGTCTGGTTGAGCAACCAAATTTTCTTGTGAGACCTAGGAACTGATCACTCTGACAGTTTCGCAATTCTCTGCCTTTCGCTACCTTTCTGCCTTTTCTTCCCCCTTGCATATCAGCAGGTATAAAAATATATGTCAATCTTTGTGTGGAAATATCACTGATACTGGGATTCCTTTGTTTAAACCTGTATATAGTTATACTGTTGAAATGATTGCAAAAACTGGAATTCAAGGGGTTAACCTGAGATGCTGGTTTGAAAAATATTTCCAGAGCTGTCAACAAGAGGTCAGTTCTGGGTCACACTGTTCTTTTTGCTTCATCTGCTGAAACTGACAAGAACACTGTGTGAGAAGCAGAATGTTTTCTTAACAAGCTCCCTGCACAGACTTGTTATAAAAAGAGCTGCAATGTTTTGCAAGAGGGAGAGACAGAGACTGAGTGACTGAGATTGGAAATTGAGAAGAAAAACTCAGAAGAAAGACTCTACTTTCTATGTTTGTACTGCCATTGTAAATGGTTATACTGAACAATTTTTAATTTTTTATTTTGCTGTTATTAATAATAAAACACTATTTGCAAATTTTACAACTGATCCTGGTTTTTCTATGCTTCCTGACCTGTGCCTTGATGACAAATGGTGTAAGAAGTGGGATTTATGCCATGCATACTCTAAGCCAGGAGTTTTGTGCGTGGGTACTAGACCTAGTACCAGGGAAGCGTAGCAGAAAAGTATGGATTCTGCAGCAGCAAGTCCAGGAATGAGTACCAGAAGAATGGCAGCCAAACTAGCACAGAGAAAAAGAGATTCAACATTTTGAGACACTGAGAAAAGAAGAAATGCAACAACTTGAGAAACACAGAAAAGAAGAGTTGCAGCAAAGAAGAGAAGAGATGCAGTGATGGATGGATGCCTTGCAAGTTATCAAAGCTGGAGGATCTGGCACTGGTCCAGCACAGCAACAAGGCACAAACAACTTTTTTTGTAATTCATACTTTATTGAGATTTTATAATACAGCAAAAAATATCCTAAACATTGACAGCACAAACAACTTAAAATAGAAAGTTGTGTTCCTTGGATGATATGAAATCATACCTGACAACTTTAAAAAGGGTTGCCGCAGCCTGCCTGCAGCCAAAGCAGCAATGGCCAATCAGACTGGTACCTTACCTGATGGGGAAAGCTCAACTTGCTTACAGCAATATGGACACCAGAAAACTATGACCTTGAGAAAAGCGAAATCCTGAAACGGTATGACATCTCAGGAGAGACACTCAGGCAGAGATTTTGGTCTCTGAAGTATAACTCAGTCGACAATCCTCAAGAAGCCTTCACTGACTCAGAGAACTCCTTATAAAATGGCTCCAACCAGTGGGCAAAACACTCCCATGGATTATCAAAACATTTGTAATGGAGCAGTTCATCAACATCCTACCCACAGATGTACAGCTTTGGGTTAAAGAACATCGACCAGAAAGTGGGTAAAGGCCGTTTCTTTGGCTGAAGACTACCAAATGGCCAGACAGATGCCACAGCAGTGAGGTAACAGCCAAGTAAGACACTCTTTTTCCCATTTAAACTTCAAGTCTGATAAGAACTCTGATGGGGGTAACAAGTCTGGACACAAAGACTTTATTTGCTGTAACTGTAATAAGCCAGGTTATATTGCAAGAAATTGCCATAGTAAGAAGAGTGACACGGGAGCAGATTTGTCCTTAGCAAATTGGGGAAAGTACATAACAGATGTGAAGGTGAGAGAGATCAGACTGTGAAGGGACTTACAGATTCAGGAAGCAGACAGACCCTAGTGCATATTGAAATACTAGGAGAACATGTCTAAAAAGACCAGGTACTGGTGTCATCTCCATCCACGGGTCACTCGATACTATCCCACCACCCAAGTGACTCTGAATATTAAGGATGTGTTGCACAAAATGAAAGTGGGGGTAGTACCTAAGTTACCTGTACCTGTGATTATTGGAAATGACTTTCCAGGATTTACTGAGTTAATCAAAGAGGGAGTAAATCCTGGTGTTTCAGCAGCTGTCATGACAAGAGCTCGGGCAAAGAAAATCTCAGATGGTGGGGACTCTTTTCTTTTCGCTGATTTTGACTCTGACTTGTTTGAGCGCAGCATCAAGATCCAGAAGTCCAGGAAAGAAAGATGATGCCTGAAGAAACAGTGGCAACAAAAGACCGATGGACATAAGGGGTTAACATATACGAACATACAAAATTTGCCAGCAGATAAAGGATTATTGGTCTATCAAGTCTGTAGCTAGCACCCCTTATTCTGCAGCTGCCACTCCCTCCCACTCTCCCCCTCCCTTGACCCCCCTACCCTGTCCCAGCCCCTTTTAAAGCGGCCCACTGTTCTACTGGATACCACTTCCACCGGTAACACATTCCACCCAGCTACCACCCTCTCTGTAAAAAAGTGTCTCCTTATCTCCCTCCTGACCTTCCTCCCTTCAGTCTCATATTATGGCCCCGGGCGTCCCTCCCCTCCTTTACTTTGAACAGCCCCTCCGTACCAGTCTTGTTTATTCCTTTCATGTATTTGAAGGTTTAAATCATATTCCCCTGTCCCTCCTCTCCTCCAGTGATTACATGTTCAACTCCCTCAGCCTCCTGTCGTATGGCAAGTCCCCCCAGCCCCTGGATCATCTTTGTCCCCCTGCACTGCACCCCCTCCAGTAACTTAATGTTCCTCTTCAGATACAGGCACCAGTACTGCACGCAGTACTCCAGGTGTGGTCTAACTAATGATCTATACTGTGGCAGAATCACCTCCCCCCTCCTCGAGGATATACCCCTTGCAGTGCAGCCCAGCATTTTGTTGGCCTTTGCAGTGGCCTTCCTACATTGTGCCGAGTTGTTCATTGACCCTGTAATGAGCACTCCCAGATCCTTCTCCTCCTCTGTCTCACCTAGCTGCACTCCCCCAGCTGATAACTTCTCCTTGGGTTTTTCACCCCAAAATGCAGCACGTTGCACTTTTTTGGCATTGAACTCCAGTTGCCAGGTGTCCAAACAGGTTTCCAGCTTTGCCAGATCATCCTGCAACCCATGCCATCCCCCTAGGTCATTCAACACTGCTTAGGGTCACCACTTTTGGATGAGGTAAAAACCAGATGCTAAACCACACCCCAAACTCTGCTTCTGGCTCCACCACTTTTTTATGACTGACGACTATTTTGTTCCTTCTCCAAAGCCATTTGTTTATTTATTTATTTAGTTCTTGTTAACCGGGTAGGTGCACTAGCCATATAATGACTATTTTCAGGCATGACCCGGGAGAGTACAACAAAAAGAGAACAGTGGAACAACACGGGTACAGTAATACAAATAGAGGAACAGTACAGCAGTGCTACAAAAATACAATGAGTAGAAACAACAAATAATATTGGAAAGCATTATATAAATAATGGCAGTAAGATATATAATAAATGCAGAAACCAGGGACATTACCTAGTGGAGTGAAACGGTTAATGAGAGAGTAAGGTTATATAGAGAGAAAAGTGAGGAATGTTCATACATAACAATAAAGATTGACAGAAGGAAGGCCAGGGATGGTATTTGGCAAAACAACAGTGGATGGCCAGCAACAAGGTTCGAGAAGGAAAAGAGCTAGTAGTCAAGAAGTTATTTACAAAGAGAAGGAAAAATACGGGGAGGTGACAAGAGGAGTATTGGAGCTGGATTACAGCAGGGGTGACATTATTAGTAAGTCTCAGGAGCTTCAGGTTGGGTCAAAGCATGTACAAGCATCAGCTAAGGATAGATAACGACGATATTCACTTTTAAATCTAAAGTGAGGCTGAGACAGCTGGACGTTGAGTGGAAGAGCATTCCATAGTCTGGGAGCAGAGTATTGGAAGGCCCCTGTGCCTTTAGTCATTTGACATCTCGGCACATAGAGCAAAGATTTGTCAGCTGATCGCAGGCCATGGGAGGTTGGTTGAGGGACCAGCAATGCCGCCAGCTGGGATGGGCTTTTTTCCCAGATGATCGAGTCCATTAGTGATCCAAGGTAGTATTGTCTATTGGCAGAGGGCAAGAGCCAATTCAGATCCTTATAAAGAAGGCAGTGATGTTTGAGTTGAGGCGACGAATAGGCAGATCTGCATATATTGTTATAAGTTATGTCCTATTTTAGTAGGGAGGTTTTATGGGCAGAGGTAAGAATAGAGGCACCATAAGTAAGGGTTGGGAGCGGAATACCTCAGGCAATTGCTAATTTTGCCGAGGGTGTAAGCATGTAGCTCGTTTTGTAAGCTGCTCCCAGTTTCAAGTTTACAGCTTTGCACGAGGACTGAATGTGAAGATTAAAATCCAGGGATTGGTCCAGAAGGATCCCAAGGTACTTGAAGGAAGTAACATTTTCAAGTGGAATTCCTCCTGGGTGAAGAACCACCAGCAAGCAAGAACAGGCCTTAATCTTCGGTGTGGAACCTAGGAGCATGGCTTTCGTTTTCTTTTCATTTAGTACAAGTTTACGGTCTAGTAGCCAGTCTAAGACCTTATTAAAGTCTGAGGAAAACTGATGTGTTTATGCAGGCAATACTAGCAGAACTAGTATAGATGATCAGGTCATCAGCGTAGAGAATAGGCGAGCAGGATTCCAGGACCTCAGCTGCATTGTTGATAAAAATTGAGAACAGAAGGGCCCAAGGATAGAGCCCTGGGGGAACCCAAGGTTGATAGTAGATGTGTTGGACAGGGAGGAGTTAAATTTGACAGCTTGCGACCTGTTTGACAGGTAGCTACAAAACCAGTCCACAACTGGGGTAGAGAAATGGAATTTATGGAGAGTGGAGAGAAGCAGGGGATGGTCTACAAGGTTGAACGCCTTAGTGTGGTCAATGAAGATGGCACCTGTGAGTTTTCCAGAATCCATGTTGGATAGAGTATCTGTAGTTAGTTGGAGAAGAGCCATGGTGGTGCTATGTCCTTTTCTGAAACCATGTTGGGTGTCCGAGAGGAGATTGTAGCATGTAAGGTAGTCAATGGTCTGTGACACAACTATTTTCTCTAGGATCTTGCTAAGGACAGAGAGAATTGCTATAGGTTTGTAACTGGCCTTGTCCTTTGGGTCATCTTTTTTAAAGACAGGCGTTACTCTTGCAGATTTCCATAGGTCCAGAATGGTGCTATGGATAAGGGATAAAGTGTAGATTCTGGCAATCAGAGAGGCAATGAGTGGCACAGCCAACTTAAGGAGATGAGGTTCCAATGAGTCAGAACCAGAGCTGGTATTGGCAGATATGGATCTCAGTAATTTCAGAACTTCCGTTCTTGATATAGCCTTGAAATAGAATGGTGGAGCTGGAGGAGAATCATATGATAGGGCAGAATGACTGTCTGAAGGTAGCGTGGTAGGTAGATTGGAATGCAGTCCACTAGGTTGTAAAGCCAAGGTATAGTGTGACAGATCAGATAAAAGATTGTTAAAACTGTTTGAGATGGTTCTAGGGTCATTACAATGTGCCCCATTTATGATCATTTCATCAGGAGTGACCGACTTCGAGGTATCCAGAAATGTTTTGACATGGGCCCAGAATTTCCTCAGGTCACAGGCTGAGCTTTGTAGAAGGTCCTTGCAGTATTTGCTTTTAGCGGCTCTAACTTCTCTCTTACATCTGTTCCTTAGTTCACGATAGACAAGAAGGTCTGACTGTGGGCCAGATTGTTTGTAGTGAATCCCGAGCTTGTCCCTCTGGCGAAGATTAGCAAGGAGGTCTTTATGTAGTCACCTTGTCTGTTTTCCTCTGATCCTCCTAGTAATCTTGGGGGCATGTTTACATTGAATGGCAAGAAATTCATTTATGAATATCTGTAGAGCAACCTCCATATCCTTTGTTTGATAGATACCTGTCCAGTCGATATTGGAGACATCATAGAGAAGTGCATCCTGGTCAATATGAGCTAGATTTGTAAAAGTGATTAGTTTTGATGGAGGAGATGGAGGTGCAACCATGGCAACCAGGTTATCTCCTATGGGCCACATGGCCCATTTTACAGGAGTCACCCAGGAGCACAGAAAGGTTAAGTGACTTGTTCAGGCTCAAACATTATGCAAGTGGAGGCTGTGGGAATCAAACTCAGGTCTGCTGAATGTGCCAAGCTCATCCACAGCTGATTGCTCAAACCTCTGTTAAACACTCTCTCATTTTCCTTTCCATGTCAGTCATGTATTCTGATATGCTTTTACCAATTTTTGATAACTTAATTATTGATGTTTGTGGTACCCTCAATACTGCATTGTGTTCCCTTTACCTCAGCAGCTACTACTGACTCCTTTCATATTTCTAAGACATTCCACAATTTCAGACACACCATTCCATGCTATTTATCTGAATGACCTGTAAAAGTGTAGCTAATATCATGGAATGTTCTGGTAGTACAAAATGAGAGAAGTGGCTAGCTGTTGAGGACTCAAGAAAGAAGTATTCAAGTTAGTGATAAAGGCAATAAAACTTAGATAATTTAACAAAAATGGGTCTAAAACATATCAGAATACAGAACAAACAAAAAGAAACACATGAGAGCATATAAAGATGTTAATGCTGTTTCCTGTCATAGCAGTAAAAGACCATATTTAAAATTCAGAGTGGAAAAGATTAGGTTAATTTACTGTTAATGGTCATACTTTACACCTCCCAGGCAGACTGGCTTAACAAACAAAGGCAGGTCTGAATGACATCAGAACTTCTCTGTAACCTGGACATGCAATGCAGCCAAAACAGTGGATGATTTGATACATCAGTTTTAAGAGTATATGAGCACTCAATATGGTTTCTTAATCATAAACTGGTCCTCAATGACAAGAAAACCAAATCTATGCTCTTCTGCAGCTCTCATAACCCACACAAGCTACACCACTTGGCTATCTCCACCACCCAGGAGAACACTCTAGATCAGGTTGTGTCCTTCAAATACTTAGGGATACAGCTTGACCCTAATCTCTCCTATGGACTTCATGTAGATAATGTAGCTAGAGCTGATAATACTCCTCTACAAACACAGACCACACCTCACGCCAGAAGCTTTGAAGGTTGCAGTCCTGAGCTCTGTAATCTCTGTAATAGACTATGGTCTCATCATTTATGGCTCGGCCACAACCACAACCCTTAGACGCCTCTCAACTGCCTTAAATAAAGCATGTCGGCTCATCACTGGTGCTCACCGTCTCACCCACACATGACCTGTACACTCAGACCGGGTGGCTCCAACTATCAAACCGCATAAAGTTTCTCACCTGCTCCATGGTCAAAAAATCTACCTTGGCCTTGCACCTTCTGGGGTCTCAACTCTGTTACAACACTGAATTAACAAATGGTGCCTTAGGAGATCCATGCTACAGCTACTGAAAGTCTCCCACTGTCACACTTCACAGGGACAACGCTCTTTTGCTTATCGAGCACCACTCTGGTTCAATGGCCTCAGCCCAACCATCTCCTCTGCCCCAACTATTGGTATGTTTAAAACTAGGCTCTGGGACTATCTCACTACCAACAGCTCCTGTGACTGCCCAACTTAACCTTGTTTCTCCACTTCCCTCTGCTGTAGTTGTCCCCCTCCTCCCTCCTCACTGGATTCTACCTCACATCTTGGTATACCCAATGCTGCACTTTTCACCCTCTCGCCACCCTTCCTACATTCCTTCCCCCACCCTCTTCCCTCTCCCTATGACTCTGGCACTTTTTATCTGTTGTCTATTTTCTCTGACAAATGCCGCTGGCTGCCTTGTTACAATGCTACCCTTGAACTGTATTAATCTGTACTCCGTTTGCAATGCCCACATTGTTGTAATGCCTGTCTTGATGTTCCCCATAATTTGTATTTCTCTGACGTGGAACCTTTGTAAAAGAGCCATGGCTCAAAGGTATTTGTAATCCTAGACTTGATAAATAAATAAATAAAATGTCCCCAAAACCAGACTACATTTAATCAAAACCGGATGACTGGATAAGGACCCTAAAGAACGGACTTTCTGGTCTAAAACCGGATAGGTGGCAACCCTAACACCACTCCCAGCTTGGTGTTGTCAGCAAACAGACTGGTCTTGCTCTTGATGCCCAATGATATGTCTGCAATAAATATCCCAAACAACACTGTTCCCAACACCGAGCCCTGCGTAACACCGCTTGTCACTACCCTTGACAATGAGAGCTCCCCACCCACCACCACCTTCTGTTGCCTTCCCTGAAGCCAGTTCCCTACCCAGCTCACAAAATTTGCACCCGCCCCTGTGCCTTCTAACTTACTTCCCAGCCTCCCATGCGGCACAGGGTCAAATGCCTTACTGAAGTCCAGGTACAGGACATCCAATGCATGGCCCACATCCAGTTGCCTAGTTACCCAGTCACAAAACTCCACCAGGTTGGTTTGGCAGGGTCTGCCACTTATGAAGCCATGCTGTCTGCTGTCCTGTAGCCCTTTGGCCTCCAGCCTCTCCTTCAGGATAGTCTCCATCAGTTTACCCACAATGGATGTGAGGCTCACTGGTCTGTAGTTCCCCGGTTCATCCTTGGGGCCGCTCTTGTGGAGGGGCACCACATGAGCCATCCTCCAATCTTGAGGTACACACCCTGAGTGTAGTGAGGCATTGAATAGGTCTGCCAAAGGTCCTACCAGGACCTCTGGCAGCTCCTTCAGTACCCTGGTATGGATGCCATCTAGGCCTGGCTGCTTGTCCACCCTCAGTGCCCTCAAACACTCCAGAACCCTGCCCTCCATGATTTCCCCATCTGTCACCCCCTCTCCCTCTGTTCCTGCCCTCCTCCTCCTTTGGGTATCACCCCTCCCTTCTCCTTAGTAAATATAGAGCAGAAGTAATCGTTTAGTGCTTCTGCCTTATCACCCACTGTTTCCACCTCCCCTTCCTAATCCTTAATGTATGGTCCTTACAGCTCCTTTTCTCCCTGATGTACCTGAAGAAGTCATTCTCCCCTTTCTTAACACCCTGCACCAGCCTGAGCTCCTTGAACACCTTGGCTGCCCTTACTGCCTTTGTCACCTCCTTCAGTTCCTGTCCTCCCTCTCCGTTTTTTTTTATATTCTTTATTTATAGTATTATTACAGCAGGAATACATTTGTAGAGTAAAATCATTAGGTATATTCAAGGCCCCTGGAATTCTGCGGTTCTGCGGTTGCGGAATTTGCCGCAGAATTTGCATCGTGCTGCAGAATGTATATAGTGCCGCAGAATTCATTGTTTTTGGTGAATTTTCATATAAATATACTGTTTTTCCATAGTGTCAGGCTTTCTTTCCCACCTCGTTTATCCTGAAGCCCCTCCTCTATGCTCAGCATATGATGTCATCGATGACATCACATCATATTTAGCTAATGACAGGACTGCATTCTGCCAGAGAAATGAATAAATCATGCCGCAGAAATCAGAAAATGCTGCTGCAGAAGTCAAGGAGCCCTGCCGTAGAAATCAGAAAATTCTGCCGCAGAACACCAGGGGCCCTGGGTATATTTACATTCACAATGGAGAGATATAAATACAAAAGGGGGCAGTTTACACAATCAAAAGACATAGAAACATAGAAGTTGATGGCAGATGAGGACCGCAAGGCCCATCCAGTCTGCCCATTTCTTTTTCTACCTTATAAATGTGCCATCGGCCTTTGCTCTGTCAGTGGCCTATCTAGTCATAGTCATTTGTATTGCTCCCTTATGCCTATCCCATGCCTGTTTGAAGCCCTGCACTGTATTCATAGCCACCACTTCTTGTGGTAAGCCATTCCATGCATCCACCACCCTTTCTGTGAAAAAGAATTTCCTCACATTCCCCCTTAATCGGCCCCCCTCTAATCTCATGCTGTGTCCTCTTGTCCTGCTATTTTTCTTATATTTAAACATGTTAGACTCTTTCACCTTGTTAATGCCCTTAAGGTGTTTGAATGCCTCGATCATATCACCTCTCTCCCTCCTTTACTCAAGGGTATACATATTGAGCTCTGTTAATCTGTCTTCATATGTCTTCTGATGCAGTCCTGCACCATTTTGTTGCCCTCTCTGGACTGCCTCAATTTGGTTAATGTCCTTGTGAAGGTGTGGCCTCCAATACTGCATGCAGTACTCCAGATGGGGCCTAACCAGTGTCTTGTAAAGAGGGATTATTACCTCCCTTTTACGACTTGTGATACCCCTACTAACACACCCTAACACCTCCTTAGCCTTACCTACTGCTTTAGAGGTCTGCTTGGATGATTTCAGGTCATCAGTGATGATGATGCCCAAGTCTCTTTCTTCCTTTGTGACTGCTAGCAACTCCCCTCCCAGCCTATAGGTGGCTTCAGGGTTTCTCTTCCCATGTGCATGATTTTGCACTTTTTGCATTAAATCCCAGTTGCCATTCTTCTGACCATTTTGCTAGTTTATCCAGATCTCTTTTCATTCTGCCCACCCCATCTGGATCATCTACTCTGTTGCAGATCTTGGTGTCATCTGCAAACAGACAAGCTCTTACCCTCTAGTCCATCTGCAAGGTCACTAATGAAGATGTTGAAGAGGACTGGCCCCAGAACTGATCCCTGAGGTACCCCACTTGTGACTTGCATCTCTTCTGACTGTATACCATTTACCACCACTCTTGTTTTCTGCCCGCAACCAGTTTGCCACCCAGTTGACCAACTTCTGACCCACCCGAGCCTACACCAGCTTATTTATCAATCTTCTATGTGGAACAGTGTCAAAAGCTTTGCTGAAGTCAAGGTAGGCGACATCAACTGCTCCCCCTTGGTCCACCACTCTGGTTACCCAGTCAAAGAAATGTATGAGATTAGTTTGACAGGACCTTCCTTTTGTAAACCCATGCTGTCTTGGATCCTGTGCCCTTATGGATTCCAGGTGTTGCACTATCCTTTCCTTAAGGAGTGCCTCCATAATCTTGCCCACTACTGAGGTAAGACTGACTGGTCTGTAGTTCCCCGCCTCCTCCCTGCTACCACTCTTGTGGAGCGGGATCACATGAGCCCTTCTCCAGTCTTCTGGGACCTCCTGTGCTCAGAGACTCACTAAACAGTTCTGCTAATGGCTCTGCTAGTTCCACCTTTAGCTCCTTAAGTACCCTGGGATGTATGCCATCAGATCCCATTGCCTTATCCACCCTGAGCTTAGCAAGCTCTTGTAGGACCCTTTTTTTGTGAAAGGAGTAGTGCTCACCTCCCTCCCTGTGTCCATGATGCTGAGCTGTGGGCCCTGCCCTCACCTTCTGTTCAGTAAATACTGAGCAAAAGTATCTATTTAGGATAGATGCCTTACAGGCCACTCCCCACATGCTCCCTTTCTCCATTAAGCTTAGCAATACCCTCTGGACTTTCTCCTTTCACTAATGTAACTATAGAAAGTCTTGTCACCTTCTTTTGCTGTTCGTGACTAGTGTTTCCTCAGTTTGGGACTTTGCCTGCCTTACTGACTTCCCTGCTTCCCTTAGGGCAGTTTGGTATGCCTCCCTATCTTCATCCCGCTGTGTTCCTTATATTTCCTGAAGGCCAGCCTTTGGCTCTGACCTTTCTGCTACTGTATTTGAGAACCAAAGTGGTTTCCTTCTTTGTACTTCCTTTTCTGTCTAACACAATGGGATGTTGTTTCAACTATTGCATCCTTAATGCTTGCCCACTTTGCCTGTACCCCCTCACCTGTGTTTCTTTTTGCCAGGGCTAGCTTAACTCTGTTGGCCATCTTATCAAAGTCAGCTCCTCTGAAGTCCCATATTTTTGTATTGGAATGGGATGATTTAGATGTAGTAGCCAAATTTATATTCAAAATTCCTAAGATCTTATCTGAAAGGGGAGCAAAACGTCATTCCTCAGGGGATAAAGGAATGATCCAGCTGAGAATTATAAAACACCCAAGGTCTCCTATAATTCAAATTGGTGTGTGCAGTCTGCCCTACATGCTATCAGCCTTTCCAAATAGTAAATCTCAGACATTATGGAATGCCAATGTGTCAAAGTAGGAATTATGGGTGTCTGCCATGGCGAGTTATCACCTTTTTTTGCTGTGGCTAAATACAAATACAGCATACTCTTTTTCAGGGGTATTAAGCCACCCCCCTGTTTTTTTTTAGACTTCCTAAAGGCAGCACTTTTCCTTCTTACCTTTTCCATGGCCTCCTTGCTCACCCAGCTAGGTTTCTTTGCCCTAGCCTTCTTGCTCTGGGCCTTGCTGCACATAGGCGGATTTAGAGGGGGGGCTAAGGGTGCTATAGCTCCCCCATCATGGAGCTCCTCTATTAGTAACACACTGTGCTGCATTCTTAATCAGTATGCACTAATGCTTCCATGAAAGTTGTCTGAGCCACAGCCGACACAGGTCTCATCTGTCCTCCAGCAGAGCTGGCCTTAGCTAGGTGCAAACTGTGCCCCTGCACCGTGGGGCCTATGCTTTTTTTTTTTGAGGAAAAAAAAATAATTTAAAACATTTAAAAATACCTAAATGTTGTTAGAGTTGAAAATGTTTACCAGCAAATGAAAGTGGAACACAGCTGGCTCTGTTACTGTTACAAAAGGTGGGGGCAGCGTTGCTGCAGTGGAAAAGATTAGGTTAAGTAAGTGCTAATGGTGTTAATGACCATACTTTACACCTTCCAGGTCGACTACTTTCACAAACAAAGGGCTATACTGACAAGAGAACTTGTTTGTAACCTGGACATGTAGGTGAAATAATGAATGATATGACAAAATACGTTTTAAAAGTATGTGAGCACTCAAAATGGTTTAAAAACCTGACCTGCACAGAGCAAAACCAGATTTCCTGATAGGGACCCTGAAAACCTGACCGCCAGGTAAAAAAACTGACAGGTGGCAACCATACTGGTGTCCCGGCATGATAATCCTCTCTATTCTCTCTCACTCACACCTCCAGAAAAGTTAAGTTGTTTAACTTGTTTACAAATCAGAGTATCTGAGGTGTGAGTGTCCAGTGATGATGTCCCTGTCCTTACAGAAATGAATATGGTAGTAGTACCGCACTTAAGTTCTTGCTCCAGACTCAGTCAGATTCATTTCCAATGGTGAAGTCAAATAATTGAATGCATTCAATGTCACTAATTAAAAGATGCTGGTTAAACTAGCAGCGGGGCAGCTGCTGGGATTGGACAGGACATTAGTGTTCCATCAAACTGGGTGTGTAATAAATATAGTACTAGTGTTATTAATTTCTAGTATGGGGAGCTTCAATTCATGACACTAAAATTGTTTAAGGTCACTGCTAGTTTTGTCCTATTTGGCAATTTGATTTTGGTGTGGATTTGCCGGAGAGGGAGTTGGAGAGCAGTGCCCTCCTATACCATGCTAGGAATGGTACAAAACTAATGCTGGGCTGGTCTGGTCTCAGCAACAGCATGAACCAGGAGAGGCAGAAACTGGTACATGAGACCTTTGAACTGAGGTAAAAACTTCAGCATGTACTGTATGTCTAATCTGTGTTGTCTTTTCAGTCATGGTTGTACAGTGTGAATGAGCACAGAGGGAATTAATAGACATAGGGACTTTGAAGGTGTTCTGCTGTATATTATGGTATGTGCAGGAGTTTCTGCATGCTTGGAGAGCAGAATTGCCAACAGAAGTCATAAGACCTTGTTTGGGGGCAAGTTGTGATGTACCCAAGCAAGTGCTGTTGCTAATGAAAAAAAATGCATTTTTATATGTGTTTAAAAACTGTTTTTCTGTCTGCTTACTGACTTCTTGGGCCTATCATAAAAATGAGATCCCTCATACCATGGGGTTATCCAAGTAAAGGACATTTTAAAACAATAAAACATATTTTATTTATTTAAAAATGTGTTTTCTTTGGAATAAATTGTTCTATAGAATAAAATATGATTTGCAAAAATAGCAAGCAGTCTTGAAATGCTATTTTCAGAAACTAGATAGCAAAGTGACTTTGTTCCCATATTTCTATAGTTATTATATTTATTTTTTTTACTGAGATAAGGTTGGGGGATACGTTAATCTGAACTGCAGGACAAACTAGGATGGGTTGGCTTTGTGATAATGTCATAATGTGCTTGAGAGAGTGACATTTGTGAACTTGTTTACTTGGATTGTCATTTAATTTGTCTGCAGTTTGTCTTTATCACCGAGCCTCTTTGAACTTTTCTCATTTTCATTTGTTTCGGATGTGCTGCTGCCCAGCTGCAGTCTTTTGGTATTTTATGTTTTTTTGGGGGTGGGGGTGGGAGGTATTTTGGGCAACATACTGTCATGTGGACTGTGGGGACTCTGGGGATGGTGCTGGGGTAACTAACAAAGCATGGGAGGGAGGAAATGAGTAGAAATTGCATTAGAAATACCTCAAAATGCACCAGAATACACCAAAATGTTAAAAAATTTCTGGGGGCCTAGGCGGCTCACCAGACCCCCGGCCTATTATTTTTATTTTTTATCTGACCTGAGCTCCCCCATCTAAAGGACTCCTGGATCCACCCCTGCTGCAGGTTCTGGTTGCCTCCACCATCCCCAGCTTTATGAGCTCCCACCTCTGGTTAATGCCCATTCTAGGCTGAATATGAAAATGCTGAAACTAAATGGATCACTGATTGTGATTTTATTTCAGAACAAGCTAACAATGTTTCTCTCCAGGGTTATTTTAAGCAGCTGGGGGTGAAACCAAAACAGGGTGAACCTGTGTTTAAAAAATGTAATGGGCTATTGTACAGAGTTTTGGTTAAACCTCAGACATGAACAGACAGAACAATTGGCTATACCACAAAAGTATAGATCTGAGTTGTTAAAGATAGCACATAATAGTCCTATGGCTGGTTACTCAGGGAGGGATCACACCCTTGCCAGATTGCTGTGTAGATTTTGCTGGCCTGGAATTCATGAAGATGTTGCTACCTATTGCAGTTCCTGTGCTGTCAGAAAGTGGCCCCAGTGACTAAAAAAGACAAGGTGCCCTTAACCCTTGATAGATGTGCCTTTTGAGAGAATTGCAATGGATGTGGTTGGCCCCTTGGAGAAAAGTAAAAAGGGTAATTGATTCATTTTGGTAATTTGTGACTATGCTACTCGATACTCAGAGGCAGTTCCAATGCGTACTGTCACAGCCCCAAAAGTGGCAGCAGAGCTTGCCAAAATGTTCAGCAGAGTGGGCTTACCTAAAGAGATAATTACTGATCAAGGTAATAATTTTGGTGCATTACTACAGGAGCTGTACTGACTACTAGGTATCATGCCTACGCCTCAAGTACACCCGCCTCACCAGGAGTGTAGCCAGAAATTTCCATTTTGTGCACAATCTCCAACAGTTACACCCCCCAACTGAAAAATGTACACATCCTTTCCAAATGGCACCCCCTTCCATATAAGTCAGATTGTTGTCAGATGACTCCTCTACTCTCTAAAGAGGTTATACATGTAGTGGACACTCCTCAGTGGCCTACACTAACCAAAATACTACAGATTAGAATGATAATATTAAGAGAGTGGCTTATGGTTTGTGACAGGCACTCAACAAAACTGTACACAAATGTGTACAGCGAGAATGCCTGTCTACACCCTTGCGCCTCACAGCTGCAGCTTGAAAACCAGCACCGTGCTCCTCTAAGCTCCTGATTGGCTGGCCGCCTGAATTGCCCACCGTTGATTGATGTGGCTTTCTGGCCACTTCGAATCTCTTGTTCTAGCTCTTTTAGCTCTATCAGTATTTTCAAAAAGTGCTTAATCCTTAATTGTTTTTTTAAGTGATTACTGCTCTGTTAAGAACCTTGTTTAGAGTTTAAGACTAAGCAGCATTTCTCTGTAGAACCAAGTTAAGTTTAAATTTCATTTTTTTCTGTTAAACCTTGATCTCCTTCCTGTAGCTCTCTCTCTCTCTCTCTCTCTCTCTCTCTCTCTCTCAAGCCCTCCCCTCCTTTGTCCTGTACATTTCATCCCTGTCTCCCTGCTAAATGATTCTGCAATTTCCTTTTTCTCAGTCAATTAACTGACTGCAAATTACTCTGCCCTAAGCAATCCCTTCCCGCCTCCCCCTCTCACTACCCCCTACTGTGACTCTGTCTCCTTGTCTGTCTGCTCCTGCCCACTGACTTGGCTGCTAAATTAATCCCCTCTTTCTCTCTCTTCATCCCTGGCAGGTAGCCCTACCTGGGGCATCCAAGACCGCTGGACTCATCTCCTCCTCAGTGGAGTGGCGGGCCTGACCTAGCTGCCGCTCACACTCCTCTTCCCTGATCTATGCCTCAGGTACACCTACCTCATGGCTGCAGTTTGAAAACCAACGCTGTGCTCCTCTAAGTTCATGATTGGCTGGCCATCTGAACTGCCCACTGCTGACTGGTGCGATTTCCTGGCTGCTTTGAATCTTCATTCTAGCCCTTTAGCTCTATCAATATTTTGTCCCACCCTCCCCCTGGCCTCTATTAAATATACCTTGGCTCCACCCCTCTTTCACTCACCCACCTCTGTTGGCTCCCAGGCTAGACTCTTGCCTGACTTTTTCCCAGTGAGCCCTGGTTGTGCTCTGTAGGATAGGTCCCCTGTTGCCCCTCTGCTGCTGTCTCCTCCAGCTGCCACTGATCCTATACATGAATCCATCCAAGTTGTACACCTACTGAACCATTTCCTATCTGGTACCAGCCTTCACCACCTCAGTTCTCAAATTTCTGCACCGACAATGTTCCTTAATGCAATACTGCTGCTCCTGCTCCTCCTGACCATGCTGACATTCCCCATTGGCACTGTTTTATAAAGTGCTCATCACAATCTACCATTGATCTCTTTGATTATAACCCCCAACACAGAAGTGGGATGGTTACATGTAGTCGAAGCACGAATTGCCCCTGTTTCTTTCCTCAAATCCTACAACATACAAACCAACTTCTGTGCCCAAGGATGACTTTACCTTCAAACTATTACTCCCTGTTCTTATTGTTGGGAGTCCGGTCATTGCAGACAATACCTAAGGAAGAGTATATGGGAAAAAGAGTACACCTGAATCATTGCAGATATCTGAAGGAACTCTTGAGAAGACTAATACTGCTACTCTTGCTCATATCGGGAAACATACACCCTAACCCAGGCCCACCTTTAACAAGACCCAGTGAGTTAGGCAGAACAGGGTCTCTCTCATTAGCCAGCATCAACATCTGCAGCTTGCTCAAAAAACTTGATGTCCTTACTGTCTGGACCGCCTAGCACAGCCCAGATCTCCTATCAGTGGTTGAGACGTGGTTGTCACCAACGATCCCTGATGCTGCTGTGGCAATACCTGGGTATATTGTCTTCAGGCAGGATAGACTATCTAGAAAAGGGGATGGCTGTGCCTTATATTTGAAAGAATCCCTGATGGGACATGCTCTGTCTTTACCCATTACTGGTGAAGAGCTGCAGGTCCTTGCTATTAAGGTCGTACTCGGTGCCCACAACAAAGCTCTGATGACAGCATCAGTCTATATTCCACCCAGACTGATGACAGCAAGCCCAAACCCATTCCTTACCTGCATCAACAGCCTAAAGCTCAACTCAGAAGTTAAAATGCTTGGGGATTTCAATGTAAATTGGTTTGCCCCCAGTGCAAGCAATTACAAGGATGCCTGTTGGCAGAAAACTTCACCCAACTTGTTACCTCACCCGCAAGGGTCAGCTATAGAACTGGGAACAATACCCTATTGGACTGGGTACTCTCAAACCACTCAAATCATATTACCCACATTAAAGTCCTTCCTGACTCAATAAGTGACCATTCTCCAGTCCAGTGCTTGTGGACAAATAAACTCACTAAACCCCCAGTGAAAACTGTCTACAGTAGGATGCTTATCAAGGAATACCTTGAGCCACTTAGGTCACACCTGCAATAACAAGACTGGTCCCCAATTGATACTGCCCCAGATGTAGATACCGCGCTGCAATACTTTGTCTCCCAGTTCACTGCAACTTGTGATATCCATGCATCATATAAGAAACATAAAATTAAGGGCCTTGACAACCCCTGGATTATGAGCAATCTCCTAGAACAAATGAAAACTCTGGATCTGCTATGGGCTTGAGCCAGAGCTTCTTGCAGTCAAGCAGATATTCAGGCATACAAGGCCACCAGGAACACCTGTACCACAGTCACTCACTTGGAAAAAGCCTGCTACTCCAGGAATACCTTATCCAACTTCTGGTCGGATGGTAGGAAATTCTGGAACAACCTATCAGAAGTCATAAGAAAAGGGTCCAAAGTAACACCTAACATGCTAAACTTAGATGGCACCATCACCCTGGACCCCTCCACAATTGCCAGTACTTTCAATCTGACATTCACTGACCTTAGTCACGTGCTTCCCGCTTACTTCTTTGACACTAACCCCACCACAGCTTCCCAGGTTCAACTGGATAAGGAATTGAGTCATCCACAATTCTGTTTCAAGGCAGTTACTGAAAGGGACACCAAGAAATACCTTCTCAAGGTGCTTGGCAAAAACAGAATAAGTGGGGACACACTTGACGTGAAGCTTATCGCCCTCACCCTTGATGTTGTCCTGCCCCCCCAAAATCATCAACCGGTCCCTTACACTCTCGAGGTTCCCACTCAAATGGAAGTCTGCCCTGGTGACCCCAATACACAAGTCCAGGGACAGGGCAATACACGGAAATTACAGGCCTATCTCCATCCTACCTCCTCTATCCAAGGTACTTGAAAAAATCATCACAGACCAACTGGTGGAGTACCTGGAGTATTAGAACCTGCAATGTCCACAGCAACATGGCTTTTGAAAAGGTCATAGTACCACCTCTGCTCTCCTTGAATTTACAGGACACATCCACCAAGCAGTTGACCAAGGACAACTTGCTGGTGCCACTTTTATTGACCTATCAAAGGCCTTCAATATGGTTAACCATCCATTACTACTTGAACACCTTGCAAAGTTAGGGCTGTCTTATGATACCCTAAAATGGTTTCACAGGTATCTCTCAGACTGATCACAGTGAGTTAAGATCAGTGAGACCTTCTCTTTCAAAATAATCTGTCCAGTCTGGTGTCCCCAAGGGTCAATCCTGGGGCCCCTACTTTTTAGCATCTTTCTGAACAAACTCCCTTCTCCCTGCAATGAACACATCATCCTGTATGCTGATGATGCAGTGATCTTCGCCATGAACTTGGATCCCTCTCACTTGGAGCGTTAGCTGAGAAAAGTTTCATGGAAGTTGAGGCCTGGTTCGTCTCACAGAAACTAGTGCTAAACTACAAAAAAACAAAGACTATCTTATTCCATGGCACACATAGCAAACATAAAAACAAACAGCTGACTGTCAGAAATTGCTTGGGTGTTGCTCTTGACTAGACACAAACCTACAAGTACCTTGGTGTGACCTTGGATAGTACTCTGTCCTTCTCCAGTCATATCAACATGGTTTCCAAATCTGTGAATATCTGTATCAGCCTTCTCTCTGCAAACATAAGCCCTGCCTGACCCCCAAAGCCCTTGATCTAGCAATACATGGCTCTATTGTCTCCATCATTGATTGTGGGCTTGTTATCTATGGAGCAGCCACAGCCACAGCACTACGATGAATTATGACTTACTTTTACCACAGTACCAGGCTGAACAAAAGGGGTCGAGCATGTAATAGTGACAAGGAATGTTTGCCCTGTTAGACAAAAGATATACAGATTAACAGAGTGGTTAAGAGCAAACGTAGTTAAGCAAATACCTAAAAATGAAAGAATTGGGTATCATAGAAGAGTCGAGAAGTGCTTAGTCAACACCAATGGTGACCGTAAACAAAAAAGAAGAGGGGAGTAAGAATCTACCTTGATTTTAGGAAACTTTATCAAGTGTCAGAATTTGACAGTTATCCTATGCCCAGAATAGGTGATTTGGTGGACAGATTGGGAAATGCTGCATCAGAGGCAGGCCTAGGTGCAGTCCTGAGTTAGCATATCGATGGGAAAGAACATCCTATTCTATACATAAGCAGGAAATTGCATGACAGAGCGGAGAGGTATGCTACCATTGAAAAGGGATGCCTTGTGGCAAAGTGGGCCATGGAGTCCCTTAAGTTTGACTTACTAGGATCTGACTGAGAAGTGCTAAGTATATCCGTCTTTCAGATGAGACGTTGAACTGAGATCCCATCTTCCTGTTCGGGTGGTAGTTCAGATTGATGTTAAAGATCCCATGGCACTTCTCGAAAAGAGTAGGGGAATTTCCCCCTTGCCCTGGCCAAAATTTCCCCCCATTCACTAAAAATACCACCAACAGCTTAATCTAGTTTAATGTCAGTTGGCATTCATCTGTATCTCCCTCCCCCAGGTCATGCCTGAAAATAGGCAGTATTTGTCTAGTGCATTTACCCGGTCAAAAAGATGAAATAAATAAATAAAATAATAATATCAGTACCCTCAGTCTCACCAAGGGTTACTGGCAAATCCCCCTAGCTAAAGAATCCAGACACAAAAGTGCATTTGCCACTCCGATAGGATTCTGTCAGTTCACCTCCATGCCGTTTGGTTTACACGGCACACCCAGTACATTCCAGCGGTACATGGATGTAATTTTATCCCCTCACACTGGTTATTGTGCTGCGTACCTTGATGATGTTGTGGTGTACAGTCCAGACTGGAAAAGCCAGCTGGAACACCTATGAGCAGTTATCCAATCAATCAAAAAGGCAGGTCTGACAATTAATCCTACCAAGTATGCATTGGGCATGCAGGAAACCAGATATTTGGGATATGTTTTGGGAAATGGAGAAGTCAAGCCAGATGTTTCCAAAATAGAAGCTGTAGCTAACAGCCCTGTTCCCAAAACCAAGAAATATGTCAGGTCATTTTTGGGGCTGGCTGGCTATTGTTGGAGATTTGTTTCCAGGTTTGCAAGTTCAGTGAGGGGAGTAGCTAACTTGGCAAAGAAACGGTTTCCGAATAATGTGACCTGGACCCCAGAGTGTGATGAAGCTTTTCAGGCCATTAAGGCTGCATTATGTTCAGCCCCTGTTTTAAGAAGCCCAGACTTTGAGAAACAGTTTCTGTTGCAGACTGATGCATCAGAGGTAGGCCTAGGTGCAGTCTTGAGTCAGTATATAAATGGGAAATAACATCCTATTCTATAAATAAGAAGGAAATTGCACGACAGAGCGAAGAGGTACTCCACCATTGAAAAGGAATGCCTTGAGGCAAAGTGGGCCATAGAGTCCCTAAAGTTTTATTTACTAGGAGTTGACTTAGTGCTAGTAACAGATTAAAATCCTCTCTGTTGGCTTAACCAAATGAAGGATAAAAATTCTAGAATCACACAGTGGTACCTGGCACTACAGCCATTTAAATTTAAAGTGATGCACAAATCAGGGAAAGAGAATTTCAATGCTGATTTTCTATAACAATATGGATCAAGAATTGAGAATTACGATGGTTGAAAAACAAAATGTGTGAGTTTGAACTTCTCTGTTTGCTATACTACATGTGCACTGAACTGTAAAAATTATAAGCTACTGTAATGTTAAATGAAAATTTAAAGAATGTTTTGGAAATCTGTTTTTTTTAAAACATAGAAACATAGAAACATAGAATTTGACGGCAGATAAGGACCAGTTGGCCCACTCAGTCTGCCCATTTCCCTACCTAATGGATAAGCTGCAGATACATAGATACATAGACAGTGTCGGCAGATAAGGGCCTATGGCCCACCCAGTCTGCCCATTTGAGCTTGTAAGTTCAGTTTGTTTTCCTAGAAGTCTGTTGCCCCTTACCCCTGACCTCCAGAATTCCTTTATGTCTATCCCATGCATGATCCTAGTTAACCAGCAGCCTACTTCTTTCTACCCTCACCCCCTAGAATTGCCTTATGGCTGTCCTATGCATGCTTGAATTCAGTCACTGTTTTTGACTCCACAACCTCCTCCGGAAGGCCGTTCCATGCATCCACAACCCTCTCTGTGAAAAAATACTTCCTTACATTATCTCTGAGCCGCCCCCCCATCTTCAAATTGTGCCCCCTTGTTCTTGCACACTTTTGTTTTGAAAGATGCTACCCTCTTGGACTTTGTTGATTCCCTTGAGGTACTTGAAAGTTTCTATCATGTCCCCTCTCCTCCTTTTCCTCGAGGCTATACATATTAAGCTCCTTTAGTCTCTCTTCATATGTCTTCCGTGCAGACCCTGCACCATTTTAGTTCCCTCCTCTGGACAGCTTCCATCTTGTCTATGTCCATGGAGATTGGGTCTCCAGAACTGCACACAGTACTCCAGATGGGGTCTCACCAGCTGTCTGTACAGAGGGATAACAACTTCCTGTTTTCTACTGGTGATGCCTCTCCCTATGCATCCCAGTATCCCCCCAGCCCTCCTTACTGCCCTCTCACATTGCTTGCCCACCTTTAAAACCTGTGAAAACATATGAACATACGAATGTGCCAGCAGAAACAGTCCTCCAGGTCTATCAACGTCTGCTTGATTGTGCAGCTAGCTCCCTCGGTTGCAGCCGCCCCCCTGTTCTCCCTTGGTTGTCCACCGCCCCACCCACCCTTACCACCCTCACTCCCTGTCCCATGCTTTCTTGAAGTCATCCACATTTTTGCTTGACATCATCCTTTCTGGTAGTGCGTGCCAACTCAACACCACTCTCTCTATGAGTTAATACCTCCTCATCTCCCTCCTGAATCTACCCCCCTCTATTCTTAGCCCATGCACTCTAGTATCTCTTCCATTCCTTAGTTTAAATGCCCTGTCCTCTCCCCCCTGGATGATTCCCTTCAGGTACTTGAAAGTTTCAATCATGTCCCCCATCCCTCCTTTCCTGCAGTGTGTACATATTCAGTTCTCCCAGCCTATTCTTGTAGTCCTTTCCCTCCATCCCCTGAATCATCCTCGTTGCCCTCTTATGCATTCCATCCAGTAGCTTGACATCCTGCCTCAGGTATAGCCTCCTGAACTGCACACAGTACTCCAAGTGTGGCCTGACTAGTGACCTGTAGAGGGGCAAGATCATCCCCTGTGCCTGGATATGAACCCCCATGCATCTTCTTCGCCCTCACTGATGCTTTCCTGCATTGGGCAGTATTGTTCAAGCTCCCTGTTACCATTACTTCCAGGTCCTTTTCCTCCTCAGTGATCCCAAGCTTTACCCCCTCCCCAGCCAGTACTCCCTCCTTGGGTTTTTTGCCCCGAAATGCATAATCTTATACTTCTTCACATTGAAACCCAGCTGCCACCTCTCTGACCACTCCTCCAGCTTGGTTAGGTCCTCTTGTAGTTGCTTCCAACCCTCTTTCTTGTCCACTACTGCACCATTCTTGGTGTCATCTGTGAACAGGCTTACCCTGCTCTCCACCCTGTGTCCAGTCTCTGAGATGAATAGCCCAAATAGTACCACACCCAGTACAGAGGCCTGTGGCACCCCACTCATCACTGGTCTAGGCTCAGAGACTTCCCCCACCACCCATTGTAGCCAAACACGTAGCCAGTCTGAAATCCAGCATGCCATCTTTGTCCCCACTCCCACTCCAGTCAGCTTCCCCCCAGTCTCCCATGGGGTACTGAATCGAAGGCCTTGCTGAAGTCCAAGTATAGGACATCCACATCATGGTCCCCATCCAACTCCCTTGTCACACAGTCATAATACTGTATAATGTTAGTTTGGCAGGATCTCCCTGAAATGAACCCATGCTGCCTCCAATCCTGGAGGTCGTTGTCCTCCAGAAATGCCACCAGGCTCTCTTTCAGTATCGTCTCCATGAGCTTGCCCACTATGGACGTGAGACTGACTGGCCTGTAGTTCCCTGGAGCATCCTTTGGACTGCGTCTGTGTACTGGCACCACATGGGTCATCCTCTAGTCCTGAGGCACACCACCCATTTCTAGGGAGGTGTTGAACAGATCCGCTAGTGGTTCTGTCAGCACCTCTGCCATCTCCCACAGCACCCTGGGGTGGATATCATCTGGCCCAGGTGTCTTCTCTACTTTTATCACCCTCAGCCCCTCTAATACTCTGCTACACTCGATCAGGCCATTAGTCACCTCCCTGCCTCCTCTCAGTCCAAGGTGACATTGCTCCCCCTTTCTTCTGCATGAACACTGAGCAAAAGTATTCATTCACTGCTTCTGCTTGTTTCTCCCCCTTTTCCACCCACTCCCCCACTTTATCCTCACTATACTATCCCTGCATTTCCTTTTCTCCCTGACATATCTAAAAAAGTCTTTATCTCCCCCTCCCTTGTATTCCCTGTGCCAACCTGAGTTCCCTTGTGGCTTTTGCCCCCCCTTCACTCTCCTGGTCACTTCCCTAGATCATCTGGTATACTCTTCCCTGTCCTTCTAAACTTCAGGTACGCCACTTTTTTTGCCCTCACCCCCTCCATCACTTCCCTGTTTAGCCAGCATGCTTTTTTTGCTCTGTTCTTCTTCCTCTGTAGCTTGGTACACATTTCCATCACCTCTGTGATTCCTTTTTTAATTATGTCCTATTTCTGCTCCACTTCCATCCCCTGCTTTATGACCTCGAGTCTTCCCTTAAGCAACTCCTGCATCCTCCCGAAGTTTGCCCTCCTGAAATCCACAACCTTTGTTGCTGATTCCTCTGCTTCTCATCTCATCATGGGTCCTCTACCCTTATTTCTCTCAGTGCCTCACCATTCGATAGCACCAGGTCTAGTGTGTTCCCTAGCCTAGTGGGTCCAGCAACCAGCTGTGTCAGGAACCCCCCTGGATCGCATCCAGGAGCACCTGTTCCCTAGCGCTGGAGGTGACCGGAATGTTCCAGTCCACCCCGGCAGGTTGAAATCCCTCACTATGACCACATTCCCCTTCCCACATACCCTCCTAATTTGATCTGCTAGCTCCCTGTCTGTCTTCTCTGCCTGGGATGGCAACCTATACACCACCCCGAACCTCAACTTCCTTTTTCCTTAGAGTCCAGGAGCTGCATCAAAATTGCCTCTCTGCTTCTTTCCTCCCCTCATCCCTTGTACATTTGATCCTTCCCTCACATAATAGATTGCCACCCCACCCCTCCCCACCATCCTTTCTGTATAGTTTGAACTGGGATTGTCAGGTCCCAGTCCCGGTACTCGGTGGCCCACATTTCCATGATGGCCACAATGTCCACCTCCCTACTGCCAGGAGCACCTGTAACTCTGCTGATTTGTTGCCTAGGCTTCTTGCATTCAATGAGACCACACTCCATTCTGTCTCCCTCTCTTCCTTTTCCTGTTTCTTTTCCGCTTCTTGCTTCCTCTGTGCAATTTCCCCAAGACCTTCCCTACTAACTGGGGGGGGGGTGTAGGCTAGTTTGGTCCCTTTCTCGGGGGTCCTTGCCTACCAGCTGTCCTCTTGCCACCCCCACCTAGTTTAAATCCACTTTTTTTGCTATATATCCCTGAAAATTCTGCTTTAAGACCTCCTTTCCCTTCCCACTCAAGTGCAGCCTATCCCCTGTATACAGTATACAGTTCATTTCTTTCCCAGGTTCCCAGGGAACAGGTTCCCTCCTAAAGAGTGGGTTATGTGACAGGGTTGAATAAGGCCCTGTGCCTCATTTGTTATGCAGAAAGAGTTTAAACGCAAGGGTCATTTGTAGCCTCTCCTTTTCTGTCTCTTGTCTATCTGGCCGCACAACCAAATGTTCTTGTGAGACCTAGGAACTGATCACTCCGACATTTTCACAATTCTTTGCCTTTCATTATCTCTCTGCCTTTACTTGCTGTTCTGTCTTTTCTTCTCCATTGCATATCTGCAGGCATAAAAATATATGTGAATCTTTGTGTGGAAATCTCACTGATACTGGGATCCCTTTGTTTAAGCCTGTATATAGTTACTTTTGAAATGACTGCAAAAACTGGAATTCAGGGGATTAGCCTGAGATGCTGGTTTGAAAAATACTTGCAGAGCTGTCAACAAGGGGTCAGTTCTGGGTCACAATGTTCTTTTTGCTGCACTTGCTGAAACTGACAAGAACACTGTGTGAGAAGCAGAATATTTTCTTAACGAGCTTCCTGCAAAGGCTTGTTATAAAAAGAGCTGAAATGTTTTGCAAGAGGGCGAGACAGAGACTGAGATTGGAAATTGAGAAGAAAACATCAGAAGGACTCTGCTTTTATGTTTGTACTGCCCTTGTAAAAATTATACTGAAAAATTGTTATTTTGTCATTATTAATAATAAAATGCTGTTTGCGAATTTTACAACTGCTCCTGGTTTTCCTATGCTTCCTAACATGTGCCTCAATGGAACACCCCAGAATTGTGAACCGTAACCTATAACTGGTCACACACAGAACAATATAAAGGTAATATAACTTTCTCTGCATGGTGTGTGAAGTGTCTCAGTTATGTTCAATATGTTGTAAGCTTTTGCAGAAACTAAATTTGCCTGTTTTTCATTTTTTAAGTCGATTGTGATATATATTCCTAAATTATTTTCATTTTTCATAACCCTCAGTTCTGCGTCTTCCACATAACAGTTCCTGTTTGGGCTATTTCTACGAAGGTGCAGGACTGTGTATTTTAACACACTAAGACTTGTCTTCCATTTTTTGGCCCTCTGTACTATTTTATTGAGATCATTTTGAATTATATTTGAATCAGAAACAGTATTTGCTTTGCCACCTAATATTACAGGCCAAGCTTACATAGAAACATAAAATTTGATGGCAGATAAGGATTACTTGGTCCACCTAGTCTACCCATGCTCCCTACCTACTGTCACGCCACAGCTCTACTTGATCTCCAGCTTTACCTCCCCCCATTTCCTTGCTTCTAAGGTTACTTTATACTCATCCCATGCCTTCTTAAATCCCATTACAGTTTTTGCTCCTACAACCTCCTCAGGGAGACTGTTCCAGGCATCCACCACCCTTTCTGAGAAGAAGTGTTACCTTATATTTCCCCTGATTCTACCCCCTCCAGCTTCATCCCATGACCCTTTGCTCTTGTGCATCCTTTTCTCTGAAAAATACTTCCCTCTTGAACCTTATTTATACTCTTGAGGTATTTGAAAGTCTCTATCATATCCTCCCTCTCCCTCCTTCCCATACATGTCGAGGTCCTTCAGTCTCTACTCATAGGCCTTTGAGGCAGATCCCTCATCATTTTAATTGCCCTCTTCTGGACTGCTTCAACTCTGTCTCTGTCCTTTTGGAGATGAGGACTACAGAACTGGACACTTTATTCTAGGTGGGCTCTCACCAGAGACTGATACAGAGGTATCACCACCTCCCTCTTTCTGCTGGTGATACCCCTCCCTATGCACCTTAGCATCCCACTGGTTTGCCCCACTGCCTTGTAACACTGTTTGCCCACCTTTAGGTAATCAGATATGATAACACCCAGGTCTCTTTCCTGTTTGGTGTTCACCAGTACCACTCCCCCATTCTGTACTCTGACCCTGGGTTTCTACACCCCAAGTGCATGATTTTGCATTGAAACACAGTTGCCACTTTGTAGATCACTCCTCAAGCTTATCTAGGTCTCTATTCATTTTTTCCACTCCTCCCTCCCTGGAGTTTCCACTCTATTGCAGATCATTGTGTCATCTGCAAAAAGACATATCTGCCCTTCTAGTCCCTCTGCAATGTCATTTATAAAGATATTAAAGAGGACTGGTCCCAGTATTGATCTTTGTGACATCCCGCTAGCCACTATCTCTTCCCTCAGAGTGAACTCTTTTTACCACTACCGTCTGTCACCTCTCTTCCAATCAGTTTCTTACTCACTTTACCACTTTTAGTCCCACTGTTAGGGCATTCAAACCCAGACTGCTAATACATACACCAAACACAGGACCCAAAATTGAGCCCTGTAGTACCCCAGTTGTAACCTCTCCATACCTATACAGGTGTCCTTTTACTTTAACTTTTTGACTTCTGCCATTAAGACAGCTGGCTATGCAGTTCATGAGCTTAAGACTGATACCCAGGAGAATCATTTTCTCTATTGATTTATTATGGTTTACAATGTCAAAAGCCTTACTTAGATCTAGAAAAACAGTATCTACAGAATATTCCCCTCTTCCAGATCTTTACTTGATGGGTTCATAGAGTGTTAAGAAGTTAGTCATACACAATCTTCCAGATCTGAATCAGTGTTGGAGTGCATTGATTATACCATCAGCTGTGCAGTTTTCTTCTATTTTTGTCTTGATACTCATTTCTATTCCCGTGCATAGTACAGTCATTAGGCTTATTGGTTGTCTGTCCCCTTTTTTTGTTTTGTTTGCTAAGGTACTGTACATCACCTGTCTATAGTGATTTATTATAAATGATGTAATATTGGGGTAATTTTCAGCGCTACTTCCCTTATTAACATTGATTTCCACAGGTTATTCTGATATTTAATTATGTATGCCTGGTAGTTTGTAATTCTTAGGCCCAAGGATGCAGACAGATAAGTTATTTTGTCCATAGCATCTAGCCTCTTGGATTGTATGTCAGGAGGCATGTGTCTAGGGGCTTAGAGTTGTCACGAGCAGCCATTATATCCACAGAATCTGTTTTAGCCTGGGAAGCATGATGAGGCTTAGCAGACAAAGCAAGGTACTTTTTATCTGCCTTGCTAGGCACTGCAGCCAAGGTATTAGGCCCATGCCAAGCAGCAAAGGCAGCTAAGGCAGGATTATACAGGAGAAACCACAATGAAGGGTGCAGTGGGAGCCTCCAAAAACTCCATTCAATTGTTCTTACTGGAGTCCTCCTCAGCTTTAAATTCCATGTTTTGGATTTGTCTGAACAAAGTCTGAAAAGAGGATCCTCAAAAGGAGATCTGCACGGTTATACACTAGAGTCCTTGTTGCCTGAGTAGAGGGTAGAGCTGAAAGGCAAACCCTCTCATGGGGATCATTACTACTGAGATCAGAATTGTATTCTACCTCTTTGTCATCTGGAATGCTGGCAAGAGCAGGCAGCTGTGGTGTAATAAGAGGTGTGCTTCAGGACACCGACAGGGGAAGGATCCTGAGAAAATCCTGATATGTACCTTCCAGACACGTAACATCTCAACTCCGGTTTCCCGACACTCAAGAGCTCAACAAGTGTAAAATCCCGATAACAGTCTGCCCAACATTACAACTTGCAGTGACATGGACTTGACTATATTAATTATGGGGGATGCAGGGGAGCATAGCCCCCTAAGGTTATGCAGTCTGTGACATGGGTTGTGCTTAGGTCTGTGGAGTCCATGGTCAAGTGTAGTTGGGCACTGTCAGGTCGGGATTTTATGCATGTCAGGCACTTGAGTGTTGGGAAAATGGAGTCAGGATGTTGTGTGTTGGGAAGGTACATGTTAAGATTTTGTAGTAGACCTGATGGGGGATGTCCAGTCAATGGGACAGCCATTATCATCAGCAGAAACAATAGTAACAGGCATCAAAATAGTTCAGAGAAAGATGCTGGCACAACCTGGGAGTCAATGGAGGCTGCAAACCATCATGCAGCAGGTATGGCAGTGCCTAAGTCATTCCCCAGCCTTAGTGTGGTTCAATGGTCAAAGAGCTGTAGTTGCCACTGCTGGAGCAGACAAGAACTTACCCTCCTTCAGTGGAGAACTCAACCTCACTGGTGAGGCATGAGCCTTACCTTTATGATTGTGGTGATGGCTGAAGAGGACTTCGGACAATTTATCCTTATCTTAGTCCTCGAAGACTGCAGTGATTATAGCATTGTCAAACCCTGTGATATTGCTGTCCGGGTGGCAAACAAAAGGGAGGGACTGGCTGGAAGTCTGCAGCCTTGGCTTTAGCTTCCAATGCCTAAAGTGCGATGAAGTTTTCTAAAAACTTCTTTCGGCATCTCCTTATGGCCTGGCAGATCTTGCAGGTCCCAACACTGTGGGACAAACCAGAAAATAAAAGTTGAAGAAAATGACAGCACTGTTTCTCTGCAGGTCCAACAAGTGGTCGAGGGTGGGAGAAAGAACTGAGGGTGCAATGAGGCCACCATGATTATATGAGCACTGCAGCTGCATGCCACTGTGGGTGTGTAACAGGGTCCTGTTATGAAGAGAAATATCAAGAATTTGCAAGATGCCCCCCCCCCCCACACTTTTCAATTTTCACTCTATCCTGTCTGCTTCTATATTTATATCTATCCTAATTTTCTTGTCAGGGTGGCCAACCTGGCAATCTTTAAGCCTTTCTTTACTGTCCCTGATTATCTGTAAAACAATCTGGCATTCCAATCTTGATAAGCTGAAAAGTAGTCAGCTGAAATTCTAGCTGTGAGGAATTTCATAAAAAACAAGCATTATGTTGCACATATAAAGAAAATATGTTAGAGGAGACTACTGTGTAAAAATATTTACTAGAATTGTTGTCTAAAATAAATGCATGTTTACTTTCTGACAATTACATTTGAAAATAAATAGAATCCTGAAACCTTGCAAGGAAGACAGATAGGGAGCGTGCCCCTCATCTGTTTTTCCTTGCCAAGGCTGCAGATTTTATTTCAATCTTTAACAAGTGTTTGTTTTCTTTCTGTATTAAAACAAAATGAATGTGTACCTGAATGTCTTGCTTCTCCTGCTGAGGTCCCATATAGGGATGGCAGCCACAAAATGGCTGCTTTATAGTATTCAGGTAATGTGATATCACAACAGGGGAGGGGCTCAGTTCAAGACACACCCCTTTTGGAAAGTATATAAACTCTCCACTAGGAGACCTGTTTAGATAGAGAGAGAAGAGTCAGTATTCGACTGACCACAGAGCAAGAAGGTTGTGTGTGTGCTTCCACACAAAGTGCTGTTCAGACAAAAGAAATGGAAAAGGCAATTCAGGAGTCTGTGGAAAGAAGTATTTCCTGTTTTTGAGTGTGAAGACTAACCCCGATTTTTTTTTTTTCCTTTCTGTGAACTTTAAGTTAAGAATATTTTTTTTGTTTTGTTTTTGGAAATAAATTGACAAACGCATACCTTTGTGTTTTTTATGCATCTTAAACCTTTGGTCTGGACATCTGTTATTTCCCACACTTCTACACTGGTGTTAGAAGTGGGATATAACTGGCACGTCAAGACTGCCTGGCAGGTGTTGCCAGGGGGTACTCAAGTTAAGTACCCTAACAGATAGAGGAAGAGGACCTGACAAAGAAAGATGCATATCATGTCCCTAGATCAGTGACTGAAAAAACTAGTATTCAGTTATTGCCTGGCCTGGAACCTGGAGCAAGGCCTAAAATGAGGAGAACAGAGGAGGAGAATGTGGATACGGAACCCCTGAGGCAGGAGGCAGCCCAGGTGACCCAAGTACCAGATGACCTGGGAGAATTATTATAGTGGCTATGTATTCACCAGATTGAAATGGATCATCAGAGGGAAGAGGATCGTCACCAGAGAGATGAGGATCATCGCCAGAGGGAAGAGGACAGGCGTGTCCAGGCTGAGGAATGTCGGAGACAGGATGAGAAATGGACGGATACCCTGAAGGCTATTCAGGCACTTGCACAAGGTCAGTCTGATTGAACTATACCCAGAGACATTAAATTAACAAAGCTGTCAGACAGTGATGATATAGAGGCATACCTCACTACTTTCAAGCAGATTGCCCAAACTTGCACTTGGCCCCAAGATCAATGGGTCATAAGACTGGTCCCATATTTAACTGGTAGAGCTCAAATGGTGTATAGCCAGTTAAGTGGGTTGGACTCAAATAATTATGATCGAGTAAAAGAAGAGATATTGCAATGCTATGATATTAGCATGGAAACCTATAGACAGCGGTTTTGTACCCAGAGGATGACTATTCATGATACCCCTAGATAAATCTATGCAACATTAAAGGACTATGGTGGGAAATGGCTACAACCTTTAGTAAAAACTAAAGAGCAGATGATGGATATGATTATCATTGAACAGTTTATTCAGGTGTTACCTCATGCTGTCCAGCTATGGGTGAAAGGCAGTATAGCGCAGTGGTCTAAGGCTCTGAGCTGCAAATCTGGTGACATCCAACAGACCAGACCTGGGTTTGAATCCCACAGCTTCCACTTGCATACTGTGTGACCCTGAGCAAGTCACTTAACCTCCTTGTGCTCCCAGGTCGCTCCTGTAAAAAAGCTTTCAGCTTAGTGTACTATACCTGGTTAAACAACTAAATAAAAAAAAAATAAAAAAAAGAACATCAGCCTGAATCTGCAGAGGATACAGTGAAGCTGGCAGAGGATTATATAGCTGCTCGACCCACTAGACCCAGAGGGCAACAAAATACCCCACCTCAGACATCAGAAATGGTAAGGCCTTTTATTCTAATGCACATCAGAATAATTACAGCAGGCGAGACAGAGGGGAAGAATACCATATTCTGAACTGATTTGCCATGGGTGTCTTGGCAAAGGCCACATAATGAGAAACTGTCCAAATAAGAAAAGAACTGACATGACTCACCTAGCATTGGCTAATATTGGGTATGTTGCAAATGTGGGGATTGGAGACCAACAGACATTGGGTTTATTAGATACAGGGAGTAAGCAGACCCTGCTGAGAGTAGATCTGGTCCTGGACAGTAAAGTTACCCCAATTGAATTGTACAGACAGTTGGTGAGACCCCATCTGGAGTACTGTGTGCAGTTCTGGAGACCCCATCTCCGCAAAGACATAGACAGAGTGGAGGCTGTCCAGAGGAGGGCAACCAAAATGGTGCAGAGTCTGCACCAGAAGACATACGAAGAAAGACTAAAGGAGCTTAATATGTATACCCTTGAGGAAAGAAGGGAGAGAGGGGATATGATAGAAACTTTCAAGTACCTCAAGGGAATTAACAAAGTCCAAGAGGGTAGCATCTTCCAGAAAAAGAGATGTGCAAGAACAAGGGGGCACAATTTGAAGATAGAAGGGGGATGGCTCAGAGGTATTGTGAGGAAGTATTTTTTCACTGAGAGGGTTGTGGATGCATGGAACAGCCTCCCTGAGGAGGTCGTGGGGTCAAGAACAGTGGAGGACTTCAAGAATGCATGGGACACGCATAAGGCAGTCCTAGTGGGGGTAGGAGGAAGTAAGCTGTTGGTTAACTAGGATCTGCAGCTTATCTGTTAGGTAGGAAAATGGTCAGATAGGTGGGCCAAGCGGTCCTTATCTGCCGTCAAATTCTATGTTTCTAAATGATACAACAGTAATGTGCATACATGGGGATATTCATCAGTATCACACTACAGTGGTTGAAATGACTGTCAATAATGAGCACCACTGTATGACTGTTGGCCTGGTACCTCAATTGCCAGTTCCAGTGATTATAGGCCAAGACTTTCCCCACTTTAACTCACTGGTGCAAGCACAACAAGACTATGTAAAATCAGTAAATGTGGTAACCCGTGCCCAAACAAAAAAATAACAGTCAGAGCCAGTGTCTTCTTTTGAAGAGGATTTCTTTGAAGGAGCTGAAGGTTCAGAGAAACCCAGAAAGTCAAAAAATCAGAAGAAAAAAGAGCAGAGAAAGTGGGTGGAACAACAAAAGAACAGTATTGCTGACATTTTGCCAGAAGTACCCTTGCAAGACATTATTAAGGAACAACAAGCTGATGTTTCCTTAAAACCTTTTTTTCACAGGCTCAACAAGTAAAACACCCTGGACAATCTCATTTTATTGTGAAAAATAATATCTTGTATAGAGTCACTGTTGATACTACCATAAATGAACCTGTAGGACAGCTAATGGTACCAAAAATTTATAGAGAAAAGGTGATGCACTTAGCGCACAATATTCCAATGGCAGGCCATGAGGGGAGGGATCGAACCTTGCAAAGATTACTTGCACGGTTTAGCTGGCCAGGTAAACATCAGGATGTGGCTGAATATTGTCGTGCCTGTAAAGAATGCCAGTTGGTTGCCCAAGGGGGAAAAAAGAGATCAGGTGCCCCTTCAGCCAATACCTTATGTCACTACCCCATTTGACCGAATCACAATGGATGTTGTAGGCCCTCTTACCAAAAGTTCTAAGGGTAACCGGTTCATATTAGTGGTATGTAATTATGCCACACGGTACCCTGAAGCTGTTCCTATGCGAATGGTTATTGCACCTCGCATAGCTGAAGAGTTAGCCAAAATATTCAGCAGAATGGGGATACCCCAGAAGATTCTCACAGACAGAGGTAGTAATTTTACTTCTGTTATGTTGAGGGAGCTATATTGCCTCCTAATGGTATCTGCTGTGAGTACTTCACCTTACCACCCCCAAACAGATGGTCTTGTGGAGAGATTTAACAAAACCTTAAAAAAAATGCTACAGAAGTACGTTCAGGAAGAAAGTAGAGACTGGGACAAATATCTCCCTTACCTCCTGTTTGCCTATAGAGAGATACCACAGGCTACAACTGGGTTTTCACCTTATTCGTTACTTTATGGTAGAAATCCCAGGGGACCCTTAGATGTGGTAAAAGAACACTGGGAGGATGGTAAAAATGTTGGCTATAGTAACATCATAGACTACATGACTGCATTAAGAGAAAGATTGGTCAAATATGTAAACATGGCCCATTTAACTGTGACCCAGAAACAAATGGGACAAAAAGAAGCATATGACGTGGGGTTAAAGTGTAAAAGTTTTATACCTGGAGAAAAAGTGTTGTTATTATTACCCTCAACAGAGAACAAACTGTTGATGCGCTGGCAGGGTCCCTTTGATGTAATCAGACAAACAGGAAGTGTCAACTTTGAAATTGAAATGCCTGGTCATCGACCAACTAAGAGGGTATACCATGCAAATCTTTTGAGGAAATGGATAGAAAAACCCCAGGTCCAAGCACTCTACATTCACCCTGAGCCCCAGCAGACAGAATTGGAGATTGATTATGAGAGGCTTGACCGGCCCATAAATGATAAAAGTATACAAATAAATCCTGATCTAAGCCCTGAACAAAAGGTGGAGCTAGATCAGTTGTTACACTATTTTCAGGACACTTTCACATCCACCCCAGGATGAGCTAAGGGAGTAGAACATGACATTAGGGTCAACCAGCAGAAGTCCATACACCAAAAAGCCTATAGATTACCAGAAAAGATTAGGCAGGAGGTAATTGATGAGATAAAAGAAGATGGAACAGTTGGGGGTGATTGTCCCTTCCAGGAGTGCATGGTCTTCCCCAATGGTGGTAGTGAACAAAAAGGAAGGAGGAATAAGAGTATGTTTAGATTTCCGAAAAATAAATTCCATTTCAGATTTTGATGGGTACCCCATGCCCAGAATAGATGATCTGTTAGACAGAATAGGAAATGCCCGCTACATCAGCATGTTAGATTTAACCAAGGGGTACTGGCAAATTCCCTTGGCCCCCACTGCCCAAGCAATAACAGCTTTTCCTACACCAATCGGATTGTACCAATTTACCACTATGCCATTTGGACTCCATGGGGCACCTGCCACATTCCAACGGTACATGGACCACGTTCTAAGAGCACATGCCCAGTACAGTTCAGTGTACTTGGATGATGTAGTCATTTTCAGTCATGACTGGCATTCACATTTGGTGCATTTAAGTGCAATTATTCAGACCATTAAGGATGCGGGATTAACAATAAACCCTGCTAAGTGTGCTATAGCAAGGACAGAGACCAGATATTTGGGTTTCATAATTGGGAAGGGATCCTTGAAACCAGAGATTGATAAAGTGGAGGCAGTAGCCAACAGCCCCACCCCCATTACAAAGAAACATGTTCGATCTTTTTTGGGTTTAGCAAATTATTACCATCAATTTATCCCAGATTTTGCTACTCTGGCAACTCCCTTAACAGAGCTGACTAAAAACAAATATCCTAATAAAGTTAAATGGACGCAAGCATGTGAGGAGGCCTTCAGGAACATAAAAGCGGTCCTTTGCTCAGCCCCTGTGCTAACTAGCCCAGATTTTACAAGACTGTTTGAAATTCAAACAGATGCCTCAGAGACAGGTTTGGGGGCTGTGTTAACCCAATATGATGAAAAAGGGGAACATCCAGTATTGTATATTAGTAGGAAACTTCATGAGCTTGAAAGGAAGTACTATACGATAGAGAAGGAATGTTTGGCACTGAAGTGGGCCATAGAGACCCTTAAGTATTACTTGTGGGGAAATGATTTTGTAGTGATGACAGATCATAATCCATTGTGTTGGATAAACCAGATGAAAGATAAAAACGCACAGATTATGAGATGGTATTTGTCTCTACAACCATATAAGTTTACCATAAAACATAGGTCAGGAATGAAGCATTTAAATGCTGATTTTCTATCTCGATATGGTGCTGCAAGAATACCAAAGTAAAATGAATATTGGTGCTAAGTAAGCACTAGACACCTCAGGGAATTGTTTTGTACAGTAGTTCTGATAAGACAGTAAATGTTGTTTCTGTATCAGAACTAGTTATAAGGGTCCCTGAGGTGGAACTTCTGAGAGTGGGTGGACGGAAGTTCCAACCCTTCCAAGGGTGAAGGGTCTCAGCCAACAAATAAAAACTTATTATGTTGTCTTCTTGTGGTGGGAGGTGTGTAACAGGGTCCTGTTATGAAGAGAAATATCAAGAATTTGTAAGATGCCCCCCACTCTTCAATTTTCACTCTATCCTGTCTGCTTCTATATTCATATCTATCCTAATTTTCTTGTCAGGGTGGCCAACCTGGCAATCTTTAAACCTTTCTTTACTGTCCCTGATTATCTGTAAAACAATCTGGCATCCAAATCTTGATAAGCTGAAAAGCAGTCAGCTGAAATTCTAGCTGTGAGGAATTTCATAAAAAACAAGCATTATGTTGCACATATAAAGAAAATATGTTAGAGGAGACTACTGTGTAAAAATATTTACTAGAATTGTTGTCTAAAATAAATGCATGTTTACTTTCTGACAATTACATTTAAAAGTAAATAGAATCCTGAAACCTTGCAAGGAAGACAGATAGGGAGCGCGACCCTCATCTGTTTTTCCTTGCCATGGCTGCAAATTTTATTTCAATCTTTAACAAGTGTTTGTTTTCTTTCTGTATTAAAACAAAATGAATGTGTACCTGAATGTCTTGCTTCTCCTGCTGAGGGCCTGCTATAGGGATGGCAGCCTACAGAATGGCTGCTTTTATAGTATTCAGGTAATGTGATGTCACAATAGGGGAGGGGCTCAGTTCAAGACACACCCCTTCTGGAAAGTATATAAACCCTCCACTAGGAGACCTGTTTAGATAGAGAGAGGAGAGTCAGTATTCGACTGACCACAGAGCAAGAAGGTTGTGTGTGTGCTTCCACACAAAGTGCTGTTCAGACAAAAGGAAAGGAAAAGGCAATTCAGGAGTCTGTGGAAAGAAGTATTTCCTGTTTTTGAGTGTGAAGACTGACACCGATTTTTTTTTTTTCTTTTTTTTTTCCTTTCTGTGAACTTTAAGTTAATATTTTTGTTTTATTTTGTTTTTGGAAATAAATTGACAAACGCATACAGTACCTTTGCGTCTTTTATGCATCTTAAACCTTTGGTCTGGACATCTGTTATTTCCCATGCTTCTACAGGGTGGCCTTTGGCTAGCACAAGTTTCCAAGTGGTCCAGATGCTGACAGCTTACAGTTCCAAAGCTATGGCCCAATAGAGTCGCTGGTTGCGACTGAACCCTGATAAGATGGAGGTATTGGTAGTGGAGTCGAACAGAGTGCATGATAGGATGGCCTCTGACACAGCAAGTGGACTTGCTCTAGGAGCTGTGTCATTGAAGGCCTCCTCTTGGGTGCGAAATCTTGGAGTGATTCTGGACAGGAATTTAACTATGGAGGCACAAATATCCTCCACGGTTCGTTCCTGTTTTTTCCATCTCAGAAATATTGCCGGGATTAAGCCCCTTGTTCCGCCTCTGGACCTCCCTACCTTGAAACATGCCTTAGTCACATCTAGGCTTGACTACTGCAATGCGCTCTACCTCGGGGTCACAGGGGGATCTCTCCGCAGGCTGCAGCTGGTGCAAAATGCAGCTGCCCAGTTACTTACTGGGCAGCATAAAGTTTGCCACATAACACTGGTACTGCGTGAATTGCACTGGCTGCCAGTCAGGTGGAGAATCCTCTTTAAGGTGGATCTTCTCACCTATAAGGCCCTACATGGGCAGGGCCCTGGTTATCTGTTGGACCTTCTGGTACCTGCTCTCTCTACCCGCCCTCCCCGTTCTTCTTGTGGGGGCCTCCTGGCCATTCCTAGAATGAGGCTAAAATCTGCTAGCAACAGAGCTTTCAGTGTTGCAGCTCCCATTCTCTGGAATTCTTTGTCAGCTGAGGTCAAGGGAGCTCCCATTGTAGATATATTTAAGGCTCGCCTGAAGGCCCTCCTATTTTCCCCAAGCTTTTATGGGATAAAATCATGAACTGTAGTAAGAACCTGTTATTATTTGCTGAGTTATTTATTTTATTCTTTATTTTGTTTAAAAATTTGTGATGTTTTATTTTATTTTGATGCTGTTTTATTTATTTTGTATGGCACCCAGAGCCTCCGGGATTGGGCGTCTTTTAAATAAATTTTGCCTTGCCTTGCCATTTTGCCATCCTCAATGAAGATCTGTGGTTACAGATGAGTAAATGAGGGTTACTCACCTGTTACCCTAGTTCTAGGAGTGGTATATAGGGCACATCCAAACTTATGGCAGTCTTCCTTTAATGGGTTAATTTTCTGGATATCTTTAAGCTAAGTTCCTCCTACCCACCCGGGTGGTATACTCCTTGGCTCTGCCCCATGATGTCATAGCTTGCACGCTGGAAGCAGGGATCCTTGTGCCACTTGACAGGGGAGGTTGGATGGGTTGTGTGGATGTGCACAGGAAAACTCCACCTGTCTCCTGCTAGGCTTTTCTAAGCAGTGAGGCCATCCCTGGGCCCTAGTGAGGTGGCGTGTTCATTTTGGTCTGCTGGGGGGGAGGAGTCATTTCCCCTTGGGACTCCTTCCTGAGCTGGCTGGATTTCCTTTTCTCTTCCGTGGGTCGTCTACCTACTGCACTGGCACAGTGAAGTACCATCGTTGAGAGTTGAGTCTTTGACCTGAGAACTTGGTGAGAGTTTGTAGCTTTGGACCTTTTATTTTCTGGGGTGAGTGCCTGAGACTTTAAAGACCTTTCGGAGACTGGTTTCAGGGTGGACTTTATGAGAAAAAAATCTACCCTGATTTCATGTTTTGCAGTGGCTCCTGATAATTGAAATTCATTAACAGTACAGTGCCTGAGATTTTAAAGATCTTCTGGAGACTGGTTTCTGGGTAAATTTTGTGAGAGAAAAGCTACCCTGAATTTATGGTTTGCAGTGGCTCCTGATGTTTGAAACCCACTAACAGCACTGTGCATTGTTATATCTTCTGGAACTCTGGTGTTGTGAGCACCATAGCTTTTTCTGGCATGTGGTAACATTCACAAGCCTAAAAAGGCTTGGAATCTTGACTGGACAGTTAATTTTATTTCTCGAGTACTTTCTACATTTGTTTTTTGGGATTTGCTGCAGCACAATCTCTTTGGTTTATTCTCCCCTTGTTGGTTATTTAAATTATTATTTTATTTGCTCGTAATTGGGTGTGGGGGGTTATTTTTGTTAGGAGTTATTTTGTGGGGTGTTTGATTGGGAAGTGTGGATGAAGTGTATAGAGTTGTATAACTAGAGTGAATGGACTGTGTGTGTGTTTTTTTTGGCCAGGGGTGTTGGGAGTTAAAGGCTGTGTATATGGTCTAGGTTTTATTGTATTAGTGTATGTTTGATGTGCGTGTGTGTTTATTTAGTGTAGTTTCCTCACTGCTTTGGGGCTTTAGTTAGTTGGCATGTGTCTAGGGGTGTTTAGAGGGCAGGGGCGGGCGAGAATTGTGTATGGGGCATCCCAGCTTTTTGACTTGCATCCCTTCACTGACCTCCCAGTTTCTAACACCACAGCGCGTTGCTGTTGGGAGGTTGGGATTAAGAGGTGCCGCACTGGTCAGCCTTGACAGGGTGCCATGTGCACACTGGAAGGGGGCAGGATTGAGGTGGTTAAGTGTAGAAGGTGCCCTGGGTTTTGATGGGTCCTAGAGAGAAGCCAGACATGTTTGGTTCCTGTCCCCAGGGTTCTCACCAGACTGAGTGAGCAGGAAGCCAGAGGGGCTGCACTGTCCACCAATCCCCTGAGGGCAGTGCTGTGCAGTGCCAGATTGATCAGAAATAAGACTGCAATTATTGCTGATCTTGTTTTGTTGGTCAATCTAGCATGCATTATGGAAACCTGGGTGGGCGACGATGCTGGCCCAGTTTTAGAGGCGGCCATCCCCCCAGATACTCCGTTGTGTACTGCCCCAGAGTGGAACGCACGGGCAGGGGTGTAGCCATCTGTTTTAGATCTGAGCTAGGCTTCACTGTGCACCCAGTGAGAACATTGAGTTTGTTTGAATGTGTGGCCGTCCATGGTGGTCCAGGCGCTGGTTGCAGGATTCCCCTAATTTACTGCCCCCCGGGGCGGCAGGGGAATTCTTAGAGGAGATAGCCAACTTCATCGTCGGTGAAACATTGGAGGCCCCCAGGTGTTTAGTTCTGGGGAACTTCAGTGTTTGGGCTGATGACAAATCGTCCAGGTTAGGTTACCACCTCCTCCAGATGATGTAATCTCTGGGCCTGTTGCAAGAAGTTTCTACCGTGACCCACCTCAAATTTGTCATTAAGACCTGGTTGTCTTAATGCACCCAGAACATAAAACCATTTTTGTTCCCTTTTATTGAGTTCATTATCAAGGTCTCCACCTCTAATGTTCTGTTTCACTACATCAGTACCGATCACACTCATTTTTTGATCACTTCTATTATGTTGGCTATTACTATGATGTGCCATGGTATATTTGGGGTTATGATTTCTTATGGCATTCATATGCTCACATATCCTCTCTCTGAGTTTGCACTTGGTTCTGCCAACATAATAACCTCCACAATCACATTGCAAAAGGTACACCACAACTTTAATATCACAATTAATCTTGTAGTTAATTTTAATCAGTTTGCCATTTTTGGGATTTAAAAACATACCACAAATGCAGAAAGAGAAGCCATTACAGTGCTGAAGAAGGACACTAAGATAGTGATAAAGCCAGCAGAAGGGGGGAAGGGTAGCATTGTAGCACAAGATACAGACCAATACGTGAAAGCAATTTACAGGCACCTTGCTGATACCTCATTTTGCCAACTCCTGTCTTTTGATCCTACACCCACTATTAAAAAACAGATAGAAATGCATTTATTAGATTTGTATGAGAGTAATCTGATTGAAAGTAATGAGCTGTTCTACTTAACTGTTCAAAATCCTGTTAAACCAGTCATTTACACACTTCCTAAAGTGCATAAAGATACACACCACCCACTAGGATGCCCAGTCATCTCAGGTGTGGTACAGGACACGGAACCACTGTCTAAATTTGTAGATAGTTTTATTAATCCATTGGTAGCCCAGACCTGCAGTTACCTCAGAGATGCAAGACACACGCTAAATATATTGAATGAAATATAATTGGAAAATGAATGATGGTTAGCCACAATGGATACTGACTCTTTGTATACCAACATTCCCCATGAAGGTGGGCTGGAGGCTATTGAATATTATCTGACTGAAAAAACTGACTTGCCACAAAGCAAAATCAATGTACGGTACTTGCTGGCCTCACAGAGATAGTGCTCAAAAACAACATCTTTTTGTTTGAGGGGCAAAATTATAAGCAGTTATAAGGTACAGCTATGGGAGCATCACTAGCACCCAGCTTAGCTAACCTATATCTTAGCCTTTGGGAGGAGCGTGTGTTCATGATAAAACAGGAAATGGAAACAGGAAATGGGACAGCCATAAGAACTGGGGTTGTCTACAGGCCTCCAGACCAGGGGGAGGACATAGACACATTACTGTTAGAAGATATACAAAACATGACAGCTAAAGGGGAGGTTCTGATAATGGGAGACTTCAACATGCCGGATACAGATTGGTCAATACCAGCAGGAACATCTGCCAGAGCTAGACACATAGTGGATTCCCTGCAGGGAGGGCCTCAAACAACTGGTACAGCAACCCACAAGAGACAGAGCTATCCTAGATCTAGTACTGACTAACAGGGAAGGGATCACAGATCTCAGGTAGAAAGGTCACCTGGGGGCCAGTGACCATCACATGGTATGGTTCAATTTGGCTACTACATCTAAATCATCCCATTCAAGGCAAAAATATGGGACTTCAGAGGAGCTGACTTTGATAAGATGGCCAACAGAGTTAAGCTAGCCCTGGCAAAAAGAAACACAGGTGAGGGTACAGGCAAAGTGGGCAAGCATTAAGGATGCAATACTTGAAGCAACATCCCATTGTGTTAGACAGAAAAGGAAGTGCAAAGAAGAAGGAAACCACTTTGGTTCTCAAATACAGTAGCAGAAAAGGTCAGAGCCAAAAGGCTGGCCTTCAGGAAATATAAAGAACACAGTGGGATGAAGATAGGAGGCATACCAAACTGCCCTAAGGGAAGCAGGAAGGCAGTAAGGCAGGCAAAGTCCCAAACTGAGGAAACACTAGCACGAACAGTAAAGAAGGTAACAAGACTTTCTATGATACATTAGTGAAGGAGAAAGTCCAGAGAGTATTGCTAAGCTTAATGGAGAAAAGGGCATGTGAGGAGGAGGACCCTGTAAAGGCATCTATCCTAAATATATACTTTTGCTCAGTATTTACTGAAGAGAAGGTAGGGCAGGGCCCACAGCTCAACATCATGGACACAGGGGAGGAGGTGAGCACTACTTCACAAAAGAAGGGTCCTACAGAGCTTGCTAAGCTCAGGGTGGATAAGGCAATGGGACCTGATGGCATACATCCCAGGGTACTTAAGGAGCTAAAGGTGGAACTAGCAGAGCCATTAGCAGAACTGTTTAGTGAGTCTCTGAGCAGGGGAGGTCCCAGAAGACTGGAGAAGGGCTCATGTGATCCCGCTCCCACAAGTGGTAGCAGGGAGGAGGCGGGAACTACAGACCAGTCAGTCTTACCTCAGTAGTGGGCAAGATTATGGAGGCACTCCTTAAGGAAAGGATAGTGCAACACCTGGAATCCATGGGGCACAGGATCCAAGACAGCATGGGTTTACAAAAGAAGGTCCTGTCAAACTAATCTCATAGATTTCTTTGACTGGGTAACCAGGTAGTGGACCAAGGGCAGTTGATGTCACCTACCTTGACTTCAGCAAAGCTTTGACACTGTTCACAGAAGATTGATAAATAAGCTGGGTAGGCTAGAGGTGGGTCAAGTTGGTCAACTGGGTGGCAAACTGGTTGACGGCAGAAAACAGAGAGTGGTGGTAAATGGTATACAGTCAGAAGAGATGCAAGTCACAAGTGGGGTACCTCAGGGATCAGTTCTGGGGCCAGTCCTCTTCAACATCTTCATTAGTGACCTTGCAGATGGACTAGAGGGTAAGGCTTGTCTGTTTGCAGATGACACCAAGATCTGCAACAGAGTAGATGATCCAGATGGGGTGGGCAGAATGAGAAGAGATCTGGATAAACTAGCAAAATGATCAGAAGAATGGCAACTGGATTTAATGCAAAAAGTGCAAATCATGCACATAGGGAAGAGAACCCTGAAAGCCACCTATAGGCTGGGAGGAGTTGCTAGCAGTCACAAAGGAAAAGAGACTTGGGCATCATCATCACTGATGACCTGAAATCATCAAGCAGACCTCTAAAGCAGTGGGTAAGGCTGGGGAGGTGTTAGGGTGTATTAGTAGGGTATCTGAGTCGTAAGAGGAGTAATAATCCTCTTACAAGACACTAGTTAAGCCCGATCTGGAGTACTGTGTGTAGTATTGGAGGCCACACCTTCACAAGGACATTAACCAAATTGAGGCAGTCCAGAGAAGGGCAACCAAAATGGTGCAGGGACTGCATCAGAAGACATATGAGGACAGATTAACAGAGCTCAATATGTATACCCTTGAGCAAAGGAGGGAGAGAGGTGATATGATCGAGGCATTCAAACACCTTAAGGGCATTAACAAGGTGAAAGAGTCTAACATGTTTAAATATAAGAAAAATAGCAGGACAAGAGGACACAGCATGAGATTGGGGGGCGATTAAGGGGAATGTGAGGAAATTCTTTTTCACAGAAAGGGTGGTGGATGCATGGAATGGTTACCACAAGAGTGGTGGCTATGAATACAGTGCAGGGCTTCAAACAGGCATGGGATAGGCATAAGGGAGCAATACAAATGACTATGAATAGATAGGCCACTGACAGAGCAAAGGCTGATGGCACATTTATAAGGTAGAAAAAGAAATGGGCAAACTGGATGGGCCTTGGGTCCTTATCTGCCGTCAACTTCTATGTTTCTATGTTAAAAGAAAAAATCCCTTTTTCAACAAAATCAATCTGTATAGGAGATACATAGATGATTTGGTTCCTAGTATGGAAGGGTACAAGAGAGGAGCTCACTGAATGTGTCTTATACCTTGAAAGTACAAACCAAAATTTGAAATTCAAAGTACATGCAAACCAGTCTGCAGTGCAGTTTTTGGACTTAACCATCAGAAAATTACCAGATGGGACCATCTTTACAGATCTGTTTAAAAAGCCAACTGACCGTAAGAAAAAATTACTCACCTTAGTAATTATGTCTCTTCTATTGGAGCCTGGCTGTATTCTGACTAATGCAGTTAGCCCCAGCCTTTAAACTGCCCCAGAGAACAAAGGGTTAAACTTTCTGTGCAGAGCATAGAATGCTGAGCTCAAGCTCGGTCAATGTCTCTGTCTGTTTCCCTTTGAAATCTAACCGTCAGATTCTTATGAGCAAAAACTCACTAGCTATCCTATGTGGAAATTGTAAAATTTTTACTAGCCAACTGGCAATAAAAAGTTTTGGATTCCCAAAGGAAGACTCAAGTCAGGAAACCTAAAACACAAAACCAATTCAAATAAAAATAACAACAAAATAAACACCCAAACAAAAAAGCAGAGGGTGTAAAGGAGCACCCCTGAGGTGCAACACTGTGCCTGCCCACCCACTTCCCAAAAAACAGGTTCTGAGAGGGGAGGTGGGGGGGTCAGAATCCAGCAAGACTCCAGTAGAAGAAACATAATTACTAAGGTGAGTAATTTTTTCTTCAAACAACATGAAGTCTTGCTGTATTCTGACTAATGCAGACTACCAAACAGTACCTCCATGGAGGAGGGACAGAACCTACTTTGGTAAATGGCTCTGGAGTACTGCTGTGCTAAACCGAGCATCACTCCTAGCCTGGATATCCAGAGAGTAATGCTTGGTAAAGGTATGGACTGTTTTCCAGGTGGCTGCTTGACAAATTTCTAAGAGAGGGATATCCCTGGCAGCAGCCAGGGAAGCAGCTGTACCTCTTGTAGAGTGAGCCCTCAGGCAGAATTGTATACAAGACACAATCCACCTGGCAATAGTTCTCTTGGTGGCAGGTTTGCCCTTTCCCACTTCTCTATAAGTGAGGAACAACTGGAAGGAATCAAACCTGTGACCCTTGGTATGCTCTATGTAGTAGCTAAAGGCTCTTTTAACATCTAAACTGTGTAGCCTCCTCTCTCCTGAGGAAGAATGACCAGTGAAGAAAACAGGAAGAGACAGACTGATTCAAGTGGAAATCTGAAACCACTTTGGGCAAGAACCTTCTATTGGTTCTAAGGACCACTTTATCCCTGTGAAAGGAGATAAAATCAGGTTCCACTGACAGGGCTTGCAGTTCACTGACACGTCTGGCAGAGGTAATGGCTACCAAAAACACAGTTTTCCAAGTCAAGTACTTAAGCTCTGCTGAGGACATAGGCTCAAAAGGAGGTTGCATAAGTTGAGCAATGCAAACATTTAAATCCCAGGCAGGGGCAGGGTCTCTAAAGGGAGGATTGGTATGAAGCAATGCTTTAAAAAATTAACAGAATACAGGATGAGATGATAGTGAGGAAGACTTCCCCACTGACAGAAAAGCAGAAACAGCTGACAAGTGTACCTTGAGAGTAGCTGGTTTGAGGCCTAGGCCATTAAGATGGACCATATAATCCAGAACTGTAGGCAATTCAGCAGTGTCTGGGGAAATATGCTTCTTGGAACACCAAATGCTAAATCTCTTCCATTTGGAGTTATAAGTCTTTCTGGTGGAGGGCTTTCGAGAAGCTTTGAGAATATCCAGAACCCCCTGAGACAGATGCAAATCTGCAAACTCTAACTCTTCAAGAGCCATGCCTTCAGATTGAGAGACTGAAGATTGGGGTACCAAATCCTCCCTTGAGAGGAGGTTAACAGGTTGTAATTCGTGGGAAGAGACAGGGGAAGATGGACTGCTAGGGACAGCAACAGTGGGTACCAGGGCTGTCTGGCCCAGTCTGGAGCAATCAGAATCACTTTGCAAGGTTGTGACCTTATCTTGACTAAAACTTTGAACAGAAGAGGGAAGGCATACAGAAAATTCCCTTCTCAGTTCAGAATCAGAGCATCCAGGGGGACTGAGCCCAAGACTGGGGGTCTGCAACAAAAGAGAGGAAGTTGGTGATTGTCTGGGGCTGCAAAAAGATCTATCTCTGGAGTGCCCCACCTTGAAAAAAATCACCTTCAATACCAGAGGGTTCAGGGACCATTCGTGATGGCCCTGTGAGATCTTGCTCAGTGCATCTGCTAACACATTGTCCTTCCCTGGAAGGTGAACTGCTATCAGAGAGATTTGCAAGGAATAAGCCAGGGACCACAACTTCATGGCTTCTGTGCACAAGGCCGTAGACAGAGTGCCTCCCTGCTTGTTGATGTACCATATGGCGGTGGTGTCCGTTCTGACCTGAACCACCTTGTTCTGTACTAACTGAGAGAAAGCTTGCAGGGCCAGAAAAACTGCCCTGAGTTCTAGGAGATTGATATGGAGAAGGGATTCCTGAGGGGACCACAGTCCCTGGGCAGTGAGGGTTCCCACATGGGCTCCCCAGCCCAGAAGGGAAGCATCCATGGTAAGGACCACTGAATGAGACTGAGTGGCAAATGGGACCCCTTGCCTTAAATTGTCCTGATCCTGCCACCATTGAAGGGCTTGGATCAAGCTCGGAGTCACTGGGATCAGTTTGGTAAGCGAATCCTTCCTCTGAGACCAAAAAGCCCTCAGATGGAACTGAATGTCCCTCATCCGAATCTTGCCCTTGGACCACTGCCATAGAAGCTGCCATGTGGCCCAAGAGCTGAAGGAAATGCCTTGCTGGTCGAGATACCTGAAGGCTGAAGGAAGAGGCTAGTTCTGTAAGAACCCTTGCCTTTCCAGGGGAAGAAAGGCTCTTGCTTTGACCGTATCCAGCTCTGCCCCTATAAGTAAGAAGCTGGACTGGCTCAAGAACTGACTTGGGAAGGTTGAGAAAAAATCCTAGAGAAGTGAGCACCTGCAGGGTCACTTGCAGGTCTGACTTGACTTGGTCTGGAGACTGGCCCACTATTAGCCAATTGTCCAGATATGGAAAAATGGAAATCTTTTGCCTCCTTAGAAAGGCAACTACTACTGCCAGGCACTTTGAGAAGATCCTTGGGGTTGAAGTTAGGCCAAAGGGCATTGCTGTAAACTGATAGTGGCCTGAGGGCAACTCGAACCTGAGGTACTTTCTGTGGGAGCACCTGATAGGAATGTGAAAATAGGCATCTTTGAGGTTCAGGGAGGCTAGCCACTACCTTGGCCATAGAGAGGGAAGGATTATTTCCAGAGTTACCATCTTGAACTTTGGTTTTAAAAGATGTTTGTTTAGGTATCTTAGGTCTAGGATGGGTCGCCACTCCCCTGTCTTTTTTGGAGTAAGGAAATACCTGGAGTACAGACCTTTGCCCCAGTGTAGGGTAGGTACTCTCTCTATGGCTCTTAAAGCCAGCAGAGATGAAACTTCTGCCTCTAGGGCAAGGGTTTCTGAGAGTCCTGCAGGTGGAAAAGATCTGGCTCTCATCTTCGGAAATTTTTTGAAGCTGAGAACCAGTCCCTGGCTTACTACTTCCAGGACCCACTTGTCTGATGTAATAGACATCCAGTCCTGGACGAAGTAAGTCAGCCTGCCCCCTACTGGAATAGGAGAGTCGAGCCGGGCAGGCCCATCAGGGTGTCTGCTTGGCAGGGGCCTTAGTCTGAGGAGTGGATGCAGCCCTGCTCATCCCCCTTCTGCCTCTCCCTCTGAAGAACCCCCTCTGTGAAAAGGGAGAAGAGGCCTGTGCTTGGTAAAAAGGCCTATGAAAAGACCTGCCCCTACCCCTACACTGCTGCCTTTGAGGAGTTGCCTGCCTCTCTTTGGCCTGAGCACTCCTGTAAGTAGTCCTGTACTCATCCATTTTCTTCATGTAATTCTCTGTCTGCTCCCCAAACAGAGAATTACCCACTACAGGAAAATCCATGGCCTTAGCCTGGGTATCCTGTGAGAAGCTAGTACATCTGAGCCAAGTCATTCTCCGAAGAGCCACAGATGTAGCCATGACTCTTGATGACACATCATTTGAGTCTACAGCAGCATGAAACTGAACTTTTGATGCCTCAATCCCATCTGCAGCCACCTCCTCCAGCTCCTTGGCTAGCCGGGGGGAGGCCTATTTAGCCAGTGCCAGTACAGTGTCCCACCTGGACTTCTTGTACCTGGCCATATAATTCGCCTGCCTGAGTCCCAAGGAAGATGCCATGTACTGCTTTTTTGCCATAGCATCAGTCTTCCTGGAGTCTTTGTCTGTGGGGTGTGAAGCCAAGGGAATGTTTGCCTTATCACAGGCAGCAGCCTGCACAACCCCAACATGGCTGCACTGCTAATATAAAAACTCAGTATCTGAACCTGAAAGTGTATACCTCTTGTCCATTCTTCTATCAATAGGAGGTATAGAATTGGGAGACTTCAGGATTTTTGTGTCTGCTTCCCAAAAGATTTGTGAAGGGGAATAGACAGTCTCCTGAACTCTGGAATGTCCATCATTTCCACAAAATCAGGCTCCTCTTGAACCTCCATTGCCTCCTCCATAGGAAGCTGGAGGGTCTCAGCCACCTTTCTGTAGAACATAAAATGGGAAGGGGACTCAGAAAGCCTAGGCGGGGATACACCCGAAGGTCTGTCTGGGGAGATGTCCAGTTCCACAGGCACATCCAGACTTTCACCATCATCATCTTGAAACTCCCCCTCCTCCTCAAACTCTGGTTCATAAAATTCTTCAGGGGTATAATCGTGAACCGGGGGAACCGACTGAACCGAGCCCCTGCCAAAAGGTGCCGGATCGGTCGGAACCGGACGAAGCGATTTCACAATCCGAATTGCTCTGGCTATTTCCTCGGCAGTCAGAACATGGGCTTCTGGATCCGAACCAGATGATTTCTCTTTGTGTTTTCTTTTTGTTGGAACCGAACCCTCGGAATCGGCTCTCCTTTTGCCCAAAGAAGTATCGCCCTGGTCAGAGGGCACTCCTTCTGGTTCAGTTGGAACCGAACCGGGCTGGCCATCCGGGTCAGTGGACTTCTCGGCCTCCTTTTCCCTCAGTCTACCTAATCTCTTTTCAAGGATAGATTTGGAAAAGTTTTTACAAATTTGGCAGTCTGAATTGAGGTGTTCAAACCCCAGACAATAAACACAGGTGGTGTGGGGATCGGCCTTAGCAAAGACCTCCCCGCACTCACTGCAGTGTTGAAACCCAGTGGGCCCGGTTTTTTCTTGACTTTCTCACATATGGCCAACCTAACCAAACTTACCCTTTTTTCGGCAACCGCCAGGCAAGAATCCCTTATCGGTTCCTGACCGTGTCACAGGTCTTGGAAAAAAACGTACCAAACACATTTTTTTTAGAACCGATAAGGACCGGTAACCACACACTAAAGTAAGATACAAGAATCAACAAATGATCGGTTCAGCTGAACCGATCCACACTTTTACAAGTTCCACACAGAAAACAGTACAAAACCTATCTAGTACTCACGGTACCGAAGACAGAGACTGATCCGACTATGCGGAAAATAAAATTTCGGTTAAAAAACGACAGTAAACCGACACTTCAACCGACTTTCGAACCGAGCTGCAGGAGAAATCTCCAAAGCGACTGTTCAGTGAGGTGGAGTAAAGAATCTGACTGTTCGATTTCAAAGGGAAACAGACAGAGACATCAACCGAGCTCGAGCTCAGCATTCTATGCTCCGCATAGAAAGTTTAACCCTTTGTTTTCTAGGGCAGTTTAAAGACTGGGGCTAACTGCATTAGTCAGAATACAGCAAGACTTCATGTTATTTGAACACTATTTTACATGCTCAGAGTTATCACCTCAGGCATGTTGTTAAAAACTTACCAAAGGGTCAGTACTATAGGCTTAATAGGAACTGTGCACAGGAAATATAGATGAAAAGAGCAGCAGAATTAACTGACAGGTTACAACAAAGGGCCTGCAGACAGGATGATATAGAGGACGCATTAAATGCTACAGAGGGTGTAGATAGAATTGAACTCCTCAAAACAAGAAAAAAGCCAGCTAGTGAACAAACTATCACCTTTGTGACCACATATGGGGGAGGGTCACAAGAACTGGTGAACATTGTGAAGAACAATCTAACAATACTAAATTTGCCAACTAATAAACAACTAAATTTAAATCTAAGATCGCTGTTCCAAAAAGGGAAAGCAGCTGAATGCACTGCTTCTGCTCGTTTGTCTTACCTGGCCCGCCTCCTCTAATCAGTATTTAATCCCCTTCTCTCTCCCCAGATCATTTAGTGGGTTGTGAGGGCTCAGGAAGGAGTTTGCCCTCCCCAGCAGCAGCAGCAGCCCAAAATTGGGACTGGACCTTGGCCCGCCCCGGACCACAGACAGGTACGGCAGACCATGAGCAGAGGATTCTGATTCTGCAGCTCACAGTTTGAACCCGCTGGCACTTCGTGCCAGCTCCCCACCGCCCCACCACCACCCTTGGTTGGCTCTCCACTTTTTAGCCATTACCATGTGAGGCTGTAGAACCAATCAGCCCGCTTTACCATCTGCAGGTTATACTGGCTGAACACTAGAGGGACCCTGCTCATCCAAGCCCTCCTATTTCTCTAACTGCAACATAACATAATGACTCCTTTAGGTATTGCATTACTCATACTGCTCCTCTTCACCCCAATACTGCTACAAAAAAACTCAGTTCTAAATCTCCATGATACTGCGACATATGCTCCTATGCTAGCCTCTCGTACCCCTTCCATTCCCTCTAACCCCCCCACCCCACTCTCTCCACCTGTACCCACACACACACTGGCTCGCCCAACTGCCTCATCTCACCCCCCTCCGGCACCCATACCCACCGCAGCCCATAATAGCTGGTGGCATCCCCCTGCGCTAGCCCTGCCCACCCTTAGCTCCCTGCCCATCCCCTGCTATGCCCCTCGCAAATCTTCCCGACCACCCAGACATCACCAGCGTCGCAGCTGCAGTCACTTACTTTGGCTCACCATCTTACTCCTCCTGCTCTCTGGCAATGTACACCCCAACCCAGGCCCAGGACCCGGTACATCGCCCTCCACAGGGCATGGCCTCCGCATTGCCTGCATGAATATCTGCAGCCCGCCTAAAAAGACTGCTGCACTCCAATGCTGGGTCTCCCAACATAAGCCCGATGTCCTTGCCATAGTTGAGACCTGGCTCTCACCATTGACCCCAGACTCCGGTCTCCCCCTGGCTTCTCCCTCTTCAGAGGGATCGTGTAAGTAGCGGGGGCTGCGCTAATCTACCTAACTGAAATCCCTCCTGGGTCATGCCCACATGCCCGAGAAGCTCGATCATGGGGCCCAATCACCGTAAAATCTCCCCTGACCCAGGCCGTGGCCCTCTTTACCTCACAATGACATATGTACCCTACGAACAAAACCAGGCTATCCGCTCCCTCACTGAGTACCTCACTTCCCTGCCACACAAGGCGGAACAGCTCATAGTGGGTGATCTCAACATCAACTGGCTCAGTGCTACCTCAGCTCAAATCAAAGATACCTTCACAGCCCTTGACCTATCCCAACTAGTGACTCAACCCACCAGATTTAACCAATCAAGTGGGACTAGCACACTCCTTGATATTGTGCTGTCCAACCGCCCTCACAAAATAAAGGATATTAATGTATTACCCAACTCCCTCAGTGACCACTCGCCAATTCTTTGCCACTGGTCCACCCCCACACTCAAAACTACGCGGCACTCCACCCCCTGTCGCCGCTTTTGCCCTGGAGGTCTACGCAAACTTAAGCGTCACCTTGCACAAATTGATTGGTCCCCAATCTCCCTTGCTACAGATATAGACGTTGCCCTTGCTTTCCTCACCAATGCTTTCTGCAAGGCCTGTAATGTTTTTGCCCCTGTCACCCGTGCCCATACCAAGAGGCACTCAGCTGCCTGGATAACCACCCCTGATCCAACAGCTGAAACAGCGTGATAATCTATGGCACATTGCTGTCATACTGGCAAACTAGCTGACAGGCAGGCCTATACTGCAGCTGCAACCAGTGCACCTGGGCCATAAGAAAAGCCAAAGCCAGCCACTACCAATCCACCTTGACATCCACTTGGGGCAATGCCCGCACCTTCTGGAATAACATGAAAGACTTAAATGGGACAACCTGCTCCACCCCTCCCTCTCATATGACCATAAACGGCGCTGTTAGCGCGGACCACTCCCGTATTGCCAACTGCCTTAATGAAACCTTCACCGATCTAAGCTCAGTTCTCCCAGCCCACTTCTTTGACCCCATACCAGTAAGCAACAATCCAGCTATTGCTCGGCCCCCACTTCTCTTTAGGACTATCTCCCCACAGGATGCGAAGCCAATCCTCCAAAATGCCCTTTCTTCCGCAACCCGAGTTATGACCCCCTCAACTCATGGATACTCCGCCTAACATTGGATGTAATGCTAGTCCCCCTCACTGACCTCCTCAATCGATCCCTGTGCCTTGGCCAATTCCCGAAGGCTTGGAAACAGGCCGAAATCATCCCTATACACAAGAATGGGGACTGCACTGTCCCAAATAACTACAGACCTATCTCCATCCCCCCCCACAAAGCTCTTGAAAAAATAGTTTCCACCCAACTTGGACTTATCTATCCAACCACAACATTCTGTGCCCTGAACAACATGGCTTCCGCCCAGGTCACAGCACCACCACAGCTCTCCTGGAATTCTCCCACCATATACACTCTGCCTTAGATGCCAGGGAATTAGCTGGGCAGTGTTCATGACCTGTCCAAGGCCTTTGACACGGTAAACCACCCACTATTGCTTGACACCCTCTGTAAAGTTGGGCTGTCATCTGGCCCGTTAGCCTGGTTCTCCAGCTACCTTCATGGTAGATCCCAACGCGTCAAACTAACTGACTGCCTATCCTCGGCGTTGCCTATTCTCTTGGGAGTCCCACAAGGCTCCATTCTGGGCCCCACATTATTCAGTCTCTTCCTGAACACCCTCCCCAGCTCTTGTGCAGGAAAGCTGCTATTATATGCAGATGATGCAGTCCTGCTCTCCCTCGCACCCCAATCTAGCCACTCTCCAGAACAGCCTACAAACCTCCTTCAGCCAAGCTGAAAAATGGTTCCTCGACCACCGCCTGGTCCTGAATCTCAAGAAAACAAAGTCAATGATCTTTACACACCACCAAAATAGCCTCAAAAATGCCCCCCTCTCCATCCTTCCCAACACCCTCCATCCCCTTGAGCAGGTGTCATCATACAAATATCTGGGCATCACCTTTGATTCAGCCTTCTCCTTCCATGCCCATGTCAGTTCCCTATCCTCTGCCATGAACACCCGGATTGGGCTCCTTTATCGTCACAAAGACTGCCTTCCTGGCTTCGCCCTACGGTTGGCCATCACTTCCTCCATCCTGTCACTAGTTGACTATGGCCTCCCCATATACGCAGCCGCTGGCCCCACTATCCTCACCAAAGTCCAGACCTCCATCAACAAAACCTGCAGGCTCCTAGCCGGTGCCCCAAGCGGAACCCACACATGCCGGCTCTATGCCACCACGAACATTCTCAATCTGGAAGAACGTCTGCAATATCACACAGGCATCCTAGCAAAAAAGACCCTTTTTGGTCTGTGTCCCCCTGGTGTCACTGCCCAACTCCAGCCTGCTTCCCACTCAGCCACCACCCGTACCACCTGCAAGACTACCTTCCAGGTGCCTAGAGCCAGGACCTCCCTTGCCCAAAGGTCTTTTTATTACAGAGCTCCATCCTGGTATAACTCCTCCCCAAACACATCTCAGACACCCCTAAAATTGGTCTATTCAAAACTGCCCTACGCAACCACCTGCTTGGCATGCAGAAGTGTACGTGCCTACAGTAGGGAATTCCGCTGTTCCCATGGCCCTATAGCCTGGCCCACTCCATCTTCCTCTGGCTACTGCCTACATGGCCTACCAGGTCCTAACAGTGTGTTCTGCTATGTGCTTTGGTAAACTACCTATGTTGTATGCTATGTATAAAGTACTTTGGTAAAATACCTATGGATAATACTATGTATAATGTATGTATTGCACCTGTATTGTCCCACCCTGTCTCGCCGCACTATTTGTTGTTCCCCTCCCTGCGACGAGGTGCCTTTGTAAATGAGTCTGTGACTCAAAGGTTGTAAATCCGATTTATGAACTAAATAAAATAAATAAATAAATAAATAAATAAATACTGAGAGGTACACCACAGCTCAGCTCAGCAGAGTGTTTGCTAAACCATTACGTATTTCTTATAGACGTAACAGTAATTTGAGGGACATGTTGGTCAATCGTTACCAACCAAAATGGGTTACTACAATTCACAGTACACAAACAAAGAATGGCTCAAAACCCTGTGGATTCTGTAGAGCTTGCTCCACCATGGAAACTCGTGGTATGTTTTTAAATCCAAAAAATGGCAAACAGATTAAAATTAATCACAGGATTAATTGTGATACTAAAGCTGTGGTGTATCTTCTGAAATGCGCTTGTGGAGGTTATTATGTTGGCAGAACCAAGCCCAAACTCAGAGAGATGATATGTGAGCATATAAATGCCATAAGAAATCATAACCCCAAATATGCCATGGCACACCATAGTAATAGCCAACATAATAGAAGTGATCAAAAAATGAGTGTGATTGTTACTGATGTAGTGAAACAGAACATTAGAGGCGGAGACCTTGAAAGTGAACTCAACCAAAGGGAACAAAAATGGATTTATGTTTTGGGTGCATTAAGACAACCAGGTCTTAATGACAAATTTGAGATGGCACATTTTGTAAGGAAATAATATAACTCCTAATCTACTACATGCACTCCACCATACGGTCATTGAAAAAGGGTGTCAGTATTATTGCTATAAAGGCGAATATCTGCGTTCAGCCAAAACACCCTTCCCCCCATCCCCCCACTCACATTATGTTGCCTTTTCCTGGATAATCACATTATAACTGCTTTGTATCAAATAAAGGATTTACATAGTGTGTAAGCTGCAAAAATAGATATATTGGCTCCCACTGACCTATTGCAGTAACTAATTATTTGTTATTTTTATTCTCTTCTATTTATTTATTTGCCTTTGGTAACCGCATGAGTACACTAGGCATAAGGATGCCTATTTTCAGGCACGACCCGGGAGGATACAAGTTGAATACAATTAACAACAATAATGTGATACAGCACAAAACATAGGTGAATACAAAGTGAAGGAGTCAGAAATACAATCAACTTAGTGAATCAGTGAAGTACATAGTTGGAACAGGTCAAAATATAAACAATACATTGGGATATTCAGAGCAAACAAGTGCAAGAAATACAGGGATGTAAAGTACTGCATACTGTAAGTGCTGTTGCGAGGACTATGCACCTAGAAAGAGTAGAGAGGAGGAAGGGGAGAGGGAGGGTGAGAGGGTACAAATGGGGGAGGGGGGCAGAGTTTCATTCACTTCCTGACTTAAGGATGTGGATACTCTTTATAAAGGCTAATACCTTTGTATGCTTCATGAATTTAGAATAAAGGTGTATTGTATGTTTATCGAACAAACTACTTGACTGCTTTAATACTAACATGTGTTCACTTTATATTTGTATTATGATTGGTGGAGGTAGTCACATGATTTAATGATTTCACATATAAAAGTGGTGATGTGTTTGAAATGTATTCATTCTCTGAGGAAGCCTGTTGGGGGAGGTGAAACGTAAGAACCGGGATGTGGCCCTTATGTTTGGACTTTTGTTTGCAACATTGCTTGACTGTGGCAATAAACTAGGAATTTCCTATAATAAGGCGATGTCTGGGGCACTCAACTCCCTTGCACCGGTCCGTGTATGACCCAGATCCTCTCACCTGAAGTCCCCTTGGTTTGATGGGGAACTCAAGACGATGATGATCAAGGGTTGGAGGTTAGAGCGCTGCTGGTGGAAGACCGAGCTGAAGGTGGACAGACTGGCCCTGTGTGCACACTATGTTGTGTACCAGGTGGCAACCGTAAGAAGGCAGTGTTCCTGCCCAGGGAGATTGATGCTGGGAAGAACCGATCAGCTATGCTTTTTTGGACTGTGGACAGGCTGTTACATCCAGCTTGTCTACAGCTGAAAACTTTTTCAGATGCTTTATGCAATAGGTTTGCTCAGTTCTTCTCGGACAGAGTGTCCGCTATCAGGCAGGGAATCCCACCAGTGAGCCATGGCATGGCCAACAGTGGTCCCTTTGGCTGTCCGAGGACCACTCCACCTGGTTGGGGGGAGTTTAAACCAGTGGAGGTGGCTGAGGTCATTGAGGCTGTTTCTAGGCAGAAGCACACATACTGCAAACTGGACCCAGTGCCAACTCGTTTCTTAATGGGATGTGTTGACTCTGTAGGCCCAGTGTTCACCTTGATTGTTCAGTGTTCTTTGTCGGAGTGGGTATTCCCATATACCTTGAAGGAGGCACTGGTGAGACCCCTTCTGAAGAAACCATCTTGAGATCCTGACGACAAGGTGAATTACCGTCCTGTCTCCAACATTACATTTTTGGGAAAGGCTGTAGAGAAGATTGGGTGCAGTAGCTCAAGGAACACCTTGTGGCCTTTGATATCTACGAGCCTCTCCAGTCTGGGTTTTATGCCAGGCACAGTACAGAAACTGCATTAGTTTAGATGTATAACTATCTCCTCTGGGTGAGAGATTGAGGAGAGGGGGACAGTTCTCATTCTCCTTGATCTCTCCTCAGCCTTTGACACGGTGGACCATTGTGCATTACTTGACCGCTAGAGGGAATTTCGTGGACTTGTTGGCACTGTCATCTACTGGTTTGAGTCCTATCTCACAAACAGGAGGTGACGGGTTGTGATGGGGAGCTTCTTCTCCTCGGCTAGCCTTCTGTCTTGTGGAGTGCCTCAGGGTTCGATCTTGTCACCAATGTTGTTTGCTGTGTATATGCTGCCCCTGGGCAAGATCATTAGGAAGTACAGTCTGGATTTTCATTGCTTTTTTTTTTCCACGAACTTTACTTTTGCACCTAACCCAGTGGCCTCTCTCCAGTGGGATACTCGGCTCACAGTTTCTGCTGCCTGCCTGAAGCTCCCTCTGACTCGCCCCTCCGACCGGGCACTTGCTCTCCTGCCTCATCCAGCTGCCCACTCCCCCCAGCTCTGAGTCCCCCAGGGCAGGACTGCCATCTCCTTCTGGCACTCTATCTATAATCCGGATGAGCGACCGGAGAGGAGGAGAGAGACGCGGAAGTGCATAGTGGAGGAGCCCGACATTGGGCATGGGACTGTGGCCACTGATCCGACCTTCGCCTAACCCCATGGGAGTTTTTTTCCCCCTTAAGGTCCCCTTGATGTGGCATGCAATAGCATCAGTGCAGGCTACTTCCTCGGACTAAACCAAAACAGACGTGCTGCGAGTCGAGGCTTAGTGGGGTGGTGCTGAAACAAAGGGTAGCCAGCCCGAAACAGACAATGAACCAAAAATAGTTCAGCACACTTCAGTCTGTCAAAAGATAAATCCAGATCCAGACGCAGTAATAGGCAGATAGATTATTGCGTTCCATAGAACGAAAGGACCAGCAGGCAAACAAAACAAAGCGCTTAACGTGCCCCAGCGCTTCGACTCACTAATGAGTCTTCAGCAGGGGGTAAAGGTTACAACATGAGCATAGCCTTTTTATAATCAATAAAATAAAACAATTAATAAATTAATGAATACACATATGATTCCAACAAGCACTTAAAGTCTGTATAACATGTTAAACCTAGATAGGTCACTAGATGGTGCTATAATAGCACAAACATCATTTAGTGGTAAATACCAAAACATATAGGATACAGTCTCAAAATGATGATGGAATGATGAAATTAAATGAACAAAATGATTAAAAAATGACGCCATGGATGAAAATGAGACCAAACCTCCAGCAAATCCTGGTTAGAGGAGACAGAGTGCAAGGCAACCAAAGTACAGGACCTCCCAGTAATTGAGGACTAGGCAGCTGGAGGACAGTCAGATGAGATGAAAATTTAGCCTATACATAGTTTTAACAAGTGATCCCAAATCTCTAGATTTAGATATATGTGAGCAAATTCATTTTATACTATCAAAAAACCATAAAAGGATTTTTTTCATTTCAAAAAGGGTTTCAAGTCCCATTTGTCATTAAGTCCCTATGGTTTCACACCATGTAAAGTGTGAATCCAAAAGCTCTCATGCTGTAGTAGTAAGTTAGATCTGTCACCACCATTTTTCATCTGTGACACATGCTGCAGCCCTCAAAATTTCAAATCATATGGTTTTGAATTATGTACATCTGAAAAATGTGTACCTACAGGAGTGTCTTGTTTATTATTCACAATAGAGCGAATATGTTCCTGTACTCTTTGTTTTAAAGGCCTGACAGTCTTACCCACATAGACTAAATTGCAAGTGCACCATAATGCATAGACAACATAGGGGGTATTACATGTAATGAGTTCCCTGGTCTCAGCTTTGATGTCCATATGTATAGGATGAGTGAATTCTTTGGCAGGTACTCCATACTTACAAATGTTTCAATTATTACATCTGTAAAAGCCATTAGAACGTCGTGACAACCATGTGTCAGTGGTTTTATTTACACAAGGAATCCGACTGTGCACCAATCTATCCTTAAGGTTTTCACTTCTATTAAAAGTGACTCTGGGTCTGGGGCCCACAGATGCACCCACCATGTTATCTCCCAGTAAGATGGGCCAGTTGTTGTGTATAACATTACCTATCTGGCCTGCTACATGGTTAAAGTCTGTAACAAATGTGCAAGGTACTCTTTCTGTAAGTGTTGTATTTATTTTATCTGTGTCTTTAAGGAGATCATCTCTATTCATTTGCTTTACTTTTTTTCTTGTTTGTTCCAAAAGTTTTTTGTCATAACCCCTCATTTTAAATCTTTTCATGAGTTCTTCAGTTTGTATTGTGAATTCAGTATCTGAACTGCAGTTTCTTTTTAATCTTAATATTTGTCCAAAAAGGATGGAGTTTTTTAAACTGCGAGGATGGGCACTACTAGCCAACAGTAGTGAATTTGTAGCTGTATTTTTTCTGAAGCGCCTGGTCTCTATCTTATTTTTATTAACATAAAGACAAAGATCCAGAAAAGGTATACTCCATGGATCAGTAACATAAGTAAATTTTAAGTTGAATATGTTTTTGTTAAGCCAACCTATAAATTCAGAAATGGCATCAGTAGGTCCCTCCCATATACATAAGACATTGTCAATAAAGCGATGCCAATGTATAATATTTTTGACAAATGGATTAGTATTAGAGAAAACATCTTTTTCCCAAAGTCCTAGACACAGATTGGCATAGCTGGGTACCATTGATGCTCCCATAGCAGTGCCACATTTCTGTAAATAAAATTCACCTCTGAATTCAAAGTAATTGTGTGTTAATAAGAATTCAGTGGCTTCTGCAATGAATTCATGTGGGACATTTTCAGTTTTAGAGAGTTCTTCCATCCAGAATGTTGTTTCCAGGCCCATTTGGTGTTGAATAGAAGTGTATAAAGATTCAACATCAATGCTTAGCCACTGATAACCTGATTTCCACTCTATGTCTATAATGATGTTAAGTACTGCTGTGCTGTCCTTAATATATGAAGGGAGTTTGATGACTTGAAACTGAAAAAAGAAATCAATTAATTTACCCAAATTTTGTATGAGAGAATCACATTCTGACACTATAGGCCTGCCTGGTGGTTTGATTATATCTTTATGGATTTTTGGTAGAATATAAAAACTAGGAATAGTAGGATTACCTTGCCAAATGAAGTTATATTCTTTTTCTGATATTAAGCCACTATCAACAGTGTATTTGAGCAGTTGAAATAATTCTCTTTTAAAGGCCTGAGTAGGGTCGGAGGGTAATTTACAATAGTTATTGGTATCATTCAATGAGGTATATACTATAATACTATATTGTACAGTGTCCATTACTACAATGTTGCCCCCCTTGTCAGCTGGCTTGATAACTATTTCCTGATTTTTAGACAGACTTTCCAAAGCTATTTTCTCATTTTGTGTAAGGTTATAATACCTAGGTTTAGTCTGATTGCTCAAGATTTCTTGTACTTCTTCATTCACCACTTTTTCAAAGACCTGTATACTAGGGCTAAATACATTAGGACAGAAAGTAGATGCACCTGTGAATTTACTTTTTCTCAAAGCTGAAATGTGTCCACTGACATTAAGCATTGCATTACCTGCAAGCTGAGACCGAGTGTCATGGATGCCTCCTTTATCCTTTTTTTTGTCCCCCACCCCCCCGTCCTGTGAACGTTGTCTGCATGAGCTGGCAATATTTTGTTTTATTTTCTCCTTTTCTTTAAGACTGTTGCGCAACAGCACTATAATTTCTTCCCCCTTCTTTTTTATATTATTTATTTTATTATCTAAGCGTGTGTGTAGTCTGGCCAACTACGCGTCATGTTCTTGAGCAAAATTGTTTTTCTTTAATTCTGGATTCTTTTGCCGACTCCTGTGGACAGCGTTCCTTCCCCTTTTGTTGATGTCCCCCCCCCTCAAACATTGGGAAGCATTTTCGCTGTACGCATCTTGAAATCGTATCTGCTACCCCCTTTACGGTGGCGTCTTTCCCTCTCGAACGTGCGCACGTTCCAGAAGGGATCGCTATTTTGGAAGACTGTTTCCTTAATAGTTTTTCTACCTCTCGAAGATGCGAGAGGTTAAGTGTTGTTAGGTGCAGTCCTGAAAACCGAAGGAAAGAAAATGAACTACCTTTTGAAACTCCTGTAAATTGTTGCTCTTCTGAGTGAGTCGCTTGCTATTTCGCAATACTAACACTGACTTTACTTTGAGAACACCGAGCTGTTTGCTCTTACTAGAGATAGTATGGCGTTTTCGAGCGTGGAATAACCCATTGTTTTCTTTAAAAACCCTGAATTGAAATAAAACTCAGTGCCTGGTAGAGACAGGAACGTTTAAAATAAAAACAAAACATTATTTCTTTTTCTCTGCATTTAAAATAGCCAAACCAGAACTAAATTAATATTGTAAAGGGGATATAATACTGAAGTTCAAAAATGTAGACAAGGGGATTTTAAACTGCTATTCTAGCCAAGGTATATTAAAATGCTTTATTTTATTGTTTGTTCTGCTTACTTGAGCTGTTTCATTTCTCCAAAATGCTCTTTCTGCTTCTCCCTCAGTTTACTTCCTTGTGTCTAAGAGCCGGCCGGCCCTTTCTCATTAATATTTATAATGTTTAAAGGAGGGAGGAGTGTACTCTGTGAAGATAATTTCTTTTTGTTTGAGGAATTTATGTTTATAATATTGGAACTCATTTATATAATCCTCCTATTGGAGTTGTTGTATTCTAAGATAAATATAAAGCAGTCTAGGTTAAAAAAAGTATGTATTTTATTTTAAGGTAGGAGGTTCCAGGTCACATGTCTATTTCCCCTATAAAAGGACTCAAATGTTACTGATAGTCAGTCTTGTGATGGCCTTCTAGACAGCAACATCACTCTAGCTGCCTTCTAGACCTTTATGGATGGGAACTGCTACATGTTTGTTTTTATTTTGTTTGGCTGAAGTTCGCTGTGTATTTGATGGCTTCAAATAAATGCCTGGATATCTGAGTTCCAGTCCATCATCTTTGGAGTTGTGTTTTGTCTTCCATCCCAACCCTTCCACAGTTGGTGTGAGAAGTGGGATCCTGAGGTCAGTTTTGGCTCCCTTCCAAGACAGTATTGGACCAACCCAGGGATGGAGAAGGATACCAGAGATGAGGAAGCAGTAACCAGACCCAAAGGTGTCCTGACCAGGACAATGGTGGATAAGTGGGTGAATCATTATGGTGGGACTCCCTGAACAGAAGCCTGACAGAGATCCAAGGCAGAACATATGTTACAAGAGGAAGTTGAAACTCCTCAAGGAGCAACTGCTGGGGATCTACCTTCTGATTCGATACCAGGAGAGGAGCCTCCTGAACAGCTACATGAATTATTACGCTGGCTCTGTATAAAACAGCTGGCTGCAGACAAGGAGAGGGAAAGGGAACAGAGAGTGAGAGAGAAGGAGCAGGAAAGAAATGAAAGACAGTGGCAAGAGACATTGAGGGCCATTCAAGTTATCAGTACTAGCAGAAACCCTACAACCACACCAGAGGTTCCAAAGGACATTAAACTCACTAAACTGACTGAGCAGGACGATATTGAGACATATTTAACCACTTTTGAAAGGATTGCGGGGGCCTGTGGATGGCCCAGAGCACAATGGGTCCTTCATCTAGCTCCTTACCTCACTGGGAAGGCACAATTGGCTTATGGAAGCATGGATAGTCAATTAGTGGGGAACTATGATGAGGTTAAGAAGGAAATATTACGAAGATATGATATCAGCGCTGAAACATATAGACAAAGGTTCCGTACATTCTGATTCCAACATGTAGATCATCCCAGAGAAATATATATGCGCCTGAGCGACCTATGCACAAAGTGGTTACAACGGGAACTACGACTGTAAATCAAATAATGGAAGCCATTGTGATGGAACAATTTATAAGGATATTGCCACAGGATGTACAGCTCTGGGTTAAAGAACACCATCCTGACACCTCGGAGAAGGCCATTTCTTTAGCTGAGGACTATTTGACAGCTCATCCATACCGGAAAAAGACACCATCAACTGGAACTTCTGTGGTGAGATCTAATACTTTTTTACCTTCTGCTGTTTCACCCTCCCCTCTGGGCTCAAATACAAATATTAGTTCCCCTAGCAGACAACAGATAATCCGGGGTGGAATTCGTCCAGCTAGGCCACCCCTATCAGAACTCATATGTCGGGACTGTCATGAAAAAGGTCACATTGCCCGGTTTTGCCCAAAAAAAACAACCTGGGGGTGTTCATTTAGCACTAGCTAATTTAGGAGCATATGTCATCGCTGTACAAATTGGAGCACAAACAGTCATGGGACTTATTGACTCAGGAAGCAAGCAGACCTTAGTTCGTCCAGAATTGGTTGAAGGACAACACCGGAAGACTGTACAAACAGGGGTGATTTGCATTCATGGGGACGTACATAAATACCCAACGACATCTGTGGAATTGCAGACTGTCCACTCAAAAAGGGTGTTAGATGTTGGGATAGTACCATTATTACCAGTCCCAGTATTACTTGGTCAAGATCATCCTGATTTTGAAATACATCTAGCAGCTGCTACCACACGGGCACAATCTAAGGATGTTGAAACCTACCCTCTACCTGTTTTAGATGATGATGTGTTTGGAGCCCCAGGAAAAACCAGAAAAACAAAAAAAAAGAATGGAGACAAGACAAAATACAGTGGACTAAAGAACATTCCATTAGAGTAGATAGTAAAGAGATTGAGAATGCTGATTTGACAAAAAAATGTGATTTTGAAAGTGAACAGAAAACAGATGAAACTTTAACCCTTGTTTCACAGGTATCGCAGGAGGGGATGGAAGGGCACCCCTGTTGTAGGGTGAAACACAATTTACTCTATCGTGTTTGTACTCGCCCTAGAACAGGGGAACAGGTAGATCAATTGGTGGTACCTAAGAAATATCGGACACAATTGCTGCAATTGGCTCATGATAGTCCTCTTGCTGGGCGCTTAGGGAGAGACCGTACAACAGCAAGGATTTTATACCGATTTTTCTGGCCAGGTATCCATAAAGATGTGGAACAGTACTGTTTGTCTTGTCCTGAATGTCAGCTAGTAGCCAGGATAGGAAAAAGAGATACGGTTCCACTACACCCTCTGCCAATAATAAATCAACCTTTTGAGCATATAGCGATGGACATAGTGGGCCCCCTACAGAAAACTAAAAAGGGGAATCGTTTTATTTTGGTAATTTGTGATTATCATACCAAATATCCAGAAGCCATCCCCCTACGAACTATATCTGCCACAAAAATAGCTGAAGAACTCATTAAGATATTCAGCCGTCTGGGCATCCTAAGAAATACTACGGATAGGGGAAGTAATTTCTGTTCCCAGATATTGAAACAGTTATATCAGTCCCTGAATATACAGGCCATACACACTACACCCTACCACCCTCAAACGGATGGTTTGGTGGAACGTTTTAACCAAACATTGAAGCAAATGTTAAAAAAATATACCCAAGAGGAAGGGAAGGATTGGGATCAGTATTTACCTTTCTTAATGTTTGCTTATCGAGAAGTGCCACAGGCTTCGACTGGATACTCGCCGTTTGAATTATTGTATGGGAGAAATCCGAGAGGTCCCCTTGATATAGTAAAAGAACAATGGGAGGAAGGTAGAGAGATAGGTCCCACAACAACACTTGAATTTGTTAACAAGCTCAGACAAAAATTAATTAAATATGTAGATTTGGCCCACAAAAAGGAACTTCAACAGCAAACAAAACAAAAATTATATTATGATCAAGGGGTGGGTCAAAAATCCTTTCAGACGGGGGATCGTGTTTTACTACTTCTCCCTTCCTCAGATAATAAGCTCAAGATGAAATGGCAAGGGCCTTATACAGTAAATAAGCAGTGTGGTCCGGTAACTTACGAGATAGAAACTCCTGACAGAAAAATAAAAATAAAAGTGTGCCATGTTAATTTATTGAAAGCCTGGCAAGAAAGGACCACCAAGGCCTGTTATGTATGTCCCGAACCAGAGGAAAGTGAATTAGAAAGAGCTTACAAACTATTGGACAAGAAGACGTCTATAATCAATATTTGTAAAAACCCTGATTTAACTGATACTCAATTGCAAGAACTTGAGCTTATTTTACAGCACAATCAGGATGTTTTTACTAATATTCCTGGATGTACCAACTTGATTTCTCATCATATAGAAGTTCTAAACTCAAACCCGATACGAATAAAACCTTATAGAATCCCTGAGAAATTGAGACATGAGGTGTTAAAGGAAGTAGACAAAATGCTAAAACTAAACATCATAGAACCATCTAATAGCGACTGGTCATTTCCCATGGTAATTGTGAATAAGAAGGAAGGGGGAATACGTCTTTGTTTAGTCTTTCGAAAATTAAATGCAATTTCTAAGTTCGATAGTTACCCTATGCCTCGTATTGATGACATAATCGATCGGTTAGGAAAAGCTCACTATTTGACTACGCTTGACCTATCTAAGGGGTACTGGCAAATCCCAATGAATGAAACATCCAAGGAAAAAACAGCTTTTAGTACCCCAAAGGGTCTTTTTCAATTTACTATGATGCCTTTTGGGCTACACGGTGCCCCTGCTACGTTTCAAAGACTGATGGATAAGCTCTTACAACCTCACACTAACTACAGTGCAGCTTATCTTGATGATGTCATCATTTATAGCCCCACATGGGAAGACCATAAAAAAACATCTGGGAGCAATCCTTCAGACATTGAAACATGCAGGACTTACTGTTAACCCGGAAAAATGTGCCTTTGCTATGCAAGAGACCAAATACTTGGGATTTGTGATAGGAAAAGGTTGTGTAAAACCAGAAATCAATAAAGTCGATGCTGTAGCAAATAGTTCAAGACCCCTAACAAAGAAACAAGTAAGATCTTTTTTTGGGACTGGCAGGCTATTACAGACGATTTATACCTAATTTTGCCTCTATAGCCAGCCCCTTAACCAACCTTACAAAGAAAAAGAATCCCACTAAAGTAAACTGGACTCCAGCGTGCGAGACAGCTTTCTGTACTATTAAAGCCTTATTATGTGCCGAACCCATATTATCAAGTCCAGATTTCACTAAACCTTTTATAGTACAGACTGATGCCTCGGCTACTGGTATAGGAGCTGTTCTGTCCCAAATAATAGATGGCCAAGAGCATCCTATAGTATATATAAGCAGGAAGCTACATGCCCGTGAAACAAAATATGCTACCATCGAAAAGGAGTGCCTAGCGCTACGTTGGGCCGTGGAAACTCTTAAATTTTATCTATGGGGATCTCAGTTCGAACTAATAACCGATCATAATCCCCTTTGCTGGCTTATGGCAATGAAAGATAAGAATCCACGTATTTTACGATGGTATCTCACTCTACAACCTTATCATTTTACTATAAAACATAAAGCTGGGTCAGCGCACAAGAATGCAGATTACTTATCCAGATTCGGTGCAGATATACCCAGCCCAGAAAAATAAAATCAGACCCCAGGGTAAACATAGAATTGGATTAAATCTGATAATGAAATTTTTATGTTTTGGAAATATTAAAGAATTCATTATACTTCTAAGCATATTGAGGGACCCCGGGGTGGAGCTTTAAGAGTGGGTGGGCTTAAGCTCCATCCCTTCATTAGATGAGGGATCTGAATTTATTCAAAATAACATTCAAAGAATGTTTTTGGTCAAGATAAGGGAGGTATGTCACGGATGCCTCCTTTATCCTTTTTGTCCCCCGTCCTGTGAACGTTGTCTGCATGAGCTGGCAATATTTTGTTTTATTTTCTCCTTTTCTTTAAGACTGTTGCGCAACAGCACTATAATTTCTTCCCCTTCTTTTATATTATTTATTTTATTATCTAGCGTGCGTGTAGTCTGACCAACTCTGGCGTCATGTTCTTAGAGCAAAATTGTTTTCTTTAATTCTGGATTCTTTGCCGACTCCTGTGGACAAGCGTTCCTTCCTCTTTTGTTGATGTTCCCCCCAAACATTGTGAAGCATTTACTATCGCATCTTGAAATCGTATCCGCTACCCCTTCACGGTGGCGTCTTTCCCTCTCGAGCGTCATACGTTCAGAAGGATAGCTATTTAGGAAGACTGTTTCCTTAATAGTTTTCTACCTCTGAAGATCGAGAGGTTAAGTGTTGTTAGGTGCAGTCCTGAAAACCGAAGGAAAGAAAATGAACTACCTTTTGAAACTCCTGTAAATTGTTGCTCTTCTGGGTGAGTCGCTTGCTATTTCATAATACTAACACTGACTTTACTTTGAGAACACGTGCTGTCTGCTAGCCTTCTACTAGAGATAGTATGGCGTTTTGAGTGGAACAACCCATTGTTTTCTTTAAAAACCCTGAATTGAAATAAAACTCAGTGCCTGGTAGAGACAGGAACGTTTAAAATAAAACAAAACATTATTTCTTTTTCTCTGCATTTAAAATAGCCAAACCAGAACTAAATTAATATTGTAAAGGGGATATAATACTGAAGTTCAAAAATGTAGACAAGGGGATTTTAAACTGCTATCCTAGCCAAGGTATATTAAAATGCTTTATTTTATTGTTTGTTCTGCTTACTTGAGCTGTTTCATTTCTCCAAAACGCTCTTTCTGCTTCTCCCTCAGTTTACTTCCTTGTGTCTAAGAGCCGGCCGGCCCTTTCTCATTAATATTTATAATGTTTAAAGGAGGGAGGAGTGTACTCTGTGAAGATAATTTCTTTTTGTTTGAGGAATTTATGTTTATAATATTGGAACTCATTTATATAATCCTCCTATTGGAGTTGTTGTATTCTAAGATAAATATAAAGCAGTCTAGGTTAAAAAAAGTATGTATTTTATTTTAAGGTAGGAGGAGTTCCAGGTCACATGTCTATTTCCCCCTATAAAAAGGACTCAAATGTTACTGATAGTCAGTCTTGTGATGGCCTTCTAGACAGCAACATCACTCTAGCTGCCTTCTAGAGCTTTATGGATGGGAACTGCTACATGTTTGTTTTTATTTTGTTCGGCTGAAGTTCGCTGTGTATTTGATGGCTTCAAATAAATGCCTGGATATCTGAGTTCCAGTCCATCATCTTTGGAGTTGTGTTTTGTCTTCCATCCCAACCCTTCCATCAAAACAACGAACAGAGCTACTGAGTTACTATCTACTTATGGCTTCTTATCCCTTTAATTACTGCATTTTTGGCAATAAAATAAGATATCCCAATATATCCTCACCCCCACTGAAACCTTACTTCTCCAGAAAGGGTTAAACTTTGTGCCTACTCCACTAGTGAATGAATTTAAAATATTTGTGGACTTACAAAAATTCTATCGAAAAATCAAATTAAAAGCCTTCTTTCAACAAAAATAAATACCTGCAACTATGGGAGGGACATTAATAGAAGAATCAAGAAATACCGAAGATCTAGATCTACTGATTTCAGCAATAGTTGATTCTGCACAAATTACAAGTAGTGGATCCAGTGTGGCTTTAGAATATGAAATAACTGATGTGGATGCTGAATCTAATTTGGACATGCTGGAAAGTCTTATAATAGCTGAACAAGTTGAGACTGAACAGCTAATTCCTCAGTCTCAGCTTGCAGGTAATGCAATGCTTAATGTCAGTGGACACATTTCAGCTTTGAGAAAAAGTAAATTCACAGGTGCATCTACTTTCTGTCCTAATGTATTTAACCCTAGTATACAGGTCTTTGAAAAAGTGGTGAATAAACAAGTACAAGAAATCTTGAGCAATCAGGCTAAACCTAGGTATTATAACCTTACACGAAATGAGAAAATAGCTTTGGAAAGTCTGTCTAAAAATCAGGAAATAGTTATCAAGCCAGCTGACAAGGGGGGCAACATTGTAGTAATGGACACTGTACAATATAGTGATATAGTATATACCTCATTGAATGATACCAATAACTATTGTAAATTACCCTCCGACCCTACTCAGGCCTTTAAAAGAGAATTATTTCAACTGCTCAAATACACTGTTGATAGTGGCTTAATATCAGAAAAAGAATATAACTTCATTTGGCAAGATAATCCTACTATTCCTAGTTTTTATATTCTACCAAAAATCCATAAAGATATAATCAAACCACCAGGCAGGCCTATAGTGTCAGGATATGATTCTCTCATACAAAATTTGGGTAAATTCATTGATTTCTTTTTTCAGTTTCAAGTCATCAAACTCCCTTCATATATTAAGGACAGCACAGCAGTACTTAACATCATGAAAGACATAGAGTGGAAATCAGGTTATCAGTGGCTAAGCATTGATGTTGAATCTTTATACACTTCTATTCAACACCAAATGGGCCTGGAAACAACAAAATTCTGGACGGAAGAACTATCTAAAACTGAAAATGTCCCACATGAATTCATTGTAGAAGCCACTGAATTCTTATTAACACACAATTACTTTGAATTCAGAGGTGAATTTTATTTACAGAAATGTGGCACTGCTATGGGAGCATCAATGGTACCCAGCTATGCCAATCTGTTTCTAGGACTTTGGGAAAAAGATGTTCTCTCTAATACTAATCCATTTGTCAAAAGTATTATACATTGGCATCGCTTTATTGACGATGTCTTATGTATATGGGAGGGACCTACTGATGCAATTTCTGAATTTGTAGGCTGGCTTAACAAAAAATATTCAACTTAAAATTTACTTATGTTACTGATCCATGGAATATTCCTTTTCTGGATCTTTGTCTTTATGTTAATAAAAATAAGATAGAGACCAGGTGCTTCAGAAAAAATACAGCTACAAATTCATTACTGTTGGCTAGTAGTGCCCATCCTCGCAGTCTAAAAAACTCCATCCCTTTTGGATAAATGTTAAGATTAAAAAGAAACTGCAGTTCAGATACTGGATTCACAATACAAACTGAAGAACTCATGAAAAGATTTGAAATGAGGGGTTATGACAAAAAACTTTTGGAACAAACAAGAGAAAAAGTAAAGCAAATGAGCAGAGATGATCTCCTTAAAGACACAAATAAAATAAATACAACACTTACAGAAAGAGTACCTTGCACATTTGTTACAGACTTTAACCATGTAGCAGGCCAGACAGGTAATGTTATACACAAGAACTGGCCCATCTTACTGGGGAGATAACATGGTGGGTACATCTGTGGGCCCCAGACCCAGAATCACTTTTATTAGAAGTGAAAACCTTAAGGATATATTGCTGCACAGTCAGATTCCTTGTGTAAATAAAACCACTGACACATGGTTGTCGCGACGTTCTAAAGGCTTTTACAGATGTAATAATTGTAACATTTGTTAATATGGAGTACCTGCCAAAGAATTCACCCATCCTATACATATGGACGTCAAAGCTGAGATCAGGGAACTCATTACATGTAATACCCCCTATGTTGTCTATGCATTATGGTGCACTTTCAATTTAGTTTACGTGGGTAAGACTGTCAGGCCTTTAAAACAAAGAGTACAGGAACATATTCGCTTTATTGTGAATAATAAACAAGACACTCCTGTGGGTACACATTTTTCAGATGTACATAATTCAAAACCATATGATTTGAAATTTTTAGGGTTGCAACATGTGTCACAGATGAAAAATGGTGGTGACAGATCTAACTTACTACTACAGCGTGAGAGCTTTTGGATTCACACTTTACATAGTGTGAAACCACAGGGACTTAATGACAAATGGGACTTGAAACCCTTTTTGAAATGAAAAAAATCCTTTTGTGGTTTTTTGATAGTATAAAATGAATTTGCTCACATATATCTAAATCTAGAGATTTGGGATCACTTGTTAAAACTATGTAATAATGTCTTTTTCTTTCTTATAGCCTAAATTTTCATTTCATCTGACTGTCCTCCAGCTGCCTAGTCCTCAATTACTGAGAGGTCCTGTACTTTGGTTGCCTTGCACTCTCTCTCTCCTCTAACCAGGATTTGCTGGAGGTTTGGTCTCATTTTCATCCATGGTGTCATTTTTTAATCATTTTGTTCATTTAATTTCATCATTCCATCATCATTTTGAGACTGTATCCTATATGTTTTGGTATTTACCACTAAATGATATTTGTGCTGTAATAGCACCATCTAGTGACCTATCTAGGTTTAACATGTTATAGACTTTTAAGTGCTTGTTGGAATCATATGTGTATTCATTAATTGATTAATTGTTTTATTTTATTGATTATAAAAAGGCTATGCTTATGTTGTAACCTTTACCCCCTGATGAAGACTCATTAGTGAGTTGAAGCCCTGGGGCACATTAAGCGCTTTGTTTTGTTTGCCTGCTGGTCCTTTCGTTCTATGGAACACAATAAATCTTTTATCTGCCTGTTACTGCGTCTGGACCTGGATTTAACTTTTGACAGGCTGAAGTGTGCTGAACTATTTTTGGTTCATACTCCTTCAGACTGCCTGCTGTCATCAATCCCCTCAACTTATCCTGCTGCTGAGCTAAGCTCCTAGCCTCCTCCAGGAGATGCCACCGAGTGAGGAAACCCTGGAACCCTCCCCAGGAGAAGAGAGTAGTCCTCCATATGTTCAAGCTTCTCCTTCCTCTGCAAACCCCTGATGGCCCAGGCTTGTTCCCGGAACTGGGTGACCAGTCTGGCGTGAGGTGTGGTGTCCAGCGCCTCAACCCTCAGCGCCACTGGACCAGCTGGATTTTCATTGCTATGCTGATAATACCCAGCTGTATCTATCCTTTGCCCCTGGGACATGCAGCATGGTGGATGTACTGAACAATTGCCAGGATGAGATCAATGACTGGATGGCCTCCAGCTGGTTGCGACTGAACCCTGATATGACGGAGGTACTGGTGGTGGAGTCAAACAGGAGGCATGATAGGATGGCCTCTGGCGCAGCGACTAGATTGTTTCTGGTGTTTGTGCCATTGAAGGCCTCCTCTAGGGTGCGCGATCTTGGTGTTATCCTTGACGGCAGACTGACACTTGGATCTCAGGTGTCGTCCGTCCTCCGAACCAGCTTTTACCATCTGAGGAATATCACTAGGATCAGACACCTAATTCCCCCCATGGACCTTCCCACCTTGGTACACACCTTTGTGGTGTCAAGGCTTAACTACTGTAATGTGCCCTACCTTGGGGTCTCTGGAGGTACCCTCTGCCAACTGCAACTAGTGCAGAATGCAGTTGCCAGGCTGTTGATGGGGCAGCCAAAATACTGCCACATCCCCCCGGTGTTGTGTGAACTGAACTGGCTGCCGGTTTGGTGGAGGGTTCTCTTTAAGGTAGGCTTGCTCACCTTTAAGGCCCTACATGGACTGGGCCCTTGCCCTGGCTACCTGTCGGACCTTCTAACACCTGCTGACTTGGTCCATTCCCTCTGGTCCTCCTCTAGGGGCCTCCTTGTGATTCCCAGGACAAGGTGAAAAACTGCTGGTGACAGAGCTTTTAGTGTCGCTGGCCCCATCCTATGGAATACGCTTTCTCCATCAGTAAGGGAGGCCCCTTCAGTTGAGACATTCAAAGCCTGCCTCAAGACTTCTTTATTCAGTCAGGCATTCCCAGACACTGTCTTTTAGATGCTGTTTTTTAGACATTCTGAAAGAATGGCCCCTTCAGGAATCTGCTGCTAGGTCAGGCCTCCAGTTTTGAGTGGCCTGCTTTTTAATATGTTTAACTGATATGTTTTGTATTTTAATTATTGCATTTTAACTGCTTTTCGATGTATTTTGATTGTACGGTGCCCAGAGCCTCTGGGATTGGGCTCCTGAAAAATAAAATTTGCCTTGCCTTGCCACTCCTAGAACTATGGTTGCAGGTGAGTTTAGTTTATTTATTTGTTTGAGTGCACAATCTCTTTTTTTTGTATAATATATTTATTAGTTATAGTAAGAGGACCTTACAAACCAGAAACACACAGGTTTAGCCAGTACATACATATAGTACAAGATGAGCTGAAACATAAATTCATAATAAAATTGGCATACCCCAAGCAGTACATCATAGGGGGAATTAACCAACATATATAACAGAACTGATCACAACAGCATGCAGCCCAAGGAAGAACCCAGGGAGAACTATTTATACCAATGTTACCAATAAGGTTCAGAATTAACATACCAGCCTGCCGATATGTAGCTCCCCGTCTAAGGAACACTATCAGTGACTCTCAAGAGCATTCAAATTAGGACCAAATAATACCTGTATAGAGAATCCCATACAAATACAATTACAGCATGCCTTAATAATTATAATGGAAACACTAACTGTACCCACTTTGTAACATCTATTGAGATAATGGGCAGTAGGCTGCACCATACAGAAGAAAGAGTCCAAGGGCAGCCTTACTCAGAAAAGTTGTACACCAACTGTAGGAAGGTGCAGTCCAAAACATCCTGTAGAATATCCAAATGTGTAAACGTCCTCATAATAAAGCAACAGCTCAGGATGCAGTCCTCAGAGTCCAACTACAGAAGGCTCTCCATGTACCCCCCCCAAAACAATATATTGGCACCACCCAATCACCCAGTCCCAAAATAAGTGTGCCAACAGCAGGAATATCCAAGAGAAATCAAGAACCTTCAGCAAATTACAAAACATAGAACAGTTCAGCCCAGCATCCATGTTCATTTACCTTCCCCATTATCCTCATTGCTAACCTGTCCTACTTCATCCTCAATGGCAGAAAACACCTTCTCCGCATCTCTCGGAACATGGAACATGGAATTTGTCCCCTTCCAAAATACTCAGAGTCTGGCAGGTAGCAAAAGTTGATGGGGTACCTTTAGGTGATGAAGAAGGATCTGGACACCATCAAAGGCCTTCCTGCATTGATGGGTGCTGAAAGACAAGTCCAGGAAAATAGAAATATGTGCCTCACTGTATTTAAATTGGTAGCAACATCTGGCCACATCCAAGATCTGATCCCGGTCTCCGACTTCCTTACACACCACAATGAGTGTCCTAGGTGCCGAATTGTCCCCAGAGGCCCCATGGGGAGTAACCTGGTAGGCCTTATCGAAAAAAAGCAGGGACTCATCTTCGCCAACCCCAAGCACCTCAGGCAAGAAAGTCTGAATAAATCCCAGAGTGTCCTCACCCTCTGCCCTCTCTGGTAATCCCAGGATGCGAATATTCCTTTCTCGGACCTGGTTCTCAACCTGTTCCAGGTGCCTTTTAAGCAGGGTGTTGTCCAAAATAAGCCTGGTGGCAACCTCTATCATCTCGTTGAGGGTAGTCTCCATTTTTGAGGAAGTCTGGTCCACCGAATCCATCCTCGTCTCCAGGGACCCAATTCAAGGAGTGAGCGTATCGAACTTACTGTCCAAGTCCTGAACCATCCTCACCAACTGTCCCAGGGTTATGCTGATTGTGGCCAGGGAAACCTCTTCAGCAGCCTACTCAGCTGAAGTCCAGGCCTCGTTCCCCTGCACAGACTGTTCCTCCCGACGGCCTCTTGGCTGAAAAAATTTGACTGCTGCAGCCTGTCCACTCTTAGATTTCCCCATTGCTGATGCCAGGTAGAGTCCCGCTACACACAGACCTCGGGTAGTACAGGTAAAATGCATCAAAAAATGTATTTAATATTATTTTTGTATAAAGTTCTCCAGAGCACCACAAAAATGCTGCTTTCTGCATGGCTGTTCAGCAGCAGCCCCTGAGTACACTATCTCATTGCGAGTCTAGGCACTTTACAGGTACCTAAACAGTATAAACACAGAATTAAAATGTAGATAAACCATAATTAACACAATAAGTTAAAATTAGTTAAAAGGAGGGAAAGGCTTTATTAAATAAAAAGGTCATTAGATTCCTCTTGAAGGCACTAACCAAGGGGGCCTTCTCTAAGCAACCAAGGAAGTGAATTCCACAAGGTGGGGACCATGACTGAAAAATTCCAGGCACCAGATGACTTCAAATGAACCCTGGGAATCACTTTGAGGCCCTCCTCGACTGACCAGAGGGGATGGGATAGGTGGTAGGGCTATAGATCTTGCAGGTAACTGGGCCTCAGACCGTGTAGGGCTTTATAGGTCAGCAAACCTACCTTGAAGGTGATCCGACACCTAACAGGAAGCCAGTGCAGAGAGTGCAGCACAGGCGTAATATGACATGACCTTGAAAGGCCAGTCAAGAGCCTGGCTGCCACATTCTGCACTAGCTGTAGGCGGCCAAGCTCAGCCCCAAATAGCCCTAGATAAAATGCACTGCAGTAATCAAACCATGATGTCATGAAGGCATAGACTAGTGATGGCAGATAACTGGGCGACAGTCAGGTGTTTAATCCTGGTGATGTTTCTAAGATGATAAAAACCACTCTGGACCACGGCCGACACTTAAAATTTAAGTGTCAAGCTGCTATCCAGCACAACACCAAGATTTTTCACCTTAGAAGAGGTGAGAAGCTGGGAGTCTCCATGAGTAACTCATTTCCAGGGAAGGGGATATGGTGCATTTATCCACACTTCTGGCAGACACCTAGCAGTTCTCCGGGAGGAGGGGGCCAGGTGCACACCCCTCTTGGCAGAGACTGGAGAACCGAGGTCCCAAAAGTAAAATCCATCGAGACTCACGGTCAATGCTGTAACAGGAGATAAAGGTGTGCGCTGACATCCAGGTAGCAGCCCTAAAAATCTCCTAGATGGGGATATCCCTGGAAGCAGCCACCGAGGCAGAAGTATGTCTGGTGGAATGAGCCCTTAACCCTACAGGATGCTCCCTACCAGCCAACCTATAGCAGAGGTCAGTATAAGGAGACTATCCACCTGCCAATCGTTTGATTAGCTGCCGGTCTGCCAGGTGGTGCAGCTTCAGCATATTTCACAAAGAGCTAGAGAACCTCTCCCTGAACTCTAGCCGTGCACTCCTTATAGTAAGCGAGTGCATGCCTCAGGTTCAACGAGTGGAGCCTGTGCTCAGCCTCCAAGGTTGGGCTAGTGAAGTACACTGGGAGATTCATCACCTGATTATAGTGGGACTCTGAAATAGCCTTTGGGAGGAACTTCAGTTGGGGTGGAGGACTACCTTGTCCTTGTGGAACACCAGGTATGAAAAAATCCACTGAATCCGCCTAGGGCTCACTCGTCCTTCTGGTGAGGTGATAGCCACCAAGAAGGCAGTTTTCCATGACAGGTGTGACATCTCCCAACTGTGCATCAGCTCAAACAGCGTGCCCATGAGCACTGCTAACATCAGCAACAAGTTCCAAGGTGGTGGTGGTTCATGCACTGGTGGGGGCAGGCGGTCCAGGGCCTTTGAAGAAGAATGTGACCACCTCTTTTTGTGCTACTGTCGGCATACCAAGCGGCAGCCGGTATGCAGAGGTGGCTGCCAGGTACACCTTGAGGGTTGCCAACCTCAGTCCAGACTAGAAAAGGGACCACAAACAGTACAAAATGCTAGCAAAGGGGCAGGTCAGGGGGTCAAGTTCCCTGCCATGGAAGCAAATGGAAATCCTTTTCTACTTAAAAGCATGGCACTGGTGGGTCAACTCTTTTTGGCAAGCCTCCACAATGTGGAGCACATCTTCTGAAAGGCCCAAAGCATGGAACTCTAGCCACTCAGGGACCAGGCTGTGAGGTGCAGGGATTGAACATCCGGGTGCAGGATCCTCCGCTTATAACTAGAGAGCAGATCCAGGTGCAAAGGCAACTGCCATGCAGTCCTCCTGTTGAGGCTGGGGAGATCCAGGTACCAATACTAGCAGGGCCAGTCCGGGACTACCAGCATCATCCATGCCTTGTCCCTCCGCACCTTGACCAACACTCTGTGAATCAGGAGAAAGGGAAGGAAGGCGCAGAGGAGGTGTGGGGGCTAGGGCCTCGCAAAGGTATCCCCCATCAGTGTCCCACACTGTGGGGGTCTGGCACAAAACAGCCTCAGCTTTGCATTCTCTCAGGAGGCAAACAGATTGACCAGAGGAGTGCCCCACGGGGAGAACAGGTGGTTCATCACCTCCTGAAGCAGAGACCACTCATGTGATGTCTTGCTCACCTGGTTGTGGGCATCCGCTAGCTGGTTGGAGGCTCCTGCTACATGATTGCCAGGAGATCCTCATCTAAGCTGCGCATGAGGGTCCATGTGCGGAGAACCTCCCGACATGGACGAAGGGAGTGCGTGCCACCATGCTTGTTCAGGTAATACATGGTCATGGTATTGCCCATCTGGATCTGCATGACCTGACCCTGGACAAATGGAGTGAATTTCATCAGAGTGCACTGCACGGAGCTCCAGTAGGTTCATGTGGTGACGGGACTCCCTGGGAGTCCACAACCCATAGGGTCCTGTGGTTCTCAAGGTGTGCTCCCCATGCCACCAGAGACATGACAGTTGTCAGGGTGACTGTTGGCTCTGGGCAGACAAATAGGACTCCTTCCTACAGATGTTCCGGGATAAGCCACCAGTGGATGGCATCCCACACTGGCTGGGTCACTGTGACCGGCTGGTTCAGGTGGCCTAAGTGCCGAGACCACGGAGACCCAGCTCCATCTGCAGGTTGTGTATCTGTCAGTGGGCAAATCTGACCATGCTGGGGCAGGATGCCATGTACCCCAGCAGCCACAGGAAGTCCCGGGTAGGGCACAAGCACTAAATCTGAAATGATTGGGCAAAGGAGGTAAGATCCAATGCCCAGTCCACAGTGAGTCAGTTCCTGGCTCCAAGAGAGTCTAGCTCTGCCCCAATGAAGTGTCTCACCTGCGAGGTGCTAAGTTTGGACTTGGTTGGGTTTACCAGAAGGCCCAAGTCTCTGCAGGTCTAGAGGGACAGGTCCCTGGACTGCTCCACAGCCTTACTGGATAGCCTATCAGCCAGTCATCCAAGTAGGGGTAGACTCTGACCCCTCAGTGCCTCAGGAATGCCGCGGCCACCACTGTCATGTACTTAGTGAAGACCCTGGGAACCAATGAAAGGCCAAAAGGCATGACCTGGAATTCCTACAGAACCCCTTCTGCACGGCATCAGAGGTACTGCCATTGGGATGGATGGACTGGAATGTGGAAAAATTCATCCTAGAGGTCCAGGGAGCAGAATTACATGCCCTGCTCCAGAGGTGGTATTATCTGGTTCAGAGTGACCATTCTGAACTTGAGCTTCCTCAGATACTGGTTCAGATTGTGAAGATCCAGTATAGGGCTCCAGATTCCTCTCTGTTTCAGAACCAGGAAGTACCTGGACACGAAACCGTGACCTAGCAAGGAGGCTGGGACACGAGCTATGGTTCCTTTCTTAAGGAAATGAGCAATGCCCTCCCTGAGGGTGGACTACATGTCCTGTGAAACCACAGACTTCCTCAGTGCATGGGATCGGTGAAGCAGGAGAGCCTCGAAGTCGAGAGGCAACACTCTGCCCCCCACTTCTAGCATCCATCTGAAGTAATGACAGATCAGTTGTGCCAGAAATGGCAAAACTGACCCCTCTATGGAAAGTTGAGGCAGGGACAGTACGGATGGGAGGAAGACACACCCCAACCCATCACTGGGCAGCTTTGGAGGGGGCACCATCACCTGCTGCTGGAGGGGCACCACTACTCCTACCCCCACCTTTTTTTGAGCCCTGATTGGTGAACTTGATCTTGGGGCACCAAGCTTGAGATTGCCCCTGCTGAGGTTGCTGCTGTTTTGTCTGCTGTGATTGAAAAGGCTTATTTTTCTGTTTCTGCCTTTTCTGGCCCTTCTGTGAGGAAGTCACAGAATCCAGGGTAGCGCTGGACTTTCAATCTTTGTAAAATGCCCCATCACCCCTGGGCCGAAGAGGTCAGTGCCCAGGGAAGGAAATCCAGTCCATTTGTGCTGGGTATCTACCATGAAGAGGGAAATCCACTGCCAGATCCTGCAATGCATTGCGATGGCTGCTGCAATAAAACAGGCGCAAGAATCACCAATATCCAAGGCAGTCTGGAGATAGTGTTTAGTCAACATCTGACTCTGGCCTTTGACCACTTTCACTGGCATCTGCACAGCAGCAGGTAGCCCAAAGTTGGCCATCATCAGGGCATACCTTGCCTGATGGAGACCCAGGGAGGACACTGCATACACCTTCTTCGCTGTGTGGTCAAGGTTTTTGAATTCCTTCTCAGGGGGCTTGTTCACACCCCTAACATTGCCGGTTTTCCTAAAAACAGAATTGGCCACCAATCCCTCAGCTGAGGGATAGTGCGAGAAACCAGATGAAATGCCAGTAGGGACCTTATACATGCGGACCATATGGGCTGAGGGAGCTGCACAGGATGCTGGGTGCTGCCAAAGCTCCAGAGCCATCCCAAGATGGCTTTGGCCATCCAGAAGGTGACCCCCAGGCATTCGTCCCTGTCCAGGATTTAAGTAAAGGAGTATTTAGCCCTTTTCTGAACTGGTTCCAAAGGGACTTGCATGGACTCAGGCATCAATGTGAGAAGAGCCCCAAGAGACACCAGCCCATGGTCAGTAGTCAATTCTCTGATTCATGGTCGAACCCATGGGTCCTCGAGGACCACTGGAGTTGTCTAAAGACTCTTAACACAGCCCTTGGCTGTTTCTCGCCATGCACCACTCGGGATTCATCCAAGTGTGTGATCTTCTCAGATAACTGGCCCAGCAAGCTGGTAGCCAGATGGGAGTCCATGGTAGGAGTTCCCTGCAATGGCTTCTGTGATGGTAGTTCCACCTGGATCAGTGGAGAGACGGGTGTCAGAGACACTTGTCTCAGCAGGACTGAAATGGGCTGGACCAGTGGCGACTAGGAAATCACTGGGGTCATGGGTAGAGCCCTACCCTGCCCAACCAAGGCCCACTGCTGCCACAGCATGTCCTCATAGTGCAGCCTCATCCTGTGATGGAGCCTCTCTTCATCGGATGATGAAGAGGATGAGGAGCGCCTGCGGTGGCACCTCCCAGATGAGCAAGATCAGGAGTATGAATAATCCTTCAACCTGGATCTTATTTATTTATTCATTTATTTCAGTTTAGGATTAATACGTTTGAGTCCAGGATTCATTTTCAAAGGTTCCTGGTCATTGTTGTACAGTCGTTACAAATATAAGTGTAAACAGAAAACAGTTGCACAGACATTCAAATACCAAAGAAATTATATACATCCAACTAAAGGTTGAAGAGGATAGGGTCAAATAGGGTTCAGCCTTGTAGTTCACTAGTTTGTTGGTTAGTCTAAGCGGAAGGGAGGGTAGGGGGTCAGCCAGGGATGGAGTCATGGTCGTGGAAGTTGCTTGTCAGCTGAGTGGGCCTCGTTTAGGGATGGGGGTTTATGAGATGGGGGGGTGAAAGGGAGAGGGTTTGGTGGCTGAAATTCTGCCATATTAGTGCAGGCAAGCACAGATCTTTTTTGCGTCAAGAAGGGATCTGAGCCCAGATTTGAAGGTACTAATCTTGGGTGATTCTGTGAGGTTAGCAGGTAACTCTTTGTACCATTTTGGTCCTTGGTACAGGATGGAGTTCTGGGCAAGTTTCATCCTTTTGAAGGGAATCACCAACCTGTCTGTAGCCGTGCTTCTTGCTGATTTGATGGGAACTGCCGGTGTAAAGAGGCAGCACAGTGCGGGGGCTCAAGAAGCACTTTTTTCAGAAGTAGGCCTGTTTGTTATTGTGCTTTAAGATGGAGTGGGAGCCACCCAGTTTCGGTCTAGAGCATGCAGTTGTGGGTGTCCTGAGCAGCCTCTATTTATAGTCAGCAGGCCTTATTTAGTAGTGTGCTGACCCTGTTTAGGGCAGTTTTAGTGCCTGCCCCATAAATAGGCAGCCCATAATCTATGGAGGACATTATTGAACTACTGATGGCAAGTTTCAGAGCATCAGGTGTCATAGAGTGTCTGTAGCGGTAAAGGACCCCAAGTTTTGTATTTGCTGACTTGACATCTGAGCCTATATGGCTGGAGAATGTTAGTGTGATGCCCAAATATTTGAACTTTGTTACTTGTTCCAATGTTTCACCCTTGTGATTCTGAATGAGCAAAGGCTGGTATTTCTTTTTGCTTTGGGAGGTAGAGAAGAGTAAACTCTTAGTTTTTTTATGGTTTAGTAGTAGTTTGTTTTGTGTGAACCAGGATTCAAGCTTGAGGAAGCTGTCTTGGAGTTCAGTTGTGATGTAGTTGTGATCTTTCCCAGTGACAATTATCACTGCATCGTCAGCATAGAGGATAGTGCATGCTGTACATGCAGATGGTGCAGAGTTGATGAAGAGGCTGAAAAGCAGTGGGCCAAGAATAGAGCCTTGTGGGACCCTGAAGGACACTTCCTTAGTAGATGATACGGTGTCTCCAATTTTGACTCGTGACCTGTTTGTGAGTTAGCTTCCGAACCACAGTACCTTGTCCAGGGATAGGCCTGTTGAAAGTAGGCAGTTTGGGAGTAGTTTGTGGTTAGCAGAGTCAAAGACCTTTGTAAGGTTGATGAAGACTGAGCCAACTGCCTCCCCATTATCTAAGGCATCATAAAGCTGGGAAGAGTAATCAACAAGGGAGGTAAGTGTGGAGTGCTTTTTTCAGAACCCATGCTACTGTGGGCAAAGTAGGTTATATTTATCAAGGTACTCTGTAAGCTGCTCTGAGACCATTCTTTCAAGTGCTTTAGAGAGGGGTGGTAGAATGGATATCGGTCTGTAGCTGGATGTTAGAGTTCTAAAGACAGGCGTGACATTAGCTAACTTCCATAATTTTGGAAACACCACTGTTCTTAGAGATGCATTAAACACCATCGAGAGGGGACTGGCCAATTCATTTAGGAGAAGACCCACGAGTTTCATATCCACTAGATCAGTCCCCATCCTGGTCTTGCCAAGAACCTTTTTAATGTACTTGATTGTTTTGGACTCGGTGACCTGCTTAAAGTAGAAAGGTGGTATGGCATCCTTTGGGGGGTTAGGAGGGGTAGTGGAGTGTTGTTGCCCAAGCTGATCTTTAAAGTAGTCAGCAGGGAGTACACCAAAAAGGTCTGTGAAAGCATGGTTGAGCTCATTTGCGATGTCAATGGATTCCTGTAGGGGACCCTCCCTTGTTACTAGTAGATCGGGTGGGGCCTTAGGGGTCTTTCCTGTTAGGGATTTGATGGAGTTCCAGAATTCCCTACCAGTGCCCCAGCTCTTGCTTGAGAGGTCCTTATAGTAGGAAGCTTTTGCCTGCTGAATGAGCTTAGTGTAGGCGTTTCTAGCTGCCTTGTAAGCAATGAGTGATGCAGGAGTTACAGATGATTTTGCAATGTGCCAGAGATTGTCTCTATTCTTCATTAAACCGATCAGGAGGTTAGAGAGCCATGGGTTTGCGGTACCCCTGACTTTCTTTGTCTTGTACGGAGCAAAAATATCACAGGCATGGTTGAAGTTCATTATGAGACTTCCGGTGACGTCACGGCAGCAGCAACAGCCTGAGAGCTGAGCTCCCCTTCCGAGAAGATTTACAAAAGTCTCCTAATTTTTGAATTTTTAATAAAATAATGGGAAAAATGCCACCAGGAGGGGTAAAACAAGATAAAGGGGACAATGTACATCAAAAAGCAGCAACAGGGAAACCGGATTGCAGCGGATTGCCATAGAACCGACAGGCCCATAGTCGGAGTGCCTCCCTTACAAACCATCATGGTTCGGGGTATGATACAGACGGAGAGGCCGAAACTGTCCAGATGGTGCTTTGAACAGCTATTAAAGGAAATTCAGGACTCTCGTAATGAAAACAAAAGAAAGTTTCAGAATTTAAACAGTAAACTTAACAAAATGGAGCAACGTATAGAGGGAGTAGAACAAAGAATCGCACAAACAGAAAGTAATGGTGACATCTTAACCCAGGCAGTGGGCTCGCTTTTCCAACATATTTTGGCTTTGCAAGCAAAATGCACAGATCTAGAGGCCAGGTCTAGAAGAGATAATCTTCGCCTATATGGTCTGGCAGAAGGTGCTGAGATACAACCAATGTCTCTATTCATAGAAGATCTTCTAAAAGACGTACTGGGGCTACTGCAGGACTACCAGATAAGAGTGGAGCATACACATAGATCGCTGATGCCTAAACCCAAAGACCCCACTGCTAGGCCACGTTCCATCATAATAAAATTCTGAAGTTATCATATCAAAGAGGATATCTTAAAGCGTGCATGGCAAAAAAAAAAAGCTCAAATATTTGGACTCCCGACTGACCTTGGACCAAGATTTTCTGTCAGAAATTCAACAGGCCAGACAGCGCTGGTTCCTTATTTCAAAATATGCAGGGAGCTCCAACTTCGTTTCCAAACTCCCCACCCTGCCAAGTTTCGGGTGTACTGGGCAGAGGGCCTGAAAGTTTACAATAACATCGAAGAGTTGAATAAAGTGCTGATTGAAAAAGGTATTCAGATGCCTCACTTAGACCAGGAATGCCCCAAGCGGAATCATATGGAACAGACGGACTGGTACTTGGTTGCAGGGAAGAAGAAAGTTGGAACACTGCTGGAGGCTGCGTGGGTGCTTCTGGAAAAAATGGCTGGGGGAAAGATGCAGAACAGAAAGACCCTGGAGTCTAATCAGATGGCACCAGGTTCTTGGGGCTGAAAAGGTACCGTTGGGCCATGTTTGCCTGGTTTTCAGCCCCGAGAGCGAAGCGAGTAACCGATTGCTTAGAAAGAAAGGGGGGGAATGAAGGAGTTGACTGCCCGTAACAGGAAAACAGTAAGTGTTTTCAGGAACATAGTAACAGACTAGAGACTGAACTAGTTCTAAAACTGTGTCATATTTGATGTTTGTTTGGGCACTGTTACAGCGTTGGGTCTCAGGCCTCATTTAGCTACTCGCCTTTGGTAGTGGGTGTACAACAGCTCGGTGGTTCTTTAGTCCTTAAGGGCTATTTGGGGAGACTTACATAAATGAAAAATCAACATTTCGAGCTGCCAGAAAGAGGCTATACGATTTAGTAATTGGTCCTTTGTATTCTTTAAAAATCAAATGGGTGGAATGACAACACTGTTCCGGGGGAGCGGGGGAGTTCTCAGTATACTGGAGGTCGAATTGAAATGCACAGATTGCCATGACATACAAATTTGATGTAATCAGGGGCCTTGACATTTTCTCAAGACCCCAGGGGAGGGCCCCATCCAATTGGGGTAATTTGGTTCCTCCTCATCTCCGTTCCTCACAGGATGGTCAGGGGATAGGAGAAAACAAATCTGAAGTTTCAGACTTCCTACCTAGGAAGTTCAATGATTGTTTTTATGAAGTTACTTCTACTGCCCAGTTGGCAGATGTTTATTTAATTATTAAGGGTCTCACATTGGGGAGAAATGATATATGCTAGTTGTTGTTTGTTTGGGAGGGGTGGGACTGAAGGGAGGCGGGATGAAGAAATTAGTTATGAAGGTGGCTTTAAAGTTTTATAATGGATAGAGACAGGAAATTCTGCTCCTATAATGTTCATGGGTTGTCCAGCCCAGTTAAATGTGCCAGAATGTTAAGTTACATGAGGAAGATGGCAGTAGATTTCATTTTTTTACAAGAGACGCATTTGTCTCCACAGGAGCACTCTAAGTTGGGATCCATGGGTTTTGGGAGTAGTGCCACTGCCTCATACAAAAAAGGGCGCAGGAGGAGGGTGGCAATTTTTATTCTTAAGCACACCCCTTTCATAAAAACAGATGAATTAGCAGATGAGGAGGGAATGAATGTGCTGATGCGGGGAAACTTCCAAGGCAAGCCACTGACCCTGGCCTTGGTGTATTCCCCCCAACCCGGTTCGAATTCAGCATTATATCTGAACTTCCTGACCACACTACAGGAATGGGCTCAGGGGGAAGTGATTTGGGGTGGGGATCTAAACCTAATTTTTAATCCCACTCTGGACTCTACTACTCAGTCCCAAAAAAAAGATCAAGGTATAGCTAAACAAGTGAAAAGGATGTTGAATGAGATGGGGTATGTTGATATCTGGTGCCACCTTGAGGGAAAAAAAAGGGAGTACACTTTTTACTCAGTAGTACATCAAGTGTATACCAGACTAGATTACTTTGTGGTTCCCAGGGAATTGGTCAGTCAGGTCCAAAAGGTTTCTATTGGGGAGTTTTTGCTCTCTGATCATGCTCCGATTTTTTTTGACTTTCCGATTTGGAGAGATGAGAAGGACCACCTTTTGGAGACTTAATTTATCACTGCTCCAGGATAAGGAGGTGGTGGAGTCAGTCACCCAAACATTGACACAAACGCTGAGGGAAAATGATCTACTGGGGACCTCGCCTGCAATTTTATGGGATACCATAAAGGCTGTTATCAGGGGGAATTTTATTAAATGGTCTCGTAGAAGAAAAAAGGAAAGGGAGGCCAAAAAAAAAAGAATTATTAACTCAGCACAATGTGAAGCACTGCAAAAAATTAAAATAGATAAGGAAAGGGCTAAGATATTAAAACAACTTAAAGCTAAACTAATGAATATTCTTGACTATGTGGTGGAACAAAATCTTCTCTTTCTAAGACAGAAATACTATGAAGGTGGACCTAGGTCCTCAGGATTGTTGGCGGGGAGATTGAGGGTTCAGAGGAGCAAGGCAACAATACAGGTAGTTCAAACATCCATTCGCTAATACAATAGAAAAAGAAACAAATGGTATAACAGATTCCTTTCGAGACTATTATACTACATTATATAAATAAGGTACCCAACCATCTAACACCCATATAAGGGAATTTTTGGAGGGATTAGGCCTCCCATCGGTTTCCTGGGAGCAGGCTAATTACCCGAACTGGCCGGTTGAGGACGCAGAAGCGGGAGCTGTAATTAGCAATTTAAAATCTTTCAAATGCCCAGGGACGGAAGGACTACCAGGGGAATTTTACAAGCAGTTTAGGGGTAAATTAACCCCTATGTTAAGTAAACTTTTTCATTATATACAGGGTGAGGAAGGTGAGATACCCCCCTCCTGGTCACAAGCAATAATATCGGTGATCCCCAAACCAGACAAAGACCCCCTATCATGCTCTTCATACCACCCCATCTCAATTTTAAATATTGATTAAAAAATTTTGACATCAATCATGACCAAGAGACTTCAACTGTTGGTCCCACAGTTAATAGACCTTGACCAGACAGGCTTTATTCCAGGTCGGCAGACCCAGAACAACCTTAGGAAGACCTCCCTGTTAATTGATCATATAATTAGTAACAAAAAGACTGCCCTTTTGGTCAGCATTGACACAGAAAAAGCATTCGATAAGGTGTCATGGAGGTTCCTGCAGGAGACCTTGGCCTGTTTTGGACCGAGGACTGCTTTCCAAACCCTGATTTCTAAAATGTATAAATCCCCAACAGCCTATATTAGAGTGAACGGTCATCATGCTCGGAGGTTTCAATTGGAGAGAGGGACAAGGTAGGGATGTCCTCTGTCCCCACTCCTTTTTGCTCTCTACATTGAGCCATTGGCTCAGAACATAAGAAGGGATGAGGAGATTAAGGGAGTAGTTATGTCGGGGCGTCAGCATAAAATATCACTATACGCTGACGACGTGCTTCTCTATCTGGAAAATCCAGATTGTTCACTGAATAAGGTGATGGACAGATTGTCCCAGTTCTCTGAAATGGCAGGTTACTCTCTGAACACCTCTAAAACCAAGGTTTTAAAATTTCAATATGACTCCTCCCCAGAAATTAGAAAGATCTACCCTATGAGGTGGGACCTAACACAAATGAGATATTTAGGGATTAATATAAGCACCTCTCCAGCACAACTATATAAGTTGAATTTCTTACCTATGTTGCACCAACTAAAGAGAGACTTTAATAGATGGAACGTGCTGCCACTCTCATTACATAGTCGAGTACTAGCAGTAAAGATGAATGTCTTACCAAGGTATTTATATTTATTTCAAGGTATCCCCTGCGTAGCAGCCAGGAAAGACTTGGAAACATGGCAGAGAATGCTTATGAACTTTATTTGGGCAAATAAAAAACCAAGAGTGAGACAGCAAACCCTGTTTTTACCTAAAGAATGTGGAGAACTTGGGGTCTCATGGCTAGAGGGATACTGGGAGGCCGTTCAGTTAAGAATAGCTTTACTTTGGGGGCACTCGACATACAGAGCCACCTGGAAGGAGATTGAGTTGGGAGCACACTTGTCCCCTCCCTTACCCACAATATTGTTCCAGACAACAGACCTTTCAAGAATAAGGGGCCGGATGACTTCTGCTACCCGAACTACATTGGAGGGTTGGAAAAGGTGTACCTTGAAGGAAAGGAGGCATGGAGGATACTGGAGATATGGATGGTGAGCAGTAGACTCCACCTTTGGCCCGGCTGTAATAAATCCCTGGTTCCTGGATAGTGCAAAGAAAGGATTACAAGCTCCATGGCAGCTGTTAGAAGATGGTGGGCTGTTATCGTTTGAGGGGGCACAGAGATCCTTTAACCTCTCTCCAGCTGATAGAATGCGTTACTTACAAATTAGTAGCTTTATTAACAAAAAACTCCAGATGGAATATCGTACAGGTTTTCGGGGGGTTAAGGAACTGGCTTTTGAACAGATATGGAAATCTGAACAGGCTTCAGGTGCCATCTCACATTTGTATAAGAGAGGTATCAAACGAATTAAAGCAAATACGAAGTATATTAAAATAGCTTGGGAGCAAGAACTGAACACATCTATCCCAGATGTGACATGGGAAAAGAGTTGGGGTAATATCTGGAGGGTTTCTTCTTCCCCTTCTTGGAGGGAGTTCCTGTGGAAAATGAGAATTAGATATTTTAGGGTACCTTTGGTGGTCTCCAAACAACAAGCAGGCACAACCTCAGAATGTTGGAGAAAATGTGGAGAAGGCAGAGCCACTCATGTCCATATATTCTGGTCATGCCCTATCATTTCTCAATTCTAGCTAACAATAATTACTTCTTTGAAACAGATTTTTCACATTCAGAACCAATTGGAGCCAGAATGTCTGATTTTAGGGGGACAGCCAGGAGAGATCAGGGGGAAGGAAGCTACTTATTTGTGGCAGATCTTAATAGTAGCAGCCCTAAAAACAATAACAAGGTTCTGGTTATAGTCTCATTCCCCCCAAAAAGGAGGACTGGATAGAACCAGTGGGGCAAATTCAACAGTTAGAGGAACTGACATTCAGGATACAGAAGAGAACTACTGCTCACCTGAATCGTTGGACTCGTTGGACGCTTTGGTTGGGGCAAGATGGTCATTAGGGATCCTGGGTGAAAATCTGGTCTCCCTGATCACTGGACCCCCTAGGTTCCCAAACTTAAGGAAAGTTGGGGAGTGCCTGTCTCTACAGTCTGGCAAAGCTGGGCGCCAGACCCGAAGGGATAACTTAGTGCACCCCACAATGAAATCAAAGTGAATGTAATAATTTTAGCCGGTGTATATTGATTATTCCCTAATCCCAAATAAAGTAAAAAAAATAATAATTAATTTGGTATGAGTGAGGGGGAAATGTAACATGACTATGAGACCCTTTGTTCAGATTTTTATTATAAGTTATGGTTAACTCTTGAGTTACTATTTCATGTTTTTCAATCTGTGTGTATACATCTATTGTAAACACTGTATGGATGTAATTGAAATGTTCTGGTGGAATGGAACTAACAGTAATATCCTGTTTGGCAGTTAACTACATAAGGATATTTGATTGTAAACTGGATGTATTGAATCAAATATGGAAATGGAACAATAAAGAAGTATAAAAAAAAAGAAGTTCATTATGAAATAATTCAAGGCCTCATTATCATCAATATCTCCTGTCAAAGGAGACCAGTCCAGTTGTGATATGTACTGCTTGAAATGGTCAAGTAGCCCCGGCCTCAGGCAATGATTTTTGGACACCTTAGGTGGGCCTCTGGTGAAATTGTTTGTCCACGTGGACTTCACTGGGGAGTGATCACTGAGGCTGTCAGGCAGAACGGTGACATCTGATATATGCTCTGGATGTGTTGACAGGAGCCAGTCTATAAGAGAGCTGCTCCCTGTTTTGTAGTTGATCCTGGTGTTATCAGTTACCATCTGGGTTACGAATAGGCTGGATATTAGATCCCTGGCTTTTGTCTCCTTCGGAGAGTGCCAGTTTATGTTAAAGTCGCCTATAACGATCTTCTCCCAATTAGTACCTGACTGCTGCAGGTTGTCTGTGACTAGTTTTAGTCCAGTGGTTTGATGCCCAGGTGGTATATATATACTGTAGAGAGCAGCAGTGTTTTGTTCTGTTGACCTATGCTTAGCTTAAGATTCAGGAATTTGGATCTCTTTTGTGTGTAGGCTGGAGTCAAGGACCTGCACCTTTATAATACAGGCTTTATTCCGGATTTGCTATAGACTAGGCACCCTTCCCCACATTTAGTGGTTTTATTTGCCTGAAGGAGTTGTATCCATCGAGGGAGATTGATGCATCCAGAATTTTCAGGGAAAGCCAGGTTTCCATGAGTGCGATAATGTGTGGGTTCCTCACTCTCGTCTTGACTGATGACAGTGAAGAAAGGCGGGCAAAGAGGCCATGTACATGATATGGACTGGCCTCTGCTGCTTGACCCCGAAGGGAGGCAGTTTGTAGGAGGAGATAGATGGGTCTGCCAACTGCTCTCAACCCTCCTAAGTGAGGGCCAAAAGGACCGGGGTCCGAAAGACTGAATCTTGTTTGATTCCTTCTGATGACGGGTCGACTGGGCTATGAAAATCTTGGCTGCCTTGTTGGCATGTGTCAAAGCCATTAAGCTTGATGGGGTTATTGTGCAGCTAGCAGTCTGACCCTCGACCAAGGAGTGCTCAACTGAAGCTGGGAGTTCAACAGCCATTCAGCGGTCAAGAGAGTTCCGGGAGTGGGAAGAGTGTGCTCTTTCCCGGTTCCACAACTGATGGCAGGACTTCTTCGATGACTTCTTGCTATGGCGAGCAGGGCTCTCCTCAAAGGTCTGGAGAGACTTGCACATGTGACAAGAAGTTTCTGTACATGATGCCCTGACACTGGCCCTGGCTGGGAGCAGTGCCGAGACCGGCGAGGCACCTGCTGCAGCTTTCGCCACCACTTCTTCCATCACTGTGGGATGGGCCGCAGATCCCATGGCCGCAGAGATTGACTTAGGGGCATCCTCAGATTTCACAAGAGGGTCCCGGCTGGCCGAGTAGAAGACAGGTGTAGCAGTCTTTGAGGAATGAGAGAAGTCAAGTTTTTCAGCAGCCGCAAGCAGTGGCATCGTACTCTGCCCCCAGGCAGTAAATGGATGAGGTGTGTGGCACTCTCCGTGACATCTTCTGGTTGCACTATACACAACACTTGAAGCCTAGACCTGACTTAGAATTCTTACGTTCCATCACGTACATTGAACAACTTGAGCAGAACCTTGAATATACACATTAAACACTGAAAAGGAGTAGGGAATTCCCAGCCTCCCCCCACAAAACAGGGTAGTTAGCGAGATTAACACCAAGGTAGAGAGGTCAATAAGGGGCAGGGCAGAGGTAAATGGAGAAAAAGGAAAAGGCAGTAAGTACAGGGATGGGACTAAAAGTGGTAAGGCCATCAAAAAATGGAGGGCAATGAGTATCAATGCCCGTAGTCTGGGTCAAAAGCTTCCTGAACTGGTGGCATTGATGGAAGAGGGATGTCTGGATATCGTGGCAGTCACACAAACCTGGTACACAGAGAACCATGACTGAGATGTCAGCATACCAGAGTCCACAATCTGCAGGAGGGACAGGGAGGGTAAAAGAGGAGGAGGAGTAGCTATCTACATAAGGGAAGGGATCAAAGCAATAGAACTGAAGGGTAAACAGGGAGGACAGGAAGCACTGTGGGTCACCTTGGAGACAAAAAATGGCACCACAATCCGCACAGGGGTTGTATACAGACCCCCATCTCAGGGGGAGGACATGGACAAGGAAATGATAGGATGCATCCTTAGAATGGCAGAAAAAGGAGAGATATTGTTGATGGAGGACCTGAGTATGCCAGATGTTAACTGGAGCACATTTGCTGCAGCCACATCCAAGAGCAGAGTCATTCTCGATGTCCTAGAGGGGCAAGCCTCAGGCAGTTAGTGTTGGAACAAATCCAGAAGGGGGCAGTCATACACCTGATACTCTCAAATGAGGACGGTGAGAGGATCTTGGATTTAGAAGTGGGTAGCCATCTGGGAACAAGCGACCACCAAACGTGTGGTTCACAATAAACACAGCTATAGAGTCAAGCCATACAAAAGCAAGGGTATTGGACTTTCGGAGGACTGACTTTGGCAGAATGGGAGAGTGCCTAAAGAATGCACTAGTAAAAGAGCAGGAAGGAGAGGTGGAGGAACAGTGGGGCGAAATCAAAACTGCCATCACAGAGGCAACAAACCTTTGTGTGAAGCAAATAAACAAAACAAAATGAATGGAAAAAACACTATGGTTCTCAAAAGAGGTGGCAGGGAAGGTTAGGGATAAAAAGATAGCATTCAGAAAGTATAAGGAATCACAGAAGGAGCAGGAAAAAGAACTGTATCAGTTAAAGCAGAAAGAAGCGGGGAAGGCAGTCAGAATAGCAAAGGCCCAAACCAAGGAAAAAATAGGCAACTCAGTTAAGAAGGGGGATAAAACCTTTTATAGGTACATTAGTGAGTGAAAAAGACCAAGGAGGGATAGTGGGACTTAATAAAGGGGAGGGTGGTGGGCAGAGTTACTGAATGAATACTTTTGTTCAGTATTCACAAAAGAAGAGGAGAGAGGAGAGGGACGACCTAAATCAAATAATAGAAGCACTCTCGATAGGGACGGTCAATACCAGTCCATTCACAGAACAAAAGGTCCTGAAAGAACTCCTAAAACTCAAGGTGGACAAGGCAATGGGACCTGATGGGTTCACCCCAGAATTCTGAAAGAACTAAGGGGAGAACTAGTGACACCACTGACTATCCTTTTTAACAAATCATAGGAGGATGGTGTGGTACTTGAAGACTGGAGGAAGGCGGATGTGATTCCCCTTCACAAAAGTTGGAGCAAGGCAGAGGCAGGAAACTACAGACCTGTTAGTTTGACTTCAGTGGTAGGGAAAATGATGGAATCACTTCTGAAAGAAAGAATTGTTGAGTACTTAGAGGCCAGCAGGGCACAGGACCCAAGGCAGCATGGATTCACAGCGGAAGGTCATGTCAGACGAATCTAATAGATTTCTTTGACTGGGTGACCAAAGTAGTAGACCAGGGAGGGACTGTGGACATGACCTACCTAGACTTTAGCAAGGTATCTGACACAGTCCCACACAAAAGATTAATAAACAAGTTAGCCAGCCTGGGAGTAGGTCCCAGGTGGCAGCCTGGGTTAAAATTGGCTGGACAACAGGATGCAGAGGGTAATATTAAATGGAGTCCACTCGGAAGAAAGGGGATTACTAACAGGGTTCAGTATTGGGGACGGTCCTCTTTAATGTCTTTATAAGTGATATTGCAGAGGGACTGGAAGGAAAAGTATGCCTCTTTGCAGATGACACAAAGATCTACAACAGGGTTAATACACAAGGGAGGGGAGTGGAAAGGATGAGAAGGGACTTGTCAAGGTTGGAGAAATGATAAAAAGTATGGCAGCTTAGATTCAGTGCAAAGAAGTGCAAAGTAATGCACCTGGGAAACAAAAACCCAGGGGAAGAGTATGGGGAGGGTCACTAACAACAACAAAAAATGAAAGGGACCTGTGGGTAGTCATATCAGATGCCCTAAATGTAGGCAGGCAATGTGAGAAGGCAGTAAGGAGGGCTGGGGGATACTTGGATGCATAGGGAGAGGCATCACCAATAGAAAACAAGAAGTTGTCATCCCTCTTTACAGACAGTTGGTGAGACCCCATCTGGAGTACTGCATGCAGTTCTGGAGACCCCATCTCCACAAGGACGTAGACAGGATGAGGCAGTCCAGAGGAGGGCAACTAAAATGGTACAGGGTCTGCACCAGAAGCCATACGAAGAGAGACTAATGAAGCTTAATATGTACCCTCAAGGAAGGGGGGGACATGATAGAAACTTTCAAGTACCTCAAGGGAATCAGCAAAGTCCAAGAGGGTAGCATCTTTCAGAAAAAGAGATGTGCAAGAACAAGGGGGCTCAGTTTGAAGATAGAGGAGGGAACAGCTCAGGGGCAATGTGAGGAAGTATTTTTTCACAGAGAGGGTGGTGGACATATGGAATGCCCTTCCTGAGGAGGTCATGGGGTCAAAAACAGTGGGGGAATTCAAGAATGCATGGGACAGACATAAGGCAATTATAGTGGACAGAAGGAAGAATTAGGCTGTTGGTTAACTAGGATCTGCAGCTTATTCAATAAGTAGGGAAATGGGCAGACTGGATGGGCCAAGCGGTCCTTATCTGCGGTCAAAGTGTATGTCTCTATGTTTCTGTGTACTCAAACATTTTACATTTGCCAATGGCTTATTTGGAAAAGGCCTAAACTGTGCATGGAACTGCAAAGGAGGAGACCAGACATTTCCAGTGGAAAGGAAGATCTGACGTCATGGGGTGGAGCTGAGGAGTATACCAACCCAGTGGGTGGGCGGAGCTTAGCTTAAAGACATCTGGCAAGTTAACTCATTAAGGAAGACTGCCTGAAGTGTGGAAAAGTGCACCATATCCATGTCCCTAGAAAAACAGGTTACTTACCTATACCAGTAGTTCTAGGAGTGGTATATGATGTTCATCCACACTTTCAGGCAGTGTCCTTTCTCTTTAACACATGCCAGAATATCTTCAACCTAGCTTCTCACAGCCACCCAGGTGGTAACTCCTCTAGCTCTGCCCCGTGAATCCAGATCTTGCCAACTGGAAGCAAAGACAGTTTGCCACTTGCCAGGGGAGTTTGGGTGGGTCAGTGTGGATGAACATCATATACCACTCCTAGGAAGTACAGTTACGTAAAATCTTACCATAAGAGTAGATCTTAGAGGAGTGTCTCTTGCAGTAGGTCATTACTTTTGGGAGTTTCCAGCAGAGGTCATTGTGACACAGCAGCTCTTCTAGCAGTTTTGTACCAGGGACCACCCACACATGACATCATCTTCTTGTTTCCTATATAAATGCGGGCGGTCCCTGGAATCTTCAGTTCCCCCACCGGATTCAGCTCACAAAGCAAGGACTGAGGGGAAGCTAAGGTACCAAAGAGTCCCAACCCAAAGTCACTGGACCAGAATTTGCTCTCCTAGAGAAGGAGGGGGACGAAGGGTGGGATCATACCTACTGCAAGAGACACTCCTCGAAGATCTACTGTTACGGTAAGATTTTATGTAACTGTACTATCTTCCATGGAGTGGTCTCTTGCAGTAGGTCATTACTTTTGGGAGAATTCCAAGCAGTTATGTTCACAGTGGGAGGACAATTATGATAGGAGACCTTGTAGGACTGCATGGCCGAAGGCTGCCCTATGTCGTGAGGCAATATCCAGATTGTAATGCCTTGTGAATGTATGGATTGTGGACCAAGTAGCTGCACTGCAGATATCCAAAATGGAGGCTTCTTTAAAGCAAACTGCAGTGGTGGCCATAGCTCTACTGGAATGGGCTTGGACAGGTCCCGGTAAAGTCTTGTTGTATTTTTTGTAAGAAAACGTAATACAATTCACCAACCAGGAAGAAAAGGTTTGTCTAGCAACTGGAAGCCCTTCTCTGCCAGAGGCAAAGGTGACGAATAATTGAGATGTTACCCTAATCGACTGAGTTTGATTAGTATAATAGCGTAGTATACGATGGACATCTAAAGTACGTAAGAGATGTTCACCTTGAGTGGAGTATGCAGGGTAGTAGACCGGTAACTCCAAAGATTGGTTCAAAGTATGTTCAGAGACTATTTTAGGAAGTAAGGTATGGAGCACGACCCTATCCTTGTGGAAAATCGGGTAAGGTTCCCTGCACAGTTTTTTTTTTCCCAATTGTTTAACCAGGTAAGACACACTAAGCTGAAAACTCGTTTACAGGTGCAATCTGGGAGCACAGGAAAGTTGTGACTTGCCCAGGGTCACACAGTATGCAAGTGGGGGCTGTGGGATTCAAACCCAGGTCTCTAGATTTGCAGCTCAGAGCCTTAAACCACTGCGCCATACTGGCTCCCATGAAGCTCAGAACTACGGCGAGCTGAAGTGATAGCTATGAGAAATAGCATTTTCCATGAAGGGAAATGGAGTCCATAAGTAGTCGCTGACTCGAATGGCTCGCGGGTCAATTTTTGTATCATAAAAGTGAGATCCCATGGAGGAGTGGGTCTTCTAATAGGTGGTTTAGTATGTAACATTCCTTTCACAACATCTTAGCTATATGATGTTGGTACAGTAACCTGCCATCCAGAGGTTCATGGAAGTCCGAGATGACGGCCAAGTGGAGTATGATGGAAGAGTAACTTAAAGGATACCTAAACAACATTTTGACAACAAACTATTCAAAAATCTGACTCCATAGGTGACTAAAGAAAAGACTGCTGTATTCATTAAGGCTAAAACTACATTTATATAATTTGCCTAAATGTGGTTCCAGAGCATTTGAATATTGTAAAATCAGCCTTCTAATTTAAAAAAAAAGTCTTACCTGCTTCCTAAAATGGCCGTCAAATGTGTTATGTGATGACATCATTGGAGCCAAAGTCAGAAAGATACATGGCTCTCTATAGTGCTAACTAGTTATTTTTTCCCTTTGTATAGAATTGTTTCACCCAAATGGTCAAAACCATGTATATTATTTTGTATAATACACATGTTAGGCTATGGTTCTGTTCATTTTGTTTATTTTAACATGTTGAAATTGTGTTTTAATCCAATCAACTTTCTCTGTGGCAAACCACAGTGCAGTACAAATCTTGAATAACCTGGTCGTCTAGTGGTTATGGAGGATCCAAGATGCTACAGTGGGGGTGCTAGGGTGGTGTGCATGCTTAATATTCACTTTTTAACATTTTTATTAAACCTTTATATTTTCTGCTATTCTTTTCTAGTACGTTTTTGACAGAACCTACAAATGTAATCCATAGTTTGAATGTAAACATTTGTACAATCAATAAATCAGACTTCTTCAACAAAGTGAAATGCAGCAGCAGCAGCACGCAAGTATATTACTGTGTGTGTGGGATGGGGGGGTGCAGCCATACCCTTCACCACCCCCTAGAGCCACCACTTTTTTGTAGCAAAGTTCTTTTTCAATCCAATGTTAGAGTTCATACTTTCTTGAAACTCAAATATATGTTTGTCTTGTCTTCTTGTTCCATGGGAAATAATAATAATAATAAGAATCAGTATTCATTTAGTGGTTTTCACACACATTGTATCCCAAAGTGCTTTACAAGCAATACTAGACTGGTAGTGAAGTGACTGAACATGTAGTGGCAGCCATTTCATATATTAATATCCATACACAGCCTTGGACAATTGCATGAACTGGTTTTATGGGAAGGGAATTGTTGGCCAGGACAACGGGGTCAGTTACTGATCAAGGTGCTGGCAGCCTACATCTTATTTCTCACAGTAATCTGCTCATATTTCTCTCCTCTGTCTTCCCCTTCCCTGAATATAGCAGTACCTTGCAAGAGTGGCCTTCTCAGTCCCTCTCTGGTGTTCATTCTTCACTATTCCTCCTCACACGAGAAACTGGTGACTCATCACCCTTCTGCATCATGAATGCAAGTAGTACAGTCCCGTTTATTTTGACATATCAAATATAAACATATCTTTCCAGTAAGTCAGGCTGATGCGTAACAGGGAACAAGGGGAATGATGGGCTTTCCTATCCTTAAAAGATCTAGGCTCCCTTTGATTAGGTACTGCTAAATGATGGGTGTGCACATCATTATGCACATCATTTAATAGTGCCTAATCATAGGTGGCTTAGATCTTACATGGGTAGGAAAGCCTATTTTTTCACTTGTGCAATGCAGCTATTAGCCTGGCTTACCAGAAGATCATGATTATTATTAATATGTAAAAATAACATGGGAGACTGTACTAACCACATTCATGATGCAGAAGGGTAGTGAACTCATCGGTTTTTGGTGTGGGGAGCAGGTGAGAAGAATGAATACCAGAGAGGGACTGATGAGGCCATTCCAGCAGGGTATAGCTATATTCAGGTTAGTTGAAGACATGAAGGAGGACGTTGAGTAGATCACCGTGATCTCTGAAATGTGGGGCTGCCAACATCATGATCACTACCTGACTGTGGATGAGAGTAACCAGCGATAACAAATACTCAGAGTGGCAGGGCTGCACCTAAACTGTTACTTAAAATTCAATGTAAGGAGATTACCCTCGGGTGGGGAGGGGGGTGTTGACATTTGTTAGGACAGTATTGAGGGAGTTGTGTATAGTTCAAGATTTGGAAGGGTGGTAGTCAGCCAACTCAAATTGTGGAGCAGAGCACAGAAAAGTACTGGAGAAGAATTGCTGGGAACTGTCCTGCGGGGTTCTGCAGATCACAGGTAAAGGAGTAGACTGACACTGGAAGTCGGATGGATTTGCTCAAGGTATTAGTATGCCTCTCTTGCTAATAATGTCATTATCCATTGTAAGTGCAGCCCTTATGAAGGCATGAACAGCAGTTTTTCTGGTGGGTCATGATGCTTATTGCTTGGCCCTCCAGGAAGACCTAGTTGTTGGCTAATGAGGTGGGAAAAAACTCAACAGGGGAACTGTACATACTACCGTCACTGTGCAGAAGGGTGGTGATCCACTCAATGTTTACTGTGGGAGCAGAAGTCAAACACTGAGAATGTGGACTGGAGAGTGATTTGGGAGGCATTTTTTAACAGTGCCAGCTGATGATGCATATTGGTATAGGTGTGCACAACTCTCTGAGGTACAAGATTACAATCTAAGGTATGATAATTCTCTTAGAAAGACAAAGGGAGGGATAGTGAGGCTGAATAGAATGAACGGTGGGTGGGCAGAGGGGGACAGTGAAAAAGCAGGAATACTGAACGAATATTTCTGCTCAGTATTCACAAAAGAGGAGGGGGAAGTGCCTAATCCAATTAACAGAAGCACTCTTGATAGAGGGGTCGATCCCAGTCCTTTCACAGAAGAAAGGGTTCTGCAAGAACTCCTAAAACTGAAGGTGGGCAAAGCAATGGGTCCTGATGGAATTCACCCCGAATTCTAAAAGAATTAAGGGAGGAACTAGTGAAACCACTGGCTACTCTTTTAATAAATCGTGGGAGGATGGTGTGGTACCGAGGACTGGAGGAGGCGGATGTGATTCCCTTCACAAAGTGGGACCAAGACAGAGGCAGGAAACTACAGACCTGTCAGTCTGACCTCTGTGGTAGGGAAAGTGATGGAGTCACTTCTGAAGGAAAGAATAGTTGAGTACCTAGAGGCCAGTGGAGCACAGGACCCAAGGCAGCATGGGTTCACAGCGGGAAGGTCATGTCAGACGAATCTAATAGATTTCTTTGACTGGGTGACCAAAGTAGTAGACCAGGGAGGGGCTGTGGACATGGCCTACCTAGACTTTAGCAAGGCATTTGACACAGTCCCACACAAAAGATTAATAGTCAAATTAACCAGCCTGGGAGTGGGACCCAGGGTGGTAGCCTGGGTAAAACATTGGCTGGACAACAGGACACAGAAGGTAATTGTAAATGGAGTCCACTCTGAAGAAAGGGGGGTTACTAGTGGGGTACCGCAGGGTTCAGTATTGGGTCCGGTCCTTTTTAATGTCTTCATCAGTGACATTGCAGAGGGACTGGAAGGAAAAGTATGCCTTTTTGCAGATGACACAAAGATCTGCAACAGGGTTGATACACAAGGAGGCGTGGAAAGGATGAAACGGGACTTGGCAAGGTTGGAGGAATGGTCAGAAGTATGGCAGCTAGGATTCAATGCAAAGAAGTGCAAAATAATGCACCTGGGAAACAAGAACCGGGGAAGAATACACAATGGGTGGGAGGTAATAACAACAACAAAAAAGGAAAGGGACCTGGGGGTAATCATATCAGATGACCTTAAGGTTAGCAAGCAATGTGAGAAGGCAGTAGGGAGGGCTGGGGGTATACTGGGATGTATAGGGAGAGGCATCATCAGCAGAAAACAGGAAGTTGTTATCCCTCTGTACAGACAGTTGGTGAGACCCCATCTGGAGTACTGTGTCCAGTTCTGGAGACCCCATCTGATGCAAGGAAATAGACAGGATAGAGGCAGTCCAGAGGAGGGCAACTAAAATGGTGCAGGGTCTGCAAGAGAAGCCGATGAGGAGAGACTAAAGGAGCTTAATATGTATACCCTTGAGGAAAGAAGGGAGAGGGGACATGATAGAAACTTTAAGTACCCCAGTGGAATCAACAAAGTCCAAGAGGGTAGCATCTTTCAGAAAAGAGACTTGCAAGAACAAGGGACACAATTTAAAGATAGAAGGAGGGGGTTCAGGGCAATGTGATGAAGTATTATTTCACAGAGAGGTAGTGGATGCATGGAACAGCCTTCCTGAGGAGGTTATGGGGTCTAAAACTGTGGGAGAATTCAAGAATGCATGGGACAGACATAAGGCAATTCTTGTGGGGGGTAGGAAGAAATAGGCTGTTGGTTAACTAGGATCTGCGGCCTATCCTGTAGGTAGGGAAATGGGCAGACTAGATGGGCCTAGCGGTCCTTATCTGCTGTCAAAGTCTATGTTTCTATGTTTCTTCATGAGACCGTAAGCACACATGCGGCACCAGGCAGTACTAAGGACAGGGTATGGATGGTGGGGTGTTCAACAGAAGGCGGGTTAGATGCAGGATGTTCACATGGAAAAAGAAAGCCTTATTTGTGGATTAACAAGAGAGCATGGGCTTTGGAACTGAACCAGACCAGTACTTTGCTCTGTGACCCTGAGCAAGTCATTACACTTCCTTGTGCTCCCAGGCCACATCTGTAAACAAGCTTTTACTTTAGTGTGTCTCTCCTGATTAACAAAAAACAAAATTCAGTGTGTCACATAACCACTAGATTATCAGGTAATTGAAGTGTTGTACTGTAATACAGTTTGCCAAGGAAAAAGTCAACTGAACTGCAAAACATTTTCCACAAGTTAAAGTAAACAAAATGAACAAAATCATAGCCTAACATGTGTACTGATCAAAATAATCCACGAGTTAATATATGGTGTTGATCATTCTGGTACAACAATTCAAAACAAAGGGAAAGAAGAACTAGTAAGCACTATAGAAATATATGTGGGTCTCTGTCTTTGGCTCAGATGATGTCATCATGACTCATCACTTAACAGACTTGGCAGACATCTTAGGGAGAAATCAAGGCTGTGTTTTGAAAGTGAAAGGCTGATGTTTACATTTTTCAAAAGCTATGAAACTGCATTTATATTATTTACAGAAATGCAGTTTTAGCATAAATGTAAACAGCAGCCTCTACTTTACCTTGTTATGAAGCCAGATTTTGGAGTTTGCAGTTTTAAAAAACTGCTTATTTAGGTACCCTTTAAACCAGACTCAGATAGTGAGGCCAGGTAGTCCAAAACCTTCGTCAGTGGACAAGAGTAAGGGTCCAAAGATCAAGAGGCAGACCTTATGGAAAAACATGCCCATTTGGAATTTTATGTTGCTCTTATTGTTGGCTTACAGAAGACCAAGAGAATATTGGCAACAGGAGAGGACACTTGTAGACTAGTTATGAAAGCATCCTCAGGGGTCCAGCATGAAGGTATAGAGCCTGTAGGTTGGGATGGAACTGGGTTCTTTAATTTTTAGTCAAGAGGTTGAAGATTGGAGTACCTCCTTGCTTGTTGAGGTAGAACACCACTGCAGTGTTGTCTGATTGGATCAGCAAAGGTCTAGAGTCATAAGAGGTTGAAATGCTGGAAGGAAGCGGCATGGCCTCAACTCTAGGAGATTGATGTGAGGCTGACGGAGAGAAGTGGTCTACGCACCCTGCGTCCGATAAGGACTCAGGTGTATGCTCCATCCTGTCAGGGAAGCATCCATGGTGAACATCGGCATGGGAGAGAGGGATGGAAAAGGCATTCTTGGTCATAAATTGGTTTCGATTGACCATCAAGTCAGAGCTGACATCAGAGAGGGAGTGACACTGAACTTGCCTTCACATTTGGTCTTTGAGACCACTGAATCTGGAGGATTCACTGAAGAGGTCTCATAGGAAGACGGGCGAGTGCTACTGTAGGGATGGCAGCGACCATGTGACACAGAAGGCATAGCAGTTGTCTAGCTGTGACTACTTTCTATATCTGTATGCATGGTACCAGAGGCAAGGGTGTGGCCTGCCGGATGACTAGACGGTAAGTGCTGGCTGAGACTGTATATAGGACGGCTATAATGTATAGGAGACTGAGTTGGACTTTGGCCAATAGACTGTGATCCCTAGAGTGTGAAAATATTTGCAGGATAGCCTCTAGGCAAGAAAGCAAAGCTGTTCCACTTTGATTGGCCAGCTATCTAGATATGGGAAGATTAAGTGCCCTATCCTTCTTAAAGCTGTTACAACTACCTTTAGGTATTTGGTGAACATACTCAGGGCCGAGGAGAAGTCAAACCAGAGTGCTTGAAACTGATAGTGTTAACCTAGCAGGTGGAAATGAAGAAAACTGTGATGAGCAGGATGGATGCAGGTAGGCATCCTTAATATGTAGGGCACAAAGCCAATCTTCCTGTTTCAGTATTGGCATAATGGAAGTCAAGGTTATCATGCAAACCCGTTTGTACTGGATCGAAAGGTTCAGTTTTCTGAGGTCTAGTATCGGGACAAGGTCTCCAGGTCGTTTAGGTACCCGAAAGAAGTGGGAGTGGAATCCCTTTTGATGTTGTGAGGGGGGTACTGGAGAAACGGCGTGTGTCACCAGTAGAGCCCTCAAGTCCTCTTGAAGGATAGGTAAATGTCATGGAGGATGGGGGGGGGTTAGAGAAAATTTCCAGAGTATGGCCCCTCTGTATAATCTGGAGTACCCATTCGTCTAAGTAATTGTGTGCCTGGCCTCTAAATGGAGGGCAAAAATGACCGCCCATGGCTTCCGAGGCTAGGTTGAGGAGGGGTGGGAAAAGAAAAACCCTAGTGGGTCACTAGGTGTTGGGCTGCCCAGCTCCCCCCAGAAGGGTGGGGGCGGGAGCCACGGGCAACGGAGGTGTTGCCTCTTGTGGGTTGAGTACAACCTCTATAGCTGCCTGTATGTATTTTCCACCTCTTTCAAAATAGGGAGAGGATCGAGTACGGTAGGTTGTATGCAGAGTATCGTACATGCCATGAACCATACGGAGAGTTCTGCCTGATGCCTGTAAATCATTCAGTAAAGTTTGAGTACCTGGTGCAAATAAATTGGACCCATGAAAAAGGGGCCTTAGCTATTTTATGTTGCACCTCAGGTGTAAGTCCTGAAAAGCGGAGCCATCTGTGGTGTCGTAAAGGAATGCCAATAGTAGACAGTAGGGCCGAGGTACCGACGGCATCATATCCCGACCTGGGTAGTTGACGGGAATTAGCATTACTAGTTGATATAGTAGTGAATAATCACTCCCCAGTCAGGTGAAGGAGGGAGGTGATTGATAATCTCAATGGCAGATGACTCAAGGGTATGGTGGTATTTAATCATATGACCCACATAATTTGGAATTCTGATATTCATGGAACTGGAGAAGAAAAAGAAAAAACAGTTTCTCCTGAAAGTCAAGTCTTCAGGATTCGTTATGAGGTGGTAAGGAGCTCATGTGATCACTAGTGGCAGTACAGAGTCCACTTCCGGGAAAACTTGAAAGGAAGGAAGGAACCTCAACAAACTAATTGACAACACTCTCTGAGTGGCTCCCTGCCCAAACTTATCACAAGCTGTGCCCTCACCACCTGTATAGCATACTTCCTGCTATCTCCATTTCTAGGCTGCTGGTCTGCACTATCTATGTATGCTTATCTCTCAAACCTGTTACCAAGTACTGTATTAGCCTATGTATACCAAACTTGTAACACCTATATTGTAACAAATAAATAACTGCATCTACCTACCAAGACTGTAACCACAATGTTGAAAATATGCTAATTGCAATGTGTAATCTAAATGTTATACTGTATGTGTCCTCTTTGTGACGAGGTACCTTTGGAAATGAGCCTCTGGCTCAAAGGTTGTAAACCAATGTACAAATAAAATAAAATAAAATAAAACCAGAGGAGCTGGATAAATATGAACCACTTTATGTGGAACAGCTGAGATAGCGGAAGGCTGATGTGAGGCAGCAAGCATGGCATTCTGGTAAGTTTGCAATTAGTGGGGAAACCATCCAAATAGGCTCCTCTGGCAGATCAAGGTATTCTGCCATATCCTCACTTTGTCATATTTTTATGATAGAGAATCCCATGACTTTCTATATTCATATCATCATTTCATAGAATTAAGGGTCATCACGAGGGGGTGCTGTGATGTCTAGGCAGGCCCTCATCCAAAAAGAGATTTCTGAAAAAGGGAGACTGAGGAAGAAATTCCAGCTCCTGGAAAACATTGTGTTCAAGGTAAACTGGTAAAGTAAACCGGGAGCCTTTGTTTATCTGAAAAAGTGTTCCATATAAGGAGGAAGTGACCAGGGTGGGAATCGATCCTGGTCACCATTAAAAATTCTTAGGCGGAAGAGGAGGAGATCATGGAGGGTCGCCCTTCGCCCTTGGATCGGAGGGCTGGGGGTGCCAACTGGCATGCAAGATGTGCCGTACTACAGTGAAGACATCCAGTTCCTTCTGAGAAGGGGGGGATATGTTTGAAACACAAGGGTGGGGATGGAGGGGTGTGGACATGTAGTATGAGCAGGTTCTTGCCCCTGGGTGGTGAAATCCAGGTTTCCGATCTCTGTCCTCCTGACCCCTGTGATTGTCCATCTAAGAGAGTGGAGGGGTAGAAACATGGCATAAGCCATTGGTTTTTTATGAAGCACCATTTACTAAGAATGAATATGAGGGCGCACTGTCGACGGAGGGACACCTGGAGTGGTGGTCGTTGATGAGGCGTGAAGTATAGAGGTTGAGGAGGATCTCTCCCGCTCTGTGACTCTAAAGAAACCCAGAAAGGGTTATTTACATATTGCCTTTTAATAGTGCTGGAAGCATTGTTGACAAGGGAGTGAAAAACGTCCTGTCAATGAGTAGGCAGCATAATGATGCACCATCGATGGGGGACAGCTGTCGACGAGAAAGAGGAATTCTTCATTGATGGGGATGTCTGTCAATGAGAATATGGATGCATCATCAATGGGTATGGCCGTCGATGAGAATACAGATCTATCATTGACGGTGGTGGCTGCCAATGATAATAGAGATGCATCGTTGAAGGAGGTAGACGGTGATAGCCGTCAATGAGGATGTTGACGGTTATGGGCCATCAATGAAAGTATAGATGCACTGTCGACGGTGGTAACCATCGATGAGAACACTGATGGGTATGACTGTCAATGAGAACATAGATGCATCGATGATGGTGGTAGCCGTCAATGAGGATGTTGACGAATACGAGCCATCAATGAAAGTATAGATGCATCGTTGACAGTATGGTGCCAATCAGTGAGACTAGAGCTACATCAATGGTATGGTGGCTGTCTATGAGTTAAGGAGATATAGAGGGTGAGGAGGGATACTCCTGCTCTGTGTTAGCTCAGAAATGTAGATCAGTAGATGGGGGGAGCACTTGATGGGTGAGCCCCCTTGTTCGTAGACTCTTCAATGTTGTTTCTCGTTGATGACTGCTGTTTTCAGTAGTTGTTCTAGCTGCTGTGTGAGCTGAATACAGCGGGAAAATGAACTGAGGATACCAGGGACTGCCGACACTTATATAGGAAACAGGAAGATGATGTCATGTGGAGGTGGTCCCTGGTACAAAACTGCTAGAAGAGCTGCCATGTCACAGCGACCTCTGCTGGAAACTCCCAAAAGTAATGACCTACTGCAAGAGACCACTCCATGGAAGATCTACTGTTACAGGTGAGTAACCTGTTTTTCTAGGGACGTGGCTATGATGTTCTATCCACACTTTCTGGCAGACTCCTAGCAGTCTTCCTGGGGGGGGGCAAGGTGCACACTCCCTATTTAGGGGAACAGAGATTGGAGAACTGAGGCCCCAAAACCAGCATTCTGGCGTGACTCAAAGTCGATGTGGCAATGGGAAATGAAGGTGTGTGCTGACTTCCAGGTAGCAGTCAGACAGATATCCTGGATAGAGACATCCCTGGAAGCAGCCACCGAGGCAGCAGTATGATGGGTGGAATGAGCTCTTAGCCCTACCGGAGTCTCCCTACCTGCCAACCTGCAGCAGAGGTCAATGCAGGAAACAATCCTCTTGCCAATTGTCCACTTAGCTGCTGGTCTGCCAGGTGCTGCCAAGTAGCTGGCGAACCTCCCAGCTGTGCACTCCTTATAATAGGCTAGTGCTCAATGCAGGTCCAGAGTATGGAGCCTGTGCTCAGCCTCTGAGGTATGATTGGTGAAGTACACTGGAAGATGAATCACATGGTTAAGGTGAAAAGCTGACACAACCTTCGGGAGGAACTTCAGGTTGGGGCACAGGACAAAAAACCTTTTGGAGCTCACTGATCCTTCTGGCTGATGTGATAGCCACCAGGAAAGCAGTTTTCTACAACAGTTGTGACATCTCACACCTGTGCATCGGTTCAAATTGCTTGCCCATGAGCTTTGCCAAAACCAGCAACAAGTACCAAGGTGGTGGTGGTTCACACACTGGAGGGGAAATGTGGTCAAGGCCTTTAAAAAAGCACCAGACCACCTTCTCCTGCACCACCAACTGCTGACCGGCCCACACACAATAAGCAGAGATGGCTGCCAGGTGTACCTTAAGGGTCGTTGATCAAAGGCCAGACTGGCAGAGGAACCAAAGGTAGTCGAGAATGCTAGCTACTGGACAAGATAAGGGGTCCAACCTTGCCCTGGCACCAAATGGAAAACCTCTTCCATTTGAAGGCATAGCATTTTTGGGTCAACTCCTTCCGAGAAGCCTCGAAAACATTGAGGACATCTTCGGAGAGACCCAAAGCCTGGAACTCTAGTCACTCAGGAACCAGGCTGTCAGGTGCAGGGATTTAATGTCCAGGTGGAGAACCGTCACCTGATTGATTGAGAGCAGGTCAGGGCTAAGGGGAAAATGCCTTGGGGACCTGCTGCTGAGGCTGAGAAAATCGAGGTACCAGAACTGGCATAGCCAGTCCGGAGCCACCAGGATCACCTGTGCTTTGTCCTTCCTTGCCTTGAGCAATACTTTGTGGATCAAGGGAAACAGAGGGAAGGCACAGAGGAGGCTCGGGGTCCAGGGCCTTGAGAAAGCATCCCCCTGCAACATGCCCTGCTTAGGGGGGCAGGCACAAAACAGCCTCAGCTTTGCAGTCTCCCTGGAGGCGAACAGGTCCACCAGAGGGGTGACCCACTGGGAGAACATGCTGTGTACTACCTCTGGGTGGAGAGACCCGCTAGTGAGATGCCTTGCCCACATGGCTCAGATGTACACCACATGGATTGCCAGGAAATTGGCCTCCAAGCTGTGCACGAGGGTCCACACGTGGAGAGCTTCCCCGCACAGAGGAAGGGAGTGTGCCCCGCCCTGCTTGTTGAGGTAATACATGGTCGTGGTGTTGTCCGTCTGGACCTGGTCACCTGACCCCAAAGGTGTGGAGCAAAAGAAGTAAGCACCAGCCAAACTGACCAAAGCTCCAGCAGGTTGATTTGGCACCAGGATTCCTCAGGGGTCCAGAGCCCATGGACTCAGTGTTCCCCAGGTGGACACCCCAGTCCATTAGAGTAGCATCGGTCATTAGGATAACCGTTGGCTCTGGGCGGACAGATGGGATACCGTCCTGCAGATGTTCTGGGACCAACCACCACTGAAGGGCGTCCCACATCTGCTGGGTCACATTGACCAGCCGGTTGAAGGGACCCCTGCACTGAGACCACTGGCTGGCCAGCTCCCACTGCAGAGAGTGCATTTTACAGTGGGCCCAATGGATCACACTGGTGCAGGCCACCATGTATCCCAGGAGGCACAGAAAGTCCAGAGTAGGGCGCAACTGCCCAACCCGAAATGATCGGGTAAAGGAGGAAAGAACCTCTGCCCTGTCCGCTGGAAGCTGAGCACTGGCTCTGCAACAGTCGCGCTCCACCCCAATGAAAGAGATCACCTACCATGAGGGTACAAGTTCTGACTTGGCCTGATTGACCAGTAGGCCAAGAGAGGTGCAGGTCTGGAGGGCCAGGTCCCTGGACTGCTCCATCTCCTGCCTAGAGGGACCAGCGATGAGCCAGTAGTCTAGGTATGGGTATACTTGTACTCCCCGGCACCTCAGATGGGCTGCCACCACTATGCTGCACTTGGTGAAGACCCTGGGGCTGAGGACAGGCTGAATGGCATGGCCCGGAACTCGTAGAGGGTTCCCTCTGCTCTAAAGCAGAGGAACCGCTGATGTGACGGACAGATTGGGACATGGAAGAAAGCGTCCTGTAGATCCAGTGAGCAGAACCACATGTTTTTCTTGAGAGTTGGTATGATTTGAGACAGAGTGACCATCCTGAAGATGTGTGGACTGATGAGCATTTTTTTTTTAAACTTTATTTAAGGTTTCAGCAGGTACACACAACCTTTACACTGTTTCTTCAGCTGTACACAGGGTTAACTCAAACAGCATGTATACAATACCAAAGCACATTGGGTACATGTAATCATTGTATAACTTCTCTCTAAACAAATGGAAATACATCAGAAAACTACTGGGTGATCAGGTAAAATCATTCTCCTGCAGTGGTGTAACAACCATGATCAGGTAACTCCATTAGTCAGGAATACCATACCTTTACCACAGGCACACTGTTGTCTGTTATTTTATGATTTTGTTATTGTATAATTTTAATATTTTATTATTTTTTCATGGGGAGGGAAAACATGGCTCTGCTAAGGCACTTTCCAGGGGGCCCCACAACCTCTGGAACAGATCCTCTTTGTCTTTGGCTTTATACTGGGTATGTTCAGGTTTCATACATTGCAGCAGCTTTCCCACCCATTCTGCTGTGGTGGGGGTCGACTCTGCACCTCAGTGACAGATCAGGACTTGTTTACCCATAACCATGGCTAAGTGCCAAAGAGGGTGATCCAGTCCCTCCCCCCTCCGTGAGGAGCCCGGGAGCCCCAACAAGACCTCACTCAGGCCCACATTCTGAATTGTTTTTAGAGCCCTTTGCATTATATCAGTGATCGCTTGACAGAAATTTAGGGTTCTGGAGCATGCCCAGATCATATGCATAAAGGTACCCGAATGGGCTTTGCATTTTGGCCATAGATCGTATACTGCTGGGTCAATCTTATTGGCAAGTACTGGGGTAAAGTATGTTCTATGCAAAATATTAAAGTGTATTGTCTGCAATCTGTTATTGACCGAGCACGGCGTGCCCCTACGGAGGGCTTCTCTCCAATCACCCTCTGTGAGGATCCCACCACCCAAATCAATGTCCCACTTATCTTTTAGGGCTTCTAGATCTGTTGGTAGGCTTCTTAGATGGGTCTTATAACACCCAGTCAGTGGCTTTACATTTTTTGTGTTAAGGGATGCCCATAACACTTCCTCAATAGGGGATCTATTCCATCGATTTTGTATGATTTCTTTACCCAATTCCCTGGACAGTTTTTGCCTTATTAATACGTAGACAAAAAAATGAGAGGGCTGGAGGCCAAATCTCTTGAAGAGGGCCTGGAAAGGAAGGATTCCATCCCTCTCACTTAGCTGTGATACACTTTGAAGGCCGGCTTTGTGCCACGCGTCAAGTACTTTAGCAGCCTGTGTGGGTTCTTTTCCGCCTTCCCAGAGCACTTGTACAATAGATGCATCTGGGGAGATCACAGCCGGTCCTTCCACCAATAGGTGGGCTGTCAACCAGGCCCTCATTGTAGTTCTTGTAAAAGGGTTTATCATGTATTTGACCACCCTCTAGCACAGAGCAGCTGCAAAATAGGAGAAGGAACGGGGATGTCCAAATGTAGACAGTTCCAGGTCCATCCAGGTTTGCCTTTCGGGAATGCCCGGGAGGAGGTCAACCAATGGGGAGACCTGAGTTGCTACATAGTAAAGATAAAAGTTGGGAAGACCCAGGCCCCCCTCAGTCACTGGTCTCCATAGTGTTTCCTGTTTTATTCTAGGTCTCCTACCTCTCCATAGCAAAGAGGTAATAGCTCCTCTCAAAGATTGAAAGCAATGTTTTGGGACCCACACTAGTAAAGTCTGGAATAAATACAGGCATTGTGGAAGAATGTACCTTTTGACCAGGTTCACCTGACCTCTCAGGGTCGGGGCAAACTCTTCCACCTCTCACATTCCTCCTGGATTTTTTTTAATAAGTGGGATGTAGTTAAGTTTGTATAGACTAGAAAGTCTTTTGGGTATTAAAATTCCCAGGTATTGCAGGGATGTCACAGGGTGGATGGTAGAACCTTGAATGATTAATAGGGTGGCCCTCCCCAGCGGGAGCCATTCACACTTTGCCCAGTTAATTTTGTGTCCAGATATGGGACCATATGGATCAAATAGACCGGCGAGGGCCAGAATTGAAATGTCTGGTTCTTTAAGGAAAAGAAGAATGTCATCTGCAAAGAGTGAAATTACCTGGTTTCTCCCCACCCACCCACCATACCCCTGTATATTAGGATGATTATGAGGCCAGTACCTCTATAGTCAGGACACATAGTAGGAGTATAGTGGGCAACCCTGTCTAGTACTCCAGGTCAGGGCAAAGAGGGTGGAGAAGTTCTCATTGGTAAGAATCTGTGCTTTGAGGGAGGAGTACAGTACCCGTATCCAGGAGCACAGTATAAATCCTATATTAAAATGACTCAGGGTAGAAAACATAAAGACCCATCCCACCCTATCAAATGCCTTTTCGGCATCTAGTGCAAGTGGGCCTCTACCATTGTCCGCACCTCTCACCGACCATCCATACAAAGTATTTAGCATTCTGCGGATATTATATTTAGCTTGTCTACCTCTGATAAAGCCACATTGGTCTTGGTGTATCAGGTTTGGAAGAATATCCTCCAGCCTGGATGCTATGATCTTAGCTATTATTTTATAGTTTGCATTTAATAAAGAAATAGGACGATATGACCCGCATTTCGTGGGGTCTTTATTTAGTTTAGGGAGGACAGTGATAGTGACCAACTGCAGAGAAGGGGGAAGCGTGCCAGATTTCGGTATCATGGATAGGAGGATGTGACATATGTCTCCCCCAGAAAGTTTTTATAAAATTCCATGGGTATACCATCTGGCCCGGGAACCCTACCCATATTGGAAGACGACATCGCTTGCTTAAGCTCTGATAAGAAAATAGGGTGGTCAAGCTCCTCTCTCTCAGTCTGGTTTAGGGTTGGCAAGGGGACCGTGTCCAGGAAACTCTCTGGATCCAGATGGCCTGGAGCTTCTGTGGCATATAGGGTCTCATAGAAGGTTCTGAAAGTATTATTGATGACCAAGGGGTCCGAGGATTTCTCCCCACCGTTCTCCTCTACTTCTAGGATGACTCTTTCTGCCCCTTTGTTTTTTTAACTTTCCATGCTTACCATTTCCCTGCTTTGTCCCCTTCAAAGTAAATTATTGACCCTGATGTCAAAATGTTTCTTTCTAGCTGATGGTTAGAGCGTTGATGTAATCTGCCTTTTAGTCTCTTAAGTTTCCCTTCTTTGTTGTGGACCCTGCCCGCCATTATTTCCTTTTCCAGGAAGGCAATCTCTTTTTCTAATGTCTCTTCCTCATGCCTCTCTTCCCTACTTAGGTGAGATGCAAAAGAGATAGTGCCCCCCCCTTAGGTAAGACTTTAATGCCTCCCAAGTGGTTGAAGCTGACATATCTGATATTTTATTATGGGTAAGGAATTATTGAATAATTTCTGAAAAGTATGCCTTGTATGCTGAGGAGGACAGAGGGGTAGGATCTAAGTTCCATTGCATACTTGGGGGGCGACCCCATGCAGATGGACACCTTTAAGGGGGCATGATCAGAGATGCATAGTGGGCCGTAGTCTGCAGTTATGATATTTCTAAGAATGACAGGGGAGACCAGAAAGTAATCAATCCTGGTGTAGACTTTATGTGCGGGCGAATAGAACGAGAACTCTCCCTTACCGGGGTTAAGGTGCCTCCAGGCCTCCGCCATTGCCCTGTCATCAGCCAGTTCTCTAAGAACCACTGTACTTTAAGGTGGGGGTCTACCCATCAGTCCCGAGTGATCTAAATCCCTATCCCAGTAAGTACTGAAATCACACCCTAAATGATATTATCTGGAAAGGGGGCCAAAGTTACAGATAGATGGTGGAAAAAGCCAGGCTTGTCAATATTTGGGCCATAAAGATATACCAGTGTGTATCTGGTTTCCTCAATGGTAACATCACATATGAGGTACCTGCCCACTGAGTCCGCTATTAAGCTATGGACATTAGCCCGCAGCCTTGGCCTCATCCAAATTGCCACCCTCCTTGCGGCAAATGGGGATACCAAAAACCTTTCTCCCCAGGCTCCCGCTACTTCCTTGGCTTCTTTGCCTGTTAAGTGGACTTCTTGTAGGAAGATAACGTGTCCCCTTTGTTTAGTTATATAGTTCCAGACCCTTCTCCGTTTGATCACAGTCTTCAACCTTCTTATGTTCCATGAAATACAAGTTATAGTACTCATTTTTCATCACACCAGTAAATAAAGTACCTGTAGACAACTTTCTGCTGAGACATATTTTCAGTTTGAGACAGTGCCACCTGCTGGATTTTTACTTTTTAACATGCCCATTAAACCAGGCTAACTTAACTACTTTAAACTCTAACTCTGCTAAACAAAGAACATTTTCCCTGCTGTAGCATCCCCACCCTGACCCTCCTACAACATTCACACCCCCAACAAAACTCCAATTTAACAAATGTAACTATTTTAAGTAGTTGACCCTCCTCCTCCCTCCCTCTTCCCACTATCGTTGTGGAAATACCTCCCATAACCCTCTACTCTTCGTGGATGAGCCATGGACCCCATCCCTTTTCTTCTCAGTATCTTTCTTGTCTGGAGTCTAGAGGGGATTCACTAGTCCTCTCCCATGAGTTTTTGAGGTGGGGGAGGGCAGAGGTGGCAGCCACCGTCCCCTCACCAAATCATGTTCTTGGACGACGAGGTGGGGCACCATATCCCACCAAAGTGGGCAAGTAGAAAAAACTCCCCCGGATCAGGCCACAGTGCTGTTTCCCGGGTTCCTTGAGTGGGACCTCCCTGCAGCCACATGCGCCCAAATAGAATGCATTTGCAGTTTGCCTTTTTCATTGCTCAACTGTCCCAGTACTCAAGGTGGGAGCCCCCCCAACCCGAAGTCCTACAGTGGTAGCGCATACATTTTTAGTTATTCTTCTGGCCGGCTCCCTCCCTTCCCCATCCCCCACAACAATCAATAAGAATCCCCTCCAAAACAACTAAAATCCATATTTTTATATTCATTTGTACCATCCTCATTGTATAAAGTTCAATGCGATAACCAGTAACTTTTACAATAAGAAATTACATTTTATACTGTCCACAAACAACATAGAGTCAAAAAAATAAGTGGATGTTCTGTCGTTGAGACAGGACTTTGTCCATATCTTCTTTCTGATCTGCTAACTGAAACAAATAGGTAGGAGAAACCAGAACAGTAAACTTAAGCAAGGCTGCTCACCCAATGTTAAAGAACTTTACTTCTTCCATGCCTGGAGAAACATGAACGCAGTCCAGCATCAGACTCCCCAAACATCGCCCACCAGACAGCCGGGTTTGTAACGCAGTTCAAGGTATTTTTAAGGCCTAGAGGGGAAGGGGCCTACTCAGCCCAGCCATTATGGGCTGGAGATTTCTCCATTACGAGACGAGTAGATACCGACTCCCCCCCCCAACCCCAGCACATTCAGCCTCAACTTATATAGTTAAATTTACAGTACCTTAACATAGAAACATAGAAGTTGATGGCAGATAAGGACCGCAAGGCCCATCCAATCTGCCCATTTCTTTTTCTGCCTTATGAATGTGCCATCGGCCTTTGCTCTGTCAATGGCCTATCTATTCATACTCATCTGTATTACTCCCTTATGCCTATCCCATGCCTGTTTGAAGCCCTGCACTGTACTCATATCCACCACTTCCTGAGGTAGGCCATTTCTTGCATACACCACCCTTTCTGTGAAAAAGAACTTCCTCACATTACCCCTTAATTGGCCTCCCTTTAATCTCATGCTGTGTCCTCTTGTCCTGCTATTTTTCTTATATTGAAACATGTTCGACTCTTTCACCTTGTTAATGCCCTTAAGGTGTTTGAATGTTTCGATCATATCACCTCGCTCCCTCCTTTGCTCTAGGGCATACATATTGAGCTCAGTTAATCTGTCCTCATATGTTTTCTGATGCAGTCCCTGCAACCATTTTGCTGCCCTTCCCTGGACTGCCTCAATTTGGTTAATGTCCTTGTGAAGGTGTGGCCTCCAGTACTGCATGCAGTACTCCAGATGGGGCCTAACCAGTGTCTTGTAAAGAGGGATTATTAACTCCCTCTTCTGACTTGTGATACCCCTACTAATGCACCCCAACATCCCTCTAGCCTTACCTACTGCTTTAGTGGTCTGCTTGGATGATTTCAGGTCATCAGTGATGATGACGCCCAAATCTCTTTCTTCCCTTGTGACTGACAGCAACTCCCCTTCCAGCCTATAGGTGGCTTCAGGGCTTCTCTTCCCGATGTGCATGATCTTGCACTTCTTTGCGTTAAACCCCAGTTGCCACTCTTCTGACCATTTTGCCAGTTTATCCAGATCTCTTCTCATTCTGCCCACCCCATCTGGATCATCTACTCTGTTGCAGATCTTGGTGTCATCTGCAAACAGACAAACCTCCCTCCAGTCCATCTGCAATCTCACTGATGAAGATATTGAAGAGGACTGGCCCCAGGGCTGATCCCTGAGGTACCCCACTTGTGACTTCCATCTCTTCTGACTGTATACCGTTTACCACCACTCTCTGTTTTCTGCCCGTCAACCAGTTTTCCACCCAGTTGACCAACGTCTGATCCACCCCGAGCCTACCTAGCTTATTAATCAACCTTCTATGTAGAACAGTATCGAAAGCTTTGCTGAAGTCAAAGTAGGCAACATCAACTTCTCCCCCTTGGTCCACCACTCTGGTTACTCAGTCAAAGAAATCTATGAGATTAGTTTGACAGGATCTTCCTTTTGTAAACCCATGCTGTCTTGGATCCTGTGCTCCTAATGATTCCAGGTGTTGCACTATCCTTTCCTTAAGGACTGTCTCCATAATCTTGCCCACTACTGAGGTAAGACTGATTGGTCTGTAGTTCCCAGCCTCCTACCTTGCTACCACTCTTGTGGAGCGGGATCACATGAGCCTTTCTCTAGTCTTCTGGGACCTTCTTAACACCTTATTTCAGGTACCATCTTGCTGACAATCACGTTGTTGGGCTCTCCGCTCTTTCATCTGCTCCACATATACTCGGCTGCATCTGGGTCTGTAAAGTCTCTCGATTCTTGATTAGTTGGGCGAATGACAAGATGTGCCGGATATATCATGGCAAAAAGACAACTGATTTCATGTAGGGCCCTCTTTACTCCTACAAAGGCCTGCCTTTTTATCTGAATCTTCTGGGAGTAGTCTGGGAAAATGCTAACTCTTTTCCCAGTTACCATAATGGAGCCCACCTTCCGAGCAGCAGCCAGCACCGATTGGTGGTCCTGATATCTTAAAAATGTTATTATAAGGTGTCGAGGGCATTCCTCCGGGCCTGGACGCTTACCAGGAGATCTATGGGTCTTTGTATCTCCAGAGTAGTGGATTCAGGGAGATGTAGAGCAGTTTTTAGCCAATTACTCATAAAGGCCCCACAATTAGAGCCCTCAGTCCCCTCCGACAAGTCGACCGCATGCACATTACACCGCCTTTCGTGGTTTTCATGGTCATCAAGGGTTGCTTTCAGATCTTCATTTTCTCGAAGACCTCTTTGCAATGAGGAGTCCAATCTGGAATTAACGTCTTCTTGGGCACTAACGCGTGTCTCAACCTCCTCGAGCCTTCCTGTATGGCTTTCCACTGTATCACTCAGCGAATTCATTGTTTGTTGCAGGTGAGTTAACTGAGCCCCAATATTTTCAAATCCCGATCTCATTTGGTGGGTGAAATTTAATTTGAGTGTTTGGATTAAGTTCTCTATCTTTCCTGAGGCAGACGTTTGAGGTTCAGGCATAGTGTCTACATGCTGTGTTGCATCCATACTGTCTGCCGTGTTGGCTCACAGTGTGCATTCAGGCCCTGTCCTTTTCAATGCAACTGCCAACTGGAAATTCAGCTGTGCCTGTTTCTTTCTTTGTTTCTTGCTTGAGGCCATATAGAGCTTCCCTCTGACTAATAATTGAAGTATTTTTATATAGTAGTAGTGGAGGATGGTAGTGATATCAATCAGGTGGGACCTGGAGCTCTTGTCTTATGCGTCCATCTTCCTCCTTGGCTAGGCCATGTCCCCCCCAGCCTGATGAACTTGTTCAGGTCTATGCAGATCTAAGATGGGGCACCAGTCCCCCATCCATTTTGGCACCAGGAATTACCTAGAGACAAACCCTGGGTGTTATGGAGGGTTCCAAGACAGAAGCCATGACTTCCTTGCAGAGAAGCTAGGCAATGTCATCCTGAAGAGCCAACAGGATGTCAACGGACATTATGTCCTCGTACTCACCCACTCATGAGGAAGCAATCTTAGACCTCGTACTCTCAAATGGGGACAGTGAGAGGATCTCAGATCTAGAAGTGGGTAGCCATTTGGGAACAAGTGACCACCAAACAGTGTGGTTCATGATAAATTCTGCTACAGAGTCAAGCCATACAAAAGTGAGGGTTCTGGACTTCAGGAGGGCTGACTTTGGCAAGATGGGAGAGTGTCTTAGAAAAGCACTAGCAAACAGGATAGAAGGAGGGGGTGGAGCAACAATGGGCCAATATCAAAACTGCCATCACAGAGGCAACAAGCCTTTATGTGAAGCAAATAAACAAATCAAAACAAAAGAAAAAGCCACTATGGTTCTCAAAAGAGGTGATGGTGAAGGTTAGGGAGAAAACGATAGCATTTAGGAAGTATAAGGAAACATGGAAGGAGCAGGACAGAGAACTGTACCAGTTAAGGCAGAAGGAAGCAGGAAGGGTAGTCAGAATAGCAAAGGCACAAACTGAGGAAAAGATAGCTAACTCAGTTAAGGAGGGGGATAAAACCTTTTATAGGTATATCAGAGAGCGTAGAAAGACAAAGGGAGGGATAGTGAGGCTGAATAGAATGGATGGTGGGTGGGCAGAGAGTGACAGCGATAAAGCAGGGATACTGAATGAATACTTCTGTTCAGTATTCACAAAAGAGGAAGTGGGGGCGGTGCCTAATCCAATTAACAAGCACTCTGAGAGGGGTTGATCCCAGTCCTTTCACAGAAGAAAGGGTTCTGAAAGAACTCCTAAAACTGAAGGTGGACAAAGCAATGGGGGCTAGATGGAAATTCACCCCAGAATTGTAAAAGAATTAAGCAGAGAACTAGTGACACCACTGACTACGCTTTTTAACAAATCATGGGAGGATGGTGTGGTACCTGAGGACTGGAAGAAGGCGGATGTGATTCTCCTTCACAAAAGTGGGACCAAGACAGAGGCAGGAAACTACAGACCTGTCAGTTTGACCTCTGTGGTAGGGAAAGTGATGGAATCACTTCTGAAGGAAAGAATTGTTGAGTACCTATAGGCCAGCAGGGCACAGGACCCAAGGCAGCATGGGTTCACAGTGGGAAGGTCATGTCAGATGAATCTAATTGATTTCTTTGACTGGGTGACCAAAGTAGTAGACCAGGGAGGGGCTGTGGACATGGCCTACCTAGACTTTAGCAAGACATTTGACACAGTCCCACACAAAAGATTAATAGTCAAATTAACAAGCCTGGGAGTGGGGGCCAAGGTGGTAGCCTGGGTAAAACATTGGCAGAACAACAGGACACAGAATGTAATTGTAAATGGAGTCCACTCTGAAGAAAGAGGGGTTACTAGTGGGGTACCGCAGGGTTCAGTACTGGGTCCAGTTCTTTTTAATGTCTTTATAAGTGACATTGCAGAGGGACTGAAGGAAAGTATGCCTCTTGCAGATGACACAAAATCTGCAACAGGGTTGATACACAAGGAGCGTGGAAAGGATGAGAAGGACTTGGCAAGGTTGGAGGAATCGCCAGAAGTATGGCAGCTTGGAATCAATGCAAAGAAGTGCGAGTAATGCACCTGGGAAACAAAACCCAGGGAAGATTACAATGGGGGAGGTAGTAACAACAACAAAATGGAAAGAGACCTAGAGTAATCATATCAGATGATCTTAAGGTTGGCAAGCAATGCGAGAAGGCAGTAGGGAGGGCTGGGGATACTGGGATGTATAGGGAGAGGTATCACCAGCAGAAAACAGGAAGTTGTTATCCCCCTGTACAGACAGCTGGTGAGACCCCATCTGGAGTACTGTGTGCAGTTCTGGAGACCCAATCTCCGCAAGGACATAGACAAGATGGAAGCTGTCCAGAGGCGGACAACTAAAATGGTGCAGGGTCTGCACTGGAAGACATACGAAGAGAGACTAAAGGAGCTTATGAAGTCCATCTTCTTCCAAGTTGTGTACAGGAGTGCTTGGAAACAACTGAGAAGCTGCGTGGGATATACTATTTCGGATGAATTATCTGTAACTAAACTCTCTCTCTCTTGCTTACATCTGAGAGAAGTTTTCCTCACTTTTAAAGTGGCATTGCTTGGTGTTTGTTTTAGTTTTTAATTCAGAAAGGTTTTTTTTAAAACTGCTTATCTTGTCAGCATCCTCAGAAGGGCTGAAATAACTGCATATTTGATTTTCCTTTGTGGCTAACAAACCACCAAGCTGTTTTGGGGCTGGAGAGGTTTACCTGTGTCAGACTTGGATGTCTGGATTTTTTCTGTTTGATTAGCAGGGTACTTTCTCTGTCAAATTGTTGTGTAGGGTATCTGCTGACAGGAAGGCACTCATCGCAGGGTGGGTGAGAGCTTTTAGTCGATTGTTTTGTGAGGACACAGTTTAGGCCCAACCCTTCCCACCCCTCACCCCACCCACCCCTGGAAATAGTTCCTTTATACCTGAGGTTCTGACATCATTTCCTCGAGTGCAAGGTGCATTTCACTGTCATATCCTCTCTAGCACACTGCACTGATAATATAAGACACATTGTATAATATATATATATATATATATATATTTCTATATAACAAATCACACACGCATGCACACACACACACACAAATACAATAAAAAAAATTAAAAAAAACTAGATAAACATGTAGGGAGTAGTGCAATGTAATGGCTGTGGGGCAGCAGTCTTCTGGGAGTCTTTCTGGAGGCTGAGATGCTGCCCTATTTGCAGACAACTATCTGCCCTGAGGGAGGAAGTTGCCTGTCTTCAGGCCGCACTGGACAGTAGTAAGGAAACCTTCCCCCAGGCCACACTGGACAGTAGAAAGGGAACCTCCCCCATCCAGGGAGCACTAGCGCCACCACCACTACCTCAGAGGTTGCGAAGAAAGCACAGCAGTTGGACCACAGTGGGCTCAGGGAGGGTGAGAAGGGTGGAACAGAGGCACACCCAGTCAATTGTTCCACTGCACAATCCATACACCATTCTGGGGGAGCATAGCTCCCCTATGGATGCACCCGCAGAGAAGACTGATGATAACTGTCACAAGGGAGGCCCACAGAAAGGAGGCAGAGGATACCAAAGGGAAAGGAAGCAGCTCCTGGTTGGGGACTCAATTATTATGGGTATAGAACTGGGGGGAGCTGGGAAAAATGAAGTAAGATGCCTGCCTGGTGCCATGGCTTAGAGGGACAGGAAGCGCATCCTCAGGATCACGAGAACAGCTGCAAGGGATTCCGAGCTGGACGCAATTGTCCACCTAGGGACAAATGACTTGGCTCATCATGAGATTAGAGCAGTGCAGGAGGACATTGCAGAGTTGGGGAGGGACCTAAGATGAGTAGCACACAGTATCCTTCTCAGAGGTGCTGCCTGTCAAAAGCATGGGGGAGGCAAGGGTAATTGGCACCATGCAGTTTAATGAATGGTTGAAAAAACTGTGGAGCACAGGGTTTGGCTTCATTGGGGACTGGGGTTCCACCTGAGGACACCAGCCTATACTGGCAGGATGGTCTGCATCTGTCCAGAGGAACAAGTCATTTGAGCAATCGGTTTAAATGCTTCATTGGCAAGCTTTTAAACTAGTCAAAGGGGGAGGCACTGACAAGCAGCAGGAAAATCCCAGCCTCTCCCTACAAAACAGGGTACTAAATGAGAAAAAGACTGAGGTAGAACGGTCAGTGGCGGATGCTGCAACAGAAGGTAAAGCCATCAAAAAATGGAGAGCAATGAGTACTAATGCCCGTAGTCTGGGTAACAAGCTTCCTGAATTAGTGGCCTTGATGGAGGAGGAACATCTGAATATTGTGGCAGTCACAGAAACATGGTACACACAAAACCATGACTGGGACATAAACATACCAGGATACACTGTCTACAGGAGGGACAGGGAGGGTAAAAGAGGAGGAGGACTAGTTCTTTACATAAGGGAAGGAATAAAAGCAACAGAACAAAAGGGAAAACAGGGAGGAGAAGAAGCACTGTGGGTAAATTTGGAGACAGGCAATGGCACCACAATATGCACAGGGGTTGTATACAGACCCCCTTCTCAGGGGAGAAATGACAGGAAATGATAGAAAGTATACTTAGAATGGCAGAAAAAGGGAGATATTGCTGATGGGTGATCTGAATATGCCAGATGTTAACTGGAGTGCAGTTGCAGCTGCCACTTTGAAGAGTGCAGTTATTCTAGATGCTCTACAGGGGCATGCCTTAGACAACTAGTACTGGAGCCCACTCGAGAGGTAATATTAGACTTGATTCTCTCAAATGGGAGATGGAGAGAGATTACAGATGTAGAAGTGGGTAGCCATCTGGGAACTAGCGACCATCGAACAGTATGGTTCACAATAAACACAGCAATAGAGTCAAGCCAACAAAGACAAAAGTACTGGACTTTAGGAGGGCTGACTTTGCCAAAATGGGTGAGTGCCTAAGGAATGCACTAGCAAATGGGCAGGAAGGAGGTGGAAGAACAATGGGAATAATAAAACTGCCATCACAGAGGTAACGAGCCTTTGTGTGAAGCAAATAAACAAAACAAGACGATGTAAGAAACCATTATGGTTCTCAAAAGAAAGTGGCAGTGAAGGTTCAAGAGAAAAAGAAAGCATTCAGGAAGTACAAGGAATACTTGAAGGAGCAGGACAGAGAACTGTATCAGTTAAAGCAAAAGGAGGCTGGGAAGACAGTCAGAACAGCAAAGGCCCAAACCGAAGAAAAGATAGCCAACTCAGTTAAGAAGGGGGATAAAACCTTTTATAGGTACATCAGGGAGCAAAGGAAGACCAAGGGAGGGATAGTGAGGCTTAATAAAGGGAGGGAGGGTGGGCAGAGGGAGACTGTGAAAAGGCAGAGATACTAAACAAATATTTTTGCTCAGTATTTATAAATGAAGAGGGGGAGGTACATAAAACAAACAGTAGTAACACTCTGGATACAGAAGTTGATACCAGCCCATTTACAGAAGAAAGGGTTCTGAAAGAACTCTTAAAACTGAAGGTGTACAAAGCAATGGGGCCTGATGGGATTCATCCCAGAATTCTACAAGAACTAAGGGAAGAACTAGTGACACCACTGACTACCCTTTTAACAAATCATGGGAGGATGGGGTGGTACCGAGGACTGGAGGAGGGCAGATGTGATTCCCTTCACAAAAGTGGGAGCAAGGCAGAAGCAGGAAACTACAGACCTGTTAGTTTAACCTCAGTGATAGGGAAATGATGGAATCACTTCTGAAGGAAAGAATTGTCGGTATCTAGAGGCCAGAGGGGCACAGGACCCTAGGCAGCATGGATTCACAGGGAAGGTCATGCCAGACAAATCTGATAGATTTCTTTGACTGGGTGACCAAAGTAGTAGATCAGGAGGGGCTGTGGACATGGCCTACCTAGACTTTTAGCAAGGCATTTGACACAGTCCCATACAAAGATTAATATACAAGTTAGCCAGCCTGGGAGTGGGTCCCAAGATGATAGCCTGGGTAAAGAATTTGCTGGAGAATAGGACAGAGAGTAATAGTAAATGGAGTCCACTCAGAAGAAAGGAGGGTTACTAGTGGGGTACCGCGAGGGTTCAGTATTAGGACGGGTCCTTCAATGTCTTTATAAGTGACATTGCAGAAGGACTGGAAGGAAAATATGTCTCTTTGCAGATGACACTAAGATCTGCAACAGAGTTGATGCACAGGGTGGGTGGAAAGGATGAGAAGGGACTTAGCAAGGTTAGAGGAATGGTCAAATGTATGGCAGCTTAGATTCAATGCTAAGAGGTGCAAAGTAATGCACCTGGGAAACAAAACCCAGGGGAAGAGTACACAATGGGGGTGAGATACTAACAACAACAAAAATGGAAAGGGACCTGGGGTAGTCATATCAGATGACCTAAAGGTGGGCAAGCAATGTGAGAGGGCAGCAAGGAGGGCTGGGGGATACTGGGATGCATAGGGAGAGGCGTCACCAGTAGAAAACAGGAAGTTATTATCCCTCTGTACAGACAGCTGGTGAGACCCCATCTGGAGTACTGTGTGCAGTTCTGGAGACCCAATCTCCGCAAAGACATAGACAGGATGGAAGCTGTCCAGAGGAGGGCAACTAAAATGGTGCAGGGTCTGCACCGGAAGACATATGAAGAGAGACTTAAGGAGCTTAATATGTATAGCCTCGAGGAAAGGAGGGAGAGGGGGGACATGATAGAAACTTTCAAGTACCTCAAGGGAATCAACAAAGTCCAAGAGGGTAGCATCTTTCAAAAAAAGAGGTGTGCAAGAACAAGAGGGCACAATTTGAAGATAGAGGGGGGTGGCTCAGAGGTAATTTAAGGAAGTATTTTTTCACAGAGAGGGTTGTGGATGCATGGAACAGCCTTCCGGAGGAGGTTGTGGAGTCAAAATCAGTGGTGGAATTCAAGCATGCATGGGACAGTCATAAGGCAATTCTAGGGTGTGAGGGTAAGAAGAAGTAGGCTGCTGGTTAACTAGGATCTGCAGCTTATCCAGTAGGTAGGGAAATGGGCAGACTGGGTGGGCCAAGCGGTCCTTATCTGCCGTCAAATTCTATGTTTCTATGTTTCTATACCCTTGAGGAAAGGAGGGAGAGGGGACATGGTAGAAATGTTTAAGTACCTCAGTGGAATCAACAAAGTCCAAGAGGGTAGCATCTTTCAGAAAAAGAGATGTGCAAGAACAAGGGGACACAATTTGAAGATAGAGGGGGGACGGCTCAGGGGCAATGTGAGGAAGTATTTTTTCACAGAGAGGGTGTTGGATGCATGGAATAGCCTTCCTGAGGAGGTTGTGGGGTCTAAAACTGTGGGAGAATTCAAGAATGCATTGGACAGACATAAGGCATTTTTTTGTGGGGGGGTAGGAAGAAATAGGCTGTTGGTTAAATAGGATCTGCAGCTTATCCTCTAGGTAGGGAAATGGGCAGACTAGGTGGGCCAAGTGGTCCTTATCTGCTGTCAAAGTCTATGTTTCTATGTTATGGGCATAGGCTTGGCAGGGCTGGTATGCCTCAAACTCCAGAGGCAGACCCTGACCAACCACCTTGAGGACCCACCTGACTATGGTAACAGTGGACCAGGTGGAAAAGAAGTGGTGGAGCCTGCCCCCCACAGGAGGACCCAGGGGGATCAGGATGAGAATGGGGAGCACCCCCCATCCCGTCACTGGATAGGCTTGGAAGTGGAGGAGGGACCAGTGGAGAGGCCACTGGGACCTCTAGATCCTGGCTTCCTGATGACCGAGGCCACGGGTTTGGGCCGGGGATGTCAAGCCTGTTGCTGCCCAACCAGGAACTGGGCAGGTTTAGCTGCTGGGGCAGAGGTAGGTAGAAAGGGCTTCTTCTTTTGGGGTTTAGAGCCCTTTCGGTCCTTCTGGGCAGAAGTCACAGAGTCTAGATTGCACTGGACTTCTCAGTCTGGGTGAGGTGCCTTTTCACACAGGGCCTGAACAGGTTGGTACCCAAGAAGGGAACCTTTGCCAACTTCTGCATTATGTCAGCCGTGAAGGTGGAGATGTGCAGCTAAGCCCTGCAGTGCATGGCGACTGCCGCAGCCACAGACTGGGCACACAGATCATCAATGTCCATGGCCATTTGGAACTGCTGTTTTGCAACAGCCTGGCCTTGGTCCCTGACCTGCTTGAACGTAGTCTGCAGATCTGTGGGCAGGTGAGGAAGCACCTCATCCAGAGAACCCAGGAGGGCGTGCGAGAAGTGAACCATGAGAAGGGCTGAGCTTGCTTGCTGAAGGCCAAGAGAGAATGCGACATACACAGTTTTGACCATATGGTCCAATTTCTTGGATTCCTTGTTGGGGGGTTTGTCAATATCCCCGATATTGCCGGTGCACTGAAACACAGAGTCAGCCACAAGACCCACGGCTGAGGGGTGTTCCATGAATCCCAACAGGGAGCCGGTAGGGACCGCATACTTGTGAGCCATTTGGCCCGATGGTGCAGGGCAGGAGGCTGGGTGCTGCCACAGTTCCAGGGCAGGACTGAGAATAGCATCCTGGACTGGGAAGGCTTCCACCAGACAGTCACCCCAGTTGAGGATCTCGGTGAACAGATATAGTTCCTGCTTCTGAATGGGCTCCAACTGGAGACCCGTAGATTCTGAGATGAGACGGAGAAGATCCATGAAGGACGTGGGCCCCTGATCTGCTGAGAGGTCCCCTGTCGACTCCACATCCAGTGGTTGGGAATGTAAGGAGGACCCTTCTGATTCCAAAGAATTGTGGAAGAGTGGTCGACCACCTGAGTCCCCACTAACCCTGTGAGGGGGGTCTGGGGTGATGGTGACTGACAGCTGATGGGGTAAACCCTTACCCAACTGAGCGTTCTTGGTCAGAGTGCTGGTCGTCGGCTGTTTAGGTGGAGGCTCCACTGGAATTGGTGGAGAGGCCAGAGGGGACCGTGCTGGGACTGTACGAACTAGCACCTGCTGAGGCTGGGTCTGCTGTGGCTCCAGTAGTGACACCCAAGGAAGGGCCAGGGTGACCAGAATTGGCTTAATCCAGGTCAGACAGAGCTGCTGCCACAGAAGCTCCTTGTAGCACCAACGCAGCTTGTGCCGGTGCCTCTCCTTGCTCGATGAGGACAAGGAATAGTGGAGGCGCTGCTTGCCTGAGTGCCGAGATCAACACAGGCTGCCCGAGTCATTGCACCAAGAGCAGGATCTTGATGGCCGTGGGGCCTGGAGGTAGGTCTCAAAGGGGGCCGGGAAAGTCCGGGTGCTCCAGGTTGAGAGGGGTCAGAACAGTGCCCTGGTCCATCCCTCCCTGTGAAAGTGGAAGGACCGGAGTCCTAGAAAGGGAGGTACCAACCTCCTTGGCAGACAACAGGTCAATGGGTTTGAGAAATATATCGGGGGCATCGACCGATGTCTCTACCAACTGGCCTGATGGGGAGATCGTGGGTCAATGGCTTAAGCCAAAGTAACGACCGTAGTCAGCAACTCCAGCAAAGCATGGGAATCGAAGGCCCGAGAGTGCTCCAGATCCCATGACCAACAAGATTGCTTTTTGGTCTCTTTTTCTCCTTTTTTAGATTTTTTAGATTTCATGCCTGATGGACCCTGCCCATGAGTGGGAAGGGCCTGGCACAGTTCCTTAAATGCTCCAGTAAAGGAGGCACCCAAGGAGAGTGGCAAAAAGGCTGAAGCTGAGGAGAACCTGTGATGGGCTGTGGCCTCCTCGAATGCTGCAAGCTGTTTATTGGAACCCCCAGTCACAGGGAGACCATCCAACGGGCATCCTTAGATTTCATAGGCAGGTCCTGATCATCTGGATGTCCAAGGAAAAGGCGAGCTAAGCGATCTCCCAAATTGGAGCGATGGAAGGTGCGGCAAAGGCCACAAGCTTGGGTATCATCCTCGTGGCCCGGGCAGTATATGCACAAGGTGTGTGGATCCGTTCGGATATCTTCTGCCTGTAACCACATTTCTGGAACCCTGGAATGGACTTCCCGTCATCCATGTCAGTGGCGAGAAGTAAAGCCTGAAGACAACATTTTTATTAAAGTTCTAAGAAAATAAATCGCAAAGGGCCTCGCCTCTTCAGCGCGAGGGCGGTAAGGAGGGAACCTTCTTTTTCCAGTGGAAAGGAAGATCTGGTGTCATGGGCTGCAGCTAGGGGAGTTACCACCCGGGTGGGTGGGAGAAGCCAACTTAAAGACATTCTGGCATGTCTTAAAGGGAAAGGACACTGCCAGAAAGTGTGGATAGAACATCATTTCCATGTCCCTAGAAAGAACAGTTACGTAAAAACTTACCGTAACAGTAGCTCTTCAAGAGAATCTCCGCCATTAGGCCACACCTTTGCAACTAATGCCGTCTATGACAGGACCACATGGTAACTTTTGCTATCCATGGGCCATCCACAATGACATACTACATCTTCATCTATATTAGTGTGGGTGGCCCCATCACTACTCAGTTCCCCGCCAGAGATTAGCCTCAGATGACCTCCAACTGTAGGGGAACCAGGAGATGATACAAGCACCAGGCATACAAGAACAGGCATGGGGCTGGATACAAGATGCATGGAGTAGGTTTTAGGCAAAGTATGTGAAGTATCCCTCACTGAAGCAGAAGGGGGAAGGAAAGAGGGACGGCATGGCCTAATGGAAAAGATTCTCTTGAAGATGCACTTTTACAGCAGGTTCTTATGTAACCGTTCTATCTTCTTCGAGGACATCTCATTAGGCCACACTTTTGGAATGATTCCCAAGCAGTCCTACATCAAACTGGGAGGATGGTAAAGTCTGATATACATTCAGGACAGAAGTCCTTTCAGTACAGTAAACCTGAAGCCAGCTCATCCATGACAGACTATGTTCAGACTGCAATGCTTAGTGAAGACGTGGACAGTGCTTGATGTGACTGCAGCACAAATCTCAACAGCAGAAACATTTTATGAAACAGGCAACGATCTTCGAATCTCTTTCATTAGGCCACATCTATGGAACTACAATTATCAGGTGCCAGGACCACATGGAAACTTTTTTGCTAGCATTCTACTAGAAGCCACCCATGACCACATCAGATGTCAACGTCCTGCACTATATAAACATGGGTGGCATCATGCCCTCCTCAGTTCCCCGCCAGAGATCATACTCTGAGGATTGCCTCCAGGGGAACTGAGAGAGAGCTGAAGGTTCCCGCTATCAGAGAAGGTAGGCAGAAGGTATACCATCCTGAAAAGAGAGACAGGAGTGAAGAGCTCTGAGTTTTAGGGGGATGGAGGGTGGGATGGCATGGCCTAATGAAAGAGATTCTCTCGCGAAGATCTACTATTTCAATAAGTTCTTACATAACTGTACTATCTTCTTTGAGGATATCTCTTTCATCAGGCCACACCTATGGAACAAGTCCCAAGAAGTACTGACAAGAGAGAAAGTCTGGGTGGCTGGAGGCCTTGAAGCATAGCCAAGCCAAAGCCGAACCTTCCTCTAGAGGCAATGTCCACACTTTAGTGTTTAGTGAAAATGTGGACAGTACTCCAAGTTGCAGCAGCACAAATTTCTGCAGCTGACACATTCCTGAAACAGGCAACTGAAGTGACCATGCCTCTGGATGAATGGCTACGCACGACCTCGGAATTTCCTTACCATACTTCTGGTAACAAAACATAATACAGTTGGTGAACCAGCTGGACAGGCATGGTTTAGAAACTGGCACGCCCTCTTTCCCAGGGAGTGAAAGAAATAAAAAGCTGCGAGGACTTTCTGCAGTCCTTTGTATGATGAACATCATATTTTAGTGGCCTATGTACATCTAATGTATGGAGCAGTGCCTCCCCTGGATTGGCAAATTAAACTGGTAAGTGAATAGTTTGATTCAAAGTAAACTCCAACACTACGTTAGGAAGAAACTTAAGGTTGGTCTGTAAATATACCCTGTCTTTATGCAAAATCAAATAAGGAGGCTCACACATAAGGGCCTGAAGCTTGGAAATCCTTTGAGCAGACGCAACAACTAAAAATAACACTTTCCAAGAAAGGAAGCATAGCTTGCAAGTTGCAGCTGGCTCAAAAGGAGCCAAAGTGAGTTTCTCCAGGGCAAAATTCAGGTCCCAGGCAGCGACTGAACTGCAGATGGGAGGTTTTAAGTGCAAGATGCCTCTCAAGAATGTACGGGCCACCTCTAGCTGAGCCACTATATGGCCATCAATAGGCACATGGAAAGCTGAAATAGCAGCCAAGTGCACTTTAATAGAAGAGTACTGCAGTTCTGCATCTAACTAGGACAATAAATACTCTTGAACCTGGTATTCACTCTGGACTTCTGGTGGCACCATGGTGGTGAAGAACAGGCTAGAGGAGCTCCCCTACTGAATCTATGACAATCGGACACACAGACTACAGCAACTAAATTCTACCAATATTAAATCATTTCATAAAACCGGTGGCATTTGGGCACAATATTCCCTGCAAGAAATGTCTAGAAGCCACAAAAACTGCTTCCAAGTACACATCAAAGTGGACGACGTGGATGATCGTGGCCTCTCTGATACTGAGCTGCATTCCAGAGTTCCAGCCTCTCAAGAAGGAAAAAAATCCAAAGGGGGTTAAAAAACAGCTGAAACCCCGCAAACAGACTCAATCCTACAGGCAATCAATGACATTAGGGTTCAGATGAGGGAAATTGATCTGGGACCTCCACTCCGACCTCAGGGCACTCCAGAGCTACATGGACGAGGCAGAGTGACAGATTACTACTAATACCAGCTGCCTCGAAGATCTAGAAGCTACAGTAACTGCCCTAGCAAAAGAACAACTACTAATGTCTCTGCGACAAGAAGATGCTGAAAACAGGGGGAGGAGGAAGAATATTAGAATATATGGCCTTCCAGAAAATGAAGAGGGCCAGGATCCCCTGGCCTTTTCTGACTATCTGCTGCACCTTGTATTGGAGCTTGGCCCTGAGTTTCAACTGGACATCAAGAGAGCTCATAGGGCTTTAGGCCCCAAACCAACCCGTCCTGATACCCATCCCTGATCCTTTGTAATTAAATTTCAGAGTTATCAAGTCAAAGAACAATTGCCCTCTAAAGCCTGGCAAAAACAGAAAATTATCTATGTATTGAGCAGGCTGTTATTTGATAACGACTTTGCACCAACCACACAATGCATGCGACGAGTACAGCCCTTGTTTCCTCTCCTGAGAGCCCAAAAATTAAAGTTTAGGACACCATACCCCGCAAAATTGGTGGTGCTCTATCTCACAGGCCCAAAGACATACACCATGGCAGCGGAGGCAAAAGAGGACATATTAGCCGGGGGCATCTACAAAACTTGGGATGCCAGCACTGAAACCCAGAGGCCCCCTGGAGATTGGGCCACTAATTGGAGGAAACAGGATCCTAATTTCTCGTTAGCTGAGATTGTGGACACATTGCGGCAATTCCAGAACCCGACCCTGCAGACCTAAGCTGAGAAGTATGTCATGCAGATTGTCAGGTTAGAGGACTAGGGTTGGGTGTGGGGGGGGTGGGGTGAAGTGGTTCCCAACAGACTCTTGGTTTCACTTAAAATACTTAATATGGGTGGCGCTAATGAGCAGCTAAGGGAATAGTGACGTCTCACTTCAGCTCCATCTCCACGGGTCTCTATAAGGATTAAAACTGGTGAAAATGGACTTCAGAAGTTGGGAAAATTGCTACTGGCTTCTCTCCAAGGGCACCATGGATGATTATATGGTCCCAAATGTGGGGAAAGCATCACATAATGCCTCCAAAACAACGAGGAAAGCTTCAACTGCCAGCATGGCTGAGGGTCCGAGTGTAATCATGCTCTCTGCACCAGAGATGGAAGTAGTGGGGAGAACAGTGACAGACCAGGTGTTAGTAGCTATCTCACCCAAGCTGGACATGATCAACACCAAGATCTCTGAATTAGCAGAGCAGATTTCAGGCCAAGCAGCTAAGATAGTGGAGGTGGAGGTGTGGATCTCGAGTCTAGAAGATCGCATGTAGCATCTCCCCAACACAGTTCAGGATCTACAGTGGGAGCTGGGGGAACTAAAAGAATAGCTGGACTACCAAGAAAATTACCAGTGGAGAAATAACCTCAGAATTCGTGGGCTCCCCGAGGGCAAAGAAGGGAACGCTCTGGAGGATTCTTGTGGTAAAATCTTGCCGGATCTGCTGGGGCTGGAGCCGAAAAGAGGACAGTATAAAATTGAATGGGCACATAGAGCTTTGGCACCGAAACCAGCCATGAGAGATCCCCCTTGCCAGATTGTTTTTCGTCTGCACAATTTCGGGGACCACCAGGCCATATGGTATGCCTTTAAAAAGAAAAAGGAAGTGGTGTACCAGGGGGTCAGACTGTTTCTGCATCAGGATTTTTCCCATCTCCTGCAGAGAAGAAGAAGACTATTCAGTTCGGTCCTAGATGCCCTGAGAGCGAGCAAAGTGGATTTCCAGTTCCTCTACCCAGCCACGGTGAAGATTTGACACAAGGGTGCGGCCTATATGTTTCATGAGATGGACAGAGTGCAGCAGTTCCTGAATAGTTTGGAGAACAACAGTCAGAGAAGACCGGCGCCCGGGCCTGCAGCGGCTTCAGACAAGTGACTCAGTGGCTCCTGGGTAGATTTTGTGTTGGGGTAAAAATATCCAGATGTGGCATGCTAAACGGTAGGTGCTGTATGCAAGGGCCCAGAGAAAAGTTGGGGGGGGCAAGGGACTTGATGACCTGGGAAGAACGGTACAGTGATTTTTATGTACTAGGGTTCAATTAATAATGTCAGTAGTAAAATGATTCAGATTGCTGTTAAGAGGGGGCCATTGGGACACTAGGCATGGTTTTAGGGGCCTGCTATGAGCTGGAGGAGGGAGATTGGGAGCCTGCATGCCCGTCTGACACCCTGCAGGAGTTCATTGAATTTATCTGCTGCGCCATTAGTGGAACCATGAGGCGGAAGGCCGGAGACCTGATCGGATGCCTAGAAAACAGCAAAGCATGTGACAACATGGACTTTTCTTTCACCTGAATGTACATTAGGGTTTCCGATGTGATGTATGATATGGCTAAAGGGGGGGGGGCAGGATTGCATGTATATGTAATCCTGGAGGACTGCAAGGGTCAATATGTTTGCTTGGAGGGTAAAGCAATGAGACACAATGCGTGCCAGGGGCCAGTACACTGGGAGGAAGGGAGGGAGGGAAGGAGAAGGGTCCAGGACATCGGGAGGGGAGGCTTCTCTTGGGAAGGAACAGATTGTGGCTGTAGTGGGCTCTTGATCCCCCTTTTTTTCTGCAGGTAATGTCCACTGGATTGCAGAGCATGGAACTGGTGGCTGTTACGGATGCTCAGAAGAAGGGGGAAAGAGTCCGAGGAATGGTATCATCGAGCCGCAAGGGTAGGGGTAAGTAGGGGCCTTATACTCCGGGGGTAGGGGACCCTAAGGGGCGGCAGGGGTGGGAAGGTTATTTCAGCAGTGGAGGGAAGGTATAGGATGGTCGGGGAGGCACACAAAGATGATATTGTGGGATGACACCAGTGAGGAGAGTTGAAATGTAAATCGTGGGGGTGGGGACTGAATCTGTACTTAATACTGCTAGACACAGTAATCTGCTGGGGGGGGTAGATTTAGTTCTTTCCTCTGGGTCTCTAAATTGGAAAAGGGACATAGGAGGACAATGTTGCAAGCGATTGGGAGGGACAAGAGATTACAGGTTACAAGCAAAAAAGAAATCTGTTGTTAAAAGTTATGTTTGTGTTTGTACAGTTGTTTCTGCAACAGTTACTACCCTGCCTGTTACAGGAGTGGTTTGATTGGGGGGAGGGGAGGGGGGTATAGTGCAAAAGATATCTAGGAAAAGACAAATATGAAGGTTGAATATGTACGATGTGTGTAGAAAAGATTGGACCATTTATCTTGAGGGGAACGCGGCGGGATATGATTTAACTCCAGAAGGATAATGCCAAGGTGATTATTTCGTGGAATATTAGAGGCTTTAATAATCCCATCAAAAGGAAAAAGGTGCTTCAGGCATTCAAAAATAAACAGGCCCAGGTGGCACTGTTGCAGGAGACCCACTTGAGCCCGGCTGAACATAAGAAACTGGTGGGGGGATTGGTGGGGGCATGCCATGCCGCCGCATATACATCCCATAAAAGGGGGTGGAGGTACTATTTCTTAAGAATTACCCAATCGAGGTTTCAAGAGTGGTAGCTGATCCTGAAGAGGGCTGGTATATTTTTGTCCAGGGCACAGTGGGCCAGGAGCAGATAACATATGCCAGCATATGTGCTCCCTCGGTGTTCGATTCAGAATTTTACAAGACAATACTGGATGTCATGATACGGGAGCAATTTCCCAATCTATGCCTGGGGGGGGACTTAAATTGTGTAATAAAGCCTAGCCTGGACCACTCTGGGGAACTGGGAAGACTTGAACGTGCAGTTAACCAATGGAAACAGTGGGTAGTGGATTTTGATTTAGTGGATGTTTGGAGGGCCGCAAACCTGGTGACCAAAGAATACACATTCTACTCCAGCCTGCATGGAACCTGGTCCAGGCTGGACTACATCTATGTAATGAGGGAAGGCTATGGAGGGGTGCGGGACGTGGCACATGGGCCTATATGCATATCTGACCATGCTATGGTGGTACTGACGAGGTTCCCAGGGGAGGGAGGGACACCTTGCCCAGGATGGCATTTCCCCACATATTTAATGTCTTCTGAAAAGTTTAGAAACTTCTTGAAACACCAGTGGGGAATCTATAAGGAGACTAGTGAGATATCAGCCCCATCTAGAGGGATGTATTGGGAGGCAGGAAAGGCACATATAAGAGGAGCAGTCATTGGGTATGTGAATAGGTACAAAACGCAAAGGAAAATGTGCAGGCAGGAATTGGAACAGCAGTTGAAAGATGCTGAGTTGAAATTGATTTCGCAGCCCACAGACCAGCTCAGGGGGGAAATGCTTGCTCTGCGTGGGGTGCTTAATCTGTTGTTAACTGGGGAGGCCAGAACGTCTCTATTTTGTGCTGTGGGTCCTTGATTGGATGGTGGGAGTTTTTTTTTCTGTATGCCTTCCCTTCTTTTCCCATTGGTATTCAGGACCCTGCTGAAACTGAGATACTAATCAGCAACAATATTAGTTTCACTGAATTGGCCGAGACAGCACGAGTACTGGCTTCTCTTAACTCCGTCAGTAGTTCCTCCAAGTCACTTGCCTAGGAGGCACAAATTGCTGACCTCCTCTCAAGGCAGGATCCTGTATTTCAACCTCCAATCACTGAGGTTCAAAGCCTGGCCCTTTGACGAATTAGAAGTTGCTAACCTTAGACTGCTAGATCCAGTATTGCCTGTGCTTTAGGGTTCCAGGAAACCTCTTTACACCAAGAAAACATATTCTTCTAAATGGACAGGGTTTCTTATATATGTGGTTTGTAGGGAAGGGTATTGACCCCTGCAAGGCTGACTTGTTTTTTTGCCTAGACTGCCTCACACACTTACAGTCTCTGTTTATTTTTCTGCTGGTGTAAAGAGAGTCATGACCTCTCATCTGGTCTTCAGAAAATATTTAAAGACCTTCAGCCTTTGTCTCCCTCCACTGAGGGAACCGGTTCCAGTCTGGAATCTGTATATCTGTATTGCCACACTCAGAAAGACCATTCGAGTCTATGGAAACTATAGATTTGAAATATGTCACTTGGAAAGCTCTGTTTATATTGTTTATCACTATAACCAGAAAGATCAGTACATGTCCTGTACACAGTTGAACACTACATCTTGTTCCACAGCTATAAGATGGTCCTCAGGAACAATAGAAATTCCTTCTTAAAGTGGTATCTCACTTTTTCCATTTAAAATCAGTCTATCATCCTACCCCTTTTTCTTTTCAGAGAACTTAGTTCTCCGGAAACAAAGCTTCACTCACTGGAGGTCAAAAGGGCACTTAGCCAATATATTGACAAACCAAGTCTTACAGATCAAGTCAGTCACAACTCTTCCTTGCCTATAGTGAAGTAAGTAGAGGTAGGCCTTCCACAAAATGTACAATTGCTCACTGAAGAGTGGTACAGTATCTATATAAGTTTGCTATGCCAAGGTGGATAAATAGACACCCCTGGGCTTGAGGGCACATTACACCAGAGTCACAGCTATATCAATAACAGTTTTAAGAGAAATTCCACTACTGGAAATCTGCAAAGCAGCTACATGAGAACAGTACACACCTTTACAAACCATTTCAGATGGTACATTGAACCCAGAAGTGACGCTCGATTTGGTACAGCAGTGCTGCAGAACCTGCTTTTAAGATAGGTTCTCGCCCAACCTCAAAGGTACTGCTTGGTAGTCTGCATTTAGTTTAATCATAATGAGTGATTCCTGGGGTTAGAAAAATTACTCACCATAGTAATCTTGTTTCTTCAAGGATCACTCATTATGATTAAAGCTCCCTTCCTGCCTCCCCTACTAGAACCTGTAACGTTTATTCTGCTTCCCTGCTGTAGGAAGTTTTGGCCTATAGGGCTTAGGTTAGAGACTCACCTTTGTATTTAACCAGTTGGTTTCCTTGGGGTCTCAAGTTTCTTAGATTTATTGGTATGGGGCATTTTTGACTGAAAGGGGCCAAAAAACTTTATTTTATGTTATTCTATTAGGATGGTAGTTGTTAATTAGTGGGTCTTATACCCAATTAGGCTACGTAAGAATCTGAAGCACTCAAAGTGCAGCAGTTGCTAAGGCAGCAGTTTGAAAGTGGCATGAGCCACATGAGAGTTCCATAATTTGCATATGATTCCATCTTTTCGGGCAGTTCAACACAGGAGGCTGACTGTATTTAGTTTTATCATAATGAGTGATCCCTTTGAAGAAACAAGATTACTATGGTGAGTAATTTTTTCATCCATTGCACATATACATATACTTATTCAAGACCATCCACAGTATAATAACTTGATTTCTTCCTGGGTTTTAGCCTTTTTAGGGTTTTATAATCATTGTCCTAATATTACTAGCCTTTATTTCCCTTATATTAATTAAAATTGTTGCTGTTTTCCTTTTTATATATTCATCATTTGTTGTAAGGAATATATTAATCTTTAACTTATCATCATTGTAAATCAGATAGACTGTCTGCCAACCGTTTATTTCTTGCTTTCTCATACTACATACACTTTAATATCATATGCAGCAAATTGTCTATCTCTAAAGCTCCACATAGGCAATAAGAATGTACTGGATCTACTTCTCTAGTAAATCTAGCTGTTAATTTATTTCACTCCTGGGACTCAATTCTAAATCTGGCATAAACTTTTCTTAGTTCAGGTTCTTCTAATACATCCAAGTAATATTTATATTTATGATCTAGAATACAGTATTATTACCATACCACAATGAATAATGGGAATTTTTAATATTTTCCATATCTACATTGTTAAACTTCTTGATTAACAGTTGTTTAATGTATTTCTTATATTGCACAGACATCACCACATTCTGATATGTCAAATCCAGCAAATGCTATAATTCTATGGTCTTCAAAGTCCTTCTAACTTTCTGCAGCCATGGTGACTTTATACCATTCATTTCCCAATATTTTTTTTCCTCCAAACATTTCTTAGACATTCTACCTTCCTCTTGAATGTTTAATCATATCCAGAAATTAATAATATTTGACTCGGCAAATGCCTTCAAATTTATTAATCTCATTTCTGCACATACATATGAAACTGGTGCCGTTAACGGAAAACCCAGTGTAGATCTCAACAGCCACAGTTCTGGTTTTTCCATGTTTTTTAAATACTTCACTTATTTCTGTTCCATATAATATTTGTGAGTTATATATATATATATATATTTGTATTTTGCTTCAATAGCTTTTAGTATTTGTTTCATAGTATAACCCCCAAGCTTCAAATTAAATCTTTTTAATGCCAATACTGAATTTGCCAACTTATTATACATTGTAGTATAATGAGTTTTCCAGCACAATTTTTTTGAAAAAAGCAACCCTAAGTAGGTATATTCATCTACATTCTGCAATGGTTGTAAATTTATATGCCATTTCCCATGGTATTTTTTTCCCTCAAACATCATTATATTAGATTTGGACATATTCACTTTTAAATTCCTGTCCTTAGCAAATTTTTCAAGGAGGTTCAACTTATTCTGAAGGTCTTTTGCCGTTAATAAGAATAATGTCAAATCATCAGCGTATGCAAGTCCTGCACAATACTCTGTTCTAATTTTAGGAGAGTCTGTATTAGTCATTTGCAGGATTCGCAACAGTGGATCTAAATAAATTGCAAAGAGAGTTGGGGCAAGTATGCACCCCTGTCTTACTCCCATGTTTGTTGGAAATTGTGGAAAAAAATTACCTCTCATATCCAATCTAACCTGAGCCCATGTATAGGAATACAATAATCTTATATTATTTATCAATACCGGTTCAATACCAATGTTATACATTGTATCCTATAACTTAGTTCTAGCAATTGTATTGAATGCAGTAGAAAAATCTATATATGCTGCATATAAATTATGTGCCCTTATCTTAACATATGTCTCACATAAATGATGTAGGATAAAACAATGATCCATAGTGGAATAAGTCCTACGAAAACCAGCCTGAAGGGAAGATAAGCCCCCAATTTTTCCCAAATTTATCATAACATGATCCAATAATATTCTAGCAAAAATCTTTCCCACAATGTTCAGCAAACTAATTGCCCTATAATTTTCCGGGTCATACATATTACCTTTTTTTATAAATGGGGACTATTACTGCACCCCTTCAAGACTCGGGGAATAAAATTATTGTGTATACATTTATTAAACAATGAAGCTAAGAACTCTGCCCATTCAGTATCCTTAATTTTAAATAGCTCACCCAGCATCATGTCAGGTCCTGACACCTTGTTAAACTTAAGTTTTCCTATTGCTAAATTGATTTCAGCATTTGTAATTGGAATTAACTTCAGATTTATCACACTCCTTTCCATAACTGGCCATGAATTCTCTTCAGTCATAATATACATTACAGTTGAAAAATACTTTAACCAACCCTCAGCATATATGTAATTTACATTTTCTACCAAAAGTTCCTTACAACCTCTGGCTACTAATGTCCAAAATTTCTTATTATCCTTTGCTTCTACTTTTTCTATCATTTGTTTCCACTGCTCAACATAAAATTCCTTTTCCTAGATGATAATACAGTTCTATGTTCTTTCCTTACCACCTTTAGGATATCATATGTTTCTTTTCTACCATTTTGTGTATATAACTCTCAAACATTTCATAAGTCTTTTTTTACCTAGTCTACAGTCTTTAGCAAACCATCCTCTAGCCTGCATATTAGGTATAAAACCTCCTTCTTTATATAATTTAGACTGAATTTCTTTAAAACAGTTTTTCAATCTACCATATAGTGCAATAATATGTAACTCATTTAATTGTAATTTAATCTCATCAAAGAATCCCTCTAGTTGTCCTATAATTTGCATTTCTAAAGTCACCGTCCACCTAATCAGTTTCTTATATCTAATTTCCACTTGAGTTGGTCTTGTTTCATTATTTACTATAACCATTTCCTCCTCCAATTCATCAGTATAAACTATTATTGGTAGATGATCACTTTCAAGTCTTAATGGTATAGTTAATGACTTCCACCAATTACTAGGACTTCTCTAGCATATTAAATCAAGTACTATATTTCCATGTTTTGAGATATATGTTGTTGCTCCATCTTCATCCCCCTTAATCACCCATTCAAAACATAAAGTCCATTTTTTTTTTAATATTTCACACAGTTTTCTCCCGTTTAAATTAGTGTTTTCATCCTTTGTTTTTCTCTTAAGATTTTCAGTATCTGGATCTATCCAGTACATAACTGTACTATCTGTTAAGCCATCAAACCTTCCAACTCTGGCATTAAGGTCTCCAAGTAGTATCAGTGGATCCTCTGGATATTCCAGGGAAACCTCAAAAATACTACCTTCTAACCCTTGCCATGCCGATTCTTTACAATATTTAGACTTGACTGGTGGTATATAACAACTGACTAATATTATAGATATTTTATTTGACCCCAATCTAAGGATCATATAATAGTCGTCTTTAGACAATTCTTTAATAGACTTAAATATTCCATTAGTAGTATAAGTTCATATATCTTGTCAAATGTTAAATTTCAGCCAATCAGCGCGTGCCACGTCATTTGACAGGTGGGCGTGGCCTAAAATGGACCAATCAGAATCGCCCCTTGTTAAACTGGAAGTCCCTCCCTAAAATGTGCTAGCCCCGCCCCTTGCACAGGAAATGACACGCATTCGAACCCGTGTCCCGCCCCTTGCACAGGAAATGACCTAACAACACCATTTTGTAAGCGTCTTACGCCCCTCCTTCTCGTACACTCCTCGATCCCCTGCCAGACCATCCTGGCTGGAACCCGAGTCCCACCATGCTAGCTTGAACTCCTGCATCCCTCCTTTCTCCTGCACCCCCACCATCCTGGCTCGAACCCCTGTCCCCACCCTCCTTCTCGTACACTCCTTCGATCCCCTGCCAGACCATCCTGGCTGGAACCCGAGTCCCACCATGCTAGCTTGAACTCCCCATCCCTCCTTTCTCCTGCACCCCCACCAGCCTGGCTCGAACCCCTGTCCCCACCCCTCATTCTCGTGCACTCCTCGATCCCTGCCAGACCATCCTGTCTCGAACCCGAGTCCCACCATGCTAGGTTGAACTCCTGCGTCCCCTCCTTTCTCCTGCACCCCCACCAGCCTGGCTCAAACCCCTGTCCCTCTTCACCACCGTGCTCCTCCCACCCCAAAAAATCAGTTAGTGTTTATGTAGTGGTGTGTGCCCCCTGTAGGCCTATTGTATAACTGCAGGGGCATGTGTGTTTTTGATTAGGATATTTTCAGAAAGAAGTATCTAGGAGGGAACCTGATCGTGCAGAGGTTTCACAGATCTGTGGAGACCCCCACCCGAGGGAAATTCATATGCCTGTGTGAGTACCCCTTTTTCTGTTTTTGTAACAGTATACAAAATTATTTAACATGCATCTGTAGGACTGTGTCAAACTTGCATCAAAAGGATAGCTTTATGTAAACGCATGTAACATTTATAAGCTAAAATGGGGGACCTCTGTGTAAATAAGATGGTTCAGCAGTTTTCTCTGGATAGCATTGCAACAATCGCTAAAAACTAATTATTTATACTTTTGTCATGAATTAGAAAGAATAAAACTATATAAGAAAAAAGGATCTTAAAATGTATATACAGCTTTGCTTAGAGTCGTTGCAAAAAAATACACACTTTGTGTGTGTGTCCCTCATTAGACACGTAGGAAGAGCAATGTCTTTTATGTATGTTTAAAATATAGATGGGGGGTTTGGATCCTGGTAGCTGTGTGTGTGTGTGTGTGTGTATGTGTGTGTCCATCCCTCATTAGGCACATAGGAAAAAGCAATGCTTTTTGTGGATGTTTAAAATATAGATGGACTTTTGGAGCTCACAGGGGCTGTTGGCTGTGTGGTAGGGGTCTTTGTCTGTTAAGATGACAAAACATCTGTTGTTCATTTACACAGCCATGGCTACAAGGCCTATTGATTCTCTTTGGAAATATGTGTGTCTCAAGATTTTTGGATTTCAGGGGTCTGTAAAAAGTAGCTTTATGCTTTTGTTGCAAAATAAATGTCTATAGTTACATTATCAAAAATTAAAAGTCATGTAGTACTAAATAGAAAAATAAATGATATGTTACAAAGAAAAGATAGAATGTAAAATGATAATGTTTCTCTTTCAAAAATAATTTTAAAGCACACAGTCTTAAAATGTATCTACAGCTTTGCTTAGAGTTGTTGCAAAAAAATACACACTTTTGTGTGTGTGTGTGTGTGTGTGTGTGTGTGTGTGTGTCCCTCATTAGACACGTAGAAAAAGCAATGTCTTTTATGTATGTTTAAAATATAGATGGTGGGGGTTTTTGGAGCCTGGTGGCTGTGTGTGTGTGTGTATGTGTGTCCGTCCCTCATTAGGCATGTAGGAAAAGCAATGCCTTTTATGGATGTTTAAAATATAGCTGGACTTTTTGGAGCTCACGGTCCTGTTGGCTGTGTGGTAGGGGTCTTTGTCTGTTAAGACGTGACAAAACATCTGTTGTTCATTTACACAGCCATGGCTACAAAGGCCTATTGATTCTCTTTGGAAACATGTGTGTCTCAAGATTTTTGGATTTCAGGGTCTGTAAAAAGTAGCTTTATGCTTTTGTTGCAAAATAAATGTCTATAGTTACATTATCAAAAATTAAAAAGTCATGTAGTACTAAATAGAAAAATAAATGATATATTACAAAGAAAAGATAGAATGTAAAATGATAATGTTTCTCTTTCAGAATAATTTCAAAGCACACAGTCTTCTTAAAATGTATCTACAGTTTTGCTTAGAGTCGGTGCAAAGAATACACACTTTGTGTGTGTGTGCTATTTTTACCGAATTACTAATTTAAAGGGCGCAGCTGTTTAAAAAGACAAAATTTCTGTTTTGACTTTTCAAAGCATAACAAGGCTTGCACTCCACTGCCTCTCTGTGTTTAAGATTGATAAAAAGCATCTGTTTTAATTAGACTGTGACCAGCCTATTAGCAGAAAGGAATTTCTTAATGCCTTCCAGCTGTCGCAGGAAGTGAGAAACAAAAGCCTACATTGACTAGCATAGGGTCTTATATATCCCACCCTTGGAGAATGAGAGGTGTGTGGTCTGATGGACAGTGCCAGATGTTTTTCACTACTTGCCACGTACTTGGGGGTCTGAGTCATTTTTATATAAGCATTTCAAGATACTGGAAGCTCAAGTAGCAGTTGTTGTAGTCTCGCTCTGTCCTTTTGTCTTGAGCTAAAAAATTAAAAATATTCAACAATTAGCCATGGAACCGTGGACTCCTGACGAAGAGCTTATCCAAACATTTAATCATTTGGCTAATACACAGTTGAACACTACAGCAGGTGTGTATTTTTTAACTAGAAATAGTAGATGCTGCATGTTTTAGAGTTTAAATGTTGTCTTATAAAAGTTTTAAAATACGAAGTAGTGACAGGGGCTTATTTTCTGTTTTTAAATAGATCCACAGAGAAACCCTGGAGGGTGAGGCTGCTAATCCCCAGATTACTGCTACAGAAGGTGTGTATTTTATCTAGAAATAGTAGAAGCTGCAGGTTTTAGAGTTTAAATGTTGTCTTATAAAAGTTTTAAAATACGAAGTAGTGACAGGGGCTTATTTTCTGTTTTAAATAGATCCACAGAGAAACCCTGGAGGGGTGAGGCTAGCTAATCCCAGATTACTGCTACAGAAGGTGTGTATTTTATCTAGAAATAGTAGAAGCTGCAGGTTTTAGAGTTTAAATGTTGTCTTATAAAAGTTTTAAAATACTGAAGTAGTGACAGGGGTTTATTTTCTGTTTTTAAACAGCCTCACAGACAAACCCTACAGGTGTGAGAGGAAAAAGAATCATTACATGAATGTGATGTTTTTCAAAGGGCATGGCAGAATTTCAACTGGTGTCAGTGACCAGAATACATATAGCATAACTGAACAAGATATACAGCCATCTCAGTCAGTGTTTCAAGAGTCTCTGCAGCTGTAAATGAACCAAATGTGCCAATAAACATTGTACAGCCATCTACGGGCAGTGTTTCAAGAGTCTCTGCAGCTGTAAATGAACCAAATGTGCCAATAAACATTGTACAGCCATCTACGGGCAGTAGTTCAAGAGTCTCTGCAGCTGTAAATGAACCAAATGTGCCAATAAATATTGTACAGCCATCTAGGAGCAGCGGCTCAAGAGTTTCTGCCCAAAGGTTTCAAGAAAGTGACATTGACATGATCAATATTGGGAAAGCCTATATTTTTAAAACAATTGATTGTTTGTTTAATGCCTTAGTAATTGAGGGCAGATTATCTAGTGAGGATTACGATCATCAGCTGCTTAAATCTGAGCTTTTTAAAAGTTCAGCTACTGTACTGAACAGTGTGCTTGGTTTAGTCCATATTTCGAAATTCTCAATCAGGAGAAATGCAAATGATGTTTAGTGCAGCCCTCATGTGTGACAAGTACAGGGGCTTGGAGGAAAAAGTTGCCAAAAACAAAGAACAAAATACAAAGTGAAAGCACAGAAGCTCTCATAAACTGAGTACAAAGGGTTGCATCACTAGCAAAATGAAAAAAAATAACAAATGGGGTCAAAAAAGAAAAATCTGGGTAAAAAATAAAACAATACGAGAAAAGTTGATCAGAAAAGTAAAACATGCCAGAAAAATATTACAGCATAGGTTGTTATAAAATGCTACAAATGGTCTGCAGTCTGAATTAGAAAACCATGATGATGATGATGATCAGGCTAACAGGGCGCCCCCTACAGTGTATTTAGAAGCTGTACAGGAATATGAACGCAGTTTAAAAAAATTTAATGCTACAGAATTTCATCAAAGATATAAGTTTATAAATCTAGATAAAATAAAATATTTTACAGAGGCTATTGCTGCAATGCACCAGGCTATAGAAAGTTTGTTAGACAGTGTGAAGAAAAACACAATATGGGGATTTTATACAGGTAAGATTAAATGCTGCTTCTTTGAATCACCCCTTGTTCTCAAGAAAGACAAGTCCAAATGAACTAAATGCTGCAACCTTCTTAGATCAGATAGCTGATATGCTACAGAGCAATACTGAAGTAATTGCTGATTCCTCTATACATCTTGTGATAACGACCATCAGAAACCACCAGGGGTGAGGGGTGGGGAGACGGACACTGAGCTCCATCTTGTATAGCAAGATTTTACAAAAAGAGAGCGATACCTGATTGATTTAAATAACAGAGACAATAGTTTGTGTTTCGGTGGCTCCATTCTGCACTCTTAAATCCACATATGGTGACAGTCAGTTGTTGAACAAGGCTAAAATATTATGCAGCTGAGCTAGGTTTGTCAGACCAAAGCCCTGTCACTTTTAGTGATGTGTCACAGTTTGAACGCTTTTTAGGAGTCAAAATTAAGATTTTATATCATAATGAAGGAAACTGGCAAACATTTTCAACAGGTCCAGAAAGATTTCCTAAAACACTGTTTGTATTATTACATGAAAAACATTTTTATAGCATCACTAATGTAAAAAAATTCATAGGCGCACGGTACCTCTGTGAATATTGTGATGTAGCCTACAGCCATAAGGGAAATCATATCTGTGCACAACAGTGCAAAGTTTGTTTCGACCCGTGTTGTCTCGAAAAGGAAATTGGCACAGTATCTTGTCACAAATGTAAGAAGATTTGTAGGTCTTCAGCGTGCCTAGAAAGACATTTAGCAAGAGCTGATGGTGATACAGGGTCTTGTAAATCCATGAAACTGTGTGAACAATGTTTTGTTTTACAAGGGATCTCTACATGTAAATTGATTCAGTGTAGCAGATGTGGTTCTTTCATGACAGCAGACAAGCATCTGTGTTACATGTCACCACTCACAGATGTAAAAAGCACTGAGAAATATATAGTGTTTGATTTTGAAGCCACACAAAGAAGCGGGTGCACATACCAAATTTTGTGTATGCTAAGCAGTTAGATGGGAAGAGGTCCTGGGAATTGAAGGTGAAGATTGCATAAAGATTTTGTAGGACATTTTATTGATGCCCCATTTAGACACTACACATTTATAGCACACAATGCCAAAGGCTATGACAGTTACTTTATCATTAGCCAGCTAGTCAAGGAAAGAATTGATATTAAATTGCTCACACAAGGGAAAAGTACTCTGTGTCACAGTGACATCCCTACACATCAGATTTATTGACAGCCATTGTTTTCTTCCTTTTAAACTAGCAAAAATCCCAGCAGCCCTTGGATTTGAGAATGAGATTGCTAAAGGCTACTGCCCCCATTTTTTTCACACCAAGGCTAATGAAAATCATGTAGGCCCCCTGCCCGATACTCAGTTTTATGGTTCTGAATATATGTTGCCTGCAGAAAAGCAAGAGTTTTTGCAATGGTACCTAGCTAACAGACATAGAGAATTTAATCTGAAAAGAGAGCTTCGCTACTATTGTCAGTTAGATGTTGAAATTCTTCGAAAAGCCTGTGTCAGAGTTAGAAATGAAGTACTGGAGATGACTAGGAAAAGTATTTTAAAACAGTCAGACGATGATACAGTGGAGTATGAAACAGTATCCTTAGACCCCTTCCAGTACGTCACCATAGCCTCAATTTCTATGGCGATGTACAGGTTTCTGTTTTTGAAAGAATGCACTGTTGCTGTTCTCCCCCCAGACAACTGCCACAGACAATTGAAGAGGTACTCCACACCTGCTATTCAGTGGCTTATGTACATATCTGAGAAAGAAAACATTTCTATTCAGCATGCGCTAAGGGGTGGTGAATTTAAGGTGGGTCCGTACTTTTGGATGGCTATTCAGTCATAAATGGAATACCACAGCATTTGAATTTAATGGTTGTTTTTTCATGGCTGCAACATCTGTTACTGTGAGAAAGATAGAAACCACATGACAGGGACTAGTTTTGGACAGTTATTCAATAGGACCACGCACTAATTTAATTTTCTAAAAGACAGGGTTTTGCAGTTAGAGTATTGTGGGAACATGAATGAGAAAGCAATGCTGACCACGGATCAGGGTTTGAATAATTTTTTTGAGGGACAGGCAGCTACACAGCCACTCGAACCTAGGCAGTCACTGTTTGGGGGAGAACAAATGCCATTTGTCTGTACTATAAGACACAGCCTGATGAGAAAATACACTATTATGATTTTACCAGCCTCTACCCTTTTGTTAACAAAACCAAACAGTATCAGTCGGTCATCCTGACATCATTTATGACAATTTTGATGACCTCACTCAGTACTTTGGTTTAGCAAAGTAAAGTCTTACCCCTAAAGGTATTTTCTTTCCAGTGCTGCCATCCAGGATTGGTAAAAAGCTTGTGTTTACATTATATCGTGCATGCTGAAAATAGACTTCAAACAACATCATGCACACATGATGATGAGCACAGTCCTTACAGGTACCTACTGTACCGTAGAACTAAACCTGGCACTGGAAAAAGGCTACAAAATCATTAACATTTATGAAGTTTGGCATTTTAAAGAGTCATACAGAACTTTTGCAGATTACATCAAGCTGCATCTAAAAGGCAAGCAAGAGGCATCTGGTTTCCCTTCATGGGTCAAAAACTGAAGGGATAAAGTCAAGTACATACAACAGTATTTTGAAAGTGAAAATGTACATTTGAACCCTGCAGCCATAACTGTTAACCCTGCAAGGAGACAGATATCTAAACTGTTTTAAATTCTCTTTGGGGCAAATTTGGGCAGAGAGCTAATTTACGACACAACATAGTAACAGACCCACAGAAATTATTTCAATATGTCTTAGTTCCTATCACGATATCTCATCGTGCTTTTCATCGATGATGAAACAGCATGATAAGCTAGAATATACCAGCGATCATTACACAAATTCAATAATATCAACATATTTATAGCTAGTTTTACAGCGGCATATGCAGAGTCAAACTCTACAACCTGCTAGATAGGTTACAGGACAGGTGCCTTTACCACGACATAGACTCTGTCATTTTGTGTCCAGACCGGGTGACTGGGCCCCCTCTGGGTGATTATTTGGGGGCTGACCAGTGAAGTTCCTGCTGATGAACACATTAGAGTTCGTTTCTGCAGGCCCAAAATGTCTGGTTACAGGCTGTCCAGTGGTGAGGTTGTTCTTAAAGTGAAAGAGTTTACCCTTAATGTAGCCAGCAGTAAACACATTAATTTTGAAAGTCTGAAGGACCTGGTCTTTGACTATATGGGTCACAGATCTCTAAAGAAATTACCGTGAGTCAACCCAGCATTGTTAGGAATAAAAGCAGTGGTCCTTGAAACAAAAAGCGTTGTCCAAGACACAGAGAGTAGTTTATGACAAGCGAGTTTTACAAGACAATTTAAACACTTCCTTATGGATACTGACTGTGAAAAATGGATATCAGGTTGCAGCATCCCTTTACTTGTCTGTTGGCTGGCCCTCTAATAGTGGGAAGAGCTTCTTTATAAAACAGTTGTTGGAACATGCTGATGCCACTTTATCACACAAGCCTGAAAATATTGTCTGGTTCTACAGCTGTTGGCAACCTTTGTATAATGAATTCTGTTAAAGTTCCCTCAGATTAAATTTGTGGAGGGGCTACGATGTCACTAGCTGACAATGATCTCTTACCCCCTGGAAAGGTAAATTTTGTCATTATAGAGGATTTGATGGACTCTGCCTGTCAAAATAGTGAAGTGGAATATGGGTTTACCAAGTACAGTCATCATAAACAATTGACAATATTTTTAATTGTCCAGAATGTGTTCTGTCAAGGTAAAAAAAGCAGGACCATCACACTAAATGCCAAATACATGATTCTGTTTAAAACCCCAGAGACAAGCTTCAGATCACAACACTAGCTAGACAAATGTATCCTGGTCAGACAAAATTTTTCTTGAAGCTTTTTGAAGATGCCACAAGAAAGCCTCATGGCTATTACTGGTTGATTTAAGATCCAATACACCAGACGAATATAGACTGCGTAGTGGGGTGTTTCCCCCTGACTGGCCTGTGGCATATGTCATGAAAAAAACACATTCTGTTGCTAAAAATATTTGATACTGTATTGTCATTATGTCAAAAAGACTGCAGAGAAATCTGTCTGTTTTAAAGTTACTAGTAAAAGGGCCTCCGAGCTTAAGAAAAGCTATTTTATGTTCAGCCTCTGATGATCTGATATCAGCTATAGCTGAGATAGCCTTAAACACTCTCAGAGGGAATATTCCACTGTCAGCAAAGCAGTTAGGTGTACTGAAAAAAAAACAGAGAGTCATTAAAACTTTAGCGATAAACAAATAACCTTAAAAGGAAAAGAAAATAGTTAATCAGACTGGTGGCTTTATAGGAGCGCTGCTAGGAATTGCCATCCCTTTGATCACAGGCCTGCTGGCTAACAGATAATGGATTTTACACAGAAAATGTATTTGGTACCTCAGCAACAGATGGATCACATTAAAACTATTACCCTGATCAGGATATGAGAACATTGCAACTAACAGTTTGGACACTGACATAAGAAGCTATACTGTCCGGACTGATTTATCAGACTATGACAAAGCAAAATGTACTCTGCTGTGTTACAATGCTATCTGACTTTGGTAAGACAAGGAGAACAAGCTAAAACCAGTTTGACATTACTCATGCCTGAAAATGAATCAATGTCTGACCCCCTGCGGTCATGGCAGAGACAGCTTCTGTACCTAGTACTATGGAAAAAGACATTTTAAGTAGTGTTTCTCATCGGTCTAAAACCAATGCTGAACTTTTGTTAAACATATGGCCAAGAACAAGGATATTGTGTTTTGGAGTGATAAGGGTGAATTAATGTATAAAGGCACTGTTGTTTCTGGGTCTCACACATGGTCGATTTAGTAAGGCGGCTACAGCCACTCACAATCCTGACCACAAGCCAAAGAGGGCTGGGATGTTTTGTCAAAGCAATGGCTGGTCTAACATACCCACCTCAGTGTTTGCTCACTCAGCAAACAGGAGCTATGTGGAAAGGCTGAAATCGGTAGCTAGTGCAAAACAGCCACAGCCATCTCCAGTTAGCCAATGGTCAGTGACTCACAAAAGACAAAGTCTTTTAAAGAAACCTGTGTGCTCACTATGTAAACTTAAATGCAATCTCTATGTATGAATGTTAGATACCTCAGTGACTGTTGTACAGCATATGTTGAACATTTTACCTCATATTAAATATGTAATCCTACCTCAGTGACTGCTATGTACAACCTATGTTAGCCATTTACCTCATACTGAATATGTAATCCTGCTTTTACAAAAAAGTGTTTATATTGATGCATGTTAGCCTACTTCATAGTTAAATATGTTAACATGTTTTTCAGAAAGATGTGCTTATAATTCTACCTCAGGGTTATGGCGTATATAGTGTGCATTTTTAACAGGAGATGCTTTTGTTTTATTATATCATATCTATGATGTCACCACTGATACTTGTTGTATTTTATTGGCAGTTTTTTACAATAAATGCCTTTGTATTTTATATATTTGTCATTATTGAAGACATTGCATATCTTATCCATGATGTTACCACTGATTTTTGTTGTATTTTATTGGCAGTTTTTTACAATAAACACCTTTATATTTTATATATTTTGTCATTATTGAAGACATTGCATATCTGAAAATGTTAAACACAGCCCCCCCCACAGTTTAAACACAGCAAACAGAGACACACAATTATGAGTGTTTATATATGATTTTTATAAGTGACTGGTTTTGAATAAAATTACAAGCTGCTGCATATTTTAAATTCATTATAAGACAAACAAGTCTGAACATGTTGCCACCTCACTGATATGTGCCCTGACATGTTTAGATGTCTGGAAAAGTGACGTACAAAACTAGTTACCATGGCATCATTTTTCAGCAAATCATTAGAGTACATTTTTAAAATCTGATCATAAGAAAGTCCTTTGCATCTGTGGTGTAAGAAAAATATGCAGTGAAATCCGCAGGTGGTAGAAAAGGTATCTTGTAACTGTGTGTTTTGGTACAAAATGTTGTTTGCATTTCTGTTTAAAAAAAATCCAATAGTTTGTGCATGATTGTCAGGATGAAAACCGTAGCTGTTGAAGAACTCCCCAGCCCCATTTTCTGAAATATATACGGCTAACCAGTGCTGTCCAGGGAGGTCATGGGGGTCAGTATTGATGACTAGTGCTGCGGGAAGGTTTCTCAGTCTCTCCTTGGGTAGCAGATCACAGGAAACACACAGAAAGCAGTCACGGATGTGGGTGTCACTGGTTCAATTTTTTCCAGCTGCTTTGTGTTCATTTTTATGGTTTATCACATATAATCAAAATGACATTTCTTCTCTGGTTTATCTCAATGGCATTATCAAACACTGCATAGATAATGAGATTAACTGTTTGTGGAAGGGCTTCTGCAAATCTGATCTCAGCTCTGAGGTTCCCAGTTTTAATTAAAGAATAATGATCAGCACATTCTTGGTCTGGAGTGAGATCAAAGGCAAACAGGGTGTACCCTTGGGTAAATTCCTGACTGTTAACTAAAAGCAGTCGATCTTTCATAGATTTCCCCACCGCTAGTACTAGATTAAAATATTCTCTCACAGCATTCCCATTTCTAAAATCTGGCTGCAGAGGTTTAGCAGGAATTTGTTCACCGTCCAGATACAGAGCCACAAAATTAATGTTATAATGCTTAAAGTTAAAGGGGTTTTTAGTGTAGGAACCACTAAAAGCATCATTGTCAACAAATCCCATGACCATCATTTTTGGCAACTGTCCCAAAACAAATTATCTTGGTTGCAGACCCTGCTGCCTTCAGGGAGGCTGAACACTTTCATCCCACTCTGTCTATAGGGTATTTAGCGTTGGAGGTGAGCAGGGCTCTGAGTGTCCCAGACGGACTCCGGGGTCACTTTAACCCTTTGACAAACAGAGAGGCGTACGACTTTTAGCTTATAAGGCTCAGCATCTCCACTCATCAGGCAAAAGCTGTCCCTTTACGTGTCAGTTTAATTTTAATATCACGCCATTCAGCATCAGTTTCTATTGAAAAACAAGTCTGTGTGCAAGTGTCCCAGCAGTTCTACCCTCTACTGAGATGTGTGAAGGAGCTTCTTTTATTAAAACCTACATTATCACCATCTCTGTCTGTGATTTCATGTTCCCTGGGGTGTCTTTGTAAATAACCCTCGGTAAATTGTGTAGAAAGGGTCTCTTCACTGAAGTTCAGCACAGATTCTATGACAGCCCTGTAGGGGTAACAGTTATTGCTCTGACTGATGAGCGATCACCGACAGTCACATCCAGCTGACTGAAAATGGTTTGCCACTGGGTAGTTTATAAGGCACACTTTGGCGCTGCAGGTATATCACTACCATCCGCTTCAGTGATTTTGCAAACCAGGTAAAGAAGTGTGTTGTTTAGATCCAAATAGTCTTCACCAGTCCTGCTATATAAAATTCAATCGGTGAGTTTTCTGAAAGGGCAGCCAGAGGATATTTCTACATAAATGCTTTTTCAATGCTTGTCTGTGTGGGAGAAATGGCAAACAAGTCAAGTTCTGATTTTGTGCATTCTTCAGAACCACAGTGCACGAAAGCCATGTTTTTAGAACAGGTCTCTGCTTTTTGACCCTTCGAAGATCCTTTTTTTGCCTTTGGCGTTTTCTTTTATGTGAAGTTTTGCGTTTTGAAACACCTCTTTTAAGTGGCTGGGGCGAGAGAGAGCGAAGGGTGTACTCTGCGCTTTCTCTTACCTCTTGAATACAATCAGCCCTGAGCCACCCTGAGAGGCTTATCACCCCTGACATCTTTTGAGCGACAGCACTAGTCACATGCCCCACAACATCCTTTTGCAACATTTTAGCAGCTGTCTGTAGATGTGGTTTTGCAATTTCAAACCCCCTTCTTAAAAATGGAACTGCTTTTCTGAACAGACTATGAAATATCCCTCCTATACCAGAACCATACATAGTAGGAAGTCCATGAAAGCCTGGCAGACCGTATCCTGCCTGTGCCTTGTAATAGCTTCTGTACAAGGCAGGGTCCCCATAATGTCGAACAATCACCATCCTTGTTTAAATTTTAGAGCACTCTCTGGGGGCGAAAATGCAACTTCACGATCACCTTTCCAAATCGAAATGGTACAGGTTCATTTTGATCATTCTTTATTTCAATAGTGACTGTATCGATCTGATGTTTACTGACTGTTTGATAATGGGGTTTATCGTAGGTCACGGTCACTATCTCATTGTCTTGGCCCCTGACGGGTACGCATCTCAGCAAAGGCACTAGACTGTCACCCACTATTTCATGTGTGATAATGTCAGTGTATATATATAATGTGTAAAAGCCCCCATTAATATCTGGAGGGTTCTTTGCTAGATTCTTTCCTACACCTACCTCGAGTCTGCTAAAACCCAAAAGGTACTGTAACTGCCCATGCATAAACAAAATACATTTGATGTCACTGTCAACACTTATTTCTCTCCCGACGGTTTGTTGTTCCAAAACCACTGGCAGTTCATTTACTTCAAATATGCTTTTATTAATTTGAGCAATAACACCAGCCATGTTAGGATAATAGCCCAATGGGATTTTAAATGCTGCTGACTCAGTAAAGGGTCCAGTTGGTGGTGTTTTACTGTGGCTACGTTTAGAGGCTGATAGAGCATACTGAACCTGTTTTTCTGTGCAGGCACATTGTCCCAGGTATGAGGGTACTGAATTTCTGCTAAGCCCACTTCCCATTCACCAGGTAGTTCAAGCGTTTGTGGTAACTTTACAGTAAAGTGGATATAGTATTGTTGGGAAAATGTTATGCGATGCATTGCTGGGCAATGTGATATAAAATCCATTTTGAGCATTTTAAGCCTTATCTGCTTCTAATGTCCTGAACCTGTGTTGCCTCAACCCAGCTATTAAATTTATCGGGCCACCCTCTCCACTTTACCAGATACCAAGTTTTTCTGCCACGCTTTTTCTCCTTCAGGATTTTCTGCACCCTGTACACATGGTCCTCATCAGGTTCAATTTTTTGCAGCTCCTCTGCGTAAAAAGTACCTTTAATGTCTTCCCCCTGATAGTCTTTTAGCTTATAGGTGGGCCTCTGTGTCTTTAAGACCTCCGTCACAATAAATATCTAATCTGTGTACGTCTGTTCATATCCCTTTTCAAACACCCCTTTTAGCTTAGATAGTCTCACGTAATCATCTTTCTGAAGGGTACCCTTTTGTTTTTTGCCAAGAACAGAATTACCATATAGGATCTTCCATACACCCAGGGCATTGGAAGGGTTAACATCCACAGGTCTGTGTTTAATGCTTCTGTGATAAGTATGGTTATAGCTGTGCACCAGGTCTGACAACACATCTGTATATTTCCAAGTATTCTGGGCTGTAAAGTAACGCCACATGCGTGACTTCAGTGTCCTATTAAATCTTTCTACAATGCTGGCCTTAACTTCATTATTCGTCACAAAATGGTGTATTTTATTTTGTTTTAATAAGTTCTTTAGGAAGCATTTAGAAACTCTTTACCCTGATCAGTCTGCAACTTCTGAGGTGTCGTCCACTTTTAAAATAGTTTTAAAGGCTTGCATCACTACCTTGCCTGATTTGTCTCTTAAAGTCACTACCCAGGCATACTTGGACAGCACATCGATGCACGCTCAGTATGTACTTAAACCCATTATTGTACTTTGCATATTGACTCATATCCACTAAATCAGCTTGCCATTGTCTGTCTATGTCAGAAACAATGACAGGATTCTCTTAAATCGGACTCTGGCTGCTTTGTGTAATGAATAGGGCTCCTGCTTCGCAAGCCATTCTGCAACACCTTTCCTGGTGACCTCTTTATCAAGTTTTTGCAGCCTTATACAGCTGAGTTACCCTGTGAAACTACCCACTTTTTGCATTAAAATATATATTCTGGAACAGGTGATCATTCATCTCCTTTCGTCAACACCCCGACACATCTGCTAGCTAGCAAAACTCTTGTCACCAGTAAAATAAAGTATGTGCTCTTTTTGTTCTTTTAAAAACACTATGACAACCACAAAGGGCAATGCATGATTATATTTTATTTATAAATACACACGTCATAACAGTATTTGAATATTTACTTTATAATACATCAACTAATGCATATAGGTAACTACATACAAAAGGCATAACACTATGACAACCACAAAGGGCAATGCATGATTATATTTTATTTATAAATACACCGCGTCATAACAGTATTTGAATATTTACTTTATAATACATCAACTAATGCATATAGGTTCTACATACAAAAGGCATAACACATGGTAAGCATGCAACAGATTATATAATAATTTTGTTTTTCTACTCTTCAATTTTTACAGCTTCACAATACCCCGAAACAGCAACTTTGAGCTGCATGTTTTACACAAGCATTAGCATCGTCCACTTCACCCTAGTGATGAGTATGCACAATACATACACACATATGCCATAAACCACTCAAAATAACAAGGCTGATTTTGAAGACATTCTGTTACATCTAAAATGACATTCACCTTGCATACTGCTCTCGGTTATTGTTTTCCATTACGTCAACATAGGTCTCCATACAAGGGGTGGCAACTCTTTAATCAGAGTCAGTGTGTTTTCTGCCAGTGAAGCAGCAGCATCTTCAGAGCAGACATTTAATGCAGGCTGCTTTCCAAAGTATATAGGTTCCTTTAAAATGTCCTTTATCACACGGTACATTGTAGACATCAAGACTGTCTGGAATATTGGAAGCATGCCAGTCGTTCCATCTGAAAGTACATTATAATACACTATTTAGGAAAAGCATATGCTAAATCTGGTTTATGAAACACAACAAAAGCGATAAAAAAGCAAAATTTATGATGTCAGACTCAGACCCCCGTTCTGCAAACTAAACACTAAAAAGTCAACAGCAGTACAGATAAAACCACAAAAGTGTATTACATCATAAGGGTTATGCATAAACTCTATAGCAATTTTAAACATTGCTTCCTCAAGAGTAACCCCTCATCCTTAAAATAATCCACAGTTTCCTTTTGGGGTCCCTCTGGAGACCATCAAAAGAACCTGGCATGTCTCTAAAAGTACAGACGGTGCTTGTCCTGTAGGTAGATTTAAACCAGGTTGTTTAGCTTTGTGTCTGACTAGTTGGTAAATAAGCCTCTGGATGCACTGACAGGGTGTTTCCCATCGTTGTATACTCTGGAAAAACATACATTTAGCAAGTGGTAAAAGCCAGGGTAACAATATGAACAATATTAAAATGGTAACAAGTAGCAGTTTTGGGGTGGGGTGGGGGGTATGTTTTAACAATGAAAACAGTGTTCCTGAATTTCCTTATATCATTTTTAAAGGGTCCTTTTTGACCAGTGGATTATTTCAGCAAGCAGAGAAGCCAGGTTAACAACACGCACAATATCACAAGGTTTTTCTGCTTTGTAGTACACACACATGGCTATGTGACGTAATTACATATAAAGTCCACAAAGACATTCATTGTCTTCCATGAATATATCGGCAATCACTTTAACATTTTCTACAAGTGGTAACACAGATTCATTTATATATTTATCTGTATCCTCCCATACTTCTGGAAGGGCAAACATCATCAGTGCATAGGCTGCATGTATCTCACAAAGGCAAATGTCATATTGAGGTGAACCAAACAGTGATGGATGACAGTAATGGCTTAGGATCAGATACATAAACCTTTGGATTCTCTCTGTACTTGCATTCTGCATGATTATCTGTAAAAAATAAAATATGACACATTTTGGTACTGAAATGTTTCCATGTAGTAATTTGGGGGGTAGGGGCAGGTGTTGGGGTAATTTTTACAATATAAACAGTGTTCCTGAATTTCTTTTTAGAAATTTTTTAAAGGAACCTTTGCTGACCAGACGGCAGGCATCTTTTTTAATTTCACCGTCTGTCTGCTGTAACATTTGCATAACTAACCACATGGGGTCATCAGATTTTCTCACATCATTTAAAACATGACTTATAGTTTCCAGGGTACAATTGGTCATATTTAACCCCTGATGCTTCATAGCGATTGCCAAGATCACGGGCATGAGCTGCCCTATATGTATGGCTTCAGAAACATTTCTGTATGCTTCTTTAGACCTTAAGTCATCAAGGACACATGAATGGTTTTTCTGACTCGGATCATCTATCTCACATCCAGGACAGGAATCAACCAATTCACAATGTATTACCCTCTGTATTACTGAAGCAATTGCACCACGGATGGTATGATACATAATGTACTTACAATACATATCGTTGTCAGTTTTGGGGGGTTTACTACTAAGGCCTGATTTTTCACATGAGGTCCCCTGTCTAATCTCAGTAGAAGAAGAGGGTTGTGTGGTGATCACAGCCTGTTCTGTGACATTTTGAAACATTCTATCGCTCTCTGTATTTCTAACATACTGGTTCTCACACATCTCATTAACAACCACATTTGTATCTTTCACACAGCAAAGACAGTCGAGCAGTAGATTTGTGGAAAGTCGAGAATCCATGCTGTCCGAATATGACTGCTGCTCCATCGCAAATCCTTCAGTCTATTAAAGTAAAACAGAAAACAGCATTGGTGCTCTGACTCATTATAGGTAAGATTTAGTTCTACTGCTAACTCATCTCCCTCAGTTATGCCATGTAACCACTCACATTTTTATATGTTAAAATGCATTTACCTCATCAAGGCAACTCTTTTCTTCATTTTCTCATCTTTCTCTTTCTTAGCCTGGGCCTGACTGCTTGTGGCTGCATTATCATCATCATCACCCTCTTGGTCAGAGTGCCCTCTTGGCTCCGTCTTGCATTTTTTTCACAACTTTCTCTGATGCTTTTTTGGCAGTGTCTCACTGACCATCATCTCTGCTCCCCTTCTTGTCACTCTCTGTTTTTGGTTTCATAGTAACTTCTTTTTCTGCATCAGATTCACACCCCAGCAACTCTTCAAGGTCTTGCAGTGGTGTCTCTTCAGAAGGACAGTCAGGTTTAGGATTTTCTGATTCACCAAACTGTTCAGCGAGTTTCTTTTTTATGTCAGACACTCTTCCACTCAACAAGACTTGTGTGGGGCATTCGTTTTCACACCTCACGTAGTACACATACGTTGGCTTGGGTTGTGGGGCCCCGACAGCTATCTTCTTGCTTGGCTTTTCATCTCCAGACTTTTCATTAGGTGGTGTGACAATCTGGCTTGTTACAGGAGGTTGAATTTTCATTAGGTGGTATGACAATCTGACCTGTTACAGGGATGTTGAAATGAGAAGCGCTTGCCATCTTCTTGCTTGATGTTTTTGATAATCTGCTCCAAGTTCTCTAAAACAGAATCTGAGAAATCTCTCAAAAGCTGTGCCTTCTGGCTTCAAATGCAGGGGTTTATATAATGCTTAGCAAGATGGACTGCCCCTTGGTAAAACCATCACCACACCCCATCATACTATACGTGGTAACGTGTCAGAGGTACATCTGTTGTAGCCCCCCACCCCTTTTCAAAACATTATAAATATCACACACATTTCATTTCAGCCTTCTCCTTGATACTACAGAGCTGAGGGGGTGAACTATAGGTATGTGTATTCTTTTTCTTATATAGTTTTATTCTTTCTAATTCATGACAAAGTATAAATAATTAGTTTTAACGATTGTTGCAATGCTATCCAGAGAAAACTGCTGAACCATCTTATTTACACAGAGGTCCCCGTTTTAGCTTATAAATGTTACATGCATTTACATAAAGCTATCCTTTTGATGCAAGTTTGACACAGTCCTACAGATGCATGTTAAATAATTTTGTATACTGTTACAAAAACAGAAAAAAGGGGTACTCACACAGGCATATGAATTTCCCTCGGGGTGGGGGTCTCCACACAGATCTGTGAAACCTCTGCACGATCAGGTTCCCTCCTAGATACTTCTTTCTGAAAATATCCTAATCAAAAAACACACACATGCCCCTGCAGTTATACAATAGGCCTACAGGGGCACACACCACTACATAAACACTAACTGATTTTTGGGGTGGGAGGAGCACGGTGGTGAAGAGGGACAGGGGTTTGAGCCAGGCTGGTGGGGTGCAGGAGAAAGGAGGATGCAGGAGTTCAACCTAGCATGGTGGGACTCGGGTTCCAGCCAGGATGGTCTGGCAGGGATCGAGGCGTCTGAGAAGGAGGCGGGGACAGGGGTTCGAGCCAGGATGGTGGGGTGCAGGAGAAAGGAGGGCGCAGGAGTTCAAGCTAGCATGGAGGGACTGGGTTCCAGCCAGGATGGTCTGGCAGGGGATCGAGGTGTCACGAGAAGGAGGGCGTAAGGCGCTTACAAAATGGTGTTGTTAGGTCATTTCCTGCAAGGGGCGGGACACGGGTTCGAATGCATGTCATTTCCTGCACAAGGGGCGGGGCTAGCGCATTTTAGGGAGGGACTTCCGGTTTAACAAGGGGCGATTCTGATTGGTCCATTTTAGGCCACGCCCACCTGTCAAATGACGTGGCATGCGCTGATTGGCTGAAATTTAACATTTGACAAGATATATGAACTTATACTACTTCCATTTCTTACATGTGTAATTAAGCCACCAGCTCCTCTCCCTAGTTTAGTATCCTAGTAACTTGGACATTGAAAGGTTTGGTACCCATTTAAATTTATATCTGTTTTAATATCATGCCAAGTCTCTTGTAGACAAATGACTGAACTTTCTTTAATAAATGTCAACCAATCCTGATTATATCGTCTAGTAATATAACCTGCTATATTCCAAGCCATAAAGCTAATCAGGGTTTGTTCTTTCTTGATCACATTGTATCCTTCAGTTGTTGTATCATTACTTTCTATTGCAAGATCACTATTTAGAATTTTTTCTTCTGGTCAACTTTCTTCTCCTAGCAATTGATACCTATTATAGGTCTCAATTAATTCATTTATAACAAAATGTTCACTACCACTCTCTAGCTTTCTTTTTACCTCCTTCCTTGATACCTGATCACTTTCTTTATAGAGGGCAGTCATTTCCACTATGTGAATTCTCATCTTATCCAATTTCCCATAACATTCCAATATTCTCTGAGCTACTTCTTCGTTTTTACATACTATTTCCACCTGACTATCTCCACTTAAGCTTTCATGCTTATAAGTACTCATGATACCCATTCTTCCTAGTCTAATCTGAAAAACATTGGAAATCAGATTACAGATAGACCGTGTCAGCTTTCTTGGTGTCTCATTATAGATTCCTGGATAACCAAACATTATTATTATTACAGGTTTCTCTTGTTGATTTACTATCACATTCTCTTCTTTATATACAGTTTCTACTCTACATTCAATATAGATATTGGACGATAAGAAGCCGTATCCAAAATATCTTTGTCAGGTTTGGGGATGGCTACCAGGTTAGCATAGGCCCAGGATGGGGGTGATGGATCCCATTCCACCACGGACGGGAATACTGACAGCATATTTAGCAAGAGTTCTTTAAGGAAGCTCTTGTACCACTCTATAAGGAATCCATCGTGTCTGGGACATTTTTGAGTAGCAGTGGTCTGACTTGGGCCAAGACCTCATCCACCCAGATAGGGGCCTCCAGAATTTTGGATTGCTCCTCCATGAGGTGTGGAAGGTGAAGTTCCCCCAAAAACTGAGTCCCATCCCCATGTTCTCCTACAGAGTCTCATCTATATAAATTTTGATAATAGCTAGCAAAGGTACCCCTATTTTCAGCTTATCCATGTAACACCTGTCCTGTATCCCAGCTTTTAATTTTGAGAATAGTAGAGGCCCTACTATGAGCCCTCAGCCTTTGTGCCAACAAAATTTTATTGGGGGGAAGCAGCACCCCCAGGATGCGCCTCTCCATTGTGAGATTATCCTTGGCCCAGGGCGGTGTAAATTTACTGAATCTAGAACTGTATGGGAGGGCTGCCTTCCTGACAGTGCTTTTCCTCTGGTTATGTGTACCCTTCAAAGCTCCATGGAAAACTATAGAACTTACTATTAATGATCTATACAATATGGAAAAAATCATATTCGCCTCTGAGAGATGGTCCTCTCCTTTGAGGAACTTTACCCCAACTGCAGACAATATTTTGAGGGTGTAGTATACTTTGAGGAGGCACTCAAAGTTCATACAGGCTTTCTTCTATTGCAGGGTGCTTTCAGAGGATGAATACTTTACACCAGCTCAAACTGATCTGGCATTCGCTAGGTGGTGGAGGCTGGGATTAAATTAGGTATGTCAGTTCTTGGGGCACGTGGGGATCCTCCCTTTTGACACTCTGCAGCCAGAATACGGGCTTAGACAAGGAGACTTTTTTTGATACTTTCAAGTCAGAAACTACATTTTTAGACAACATTCTATTATGCCTATTTTGTCCTCTCCATTACCTCCCTTCCTCAAATTACTTCAGGATTTCCTCTCGGGCAACATCTCACTGGATCTCTATACAAAATTTTACAGGAGGTCCTGGGGGATACCACGCTGCCTCTATTAGAGGGGTGGAACAAAGATTTAGAACTGGAAGTTTCGGGCACCTCCTGGACAAAGGCAACCCTGCCAGCAGTTAGACTCACATTCTCTCACCTCTGGTAGGAATTCACCTGGAAATATAGAAACAGGTTTTTATGTTCCCCTGCGATTCTGGTGAAATACCTGCTGGATAGTTTTGGTTACTGTTGGAGAGACTGCAAATGCAAATTGGTGGATCTAGGTCAAATTTTTTGGAATTGCCCATTACTAATGCCATTCTGGTGCTCCTGCTAGTCCAACTAGGGAATGCTTAGGGGAACAAATAGAACTCACTGCAGAAATAACCCTATATTCCTTTTATCCAGACCACTCCCCCTCTTGGCATAAGACCTTATTACATATATACGAACATATGAAATTTGCCAGCAGATAAAGGCCTAGAGGTCTATCAAGTCTGCTCGAATGTGCAGCTAGCACCCCTTATTCTGCAGCTGCCCCTCCCTTCCACCCTTCCCCTTCATTAACCCTCCCCCTTGTCCTGTCCTATCCTCGTTTGAAGCAGTCCACTGTTCTACTGCATACCACCTCTGCAGGTAACGCATTCCACCCAGCCGCCACCCTCTCTGTAAAAAAGTGTCTTCTCATCTCCCTCCTGAACCCTCCTCACTCCAGTCTCATATCATGGCCCCTGGTGGCCCTCCCCTCCCTTACTTTGAACAGCCCCTCTGTACCCATCTTGTTTATTCCTTCCATGTATTTACAGGTTTCAATCATGTCACCCCGTCTCTCCTCTCCTCCAGTGAGTACATGTTCAACTCCTTCAACCTCCTCTTGTATAATAAGTCCCCCAGCCCCTTGATCATCTTTGTCGCCCTGCGCTGCACCCCCTCCAGTAACTTAATGTCCCTCTTCAGATACAGACGCCAGTACTGCATGCAGTACTCCAGGTGTGGTCTAACTAATGACCTATACAGTGGCAGAATCACCTCCTCCCTCCTCGAGGATATACCTTGCAATACAACCCAGCATTTTGTTGGCCTTTGCAGCTGCCTTCCTACATTGTGCCAAGTTGTTCATTGACCCTGTAATGAGCACACCCAGATCCTTCTCCTCCTCTGTCTGGGCTAGCTGCACTCCCCCTAGCTGGTAACTCCTCCTTGGGTTCTTCATCCCAAAATGCAGCACCTTGCACTTTTTGGCATTAAACCCCAGTTGCCAGGTGTCTGACCAGGTTTCAAGCTTTGCCAGATCATCCTGCAACCCCTTCCATCCCCCTAGGTCATCCACCACCGTGCCAACCTTGGTATCATCAGCAAACAGACTGATCTTGCTCTTGATGTCCCATGATATGTCTGCAATGAATATCCCAAACAACACTGGTCCCAACACCGAGCCCTGTGGGACACCGCTCATCACTGCCCTTGGGTGTGAGAGCTCCCCACCCACCACCACCCTCTGTTGCCTTCCCTGCAGCCAGTTTCCTACCCATCTCACCAGCTTTGCACCCACCCTGTGCCTACTAACTTCCTTCCCAGCCTTCCATGTGGCACTGAGTTGAATGCCTTACTGAAGTCCAGATACAGGACATCCACTGCCTGGCCCCTGTCCAGTTGCCTAGTTACCCAGTCATAGAACTCCATCAGGTTGGTTTGGCAGGATCTGCCACGTATGAAGCCATGCTGTCTGCTGTCCTGTAGTCCTTTGGCCTCTAGGAGGGCCACCAGCCCTCCTTCAGGATAGTCTCCATTAGCTTACCCACGATGGATGTGAGGCTCACTGGTCTGTAGTTTTCTGGTTCATCCTTGGGGCCACTCTTGTGGAGGGGCACCACATGAGTCATCCTCCAGTCCTGAGGTACACACCCCGAATGTAGTGAGGCATTCAATAGGTCTGCCAATGGTCCTGCAAGGACCTCTGCCAGCTCCTTCAGTACCCTGGGGTGGATGCCATCTGGGCCTGGTGCCTTGTCCACCCTCAGTGCCTTCAAACCCTCTCGAACTCTGCCCTCCATGATTTCCCCATCTGTCACCACTTCTCCCCCTGCTTCTGCCATTTCTCCCACCTTGGGTGTCACCCCCCTCTTCTCTTTAGTAAATACTGAGCAGTACTTACTTTACTTAAATACTGAGCAATACTGAGCAGAAGTACTCATTTAGTGCTTCCGCCTTATCATACCCTGCTTCCACCCAACCCCCCTCCTTCCTAATCCTTACTATGTGGTCCTTACAGCTCCTTTTCTCCCTGATGTACTTAAAGAAGTCCTTCTCCCCCTTCTTAATGCCTTGTGCCAGCCTGAGTTCCGTAGATGCTTTGGCTCCCCTTACTGCCCATGTCACCTCCTTCGATTCTGTCAAGTACCTCTCTGTTCTCCCTCCCTGTTTTCTTGTACTTCCCAAAGGCAGCTCTTTTCCTCCTTACCTTTCCATGACCTCCTTGCTCAACCAGCTTGGTTTCTAGCCTAGCCTTCTTGCTCTGGGCTTTGCAGCAGGTTTTGCTTGCCTCCACTATCCCCAGCTTTATGAGCTCCCACCACTGGTTAGTATCCATACTAGATTGAATTCTGGACAGGTACCCTTTACCACTTCCCCATCCTCCCAAAGTCAGCCCTCCTGAAGTCCAGCACTCTTGTGCCAGATTCCACTCCTTCCTTGCCCATATCCAATGTGAGCCATACTGAGTGGTGGTCACTCCCTGACAGCGGTTCCTCCACTGTAAGTTCTCTCACAAAGTCCCCATTTGCCAGCACAAGGTCAAGGGTATTCCCTAACCTGGTTGGTTCACTGACCATTTGCAGCAGGAAGCTGTCCTGGAAGGCATCCAGCAGTACCTGCTCCCTTCTGTTCCTCATTGTTGGGGTGCTCCAGTCCACTCCTGGCATGTTGAAGTCCCCAATAATCATCACACTGCCCTTCTTGCAGGTCCTCCTGATCTGTCCCACTAGTTCCCTGTCTAACTCCTCCGTCTGAGATGGTGGCCTGTACACCACTCCCATTCTAAGAATCCTATTCTTGGAATCCTGGATTTGCACCCAAAGTGACTCTGTACTATCCTCCTCCCCTTCCTTCCTTACACACTTCAGTCCTTCCTTCACATATAGTGCCACCCCTCCTCCTTTCCCAATCACCCTGTCCCTACGAAATAACCTGTACCCTTGTACAGACAGGTCCCAGTCATTATATTGGGTGGCCCATGTTTCCATGATGGCTGCAATGTCCACCTCTCCCTCTGCCATGAGAACCTGCAACTCTGCAGTTTTCCTCCCAAGGCTCCTAGCATTAAGGGTAACCACCTTCCACCATTCCCCCCCATCCTGCCCTCCTTTCCTAGCATCACCAATAGTACTTGCCATTTGTCCTTTGTCACTGTTATGGGGGGTAAGCTCATATGATTTCCCAACCTGTGGTCTCTGCATATCTCTTCCCCAACTGCCACCCCCCAGCCCTAGTTTAAATTCCCAACTTCCTCTATATACTCTTCCATCCTCTGTTTCAACACTTTCTTTCCCTCCTCACTCAAGTGTAGTCTGTCCTTGGCATAGAGACTACTGTCCTCCCAGGTCCCTCCCCACCCCCCAACAGCCCATACCCTTTAGCACAACACCAGGTTCTTAGCCATCCGTTAAATTCCTCTATTCTCATCTTTCTTGTTGTGCTTGCCTTTGGCACAGAAGTATCTCAGAAAATGTTACTGATCTTCCTGCCCCCTCATATAATTGTGCTAGTTCCTCAAACCTCCTCTGGACTATATCTACTGTCTTGTCAGCCAGGTCATTTGTCCCAAGATGTATAATTAAATGAGGCTTGTCCCTACCCCTTCTAGCATATTTCAGAACAGACTGTCCCACCCTTTCCGCTGTCATTCCTGGCATGGCCTCCACCCAAATGTGACTATGCCTCTCCCCCTTGCTACCCCACCTAACTCCTCTTAGTATTGAGTCCCCCATCACTAAGATTCCACCCCTCTTACTCCCTGCTTGCTTCCATTCATCTGCCTCTCTCATTTCCAGCTCCTCTTCTTCCTCCTGCACATTATTTCCCCCTTTTAGCCCTGTTGCAGTTCTCCCAGCAGAACTTCCCCCCGCTCCAGTTTGGTCCAGGCATTTATCAATTACTCCTCTAATTTCATCATTTCCCTCCTCCACTTTCTTCCTCTCTAGCAGTGCACAGCTGTTTTCTGAAGACCCTTCACAAATGCCCGCTCCCTCTCTCTTCATAGTAACCTGCTCTCTCCTTTCCACTCTATGACTTTTGCCACTTCTTCGCCTCCCCTCAGAAGTCCCTATCTCCTCCTTCCATTTGTCTTTTGTCTCCTGACCTGGTTTCCCCAGCAATTGTTCTTCCTGGCCTGGGCCCCTTTGTCTCTGCTTCCCTTCTTCTGACCCTCTCCTCACCACTGTTGGCTTAAATCGCCCTCCCTCATCTCCCCTTCTTCCTCCCTCCAGTATTGGGCTAAACCCACCCCCAATCTGCCTTGCCTGTCTTAGTTCCTACTGCAGACCCTCAATCTCCTTTCTAAGTTTTTCTATGTGGTTGCACACTAAACATCCTCCACCCAGGCAATGTTTAGAAAGATTGGTGCACTGCAGTTGTTGCAGCCTACCACCCTACCCATTGCTGTCGTTGCCCACCAGCGACCCCCCACCCTTCCAGATGCAGGATACCAAACACTCCCCCAAGTCTCCCCTCTCCCTCCTCTATCAGTGCAAAACATTTTCTTTATTTCCCTTACCTCCTTTGTTGCACACGTTTAGATATATTGAGCAACTGCTTTTTATATTCCTATCCTTCCTATCCACACTCAAAAGGAGACTTTAAGTAGCCATTGCACAACCTTCTTCAAACTCCTACTCCTCCTTTTCCCAATGCAATATCAATGCGAAGAAGTAATAATGAAAGCTCCTAGATTTGCATTTACTTCCCTTCCACTGAGAGAGCAGTCACCTTTTCACTTGCTGCTGTTCCTTTCCTGGATGTCTGCTTCTGCTATGACAGGTGCATATCCTTTGTCTGTTTGAGGAAGTGATGTCAGAACCCCTAGTATAAAGGAAATAATGGACCGGGGTGGGTGGGGTGAGGGTTTGGGGGTGGGACCAGCCCAAGTCTTCCAGAAACAATCAGGTAGCTGAAGCCTCTGATCAGACCATTAGCACCCTTCCCCCACTGTGCACTCAAACTTTGCAGCTAGTGAAGCCAGCAACAATGAATCACAATTCTACTCAAAGCCCCCAAAATAGGTTTGCTACCCAAAGAAACAGGACTCCAATTCAAACAGCTTCACCAACAACACATCAAAATAGGCTTGGAATTAGAAGATATAGGTCTCCAATTCAAAGAAACAGACCCAGTTAAATTACACCAATTATGTTTTAAAACAGAAGAAATAGGCCTCTACAAATGCAGCCTGCCACACAGTGAACCAAACAAATGAGCCCACTTATAGCTACCAAAACAGGTTTCAAAATTCCAACAGCCCCAAACAATACCCTGCTAGCCCCTTAGTAGTAAGAAAGAAAAGAAATAACATTCTACCATGTAGAATCCATGAAATACAATGTAAAACAAGAAGCTACTGTACTGTAGATCTGATCCTGTCCCCCTTCTAGTTCCTTCTGAGAAGCCAAAGCACTGACTCCACACCTGATTCAGCTCTGCCTCCCTACTTATTAGCAGCCAAAACAGCTATCACCCAAAAATGAATGACCAAAGTTATTCCAACTGTGGAGGACTGGAGGGTAATAGTTTTAGGGATATAGCAAATGGAGAGCCTAATAGCGGCCATCCATGACAAATTGCCAGCTTGCTGAACCAAATGGCAAAGGTGGATCCATTACTTGATAGAGGTTGACCCAGGCTTTGTCCCTTGAGGAGGTGGTGATCCCCTTTAGGACCTCCCTATGGGAGACAGATATACATTCAGTGGGTCTTGACTGTGATGGAGGATGTAGTCTGTGAGGATATTTCTTTAAATGCATTATATATTTCTCTTTCTGTTTTCACTGCATGACTTTGCCGTTTTCTATTAACCAGATGCATTGGTGCCAACTGTAACATTTAGACCTATAGTTCTGATTTCACCACAGTTAAATTCAGTATTGTGACATGCTGTATGTGATGCCTCACTTTTCTTTAATAAAAATCATATTTAAAAAAATAAGTAAATTCTCTTAAACCTGGTTCACTGGGCAACTGAAGGGATCCAACTGATGAGAAGCGGCCCACAAAGCAAACTGCTTTCACTTCATGGAGTAAGTGGCCCTGATGGAAGGTTTTCTAACTGCCACCAAGACATCAGCCACTTTTGAGGACACTCAAAATCTCACAATGGCTATGTCTTCAGGAGCCAGGCATGGAGATGGAGTGACTTTAGGTCTGGATGGACCAGGGTGCTCTGTTCCTATGAGAGCAAGCCTTTGCACAGGGGCAGGGGTACTGGAAGTTCCAATGTTAACTGCTGTAGCCAGGGAAACCATATCTGATGAGGCCAGCAAGGAGAATTAGAGTGGCACGCTCCAGCTGGAGCTTGATTAGTACCCTCTGAATCAGAGAAAAAGGTGGGAAGGCATAAAGGAGGAGAAGGACAATGTGTCTCACTAGAAAACTCCTGGCCCTGGAGTGAGCGAGCAGAAAAGTGGCAGTTTTGCACTGAGTGGGGACAGAGAAAGGTCCAGCTCTGGAAGACCCCACCTATTGAACAGGTCTTCCACTACCAAGGTCAGCAGCTCCCACTCATGCATTCCAGACTGTGACTGGCTTAGTCTGTCTGCCAGTCCTAGACCGTGTTCTAGAGCCCAGTACCAAACCCTCATTGCTGCCCTGCACATGGTGTAAGAATGGGTCCCCCATGCTTGTTTATGCGATGGACTACACTGATGCTGTACGTCTACACCAGCAGATGCCTCAGGGACAGGTGCTTCTGGAAGGCTTGATGAGCACATGGAAAATGGCCCTCATCTCTAGAATGTTTATGAGAAGGGAAATCTCCACTCTGGACCATGTCCCTTGTGTCTGATGAGGTCCCAGATGTGCTCCCCACCCTATCCCTGAAGTGTCTGTGGTGAGGAGCTACTGAAGGCAAGGAATGAGGAAGGGAACCCCCCTCTTTTTTTTTTTTATCCTCTGGTCTGCCGGTCCCATCCACTGGTCCCTCCAGACTCACCTCTCATCCTTACTCCTCCTCTGAGGTATCCAACTAGCTGGGTGTGGATCCTGCGGGGGACTGGTGTCATCATGCCAGCCAGCCACCATTTTCACCCATTTTTCTTTCCCCAAGTGCGGTGTGAAAGCGTGTGATGATGCCAATGGCCGAGCCATGCGTGCTTCTACATGCTGCCTGCCAGGCATCTGCTCCGCATCTGCCCCTCTGTCTGTGGGTCCACTGTGCCAGCCCTCAGCTGCATCTAGGGGTTAGGCAAGCAGTGGACTCTGTCTCCATCTCTCCCTGGGAGAGGAGAGCTGTCCTCTGGATGCTTGATCCTCTCCCTCCCCAGCAACCTGTTCGCACTGCGAACATGGGTCACTGGCATGGCAGGAGGTAAGGCAGCAATGTCTCAGCACTTCGTGCCATTGGGCCTGCACCAAGGGAACCCCTTTTAGCAAACTGCTGGGTTCCATCCACCATTAGGTCACCTTTCAGACAGGAGAGGTTACTAGAACCTGCTGTTCCAGATCATTGGTGAACTGATCCCACTGGACTCTTAGGGTTCACTGAGGGACTATCATGTACAGCCTGAGGGGAAGATTACACAATGGGGGGGGAGGTAGTAGTAACAACAACAAAAAAGGAAAGGGACCTGGGGGTAATCATATCAGATGACCTTAAGGTTAGCAAGCAATGTGAGAAGGCAGTAGGGAGGGCTGGGGGTATACTGGGATGCATAGGGAGAGGCATCACCAGCAGAAAACAGGAAGTTGTTATCCCTCTGTACAGACAGTTGGTGAGGCCCCATCTGGAGTACTGCATCCAGTTCTGGAGATCCCATCTCCGCAAGGACATAGACAGGATAGAGGCAGTCCAGAGGAGGGCAACTAAAATGGTGCAGGGTCTGCAAGAGAAGCCGTATGAGGAGAGACTAAAGGAGCTTAATATGTATACCCTTGAGGAAAGAAGGGAGAGGGGACATGATAGAAACTTTAAGTACCTCAGTGGAATCAACAAAGTCCAAGAGGGTAGCATCTTTCAGAAAAAGAGACGTGCAAGAACAAGGGACACAATTTAAAGACAGAGGGGTGGTTCCGGGGCAATGTGAGAAGTATTTTTCACAGAGAGGTAGTGGATGCATGGAACAGCCTTTCTGAGGAGGTTGTGGGGTCTAAAACTGTGGGAGAATTCAAGAATGCATGGGACAGACATAAGGCAGTTCTTGTGGGGGGGGTAGGAAGAAATAGGCTGTTGGTTAACTAGGATCTGCGGCCTATCCTGTAGGTAGGGAAATAGGCAGACTAGGTGGGCCAAGTGGTCCTTATCTGCTGTCAAAGTCTATGTTTCAGGGAGCATTTCTAGTGTCCTGTTTGCAGGAGGTGCAGCAGACCTTGCAGAATGACCATCCTGAACTTCTTGTACTGAATATAGAAGTTCAGGTCCCTCAGATCCAGAATGGGCCTTAAGTCCTCTGTGAATTTGGGGAATAGGAAGAAATGAGAATAGAACACCTTGTTCCTTTGTTCCCAGGGAACTGGTTCTATGGCCCTCTTGCTCAGCAGAGTATGCACTTCCTCTAGCAGCACTGGTATGTGAGCGGGAGGATAAGTTGAGGGAATTGGAGGTAGTTATGGAGGCAACTCCAGAAGTTCTAGAGCGTGGCCTTGTTCTATTAGTTGCAAGGATTTGGCTTCATTGAGGACTAGGGGTTCACCTGGAGGGATACAGGCCTATACTGGCATGATGGTCTGCATCTGTCCAGGAGGGGAACCAGGATCCTAGGTGATAGGTTTAAATGCTTCATTGGCAAGTATTTAAAATAGCTAAGGGGGGGCAGTGAAGAGAAGCATGGAAATCCCAGCCCCCCCCACAAAACAGGGTAGTTAGTGAAGCAGACACAGAGGTAGAGAAGTCGATAGGGAGCAGGACAGGGGTAAATCCAGAAAAAGGCAAAAGCACAGGGATGGGCCTAAAAGGGGTAAGGCCATCAAAAAATAGAGGGCAATGAGTACCAATGCCTAGAGTCTGTGTAATAAGCTCCCTGAACTAGTGGCCTTGATGGAAGGGGGATGCCTGGATGTCATGGCAGTCAGAGAAACATGGTACACAAAGAACCATGACTGTTATGTCAATATACCAGGGTACACAATCTATAGGAGGGACAGGGAGGATAAAAGAGGAGGAGGAGTATCTCTCTACATAAGGGAAGGAATCAAAGCAACAGAACTGAAGGGTAAACAAGGAGGGGAGAAGGCACTGTGGGTCACCCTAGAGACAGGAAATGGCACTACAATCTGCACAGGGGTTGTTTACAGATCCCCATCTCAGGGGGAGGCAATGGACAAAGAAATGATAGAAGGAATCCTTAGAATGGCAGAACAAGGAGAGATATTGTTGCTGGAGACCTGAATATGCCAGATGTTAACTGGAGTACCTTTGCCGCAGCCACATCCAAGAGCAGAGTCATTCTTGATGCCTTACAGGGGGCATGCCTCAGATAAGCTAGTGTTGGAACCCACTCGGGAAGGAGCAATCTTAGACTGGGTACTCTCAAATGGGGGTGGAAAGAGGATCTCAGATTTAGAAGTGGGTAGCCATCTGGGAACAAGAGACCACCAAACAGTGTGGTTCACAATAAACACAGCTGTATAGTCAAGCCATACAAAGGCAAGGGTGTTGGACTTTGGAGGGCTGACTTTGGCAAAATGGGAGAGTGCCTTAGAAAAGCACTAGCAAGCAGGCAAGAAAAAGGGGTGGAAGAACAACTGGGAAAAATTAAAACTGCCATCACAGAGGCAACAAGCCTTTGTGTAAAGCAAATCAACAAAACTAAATAAAGGAAAAAGCCACTATGGTTCACAAAAGAGATGGCAGGGAAGGTTAAGGAGAAAGGGATAGCATTCAGAAAATATAAGGAAACACAGAAGGAGCAGGACAGAGAACTATAGCAGTTAAAGCAGGGGGAGGCAGAGAAGGCAGTCAGAATAGCAAAGGCCCAAACTGAGGAAAAGATAGCCAACTCTGTTAAGAAGTGGGAAAAAAACCTTTTATAGGTACATTAGGGAGCGAAAAAAGACCAAGGGAGGGATACTGAGGCTTAATAAAGGGGAGGGAATGTGGGCAGAGGGTGACAGTGAAAAGGCAGGGATACTGAATGAATACTTCTGCCCAGTATTCACAAAAGAAGAGGAGGGGGAGGTACCTAAATCAAACAATAGAAACACTCTGGATAAGGGGGGTCGATACCAGTCCATTCACAGAAGAAAGGTTTCTGAAAGAACTCTTAAAACTGAAGGTGGAAAAAGCAATGAGGCCTGACAGGATTCACCCCAGAATTCTAAAAGAACTAAGGGGAGAACGTGAGACACCACTGACTACCCTCTTTAACTAATCATGGGAGGGTGGGGTGGTACTGGAGGATGGCAGCTGTGACTCCACTCCACAAAGTGGGAGCAAGAGCCAGTCAAGTGGCACTGAGGGTTGAGGCGCTGGATGCCACACCAGTGATCAGAATCCGGGAACGAGCTTGGGTTGTCAGGGGTCAGCAGGGAAGGACTAGGATCGAGCATCTGTAGACAGCTCTCCTAGTCCTGGGGAGGGTTTAGGGATCCTCTGATGCACTGGCAACCCCCGGCGGAGGCTGGGGGCTACTGCAGTGCACAGCAGCAGAAGCTCAGGGATTGGAGCAGTGGCAGACATCTTCCAGGTACATGCGGGAGCATGCACATGCTGGGCAGGACATCACTGCATGTCCGTGCTCTGGGGTGGAAAATCAAGAAAATCCCCCTTCCTTCAGGTGAGGTGATGGTGAACATGGGCATACTGACCAACCTCATGCCCAATGTCGGCTGACTCTCCGGTTCTCCTTGCGGTCTGGGGCCACTCCTTGGGCCAGGGGAAGTGCCCAGACCTTGTGTACCTGATGTAGCCTTGAAGCAGTTCAGTTCAGGTAGGTGGTTGTGTACGGTGGCTGCAGATGGGACCCTGAGAGATCCCCAAAAGGTAAGGGTGCATAAATAGAATCTACAAAAAAAAAGTGGGAGCATGGCAGAGGCAAGAAACTACAGACCTGTTAGTTTGACCTCAGTGGTAGGGAAAATGATGGAATCACTTCTGAAGGAAAGAATTGTTGAGTACCTAGAGGCCAGCAGGGCACAGGACCCATGGCAGCATGGATTCACAGTGGGAAGCTCGTGTCAGATGAATCTAATAGATTTCTTTGACTGGGTGACCAAAGTAGTAGACCAGGGAGGGGCTGTGGATGTGGCCCACCTAGACTTTAGCAAGGCATTTTACACAGTCCCACACAAAAGATTAATAAACAAGTTAGCCAGCCTTGGAATGGTCCCAAGGTGGTAGCCTGGGTTAAAAACTGGATGGACAACAGGATGCAAAGGGTAATAGTAAATGGAGTCCACTCTGAAGAAAGGGGGGTTACTAGCGGGATACCGCAGGGTTCAGTACTGGGACCAGTCCTCTCTAATGTCTTTATAAGTAACATTGCGGAGGGACTGGAAGGAAAAGTATGTCTCTTTGCAGACGACACAAAGATCTGCAACAGGGTTGATACACAAGGTGGGGTGGAAAGGATGAGAAGGGACTTGGCAAGGTTGGAGGAATGGTCAAATGTATGGCAGCTTAGATTCAATGCAAAGAAGTTCAAAGTAATGCACCTGGGAAACAAAAACCCAGGGGAAGAGTACACAATGGGGGTTGAAATACTAACAACAACAAAAATGGAATGGCACCTGGGGGTAGACATATCTGATGACCTAAAGGTAGGCAAGCAATCTGAGAAGGTAGTAAAGAGGGCTGGGGGGATACTGGGATGCAGAGGGAGAGGCATCACCAGTAGAAAACAGGAAGTTGCTATCCCTCTGTACAGACAGTTGGTGAGATTCCGTGTGGAGTACTGTGTGCAGCTCTGGATACCTCATCTCCACAAGGACATAGACAGGATAGAGGCTGTCCAGAGGAAGGGCAACTAAAATGGTGCAAGTTCTGCACCAGAAACCATACGTAGAGAGACTAAAGGAGCTTAATATGTATACCCTCGAGGAAGGAGGGGGAGAGGGACATGATAGAAACTTTCAAGTACCTCAAGGGAATCAACAAAGTCCAAGAGGGTAGCATCTTTCAGAAAAAGGGATGTGCAAGAACAAGGGGGCACAATTTTGAAGATAGTGGAGGGATGGCTCAGAGGTAATGTGAAGAAGTATTTTTTCACAGAGAGGGTTGTAGATGAATGGAACAGCCTTCCTGAGGAGGTTGTGGGGTCAATAAAGGTGGGGGAATTCAAGAATGCATGAGACAGACATAAGGCAGTTCTAGTGGGGGTAGAAGGAAGTAGGCTGTTGGTTAACTAGTATCTGCAGCTTATCCATTAGGTAGGGAAATGGGCAGACTAGGTGGACCAAATGGTCCTATCTGTTGTTATCATTCTTCACTGGTCCAAGTGGAGGGAGAGGCAACCCACTACTACTTCCTCCAGACTGAAGACTGGAGAGGGGTGTCAAATAAGGAGTCATGCTGAAGCAGGACCACCGGCCATAGCCACATCTCCTCTGGGGCTTTAGAAGTGGCACCTGCGGGGGAGGGAGGGTGCAGGTTGTTGTCAAGGCACAGGTCAGGAAGCATAGGGAAAACCAGGAGCAATTGTAGAATTCACTAAAAATATTTATTTACAGTAGCAGTAACATAAAAAAATAAACTTGTTCAGAATAACTATGTACAGAGGAGAAAAACAGTAGTTTTAGTTCAGTCTCTGTGTACCATTTTCTTCTAATGTTTCTTGCAGTTGCAGCTTAGCTCTTATAAGTCCTTTCAACCCCTATTCTTAGTAAGCATCGTGATTTTGTAAATATCAGGCAGGAGCTGCTAGAATACAGTATGCTTCTTGAGTTGAGGCCCCCTTTTGCACAGCTTTTGCAAAAGGCTTAACAATTGAACTCTGGTAACCTCTAGCTTCCAACAGCTTTTTGCAGTCATCTCAAATATAATTCTATACATTTCAACAGTAACACTATATATTTTCTAAACAAAAGGGATCCCAATATCAGTTTCATTTCCATACAATGATTTGCTCATATTTCTATATTAGCAGATATGCAAAGGAGGAAAAACAGACAGCAAGAGAAAACTGAAGAGACAGCGAGAGGCAAAGAATTGCGAGACTTTTCGGGTTGATCAAGTCCGAAGTCTCACAGGAAACTTTGGTTGCGTAACCAGACAGAGAAGAGACAGAAAAGGAAAGAATAATTCAGATCCTTGCATTTAAACACTTTCTCTAACAACTGGGACAGGGTCCTATTCCGCCCTGTCACATACACCCCCTTCCTTAAGAGGGAACCGGTTTTATCAAACAGGTTTCCAAAACTATCTATTCTCTACTAACAACTGCTGCTTTTCAGAAATTAAGCACATGTCCATTATCAGTTTTTTAACAGTACAGCAAACAATAAATTTTAAACTTGTGCATTTGCCTTCAACCATCAGACAACTCAATTCCTGATCCATATCTTGACAAAAAATCAGCATTGCTATTCTCTTTACAAAATTTGTGTATCCGTGAATTTAAATGGCTGTAGTGCCAGATACTACCTTGTGATTCTGGAATTTTTATCTTTCATCTGGTTAAGCCAACAGAGAGGATTGTGGTCTGTTACAAGAACAAAGTCAGTTCCTAGCAAATAAAACTTCCGGGACTCCATGGCCCACTTTGCTGCTAAACATTTCTTTCCAATAGTTGAGTACATTTTCTCTCTGTCATGCAACTTCCTACTTATGTACAGAATAGGATGTTCCATCCCATCTGTATTTTGACTCAGTACTGCACCTAGGCCTACTTTGGATGCATCTGTGTGTAGCAAAAATGTTTTCTCAAAGTCTGGGCTTCTTAAAACAGGGTCTGAACATAATGCAGCCTTTATGGCTTGAAAATCTTCATCACAGTCTGAGGTCCATTTCACATTATTTGGGTACCATTTTTTTATGAGTTCAGTGAGGGGAGTAGCTAACTCTGCAAAGCTGGGAACAAATCTCCGATAATAACCAGCCAGCCCTAAAAATTACCTGACATGTTTCTTTGTTTTAGGTACAGGGATGTTATAGTTACAGCTTCTATCCTAGAAACCTCTGGCTAGCACATAGCACAAATATCTGGTTTCCTACATGCCTAATGCATATTTAGTAGGATTAATTGCCAGACCTGCATTTTTGATAGCTTGGATAACTGCTCATAGGTGTTCAAGTGGCTTTTCCAGTTTGGACAATAAACAACAACATTATCCAGGTATGCAGCACAATAACCAGTGTGAGAGGATAAAATCACATCCATGTACTGTTAGAATGTAGCTGGCACACCATGTAAACCAAATGGCACAGTGGTGAACTGATAGACTACTATAGGGGTGGCAAATGCAGTTTTATCTCTGGAATCTTTAGCTAAAGGTATTTGCCAGTAACCCTTGGTGAGATCGAGGGTACTGATATACTGTGCACTCCCCAGTCTGTCCACCAAATCATTTATTCTGGGCAAAGGATAACTGTCAAATTCTGACACTTGATTAAGTTTCCTAAAATCAATCCAGATTATAACACCCCTTCTTTTTTGTTTACAATTACCATGGGAGATGACCAAGCACTCCTCTATGATACTCAATTCTTTCTTTTTTTTTTAATTTCCTTAACCACTTCACCTCTTCATCTCTCTGGCAACCTGTATTTCTTTTGCCTAATATGACAAGCATTCCTTGTCACTATTATGTGCTCAACCCCTTTTGCTCAGCCTGGTACCATGGTAAAAGTACTGTTAAATGTCTAACACATTATGGATGTCTGCAGTTTGTTCTGTGGTTAAGGAAACCTTCACCTTTATAGCATCAGCATTTAAAGTTTGTTCCAGTGTATTATAAGCTACAGCCATATATTCCTTATTGGTTTCTGGTAAAACCAACAAAGCAGCTTTTGGCATTTTTTCAACCCATTTTCTGAGGAGGTTAGCATGGTATATCTTAGCAGGAATTTTCCTGTCAGGGGTCTCAATCTCATAGTTAACAGTGCCAGTTCATCTAAGCACTTTATAAGGCCCTTGCCACTTCATCAAGTTTATTTTCTGTTGTGGGTAAAAGTGACAAAACCTTTTCACCCGCTTCAAAAATGTTTTCTTTTACCCCATGGTCATAATACACCGTCTGCTGGTTTTGGGCCTCTTCCTGATTATTATGGGCAATTTCAACATATTTTGCCAGCTTCTTCCTTAGGGCACACATATAAGATGTTATAGATTGCTTCTGAGTGGGGTTATCTTCCCATGTTTCTTTTATCACATCCAGTGGCCCTCTTGGCTGCCTACCATACAGCATTTCAAATGGCAAAAAACCCTGCTGATGCCTGTGGCACGTCTCTGTAAGCAAAAAGAAGTTAAGGCAAATATTGGTCCCAATCTTTCCTTTCCCCTTTTACAAACCTTTTTAACGTGTTTCAGCGTTTGGTTAAAATGCTCAACAAGACTGTCTGTATGAAGGTGATGGGGGAGGTTCTTATGGCAGTGATACCTAGAAGTCTGTACAGCTCCTTAAGCAATGCAGCACCAAAATTACTACCCTGATCAGTAATAATTTCTTTAGGTATGCACACTCTGCTGAAAATTTTTGCAAGCTCTGCTACAACCTTTGGGGCTGTAACAGTACACATTGTAACTGCTTCTGGGTATCGAGTAGCATAGTCGCATACTACCAGGATAAATCTATTACCCTTTTTACTTTTGTCTAAAGGACCAACCACATCCATTGCAATTCTCTCAAAAGGCACATCTGTCAAGGGTAGGAGCACCTTGTCTTTTCTAGTGACTGAGGCTACTTTATGACACTCAGCACAGGAATTACAATAGGTAGCAACATCTTCATGAATTCCAGGTGAGTAAAATCTATACAGCAATCTGGCAATGGTGCGATCCCTCCCCAAGTGACCAGCCATAGGACTATCATATGCTATCTGTAGCAATTCTGTTCTATACTTCTGTGGTATAACCAACTGTTCTGTCTGAGGTTTAACCCAAACTCTGTACAGTAACCCATTACGTTTTTTAAACATTGGTCCACCCTGTTTTGGTTTCACTCCCATCTGCATGAAATAACCCTGGAGAGAAACATTGTTATTTTCTTTCAGAGCAAGCTAACAGTTAATTTAGTTTCAGCATTTTCATATTTTAACCCTTTATGTCCATCAGTCATTCTTTGCCACAGTTTCTTCAGGCTTCATCTTTCTTTCCTGGATTTCTAGATTTTGGAGCTGTGCTCAAACAAATCTGAATCAAAATCACTGAAATGAAAAGTGTCCCCACTGTCTGAAATTTTCTTTGCCTGAGCTCTTGTCACCACAGCTGCTGAAACATCAGGATTTACTCCTTCTTTGATCACCTCAGTAAATCCTGAGAAGTCATTTCCAATAATCACAGGTACAGGTAACTTAGGTACTACCCCCACTTTCATTTGGTGTGATACACCCTTAATGGTCAGAGTCACTTGGGTGGATGGATCGTATCGAGTGTCCCCGTGGATGCAGATGACACCAGTACTTGGTCCCTTTGCACAGTGTTTTCCCAGCACTTTAACATGCACTAGGATCTGTCTGCTTCCCGAATCAATGAGTCCCTTCACAGTCTTATCCCCCACCTTTACATCTGTTAAGTACTTGCCCCAATTCGCCAAGGACAAATCTGCTCCAGTGCCACTCACTTTACTATGGCAATTTCTTGCAAAATGACCTGGCTTATTACAGTTAGAGCAGATAACGACTTTGGGCACAGATTTGTTACCCCCACCAGAGTTCATAGCAGGCTTGGAGTTTAAATGGGAAAAAGAGTGTCTTACTGGTGCTTGGCTGTTACCTCGCTGCTGTGGTGTCTGTCTGGCCATTTGGTAATCCTCGGCCAAAGAAACAGCCTTTTCCCCACTCTCTGGTCCATGTTCCTTTACCCTCAGCTGCACATCTGTAGGCAAGATGTTGAAGAATTGTTCCATGGCAAATCTGGCGATCTGTGGGACTGTTTTGCTCTCTGGTTGGATCCATTTTATCAGAAGTTCTCAGACTCCGGTGAAGGCTTCTCAAGGATTGTCGACAGAGTTGTACCTCAGAGATTGAAATCTCTGCCTGTATGTCTCTCTGGAGATGTCATACCTTTTCAGGATTTCGCTTTTCACCAGATCATAGTTTTCTGAATGTGCAGTGTCCATACTGCTGTAGGCAAGCTGGGCTTTCCCTGTCAGGTAGGGTACCAGTCTGATTGTCCATTGCTGCTTTGGCCACTGGCAGGCTGTGGCAACTCTTTCAAAAGTTGTCAAGTATGCCTCTATATCATCCGAGGAACACAACTTTGTAAGTTTAATGGCTTTTAAGTTGCTTGCATTTTGTTGCTCATCTGGATCTGTGCTGGATCCTCTGCCCTTGTTATCTTGCAAGGCATCCAGCCATCTCGGCTCCTGTCGCTGCATCTCGTCTTTCTTCTGCTGCTCCTGTCGTTGCATCTTTTCTCTCCTCTGCGCTTTTATTTTTTTTATACTTCCTTTATTTGAATCATATTCAAAAGCACTTATACAGATTTCAGAGACATTTGCACACACTTTCAGGTTACATAGCGCCTAGTTGTTACAGTGTGATACTATTCAGATGTAATTGTTCTGGATGTTCATTCCAAATATGTCTAGGCATTATTGCCTTACACACTAAGCAAAACGTATATATCTAAAACTAGATATTTTACAAACAAAGATAACAGTTGAAGACAGACATTGGGCACAAAGGGACTTGATTAGGTACAGTATTTCTTTAAAGATATAAATAAGTTTTTACTTATATTTCATTACCTGATCTTAACAAGGAAGGGCTTCCCGGGGGGGGGGGGTAAATCTCATAAACTAAAATACTCTGTTTGAAGTACATTTTCCCCTTTATTTCCTTTTCACTTTCAAAAGGAGAAATAGCAACCCCTCAAACTCCAGTTTTAAATCTGTTCTTGATTTATTACCCATCTAGTCCAACGTGTAATAAAAGTTTCCATCCTATTGTTGAGGGCATATGACATTTGTTCATTATGATGTACATTTTGGATTATAGCTTTCCAATCTCCTGCCATGGGAGAATTATTCTGGAGCCATTTTTTAGTGATTGCTTTATATGCTGCCCCTAGTAATATAGCCCATAAGTATAGGGTATGTTTGTCGGTCATTCCCTCTTGGGGGTATGCCTAGTATTAGGTTAATCTCAGACATGGGTTTGTGACAATCAAGTATATGACCTGAAATCTCTGTCCAGAAGTTACCTAGCTTGGGGCAATCATAAAAAACATGTTTATATGTGGCTTTGTTTTCCCCACATAGCCTCCAACACTTTTTAGGCTTTCCTGGATTTCTCCAGGCCAGAATTGTGGGCACTAGAAAAAATATTGCCCTTACTTGCCATATGAATTCTCTCCACATTGGGGAGGAGGTGGTTGACCACGTACTTCTCCATGTTTTGGACCAGTCTATAGAGCTGATGGCCTGTTTTAATTCTTTTTCCCAGTTTACTTTGACTGAGTCCATGCTATGCCTAGTCAACCAAATTAAAAACTTATAGATTATTAAGATGGCCTTTCCCCAGGAGAGGACCATATCTGTGCAAATCGGGGTTGGTCTTCGTACATGTGGGGTTCACTTTTTCCTACTCTAAGTTGTGTTATTATGTAATTTCTCATTTGATAAAAGAACATTCTATCTTTCTCCGTCCAGGCAAATCTCTGCTGAGCTTCCTCAAAAGTTAAAACCGTGTCCCCTTTCATAATTTGCCATGGGGCTACCAGCCCTTTTTTAAGCTGAATATTATACCAAGAGCCAGCTACCGAAGTATTGATTTGTTTATTAAGTATGAACCATTGGTATTTCCAAAAATGATTTAATATTTGTTTATTGTTGGTTCCTCTCCACCAACCCTCCAGTATGGTAGATGTGGCTCTGGATATATTGCCTAGGGTTCATTTTAATGGGGGGGGAGAAAAGTACCGCAGGTAGGGGGTAGGGCGTTTCTCTTGCGAGGTCTATTTGTTTCCAGGCTGCTTGATATGCATGGGTGTTCCGTAACAGTGCCAGATGCATTTGGGCCGCAGCGTAATAGTCTGGTAAAGAGGGGAATGCTACTCCTCCCATTGTCATGGGGAGTGAAAGCTTCTTGATATTAAGTTGAGGCTTCTTATGATTCCATTGAAAGGCAACAAAGGATTTCTGCCATGCTAGTATTTCCTTGGGGTGAATTGTGCAGGGGACACATTGAAACAGGTATAGGAGACGGGGCAGTGCATTCATCTTAAGAGATATAGTACGGGTATAGAAAGAGGTTGGAAGAAGATTCCATCTTCTCATGTCGCCTTGTAATGTTTCCACTAGGGGAGTATAGTTTAATTTGAATAGTTGGGATAAATCCCTGGGGATATTAATTCCCAGATGCCTCATCGAGGATCTGTCCCATTTTATAGAGAATTTTTCCCTCAGTGAGGGTGAGGGCTCATAATTTATTTTTAATGCTTCTGTCTTGTTGATATTCAAGGTATAACCCAGTAGCTGGGAGAAAGTTTGGATCTTCTGAATGACCGCTGGCATGGAGCTTTCTGGATTAGTTAAGTACAATAAGAGATCGTCTGCAAAGAGCGCCAACTTGTGCTCAGTCCTAGAGAGGGTGATTCCTTGGATTTCAGGGGACTCCCGTATGAACTGGGCCAGGGGTTCTATGTAATATGCAAATATAAGCGGGGATAAGGGGCAGCCTTGTCTTGTTCCCCTATGAAGAGAAAATCGATCAGTTAAATGGCCGTTTGAACAGATATAACATATGGGACTCCTGTAAAAATGAAAAATTGTTTCTAGGAAGTGGTCTGGAAATCCAAAGCGGACAAGGACCTCCTTTAGAAATTTCCATGATACCATATCAAATGCTTTTTTGGCATCTAGTCCCTGAAGAAGTGTTGGTATTTTCTGGGATTGTGAATGTTCCAATAGGTATACCGTACACCTTACATTATCTTGAGCCTGGCGCCCCGGGATGAATCCACATTGATCCATGTGAATTTTACTGGGAGAAAATAATAAAAGTCTCCTAGCTAAGATAGATGTTAGAATTTTATAATCCATGTTTAATATGGATATGGGTCTATATGATGCACATAAGGTGTGGTCCTTGCCCAGCTTCGGAATAACTGAAATTATGGCCTCGTTCCATGAAGGGGGGATGTTGCCCTCTTTGGAGGTAACATATGCATATACTCTGGCCAATAAAGGGGTTAAGGTTTTGGAAAATGATTTATAGAATTCCCCTGGGAGTCCATCAGACCCCGGAGATTTCCCCATTTTTAAATTACCTATTGTTGCCATAATCTCTTTTGGTGTGATTGGGGAAGTCAATTGGGAACTCTGCGGTATGGAGAGAGTTGGGAGGTTCAGCAAATCTAAAAAATGTTTAATTTCCTGATCTGATGCAGAGTCTTTTGATGTATATAACTGTGAATAGTAGTTAAGGAATGCCCCAGCTATTCCCTGGATTGTGTTATGAAATTTGCCTGTTTGTGGGTGTCTAATCTTCAGTATATTCGATTTGGCCCTCTGTATTCTTAACTGGCGTGCTATTAGTTTAAGAGAACGGGGGCCCCCATCGTAGTACCTGTGCCTGAGGTACATTAGGTTCTGTTCTATTGAGTAGTCCAATATTTTGTTAAGTTCACTTTTTAAGCAGGCTAGTTCCTTAGCTCTAGTTTTTATCATTTTGATAGCCTGTAAATCCTCCAGCTTTTTTATCTTACTTTCTAATGATTTCCTCTGTGCTTCCCTAAGTTTTTTCTTATTAGCTGATATACTAATCAATTTGCCTCTTATAACTGCTTTGACCGTGTCCCATAAAATGGATACAGAAATGTCAGGTTTATCATTTTGGTCCAATTTCTGAGTTATTGTTTCCTCAACAGACTTCAGAACCTGGTCGTCTCTTAATAGGGAGAGATTTAGTCTCCAGAAAGTTGTTCTCTTAATCACTTGGGGATGAAAATGGCAAAAAAATCGGGGCATGGTCCGATAGTACATAGTCACCCGACCAGAACCTAGTAATATCTCCCATTTGTTCTTTAGGGGCTAGAATGAAATCCAAACAGGAGTATACCTCATGGGCATGAGAGTAATAGGTGTGTCTGGGGGCTAAGCCATGCAAGTATCCCCAGATATATTGATAGACCAATTCTTGAAATAGTTTCTTTACCTTATTTGTGATTTTTTTCTTTTTCCCTTCAGTAGCTTGGGTGGTATAGTTTTCAGTTATATTTAGATTAAGACCCCCCCCCCCCACATATCGTTTGCCCTTCTGCCCATTCCACCAATTTGGAAAAAAAGGAGCTATATGCCTCATAGTCTGAGGTGGGGGGGTATATATACTGATGCAAAGGTTACCAACCTGCTATCCAAAAGGCCTTTTACCATGGCAGATCTCCCCTCTTTGTCAATTAGTTTATCCTTAATTTCAAATTGTGTCCCACACTTCACCAGTATTACCGTTCCCCTTCTTCTTCCTCCCTTATAGGAAGAGGCCACGACATGAGAGAAACCCATCCTTTCAAACTTTTTATGTTCTGTGAAAGATGTGTTTCCTGTAATAGGATCACATTTACCCCAGCCCTCTTCATGCTTTGGATAATTTTACTTCTTTTAATGGGGTTAGTTATGCCATGTACATTATAGGTGCATATAGTATAGGGTTTCCCATTATTCATAGTTGTATCTGAGTAGCCTTCCTGTTATCCAGTTGTCAGGTCTGGTCTCCATCAAGTTGTGCCCCCTTGCCCAACTCTGCGCTCCAATAAATCTTTCTGTCTACTTCATGTAATCAACAAATAAACAGTTATTTGCCTCAGCCAACATGGCTTAATAGAACATACAAGAACTTGTTTAACCTAAACAAATACTTCCAAGGTAGGGGCTATTTCCCAAACTAGCCCTTTGTTCTCTCTCTCCAAGGAGAAGAACGCGGAGGAATACTGGTGCTTCCGTTACCGGAAGACCTTCTGCCGAGCACTCATTGTTTACTGTGCTCTAAAGTTGTTTGGGGAGATAAAATCATCTCCTCTCTCTGGGAGCAGGGTGAGGTATAGGGATATCCTTGGGCAAAAAGTGCTACACAATCCCGATATGCTCAAACCCGGTCTGCCAATCCGGATTTGAAGGTGTTTTCCTTGCAAAAATTACAGAGTGCTAGAGACCCTTTAATAAGGTCACGCAGTATTACCTTTGAATTTGAACTATGAACTAAAGAGAACTTAAGAGAGGACCCCCCCAAGCAACTCCCCCATCCCTTCAAGCTGTTGCTCGCTTCCCGCTAGGTATGATTGAGCCTTCCATACCGCATGTCTTTTCCCCAGCACCATCCCTCTAACAGGATGTCTCGCCAGGTGGATAGCTATTAACTTTCTGCACGAGTAGGGAGCACCCTTAGCTTCAGACTGAACATAAAATTGCTTATACTAAACCTGGGCCTATTCTGCCAAATGTTGTGGGGAGCAGACACAGCGATTATGAGAAAAGAGGGCGAGCCCTTGACAGCATAAGAAGAATTGAAAACTGTATAGGACTCCTTTTAATTATAGTTACTTCATGCTCAACGGATGCACCCAGGGCCCTACAATAACACTAAACTCGCCTCATAGGCTGCTTTTGACTCAGCCTGTGTGCTGCTTCTCCACATTTCAAAAAAAAAAAAAAAATAGAAAAACGAAACAATCCCCAAGTCAGTCCTGGCCCAGTTTCATTTCAGCATCCCCGCTCCTCCCCCCCCAAATCCTCCCCTCGATAGTCCGAAGACACTTACGGTGCACTTATCTCTTGCAAAGACACTTCTACCAGCAGTGAGGCTCAAAGGGAGCTACACCAGGGCATACAGTCATTTAGACATAATATCAGATGTGTTACACCCAGATCAAGTTGGCTTATCGATCCTGTTCCCACGCTTCTCGATCATGGTTTGCAATCTGCAGATTGCCTCTCCGTGCAACCATATTTTGGTCCCCATCTTCTTCCTGTTTATGGTGCTCTGCCAAATGGGGTCGCTCTTCCCCCTATTTTGGTTCAGATTCTCAATTATCTGGATTTTTCTGTCCCTCAAGACCTCTCTCACTTCTTCCACCGTGGTGTACAACTTCATACCATCCTCCCAAAAAATCCGAAGTCTGGCAGGGTAAGGAGTGTGAAAGCGAATCGCTTTCTCTTGCAAAGATCTCAGAATTGGTAAATATTTAAGCCTTTGTTGCTGGACTTCTTGAGGGTAGTTGTGGTCCATAAAAAGCGTGTGGGACAGGAATTGTATCTCTTTCTTGGCCCTTGCACATCTCAAAATTTCCTCTTTATCACTGAAGGAGCTCAATTTGAACACTATAGATCGTGGTCTAGCCGCAGGGTCTGTAGGCTTATTTTGAAGCGATCTGTGAGCTCTTTCCACGTGGAAGGCGAAAGTGTTAGGCAGCGCTAGTACATCTTTAAGCAGGTTTTCAATAAATGGAGCCATAGGGGTCATTTCCATTCCCTCTGGGAGGCCATACAGGTGAAGGTTATCTCTTTGAGAGTGCCCTTCTAAGTCCAAACATTTAGATCTCAGCTCCTCGGACTGTTGCACCAGGGCCTGCACTATTTCAGCAAGTTGAGTAGATGATTCTTCACTCTGAGTTACTCGCTCCTCAATCATGCTTATGCGAGATTCGAGGGTGGATAACTGCTTTCTAACTGCTTTAAACTCCTGTTTATTCTCTGATCTTGATTCCCGTATTTCGTTTAGTAGAGTTTCAAGTCTCATTCAGGAGAGTTGCTCAGATTCCCCATGTGTGTCATAGCCAGCCGCGTGGGAGCTCACCGGGGAGACAGACCTGCTAGGGGGGTCCTCCTGTAATCGAGTTCCATCCATACTTTTCTCTTTCTCTCTATTTCTGCCTTTGTAGCTCTCAAATTGCTTCCCTCCTGTATTTCTAGACATTTTGAGGTGAATTTGACAATTTGTGGAAGTAGGATTGACAGACTGTGTAAGGAGCGTTTAGCCCTAGGCTCCTAGCTGCTCCATGACATCACCAGAAGTTCTCCTCTGTGCTTTTAAATGTTGAATCTCTTTTTCTCTCTGCTTCTCCATTTCTCTTTGTTGTATAGCCCACCATTTGAAAAAGTCCATCGGGCTTTCAGGTTTTGTCACTGCCTCTTCTTTTTCCATAACTTGTGCTGGCTGTACAATCTCATACTGGACTTCAGTTTCTGCTAGTTTGGCTGCCATCCTCCTGGTAACCACTCCTGGACTTGCTGCTGCAGAATCCATACCTTCCTGTGTGCTTCCCTGGTACTAGGTCCAGTACCCATACACAAAACTCCTGTCTTAGGGTATGCACGGCTTAAATCCCACTTAGGCTGATACCATCTGTCATCAAGGCACAGGTCAGGAAGCATAGGGAAAACCAGGAACAGTTGTAGAATTCACTAAAAATATTTATTTACAGTAGCAGTAACAAAAAAAAACTTGTTCAGAATAACTATGTACAGAGGAGAAAAACAGTTTTAGTTCAGTCTCTGGGTCCCTTTTTCTTCTAATCTTTCTTGCAGTTGCAGCTTAGCTCTTATAAGTCCTTTCAACCCCCATCCTTAGCAAGTGTCCTGATTTTGTAAATATCAGGCAGGAGCTGTTAGTACACAGTGTGCTTCTTGAGTTGATGCCCCCTTTTGCACAGCTTTTGCAAAAGGCTTAAAAATTGAACTCTGGTAACCTCTAGCTTCCAACAGCTTTTTGCAGTCATCTCAGATATAATTATATACATTTCAACAGTAACACTATATATTTTCTAAACAAAAGGGATCCCGATATCAGTTTCATTTCCATACAATGATTTGTACATATTTCTATATTAGCAGATATGCAAGGGAGGAAAAACAGACAGCAAGAGAAAACTGAAGAGACAGCGAGAGGCAAAGAATTGCAAGACTGTTTGGGTTGATCAAGTCCAAAGTCTCACAGGAAAATTTGGTTGCGCAACCAGAGAAGAGACAGAAAAGGAAAGAATAATACAGATCCTTGCATTTAAACACTTTCTCTAACAACTAGGACAGGGTCCTATTCCACCCTGTCACACAGGCAAAGTGGCCCTGCTTTGACTTTGCTGTCTGACCACTGACCTAGGTCTGTTGATGGCCCTGTGAAAGGGCACCTTCTGCCTACTTTTTGATTGGGTGTGGTAAAGGGAATGGACTAATCTCAGAGTCCACTCCGAGGCTTGCAGGCCAGAAAGGATACCCTGCACATCTGCCTCAAAGAGCTTGTAGCTTCTGAAAGGGGCATTCAAAATGGATTGCTGGACATTGGCAAAAAATCTTGACATCTTCAACCAAGAATGCCTTCTCAGACAGATGCCTACCACAGCTGCCCTGGCGGAAGCATCTGAGATGTTGTAGGTAGACTGTAAAAGGTGTTTACCCATGTCAGCCCAAGTCTGAAGGGATCTGAGCATCTCCTGATTTTGGGGGCCCTCTGGAAGGGACTGGGCTGCTGCTTTAGCCTTTTCCAGAGGGTATTATGGCATCTGACAACATGGACTGGATAAGTAGCAATTCTAAGGCCCAGTGTGGCAGAAGCAAAGGTTCTCTTCCCTATAAGGTCCAGTCTTCCTGACTCCTGATCTGAGGGGGGGGGAGAGAAGAACTAAAATGCTTAGGCCTCTTACATCTATCATAGACTGCATTTATCACCATTGAATCAGTCTGAGGTTGGTCTGCGAAAAAAGGCTTTCCCTGAAGGATCCAGGTACAGCTTGTCTGCCTTTCTGGGCATGGCAGGGATCAAGCTTGGCCTGTGCCAGGCAGCCATGGTGGCATCCTCTAGTGCAGCCAAGACAGGAGGAATAATGGGGGGGAGAATCTGGTAGTTCTAGGAATTCTACCAGGCTTCTCCTGGTAATGTCTTGCTCCTCAACATCAAACCCCATTGCAGTGTGTAGCTGCTTCATCATAGAGATGAAGGAGACATCTTCAGGTGGGGACCTCGGTGCATACAAATTCGAGTCCTCACTCATGGAGGAAATGGTAAAGTGAGACCTGTCAGAAGGACTCCCATCTATATCTTCCTCTTCTTGTAGGATGAGGTAAGGGTGATATTCCTTATCCTTGTCGAAGGTCTCTGGAGGGTGCAAGCAAGAAAGTGAGGACTTTGATGTGGCAGGCATTGATGCGGGGACCAGTACAGTAAGCCCATGGTTGTGTTGCCTGGAGGAGGCACAATGCACTGCAGTATCTCCACAAAGGAGGAGAGCACCATCTGCACGTTGATGGTGGCCTGCACTTTAAGAGTGCCTTGGAACATAGACGGGGGAGGCTGGGACCCCGATGTCAACAGAGCGGTCTGCAACATCGACGAGGGTGGCTAGAGCCTGGACGATGGACCAGTGCCAGCCAATAGCAGTCTGGCAGATAAAACTGCTTTCTGACCTTGAGGGGGAAGTCTGAGCTGTAGGGGTTGCAACATTGATGGGGGAGGATGGAACCCCGAAGTTGCCAGAGTGCCTGGGGGTAAGCAGCCCCAGTGTCGATAGGCTGTCTGCCATGGGAGGTCCGGCAGAACTCACTGCCAAAGTGGACTCTGTGGCAGTGAGGGTTTGGGTGGCAGCAGGCATCACCGCCAAGGCAGATGATGACCCTGCAGTGGTCGGTGCCAAGTGAAGCGGAGACCAAAAGCATACTGGGGAGGATTTATCCTTACTCCCTGCTCTCTCCCAGTGTTTGTGTTTCCCTGAAGACTTGGAGGAGTGGGAGCCCGAGGACAGGGCCAGCGATGCAGAGGAGCTTCTTTCCTGGAGCTCCAGTTCCATTCTGGCCACCTTCTGCTCCAGAAGGAAAAACTGCAGGGCTTTCTGACATTGTCGGGTAGCTTGGTAGAAGCTCAAGTAGATCTTGCAGGGCTTGAGGTTATAAGTCTCTCTGAGACAGTGGATGCAGGCGTCATGGTTGTTGACTTTTCCACTGCACTCGCAGTAATGAAAGAGTTTAGTGGAGTCAGTTTTCCATATACATGACAACGGTAATCACATTAAAATAAAGTGAGAACTACTAGAGTGAGAAAATTAAAACTTTTCATGCAGGGCAGGATGTCTATGTCTGACGTTGTCATGGGCATCCCCTAATAGACTGCTAGCAAAAAAGTTTCCATGTGGTGCTGGTGCCCAATGGCTATATTTCCATAGGTGTGGCCTGATGAAAGAGGTATCCTCGAAAAAGATATGGCCATACTCCTTGTGGAGTGATGAAGAACAGCACCAAGAAGTTTGTTACCATACTTCATATAACAGAATGTAATACAATGTGTCAACCATTCAGAGACTCACTGTATAGACATGGGGTGCCCTCTTTCCCAGGGGCAAATGAAACAAACAGTTGACAGGACTTTCTGCAGCCCTTGGTTCAAGTAACATAGTATCTGAGTATTTTATGTACATCCAAAGTATGGAGCAATGCCTCACCCTGACTGGCATGCTCAAGGTAATAAACAGGAAAGTGTACTGCTTGATTCAGTGTAAATTCAGATACCACCTTCAGTAGAAACTTAGGATTTGTACACAGAGAAACTCTGAAAAATCCAATAATGACTCTCACACATTAGAGCCTGAAACTCAGAAATCCTTCAAGCAGAAGTCATTGCAACTAAAAATAATGTTTTCCATGACAGGAAATGTAAGCCACAACTCACTGCCAGCTCAGAAGGAACCAATGTCAATTTCTCAAGCACAAACTTCAAGTCCTAAGGCGGATCTGAATTATGGACGGGTTTCATATAGAGAATACTTCTCAGAAACATACAGGACACACCTACCTGGGCAACTGTACGACCATCAATAGGGACATGGAAAGCTGATATAGTGGCCAAATGCACCTTAAGTGAGGAATACTGTAGGCCAGAGTCTGACAAGGACAGCAAGTATTCCAACACAGCATTTATAGGACATGTAAATGGGTCCAAATTCCTGGAAGCAGCCCACAAAGTGAACCACTTCCATTTCAAGGAATAAGTATGTCTCATAGAAGGCTTTCCAGCCACAATTATTACATCACTAACCTTAGGGGATATTCCAAAAAGATCAGTTACGCAAGAACTTACCGTAATAGTAGATCTTCAAGGGGATCTCAGTCATCCATTCACACCGTAGGAACTTCACTGCTGGTAAAGCAGGATCCACACAAAAAATTTTCAGCAGTACAACTGGGGCTTCTCATGCTGTCGACATAAATTAACCCTATAGACCTGCTCCCTCCTTAGTTCTTTCCCCCAGAGACAAAGGGAGCACAGCTCTAGCCATGGGGGATTGAGAAGAGAGAGGTGCCCAGGTCTGTATGAAAGACTGGATACACCAGATAGCCAGTTCCAGTAAGGAGCCCCAAAAGGGGAACAGTGGGAGAGAAAGCTGACCTGATGACTGAGATCCCCTCCAAGATCTACTGTTATGGTAAGTTCTTATGTAACTGTTCTATCTTCTTTGGGGGTATTCTAGTCATCAGGTCACACTGAAGGAATGAGTCCCAAGCAGTTACAGGTGCAGAGACAGTCTAGGAGGAAGGCCAGCCATAAACTTAAGACAGGAGGCCCTGCTGCGCAGCCCTGCCAAATCCTGCAAGGGCTCTAGAGGCAATGTCCAGACTGTAGTGCTTGGTAAAAGTGTGGATGGTACTCCAGGTGGTAGCCGCACAAATGTCAGCGGCTGAGACCTCTCAGAAACAGGTCACAGAGATAGCCATGCCATTTGTGGAATGAGTTTTGACAGCACCAGGCAATTCTTTGCTGTACTTGTAGCAGAACACAATGCAATTAGCCAACCATTTAGATAAACACTGTTTAGAAACCTGGATGCCCTCTGTAGCTGAGGCAAAAGAAACAACTGTTTCTGACTTCCTGCACTCCTCTGCTCAGAGCAGGTAATATTTCAAAATTTGCTAAATCTAACATATGGAGCAGTGCTTCCTGGATTGGCACACTCAGGAAGATAAATAGGAAGGTGGATAGATTTGTTAAATGTAAATTCAGACACCACCTTAGAGAGAAATTTAGGATTTGTGCACAAAGATATCCTGTCTTTGTGAAAAATCAAATAAGGCTCTTTGCATCACAGGGCCTGAAGCTCTGAAATTCTTCAAGTAGAAGTGATGGCAACTAAAAATAATGCTTTACAGGAAAGAAAGTGTAGGTCACAAGATACGGCTAACTCAAAAGGAGACAGAGTCAATTTTCCAAAACAAAATTCAAATCCCAAGCTGGAACAGGAGAATGGATTAGGGTTTCAGATGCAGGATGCCCTTAAAAAAGGTATGGGAGAAATCCAGTTGCGCTACAGTACAGTCACCCACGTGCGCATGAAAGGCCGAAATAGCCGAAAGGTGCACATTGAGGGAGAAGTACTGGAGACTCGAGTCAGACAGAAAGATTAGGTAGTCCAGAATCTGGCTCACCAGACAGATGAAAGGGCCCAAATTATGTTTGGAAGCCCAAACAGCAAACTGTTTCCACTTCATGACATATGTGACTCAAGTGGAAGACTTCTGGGTGGTCACTTGGGATGTCTGCAACTCTATTGGAGACTCCAAATCTGGCGAAGGCTATGTTCTCAGGAACCAAGAATGCAGATGGAGGGACCTGAGGTTGGGATGGACCAGGGTCCCCTGAGCCTAGGTCAGCAGATTCCTGCAGAGGGGGAGAGGGACCAGAGGTTCCTCCACCAGCTGCTGTAGAAGAGGAAAACCATATCTGCTGAGGCCAGCATGAAGCTATAGGGATGATGCTGGCCCCCTCTATCTGCAGTTTAATGAGCACCCTCTGAATTAGAGGGAATGCGTAAAGAAACCTCCTGCTCCAGGAGATGGCCAACACATCTTGCCAGAAAACTCCAGGCCCTGGATCGAATGAGCAAAAATTGGGCAGTTTTGCACTGAGTGGGGATGCAAAAAGGTCTAACTCTGGATGACACCATCTCTCAAATAGATCTTCTGCAACAGATGACAGGAGCTCCCACTCATGCGTGCTGGACTGAGTCCAGCTGTGGCCATCGTGTTTAGCAAGCCTGGGACGTGGACCACAGAGAGGGTGAGGCCATGGTCTAATGCCCAATACCACATACTCATGGCATCCCTGCATAGGGGATACGAATGAGCTCTCCCCTGCTTGTTGATGTAGTACACTACACTGAGGCTGTCTGACTGCACCAGCAGCTGACACAGAAAAAGACTGTTCTGAAAGGTCTGCATGGCACACACAACCGCTTGCATCTCCAGGACACTGATATGTAGGGAGGCCTCAACCTGAGACAAGAGCCCTGGGTTTGAAAAGGGCTCAGGTGAGCTCCCCAGCCCAAATGGGAAGCATACGTGGTGAGGGTCTGCTTTGGAGAGAAGATCTGGAATAGAACTCCTTGCAGCAGGTTCAAGGGATCTATCCACCACTGGAGCACCTTGCAGACTGGGGAAGAGACCAGCACTAACTGATCTAACTCATCCATGCGCTGGTCCCACTGCACTAGGAAAGTCCACTGGGGAATGCATGTGGAGTCTGGCCAGTGGAACAGTGGGAATGGCAGGCGCCATCAAACCCAGCAGTCTCAGGTACACCCTGGCAGGAATATAATGGCTCTGGGACACCTCCTGAGCCTGGGCTATAAGGCACTCCACCATGTTCTGAGGCGGGAAAGCCTTCCCCTGCACAGAGTCTAGAACTGCCCCTACGTACTGCAGCCTTTGGGATGGCACCAGGACCAGCTTGGGAAGACTGACAGTAATGCCCAGGGAGAGGAACAGCTGTAGAGTTCTCTCCAGAGTCCCCAGAAGATGTTCCCTGGATAGGGCCTTTAGGAGTCAATCATCGAGATAAGGGAAAACGTAGAGACTCTCCATTATGAGAGCTGCAGCTAATGCTGCTGAGCACTTGGTAAAGACCCACAGCGAGAGGACAAGCCAAGGCAGCACCTTGAACTGGTAATGCTCACCCCGGAAACAGAAAATGGAGAAACCTCCTGTGAGGAGGAAAGACCGAGATGTGCAGATTGGCATCCTACATGTCCAGTGAACATAGCCAGTCACCTGTCTTGAAAAGAGGCATCAGGCCTGGCAAAGTTACCAACCAGAGCTTCTTGTACTGGACATACAGATTGAGGTCCTTTAGATCTAAAATGGGCCTCAGATCTCCGTTTTTTTATGGGGGGGGAAGGGACCAGGAAGAACTTGGAATAGAACACCATGTTTCTCTGGCACCTGGGTATGGACTTGATGGCCTGTTTGCACAGAAGGGACTGTATCTCCTCCTGGAGAATGGACAAGTGAGCTGGGGGGTAGGTACGGACTTGATGGCCTGTTTGCACAGAAGGGACTGTATCTCCTCCCAGAGAATGGACAAGGATCTGTGCGTAGTTGGAGAGCAGAGGAGGGTTTTCTGGTGGCTGCTCAGAGAGCTCCGGAGTGTGACCCTTTTCTATGATTTGCAGAATCCAGGCATCCGAGGTTATGGTTCTCCATTGATTGAGATGGAGGGAGAACTGACATCAGACTGCCACCTCTTGGTCGAGGACCGGAAGGGGGAGGTCTGGCAAGGAGTCAAGCAGAGGTGGATCCAGCTGCTAGGGCTGGTCCACCATCTCTGGGATGCTTGGCTGCAGCTCCAGTTCCAGCACTGGAAGGGGCAGGTAAGGCAGCAGAGGCTCTGCATTTGCCTTGGGGCTGAGAAGCAGCACCGGGTCTATTGGGCACCTTGCGAAAGGGAGCACGCTGTCTATCCTTAGAATGCATGTGGTAGAGAGAGTGGACAGATTTGACAGCCCTGCCGGATGCCTGCAAATCATTAATGATATCCTGGACATCAGGCCCAAAAAGCTTAGTGCCACTGAAAGGGGCATTAAGTACCTTCTGCTGAACATCAACAGCAAAGCCAGAGACCCTCAGCCAAGAGTGCCTACGTAGGCAGATGCCGGTGGCAGCAGCCCAGTCAATAGTGTCTGAGATGTCATAGAGGGCCCTAAAGAGGTTCTTACTAACATCCTCAGCAGTCTTCAAATACTTGAAAACCTTCCATTTCTGTGTACCATCTGGGAGGGCCTGAGCTAGCCTCTGCCCTTCTTCCAGTTGGAAATCCAGTATTTTACCATATGTGACAGGTAATTGGCAATCCTCAGCCCAAGGGTGAGGAAGCATAAACCCTTTGCCCCAAGGGTCAAGTCTACTTGACTCTGTCAGGGGGAGGGTCAAAAGGTGCTCCGGCTCTTGGACCCGTCATGAGCTGCCTTAATGACCACTGTATCTGGCTTGGGCTGGACAGCATAGTACAGGGAACCCCAGGGGCATGGTAAAGCGTATCCACCCTGCGGGGCACAGCTGGCACCATGTCTGGCCTGTGCCAGGCTGCAGTAGCAGCATTCCTCAAGGCAGGGAAAATAGGAGGAATGATTTTTTGGAGGAGACTCTGGGATCTCCAGAAAATCTACCAGATCTTTTCTGGTGACATCCTCCTCCTCAGTATGGAAACCCATGGCTGAGGACAATTGTTTCATCACATTGAAAAAATGTGGGGTCCTCAGGATGAGACCTAGGGGTATGCTTGACAGAATCATCACTGACGGAGGAAGCTGTGGGCCTGTCTGAGGTAAGGACCTCTTCCTTCCTTTTCCTCATCAGGAAGAATGAGGTCAGGATGGTACTCTCCCTTGACATCGACCTCTTCTAAATCCAAGTCTGCTGACAGAGACACTGACAACGGCCTGCAGGAAGCATCCTGTGGCCTACAAGGAGGCATCAACAACAAACCTGCCATCTACGATGCTGGTGATGTGGGCCTATATTCACCCAGCTGGTGAAAAATCACCAAAGTAAATTTTGTTAAAATTTCATTAAGGTCGATGACCAAAAAATGAAAATTACGTACCTACCGTAATTCTTGATCTTCTTGGACGAGTCTCCACCACTCATTCACACTATTTGGATCTGCGCCGGAGGCACTAGGATCCATTGGGAGCAAACTTTTTGCTGGAGGGTCGACACCAGAGATGGCACCGCGAGCACTAGCTCACGCAGCAATGACTATCTCGGCGTCGACCCTCCAACCGCCCTCAGTACCTTTTTACCAAGGAGGTGCAGCGCAACTAACGAAGAGTAACCTAATCCTTAAGACCGAACATAAAATAGTCCGGCGCACCCGTAAGAAGGGTCAACAAGAAGTCTTCACGGCCTAAAGATTTGAGGGAGTGAAGACTAACACAGCGGTGAGCTCGGGGATGGAGGGTGGATAGAATGAGTGGTGAGACTCGTCCAAGAAGATCAAGAATTACGGTAGGTACGCAATTTTCATATCTTCCTGGACATAAGTCTCCACCACTATTCACACCTATTGGGAGAGTACCGAGCTAATAATCCTCGAGAGGGCGAGAAGACCAAGAGCTCACGTTTCTAGGACAGAAGTCCATTAAGGATAGTTCTGCCGAAGGTGGAATGTTGCCTGGCATGAACATCCAGTGCATAATGCTTAACGAAGGTATGCACCGAGCTCCAGGTGGCGGCATTGCAGATGTCTGCAATCGGCACATTGCGAATTTCCGCTAGGGATGCCGACCGCTCTGGTAGAGTGAGCGTAAACCCTACCTTCCAATTTAACCTGTGCCATGGAATAGCAATGTCGAAGACATGCCACTAGCCACGATGAGATGCATCTGATAGCTACAGGTTGACCCAGCCGGTCTCGCTGAAGGAAACAAACAGTTGTTGGTTTTTTGCAAAATCCTTGATTCTATCTAGATAGAAATGCAAGGCTCTCTTAACATCCAAGGAATGAAGAGATCGTCCCTTCATTTTGGAAGTCTGCAAAGTAAGAGGAAGGACCAAAGGTTGGTTTAGATGGAATTCACACAACCTTGGGAAGAAATTTAGGATGAGGCGAAGAACTACTTTGTCCTTATGGAACACAGTATACGGAGGGTCCGTAACCAGGGCATGTATCTCAGAGACCCTGCTGGCTGAGGTAATGACTACTAGGAAGGCCGCCTTCCAGGTGAGAAATTTTAGCTCACAGGTAGCCAGAGGTTCGAAGGTTTCCGAGTGAGCATGTCTAGCACAAGGTTAATGTCCCAGGCTGCAAACCGGACGCCTTATAGGGGTCTGGTATGCAGAATTCTCTAAGAAATCTCTTAACCATAGGTAACTGAGCCAGAGACAAAGAAGAAACCAGCTCATGATACGCTGAAATGGCACTAAGGTGAACTTTGACTGTAGAGTACTGAAGACCTGAATTTGAGAGGTCCAAAGGTACTCCAAAACCTTGTCTGGTGGACAGGAAAAGGGATTCCAAGAGGATTCTTAGACACAGAGCTTAAAAACGCCCACTTAGACGCAGTAATCGCTTTTCCGAGTAGCTGGCTTCCGAGCAGCCAGAAGAATGTCTGAAACTCTTCGAGACATTGAACCGTTCACTTCTACCTCTTCAGGAGCCAAGCGTGAAGGTGAAGCGATCTCAGGTTGGGATGGACCACCGGACCCTGAGTCAACAGGTTCATCTGCAGGGGGAGTGGTCTCGGAGGGGCTGCCAACATATTGTTGAGTAGAGGAAACCATAGTTGTCGAGGCCAAGAGGGAGCAATGAGAATCATCTTGGTCCCCTGGGACTCGAATTTGAGAAGTACTCTCTGAATTAGAGGAAGAGGCGGAAAGGCCTAGAGAAAGCGTTTTGTCCACCGGATCCTGACAGAAAATGCCAGGCCCTGGATTTCTGGAGCAGAAGAGAGGCAGTTTTGCGTTGAGTGGGGATGCAAAAAGGTCCAGGTCTGGAGTTCCCCACTCTTCGAATAGTGATTGAACTACGGTTGAGTCAAGAGACCACTCGTGAGGATCTGCCTCTGTTCTGCTGAGACGGTCCACTAAATCGCTTTGTACACCTGGCAGGTAGACCGCTGAATTAGAGATTTGTGTTCCAAACACCATTCTCACACCTCATCGCTTCCCTGCATAAGGGGTAAGAGTGAGCACCGCCCTGCTTGTTGATGTAATACATCACAGCTTTGTTGTCCGTTTGAAGGAGAATGTTCTTGTGACAGAGGACGTCCTTCAAAGCCCGGACCGCATAAAGGATGGCTCTCATCTCTAGGACATTTATGTGAAGCTGGGCCTCGAGTTGAGTCCATACACCTTGAGTGTGGAGAGAGCGACAATGAGCTCCCCATCCCGTTGGCGATGCGTCTGTGGTGATGGAGATTTGATGATCCAGAGGAGCAAAGGGAAATCCTTCCAGGAGATTGCTCTCTTGAGACCACCAGGTGAGAGACCTCTGTAAGGGTTCTGTCACCTTGATGGGATAAGACTGTGGGTGAGTGGTTGGGACCACTGAGCACTGAGCATCTATTGGGTGGTTCTCAGTGTAGCCGAGCTAGTACAGTGAACACTGAGGATGCCATGAGGCCTAACATACGCTGCATTGAGAGAGCTGTAACTGATCTGTTCTCCCCAATGTAATGGGCCATCTGAAGGATATCGAGCCTTCTGTCCTCTGAAGGAAAGCCTTCACAAGAGAGGTGTCAGTAGAGTCCCTATGAAAAGGAGTCTCTGGGAGGGCTGCAACTGTGACTTCTTTAGATTCAGCAGAACTCCCATGGATGTAAGAAGGTGAGAGGCCATCTGAACGGCTTCCAGGGTCCCCTGTTTGGAAGGGCTTGCTAGGAGCCAGTCGTCCAGGTAGGGAAACACTCGGATTCCAAGCTTCCTGAGATGCGCTGCGAGAACTGCACAACACTTTGTAAAGACTCGCGGTGCCGAGGATAGCCCAAAGGGCAGGACTCTGAACTGATAGTGTTGACCCAGAGCCATAAACCTCAGGAATTTGTGATGCCTCGGGTGAATAGAAATGTGCTGGTAAGCGTCCTGCATGTCCAGGGAGGCTAGCCAGTCGTGTTGATGAAGCAAAGGTAACAGGGTTCCTAGAGAAATTATTTTGAATTTCTCCTGGGGAGAAATTTGTTTAGCTTTCGAGGTCTAGAATGGGGTGCATACCCCAGACTCTTTGGAACCAGAAGTAGTGGGAGTAGAACCCGTGTTTCGCTGATGCAGAGGCACCAGTTCTACTGCCCTGTTGTTCAGAAGGCCCTGGATCTCGGCGTGAGAAGGTCTGACTGAAGGATTGACAGCCTGGGTTGTCGCTTGGGAGGACGATTCGAGGGGTCCTCCAGAAAATTGAGAGAATACCTCGCAATTATCCCAAGGACCTATTTGTCTGAGGTTATGGACTTCCACTGGTTGTAGAAGTGCATCAGACGACCTCCCACCAGAAAGGAAAAGTCCACCTCGGCAGCGGAGATGGAACTTGGGCCTGCAACTCATAAGGTAGCACTGGGCGCTTGGGCCCTTGCGCTTTCTGTTGCGCTCTTCTTTGAGGTTGGGCAGGTTGGTTCTTATGAAACTTCCTGCCCCTGCCTCGAAAGGACTGACGATTATGAAACTGACGCTTACTCGACATGCCCCGAGAGGGGGTAGGAGGGGGTCGAGCCAGCTTAATGGCCGACCTAGTCTTCTGAGTAGCCTCTAGAGCTTGCTCTACCTGAGGACCAAAAAGATACGAGCCATCAAAGGGCAACGCCAACCACTGCTGCTGCGCATCATTTGTAAAGCCTGAAGTACGCAGCCAGGAGTGACGGCGAGTACAAATACCAGCGGCTGCTGAACGAGAAGCAGTGTCGAAAGCATCCATGGCTGCTTTGACCTGTTGGTTATTGATTCAATACCTCTGGTAATGGTCAGGAAGCTCTGACTTAGAGTCAGAGTCCGGAAGAGCTTCAAACCATTTGCTTGATAGAGTGCCACAGGATATACTCATACTGAGAAAAATAGCCCTGGTAACTGGCAATACGCATACTTAGAGTGGACGAGCAAAGACTCTCTTACCTAATGTATCAATCTTACGAGACTCTTTTGTTAATAGGTCGAGCTGTAGTAGCTTGAGGAAGAACGACCTTATCATTCTCTGCCAGGACTACAATAGGATCCGCAGCGCTTGAGATGCCAAAATGGGACGATCCTTGGGGGCTGAATATTTTCTATCAATGGATTTAGCCACCGAAGGGGTAAGAGCAGGATTATTCCATACCATTTGAGACAGCTGCCTCAAAGGAAGGTTGAATCGGAGGAGTCAAACTCTAGGGATCTCCGGCATGAAGATATTGAGTCTTAACCGCTTCCCAGGATCGATGCGTCTGTAGTCTGAGAGAAAGAGTGGAACTCAGGTTCTTCAACAGAGACTTAAAGGACAGGTCCTCACCACAGGCTCTGTAGCAGTGAAAGATCCTGCTTCGTCCACTTCATCACCCAACCGAAGGTCTGGGTCAGGCTCAACGTCATCTCCTGATAGTCCAGGGAGGACTGTTTGGACAGGAAAGGAGTGAAATACAGGAGAGGAAGTAAGAATTGAGAGGAAAGAGGAATCCTCGAGAGCTCCCGGTGCCGAGGAGGCAAACGGGACCAAAAACGGCGCCGAAGAACAGCGCGGCACCGAGGATGGCGCCGAGAAACCGCCTGGCGCCGTGGACGGTGCCGAGAAGGCACACGGCACTGAAGACAGCGCTGAGAAGCCCCGCGATGCTGCGGACGGCGCCGAGAAGGCACACAGCACCGCAGAAGATGCCGAGAAGCTCCACGACGCCGTGGACAGCGCCGACAAGCCCACGGACACCAAAATGGCGCAGACAAGCCTCGACACGCCGGATGGTGCCGAAAGCATCCCAGGACCCTGAGAAACATGGTTAGAAGGGAAAATAGCAGGAGATAAGGGCATCGGTGTGGCCCCCTGTGCCGCAGCCATGTGGGGGAACACCTAAGCGCGGAGTCGTCGGCACCGAGGTAGGTGCTGCGACCAGGAAAGTCCAACCGCCCTACCTGGTCGCCCGACAAGCCCGAAGGCCCGCGGGCAACCGAGCCAGGTAGCAGAACCAACCTCCGAGCCCATTGCTCCATAAGAGCGGCCCACTGATGAAACTGCTTATCTGAAGACCTACCTATAGGCGGGGTAGGACTCCGATGCCGAAGACGGCGGCTACCGGAAGCAGAAGTTGGCGACTCCGAAGGAGGAGACTGGCAACTAGCCACGATAACAGACCGTCGACGCGCAGACATATCAGAGGGCGACCTCGAGTGATGCCTTCTCTTTTTAGACCTGTGGGCTGAAGAAGAGCTCGAGCCCGAACGGTGCCGAATGCGACCGTTTGTTTTTATGCCTGGGGACCGCCCATCCCCGGCATTGACTGACCGTTGTCAGACCCGCTCGGAGAAGGAGGCGGACCGACCCAGACCGATTGACTGGACAGCTTTACACGAAGTCTCCCTACCGCCACCCGACCTGTTTCCATGGTCGACTCCGCCAAGTAGGCTGAGACTTCTTTATTGTATATTAAAATAGAATAAACTTAGTGATAGTATATCGAGATAATACTACAAAAAAACTGAAAACTATGCTGCTAGTTTGAAGTTTGACTCGACAGGCGAGCGACGTCGTTACTGAAGCGCACTTGACGGGCGGGAAAAGGAACTGAGGCGGTTGGAGGTCGACCGAGACAGTCATTGCCGCTGGGCTAGTGCTCGCGCGCCGTGCTCGCGGCACCATCTCTGGTGTCAATTCCTCCAGCAAAAGTTTGCTCTCGATGGTCCTAGTGCCTCCGGCGCAGATCCCAATAGTGTGAATGAGTGGTGGAGACTTATGTCCAGGAAGATCTGTGTTGACCTGAGTGAGTCGACTGTACAGGAATGACGACCCGCCTAATGGACCCTACCAACCCAAGAGCCTGTAGCTTGATTGATAGAGAGGGTCAGGCCTTGACTGGAGGGCTGTTGACAATGCGCTGGTTGTTGACAAAGAAGGGCCAATAGAAACATAGACTTTGATGGCAGATAAGGACCGCTGGCCCACCTAGTCTGCCTATTTCCTACCTAGCGGATAAGCTGCAGATCCTATTTAACCAACAGCCTATTTCTTCCTACCCCCACAAAATTGCCTTATGTCTGTCCCATGCATTCTTGAATTCTCCCACAGTTTTAGACCCACAACCTCCTCAGGAAGGCTGTTCCATGCATCCACCACCCTCTCTCCGTGAAAAATACTTCCTCACATTGCCCTGAGACGCCCCCTCTATCTTCAAATTGTGTCCCCTTGTTCTTGCACATCTCTTTTCTGAAAGATGCTACCCTCTTGGACTTTGATTCCACTGAGGTACTTAAATATTTCTATCATGTCCCCTCTCCTCCTTTCCTCAAGGGTATACATATTAAGCTCCTTTAGTCTCTCCTTGTATGGCTTCTCTTACAGACCCTGCACCATTTTAGTTGCCTTCTCTGAACTGCCTCCATCCTGTCTATGTCCTTGCAGAGATGGAGTCTCCAGAATGGATGCAGTACTCCAGATGGGGTCTCACCAACTGTCTGCACAGGGATAACAACTTCCTGTTTTCTGCTGGTGATGCCTCTCCCTATACATCCCAGTATCCCCAGCCCTCCCTACCACCTTCTCACACTGCTTGCCAACCTTAAGGTCATCTGATATGATTACACCCAGTTCCTTTCCATATTTGTTGCATTATTTTGCACTTCTTTGCATTGAATCCAAGCTGCCATACTTCTGACCATTCCTCCAACCTTGCCAAGTCCGTTCTCATCCTTTCCATGACTCCTCGTGTACCAACCCTGTTCCAGATCTTTGTGTCATCTGCAAAGAGGCATATTTTTCCTTCCAGTCCTCTGCAATGTCACTTATAAAGACAATAAAAGGACTGGACCCAGTACTGAACCCTGTGGTACCCCACTAGTAACCCTCTTTCTTCAGAGTGGACTTCATTTACAATTACTTTCTGTGTCCTGTTGTCCAGCCAGTGTTTTACCTAGGCTACCACCCTGGGACCCACTCCCAGGCAGGTTAATTTGACTATTAATCTTTGTGTAGGACTGTGTCAAATGCCTTGCTAAAGTCTAGATCCAGAAGCAAATGATTTGATACCTTTTAATGGACCAACATAGATGTAACAACAAGAACAAGTGCTCAGCTTTCGGACCAACTAGTCCTTCTTCAGAAGCTCATGGCAGTTGTTTAGAAAATATAATACTTATAACAGCTAGATAATGCAGAGAAAAACAGAAAAAAAGAAAAAAATCCCCATTGGTTTAAAATACTCATTTAAAAAAAAACAGAAGATGATGTCAGAGAAGTTTAACAGTACAATACTGCCCTCAGTCCGAATGAACCTTGGGTTCAGATGTGCTTGGTGCAACACACATACAAAGAATCCTACTGCACATAAATTTAACATTGCTAAAGTCTAGGTAGGCCATGTCCACAACCCCTCCCTGGTCTACTACTTTGGTCACCCAGTCAAAGAAATCAATTAGATTCGTCTGACATGACCTTCCCACTGTGAACCCATGCTGCCTTAGGTCCTGTGCCCCACTGGCCTCTAGGTACTCAACAATTCTTTCCTTCAGAAATGATTCCATCACTTTCCCTACCACAGAGGTCAAACTGACAGATCTGTAGTTTCCTGCCTCTGTCTTGGTCCCACTTTTGTGAAGGAGAATCACATCTGCCTTCCTCTAGTCTTCAGGTACCACACCATCCTCCCATGATCCGGAGGTCAACGACGGCCTCCCTGTGAGTCAGGCGGGTGTGCTGTTGGTATGGGTCTGGAGGGCACAGAGACCTGGACAATGACTTGGAATGTCGGTGTAGCTGCAGAGGAACCCCCGGACAAAGGAGGAGAGGCCATCGGGAAACAAGGCCGCTTTTGCAGGGAGTGGTCCCGATCTTGGTCTTTTTTATGACACCCCCCCAGGACTTGTCTCAGGCCTTAGAGGCCTGGGAGCTCGAGGACCCTGCTGGTGACGGAGGCCAGGACACCGGAGGACCCCTGCCCAGAACTGGCCACCTGTTGCTCCATTAGGAAATTTTTTAGTGCCTTTTTGCGTCACTTGAAGGTTGTTTGGTTAAACTTCTGGCAGAGCTCACAGTCGGAGACTTCATGGTCAGGCCCAAGACAGCAGATACAGAGAGTGTGTTCATCTGTGGAGGCAATCTTCTTTCCACAGCGGCAGCGATGGAAGAAAGAGGTCAAAGGATTAATGCTCAACATAAACAAAATAAAGAAATCTCTTTCAGAAGAGAGATTCTAAAAGTAATAGATAAGAAAAGCCACAGGTGAAAATGGTGCGAAACTGCATTGGAGCTTCCGTGGAGACCCATGTGAACAAGTCAACATCAGGAAAGAACTGAGGAGAAAGTGGGGCTGCTCACGCCTTTATAGAATTGATGACACTGACTGATGTCAACAGTGTGGATGGCCCCAGTTGTACTGCTGAAAATCTTCCATGTGGATCCTGCTTCACCGGCAGTGAAGTTCCTATGATGTGACCGGATGACCAAGATACCCCCGAGGAAGGTTGTGCAATGGCTATGCCTTCAGGAGCCATGCATGCAGATGTAGGAACTTAGGTCTGGATGGAACAGGGATCCCTTGTCCTGTGACAAAAAGACCCCAACATTGAGATAGAGGGACAGGAGGCTCCAATGCCATCTTTCCCAGAACAGGAAACCATATTTGGCAAGGCCATAAAGGAGCAATGAGGATAACAGTGGCAATCTCCATCCACAGCTTGAGTAGCACCCTCTGTATTAATACAAATTTCCTTTCCAAGAGAGGGACGTGTCTTGCTAAAAACTTCAGGCCCTGGGGTGAGACAGCAAAAGCGCAGCAGATTTGCATTGTGTGGGGACGTAGAAAAGTCCAACTCTGACGACCCCATCTTGCTTTAAGAGGTCATTTACCATGGAGGTCAGCAGTTCCCACTCATTAATCCTGGACTGTGACCTGCTTAGCCTCTCTACCATGATGTTTTGGAGACCTGGGAGATGCATGGCTGACACCTGTAGGCTGTGGGACAGAGCCCAGTATCATACTCTTATTGCTTCCCTGCAAAAGGGAGTGAGTGCCCCTTGTTTCTTGTTACTCCTGTGACAGGGTAGAATATGACCCTGTCCCAGTTGTTATGGAGAGTTTGAATGCAGGGATCTGTTTTGTTCTTTCCTTTCCTGTCTCTTGTCTGTCTGGTTGCGTAACCAAATTTTCCTGTGAGACCTAGGATTTGATTACCCCAACAGTCTCACAGTTCTCTGCCTCTCACTCTTCTCTTGCTGTTCTTTTTCCTCCCTTGCATATCTGCTGATATAAAAATATATGCAAATCATTATGTGGAAAAGTAACTGATATAGGGATCCCTTTGTTTAGAAACTATAGTATTACTGTTGAAATGTATATAATTATTTCGAGATGATTGCAAAAAGCTATTGGGAATTCAAGGGGTTAACGTGAAATGCAATTTTTAAACCTTTTGCAGAACAGCTGTGGAAAAGGAGCCTCAGTTCTGGGACATTGTGTTCCTGCCTGAAATATACAAGAACATTTTAGAAAAAAACAGGATACTTTTTAAGAAAGGGGGTTGCAAGGACTTCTAAGACACAGCTGCAATTGCTTAAAAAGACAGAAATTGAAGGAAAACTCTGATGGATCTTCTCATTTATTCTGCCTTTGTAAATAGTTATACAGAACAAGTTTATTTTTTATGTTAGTGCTAGTACAAATAAATATTGTTTGCAAAATCTACAACTGCTCTCGGTTTTCCTATGCTTCCTGACCTGTGCCTTGATGATAGATGGTGTCAGCCTAACTGGGATTTATGCTGTGCATATTCTAAACCAGGAGTTTTGTGCTTGGGTACTGGACCTAGTACCAGGAAGCATAGAAAGGTATGGATTATGCAGCAGCAAGTCCAGGAGTGGTTACCAGGAGAATGACAGCCAAACTAGCAGAGACAGAAATCCAAGCTGAGATTGTACAGCCAGCACAAGATATGGAAAAAGAACAGGCAGTGACAGAACCTGAAAGCCTGATGGACTTTTTCAAATGGTAGGCTACAGAACAAAAAGAGAAGAGATGCAGCAACAGGGGTAGCAGAGAAGAGAAAAGAAGCCGCAGAGAAGAGTTGCAGTGATGGCTGTATGTCTTGCAAGCTATTAAAGGCAGAGGATCTGGCTTTGATCCAGATGAGCAACAAAACACAAGCAACTTAAAAGCCATTAAACTTACAAAGTTGTGTCCCTCGGATGATATTGAGGCATACCTGACAATTTTTGAAAGAGTTGCCATAGCCTGCCAATGGCCAAAGCAGCAATGGACAATCAGACTAGTACACTACCTGACAGGGAAAGCTCAACTTGGCTACAGCAATATGGACACTGCACAGTCAGAAAACTATGACCTGGTGAAAAGCGAAATCCTGAAAAGGTATGACATCTCAGGAGAGACCTACAGGCAGAGATTTTGAACTCTGAAGTACAACTCAGTCAACAATCCTCAAGAAGCCTTCACCCAACTTAGAGAACTCCTGATAAAATGGCTCCAAGCAGAGGGCAAAACAGTCCCACAGATCAGACACATTTGCAATGGAGCAGTTCAACATCCTACCCATAGACATACAGCTTTGTGTGAAAAAAACACCAGCCAGAAAGTGGGGAAAAGGCTGTTCCTTTGGCTGAAGACTAGCAAATGGCCAAATGCCACAGCAGTGAGGTAACAGCCAAGCACCGATAAGACACACTTTTTCTCATTTAAACTCCAAGTTTGATAAGAACTCTGGTGTGGGTAACAAATCTGTGCCCAAAGACGTTATTTTCTATAACTGTAATAAGCCAGGCCATATTGCAAAAAAACTGCAGTAGTAAGAAGAGTGGCACTGGAGAAGATTTGTCTGTGGCAAATTGGGGCAAGTACTTAACAGATGTGAAGGTGGGGGATAAGACTATAAAGGGACTCATTGATTCGGGAAGCAGACAGACCCTAGTGCATGTTGAAGTGCTGGGAAACACTGTGCAAAAGGACCAGGTATTGGTGTCATCTGCATCCACAGGGACACTTGATACTATCCCACCACCCAAGTGACTCTGACCATTAAGGGTGTGTCGCACCAAATGAAAGTGTTGATAGTACCTAAGTTACCTGTACCTGTGATTATTGGAAATGACTTTCCAGGATTTACTGAGCTAATCAAAGAGGGAGTAAATCCTGATGTTTATTTTAGTCTTTGGTAACCAGGTAAGGCACACTAGGCATAAGTGCCTGTTTTCAGGGGCGACCTGGGAGCACTGGGTGGTTAAGTGACTTGCTCAGAGTCACACAGTATGCAAGTGGAGGTTGAGAGAATCAAACCCAGGTCTGGTCTGCTGGATGTACCAACCTCGTTCACAGCTCATTACTCTAACCTCTAGGCTACACTGCCAACAATCCATATTAAATAAAAAAACTCACTTGGCCTCAATTAGACCCCTTTCTGCTCCTAAATGATTATGTTTATTCCTAGCTCCTGAGGACCGTTACCCCTTCACATTCCCCCCCTTTACTGGTCCAATTGTAACGGCACCTCCACAATACAAAATGGAATGCCTTCACAACATTCAAATGTTCTGGAATATGATGCAATTTGAGCCGTGATACAAAGTAAACTGTCATCTTTTGCTGTGACCTGGAAAATGACTTAAAACATACAAAGGCCAACCTGTTGGTATCTTAAACATATGAATTATAACATGCACTGTTTTTACTTTAAGGGACACAATTGATATTCAGAAATCAAGGCGGTGCATGACAACTTCCATTTTCCAGAGTTTTCTACTCACTCCGGTGTTCTCATAGAAATTGTTTTGTAGAAAAACACTGTTTGGCCCACCTAGTCTGCCCAGATTTTCCCCTGCCTATTCTGTCTCCACAGACTACCAGTTCTGCTTGACCTCAGGCTGTTTGCAGCCCAATCGCCTATTAATCTCACGACGTCTGCATTCCTACACCATTTACCCTCCTTGGCAAGGGGTGGGAGGGGTATGGGAAGATTGTTCCCCCCAACCCAGGTCTGACTGCGGGGCTATATGGGGTGGGTGGGTGGAAAGACATGCTAGCAGTCGCCATTTATGGTGAAGCCTGGAATTTTCTCCTGTACTCTCTCTCCCCCCTTCTGCACATGTCGGCACAGCCTGCAGGGGTTGCTGCTGTGACAGAACCTCCACCAACCCTTTTTGCCTTGGTAGCTATCGGGCCTGGCCTGTTTCCCAACATGATGATCCAAGTCAGAGAAAACTCAAGGTCATTCTGCATGGTATGGGCTACCAATGTAGCCCAAGTTCCTAAGATAGCTAAAATATGGCCAGTCAAAAAATTCCTACTGTAATATACTATCACTACCAACCCCAAGTATGTGTGTATGCTGTATCTACAACTCCACCCACTGAGAAAAGTGTCCAAAGGGGCTTTGAGAAAGTGCCTGCCTGTGGCGTGAAAACATTCAGTCAGTTTGGGGAAGAGTGTCAAAGCCACTGTTGATCTTTGAATACTTTGTCTTGCAACACAGCATTCAGTGTTTTGTTTTGAGTGTGGTACCTGTGGAGCCGAGCTGTCTTATGAGTAAAGTACAGTTATGTAAGAACTTACCGTAACAGTAGATCTTTGAAAGGAGCTCTTGCAGCAGGCTATCACAATAAGGACTATGCTGCAGGCACTAGGATCCACCGGAAAACTTCTCACCCAGCAGGGACCACCACCGTCAGCTCTGGTATAAAAGGAGGCAGACCCAGCTCCACCCCAGTTCCCCCGGCAAGTCCCGCGAATGAGCCCTGACAGGAGAACGAGGCGATGCTCGAATATGATGCTCTGCACACCTCAAGGGGGATGGAGGGCAGGAAAGCAACACCTATGTAACTGTACTATCTAACTTTGAGTGGGAGCTCTTGCAGCAGGCTATCACAGTAAGGACTGAATCCTAAGCAGTCCCTCGCCAAGGAGGTAGTCGACCCTGGGAGGTGGAAGAGAGGAAGCTGAACACAGAAGCTCAAGACAGGAGTCCCTGAAGGACTGCCAGGCCGAAGCCGGCACAGCGTCTGGAGGCAATGTCCAAGCTATAGCGCTTTACGAAAGTATGCACTAAATTCCAGGTAGTGGCCGTGCAAATGTCCCTAATTGAGACACTCTGCAGCGTGGTGAAGGAAGCAGACACGCCCCTAGTGGAGTGACCCCTAACCGGGGCCCAAAAGGGCTTGTTGTGCTTCTCATAGCAGAAAGAAACACAGTGAACAATCCATTTAGAAATGGTCTGCTTGGACACTGGTTTACCCAAGTGTTGTGGTGCGAATGCCACAAACAGTTGCTCCGATTGACGGTGAGAAGCCGTTTGCTTAAGGTAAAACTTCAGCATCCTGTGGACATCCAAAGTGTGAAGGAGAGCTTTAACCCTCTTAGAGGGAGAAGGGAAATAAACTGGAGGGTCAACTCCAAGACCATTTTTGGAAGAAACTTAGGGTTTGTCCTCCGGGAAACCCTTTCCCTGTGGAAAATTAAATACGGCTCTTTACAAATCAGAGCCTGAATCTCGGAAACTCTTCGAGCTGACATGATGGCAACTAAAAAGCAAAACTTCCAGGAAAGATATTGCTGTTCACAATCTGCTGCAAGTTCAAACGGGGGAAGAGTAAGCTTCTCCAACACAAAAAGGAGATCCCAGGGTGGGACAGGATCCCGAATGAGAGGTCTCAAGTGAAGAATCCCGTAAAAGGTGCAGGCCACATCCAACTGGGCTAAGGCCCTGTCTCCCTAAAGGGCGTGATAAGCAGAGATGGCCTATGTGCACCTTTATGGAGGAGTAGCTCAAGCCTTGCTGGTATAAGGAGAGGAGATACTGTAGAGCTGAGTTCACTGACAGGTAATGGGATCCAGATGGTGAGACAAGGCCCACAAGCAGAAGCGCTTCCACTTCACAGCATACAGTAAGTGGAGCGCGTGGAGGGCTTTCTCGCAGACACAAGAACATCTGCCACCTCTGGGGATACCCCATACCTATATTTTGCTAAGTCCGAAGGAGCCAAGCATGAAGGTGTAAGGATTGGAGATCGGGATGGACCAGCGAGCCCTGATCCTGGGACAGCAACTGCGAGCATACTGGCAGTGGGATTGGAGGTTCCATGGACAGCCGCTGAAGTAGTGGGAACCAAATCTGCCGAGGCCACAGAGGAGCGATCAGAATCATTTGAGCCCCCTTGGCCTGTAACTTCAACAGAACTCCCTGGATGAGAGGAAAGGGAAGGGAAGAAAGGCATAAAGAAACCTCCCTGCCCAACAAAGGGACAACATGTCTGGCCAGAAAACACCAGGCGCGGGCTCTCGCAAGCAGAAAACTGGCAGTTTGGCATTGCGTGGTTACACAAACAGGTCCAGCTCTGGATGACCCCATGTGTTGAACAGCTGGTCTGCTACTGATTACAGTAGCTCCCACTCATACGCTTTGGACTGGGATCTGCTGAGACTGTCAGCCAAGTCGTTGAGGACACCTGGAACGTGCACCGTGGAGAGAGTGATGTGCTGTTCTAGTGCCCAATATCAGACTCTAATCGCCTCTCTGCACAGGAGGTAAGAATTTATTTATTTATTTAGATTTTGGTAACCGGGTAAGCCCACTGAGACCAGAGATCCCTTTTTCAGGGGCGACCTGGAATTAGTTACAAAGAGTACAAAACTTGGTGACATTGAACAGTAGTCTTGGATGATACATTTATAGTTGCAGTGAATACATACATAGAATTTGTATAAAGTGATATTAGGTGAATACATATTAAGGAGTGGATACATAGGAGCCACAGTAGAACAGCTTTAGCCGAGTACTTATTTAGTTACAGAGGGTACATACTGTACATAGGTATTAATATACATAGGTTTAGGGTTGTACATGTTATGTATAAGTTATCGAACGTTTGGCACAGAGATGGGGGGTGTCACTAGGCTAACAGATATTAAGACAGTTTTGCAGTGCCTTTGGCATTTTTCATAGGAGTTTTATAGGGAAAGCGGATGAGGTTAAACCGGAGGTCGCAGAGAGAGCCCGATCAGGGGCTAACGGTTGCAGCCACAGAGACTAAGTTCCAGGAGATAAGCTCTGAGGCCTGATTTAAACCCTGGGAGAGAAGGCTTGTCGACTAGACTTTCTGGGAGGGCATTCCATAAGTGGGGAGCAGCGTAGTGGAAGAAGCGCTTGCCTTGGTTGGTGCGAACACGGGGGATGGCAAGGGGACACCTAGCTGCGGATCGAAGGGTTCGGTGCTGGACTGAGCACCCCCTTGCTTGTTGATATAGACGACGACCACCATGTTGTCCATCTGAACCAGAAGAGAGCCCGGTATGAGGTCCTCCTGAAAGGCGTGTAGTGCATTGAGAACCGCTCACATCTCCGGGACATTGATGTGGAGTTCACGCTCCTTAGGGGTCCAAATGCCCTACATTTGGTGGGCCCCCAGGTGCGCTTCCCACCCCAAATCTGAGGCATCCATCATAAGGGTCTGATCTGGGGGCTCCAGATGGAAGAGGACCCCTTTTTCCAAATTGAGTGGATCCATCCACCAAAGAAGTGTTCTCCTTACTGGCTCTGTGACTCTGACCATGTGGTCTAGGTCGTCGGAGCACTGATCCCACTGCACCCTGAGCATCCATTGTGAGATTCTCATGTGGAGGCGGGCCAGAGGAGTGACGAATGGCCGCTGCCATGTGCCCCAGACATCTGAGGAAGGTCCTTGCTTGGACCTGAGGAGTTACTAGGACCAATCCGGCTAGCTCCCGAAAGTGATCGCCCCTCTCTGGGGGTAGAAAAGCCATGCCCTGGACCGAATCCAGGACCACTCTGATAAAGACGAGTCTTTGGCTTGGTTCTGGGGAAGACTTTGGAAGGTTCAGGTCTCAGAAAAGAGTATAGGTGTCTCCGAGAGCTTGAAGCAGGCGTGGCCTTGACGGAGCCGCGAGCAGCCAATCGTCCAGGTAAAGGAAAACATAATGCCCCTGACGCCTAAGAGCCACAGCCACTACTGCCAAGCATTTCGTGAAGACTCGAGCAGCAGAGGAGAGGCCGAATGGAAGAACTTGAAACTGATAATGTTCCGCCTGGAAGTGGAACCTCAAGAACCTCTTGTGAGGGGGAAAGACCCCTACATGCATGTACGCATCTTGCATGTCTAGGGAGCAGAGCCAGTCCCCTTGGTGCAACACAGGAAGAAGTCCTGGAAGGGTTATGAACCGGAAATACAGGTTACTCACCTGTAACAGGAGTTCTAGGAATGGTATATGTTGTTCATCCACACTGTCTGGCAGGTTCCTTGCCGCTTTAAATCTTGCCGGAAGGTCTTCAGGCTGGCTCCTCTCACCCACCCGGGTGGTAAAACTCTCGGCTCCGCCCCATGATGCCAGATCTGGCCCGCTGGAAGCTCAGGTTGTACGTCAAAGCTGGGGAGGTCGGGTAGGTCGTGTGGATGAACAACATATACCATTCCTAGAACTCCTGTTACAGGTGAGTAACCTGTATTTCTAGGGACATGGATATGTTGTTCATCCACACTGTCTGGCAGACTCCTAGCAGTTCTCCGGGAGGAGGGAGGCAAGGCGCACACCCCCTACTTAGGGAATAAAGACTAGAGAACCGAGGCCCCAAAACCAGCATCCCGGCGTGACTCAAGGTCGATGTGGTAATGGGTAATGAAGGTGTGTGCTGACTTCCAGGTAGCAGCCCTGCAGATTTCCTGGATAGGGACGTCCCTGGAAGCAGCCACCGATGCAGCAGTATGACGGGTAGAATGAGCTCTTATCCCTCTGGGAGGCTCCATGCCCGCCAACTTGTAGCAGAGATCTATGCAGGAGGTGACCCACCTGCTTATTGTCCGCTTGGCTGCAGGTCTGCCAGGTGCGGCTTCAGCGTAGGTGACAAACAGCTGGTGAACCTCTCCCCGAATTTCAGCCGTGCACTCCTTATAATAAGTGAGCGCCCTTCTAGGGTCCAAAGTATGGAGCCTGTATTCGGCCTCTGAGGTGTGACTGGGGTAGAACACCGCAGAGGTCAACACCTGGTTAAGGTGAAACTCGACACCACCTTCGGAAGGAATTTCGGGTGGGGGCGCAGGACAACCTTGTCCCTGTGGAAGACCAGGTAAGGAGACTCGATGCAGAGCACCTGGAGTTCTCCCATCCTTCTGGCTGACGTGGTAGCCACCAAGAAGGCGGTCTTCCACGACAGGTGAGAGAGTTCACACCTGTGCATTGGTTCGAATGGCTTGCCCATGAGCTTTGCCAGTACCAGCAGTAAATCCCATGGAGGTGGAGGTTCTCGCACCTGAGGGGAAACGTGATCAAGGCCTTTGAAAAAGCACCAGACCACCTTCTCCTGCGCCACCGACTGCTCCCGGCCCGCGCCCGGTAAGCAGAGATGGCTGCCAGGTGCACCCTTAGGGTCGTCGACCTAAGCCCTTGACTAGAAAGGGACCATAAATAGTCCAAGATGCTTGCCAAAGGACAGGAAGAAGGGTCCAAGCCCTTGCCCTGACACCAAATGGAAAATCTCTTCCATTTGAAGGCATAGCATTTCCTGGTCGACTCCTTACGGGACGCCTCAACAACATTGAGGACCTCGTCGGAAAGACCCAAGGCCTGGAACTCTAGCCACTCAGGAACCAGGCCATCAGGTGCAGGGATTGAAGGTCCGGATGGAACACCTTCCCCTGATTGACTGAGAGCAGGTCCGGGCGAGCTGGAAGCTGCCTCGGGAGCCTGGAGCTGAGGCTGAGGAGATCTGGGTACCAGAACTGGTGGGGCCAGTCTGGGGCTATCAGAATCACCTGTGCCTTGTCCCTCCTTGCTTTGAGAAGCACCTTGTGAATCAAGGCAAATGGGGAAGGCGTAGAAGAGGCCCGGGGTCCACAGCCTCGAGAAGGCATCCCCCTGCAGCGAGCCCTGCTGAGGGGGGTGGGCATGAAACAGCCTCAGCTTCGTGTTCTCCCTGGAGGCAAACAGGTCCACCTGAGGTGTGCCCCAATGGGAGAACAGATCTTGTACTACCTCCAGCAGGAGAGACCACTCGTGAGATGCAGCCCCTATCTGGCTCAGGGCATCGGCCAGGGTGTTGGAGGCTCCTGCCACATGAATGGCTAGGAGATCCGCCTCCAGGCTGCGCACGAATGACCAAATGCGGACAGCTTCCTTGCATAGAAGCACGGAACACGTCCCGCCCTGGCGGTTTAGGTAGTACATGGTCGTGGTATTGTCCGTCTGGACTTGGACCACTTGACCCCGGAGAAATGGAGCAAAGGCGGTGAGAGCTAGGCGGACCGCTCGGAGCTCCAGCAGGTTGATGTGGCATCGGGACTCCCGCGGGGACCAGAGGCCGTGTGCTCGGTGTTCCCCCAGATGGGCACCCCAACCCATCAGAGAGGCATCGGTCGATAGAGAGACCGTCGGCTCGGGGCGGACAAACGGGATGCCCTCCTGCAGATGAGATGGAATGGTCCACCACCGAGAGCATTCCACATCTCCTGGGTCACCATCACTAGCTGGTCCAATGGATCGCAGCGTTGTGACCACTGGCTGGCCAGTCCCCACTGAAGGGGGCGCGTGTGCCAGCGTGCCCAACGGACCATGCTGGTACAGGCGTCATGAGATCCAGGGCGCAGGAAGTCCCGGGCAGGCGCGATTGCCCAACCAGAAATGATTGGGCAAAGGAGGTAAGAACCTCGGCCCTGTCCGCGGGAGCCCGTGCTCTGGCTCGAAGAGAGTGAGCTCTGCCCCGATAAACAGAATCACCTGGCGGCTCGAGTTCCGACTTGGCCTCGTTGATGAGAAGGCCGACTTGAGAGCAAACCTGGAGGGCCAGATCTCTGGACCGCTCCACCTCCTGTCTGGAAGGGGCTGCTATCAGCCAATCATCCAGGTAAGGGTACACCCGGACCCCTCGGCGCCAGAGAAAGCTGTCACCACTGCAATGCATTTGGTGAAGACCCTGGGAGCTGGAGACAGGCCGAAGGGCATGGCTCAGAACTCGACGAGGGATCCCTCCGCTCGAAGCGAAGGAATCTCCGATGTGGGACGGATAGGGCGTGAAAGAACGCATCCTGCAGGTCCAGAGAGCAGAACCACACGCCGTGTTCCAGGGATGGTATTATCTGAGCCAGAGTGACCATCCTGAAGGTTCGAGACCTTAGGAACTTGTTCAGGTCGTGTAGGTCGAGAATGGGGCGCCAGCCCCCCATCCGTTTCGGAACCAGGAAGTACCTGGACACAAACCCCGGGTCTGAGGGAGGGTCCGCCACCTCCCTGATCACCTCCTTTTGGAGGAGGAGAGCGATGTCGGCCTGACGAGCCGACAGTGAGGCTGCGGACCCCGAGGCCCCCGGCTCTGAAGGGCGGGGCCTGCTCGAATTCTAGAGGCAGGCCTTTTCCCACCACCTCCAGTACCCACCTGTCCGTGGTAATAACGGACCAGGCGGAAAGGAAGTGCCGGGGCCGTCTCCCCATGGGGGAACCTGGGGTGAGGTGACGGGGTTGTGGGCGACATCCCTCAGCCCGTCACTGGGCAGGCTTGGAGGAGGGACCAGCCGAGGGACCTCCTGGGCCTTTACCTCCCTGCTTCCTGTTGGAGGAAGCCCCGGGCTTGGGTTTGGGATGCCAAGCCCGAGCCTGCTGGCCCTGATGTTGCTGGGCCGGATGTGCCACGGGCGCAGAAGGACGAAAGGGCTTAGGCTGTGGTTTGCGGCCTTTGTCCTTCTGAGCGGAAGAGACAGAGTCCAAGGTAGCATTGGACTTCTCGATCCTCTGCAGGTGACCTTCCACCCCAGGGCCGAAGAGGTCAGTCCCCAAAAAGGGAACATCCGCCAACTTGTGCTGGGTATCCGAAGTAAAGTTGGATATCCTCAGCCAAGCCCGACGACGCATAGCCACTGCGGCCGCCACAGACCTGGCAAATGAGTCCCCAATGTCTAAAGCAGTCTGGAGCTGCTGTTTGGCCACTGCCCTGCCCTGGTCCCGCACCTGTCTGACCGTAGTCTGCAGATCCGTGGGAAGATGAGAGACAACCTCCTCCAGGGAGCCCAACAGGGCATGAGAAAAATGTGCCATGAGGACGGCCGAACTCGCCTGGCGAAGGCCGAGGGAGGGCCTTAGCATAGACTTTTAGCCCAGCATAGTCAATTTCTTGGACTTCTTGTCGGGAGGTTTGTCCACATCCCTAGCGCTCGCACGCCGGAAAACGCTGTTGGTAACCCACCCTCAGCCGAGGGGTGTTCAAAAACCGGACAGGGAACTGGTAGGGACCACATACTTCCTGGCCATCCTGGCCGAAGGCGCAGGACAAGAATCAGGGCGCTGCCAGAGCTCCAAGGCTGGACCCACTATGGCCTCGGCCACTGGAAAGACCTCCGTAGGGGAATCCCCTCGGTCCAGAATCTCCGTGAGGGGATAGCTGGCCCGTTTAGAAACGGGTTCGAGCTTCATCCCGGTGGACTCTGAGATGAGCCGGCAATCCTAGGAAGGACGAAGTATTGAATAAACTCTTCAGGAAGACCATAATCACTTAAAAGTGACCATAGATAAAAGTGTGAAACCTCATCAAAAGCTTTAGCTTGATCTAGGCTAATTAAATAACCTCTACGTTCTTGTAACAAAATAGCATTGCTTCTTGGTTCCATAAGTTCGTGTAAAATCAAAAGTGCATTCGAAATACGGCATCCTGGGACCCCACAAAACTGTCTAGAAAAAATCAAATCGGGCATAACATGGGACAAGCTATTACTTAATAATTTAGAAAAAATGTTAAAGTCCGTATTAAGTAATGTAATCGGTCTCAAGTTTCCAATAACTTCCCTATTACCAGATTTGTATAAAAAAATCATCAGGCCTTCATAAAACTGTAGGTAAACTACAATCCAATAAAAAATTAAAAAATAAAATTATATAATATCACCAATTCTGTAGACATGATGTCCCATAAAGCCATATATAATTTGTTTGTCAGCCCATCCAACCGGAGAAACTTTTTGTGAAGGGTTTTATTACAATTCCACTTCCATCTTCAAAAAGGATGCACAAGAAATGCCATCTGTTCCAGTGTCACCTGTGGAAGATCCACAGCCCATAGTACCTGTTGTATTTCTGAGGAATCTTCCACAGGGCAGCCAAAGGTATCCTGAAAAAATTTATCCACTGCCCCCATAATACCAGCGTTGTCCTTCTGTACTTTTCCCTCACTGGAAGTTAAACCTACAAAAAGTCATCTTTCCGCCCTCATGTAACTAGCTAAAAAAGGATTGACCTGTTCAGCATTCCCTTGGGTGCCAAATTGTTCTTTTTGGGGGTAAAGCATTATATCGTATTGGTACTCCCCCATCTCCTGTTTAAGAATCCGAACTTCTTCTGAAAGATCAATCTGTTTTTCAATCTGTGGGGTTAACAATACTCCTAACTCGTAACAAAGCTTAGCATACTTGTCCCTTTTTTAGCTTAGCATGGTTCTTCCCCACCTGAGGAAAAAAAAAACAATAATACAAATCTTAAAATCCTCCCACCAAAAGCTAATATTATCGTATAAAAATATTGTGGTTATTTTATCTTGCACCACTATCCATAGGTCGGTTCTAATTTGCTCATCTTCCAACAAGGAACTATTCAACCTCCAATATCCTCTCCCTGCCTCTCATGGGTAAGGCTGTAAGAAATTCACGGGAAAAATTACAATTTTTCATGGCGCCCGCACGGTAGAATATGCCACTTTTCACGGCCAGCACACACATTCCACAGATAATATAAAAAAAAAAAATGCATCTAAATTTCCTATAGTTATGTACTTTAATTTAAATTTACTGTTTTTTGTTAAACATCAGTAAAACACAAAAGGTCTTCAGCGGCTCTTGTGCCTTGTTTTTACATTTAAAATTAAGTATGCTCCTGTTTCTGTGGAAAAAACACATGGTGCACTGTGTGGAAAAACTCCCAAGTGGGAGTGTATGAAAGGAAAGTGCAGGTGAACTTCTACAAAACCCTGGTGGCTCCAAAGTTTAAAAGAGGAGTAGTTTTAATACAGGAGCGCGCACACTTTGAGCTTGTCTCTGTCCCTCGCTGCATCATTGCGTCCATCTGAGCTTAAATAAATACCACAAGTGAGTGGAGAAAGAAAAAGGAGATGGACAGTGGTTTTTTGACTCTGGGTGGGGTGGCATTGGTAAATTACAGCCACCTGCCCGAGAAGATAAAAAAAAAAAAAAGGGGTTTATTTTGCAGACTGCTCGGTTCACACAGAAGGTGAACCGAGCAGAGAATAGAAAAGGTGCTCTGCCTTTTGTGCAGTTTTTTAAAATAAGGTGGCAGAGGAGGAGGAGACTGTTTGCAGAGGTGGAGTAGACATTCACACAGTAACGCTTGTGCTCAGTTGGTCTCTCTCTCTCACTCTCACCCTATTAGTGAGTATATCAAAGGTCACTAACAAGCTGCAATTGAACGCTATTGCTCTATGGGATCATAGCTAATTAGTTTGCATGGTATAATAGGAGAGAGGTGTTTTTTTTAAACTACAGGTACTGACACATACATTTGTAAAACTGCGCCGATGCACGGCAAAACAAAGAAATCTGTCAATTTCACGCTACCTCCTGTAAATCACGGTGATCGTGAAATCCGTGCGTGGCGTGAATTTCTTACAGCCTTACTCATGGGTGTAGAATTAATAGACATGCTCAATAATAAATGGTCTGAGGTTTCAATAGGTATCACCCTAACTTCATCAACTAACAACATATTTTTTATGAAAATAAAATCAATCCTAGAAAAAAGCATACCCTTAAATATAGCCTTAGGGACCTGTAAAAAAACTATCTTGTATATCTTGCACCCCAGCTTGACGTTAAACCTGTTTAAGAAAAGTTTTGTTGCAATGTTGTTTACCTCGATCTTTCCCTGGAAGGAAATTCATATTGAAATCCTCCCCCAAAAAAAAAGCTGTCGGTTAGTGTGTAAAAATGTTCTTATCTTTGTTAATAATTCTATCCTAGAACTCTTTGTCTGTGGATTATAAATATTCATTAACCGACAAGACAATCCTCTAATTTCTACATCCAACAAAATTGCTCGTCCTGGAACAATATCCACTCATTTTTGTAAAGTCCATTCTGTCCTGGAAAAACAAATCTCCACCTCACTACATGTTTCTTCCCCCAGTGGCCAATACAAGGACCCCATCCCCAATCCTTAGAAGCCTGAGCACCTTCCCCAAGGGTGTGTAACCTAGTGCCTTGCACAAAAACTACGTCCATATGTAAAGAATGCAGTATAGCAAAAGTCGTCAACCTTTTCCTAGGAGATTTAATACTGTTGACATTAAGACTAGCCATCTGTAAAGTAAAGGGCTCAGGGAGGAGGTTTAATTATTTTACCACTAGATCAGGTAACACGTTTATGTGCTGACAATACCCGCAATTTGCAGGGTGCAAGTACCTCGCCTGTAACCTTCGTCTTGGGTCCTGATATTGGTAAACCTGCACTGTCTTCCATAGGTTGTTCTGAATCAACTTGTTCCCCCCCAAGACTCAAATGGGGCAAACCTATTAGATAATGGTGTTGGAGATACAGGGACTCTAGAGCTGCCTTCTCCCTCCTTCCCTTCCACTAAACCATCCTGCTCCAATTCTATGTCAGAATCCTCCAAATGTAAGCTACAGGGAGAATCTTGAGATATTTCTCATCCTTTGAGGCGACCCTAGAGGAGTAGCGTATGGGGTAACCTGAGAAACTATAGGACACTTGCTAGTATCAGAGTTTGTATCAACACTAGGTGGTTCTAGGGAAACTGACACAGAAATATGTAGTGGAAGCACTAAACTAGAAATGGGATCCTGAAATCTGTCCCCAACATTAGATCTTACTTCGAGAGGGCTCTTGCAGTAGGTAATTACATATAGGACTGCCGGCCGGCGGCAGGACTGAAAAATTTCTAGCTACGCAGTCCTAAGCGAGGAGACTACTTGAAATCAGGTGACCCGGCGTCATGCGATATCTGTATAAAAGGCGGTCCCGTCGCCGCCTTCCAGTTCTTTCCGCCGTTAGCTTCGTTGCAGCATCTCGCGGTAAAGTTAGTGCTTAGCAAAGCCCTGTTCTTTCATCCGGTTTACCGAAGTTTTGAGTATTTTTCTTCTCATCGTCCAGGTCAGGCGTGGTACAGCGCCCCTACACCTTCCAAAAAACAAGTGCGACTCGTGCGACGCCTAACTGCCACACAAGGACGGGCTATTCTCTCTGCCTTTTCTGCTTAGGCCCACCACCCGGTCGACAAGTGCCCGCATTGCCTGCATTTCAGCGGCTACCCGCGACGACACCAACAGTCCTGGAAGCCCATCTGCTAAAGAAGATGTCTTCAATGGAAAAAAGAATTGAAGAACTCAGGCAGGCGTCGACTTCTCCTGAAGGACATCGTAAAAGCGGGACAAAGAAAGGCGGAAAGAGCCTCCTTGCCCGCGACTCTGGTGAGATGGCGGCCAGAGTATCCTCTGGGGCCGGTCCGGCAGCCTCCAAGGCTTTGGAGGAGGCGCCAGCCCGCCTTCGGGCTCTCGCGATCGGGCCTTCGGGCGCCTCCGGCAAAGGAGGCCTCTGCCCCAGTACTGCCGCCAGGCTGCGGCCTACTGGCGCAGGCATCTCCCATAAGCCGGACGTCGGCTCCTCCGACGTCCGCTGGGAGAAGGTTGATAAGACGCCCGACCCTTGGGCGCCGCGTCCTCGTCCCCTCGGACGGGCTGCTCCCTTCTCGGCCTGCCTCCGATGGGGACCCGTAAGTTGGATGCCGCTCCTCCGGTGCCCACGGGAACCAGCCCCTAAGCCGCACGTCGGCTCCCGGTGTCGCGCGTGGCGGCGGAACCTATGCGGACCCTCCAACCCGTCGTACCTGGTTCCCCGCAGTCTTCGCTGCCGTCCAGGAGCCAGTCACCCCAGCCTGACCCGAGGACTTTTCTCCACTGTCTCTGGGCAATGTGGATATTCCAACCCGTCAGACCCTCCTCCCTCGGGATCCTGGCGCTCAGCCCCGGACGCCAGCTCCGATGCCGGCCCGCGGCGCTGGCCCACCGGCCCGGCGGATATTCTCTTTCCGTCAGGCCCAACCCCGCGCCTCTCAGTGTTGACCCGCCCGTGGGGCCTCCTTCAGGCCGTCTGCTCCGGCAGCTCCTCTGGCACCTGGGTAGCCACCGTCCTATCCGACGCCGTCTTACCCGGGTCCGCAATATCTAACGCTGCAGTACCCGACACCGGTTCCGCCGACGCCGCAATACCCGGCACCGGTTTTTCCGCAGCCAGGTTTTGGATACTCGCCTTACAGATACAATCCGTATTCTTATCCCCCTCCTCCTCCTCCACTGCCCTCCGGCCGCCGGTGGATCTGCAGGAGACTCTGGCTTCCTGGTGGGCTGAGGCCAAGGCTCAGCTCACCAAGGAAGTAGAGAGCCGCCTTACAGCGACGGTGCCGCCCCCGGCCCCCATACGCCCGAGACGGCATACTCCCTCACCACCTCCGGATCCCAGAGCCCTTCCCTCTGGATCCCGAGAGGGGCAGGACACTCGTCCAGGGATTCCCCCTAAGGGACCTGTTCCTCCCCCCTAGACGTGCCAGGGAGTCTTATTCTGCTTCTGATTCTTCTTCTTCTTCGCTCTCGGATTCCTCCGACGGATGCTCCGAGAGAGACCACGAGCCTCGCTCTCCATCCAAGCCCTGGCCGAGGACTCCTGCGAAGTCTCCTCCGGAGGATCCTTCCTTCGTGGAGTTGCTCAGGAAGATCCAGGAAGTACATCAGAGGTGTTCTCTGGAACCAGATCCTCAGCGGGTCAAACTCGCCGAACATCTGGACCTGCCCCTTACGGCTCCTACTTTAGTGCCACCCTGGATCGAGCCTCATGCCCACCTTGTTTCCACTATTTGGAAACAACCGTTGGCTTTAGCCCCGCTTCCTAGGAAGTCCAACAGGCTATACCAGGCTCCGGAGGGTGTAGACTCGGTTGTGATTAGCGCCGCTCACGGCCGGTCAGCATATCCTAAACATCTAAGCTCGTCTCCTCCGGATAAGGAATCTCGCCTCCTGGACCAGTATGGAAGAAAAATATACGTCTGTTCCACACTGGGAATTCGGGCCCTGAATTATGTAGCTCATATGGGGGATTACCAGAAGGCCATCCTTACCCAGGCGGAATCAAAGATTGACTCCTTACCTGACTCCCAAGTCAAGCAGGAGTTAGCTGACTTAGTCCGTTCTGCTAGGCTCGCCGTCGTCCGCATCCCGCGGATGACATACGATGCAGTGGACACTGCTGAAGCAGCTCCGCGATTCGCCAAGTCTTCGCGCCATGCCTTCTCAGTGTGTCAGGTTTGGTCCCGGAGGTACAGTCAGCAATCCAGAAGCACCTTTCAGGGTTCAGTGCTTTTCGGCAGTGATGTCAAGGACATCATCACTGACTTCAGGAGAAAGGGACGCTCTGAAATCCGTGGATTCCATGTACCATCCCCATCCCCACAGTGCCGCCTTTTCGCAGGACGAGTCGGCCGACAGCAAACCCCAAGGAAGGCAGGCAGCCACTAAATGCCGGGCCCCTCAGCTGCCAGGCCCACCCGCCCAAAAAGCAGCGGGTGCCCCAGCTGCGGCACTGCCCCACACCACCTGACTCCTCCCCTCTCCCACCGCCTCCGGACACACCGGAGGAACCGGTAGGAGGGAGGTTCTCCCTCCACCTTCCGGGTTGGGAGAGGATAACAACGGATTCATTGGTGCTTCAGATTATAGTGGAGGGGCACTCCATAGAGTTTCTACAGAAACCACCCCCCCTCTGAAGTCGTCCTATGCAAGGGACCATCTTCCTTTGGTCAGGGAAGAAATATCTGCCCTTCTCGTGAAGCAGGCCATAGAACCCGTTCCTCCTCACCTTCAGGGGACGGGTTACTATTCTCATTTCTTCCTGGTCCCAAAGAAGATGGGAGATCTCAGATCCATTCTAGATCTCAGCTCCTTGAACCTTTACGTGGAATACAAAAAGTTCAGGTTGCTCTCCCTATAAACCCTTCTGCCCCTTCCTCGGCCGGGTCAATGGCTTTGTGCGCTGGATATGCAGGACGCATATCTGCACATCCCCATTCGTCCCTCGCATCGCAAATACCTCCAGTTTGCTTTCCAGGGGGACCATTACCAATTCCGGTCACTCCCGTTTGGTCTTTCCTCGGCACCCCGAGTTTTTACCAAATGCCTGGCGGTGGTAGCGGCCCACCTGCGTACTATGGGAGTTCAGGTGTTCCCCTGCCTGGACGACTGGCTCCTGGTGGCCTCATCCAGGGAGGAGCTCCTGCATTTTCTCTCCCTCACCCAGCAGGTTTTCACTTGCCTGGGTATCACCATCAACCATTCCAAGTCTCATCTGGTTCCCTCCCAGAGACTTCAGTTTATCGGGGCTATCCTCGATACGACGGTGAGCAAAGCCTTCCTTCCTCCGGACAGGGCGGCCTCTCTTCAGTCACAGATTTCCCTGCTATTAGAACGCAGGAAGGTTCCGGCGAGGTCGGTTCTCCGTCTCTTGGGGCTCATGGCAGCCGCCATCCCCCATAATTCCCCGCGCACGGCTCCACATGAGGATCTCTCAGTGGACTCTCTGCTCCCAGTGGGATCAACCTCAGAGACACCTAGATCATCTGGTTCTGATCTCCTCACCGATGACAAGAGACTTGCAGTGGTGGATGGTTCGAGAGAACCTGTTTCGGGGGGTCCCCTTCTGTCATCCTCCCCCCTCCCAGACTCTGACCACGGACGCATCAGGCGAAGGTTGGGGAACCCATCTGGGTCCTCACCGAACCCAGGGTTTATGGTCCAGATTGGAGCTAGCTGTCCACATCAATGTGCTCGAGCTATGAGTAGTACTATATGCTCTCCAAGCCCTTCACCAATACATCCTTCCCAGTCACGTAGCTGTCCAGATGGACAACATGTGCGTGGTGTGGTACATCAACAAACAGGGAGGGACTCGATCCTACCCTCTATGCAGGGAAGCAAAGAGGTTGGGACTGAGCAACGTCACAACCTTCACCTCACGCGGCATCCATGTTCCAGGAGTCGACAACACCTGGCAGAGCCAAGCTAAGTCGCCTCCTCTGCTCTACCACACCCAGTGGGAGTTGGACCAAAGGTTCTAGACTACATCTTCCAGCTTTGGGGCTCCTCAGATAGACCTGTTCGCCTCTTCCCAAAACACAAAACTTCCCACCTTTGCTCGGCCGCCCAGAGCAAGGCGCTTTTGGAGCGACACTCTGTCTCTAAACTGGAAGGGCAGATTCATCTATGCTTTCCCCAATCCTCTGGTCCCGTGTACTGCAGAAACTAACAGCGGAAGGAGCGAGAATGATTCTGATTGCCCTTTCTGGCCCAGGCAAATCTGGTTCTCTCTTCTACAACAATACTCAGAGGTTCCTCCTCTTCCTCTTCCTTTATCTCGAGGATTGCTGACCCAGGATCAGGGGACCCTGGTCCATCCAGGCCTCAAGTCCCTTCAACTTCATGCATGGCTCCTGCAGACCTAACCCAATCTCGTTTGGTGTCTCCAAAGGTGGCTGAGATTATGGTGGAGGCGAAAACCCTCCACTAGGTCCACTTATGCCATGAAATGGAAGAGATTTTCTATTTGGGCCGCCTCTAGGAACGTGGAGCCTTTCTCCTGTCCAGTGGCAGTTCTGCTTGAATATTTATGTAATCTCTTCGACCTGGGTCTCAGTCATTCCTCCTTGAAAGTGCACATGGCCGCTATTTCAGCTTACCATGTTCCTTTCGCTGATAAAGCCTTGCTGGGTCAAAAAAATTTAATAAATAAATAAAATAAAGATTAGGGAGATAAGTCGGTGGCTTAGGGAGTGGTATGGGGAATTGGGGTATGGCTTGGGGGGAGACCTGGGAGGATATGGGTCTGTATGCTAGGGACAGGCTATACCTTAATTTGGAGGGGAAGGAAATCCTTAAGCTCAAACTAGCTGGGTTCATCAGCGAAAGGTGGGGTTTAAACCTGTGAAGGGGAAGGACTGTAAAGGGCAGTGCCAGCAGGCACGACAATGGGATATGATCTCCACCTCTAGGGGCTAGGAGATATGGAAATGGGTCACCAGGTAGGTGCAGGAGCTGGGAAATGGGTGCTGAACAGGGAGAAAGGAGAGGGGGGGAAGGGGTGGAGAGTGGTCCTGATAAATGCCAGGAGCTTGGGAAATAAAATGACTGAGCTCCAGGCGATGCTAGTTGAGGGGGCAGTAGATGTAGCAGCAGTCACTGAGATCTGTTCCACTCAAGGGCACGAGTGGGACCTAAATCTGGAGGACTATACTATGTTCAGAAAACATAGGGGGGAGGGAAGGTGGGTGGTGTAGCACCATTAGTCAGAAATGGCATGGGTATTGGAGGGGTAGAGGAGGCAGAGGGGAATGCGGAGGCTATTTGGGTCACTTTGCAGAAGCAGGGGGGGTAGGAGAGTAAAGGTCGGAGTGGTATACAGACCACCAGCACTGGCGGAGGTTCTGGAAGAAAGTTTGATGGCAAATCTCGGACACTGTAGATTGGGACAGGGAAGGGTAGTGGTAATGGGGGACCTCAACATGCCAGGAACAGACTGGGGGACTATGTCTTCCAGGATGCATTTCTGACACAATAGGTGGGTGAGCCAACTAGGGAGGCCCGGACACTGGACGTGGTCCTGGCGGACAGTGATCAGATTAGGGGCCTAGAGGTGAGGGACCCATTGAGGGAGTGATCACGCCACAGTCTGGTTCTTCCTGGACCTCGGGAAGGAAGGAAAGTCGAACAAGGATGGTAGTAACCGACTTTAGGGTGCAGACTTCAGGGAGATGGGAAGGATCCTTGAAGATCATCTGGACAGGATAAGGCCAGATATGGATGCTGTCAGCAGGTGGGGGATCATTAGGAGGAGAGTACAGGAGGTTACCAGATCCTCCGCAAGGGAAAGGCGTAAGTTCCGTAATGCCAGAAAACCCTGTTGGTGGACCTGGGAGGTACAGGAGGTGGTGAGGGAAAAGAAGGGGGCCTGTGGGCACTTTAAGTGCTCAAGGAGTGAAAGGGATCAGGAGGAATATGAGCTGACAGCCAAGAGAGTCACCAGGGTGATGAGATCAGCTAGGGCAGAAAAGGAGCAGTCCTTGGCCAGTGGGATCCAGAGGGGGACAAGAGGTTCTTTAGATACATAGGGGGAAAAAAGAAAGTAAGGGGGCAGATCAGCAAGATAAGGATAGGGGATGGTTGGGCACAGGAGGCGGGGGAACAGGCAGAAGCCCTAAATGAGTACTTTGCCTCAGTTTTTACCAGGGGGAATGGAGGGGCTATGTCTTGCGAGGTGAGCGGGGGCAAACCGGAGGAAAGGGTGGGACTGGTAGAGACCAGGGGCCCTGATGGGTCTGGGGAAAGGGAGTGGCCACCACAGACAGGTGGGGGGGCCAGCAGTGCAGGGTGAAAAGGGGCAGAACGTGGAGGCTAAAATCACGGTAGAGAGAGTAAGGGAAGCCCTCGGGTCCCTTTGGATGGAGAAAGCACCTGCGCCAGATGAGATGCATCCCAGGGTGCTGAGGGAACTGGTGGTTGTCCTGGCAGTCCCTCTAGCAGAGCTTTTCAGCATCTGTCTTGAGGACTGGGTGGGTGCCCAAGACTGGAGGGTGGCCATGTTGTGCCGATCCACATGGGGGATCAAAAGAGGAGGTGGGAAATTACAGGCCCGTTAGCCTGACATCGTGATCGGCAAGGTGATGGAGGGTGTTGTCACGAAAAGCTGGGGGTTACTGGAGCAAACTGGGTACTTGGACGATAGGCAGCATGGCTGTGTCACGGGAAGATTGTGCCAGACAAACTTTGTTGAGTTCTATGACTGGGTGACGAGGGCCCTGGACCAGGGTAGGCCACTGGACGTCCTCTTTCTGGACTTTAGCAAGACGTTTGATTTGGTACCCCACAGTGGCCTGCTGGCTAAGCTGAAGGAAATGGGGATAGGGAGACAGTTGTTAAGATGGATAGGAAATTGGCTCTCTGAGCTTACTCAGAAGGTGGTGGTTGGAGGGTTAGCTTCATCCCCAAGGTGAGTTACTAGTGGGGTTCCCCAGGGGTCAGTGCTGGGGCCACTTCTATTCATCGCCTATGTCTCGGACATCAGGAAGGGGATCAGCAGTGAGATGAGTCTCTCTGCAGATGACTCAAAGCTGGGTGCAGTGGTGGATGGGGAAGAGGGGAGGGTAGCCTGGCAGTAGGATCTGGAGGCTCTGGAAAGGTGGTCGGGAAAATGGAAACTAAAATTCAATGCAGGGAAGTGCAAGATCTTATCTGTGTCAGTCTTCACCATTCATCACAGATGGGTACTGGCCGGAGATCAGGACCCCGCGGGAGCCTTTTTTTTTATTTTTAAAGGATAGGTGGAGCTGACGCAGCATCAGCGCCGCCCTCAAGGCCGACGTACTACGTGGCACTCGAGGATTAGCCGTTAAGCTGTGTCGACTCCGCCTGCCTACCAGTTCTTCGTCTCCCGCCATCGAGGTCGCCTTGTGGGAAGCCTTGAAGAAGTGTTTTTGAAGAAAGTTTTAGGCCTTAGCCTTTATCGTCTAGTAGTCTGCCGGTCTACTAGTTCTAGTCTGCCCTACTCGACGTCGCTGGTAAGATCTTTACATTATTTATAATTTTGGTGACGTCGAGTCTATTTTTGGTGTTTTTTTCCACAGGTCATGTCGCGGTCAGAGGGCAAGAAATCATCTAAGGCGGGGCGGCCCCCTATGCGTCGGTGCCCGTGTGGCCGCAATTTCTCCGTGACCGACCAGCATGACCGGTGTCTCTCGTGTCTTGGCCCGCTTCACGACATGGATTTGTGCGACGCCTGCTTCTCAATGGGCCGCCGTGTTATCGAACAGCGCGCGTGGAAAGTTGGACGAGCTCCGCCGACTTTCAGAGGTAGGATCCGCACTCGTCGGGCCAAGCCGCGTTCTCTCGGCCTTTCCTCCGGGTCCCCTCCCGGTTCTGTACGGACCGTGGAGGAGGGAGTCTCAACCCCCCATAGCCTAGCCTTGGTTGAGAGACTCCTCCCGTACGCCAGAAGCCCGTCCGCTTCCTCCCGAGGCGGGCGGGAAGCGCCGCCTGCTTAATCACCGCCCGGGGGTAGGCCCCAGTGTTGCTCCCGCGGTCCGGAAAGCCTGGGTTGCGCCGTCTCGGCGCCGTCGGTCGGTGCCGAGGCCTTGTCGGCGCCCGTCTTGTCTCTCGGCGCCGTGGGCTCTGTCGACGCCGCTTGCAGCCGGTACTGCTCAGCGGTGCCACGACCCTGGATTGGCATCGCCTTTTGCTATGTCTCGCGGGCGCGAGGTTGAGCGCAGGCGCCCGTGGGGTGAATGATCGGCCTGCCGTCTTGAGGTGCCGCTACTGCTCTGGCGCCGGAGAGCCTGGCGGTGCCGGGTCCTTGGAGCCGTTGGCGCAGCCGGTACTTCCGGGCAGGCGTGTCATCGGCGTCAAGCCTGCTTCGGATCGGTCGGCGCCGCCCGGCCCTCAGTGCCGCCAGGCGCTGGAGGGCCGGGCGGTGTCTGCGACTCGGGACCGCTGCTGGCGCCCGTTTCTGTCCCTGGTGCGTGCTGGTGGACTTGACGGGCGCGCTGGCTGGCTAGCCTCGGACCTCTGGTCCCGGCCATCCTGCCACCTTCTGCCAGCCCGCCCGGGGCCGTGGAAGTGCGGGTGCTGCCTCGACCACTGGAGCGACTTCTGGGCCCTGGCGAAGGTCGCTTCCTCGCCCTCCTACCGTCTGGCTTAGGCCTCCAGATTCCACCTCTTCGGGGTCGGAGTCGGGCTCAGAGTCAGACGAGCAGTCACACCCTTCGGGGTTGCCTGCACAGGAGGGTGAACCAGTGGTCTCTTCGACGAGTCGGAGTCAGCCCCCTCTTGAGGAGCGTCGGGTTCCCCTCCAGGTTGGGGACAGTGGCACTGACCAGCAGGCTATGGTGCGTGCCACTATAGCCATGCAGCCTGGCCTGGGGGGGTTCCTGGACCCTTCAGCAGGTGTACCCCCTCCCGTGGTGTGTCTTGATCGCCTAACTTTGGGGCCTATCGAGAAGCCTACGAGTGGGGAGGGTGCTGCGCCCCGGATTTCCCCCTCGGGGACATCCCAGGGCTGCCAGCTACCTAGGCTGACCCTCCCGAGGACCAGGACGCTGAGGGTCAAGGGGTGTGGGGTCCCCGCGTAGGCCTTTCTCTGGGGTCCACCCGGGTCCTGGAAGAAGCCGGAGTGCGGACTTCCGTCCTTCCCCTTCCGGGTCCTTTAGAGGGTCACATTCTTTGGAGGCAGGGGACCGTCCTTCTGGACCCATACGGCCCCGGTCGCCTCACTGGGGGGATTCTTCTGGGCGCAGCTTAGGCAGTACCAACGTGGTTGTACAGCTGTCGGCTGCGGAGTCTTCCGGGACACCTTCCCCGGGTGTCCATGGTCTGCTCCCTGGCCCTGGCAGAGGTCAGCCGATTCCTTCCCTCGGCTCTGCCCCTACCCCTCTGCCACATTCTCCAGCGCTCCTGGGCACTCTTGGTCCTACCGGGCCTCTCACCTGGGAGCAGTTCAGAGCGGTGGCTTCTCGGTTCCCTGCCTATGTTAGGGCCTTGGACAGTCAGGTTTTTCAACTTTCCCCCGAGCAGCCACCCTCGGAGCATATGGTGACCTCCAGCTCCTCATCCCCCTCTTCTGGGGGAGAGGAACCATCTGTCCACATCTCTCCTGTCGCTGATCTCTCCGAGTATCAGCGTTTCCTCGCGAGGATGTTGGGAGGACCTTCACCTTTCCCCCCTATCTGCGAGCAATCCAGAGCATGCGGCGCACGCCTTTCTAGGCGGTTTTGGTGCGGCCACCCTTGTGGTGCCCCCCTGGCCTGCTCCCTTTTGGGAGGCGTCCATGCGTTTCTGGCAGAGGCCCTTCTCTGGAGTTCCTGCCCCTAGGGACCTCAGCCAGAGGTATTGTGCTCCTCCAGAGTCTCCAGGTTCTATGCCTCATCCGCAGTCCGGATTGACGCACCTGGACACTCCTGATGGGCTTCGTGCCCTCCACCGTGACCGGCCCCCAGATCAGGACTCTTCGGATTTTGATTTCTGGGGGAGGAGGACTTTCTACTCGGCACGGTTGCTTCTCTCCATCTCCGCTCATCAGGCCCACTATGCAGCCTACAACAGGTTCTTGTGGTCAGCGCTGGGTCAATTCCTGGCTGCTTTGCCTGACTCGGAGCAAACCAGGCAAGCCATCGCTCTCTCTGCACATGGCCTGGAGCTAGCAAGGCACCAAGCAAGGGCATCTTACGACGCCAATGAGGTAGCTACCAGGGTAGTAGGGACAGCGATCTGCTCCAGAAGATCAGCGTGGCTTCGCCTTTCCCGGTTGTCACCCTTGGCCCGGCGTAGGGTGATCTGCTCCGCTCACCAGGGAACCTATCTCTTTTCCCGTAGAGGCGGGGCAGCGTCTGTCGGGCAAATTCCTTCCCCTCCGGGGACCCGTCTCGCTCTCCCACTCTCGGGCCTCCTCAGGCCCAGAAGGTTCCCCCTTAGTGTGTCACCCACTGAGGGCTAAGGGACTCTGTCCCTTAGGCAGTAGTCATCCCCTCTGGGTGCTTGGTACTCACCCATCTGTGATGAATGGTGAAGACTGACACAGATAAGATATAGAAATTACGTTCTTACCGTAATTATGATCTTTCTGTGTATCTTCACCATTCATCACAATCCCACCCGCCATCCCCTGGGGCTCCAGTCTCTGGATCCTCCTCCCTCTGTGCCTACCCCTCTTTTGAGCGGGGTAAAGTTGGGACACACAGGGGGGTAAATTTCTTCCCAAAGGGTACAGTTCGAGTGGCACTTCCTCTCTTCTAATTATCTACACCCCTACAGGGTGAGAACTGGTGGTTGCCCTCCTTCTGTTATCCTTCTTTAAAAAAAAAAAGAAAGAAAAGAGAACCCTTTTTTTCACCAAATGTCTTTACAGAGAGAGTACTGACTCCCTGTACCCTGTCCTTCTCCAGAATAGCTGACTCTGCTTTTGGGGTTTGCCAGTTATTCTGTGCCTTGAATTCTGGCAGGTGAGCTTTGCCACTCCTTGCAGTTCCTATACAGTCTGGTGACGGACAAGGGTCCTGGATTCTTGTTACCTCTCACTCTCTCCTAAATTCTCTTCCCCCCTCCCTCCCTTCTTCCTTTTCCAGAGGTTGGGGCCCCTACCCAATCCCCTTAGTTTTACTTCTTCTATGCTGTCCTCTCAGTCGTTATTTCTCCTTTTAGTTCAGTTTCTCTTCCTTTTTCTGTCCCTTGGACTCTCTTGTCCCACCCTCCATCCCTTCCTCTTACCTCTCAGGTGACTCAGAATTGGTAGGCAGGTGGAGTCGACACAGCTTAACGGCTAATCCTCGATCGCCACGTAGCACGTCAGCCTCGAGGGCGGCGCCGATGCTGCGCTTTCTGCTCCTATCCTTTAAAAAAAAAAAAAAAAAAAAAGGCTCCCGCGGGGTCCTGATCTCCGGCCAGTACCCATCTGTGATGAATGGTGAAGATACACAGAAAGATCATAATTACGTGTAAGAACGTAATTTCTATGTTCTGCATTTGGGAGTCAGAAATCCAGGCCAGGGGTATACCCTGGGAGGAGATATGATTCAAGTCACGGAAGGTGAAAGGGACCTGGAGGTAGTGGTAGATGTCAAAATGAACAACTCTGAGACCTGTAGGAGGGCAGGGGCAAGGGCAAATAGGATGCTGGGATGCATCGCCAGGGGGATTACCTCCAGAAAGGTGGAAGTGATCCTTCCACTGTACAACTGCTTGGTTAGGCCACACCTGGAGTATGGTGTGCAGTTTTGGAGACCACATTTAAAGAGGGACATTACACTCCTAGAGAGGGTCCAAAGGAGGGCAACCAAAATGATCTGGAGCCTGGGGGAAGAGGACCTATGAGAAGAGGCTCAAGGAGCTCGACATGTACACCCTGGAGGAGAGGAGGGACGGGGGGACATGATAGAGGTCTTTAACTACATGAAAGGGAGCAATAAGAAGCAGGGTGGGGCAACGAGAGGTCATGGGTGTAAGCTGGAAAGGGGCAGGCACAGAGGGGAGAGGAGGAGATGTTATGTCACTGCAAGGTGGGTGGAGCCATGGAATGCACTGCCCAGGGAGCTGGTAAAGGTGGAGACTGTGGACGGGTTTGAGGGGATGGGACAGGTACAGGGGGAGAGTAAATCTGACCAGGCCCAATACAGGTGGAACATCTGGGACTGGGGACAGTATAACCCAAGGGGGGGGGGGACACCAGAATCGTCCCTCAGTGCGGGTGCTGAAAATTGAGCAGACTTGAGAGACTGTTAGGTCTGTTCTGCTGGCATTTTAGTATGTTAGCATATAATGGGTTCAAGTCCCATAAGGTCCACCTCTGTTCCCAGATTTCCTGTCTCTTGAATTTCCCTCATTCCTTCAGTTTCTTGTATTATTAAATCCAGATCTTCATAAGGTGGTACATTACTTGATTCCAGATACCCTATATTTGATATTTTTTGTCTAAATATTTTAGTCTTGAAAAAATATCAGTTTAATTTTGCAAAAAACTTGAAGAGATCTACTTGAATCTCAAAGCCATTCGCTATAGGGGTTGGTTCAAAGTGCAAGCCTTTACTCAAAATGGAAAGTTCTGCTTGTGTAAGCAGTGCAGACTAAATGTTCACAACTTGTAGCTTGTTTCTTCTCCCTCAGTGGGTTGTTATTCTTGAATACTGTTTTCATGGTTTTCTCAAATTAGTGTTTGTGCTTTAGATGTAGTAGCATCAATTAATAAACTAAGAGAATCTTTATAGTCTACCAAAAATGTGTAGATTATATCAGATATGTTCAGGATGTAAGTCATGAAATGTTAGATAAAATTTTTTTTTAACCTAGTTTGGTTCCTTTTGGGCCTTCCCACTGGAGCAATTTTGTTTTATGTTGAATAGTTACACTAGGCATAATATAAAGCCAAGGTCTGCAAATTATGAAATGATGTATTACAAATATGTAAACTATACAGCAGGGTCTGTGCAACATTTTTTTTAATTTTAGTTCTTCACTATCACTGTTCTTAATTTTTATATACAATGTCTATATCACTTTAAATGTTTGAAAATGAGTAAATAGCATTAAATGTCTACATTATTATGATGTCATCAGTTGCGGCATTATATAAAACACTATAGTCTCAATTGTAACTCACCCCCTCATGAAGCTTTATTGAGAAGGCAAAGAGCTGGAGACCAAGCCTGAGTGAAGTGGCTGTAGACTTTACTTTAGAGCTGATGCTCAATTAATTTTAATTTTTCACTGCAAGATATTGTCTATGTGAGTTGTGTTAAAAAGGAGTGCAACTGGCCTGAGTGGGAGGGGGCGCTGAGGAGCAGCATCATGGCGGCAGCTCTCTAGACTGGCTTTGACGGCAGCATTGTTATAAGATCGATTAACGCTGAATATTTCGGTTCCTCGCTATATTTATACATTGGAACATTTAGCTGAGATGCTCAAGAATGAAATGGGACCAAAAAAAGACAGGAAACACGGGTCCCGCGGTATGGACGTGTTCCTTTCTTCCTCCAGCTCCTCATCAGGATTGGGGCCCAGCTCATCCAGTGGCTAGTCATTCCGGAGCTCCCAACGACACAGATAATGGCGCTCCTAACAAAAATCCAAGCCAACGGAGAGGAAGAAACTAATAAGAGGTTGGCGGTGGAGGCGGTTTAATGAAAATGACAGCACAGTTAAAGAAAACGCCTCTGCGATTATGAACTGCATACAGCTAACACCTGACAAGTGGACTGTAATGCCACCTTTATATGGGACATTCACTACCTCCGTAGCAAAGTTAAGACTCTGGAAAACAACCAGTGCCAAGTCAGTGCTCCTTTTCTCCTTTTCTGACCTCAGCAGTGTGCTCCCCCTAACTTTTTTGCTCCCCACACCCTACCCACTCCCCACTCCCCCCCTTCGTTTCAAAACTATCTCCCAGTGGGAGGCAGAGCCCTGACTATTAAAAGCTTTAGGCAAGTCTCGCTGCAGCAGAGATTCCTTGGACCTAAAACTACTACACTTAACTCTAGATGAAGTCCCCCGTAGCATTCTGAATCGTCCCTCTGCCTAGGTAAATTCCCTTCAAATGGAAAACCGCTGTCATCACACCCATCCTCAAAGCGGTGACCGTGCCTCTCTGGGGAACTGCCGCCCATCTACATACTCCCCCAGGCCCTGGAAAAAATCATCACTGACCACCTAATTAAATATGACCTCTGCCAAGAACAACATGGCTTCCGAAAAGGACACAGCACCACCTCGGCACTGCTAGAATTTACCACTGCCATCCACTCGGCCTTTGACAGTGGGCGTCTGGCTGGGTCTGTATTCATGGACCTGTCAAAAGCCTTTGACACTGTTAACCAGCCCCTTCTGCTGTCAGCCCTCACCCTCATTGGTCCATCCCTAGATACTGTCAACTGGTTCTCTGACTACCTATCGGGTAGGTCTCAGCAGGTCAAGATAAATGAACACTCTCCACCTGCCTCCCCATCAATTCTGGTGTACCCCAGGGATCCATCCTGGGCGCCTTCTTTTCAGTATATTTCTCAACTCCCTTCCCAAAGCCTCCTCTGGGAAACTGCCCTTATACGCTGATGATGCGGTACTCTTCTCGACCCACACACACCCCACCCTCCTACAACAGTCCCTCCAGCAGTCTTTCAAAGAAGCTGAATCTTGGTTCACTGAGCACCGGCTGGTGCTAAATTACAAAAAAAAAAACTGTGATATTTGCACACACCCAGAACAAACATAGTAGCCTCCCACTGCTAATCCCTAATTCCCAACTTGTACCCCTGGAGCAGGTAAACTCCTTTAAATATCTCTGGGGTCACCCTCGACTCTGCTCTAACCTATCATGAACATATTCACCTCCTTAGTTCCGCCGTCAACACCCAAATTGGCCTACTCCACCGCTGTAAGCACTGTTTCCCACCAGAAGCCCTGCAGCTTGCTGTCTCTTCTATCCTGTCCCTTATTGACTACGGGATCCTGGTCTACAGGGCGACTGATAGCACCGCCCTCCATAGAATTGGGGTCTCTCTAAATAAAGCATGCCTCCTTCTTACCGGTTGTGACTGGCTGACACATACTTGCTCACTTTATAGTCTTACTAACTGGCTTGATTTTGATGGGAGGCTGAGGTACCAGACCTGCCTCCTTGCCAAAAAGATCACAAATGGTCTCACACCCCTAATGCTACCTGTGCCCATGTTAAAAGCTACCCATCGCTCCTACAAATCCCCCTTCCAGATTCCGCGCTGCAAAACGGCCTTGGGTCAGAGAACCTTCCGTTACAGGGCTCCCCTCTGGACGAATGTACTTCCCAGTGCCATCACCTCCGAAAATAAACTTGGCCGCTTCAAACTCTTTCTCAGGAAACATGTCCACTGTGTAGGGGCCTATGACTGTTTCTAGCCAACTTCCTATGTTCCTTTGCTTATGTCAACTCACCCCACCCTCTACCCCCATACCCCTACCATACCTACCGATCATTATTTTTATATTATCCCTGACAAAGGACTAGTGTCTCTTTGGGCACCTATCCTGCCTGATTTCTACTGGCTAACCCTGCTTAACTCCACTGTTGATTCATCCTCAAGACTATTACCACTGTCTAATTCCAATTGTAACAATGTCTTATTATGACCACCATGCTCTGTAACTCATTGTATATGTTTTTTGATGATCATCTGTTTTATGTTTTGTACACTGTTTCACTGATGTGGAGCCTTTGTAAAGGAGTCTCTGACTCAAAGGTTTGCAATTCCGATATGTCAGATAAAAAAAAAAAAGTGCAGGTGGTGGGCTTTCCACCTCTGCATGCAGGAAGAGATGAACTGCTCAGCACTGTCTCTAAAATGATCTTACGGGACCTAAAGCTCTTACCTCCAGAATTGGAGATGAACCTTCTAAAAGCTTTTGCCGTCCCACAGCGGCTGCGGCCTCGAGAGGATCCATCTCAGAGTCCTTTAACTGTAATTGCAACCTTGTCCTCACCAGAAGCACAAATCCCTCTCCTGCAAGCGGCTCGGGCCAGGGGCGACATTGAGTGAGAGGGCAGTTGCCTTGCTTTGTTCCCTGACCTGTTGGTGCAGACTCAAAGCTGCAAGAAGGAGCTGAAGAAAATTAAGAAGGACCTGCTTAAAAATGGAATATAAGCCCAACTTGCATGTCCTGCAAGGCTGCAAATCAAGTTGGAGTCTAAAATGCACATTTTCGTGGACCCTAAACAGGCAGCCGAATACGCAGAGAAACTGTTGGAGAAGGCACATCCTGTAGAAGAAACATCTGATGAAGAAGGCTGAACATCGGACTTTATATATTTAACTTGGGACATTCAAGTAAAACTTTCTCTTCTTGAGTGGTTTTAACACAGTTGATTGTTCTCCTTGAAGCAGGGGGTGGGGAGAGCTGCTCACTAAGATTGTTACGGATGAGCTAGTATGGAGAGTTTAAAAAATGTTAGTAATTTAACGGTTTACAGGGTTTTACTATAGCCCTATTTTCTTTTCCTTGTATCCTACCAATAGCCACGTGCTGCTTTGCTAAAAGTGACCTGTTAAAAAAAGATTTTTTTTTTTTTTTTTTTAAAGGTTGGGGAACATGGAGAGTTGATAAATAGTGTTATTATACACTGCTCAGTTCGCAAACTTTAACGATAGTCATGTAGTAGGATCCTGATAATCTGCAGGGTGGGTTTTAGCCTTACCTTGATATGAAGGCTTTGTAATACAGCCTAACTGAGACTGGGCCATCTACTTGTAGTGTAGTCCATGTTTCTTAACCTTCCAGCCCCTCTACCATATTTGTCAGTTCTACTAGGGAAGGGATAAACTGGTGTTTTATAGTCACTATAAGTAATGATCTTGGTGAGAGCAACAATGTTCTGCAGTTTAATTATTACAAACTTTACTCCTAAATCAAATGTTGGGCACTACTTATAAGCTATAGGGATACAATAATCTAAGATGAATGTTTATGCAGTATTGTCACTGACTGGAACATTAGTTTGGAGATCTGCGTACCTTGTGCTCTTTTTGATTATGTGTTTATAGCATTTACTGTAAGATCACAAAATCTATAAATAAAAAGTAAAAAAAAAAAAAAAAGTGCAACTAATCTGTGAACTGTCTTGGTGTTTGGGTTAGCAACCCATTTGCTTGCACCCACCTGGTTAATTGGCGCAGGAGCGAATTCCGGAACTTTTTCCTTCCAGAGAGCAGTTGCTCAGAACCATGGAGGCCACCTTCTCATTGTTTCAGGATCTGGGGATCACCCTTAATCTCCCCAAATCCTCCCCTTGGCCGAGTCAGAGGCTTCAGTACATCTTGGCAATCTTGGACACTGCCCAAGCAAAGCTTTTCTGCCCCCAGACAGGGCAGAATGCCTTCATGCTCAGGCTCAATTGGTCTCATCGTCTTGCCAAGTCCCAGCCAGATAGTTTCTCAGACTACTGGGACACATGGCAGAGGCCATTGCAGCAGATCCCTTGGCTCACCTGCATATGAGAGTTGTCCAGTGGAACCTTCGGGTCCAATGGGATGAGCGCACGGACAATTTGGAACAACCAGTGTCGGTATCCAACTCTGTGTGGCAGACTCTGGCATGGTGGTTAAACTCCTTCAACCTCTCCAAGGGGGGTCCACTTTCAGAAAGAATCACTTCGTCAGATCCTGACCACGGATGTGTCAGGCTGGGGTGCGCATCTGGCAGACCGTCTGACTCAAGGGACCTCCTCCCCACAGGAACAACATCTCCATATCAGTGTTTTGCAGATGTAGGCGATCCTTTAAGCCCTGCGGCCTTCCAGACAAACCTGCTCCTGGGCCCTCTTTTGATCTAAACGGACATTATATCAGTGGTCTTTTACGTAAACAAGCAGGGAGGAACGCACTGTTACCCCTTCTGCAGGAAGGCCATGTAAGTCTGGTTTCGGGCCATAGAGCATCACCAGGACCTGACCGCTGCGCATGTTCCAGGTGTTCAGAATACCCTGGCCCACAGCTTAAACCGGTCCGGTCCAAGGTACACGAATGGGAACTTCTTCCTCCGTGGTCGAAGACCTCTTCAACAGGTGGGGCATCCAGAGCTGGATCTCTTTGTGTCCCCATTCAACACAAAACTGCCCATTTTCTGCTCGCTAGATCCAGGGCCTGGTGTTTTCTGGCGAGACGCGTTGTCCCTCTTCTGGACAGGGAGATTTCTGTACGCCTTTACATTACTGCAGAGAGTTCTTCTCAAGTTGCAGTTAGAAGGAGGGGGGATGATCCAGATAACCCCTTGCTGGCCGTGCCAGATATGGTTTCCACTCCTCCAACAACTAGCAGTGGAACCACCAACTCCTCTGCCTGTGTGCTCAGACTTGCTCTCCCAGGAGCAGGGCACTCTGGTCCACCCAGACCTCAAGTCTCTGCATCTTTGTGCATGGCTCCTGCAGACTTAGCAGTTGCCTGATGAGAGGTTTCTTCCTGGATGGTGGATATTCTAGTGGCAGCCAGGAAGCCCTCCACTAGAGCCACTTATGCTATGAAGTGGAAACAGGTCTGTATTTGGACCACTGCTCGTCACTTGGCTCCCTTCGCCTGTCCGGTGAATTTAGTCCTAGAGTACCTTCTTTCCCTGTCAGACTCTGGTCTTGTTTATTCTTCAATTGAGGTGCACTTATTCGCCATCTCTGCGTGCCATGCACCTATGGAAGGCAAGACTCTTGCCCAGCTGGATCTTTCCTGCACCTTTTTGTGGGGTATACTGCATTTGAAGCCTCCCATCAGGGACCTTGCTCCCCCCATGGGACCTTTTCTTTATTTTAGTGAAGCTTATTTTGCCTCCCTTTGAGCTGGCCGCAAGCTGTAAGATCCGCTTTTTGTCATGGAAAGCTTTGTTTTTAGTTACTGTTACTTCTGCTTGAAGGATTTCCGAGCTTCAGGCTCTGATGTGTAAAGAGTCTTACTTGGTTTTCCACAAGGATAGGGTGTCCTACGGACTAATCCTAAGTTTTTGCCCAAGGTGCTATCTGAGTTTACACTGAATCAAGACATCCACCTGTCTGTCTATTATTTCCCAGAGTAGGAGGCCTTACTTCATACTCTGAATGTCCGGTGGGTGCTTTGCTATTACTTGGATTGCACCCAGTCAACTAGAAAGTTGAATCAGTTGTTTGTTTCTTTCACCCCTAACAGTGTAGGGGCTCCTGTTAATAATCAATGTTTGTCAAAATGGTTAGCCAATTGCATTGTTTATTGTTACAAAAAATATGACAAGCTTTTACCGGGCTTGGTTAAAGGCCATTCTACCAGGGGAGTGGCTGCTTCCTTTGTGTGTCAAGAATGTGTTTGCTGCTGCTATTTGTGTAGCTGCCATATGGAGTTCTGTCCATACTTTCATTCGCTATTACAGTCTGGACATTACCTCTAGGTGTAGGGCAGGTTTTGGACTTGCAGTTCTGCAAGGCCTCCTCTCTTGAGGATATTCTTACTCTGCTCTCTGCCTCCTCCCAGCTGACCGGGGTCAGTCTTTTTACTGCTTCAGGCTTGGTCCTTATGGTGTAACCTGCTGCAAGAGCCCCCTTCAAAGTGAGATAGTACAGTTACGCAAGAACTTACCGTAACAGTAGATCTTTGAGAGGAGTTTTGCAGCAGGTGCTTGATTCCCTCCATCCCCCTGGTGGCTGCTTCTCCACCTCTGTTACCTTTCTTTCCTCATTGAAGAGGAACATCCTCTGTTCTCCATTTTCTGTATGTGCCGGGGTCTCTGGTGGGAGAACAGAGTTGGAGCTGGGGGACTGCCCCTTTTATAGGCAGACGTCGGAGGCGGGCCGATGTCGGGGTTTAGTCCCCCACTAATGACTGTTAGCTAGAAGTTTTCCGTGGTGTCCTGGCACCTGCCTACTTCAGTCTTTTTTTTTTTTTTTTTTGTACTTCATGTTTATTAAGTTTTACATCAATACACAATTGACAGGTATACAGCTCCTACTAGGTATCACTATGATTTACATTAGGTACAATTAATAAACAGTAGTGTTGAAACCCCATCATCTTGTACAATAGGAGATGGGAGTTCCCAATATAGTTCCAAGAACTAAGTTCCAAAATGTCCAATAATTTGCCAGCCTCTTCAGTGGTTAAAGGTACTTCCTGTAGGGAGTAAACAAATTAGGGAGTGCAGTACAATCAGTTGATTGCTATTTAACCTGGTAGTAGATAGGAACATAAACACAGGTGTAGACCTCATTAGAACTCGCCCCCTATGCAATCGATAAGAATAGGAAGGAATAAAAAAAAAGCATCTTATTTAACAATGCACTCTATCATAACAGCGATTGCAAACCAGTACCAAACTTTATAGTTTAAGAATATTATAACAGTGTTGCTATGTTCAGGGCACTGCCCAAGAAACCTCCAATAACATGAGAATGTGCAACTTTTATATGTAGGAGCCAGTATGGCAATTCTTCCCGTGCTCTCACAACAGGAGCTCATGTAGTAAATATACATAAATTTTGTATATTCCCCCCCAAAATACAGAAAAATGACTACCGAATCTTAGACTCCTACAATTCCCAGTACTTAAACTTATCAAATCCCCCCCAGAATTATAGTCCATCATACAGAATCATGTGAAAAGTCATTCCTGGGTATTGCTACATATACCACTTACTGCTACTGGCCCAAACGATGCCCAAGTTTGGTCCTCCGTATCCAACCCAGAATGTTGGGGATCTGAGGAGTCTCTGCAGCCTGCAAATTTGGTATCTACCTTCTCGACCCAGCGACTGCCATCCAGCGGTTATTGAAGCTCCAGGTCTCCCCATATACAATTCATAGGTGGGCTGGAAGCAAAACAGTGTATAATACCAAGGGTCCTCAATTGATGGTGGATTGCATCAAAGCTCTTCCGTCTAGCTCTCATTTGAAACGAGAGGTCTGGTTATAGTTTTATGTCCGATCCATTCATGTCCAGCAGAGAAATAGCTCTTGCGGCTGCAGTAATAGTATCTCTGACGTCGGGACCCAGAGTGCGCGGGAGAATGGTGCGTGGTTGATTTGCTCCAGTCTATTTTACTCTTGGATTGACCCAGTATGCTTTTTTCAGGGAAATCCAAAGTCTGTGGGCACACTTAAATGTTCTTGTAGCCAGATCTTTAAAAATTCCGAGAGATCTGAGCCCTCTGCTCCTTCAGGGACCCGTACTGTACATACATTCCCCAAACAAATTTCATTTTCTAATGCTTCCATGCGGCTTCTCAACTGGGTGTTCTCCCAGGTAAGGGTAGCCACTGTAGCCAAGGTAGATATGGCCTGCTTTTCCGATTTGGCCACCGATCCTGTGAGCGTTTTAATGGCTACATTGTGGAACTCTAGGTTTTGCAGAGTTTTTTTTCAATCTTAGAGTCCATGGCTTTCATTGACTCTAGCATCGCTTTCCATGGGGGTTCCGATTAGGTCGTGACACCCGCTTCCCCACTGCACGCTGCTTCTGCGGCCTTGCTCGTGCTCTGTTGTTGCGAGTCTTATGGTGGTCCCTGGTGCTATGCTTTTTGATGAACCATCTTAAATTTAATATTGTTCAACGCCCAACGTCTTCAGGAGTTGAAATCTGGTAGTAGCTTACTGATTAGATACATTTATAGTGCTGTTTTTATGCTTTATTTTATTCCAAGTGGAAGAGCTCTGCTGAAGTGCTTCCAACCAAGAAGATGGCTCTCTGGTGCCCCCACTGCTTCAGTCCTTATGGTGTAACCTGCCAAAAGAGCTGCTTTCCAAGATCTACTGTTACGGTAAGTTCTTATGTAACTGTACTTTTTTTTTTTTTTTTTATTTTACCAGCAGAGAGACACTAAACTAAACTAAAAGCTTGTTTACAGGTGTGACGTGGGAGCACAAGGAAATTTAAGTGACTTGCTCAGGGTCACACAATATGCAAGCGAGTGCTGTGGGATTCATACCTAGGCCTCCAGGTTTGCAGCTCAGAGCCTTAAACCACTGCTCTATACTGCCTCCTTAACTCCTCCTCCTCCTCCTACTTTCTTCTCCTTAGTCAGTAACCATCTGTTCAGAGGGATTTCTTCATATGACATAAAATCGATGGTGGAAAAGGAAAGAACTGAGGAGGTTTTGAGCCGACTGCGTTATATAGGCGCTGACGATGCGCGTTATCATGGGTGGCCCGCCGGGGAAAACGTTTTTGGATGGGTCAGATGCCGATGGCATCTTTGTTCCATAAGTGTGGTTCACTAGAGGGAGAGATCCTCAAAGTTGATCTACCACTGTTCTATAGACTGCCAGCCGTGGGTACAGTCCCAGTGGATGCATTCAGCCTGTCATGGAAGGACAAATTCCATTACACTTTCCCCCAGTTTTGTCTGATTAGAAAATTTTACTGAAATTGAGGAGAAAAAAGTAATGAATCATTTTGTTAGTACAGACTGGGTGATAAAGCCCTGGTACGCTCTGTTAATGAGACTTTCACAGAAACACATCATACCTCTTCCTGTGAGGCAGTGCTTAGTATCCATTTTACAGGGCAGATAGTTTCAGAATTTGTATTTACTTCGGCTGACAGTCTGGTTCCAGAGCAGTTAGAGTTTTCTGAGCCTTAAATCTCACAGAAAGTAATGGACTTTTTGCTAAGTAGGAAAATGTAGTCCAAAATGGAAAAGATTTACAATTTAGTGCAACAGCAAATCAATTCAGCCTATGGCTGCCAATGTTCCTGTGGTACTTGGTTTGTAACTGTAATGGGTAGATTTATACAGATCACTCTGGAGACAGCAATCAAGGTACACCACACCAAGAGGGCATGAATTTTTTTTAACTTTCTTTTTACCCCTCCTACTCTCCCCAGACCCCACTCCTTTGGGAGTCCCCACTGGAGTCTTTTCCCCGCTTCAGCCACCTACGTGTGCCGTCCGGGAATCCTCCATGTAGCCTTGGTTCTACTCCCTGGGTGGGGATGAGGTGGGGCAGCTACACCCTGAGTTTCTTTTGTCTGCGTCAGGATCCGAGACTGGCCAGGCAAGTGGGAGCCATTAGGGGTCTACTCTGGGGCTCTGTCTACCCACTCCTGGAGAGTGATTTTCCAGTGTTTTGTCGGACGTCGTGGAAACCCCTGACGCAGGGCTCCAGATAAGGGGAGTACCGACCCATTTTACTCATCTCATTTTAGGAAATACTCTTCAGAAATTTTGTTAACGAGTACCAGTACTCACCCAACATTTGTAAATACTCCACACTGCAAATAATAGTGCTTCATAACATAACTGATGATTCAAAAGGAGCATTTTTTCCAGATTTACAGCACTCATAAGCATCCCAGTTTTGTTTTATTCACTATATTTTAAAACTGGTGAGTAAATTACTCCTACCTGCCAACATTATCTGGAGCATTGCTGGCACTTGATCAGTTTTTATCCAGGAAAAAAATACATTTAAAATGTACTCCTCAGTCCACTGTGTCCAGACATTTGTATGCATCTGAATTGAGTTTTACTCACCTCACTTTCAAAATGAGGAGTACAATACTCATCCCAAAAAAACCTTATCTGGAGCCCTGCCCTGACGTCAGGGCACATAGCACCGCTGTCCGCGACGTCCTCCCCACTGCTTCTGTCTCAGTGCTTGCTGTGCCTCAGACCTCCATCTGGAGCCAGTCATGCACCGGGACATTATCCCACCTCCCTCCCTCCCTGGAGAAGATGAACTGTCCTTAGGACGCTCAAGCCTTCTCCCCCGGCTGACCCTCTGGCTCCCCGGGCTCGTTCCTGAACCCGGGTCATTGGCATCGCAAGCGGAAATCCAACCGCTGCACTAATGGGGCAGCTCGAAGGCATGATTTTTATTAAAAGAAATAAATCAAAATAAAGCAACACTTGGCTTGCATCAGCGTACTTCGAGAATTATAATAAAATAAAAGAAAGAAAAAATAAAAGAAGCACAGCTTAACTGTCAATGTACTAACAGCTAATATGCTCTGTGCTCTAATCTACTGGAGATTAAAGTTGGGAGATCCAAACAGGAGCTCTCCCTAACCACATCTGACACGATGGCTTGTGCTGAAGTCTTTTATAGGCAGTAATCCCCACCCTCTGACTATAGCCCCGCCTCGTTTTATCTTAAATGGTAAGAAAAACAGCATTTACAATAAACCTTTTCTATAACTGAAGCTTGGTACAAACACTCTGTACTCAACATACCAGAATAAACAATACAGTAAAGAAGATGCTTTGTTTAGTTAATAATATTCTTGCAATATAACAAAAGGGGGCTGAACCTTGTATGTAAAGCACTTATAAATTGTTTTCCTGTCAAGTTTCTGCATGTCTGTACTCTCCTGGGTCGTGCCTGAAAATAGTCATTTTATGGCTAGTGTACTTACCCGGTTAACAAAAGCTAAATAATTAAATAAAAATTACAGCTAAGCTCCACCTACTTTACTTTTTTTTTTTTTTTGTAGATTCTTTTTTTCTCTCCCTCCTGTCCAGAACACTCTCTGGCTACCCACTCGCCTGACCGCTGTACCGTCCGCTGTGTTCCCGTCATCTTCAGGGCGTTCGACTCCCTGGGGACAAGGGCCCTACAGCCCCGGGGAGATCGAAGGGGCAGTGACAGGGAACCAGCATTGGGCATGTGGCGGTGGCAGTGGAGGATCCGTCCCCTATCCGGCAGGTGGGATCTTTTTCCCCTTTTATGTGCCCTCTTCCCCCCTCCCCTCATGCATGATGCACACCCCCGACTTCTTGGCACACGGCAACCCTGCCAGCGTCGGCCACGCTAAGAACATGCAGTCCCAACACTGTGCAGCGCCTCTGGTTTCCACCAGGGGCCGCCGGAGCACCAGACATCCCCAGTACCCTCCCCCAGGAGAGGAGAGCAGCCCTCCGGGTGCTCAATCCAATCCCTCCCCTGCTGACCCCCGGCACTTGAGCTCACTCCTGAACCCCGGTCACCGGCGTGGCACGAGGTGTGGCGTCCAGCACCTCAACCCTCCATGCCACCAGGCCGGCCCTACTTTACTTTTGATGGGCGTCTGCCACACACACAAAAGTAGGAGGCAAGGTGCTGCTGACTCCCTATAGGAGTTTGTACCAGGCAAGGAGAAAGGCACTGATTGGAACAGGGACTCCTGTATGTAGCGGACTGCAGGGAGACCCTTAATCTACCAGTACACACAACAGGTTACTACTTTCCCAATTCATTTCTTAGACATTAATGTGGTTTAATAGCTTTATGTTTTAACACTTACTTGTATAGTATACACTGTAGGTCTTGCATTCCAGCCACTTAAGTCCTCTGGACAAGCAGTCACTAAGAGCAGACTTATTTTCCTTTAGGCAGCAGTTTCTTTTACATCTTGCTTCCCAATGTTTATTGTACTGTGTTTGTATTACTGTGCACACAGTCCACAAAAGAATATACCCAGGGTTCTATTAGAAACCCTCCGTCTCTCTAGACACCTAAAGTTCTGTGTTTTGTTTGCAAGAGCTGCTCTTGGGCGACGAGTGTACAGCACGAACCTGCGAGAGGGAGCGGCTCAGCTCGTTTTCCTCTCAAAACATTGGGACAGCTACTGCGTGTCACATCTTCTACCAGCACATGCCAAGTAGCTTAGACAGATACTGCGGGATAGCAGGGGTGCCAACAGGGATCTGAAAAAGAAATAAATAGTGAGAAAGGGATTTAAAAAGGGGAGACACAGAGATGCTACAGCGGGGGCCATTCCACTACAGGATTAACAGACACAGACAAACAGTACAGATAGAAGAATAAAGAAAGAAAGAGATGCTGTTACGAGAACAGACTAATTTGAGAGGCAGAAAAGAGATTCAGATCCTATGGCTGGCACATATCCGGGGGTCTCTACCATCACAGTAACCATCATCCATAGTGGTCCCTTTGGCTGCAGTTGCAACATATAAGTCAAATAATTCTAAAGAATCTTTGGCATTGGACTCAACATTGAAGTGATTTTATTTTTTTTATTTTTATTTTTTAATACTTCTGTATTGGAAATTGCACCATTTATGTACAGACAGGATCATCTTAAATACTGTATTAAATTGAACAGGTGCTACAATGAACGCAGTATGATAACAAAAACAACTGTAAATAACAATATAACAGTCAAGAAATGGTCTTAACAAATAAAGGTACCAGGTCAAGAGATTTCTTCCCTAAATTGTTAAACCACTTGTATCCTCCATTAATCCTTCTGAGGGCTCATTGTAAGGAGTATCAGGGCAATCGCTCTGAGAAAGGCACAATTCCTATCCTGGGTGATTGCTGCAGGGAGAAATATAGACAGACTACAGTATTCTGTCTGTCTGCAGTCCAGAGCAACATTGTTCACAGATGGGTGTGAGTAGTTCACTCGGTTCTTTCCTGATAAGGTATCCACTATTAAGCCTGGGATCTTCCCAAGTGAGCTGGCATGGCCCAGCACTAGGCAGTCATTGGCAGGCGGGCACTCTGATGTGATTTTTCAGCTAGTAACAGCTGTGAGAGTCTCCAACTGATCTCTAAATGCATCCCACTTTCTGTAGGTTTGACCCAGGACCAGCCTGGCTGTTGGTGAGCTACCTGGAATCACTGGGCTCAATTATAGGGGAGATTGCTAGGTGTTCTTTAAGGGTAGTGGTGTGCCCTACTTCACTGAAGAGGGCGATGGTGAAACCCCTACTTAAAAAGCCATTTTTGGACCCCAGCATTCTGTCCCAGTTACAGGCCTGTCTTGAACCTTCCATTTTTAGGATAAGGTTATAATGGAAGCAGTGGCGCTGCGACTTGAGATGCCCTTGGAAACATTTTTTAGTCTTTCCAGTTAGGATTCAGGAGGCATCACAGCACTGAAACTGCACTTGTCAGGGTGCAGAACTAGTTTATCCGCGATAGAGGTGAATGATCAATTTGTGTTTTTGATCTCTTGCCAGCTTTTGACACCATACTGTAGACCATGGAGTTTTAGCAACTCGACTGTGGCACTTTGAAGGACGGCTTGAGTACTTACTTTCTGGCACAGTGCAGCAGGTAGTGTTAGGAAATTTTTCCCTGTGCCCTGTTGCCCTTGACTTTGGAGTGCCACAGGGTTCGATCTTGTTGCTGTTGTTTTGGGTGTATATGCTGACACTGGGCGAGGTCATACAGTGATATAGTTGGAATTTTTATTCTGCTGCAGGGGTATGTTAAGGATGTATCTCAGTGTGCTCCTCCAAATCTGAGGAGCACAGTAAATCAAAATTGTACCCTAAAATTTGTGCTTCTTCAGATCTTGGCTTTGCTACCTACTTTTTATATTATTGCATATGTTACTCAATAGGCTTCCTTGATGCATGCAGGTTTTGTCTGTCTACTGACAGTAAAACGTATACTCTTTCCTTTTTTCCTCAGTCTCATAATTTTCTTTTAACTGTTGGCCCATAGTCGATACCAACATTCCTTGCCGTCCTTCCACACAAAACACTTGTTCAAACAACATGAAGTCTTGCTATATTATGACATATGCAGTATAACCCCAGGTTAGAACTGCTCCGGAGGTGAAAGAGTTAACTTTCCATGCAGGGCATGGAACCTTGAGTGCGAGCTCGGTTGAACACTCTGTCTGTTGTAGCTGAAACTTAAACTGTCAGATTTTTTACTCCGCCTCACTGAACAGTTGCTCCGGAGATTTCTCCTGCTGCTCGGTTCGTTTGTCGGTTAAAAAGTGTAATTCTCGGTTTATTTACCGAAATTAAACCACAATCGGTCGGTTCAAGCTCTGTCTGTGGTATGTAAGTAATAGATAGGCTTTTCTTTATTTTTCTTCTGTGTGGAACTTGTAAACGTCTTTTTCGGTTCGGTTTGAACCAATCAGATTGGGTTAAAATAACTTTCTAGTCCTTTAGAGTGCGGTTCCCGGTTCTTATCGGTTCTAAAAAAAACGGATTTCATTACGGTTTTTTCCACGACCCGTGACACGGTTGGGAACCGATAAGAGAGTCTTGCTTGGCGGATTGCCACTAACGGGCAAGTTTTGGTTAGGCTGGCACTATGTCTGAGAAACCCAAAAGAAAAACCGGACCCACTGGGTTTCAGCACTGTGGCCTCTGTGGGGAAGCCTTTACTAAGGCTGACCCACACACACCACCTGTGTCTATTGTCTGGGGTTTGACCACCTCAATGCAGACTGCCAGATTTGTAAGAATTTTCCTGCTGCCACCGTGGAAAAGATAGTTGGTAGGCTCAGGGAAAGGGAGGCCAAAAAGTCCGCTGACCTGGATGGCCAGCCCGGTTCGGTTCCAGCCGAACCTGAGGGAGTGCCCTCTGACCAGGGCGATACTTTCTCGGGCAAACGAAGAGCCAGCTCTGAGGCTGGTTCCAACTAAAGGGCTAGAAAGTCAGCTAGTGTGGAGCCAAAAGTTCTTTCTCCAACGCTGAGGAAATAGCTAAAGCTATTCAAATTGTCAGTCTCTTTCCCAGTTCCGTCCGAACCGACAACATCAGGGAAGCGTTCGGTTCGGACAGTTCCACCGGTTCAAGATTATGATTTTGAGGATTTTTATGAACCGGAGGAAGGGGAGGAGGGGTATGAGGAGAGTGAATGTGATTTTGAAGGTCTGGATGTGTCCATTGAACCGGACATCTCTCCAGACAGACCTTCAGGGTTTCTCCCCAGGCTATCTGAGTCCCCTTCTCATTTTATGTTCTATAAGAAAGTTGCTGAAACTCTCCAACTCCCTGTTGAGGAAGCTGTTGATGACCAAGAAGAGCCTGATTATGTAGAAATGATGGATATTCCAGAGTCTAGGAGACTGTCTATTCCTTTGCACAAATCCTTTAGGAAACAGACAGTAAAAATTCTAAAAACTCCTCACTCTATCCTTCCTGTTGATAAAAGGATGGACAAGAGGTATACATTATCAGGCTCTGATACGGAGTTCCTCTCTCAGCAATGCAGCCATGTGGGGGTAGCCTGTGACAAGGCTAATATTCCTCTAGCCTCTCATCCTCCTGAAAAGGATTCCAGGAGGATGGATGCCATGGCAAAGAAACAGTACATGGCAGCATCTTTAGGACTCAGACAGGCAAATTATATGGCTTATGCAGCTAGGTACCAGAAATCCAGATGGGATACTGTGCTGGCCCTAGCAAAACAGGCCCCTGACCAGCTTGCCAGGGAGCTGGAGCAGGTGGCTGCGGATGAGTAATGAGGCATCGGAAGGTGCAATTTCATGCTGCACTAGACTCTAATGATGTTTCATCAAGAGTCATGGCTACATCTGTGTCTCTTCGCAGAATGGCCTGGCTCAGATGTACTGCCCTGTCACAGGATACTCAGTCTAAGGCTATGGATTTTCCTGTTGTGGGCAATTCTCTGTTTGGGGAGCAGACAGAGAATTATATGAAGAAAATGGATGAGTATAGGACCACCTATAGGAGTGCACAGGCCAAAGAAAGGCAAGCCACTCCTCAAAGGCAGCATGTCAGGGCAGGGGCAGGCCTTTTCATAGGCCTTTTTACCAAGCCCAGGCCTTCTCTTCTGCTTATGCCCAGAGGGGGTTCTTTAGAGGAAGAGGCAGAAGGGGTTCTAGTAAGCCTGCTTCTACCCCTCAACCCAAAGCCCCTGCAAAACAGGCTCCCTGATGGGGTGGCCAGGGCCGATTCTCCACTACCGGTAGGGGGCAGGCTGGCTTACTTTGTCCAGGACTGAAAGTCTTTAACATCAGACAAGTGGGTCCTGGAAGTAGTAAGCCAGGGACTGGTTCTCAGCTTCAAAAAATTTCCGAAGATGAGAGCCAGGTCCTTTCCACCTGCAAATCCATCAGAGGCACTTGCCCTAGAAACATAAGTGTCTTCCCTCCTGGCTCTCAGAGCTGTGGAAAGGGTTCCACCCCTACACCAGGGCAAAGGGTTGTACTCCAGGTACTTCCTTACCCCAAAAAAGACAGGAGAATGGCGGCCCATCCTGGATCTCAGGTATCTAAACAAGCACCTTTTAAAACCAAAGTTCAAAATGGTGACTCTGGGAATTATTTTACCCTCTCTAAGGCCAGGGGACTGGCTAGCCTCCCTGGACCTCAAGGATGCCTACTTCCATGTTCTCATCAGAAGCTCCCATTGAAAGTACCTCAGATTGAACTGCCCTCAGGCCATTACCAGTTCAGAGCAATGCCCTCGGCCTCACCTCTGCCCGAGGTGTTCACAAAATGTCTGGCAGTAGCAGTTGCCCACTTAAGAACAAAGATTGCCATCTTTCCTTACCTGGACGACTGGCTCATAGTAGGCCAGTCTCTAGACCAAGTCAAATTACATCTTCAGGTAACTCAGCAACTGCTCACATCTCTAGGTTTCCTCTCAGTCTTCCAAAGTCAGTTCTAGAGCCTGTCCAGGTTCTCACCTTCATAGGTGCAGAACTGAACACAAAGAGGCCAGAGCCTTCCTTCCTCTGGAAAGAGCAAGGACCCTGGTCTCTCTGGCCTCCTCTTTCACCCTGCAGGTCTCTCGACCAGCAAGGCATTTTCTGCAGCTCCTGGAGCACATGGCTGCTTCTACAGCAGTAGTGCAGGGAGCAAGATTTCAGATGAGGGACATCAGTTCCATTTGAGAGCCTTTTGGTCTCAAAGGAGAGACCCTCTATCCAAATTGATCCCAGTGACTCGAACCCTGATCCAAGCTCTTCAGTGGTGGCAGGACCAGAGCAATTTGAGACAGGGGTCCCTTCACCCCTCAGTCTCACTCCTTAATCCTTACTACAGATGCATCCCTCTTGGGGTGGGGAGCTCACATGGGCGACCTCACTACCCAGGGATTGTGGTCCCCTCAGGAATCTCTGCTCCACATCAATCTGTTGGCACTCAGAGCAGTTTTTCTAGCACTTCAAGTTTTTTCCAAATCTGTTCAGAACAAAGTTGTTCAGGTCAGAACAGACAATACCACCACAATGTGGTACATCAACAAGCAAGGGGGCACTCGGTCTATGGCCTTGTGCACCGAAGCAATGAAGTTGTGGTCTCTGGCTTACTCCCTGAACACCTTCCTTATTGCAGTTCACCTCCCAGGCAAGTCAATGTCCTGGCAGATGCTCTCAGCAGGATTTCCCAGGGCCATCACAAATGGTCTCTGGATCCCCTAGTACTGGAGGTAGTATTTGCCAGATGGGGCACCCCGCAGATAGATCTTTTTGCAGCCCCAGACAATCACCAACTTCCTTTTTGCTGCAGGCCCCCAGTGTTGGGCTCAGTCCCTCTGGATGCCTTCCTACTCAGTTGGGAAGGGAAGTTTCTCTATGCTTTTCCCCCCTTCCCTCTTCTCTTCAAGGTGCTAGTCAAAATCAGATCTCAACCCTGCAAGATGATCCTGATTGCTCCAGATTGGGCCAGGCAGCCCTGGTACCCACTCCTCATGTCCTTAGCAGTCCACCTTCCCCTGTGTCTTCCCAGGAATCACAACCTGTTAACCTGTGCCCAGGGGAGAGTTTGGTATCCGACCCTCAAATCTCTCAATCTCAAGGCATGGCTCTTGAAGAGTTAGAGTTTGCTGACCTACACCTTTCCCAAGGTGTATTGGATATCTTGAAGGCCTCTAGGAAGCCTTCCACCAGGGCTACTTATAATTCAAAATGGAAAAAATTTTCCATATGGTGTGCTGGTAAGCATATTTCCCCAGAATCTGCTGACGTGCCCACGATCCTGGATTATTTGGTGCATTTGAATTCTTTGGGACTGAGACCAGCTACCCTAAAAGTGCACTTGGCAGCCGTGTCTGTCTTCTTATCAGCAGGTAAACCCTCTTCCTTTTCAGCTCACCCTGTGTTCTCCAAGTTTTTTAAAGGGTTGCTTCACACCAACCCTCAGTTCAGGGCCCCTGCCCCTGCTTGGGATCTTAATATTTGCATTGCCCAGCTTATGCAACCTCCTTTTGAGCCATTGTCTTCGCAGAGCTTAAGTACTTGACTTGGAAAACTGTGTTTTGGTAGCCATCACTCTGCCAGGCGCATAAGTGAGCTGCAAGCATTGTCAGTGGAGCCTGATTTTATCTCCTTTCACAGAGATAAGGTGGTCCTCAGGACTAACAGGAAGTTTTGCCTAAGGTGGTTTCAGACTTCCACCTTAATCAATCCATGTCTCTTCCTGTGTACTTCACTGACCATTCCTCCTCTGGCGAGAGGAGATTGCACAGTTTAGATGTCAAAAGAGCCCTTAGTTACTATATAGAACGTACCAAGGGTCACAGGTTTGAATCCCTCCAATTGTTCCTCACTTATGGTGAGGTTGGTAAAGGTAAACCTGCCACTAAAAGATCCATTGCCAGGTGGATTGTCTCTTGTATCCAATTTTGCTATGAAAAACTGGGTAAGATTCCTCCCTCAGGCCTGAGGGCTCACTCTACCAGAGGTACAGCTGCGTCTCTGGCTGCTGCCAGGGACATCCCTATCCTAGAGATATGTCAAGCAGCTACCTGGAAAACAGTTCACACTTTTACTAAGCATTACTCCCTGGATATCCAGGCTAGGAGTGATGCTCGATTTGGCACAGCTGTGCTTCAGAGCCTATTTCCTAAGTAGGTTCTGTCCTCCTCCATGGAGGTACTGCTGTGTAATCTGCATATGTCATAATATAGCAAGACTTCATGTTGTTTGAAGAAAAAATTACTCACCTTAGTAATGTTGTTTCTTCTAATTGAGTCTTGCTATATTATGACCTCCCCAGCCTGCCCCTCTCAGAATCTCTACTTTGGGATGTGGGTGGGCAGTGCAATGTTGGCACTTCATAGATGCCCACTTTATTTTCACCCTTTCTTAGGGTGCTTAGGTGTTATGTTTTATTTTTCTTTCTTGAATCCCCTGACTTGAGTCTTTGTTTTGGGGATCAAAAACAAAATATGTGTTTTTGTAGTTAGTAGCCAGTGGGCTAGTGTAGGTTTGACTTCACACAGAACCTTAGTGAGTTTTGCTCGTGAAGATCTGACAGTTTAAGTTTGAGCTACAACAGACAGAGTGTTCAACCGAGCTCGCGCTCAAGGTTCCATGCCCTGCATGGAAAGTTAACTCTTTCACCTCCGGAGGAGTTCTAACCTGGGGTTATATTGCATATGTCATAATATAGCAAGACTCCATTAGAAGAAACAACATTACTAAGGTGAATAATTTTTTCTTTCACACCGGCGTGCATGCTCTCTCATAGCTAGAGAGTGCACATAAGTTTGTTTCCTGCCTGCTACAGTGTCACTTGTCCACATACTTGTTTACTACCTGCCAGTAAAAGCCTTTGAAACCACACCCACTCATCCCTTGGGCGTTTTACTGGCTGCTGTCATACACAAGTTGTGCCTGCTCAGGTACTGCCTGTGCTAGCCCGTAACATGCTTGTTCCATGCCAGCATGTTGCAGTGCACTAACTGCTGGCCTCCCACTTGCCCAATAGCTTGCTTATCTAGCTTTAAACTTTTCAAATTAATAACAAAAGCCTGATTTGCATCCCAATGTCTCTTCTGGACTCCCCACCACCCTCCACTGCCTGGAACTCCTGCCTCTAACCGTGCTCCTGCAAGATAAGAAGAGCACAGATAACTGATTTTCTGCAAAGAAAATGTGCTCCTGTAATCACTGACTGTGCTCAGAGCACAGAGCACATCCTTAATGCTACCCCTGCTATGCTGATGACACACTGCTATATTTGTCGTCTGTCTGTGGTATGATAAATGTTGTCTGTCTGCTAAATAGATGCCTGTCTGGTATGTATGACTGGATGGTCTTTAGCTGGGTGAGACTGAATCGGGGCAAGACTGAAGTGCTTCTGTTGGATTCAGGTTCCAGAATTTTAGCAGAAGGGTGAGGGGAGTTGATAGCGATACAACTTAATGATGCCTCTCTCTTAGCCAGTAGTAGGGGGAAGAATGTGGGCATTATCATGGACCGACCGTTGACTTAGGAACATCAAGTGTCAGCAGTGGTCCGTGGTGGCTTTTTCTATTTCAGGAACATTGCCCGTATCAAACACTTATTTAAGTTGAGGACCTGAAAACTGATGCATGCCAGTGTTACGTCATGTTGGACTACTGTAATGCTCCATACCTTGGGCTATTTGGGGGGGGGGGGGGTGTTGACTTGCTGCTTGCAGCTGGTGAAGAATGCCACAGCTAAATTGGTTGCCATATTTTCCTGCTCTGAGCACATCATTCCTGAGCTGCAGACTTTGTACTGGCTGTCTTTGAGGTAGCGTCTCACTTTCAAAATAGGTTTGTTAACATTCAAACCTACATGATCTGGGCCCTGGCTGGCTGAAAGAGCTCCTATGTCTGTATTCTCCTGGCCACCCTCTTCACTCCTCTGAGGTGGGCCTCTTTTTTGTCCATAGATCTCGATTAAAGTAATCTGGGGACTTAGCATTTTTGGCGGCAGACCTCCCGCACCATTTGAGGGAGGCTCCTTCAGTGGAGAGTTTCAAGCAGGGCTACAATTCCACCTGTTTCCCTGTTCAGTATCCTGTTTAATCTATTTGCCTATATTTTGTTTTGTTTTGTTATATGAAAGGCCAAGGGAATTCTTTATGGGCTGGGCCAGGAGGGGGAAGGATGCCCCCCCCCCCCGACTCACACATCCAGATTGTGGGCTGGCATCTCAGGTGGCAGCATGGGTTGGGGGCCTACAGACAGGGCTTCACAAAGCCTGTTCAGCTATTTTCCACCTTTTCTCCCTGGACCCCTTCTGCGGCATGGATGCCAGCGCATGCTGTATAGAAGCACGCATGCGATGCATCAAGTCAGCAGCTCCCACCCTTCACACTCTCCAGCCTGCACTACCACTAGACCTCCACCTGGTGCAGTCGGAGGGAGAGAGATGAACCCTCCTCTTCCCAGGAAAGGAGAGCAGTCCTCGGATGCTCAGTGTTATCATTCCCCCAAGCCATACCCCAGCAACTCAAGTCCACTCCTGAACTCAAGTCGTCGTGGTGGCAGGCAGTAGCATTACAGCTGAGCCACTGGGTCCACGTGTATATTTTTAAGGATTTGTCTATTTATGTATGTATTTGTATAAATGTTAGCATATGGGCTTTAATAGGCTGGTATTATAGCCTAGAGGTTAGAGAAATGAGCTTGGTACATCCAGCAGACCTGGGTTTGAGTCCCACAGCTTCCATTTGCATACTGTATGACTCTCAGCAAGTCACTTAACCACCCCAGTTTTCCTCGTTGCCCTGAAAACAGGTACTTGTGCCTAGTGGTCCTTACCCGTTACCAAAAGAATAAAAAAATAATAGGTAGCTGTTGACAATTTAAATTGTATAACTGTGCTGTTTAGTTCATTTTGTATGGCACCCTTAGGCGGTGCCAGTGGGATAGAGTGCTGATAAAAACTGCTACTACTACTTTTGTTGTCTCTTCCCAGTATTCCCTACTTTCCAGCCCAGTTTTGCTTTAACTCCTGGGATAGTATGATTTCAAATTTCATTTTTTTTTGGGGTGGGGTTTAGTGCCCTAGAATCCGCCTCTCAGTTCTACAGCTGTCCTTGACCCAGGGAAGGGTGAATTTACCGAATCTGGAACTTCATGTGAAGGCTGCTTTTCTGAGGGTGCTTTTTCTTTGGTTGCCCACAACCTTCAAGGCTCCATGGAAAACTATAGAATTCACTATTAATTAATATATGGTATAGAAAAAATCTTATTTGCTTCGGAAGGCAGATCCCCTCCTTTGAAGGATTTTACCTAAATCGCAGCCAATATTTTGAGAGTATGGTATTCATTGAGGAAGCACCCAAGGTTTAGACAGACCTTTTTCTATTGCAGGATGCTTTCAGAGGATGAATATTTTGTGCCAGCTCAAACTGATCTGGCATTTACAAGATGGTGGCGGTTGGAACTGAGTTATGCACATCAGTTCTTGGGGCAGGCGGGGATTCTTCTTTTGAAACCATACAGATGGATTACAGGCTTTGACAGGGGGACTTTTTCAGATATCTTCAAATCAGGAACTACATTCTCTGACAGTGATCTATCACACCTATAGTACCCGCTCCTGTGCCTCCATTCCGGAAAATACTTTTAGATTCCCTGTCGGGCAGTATGTGGGGGCATCTAACCAGTTCACTATACAAAGTGCTGCAGGAGGTTCTGGGGGATACCACTTTCTCCATATTAGAGGGGTAGAACAAGGACTTAGAACTAGATGTTCCGGATGACTCCTGGAGAAAGGCAACCCTACCAGCAGTCAGACTTACATCTTCATAACATTGGCGTGAATTCGCCTGGAAATGTAGAAATAGGTCCTTCCATTTCCCAGCTATTTTGGTGAAATACCTCTCTGACAGTTTTGGTTACTGTTGGAGGGACTGCAAATGCTAACTAGCAGATTTTGGACATTTTTTGGACTTGCCCATTACTATTGCTATTCTGGTGCTCCCTTCAGTCGGAAATAAAGGAATGTTTGGGGGAGCAAATAGAACTCGCTGCAGAGACAACCCTCTATTCAGTCTACCCAGACCACTCCCCGTTATAAGACCCTATTGCCTATATTTATTAGCAGCTAAAAAAGCTGTTACCTGCAAATGGATGACCAAAGTTATACCAACGGTGGCCGACCAGTGATCAGTAGTTTTAGGGATATATCAAATGGAAAGTTTAACAGTGGCCATTCATGATAAATCAACTGCTTGCCGAACCAAATGGCCAGATGGATCCAATATTTGATAGTCGACTCGGAATTTGTCCCATGAGGGGTTAAATGTCCCGTTGACGGACCACCTTTGGGGAACAAATATAAGACAATTTAGGCGGGGGAAGCAGATGGGTTCTGCAGGAATATTTATTTAACATAGGTTGTATTTCTTTTGGTTATGCTGCGTGACTTTGTCCTGTCTTTTTAATAACTAATTGCATTGGAGCCAACTATAATTTATAGGCGTACAGTGTGACTTCTCCACACCAGATTTCAATAATGTGACATGTTGTATGCTGCCCGATTTTCTAATAAAATCATGTCTAAAAAAAAAAACTGCTACTACTAAACCAGTTTCACCATGAAATTTAAACCTGATGTTAATACTGAGGGGTCCACCTTTCGAGGCCCATGCCCTCTTCAGATTTGAAATTTCTGGCATGAGAATCTTACTCCTTGTGGCTATCACCTTGACAAGGAGGGCCAACGAGTGCAGGCATTCTGCATAGACCCAAACTATCTAGTTTTCCATAATAATGTGATGCAACTCAGAATGAATGCAACATTTCTATCTAAAGTAGGAACACCTTGTATTTCAACCTGTCTGTATCTTTACCTGCATTTTTTTCCAAAGCCTCACTTGAGCAAAGGTAAGGAAAATTCCACCTCCACAGTTTAAATGTTAAAGGGACACTATCAACCCCTGTAGGCCTCAAAGTGTCCCTAGTTTAAAAAATACATGCTATGATTGTTCACATCCTGTACAGACTGCTGGTGTAGCTGGTTGTTTGATTCTGATTCTTCTTTTCTTTTAAAAAGTGAAAAACAGACTGCCCACTATACTGAGGTTACCACACAAAAACATGTTTGTTTACATTCCTTGATCAACTCCCACTGCATCTCTTCCGGACTTTGGAACACTCCAAACATAGTCTAGCCACTCATAATGCAGTGGGAGTAGAGAAAACTATTATATCGTAAGTGGCTGCACTGTTTCAGTGTGTTTCTAATGTTCAGGAAGTATCCAGCAAGAACAGACTCAGGATTTGAAACAAAGCACAGATGTTTATAACTATACATTAGCATGCAATTCAGTTCTACCAAGCAATGAGGCAGAGACAGCAACCAGCAATATCAGTGAATTTTTGAGATGGTAAGCAATTGTAAAATGCTGTTTTTTTATCGAGAAATGATATAATGCAAAACAGGTTGACAGTGTCTCTTTAACAGAGCTCTCAGTTACTACATATAGAGCAAATCTGTGGTACTGCCAATCAACTGTTTTGTAACTTATGGTGAAAGTAGGTAAGGGTCAACCAATCTCAAAAAAGTACTAGAGCTCTGTGGTCTGTTTCATGGATTTCTTTCTGGTACTCAAAAGGACAATTAGAAATTCCAGTTTGGCTAAAGGCACACTCCACTAGTGCTACAGCAGCCAAAGTGGTAGCTGCTAGAGAGGTGCCTAAGTTGGTAGAGCAGTCACCTGTTCCCAGCTCACATGTTTATATCCCACTACAGTCTTGCCAGCCACACAAAAGGGCATGCTGAGTTAAGAGAGTCTGTCCTTCAAAACCTTTTCCCCCAAACAGTGTCAAAAAACCCTCCTCCCACGTACTAAGAGGAGTATGCCATTTGTGGGAATAGGCATGTTTCATTCCTGTTGTTGGGGGGGGGGGAGGTTACTCACAGTAGTGTATTAACTGTACTTCTAAGGGCTGAAACATGCTGTCCTTACAAATCCATCCCAAACTCCCCTTCACATACATGGGAGGAAAGAGTTCTCGGTATCAGTTGTACTACGTCTTAATGCTCAAGTTTTGGAAAAGATTACCTGTTGAAATTATAGCCCCCACCCAAAAAATGTATATTTCTCCAAGATGGCAGCTCATCTTCCACAGGGAGTCACTCTGTTTGCAGGGACATATCTTAATCAGACCAAGTGGTCCCCTGCAATCATATATGACCACTACTGGGTTTTTCTCTCTCCTGATGGTGGTGATGTCTCTGTTGGCCTCTAATGCACAGAAGGCTTCACCTGCGGCACAAGCAATCTCACTGGCCCAGCCACAGGGGTCACTGTGGAGGCAGAACTTGTTGCCAACCTTCCCTAGGTGAGATGCATTGCCATATGTCGATTTTTCAACTTGGCCTGCCTACCAGTGCACCTGAACTCATGTTTTCTATACGGCAGCATGATGTGTTGCTGCTGGGCCATTGGGCCGGCCTTTTAAAATTGTTTTAAAATATTTTATTGTCTTAAAGTTTTGATAGTTTGTTTTGTTAGAAACATTTATTCTAGGGTCATCGCGGTCCCTGTTGTGTCTTCAGCTGTAGATGGGGTGGTTAGGTAGCAGGGGACATGCAATCAACACCCTGGGTGCTTTGAAGTTCTCAAAATGCCATCTCTCTCTCTGGGTCAGCCATGCTGCGCAAGATGCCATTTATGAGGCTAGCACGTTTCCTCCCTTACAACTGCAGTTACTACAGTGAGTAACGTTTTCTTACATGCCATTTATTTTATCTCGATGTTTTACTGATGTTGGGTGTTCAGTTGTGTTAATCCCTGACGAAGCATTTTATTTCCTGGCATTTGCTGTTACTGATGCTGGGTGTTTTTTTATTTTCTTTTTTTTTCTTTTTGCTTGTCTTTTCAGGAGACGATGAGGCAGGGGGCCATGGGTCCCATAAGAAGAAGCACAAAAAGCATAAGAAACATAAGAAGAAGCATCACCAAGAAGACAGTGGTCATGGCTTCTCCTCAGAAACCATGGAATCTGATTCTGGGGTGGCTAAGCCTCAGCTGAAGTTAAAAAATTAAGCTTGGTGGACAAACTCTGGGCACCAAAAGGTAAGACAAAATCTGCTAATCTAGATGACTTTTTCGGTGGGAATTCAGATGTGTGACATCACTAAATGGCATCCCCTAGTGGCTGATGGAATGGGACTTGGTGATTTTATATAGAAATGTCGACATCAGTAGAAAAAGAACCTCTGGCCCATCAAATCTGCCCAACCCTACCTATCTAACGTTGATTGGTAGGTCCGCAGATCTTGGAGGAATCTACACACCCACAACCCTCACAGCTGGACTATAGTAGTAACAATATGGCTAGTACAGTAAGGGTGGGGGGTGAAGATACGGGAGAAAAAGTGGGTGGTGGTGGAACACTTGGCTGTAATTAACTTGAAACTGCAGTATGCAAAATGATCAGTAGTGCAGAGCGCGAGCATGTAGTTCATAAACTGATGCAAAGGGCAGGGACAGTCCATGAGTGGATGAAAATGATTGCAGTGTCCCTCAGACTGAAAAATGTGAAGAGGAGAGGGGCTTAGATGAAGCGTTAGTGGTATGAGACATGCTTTCCCCTCTCCCCTTTGTTTCTGTACAGTTTTACCTTCCTTTTTTTTCTGTCATTTTTTCTTAGTATTGTTCCCCATGCCCCTGTAGCTGTAGTTGAAACAATGATGGGGACCCAGGGTTGTGCTTGTAACATGATCAGAAGTGTGATAGTTTTCAAGAGGCATGGTGGCACAAAACAAAAGCAAATAATATATGTATTTGTTTTTGATACCAGTTAAGATATACTAGGTATTTACATGCCTATATTTCAGGCATGATTTGGGAGAATTACAGATTTACACCATTATTGACAAAATTTGGGGGACAGGAGTTCCAGAAAGTGGGGGTATAGACTGCAGAGGCCAGTTTATCAAGGTTTGTGGAACATCTGCAATCTGAGAGATTGAGAGTCCATTGATCTCAGTGTGTAGGTAAGGGATGGTAGGTGGGTAGGAAAGATGGGGAAACCTGACCTCAGGAGTCTGTCAATAAAATGGCCTAGAGAAAAGGAATGTTGACCCACAGTGGAGGGCCAGCCCAAGCTGCAGGCAGTGATGCATACGCATAAAGCAGCAAAGGAATGCACTCAGCTGTTCTGAAGGTGCTCCAGCAAAGCACAGACAAAGAAAGCAAAAAGAAACTGAGCACACACCAAAGTAGCTGAGATAAATTAACAGAGCTCTCAGTTACTACAGATAGAGCAAATCTGTAGTACTGCCAGTCAACTGTTTTGTAACTTATGGTGAAAGTAGGTAAAGGTCAACCAATCTCAAAAAAGTACTAGAGCTCTGTGGTTTGTTTCATGGGTTTTATTTGAAATTACAGCATGTCTGACAACAGGCCAACACCCCTATGTAGCAACCCAGCCATGTGGTGAGGACCCTCTGAGGAAGCCCGACGTGGCTGGATCGATCACGTAGGGTGTTGGCCCTGGTTGTTAGACATGCTGTAATTACAAATAAAATACAGCTTTGCTAAAGCTTGATTTATCTCAGCTAATTTGATGTGTGCCCAGTTTCTTTTTCAGTGATGCATAAGCCTTGGGGTGGTCAAGGCAAAATGACATACATTGTTGTATGTTGCATCTCGTTTAGGAAGGACAGTTTCACTAGTGCCCAGGAATGCCAGAAGGCTGTAAAATAGTCCAGAAAAGGAGTTATCCTCTGAGCTGTGGATAGCCTGGCACCAGGGGTGAGGCAGTGTTGGACCCTAACACCAAGCCCAGCTTAGCATTAATCAGTTCTACAGATCAGTGAGATATGGATACAGAAGTCAAGGAATGGGTCTAGCAAAACACCCAGGTACTTGAAACCGACCACCTCCTCCTACGGGGACGCGTCAGTAAAGGTAAGGAAGAGTTTGGAAGAGGTTACACAGTGTTTCGGTTTGGACCCGAAGAGGTATCACCTTTGTCTTTTTGTTGTTCAGGATTAACCTGTTGGTTGATGTCCAAGACTGGATAAGGGCAAAGGTATCGGAGAGGTTTGTCGGATATCGGGACAGCAGCTGTACTGTAGTAGAGGCCAAGGTGATCTGCGTACAGCAGGAGCCTTGTCGGGTGGCCATGTCTGGAGAGTATGCATATAGACAGAGAAGAAAAGTGGACATACTGTAGAATTGATCCTTGGGGAACATCAGTGTTATGTCTGCAGGGTTGAAGGTAGCCATGTGTAGTGTAACTTGTTGTTTTCTGCCTGATAGGTAGAATTGTTCAAGGTTATCTCTTGCTCTACACATATTAGTGTATTACCAAGGTCACTCTCAACAGAAGAATTCGCTCTCGTGTAATCAATGGGATCACTACACTCAAAGGAGGAAGGGATCCTGGGGACGATAATACAAGAGGTGGCTCGAGCCAATAACGACTGCTTCAGAATTGTTTTGATTTACGAACATATAAAAATTGCCAACAGAAACAGGCCTTCGTGGTCTATCAAGTCTACTTGAGTGTGCAGCTCCATCGATTTTACTGGTGCTGCACCCTCTCCCCCTGCCCCCCAAAGCGATCTTCCATCCCTTTTTCTCCATCTCCTTCCTCCCTCTTGTTGTTGCTCTCCTTTACCCTGTTCCACCCTTTAAAATTTCCCGCTTTTTCCTTATTTTATTACTTGCTATTTATCCCCCCCCAACTGCAGCACTCCACTCCTTTCGGGAGACGCCTTATGGCCTCTAGTCTCCACCCTCTTACCTGGAGCCGGATGAGGTCGATCCCCCATGTAGCCGTGGCTTACCCTCCAGGCGGGGATGAGGTGGGGCCCGTACACCCCGAATTCCTGAATTTCGTCAGGACGCCTCATTCTTGGGCATTGGAGATCTAGGCCTGGTGCTCAGTCTACCAGAAGTGCTGCAGGCCATTTTCCGGTTTCCCTGTGCTGCGTGCCGTGTGCCCTGATGTCAAGGCACTGAGTGCCGATGTCTGTCACGCAGCTCCCTATGAGTGGCTGGGCTTGCTGTACTGGGACTCGCCAGGGTCAGCCAAGCACCGAGCCCTGGCCCCCGGAGAAGGCATGCGATCCCTGGATGCTCAAACTCTCCTTGCCGCCTGGCCCCGCCTGCTCCCAAACCCGGTCAACGGCATCGTGAGCGTAGGCACTGTTGCTGCACTGGCTGGCTGACCCAAAACTTCCCACTGTTTTCAATGATATCACCTCCTCAGGCAGTTAATTCCACTTTACCACCACCCTTTATGTGAAAAGTGCCTCTCATTTCCTTTTTAAATCTACCCCCACAAGTTTCAGACTGTGACTCCTTGTGGTCCCTTCCCTTTTTAGATTAAAAATGCCCTCCACTCCAATTTTGTTTATACCCTTTAAGTACTTGAAAGTTTCTATCATCCCCCTTTCCCCTTCTGTCATCCAGGGAATACATATTGAGCTCGCTTAACCTCTCATCATGTGGTTTGCCCCTATGCCCTGTATCATCTTGGTCGCCCTTCTCTGGACCCCCTCCAATGTTTGATGACCTTCTTCAAATAAGGGCACCAGAACTGCACACAGGACTCCAAGTGTGGTCTAACCAATGACCTGTATGAGGGCAGAACAGCTTCCTCCCTCCTGGAGGTGATTCCTCTGGCGATGCATCCCAGCATTTTATTTGCTTTGGCTGCCGCTTTACAGCACTGCATAGAGTGTTTCATGTAACCCCTGACCATCAACCCTAGATCCTTTTCCTCCTTTGAGTTGGACACCTGTACACTCTCAAGCCAGTAGCAGGCCCCTGGGTCCCTAGCTCCCAGGTGCATGACCTTGCACTTCTTGGCACTGAACCCCAACTGCCAGATGCCAAACCATTTCTCTAGTCTGGCCAGATCCTCTCTGAATTCCTGTCTCTCCTCCTCAATATCCACCACCCTCCCACAGAGCTTAGTATCGTCTGCAAAAAGGCAGACTTTACTTCTGACCCCTACCATTATGTCACCAATAAAGATGTTGATGTTGTACTATTTTATTTTCTTGTATTATTGTCATGCAAGTGTCATAGAACATAGAAACACAGAATTTGACGGCAGATAAGGACCGCTTGGCCCATCCAGTCTGCCCATTTCCCTACCTGATGGATAAGCTGCAGATCCTAGTTAACCAGCAGCCTACTTCTTCCTACCCCACCCCCTAGAATTGCCTTATGACTGTCCCATGCATGCTTGAATTCCACCACTGTTTTTGACTCCACAACCTCCTCTGGAAGGCTGTTCCATACATCCACAACCCTCTCTGTGAAAAATACTCTTAAATTACCTCTGAGCCGCCCTTCTATCTTCAAATTGTGCCCCTTGTTTTGCTACCCTCTTGGACTTTGTTGATTCCCTTGAGGTACTTGAAAGTTTCTATCATGTCCCCTCTCCCTCCTTTCCTCGAGGCTATACATATTAAGCTCCTTAAGTCTCTCTTCATATGTCTTCCAGTGCAGACCCTGCACCATTTTAGTGCCCTCTCTGGACAGCTTCCATCCTGTCTATGTCTTCTTGGGAGATGGGTCTCAGAACTGCTGCAGTACTCCAGATGTGGTCTCACCAGCTGTCTGTACAGAGGGATAATAACTTCTTGTTTTCTGCTGGTGATGCCTCTCCCTATGCATCCCAGTATCCCCCACCCTCCTTGCTGCCCTCTCACATTGCTTGCCCACCTTTAGGTCATCTGATATGACTACCCCCAGGTCCCTTTCCATTTTTGTTGTTAGTATCTCACCCCCCATTGTGTACTCTTCCCCTGGGTTTTTGTTTCCCAGGTGCATTACCTTGCACTTCTTAGCATTAAATCTAAGCTGCCATACATTTGACCATTCCTCTAACCTTGCCAAGTCCCTTCTCATCCTTTCCACCCCACCTTGTGCATCAACTCTGTTGCAGATCTTTGTATCATCTGCAAAGAGACATACTTTTCCTTCCAGTCCCTCTGCAATGTCGCTCATAAAGACATTGAAGAGGACCGGTCCTAATACTGAACCCTGTGGTACCCCACTGCTAACCCCCCTTTTTTCAGAGTGGACTCCATTTACTATTACTCTCTGTGTCCTATTCTCCAGCCAATTCTTTACCCAGGCGGTCATCTTGGGACCCACTCCCAGGCTGGCTAACTTGTATATTAATCTTTTGTGTGGGACTGTGTCAAATGCCTTGCTAAAGTCTAGGTAGGCCATGTCCACAGCCCCTCCCTGATCTACTACTTTGGTCACCCAGTCAAAGAAATCTATCAGATTTGTCTGGCATGACCTTCCCGCTTGTGAATCCATGCTGCCTTGGGTCCTGTGCCCCTCTGGCCTCTGAGATCAGAACAATTCTTTCCTTCAAAGTGATTCCATCATTTTCCCTACCACTGAGGTTAAACTAACAGGTCTGTAGTTTCCTGCTTCTGCCTTGCTCCCACTTTTGTGAAGGGAATCACATCGCCCTCCTCCAGTCCTCAGGTACCACCCCATCCTCCCATGATTTGTTAAAGAGGGTAGTCAGTGGTGTCACTAGTTCTATCCTTAGTTCTTTTAGAATTCTGGGATGAATCCCATCAGGCCCCATTGCTTTGTCCACCTTCAGTTTAAGAGTCTTTCAGAACTCTTTCTTCTATAAATGGACTGGTATCAACTTCTGTATCCAGAGTGTTTCTACTGTTTGTTTTAGGTACCTCCCCTCTTCCTTTGTAAATACTGAGCAAAATATTTGTTTAGTATCTCTGCCTTTTCACAGTCACCCTCTGCCCACCCTCTCTCCCCTTTATTAAGCCTCACTATCCCTCCCTTGGTCTTCCTTTGCTCCCTGATGTACCTATAAAAGGTTTTATCCCCTTCTTAACTGAGTTGGCTATCTTTTCCTCGGTTTGGGCCTTTGCTGTTCTGACTGCCTTTCCAGCTTCCTTTTGTTTTAACTGATACAGTTCTCTGTCCTGTTCCTTCTGTGATTCCTTGTACTTCTTGAATGCTTTCTTTTCTCTTGAACCTTCACTGCCACTTCCTTTGAGAACCATAGTGGTTTCTTACCTCGTTCGTTTGTTTATTTGCTTTACACAAGAGGCTTGTTACCTCTGTGATGGCAGTTTTATTATTCCCATTGTTCTTCCACCCTCCTTCCTGCCCATTTGCTAGTGCATTCCTTAGGCACTCACCCATTTTAGGCAAAGTCAGCCCTCCTAAAATCCAGTACCTTTGTCTTTGTATGGCTTGACTCTATTGCTGTGTTTATTGTGAACCATACTGTGTCATATTCTGTAGGGCACTGAGTGATAATGTGATTGGTATAACCGTCAGTAATACTATCTTGTACTTTTATTTAAGATATTCTCTCACACTTACGTCACAATAGTACTGCAAATTTAGTTAGTGCAGAAGGTATATTGTCGTAAGATTCCTTACTTGGAGATACTCTAGTCTCCATCCTCCTTCCCAGCCACCCATTCTCTATGGGGGGAAGGGTGGGGGTATTAACAGTCAGTAAATAGGAAAGGGGCCTTCGGTTGACATGTATTTTTTTTTTTTAATATATATTTGCTATTTATGAAATTATGCCCCCTCCTTCTCCACTGCTTTACCTTCCTTCAGGTCCTCCAAGACATTGGGCTGGCTTCACTCTGACCTCTTCCCTTGGGGCCACCTCCATGCTGATTAGGTTTGCCCCCCTCCCGGCGGGGAGGTAGAATAGTCACCCCCACCTGCTTAATGTCTTTGACAGGCATCCCAGGGGATCGTTGGAGTAGTGGGGCTGTGTGCTGGAGGTCGTCTCCAGGTTTGGACGTGGGGTCTTTCCTTGTTTTCTCCCGTCCCCGAGGGTGTCGGCTTGCTGGGAGCTCCAAGGTACGTAAACACGTTATTATGTGACGACCGTCCCAGAGCTCACCGACGTCTTCCCCACCTGTGACATCCCGAGCTGCACCTCCACCTGTGGTCACCTATGTGGCGGTATTGCAGCGGGGATGACTGCCCTCCCTTCCCAGAGGAGGAGAGTGATCCGTGGGACCCTATATCCTCTTCCCCGGCCAGCCACCAACAACCTGAGTCTGCATCCAGCTGGTGACTACGGGCGCCATGAGCGGTAGCACTATGGTCATGGCCGTATCGGCCGGCCCTCAGTTAATATATATTTGATGACAGAGTGGCAGGGCAGTTTGACAAAACAGTGGGTGGGAGCTGTTGGTACACTGGGGTGCATAGGGAGGTATCTCCCGCAGGAGGAGGGTGGTGATGTTGCCACTGAATCGCCTCGCTGGTGAAACCCTACCTGGAGTAGCTGCCCAGTTTTGGGAGGCCACACCTCAGAAAGGACTTGGACAAGGTGGAGACAGTCCATAGGAGGGCAGCTAAGTCAGTGCAGGGGTTGCACTAGAAGCCCTATGAGGGAGAGACTGAGGTCTCAACATGTACACCCTGGAAGAGAGGGGCAGAGGTGATAAGCTACAGACAAGTACATCACAGGAGTGAATAGGATGCACGAGGGAAGTCTGTTTTCTAAATGAGAAGGAGCACCAGGGGCACAGAGGAAGCTGGAGGAGGGAAGTCGCTTTGTTTTTTTTTTTTGTGTGTGTTTTTCTTGTCTTCTTTCCTGGTTAGCCCTCCTTCTGAGGTGTGCACCAGCCTCATCACCCCGACGCCTGCGGGACTTAACTTGCCACCGCCTTCCCCAGGACTTGCCCTCCCCCAACAGGGTCCCCAAGCCCCACTGCAGAACAGATCTGGTTCTGGCGGCATGACCAGCTGGTCAGGTGTGGGCCTGTGGTGCTCCTTGTCATCCTGCTTCCAGCATTTTTCCTCTGGTCTCTTCCCCTCCCCAAGACGTGATGTGCACCGTGTCTCATATCTCCCGATCTGTCTTGGCCTCGAGCTGCCTCCCCCCACCCCAGCTTCCACCAGGGGCCAGATGAGCTATAGGCTCTACCCGCGGGAGGAGGAGAGCAGTCCTTCGGATGCTCGATCCTCATCCCCCCCCCCAACTGACCCTCCAACAGCCTGGAGGTTGGCGTCTCAAGTGGTGGTGCTACCACTGCGCCAGTGTGGCAGCCTGGGGGGGGGGTTTAAGAGAGAGATGAGGAAGTATTTCTTCACAGAAAAGGTGGTAGATGGCTGGAACAGACTGCCAGCAGAAATGGTGGAGGCAAAAACTGGGAGGGGGGGCTTCAGGCATTTGTGTGACAGACAAAGGGGTGTATTAGAAAATGGGGTGAGGAGGGAGGATCGTTGGAGAACAGTTAGGGTCTGCGGAGACGGATTAGGCAAGGTACATCTGAACAGTCTGGGCAGACCAAACTGCCATTTTCTGTGTAAAAAAAAAAAATCTGTCTCTGCATTTCCCCTCTCCACTTTCCATCTGATAACTGCTTTACATGCATCTGACTTTGTCTTGAGTCTTGCTATTGTCTTCACCTCCACAACTTTCAGGTAGTTTGTTCCACCCATCCACCACTCTCTCCTTTAATTAAAAACCAACAACAAAACATACCAGATGTCGTTTTAACCCCATTGAGCACGCCCCTGGTGGACGCACTGTTTCTTAATTTGAACAGACTAGATATGTCTTCTTTTGAACCCTTTCGTGAACGTGAAAGTTTCTATCATGTTCTTCCTCTTCCTTTGGTCCTCCAGGGAATACATGCTGAGGCTTTTCAGTCTCTTATCATACGCCTTTCCCTGCTGGCCATGGATCATTATTCTCGATCTTGGTTGTACTGTGATTAATCTGTCCCTGCCCTTACTTAGGTGTGGGCCCCACAACTGGAAACAGTATTCCAGATGTGTCACATCAGTGATGTGTGTATGTATATATATATATATATATATATATCTGTCTACACAGTATACATATAGTATAGGGGCATAGTCGCGCCCCTATAGGGTTGAGTAGGCACTTTCATGTTAAACCTCAAACTTTGCACTTGAATAACTTTGCAACCGATCATTGGATTTGCACATAATTTGGCATGTGCTGTCCCGTGGGGTAGATCTCTTGACGTGGTAAATTCCGTTCTGGTTGGATGTGCAGATTCTGAGATCCGGATAGTGCAAAAACTTTAAAATTCACCATTTTTGCAGTTTTTTTTCCTTATCACCTTGCGCTCAGATGGTGTGGAATTTCGCTGTGAATTTTTTACGGTAGAAACAACTTGGGTCACAGAACTGCCTTGTGTTTGTTTGGTGAAAAATATTAATCTGTTGCCATATTCAGTTTTAAGTTCCATTATTTTCGGTGGACCCGATGCTCTAAAGGGTGGTGTCTGGCGCCTGAGCGCATACCTTGACTCTGGACAGGAACAGGCTAAGTGGTATGCACTACTGCTAGCACCCGCGACCTGTACACAGCCATGCCCACGGTGCGCATGGTCACATGGGTGGTTGGGGCAGAGCTGTGGACCCGGTGAGCATCCAGTTGAATGCCCTACAGGGTCCCTGAGTGATCCCTCATGAGGGCACAGGAAGTAGGAACAAGCCACGTATAGTGGCATTGTGAAACACCTGTGGGCAGTCGCCGAGCCGCTGCCCCAGCCTCCCCTGCAGCCTAGTGGTTAGCAGCACAGCGGACAGGTTCCCATTACCGCTGTGCCTGGCGCCCCGCTATTCGTGGGAGGCCGCGACTGTGGATATGTGCCAAGTCTGGGCAGGAGTACCCGGTGCCCTTCGCCTTGCACTATGCGGCTTAGTGAATGCCACGAAGCAGGCACGCCTCGCCACGCCCCCAGCGCAGACATCCTGAGGGGCCAGGAGGAGGGGCATACGCTTTGAGCTGTACTCATGCCTTGGTGAATGCCGCCGTGGTCTGTGGGACCCTGCTGCGCGGCATTCAACTGCGGAGGTTACCACGCACCCTCGGATACCGGGCGCCTTAGGGCAGCAATTTTTTGTTAGTGCATATGGTTAGTGGGAATATCACTCTCCAGAACAGAGGAATGGAACTAAAAGGATTTTGGTCTCTCAAAAGGATCCTTTTTTGTGAGGGGCCCATCTTTTTCACGGGGAAATCCTTTTTGTTTTCTGTCATTTTGTTTTCCTTTTTTTTTTTTTTCTAAATAAAAAAAGTAAAACCCACAAAAATGAGGTCCTCAACATCCACCAGTACATGTATTTTGCTTATGGGGACCCAGTTAGCTAGATTCTGTACTTATTTAACTGTTGTAGAATTGCCCTTCAGATGTAATTTTTGTAAGATTATAAATCATTTTTCGTGACTCACGATACAGAAAAAGATTTTTTTATATCACGAGTCAATCACGAGTTATCTACATCTTCCTGTATATCTCTTCTAAAAAAAAATCTGCTTGCTTCCCCCAGTGTCCTCAGCTTTTTGACTGACTCCCTTTCCCCTTCAGCACTGTCCACCTTATTTTTCTTGGCTTTAATTGTCCTGCCTCCATTAGGTTACGGGATTCAAACCCTGCACCAACAGCACTGCAGGCCACCACCCTTCCCCAAAGCCATCTAATCTTGCTGATGCTTATCTACTCCAAATCAGTTTTCACTTCTCCCATCCACATACCCCAGGTTATGCCAACCTCCCCCCCCACTCTGCACTCTTCATCAGCCATGCTCCTCCAGTTATTGTTTGCCATGGCACTGCGTTCATGCTCACTTAAGGATTCTAGCACTCATAGTTTCCCTATGGCATACACTCACCTTATCGCGGTGGGCCCCAGAGTCTTCTACATGCTACCTTACCCCAAGGCACCCCACCCACTTATCACTGGTGCTCCAGTGTACCCTGCCTGCTCCCTTGACCACTAGAGCACTCTCTCTCTCATAGCCATGACCTGTCCCCTTCACCTCACAACCCCTCCCTCAAAGCCATCATCTCCATTAGCACACTCTGAATAGTCCCAAAAGAAGAAAGAACTTGTTATAGCAAGATGTACCTTAAAAAATCTTATCTTGCTACTTCTTATCTATTCTGGAAATGTGGAGGTGAACCCCGGTTCCCCCAGCCCCCTTGCCCCCCCAGACCTTGCAGCCGCCTCCAGGACTAGGTTGGTGATGCTGATTAACGTGAGGAGCTTGCTGAATAAACTAGACCAGCTCCAAATTTGGGCTGCCCACACCAAGCCAGACCTCACTGTCATCACTGAATCCTGACTTAAGAGCACCATTTTAGACCAGCAGATCTCTCTCCCCGCCTACAGTCTGCACAGAGTGGACAGGCCCACAAAGGGGGTAGGTGTGGTAAATTATTCAAAAGACAAATTTAATGTCACTGATGTCCACACCTTGTCAAAACCAAAAGAATTTGAATACATGTCCCTAAAAATCCACCTGCCCTCATCAGAGCCCTTAACATTATCGGTTGTTACAAACCCCCCACTGGGGGCAACGAAATAATCACAATCCTTAAATCCCTTATTGCCCCCAACAACAATGAAACCATTATTATAGGTGATCTAAACCTTGATTGGCTCTCACCCAAAGTAAGTAGGCTAAAAGGACTTTGCGACAAGCTTGGCTTCTCCCAACTCATCATGGAGCCAGCTGGATTAAATACCAAAAACTGTGCAAACAGCTCTATCCTGGATGTCATAATTTCAAACTGTCCTCACAAAATCCTACGCACTGCCACATTCCATAATGATTTGAGCGACCACAGCATTGTAGTGTGCACCAAATCCCATGAAAAAGGTCCCTTCTCGTCCAAATTTATTACTAAGCGTAGCTTCCAGAAATTCAGTGCCGATAATTATGTCTCCGTCCTCAGCCGTATAAACTGGCAAAACCTCTATTTAGCCAAAACAGTGGATGAGTCTGTTACTATCCGATAACTTATCATGGTTTGCAAATAAGCACACGCCTTTCATCAGAACCAGAGTCTGGAAGTTTTCCCACGTATGGTTAACGTCAGGCCTCAAAGCTGCTCTGACCAACTGGGATAAACTCTGGGCCTATGCAAGGCAAAGTGCGTGCCGGATCGACTGGCAGGCCTTTAGAACAGCCAGGAATTCATGTGTCAACTTAAACATTCAGCCAAATCTAATTATTACATTGAAACCTCGAACAAGCAAAGGGAACTCAGCGAGATCTGTCAGACTATAAAAGCGATTGAGAAGGATAAAGCTGCCTTCTGTCCCAGACAAATTTCATTGCTAATGGAGTCTAAATGGAAGACCATGCCTTATTTGAAAAACTAAACTCCATTTTGCCATCGCCAGGCTGGCATTTGATTCCTTTTCCCACGCGAGGGATATCCTGCCTCCCGGCCCCAACACATCCTGTATCCTTGCCCCTTACCCTCCAGTTTCGCCCGTGTCATACAAGGAAGTGGAAGACCATCTTAGCAAAAATAGATACCATAAAGGGTGGTGTAGCAGACTGGATTGAACCTTTTTTCCTCAAACTAGGCTGCTACTATCTTACCGGTCCCATCCTTCACATCTTCAACCTGTCTCTTTCCACCGCCATAGTCCTTACCTGCTGGAAGTCTGCTCACGCTCTCCCCTGTTCAAATCCAGTAACCCTCAGATCTCAATAATTATAGGCCCATCTCCAGCCTTCCAGCACTGTCCAAAATCCTCACAAAACTAGTCTACAGTCAACTAAAGACCACCTTGAAAAACACCCTCTACTCAACTCAGCTCAGTCTGCTTTTAGACAAAACCATAGCACCATCTCGCTTTAGCAAAAGTTACCAATGACTGGTTCATTGCTCATGATTCTAAACAAGTAACAGGCGCTGTTTTCATATACCTGAACAAGGCATTTGATACCGTTGACCACAACCTCACAATTCTTGGCTTCACAAATCTAGGTGCTACTGTTACTACAGTTCAGTGATTCTCCAGCTACCTCACAGGTAGATTCCAGAAAAGTAAAACTGATGGCCTATTATTGGACTCCCTCCCCATCACAAGAGGTGTCCCGCAAGGGTCCATACTAGGCCCTATACTTTTTTTCTATCTATATTAATACCCTGGACTCCCAACATCATTAAGTCTGAGCTGCATTCTTTCATGGATGACACCGATACTTTATATATCCAAACCAACTCTAGCCAAAATCTGCAATGAGCTGCAATCTGGTTTCTGGCAGCTGACGTAATTTCATTAACTCCAGACTTTTACTAAACAAAAAAGAGCAAGTAATGTTCTTCACTCATAACAGGAACAAACCCCAACCCCCAATCTGCACTAAGGCTACAAACGCATCTATTGTGACATCCCTAGGAGAAACGCGAGGTGGTAGATCAATTTAAATACCTAGGCATATCGCTTGATAGTAAGCTGTCTTTCAATGCCCATATCGATAGCCTCACCAGTAAACTTAAAGGGGAACTGTCATCATCAGGATTAATGTCTGAAAGCCCATAAAAAGCTAATTTGATTGAACCATTGTGTTTATCTGTGAGTCTTTGCAGTCCAGTTATTGATATGTAAATCACCTTGTAATTAAGGGCTGGTGACAGCCATATGTTTTGGGCTGCTGACAGGAAATGATGTCACCGAGGGTCCGTGTACTCCTTTGACCATCTTTTGGATGAGATGTTAAACAGAGGACCCATCTGCCTGTTCTGTGGTTGTTCGGGTGGATGTTAAAGATCCCATGACATTTCTCAAAGAGTAGGGACATTTCCCCAGTACCCTGGCCAAATCCACCCCCCCACACACACCCCAATTCACTAAAAATACCACCAACAGCTCAAGGTCGGTTGGCATTTATCTGTATCCCCCTCTGCCGGGTCGTGCCTGAAAATAGGCCGAATTTGTCTAGTGCACTTACCTGATCAACACAAACTAACTAACTAAATAAATAAAATATAATCCAACAGGTTAAATAGGAAGTCAACTGTTTTATTAAGTGTGTTTTAAGGTGTTATTACAACACTTTCTATATCTATAATTGTTTTGTATGTGCATTGAAATTGGTGAGTTCTAGGGACATGGATATGTTGTTCATCCACACTAATTGGCAGGTCCCTTGCCGCTTTAAATCTTGCCGGAAGGTCTTCAAGCTGGCTCCTCCCACCCACCCGGGTGGTAAAACTCTCGGCTCCGCCCCATGACGTCAGATCTTCCTTACTGCTTGGAAGCTCAGGTTCCCTCCTTAGCGCTCTGCGTTTTCGACTGGTTCCTGAAAATTTCGGTCTTCGAATTCATTGGAAGTGTCCTTACTGAATCTTCGATCTTTTCTTCTTCGCTACGGCGATGGCTTTTTCCAGCCCTGAGAGGCGCACGGTTAGTTCCTCCAGGAGGGACTCGCATTCCACGTGCGTTTATTGCCTGGACTTGGATCACGATCCTCAGGCTTGCAGTTTCTGTTCTGCCCTTTCGGTCAGCTCTCTGGAGGACCGCACGGCCCGTTCAGGGCTCGGACATCCGGTAGTTTTTTACGCTCCAGAGATTCCCTCAGACTGGTGGGTGTCCGTTTCGACTGTTTCTCTGCAGTTTGATCCTGCCAGGGAAGGGGCGGTTTCCTCTCCCTCGGTTGCGGCGCTTATCCCGCTCTCCTTGGATTCATCTCATGCAGCTTCGTTCAAGGAGCTTCGTCATTCTCTCTCCTCCAAGGGAAAGGGACCCTGGAGCCCTGCCGCTCGGCCTAAGGCTAAAGGGCCGCAGGCGGGGTCTCTTCGTCGGCGGGGCGGGAACTCTTCCCCTCCCTCATCGGCCGGCCAGCTCGACGGTCGAGGATTCGCCGCCACTGGCCCACGGTATCCCCGCCAGGTCAGCCGCCAGGTCCTCCGCCGACGCTGTCGAGTCTCTTGACCCGTCTTTTGGGGGGGTCTTCTGGTGCCGCTATCCCTCCGCCTCTGACAGAGGCCGAGGCTCTGTCCTCCCCTTCGGGTCAACGGCCCTCGGTCCTTTCTTCCGAGCCGAGGGAGGAGCGGGTGCGTCCCACTCTTTCCCAGGCCCGCCCTCGGTCCCCCCGAGGATTTGGGTCTCGGTCTCGGTCAACCTCTCGGTCTAGCCACTCATGCCGATCTCAGCATTCTCGGTCGAGGCACCGAGTTAAGTGGCTTTGCCGTTCTTCCTCCCCTCCCGGATGAGGTGCGTTTCGATGCCGTTGGCGTGTTCTGAGGAACTTATGTGGCGACAGCAGTTGTTGCCCGGGTATCAATCGACCCCGATTCATTCTCCAGATAGCAAGCAGCCGCCGCTCAGTTGGCAACCGTTCGAATCGGTCGAGGAGCCCTCTCCAGGGCCGGTTGCTCGTCCGACCCTCGCTGCCCCTCCGCCTCCGGCGGGGTTCAAGCCAGGCCATGACCTGTTCTTCAGGTCACTCAGTCCCCTCACTCCTGCCCGCCCCCGGCGGACGGAGAGTGCCTCGGGCCCGCGGCAGCTTTTTGCAGACCCTTCGGAGCCTGAAGCCGGCTCTGCTATGTTTCCTAGCAGGGAGGACCGGGGTCTTCCCAGGAACATTCAGTAGGCGACAGCCCATCATCTTGAAGGGTCTGCTTCCAGCTCATTCCAGAATTCACTGGGATGCAGCTCGGGCCCGTCTCCAAATGGGCACCTTACCCCCTTACGGAGATTCTGGAACGAGGGGGTTCTCCCTCGGAGGCCTTCCCAGTGGCTGAGGCTATCGTGGGCCCAGCCTTGGAGCTGTGGTGGCGGCCTACTTCCTGCCCTGCGCCTTCGGCCAGGGTGGCTGGGAGGTACCCTGTCCCTGTCGGTTCTCTGCCCGGTTTCTCGGAGCACCCCTCGGCTGAAGGGATAGTCACCGACGACGTTTTCCAATGTCTTGGAAACGCTGGGGATGTGGATAGACCCCCTGACAAGGAGTCCAGAAGGATGGACTACGTTGGGCGCAAGGTTTACGCTGCGTCCTCCCTAGGCCTCCGTCAGGCCAGCTCGGCTGCACTGATGGCACATTTCTCCCACGCCCTTTTGGGCTCCCTGGACGAGGTCCTCCCTCATCTCCCGGCCAACCTGCGGACCACGGTTCGGCAGGTGCGGGACCAGGGTAGGGCGGTGGCGAAGCAGCAGCTCCAGACGGCTCTGGATCTAGGCAACTCCTGTGCCAGATCGGTGGCGGCCGCAGTGGCCATGCGCCGCAGGGCGTGGCTGAGGTTATCCTCCTTCTCTTTGGAAACCCAGCACGAGTTGGCGAATCCCCTTCTTGGGGACTGACCTTTTCGGCCCTGGAGTGGAGGGATATATCCATGGGCCCGAGAAGTCCGATGCCACTCCGGACTTGGTCACTCCCCGGAGGGTCAAGGCAAGGCAGCCGGCCTTACGTAAGCCCTTTGCTCCCTGAGCCCTGGGGCTCCACCGCCCAGCATAAGGGCCAGCAGGCATCGCTGGGCGGCCTGTTGTCAGTCCAGCGTCTTCCTCCAAAGGAAGCAGGAGGCAGGAAACCGAGAGGCCCCTTGGCTCCTTCCCCCTCTAAGCCTGCTCAGTGACGGGCCAAGGGGCACTGCCCCGGCCCCGTCGTCCCAGCCCGGGTTTCCCCATGTGGGGACGGCTCCGCACCTCGTTCTGGAGGTATTTAAGGGTGGATCCTGTTGCAAGTTGCGAGCGGTTTCCCCTTTTTGAGCCGTTGCCCCATGGGGATCTTGGGTCCACTGCCTCTGTGTCGGTCGTACCGACATGCCTGGCCCTCTAGTTAGAGGTGATCAGGAAGGCTGCGGACCCCCATTCAACCCTGGGTTCGTGTCCAGGTATTCCTGGCCTCAAACGGACGGGGGCTCGCGCCCATTCTCCCGCATGCCTGGATGGTCTCTCTACTTCAGATATCCCATCCTCAGAACGTGGCGTGTAGCTGTTTCCTGGGTCTCCAGGATGTACCTACTCCTCGTTCCGTCCGTTTCTTGGGAGGCTCCACCCCTTCTTGCGGGGGATCTCCTTATGAGTTCCTAGCCAGGCCCTTCTTTGCTCAGCAGTCTCTGCGGCACTGAAGGGTCTGGATGTAACCCCACCCGGAAGGCAGACTGGTCTCCTGTTTCAGGAGCCAAGTGAGAACACGTACCTTAGTGGTGAAGCTTCTTCGGGACTAAGCTCGACTCTTGAGTCCAAGCTCAGCTCCGGGCGGACAGGGCTGAGGTTCTTCCTCCTTTGCCGGTCGGGTTGGCCGAGTAATTATGTCCTGCCAGGACCTCCTGCTCCTCCTGGGCCTCAGGGCGGCCTTCCCTTAGTGGGAGGGGCCAGCCAGAGGTCACAGCACTGCGTCCCTTGGACCAGTTTGTGACTAACAGCCCAGGAGTTAAGAGAACGCTCCCTTGGACCGTTCCAACTTCGGCAGGAGAACATCCTGTTCGTTCGCCCTGAGTCGGCGGTCTTCTCCGACCGATGCTTCTCGGATGGGTGGGGTGCCCATCTTGGGGAATACAGAGTGCTTCGCCTCTGGTCCTCTCGCGAGTCCCAATGTCCTTCCTGCTCGCTGGAGCACAGGCGGTCCGCTTAGCCTGCACCGCTCGCTCCACTTGTACGGGGTCTAGAGGTCTAGGTCTAAGTCTAAGTAGGACAGCACCACGACCATGTGCTACCTACTCCGCCAGGTTCGGTCGATCCCCTTGTCTCGGTGCAAGGAGGTTCTCTGCATTGGGTTGTTGTGCAGTCGAGGGTTCCCAGCCATTTGATGGCAGGAGCCCCAATTCCCTGGCTGCTGCCCTAAGCCGGGCATAGGCTGCGCCTCATGAGTGGTCTCCCCTGCCGGAGGTAGCACAGGATCTTCTCCCTCTTCTCTCCGGGGAGAATACGAGGCCGAGACTGTTTTTTTGCCTGCCCCTCAGCAAGGTCTGCTGCAGGGGATGCCATCGGGGCCTCGGACCCCGGGCCCCTCCGTGCCTCTCCCCCATTTCCCTTGACCTACGGGCAAGGCGAGGAGGGACTTGGCGCAGGTGATGCTGGTAGCCCCAGACTGGATTGCCAGTTCTGGTATCCAGCTCTCCTCAGTCTCAGCCCCAGGCTCCCAAGGCGGCCTCTAGTCCGCCTGGTCCTGTTTTTCCTTTTATGGGGAAGGTTATCCATCTGGACCTTCAATCCCTGCACCTGTAGGCCGACCCCTGTGCGGCTAGGGGCCAGGCCTAGGGTCTTTCGGCAAGGTCCTCGACCTTTGAGACGTCCTGCTAAGAAATCGGCCAAGATGCTCGTTCTCTGGGAGAAGTTCTCCCTTTTTGATGATGGGATAGGGCCGTGCCCTCCCTTGTCCCTGGGCGAGCATTCCGGACCATCTGCGGTCCATCCTTAAACCAGGGCTTCGGCCGACGACCCCCTAGGTACTTCTGCGGGTCACCCCTGTCTTCCGGGCGTGGGCCGGGAGGTAGTTGTGTGCGGAGAAGGTGGTCTGGCACTTAAGCCTCGATCACGCCCCTTTTTGGGAGAGTATCCCGCTTCTGTGGGATCCTTGCTGGTGTGGGCTTAGCTCATGAGCAAGCCATCTGAACCTTTTGCACAGGTGCGAGTTCCCCCACCTGTTGTGGAAGAACACCTTCTTAGAGGCCACTCCGCCATCCAAGTGGGGAGTTCCAGGTGCTCCTTTAACCTCCCTATCCGGTCTTCCACAGGGACTAGGTTGTCTGCGCCCACCGAAGTCCTTCCGAAGGCGGTGGAGGAGTCTTCCTTCCGGGTATTGCCTCTGCCGGGTTTATCCCATTCACACCTCGAGGTCGTATACAGGTTCCATAGAACGCTTAACGCCACCTACCTAGGGAGCGTATAGCTAAAGTTCGGGAGAGGTTCGCCAGCTGTTCATCATCTTCGCTGAAGCCGCATCTGGCAGATTTGCAGCCCAGTGGACGACAAGTGGGCGGGTCACCCCTGCATAGGTCTCCACTATAGGTGGGCGGGCATGGAGCTTCCCAGAGGGATAAGCGCTCTTTTTTACCCGTCCTTCCACTGCATCGGTGGCTGCTTTCGAGGATACTCCGGTCCAGGATATCCACAGGGCTTCTGCCCGGAAGCAGGCTTTACCGTTCCCCTTCCACATCGACCTTGGGTCGCGCTGGGGTGCTGGTCGGGGCCTCGGTTCTCCAGTCTTTCTACCTAAGTAGGGTGTGTGCCTTGCCTCCCTCCTCCGGAGAACTGCTAGAGTCTGCCAATAAGTGTGGATGAATATCATATCCATGTCCCTAGAATACAGGTTACTCACCTGTAACAGGAGTTCTAGGAATGGTATATGTTGTTCATCCACACGACCACCTCGACCTCCAAGCTCGACGCACAACCTGGCTTCCAGCGGCTAGATCTGGCGTCATGGGGCGGAGCAGAGTTTTACCACCCGGTGGGTGGGAGGAGCCAGCTGAAGACCTTCCAGCAAGATTTAAGCGGCAAGGACCTGCCAATAAGTGTGGGTGAACAACATATACCATTCCTAGAACTCCTGTTACAGGTGAGTAACCTGTATTTATCACCTTTACATTTCAAATTCTTAGTAAAAATAATCCATCTTCACGATTGCTTTAACCTCTATGCTATACTGCCAGCTGATCATCAAAAACTACACATCTCAAGGCTGGCTCTGTGGTGCCAGCAGGTATTGGGGGTCCCATATCAAGATTTCTAAACTCTGGCTGTGCTCATGTCAGTACAGATTTCTGGAACTGCCACAACACCAACTTCTGTCTTTTTTTTTCCGTTCCCTCTCTTGAAGCCTTTTCTCTTACAATTTCAGGCGAGAAATCAGGTCTACATGATGCAAATGTGGCTACGTACCTACTGGCCTGGCATCATGGGGGCCAGCCTTGAAATGTGTAGCTTTTGATTATTAGCTGGCAGTAGAGCTGTGAACAAGCTTTGTTCATCCAGTAGAATGGGCTTGAGCATGTGCTAAGATTCTGAAAATATTATACTCTTTCTATCCAGATTTGACTTGAAAAGAAAAAAAATAGGACACAATTACTTGTTTATTAATTACAAAAACACATAGATGGATAGCATTGTTAAAACATGCATAAACTGAAATGCATTATTAAAATATAGAAAAATATATGGGTGGGTGTGTGTAACTAGAAATTTACAGACACCCAAGGTGTGGGATGTAACAAACTACGGGGGGGTTTATAAAAGGATCGCACACCAAGTGTGTGTGTGTGTATACAGTTCTGTTTTTTTTTACACACAAACACCCATATATTATTTTCTTTAATTAATGGTGATATTTTTTCCCTTTCAGCACAGTTCAGTTCATTTAGTGCAGCACTTCTGTCAGAGATGCACGCGTGCACACACACACACACTGCCTGTCTCTACTTTTGTTCATTTTTTTACATTACAGTGGTAACGACATTCTGGAAAGTCACAGTCCGTCAGCGTTTCTGCTTAGTGTAAGACGCACTCGAAGGGTATGAGCAGCAGGATCAACCAGATTGTTTTTTTTTTTCAAAGCAAGATCAAGCAGATAGATATTTTTTTTTTCTTTTTTTTGTGTTATCTCTTTATTCTCCTTCTGTCCCCGGTGTCCCCCTCCTTCCGACTGCACATACCCTGAAGCCCCCTTTCAGGATCTGCCCCTAGAGTGCCCTTACCTTCTCCTTGCACAGCGGGGTCTGTCCTAGGTGGGCTCGGGATGGGGCAGTCTTCATCTAGGGACACCGAGGACTACCATTTTTCCGCTGTTCTCCCCATTTCCCCCCCCCTGGGACGCCGGCACACAAGGACGTACGTCCTAGAGGGGCGACGTGCTGACGCACGCCTCCCTCAAGCGCCTAACAGCCCCTCCCCGGACTCTGGCAGGATGGAGCTCCAATCCCTCGAGCGCCGGTGCTCCCACCGCATACTGGGTTGAGAATACCCTCTGAGGGAGGAGAGCACCGCTGGGACGCCGACCCTCCCTCCCCTCGCCAACCCCGACGACCCGAGTCTGTTCCTCGAACCCGGGTCGCCGGGCGTAGCCGAGGGTGGCGCCTAGCGCCAACCTCAGCGCCACTGGCCGCCAGATATTTAAAAATATTTAAAATCTTACTTGTCTTAACATTGTGTGGACAAATGTTGAGTGCTGGCACCGGATCTACAATGCTGGCACGACAATAAATGCAGCAAAATCCTCTGCAGTGACACCCGCACCACTCCGGCCAACAGTGACACGACATTGCAGAGCACACCCCAGCGGTGACAGCTGCAACAGCGAATGGCCCCAAGCACCTGTGTGGGAGTGCCCCCCCCCCCGTGTCACCCCTGTAGAGTGCCCCGTGACTGCTGCCAGCATGAGCACTGTGGCCTACACCCCCCAGGACATGCATACATCCGGCCCCGTCCCAGCACAGCCAACCACGACCCACCACCCAGAGAACTGGTGCCCCCTCTCCTGGCAGCATGGCACCCCCCGGCCCGGAGACAAGAGCGGGGATGGCACACCAGGAGGATCCTCGAACCCCTCCCACCAGACAGCAGGCTGCAGGACGGCCCACCTGCCCCAACCCCGAGGAGCATGGCAGGCAAACCCCCTGTGCTGTACAGCCACCACCCCGTACACCGCATGGCTCTGGGACACCCACACCATCCATGGGTGCAGTGCCCCCCATGGCTGCCAGGCAAACACCACATGGAGCACAAGGGGACAGTACTCTACAGGAACATGTTTATTGTGGCTACTCATGTACAGTATGGTAGCCCATGGCTGTTCCTCTGCCCCACGCCATCACCAACAGCACATGTGCACATCCTTGGATCAGTCCCCAGTCACCACTGCAATGCCATGGCAGCCAACAGACCTGCAGATGAATACGGAGTGTGATGCCAAGTGCGTAATCTCTCAGGGACCTCATTTCTTACTGCTTCATGATCTGCTGCAGTCTGTCGTTGGCATCCCTTATCTTCCTGCAGGACGTGCTCACATCTGTGCCCAGCAACATCTACTGCTGTTTGAGCTGCATCAGTCTCTGTTGACCATGCAGCACCTCAGTGAATCGCCATATGGTTGGGTGGGTGGCACCCATGAGGGAGTTGAATCCCCTGTGCCACCCTTCCAGTGTGTGTTTGTGGTCCTGGGCAGCCCCTCACGTATACAGCTGCATACACATTCCAGAAGACCACCAGGTACATAGGCCGGCACTGTACACAGCTGCGGACTGGGTGCCCCAGACAGGTGTCCTTGAAGCAGTCGAGGTATGGCGCCAGGGTCTCCTCAAAGGGCTAGAAGAAGGGCCACGACCATAGCTCCTCGTATGCACTGGTGACGTCCGGCGGTGGCACGGTGAGCATATTAATGTGGAGGGTAAATTCATCAATGGTGACATACAGCTGTGCGAGGTCACCATGCTGTTGTAGCGTTCTCCACAGGCACTGTGTGAAGTGGAAGTACCGTAGCATCCACGTAGCCATGCCTGGTGGAAGATTGCCCGAAGAGCCTTGTAGGCTGCCGGTTCATAATCATTATAGACATTGGGCTAAGATCTGGGCACAACACCATGAGCTTGCGGAGCATGGCAGTGTAACAGCCCACTGTCCAGCTACCCATCAGGGCATACACGACCAGCAGCATCGCATCAGGCTGCACACCATGGAGACTATATCACTGTTGGGAGAACTGCAGGCTGCTACGAAATGTCCCATTGGCATACCAGGCTCCACAACAAGTCAGGTACACCAGCTTCCTGTGAGTGCTAAATAACAGGAACCTGCCTTTGCTGCCGCCTGAATAATGCAGGAGGAATGGGTTCCTGCATCGGTGGTGTATTCTGCCAGGATCGTCAGTGCGAAGAGTGTTGTTGGCTTCACAGGTGACCTGTGCAGCGCTTCTCCGGGCACTCTGGATGGTCCACTTCAGAGTACCAGCGGAGGAAGTCGTCCACCCACCACATCTGTCACTCTGCTACAACATGCAACTACCTCCTGTTGGCTGCTCTCCGTCATTTTGACATCCCAGCGCTTTGCCGCCGCCTGTACCTGCCTCATCGCGACCTCTGCACCATCGGGCACATAGTGGTGCCTGCCCATCAGTGACAAGTCGTCCACACTGTTGACCATATGCACCCACCCGCAGTACTGGCCCGAGTGGTATTCGACGCATTTCCAGTAGATAGCCGCACCACGCGTTCATTCCCGCTTGTACAGGAAGCTTGAACGACAGAAGATTATTGCCCTGGGTGCTTTTCACATATTCCAGCGCCATCTTAGTGGCAGTCCCCTGTTTCTGTGTTAGTGGCTTGCCGCTTCTCCTCGTCTACTCTTTTGTGATGCGGCGCTGTGTGTGCTTGCCGCCCCCGAACATGGGTAGTTGTCGCCCACTTTCCTGTCAGTCTTACTGTTCTCACACAGGTGCACCTGTATGGCAGATACCTATGTGTTGCTGTGCTGACCTTGTGCAGTAGTGGTGCACACCGCACTTGCCTCCCGCACCCACCTCAAGAGTGTTGCAACAAGGCTTAGTACTGTGGTGGGACAGCCAACAGCACTATGGCTGTTGTTGCTTCAGCGGACGCCGTATGGACTACATGTCGCTGTACCTGACTTGTCGAGCTGCAGGATGTCACTATGTTGTTGTCAGCCTGTGGGATTCACTGTCCGGTTTCAACATTGGGATGGCATACCCTGGTACCGGTGCTCGGTAATGGAGCCGCCATGTTGGGCAAGATGTTCAGCCTGCCCACAGTGAAACTATGCACCAGTTAGCTTTCTGTGGTGATGTTTGATTGACAGATGTTGATTACAGCCCCTGGTTGTAACCACAAATATCAACCGGTGGTTGTAAGTGGAGGTAAATGTCTTTATCTGTGTGTAAAAAATGATCACCATTAATGAAGAGTATTTTATTTTTGATGAAGTTAAAAGTATAACAGTTTCTTACTGCAACACTTTAGATGGAATGGGATTTTCTACTGTAACAATGCCAGAATTCTGTTGGATTGTTAGGGGCAGTATAGTGTAGTGGTTAAGGGCACTGAGCTACAAACCTGGAGACCTGGGTTTGAATCCACAGCCCCACTACTTCTGTATACTGTGATTGAGCAAGTCACTTAACTTCCTTGTGTTCCCAGGTCACACCTGGAAACAAGCTTCAGTTTAGTGTGCCTTTCCTGGTTAAACAATTTCACCTTCCCTATATTTTCACTAACAGTTTGAAATGTAAAGGTGGTAACTCACTAGTTTCATTGCACATACAAAACAAATATAAATGTAGAAATTGTTGTAATTGCAAAATCCCATTCTGTCCAAAGTATTTCAGTAAGAAAATGTTATACTTTCAAACAACATGAAGTCTTGCTGTATTCTGTCTATTGCAGTTAGCGCCAGCCTTTAATCGCCCGAGAACAAAGGGTTAACTTTTCTATGCATGGCATAGAATGCTGAGTTCGAACTTGGTTGAGGTCTCTTGTCTGTTTCCTTTGAATCTAAACCGCCAGATTCTTTACTCACCACTGAACAGTCGCCCAGAGATTTCTCCTGCAGCTCTGTTCCGAAAGTCAGTTAAATGTCGGTTAATTGTCGGTTTTAAACCGAATTTATTCCGTATAGTCGGTTCAGTCTCTGTCTGTGCACCGTGAGTTCAAGATAGGTTTTGTTCTGATTTTCTATGTGAAAATTGTGTGTTAGGATCGGTTCGCTGAACCGATCATTTGTAGTGACACCTTGTGTTTTACTTTAGTGTGTGGAGTTGAGCTGTCCTTATCGGGTTCTAAACAAAACGTGTTTTGAATGTTTTTTTCCAGTGCTCGTGGACACAGTTAAGAACCGATATGAGTCTTGCCTGGCAGCTGCCATAAAAGGTAAGTTGGTTGGGTTGCTATGTCTGAGAAACCCAAGAAAAAAAAACGGGCCCACTGGGTTTCAACACTGCAGTGAGTGTAGAGGTTCTACAAGGCCAATCCCACACCACCTGTGTTTATTGTCTGGGGTTTGAACACCTCGATACAGACTGCCAAATATGTAAACATTTTCCGAAATCTACCCTTGAAAAGAGATTAGGTAGACTGAGGGAAAAGGAGGCAGAGAAGTCCGCTGACCCGGATGGCCAGCCCAGTTCGGTTCCGACCGAACTAGAAGGAGTGCCCTCTGACTAGGGCGATACTTCTTTGGGCAAGAGGAGAGCTGATCCTGAGGGATTGGTTCCTACACAAAGAAAACACAAAGAAAAATTGACCTGTTCAGATCCAGAAGTTCATGTTCCGACCACCGAGGAAATAGCCAAAACGATTCGGATTGTGGAATCGCTTTGCCTGGTTCCGATTGATCCGGCACCTTTTGGCAGGGTTCGGTTCGGTTGGTTCCCTCGGTTCAAGATTATACCCCTGAAGACTTTTATGAACCGGAGTTTGAGGAGGAGGAGGAGGAGGAGGAGTTTGAAGAGATGATGATGGTGATGGTGAAAGTCTAGATGTGCCTGTGGAACCGGACATCTCCCCAGACAGACCTTCGGTGTATCCTCCTAGGCTTTCTGAGTCCCTTCCCACTTTCTGTTTTACAGAAAGGTGGTTGAAACCTCCAGCTTCCTATGGAGGAGGCAATGGAGGATCAAGAGGAGCCTGATTATGTGGAAATGATGGACATCCCAGAGTCCAGGAGACTGTCTATTTCCCTTCACAAATCTTTTGGGAAGCAGACACAAAAAATCCTGAAATCTCCCAATTCTATACCTTCTGTCGACAGAAGGATGGACAAGAGGTATACACTATCAGGCTCAGATACAGAGTTTTTATACCAGCAATGCAGCCATGTTGGGGTTGTGCAGGCTGCTGCCTGTGGCAAGGCAAACATTTCCTTGGCTTCACACCCCCCAGACAAAGACTCCAGGAAGATTGATGCCATGGCAAAAAAAACAGTACATGGCATCTTCCTTGGGACTCAGGCAGGCGAATTATATGGCCTCTACAGCCAGGTACCAGAAGTCCAGGAGGGACACTGTATTGGCACTGGCTAAGCCGGCTTCCCCCCAGCTGGCCAAGGAGCTGGAGGAGGTGGCTGCTGATGGGATTGAGGCATCAAAGGTAGAATTTCATGCTGCTGTGGACTCCAGTGATGTGTCATCAAGAGTCATGGCTACATCTGTGGCTCTTCGGAGGATGGCTTTGCTCAGATGTACTAGCCTCTCACAGGACACCCAGGCTAAGGCCATGGATTTTCCTGTGGTGGGTAATTCTCTGTTTGGGGAGCAGACAGAGAATTACATGAAAAAGATGGATGAGTACAGGACCACTTATAGGAGTGCTCAGGCCAAAGAAAGGCAAGCAACTCCTCAGAGGCAGCAATCCAGGGGCAGGGGCAGGCCTTTTCATAGGCCTTTTTACCAAGCACAGGCCTCTTCTCCCTTTTCACAGAGGGGGTTCTTTAGAGGGAGAGGCAGAAGGAGGATGAGCAGGGCTGCATCCACCCCTCAGCCTAAGGCTCCTGCTAAGCAGACACTGTGATGAGTCTGCCGGATCGACTCTCCTACTCCTGTAGGGCAGCCTGGCTTACTCTGTCCAGGATTGGATGTCTGTTACAATCAGACAAGTGGGTCCTGGAAGTAGAGTAGGGACTGGTTCTCAGCTTCAAAAATTTCCAAAGATGAGAACCAGATCTTTTCCACCTGTAGGTCTCTGAGACCCTTGCCCTGGAGGCAGAGGTTTCATCTCTTCTGGCTTTAAGAGCCATAGAGAGAGTTCCTATCCTACACTGGGGAAAAGGTCTGTACTCCAGATACTTCCTTACCCCAAAAAAGACAGGGAGTGGCGAACCATCCTAGATCTAAGATACCTGAACAAACATCTTCTAAAACCAAAGTTCAAGATGGTAACTCTGGGAATAATTCTTCCTTTTCTAAGGCCAGGGACTGGCTAGTCTCAGTGGACCTCAAAGATGCCTACTTTCATATTACCATCAGGTGCTCCCACAGAAAGTACCTCAGGTTCAAGTTGCCCTCAGGCCATTATCCGTTCAAAGCAATGCCCTTGGCCTAACATCAGCTCCAAGGGTTTTCACAAAGTGCCTGGCAGTAGTTGTTACCTTTCTAAGAAGGCAAAGATTTTCTGTATCTGGATGATTGGCTCACAGTAGGTCAGTCACCAGACCAAGTAAAGCCAGACCTGGCGACTCAGCAAGTGCTCACTTATCTGGGTTTCCTTCTCAGCCTCCCCAAAGCAGTTCTCGAACCAGTTCAGCTCCTACCTTATGGGGCAGAGCTGGATATTGTCAAGCAAGAGCCTTTCTTTCCATGGAAAGGGCAAGGGTTCTTATAGATCTGGCTTTGTCCTTCAGCCTTCAGGTGTCCCGACCAGTAAGGCAGCTTCCACAGCAGTGGTCCAAGGGGCAAGATTTCAGATGAAGGATATTCAGTTTCATCTGAGGGCCTTTTGGTCCCAGAGGAAGTACCCTCTTACCAAACTGATTCCAGTTATCAGAACACTGATCCAAGCTCTTCAGTGGTGGCAGGATCAGGACAGTTTAAGGCAAGGGTCCCTTTTGTCACTAGTCTCATTCAGTGGTCCTTACCACGGATGCTTTGTTTTTGGGGTGGGGAGCTCATCTGGGGGATCTCACATCCCAAGGACTGTGGTCTCCCCAGGAGTCCCTCCTTCATATCAATCTCCTGGAACTCAGGGCAGTGTTTCATGCACTGCAAGCTTTTTCTCAGTTGGTGCAGAACAAGGTGGTTCAGGTCAGGACAGACAACACCACCACCATGTGGTACATCAACAAACAAGGAGGCACTCTGTCTACAGCCTTGTGCATGGAAGCCATGAAATTGTGGTCCCTGGCTTACTCCCTGCAGACCTCTCTGATAACAGTCCACCTTCCAGGCAAGGACAATTTGCTAGCAGATGCACTGAGCAGGATTTCCCAGGGCCATCACGAATGGTCCCTGGACCCCCTGGTTTTGAGAGTTTTTTTCAAGGTGGGGCAGTCCAGAGAGAGATCTTTGCAGCCCCAGACAATCACCAACTTCCTCTGTTTTGTTGCAGACCCCTAGTCTTGGGTTCGGTCCCTCTGGATACTCTGATTTTTAAACTGGGAGGGGAAATTTCTGTATGCCTTTCCTCTCCTGTTCAGAGTCCTAGTAAAGATAAGGTCACAACCTTGCAAAGTGATCCTGATTGCTCTGGACTGGGCCAGACAGCCTTGGTACCCCCTGCTGCTGTCTCTAACAGTCCATCTTCCTCTGTCTCTTCCCAGGAATTACAACCTGTGAACATCCTCTCGGGAGGATTTGGTACCCCAATCTTCGGTCCCTCAATCTAGAGGCATGGCTTTTGAAGAGCTAGAGTATGCAGATTTGCATCTGTCCCAAGGGGTTCTGGATATTCTCAAAGCCTCTTGGAAGCCTGCCACCAGAAAGACTTATAACTCCAAATGGAAAAAATTCAGCATTTGGTGTTCTAAGAAGCATATATCCCCAGACACTGCTGAATTGCCTACAGTTCTGGATTATTTGGTCAAGCTTAATGGTCTAGGCCTTAGACCAGCTACTGTTGAGGTACGCTTGTCAACTGTTTCTGCTTTTCTGTCAGTGGGAAAACATTCCTCACTGTCATCTCGCCCTGTATTCTGCAAATTTTTCTAAGGATTGCTTCATACCAGTCCTGCCTTTAGGGATCCTGCCCCTGCCTGGGACTTAAATATTTGCATTGCCCAACTTTTGCAACCTCCTTTTGTGCCTATGTCCTCAGCAGAGCTTAAGTACTTGACTTGAAAACTGTGTTTTTGGTAGCCATCACCTCTGCCAGACGATATCAATGATTGCAAGCCCTGTCAGTGGAACCTGATAGAAATAAAGTGGTCCTTAGAATCAATAGGAGGTTCCTGCCCAAAGTGGTTTCAGACTTCCACTTGAATCAGTCCATGTCTGTCCCTGTCTTCTTCACTGATCATTCTTTTCAGGGAGAGAAGGCTACACAGTTTGGATGTTAAGAGAGCCCTTAGCTACTACCTAGAGCGTACAAGGGTCACAGGTTTGAATCCCTCCAGTTATTCCTCACTTATGGGGAAGTGGGAAAAGGCAAACCTGCCACCAAGAGAACTGTTGCCAGGTGGATTGTGTCTTGTATACAATCCTGCTATGAGAAGCTAGGAAAGATCCCACCCTCAGGCCTGAGGGCTCACTCTACAAGAGGTACAGCTGCTTCCCTGGCTGCTGCCAGGGATATCCCTCTCTTAGAAATTTGTCAAGCAGCCACCTGGAAAACAGTCCATACCTTTACTAAGTATTACTCTCTGGATATCCAGGCTAGGAGTGATGCTCTGTTTGGCACAGCAGTACTTCACAGTCTGTTCCCAAAGTAGGTTCTGTCCCTCCTCCATGGAGGTACTGCTTGGTAGTCTGCAGTAGTCGAATACAGCAGATTCATGTTGTTTGAAGAAAACATTACTCACTTCAGTAATTGTTTCTTCTAATGGAGTCTTGCTGTATTCTGACCTCCCTCCTCTCAGAACCTGTTTTGAGAAGTGGGTGGGCAGGTGCAGTGTTGCACCCTAGAGGTGCCTATTACACATCCTCCCTTTATTTGTTGGGGTGCTTTTTGTTATTGTTGTTGCCCCTTTATGGGGTTGGTTTTGCGTTTTCATGACTTGAGTCTTTTTTGGGAATCCAAAACTCCTTGTTGCCAGTTGGCTAGTAAAATTTTTTTTACAATTTCCACATAGGAGGGTTAGTGAGTTGTTGCTCGTAACAATCTGACGGTTTAGATTCAGAGGGAAACAGAGACCTCAACCGAACTCGAGCTCAGCATTCTATGCCATGCATAGAAAAGTTAACCCTTTGTTCTCCAGGACAGTTTAAAGGCTGGAGCTAACTGCAATAGTCAGAATACAGCAAGACTCAATTAGAAGAAACATAATTACTGAGGTGAGTAATTTTTTCTTCAATATCATCAAAAGAAGTAAAGTACTCTTGTAATAATGTATTTCAGATTATGCATGTTTTAACAGTGTTGTCCATCTGTAGTAATTGTGTCCTATTTTTTTTCTTTTCAAGTCAAATCTGGATGGAAAGAGCATATTTTCAGAATCATAACACATGCTCAGATTGTTTTTACTGTCTTTGTCCAGGAAAAACACACTGAGCAACAGCTTGATCTTACTTCAAGATACAGCTCTTGCAGCAGGTTACATCATTAGGACTGAAGCCGCAGGTGCCAGGACCCCACGGAAATTTTCTAGCTAGCAGTCTTCAGCGGGACCACCTCTGACATCGGTCCTGCCCCGGACGTCTGGCGTAGTACATAAGGCGGGTGCCCCCATAATCCTCAGTTCTTTTCCGCCGTCGACATACGCCAGTATTGGCCTCTCGTTCTTTTTTTCTAGCTGCATAGTTACCTTTAGGACTATGATGATTTTCGTCTTTCTTTCGACTTTGGATCAACTGATGTCCTCTCCAACAACTTCTATTGAGGGTCACACTGCGATGTGCTCGATGCAAACAGATCCCCTCAAGGATCCACATTTGGTCTGTGTGCGCTGCCTAGGCCCGGAACACAACACCAAGGCCTGCTCCTTCTGCCAGGGCTTCAAAAGTCACACCAGGATCCGCTGCCAGAAGGCCTTTCAAGCATTTCTCTTGGAGGAGAAACTGAAAACTATGGATAAAGTACCTGCCTCCTGGGGGGGAGTCGTCAGGTAAAACCCACAAGCACCGGGACAAACACCGGGAAAAGGAAAGGTCCAGGTCCCCTGCTAGGGCCGCAGACTCCTGAAGCTCTGGCTCGAGATCGGACCGCTCTCCCTCCAGGGTTCGTTGGCAACCTCCCCCGGTTCAGGTCAGATCCTCCAGTGGCTCCTCTTCTCTACAGCCCCTGAAGACTTCCAGGTCGTCGGCCTCTTCCACTCCATCTAAGGCCTCGTCGAAGTCCTGGGAGCACCATAAATCATCTTCCCACCGGCGGGACACCGACGCCAGGTCAGTTTCCCAGCCTCCGCGTGGATCGGATCCGGTTCCTCATAAGACCAAGGACCTGACGTCCCTCAAATGGACGTCGGACCCGCCTTCTGCCCACCCGACGTCGGCCAAGCATCACTGCCGCTCCCAGGAGCCGGCGACACCTAAACACCTGTCGCTGGCCAGGTGTTCGCCTCCGAGGGCGTCGGCCAGGGGACCAACGTCGGCTACTCTGGAGTAGAGGACCGCACCACCGTTGCCGGCGGACACCGGTCAGAAGGACTTGTCGGAGGAGGATGCTACACAGCCCAAGGACCAGGCAGTCGACACCGGAGATGCCGGGCTCACTTGGGAACCTTCTCCGGAGCTGGAGACCCCTGTGGACCCGACGCCAGACCCTGGCGACAGGCCACCGGCGCCAGGCCAGTTGGGTATGAATCTGGCAGAGGTAAAGGAACTTTTTACCTTCTGGTGGGACACCATCAAAAAAGATGTGGTCACCACATGTCCTTCTCCTATTCCGACTCCGCCTCCACCTTCTCCTTCACCACCTCCGCCCCTCCTCCGCCCAAGGGGCCCGTAGGATGGTTGCCAACCCCCAAGGAGCAGACACCACCTCCTCGGGGCAGATCTTCAGAAAAGAGAAGACCTCCCTCTAGATCCCCCTCAGGGTCACCCAGTCCCAAGAGACCCAGACGATGCTGGTACACTCCGTCTGCGGAGGATTCCAGATTTGACACCTCAGGTTGCTCCAGATCTCCTTCTCCTATCAGCATTCCCTCTCCGGACTCACACGACCTACCCAGGTCTCCTCCGGATGATCCCTCTTTCGCGGAGATCATGAGGCACATCCAGGAGAATATGGGGTGGGATGCTGAAGAACTCAACCCCGAGAGACAACGCCTTGCTCGCTACCTTCGGCAGAAAGATCTGAAGTCTGTGGTAGTGCCGCTCTTGGTGGATACCTTTGCGGGGCGTCCACCAAGGCTGCCTGGAAGCGTCCGCACTCCACTCCGCTGGTGCCAAGAAGGCTGGACCGCCTATACAAGGCCCCTAGGAGGACCAGTATCTGGCGAACCATCCTCTGGCTGACTCCTGGTCATCACTGCTCCGCATGACCGGGTCTCAGAGACCTCAGCATTTGAGCACACAGCCACCGGACCAGGAATCCAAGCAATTGGATGTCCTGGGCGGAGCACCCGTCTGTGACGGCGACGCCATCAGGTCACTGGATTCCTCACCCACATGGTTCAATTCCAGAACGCACTGTGGGCAGGGTCAGGACCTGGTCGAGAGATGCCTGATGGCGACCTCAAGGAGGAGCTCTTGAACCTCCTCTGCACGGGTTCGGATATGGGGACCCAGGTGCTCAGAGCCGCATATGATTCTGCGGACTCTTCAGCCAGAGCTGCAGCCTCAGGCTTGTGTCTCCGGAGACGCTCTTGACTTCATGTCTCTGGCTTTACCCCGGACGTCCGGAAGAATATCTTAGACGTCCTGTATAACGGCTAGGTCTTATTTGGTGAAGCCTCCGAGAGAGTAATTACCAAACTTCAGGACGCAGGGAAGGCAGTCCGATCTGTACAAGCTATGTACAGGTCTCTGCTTAGTTCCTTTTGTAGGAACCAGAGCCGTTTCCATGGCCGGCTACAAAGGCAACAGCCACGTTCCGTCCAACAGCAGAGGGGCACTTTCACCCGCAAGGCCCAGGCCAAGTCATCCCCAGGCAGAGGCCAACGATTTGCAAAGTCGGCCCAGCCTGCCGGACCAAACGCTACCACGGCATGACTCCTTCCCGGCCCCCCACCCTTCTCAGGATCAACGGGAAAAGAAAGTCGGGGGTCGCATCGCATGCCACTTGCCAGGGTGGCAATCAGATCACCGACAGGTGGGTTCTGCAGCTGGTCAAAAAAGGCCACTATATAGAATTTGTAGGCAGTCCACCTACAAGACTCTCCCTGCTCTCCGATATTCAGGTCAACATGCCCTGCTTGTACAACAGGAAGTGCTCACGCTTCTGAAAAGGAAGCCTTAGAGCACGTCCGAGAGGACTAGGGTACTATTCTCACTTCTTCGTGGTTCCAAAGAAGACAGGGATCTCCAGCCAATATTGGACCTCAGCGACTCAACCTTTCGGTCGCTTAAAACGCTCTGAATGGTGACCTTCCGGGCCTAATTCCCATGCTGAAGCAAGCTCTCAGATCGACCTTTCAGTATCATTTTGGACATGCAGGACGCCTTTCCTGTATATTCTGATTGCTCAGGCACACCGGAGATTCCTGGCGCTTCGAGTTTCAGAGCCGCCATTATCAGTTCTGAGCTCTTCCCTTCGGGCTGTCATCGGCACCTGGCGTATTCATGAAGTGCATGGTGGTCGTACCGGCGTCTCTGAGGAGACAAGGCCACTACATGTTCCCATACCTGGACGACTGGCTTCTTGTGGCGCCCTCCAGGGAGGCACTGATGACGGCTATTCACTGCACCCAGTCCCTTGTTAAATCACTGGGTATTCTCATCAACTACGAGAAGTCACTCCTGGTGCCATCCCAGAAACTGCAGTTTATAGGAGCAGTTCTAGACACCGTCAAAGGGAAAGCTTTTCTTTCCTCGGACAGAGCGGAACACATCAGATCCCTCATCAGAGACTTGTCGGTGAAGAAGACCGTCCCAGCCAGACTGGTCCTTCGCCTGCTTGGACACATGGCTGTGGCCACTGCGACAGTCCCGCTGGCATGTCTCCACATGCGGGTAACCCAGTGGATGCTACGGGTGCAGTGGGACCAAAAGTAAGACCATCTGCAGCATCCAATCCAAATCACAAATGCTGTAATTCGGGATTGGCAATGGTTGCTAAACCCAGGAACCTCTCTGCAGGGGTTCCCTTCACAGCCTGCTCTGACTGTGACCTCTCCACAGACGCCTCAGGGCTTGGTGGGAGCACACCTGGACGGTGTTCGGTCTCGGCCTGGTGGACAGCCCAGAGTCTCATCTCCACATCAACATCCTGGAAAGAGGGCAGTCCTTACGCCTCTGCAAGTCTTACAAACTGACAATACCGAGGTGATGTATTACCTTAACAGACAAGGAGGCACTCCCTACCCGCTTTGCAGGGAGGCCATGAGAGTGTGGGAGTGGGTATTGCAACACGGTGCAAACCTAATTGCAGTTCATGTCCCGGGAGTGGACAATACCATCGCAGACAGTATGAGCCGCTCTCAGGCCAGAGTCTACGAGTGGGAACTTCTGCAGGAGGTGGCAGAGGATCTGTTTCACAGATGGGGTACTCCAGAGTTAGACCTTTCCGCGCCCCATCCAACACAAAACTGCCCAATTTTTGCTCGCTAAATCCAGGGCCTGGTGTTTTCTGGCGAGACGCGTTGTCCCTCTCCTGGGCGGGCAGATTCCTCTATGCCTTCCTCCTCCCGTTGATCCAGAGAGTTCTCTTTAAAACTTCAGGGAGCAAGCGACACTCATTTTGATAGCACCCTTCTGGCCCAGACAGATTTGGTTCCCTCTTCTGCACCAGCTATCCCGGAACCTCCAGTTCCTTTGCCAATCAGCTCCCATCTATTGTCTCAGGAGGCGGGTTCATTGGTCCATCCAGACTTATGCTCATTGAACCTGCACGCTTGGCTCCTAGAAACATAGCCATGATGCGATACGGGGTCTTGCAAGAAGTGGCAGACGTAATCTCTGCCGCCAGAAAACCGGCAACCCACATAACGTACGCCATGAAATGGCGTAGATTCTGTTTGTGGGCTCAAGTGCATGGCTTTCTGCCGTTAGACTGTCTCGAAAAGCTGGTTCAGGACTACCTGCTTTCCCTCTTCTACTCCGGACTGGCTTACTCCTCGATTAAAGTGCACCTCTGTGCAATCTCTGCTTATCATGCCTCTGTAGGCCATCAGACGGTGGCCCAGCTGGACACTACTCGTGCCTTCTTAAGGGGGTGTCCTTCACCTTAGGCCGCCCATTAAGGATCCAGTCCCTCCTTGGAACTTACCTTTTGTCCTGGAGCAGCTTACGCTGCCACCTTTTGAACCAGCTGCGGATTTCGAGCTACGTTTTCTCTCTTGGAAAATGTTATTTTTAGTTGCTGTTGCTTCGGCTAGAAGGATCTCGGAATTGCATGCTCTTATGTGCAAAGAGCCTTATTTCGTTTTCCACCAGGACAGGGTATCCCTAAGGACAAACCCAAAGTTTTTGCCTAAGGTGGTTTCAGCCCTCACACTAAATCAGAATATTGATCTACCAGTGTATTTCCCAAGGTACACTAATTGAGGAGAAGCCCTTCTGCACACCCTTGATGTGCTTCGCTGCCTCAGATACTACCTGACCAGAACCAAACAGCTCCGAAAGTAGGACCAACTTTTCGTCTCCTTTGCTTACAGGATGAAAGGAGCGCCTGTCTCCAAACAGTCGCTCTCTAGGTGGCTCATCCAGTGCATCACTCTCTGTTATGACACGCGCAATAAACCCTTACCGGGCGCTGTCAAGAATCATTCCACAAGAAGGGTAGCTACTTCATTTGCGGCGTTAAAGAACGTCTCCACCTCAGCTATTTGCGCTGCAGCTACTCGGAGCTCTGTGCATACCTTTATCAGGCATTACAGCCTAGACATTGCATCAAGGTGAAGGGCGGGGTTCGGTCTAGCTGTCCTTCAGGGACTAACGTCCTAGGCCTGAGTAATATCGAGATCTCTACCTTTCCTCTTCCCAGTGGTGCATGATTGCCACTATTGCTTGGAAATCAGTCCTAATGGTGTAACCTGCTGCAAGAGCTGTATCTCGAAGTAAGATAGTACAGTTATGTAAGAACTTACCGTAACAGTAGATCTTCGAGAACAGCTCTTGCAGCAGGTACCTTCCCACCCACCATCCCCCTTATTGGAGGTAGGTCGTAGTCAAGCACCCATTTTATAGGATGGGACATTTCTATTCTTTAGTCTTTGCCATCTGGTGGCGGATCCTCGTCTCCTCTTCTGATGTCATCCAGCGCCGGGAGTCTCCAGCGGAGAACTGAGGATTATGGGGAACGCCCTTATGCACTACGCCCGACATCGGGCGGACCGAAGTCGGAGGCAGTCCCGCTGAAGACTGCTAGCTAGAAAATTTCCGGGGGGTCCTGGCGCCTGCCGGCTTCAGTCCTAATGGTGTAACCTGCTGCAAAAGCTGTTCTCAAAGATCTACTGTTACGGTAAGTTCTTACGTAACTGTACTTTCCCAGGTGTGTTGTGGGAGCACAGGGAGGCCATGATACCAGGCCAGTAGGTACGTAGCCACATTTGCTTCATAGGGTTTTAAATAATTGATTAGCAGCTTTTTTATCGGGACGATACTAACTGTACGGAAAGTATTTATATAGATTTTCTGGAAGTGCTTTGTTTGTTAAACACAGTGAGGCAAAAGCTATGCATTTTCACAAAGATTTAGCACTTTCATGAGCAAAACGCTAATCAATTTTTAGAGCTAAATAAATCCCTGTAATGCAGACCCAAGTTCACACACAGAATTATAAGAGAAAAGGCTGTAAGAGAGGGAATGTAAAAAGACAAAAGGTGGTACTGTGGCAGCCCCAAAAATCTGTACTGACATGTTCAGCTGGCAGTACACTGTAAATCCTAGAGTTTAAAGCAATCTTGAAGATGGAGTATTTTTACTAACAGTTTGAAATGTAAAGGTGATAACTCGCTAGTTTCAATGCACATACAAAGCAGTTATTATAGATGTAGAAAGTGTAATAACACCTTAAAACACACTTAATAAAACAGTTGATTTCCTTTATAACCTGTTGGATTAAATAGTCAAAGGAGGACCTAGACCCTCAGTGACTTCATTTCCTGTCAGAAGCCCAAAACATATGGCTGCCGCCAGCCCTTAATTACAGCGTGATTTACATATGAATAACTCTGAACTGCAAAGACTCACAGATAAACACAATGGCTTAATCAAATTAGCTTTTATGGGCTTTCAGACATTAAGAAATCCTGTTGATGACAGTTCTTCTTTAAAGCTGGGGAGCTGCTGAGCAGCTCAATGGGAGGCAGAACGTCTAGAGCTCCTGTGAAACTTAGATTTAATTTAGATATGTTATCCTTTTGGCATCTTTTCTGGGTTTTATGCCCCTACTGGGTTAAGTAGCCTACCAGGATGACCCATGGGAAAACCAAAGGTAATGTAGCTGTCTCTATCGAGTTCTTCACACTGAGAGACAAATGGGATGTTGGGCCTTCAAGAAACGGTGCGGCAGGGTCCTTGGGTACTGTGGATATGGGGGAGATCTCGCTTGCTACGGTGAATGCTACCTTGATGAAGTTGGTGCAGTCAGTGCAAGACCTGGACAAAATATTTGATGCAATAACTCCTCCAAAATGGACATTGCGGACCAGAAGATCTTACTTCGAGAGGGCTCTTGCAGTAGGTAATTACATATAGGACTGATGCCGGCCGGCGTCGGGACCCGACGGAAGCATTTCTAGCTAGCAGTCTCTGGCTGGGGACTGCCCACACGTCAGGTGACTGACATCATGCAGCATTAGTGTAAAGGGGGTGGTCCCCATCCACCTTTCAGTTCTTTCCACCGTTAGCTCGTGTCAAGCTGTCTTTTCAGCAGTAAAGTTCAACACTCGTCAGCTCTATGGTCGGTAGTATTTACCGTCGTTTTCAATATTATTCGACTTAATCATCATTTCGCCTGGTGTATGCCCCCACACCCTCCGGAAAGCACACAAAATAAGTGCGCTTGTGCGGCGCCAACTCTCGCACAAGGACAGCCATTCCCAGTGCCTCTTCTGTCTGGGCCTGGACCATCAGGTGGAAAAGTGCCAGCACTCCCTTAAATTTAATGCTGCCACCCATGAGCGGAGGCAGCAGTCCTGAAAGCCATATCCTCAAAAATGTCCTCCATGGAGAAGGGGTTGAAAAGCTCTGGCTGGCGTCCACTTCCCGAAGGCCATAGTAAAAGAAGGACAAGGAGAAGCATTGGGACGGGGCTCCTCTTCCGCAGCTCGACTGGGTTGCCCGTGCTCCAGGTATCATCCCTTCCGGGGGACCACTCCCCGACGGCCGTCTTGGAGGTTTCCAAGGCGGCATTGGCCTGCCCGTCTGGCTTGGGCCCTTCGGGTGCCTCCGAGCTGTTGGAGGCCTCTGCTCCCGATAAAGCTGTCATTGTGCGGCCTACTGGTTCGAGCGGCTCCGGTAAGCCAGACGTCAGCTCCTCTGACGCCCGCACGGAGATGGTAGATAAGTCACTTGACCCTTTGGGTGGTGCATGGCCACTTTCCCGCCCGACCAGGCCACCCCTCGCCCGCCCAACCTGCCTTGGCGATGGGTCCTTCAAGTCGGGGCGCGGCTTCTTCTTCATCCGCCTGAACTCCGCTAATAAGTCGGACGCCGGCCCGACCCGGCGTCTCTGTGCTGGCTGAGCCGCTGTTGGACCCTCTTACATCCGCTGTTCCTGGCTCCCCACAGCCTTCGCTGCCTTCCGGGGACCCTGGGTCTCCTCAACCTGACCCGGGGGATTCCCCCCCAGTCCCCGGGAGATGCCGAGGTTCCTGCTGCGCCCCCGTCAGGCCTCCCTCCCGCTGGACCAGATGACCTGACGTCGGTTCCCCTGACGCCGGCCCCACTGACACCGGGTGAAATCCCCCTCCCGGATGCCACTCCAACACGGGCCCTCCGCCCCCAGGCCCGCCCGCTGGGCTTCCGGCGGGCCGTCTGCTCCGTCAGACACCCGGTTCCTGAATATCAACCCAGTCGTATCTGGCACCGTCTTAGCTCTGCAGTATCCAGCGCCCCAGTACTAGATACCAGCCTACCCGGCGCCACAGTACTCTGCCTCACTACCCGATGCGGGTTACCGCGTCAAGTTACGGATCACGCATCCCACATAGGTACCTCAGTATCGTATCCCCCCACCACCACACCCCTTCAGCCGGTGGACTTGAAGGAGACTGGCCTCCTGGTGGGCTGAGGCCAAGGCTCAGCTCACCAGAGAAGTGAGAGTCATCTCCTGGCGACAGTGCTGGTTCCGGCTACCGTACGCCCCAGACGACAGACACCCTCCCCACTTCCGGATACCAGGGGTGAGCCTTCTGATTCCAGGGTGGGGCAAGACACGCTTCCCTGAGGGCTTCCTAAGGGGTCCATTGCTCCCCCACGCCGGGAGAGGGAGTCGTCGTCTTCTTCCTCTTCCTCCTCCTTGGACACCTCAGATGACTCCGACGGTTGTTATGACCCGGACAACGAGCCACGCTCTCCGACCAAACCCAGGCCTAGGACTCCTTTGAAGTCTTCTCCGGAGGATTCTTCTTTCTCGGAGTTGCTGTGCAAAATCCAGGAAGTTCATAAGTGGCGCTCCTTGGAGCCGGACCCACAGCATCAGAAACTCGCTGAGCACCTGGATCTGCCCAAGACTGCTCCAACCTTGGTGCCACCCTGGATTGAGCCTCATGCCGACCTTGTTTCCACCATTTGGAAGCAACCGTCAGTATTAGCCCCTCTTCCTTGGAAATCTAATAGGCTATACAAGGCTCCCGAGGGTGTTGACTTCCTTGATTCTCACTCTCGAGCTGACTTCGTTGTGATTAGTGTGTCACCACGGCCAGTCAGCTAATCCAAGCATTTGAGCTCGCTCCACCTGACAAAGAATCCTGTCTTCTGGACCAGTATGGCAAGAAGATCTGTGCTTCTTCCACTCTGGGTATTAGGGCCCTGAACTCTGTCGGTCACATGGGGGATCACCAGAAGGCGATTCTTAGTGAGGTGGAATCCAAGTTGGACTCCCTTCCTGACTCTCAGGTTAAACAGGAAGTGGCTGACCGTGTCCGTTCTGCTCGTTCAGCCAGTCGGCACATGCTTTGTGCCACGTACGATGCAGTGGACACTGCTGGTAGGAGCTCGGCTTTCGCTGTAGGCTTACGGCGTCATGCCTGGCTCCGTGTGTCAGGTTTGGTCCTGGAAGTGCAGTCCGCTATTCAGGAAGCGCCCTTCCGGGGTTCGGTGGTGTTCGGTGATGATGTCAAGGACATTATCACCAATCTGTAGAAGAAGGGGACTGCACTGAAGTCTGTGGACTCCATGTACAATCCCCCTCAAAGCGCCAGCGTCATCAAAGTGTAAGGTGAAACCACTGGGAGGCGGGTCAATAAATGTCGAGCCTTCTGGTTGCCAAGCCCCCACCACCCAAAAAAGCAGCGGGAGCTTCAGCCTCAACGCTACCTCACACCACCTGACTGGAGTGTAGTTGCAGCAGCTACTTCTAAGAGTGGGGTTATTCTAGATGCCCTACAGGGGGCATGCCTTAGACAACTAGTATTGGAACCCACTCGAGAGGGAGCAATCTTAGACCTGGTTCTCTCAAATGGAGATGGAGAGAGGATCACAGTTGTAAAAGTGGGTAGCCATCTGGGAACTAGCGACCATCGAACAGTATGGTTCACAATAAATACAGCAATAGAGTCAAGCCATACAAAGGCAAAAGTACTGGACTTCACGAGGGCTGACTTTGCCAGAATGGGTGAGTGCCTAAGGATGCACTAGCAAATGGGCAGGAAGGAGGTGTGCAAGAACAATGGAGAATAATAAAAACTGCCATCACAGAGGTAACAAGCCTTTGTGTGAAGCAAATAAGCAAAACAAAACGATGCAAGAAACCACTATGGTTCTCAAAGGAGGTGGCAGTGAAGATTCAAGAGAAAAAGAAAGCATTCAGAAAGTACAAGGAATCACAGAAGGAGCAGGACAGAGAATTGTATCAGTTAAAGCTAAAGGAAGCTGGGAAGGCAGTCAGAACAGCAAGGGCCCGAACCGAGGAAAAGATAGCCAACTCAGTTAAGGGGGATAAAACCTTTTAGGTACATCAGGAGTGAAGGAAGACTAAGGGAGGGATAGTGAGAGGCTTAATAAAGGAGAGGTGGGCAGAGGGTGGCAGTGAAAAGGCAGAGATACTAAACAAATATTTTTGCTCAGTATTTACAAATGAAGAGGAGGTACCTAAAACAAACAATAGAAACACTCTGGATACAGAAGTTGATACCAGCCTATTTACAGAAGAAAGGGTTCTGAAAGAACTCTTAAAAGTGAAGGTGGACAAAGCAATGGGGCCTGATGGGATTCATCCCAGCATTCTAAAAGAACTAAGGTTAGAACTAGTGATACCACCGACTACCCTCTTTAACAAATCATGGGAGGATGGGGTGGTACCTGAGGACTGGAGGAGGGCAGATGTGATTCCCCTTCACAAAAGTGGGAGCAGGGCAGAAGCAGGAAACTACAGACCTGTTAGTTTAACCTCAGTGATAGGGAAAATGATGGAATCCCCTTCTGAAGGAAAGAACTGTCGAGTACCTAGAGGCCAGAGGGGCACAGGACCCAAGGCAGCATGAATTCACAGCGGGAAGGTCATGCCAGATGAATCTAATAGATTACTTTGACTAGGTGACCAAAGTAGTAGATCAGGGCGGGGCTGTGGACATGGCCTACCTAGACTTTAGCAAGGCATTTGACTCAGTCCCAAACAAAAGATTAATATACAGATTAGCCAGCCTGGGAGTGGGTCCCAAGATGATAGCCTGGGTAAAGAATTGGCTGGAGAATCGGACACAGAGGGTAATAGTAAATGGAGTGCACTCTGAAGAAAGGGGGGTTACTAGTGGGGTACCACAGTGTTCAGTATTAGGACCGGTCCTCTTCAATGTCTTTATAAGCGACATTGCAGAGGGACTGGAAGGAAAAGTATGTCTCTTTGCAGATGACACAAAGACCTGCGACAGAGTTGATGCACAAGGTGGGGTTTAAAGGATGAGAAGGGGCTTGGCAAGGTTAGAGGAATGGTCAAATGTATGGCAGCTTAGATTCAGTGCTAAGAAGTGCAAGGTAATGCACCTGGGAAACAAAAACCCAGGGGAAGAGCACACAATGAGGGGTGAGATACTAACAACAACAGAAATGGAAAGGGACCTGGGAGTAGCCATATCAGATGACTGAAAGGTGGGCAAGCAATGTGAGAGGGCAGTAAGGAGGACTGGGAGGGTACTGGGATACATAAGGAGAGGCATCACCAGTAGAAAACAGGAAGTTGTTATCCCTCTGTACAGTCAGCTGGTGAGACCCCATCTGGAGTACTGTGTGCAGTTCTGGAGACCCAGTCTCCGCAAGGACATAGACAAGATGGAAGCTGTCCAGAGGAGGGCAAACTAAAATGGTGCAGGGTCTGCACCAGAAGACATATGAAGAGAGACCAAAGGAGCTTAATATGTATAGCCTCGAGGAAAGGAGGGAGAGGGGGGGACATGATAGAAACTTTCAGGTAACTCAAGGAATCAACAAAGTCCAAAAGGGTAGCATCTTTCAAAAAAGGTGTGCAAGGACAAGGGGCATAATTTGAAGATGGGGCGGCTCAGAGGTAATGAAGTATTTTTCACAGAGAGGGTTGTGGATGCATGGAACAGCCTTCCAGAGGAGGTTGTGGAGTCAGAAACAGTGGTTGAATTCAAGCATGCATGGGACAGTCATAAGGCAATTCTAGGGGTGGGGTAGAAAAAGTAGGCTGCTGGTTAACTAGGATCTGCAGCTTATCCATTAGAGTGAGGGAAATGGGCAGACTGGGTGGGCCAAGTGGTCCTTATCTGCTGTCAAATTCTATGTTTCTATGTTTACCGATCTTTTCGACCGTTTTTTCTTCTAATGTCCGTGTATGTCATCCCCGACGCATTCTGAATCTCATAAAAATAAGTGCAACTCGTGCGGTTCCCAACTGTCGCATAAGGATGGACACTCCCTATGCCTCTTCAGCTTAGGCCTGGACCACCCTGTGGAGAAGTGCCAGCACTGCCAGCAGTTCAACTCAGCCACCAGAAAACAGAGGCAGCAGTTCCTGGAGGCCCATGTTCTCAAGAAAAAGATGGCTTCTATGGAGAAGGAGTTGAAGAAGTTAAGGCAGGCTTCCACTTCCCCCGAAGGGCATAAGAAAAAGGACAAGCACCGGGACCAGGACTCGACCTCCATGGCCCTGGGGGTTCGCGGGACCGATCTTCGACCGTCTTGGCGGCTCCTAAAACTGTGTCGTCCCTCCCGTCGTGCTTGCGCTCGGGTGCCTCCGGAGCGAAGGAGGCTGCCCTCTGGGTCAAGCAGGTCCGCTAAGTCGGACGCCAGAGAAGTCCGCCCGGACAGGATCGATGTCGCTAGCTCCTTTGGGAGGTGCACGGTCCCTCTACGCCCTGGGTTGCATCCCCTAACGTGATCACGTTGGGCTTGAGATCCGATAAGTTGGGCGCCCGGCTTCTCAGGCGTCCGCCTGGATCCCTGCTGATAAGCCAGGCGTCTGCCCCTCTGACGACTGCCCAGTGAAAGAGCCTCAAGCCGAACCCCTTGGACCAGTCCAACGTCCCAGGCTCTCCGCAACGCCTGCCGAGGCTCCCTTGTCTCCTCTGCTGGACCCGGGATTTTATCCCTCCATCCCTGGGCAACACTGAGAACTTGGGTATGCTGGCGTCAGGGCTCCTTCCCTGAGGGCCGGACCCCTGGCCAGATGGTCAGGCGCCAGCCTACCTGATGCCAGCCGACGTCCCCTGCCGGACGCCGCCTCCAACGCTGGGCCTGAGACCAAGGGGCCACCTTTACCTGGCCCACCTGCTGGGCCTCTCCAGGGCCTTCTGCTCCGCTTGGAGCCACTGGCTTCCGGATGTCCAACATCACCTAATCAGGTACCATCCTACCGGTCCCGCGGTACCCGGCGCCACTTCATCTGCGATGCCACCGTACCTGGCGCCTCAACACGGCGCTCGAGCTTTCCACCGTCAGGTTACAGATACTCACCCACGGATACCATCAGTATCCATATCCTCCTCCTCCACCGCCTCTTTCCACAGCCACTGGTGGAATTGAAGGAGACTTGGCTGCCTGGTGGGCTGGGCCTAGGCTCAGCTCACCAGGGAGGTGGAATCTGTCTCCCAGCACCAGACCCTGAACAGGACCTCCTACGACGGAGACAGGAGACTCCTTCCTCCTTACCCGACACAAGAGGTGAACCCTCGTGCACCAGGAGTGGGGAGGACACGCTTCCCAAATGGGCCATTCCTCCACTGCATTGGGAGGAGTCTTCCTCCTCTACATTGGAGACCTCTGACTCAGACTCAGACGGATGCTCCAATCCTGATAACGAGCCACGTACTCCGGATCATCACAGGCCAAGGACTCCTCTGAAGTCTCTTCTGGAAGATCCTTCCTTTTTTGGAGTTACTGAGAGAGATCCAGGAAGTTTATCAGTGGCAATCTCTGGAGCCAGATCCACAGCGTAAGAAGCTCGCTGCCCACTTGGATCTGCCGAGACCGCTCCAACATGGATTCCACGCTGGATTGAGCCTCATGCAGACCTTGTTCCACTATTTGGAAGCAACAGTCTGCGTGGCCCCACCCACCCGAGGGAGGCGGACGGGCTATATCAGGCTCCTGAGGGAGTAGATTCTTTGAACGTACACCCCACGGCGGATTCAGTCGTGATCAGCACCGCTCACTGCCATTCTGCCAACCCCAAACATCTCAGCTCTTCTCCACCTGACAAGGAGTCCTGTCTTCTGGACCAGTATGGGAAGAATGTGTACGCTTCTTCTACCCTGGGTATTAGAGCCCTGAACTATGTCGCACATATGGGGAACTACCAGAAAATGATCCTAAGTTAGGTGGAATCAAAATTGGACTTCCTTCCTGAGTCCCAGACCAAACAGGAAGTGGTTGACCTTGTCCGCTCTGCTCGTTTGGCCAGTCGTCACATGCTTTGTGCCACCTACGATGCAGTGGATGCAGCTGGATGGAGTTAGACTTTCACCGTAGGTCTTCGGTGTCATGCCTGGCTCCAGGTGTCAGAATTGGTCCCTGAAGTGCAATCTGCCATTCAGGATGTGCCATTCAGGGGTGGGGTGCTGTTCGGTGGCGATGTCAAGGACATCATCACCAACCTGCAGGAGAAGGGTGCTGCACTCAAGTCCTTGGAATCTCTGTACAGGCCTCCTCAGGGACAGCGTCACCCTTTTTGTCAACGTTCTTGACCAAAAGCTAAACCACAGGGCAAGCGGGCCAACAAGCATCAAGCCCCTCCAGCAACCAAGACTCCCTCGCTCAAAAAAGCTGCGGGAGCCTCAGCCGCTGCGCTGCCCCACACCTCCTGACTCCTCCCCTATCCCACAGCCTCTGGACACTCCAGAGGAACCAGTAGACAGGAGGTTCTCCTTTCGTCTTCCAGGTTGGGAGAGGATTACATCAGACTAGTCTCATCTGGTCCCTTGCCAGAGACTCCAGTTCATCGGGCAATCCTGAACACGACCATGTCGGCAAGCCCTTTCTGTCTCCGGACAGGTAGATACCTCCAGACTCGAGCAAGTCTTTTGTCCAGTTGCAGAAGGGTCAATCCAGGTCAGTCCTTGATTCCTCGGGTTCATGGCGGCTGCTATTCCGACAGTCTCTTGCGCTCGGCTCCATATGAGAATCTCTCAGTGGATGCTTTGGTCTCAGTGGGACCAAACTCTGGACGACCAAGACCAGGAGGTTCTAGTCTCCAATCCCAGGGTCAGGGACTTGCGGCGGTGGATGGTGCAAGAGAACCTTTGCCAGGGAGTTCCCTTCAATATCGAACTCCCTCCACACATTGACAACAGATGCCTCAGGAGAGGCTGAGGCCCATTTAGGTCTCACAGGCTCAGGGCTCCTGGTCCAGACCGAGCAGACTCTACACATAAATGTGCTCTAACTCAGAGCACGTCCTGTATGCTCTCCAGGCTCTGCACTCCTACATTCTTTCGGTCATCTAATCATCCAGGCGGACAACATTTGCATAGTCTGGTACATCAACAAGCAGGGAGGAACCGTTCTCCTCCCTCTGTGCAGAGAAGCAATGAGAGTTTGGAGTTGGGCTGTTCTACACAACCTTCACCTGACGGCAGTTCATGTTTCAGGAGTAGAAAACACGCTGGCAGACCACCTTAGTCGGTCTTCAGTCAGAGCCCACAAATGGGAACTGGATCAAGAGGTAGTAGGCAACATCTTCCTGCTCTGGGGAACCCCTCAGGTAGACCTGTTTGCGTCTCCTCAAAACACAAAACTTCCCACCTTCTACTCACTCACTCCATGGTGAGGCATTTTCTGGCAGGACGCTCTGTCTCTCGATTGGAGGGACAGATTCGTCTATGCCTTCCCTCCATGTCCCTTAATTTTGAGGGTCTTGCACAAGCTCAGAACAGAAGGGGCCCGGATGATCCTGATTGCTCCATTCTGGCCCAGGCAAGTCTGGTTTTCTCTTCTGCAACAATTTTCAGAGGAACCTCTACTTCCTCTACCTCTGTCACAGCACTTGCTGACCCAGGATTAGGGAACCCTTGTTCATCCAGGTCTCAGATCCCTTCAGTTGCATGCGTGGCTCCTGCATTAATAGCTAAAGCCCGGTTTGGGGTTTCTCTGCTCGTAGCAGATATTCTGGTGGAGGCCAGCCTCTGTCTTGCCCAGTTGAGAGTACTGGACTACGTGCGTCATCTCTTTGACCCGGATCTCAGCCATTCCTCATTGAAAGTCCACATGGCAGCTGTTTACCATATCCCTTTTGGAGAAAGGACTTTTGCTCAGTTGGAAGTCTCTAAGACTTTCCTCAGAGGGATTCTCCATTTGAGACCCCCCTCCATCCGCATTCCTTCTCCTCCCTGGGATCTGAACTCCGTTCTCGAGAAGCTTACTCTGCCTCCTTTCTAACCGACAGCCTTAGCAGACTTGAAGTTCCTCTCGTGGAAGACTCTCTTCCTAGTGGCCATTATTTCAGCTCAGCAATTTCCGAGCTTCAGGCCCTGATGTGCAAAATCCCTTATTTTGATTTTCACAAGGAACATGTGGCTCGCACCAACTCTAAGTTTCTCCCTAAGGTGGTAGTGGAATCTACACTGAATCAACCCATTGAGCTACCTGCTTTCTTTATGCAACACTCCAATCAAGGGGTACCTCTTGCATACTTTGGATATTCATAGAATACTGAGATGCTATACCACTAGGACTAAGGATCTCAGGAAATCGGATCAGCTTTTTGTCTCTCTTGCTCACAAAAGAGAGGGCAATGCTGTTCCCGAGCAATGCCTATCGAAATGGTTGGCTCATTGTATCACCTTCTGTTATGACAAGTATCACAAGACCCTGCTGGGTCAAGTCAGGGGTCACTTCACCAGCGGAGTAGCCTCCACTGTGGCTTGTTTCAAGAATGTCAGCGGCAGACATCCGCGCAGCCGCAACTTGGACTTCTGTCCATACCTTTATGAAACACTACAGTTTGGATATTGCCTCTCGCCGTAGTGCAGGCTTCGGGTTGGCTGTACTCCAAGGTCTTCTTTCTTAAGACCAGTTCAGCTGGAGGTTCTATTGGTTGGATAGTTTTCCTCCTTCTGAGTGCTTTTCCTTTATTCCAGACTGCTTGGATTCAGTCCTCTGTGTATTTCCTACTGCAAGAGCCCTCTCGAGTAAGATAGTTACGCTAAGAACTTAACATAACAGTACATCTTCAGAAAGGCTCTACAGTAGGTACGCGCCCTGCCTCCATCTTTCCTTAGCTTTTCAGCTCCTTTTCCAGAAAGGAAATATCCGCTTCTCTCTCGTCTTGCCTTTTGGGTCCTTGGCATGAAAAGAACTGGAAGGCGGGCGTGGGGACCACCCTTTATACTGGCGTCAGTCACCTGGCGTGAGGGGGTGGTTCTCTGCCAGAACTGCTAGCTAGAAATTTTCCGTGGGGGTCCTGATGCCTGCTGGGTCAGTCCTGTATGTAATTACCTGTTGCAAGAGCCTCTCTCGAAGAACTGCTGTTACAGTAAGTTCTTATGCAACTTTACTTTTGTGAATATGAGGCATATGATAGTGTGCAGTCTAGGGTCACACCTTGGTATTTGAAATGGCCAACCTGTTCCAATGTGGAGTCACTGCTGTTTTTGATAGGCAGCTGCTGGAGTTTGTGCTTGCTATGGGTTCCATGAAACAGCATAGCTTTAGTTTTGAGTAATTTAGGTTGAGCTTGTGTGATCTGAACCAGGATTCAACTTCTGCAAAGCTTTGCTGCAGTTTCTATTGAAGAAGGTAGGGGTTGGGCGTGACTTGTGAAGATGACTGCGTTGTAAGCATAAAGCAGAATTCTGTCTTGGCATGAGGCAGGAAGCTCATTCACAAAGATGCTAAATAACGGGGCCGAGGATAGATCCTTGGGCGCACTGACCGGACTAGGCAGGAGGATGAGATGGTCTCTCTATTCTGACCTGCTGGGAGTGGTCACTGAGGTAGCTTGGAACCAGCTAGTGGCATCTGGTGAAAGTCAAGGGATGATAGTTGTCTGATCAGTTGGGAGTGGCTAACGATATCAAACACGTTTGTTAGGTCAATAAATTCTGCTCCGACCAGGTGGTTTTGATCTAGTGCTTGGTGGATGTAGGAGGTGAGGTCTAAGAGTGCAGTGGTGGTGCTGTGCCCTTTATGAAAGCCGTGCTCTTGTGGACACGGAAGTCATGTTTTTCCTGATATTCAACGAATTGATCAGCAACTATCTTTTCTAGAGCCTTGGGGAGCAGGGGTAGGATGGAGATTGGTCTGTAGTTGCTTGTGAGAGTCGCATCACCACTTCTGTGGATAGGGGTCCCCACAGTGGCCTTCTATTTACCTGGGAATTGCGAGAGCATCAGAGAGCGGTTGAGAATTTTCATTAGGGGTGGCAGGACTTCATCAATGGTGAGGGCAATGAGCTTTAAATCTAGGGAGTCACTACTGTGCCTAGCCTTCCTAAGTACCTTGAGTAGATGTTTTTTGGCTAGCCTTTCTGAGATCACCTTGAAATAAAATGGGGGTTGTTGCTGAGTTCCATGTGGGCTAGTGGGATGGGTTGTTGCTTGTGCTGGATTAAAAAAGTTGGGTGGGAGCACATGACTTAGGTCTGTGAACGTGGTGTTAAAGGCATTGGCTATTGCTGCTTTATCCAAGGTGATTGCCCTGTTAATGTTAAGCATTGCTGGTGTGTGTTTGGGTCTTTTTCCAGTGACCTCCAATAGGTTGTTCTAGAACTTCCTACCATCACTCCAGGTACTAACAAGAGCATTCCTATAGTAGTTGGCTTTCACCTGGCGAATGGGTCTGGTGCAGGCATTGCATGCGGTTTTACAGGCCTGGGTGTTAGCTAGTGTGTTAGTAGCCTTTGCACGGTACTAGAGCTGGTCACAAGGTTTCATCTGTTCATGGAGGTTTAGGGTAACCCACGGGTTAATTGTACCCCTGATCTTATGCTTTCTGAACAGTGTGTGAAGTTGCACGCTGAGTTAAAAGCTGTAATAAAGTAATCAAGTGCTGAGTCCACATCCTGTGCAGTGTCTGTTGGAAACCAGTCAAGTGTTTGAAGGTGTTGTCTAAAGGGGCGTAGGTGCCCAGGTTGGACGAATCTGTTAACCGTGAATTTTCGAGGGGTTGTGGAATTTGTTTGTCCAGAGGGATAGGACAGGGGAATGATTACTAATGGTGTCCAGGAGTACCTTTGTTTTAGTGATGTGTTCTGGCTATTGGTCACCAATCCAGCAGTGTGGAGGTTCTTGTCCTGTAGTTAATCCTGGTGGGTGACTGTACCATTTGTATCGAGTTTGGCAGCTGCCAAGGCATCTTTATAGCAGTTTGTACTGGGTGCCAACCAGTTGACATTAGTCTCCCAGCATAATAAGTTCTGAGCTATAACCAAGGAGGTTGATGGAGTCGAGAGAGAGAGGAGACCTTTATTAGCCAGTTAGGTGGGATATACATTGTAGGTAGGTAGGTAGAAAAGTTTTATTGTTCGATAATTGTCATTACAGTAGAAAATCATATACATTGAGGCAATGGTCAGTACCTTATTATGAATGCCTAGCAGCACCTTGGTAGCTAGAATCTGAATATCATTCCCACTGCTGGGTAGAGTGATACCATGGCCCTTAACTGTCTCTCTTAGGTGAGGCGCCTCCTCCTTTTCTTGTAAGCCTGTCTTGCCTGTACACTGTGTAACCAGGTAGGAATTTAGCAGAGTTGGGGATCTTAGGGGTCAACCACATCTCAAGTACCAGCAGTATGTCTGGATTGTGCTGGCAGATCCAGGCAGAGAAAGTATCTAGTTTCGGAAGCAAGCTACAGATGTTTATGCTTGTCAAAGAAAGCGTAGCAGAGCTATCTGATTTCTTGGGTGCCTATTGTGGTGGACCAGGATTCGGATGTATATTGCCCGAAATCAGCAAGAATAGCAGGATGGGACGTTTGAGGAAGGTTATTGGGTAGTTCCCTTGGTGTAAGTGTATCCTCTCTTTCGTCTTTTGTTTCCTGACATGGCGTAGGGTGCAGGTTAATAGTAATGTGGGGCTAATGAAAAAAGTATTATTCTGGGGACATGGATATGTTGTTCATCCACACTGTCTGGCAGGTTTCTTGCCGCTTTAAACCTTGCCGGAAGGTCTTCAAGCTGGCTCCTCCCACCCACCCGGGTGGTAAAACTCTCGGTTCCGCCCCATGACGCCAGCTCTTCCTTACCGCTTGGAAGCTCAGGTTCCCTCCTTGACGCTCTGCGTGTAGACTGGATCCTAATTCTTCGGTTCGCCTGAAACTTATTCTCAAATTTTTCAGGACTTTGGTCAATGCTGCCCTGCGTGGCTGCGATGGACAAGTCGACTCCTGGATTTTGGCGGTGCCCATGTGGGCAGAAAATGTCAGGGCGGATCCGCACTCACGATGCGTCTACTGCCTCGGCCTGAGACCACTGACTCGTGAGGCCTGCGAGTTATGGCCGTGTTTTTCAGCCAAGGTCCTGGAAGACCACGCAGTCCGTTATAGCTTGTGCTCCCCCAAGAAGCGCCACCGCCGGTGAAGTCGAGGAGGCCTGTTGAAGGCGTTACAGCGGCTGGCTGGCTGAGCAGCACCGAGCAGATGATCGCCTGGGAGGGCGGCACAGGCCGCATCATCCTCTTCCTCGTCGTGCATTTATCCTACTCTCTTTGCGTTCCTCCTACTCAGCTTCTTTTAAGGAGCTTTGCCAAACCCTTTCCACGAAGGAGAGGGGCTATCAGGACATTCTTCTCGGTCCAAAAAGAAGGACTCAAAAGGTAAGTCCCACTGTGGCGTTTGTGGGAGCGGGAGAGGTCCCCTTCCCTGGACAGTCGACACTCGACTTCGGTCGAGGTTGCGGCTAAGGCCGCTGGCTTCACAGTGTCCCCGTCAGGTCAGCCGGCCAAGACACCCGTTGACGCGGTCGAGATTTTTCTCGACCCATCGGACTGGCTGTCGACTGGTGAAGCCGACAACCCTTCTTCACTGGTTCCCCGGTGGAAACCGAGGACTTGTCTGCGCCTCCTGTGCGAGGTCCGGTCAAGGCTTCTGAGCCGAGGAAGAGTGGGTGTCTCCTGCCCCTTCCCAGACCCGTCCTCAGAAACACCGAGGATCTCTGTAGCCGGACATTGTCTCGGTCCAGCTGATCCGCCTACATTGGCGGTCTCGGTCTGTGCACGAGTAAGCTGGCGCCGCACGCTCATCCTCATCTTCCTCCTTGGAAGAGGAGGCTTCAGCATAAATTGCTCGACGCTACGAGGACCTGATGTGGCAGCAGTTACTTCTGTCTGGGAACAAGCCGACGCCGTCGCCTTCCCCAGCCATCAAGTGGCTGTCACCCGAGCGGCCGAAACAACCCCTCTCTGTTGTCGAGGTGCCTAAGCCTGGGCCAGTTCTGCCGAAACCAGCTGCCCCACCGATTGTGGTGGAACCTCCACCTCCACAACCGAAATCAGGGGCGCCGACCAAGGACTCTCGGTCGGGTCAGGGCCTGCCCCACAGGTTGTCTGTCACCCTCACTGCCGACCGTCCTCGGCAGGTGGAGAGTGGCTCAGGCCCCAGGCAGCTCTTCGCTGACTTCTCGGAGTCCGATGACTTCTCCCTGTTCTCCAGGCCCATTGACCTGGAATCCTCTGGGGGCCAGTTGATGGACGAAAGCCCATCGTCCTTTATGGGTCTGCTTCCGCTCATCTCGGAGTCCACCAGGATGCAGCTCAAGCCCTTATCCAAGCAGGCCAAGTATCCCCTAACGGAGATACTGGACCGAGGGGATTCACCCACGGAGGCCTTTCTGGTGGCTGAAGCCATTGTTGGCCCAGCCTTGGAGCTCTGGCAGCGGCCTGCTTCCTGTCCTGCGCCTTCGGCCATGATGGCCAGGAAGTATGCGGTCCCTATAAGCTCTTTGTCCGGTGTTTCGGAACACCCCTCCGCCAAGTTGTTGGTCACCGATGGTGTTTTCCGGCGTTACAGGAATGCTAGGGATGTGGATAAGCCCCTCAACAAGGAGTCCAAAAAGCTGGACTATGCCGGGTGCAAGGTGTATGCTGCATCCTCCCTTGGCCTCCGCCAGGCCAGCTCGACCGTGCTGATGGCACACTTCTCCCAAACCCTCATGGGCTCCCTGGAAGAGGTGATCCCTCATCTCCCGGCCAACCTGCAGACCACGGTCAGGCAGGTACAGGACCAGGGAAGGGCAGTGGCAAAACAGCAGCTCCAAACGGCTCTGGACATTGGAGACTCCTGTGCCAGATCAGTTGCGGCCGCAGTGGCCATCCGCCGCAGAGCATGACTGAGGATATCCACCTTCATGGCGGATACCCAGCATAAACTGGCAGATGTCCCCTTCTTGGGGACCGACCTCTTTGGCCCTGGAGTGGAAGGTCACCACCAGCGGATCGAAAAGTCCAATGCCACTCTGGACTCGGTCACCTCCGCCCAGAAGGACAAGGGCTGTCGACAACAACAACATAAATCCTTTCGCCCTTCTGCGCCTACGGCACGTCCGGCCCAACAGCACCAACACCAGCTTGGCACCCCAAAGCCAAGCCTGCAGCTTCCTCTAATAGGAAGCAGGGAGGAAAAGACCCAGGAGGTCCCTCGGCCGGTCCCTCCTCCAAGCCTGCCCAGTGACGGGTTGAGGGGTGTCGCCCCAGCCTGTCACTCCCCGAGGTCCCCGCGGGCGGCTCCACCACTTCCTTTCCGCCTGGTCCGCTATCACCACGGACCGCTGGGTGTTGGAGGTGGTAGGAAGGACCTGCCCCTGGAGTTCGGAGCAGGCCCTGCTCTTACGAGCTCGCCGCCTCAGCTACGGAGTCCGAGTTTCTGTCGCCCAGAGCCGAGCATCGGATCCTCCTCCAGATCCGGGGTTTGTGTCCAGGTACTTCCTGCTCCCAAAACGGACAGGGGGCTGGTGCCCCATTCTCGACCTGCACGACCTGAACAGGTTCCTAAGGTCTCGGACCTTCAGGATGGTCACTCTGGCTCAGATTATCCCATCCTTGGAACGAGGCGTGTGGTTCTATTCTCTGGACCTTCAGGACGTGTTCTTTCACATCCCAATCCGTCCGTCCCACCAGAGATTCCTCCACTTCAGGGCAGAGGGATTCCTGTACGAGTTCCGGTCCATGCCCTTCGGCCTTTCCCTAGCTCCCAGAGTCTTCAACAAATGCATGGCAGTGGTGACAGCATTCCTGCGGCGCCGAAGGGTCCGGGTGTACTCCTACCTGGACGACTGGCTGATTGCAGCCCCCTCCAGAACGGAGGTGGAGCGGTCCAGAGATCTGGCCCTCTGGGTTTGCTCTCAGATTGGCCTCCTCATCAACGAGGCCAAGTCGGAACACGTGCCAGAGCAGGTGATACAATTCATTGGGGCAGAGCTTGACTGTCTACGAGCCAGAGCATGGCTCCTGGTGGACAGGGCCAAGGTTCTTTCCTTCTTTGCCCAATCATTTCAGGTTGGGCAATTGCGCCTTGGCCGGGACTTCCTGCACCTCCTGGGCCTCATGGCGGCCTGCACCAGCGTGGTCTGTTGGGCACGTTGGTACATGCGTCCCCTTCAGTGGGGGCTGGCCAGCCAGTGGTCACAGCACTTCGATCCACTGAATCAGCTAGTGACAGTGACCCAGGGGATGTGGAACGCTCTCCATTGGTGGACCATTCCAGCACATCTGCAGGAGGGCATCCCATTTGTAGAACCCGAGCTGATGATCTCTATCGACTGATGCCTCTCTGATGGGTTGGGGTGCCCATCTGGGGGAGCACAAGCCCGGCCTCTGGTCCCTTGGGAGTCCCAATGCCACATCAACATGCTGGAGCTGACGATTTGTCTAGCCCTCACCGCCTTCGCTCTGTTTCTCTACGGGGTCAAGTGGTTCAGGTCCAGATGGACAATACCACGACCATGTACTACCTAAACTGCCAGGGCGGGATGTGCTCCATGCTTCTATGCAGGGAAGCTCTCCGCATTTGGTCACTCGTGCGCAGCCTGGAGGCGGATCTCCTTGCCATCCATGTGGCAGGAGCTTCCAACACCCTGGCCGATGCCCTAAGCCGGATAGGGGCTACGTCCCACGAGTGGTCTCTCCTGCTGGAGGTAGTACAAGATCTGTTCCCTCACTGGGGCACGCCTCAGGTGGACCTGTTTGCTTCCAGGGAGAATGTGAAGCTGAGACTGTTTCATGCCCACCCCCCTCAGCAGGGCTCGCTGCAGGGGGATGCCTTCTCGAGGTCGTGGACCCCGGGCCTCTTCTACGCCTTTCCCCCATTTCCCTTGATCCACAAGGGCTTCCAAGGTGAGGAGGGACAAGGCACAGGTGATTCTGGTAGCCCCAGACTGGCCCCGCCAGTTCTGGTATCCAGATCTCCTCAGTCTCCGCTCCAGGCTCCTGAGGCGGCTTCCAGCCCGCCCGGACCTGTTCTCAGTCAGTCAGGGGAAGGTATTCCATCCGGACCTTCAGTCCCTGCACCTGCCGGCCTGGTTCCCTGAGCAGCTAGAGTTTCAGGCCTTGGGTCTTTCCGACGAGGTCCTCAACGTCGTTGAGGCGTCCCGTAAGGAGTCAACCAGAAAATGCTACGCCTTCCAATGGAAGAGATTCTCCATTTGGTGTCAAGTCAAGGGCCTGGACCCTTCCTCCTGTTCCTTGGCAAGCATTCTGGACTGCCTGTGGTCCCTTTCTCAGCAAGGGCTTCGGTCGACGACCCTTAGGGTGCACCTGCGGCCATCTCTGCTTACGGGCCCTTGCGGAAAACAGTCCGATGACATAGGAGAAAGTGGTGGGCGCTTTCAAGGCCTTGATCACATATCCTCTGGTGCGAGAACCTCCGCCTCCGGTGGGATGTGTTGCTGCTATTGGCTAAGCTCATGGGCAAGCCATTTGAACCGATGCACAGGTGACAGCTCTCACCTGGTGGAAAACCTTCTTGGTGGCTATCACGTCAGCCAGAAGGATGGGGGAGCTCCAGGCGCTTTCCATCGAGTCTTCTATCTGGTCTTCCACAGGGACAAGGTTGTCCTGCGCCCCCACCTGAAGTTCCTTCCGAAGGTGGTGTCGGAGTTTCACCTTAACCAGGTGTTGACTCTGCTGGTGTTCTACCCCAGTCACACCTCAGAGGCCGAATATAGGCTCCATACTTTGGACCCTAGAAGAGCGCTCGCTTACTATGAGGAGCGGATGGCTGAAGTTCGGGGAGAGGTTCACCAGCTGTTTGTCACCTACGCTGAAGCCGCACCTGGCAGACCTTCAGCAAAGCGGACGATAGGTGGGTCACCTCCTGCATAGATCTCTGGTATTGGTTGGCGGGCATGGAGCCTCCCAGAAGGATAAGAGCTCATTCTACCTGCCATACCGCTGCATCGGTGGCTGCTTCCAGGGACGTTTCTATCCAGGAAATCTGCAGGGCTGCTACCTGGAAGTCAGCACACACCTTCATCACCCGCTACCACATCGACCTTGAGTCACGCCGGGATGCTGGTTTTGGGGCCTCAGTTCTCCAGTCTTTATTTCCCAAGTAGGGGGTGTGCGCCTTGCCTCCCTCCTTTCGGAGAACTGCTAGGAGTCTGCCAGACAGTGTGGATGAACAACATATCCTTGTCCCTAGAAATACAGGTTACTCACCTGTAACAGGAGTTCTAGGAATGGTATATGTTGTTAATCCACACGACCCACCTGGCCTCCCCGGCTTCAACGCACAACTTGGTTTCCAGCGAGCTAGATCTGGTGTCATGGGGTGGAGCCGAGAGTTTTACCACCCAGGTGGGTGGGAGGAGCCAGCTTGAAGACCTTCTGGCAAGATCTAAAGTGGCAAGGAACCTGCCAGACAGTGTGGATGAACAACATATACCATTCCTAGAACTCCTGTTTCAGGTGAGTAACCTGTACTTCTAGGGTGTAGGTGGAGCACCCAGAGGCTGTGTAAGCCCAGCAAAGGTTCCTTATTTTGATTCAGGTCCAGGTTCCTAGTGTAGGTCCTATATACTGATAGAGGGTATTTTTTACGCAAAGGCGTGGACACTCCATGTGTGTGTGCCCCAGATGTGCAATTATATGGTAGAATTCACAAGAAAGAGAGCAGGCCTAGTAGGAGATTAGCAGGCATCATAATTGGATTAGTAGGCTATTGTGGACAAGTGAGAGACTGAGAGTTGGTGTGGCCCTTTAAAGAAGGGGAGTGAAATATGAGAGGGATTCAGAAAAGGATAGGGTGAAGGATAGCAGTGGACTTAGCTGTATTTAATAAAGGTTGGGAGAGGGTGGGAGGAAGAAAATACTGATTTTAAAAATGCGCTGGAGCACGGTGAGGGTAAGGCCCATGCGTCAAGGCAGCAAGTCGTAGCCAAGCAGGCAGGGTCAAGTCTGGGAAAGCCCACAGTACAGAGCGCTGGCAGGCTCATAAGGACCATGGAAGCTGCAGCCAGTCGAGGCAGAGGCAGTGTAGCCAAGCATCCAATCACAGGTGGAGTTATAAAACCAGCGTCCAATCAGATTCTGACCTTGAAAGTCTGGAGATTTGCAATACCTGCTGAGAGCTGAAGGTCTAGGACAGGTCCAGAATGCTACCGACTGGGAGCTCTGTTAGGCAGCCGCTTGCCTGAACAGCCTGGTCCGGCTAATATCTCTGGCGAGCTAAAAGGGCTGGACCGGGTCTGAGAATGCAGTCGACTGGAGGCGCTCCATTCGGCGACCACTTGCCTGAACAGCTAACCTAACTAAATAGGTGGCCTCAGACAAAGCTGGAAAAACAGAAGTCGGACTAAGGCAGAATTATAAGACAACGTCTGGGAAAGCTTGATTATACAAGAAGGCCTTGAGGCGGGCCTTGAATACCTCTACTTATAGCTGGAAGTAGCGAATTCCCACAGGGCCAGGGCTGGTGATACTGAAAGCTCTCTATGCAGCGGCCGTTTTAACCTCGTCCTATAGAACCCTATGAAAAAGCAGCAGAACGACAAAGGAATTACAAATTTGCTGGTGTGTTGAGAATAATATGTACAATGAGTAAGGACTGTACTGAGTCCACAGTGTAGGGGTTGTCAGCCAGGGTCTGGGACGAAATGTGGGGTATTGATTTGAAAATACATAGCCAATTTTTAAAACCTATATATATATGTGTGTGTGTGTGTGTGTGTGTGTATGTATGTATGTATATATATATATATATATATATATATATATATATATGTGTGTGTGTGTGTGTGTATGTATATATATATATATATATATATATATATATATATATATATAGCCCCTCACCCGATTAGCCCGACCTCCCACTCAGCACCCACCACCGTACACCCCACACAACCTCACTTGCCTGAACAGGTCCCAGGTTCAAGGCCCACTCTCTGATCGAAGACTCATCTTGTTGCTGGAACCGGCAACTTCAATGTGAGAAACTAAAATAAATGCGGTTCAGTGTATTTCAGTGGGGGTTTCAACTTTTATGCATAATTTAGCCATTTTTTGAGATTTTGACCCAAAATTTTTAACATGGCCTTTTGGGGTCCCCTTCTCATGAACAGTATGAATGTCATTACGCAACTTCAGATCGAAAGGTGATTTTTGTGGTCGGTTGACGAAATCACCTTTCAGGCAGAATGACAATTTTTTCTGACCTTGTTCATGGGGTAGGATCATAAGAAGGCTATGTTGAAAGTATGGGTCAAAATATGTAAAATGGCAAAGTTATGACTGTTTGTTGCAGTTTCACTCGCATGCTTGTAACTTGGAAATGTTTAATATTTTCACCCAGATTTTAGCATAGCCTTCTAGTACCCCACCTCATGTATGTCACAGCGGTCATTTTTGAATCCTGGCCAAAATGTGTTTTGCACCTGTGGTGCGGAATAGCATTGCAGTTGTGCAGAATTACGTTTTGTAGGGATTGGAAATTTTATGTACCAGGTGCATGAGATGGGGTAATAATAGCTATTCTTACAGTTTGGTCACTGTTATCCTATAAATGGGCGCAGGGCCCTCAGCTACATACAGATATGCCATCTATGAGGGGATGGAGTGCGTCAGCGCTAACACTCAGCCCATTCTCCTATACTGTACTCATCTCAGCTTCTTGACTTAGGGAATGGGGTGAGTGTTGAGCCCTAACGACCCCAAAGTCCCCTGATGCCTGTTGGTTTGTGCAGCGTGGTGGTGGGTTGTTAGATTTGGAAACCCTAATGCCACATTTCCCTACTTTTGTGGTTGTAACCCTAACTAGAATTACAGAAAAACTAAGACCATGCTTTTCTCCAACCCTCAAAACAGACACAAATCTGCTAGCTTATCCACTAGGAACATCCAAAATGAGCCCCTCGAACAAGTGGTGGAATTTAAATATCTGGGTATCACACTTGACTCCGGTCTCTCCTACAATCTGCATGTTGGCCAAATTGTGAGGGTAGTTCAATCCAGGATTGGGGCCCTGTATAGGCATTGTCGCTGCCTAACTCCTGAGGCATTGAGAATGGCAGTAACCAGCTCAATCGTTTTGGTCATAGATTATGACCTTGTAATCTGTGGTGCCACCACTGATACCACCCTAAAAAGACTAACAGTTGCCCTCAAAAAATGCTACCATCTGGTGTCCAGTGCTGACAAACGAACCCACCCCCGCAACCTCTATGAACGCACAAACTGGCTGCATCGCAAAACTGAGTCACTTACCAGACTTGCCTTCTTGCTCACAAGATTAGCTTAGGCCTTACTTCCCCAGCTACGAAAAATTTAGTTGCAGTGGCACCAACACCACGGAGCACCTGTTGGACCTCCAGGCCGACCTTCCTAGTTCCCTTTTGCCGTACCTTTCAGGCCCAGAGGTCTTTCAACTATAGAGTACCCACCTGGCTCAGTGTTCTTTCCCTGAACCAAAACAAAGATGGGTCCCTTCAAATCCAAGCTACATAACCATCTTGTGGCTCTAAGCAATTGTGACTGTGGCCATGCAGTTTGACCTACTGCCTCTTCCCCACTGGTTCCTTCTCCCACCCCCATACACTCTCTGCTCTCCTCTTTACTGGTGTCCAGGGAAAGAATGTCCAGGGAAAGAACACTGAGCCAGGTGGGTACTCTATAGTTGAAAGACCTCTGGGCCTGAAAGGTGACGGCAAAGAGGACTAGGAAGGTCGGCCTGGAGGTCCAAAGAAAGGGTTCTGAAAGAACTCTAAAACTGAAGGTGGACAAAGCAATGGAGCCTGATGGGATTCATCCTAGAATTCTAAAAGAACTAAGGGTAGAACTAGTGACACCACTGACTACCCTCTTTAACAAATCATGGGAGGATGAGGTGGTACCCGAGGACTGGAGAAGGCAGATGTGATTCCCTTCACAAAAGTGGGAGCAAGGCAGAAGCAGAAAACTACAGACCTGTTAGTTTTAACCTCAGTGGTAGGAAAATGATGGAATCACTTCTGAAGGAAAGAATTGTTGAGTATCTAGAGGCCAGAGGGCTCAGGACCCAAGGCAGCATGGATTACAGCGGAAGGTCATGCCAGACAAATCTGATAGATTTCTTTGACTGGGTGACCAAAGTAGTAGATCAGGGAGGGGCTGTGGACATGGCCTACCTAGACTTTAACAGGCATTTGACACAGTCCCACACAAAGATTAATATACAAAGTTAGCCAGCCTGGGGAGTGGGTCCCAAGATGACAGCCTGGGTAAAGAATTGGCTGGAGAATAGGACACAGAGGTAATGGTAAATGGAGTCCACTCTGAAGAAGGGGCTTACTAGTGGGGTACCAGAGGGTTCAGTATTAGGACCGGTCCTCTTCAATGTCTTTATAAGCGACATTGCAGAGGGACTGGAAGGAAAAGTATGTCTCTTTGCAGATGACACACAGATCTGCAACAGAGTTGATGCACAAGGTGGGGTCGAAAGGGATGAGAAGGGACTTGGCAAGGTTAGAGGAATGGTCAAATGTATGGCAGCTTAGATTCAATGCTAAGAAGTGCAAGGTAATGCACCTGGGAAACAAAAACCCAGGGGAAGAGTACACAATGGGGGGTGAGGTACTAACAACAACAAAAATGGAAAGGGACCTGGGGGTAGTCATATCAGATGACCTAAAGGTGGGCAAGCAATGTGAGAGGGCAGCAAGGAGGGCTGGGGGGATACTGGGATGCATAGGGAGAGGCATCACCAGTAGAAAACAGGAAGTTATTATCCCTCTGTACAGACAGTTGGTGAGACCCCATCTGGAGTACTGCGTGCAGTTCTGGAGACCCAATCTCCGCAAGGACATAGACAGGATGGAGGCTGTCCAGAGGAGGGCAACTAAAATGGTGCAGGGTCTGCACCGGAAGGCGTATGAAGAGAGACTTAAGGAGCTGAATATGTATAGCCTCGAGGAAAGGAGGGAGAGGGGGGAAATGATAGAAACATTCAAGTATCTCAAGGAATCAACAAAGTCAAGAGGTAGCATCTTTCAAAAAGAGGTGTGCAAGAACAAGGGCACAATTTGAAGATAGAAGGGTGCGGCTCAGAGGTAATTTAAGGAAGTATTTTTCACAGAGAGGGTTGTGGATGCATGGAACGCCTTCCAGAGGAGGTTGTGGAGTCAAAAATAGTGGTGGAATTCAAGCATGCATGGGACAGTCATAAGAGCAATTCTAGGGGTGGGGTAGGAAGAAGTAGGCTGCTGGTTAACTAGGATCTGCAGCTTATCCATTAGGTAGGAAAATGGGCAGACTGGGTGGGCCAAGCGGTCCATATCTGCCGTCAAAATCTATGTTTCTATGTTACTGTAGCACTTACTTTGACTAAGTTAACTTTTGATGGCTGTATTTGTCTGGTTCCCTCCCTATCCTGCAAGCTCGATCTGTAACTGGGAGTCCTCTTACGTTTTATCCATATGTATCCCCAATATTGCTCACCTAATTTGTGTCATCTTTTGTACTTTCTTTGTTTTAACAACATAGAGCCTTTGTAAAAGAACCTCTGGATCAAAGGTTGTTGTAATCCTAGTAATTCAATAAATAAAAACTAGTGCATTAACAAAGTTTTTGCTATATATATATATATATATATATATATATGTGTATGTATATATGTGTGTGTATGTGTGTGTGTGTGTGTATATATATATATATATATATATATATACTATATATATATATAGGATACATGATGGGCAGGAGTTGGATATGGAAAATATTCTCACTCCTGCAGAGTGAGCCGCTATTCTCACTAGTGAAAATACACAGCTGACGAGGCAGGAGGAGAATATTTCCATATGCCATGATCTGCCCATCATTTGTGCGATGATTATAACGGGTGAGAGCTGCAGTAAAATTTTTCTGAGTCTCTGTTTCTCCTGCTCATTCTATGTGTGCTGTCAGTGTGTTCTGAATGGACTGGAGTCAAGCGCAGGTGAGTGTGTTTTGCAAAGCTAATTGAGTGAGTCAGAGGCTCAGTGAGAAAGGCAAACTGCTGCAGGTAGCACTGAGAAACAGAACCTGCTTTGTAAAGACTTTCATTTAGAATTGAGGTTGTTTTGAAGCTGAGATCAGCACAGTAATGGGCTAGCAATGTTAGAAACACAATGGGACATAGGTGAGAGTCTTTTGTAATGCTAATTGAGCAAGTTGCAGCTTCAGAGAGAAAGTGAAACTTTTTCTGAAGCAGTTTCCTTTAGAGTGCAAGCTGCAGTGCATTTATCCTCACTCTGGTGACATCAGAAGAGTATGGATAAATGTCGATATCCTCACTCTGCTGATGTCATCAGGATTTATCCTCACTGCAGTGGAAATAACACAGGTTATCCTACTGAGAAAGTTCTCACCTCCGTGGTGTATGTGTGTGTGTGTGTAGATATATATCACACACACACACACACACATTAAAAATATGGTAGCACAGTAGTGCTACCATAGTTAAGGTTGAGGAGCCATTTACATGTTAAACCTAATATTTTGCACCTTAATAACTTTGCAACCGTTCAACGGATTTGCCTAAAATTTGGAATACATGATCAAGACCCATACGCCTTGGGATCAGCCAAGTTTTCTACCAGTTGGATATATGGCTGCAGAGTAAATAAGAGTGATCTGCGTGTGCGTTTACACTTTTTTGGAATTCTACAGTCGCGCCTACAGGTCGCACGGTTTGTGCGACCGGTCCGAAATCTTCAGGGAACATGCAGCGGGGTCCTCGCGTGCCTTTCAAGATGTCATGAAAAAGTAAAACAGTTCAAAGTTATTCAAAAACAAGTTCCCATTATAAGTCAATGGGAAAAGTTAAAAAGTGTGACAGTTAATGAAATGCAGTTTTACTTTCATAAATGGCCCTTTACTGTTGCAAATCCACCATTTTGTTTTCAGTTGGTGATCAGAAAATGCTTGGCATTTAAATTTGGGACCCTCTAGCAACCTAATTCTTTTTGTATTCACCTAGTCGGACCCTGAGGATGCTAGCCATGTCTTTATTTTGGAGTTAAGACACCCAGAAATATGTTTTCACATTTCTGGAAAAATACTATGATACTTTAGCACTTAACGACACTGTCAATGAATTTCTGAAAGCTTCGCCAGAATTGCAACAGTACTTTTCTAGGCTGTGTGAAAATGACAGCAATTCTTTGGCACCCCGCTGCAAAAGAACGGTTTGGTGTTTTGGGCTGAAATTTGGAGGGAACGCAGCCAACATCTCACAGATGTGCCTTTCAGTGCTTCGTTGAAAAAATATTACACAGCGGCAAAGTTACGGCACTCCAAAGTTGACGCTTTTTCCCATAGGATAACATTACGGCGTCTGACGCATTGCAGCAATCCTTTGGTGCCCTGATGCAGAATAATGGTTTGGTCTTTTGGGCTGAAATTTGGAGGGAAGACAGCCAACATCCCGCAGATGTGCCTTTTAGTGGTTTGGTGAAAAAATATTACAGGGAGCCAAAGTTATGGCACTCCGAGCTTCTCTTTTTTTTTTCCATAGGATAACATTACGGCATTCACCGCGCCTTTCTGGGCCCGTATCTCAGAAACGGTGCGAGATACAGACTTTTCGTCAGAAAAATGCTTAGCCCCCAGTTCGGGGCTAAGTTCAAAACTAGCCAGGAAAGTCATAAATCATATGACTTTTACATTTTTTTTCTACGTCATACGGTTTCTGACATATAAGCAATTTAGTATTCCAACTCCTCATTTTCTGCTCCAAGACCCATTGTCATGCATACATTATTTGTACTCACTGTTTTTCTCTATGAAGCTTTTGGGGAAAACCACTCTGTGTGCTTACATTACTGTTACCGTTGGCCTTTCCACTTGTGGTTCCGTACCCAATTCACTTACCGTTCACGTCTACGCCACCATGTGCGTTACCCTTTGCGTTTTCATTTGCGGTTGCATTTCCGTTATTTTTACCATTTGTGTCTACAGTACTGTTTCGCTTTGCATCACCATGCCCATTACAATTTGCGTTTGCGGGCACCATGTTACTATGTGACAAGATATCACGTGGTGGACCGATTCCGTGTACGCCACCGTGTGCGTTACCCTTTCTGTTCTCATTCGTGCTTGCGTTACTATGTGCAGCACTGTTTGCGTTGCTGTCGGGCCCCGCGCTCCTGCCGCCGCAGTACATTCATTATTTCTCATTATCATTCTCAAAAAGAAGGGAAATTAGAGGCAAAAAATCTGTTTAATGCATCAGTTAGGGTTGTTCCACAGTGACAAAAGTGAGGAAATTTGGTGTTGGGGTTGAAAACCCCCTTGGACCCCAACCCACCACCCCATTCTCTTATACCTCTGGTTCTTTACATGTGATGGGGTGAGAGTTGGGACGCACTCAATCGCCCGATGCTGGTTGGGGAGTGGGCTGAGGGTCAAGGGGGTTTTCAACCCTAACACCAAATTTCCTCACTTTTGTCGCTGTGGAGCAACCCTAATTGATGCATTAAACATATTTTTTTGCCATATATATATATACACACACACACATACATATAATATACACACACACACACAGAAGCAACATCAGTTCCCTTTGTCTGTTGATACTCCCTTACCCCATGCACCCCAACATTCTCTTAGCCCTCCCGTATTTCCTGTTGCACTGCACTGTCTTTAGAGAATCTACCAGTTCCATCATCTGGGTTCTGTCAGCCAGTTTTTGACCCATGTATTTATTTCTTCCTCTATTTCCAGTTCACTCACCTTCTTGAGCCAGTATCATACGTGGCTCCAAGTCAAAAGCTAACACTTTTTGCCAAGCGTAAGATTTGAATACCTGCTTGACAGTGCAGCAGTCTGTAGAGGACAGGTCTTTGTATGCTGAACCACGAGCCAGGTACCATCTGCTAACATTGCCTTTCTCTCCGTCCAACCTGCTAGTGCTTACAGGATGCTGGGATGCCTCAGACAGGGTTTCACTAGTTGCAGCAAAGAGGTGATGATGCCACTTCATACGTTTCTGTTTATACCTCATCTGGAGTGCTGCCTGCAGTTTTGGGACCTGCATCTCAAGGACAGGGAGAAGTTAGAGACCTATGAGGAAAAACTGGACAATCTAAATTATACACTGTTTTGTTTACTACAGAAACAGCCTGATTTTTCTCATCTTGTGTGTGGGACCAGGGTTAAAAGAGATCATAAGGAATTCTGTACAGGTGAGGGGTGGCTTCTGCTAGAGTCAAAAAGTCCTAGCAGTCCACGTAATGACCACTGGTTCAAATGACCATTCTCTTGTGCAACCACAAAGAGGGAGAATGGCATCTGCAGGGGCATCCACAGATAAGCCCACAGTTCCATGAGGGCTGCTTGTTCGCAACCAGGGTTCTGCTTCCTTTATGAGTTTGTGTAAGTAAGAACACTTGTTATGAGATTATGGGTGTATCACAGGGTATCCCTATCTAGGATGAGGCTACATCACTGTCAGTGCAGAGCATTATTTTCCAACTGCTGTTGCTATAACTAAAGTTTTTATCTGGTATATTGAGGTCTGCCTCTGCAGGAGTAGACTTAGTGTAATACCAAGTTTAGCCAAATCTCTATCTTGAGTACAACCAAGTAGCAGAGCATAAGCTGAGACTTAATATTTCATAGGCACCAAGGCACATCACACATGAACATGCAGGTTGGACTTTGCCAGAGGGTGGGTGGTGCGCAGGGCTCTGGGTCAGTCATAATCCAGAGGGTGCTCTGGGCACGTGGCCCATGTAGGAGGGTGTAAGTGTTGGGAACTGAACATGAGGCTGCAAGGGTGGAAATCCACTACTTGAAGGCCAGGACCATTGAACAAACAAGGGGACGACAGGCTCCGTTGTTGCAGAGTGCCCTGAGACCCAACAGGGAGAAATGTATTGTGGTTGGAAGGGAAGGACTGGGGGAACGTGATAACAAAGGTGTAGGTGTGCTTACTTGGAAACAGGTACATTCCATTGTTGAGGAGCGCCAGAACTCTACCAGTAGGGGTTGCAGCCACTGCACCAGGGAAAAGGCTTTCTCTTGGAGATGAGCCAGGAAAGGTTGGAGCCCCAAGAGGGTGGAGGAGATGGGCAATGGTACTGGGAGGCACCATTGTTAATGGAACAGGGTGGGATAGTGGGTTCCACACAGGATATTGAGACAAAGTACACTGTTTCCCTAGTGCAACAGCAGATATCCACCGAAAGAAATTGTTGGAACTCACTGGTGAGGGATGGGGGAAGCCGGATCTGACTATGTATGTAAGCACAAACAATCTGGTTAGGAGAAGTGCAGAGGAAGTAAAGAAGAGCTTTTTCACCCTAGGTAGGATTGTGAGGGACAGAGAGGGGTGGGTGACTTTCTCCAAGACCTACTACAACCACACTGCAATCGTGAGAACAGTGCTATATAGAGCAGTTCGTGCATGGCCAAAGGGCTGGTGTAGAGGGAATGTTTTCAGTTCTTAGCAGATAGGGGCCATTCAGTGGTGGGCTTTAGGCTGTTAAAATAGCCTGCACCCCAACAAGGAGAGCACTAGAGTGCCTGGAATAGGTATGCACAACACTTGGGAAGGGAGGCAGTGCAGTTATGGAAAGGCACATCCACACAACTGAGGAGAGCATGAATGCTGGGGAGGAGGATTGTACTGTTCATATTGTGTGCGGATCGGATTGGCGATCAGGGAGGACAACTGCTGTTGGAATGGGTTACTGTCCTATGTAAACCTGCAGATCAGGAGTGGGGGCCAACACTGCTCGACACTATGCCTTTCTGCAGTCGTGCATGGTGGCATTGTGCTGCCTGCTAATACATGCATAATGCAAATAATCCCTTAGCACCTTGCATGTCTATGGGCTTTATTTGCATGCCATTGCTGAATATGGCTCAAAGGAGCAGTTACACTATCTCCATTTCCTCCTGTGGCCCATATTCGGTAGGGAAGCTGTGTGAGTGCTGGGTTCACTGTGCGCTGCACTGACACCTCCCATATTCAGACAATTAACGCTCTGGTTGGGTGTGCTAACAGTCTGAATATTGCTCTAAACTGATCAAGCATTACTAATGTGTGTGAATACGGCGGCACTTGATATGGGGGGCCCTTTGTATTTTTCTGTTTGCTAGTGAGCGTAATAGAACCTAAATGTTCTATGCTATGATATCCTTATATGCTAAAATTTTACATGTTTTATTACAAGATAGTGGCACCCTGCAGCCAGGGTAGTGGAATATTATTGGCTCTTCTACATTTTCTAAGATTGTTTTGATCTGTAAGAAATCTATGGGTTTATTTTCATTCACCATTTAGAGATGAGCTTTGTCTCAAAATTTAGCTCACTGTTCTGTTGGCCAACACTCTAAATGGCTTATCTGTTGAAAATGACAGGAATTTAACATTTCTTGATTTTTTTTTTTTTTTTTTAGTGTACCACGTTTAGTGTGGTTCCCAGGTAGAGCAATCGTCCGTCCCTCTAATGGTCATAGATGATGAAGATGAGCCCTAGGTGGAGTTCCTTTAGAACAGTATCGTGCCTGGCTTGGTAAGTTCATTCAGATGATTGATATGCATGTCTGTTTTGAAGCAGTAACATAGTAATTTAAATTCAGAAGGGGACTGTGGGTCCATCAGGTTCACACCTGCCTCACAAATGGGGACTAACAAGTACAAAGATGGACTCATTCCCTTGGTAAGCAGAAATTTGTATAAGCTTTCCTTCCAATCCACTGTCTCCACTGGTAGGCTGTTTTATAAGCTTACCACCCTCTGGGAGAAGAATGTGTCCCCTGGACTGACAACTTCTGAGCTTTCAGACATGTCCTTGTGTCTTGCTGGGGCACACCAGATCAAACATTTCCACCTGTTGAACCTAGTTGATGTACTTCAGTCTGTGAAAGACTGATATCCTGCCGCCCAACCTCTCTTTCTCCAGGGTGACCATGTTTGCTTTTAATTTATTTTGCTCCCACTAGACTTCTCATTGCCTCACTCCTTTGATCCTCAGTCACCCCTGCCGTCCACTGGACTAAACCTCTGTGGCCAGAGTCCATGTGGGTCCAGTCTTCCCGGGTTAGCCCTCGTCTTCCCCATTGATCCCAGTATATTGCTGCTTCCCCTCGCCATACACCTGCTTACCAGGGGAGGAAAACACATGCACAGATGTGGGAGGATGTCTGGGGGACGGAGTGGAGCCTTGTGGAGTGTGAGGGACCAGGGAGGTCAGCATCTGGTTCTGTGAGTGGGTCTTTTCTGTTTTTTTTCTGCCCTTCCCTCCTTCCATCCATCTGCCATGGGTGCAACTGCCATTGTGTTCATGGCTGGGGACATGCTCCATTCATGGTCAACCGTGTCGTGCACAGTAGCAGAAGTTGCCACCGGGAGCTGCTTCTAGAGTGGTGCAGTGCTAGATTAACATTGGGAGGGGCGTCACGCCTTTACCCTTCAGCTGGCCTCCAGCTGTGTCATCCCAGGGATGAGGCCGCGAACCTGAATTAAGCCATAGTGCAGGTAAATGCCCCAGCACTTGACGCCACAGAGCCAGCTTCTTTAAATTTGTTGAGGCTCCAGTATTACCCCATAGCTGTTGATTTATATATGCTTAATCATTTTGGTGGTCCTTCATTGTACCCTCCAGGTTGGGCCTGACCAGGATCTTGTAAAGTGGCAGGATTACTTCCCCCTGCGCTGTTGGTCACACCCTTTTTTGAGTTGTGCCAGCCTTGACAGTGGCCACACTCCACTTGTCATGCTTTATCCCCTTTGTCTCCTACAACTGCCAGGTTGTTTCCCCTCCTCCACTGCAGCAAAAGAGCTCATCACAGCATGCAAGTCCTACCTTTGGTTGTCCTTCCATGAGTAACCCTCACATTTCACAACATTGAATCTAAAATGCCATGAGTGTGACCAGGCCCAGCTTGGAGACCACCGAAGCAAAGTTTTCAAGACTTGGAAGAACTCATCCATGCTCCAAATTAGGAAAATACATTTGTTTGCTAAATCAGAGCTATATTGCCATTTCTCTCTTTAGTACATAAGAAGATTAGGACAACGTTGCATAATCAGTTTGGCCCTCCTGTGAAGGGCAGTGCTCTGTAGCATGTAAATAAGTCAGAGCCAAGTAAAATAGTGTGCCTGCATGCTATCAGTACAGGCACTTAGAGCAGTTTTTGCACAGCAGAATTATCTGCAAATCGTTACTGTTAGCGATTAGAGAACTCTGCCTCCTCTTTTAGAAAGTTAAAAGGGAGATCCTGGGAATATTCCTTTAATTCACATTAGTGCAGAGCAGAATAAGTAAAACGAACTGCTGCCTGTAAGGTAAACCTGCTTCGAGACATTGTGTGCCCAAACATTCCTGTATAGGAGAAAGACCTGTGTGCCAGGATGGCTGACAGATGTACTTTAACAGTGGAGTATTGGAGCCTTGACTGGGATAGGGAACTCAGATGTGGCACACTATGGGTAGACGGATAGATCCAGAGCCTTAGACATACTCCAGAAGCTAAAACATTTCACGTTGAGTGAATAAGTGTGCCTGGTAGATGGTTTCGTAGCAGCCAGCAGGAGAGCTACTACATCTGGAGAGATGCCAGACCATGCCAGCTCTCCAACTGCAGGAATCAAAGTGTAGCTGTAAGGAAGGAAGGTCCAGGTGTAGCAGCCAGCCCTAGAACTGAGACAGCTGACCTGAGCTGGGGTAGCTGGAATGGAGGTTCTGCTGCCATGTCCCACAGCACTGGAAACCAGATCTATCTGACCCACAGTAAAGCCACCAGAATCATGTTGACTAGCACATTCAGGTTCTTGAGTAGGACCCACTGAGTGAGCAGAATTGGGGGTACCACATAAAGGAACACCACCTTTAGCAAAGACAGTGTGCCTCATCGGAAAGCTCCAGGCCCTTGAGCGAGCAAGAATGTGGTAATTTTTCATTGAGTGGGGATGTGGAAAAGTCTAACTTTAAATGCCCATTACTTGCTAAACAGCAGATCTCACTTTGCGGGGGCACCTGCAGCAGGTTACACCATAAAGACTGAAGCCGCAGGTGCCAGGACCCTACGGAAAACTTCTAGCTAGTAGTCTATAGCGGAGGACCACCCCCTGACATTGGCTTTCCCCCCAGAGTCCCTTGTGGTATAAAAGGGGAGGTCCCCCATCGCCACCTTAGTTCTTTTCCCGCCATCAATCGTGCAAGTTGGACCTCCAAAGACATCTTCTGCGCTAGTCAACTGCTATTTTACCGCGTTACCCACGCTTTTTATTTTTCATATTTCCAGTATTTTGTGCATGTCTTCTTCTCCTCCATCTGTTGAACAGCAGTGAACTAAGTGCGATTGTGGAAAGCAGCTGCCCCACAAGGGCGGTCATTCTGCATGCTTGTTCTATCTAGGCCCAAGTCATGATGTTGAGATATGCCAGCACTGCGAGTCTTTAACCACGCACCTGGCTTTGCTGCCAGAAGACCTTGGAATCCTTCCTGCTACAGTAGAAACTCTTCTCAGTGGAGCAGGAGCTTCCTCAGAACTCTTCCGATCTCTGAAGCCTTGTCGTCTTCAGCGTTGGGCGTCAAAGAAATCCTCGGGAAAGCCCAAAGCACCGGGAGAAGCAGATGAAACCTGGTCCTCTTCCACCAGGTCCCCAGGCAAGTCAGGCTCAATGGGTCTTCCTCCCATAGGAGGTCAGCCCCTTCCACTCCATCAGCCTCTGGACTGTCTGTAGTCAAACCACCTGCGCTTGTGTCTGTTGCGGGCAGTGGTTCCTTGGGACTCTGGTCCTTGACCTCAGTTTCTCAGCCCCTGCAGCTCAGGCCAGCTTTGAGCACGTGTCCTCAGCCAAGTGGCTCGACTGGGTCTTCGAGCGTTGAGTCGCTACTCGTCACCCTCCCGGTCAAGGCATCTGCCAAGTTGGCTCCTAAACATAGGACTGATATCACCCCGCGGCACCAGGGCATGCGGTCACCTCCCCAGAGTGGCGTCTCTGCCCCTACTTGGGAGTTAGCTCGGCCTTCTTCCCTCTGCCGCGCCTCCACAGACCGGTGTCATCAATGCCGGCTTCTCCGGCACCGACCCCCTATGACTCCCCAACCGCCGTCCCCCAGTCTCACTCAGCAGACGCCGGTGGGACTGATGCCCGATCCTTCAAACCTAGTCACACCGATGCTGGGGGGTCGATCACCTATGGATCAAATACCGGGTAAGCCGATGTCAGTGCAGCCGATGCCAGGGTTACTGCAACCCAATGAACCGACGCTGGGGCCTTGTAAGCCCACCCCTCAAGCACCGGTCACTCCTACTTTGCCCCAGTTCCCACCAGCGGAGATTAATGCCCTTTCTGCTGCCTGGTGGGCATATTTTAAGGATAGGGATAATCCAAAGGAGCCTCCAACTCCCCTGGCTCCTTACAAGAAGGCTCTGATGCCTACCCCATGGGAGCTGACTCCTCAACCAGATATTGGCCTCCCCCCACCCTGTAAGCCTAGGCCTCGGCACTCCCCCTCTCTTCTGGATTCGGGGGAATCAGGAGGTATTCCTCTTCTGCCTCATATGAGAATTCAGACGTCCTTTCAGAGTCAGAGGAGTCCAACAGCGCTTGAGGCTGGCACCTGACCAGACATTCATGGATGTGATGCGGCACATCTAGGCCCTTATGGGATGGGACTCTGAGGACCTGGACCCCGAGCGATGTTGGTTGGCAGAGTTCCTGTGTAGAAGGGTCTTTACCCACCAGTGGTTCTCCCTCTTATAGACTCCTTTAAGGATGTCAATGGTGTGGCCTGGAAGCATCCGTCCTCCACACTGGCGACCTACAAGAAAGTGGACCACTTGTACAATGCTCCCAGGGACAAGCCCTTCTATTGGGAACACCTGGAGGCTGACTCATAGAACATAGAAACATAGATTTTGATGGCAGATAAGGACCGCTTGGCCCACCCAGTCTGCCCATTTCCCTACCTAATGGATAAGCTGCAGATCCTAGTTAACCAGCAGCCTACTTCTTCCTACCCCCACCCCCTAGAATTGCCTTATGACTGTCCCATGCATGCTTGAATTCCACCACTGTTTTTGACTTCACAACCTCCTCCGGAAGGCCGTTCCATGCATCCACAACCCTCTCTGTGAAAAAATACTTCCTTAAATTACCTCTGAGCCCCCCCCCATCTTTAAATTGTGCCCCCTTGTTCTTGCACACCTCTTTTTTTGAAAGATGCTACCCTCTTGGACTTTGTTGATTCCCTTGAGGTACTTGAAAGTTTCCATCATGTCCCCCCTCTCCCTCCTTTCCTCGAGGCTATACATATTAAGCTCCTCAAGTGTCTCTTCATACGTCTTCCGGTGCAGACCCTGCACCATTTTAGTTGCCCTCCTCTGGACAGCTTCCATCCTGTCTATGTCTTTGCTGAGATTGGGTCTCCAGAACTGCACGCAGTACTCAGATGGGATCTCACCAGCTGTCTGTACAGAGGAATAATAACTTCCTGTTTTCTACTGGTGATGCCTCTCCCTATGCATCCCAGTATCCCCAACCCTCCCTTGCTGCCCTCTCACATTGCTTGCCCACCTTTAGGTCATCTGATATGACTACCCCAGGTCCCTTTCCATTTTTGTTGTTGTTAGTATCTCACCCCCCATTGTGTACTCTTCCCCTGGGTTTTTGTTTCCCAGGTGCATTACCTTGCACCTCTTAGCACTGAATCTAAGCTGCCATACATTTGACCATTCCTCTAACCTTGCCAAGTCCCTTCTCATCCTTTTCACCCCACCTTGTGCATCAACTCTGTTGCAGATCTTTGTGTCATCTGCAAAGAGACATACTTTTCCTTCCAGTCCCTCTGCAATGTGTAGCTTATAAAGACATTGAAGGGACCAGATCTACTGAACCCTCACGGTACCCACTAGTAACCCCTTTCTTCAGAGTGGACTCCATTTACTATTACTCTCTGTGTCCTATTCTCCAGCCAATTCTTTACCAAGCTGTCATCTTGGGACCCACTCCCAGGCTGGCTAACTGTATATTAATCTTTTGTGTGGGACTGTGTCAAATGCCTTCACTAAAGTCTAGGTAGGCCATGTCCACAGCCTCCTGATCTACTACTTTGGTCACCTAGTCAAGAAATCTATCAGATTTGTCTGGCATGACCTTCCGCTGTGAATCCATGCTGCCTAGGGTCCTGTGCCCTCTAGCCTCTAGATACTCTACAGTTCTTTCCTTCAGAAGTGATTCCATCATTTTCCCTACCACTGAGGTTAAACTAACAGGTCTGTAGTTTCCTGCTTCTGCCTTGCTCCCACTTTTGTGAAGAATCACATCTGCCCTCCTCCAGTCTCCTCGGGTACCACCCCATCCTCCCATGATTTGTTAAAGAGGGTAGTCAGTGGTGTCACTAGTTCTACCCTTAGTTCTTTTAGAATTCTGGGATGAATCCCATCAGGCCCCATTGCTTTGTTCACCTTCAGTTTTAAGAGTTCTTTCAGAACCCTTTCTTCTATAAATGGGCTGGTATCAATTTCTGTATCCAGAGTGTTTCTTCTGTTTGTTTTAGGTACCTCCCCCTCTTCCATTGTAATACTGAGCAAAAATATTTGTTTAGTATCTCTGCCTTTACAGTCACCTCAACCCTCCCTCCCTTTATTAAGCCTCACTATCCCTCCCTTGTCTTCCTTCGGCTCCTGATGTACCTATAAAGGTTTATCCCCCTTCTTAACTGAGTTGGCTATCTTTTCCTCGGTTTGGGCCTTTGCTGTTCTGACTGCCTTCCCAGCTTCCTTTTGCTTCAACTGATACAGTTCTCTGTCCTGCTCCTTCTGTGATTCCTTGTACTTCCTGAATGCTTTCTTTTTCTCTTGAACCTTCACTGCCACTTCCTTTGAGAACCATAGTGGTTTCTTACATCTTTTCGTTTTGTTTATTTGCTTCACACAAAGGCTTGTTACCTCTGTGTTGGCAGTTTTTATTATTCCCCATTGTTCTTCACCCTCCTTCCTGCCCATTTGCTATACATTCCTTAGGCACTCACCCATTTTGGCAAGTCAGCCCTCCTAAAGTCCAGTACTTTTGCCTTTGTATGGCTTGACTCTATTGCTGTTTTTGTGAACCATACTGTTCGATGGTCGCTAGTCTCAGATGGCTACCCACTTCTACATTCAGGATCCTCTCTTCATCTCCATTTGAGAGAACCAGGTCTAAGATTGCTCCTCTCGAGTGGGCTCCAATACTAGTTGTCTAAGGCATGCCCCTGTAGGTATCTAGAATAACCCCACTCTTGAAGTGGCTGCTGCAACTGCACTCCAGTTAACATCTGGCATATTTAGATCACCCATCAGCAATATCTCCCCTTTTTCTGCCATTCTAAGTATACTTTCTATCATTTCCTTGTCCATTTCCTCCCCCTGAGAAGGGGGTGTGTATACAACCCCTGTGCAGATTGTGATGCCATTGCCGGTCTCCAAATTTACCCACAGTGCTTCTTCTCCTCCCTGTTTTCCCTTTTGTTATGTTGCTTTGATTCCTTCCCTTATGTATAGAGCTACTCCTCCTCCTCTTTTACCCTCCCTATCCCTCCTGTAGATGGTGTATCCTGGTATGTTTACGTTCCAGTCATGGTTTTGTGTGTACCATGTTTCTGCGACTGCCACAATATCCAGATGTTCCTCCTCCATCAAGGCCACTAATTCAGGAAGCTTGTTACTCAGACTACGGGCATTGGTACTCATTGCTCTCCATTTTGTGATGGCTTTACCTTTTGTTGCAGCATCCCCCACTGACCTTTCTATCTCGGTCTTTTTCTCATTTAGTACCCTGTTTTGTAGGGAGAGGCTGGGGTTTTCCTGCTGCTTATCAGTGCCTCCCCCTTGACTAGTTTAAAAGCTTGCCAATGAAGCATTTAAACCGATTGCTCAAAAGACTTGTTCCCTTCCTGGACAGATGCAGACCATCCTGCCAGTATAGGCTGGTGTCCCTCCAGGTGGAACCCCAGTTCCCAATGAAGCCAAACCCCTGTGCTCCACACCATTTTTTTCAGCCATTCAGTAAACTGCATGGTGCAAAGTACCCTCTCCTCACTCATGCCATTGACAGGCAGCACCTCTGAGAAGGATACTGTGTGTGCTACTTGTTTTAGGCCCCTCCCCAATTCTACAAAGTCCTTCCGCACTGCTCTAATCTCATGTTGAGCTAGGTCATTTGTCCCTAGGTGGACAATGACGTCCGTCTCGAACTCCCATGCAGCTGTTCTGTGATCCTGAGAATGCTTCCTGTCCCTCAAGCCATGGCACCAGGCAGGCACCTTACTTCAGTTTTCCTGCTTCCCCAGTTCTATCCCCTAATAATTGAGTCCCCACCAGGAGCTGCTTCCTTTCCTTGTGGTGTCCTCTGCCTCCTTCCTCTGGGCCTCCCTTGTGACAGTTGTCCTCAGCCTCCTTAGTCTCCTCTCTGGGTGCATCCATGGGGAGCCATGCCCCCAGAATGGTGTATGGCTTTGTGGAGTGGAACAGCTGACTAGGTGTACCTCTGTTCCACCATCCTCACCCTTCCTGAGCCCACTGTCGTCCAACTGCTGTGCTTTCTTCGCAACCTCTGAGGTAGTGGTGGTGGCTCTGGTGCTCCCTGGATGGGGGAGGTTCCCTGCCTACCGTCCAGTGTGGCCTGGGGGAAGGTTCCCTTACTACTGTCCAGTGTGACCTGAAGACGGGCAACTTCCTCCCTCAGGGCAGAGAGTTGTCTGCAAATAGGGCAGCCCGTCTCTGTTGTGTACTGTTGAAATGTCCTTTTAAGACCATCACAGACATATCTGAGATTGAGTGGCCATCCTGGGAGAAGTGCTAGGCTACTGGTTTCTCAGTCTTCTTGTGATTAATAGGATGTCTGTGTGAATTCATTCTAGTGCGGAGTTGTTGGCTTGTCTCCCCCATATAACCTGTGTGAGGACATTTCTTGCATTGGATAAAATAGACCACATTACTTGATGCACATGTACAATTCCCTTGTATCCTGAATAGTCTGTTTTGTGATGTAACCACACAGTCTGAAGTGGAAATGAGGTTACATACCTTACATATGCGTTGATGACAGGGTCGTGTACCATATGATGTCATGGTATTCTGTTCGTTCAGGTTGACGCCCTAATACACAGGTTGGCTAAATTAGGTGGTTGTTTAAAAGATAGTAGTGGTAGTTCTTGAAAAATACAATTAAGGGTTTCATCCTCACTAATTATTGATGGAGATCCTTAACAATCTTACGTAGAAGTTCAAGGTTAGGATGGTATGTGACTAAGGGTATTCTGTTGGTAGTCATCTGTTCCTTATATTGCAGTAGTTGTTCTCTTGGAACCTGTGTTGCACGTTCCACTGCTCTGTCAATTTCCTGGGCAGAGTGTCCCTGCTCAATTAAGGTGTTTTCAACATCACCAGATGTGTGTGTCCTGTCTTCCTCATTTGAACAGAGGGTGATACCGAGTGCTTGACTTTATATGGCTAGTTCTTTGTATGGCTGGGGTGATTACTTTTCTTTGGTTTCCTGTAAAGACAGGTATGTAGGGTTCCATCCTTAATAGTGACAGTGGTATCCAGAAAATGTACACTGGTGACAGAATATTCTGGGAAAGCTTTATAGTTGGATGGAGGTTAATAAGTTCCCGATGAAAATCTTTTGAGTATGTCAGTGCCCTCAGTCAAATTATAAACAAATCATCAATGTAACGGAAATCAGCAGTGGTTTATGTGTACAGTACCTTAGAAAAACCTCCTCCAAATTCGCCGTAAAAAGATTAGCATAATGTGGAGCCATCCTGGTTACCATTGCTGTTCCCATTGTTTGAACATAATGTTTACCATTGAAGCTGAAGTTATGTGTTGGAATGAATTCAGCGAGTTTACCCACAACTCCAGGGTCAATGTTGGGGTCCAGTTCTTTGTCATGCAGGTATTTGAGGCAGGCTGAAATGCCATCTGTGTGTGGAATATTAGTGTATAGGGAGGTTACATCCATCGTGGCTAATAGGGTATCGGTGGGTAAGTCCTTAAAAAGCAGAAAGTTTATGCAGGATTTGAGTAGTGTCCTTGATGTAACTATCCTTTGTATAACCAGCGGTTTGAAAATAACTTCTACAAACCCTGATATCCCTCTGTCAGGGTACCATTACCAGAGACTATGGGTATACCAGGATTACCAGGCGTATGTATTTTAGGAAGCACGTAGAATGTTCCTGGCTTAGGTTCACTGGGGATGCAGGCCTATAGTTTTCTCGGACATGGTTTGTAAATGTTCCAATTAACTCCTGTAGTTCTCTCTTATATTCTGTGAGTTGGGTCACTTCCCAGTACTTTGTAGTAAGTAAGTCACTTAGCTGCCTGTTGGCTTCCCTAATGTAATCTTCCGATTCAATATCACCACTGCAGGGCCTTTATCAGCTTTTTTTATGACAATGTTATGGTTCGATTTTAGTGTTTGTGTAGCCCGCCGTTCCAATGGAGAGAGGTTGTAACGGGCCTGTTTCTGCCTATTAAGAATCTCACCAGTAAATCTCTGGCGAAAGCAGTGAATGTATATGTCCAGTTTTTTGTTACGGCCACTTGATGGGGTAAACTCATATGGTTTCTTTTTCTTATCCAAAATATTTTTACTGTTTGTGATTTGTTCACGGTCTGTGATTTCTTCTCTGCCATGAAAAAAATCCCGAGTCTCAATCTCCGGAATATTCCTCCATTTCACCACAAAACTGTATTCTGTCCAGTGGTTTAGTTGGGCAGAATTTGAGGCCCTTAGAAAGTACATTTCATTTCCCAGCAGTCAGTGTGTGGGTGGACAAATTAACAACTGAAAGGTGCCCATCTGTGTGGCTTAGTTTTTCAGTCACTCTGTTCTGTTCTTCATGGTTGTTAGGAAGTATGGTAAGCTGAAGGGCATCTAACTTCCTGGTTTTTAATGAGCATGGCTTTTCTTAAGGTTCTTTGGTAGTTCATGTCTGTCTCATGCAAGATGTCTGGAATAGGCTAACCAGACATCCTCTCCAGTTTGGTAGCTATTTTATTAAACTGTTTCTTCAAAAATGCTTTCTTGGTATATGAGTTGTGGATTCTGTAATTTCTCAGAAGTCCTACGACAAAGTTGTTCAGCATATGTAGAATTATCTGTGTTTCTCAGTGGATTCCAAATAGCTAGACCTTAGGGATAATGTTATTCCTTTTGCACTGGGATAAAAAGTATATGTCACTGTCTAAGCGAGCTAGTTTCTTCTTAATTTTATGCAACTGCCATATCCTCGTGAATTCGGTATCTTCCATGATGCAAAAAATGGTTTAGGTGCCGTATTGGTCCTTTTAGAACAGATCCAGAAACAAATGATTTGATATCTTGTATTGGACCAACATGGATGTTACAGAAAAGAACCTACTTGGTCCTTCTTCAGAAGCTTTATGGCAGTTAGTTTGAAAATCCCATACTGTTAACACCAGATTATGTTGAAAAAACTGAAATAATTCTCATTGGTTTAACATATACATTCAAAACATAACAGAAGATTATGTCAGAGAAGCTAATTAACACCAGTATGCTTTTAACTGAGGAGCCTCAGAACGGCAAAGGTTATCAAGAATTCTCAACAACCAGCACGTTCTTCTCACGTAAATTTTAAAATGTCTCAGTATGCTAAGAAAGCATTCTAGTGATAAAAAACAAACAAACCATGGGATAGCATTCTCTCTAATACATATAAGATACATATAAGATGAGGTTATAACTTACATTCCAAGTGTCATTTACTGCTTATTGCATTCCAGTGCCATTCCCTTATGTGCAGACAAATAAGAAATGAAAGTGCATTTACTCACCTTAAAGTGAATACAGGATTACAACTAAAGAAGTTATTAGTGAATTGTGTATACAGTAGCTGTTGACTGAACTGCACAACAGTGAGGTCAGTACTTTCCCTAGGGACTCCGCCACTGCTGCTGCCATTCAGAACGGGATTTTTTACCTTGCAGTTGGTGAATTTCTTTTTATTTTTATTGGTTTGTCTAAACCATAGATTAAAATTTGTTTACGGTGGTGTCCACATAAGACATCTTGCTCGAATATACTAATGGGGCACAGAAAAGGACACTGATTGCAGCGCTTTCCAGGTATCCCTTTATCCCCAGTTCGCTGGTATGAAAGCAGATACTTGGGATCGATGGCCATTGGACAAACCATAACTGACCTTCACAATTTGTTTTTCGCTTAGCTATTCATGTAGACAGATTACCTTTTTATTGATTTATTTTTTAAGATGAGGACAGCAATTTGGAGCCATCCCTCTACCTGATATGGACTCCGAGCTTCCTGGTCCGTGAGGAGGATGAAGAGGAGAAATGGCTGGATGCATTAGAAAAGGAGAACTGGATGACAATGGAGGCTTAAAAGCAAATCGACGAATCATTGCTTACAGCCAGACAAGTAAGAGTGCACATTTTATTTGAGTGATTTTCCAGTTTTCTGCAAAGACTGAAGGCTGGCGTAATGAGGACTCAGAATCTCATTACATTCCTAAGCGTTTGAATTTTCGAGCATTACATTCTTTATTTTATTTATTTATTTAGATTTTGTGTACCGCGTAAGCCCACTGAGACCAATGGTCCCTTTTTCAGGAGCGACCCGGAGTTAGTTACAGAAAAGGACATATTGAAAACAGTTATACACAGTAGTTACATTAGTTACATTTGTTACACAGTGTTTACATTTGCAATATTTATACAGGGGTAGAAGTCTGGTTCTCATTCAGACTCACATAATATATACAGTGAGTATGGATTACTCATTATGCATAGTATGTACATTAGTTACATCAGTGTACATTGGAAGCAGTGTATAGGGATGATAATCAGTTTACACAAGTTGGTTCATATTAGAAATCCATGACAAATTAGACGGATTGTTCAAAGTAGTGCAGCAGCAGCAGAAACTGGCCTGGGAGCTAACAGTTACAACCACAGAGACTAAGGTTGAGAAGATATAGTTTAGTTCATTTTGAACTGAGGTTGGGTTTGTCTTTGGGGAGAGTAGTCTTCGAAGATGGGGAGGGACCAAGATTAGTGAATTTGAAGGCTAGACAAGCAATGGGATAGTCTAGTTTGTGCCGGAGAGTGGGCCAGTTAAGTTCCTTTAGGGCCTCATGATGTCTCCTAGGAGAGGAGTTTGTGGCAGTGACCCACTCGGTTATATAGGTAGAAAGTTTATTGTATTCTGACTTACGGAGGAACTGCAGCAGTGGGACTCCAGTATAGGATGGATGGGAGAAGATTGCAGCACGGCATCCAGTAGAGGATAGAGAGTTTCCCAGACGGTAAAGGAGGCCAAGCTTTTGATGGGTGGACCTGGTTATGGAATCGGTAGGTCATTTCTTGATCTAGATGGATCCCAAGATATCTAAAGCTGGGCATGACTTCAGCTCTTTTTCCTTGGCTGGTGCAGATCTGGAGAAGCTGACTTCTGTCAGAGCCCAGGCGTCTAGAGCCAAACAGTATGGCTTTAGTTTTTTTCTTCTTTAAGTTTAAGGGAGTTTGCGGAGAACCAGGCCTCAAGGGTAGAGAGACTATCCTGCAGTTTTGCTGAGATGACGCTAGGTTGGGAGTCACTGCAGTATATGACTGTGTCATCAGCATATAGAATGAGATTGCTGCTGGTGCAGTTTCTCTCTGTATTATTGAGGAAGAGTGAGAAGAGCAGAGGGCCCAGGATTGAGCCCTGGGGTACCCCAGCAGAGACTGATCTGGGTCTAGACTGTGTACCCTTCAATCGGACTTTTTGGTAACAGTCACTCAGGTAGCTCTCAAACCAGGAGTGAGAGTGGTGATCCAGTCCTAGGAGCTGGAGTTTAGAGAGGAGGAGATTATGGCTAACCAGGTCAAAGGCCTTTGATAGGTCAATGAAGAGGGCGCCCGTTGGGGAGCCTTGGTCCATGTGGGAGAGGATATCCGTAGTGAGCCGGATGAGCGCAGTGTCAGTACCATGACCTTTTCTAAAGCCATGCTGAACATCTGCCATGAGTAAGTGCTGCTCAAGGTAGTCTTGTAGCTGGTTTGAGACTAGTCTTTCCTGAATTTTCCCCAGGGGACTGAGAAGGGAGATTGGTCTATAATTTCCCAATTTGTCTCGGGGGCCCACTCTTGTGGGCGTACAATGGTCGCTACCTTCCACATTTTTGGGACCAAGCCGACCTGAAGCGATGAGTAAGGTGACAGGATAGGCGATGGCGGGGCGGCAGCCCTCAGTGGCGAGCTGAAGCTGGTCATGTCCTGTGGAGGAGGAGGGGTTAATTTTGCGTAGGAGAGGTAGTACCTCTGTCTGTTTGACCAGTTTTAGGTGGAATTGAGGTTGAGGGTGAAACCATGCGTCCCCTGCGTAAAGGTTAGGCCTGGGGTGGACCAGGGAGGGAGACCCACTCAGGGTAGAGAAGGAGGCACAAAATGCCTCAGCAATTACCACTGGGTCATTTGTCAGAGGGTCCCCCACCATGATGGAGTCCGTTTGACTAGTTGAGGAGCCCTTGATAAGTTGGTTAATGTGGCCCCAGAAATTTTACTATAAACTTTTCCAAGTAAACAGGCTGTTTACCCTTTAGACATCCTCTGTTCCTGCTTCATTTCCTACTTCTAAGTCATGATCCTTTGTTGAGACATGACAGCCTGTTGCCATGGAAATTATTGTGTTACCACAAGCAGAGTACTTTGACTTCAAGGCAGGAAAACAGGAAAAGATAAAAGTCCAAGGAGCCTGTTTTCATGGAAATATCTGTAGTATTAAAATGGAATATCTAGACATTCTGATTTGGGAATGGTAGGATCTTGTGCTGGAATCCTAAAAATTGCTTTAAATAAAAGATCTGCAGTTTGGTATCTGTTTTTTAGTGCGACCCAATGGCATACTGTTAAGTGTTGTAGCTCCCAGTGCCGATGATGACCTAAGTTAACATCCTGAACCCAGGCTGTTGCACAGCGGGTTGCTTAGGCAGTGTTGAGTGTCTCTCTTGGATGTTTCCAGCCTTGGGTGCAGGACTGGCTCCTGCCATTACCTTGGGCATTTTCCGTTGTGTTTAATAACCGCACTGCCTGAACAGCCTACTAAATGTTAGTGGATCATTCATACATCAGACTGGCGACTCTTTCCTTCCTGTTTAGCCCTCGCCATTGTAAATAAAGAACATGGAAGGTTAAAGTAGCAACGCCTCACCCAGTGCTCAAAGGAAGACGTGAGAAGAGCAACTGCACAGCAGACAAGAAGGAAGTTTACTTACTCCTTTGACATTTAAGCTACCCCCACCCTTAATGTTTTTAATTTGAAACAATTGATCTCACTCCCTTTTACCTGGGAGTTGTCTTTTGTCAACTAATTATCATTCATCACTTCTAATTTAAATCCATTTCTCTCTGTTTTTCAAAACTGTTTGAGATACACAGTGAAGGTATTCTGTGATCGGTCTTATCTTCAAGCTTAGAAGAATACCCAAAACTTTCAGCTGGACCAGAAAAATCATCATTATAAAGCATTTCTGTTTTGTTTTTTGTCCCATAGAAGTGCATGATAGAATCTGCAGGCGCATGAAGACCTCTTATACAGCCAAGAGGTCTTCCGTGCTCTGAATTCATTACAAGTATTCTAAATTCAGATTTTTTTCTAAGATGCAGTTGGGGCCTATTTAACACTGAAAACAATAAAGGAAGGGCTGGGGATATTTTAAATGTGCATTCATTCTCTGAGCTAAATTATTTCTCCATATCATAATTTAAACTGATAGAACACTACACACTGTTATTAAATGGACTGCCAGTTTTCGTGAATGAAAACAGCGGCAACTTACCGATCATTCTGCCACTGCTTCTCTGATCACTCCATGTTAACTTTGTCCACGAACTGCCATTGCTCACTCTTTTCACCCAGCTACTCATTGCAGCAGACTGGCAGAAATGGCCCAACCATTACCAGATAAATACAAAGTTAAAAAAAAAAAATCAACTTATAAACAGTTGTAACTCCTAGGTGGCGCTATCCTGTGGGCTATTACCCCTGCCTGTGGGGATATGCACAGGCTGAGGGGCTTGAGTTCTGTGAATGGGTGCCTCCACAGGGAAGAATGGTATTGGGGTAGCTTAACTGCTTTGGTATAGCCCTCCGGAATGCTATAACCACCCACCAACCCTTCTAGTGGCCTAAACAGCAATAACAGAACATTCACATGCATTGGGTTACGGTAAGAATATGCTTACACCCCTTGCACTTACCACCAGGGCTGGATCTGCTACAACTGCCCTGGAGACCCTCTGGAAAAGATCAGCAATGCATAATGCAGAAATTTTCACTGTGACCCAGCTAATAATATGCATACTAGCCAGGTTAAACGTAAAACCGATAATTACGTTTATTCAGGGGATGTGAACAAGGGAGGGGCATGAATTTAGTAAAATGATCAGCACTCTGATTTACTTTAGGCTGAGTCCACATGCACTGCAAATCCCCAATAGATAGTCCCGCAACCCTGGATACCCAGATCTTGTATAGGCTAGCCTGGAGCATTGCCCAGGGTGGCCGGCATTGCAGCTGCTGTTGGGGCCCTTTAGGAAGAAAACAGTTTGCATGTGCAATTCCAAGCCAGCTTGCTCAGTCCATATGCAGTAACCCAGAACAGATCAGTCAGATGCCACACAATGATTTGTAGCTGTTGTTGCAGGGAGCTACCCTGGTTTGTACTTACAACCCAGACCAGGATGTAGGACAGGCGAGATGAAGACCTCATGGTGTTGATTTGGTGGGCCAGGGGAAGCGGGGCCTACATGATTCACCTCCTGGTGGTCATTACCTGTTTGATGGTATTGATTAGGGGACCGAATCCCCAAGCCGGTCTATCGCCAAGATGATCTCTGGAATGCAGGCAGGAGCTTGGGCCGAGATGGCAAGGCATAAGCTGGATGAACAGTCCTGAGAAAAGTTTGTGATCTTCTGCTGGAAAGACTACAGCTGGCATAACAGGATTCACCGTGAGCATCCAGATCACGACCCACGGAAAACATTCATCATACTTAAATCAGTTATTTCTCTAAGCCACAATTTGGGTATAGTCCGTTTGCTAATTACAACTTCACTGTGCAAACCTTTCAACCTGAGGCTATCTTCTCTCATTCAGGCAGGCCGATCGCTTCTGGAGCAAGTCTTGGTCCCTCTTGCACATAGTAACAACACACTTTCTTTCATCAGCTACAGGTCCAAGCCAGCAATCGGAAAAGTCCAAATTCTGCAATGGGCGGTTCAGCAGGCCAGAGAACATGGCAGGCAGGCCAACAAAGCCTTCCTGCCGAGTTCCTCTACTCCTCCTAGGAGCACCTGCTCGAGCTTTCACTCTCAACTTGCGCTCCGACTGGCCTTCTGTTTTAGGCAGTTCTGGGTATTTCCTTAGATCCAAAGGTTTAGTTGGCTGAAAGAGCTGTCCATCAAAGTAGGAGCTCCCCTCCAGGTCCATTTTAGAGCTAACATTTAAAACTGCAAAAGCTACAGAACTTCCTTCCCATACAACCCCTGGGGACAGTCTCCATTTAGAAGCATGAAGCGTTGGCCTCAAGGCCCATCCAGTCTGCCCATTTCTTTTCTACCTTATGAAAGTGCCATCGGCCTTTGCTGTGTCAATGGCCTATCTATTCATACTCCTCTGTATTGCTCCCTTATGCCTATCCCATGCCTGTTTGAAGCCCCGCACTGTATCATATCCACCACTTCCTGAGGTAGGCTGTTCCATGCATCCAAATGTTCAAGCTGCAAACGAAATCGGGTTAGACACACTTCTCTATCAATACTGTTATAACAGATAAACAGTAAATAACCACATTTTCTAACAGGGCTCCCTCTGAGCTACTAGCGACTGCAGAATGGAGCAATATAACAGACTGCCTGGCTGGTCACGAGCCTTAATTACCCGAACCCAGCCCAGGCTGATTTTCAAACACAGCGTAGACGATCTCTTAAAGAAACATAGAAACATAGACTTTGATGGCACATAAGGACCGTTTGGCCCACCTAGTCTGCCCATTTCCCTACCTAGAGGATAAGCTGCAGATCCTATTTAACCAACAGCCTATTTCTTCCTACCCACCACAGAAATTGCCTTATGCCTGTCCCATGCATTCTTGAATTCTCCCACAGTTTTAGACCCCATAACCTCCTCAGGAAGGCTGTTCCATGCTTCCACCACCCTCTCTGTGAAAAAATATTTCCTCAAATTGCCCCTGAGCTGTCCTCCCCTCTATCTTCAAATTGTGTCCCCTTGTTCTTGCACATTTTTTTTTCTGAAGGATGCTACCCTCTTGGACTTTGTTGATTCCACGGAGCTATAGCGTTTCTATCATGTCCCCCTCTCCCTCCTTTCCTCAAGGGTATACATATTAAGCTCCTTTAGTCTCTCCTCATGTAGCTTTCTCTTCCAGACCCTACCATTTGATTTGCTGTCCTCTGAACTGCCTCCATCCTGTCTATGTCCTTGCAGAGATGGGGTCTCAGAACGGACCCTAGTACTCTGGGCGGGTCTCACCAACTGTCTGTACAGGGGATAACAACTTCCTGTTTTCTGCTGGTGATGCCTCTCTCTACATCCCAGTATCCCCACCCCCAGCCCTCCCTACCACCTTCTCACATTGCTTGCCAACCTTAAGGTCATCTGATATGATTACCCCCAGGTCCCTTTCCATTTTTGTTGTTGTTACTACCCCCATTGTGTAATCTTCCCCTGGGTTTTTGTTTCCCAGGTGCATTATTTTGCGCTTCTGTGCACTGAATCCAAGCTGCCATACTTCAGACCATTCCTCCAACCTTGCCAAGTCCCTTCTCATCCTTTCCATGCCTCCTTGTGTATCAACCCTGTTGCAGATCTTTGTGTCATCTGCAAAGAGGCATACTTTTTTTTTCCAGTCCCTCTGCAATGTCACTTATAAAGACATTAAAAAGGACTGGACCCAGTACTGAACCCTGCGGTACCCCACTAGTAACCCCTCTTTCTTCAGAGTGGACTCCATTTACAATTACCTTCTATGTCCTGTTGTCCAGCCAATGTTTTACCAGGTTGCCACCCTAGGACCCGCTCCCAGGCTGGTTAATTTGACTATTAATCTTTTGTGTGGGACTGTCAGATGCCTTGATAAAGTCTAGGTAGGCCATGTCCACAGCCCCTCCCTGGTCTACTACTTTGGTCACCCAGTCAAAGAAATCAATTAGATTCGTCTGACATGACCTTCCCGCTGTGAACCCTTGCTGCCTTGGGTCTTGTGCCCCACTGGCCTCTAGGTACTCAGGAATTATTCCAGTTAATAAGAAGTTTAATATAAGAGGACATACTAAACTACTACTGGTATTAAAGTGGAATACCATACGCAGGAAACACTGGTTTAGTAATAGGGTTGTTTCCATTTGGCATAAACTTCTGGTTGAAGTTGTTAATAGCCCTAATATGGATACATTTTAAAAAAAATCTGGATTCTGCACTTGGTGATGAGTATAAATTTAATATTTACTAATTACTCCCAAAATCTGAGTGGCAAGCTCTAAGGACTACCATGTCTATATAGCTTGATATATCTATGACATATGAAACAGTTCTTTCCTTCAGAAGTGATTCTATCACTTTCCCTACCACAGAGGTCAAACTGACAGATCTGTAATTTCAAACAACATGAAGTCTTGCTATATTATGACATATGCAGTATAACCCCAGGTTAGAACTGCTCCGGAGGTGAAAGAGTTAACTTTCCATGCAGGGCATGCAACCTTGAGCGCGAGCTCGGTTGAACACTCTGTCTGTTGTAGCTCCAACTTAAACTGTCAGCTTCTTTACTCCGCCTCACTGAACAGTCGCTCCGGAGATTTCTCCTGCTGCTTGGTTCGTTTGTCGGTTAAATAGTGTAATTCTCGGTTTATTTACCGAAATTAAACCGCAATCGGTCGGTTCAAGCTCGGTCTGTGGTATGTAAGTAATAGATAGGCTTTTCTTTATTTTTCTTCTGTGTGGAACTTGTAAACGTCTTTTTCGGTTCGGTTTGAACCGATCAGATTAGGTTAAAATAACTTTCAGTCCTTTAGAGTGCGGTTCGGTTCTTATCGGTTCTAAAAGCAGTTTCATTACGGTTTTTCACGACCCGTGACAGTTGGGAACCGATAAGAGAGTCTTGCTTGGCAGTTCCACTAACGGGCAAGTTTTGGTTAGGCTGGCACTATGTCTGAGAAACCCAAAGAAAACCGGACCCACTGGGTTTCAGCACTGTGGCCTCTATGGGGAAGCCTCTGCTAAGGCTGACCCACACACCACCTATGTATATTGTCTGAGGTTTGACCACCTCAATGCAGACTGCCAGATTTGTAAGAATTTTCATGCTGCCACCGTGGAAAAAGAGTTGGTAGGCTCAGGGTCGGCGGGCGGCGGGCGGCAGGCGGGTGGATGCTGTCGCCCGCCGCCGCGGGGAGCGGTGGAGGGGCTTCTGGGTGGGTGGGGGGGACACTAGACACCAGGGAGATGTTTGGGGTTGTGATGTGACATTCTGCCCGCGATCGGGCTTTACGGTCCACTGACCACCAGGGAGATATTCGGGTGGGGAGGGTTACTGCCCGCCGATCGGGCACTGGAGGGGGTTCATACACGCTCTGCCCGCGATCGGGCTGTGGGAGATGTGTGTGTGGGTGGTCTATGGGACTTACTGCCCGCGATCGGGCTGTGGATATGTGTGTGGGGGTTTCATGTAATCTGTGATGCCCGCGATCGGGCTGTGGGAGATGTGGGCGGGGGTTCATGTTACATACCTCTCAACCTCTTGTGTCATGAATCAGGGACAAGGCTTAAAAAATCAGGGACAAAGATGCCAAATCAGGGACACATCTTAACAATTGGTAATATTCACTCAGAAATCTGATAGAATAAGGGATTTGTATAAGATGCATTTCTGAAGAAGAACTAGTCTGTATTTTTAATGTTTGATATTATTTTATGCTTACAATCCCCACTGTTCTGTCACAGAAACACGAATTTTCGAGAGACAGAGGAAAATTCTGTCTAAAATCAGGGACATCCCTGAAAATCAGGGACAGTTAGAGAGGTATGTGTTACTCTATGCCGCGATCGGGCTGGTGGGGGGCACAGGGACCGAGTTGGGGGCCAGCCGGGGTGGCAGCTGCTGTGTTAGCCCTGCAATACAGCAGCTCACCTGTGGGTGGCCCTCAACGATCCCTTTTGGCTCAGGTTGTGCGAGGCAGGTTGGGGGTTCGCATGCACAACTCTGCGCAACCGACTGAATGGTCGGGTTGCGCGGGTTATCATAGTTCCTCCCTCCTGTTGAGCATGCATTCATTTGCATTGCTCTTTTGCGCAACCTGTTGCCAGTGGAACAACTGCCTCCTGCTGAATATCGCAGAATGGCGCAATGTAGGACTGGCGCATGCGCAACCCTGTTGCGCATGGAGCAACCCTTTTGAATATCTGGGCCCTGTTTTATAAAGCCTTAGCTTCAGAAGGAGAGAGGAATTAATCTTGATTTACTTCACATCAGTTTCTCTCTTTCTATAACAGCACATGCAAAGAAAATTGATTCTTGCCTGTAGCTTTGTACGAAGTTCCACCATGAGATGGTAAAGCACCTCCAAGTTGGCACACATATGCTGCAGCTGTTGAAAAGACAAGAATACACATGATAAACATCTGACATTAGATTAGATAAAAGCAAATCATCAGGCAATACCCTTCTTGAAACAGTAAACCTGCATCCTAAAGCACTAATCGGAGTTAACTGAGCTGAACATTTGTCTCATGCATTTTTAGCTTTATAGCAAGTTACCAAAAAGGAACACTGTGTCGTGCTCACCCACCATGTTTAGTTACTTAAGTCTGTATGATATATGAAATGATCCAACAGTACTCTGCACTCAAGGCATAAATGTGAGGCACACACCTGTTTCAATTTTCCAATCCAATATTTATTTGGTACACTTACATGTAGTTGCAGGGTTACTCACTCATGGAGCTGTGCTCCCTCCAACACTACCACTGCGCTTTGATCAATGCGTGGTCTTCCTAAGGGGGTGGAGTACCATTTCAAACTACCTCCCTTAAATAGCCAGTTTTAAACTCTAAGGTTCCCCCTATGGTTAAATTTTAATTCAAAATAAATCTTTGTTTTAAGTGGCCCTGGGAGGACTCAAATCCAAAAATACAGAAATACACAATTTCGTTAATATAAATGTAAAAAAATACAATATCAAAAGTAAATGTTACCAGGGGAAAACTGAATAGTTAAGAATATTAATGCTTAAGGGAACTTAATATTTTTCTGAAGCAATTCTATCACATTTCAGACTTTCATTGGATATCTTTATGATCCTTCTTGTCCCAAACATTCTACACACTATAATTGAGATATAGGCATGCTTCATCCCTGCCCTATTATTTATTATTTTTCCAAATCAGTTTCTGTTACTAATTCTAGAAACTATTGACAACTGATATATAATGGCTATATAATAACCAATGCAATTTCCAGTCATTTAGAAACCAATGCATCTGACCCTTGACATCAAGGTCTGCCCAGGGAAAGCATAACATAATATATTAAACAATTAAATCTCAATGACATTATTAGAAACTCAAATTGTACTATGTGACTGGTTCTAATAGATTTTTATTGACCATTCCACTAGTAGTTCTGGATTTGTCCTAGGCCGAGAAATTGAGCGCGCACTTATAGATTCCAGTGTATGTATAGGGGGATCCGCAGTCCACAGTCTCAGAGTGCCACATGAAGAACTAGAAGGAGAAAAATAAATAAAAAAAGGGCCATAAGAATAAATATGGCATAAAGGTTCAATTTATCTTTTTTCCTTTAAAAATGGTTTCAAATCCCACTCAGTATTTAGTCCCTTTGGTTGTAAGCTGTCCACATTGAAAATCCAAAAACTTTCTCTTTGAAGGAGCTTGTTTAGTCACCCCGGACTGTCCCTCTCTGTTCCAATGCCATGAATTTGGTGCCCTCTATGTTTTGATTAGGTTTTTGATATAATGCCTTGCTAATGGTTTATGCATGAGACCTGCTTTAATGTTGCGAACATGCTCTTGAACTCTTTGTTTTACAGGTCTGATAGTCCTATCTATATATAAGAAGTTACAAGGGCACCAGATTGCATGCACCACATATGTGCAACTGCAGTTAAAGAAAGACTTGATTTTTACTTTATAATTATATCCGTCCACATCCAATATCTTTACTTGGTTGCAGTAGTCACAAATGTTACATTTACTGCATTTATGCATACCAATAGGTAATGGGGGTAACCACATTCTTGGGCTGGGATCCTTTGGTGTGTATATACTATGGACCAACTTATCCCTAGGGTTTTCTGCCTTGGAGAAGGTTATCCTGGGATTATCTCCAATTTCACCAGCAAGAATATGATCATTTAGTAAAATGGGCCAAAATGTTCTCACTATGGCAACAATTTGACCAGCTTGATTACTGAATTGAGTCACAAAATTGACCGTCTGTTGATCTTTTTTTTGCTGTTTTGTTCCTTTGGTTTCAGCAGTGTTGGCCTAAGTGCCCTTTTGACCCTTTGCATTAGGAAATAGGATACCATATATAGTATGTTGAAATGATTAAATTTGGTTGAACATTTTCTTACAGATATATTGACAAAATGTTTGCTGAAATCTGTAATTGCTTCTATCGCTCCTAGCAGCTTGACTATTGTTCCTCTCTTCTTCAACACTAGTCCCAGCTGCTTATCAAAATCAGCCCTTGCCACTACTGCTCCCTCTCCTCTGCCCCACTTGCCCTTAGCACCCTCTGCATCCCTCTTATTCACCACTCCCCTTCTGCCGCATTTACCTAAGGCTTACACACTGTTATGCCCACCTCCATAGTTTAGGAATTTCCATCCAGGCCTGTAACGTGTTTCTGCTGGACAGGAATATAAATGATCTTTCTTTTTTTCTTCTATGGTTTGTATATGACATCCATACACATCCTGCTCCTGTGGGAACTGTATATATATATATTACATTCGGCTGTGTTATGTATATCTTTCTTGTACATGTGACTTGGAATGTAAATACTCTGTTCCTATCAGTATTGTAAATATGTTGTTCCTTTTGTATTATGTATATTTATATGTAACTGTACAATTTTCCCTGCCAACAGCAGGTCCACCTTGTAAATGAGCTTGCTCAATGGTGATCGCCTGGATAAATAAAGATTTGATTGATTGATATTTTTCTGGTTGTTCCTAGGTCCTTAATGATCTGTGCTAAGCCTTCATGTTCCTGAAAGTATGTTGAAACTAAAGAAAATATAATATTGTCTTACATTAGGACCATATTAGTGTTAACCTATATTTGACCAGATTGACTTACACTTTTTGACTGTGTGTTTCAATTTATTGTTCACTCTTTTCACTAACGTAAATATATGAGTATATATATATATATATGTTTATAGCATAACATAATATACACTGTGACTATCCAGAGATAAGCTCCTCTATGCATTTTTGTTTGTATTTAGCATTACTAATAATTATTATAGCAATTACTTTATAAGCACCCCAGTGTAGTATTTTGTAGGTGGTAGTAGTATACATATGTGTATATATATATGTATGTGTATGTTCACACACTTTTTTTTTGGTGTGCAATTTTTGTATTTTTATGTGTATACTATCTCTTTAAGAGACCACTATTTAAATTAGTTACATTGTGTCAATGGACTATCCCCCTGATGACGCATTAGTTGCGAAACCGGTCAGGGCTTTGATTGCTGCTGAGCCACAGACAGTATGTTGCAGGCATTGTGCCTTCTATAAAGTCTCTCTTTGTAAATAAAAGCCTTTTATAGCTCAAAGTCTGGAGTGGTACTGGTTTTGTCGATCAACCGGCTCCAATTTGACCAGCTTGATTACTGTATTGAGTCACAAAATTGACCGGCTGTTGATCCTTTTTTTTTGCTGTTTTCTTCCTTTGGTTTCAGCAATGTTGGCCTAAGTGCCCTTTTGGCCCTTTCCAGAGAAGTTCCTTTCTGTCATAGCCCCTATTCTCAAATCTCTCCAACATTTCAAATACTTGTGAATCAAAATCATCTTCCAAGGAAGAATTTCTCTTGAGTCTAAGGAACTGACTATATGAAATGGACTTCACTAGGGCCTTAGGGTGGGCACTGTCTGACCTTAGAAGGTTGTGGGTTGTAGTGCTCTTCCTATAGTTCCTTGTTTGAACCGTAAGATCACTATCAATAAACAACGCAAGGTCCAAAAAGTCTATCTCAACTTTATTCATTGTGTATGTAAATTTGAGATTTCTCCCATTATTAACATTGATCCAATCCATAAAAAAGCTATCTCTTCCTCTAACCCATCCCAGACACACAATATATCATCTATAAAGCGATACCATTGCCTTATATGTTTAAAAAAAGGATTGTTTTCCTCAGAAAGTATGCTGGATATTTCCCAGGCTCCGAGGAAGAGATTAGCATAGCTGGGAGCCACTGCTGCCCCCACAGCTACCTTGGAGTTGTAGATAGTACTCCCCACTGAACTCAAAGAAATTATGAAGTAAAACAAACTCTAATGCTGCTGCAATAACGCTGATTGGGAATGCTGAAGTTTGGGGGTGGTCTTTCACAGATTGTATGCTGGCCTCTATACCTCGCGCATGTATAATGCTTGTGTATAAGGATTCCACATCTTTACAGAGCCAGATATAACTATCTTTACACATCATGTTCTGGATTTTATCCAGTACATCTGTAGTGTCCCTTAGATATGAAGTCACATTTGTGAGGCACTTCTTTAAGAAGAAGTCAACGAATGTGTTAAGGTTGTCAGTTAATGATTCAATATCCAACACTATAGGGTGACCCGGGGGTCCACAAGATTTTTATGGATCTTAGAGAGTGTATATAGAGTAGGTGTAATTGGGGTGTCATTCCAAATAAACTTAAAACTCCTCTGTAATAAAATAATTTCTCTTCCCCCATTCCAATAGTGATGAAAGTTCATTTTTGAACCCAGCAGTGGGGTTATGACTCAATTTCTTGTAATTTGTTTTATCATTTAGTATTTCTAATACACTTTCTGGGTATTTCTTACTATCCATGATCACTGTATTGTCCCCTTTATCTGAGGGTTTGATAACCACATCTAATTCCATCATCTCTTTCAAGGCTTTCTTTTCATGTATATTCAAATTGATATTTCTGTAAGGCTTTGCAGTTTTTAATGCCTTATCAACTTCTCTCAATACTACTGTTTCAAAGCTTCTAATCATAGAGTTATTAGTATTAGGACAAAACAGTGATGCAGTTTTAAAATGTTTTCTTTCAGACATTTGGAAGAAGCCAAGACAGATATGAAGACCCTAGGAGAGAGCCTAAAGGAGTACACAGCACACCTGGCCTTCTCAGAGGTTTCGCCAGTTTGGAGGAAGGGCAGAAGTGAGGACAAGATCAGGAATGAAGAGATCAGGGAATTCAACCGGTGGCTCCAGGGCTGGTGTGCAGACAATGGGATGCACTACATTGAAGACTGGGGGACCTTCTGGGACAGGAAGCTCTTCAAGCATGATGCCCTGCATCTCACGGAGAAGGAGTGAGAGTGCTAAGGCAGAAGTTGGAGGTCTTCGTGGATGGTTTAAACTGGGAGGTCTCCAGCACAGAGAAGAAGACCTAAATGAGGAAGCAGCAGAAAGATATGAAGGTAAGGGGATCAGCGAATGGAAGGGAACATCCCAATATCAGACTAAATGAAACAGGCATGGCCATGAGCAAGGAGTAGCCACAGGTGAAAAAGGAGGAACCTCATGTAAAGTACAGGAGGGGCAGACACAGAACAAGGGGGATGGTACTGGAGTTATAGCAGAGGGGAGAGGCTGTGATTAGAAGGCTATGTGCACCAATGCCCATAGTCTGGGTAACAAAATCCCAGAACTTTTGGTATTACTGGCCTCTGAGGACCTGGATATCATGGCAGTCACAGAGACATGGTGCAATAGCCACCATGCCTGGGAGCTAACCATTCCAGGGTACACACTGCACAGACGGGACAGGGAAGGCAAGAAGGGGGGAAGGGTGGCATTGAACATCAGGGAAGGAATAAACATGACAGTAAGACAATGGGGGAAAGCAGAGGCACTGTGGGTAACCTTGGAAGTGGGGAGGGGAACAGTGCTTAGAACAGTGCTTAGAACAGGAGTGATATACAGGCCCCCTGGGCAGGCAGAGGATGCAGACAGAGAACTGCTGGAGACTATAGAGAACATGGCAACAAAGGGTGAATTGCTGCTGATGGGTGACTTCAGCTTGCCAGATGTGGACTGGAGCATCCCGGCGGCAGCCTCAGCCAGGAGTAAGGGATTCCTGCAATCCCTGCAAGGGGCAGGTCTCATACAGCTAGTGAGGGAGCCTACAAAGGAGAATGCAATTCTGGATCTTTTCCTAAGCAATGGGGACAGGATAAAGGAAGTAAAATTACGTATTTAAAAATTTAAAACTAACGATTAGAAGTCCTTCACAATGGGCCGAATGCTAAGGCGAGCGCGAGGGTCACACTCAGAAGAAATATTTTATGAATAGTCTTAAGGTATTCTTGTAGCAAGAATATTTGTTTGTTGCTTGAGGCTTGGGATAGGCATGGTAAGTGCTCCATTATCAAAGTAAGAGTGACTGCACAGTATTAAAGAGTGCTGCCTTGTTTGTTTCTAATTATTACGTTGGTCTGGTTTGACTTACCACGCTTCCTGCCCTGCAATACATAGATAAAAGTATAAAAAGTTTTAAAGTGGGCTTAGTCTAAGGCAGTTTTGTTTAAATTACACTTGCTGTTATTGAAAATGATTGTATTTAAAGTATTAAGTAGTTTAGTATTCATTTGCTTTTTGTTGTTTGCTTCATTATCAGAGCAAATAGAAATAAATTAGGAGCACACTGGTCAAATTCTGTTTCAGAGAAGCAATTGAAATCTACCAGAAGGAATGTTTTTACTAGAAATTGGGGGAGTTTTGATTATTTTAATAACATTAAGATTTTTACTGTAAACTTATTAAGGATAGTACCTGATTATAAGGGGACTTGTTTTATAATGTTGATGATTATGGGAGGAGACATAGAACTGAATCCTGGCCCAGTAAATAATATATGTAAAGTTATGCATGATAATGCTCGTAGTGTGGTTCCAAAAACTGATCAATTGGCCTTACTGGTAGAGGAACATGACCCAGTTGTACTGGGACTGAGTGAGACTTGGTTATCAAATAAGATTGGGGATAGTGAATTAACTTTACCAAACTACCAACTTTTTAGATCAGATAGAGATAAAAGGGGGGGGGGTAATGTTCTATGTTAAAAATGTGGTAGGCCATGTGGAACTTCTTTTAAAGGGGAGTGAGAATAATATTGAATATTTGGTAGTATATGTGGATAGACTCAAATTAGTTTTTGCTGTGGTTTATTCTCCTCCAAAATCAAGTTTGGTATTTATTGAAGAAGTACTAAATAAGATTTGTGGTTGCATAGTGGATAGGTCATTAATTATTATTGGAGATATGAATTGTGATTGGTTTATGCCTAGAGGCAGGAAATTAAAGGAGATAACTTCGGCTCTGGGACTAACTCAGCATATTAAAACATCTACTCTGTATACTAATACCAGGACAGAAGGAACTATACTGGACCTGTTATTTACAAATTCTTTTATAGATATTGAGGCATTAGGAACTTTACCACCGCATCTTGGTGACCATAATCCAATATGGGCTGTGGTAACAAAACAGGTCCGATGCTTGTTAGAACATTCAAATAAAAAGAAAAGGGATATGTGGCATTTCTCTGAACAGAGATTTCTGCAGAGTGTAGCAAATGAAAACTGGGATAGATGCAGGTTAGTACCAGAATTGGATCAAGCAGTGGAATATTTTTCTACTACTTTTCGATTGTAGATTACTATGCACCAAAATCCAAATTTTGTGATAAACATATTAAATTACCATGGATTAATGAAAAGATTCTAAAATTATTAGAGTAAAAATAGGTTGTGGAAAAAGGCATTAAAATCTAAATTAATCTCTGATTGGGAGTTGTTTAAAATAAAACGGAATGCATGTAAATATCTTATAAGGAAGGCTAGGGCACATTACTATCAAATAAGATGAATCTTAATTCTGACCACGTAAGTTTTGGCATACTATTAATCATTTAACAAATCCTGGTAAATCCGGAACACAAACAAATTTAAGCTTACAAATTGGGGCAAATCTAATTGATAAACCGGAAAGTACTTCTGAGGCCTTGAATAATTTTTTTATAGACCTGCCAGATTGTAATGAGTTGGGAGGTTCTATATTTGGAGATATGAAGCCTAAGCAAATAGAGAATTCATCTTGTTTACCACCATTTAGATTTAGGGCCTTGAAAATATCAGAAGTATGTAGGGAATTGAGGTCAATAAATGCCTATAAATCAGCAGGGCCAGATGAAATTGAGGGTAGATTTCTTGTTAGCGCAGACTATATAGCTCCAATTGTAACTTACATCTTTAATTGGAGCTACAGTCTGAATGCTTTCCTATATCTTAGAGAGAAAGTAAGATCATTCCCATTCATAAAGGGGTGATACTGCAGAATTGAATAATTATCGGCCTATAGCTCTACTTTCCATATTGTCCAAGTGTCTGGAAAATGTGTTAATAGGCAGATTTCGAACTTGGACAAATATGGATTGTTGACACCCACCAATCAGTGTTCAGAAAGGGTTACTCTACAACTACGGCATTGTTAGAGTTTAAAAATCTGGTTTGTACTTCTTTAAATTTGGGTTTGGAAACTGCTGTTGTATTTGTGGATTTGTCTAAGGCCTTTGACCTGGTGAGCCACCCTTCTACTGGACAAATTGAAAGATACAGGCATAGTTGATGGGCCCAGAAATTGGATAAAATCTTATTTAACAGGACGTGCCCAGAGGGTAGAGGTCTCACAGACATTGTCCACATTTAGAAATGTTAGTAGAGGAGTTCCACAGGGTCCATTTAGGGCCCTTGTTATTCCTCTTGTTTAATAATGATCTACCCCAAGTGGTGAGGCATTCAGCCGTGAGGCTTTATGCTGATGACATAGCGATCGTCACCACCGGAAGTTCTGTTTTGGATCTTCAACTAAAGCTTCAAACAGATTTTGCCGGGGTAGGGGAGTGGCTCACCAGGTCAAGGCTTTTGATGAATGTTAAAAAAACAAAATTAATTTATTTTTCAAATAAGAAGCCTAAACCACAGATTCATATTGTAACACATACAAATAAACTTATAGAACAGGTAGATAGTTATTGTTATTTGGGGGTGACTTTTGATTATTTGTTGACCTTTGATACCCACATAAATAATAATATAAAAAAGGTGACCAAGAAATTAGGAGCTTTGAGACGAACTACTAAATGTTTACAAATTAAGGATAGGAAAAAAGTGGCCGAACAGCTGATTATGCCAACCCTGACGTATGGGGATTTAATTTATAGAACAGCGAGTAAACATCAGTTGATTAGATTGGATAGGGTGCAACATAGAATAGCTAGATATGTTCTGCAGTGTTCCTATCGAACTCATCATTGTAATATGTTCATAAAGTTGAACTGGCAGTCTTTAGAAATGATTTCTCAAAAAAACTGGTTAATACTGATACATAAATATAAGATATCTTACCCTGAACATTATATCACACAAATACTTTTTCCTAAAGTTAGTAAAGGTAGGCATGAGTTTCTAAGATCTGTGCATAGACATAGAGTTTGTCCCATAAAAATTCATAATAAATATGGAAATGGTTCCATTTCATGTCAGGCAGCTAAAGTATGGAATATTTTACCCCTTCCAATAAGATCTCTAGAAGACCACACGATTTTTAAAAATGAAATTCTGAAACTCTATAAAATAGAATGTAGTTGTATATGATTATGTATGGGAAATCCTTATTGTGAAATTTTGTATTTTTTGTTTTTGTATTAGTGTTTTAATGTATTGTTGGATATTGAAATGTTGTGTATTGTGTATATTTTGTATTTACTTGATTAATGTTATATGTTTAGATGTAACTAAGTGAAATATAAACAGGACTATCTTGAGAACAGGATTGTATAATCCTAATGATTAGAATTTCCTGTATAAAAATAAAGTTTTCATCATCATCATCATCAAGTAACAGTGGGGGAAACCCTAGGGACTAGTGATCATTGAGTGTGGGGTTCACCATAAGGATGTCACAGGAGGCTAGCCACACAAGGACTAGAATCCTGGATTTCGGTAAGATGAAGGACGAATTCAGGTAGGCTATGCAGGGAAACGATCATATAACAGGGGTAGTGGAACAGTGGGATAAGACAAGGGAAGCCCTGTACCTGGTAGTAAACCATTGTGCCAGGCCCTGCAGCAAGAGCAAAAGAAAAAGGAAACCACTGTGGTTCTTGAGAGGAGGAGCAGCAGAGCTAATAAGAGGAAAAAAGATGGCATTTCTGAGCTACAAGGTAACACAAAGCAAGAAGGACAGGCAATTATACTTGGAAAAATGAAAGGAAGCGAACAAGGCAGTAAGGGCAGCAAAGGATGAAACTGAGGAAAAGCTAGCTAAATCAGTGAAGGAAGGAGGGAAGGCATTCTTTAGGTATATTAGCTAGAGAAGGAAGACAGGGGGGAGGGATTGTGAGACTTGGGGAAGAGGGAGGCAGGGTAGTTGAGAAAGACACTGACAAGGCAACATCCTTAACAAATACTTCTGCCCCATATTCACGGAAGAAGACAATGGAGATGGACCCCCATTAATGGAGAAGGGCAAACAGGGCGAAGGGGTAGACATTAGACCTTTTCAGAGGGCAGAGTGAAAAAAGCACTAGAACAGCTTAGGGTGAATAAAGCTATGAGGCACGATGGGATACACCCAAGGATCCTAAAGGAGCTCTGGGAGGAACTGGCTAAACATCTGGCTAAGCTGTTCAGTGGATCACTAGAAACAAGTGTGGTTCCAGAGGAGTGGAGGAGGGCACAAGTGGTACCCTTGCACAAAAGTGGTAGCAAGGAGGAGGCAGAAAACTACCGCCCAGTCAGTTTGACCTTGATAGTAGGTAAAATGATGGAAACCCTACTTAAGGAAAGGCTGGTGGACTACCTAGAGACAAGGGGGCTGCTGGACCCAAGGCAACATGGATTCACTGCAGTGAGGTCATGCCAGACCAACTTGATTGATTTCTTTGAGTGGGTGACAAAGGAAATAGACCAGGGAAGAGCAGTAGATGTAGCCTATCTGGACTTCAGGAAGGCCTTCGACACAGTCCCACACAGGAGACTAATCCACCAGTTGGCAAATCTGGGGGTGGGGACAGAGGTGGTCACGTGAGTTAGAAACTGGTTGAGTAACAGAACACAAAGAGTAGTGGTAAATGGGGTTAGCTCACAGGAGTGATGGGTAACAAGTGGCGTACCCTAGGGATCAGTGCTGGGACCAGAGCTCTTCAATGTCTTCCTAAGCGATATTGCAGTGGGTCTAAAAGAGAGGGTTAGCCGTTTGCTGATGATACAAAGTTATGTAACAGGGTAGATATACAGGAAGGTATAGAGAAAATGAGGAAGGATTTGAAGAGGCTAGAAAACTGGTTCAAGGAATGGCAGTTGGGTTTCAGTGCAAAAAAGTGCAAGATTATGCACCTAGGGAGAGGGGATCCTAGGGCTGAGTATGAACTAGACGGGGTAACACTGGAGGCCAGCACAGAGGAAAGGGATCTAGGGATAGTCATACAAGACAACCTCAAAGTGGCTAAACAGTGCGATAAAGCATTTGGAAAGGCTAACAGAATGTTAGGGTGCATAGGGAGGGGTATAACAAATAGAAGGAGGGAAGTGGTGGTACCATTGTACAACTCCCTAGTAAGGCCTCATCTGGAGTACTGTGTTCAATTCTGGAGGCCCCATCTCCAAAAAGACATAGACAGGATGGAGACGGTACAGAAGAGAGTGACAAAAAATGGTGTCAGGGATGCAGCATAAGTCGTATGAGGATAGACTCAGAGCTCTAAATATGTACTCCCTGGAGGAAAGGAGAGAGAGGAGGGACATGATAGAGACCTTCAAATATCTAAAAGGGATCAACAGGGTACCAGAGGGGGCATCTTTCATATGACGAGAAATAGCAGAACAAGGGGGCACAGCACGAGACTAAAAGGTGGAACACTTAGAGGGAACTTGGAAATTCTACTTCACTGAAAGGGTAGTGGAGAGATGGAACAGTCTCCCCCAGGAAGTGGTGGGGGTGGCCACAGTTCAAGGATTCAAGAATGCGTGGGATAGGCACATGGGAATTACCAAGCTAGGGGTGGGCTTGTAGCATCTAGGGTACCTTAAGCATTAGAAAGAGGGATAGGGCAGACTGGATGGGCCACAAGGCCCTTATCCACCGACAACATCTATGTATCTATGACATGAAATTTTCCCCTATTGCATTTTCACATACAGAGTCAAATGTCTGAACCCCATCTATGTCTATTGCATTAGAATCTGTAACCCCAGCTTCCTGGAGAAGTGCCTCTAAAGTTTCTAAACTTTCATCCTTACAAGTTAACTCCAATTCACTTGTAAATTCTGGCAGCTCTGTACAGGTTTGGTCCAAACTCATTAATAGGTCAATCATTTCTTGTTCTACAACCCCCCAATCATATTCCACATCAAACCTCATATCCTGCAGTTTCTTTTTACCAAAATATTCTTTAAGCCTTATTTTCCTAAACAGTTTAAACAAGTCCACCTGTGTTTTAAACTGGTCACTGTCTCTGGAGGGGGCAACATTAAGACCTTTTTCAAGCAAATTAATCTGAATGTCAGTAAGCTTTACCTGTAAAAGGTTGATGACCCTTAGTTTTGTCTTCGTTGCACTTCTGAGTTCTCTGTCCTACCCTCCCTTTTCACCCCCTCCTTGTTTTCCATTTTTTTCCTTTCTTTTTCTTGCCATTTTGCTGGTCTGGGGCCGCCCCTTCTCTAAAAAAGGCCCCCGACTTGTTCTGGTTTAGGACTTGTTTCGACTTATCTGTCTGAATGGTCACCCTTTTCACCGAGCGAGAACGAGAATGACCTCTACTATATGATCTAGCCCTTTGCAGCCAGGAATGAATGTTCCCCACTCTGTAGTCGTTTGTGTCCCACTTTAATTTTTTTTGCTTCATTTTTATAAGCTCCTGCTCGTATTTATCCAATTTAGATTTCAGACGTGCTTGTAAGTTTTGAAATTCCGGGTTCCCTTTAAACCCATCCAGCTCTTGTTATATCTTTCCAATCTCCTCTCTAATCTTGATATGTTTCTCACTGTCCTCTGCTATGATTAATTCAATAAATATCTTGGAGAGAGAGCTACTGCTTTCTCCCACTCTGAACACCTGGTGAAATATTCCAGTCCGCAGGAAGGCGTTTTAGTTAGCCGCAATCCCACGCGGTGTTTGCGAATGATCCAGGTATGTTTCCAAAGTAATGATGATGTACATGATGTTAAGTTCCGATATGCATTGTTTTTCTAATTTTGAAAATAGACTCTTGATGTTAGAACCATTTGCTCCAGTTTCCTCCTGACCTGGGACATCCAAAATTCCGTTGCTCCCAAGCTTACCCTAGGCTCTCAACTTTCATGTTTCCAGGTCCTCCAACACACCATAACTCGTCGGTTCTATTGCTTCAGCCTCTGTTTCAGTATCTCCTCCATTAGACATAGCTTCTGTGTCTTTTTTTGAAAATCAGCATTCCCAATCAGCTTAATTGAAGCAGCATTAGAGTTTGTTTTACATAATAATTTCTTTGAGTTCAGTGGGGAGTACTATCTACAACTCCAAGGTACAGCTATGGGAGCAGCAATGGCTCCCAGCTATGTTAAACTCTTCCTCAGAGCCTGGAAAAAATCCAGCATACTTTCTGAGGAAAACAATCTTTTTTAAAACATATAAGGTGATGGTATCGCTTTATAGATGATATATTGTGTGTCTAGGATGGGTCCGAGGAACAGATAGCACTTTTTATGGATTGGAGCAATGTTAATAATGGGAGAACTCTCAAATTTACGTACACAATGAATAAAGTTGAGATAGACTTTTTGGACCGTACGTTGTATATTGACAGTGATCTTAAGGTTCAAACAAGGAACTATAGGAAGAGCACTGCAACCAACAACCTGCTGAGGGCAGACAGTGCCCATCCTAAGGCCCTAGTGAAGTCCATTCCACATAGTCAGTTTCTTAGACTCAGGAGAAATTGTTTCTTGGAAGATGATTTTGATTCATAAGCATTTGAAATGCTGGAGAGATTTAAGAATAGGGGCTATGACAGAAAGGAACTTCACTGGAAAGAGCCAAAAAGGCACTTAGGCCAACACTGCTGAAACCAAAGGAAGAAAACAGCAAAAAAAGGATCAACAGACGATCAATTTTGTGACTCAATTCAGTAATCAAGCTGGTCAAATTGGAGCCATAGTGAGAACATTTTGGCCCATTTTATTAAATGATCCTATTCTTGCTGGTGAAATTGGACATAATCCCAGGATAACCTTCTCCAAGGCAGAAAACCTTAGGGATAAGTTGGTCCATAGTAGATACACACCAAAGGACCCCAGCCCAAGAACGTGGTTACCCCCATTACCTATTGGTATGCATAAATGCGGTAAATGTAACATTTGTGACTACTGCAACCAAGGAATGTGGACGGATATAATTATAAAGTAAAAATCAAGTCTTTCCTTAACTGCAATAGCACATATGTGGTGTATGCAATCTGTTGCCCTTGTAACCTCCTATACATAGGGAGGACCATCAGACCTGTAAAACAAAGAGTTCAAGGGCATGTTCGTAACATTAAAGCGGGTTTCATGCATAAACCATTAGCAAGGCATTATATCGAAAAACATAATGAAAACATAGAGGGCACCAAATTCATGGCATTGGAACAGGCGAGGGGCAGTCCTAGAGGGGGGATAGACTAAACAAGCTCCTTCAAAAAGAACGTTTTGGATTTTCACTATGGACAGCTTACAACCGAAGGGACTAAATACTGAGTGGGATTTGAAACCATTTTTAAAGAAAAAAAGATAAATTGAACCTTTATGTCATATTTATTCTTATGGCCCTTTTTCATTTATTTTTTCTCCTTCTAGTTCTTCATGTGGCACCATAAGACTGTGGACTGTGGATCCCCCTATACACACACTGGAATCTGTAAGGGAGCGATCACTTTCTTGGCCTGGGACAAATCCAGAACTACTAGTGGAATGGTCAATAAAAATCTATTAGAACCAATCACTTAGTAAAATTTGAGTTTCTAATAATGCCATTTGAGATTTAATTGTTTAATGTATTATGTTATGCTTTCCCTGGGCAGACCTTGATGTCAAGGGTCAGATGCATTGGTTTCTAAATGACTGGAAATTGGTTATTATATAGGCATTATATCAGTTGTCAATAGTTTTAAGAATTAGTAACAGAAATTGATTTGGAAAAATAATAAATAATAGGGCAGGGATGAAGTATGCCTATATCTCAATTATAGTGTGTAGAATGTTTGAGAAAACAAGGATTAGAAAGACATCCAATGAAAGTCTGAAATGTAATATAAAATAATTGTTTCAGAAAAATATTATATTCCCTTAAGTATTAATATTCTTAACTATTCAGCTTTCCCTTGGTAACATTCACTTTTGATATTGTATTTTTTTACATTTATGTTACGAAATTGTGTATTTCTGCATTTTTGGGTTTGAATCCTCCTAGGGCCACTTAAAACAAAGATTTATTTTGAAATAAAATGTAACCATAGGGGAGCCCTAGAGTTTAAAACTGGCTATTTAAGGGAGGTAGTTTGAAATGGTACTCCACCCACTTAGGAAGAACATGCATTGGTCAAAGCGCAGGGGAAGTGTTGGAGGGAGCACAGCTCAATGAGTGACGGAGCCCGCAACTACATGTAAATGTACCAAATAAATATTGGACTGGATAATTGAAACAGGCGTGTGTCTCACGCTTATGCCTTGAGTGCAGAGTACTGTTGGATTTTTATCATAAATTTCGGTGTCTGCAACCCCCTTCTCTGCACCTAACTTTGCACAGCAGTGCACACAGTATTGGAGTAGTGGTATATGAAATGGCCTGACTCAGAATATGCCATTTATTTTCATGGGTAAGGGGGCAAGAAAACAACTCACGAGTGAGGGTACAGGACAATAACTCATGAGTGGCAGAGCTATAAGTAAGTTATGTAAGCCCTGCCCTATACTGGTTATACTGGACAAAAGAAGGCCATTGCGGCCCAATGAGATTGTCCCCTACAATAGTGGGTCAGTTTCCTTCATTCTTTGTTAACCAAATATCCAATTTGTTTTTAAAAGATTCAGTGGTTTTTGAATTTACTATGAAGTCAGGACGTTGATTCCATTTCTGTGGGGCCCTAACACTAAAAAAGTTGTCTCTTTTATTAGTATTAACCCTTTCAACACTTAGTTGTTTGTTATGTAGTCTACCAACTATTCGTTTTTTGGCATATGACAATCCGCATTGTTTCATCTGTAACGGACATTTTAATATATTAAATAAAAATAATAAGTCCCCTCTTAATCTTCTTTGTTTTAGCAAGTGTAGACCTGTTTTTGTCAAACGTAAGTTGTAAGAGTCTTTTTTTAGCCAAGGTATCATCTTAGTCAATCTTCTCTGAACCTGTTCCACTCTATAAATGTCTTTCCTAAGACATGGATTCCAGTATGGGGAACCATAATCCAAATAGGGTCTAACATACGATTTATATAAGGTGACCATACACTGTTCAGATTTATTAACAAAGGTTTTATTAATCTGTTTCAACATAACGTTAGCTGTATTTGCCACTCTACTGCAGTGGGAATCGGCTGATAATTTATTATTTATTAGAATCCCCAAATCTCTTTCACACTCAGAGTATTTGATTTGTTTGTTATTTAATCAATATGTGTTTTTGGGGTTTCTATTCCCAAAATGCAAAACTACACACTTATCCGTGTTGAAATCTATAAGGTTACTTTTTGCTCACAGTTCTATAGTTTCTAAGTCATTCTGAAGAATGTTCCCATTTAAAGTTGTATCTACTCTCCCTCCCAGTTTGGTGTCATCGGCGAATTTAGAAATAAAATTACTAGAAGTTATATTTAGATCAATCACTGATAAATAAATTAAACAATGTTGGGCCAAAGACCGAGCCCTGGGGAATACCACTGGCCACCTTGCGTGGTTTAAGAAATTGTTTACCCTAACCATCTGTGTTCGACCATATAACCACTGAGATACCCAGTTTATTATATATCCCAAAAAAACAAATTTACACATTTTCTCAACGAGTAATGAATGGGGCACTTTATCAAAAGCTTTACTGTAGTCCAAAAGTATAACATCAGACGGAATATGGTTATCCAGATATCTACTAATGTTATTATAAAAGGAAATCAAGTTTGTTGTACACGAAGATCCTGTTTTAAAACCATGCTGTGTTAAATCCTGTACCCCAAGAGCCTGTATTTCAGAGTCAATGTGTGATTTAACTATTCTTTCCATGGCCTTACCAATTATTGATGTAAGACTTATTGGTCTATAATTTTGAACCATTGTTTTGTTTCCCTTTTTTAAAATTGGGACCACAATTGCAGTACACAAATCATTTAGAATACTGCCTTCTGTCAATGATTTATTAAATAATAAAGTTAAAGGAACAGTAACTGAGTCGATAGTTTCTTTCAAAAACCTGCATTTATGTTATCAGGTCCCGAGCTGGTAGATTTTTTTAGTATTGAAAGAACATTTCTTACTTCTTGCTCATTAATTATTGGATATAATGGGTTTAAATTACACCTTGGACAATAATTATCTTTATTATAGAAGACAGAGGAAAAATATTCATTAAATATATTGGCAATTTTTTGATCATCATTAATAGATTTCCCTTCAATAGCTATAGGTCCAATTTTTCTAGAGTCACCTTTTTTACTATTTATATAAGAATGGAGTGATTTTTATTTGACTTTGAATGTGCTAAGGTAAATTCTAATTTGTTTTTTGCTTGTCTAATTAGTTTTTTTAGGTGAATTACTGAATTTTTATAACTAACCCTAGTACCAGGGGTACCATTAATTTTTAATTTCTTAAAGAGACACTCTTTTAATTTTATTTGCCTGTGTATATCTTTATTAAACCAGATAGGTATTTGCCTTTTTTGTTATATTTGGATTTTAAGGGAACATAGGTTTGTTCTAGCGTATTTATATTATGTTTAAATAGGTCCCATGCTTGGGTTGTAGATTTATTTTGGAACACACTTTTCCAATTAATTTGGTTTATTAAAATATTAATTTGTTTAAAGTTAGCTCTGTTGTAATTTTTTTGTAATATTCCTGTATTTGTTTTGCTTTTAGTAATACTTATATTTAAAACTACTGCATTATGATCACTATTTCCAATGGGAGCAGCAATATCTATATCTGATACTAAACTTCCTGAATTGGTAATAATTAGATCCAATATATTATTTCCCCTGGTAGGGTCTTTAACTAATTGCTCTAGGCCTTGATCGATACATATATCTGTTAACAGTTTTTCCTGTGAAGTTACTCCAGTGAATATTTCCCAGTTTATTCCTGGCATATTAAAATCACCCATAATAATCACATTGTTTTTTTCTACCATGTCAGATATTTGGTTAATTAACTCGTTTGTATATTCAGAGTCAGACGAGGGAAGTCTATAACAGACTCCTATGACTAATTTGGGTTGTCTCTTAAATTGCAGCTGTACCCACAATGATTCAATGCTGGAGTTACTGATCATTTTCAAAGAGATTAAATCATTATGTACAAATATGCAAACCCCTCCTCCACTTTTATTCTGTCTGTCTTTATGATACAACTTATAGCCAGGGATCTCCTTAACCCATTTGGATGATGAGTCCCACCATGTTTCAGTTATAGCAATAATGCCAATATCCAACAATTTACATTTACATTCCAATTCTGCCATACTTAAATTATTCAGGGGTCTTGCATTAAAGCTAAGGACTTTACAATATTTAGTTACTGATTGTTTAACATTGGTGTTTGTCCCTTTTAAAGAATTTAAACTTTTCCAATTCTCCCCTTCATAATCTAGTTTAAATTATTTATTTCTGCTGCAATTTTTCTACCAAGTATAGTATTGCCCCTTCTACTCAGATGAAGTCTGTTCCAGCAAAAAAGTGAGTCCCTTCCACAGAAATCTTCCCAGTGCTGAATGCATTTAATCCCCTGCTTCAAACACCACAGTCTTAACCAGTTGTTGGTTTTTTTAATTTTATTTATGATGGCATAAGTGGCCCTAGGTACTGGTAGTATCTCAGAAAAGCAGACTGTACATCCCTTTTCCACCAAAAGATTATTTAGTGCCACATAGTTTTCCTCTAGTTTGTTACTTTCAGATTGGCAAACATCGTTAACCCCTGCATGAACTATTACTAGCGGGTTATGTCCTGCTTGGGATAATATAGGATTTAACATATCGGTGATATCAGCTATTTTAGCCCCTCTATAACTTAAGTAGGTTCTATTAACTTTATCAGGATTGCAGATTGCCCTATCTATGTGCTTAATCATTGAGTCACCTAGTACAAAAATTTGTCTTGGTGGAGCATTCAATGGCACTGAAAAATTTGTATCCATTAAATTTTCAGTTCCCTTGTTTATTGATTGATTGTCAGTTCTTTGTTTTGATTTAGAAGCTAGAGTCAATGAGCTATCAAGGATTATTAATGGTTCCTGTGTGTTTTGGTCAATTACAGTTTTGTCAGTCTCTAAGTAAGACATCTCTGAAGATGAAAGTGATTGTAAAGTGCTGTTATTTAAATCATTAGAGAGTATCTGAAAGCGGTTTTTAATTGGAATTTCAAACTTGTTAGTTTTTCATCCTTTTTTAATTGCTCTACCTGTTGATACTGTCGCCCAATCATGGTCCTCTGTGTCCTCCTCCCTAACCCTTTTTCTGATGACATCTTGTTTTTTATCTGTTGTGATAATTTCAGGCACTAATGGTTCTTGTAACAAGTTTAATTCTTTGTTAACAGTGCTTAAAGTGTCATTATTTATTGTAGATACACGTGAAATTTCGTTTAGTTCATTATGTCGTCTCAGCATGTCCGCCTGACTGTTTTCTAATATGATTAGTATTTTCCCAAAAGTGCCTAGTTCTTCTTCCATGGCTTTATTGACTAAGCATTTTTCACATTCAAAGTTATTTACCATGGTAGGTAATGGATCTACTAGTTTATACATAAGACATGTTTGACATTTTAAACCGATTTCCCCTTCAATAGTCATAATAGTGGGGTTAACATGTTTATTAAGTTCCATATTGATATATGGATTATGCGATTTTAAGCAATCAACACAAAAGTGATATTCAAAATAACTGGTAGCTATCACCTATTTATATTATAACTAAATCTAAAATCCAATTTTACCACAATTGGTGCTGAAGCGCTGAATCCGCTGAACACGCTAAACACGCGCTAAACGCCAGATGTCTTTGTGCTGCTCTTCACGTAGTAGTTAAGCTTTTGCCCTGCTCGGCTTCACCTGCTCGGGCCGAGTGAGAGTTAAATGTCTCAGTTACTGGAAGTGCTTTCCATTGTCACAGCGACAATTTAGCAGCCAACAGAGAAACTTAAAATAATAATAAAATTAACTAAAAGGCTGAGACTGCTGCAGGTTAAACCTACAGGTTACAATTAGTAGCCAAAGTAATTTTTATCAGCAACTGAGTCGGTAGTTCTGTTTGCAGTACGCTATCACTCCTCCTCCTGTTTTAGAATTATAACAGCGCTCCAAGAGAGACTAAACATAGACTGCAGGTTTAATAGTCAAAACAGTATAATGGTATATAAAGAACAGCCTGAAAGTGCTTAGACAATGCTCGTGTATGCTGCTCTTAACTCGTAATCTGTATCACAAGTAATTATTCAGTAAGTGGCATATTCGGAGTATGGCCAGTGTGTGTCCAATATACATAATGTATTTAAAAATGCACGGATCAAGATCAGTTTCTGGTTGATGTCATTGCTTTGTTCTGAGTGCTGCAATGGTCATTGTAATGCCAGCAAGCATTGTGCAAGCTGTTGTGCCATTGGGTAAGAGTTCCTTTGTGATCTAGCCAAAGTGCAGATAAATGCTGGTGATGCAACCAACATTAACAGCTGATACCTCAAAGAAACTTTGGAAAACATAATTTTTAGATACAATTCAACTTGTATTCCATATATACATTGTAGATGTCTCCTCCCCATTATTTAATACTGAGGATATTTTCATGGTTACATGATCTTTAACCATTAGAGTTTATCTGCCTCCAAAGATAACTCCCTGCTTCAAGTCATAATCCTCTGTTGTGACAGCACAATCTGTTGCCATGCAAGGAACTGTGATGTCACAAGTAGTGCATTATGACCTCAGGTAGGGGGAAAGCTACAGGAATAGACATACCCTTCAGCAGCAAAGATCCTGTGCTCATACAAGTGACCTCATAGAAACACAGAATTTGATGGCAGATAAGGACCACTTGGCCCACCCAGTTTGTTCATTTCTTATGTGCCTACATTGTCACTGCAGACCCTGCTTGATCTCTGGCTCCCTTCCCCATTGCTTCCCACTAAGATTCCCTTGTGCCTATCCCATGCATGCTTGAAACCCGGCGCTGTTTTCACCCCCCCAACCCCACTAGAAGACTGTTCCAGGCATCTACCATTCTTTCAGTGAAGAAGTACTTCCTCACATCTCTCTTGAATTTACCCCCTTCCAGCTTTTTAGCATGCCCTCTTGTTCTTGTGCATCTTCCTCTGAAAAATACTGCTCTCCTGTACCTTATTTATCCCTGTAACATATTAATAGGTCTCTATCATATTCCCCTAGCTCTTTTCTCTTCCAGGGTGTACATCATACTAAGGAAGTTATAAGAGCGATAAGGCAGTTTCTCCTTCTAGGGCTTCTGATTTAGACCCTGCACTATTTTAGTTGCCTTCCTCTAGACTGCCTCTAGTCTGCCTATGTCCTTCCTGAGATGTGGTCTCCAGAACTGGACACAGCACTCCAGGTGGGGTCTTGCCACCAATCTATACAGTGGCAATACCACTTCCCTCTTTATGCGCAGTAATAAATAATGGAGAGGAAAAATAATGAAATACAGTATAATCTGAATTAAATTTAAATGTTATGTTTTGTTGAAATTCTCCTGAACACATCCCCTGCTCCTTAAGATAAATGATTTATCTTAATTTAGAATATGTCAGTGGCTTCACTAAACCATTTATTTATAAGGTTTCACTCTTATCTACATTGTAAAATTAGGGAAGAAATAATGGGTTGCAGAAGAATAACACATTTATCTTCACTAGTGAGTGAGTTATGAAAGTCCAACCACTCATGTGTGGAACTAAATGTGTTACTACACTGCAAAGGATATGGTTGTTATACAATCTACAGAAAGTGATAGTACAAAGGTGTGGAAGAAGGGTCAGAGGGCTACAACAGCAAAATCCTATCTAGGGTATTTTAATGTAGCTATAATGGGTATATAAGTGAACTGGCTTGAGGATATAGCAGAAGGGCAGTAGAATACAGACCCCTAGAAAACTGACTTGGTACTTAGCTGTGGGAGATGTGGAACAGCCATCTTCAAGGGAATGCTTCTAGTGGGAGGCAGATGTGCTATTTGTTGAAAGCTGGCAATGTTATCAGCTGAACTGGCTGCTACAAGGGAAGACGTTGGGAGACTGAGGGGAGAGCTGACTGGGAAATGGTGGTCCGACTGGCAGATCTAGTCCCTCAGTAGCCCAGGGGATTAAGGGTGGAGGGCAAGGGAAAGGTACTAAAATATCTGGCCCAAGGGAAAGAGGGGGTCCATCACTGACAGTGCATAATTGCTTCACTCCACTGGGTGGGATCTGCAATGATGAACCAGGTGGGATGGCCAGGCACAAAACTGCAGGGAAGACTCAGGGGGCTACTAAAAGTACCTACCCAGACAAGTAGAAGAAGGTAGTTGGAAAGAGGATATCCAAGAAAGTCCTGGTGGTGGGGAACTCTATTGTAAGGGGGACCGAGAAACTGATGGCAGCCAGGGGAAAAAAATATAAACTAGTGAAGTGTATTCCAGGAACTACAAAGGAGAGGGTCCTCCTAATGATGAAAAAGCTGGTATAAGAGGTAGAGGATAGGCAGGATCTCACTGTGCACCTAGGAACAAATGAACAGGCAAATGGGACATTGGAGCAAGTAAAGGATTCCTGCTGCAGACTAGAGAAAATGCTCAAGCATGTTGTATCAATGGTGGCCTTTTTGAAAGTCCTTCCAGTGCACGGTGGGGGAGGGGGGGCAGGAAGATAAAAATCTTTGATTTCAGCAAGTGGCTAAAGGATTGGTTTGATGTACAAGGGTTTACGTTCAAGGGGACTGGAGTGCAGGATGGTGGGATTGTAGGTTATTCCAGAAAGACAGCCTTCATCCTACTGGAGAAGGTCCTCAACACAAAAATTAGATGCATATATAGACAAGTTTTTAAACTAGGGAGGCTACTGAAATACTGGATGTGGGCACTAAGCCTGATAAGAAGAGGGGCCATACTGGCTCTCCCCCAATTATGAGAGATAAAAAAGGGAGCATAAACACAACCTGTACAAGATTAGGCAGAGAGACTAAGAGGGTACCTGTAGAGGTAGGACAGAAGAGGGGGAAACCACAAAGGGTAGGGGCAGCCAAACAGAGGTGAGAAAAGTTAGGGGATAGGGTGAGTGAGAAAATGACAGAAAGCAGACAAAAGGGAGTGGAGGAAACAGTGATGAGAGGAAAGGCTGGGAAAACAGAAGTGGATAACAACAATAATGAACAGATCTTAGGGACAAGGAGGGCACTACAAAAGGCAAGTGGAAGGCAATAAGCCTGAATGTTAGGAGTCTGAGTAGTAAAATAAGTGAACTTCAGTCAGTAGTAGCTGCAACTGTTACATGAGCATCTGAGAATAGTGAGTGGGATGTCACAGACCTGAGTTATGCCCTGTTCGGGAGGGACAACAGAGAAAAGGGTATCAAAGCTGAAAAGGACTTGACATTAAAAAGGGGAGGGGCAGGCAAGGTGGAATCAGTATGAGTCCAGCTCATAACAGAGAGAGGGAAAAAGGTGAGGATGGAGGTGGTTTACAGACCACCAAGCCAGAGGGAGAAGGGGGATACAGAATTGGAGGTAGAAATCAGGAAAGTGTTTGATAAAGGAGAAGTACTGATAGTGGATGATGTAAACATGCCAGATGTGGATCAGGCAGTTCCGGCAGCCAGAACTGTGAGATATCAGTTGCTGTTGGATGTCATGCATGACTGCTTTCTAGTTCAATGGGTAAAAGAGCCAACCAGGCAGAAGGCCACCCTGGATCTGGTGCTATCCAACACAGAACTGGTTGGAAGGGTAGAGGTTAGGGAGCACAGGCCATAAAGTACCTCACTCACCTGGGAGTAGCAGGGTGCACCTAGAAAAAACAAGCTCACTATGTGATGCTAACAACAAATTTATTTGAATTCACTTCAAGTCCAGGTGCACAGACAATAGAGAACCTCAGTGTAGTGCAGACCAGTAGCCTCAGTGCTTCACTTGGTAGAGCTTTGTCAGCAGCTGGCTAGTGGTCTGTAAACCTTCCTATTTATACTCCTCATATGAAGATCATCTGGACCAAATCAGCTGGAGGTCCAACGAAATACTTCTATTGGTTAATAACAAGTGGCAGTGGTGGGATTTGAACTTGGCAACAAGTGTCACTAATAACATGTAAACATTTTAAACAGAGCTCATAATATCTTATTCATCAAAAACACACAGAAAATTGCACTTATTACAAAAAAGTAAAAATGGGCAGAAGGAAAGAGAAATTGTATACAATTTACATCTGCATCAATTCTGCAAAACACCCAGAACTTTGAATACTAACATTGTTTCAGACAAACTGGTGGCATTGTTACCTCCATGATGAGAGACAGATAGCGGGAAGGGTAAGGGGTGTTTCTATACGTACATGAGAGTATTGGTGCCACAGAGAAATTGGGAATAAAAGAGGAGGGAGAGGTGGAATCAGTCTGAGTCCAGTTCACAACAGAGAAAGGGAAAAAGATCATAATAGGGGTGGTTTACAGGCCACCAAGCCAAAGGGAGGAGGGGTATAGAGAACTGGAGCTGTGTTTTTCTACACAGAAAGAGTAGTTGCTACTTGGAATAGTCTGCTACAGAAGGTAGTGGGGGCAAGCACAGTGGAGCAGTTTAAGCATGCCTGGGAAAGGCACAAGGGAACCTTGAGAGGGGAGGGAGTGATGAAAAGTCATTGATCACATAGGGTCAGTGGCAACATACAATGTATAAGGCCTACGGGCAGACTAAATGGGCCTGTGGGGGCCGGCCCGGTGGCGCTGAGGGTTGAGGCGCTGGACGCCACACCTCGCTCCACGCCAGGGACCAGGGTTCGGTGATGAGCCCGGACTGCCGGGGGTCGGCAGGGAAGAGAGGGATTCAGCGCCCAATGGCAGCTCTCCCTCTCTGAGGAGGGCTCTACACCTGTCCCGCTGCTATACTGCCATCTTCCGGGTGAACCCGGTCTTGGCAGTGAATACCGGGTCACGTAAGGGAGGGGGGCAGCGTTGGCCAGGAGCCCTGGAGGAGTTGCGTCATTATACATTCCTCCAATTGGCTCCCCTAGAGTGCCGACATCTGCGGGGCATAAGAACAGAAGAAAATACAGCCAGTCACTCCTAGGTGATGACCCCTCCAACACCAAGGCACACTGGCAGCCAACAACAAAAAAGCAGACTCCGCTGTAGCACTCACTCCACGCTGTCGAGGGAAAATAAGGGGGACCTCTCCTCACCCCACCCGAGGGGTAATCCAGGGGTATTAAGGGCTACTGAGAGAGTGACTACTCTAAGGGGCAGACTCCTGGGTCGAGAGGCCAGAGCAATGTGGTTTGAAGGTTCCGAAAGAGTGGAGTGGCATGGTTAGGAAGGCAAGGATAAAAATCAGTGGGGAAAAAAATTAAAAAAATGGGCCTGGTGGTCCTTATCTGCCGACAATTTCTATGTTTCTATGTTTAAATCAGTAAAGTGTCAGATAAAGGAGAAGTGCTGATAATGGAGGATCTAAAAATGCCAGATGAGGGCCAGGCAGCACCAGCAGCAAGAATTGTGTATCAGTATCAAAAGATTTATTGTGTAGCTAGAGAGCCATTACAATTAACGAATAATAAAAACATACATAGATTAAAAAAGGAGACTCTAAAATTTATCATGTAACATATTGCACAAATCATATCACAATACAGTTCAACATAAAATCACCTATTACACAAATCATCATAATACAGTTCTTTCTTGAGGAATTCTGATTCTAATACAGTGTTACTTATAATCTCTGGTCTGTTTCGTAGGATTTTACTTTTGACTTTACTGACAGCAAGAAGAAACTTGGCTAACCTCTCTATACTCCAGACATTCTCTGGACGAAACAATATATTAGTTAGAGTACGTTGATCGAATTGATAAATAAGGGATATACAATTGTGAGCTGTCAGATAAATAATTTATCTACACAAGTGCTGTTTGACCTCGGGTAACCTCACAAGTGAGATGTCCGAGGTCAAAGAGCACGAGTGTAGATAAATCATTTATTTGACATCTCACTATTGTATATTTCATTTATACAACAGGAATGCTGTCTGTCAGTGCTGGGACATTTGCTTTTGATTGTTTATCTGTTTTTGCATATGTCTGCCAAAAAACTGAACAAAAAATTGCATTTTCTACTCTTTTTGCTAATTATAAAAAAATCTATAATGTATCTATAAATGAAATACCACTCATGTAGATAATTTTGTGCTGCACAACTTTCATGCTCACAGCACTATGCTATCTTTTTTCGTTTTAAAGTTATTTGCATTTGAATATAGTTAGTACTGGTACTGAGGCTGAACATTCTAAATGAGTTCCCGACTGATTGTGACATCTCTACTACATACATAAATCTGTGATGATGCGTCTACTATGTGTATAAATGTAAACTGTTGAATTTATCTCATAGTAGCTCAGATTTATCACATAGGATTTATGTCCACACCTATTGCATAAATATGATTTTGAAAGGGGCCTAGCCAATATGTTCTCTCTTGACAATACCACGTACAAGACCATAGTATATGCATCAGGTTTTCTTTCCCTCCATGAGAACAATCACAGTTCTCTGTGGTTGAGGAGGTTTTATTGTATCTGTATAGTAAGACATTGCTGGAAAATTGTTCTAACTTATAGTAAGACATTGCTGGAAATTATTCAAACTTATATCTAATAAATGTATTCCTTAGATGAGGTTCTACAAAAATATCTAGACAGGGTTTATATCCAAAGAAAAAGTTATTCCTGGAGAACCAACAAGAATACTTAGATTCTTTTAGTTTTTAGATTCTCCTGATTCCATCTATTAGTCACTATTTTAGTTATATATTTCTTATACTGGTTACTTAGTACAATTCCTTTATCTATTGCTTTTTTAAGGTTCATAAGCTTGTGTCTGTTCAACAGAAGAATTAGTTCAGAAAACCAATATTTATCTCAATATCTCATGTTGTGCCATGATTCTTTTTCTTTTAAACATTGGTTAACTTGCAAGGTGATTGGTAACCTAGTTAATCTGACCCAGTAATTTAGTTTTTTAATTTCAAATCTTGCCTTGATGTTAGAAAGTCCTAACTCTGCCATAATGTAGACAGCTGGGCAAGAGTGCCATAACCAGAGTAACCTTCTTAATGCTTTGTAAAGTTTATTTATTTATTTAAATTTTGGTAACCGGGTAGGCCCACTGAGACTTTGACAGTCCCTTTTTCAGGGGTGACCCGGGATTAGTTACATGTTCCTAGGGGGAAAAGAAAACCAATGCTTTTGATTGTAATACAGTATATGGTACATTGATCATGTACACGTGATGCAGAGATGGACATTACTACAGTCGACATAGGTGAGTTTACGTACCAACAACCTTGTTAGTTACACACATTCATGAGTAGATAATAAATGTAAGTACAGTTCAGTACATTATGTCCTGCCTTACTGTTCCTCCCCCCCTTTTTGTCTGTATTTACATGAGGCATCCCCCTTTAGCAGAGGTGCCTTTATGGGTTGCAGCACCTGCAATGAGACCCACTGCTTAGGTGTAGTTTTAACCCCTTTCTTGTACCCCTCAAGAGAGGTGCAGTCCTGGAGCTCTCTTGGGAGACTGTTCCAGAGTTTGGGGAGGATTATTCTAGGTGACTGTTGTCCCATAGTTGATCTGGCTCTTGGGAGTTCTAGCAGTTTGCGTTCAGTCGACCTGAGCTCCCTCCTGTTTGCTTTTGGGGCTAGTTGATTTCTCAGGCTCAGTGGGGCATCAGGTTGCTGCAATTTGAAAGCTAAGCACAGGGAGGAATAGGCGAGTCTTGCTTCAAGGGGTGGCCAGTTTAACACTTGTAGTACATCACAGTGGTGCTCCATTCTTTGCGCTCCGGTGGCGAAATGGCTGATTCCGTGGTATAGCATACTCGGATGCGCATGTTCTGTTGCCCTCAGTCCTTGAAGCATTGTTGCACCATAGAACAGGATGGGAATGATAGTCCCATTGCTGACCGCAATCCTAGTTTCTTTAGTCAGGTAGGAGCTTAGTCTGTACAGGAGCCCATGTTTTTGGTTTACTATTGTTGTTAGGTGGTCTATGTGTTTCCTGAAAGAGATTTCCTGGTCAATGAACATTCCCAAATACTTGATACTGTCCACCACTTTGATCCCTGTTCCATTTGAGGTAGAGAGCGATAGATTAGCCCAGCGTGGACCAAGCTTTTTGGGGCCAAACAGCATGGCTTTGGTCATTTTGCTGTTTAGGACCAGCCTGTTTGCCTAGAACCAGTCTTCTAGCGTTGAGAAATCTTGTTGCAGCTCCGAGTTTAGTAATTCTGAGTCCTTGCCGGTTCTGTACAGTACTGTGTCATCTGCATAGAGCGTCATCTTTGCTCCACCGCAGTGCAGGGGTAGGTTGTTGATGAATAAGGAGAATAACAGAGGGCCTAGGATAGAACCCCGTGGAACTCCGTCAGACACTGGATGCTCATCTGATTTAGCACCGTTCCACCAGACCATTTGCGTCCTGCCGTGGAGGTAAATGGAAAGCCATTTCAGGGCCAGTGTGTCAAACCCTAGGCCACCCAGTTGCCCTAAGAGCAGCTTGTCATTGACTAGGTCGAACGCCTTTGTTAGATTAATGAAGACTGCTCCAAGGAGTTTGTTTCGGTCCAGAGCTTCATGCACATCCGTGATGAAGCTTACCAGTGCCATATTAGTGCCATGTCTCTTTCTGAAACCATGCTGTTGGTCTGTTTGCAGGTTGTGCACTTCCAGGTACTCATTGACCTGTTTGTGTACCACCTTCTCAAGTAACTTGCTTAGGGTGCAGAGAATGGAGATTGGTCTGAAATTTTCCACATCCTCCTGTGGCCCGCTTTGGGGAATTGGGGTCACAAGAGCCACCTTCCATAGGGCGGGTAACATAGAAACATAGAATTTGACGGCAGATAAGGACCGCTTGGCCCACCCAGTCTGCCCATTTCCCTACCTACTGGATAAGCTGCAGATTCTAGTTAACCAGCAGCCTACTTCTTCTTACCCCACCCCCCAGAATTGCCTTATGACTGTCCCATGCATGCTTGAATTCCACCACTGATTTTGACTCCACAACCTCTCCGGAAGGCCGCTCCATGCATCTACAACCCTCTGTGAAAAATACTTCCTTAAATTACTTGAGCCACCCGCTTCTATCTTCAAATTGTGCCCTCTTGTTCTTGCACACCTCTTTTTGAAAGATGCTACCCTCTTGGACTTTGTTGATTCCTTGAGGTACTTGAAAGTTTCTATCATGTCCCCTCTTCCTCCTTTCCTCGAGGCTATACATATTAAGCTCCTTAAGTCTCTCTTCATATGTCTTCCGGTGCAGACCCTGCACCATTTTAGTTGCCCTCCTCTGGACAGCTTCCATCCTGTCTATGTCTTTGTGGAGATTGGGTCTCCAGAACTGCACACAGTACTCCAGATGGGGTCTCACCAGCTGTCTGTACAGAGGGATAATAACTTCCTGTTTTCTACTGGTGATGCCTCTCCCTATGCATCCCAGTATCCCCCAGCCCTCCTTGCTGCCCTCTCACATTGCTTGCCCACCTTTAGGTCATCTGATATGACTATCCCCAGGTCCCTTTCCATTTTTGTTGTTGTTAGTATCTCACCCCCATTGTGTGCTCTTCCCTGGGTTTTGTTTCCAGGTGCATTACCTTGCACTTCTAGCATTGAATCTAAGCTGCCATACATTTGACCATTCCTCTAACCTTGCCAAGTCCCTTCTCATCCTTTCCACCCCACCCTGTGCATCAACTCTGTTGCAGATCTTACTGTCATCTGCAAACAGACATACTTTTCCTTCCAGTCCTTCCGCAATGTTGCTTATAAAGACATTGAAGAGGACCGGTCCTAATACTGAACCCTGCGGTACCCCACTAGTAATCCTCCTTTCTTCTGAGTGGACTCCATTTACTATTACTCTCTGTGTCCTATTCTCCAGCCAATTCTTTACCCAGGCTGTCATCTTGGGACCCACTCCCAGGCTGGCCAACTTGTATATTAATCTTTTGTGTGGGACTGTGTCAAATGCCTTGCTAAAGTCTAGGTAGGCCATGTCCACAGCCCCTCCCTGATCTACTACTTTGGTCACCCAGTCGAAATCTATCAGATTTGTCTGGCATGACCTTCCCGCTGTCAATCCATGCTGCCTAGGGTCCTGTGCCCCTCTGGCCTCTAGATACTCAACAATTATTTCCTTCAGAAGTGATTTCATCATTTTCCCTATCACTGAGGTTAAACTAACAGGTCTGTAGTTTCCTGCTTCTGCCTTGCTCCCACTTTTGTGAAGGGAATCACATCTGCCCTCCTCCAGTCCTCGGGTACCACCCCATCCTCCCATGATTTGTTATAAAGGGTAGTCAGTGGTGTCACTAGTTCTACCCTTAGCTCTTTAGAATTCTGGGATGAATCCCATCAGGCCCCATTGCTTTGTCCACCTTCAGTTTTAAGAGTTCTTCAGAACCCTTCTTCTGTAAATGGGCTGGTATCAACTTCTGTATCCAGAGTGTTACTACTGTTTGTTTTATGTACCTCCCCTCTTCATTTGTAAATACTGAGCAAAAATATTTGTTTAGTATTCTGCCTTTTCACAGTCTCCCTCTGCCCCCTCCCCCTTTATTAAGCCTCACTATCCCTCCTTGGTCTTCCTTTGCTCCCTGATGTACCTATAAAAGTTTTATCCCTTCTTAACTGAGTTGGCTATATTTTCCTCGGTTTGGGCCTTTGCTGTTCTGACTGCCTTCCCAGCCTCCTTTTGCTTTAACTGATATAATTCTCTGTCCTGCTCCTTCTGCGATTTCTTGTACTTCCTGAGTGCTTTCTTTTTCTCTTGAACCTTCACTGCCACTTCCTTTGAGAACCATAGTGGTTTCTTACATCGTCTTGTTTTGTTTATTTGCTTCACACAAAGGTTCGTTACCTCTGTGATGGCAGTTTTTATTATTCACCATTGTTCTTCCACCACTCCTTCCTGCCCATTTGCTAGTGCATTCCTTAGGCACTCACCCATTTTGGCAAAGTCAGCCCTCCTAAAGTCCAGTACTTTTGTCTCTGTATGGCTTGACTCTATTGCTGTGTTTATTGTGAACCATACTGTTCGATAGTCACTAGTTCCCAGATGGCTACCCACTTCTACATCTGTGATCCTCTCTCCATCTCCATTTGAGAGAATCAAGTCTAATATTGCTCCCTCTCGAGTGGGCTCCAGTACTAGTTGTCTAAGGCATGCCCTGTAGGGCATCTAGAATAACTGCACTCTTCGGAGTGGCAGCTGCAACTGCACTCCAGTTAACATCTGGCATATTCAGATCACCCATCAGCAATATCTCCTTTTTCTGCCATTCTAAGTATACTTTCTATCATTTCCCGTCCATTTCCTCCCCTGAGAAGGGATCTGTAGCATAACCCTGTGTGTATTGTGGTGCCATTGCCTGTCTCCACATTTACCCACAGTGCTTCTTCTCCTCCCTGTTTACCCTTTTGTTCTGTTGCTTTATTCCTTCCCTTATGTAAAGAACTACTCCTCCTCCTCCTCCTCTTTACCCTCCTGTCCCTCCTGTAGACAGTGTATCCTGGTATGTTTATGTCCCAGTCATGGTTTTGTGTGTACCATGTTTCTGTGACTGCCACGATATCCAGATGTTCTCCTCCATCAAGGCCACTAATTCAGGAAGCTTGTTACCCAGATTACGGGCATTGGTACTCATTGATCTCCATTTTTTGATGGCTTTACCTTCTGTTGCAGCATCCCCCACTGACCGTTCTACCTTGGTCTTTTTCTCATTTAGTATCCTGTTTTGTAGGGAGAGGCTGGGATTTTCCTGCTGCTTGTCAGTGCCTCCCCCTTTGACTAGTTTAAAAGCTTGCAAATGAAGCATTTAAGCCGATTGCCCAAAAGACTTGTTCCCTTCCTGGACAGATGCAGACCATCCTGCCAGTATAGGCTGTTGTCCCTCCAGGTGGAACCCCAGTCCCCAATGATGCCAAACCCCTGTGCTCCACACCATTTTTTCAACCATTCATTAAACTGCATGGTGCCAATTACCCTCGCCTCCCCCATGCCTTTGACAGGCAGCACCTCTGAGAAGGATACTGTGTGTGCTACTTGTCTTATGTCCCTCCTCAACTCTGCAATGTCCTCCTGCACTGCTCTAATCTCATGATGAGCCAAGTCATTTGTCCCTAGGTGGACAATTACGTCCAGCTCAGAATCCCTTGCAGCTGTTCTCGTGATCCTGAGGATGCGCTTCCTGTCCCTCCAAGCCATGGCACCAGGCAGGAACCTTACTTCAGTTTTCCCAGCTCCCCCCAGTTCTATACCCCTAATAATTGAGTCCCCCACCAGGAGCTGCTTCCTTTCCCTGTGGTGTCCTCTGCCTCCTTCCTCTCCCTTTCATCAGGGACCTGTTGAATAGCTGGGTTATCGGTACTGCAATGATGGGGGCTGCAATCTTCAACAGTTTAGGTTCGAGGTCGTCATAGTCTGCCGCACCTTCTGGTTTTATGCCCTTGAGCAGCGTCAGTACCTCTCCTACCAATGTAAGTTTTAGGTGGAATTCAGGACCCTGCGGGGGGAGGGGGTCTCTTGATTCTCTGGGCTTCCCTGGCCTTGGTTGGGATTGCTGGTTTTGTACTGCTGTAGATCCAAGAAGAAGTCATTGAAGGCATTTGCTGTGTCTTTTGGGGTGGTGAGAGGTGTCTCGTTGACCTTTATTTCCTGCTTTTTTGCCTTTTAGAAGCGAGTTGATATGACCCCAGAATTTCCTTGGATCAGACAGGTTTCTGGATTGCAGAGTGTGCAAGTAATTCTTTTTGGCTTTTTTGAGCTCCCTCTTGCAGATGTTTCTGGCTTTCCGGCATTTAACCCAGTCCTGATGCAGATTTGCAACTTTAAATTTGCCCCATAGTTTGTCCCTTTCTTTCATGATGCCCTTCAGATCTGGGTTAAACCATCTGGCATCCTGGCCCTTGACCCTGATCTTTTTTAAGGGTGCATATTTATTGGCCACCGATAGGAAGTGCTTGGTCAAACCCTCCAGGGCTTTGTCTATGGTTGGGGTGTCGAGAGTCTGGGCCCAGTCCACTTCTGACAGGGATTTCAAAAAGGCCCCTTTGTGCAATGCAGGGTAGTTTCTGGCCCAGAAAGTCCTTGGTGGTTGTTTGGGGTGGCTATTTTCCACACCAGGAAGACTGGCATGTGGTTACTGAGGGAGTCTGCGCATGTTCCAACTATTTTGGCTCTGTCAAGATTGGATGCTAGCACCCAGTCAAGGGTGGTATGGTTTCCTGTTTTATGGTTGAACCGTGTAGGTTCACTTATTAGTTGGGTTAATTTCGCTCCTTCTAGGCTGACTTTTACTTCACCCTTTAGTTTGGCACACCAGTTAAGGTTAAAGTCCCCCAGTATAATCTTTTCTTTGCCAGGAATGTTTAAGACAGTGTCTGTGAGTATTTTCAGGGCTCACATTGCTTTCTTTGGGGTGTTGTATATGCAACCAATTACAAGAAGCTTTGTTCCCCCTAGGAGGAGTTGTGTGAACACTGCTTCGCAGCCCTCTATTTCAAGATCAGAGGTAGTCATCTGGGTAGCTTTGAGTTGGGATTTTACATAGAGGAGGACTCCTCCGCATTTCTTCCCTTTCCTATCTTTTCTAAACGTATTGAACCCTTGTAATTCCACCTCATGTGGAAGAATATTGGGCTTTAGCCAGGTTTCCGAGATGGCAATTATGTCTGGAGAGTAGAGGCTAGCCCAGGCTTCAATTCATGCACTTTGGGTCTGAGGCTATTGATGTTCATGTGTATTAACCTCAGCCCCTTGGCATTAACCCACTCGGGTGCAGTGGGTGTGAGGTTTGGCATACTTGTTCCATGGGGGCTAGGGTTTTGCTCGACATCCCCAGCCATTAGTAGCAGCAGGCTCGGGAGAAATGTCAGGTACTTGGTTAGTACGTGAGAGGGGCAATTTTTCCTGCGGGCCATGATGTACCTCGCTGCATTCAGGAACAGACCCCTCTTTACCAGCATGTCTACTGTTATCACGCATGTTCTAAAGCAGAACTAGGTTGCATTCTGGATGAAGTAATATTAAACCATGCAGATAGTTATGTTCAGGGATATGTAATATAATAATTTTGGCCAAGGTACCAGGAGTCAAATGATGAAAAATAATCAAATCCACAGGAAATGGTGAACTACTGGGGACTAGTAAACTGTTGTTATTGTAGATCAAAGACCCTGAATGTGTTACATTCTTGAAGGTGATGAACATTGGCTTGGGGCATATGCAGGATGTAAAAATCCTTTGTTAGTGTCTTCCCTTTGTTCTCCAAAATGGTTATGAATAGACCTCAAAGACAAGCACAGATCCTGTAAGAACAAGTCAGACGGAATTGTGGATTCAATGCAACACTCCACAGCTCAGAGCTTGTGAAACAGATTTACTGACCTTACTTTTGCTTTTGATGGCTTCCAAAAAAAGTTGATTTATGATGAGAATGCCAATACCTGGTAGTGATGTTTTGCAGTTTCTTAGTCCAAGAAACGTTCATAGATGTCATGTCCAAGAACGGTCCAGTTCCTCCAAGCAGAAACACATGAAAATCCACAAAACTAAACTACTGACAGAGATGAACACAAACAACCAGCCACTTCAGGCTCCATTAATATAATAGTATCCTTGCAGTCCTAAATTTCAGTGCCATAAAGGAGTTGTGATTCAAGTTTGGCTTTTACCATAATCACCAAAGGTGAACAGTTGATCCACCATATTTGTAATTAAATTTAATGAGTCCTCCCATAATTTTTTTCTATTTTTCTATCACTGTTTCAGTGTGTAATTTCCATGAACAGTTTGCCTGAACTGCAATTTCTAAGTAAATATAGCTGGGGACTACTTCCACTCTGTCATCTCCTAGTCACCATAAACCACTTGTTTTGTTGTTACCAAAAATTACTATTTTGGTTTTGTTCAAGTTTATCCTCATTTTTAAATCTGTGGATTTAGTGTAGATATAATCTAACTTCTTCTGTACACCTGATTTAGTCAGACAGAACATAGCAATATCATCTGCGTATGCCGATAGGGGGCAGACCAGAGAGTTAATTTTTGGAGAATCAGACCACTGTTTCAAAGTCTTTCAACATTTTATCAATATACAAAGAGAAAAGTGCTATAAGACACCCTTGTCTCACCCCCATATTAATATTGAATAGGGAAGACAAGTTACCTTGGATTCCTAATCTGATTTTAGCCAATGTATTGTGATACAGGATTGCCATTATTGTATTAGTTTTTATCTAGCCCTCTTTCTGTTAGTAAAATCCATAACTTATTCCTGGATATCAAGACAAAAGCTTGAGAGTAGTTATTAAAGACTGTGTATAATTTTTGCCCTCGCAGTTTAACATATTTTTCAATCAAGTGTCTGAGAATATAGATGTTATCTGTTGTGCAATAACTGTTTCGGAATCCTGCTTGGAATTCCGAAATACCTCCAGTCAATTCTACCTGCACTTTCAATCTCTCTAAGATAATTTTTCAAAATATTTTTAAGCTTACATCAAGGAGACTTATTGGATGGTACACAGCAGAGTCCATCAGACTCCCTTTCTTGTGTACAGGGATTGTATTGGCTCCTCTCCAGGTAGCAGGGAAAGAGCCTGCATTAATACAGTTGTTAAAAAAAACAAACAGTTAATACTTTGGCCCAAAGGCTAGTATGACACAGGTAGACTTCAGACGGAATACCATCTGGTCCGGCAGCTTTATGTTTCTTTAGGTATTAATAGCTAGGAATACTTCGTCCATTAAGACAGGGTGCTCACTGGATCTATGAGTCATAAATTCAGCTGCATCCTGTTCAAGGGGGTAGAAAAAAACCTGTGTAAAAAATTCCACCCATCTCTGCTCAGAGATATATGTATCTATTACAGTTTTGTATTTATCAGTCCCTTTGGCTACCAGAGTCAAATTCTTTTTTTGCTATTATTAGTTGTCACTGCCTCTAGCATCATTTTCCATTGACTAGCAAAAAAGGAAGTTTTTTTCTCTTTAAGGATTTGTTTATAATTTTTTTGAGCTTGATTTAGATCTTTCAAGATGTTCCTGTTATGTTGTTTCTTATATAGTCTGTGTAGATTTCTAATATTTTTTTTATTCTTTTTACATTCTTTATCAAATCAACCTACCTATATATCACCATTTGAGGACTTAGGTAGATGTTCTAGTTTGAATTTTACCTGTTCAAAACGTTATTGGATAGCTCTAACAAGATGTATATCATTCACAGTAATCTTCAATATTGAAACCTGAATTGTTTGTGCAATTTCAACCTCCGAATTGTGTAGCCATACAATTCTTTTTTTTTTTTTTTTGCCCTAATTTCCATAAATAATACAGGGTCTGCTGAAGGGGTTTCTATTTGTGAGAACTGTGAGAAGTCAGTCACTGATGGATTCATGAAAGACTGCTTCCTAGTGCAGTGGGTTAGAGAGACAACCAGGCAGAAGGCCACCCTAGATTTGGTACTATCCAACACAGAAAAGGTGGGAAGAGTAGAGATTAGGGAGCCACTGGGTCCAGTGAACACAACTCAGTGTGATTTGAAAGAACCACATGAAGCTGTGGCTCTATGTTAAAAGCTGTGGTCCTGGACCTTAGGTGGGTAGACTTTGGTAAGGTGACGGAGTCACTTAGAGACAAGTTAAGGGGCTGGAGGAGGTGATGAGAGTGGAAGCTAAGTGGAAAATTATAAAGAAAGCCATAATAGAGGTGAAAAACTCATGCATGAAAAAGGGTGTTAAGTGTCACAAGCATAGATAACCACTCTGTTTTTCAAGAGGGGTAGGGAGGTGGCACAGGCCAAAAGGCTAGGTTTCAGGAGATACAAGGGTGAGAAAAGTGAAGAAAATTTAGTGGATTACCAAAAGAAACTATCAGAAGGACAGAGAATGGTTAGGAAATCGAAGGCAGATATGAACTTTAGAACAGTGAAAGGGGAAAATGAAAGAGAACGTGTTTTAGGAACATGAAGAAAAAAGGGAAGTCAAAGAGAGGGATCATCTAACTGAAAGAGGAGGGGACTGGGTGGAAGATGACAGAGAGGGGGTAAATTTATTGAACAACTACTTTTGTTCTGCATTCAAGGATAAGGACAGGGGTAGGCACTACCTGAAAGTGGCATAAAGGCATCCTCAAGGGGAGGGAGAGGAATGGAGCTATCTTAGATCATTGAGTGCTAAAGGGCTTGTAGCTCTTAAAGTAGATAAGGTACGGGGCCAGATGGATTACATTCCAGGGTACTGAAGGACCCGGGGCCAGAATAGGAAGCACTCAAGCCATGATGGATCTGTTCAGGTGCTCCTTGGAAGTGTGGGGTGGTTCCAGGAGATTGGAGAGCTACAGATGCAGTACCATTCCACAAAGATGGTGAAAAGAAGGAACCAGAAAACTACAGGTCCACTTGTTGGCAAGCTTCTAGAGACCATATTTAAAGAGTAACTTGTGGAGTACTGGGCTGCAGGACTGTAGGCAGCATAGATTTGTGGCAGGAAGATCATGCCAAACCAAACAAATGCAATGTTTTGACTGGATCATCAACGCAGTGGTCAGAGGACAGGCTGTCAATGTGCTTTATCTAGACTTCAGCAAAGCCTTCAATTCAGTTCTGCATAGGAGATCATAAAAAGTGGGAGGCTTTGGGGATAGGAGAAGGGATAACAAGTAGGATAGGGAATGAGCTGGAGGTAAGGCAACAGAGGGTGGTACAGTAAACAGAATTAGATCAGAGACCAGTCATGTCACAACCGGGGGTGCTGATGAGGTGAGTCCTGAGGTGTGTCTTGTTCAACATGTTCATCAGGGACATTCCAGAGCATATCCAGGACACGGTGCATCTCTCTGCTGATTAGCCAAAACTCTGTGGCAGGGTGTACAGGGAGGAGGGTGTCAGAAAATTGAAGAAGGACCTGGAAAAAATGAAAATTACGTACCTACCGTAATTCTTGATCTCCCGGTGTATCTTCACCATTCATCACTGGTGGGTGTTAGCCATAAGCGCAGCATCCCATGGTAGATTTTTTTTTCAAGGGGGAGGAGCTGGCACTGATGGCACCACCCACAAGGCCAACGCATGTCGTGGCACTCATGGGCTGTCCAGTAACGGCCATTGGCTCCTCCTCTGCCTCAGTTCTGCATGCTTGAGAGACAGTGGGAAAGAGAGTAGAGAAAAAATGAAGGCGGGGCAAGGGAGCCTGAGTGACAGCAAAAGGAAAAGAAAAACTGAAAAATGAACAGGCCGGCCAGAAGACAAAGGAGGAGGAGGAGGAGGCTCTGAGGATTTGGGCCATAAGGCCCCAGTCCCTGGACAAACAGAGAAAATAAGGAAGAAGAGAAGAAAGAAGAAGAGAGAGAAAAGGGGAAAAACAGGGAATGGGAGAAGCGGAGGACCTGAAGCCCAAGCCATAGCCAAGAGGAGGCAGAGAGTGACTCCAGAGGAAGCAGCAATTTTAAGATAGAGTTTGAGTGCATACAGTAGCACTAATCCTCTTTGCTAAGGGTGATCAGGAAGGTCCCCCCTTCTCCCCCCCTGGTTAATCAGGGAAGAATCTCCCTGAATGGGAGAACACACACCCCTCCCAACCAAAGCTTGCAGAGGTGAACCCACAGGGTGGGGGGAATGTGGTCTTCATCCATCAGCAGCTCCTTCCCGAGGAGGAGGAGGGAGAGTTAAGTGGTGGAAGAAGAAAGAGGGGAAGTACAAGAAGGAGGGAATCCTGTCGGCCCCCCCGACTCCGCCCCCAAAACTAGGGACCTTCAGATGGACCGGAGGGGGACTAGTCCAGAAGGCTCCCTTGAGGGCAGAGGGAAGGAGCATCCAGAAGTCTCCCCAAAGTTCTTTTCCAAGAGACCCTCCCTAAATTTTGGGAGAAGAAGGTTCTAATGCCATGAAAGGAAGGGCATCCTCCCATGGACCTAAGGAGGACAGCCAGTAGGGTGGAGGACTGCCCAGGGACTGGAGCCTTCTGAGGGGAAGGAGGACGGGATTCAGTGATGAATAGTGAAGATACACTGGAAGATCAAGAATTATGGTAGTTACATAATTTTCATATCTTCCCAGTGTCAATCTTCACCATTCACCATTGGTGGGTGAGTACCGAGCCCCCCAAAGGGAGTTCAGCACTTCCTTGATGAACTAACATCCCTCAGCCTCCCGTGGGGGGAACATGGGAGAAGACCCTTTACAGACCAGGTAGCCCTGAAACTGGTCAGGGCGAGGTGGGGTCCGCCATCCCCTTGGGGAAGGAAGCTGCCCCTGCAGTTCTCGTCTCGCCCTGTGGGTGAAAATGCGGCTCCCCCGGAATGTGGAGGCAATCACCCTACACCGGACCATGGGTGATAACTGGGAAAGGCGAAGCCATGCCGTCCGCCAAATGCAGATCGCTGCCCCCGCAAGCCATGAAGCGACCTCACTGACATCATAAGATGCCCTTATCTGGTGCCTTGCCAACTCCAGGCCTATCACGGAGAGGGTTGTGGCCTGCCTGGTTGCCTCCACATCAGGCAGCGTTGCCAGTGCCTGACCCAGCATGACCCACAAGTGCCTGTTATAGGCAGCATGGTGTGCCTGATGTGAAGCAATGCACATAAGCATACGCACTGAGGAGAAGACACTCTGCCCCAGGTGGTCAAACTCCGCAGAGCCTGGATCTGGGGGCCACTCACGAACCAGACGTCTATGCCCTTTAGGGGTGTCCAGTCACATCAGTCCCACAGGGGGATGTGGCAGTGTACCTGGAGACCTCCGGGATGTGCAGTACTGACACTGGCAGTCCAAAGGGGCTGGAGCTGGGGCGGATGGTAGCTGCCAGGCACCATATGACACCTCCTGGAAGGGATAGGTCAGGATGGGACAACCAGGTGATCCGCACTGTATTTGCCCAAGAAGGCTCATCTTGTATGCTCAGTATTGCGGCGAGCTACATAAGAAATGTGCAAGTCCTCGACCAGCCTCACCAGGAAGCACTGATACTGTGTCTGATCAGTGTCAGAGGACAGCTGGATGGAGGTCCCTCTTCCTCGATGGAGGAAGATGAGGAACCAGATGATTCAGACTCCGGCTGCAATGGGGGAGACAGGCGAAAGACCTGTTCGTTCATGGCCCTAACATAGAGAGAAAAATCTGCAGCCTGGGATCTGAACTGTTCCCAGGTCACAGGACCAGAAGGACCCACATAGCCTGGGAGAAGTGGGGCTGGATGCAGAGACAAGGGAGAAGAACGTACCACAGCAAATGGAGTACCTTTGCCAGGGCTAGGAGACCTGAAAGGCGATCCCGGACGACCAGGGGATCCACAGGTCTGCTGTGTCACTGCCCTTTGAAGAAATTTAAAATGGTCTGGACTGAGCCCTGTAGGGGAAGCAGCCTTATGAAGGGGACCGGGGCCGCATGAATCCAAAAAGGCGAACCCTGACCCCACTCAATGAGGACTCCTTCAAAGGGGATGAGGGAGAGAACTTGGACTCAGCACTGTGACTCTTCCCCAAGCCCCAAAGGACTACAATGGAGCACCACAGCTCCTCGCTCCATCCTCTCAACCCCGCTGACTCACAGGAAGACCTCTTCCTCGCACCCTGTGCCATAGGACCCCTCCAATTCCACAGGCTCCCCAAGGAGAGACGCAGAGGAAGGGGTTCCGGCCCTAACATCTGGAAGAGGGGCGGCACTGGGGATGGCAGCCAACCCATCCGCCAACGCCTGGACCATCCCACCCCCAGCCCCAGGGCCGCTGACCTGGGCCACACCTCCAGCACCACCATTGTCATGGGAGGCGTCGCTGCCCGCAGTCACCGGAGCCGTGGAAGGGGCACCTGGGAGGGCACAATGGTCCTGGGACCTGGAGAGCCCACCGACTCAGAGGAGATGGGTCACCAGTCTAGATTGGTCTCCTGATCATCCGGCTCCGGGAAGGAGATCCAGAAGACCTCCCAACTGGCAACCCCAGGGACTCTCCTGCCTGTGACACCGCTGGAAGGCCCAGCACCCCTCGCAGCACTGCCCTGATCATCGGAGCTGCAAACAGCTCCAAGGCAGCGCTGAGGAATGTCCTGCACCAGACCCTGTGACCATGGGCATCAACAGGGAGCCTGCACCTCCAAAGAGGTGACTGCCAGGGCAGTGCTCCCAGCAAAGCCCCAAGTGGAGCCAAACTGGTTCTCCAGCATCGTGGTAGAGACCTCCTCCGCTGCAAGGCTGGAAGAAGAGGAGGCCTCCTCCTCGCCAGACTGTATAGACTCAGGAGGGGACCCAGAGGAAGGGTGAAGAGACCTACGCTTGGACTGACGAGAGTGATGATGCCCCCTGAAAGTCTCCAGAGACCTGCCGACTTTTAACGCACTGTGTTCGAGAACGCGGCAGTCCTTCGAGAAGCAGGGGTCACACTGATCCATGTCGTGCTGAGGTCCAAGGCAGGTAAGGCAAACATCATGCCGGTCCATCGCAGAAAACTGTCAGCCGCAGGGACACTGATGCATGGGAGGCCCGCCCGCCTTAGAAGAATGCTTTCTGTGCCCTGAACCAAGCATGATGCAAGCAAGAAATTAAATCACAATACAGTACAGACTTCACGCTGCTCAGGTAAAAATAAATGGAAAGGTCTTACTGAGATTCAGGAACAGCATCAAGTGACTTTGACAGCAGGACCAAGGCAAAAACGAGATGAACACTATCGATGGCATCAATAGGAATGGCTCCGAACTTGAGGTAGTGGAGCCGCGCTAAACCAGACCACTGACACAGCACAGCAGCAGAGCAGGATGTGAGATGCTGTGTCTAACAGCAGGAGAAGCAGAACTGAGGTGGAGGAGAAGCCAACTAGGCCAGCCAATGGCGCTTACGGCGTCGTCGGCCTCGCCAAATTGGTGCTGCTGCTGGCTCCTCCCCCTTGAAAAAAAATCCCATGGGGTGCTGCGCTCATAGCTAACACCCACCAGTGATGAATGGTGAAGACTGACACTGGGAAGATCTAGTAATATGGTTCAAATTATGGCACTTGAAGTTCAATGCCACAACGTGCTCCTCACCCCGCCCGCCTGACTCCATGGACCAGACTTCGGCCCTTGATCCAACTCCATGGCTCTTCGCTGACCGGCAGTGTAGCACAGATCTCCACCAGCCATGCCAGCTCCTCAACCCCACCCGCCTGATTCTATGGACCAAGTACACCACTGGGATCCAAACCTGCTAATTTCATTGGCCAATGACCACCAGCCACAGCCTGCTATTGGTCGCTTCCTCTCCTGATCTTAACCTCATTGGACTGCCTGCTACTCTCTTGTTCTCTGTTCTAAAAATTGTGTAGTTCGAATTTAAGTGTGCAGCTCTGTCTTTAATTTTTTTTAGAATAGCCTGAATTGTTTAGTGTAGACCTTATACTGCCATAATATTGTTGCTCCTCTGAACATTTGTCTGCTGTTGATATTGGATTGTACTGCTGTGTAGCCTTCTAGCTATCTTCTTTACTCTCCCCCCACTCCTTCTGAGCTCCCCTTCCCTGCTTTACTCCACTGCAAAAACCACCCAGCCCTTTGCTCTGTTTCCCCCTACATGGGCTTTTTGTGGCGCCTTTAGCCCAGATAGCCCCCACCCCGCTAAGGATCTTCTCTACCTGCCCCCACCCACGCTCCTTCTCTCTCTCACCAGCTGTATCGTTCTCCCTAACCCTCCTAATCTTTATGCCACTGGCCACACAAGCCTTAACTGACTGCTCTTTTCTTCTCTCCCCCCACTTTAGACTTCAGCTCTTGATCAGGCTCCACGGCTCTTCACCAACCAGCGGTGTGGCACAGATCTCCATCTGCTGTGCCAGCTCCTCATCCCATTCACCTAACTCCACGGATCAGGTACACCATCAGGATTCAAACCCGCTAATTTCAGTAGTCGATGACCACCAGCCATAGCCTGCTATTGGTCGCTTCCTCTCCTGGCCTTAACCCCCATTGGACTGCCTGCTACTCTCTTGTTCTCTGTTCTAAAAAGTGTGCAGCTCGAATTTAACTGTACAGCTCGGTCTTGAATTGTCTACCACCCTGCCACCCCCGACACTTTTTTAAATCCACTTTCTACAAACTAACACCGCCTTCTTTCATCGTGATAAGTCCATGCAGATTCAGTAATACTCTCTCTCTTAAAGGGATAAATGCCTGCAATCCATTCTGCCGTGACAAGATGGATAGCTTCTGTCTAGCACCCCACCCCAAGTAGGGACAGCCTCCTTACTAATCTACAAGATGCGTGTATGCACGCCAAAACACTATGCTGCACCTTCCTTTTACCACACTAACACTCAGCAGCACGCAGTAATGCCCAGCACTCATGGATATCCCAAAATAGTGCTACTGCTACTTCTTGCTCTCCTGCTTGGGATGGTAGACGATGTGGTTGGGACATTACCCTCAATGCACCAGACTACAACCCCTTTCACCTTACGGCCATCTGGAGGCACTAATAAGGGGATATTAGCAGTGAGGATGGAACTCACTCTCATACTCCCTCCTATGCAACACTTGCCTTCAACTCCTTCTATCTTACCCTTAACTGCCCTGCTGTACTGCAGGTCCACTACTGTCATCCCTTACACCAAAAGGCACACCAAGTCCAGGTATCCTGGCCCAGCATGGGTGCTCTGGACTCGATAACTCAGGAAATTGATCTTAATTCTGCTTCTACTTTCTGGGAACATGCATCCGAACCTTGGACCACCTAACGTTGCTAGCACCTCGAGGCTTGGCCACCTTAAGATCATCTCATTAAACATAGGTAGCCTCCTCCCCAAGCTACCTCAGTTCTAGGCATGGATTATGCATCTCAAGCCAGATATCACTGCACTGACCGAGACCTGGCTCTCCCCAAAAATCACAGATGCCACTGTATCACTGGACGGCTATACTGCTTTTCGGCAGCACAGACTGTCTAAATGGGGTGGTGGCTGCCGGGTCTATCTCCGCAATGACATCAAAGGTCAAGTGCAACCTAGCAGTATTTGCACAAGTGAGGTACAAATTCTTACCATTAAACTCACCATAGGCCGACAAAACAAGGTGCTAGTGCTCTCTACTGTCTACCTACCCCCTGAAAAGCAAACAATCGGCATCAAGCATTTTATCAACAACCAAAGGCAGCTCAAGGAGAACTGGGAAAACTAGTAGTAGGTGACTTTAACATTAACTGGCAATCCCAGGATGCATCAGCCATTAAAAATCAAATCTCAGGCCTCTACTACACCCAGATGGTTACGCAAGCCACCAGATACAACTACCGGATGGGCACAAGCACCCTAATCAACTGGTTTCTCTCCACCTGCCCTGAACATATCACTAAAGTATCAGTCCTGCCAGACACCCTCAGTGACCACTCGACGGTCATGTGTATCTGTTCCAATAGGTTCACAAAATGTACTCCTAAACCAGTTAGAAGTTGATCACTAAGAAATGGACTGCTGGAGCCATTCACGCAGTATCTGAGACTGGCTGACTGGTCCCCCCCCAGACAGTGCCATAGATGGCAACCAAGCCCTAAACTACTTCCGTAACATTTTCACAAATGCTTGCAATATCTTTGCCACCTTTAAGTCCAAAAAAGTCATGGGGACCTCTAACCCCTGGCTCTCTGGCTCACTCATTGAGCTCATGCACCTTAGAGACAACCTATGACACAAGGCTAATGCTACAGGGAATCTGGCTGACCTCACTGTCTACAAGGCAGCTAGGAATAAGTGCACAAAGCTCATTAGGATTGTCAAAGTCTCTTACTATAAAGAACTCCACGGCAGGAACTGGGGTTTCTGGAACACCATAAAATACCTGACGAGTACAGCTCCAAAGAAGCCGCTGGACATAATTGTTACTGCCTCCAAAACCCTACAAGAACACATTTCATTACTACCACCCCTATCTAAGGCCCTGGAAAGAATAGTATTGGATCAATTGACTGAATATCTGGACAAGCACAATCTCCTCTGTGTGGAGCAACATGGAGTTTGGAAAAACCACTGCACTCTGACAGCACTGGCCGACTCCACTACACAACTCTATGATGCACTGGACCATGGCTTGGCAGTGGGGTCTACCTTCATAGACTTCACAAAAGCATTTGACACTATAAATCACTGACTCCTACTAAACTGCCTTCTATCAATTGGTCTTTTCCCCCAATGCGGTAGCCTGGTTTGACAGCTACCTTTCTCGTAAATCACAATGCATTCGTATCAGTGAAATACTCTCTGAACCAAGGGAGGTGAGCCTCGGTGTCCCACAGGGATCAATACTCAGCCCCTTGCTATTCAGTCTTTTCATCAACTCCCTTCCCTCCGCCTGCCCAGCCTGCATGGTGCTATATGCCGACAATGCTGTCTTCTCAGTATCTGGCAGAGACGTGGCAGTAATAACGTCAGAACTACAAGCCAACTTTCAAAGGCTAGAAATGTGGTTTGCACAGAATAAACTGCTCAACTGTAAGAAAACTAAAAGCATGCTCCTCACTATGCCTCATAGCAAAAAGAAGTTCATTCCAGTCCTAATCCACAGCCACGAAGGGGATTTACTAGAGCAGGTTGGTACATTTAAGTACCTGGGTGTTCATCTAGATGACACCCTCACCTTCACCGTGCACACTGATCAAGTAGTTAAATCTGTCAACGCTAAGCTGGGTGTCCTCTATCGCCATAAGCATGCAATGACTCCTGAAGCCTTGAAATTTGTTACACGCAGCTCAGTGCTGTCTATCATTGATTATGGGTTTGTGAACTATGGGGCTGGTTCGGACACTGCACTGAAAAGAGTCAAAACCCTCCTTAATAAGGCCTGTAGGCTGGTCCTGGGGGCAGACCACCTGACCCACACCTGTGGTCTCTATAAAGAGACTGGGTGGCTTCCTCACCATCTTAGAATAAAATACCAGGCCTGCCTGCTGGGGAAAAAATCTCTACTTGGACTGACACCTAAATCCACCTATAATCTACTTAAGTTTGCCCAACCTACCAAAAACACTAGGAGTGCGACCGGTGGGGGGGGGGCTACTGGTACCCTTTAAATGCACTACGCTTGGACAACGATCCCTACCTTACTGGGGACCTAAATGGCTAAACGACCTCCCTGCCCCCCCTTACTGACTGCAGCAAGCTGGGCCAATTCAAAACAGGGCTCCACTCCCACCTAACACACGAAAATGACTGCTGCTGCCCCTTATAAACTCGGACTATCCAATTATACTCCTGACTTCACTCCCCTTCCAATCATATTACCTTCTACCACCACCCCTTTTTTCTTGTCACCCCTCCACCCTATACCCCCGCCCCCAAACAATCCCCCTCTGCTGTACCCCCTGACAAAGCCTCCTCGGGCTGCGGAGATCTCTACCCCCAGAAACTTGGTATCTCCTCCTCCCACTTAATTATTCCTCTCTTGGTTACCCCAACAATCGTCACCCTAGGCTGTGGATAACGTCACTCCCTACAGCTTGATACCCCTTCCTACACTTCTCCTTCCCTCCTCTCCCTCCCCCATAAAATGTTTCCCCTTTGTCGCTCTTGACCAGCGGCTTCCTCTGGCTGTGTACATCTCTGCTCCTTGTGCCCAGATAACCTAGGATTTTGCCTCTGACAATAATTTTAAAAGTGCCTCTGCCTAAACTGATGAACCGTACTCATGGAGTGCTACTGTAATCTTTTCATGCACTCTTGTAACATTAACCGTGTAACCTTATTTGTAATTACTGTCTTGTCTGCCCGTTATTACCTGTGAAAATGGTATTGTTTTAAATATCTTACTGACTTGGGACCTTTGTAAATGAACCTTTCAGCTCAAAGGTATTAATTTGAAAATGTAATAAATAAGTAAAGTGCAAGGTGATTCACACTGGTAAGAAGAACCAACACACAGTGCACTAGATGGGTGGGGTAAAGAAAGCAGCAACAGCAGAGAAGCGGTATCTCAGGGTCATCCTCAACAGCAGTCTCAGAGCTTCGAGACAGTGTAGCAAGGCATACAGCAAGGCAACCAGGATATTGGGGTGTATAAGAAGGGAATTTAACAGCAGGGGGAAGGAGATGATATTGCCTCTCTACGGATCCCTGGTAGAGGTCCATCTATAGTACTATGTTCAATTCTGGATCCCACAACTCAGGGAGGACAGGGATAGCCTGGAGATGTTGTAACAGAGTGTCACCAGGATGATCCATGGGCAACAAGTATAGGAATAATTATTATTAATTAATCAGAGGTAAACTCTGAGTATATTTTGTTGTATTACTAATAAAAATCATGCCTAATCAAAAGCAGTACGATGAAGAAATATATGCATAAACAGGAACATTAAAGTGGCAATTCATTGAAAAGGACCTAGGATAAACATGGTGGTGGCTGCGCCCTATACATCTCGGACTCAACACAAGGCCAGGCTCTAACTACACTGCCCCCCCAAGGATGGTGCTCAATCACTAGGGGTTAAAATTACGTTAGGTAAAAAAGGGAAGTCAATTAATATCCTCTCAGTCCACATTCCACCTAAGGAGAATCACAAAGGCTTCCACTCGTTTCTTGACTTCATTGCCAATCTACCTAAAGGCACAGAGGTCATGGCACTAGGGGATGTTAACATCAACTGGTTGTCTCCTGACTCTAATCCCTGTAAGGCTGCAGCCGCAGCCATCACCCTCTCCCAGTTAGTCTCTACTCCTACTAGAATAAAGTATAGGACCGGTACTAACACATTGATCAATCTTATATTTTCTAACTGCCCTGAGAAGATCACAGATACCACAGTGTTACCTGATGCCCTGAGTGACTAGTCCCTAATCACATGTCTCTTGACCAATAAGGCCCCTAAACATCCATGCAAAACATCTTACCTGCGGTTTCTCAGGAAAGGGCATCAGGAACAGTTTATCTCATCAATTGTGATTAGTCCCCAGTCTTCCTCATTGAAAGTGCAGACGAGGCACTAAACCTCTTCATCACTCTATTCAACGTGGCCTTTGTCTTATTTGCCCGTTTCAGGAAAGGGAAGGTTAAAGGCGTCTCTAATCCATGGGTTACACCCTCTCTTCTGCACCTTATGGACACTCGTGACCACCTTTGGCAAGTGGCACAAGCCACTGGCAAACCTAGAGACTGGCAATGCTATAAGGCTGCCAGAAATAATCGCACCTGGGCCATCTGGTGGGCAAAGGCCACATACTACAAAGGCATATTTGCTAGCTCCTGGGATAATAGTAAAAACTTTGGAACAATATTAAAAACCTTACAGGTAAGCCTAATCAGTCCCCTCCCACCTTACTCAACTCTAATGGGGTCACTGTTCAAGACCTGAGTGAAATTGTTAACATTTTCAATACTTCATTCACTGACCTGAGTGGAGCTCTCCCCCCCCTCCCAATTTCTTCAATGAGCCATCCGCTGAGGATATTGCCCGTAACAGTATCTCCCTTCCAAACGCTCCCCAGTTCTACTTCAGGTCAGTCTCCCCTTCTGCTGCCAGGAAACTCCTTGTGAAGGTGCTTGATTAGTCAAGGCACAGCTCTGACACTCTTGACCTCAAACTGCTTCTCCTCTCCATTGATGCTGTCCTGACCCCACTCACCTGGATCCTGAATCTCTCCCTACGCCTTGGTCAATTTCCCTCTGTCTGGAAAGCTGCAGTTGTGACTCCAATCCACGAGAGTGGTGACAGAGCAAACTATGCCAACTACCATCCCATTTCAATTTTACCACCCCTCTTAAAAGCCCTTGAATACTTACTGGCCAAACAGCTAACTAAATTTCTATCCACCCATGGCATTATATGCCCTCAGCAACATAGTTTTGGAAATATCCTAGCACTGCCACCACCTTCCTCACCTACACAGACTATATCCATAAAGCGCTCGACTGTGGTCACTTTGTAGGGTCTATATATATAGAGCTTACGAAGGCTTTTGATATGGTCAAATACTCCTTACTGCTCCGGACTCTACCCTTCCTAGGACTCTCCTTCCTGGTTCAGAAATTATCTACGTGGCAGAACCCAATGCGTAAAAATCTAAGACTCACTCTCAAGTAGCCACCCCATGCAATCCGGTGTTCCACAGGGATCAATCCTTGATCCTCTACTATTTAGCCTCTACCTCAATACCCTTCCCCTAGCTTGCCCTTGTAACCTTCTCCTGTATGCAGATGACACTGTGATTTACACCAGCCAGCCTGAGCCTACACCCCTTGCCAGTGACTTGCAACATAGCTTTACCTCCGCTGAAGCTTGGTTTGCTGAGCATAGATTAATTATGAACTATAAAAAGACCAAAGCGATGGTCGTTGCTGGGACTCATAACAAGTTTAAAAGAGCCAAACTACCTATCTCCAATAATATTGATACACAGCTTGAGCAGGTAACTAGTTTTAAGTGCCTGGGCATCACCCTAGACAGTACTCTCTCCTATCAAGAACACGTTAATAACATCTCCAAAACTGCTAATATCAGGCTAGGCATCCTTTATAGACATCAGCACTTTATGAAGCACTTATTGCCATTGAACAAGACAGCTTACTGCTCATTATTGACTATTGCTCCCCTATCTACTTGCATATGTCTTCAACCTTGCGCGCCTGCCTCTGCTCAACATATAACAACATTTGTCATTTCATTCTCCTGGCTCTCTACTCCACACACCACTGCCACCTCTACCAGATCCTAGGCTGGCTTCCACTCCAACTCCATTTTGACTATGTTCTTGGCTGCATTCTGGATAGTGCTTTCAGGCATGGGGACACCTCCTCCTATGCATCCATCCTCTGCTCCAGAACTCCAGTGAGATGTCTACGTGCATCCTCTGTCCCACCCATGGTAACCCCTAAAATCTCCTTGGCTATAGGTGGAAAAGCATTATCTGTAGCTGCTCCCACCCTGTGGAATAGTCTTCATGCTCCCATCCATTCCTTGGACACCCATGCAACTTTCAAGATTCGTCTCAAGTCCTGGATGTTGGATGTGGTCAAGTGCTGTTGCACACCGGGATAACCCCCCCGACCACTCCAGCCTATTGCCTCTAGGCTGATTAGCCTCCGCCTCCCTGGTGCTCTCTTCCGCCACCACTGTGTCCAGTTTACTCTCTCTTCAGTACACTCAACAATGTCAAGTGGGTTCCTATGCCTTGCACTGACCTTAACTTGTCACCTTATCCTGCTGTAAATAATGTACAGTTAGTATTCTTGACTACCCTGATGAACTGACTTGTTTAGTTTTAAGTTGTACACCCTCTCCTTACTGAACTTTCTACTATGTACCTTGCTTTTGTCATTTATCTGATGTATGTTTATGTACAACTCGTATTAATTGTCACATATTTTGTTCCTTCTGTACCGCCACCTGCAGTGGCCCGGGTTGTGCCTGAAAACGGTCCCTTGGATCACTGCACCTACCCAGTTACCAAAGACTTAAATAAATAAATAAAATAAATAAGTATGACCCAAGAGGCATTATGCCTTGCAGGTTCTAGCTCCATACTGTCTATCATTGATTATGGCATTGTATTTTATGGTGCTGCCACCACCACTGTCCCCAGAAGGTTAAGGGTTACTCTTAACAAAGCCTGCAGGTTAGTTACTGATGCTAGCAGGGACACACATACCTGTGATCTATACACGCAGTCTAATTGTCTCAACCTCCAGAGTAGAATCTCCTATCACACCTGTTTTACTGCCAAAAAGATCTCTTTAGGGTTAGCCCCGTCTACCCAGCAGTTCCTCAACAGCGCCCACACTAACACGAACTGCACAAAAAGCTTGCCCAACCTAACTTTTTAGGTACTTTTATGCCGGACATCTCAAGGATAAAGAGCATTTATGTACAGAGCACCTAGCCTGTTTAACAACCTCCCTGCACACCTTCAATCTACTTTCAAAAACTGTCTTCGACAGCACCTAGCCAACTGCAGCTACTGTGACTGCTCCACTTAACCCTGGTGGCCCTCTGCTTTTACCTATCCTGCCATTTTAAATACAATGCCCTCTTGGGCTGCTATTCTGTGTCACCACTGAGTCTACAGTCATCTGCAACATTTCCCACACCATAATCTGGAAAATCACCACTATTATCCCATGTCTAAAGTCAACCTCCTTGACTGCTCTTTCTTCTTTTTTTCCTCCACATATTGGCCTGTTATGCCTCATAACTCATCACTGTTCTAGTTTGCTTCTAACCGGCTTTCTCTGCCTGTACATCTGCCCTCCACCAACTTCTGGTTACCTTTTTAACCGCAACACTTAATGTCACTATTATTATGTATTTGTAACCCTAGCACTTAGTATCAGTATTATTATGTATTGTATGTACTAGGTTTATTTTCAATTATACGACAGGTATCGTGTATCACCCAATAAGAAAGCAGAACCACTGCTAGTTATGCCACCATAAACTTCACAAAATTGCCCCAGAGTTGTTTATTCAAACAAGCACCACCCACAACTGTTTAATGGCCCCAAAACCACACCTACAGGTGTTTATTCACACCTTGAGCACCCCACACAGAAAAATAAAAAATGGCGCTGGAACAGCCCTCCACCTCGGCAGGTTCAACAACACCGAAATCTCGGTTCCTTGCTATCAGTGATCAAGACAAAGCACAAATTGTGTCAGAAAAAGATGAAAAAAACTATGAAAAAACAAACAAAATGGGCAGCAAAGCTTTTCAAAGGTAAATAAATTCCTCTGCATATTTAAATTTTCCCACTGCACTCCTTAGCGCATCGTCTCACACACAGACATCCGTACCTGTAACACTAGTAGAATGTCACTCCATCTTACCTCATTCAAACACTGTGCATCACCCAATATAAGAAATAAATTAAAAAAAAGTCATTTAAAACACATTTCCTTCTCAGTCTCAAGCCACCCACCCCCAATGCACACAGATGGTTTCACGGCACAAACACATAACGTGGTGAGAAAAAACGAAACAGCAGAGCACATTTCCCCATGGAAAGCATCTCAAAATAATTAAATTTTTCACAATTCGTTGTTCATTCCCCCTCGTCGCACTTCAAAAACGTAGAAAGAAGCAGAAAACAAACTAAGTTCACGAGCACTGCAGGCACAACAATTGAACGGCCCCTCAGTACAACCCCACATAAACTTCATGCAGCTTCTCCATAAGTATTCGTCCTGCACAAAATAAAGAAAAAAAACATCTCCCACTTTATCACTTGTGTCTTCATTTGCACACAATCCTAACTGAACTCAAACTCCATACAGTTTTTCACTTCCTCGTACCTGAAACACAGTTCTACTATCCAAATGGGGTCCCATACTGCAAGACACACGCTCCTTTTTGCAACCGACTTAAGTACTTTCCTGACCTCATAGACCAACGATGGTACTGTAAAAAAAAAAAAATCAGGCACCACATCGCAACACTAAACTTCTTCTGTCCAACAAAAGAAATACTCTCATAACCATGTCAAATTTGTAAATTCAGCTGAACCACGTTCCATGTCGCAACAATAATTAAAGGGACGTTGTCACACTCATTAAAAAATGTAAACACTATGATTTTTCTATCTATTTTGCTTAGTGTCCCTTTGCCTACTACCACTGTGAAATAAGTCTTGAAAAATGAGGCTTCATTTTCTTGTAATTTGCAAAAACTCAGCTCACCATCATTTTACTGTTACCACACTGGCAGCGCAGCTTTGTTAACATTTTCAAGCTTACTCACTACTCCACATGGAAACACTGTAACTCTATTCACGGTCCTGATATCTGAATCCTTCTGACTGTCATGCCACTACTTCCACCGTCACTTAGTCTGGGCAGTTTCTATTCAAATGGCTACCAAATATTATTCTTAAGTAATGAGAATGCTAGCTATATTCTTTTATTCTCTAACGTCTGCCCCTGAAACCCCCAATATAATTTTTAATTGCCTTGCAATCTGCATAGGAATCATGCTCACACCACATACTTGCGATGGGGGGGGGGCACTATTCTCTGGTCTGCCTTTATTTCTGTATTTGCTGCCAAATATATCAATAAAAGAAGCTCCCAATCTCCATATAATCAGTTGGTTATGGACCACGAATTTCATGAAGCTACTATGTGTGCCATACAGAATTAATTTTACTACTGTGCCCTCATGCATCAAATAAAATAATCAAGCACTTTGTGAACTTATTTATAACTGAGATTGTGATACTGCACCTGACTGAAAACTCAAGCTGACAGGTCGGGTGGCAAAATTACATTGTCAGTGGACGATCACAGATGCGCATGCATGCGCTGCTGTTTTTGACAAGAGAACTTTGGTTTCAGAGCAAGAAACAGCAGTCTAGAACTACAGATTTTTTGTACTGATAAATCACTTCTATCTCAGCAGGAATCAGTACCTGTTTGGATTAAGCAAACAGATACTTTATTAGAAGAAGGTGGTCTCATTTAAGTAAAAAAAAGAAGAAAATCACTGTGTGTTTCTCTGATGAAGGGGGCTGTATCAGCTTAATTTACTGTCAGAGCAGAGGGTGAATCTAATTGGGGGTGTGGCTTAGCAGCTTAGGAGTACAAAAGCAGGTGTCTCCAATTACAGCTTCCTGCTGTTTTTGACAGGAGAACTCTGGTTTCAGAGCAAGAAACAGCAGTCTAGAACTACAGATTTTTTACTAATTGCCCTCCTTCCCATCCCTCCACCCTCCCACCCAAAGCCAGTTCTAGTTTTATAGCCACTGGATTTGACAGACAACAGGAACTTCCTGTTTGGCAGTAGGAAGGGAAGGATCACTGAGACACATTAGTTTCATCAACCTTGAAGGAACCTAAAAAATAACTCTTTCTCCCCGGCTGCTGGAGGTCTGAATCCAAGCACGGAAGAAGGAGACTACTGAAGACTACAGGAAGTTCCTATTCCAGAACAGGAAGGGCGAGAGTTGTAAGGGCACATAGGCAGTAGGAAAGTAAGTGTAAAAATACATAGAGGGGAGGAGACAGTAAGCATACAAAGCAACAGGAGAGGAGACACAAAATAAGTCAAGATGGGAGTGGTGCAGTGCAACGGCTGTGGGGCAGCAGTGTTCCGGCAGACATTCTGGAGGCTGCGATGCTGCCCTGTTTGCAGGCACTTCTCTGGTCTGAGGGAGGAGGTTGCCCGTCTCCAGACTGACCTGTCTGGGATTTGTGAAACCTCTTCCCCCACCCAGGGACCACCAGGGCCACCACAGTTACCTCAGAGGTTGCCAAGAAAGAGGAGCAGTTGGACCAAGGTGGGCTCAGTGAGGGAGAGGTTGGTGGAACAGAGGTGCATCCCCTCCAGTTGTACCTCTCCACAATTCATATGCTGTTCTGGCAAAGAGTGGTTCCTCTATGGAGGCACCTTCAGTGGAGACCAAGGAGGATGCTGGCAACCTCCACAAAGGAGACCCACAGGAGGGTGGCACAAGACCCCACAGGGGGAAAGGAAACAACTCCTGGTGGGGGACTTGATCATTAGGGGGGTAGAAGTGGGGGAGGAAGGGGATTGGGAGGTAAGGTGCCTGCCTAGAACCACGGCTCGGAGGGACAGGAAGCGAATTCTCAGGATTGCGGGAGCAGCTGCACGAGGGAGGGAGCTGGATGTCACTGTCCACCTAGGGACAAATGACCTGGCTGTGAATGGGATCAGAGCGGTGCAAGAGGAGTTTGTGGAGTTGGGAAGGGGCCATAGACAAGAAGCATGTACGGTAACCTTCTCGGAGGTGCTGCCTGTCTATGGCAAGGATGGTGTTAGGGTATTCCGCACCATGGGATTCAATGAATGATTGAAAAACTAGTGTGGAGCTCAGGGTTTTGGCTTCACTGGGGACTGGGGAATCACCTGGAGGGATGCAGGCTTATACTGGTGCGATGGTCTGCATCTGTCCGGGGTGGGGGGGAACCAGCATTCTAGATGACAGGTTTAAATGCTTCATTGGCAAGCACTTAAACTATTCAAGGGGGGGGCACTGAAAATGGAAATCCCAGCCTCCCCCCACAAAACACAGTAGTTAGAGAGGTAAACACCTAGGTAGAGAGTCAGTAGGGAGCAGGACAGGGATAAATGCAGAAAAAAGCAGTAAGGACAGGGATGAGGCTAAAAGGGGTAAGGCCATAAAAAATAAATGGAAGGTGATGAGTACCAATGCTCACAGTCTATGCAACAAGCTCCCTGTACTAGTGGCCTTGATGGAAGAGAGATGCCTGGGTATTGTGGCAGTCACTGAAACATGGTACACACAGAACCATGACTGGGATATCAACATACCAGGATACACAGTCTACAGGAGGGACAGGGTGGGTAAAACAGGAGGAGGACTAGCTCTCTATATAAGGGAAGTGATTAAAGCAACAGAACTAAAGAGTAAACAGGAAGTTGATGAGTCGCTATGGGTCACCCTGGAGACAGGAAATGGCACAACAATCCGCGTTGGGGTTGTGTTCAGGCCCCCATCTCAGGGGGAGGAAATGAACAAGAAAATGATAGATGCATCCTTAAAATGGCAGAAAAAGGGGAGATACTGTTGATGGGAGACCTGCATATGCCAGATGTTAACTGGAGTACCTTTGCTGCAGGCACATCCAAGAGCAGGGTCATTCTTGATGCCCTACAGGGGGCATGCCTCAGACAGCTAGTGTTGGAAACCACTCTGGAGGGAGCAATCTTAGAGCTGGTACTCTCAAGTGGGGAAGGAGAAAGGATCTCAGATTCAGAAGTGGGTAGCCATCTGGGAACAAGTGACCACCAAACAGTGTGGTTCACAATAAACACAGCCATAGAGTCAAGCCATAAAAAAACAAGAGTATTGGACTTTAGGAAGGCTGACTTTGGGAAAATGAGAGAGTGCCTCAGAAAAGCACTAGCAAATGGGCAAGAAGGAGGGGTGGAGGAACAAAGGGGAATAATTAAAACAGCCATCGCAGAGGCAACAAGCCTTTGTGTGAAGCAAATCAACAAAACAAAATGAAGGAAAAAAACACTATGGTTCTCAAAAGAGGTGGTAGGGACGGTTAAGCAGAAAAGGATAGCATTTAGGAAATATAAGGAAACACAGAAGGAGCAGGACAGAGAACTTTATCAGTTAAAGCAGAAGAAAGCAGGGAAGGCAGTCAGAATAGCAAAGGCACAAACTGAGGAAAAGATAGCCAACTGTGTTAAGAAGGGGGATAAAACCTTTTATAGGTACATTAGGGAGCGAAGAAAGACCAAGGGAGGGATATAGAGACTTAATAAAGGGGAGGGAATGTGGGCAGAGTGTGACAGTGAAAAAGCAGGGATACTGAACAAATATTTCTGCTCAGTATTCACAATGGAAGAGGAGGGGGAGGTACCTAAACCAAACAAGAGAGAAACTCTGAATAGGGGGTCGATACCAGTCCATTCACAGAAGAAAGGGTACTGAAAGAACTCTTGAAACTGAGGATGGACAAAGCAATGGGGCCTGATGGGATTCACCCAAGAATTCTAAAAGAACTAAGGGTAGAACCAGTAACACCACTGACTACTCTCTTTAACAAATCGTGGGAGGATGGGGTGGTACCTGAGGACTGGAGGAGGGCAAATGTGATTCCACTTCACAAAAGTGGGAGAAGGGCAGAGGAAGGAAACTACAGACCAGTTAGTTTGATTTCAGTGGTAGGGAAAATGATGGAATCACTACTGAAGGAAAGAATTGTTGAGTACCTAGAGGCCAGTGGGGTACAGGCCCCAAGGCAGCATGTTTTTACAGCAGGAAGGTCATGTTAGATGAACCTAATACATTTCTTTGACTGGGTGACCAAAGTAGTAGATCAGGGAGGGGCTGTGGATATGGCCTACCTAGATTTCAGCAAGGCATTTGACACAGTCTCACACAAAAGATTAATATACAAGTTAGCCAGCCTTGGAATGGATCCCAAGGTGGCAGCCTGGATGAAAAACTGGCTGGTCAACAGGATGCAAAGGGTAATAGTGAACGGAGTCCACAGTGAAGAAAGGAGGGTAACTAGCAGGGTAACGCAGAGTTTGGTACTGGGACCGGTCCTCCTTAATGTCTTTATAAGTGACATTGGAGAGCACCTGGAAGGAAAGGTATGTCTCTTTGCAGATGACACAAAGATCTGCAACAGGGTTGATACACAAGGTGGGGTGGAAAGAATGAAAAGGGACTTGGCAAGGTTGGAGGAATGGTCAAATATGTGGCAGCTCAGATTCAATGCAAAGAAGTACAAGGTAATACATCTGGGAAACAAAAACCCTGGGGAAGAGTACACAATAGGGGGTGAATTAATAACAACAAAAATCAAAAGAAACCTAGGAGTAATTATATCAGATGACCTAAAGGTGGGCAAGCAATGTGAGAAGGCAGTAAGGAGGGCTGGGATGCATAGGGTGAGGCATCAACAGTAGAAACAGGAAGTTGTTATCCCTCTGTAAAGACAGTTAGTGAGACCCCATCTGGAGTACTGCGTGCAATTCTGGAGACCCCATCTCCACAAAGACATAAACAGAGTGGAGGCTGTTCAGAGGAGGGCAACCAAAATGGTGCAGGGTCTGCACCAGAAGACATACGAGGAGAGACTAAAGCAGCTTAATATGAATACCCTTGAGAAAAGGAGGGAGAGAGGGGGGACATGATAGAAACGTTCAAGTATCTCAAGGGAATTAAAGTACAAGAGGGTAATATCTTTCAGAAGAAGAGATGTGCAAGAACAAGGGGGCACAATTTGAAGATAGAGCGAAGACGGCTCAGAGATAATGTTAGATACTATTTTTTCACAGAGAGGGTTGTGGATGCATGGAACAGCCTTTCTGAGGAAGTTGTGGAGTCAGGAACAGTGGAAGAATTCAAGAATGCATGGGACAGGCATAAGGCAGTTCTAGTGGAGGGTAGGAGGAAGTAAGCTGTTGATTAACTAGAATCTGCAGCTTATCCATCAGGTAGGGAAATGGGCAGACTAGGTGGGTCAAGCGGTCCTTATCTTCCGTCAAATTCTATGTTTCTATGCTTCTATTAGACACGCATCTGTGGTGTGCATGGATGAGCAAGCAGCCTAAAATGGTAGTACACTGATTACTGCAGCTTCCTGTCTTGATAGGAGAAGTTGCAATATAAACAAAAACATAGGCAGACAGATGAATTTCAGTACTTGTTTTATTTTCGTAACTAATATATGAAGACATCAGCCATTAGTTCACACTTACGTTCTATTCTCAAAATCACAACTTGCTTCACATATACGAAGACCAGCTATTCAGTTGACAGTGTCCCTTTAAAGGCACACACACACATTTTCTAGCTTTCTTTCTTTACCTCAGACTTTACCCTGCTCCCTCTAGCATCCTGTACAATCACACAAACTGCAAAAAAAAAATGATCCTACTCCAGTAAAATGCAATGCAATACTGTTCTGCCAAGCATCATAATCTCACTTATGCCCAACCTCATCCACACGAACACCAGACATTCATATCAGCACACATTACTCCTTCATCACCGTTTCTATTTTGCACAACACATTCAAACAAAAGAAAAATACCCTAAAATTAATAGCAGTTTCCTTCACAAAATAAGATGTAGTGCCAAAAAATAGACATATCCCAATAACATGGTACTTTCAAAATCCCCTTATAAACAACTATACCAATGCAGTAGCACCATACACACCTAGAAACTCCACAGCACTACCGATCATACTGCTCAATAATAAAATTTAAACATTTCTACTAACATAAAAAAAATCTCCTCCTACAATGCAATAAGTGACTCTGTTACATGTCACTCTACACAACCCATATCTTCAAAACAAGGAGGGAGGGAGTTTCTAAACAGACTGTAAAATTCACTTGTGGAACATATCTTTAACATTCCGATTTTCCACTCCCTTTTATTATATTCAAACTCTAAAATGTCAAAAAACTTTAAAATGCAACCTTGACAGACACTAAGTGTAACAACTCCACAAAATGCAACACAAACCAACATCCTGACATAAGAAATAATGCTAAAAAGCTGACAATCTCCCTTTAACCCAATAAAAACACCACGTCTCTTTCGCCTCTCTGAACACCACATATCTCTCATCTCATTGATTACTATAAAACTCTTTATTCCACCATCTATTACAACACATAACTACAAATCTGAGTTTGAATCCCACCCCCCCCCCACCGGGGACATATCCACAACCCCAGCAAACCTTAAACACACACCATAAATAATATACACATTCACAAACTATTTCTCACTATTTTTTCTCTCACCCAAAAACTAACCAACCTCTTCATTCCTCCTAACAGAATGGCTGCAGGTCAACAACAAAACTGAACATTTTGAAACTTTTACACCAGAAGAACTAGACAACCATCTCTATAACTTCTACCCATCACTAAAAAAGACAACAGGAGGTGACTATGGAAAATCCTCCTTAACAAGCCCATGCGCAGGAATAAACAGATACTTGAGAGAACCACCACACTCAAAAGCAATCTGTTTAATGACAAAGAATTTTTGAAATCCAACACAATGTTTGTTGCCCATCTAAAAAAATTGAAATGTGAAAACAAAGATGAAGCGCAACACCACAAACCACAAGAAAAAGACGACCTGCAACAAATAATGCAATCAAAAATACTTTCCAAAGACAACCCAACTTCGCTACAAAGACTAGTCTGGGTTTAACCTCGCTCTCCACTTTGCCTTGAGGGAGCGAAAACCGCTAACGGCTTCTTCCGGTCGGGGGCAGGTGTGTCTGCACACTGTGTGAAAACTGTGGAGCAGCTGCATAGCAGGATTCATTTTATGCTTTTCTTTATCTTATAAAAGGTATTCTACCAGTTTTTTAAACGGGTCTTTCCAGTAAAACTTGTGACGCACCTCCTTCGGCTTGTGGCTCCCTAGTGTTATTTGTCTCCACAGGAGGACCCGCGCAAGTAGCCGCAAGTCAGCCCTTCGGGAAGGTCGATAACCAGGCTTTCTACAGCCAAAACAAGAAAGTTAGCAAAAGCTAGAAGTTTGGCGCTTCAAAGCAGCTTTAAAGGACTCTAAAGGACGTTTGAATTTTAGAGTCAAAGCTGTGATTAAAAGCTAGATTGCGGCTGCATTTAGCGCTTCTAACTCTTCTAGCTGCTTTTGCTCCTGATCTGGGGTAACGTTTATTAAGGAGAGTATTTTTTATGTATTATGTATGTTATTCCCTTTTTTAGGTTTTAAAAGTTATAGAAGTTAAGGAAGATTTTAGAAATTTTATTGCTACCAGACAGCTGGTTATTATCTTAAGAATGTATATGTGTTTTATGAGTTTTTGTTATATTATGTAGTGCTATAGTGTGATATTTTAAACTGTTATTGATAAACCTTTAATTAGCCCTCTATAATTAGTAACCAGTCTGCTTTAGCCCGTCCCCATGTGATCTAATGAACTTGTACTTGAAAATGCATGCGTGGCGTCTCTCTGGTCAATGAAGTATGAGATCGAGTATCAGGCAGCGTTGAGCTTGAACTTGGAATGAAATTACTTGTTTTTTTAAATTGATAATGTTTGTATTTTTAGCGCTTTTATATTTATCTAAAGAAAGCACTGAATCGGCTCTGAGATGTGCTTCGCCTTGCTGTGCTGATCTTTGAATTCTGAAGCTGTGCTTCATCGTTGGCGTACTGCAGGCATTGTTATGCCATTCATGTCTTTCATTCAGTGTATATCAATGCAGTCTCATTAGTAAGTAATGCCCACTTCTGAGTTTCTTTTTTCTGAGTGTTTAAGTTTATAGCTCAAGTGTTCCGGTTTTTACTAACTTTCAGATGTTGGATTCTTAGAGTTATTGCTAGAGTTATTATGGAATCATAGAATTTTTAATATCTATAAGGGGACATAAAATAAATTTTCTTAGTGATTGCCGCTGTTTATTATATAATCTGTCTCTCTTCTTTTCAAGTATTTTTTACAAACATGCCGTAGAGAGAACATATGTGCCTGTGAGGAGCCGATGGTTAAAATCTATCCGTTGGAAAGAGAAGAAGGGGTTTTATTAACAGTGGCATCTGGACCTTCTGGACACTGAGGTGCTGCCCTATCTGCATGCATCTCTCTGGACTGCGGGATGAGGTAGCCAGACTCAGAGCGGAAGTAAACTGGGTCAGGAGTACCATCACCCCAATCCAGAGACCACCCAGTCCAATGCAACTGCCTCAAAGGATGCTGAGAACGAGGAGCACTTGGATGACAGTGGGCTCAGGGAGGGTTAGAGCGGTCAGGCAGAGGCACATCCCAGATCCTATTCCACTCAAGAACTCATATGCCACACTGGCAAACAGGGACAACCAAATAGAGGTACCCAGAGAAGTGGAAGGAAAGGATGTGGAGGTTAGCCAAGGAGGTGACCTCAGCGGGGAAAGCAGTGTACCCCAGAGGAGAAGGAAGCGAATCCTGGTGGGGCACTCCATCATAAGAGGAAACCATCTAGGAACACAGGAGGGGGAGGACAGGGAGGTGAGGTGCCTACCAGGTGCCACGGCATGGAGGGATGGAAGGAAGATCCTGGGGATCACTGGGAAGGCAAGACGGGAGGGTGAGCTGGATGTCATTATACACCTAGGTACTAATGACCTGGCAAATGGGGAGCCAAAGGAAGTTCAGGAAGAGTTTAGGAAACTGGGGAGGGGTCTCAAGCAAGTAGCTACTTCTGTCACTTTCTCAGAAGTACTACCTGTGAGAGGCAAGGGAGAGCATAGGGTGCATGCACCAGGAACTTTAACTCATGGTTGAAAGAACTGGTGCTGTGAGGAAGGGTTTGGATTCATTGGTGACTGGGGACCCACCTGGAGGGATGGAGGTTTGTTCAAGCCTGACGGCATGCATCCATCCTGGAGGGGAATCCAAGCACTCAATGAAAAGTTTAATTGCTACATTGGCAAGCATTTAAACTAGCAAAGAGGGGTGGCAGGCCAGCAAGGAGGGTACCTACTTGCTCACCCCCCACAGCTAGCAGTGGAACCAGTGAACCAGAGGAGTGGCTATCTCTACAAAGCAGTGTGCAATAGATGGAGATTAGCACCCAAGAGGTTGATAGGCAGAAAAGGGGCAAAATTCAGCAGAAGGGCAGACAGCAAGGAGAACCAGGGATAAAGGACAACCAAGGAAGGGGCTGGAGTAGAACAGCAAAACAGTTTAGGGAGGTCAAATCATGGAAAGCCATGTGTGCAAATGCCAGGAGCCTTAGCAACAAGATGGAAGATCTGGAGGCTGTCATGGTGCAGTCAGACCTGGACGCTAGGGCCATCACTGAAAACCTGGTGTAATGATAACCACGACTGGGAGATGGCCATATCTGGCTACAACATATTCAGAAGAGACAGGGCAGGCAGGAAGGAGGAGGGTGGCACTGTATGTGAAAAATGACATAAGGGCCACAGAGATCCAGGAGGAACAAAATGGGGGAGAGATACTGTGGGTTAAGCTGGAAAGGAAAATGGGGCCAGCCATCCGCATAGGTGTGGTCTATAGACCACCAGCCCAGGAGGAAGAAACAGATAGGGAGCTGATGCTAGCCATCCAAAGGATGGCAGACAAGGGTGAGGTAGTACTGGTTGGAGACTTCAATATTCCAGACGTGGACTGGAGCATCCCAGCAGCAGCATCAAGTAGGAGCAGATTTATCCTGGACTCACTTCAGGGTGCCTTCCTCAAGCAACTGGTCATGGAACCAACTCGGCAGAAGTCAATACTGGACCCTGTGCTCACAAACAGGGACAGTGTGATGAGGGTAACAGTGGGGGAGCACCTGGGGAACAGTGACCACCAGTCATTGTGGTTTGAAATCACAGAAAGAGCAGAACCAAACCACACAAAAACACGTAACCTGGATTTTAGGGGGGCAGACTTTGGGAAAATGGGGAGATACTTGAAAGAGGCAGTAAGGGGAATGGGTCAGGAATCAGGGGTTGAGGAACAGTGGGCAGTATTTAAAATGGGGTTACAAGAGCAACAGAATTATGCATTAAGCAGGTTAGCAAGAGGAAAAGGAAAAGGAGACCATTATGGTTTTCCAAAGAGGTAGCAAAGAAAGTGAAAGCCAAAAGATTACATTCAGGCAATACAAAAGATCGAGGCAGAAGGGGATAGGGAGAAGTACCAGGAGAAGCAAAGGGAGCAGAGAGGTCAGTAAGGAAGCCAATGCTCAGACAGAAGAACACATAGCAAAATCAGTGGGTAGAGGGACAAAACCTTTACAGGTACATAAGTGAAAAAGAAAGGCAAAGGAGGGATAGTGAGACTGAAGGGGAGGATGGGGGCCGCATGGAGGATGACAACAGTAAAGCTGACATATTGAACAGGTATTTCTGCTCAGTCTTTACTGAGGAAGAGGAGGGATGGGTCTGAAGGGAGTACAAGGGTGAGAATTGTGCAGAAATGGACACAAGTCCCTTTACACGAGAAAGGGTCCTGAAGGAACTGGAAGTAATAGAGTTGATAAAGCAATGGGGCCAGATGGGTGCACCCAGGGTCCTTAAAGAACTAAGAGAGGTGGTGGCTGAACCTCTAACTATCCTGTTTAGCCGATCACTGGAAACAGGGGAGGTACCCAAAGACTGGAGGATAGCAGATGTAGTCCCCTTATACAAAAGAGGGAACAAAGAGGAAGCGGGGAACTACAGACCAGTCAGCCTCACCTCGGTAGTGGGGAAGATCATGGAAGCACTACTTAAAGAGAGATTGGTGGAACATCTGGTTGTCAATGGACTACAGGATCCAAGGCAGCATGGTTTCACCAGGGGTAGGACATGTCAGACCAACCTCGTTGAATTTTTTGACTGGGTGACTAGGGAGGTGGATCAGGGGAAGGCAGTGGACATGGCCTATCTGGACTTCAGCAAGGCCTTTGACACTGTGCCACATAGAAGACTATTACACAAACTGGGGAATATAGGTGTGGGCAGGACAGTAGTGTGGTGGGTAGGCAACTGGCTAGGCAGGACACAGAGGGTGGTGGTAAATGGCTGTCACTCCACAGAGGGAAGGTGACCAGTGGGGTACCACAGGGATCAGTGCTGGGACGGTCCTATTCAACATCTTCATCAGTGACATTGGCAAGACCTAGAAGGCAGAATTTCACTGTTCGCTGATGATACAAAGCTCTGTAACAGGTAGACACACCAGAGGTGTGAACAGAATGAGAAGGGACCTGCAGAAACTTGAAGAATGGTCAGGGATTTGGCAGTTGAAATTCAATGCAAAGAAGTGCAAGATAATGCATATGGGGCACAAAACCCTGGCACAATATATCAGTTGGGGGGTGAGGATATAGCATGCACCAAGCAGGAAAGGGATCTTGGGGTTATCATCTCTGATGACCTCAAGGTAGGGAAACAGTGTGACAAGGCAGCAGGTAAAGCAAATAGGATGCTGGGATGCATAGGCAGGGGCATCACCAGCAGGAAAGGGAGGTCATAATTCCACTATACAAGACACTAGTGAGGCCCCACCTGGAGTACAGTGTACAGTTCTGGAGATCTTACCTATGTAAGGACATAGACAGGGTAGAGAAGGTTCAGAGGAGGGCAACAAAAATAGTGCATGGATTGCATCACAAGTCCTATGAGGACAGGTTGAAGGAACTGAACATGTACTCCCTGGAGGAGAGGAGGGAGAAAGGGGATATAATAGAGACATACAAGTATCTTACAGGGAGGAACAGGGTGCAGGAATACACTATTTTTAAGCGAAAAAGATGTTCCAGGACTAGAGGGCATAGGATGAAGTTGGAGGGAGGACGATTCAGAGGAAACATGAGGAAGAATTTCTTCACAGAACGGGTGGTGGACAAGTGGAACACCCTGCCAGAGGGAGTGGTGGGGCTGAAACAATCACAGGATTTAAGAATGCATCGGATAGACATAAAGGAATTCTGGAGGTCAGGGGTAAGGTGCAACAGACTTCTAGGAAAATATAAACTGAACTTACAAGCTCAAATGGGCAGACTGGGTGGGCCATAGGCCCTTATCTGCTGACACTGTCTATGTATCTATGTATTAAGGCAACCCTTCGTGGCTCAAACTTATTCATTGAATATCAAGGCATTTCTACGTGAGGCTACACCTTTTTATGTTTGACTTGGATTATACTACCTGTTTTGAGCCCTCTGTCTTCTGGACTGAACTGTTTTTGCTCCTTTCTGAACTTTTGTGAGCTGAAAGCTGAAATATTTTCATCGTTCAGCACTATCACCAGAAGAAAAGTTGTACTTTATCGAAAGCAGAACTGGAAGCAACTATTGCACTTTATTGATTGTGAACTTTATCTACCAACTAATAGTTGTTAGAGGAATAGTTTTTTAATTTCTTTCCTATTTGGATTTTATAATTTGCTTTTTTCTCCTCTTATTGTTTTTATAAAGTATAAATGTCGTATATTGTTTTATGTGTTGGTAAAAGGGGCCAAGGGGGCAAAGGTAGTAAAGAGGTAAAAAAAGATGTTAAGACTTATAGTAGAAAAAATATAAAAAATCTTGGGAAAGGAAACTCTAAAGTATGTCCCAAAGTAGGAAAATTGGGCAACCAAAAAATAACCCAGTTTTTTAACCCTTCTTCTTCTCACATGGAACTAAGGGGTAATAAGAAAATAGTCAAACATTTCCATCCAAAATTGACCTCTTCACCATCAGGGGAGGGTTCCTATAGTAACCTATTTTCAACACACCGCCTGTTAAAAGAAATCTGCAGTTTGGATGAGCCTTTTGGCTGTCATGATAGGGATGTAGTAAATAGCCTCAGTAACTGTAATAGCAGTGAACAAGGGAGATATGGAACAGCCAATACAGTAAATCTATCCGCCCCAATCTCCATTTTTCTGATTTAGTGGGATCTAATCCTTGCCAAAGTTGTCCCAAGGTAGAGGATGGGAAATTACCCTCTAATAAATTATCTGGGAAGGCTAAAATGACTGGACCAGATCCAGTTAGGAATAGAGATATAGTTTTGAATCTGAATACATCAGGTTTGTCTGTACTACCACTTATAGCACCAGTAGAATCTCCTCAGAATATAAATTTACAACAGGCATCACGAACAATGTCTAAGGGCTCTTTTCTTAATACTTCTGAGTCCTTTCTAACCCCATATGCAACAAACCAAAATCCTGTGGACACTGGGTTGCTTATGGAACGTATGGATCCTTTGGAATCTGATCCTTTAGGACAGTTAAAGTCAATTAATTTTGCTTCCTAGGAAGACAGGGCACTAAACAATAAATCTGTGCCTGAGACTCCAAATCTGACAAATAAGAACCTAGAAAATACCTTGTATGAACTAAAAAAGTGAAATTCAATTTGGAAATGAGCAGCTTATGGAATTAGTCACCTTGTTTGGTTCCTTTTAAAAAAAAAATTTATGAAAGAAAAAGAGTCTCTCCTTGAGAATCCCAAAGTCAGCGTGGTAAATAGACAAGAAAAAAAAGTGCTTGATGTTAGTACAAGTGACATGACTGCTGATAAATCAAAATCTCTAGGCTCAGATAGTGTTAATAACATACCCCTGGAGAAGACTTCTCTGCCAGTTCAGAAGGAAAATAGAAGTATTAGAACTATTATGGATGAAATCTCTAAGAAAGAAATAGTAGAGATAGATAATTTAATAAAGGATTTGGAAGAAAGGAAACGTCAGATTGGTAATACCAAAAGGTCAAAGGGAAAATCTACTAAAACGAAAGAGAGAAAAGGCATGGTTATATTAGTAGGTGCAGCTCTGGAAATATTCTTAGTGATGATAATAATGTTGGATGTAGTCAAAAAAATGATGAATCCTTGGTAAAGAAACTGAATGTAAAACAAAGTAAGAAGGTAAAGTTTGGGAAAGTTTCTGATACTGTATACCCATCAATTAAGGAAAATGTACCTGTTTCTAGTGAAACTATTAAGGGACGCTCAATTATAGCTGGTGATATGCTACCCACTTTGTACATTTATGGTTTACCTAAGGGAAGATCTGAACATTTTTACCTTTTGAAATTGGCTACCTATAACTTAATGAAGGGGCTAGCCTGGACTAAAATCGGGTGGCAGGACATCAAATCCTCCTATAGATATAGGAATGGGACACATAAAGGCTGGGTGTGTATAGTATTTAAAAATGCCACTGTGAGATCTAGAATTCTTGCTATTAAGGATACATTTCTTGACATTGGTATTACACTTGATTAATTAATTAACAATTAGGGAGCACCCAATAAGCCAAATGAACAGCCCAGTAAAGAGCTTTAATAGGAAATTGATAGGGCATGCAACCGACGGTAAATCAGCACTTATACAACTCAGAATAACAGCATTTATAAAACCTGGTGAAATGGTTTGTAATCTAAGAGGTGATGAGGAAACCATCACATTTAAAAGAGATCAGAAACAGTTGGGTGTCAGAATTAATAGTAGTACAGTACTGAATGAAGATTATAGTTCATCGAATTCAGTAATTTCTGTGGAGGAGAGTGTGCTGACATTAGAGCAAAGTATGAACAGCACTATAAATCTTACTAATGATTCCATCTGACAAGTGCAGTTAGAGCAGAAAACTCTTGAAGGGTTAATTAACATTTTAAGCTGGAATACTGCTGCTTTGAAAGATAAATTAAGTGATGAATTGGTTGAAATCATTTTCAATCCTGTATATTCAGGAAACATGGAATAATAACTGATATGATCAAATATTAGAGGGGTATTCATCTTGGGCTTCTCCTGCTTATAAAGAAAAAACATTTGGTCAATATAAAGGGGGCCTAGTAATTTGTGTAGATGCCAAACTGGATTTTGACTTAATAGAAGCAAGTGCATATAATGAATATTTTTTATACATTCTAATTGCCAACCATGGTGTTAAATGGCTATTGTTTAATATTTACATTCCACCAAGTTTAAATACCTTAAACTATCAGAAAGTACTGGACATGATTGGTAGTAGTATTGACTCTGCTAAATCAAGATTTATTGGGGTGAAAATGTTCCTGGCTGGTGATTTTAATGCACATATAGGCTGTTCAATTGAGGAGCCATCAAATTATTGGTGTATTGATGACATCTTAAATATACCATTGAGACAGTCCAAGGATAGATCTACCTCCAGAAAAGGCAAACTTTTGCTCAATTTCATAGGATGTTGTAACTGTAGAATTCTTAATGGACGAACAGTAGGTGTTTGGGAAGGGGAATGTACTTTTCCAACTAGTAATGGAGGAGGTGTTTTGGACCTATGTATTGTAGAAGCTTCTGATTACCCAGTAGTCAAGCAATTTGAAATTGTTAAATCTTGGGAAAGTGATCATTACCCAGTTAAATGTCTTGTATGATTGGGTTTTAAAAAAGATCCAACTGATCAGCTGGAAGAGACAAAAGCTAATAGCCATATGTGTATAAAATATGGGGAAAAAATTAACTGGGACGCATTTTCAAAGGAGGCATTGGATAATGTTATAAATAAGGTACAGGCTAAAGTTAGTACCTGGGCATACAATGACAGTAGTCCTATAAGCTCAGAATGCCTAATTAAGGAATTTGATGAGTTAATCATCTCTACTGCTTCAGTTTTATGCAGAAAAGAGAGAATTAGTAGACATAATGAATTAGCTGTGGCTAAACCTTGGTTTGATAATTAAGAAAGTTGGAAAAATCAGAACTAAAAAACCATCATGGCAAGTTCTTGGGGCTTTTAAAAAATTTAAACTAGAATACAAACAGCTATTGTCAAGGAAAAAAAAGACTCACTGTTTTAACTTGTGGGTTAAATTACAAGAGAGCTTAATGAAGAAAGACTCCAAGACATTCTGGTCCCTTATGGCAGTCGGCTGTAATGAAAATAATATTTCCTATAATGTATTAGGAATGATTAGCAAAGAAATGTGGGTCCAACACTCCAGCAAGGTATATAAAATACCCCTAGAGTCCAGTAAGGCCTTAGCAAAGGACTTAAAAATACCTGCACAATATTGCGAGGGAATTTGATTTCAATTCTCCCCTAAAGAAGTTGAGCAGGTAATACAGGCTCAGAAAATAAATAAAGCTGCAGGTCCTGATGGTTTGCCTGCAGAAACTTTTCTTCATGATCCAGTTTTTTGGGCAACTATATGTACCCCAATATTTAACATCATAAGTAAACATCTTATTCTCCCTCAAAGTTGGAATAAGAGCACAGTTGTCCCCTTGTTTAAGAGGGGTAACAGATCTGATTCAAAATACTAAAGACCCATAACTTTACTTCCAGTTCTACAAAAAATGTTCTCGAGATTAATTTTGGATAGGCTGACAGCCTGGGTTGAGGAAAACCAGTTAGTGTCAAAATTTCAAGGGGGGTTTAAAAAGGGCCAAGGCACTCTTGATCTTCTTTTTTCCTTAAACTTTCTGGTTGAAAAATATGTAATACATAAAAAAGGTAAACTTTTTGTAGCCTTTTTGGATATTAAAAGTGCATTTGACTCTATAAATAGAATAAAGCTGTGGGGATCTTTGGCTGATTTAAAAATGTATCCCCAATTGCTAGAAATTATCAAGCTATTATACTCAAATACAACAATAGAAATACGTTATGGGAGAGATGGTGCATTATCAAGAGAACTGCCTATTAAAGTTGGAGTGAAACAAGGCTGTTTATTGGCACCAATACTGTTTAACTTATACATTGAAAATCTAATAAAAAAAATCAGTCTGATTGATATTTTTGCACCAAGTCTAGATGACGAGGAAACCCAAGTGCTGTTGCATGCAGATGATGCTTTAGTTATATCTAGAATTCCTTTAGGCCTCAAACGTGCATTATCTAGTGTTATGACTACTTTGAACTAGTTGGATTTCGAATTAAATATTATTAAATCAAAAATTTTGGTGTTTGGAAAATCTAAACATACAAGAAATCTTGGGAAGTTGAGGAATGCAACTTTGAGGTAGTGAAGGAGCTCAGGTATCTGGAGGTATTAATTGATAACAATCTATCCTTGTCTAGTCACTTGGCAGATGTTAAACAAAATGCAACAAAAACAATGGGGGCCATACGATCCTTTGCTACTAAATTCACCAACAACTCTTTTGTTGCATTAAAGAGAACTTTTGAAGCCAAACTCCTGAACCAACTGTTATATGGTAGTGAAGTGTGGGGCCTTTATTTAGATAAGACTAACTTAGAGAGTGTTCAGAATAATTTTTAAGATCCACTTTGAACCTCCCTCATGGCTGCGTCTCTTGTTTTTTTAAGACTGGAGGCTGGAATGATTCAAATTAAATCAAGAATTCTGATAAGAGCAATTAAGTATTGGGGCAAGATTGTGAAGTCAAACAAAAATAGTCTTCCTTGGTTGTGTTGGAATGAAAAGATTAAAAGTATAAATAAATTAGGTTGCAATGGGCATTTTAACTCATGGTTTTCTAAACTAAACAGAGTTTTAAGACAATTTGGGTGTGTAGACCTAGGGAGTATATATGTTTTGGCTAACATAGATGGTTTCGTAAATGTAACTATTCAAAGGTTAAAGGACATAGCTGTCCAACAAGATTTTGCAAGTAACCATGACATTGACCAAAGGGGTTTATATTCCTCTATAAAGATTACTTGGCAGATAGAGCCATATTTGGTCCAATGTGAAAATGATCTACATAGGAATATCTTGTGAAGATTTTGCTTGGCAAGACTTGGTATAACTTATTATAAAGTAAACAACTGGTTTTGTAAGAAGTTTAAAAACAGTTGTGATTGTATTGATAAACGAGAAGTTGGTATTATGCACACACTATTTGAATGTAAAAATTGGATAAAAGATCGAGAAAAGTACATTTTCTCTCAAATTCCTGATTATTTCCTCTTACAATCTTTAGATTACAAGAAAATGGTCCTTAAACTAGACTCCTTGAAAATGATTTATAGCACTGCAAAATATTATTTATGTTAAAAATAAATTGTTGAATTCCAATTGGGAAATTTACAGCATTTTATAATTGGTCAATCAAATTTTTTCCGCTTTCTGTTATTTATATTCTTATGTGGATGTGTAGGGAAATGTATTGTGATATAAACAAATTTATTTATGAACCGGTATAAGTTGTAATGATATGTATGTAATGTAACAAACCTATGATTTTATACATTTTTTTTAAGTAATAAAAGAACTTGAATGCCATGACAAAAGCAACATTTACAATATCACAAGATGGAGACAACAAACAATTCCTGCACTTCGCCATCAACCCAAAGACCAAAACACATTCAGGAAGCAATCCAAGAGACCGCCACGTTCCAGAAGCCAGAATGTATGGGCAACCAGAAAACCCATTATACCCAGTAGCATCATATCAACTACATCACTAAACTACATCCAGACATTCCTTACCATTGGCAAAAAACAAAACCAGACCTCCACTGGAAACCTACAGACAACTTCTGGTATCACAAACAAAAGCTTGGAGTAAGCACACTTGGAAAATTTATGGCCCGCATCAGCAAAGACACAAACTTATCAACAATATATATACTAACCATTGCTTAAGAGCAACAACAGCAACAATACTTAGAGACTGTGGAATAGAAACACGAAACATCATGAAAGTAACAGGACACAAAAATGAAGCCAGCATAAGGTCATATACAGATAGAACAAGTTCAAAACAACGTAGACAATACAGCAACATCTTATCTGCAGCTCTCTTAGAGCAAATAGCAAACCCACACCAATCAACAGTGCCACTACAAAATCAACCACTACCAGCAATTAACTTTCAAATATCATCTGACAACATTCAAGATCACAGCCCACCTGAAGAAGAAGACAACCCACATGAACCTGAACAACCAGAAGACAACAACCAACAACAAGACAACAGTCTCATCAATCAAAATCTACCATGCCATCAAACCATCACTACCCCACAACTTCAACAAGAAGAACTAGAAGATGCTATTTTACTGGAAACAGTGACACAAACAGAACAAACTCAAAATATTACCAACATAGGACAACCCACAGTTACCATGCCAGCACAACACACCATGAGAATTGTCCTTCAGAAATGCAACTTCTATGGACCTACCTATTTCTCTTAAAAAAGCAGCAGAAAAAAAAACATTCAATCCTTAGCTGAACTACTTCTATAACAAAAAAAAGCTTGCAAAACTGTTACTAACAAATGTTCCAAATGTTGACTTAACCCATGCAGTTACTTAACAATTGCATTCCATTATTTACTAAAAAACCTACTATTACAGCCATAATAAAGATTATTTACTCAGTACAGTCATAACACATTTTTTTTTACTAACAACATTGCTTTCTTCTCTTAAAAAACTAATATTCTTCATTAAGCTCCAATTTATTCAACAAACTTTTATTAATGAAACACAATTATTTATTAAAAGTACTAAAATATTCATAAAAGCTGTTCTTTATTCATCACATTACTTTATTCAACTGTATTAACGAGACAGACAGTGTTATTTATTCAACAGATTACTTTATTCAACTGTATTAATAAAACACTTAAACTTATTGACACAATCACTTTATTCATGTAACAAAGCCATCTAATTAAACACATTTTTGATTCAACATACAGTCTACTTCTCATTATTCTTTCTACTACTCTAAATCAATTCAAACTTGTATAATAGTAATAACATTCGTTTAATTGCAGTACATTTGTAATAGGTCAGTGATTACTACGCTATTCACCACAGAAGCCAGTTATTGTGCGCGATACTCCAATTAACTGAATGTTAATACTAAATGTCTCCTGGGTTTATTGTACCTCACCTAGCCTGCTTATTTGTACCTGATGTACTCTTGCCTGTTACTTCCTCCTTTGTATAATTCCTTGTTGATGTGGAACCTTTGTAAAAAAGCCCCCGGCTCAAAGGTCTTAATTCCGAGACTCAATAAATAAAAAATAACTATTTTTGAAAAGTTACTATTAATATGGAAAAGAATACAGAACTCAGTTTAAAACCTTGACTGCTTACTTGAATAATAAAGGGTTAAAACTAACTCACTAGCTTCTGGTTCCTTACTGCCCTGGGTGATCACTCCACTCGGCTGACAAGGGGTTGCTAGAGATTCCAAGGGTATCTATAAAATTGTCAGGGGCCCGTGCATTTATTTATGTGGCCCCTGCACTTTGGAATTGTCTACCCCATCGGCTATGGGAGAGCGCGACCATGGGGGGTTTTAAACTGGCCTTAAAAACCCATCTCTGGTACCAAGCCTATCCTATCTGATTTTATTGAAATGAATGTTATCTGTTCTTACTTTCTTTCATTGTATGTGGTTTTTATTCTCTTACTGTTAAAGCGCCTTGACATTTTGAAAGGCGTGGTACAAATAAACATATTATTATTATTACAAACAAATGTCTTAAGCATACAAGAAATCAAAACAATTTATGGACTTGCTTTTTCCATGGTACTCAGTACCAAAGCTTCCATCCGATAACATCATATTCCTAGCACACACTAGCCTCCATATTAGAGAAACATAGAAGTTGATGATAGATAAGGACCACAAAGCCTATCCAGTCTGCTCAATTATTCTACCTTATGAATGTGCCATAGGCCTGCACTCTGTCAACGGCCTATCTATTCATACTCATCTTTATTGCTCCCTTATGCCTATCCCATGCTTGTTTGAAGCCCTGCATTGTATTCATATCCACCGCTTCCTGAGGTAAGCCATTCCATGCATCCACCACCCTTTCTGTGAAAAAGAACTTCCTCACATTCCCCCCAATCGGCCTTCCTCTAATCTCATGCTGTGTCCTCTTGTCCTGCTATTTTTCTTATATTGAAACATGTTAAGACTCTTTTGCCTTGTTAATGCCCTTAAGATGTTTGAATGTTTTCATCATACCACCTCTCTCCCTCATTTGCTTTAGGGCATACATATTGAGCTCCGTTAATCTGTCCTCATATGTTTTCTGATGCAGTCCCTGCACCATTTTGGTTTCCCTTCTCTGGACTGCCTCCATTTTGTTAATGTCCTTGTGAAGGTACGGCCTCTAGTACTGCATGCAGTTCTCCAGATGGGGCCTAACCAGTGTCTTGTAAAGAGGGATTATCACCTCCCTTTTATGACTTGCAATACCCCTACTAATACACTCAACATCCCTCTAGCTTTATCTACTGTTTTAGTGGTCTGCTTGGATGATTTCAGGTCATTTGTGATGATGATGATGATGCCCAAGTCTCTTTCTTCCCTTGTGATTGCCAGCAACTCTCCTCCTAACCTATAGGTGGCTTCAGGGTTTCTCTTCCCTATGTGCATGATCTTGCACTTCTTCGTATTAAACCTCATTTGCCACTCTTTCAACCATTTTACTAGTTTATTCAGATCTCTTCTCATTCTGCCCACCCCATTCATCTACTCTGTTGCAGATCTTGGTGTCATTTGCAAACAGACAATCCTTACCCTCCAGTCCATCTGCAGTTTCACTGATGAAGATATTGAAGAGGACTAGCCCCAGGACTGATCCCTGAGGTACTCCACTTGTGACTTGCATCTCTTCTGACCGTATACTATTTACCACCACTCTCTGTTTTCTGCCTGCCAACCAGTTTGCCACTCAGTTGACCAACTTCTGACCCACCCCGAGCCTACCCAGCTTATTAATCAATCTTCTATGTGGAACAGTATCAAATGCTTTGCTGAAGTCAAGGTAGGTGACATCAACTGCTCCCTCTTGGTCCACCACTCTGGTTACCCAGTCAAAGAAATCTATGAGATTAGTCTGACAGGACCTTCCTGTTGTAAACCCATGCTGTCTTGGATCCTGTGCTCCTTTGGATTCCAGGTGTTGCACTATCCTTTGAGAAGGGACTTAGCAAGGTTGGAGGAATGGTCAAATGTATGGCAGCTTAGATTCAACGCAAAGAAGTGCAAAGTAATGCACCTGGGAAACAAAAACCCAGGTGAAGAGTACACAATGGGGGGTAAGAGACTGACAACAAAAATGGAAAGGGATCTGTGGGTAGTTATATCAGATAACCTAAAGGTGGGCAAGCAACGTGAGAAGGCAGTAAGGAGAGCTGGGAGGGATACTGGGATGCATATGAAGAGGCATCACCAGTAGGAAACAGGAAGTTGTTATCCCTCTGTAGAGACAGTTGGTGAGACCACATCTGGAGTACTGCGTGCAGTTTTGGAGACCCCATCTCCACAAAGACATAGACAGAGAGGAGGTTGTCCAGAGGAGGCAACCAAAATGGTGCAGGGTCTGCACCAGAAGACATATGAAGAAAGACTAAAGGAGCTTAATATGTATACCCTCGAGGAAAGGAGGGAGAGGGGGGACATGATAGAAACTTTCAAGTACCTCAAGGGAATCAACAAAGTCCAAAAGGGTAGCATCTTTCAGAAAAAGAGATGTGCAAGAACAAGGAGGCACAATTTGAAGATAAGGGGATGGCTCAGAGGTAATGTGAGGAAGTATTTTTTCACGGTGAGAGTTGTAGATGCATGGAACAGCCTTCCTGAGGAGGTCATGGAGTAAAAAACAGTGGGGGAATTCAAGAATGCATGGGACAGACATAAGGTAATTCTAGTGGGGGGGTAGGAAGAAGTAGGCTGTTGGTTAACTAGGATCTGCAGCTTATCCGTTAGGTAGGGAAATGGGCAGACTAGGTGGGCCAAGCGGTCCTCATCTGCCATCAAATTCTATGTTTCTGTGTTAAGGAGTGCCTCCATAATCTTGCCCACTACTGAGGTAAAACTGACTGGTCTGTAGCTCCCTGCCTCCTCCCTGCTATCACTCTTGTGGAGCGAGATCACATGAGCCCTTCTCCAGTCTTCTGACACCTCTCCTGTGCTCAGAGACTCACTAAACAGTTCTGATGATGGCTCTGCTAGTTCCACCCTTAGCTCCTTTAGTACTCTGGGATGTATGCCATCAGGTCCCATTGCCTTGTCAACCCTGAGCTTAGCAAGCTCTTGTAGGACCCTTTCTTTTGTGAAGGGACTAGTGCACACCTCCCTCCCCCGCGTCCATGGTGCTGAGCTGTAGGCCCTGCCCTACCTTTTTCTCAGTAAATACTGAGCAGAAGTATCTATTTAGGACAGATGTGTTTCCTTGGTCCTACTCCTCCTCACACTCTCCCTTATCCCCTTTGAGCTTAGCAATACCCCGTCTGGACTTTCTCCTTTCACTAATGTATCTATAGAAAGTCTTGTCACCTTCTTTTACTGTTCATGCTAGTGTTTCCTTGGTTTGGGCCTTTGCCTGCCCTACTGCCTTGCTTCCTTTAGGGAAGTCTGGTATGCCTCCCTATCTTCGTCCCACTGCTTTCCCTTATATTTCTTGAAGGCCAGCCTTTTGGCTCTGACCTTTTCTGCTACTGTTTCTGAGAATCAAAGTGGTTTCCTTCTTCTTTTGCTCTTGCTTTTGTCTCTAACACAATGGGATGTTGCTTCAAGTATTGCATCCTTAATGCTTGCTCACTTTGCCTGTACCCACACATGTATTTCTTCCTGCCAGGGCTAGCTTAACTCTGTTGGCCATCTTATCAAAGTCAGCTCCTCTGAAGTTCCATATTTCTGCCTTGGAATGGGATGATTTAGTTCTAGTGGCCAAATTGAACCATACCATGTGATGGTCACTGGCCCCCAGATTACCTTCTACTTGGAGATCTGTGATCCTTCCTTCCTCGTTAGTCAGTACTAGATCTAGGATAGCCCTTGTCTCTTGTGGGTTTTTCTACCAGTTGTTTAAGGCCCTCTTCCTGCAGGGAATCCACTATGTGTCTAGTTCTGGCAGATGTTCCTGCTGGTATTGATTAATCTGTATCTGGCATGTTGAAGTCTCCCATTATCAGAACCTCATCTTTAGCCATCATGTTTTGTGTATCTTCTAACAGTATTATGTCTATGTCCTCCCCCTGGTCTGGAGGCCTGTAGACAAGCCCAGTTCTTATGGCAGTCCCATTTCCTAAATCAAGAGGCCCTTGACTAAGCAGCCAAAATGAGTACTGTCAGAAGACAAAAAATCCAAATTACATACCTACCATAATTCTTGATCTTCTTGGACGAAGTCTTCACCATTCATTCACATTATTTGGATTATATCGGAGATGCTAGGGCACAGCGGGAGCCAAAAATTTTCAGGAGGACCGGTGATGAGGTAGGATTGTGCATGCATGGCACCACGAGACTGGCTTGTGCCAGTGTAGGCTATCTCGGTGTCGACCCTCCAACCACCTCAGCACATTTTTGACTGAGGAGGTGCAGTGTAAACTAACCTAGGAAAAACCTAACCTAATCCAGGCATAAGATAGCCCGAATGACCCGTGTAAGAAGGGTCAATTTAACAATGTCTTCACAGCCCAGACCAACGAAACAGTGAAGACCAGAAACAGGATGAATGAGCTCGGGATGGTGGGTGGGTATGTGAATGAATGGTGAAGACTTCGTCCAAGAAGATCAAGAATTATGGTAGGGACGTAATTTCCGGATCTTCCTGGACTAAAAGTCTTCATCATTCATTTACGCTATTGGGAGAGTACCAAGCTAAGAAACAACCCCCAGAGCAGGACGGCAGGAGACAGAGCTCACTCAGGACAACAGTCCATTAAGGATTGTCCTGCAAAGGGAAATATGCTGTCTGGCGTGGACATCCAGAGCATAGTGCTTCACAAAGGTATGCACCGAGCTCTAAGTAGCCACCTTGCAAATATCTGCAATGAGCACGTTACCATTCTCCACCAGGGAAGCCACGACCGCTCTGGTAGAGTGGGCGTAAACCCGGCCTTCCAATTTGACTTGTGCCATTGAGCAGCAATGGTGAAGGCATGCCACTAACCACACAGAGATGAATCTGATGGCAACAGACTGACCCAGCCGGGCCATGCTGAATGATACAAAGAGATGCTTGGATTTGTGAATCCCTTTTGTTCTGTCAATGCAGAATTGCAAATCCCCCTTGACATCTAGGGAGTGAAGGGTGCATTCCCCTTCATTCTGGAAGTTGGAAAAATAAATAAGTAGGGACAACCAAGGGCTGATTAAGGTGAGATTCTGAAACCACCTTGGGTCAGAATTTAGGGTAAGTACAAAGTACCACCTTGTCCTTGTGAAAGAAAATATATGGAGGGTCTGTGACCAAGGCATGGATTTCAGAAACCCTGCGAGCAGAAGCAACGGCCACTAAGAAGGCAGTCTTCCAGGTCAGAAACTTCAAGTCACAGGTGGCTAGAGGCTCAAAAGGTTTACAGGTGAGCATGTCTAGCACAAGGTTAATATCCCATTTAGCCACCAGTTTCCTGACCAGAAGTCTAGTGTGCAGATACCCTTAAGGAATTTCCTGACTAGCGGTAACTGAGCCAGCATCATGTTCTGTACCTGCTCATGGTAGGCAGAAATCATGCAGAGATGTACATTCACCATCGAGTATTGCAGTCCTGCATTTGACAGGTCTAAGAGGTACTCCAACACCTTGCTCAGTGGGCAACAGAATGGGTCCAGAGTGGATTTTGTGCACCAAATAGAGAAGTGTTTCCATTTAACCATGTAAGTCTTCCTAGTGGAAGGCTTATGCGCTGCCAAGATTTCTGATATTCTCTGAGAAACCTTAAAATTACCCACTTCTATCTCCTCAGGAGCCAGGCATGGAGATGAAGGGGGTGCAGGCTGGGATGGGCCACAGGCTCCTCTGTCAGGAGGTCTGTTCGTAGAGGAAGTTGCCTCAGGAGGATTTCCAAAAATCTGTTGATCAAAGGAAACCATATCTGCTGATGCCAGTACGGGGTGATGAGAATCATTCTGTTCCCCTGTGTCTCCAATTTGAGCAGCACCCTCAGAACTAATGGAAGAGGAGGAAATGCGTACAGAAAGTGTCTTGTCCACCGCAGTCTGAATGCATCCTGACAGAAAATGCCAAGTTCTGGATTTCTGGAGCAGAATAGAGGCAGTTTTGCGTGGAATGGGGACGCCAGAAGGTCAAGGTCTGGACTGCCCCACTCATCAAATAGCGACTGCACGACATCTAGTGTGAGCGACCATTCGTGTGGATCCACCTCCTTCCTACTGAGGCGATCCGCTAGGTCATTCTGAATTCCTGGCAAGTAGATTGCCTGAATTAATGCATCGTACTCAAGACACCACTCCCACATCCTCATGGTCTCTCTGCACAGAGGGTAGGAGCATGCTCCACTCTGCTTGTTGATGTAATACATCAGCCTTGTTGTCCATCTGAGGAATTACTTTGTGACAGAGGACATCCTTCAGGGCTCGGGCAGCATATAGGACAGCTCTCATCTCCAAGACATTTATGTGTAGATGAGACTACTCCATGCTCCACACTCCCTTAGTATGGAGGTATTGATAGTGAGCTCCTCAACTGATCAGAGATGCATACATAGTGATGGTAACCTGAGTTTCCAGTGGCAGAAAGGGTTGACCTTGCAGAAGCTTGTCTTCCTGTGTCCACCATGCAAGTGATCTTGTCAGAGGCTCTGTCACGTTTATGTGGAAGGATTGCGGGTGCGTGGTCAGTGACCACTGTGTGCTGAGCATCTATTGTGTGGTTCTCATGTGTAGCCAGGCTAGAGACATCATGAAGATGGACGATGCCACGAGGCCCAACATCCACTGCATTGAAAGGGCCTGAACAGAGTCAGTCTCCCTGATGTAGCAAGCCATCTGGAGAATGTCATTTCTCCTGTCCTCTGGAAGGAATGCCCTCACCCTGGAGGTATCCAGGAGGGCTCCTATGAAAATGAGATGCTGGGAGGGTTGAAGCTGAGATTTTTCCAGATTCAAAAGAACCCCCATGAAAGTGAGGAACTGAGAAGCAGTAGTGACTGCTTCCTGTGTCTCCTGCCTGGATGGTCTCACTAGGAGCCAATCATCCAAGTAAGGAAAGACTTGAACACCAAGTTTCTGAGGTGTGCTGCGAGAACTGCGAAGCACGTTGTATAGACTTGAGGTGCCAAAAATAGCCCAAATGGCAGGACTCTGAACTGGTAGTGCTGACCCAGGGCCATGAAGCAGAGATACTTGTGGTGACCTGGGTGCATCAGGACATGCTGGTAGGTGTCCTGCATATCCAGGGATGCCAGCCAGTCGTATTGATGAATAAATGGTAGTAGTGTTCCTAGGGAGATCATCTTGAACTTCTCCCTGAACAGGTACTTGTTTAACTTTCTGAGGTCGAGAATCGGGTGCATGCCACCTGTTTTCTTTGGAACCAGAAAGTAATGGTAGTAGAAACCTGTGTTCCATTCTGCCCGATGAACAACTTCCACTGCCCTGTTCCTTAGGAGGCCCTGCATCTCGGAAGTAAGAAGGTCTGACTGAACAGTGGACAGGCTGTGCTGTCGCTTGGGTGGAAGATTTGGGGGAATCTATGCGAAATTGAGAGAGTATCCCTCCCAGACAATCCTGAGTACCCATTTGTCCATTGTAATGGACTTTCACTGGTTGTAAAACTGAGTCAGATGCCCCTGCTGCTGTACAGGTGTCCACCTCGGGCAGCTTAGGTGGGACCTGGGCTAGATCTTCAGAGGCTGTCACTGGGCAATTTCAGGCCCTGTGCCTTTTGCTGCATTATCTTTTGTGGTTGAAGAGTTTGGTTCTTGTTAAAGACTCCTCTGCCTCTCCCTCGAAAGGATTGTCTGTTACAAAATTGATGATGGTTCCCGACCCTCTGAGGGATTGCAGGAGCTAGCCTGGCTGTTTTAATGGCAGTCCTGGTTTTCTGAGCGGCCTCCAGTGCTTGCTCAACTTGAGGGCTGAACAGATAAGCACCGTCAAAGGGGACATTCATCACCTTCTGCTAAGCATCGGTTGAGAAACCTGATGTTCTGAGTCAGGAGTGCCGCCTTATACAAATCCTAGTGGCAGCTGCCCTAGAGGCAGTGTCATAGGCATCCACAGAAGCTTTCAGCTGATGATTATTGGACTCTATGCCCCTGGTAATGGTCTGAAGAAGTTCCATGTTAACATTAGATTCCGGGAGGTTCTCGACCTTTGATCTGAGTGTGTTCCACAGGGTGTACCCGTATTGAGAGTAATTGCCCTGATAACTAGCAATGCGCATACCTAAGGTTGCTGCTGCGAATGCCTGTTTCCCAAAAGTATCAGTCTTGTGAGATTCCTTATTTGTAGGCTGTGCTCTGGACTCCTGAGGGAGAACAGCTTTATCGTTCTCCACAAGCACCACAAGAGCATCCGTAAAAAGCTGAGATGCTAGAATATGCCTGTCTTTGGGAGGGGGCACATTTTCTATCTATGAACTTGGCCACAGAAGGAATTAGTGCCGGACTGTCCCTCTCTACTTGAGACAGAGTCTCAAAGGAGGGGGCATCGGTGGAGTCAGGTCTACAGGATTATTAGAGACATGTAGGAACACAAGACGTAAGTCTGCCTGGGTCCACAGAGGAAGTCTGTGGAGTTAAGGTGGACCCCATATTTCTGAGGAGAGATTGGAAAGAAAGGTCTTCCACCATGGGCTCAGCTGATACAGAAGGCTTGCTTTCCAGTCCATAAAATGAGTCATCGCTGTGTTTTCAGGCAAAAGCAGGTTAGAGTGAGACTCATCAAGTTCCACGTGTACCGCAGAAAGACCTGCAAAGGCAGGTCTAGGCCAGGAAAACACGGGAAACGCTGCAACATGGATTGACGTCAAGGACCCCGGCGCTATCTGCGGTGCCAACACCAATGCCACCGGCACCACATGCAGCACCAAGGACGAAGCCGGTGCTGGCTGAGACACCAAGGTACATGACGACGCCCATGACCCAGCTAAAGTCTGTGGTGTCACTGGTGAACCCCTGCAAGACCTGAATGAAAGGGGAGAGGAAAGCTGTACCTGTGCAGGCCCCTGCGAGGAAACAAGATGAGGGGGAAAGGCACGTGGAGTCAGCATCAATGGCGCTAGCACTGGAGAGGGCACCAAGTGCACATCCTGGCCCGACCAACCCAGCCATGGCCCAGCGGCTCTAGGCCCTGAGGCCCCAGAACTGGGTCCACTGGCAAGGACAAGCAGGACAGACACTGCACCCACTGTTCCATAAGAGAGGCCCAGTGATGAAACTGCTCACTAGAAGCTCCATCAGAGGACAGAGAGGGGCTCTGGTGCTGGAGATTGTGGCCGTTAAGAACGCAGACCACCAGAGACTTTACAGGAGTCGGAGTAGGCCTACTGCTCTTCACTACTGACGACCCCCTTGCAGACCTACCAGAGGGCAACTTCGAGTGGTACCATTTCTTCTTCAACTGACAGGAGCAAGAAGAACTCGAAGTTGAGTGGTGCCAGGTTCCCGATTGAGATCGGGAACGGGCCTGCTTCTTTTTGTGCTTTTGGGCAGACTATCCTACCCCCCAAGCACCATACTGCCCATGGTTGGACCCCCCCCTCCACAAAGGACGGCAGACTGGACACAGCCCCACTGCCAGAAAAGCTTTCAAGCGAAGTCTCTCTATCATCACCGATACCATCCATGGTCAACTCCGCTGATGGCAGGCTGAGAGAATTTTCTTCAACTATTCTTTTTTTTTTTTTTTTAAATAACAAAAATAACATTAAAACTAGTAAACTTAATCAAATACTGAACAGCTATAGGCTGCCATCATATAGACATGAAGATTTGACTCCTGGCAGGATAGCGACATCGTTGCTGAAGTGCACTCGACGGCGGGAAAAAAAGGAACTGAAGTGATCGGAGAGTCAACACTGATATAGCCTACACAGGTGCGAGACAGTCTTGTGGTGCCCTTCATGCACGGTCCTACCTCGATGCCTGCCCTCCTGAAGATTTTTGGCTTCTGCTAGTCCTAGCGCCTCCGGCGTCATTCCAATAGTGTGAATGAATGAAGACTTTTAGTCCAGGAAGATCAGCTAACATAGAAAGACAATTGAGAAGAGATTTTTACGTTTTATTCATGAAGGCATGCAAAGTTACATTATTCAAAAGGTCTCGGTAAGCTCAATATCATAACATATCCAAATGTTCAGTGAAGATACTCAAACTGAATTTTAATCTTTCTCCATGGGAATTTGCCTCCCTAATGAATAGCAAATAAGTGACATTGACTTTTCTGCTTAAGATACCAAGACAAAGGTACTTTCTCTCCCTCTCTCTCTCTCTCCTGGACACTGTAAGGATAATGCAAAATCCAGAAATATTAATCTCTCTATCTCTTTCTCCCTCTCCTCCCCCCCCCCCCCTTTCTTGGCTCATAGGATAGCAGTGCAAGAATGAAGCAAAGACATTAAACCTAGGCAGAGCAAAGACTTTCTCTAAAATATGCGGTTTCTAATCTCCCAAGAACAGAGACGTTGTTCTAAAATTTACTTTTCTAGCCCTGCAGGAAAGAGGGAATGAATGGTGTAAGAAGTGCAGACCACTTGTGGCTTCCTGCCTAATGACAAATGGTGCAAGCCTGGGAAATCTTGCTTGTAGATGAACTACAGAGCCAAATTTCATATCCTGAACTCTGCAAACGTAGATGTCAGGGGAGTAGCCAGGATTCAAAAATTGAAGGCACAAACATAGATACCTGCTGTTTGGGGCACATTTGTAACATGGCCAGTTGAGTTAAGGCATATTTGTTCAAAATGTTTGAATCCAAATGAAGGCCTAGGTCTATAGGCTGTGGCCTGGCTACTCCCCTGGATGTTATACTTTCCTTCTACCACAGACAAAGATCAGACTGTAGATCAAGATACTTCATGCCATGAGCAATATAGAAAAGTTACATACTTACTGTAACTGAACATCTTACTGAATATCTTCTCCACAGATTACCACTAATGGGTCTGAGCCAGCGGTGCTAGGACCCAATGTGAGCCAGAACATTTCTAGGAGCTGTTGGTGAGAGTATGCTCTGCCTGCATGTCACTGTACCACTATACACATCTGCTGGTATACAGTGCACCAGCCCCCGCAACCACCTCAGTATCTTTTTATTGATGAGGAGACTAACATGAGAATAACCCTGCAGGTAGCCTAACCACTAAGACAAGGCAAGACAATTTTATTTTTATGGTGCCCAATCCCAGAGACTCTGGGTGCCTTACATCAATAAAATTGCATAAGCAGCACAGCATAAAACAACAATGCACAAAATTAATACATAAATTAAAAGATATTGCCAGACACATAACAAGCGTTAAACTCTAGCCCGAGCCGATACAGCTGCGACAAGCTGCCAAATGACTATAGTTACATGTGTGCATAGAAAATTTTGAATGCCCGGGTATAACTTGGCCACTTTTTGGAGTTGTTGCACCAGATTTGCAACATGGCCTTTTTGGGACTCCACCTCATGAAGAGTGTCACTGTCATTTTGTTCATTTGTCTTGAAAGGTGATTTCGCAGTGCGACCGCACCATTCTGTGTCACAGGTGGGAAAACATATTTCAGGCAGGATATGAAAAATGACAGCTGTACTGTTAATAAGGAGGTGTGCAAAAATAAATCAGGTTACTCACCTGTAACAGTAGTTCTAGGAGTAATATATGTTGTTCATCCACACTGTTTGGCATGCCCTTTCCCCTTAAGAATCTTGCTGGAAGGTCGTGAAGCTGACTCCTCCCACCCACCCACCCAGATGTTATAACCCTCAGCTCCCCCATGATGCCAGATCTTTGTGCGTTGGAAGCTCAGGTTGTGCATCGAAGCCAGGGAGGTCGGGTCAGTTAGTGTGGATGAACAACATATACCACTCGTAGAACTACTGTTACAGGTGAGTAACCTGTTTTTCTAGAACCGTCTTTCGGATGAGACGTTACACCAAGGTCCCATCTGCCTGGATTGGTGGTAGTTCAGGTGGATGTTAAAGATCCCATGGCACTTAACGAAAAAGAGTAGTGGAAAGTTTTATTAGAACAAGAAATCGTGTGATAAACAACATAACAGAACATAGCATAATAAACAATATAGAAGGAACTGCACAGCAATAGAACATCGCATAACAAATGTGACACCTAAAAGAAAAAAGCAAAAAGTGCAACAAAAACATAATATAGTGAGGCCATCAAGTCACGGCCGAGTCTGAATCTGTAATCCAGGGAAGTGCAGTCCATAAGGCAAGTAAACTAGAAACCGAGTGTAGTGATTGTTCATATGCATATATAGTTTGTAAATCCTTCACCACTTTCCGCTCAAGTTCCAAAAAGGTACAGTCTTTTTGCTGCAAAGTAAACTGGCATCTAGCCATCCAAATATTCCATTTAATCACCACTAGAATAAGGTTAAGAGTGTCCGTATGCCATAAAGACCATTGAGGAGAAAAAGCACCATACATGATTTCCTGAAAAGAAACAGTCTGAAATATTGGAGAGGTCCACTTTTGCGCCAAAAAACCCCACCATTGTTGAATAAACGTACAGTCAAAAAATAAATGAGTTATCGTTTCAAGGGCAGCATTACACAATGGTCTAGAACATGACCTATCCTGAAGTTGTTTATGCTTTTGATTGGCCTTGACATTAATCCTTTCATGGCATGACAACCAATGAAAATCCCACATATGGGCTGGGATTCTTTTACACAACAAAAGAGAAGGAGGAATATGCTGAGCGGACATTTGTCAAAGGGGGACTGTATCATACAGACTGAGGAAAGAAGCAACTTATAAAGGGTCTTATGTGAGTGAGTAATGAGCATCCGAGGAGATACTTGCCATTGTTTCAAATGTAAAAACATATATTTTACATACAAAGGCATGCTGCCAGAAGGTCGGAGTACACGCAGGGAGTTGTGTTCCCACTGGTGGAACCAAATCCCACAAGAATCGTAAAACCACATTTCCCATCCTTTCTGAGTATTAATCAGAAGTGGCCGTAAATTGGCTATGAAAAACACTAAAATAAAACAACAGGGGGTTAACCATACTGACACCAACTTCAGTAACAGGTAGATAAGTAATATTTCTTTTGATTGGATTCAGCCTGCTTCCCCACAGTGCCTGAAAAAACAAGCTGAGAACCGCCATCTCCAGTTGTTTCGGGATAGGAATACATAACTTAAATAAAGAAATAAAGGCAGTAAAAGGTCTTAATTAGATAAACCTCTTTTTTTCCAATAGATCCCTTATTCCATGAGGCAACTTTCAATTTACCCTGTTTTAGTTTAATCTCCCAATTATAAACATCTGAGTTACAGATTCCAAAATGGACTCGAGGATTCGAATGGGCCCCTCTGCAAGCGCAGTGTGCCAATGCGTTGCGCCGGGCTCTAATGGATCCTAACGAATACCATACTTTTATCAAAATTCAAACAAGCTCCTGAAAAAGTCCCAAAGTAAGTACATTCTTGTAGGAAGCCATTACCGAGGGCGTATCAGCTAAAGGAGGCAAATGTCATCAGCATATGCAATGGCTTTATACGGCACAAGCATATCAGAACAAGAGATTGCATGTATCTGAGGGTGAGCGTTCAGACGCGCTAAGTAGAACATCCAAAACAGGACATATAAAGATGGCTCATGAGGGCAACTCCTGGCGACACCTCTTTAACAGGAATCATAGGTCCTACCCAACCATTGACAACTGGAACAACTGCGGCCGTTCTATAAAACTTTTGAAGCCATCATATCAATGTGTCTGGGATATGCAGAAAACGCAATGCGTTCCACAAAAAATTATGGTCAACCGAGTCAAATGCCGCCCTCTGATCCACTGAAACAATAATACCAGAAGCCTTGCCTGCAATTCCATGGGAAAACAATTCCCGAAGGAGAATCAGGTGGTCTGAGATTCGTCTCATGGGTAATGAGCAGGATTGGGCCGGGTGCAGAACCGCTTCCGCAATTCTTGTTAAACGTCTCACAATGATTTTCATTAATAATTTGAAATCAGTATTAAGCATGCAGAGAGGGCGCCAATCCTCCAAAAGGTGAATGTCGCCTTTTTGTTTGTAAATATAAATTAAAGTACCTTTAGTAAATTCTAAAGGTATAGTCTCACTACAAAGTAGGGCATTAAATACAGTGGTCAGTTCAGTGAGTAAATGGTCATTCAGTACTTTGTACAAAGCTGCCGGGAGACCATCTGGGCCAGGAGTTTTCACATAAGGGCAATGAAGAAATCACAGAGGACAACTCTGTCTCTGTCAAAACAGCACAAGCCATATCTACACTCTTTGCCGTAGGAGTGGGATATCAGGTCCCTGTACAGGGTGTTGGGTCTTCTAACACTACATTGGAGGAGAAAATAGAGCAGTTGTATAATCAGTTACAATCTGCAGAATTTCAGGAGCGTGTGTCACATAACGTACCGTCAGAATTGGCGAGACACAACACAGTCTTTGTGAGACTTGCGAGTTAGACTCAAAAGGACACACACATCCCTCGGTCCAGTCATATGAAATTTGTGTTGGTGGTACAATTGTTGTGATTGTCTGGACTGAAAACGCAACATGTCTTTCCGTGTCGACTGAATCTGAGGGGACAAATTCTGTCCCGTCGCGTATGCTATGGAAAGCAAGGACTGTAGATGAGCTCTTTTCTGTAGATAGTCCAAATAGTCCTTCCTGCTCTTTTGTCGACTATAAGTTTTTAAATAAATGATAAAAGCATGTTTCGTATCCATCCACCAACTTATGGGATCATCATAAAGAATAAACACAGATTTACGAGCCGAAATAAAAGACAAAAGAAAATTCTGAAACTTCATATCTTGCAACAAAGATGTGTTGAATTTCCATAGTCCGGCCCTTTGTTAAAAGGTAACGACCTATACCAATCGACAACACCTTGTGATCTGAAAAGGCCACTGCCTGTACCTGAGCCGAACCAATCGGTAATGTACGGATAAAAAAACAAAATCAATTCGAGTCGCCAATTTACCTTTTGAAAGGTAGGGTATGTAACTTTGTGAAGGAAAGATAAGCATCAGTCAGATGTGCAGTACGTATCAGGTTACCCAATTCATTTGAATCACAAAGATTTTTTGTGGTGGCAAATGAACTTTTGTCAAGAGACTAAGGCCACAATTAAAATCACCAGAAAACACTACTTGAAAAGAAGTATGCAAATAAGGGCAATCAAAGAAAGCAAGGCTATGCGAGCTGTCTTAACTTGGGGTAATATTTACAACTCAGTATGGGCAGGAACCCAAACAAAATCTAGGACTAAGGCCCTACCAGGAGCCAAATCATACAATTTTAGTAAATGAAAATCCGGAACATTCACTAATATACCCAGACCCGAACAGGGATCTTGGCCTATGGACCAAAATGAAGGCCCCAAAAGCCAGTCATGTTTCGCTAGTCTAATTTCCTGCATTGTGTGGAGCCTGGTATCCTGCAATAAAAAAATGCCTAATGGTAAAAACTGTAGGAAAGAAAACACTATTCTACGCTTCTCTGCTCTTTTCAAGCTATTAACATTAATAGTGTGGCAGACAAAGGGCGCCATGTCACCAATTAAACAGTGTAAATTAACCTCAAGATTTCCTCTTTCCAGCTACATTCTTCCCTTTAAGCCTAACCTTCGCCTTGCGTTTTTGTGAAAGACCTGTACCCAGTTTGGGGTCCGGGTCAGTAATGCTATCAGGGAGGGAGGACGCAATAGAGGAAGAGTCAGACTCACCACCTGCGTCTTCGGAAGTCAACTGGAGAATCTCATAAGTGTTAGACAGGGCAATGGTTTGGGGTACTACAGGCGGTTTAGAAAGAGGACCAGTCCTCGTAGACCGTCGTCGCACAGTAGTAACCAGTTCACTGGGAGGTGGCATAGCACTGGGGCCAGGGATGTGGTCCAAGTGTGACACCATAGTACAGCATGTGGGGTGCAGAGGATTCAACGGCTAGCAGGGGTTCAACAACAGGTTCTGTTAAAGGGTAGTAACCAGGGGAGACACGGGGCATGGACAGCCAGAGCAGGGTTATCTCGCTTTAGATGAAACAACAGTAGTGTTACGGATCCGTGCTTTCTGTGCTCAGTGAATCACAAAGCTGCTGGTCATCTCCATCATGATTTGCCTGGGCGGAGCAGACCAGGGACATGTTTGGAACGTATGACCAAGCTCTTCACACAGACTACATTTCCTACTATTCTGGCAATGTATTCCCACATGTCCTAACACCCCACAATTATTACATCTCAACTTGTCACAAACATTACTCAGGTGCGAGGGATCTCCACATCTATAACAGGCCTTTGGCTGTCCCGGATAGAATAATACCCCTCTGTCATGACCTAGAAAAAAGGAGTTAGGTAAGTGAATTGGGCCAGAGTCATTAGTACGTAACAGAACCTTAAACTTCCAGCCTCCTGTCCAGATATTTTCTGTATCCAGGATGGCCTCAGGTTGGCCCCTATGCGTTACAACGTTGTCCCAGCCAATAAACAATATCAGACACATCTACACCTCATTATGGAACATCACCGTGATGGTCTTAAAGGCAGGTTTCGAGAGGTATAGCCTGAAAAGGAGTCCATAGGTACTTTTTAACGCATGATATCTGGTCCAAAAGCGATCCAACCCACGAGACGCCTGGAAACTCACATCAAATGTGGATTCTCCAGAGACATGAATGAGGGCATATATCTTGAGAAAAAAATTCAATGAATCCTTCAACAGGGTCCGCACGAACACACAGTCTGGAGGTCAGGTAGTCCCCCTTATAAATTAGTCGAACAGCGTTATGTCTTAGCAGCTAGGACCTGTGTGTGAAACAGAGATGAAAAGAACGAGTGTGTCCCACCTGCTTAGGTGGCGACTTACCCACAACAACAGAATCCGAGACCAAATAGCTGAAACACCAGGAAGAGAGGGCCCGGTCAGATTCTTGCAGGAGGGCTAAGACGGGATTCTGGGTGAAAGCCAAATCTGATGGTAAGCTCAAGGAGTCTGCAGAGTCCCGAGTGTCAGATCGACCTTGTTGTGCATCCAGGAAGTCCTCAGGATGGGGGGAACGAATTGGGGACGGACCGGAAACCCACTGTTTCAATCCGGGTTCCTGAATCCAACCAGCACCACGCAATGCCGCTTCCACAGTCCAGGTAGGCTCCATCAGGGAATCTTCTTTTTGTAAAGGTTGTAGCAAAAGGGATTGCTCTGCTGGGGAGGTTGATAAACCAATCTGCAAAGTGGTGCAAATTGCGGTCGGTAGTGATAGGGAAGATGGAGCTCCAGCCGTTACAGGCGAGGATGGTGCAGACACCAGATCCGACTGGGCAGCCGTGAATAATTCAAACGGATCTGTGGCACTTTGAGCAGAAGAGCAGGTAGTATCAGTAGCGTTAGGAAAAACAGCCAGTAATTTAGTTTGCAAGGCAGGTTTCATCGTGGAAGAACAACATGTAGCGTCTGACAGGCGCTTCCCATTATCACACATGCACTTATTCACAGCAGCCTCAGTGAGACACGTTGCATTCAATACAGGAACTTATGAGGAGGTAGAGCAATCCATAGTCGAAAAATCCACAAGAGACAATAACTCAGCAACAGGTTCTTTCTGAAGGGAAGCATTCAGTAGCATAGACTCTTTCACAGACTCCAGCTCAACCATTCTGGTCTCTAAACAGCCAGAGACAGGAGTCGAGACCAATTCTCCTGTCTCTCCAGCCACCTCCACAGCAAGCAGAGGAGGTTCCACCATCCTGGACTCCATCACAGTAGGGGGAATTTCCCCGGTGTCCTGGCCAAATTTCCCTCATTCACTAAAAATACCACCAACAGCTTTATCTGGTTCAAGGTCAGTTTGGCATTCATCTGTGTCCCCCCTCCCCCCAGGCCATGCCTGAAAATAGGCAGGATTTGTCTAGTGCACTTACCCGGTCAACAAAAACTAAATAAATAAATAAAATAAATGTTGTTTTATCCACACTGTTTGACAGACTCCAAGAAGTTCTTTGGGAGGAGAGAGGCAAGGCACATACCCACTCTATACTTACTTAGGGTACAGAAATTGGAGAACTGAGGCCCCAAAACCAGCATCCTGGCATGACTCCTGGTTGATGTGGTAGTGGGTAATGAAGGTGTTTGCTGTCTTCCAGGTGGTAGCCCGGCAGATTTCCTGGATAGGGATGTCCCTGGAAACAGCCACCGACACAGCAGAATGGTGGATAGAATGAGCTCTTATCCCTATGGGAGACTCCTTGCCCGTCAACCGGTAGCAGAGATCAATGCAGGATGTAATCCATCTGCCAGTCATCTGCTTTGCTGCAGGTCTACTACGTGCGGCTTCAGCGTAGGTGACAAACAGCTGGCAAACCTCTCCCTGAATTTTCACCGTCTGCTCTTTATAATAAGAGAGCGCTCGTTTCAGATCCAGAGTATGGAGCCTGTACTCAGCCTCCGAGGTGTAGTTCGGATAGAACACAGGCAGAGTCAACACCTGGTTAAGATGGAACTCTGACACCACCTTCAGAAGGAATTTCGGTTGGGGGTGCAGGACAACCTTGTCCCTGTGGAAGACCAAGTGAGGAGACTCCACTGAGAGCGCCTGGAGCTCCCCAGTCCTTCTGGCTGACACGATAGCCACCAGGAAGGCGGTCTTCCATGACAGATGTAACATCTCACATTTGTGCATTGGTTCGAATGGCTTGCCCATGAGCTTTGCCAGTAACAGCAGTAGATCCCACGGAGGTGGAGGTTCATACACTGGAGGGGATATGTGGTTGAGGCTTTTAAAGAAACGCCATACCACCTTCTCCTGTGCCACCATATGCTGACTGGCCCATGTCCGCTAAGCAGAGATGGCTGCCAGGTGCACCTTAAGGGTGTAGACCAAAGGCCCCCTTTGGACAAGGACCAAAGGTAGTCTAGAATGCTAGCCACTGGACAGGACAAAGGGTCCAGGCCCTTACCCTGACACCAAATGGAAAATCTTTTCCATTTGAAGGCATAGCACCTCCTGGTCAACTCCTTTCTGGATGCTTCCACTACTGTGAGTACATCCTCAGAGAGACCCAGAGCCTGGAACTCTAGTCGCTCAGGAACCAGGCTGTCAGATGCAGGGATTGAAGGTCCAGATGGAATATCTTCCCCAGATTGACTGATAACAGGTCCAGGCGTACTGGAGGACACCTCGGAGGCCTGGAGCTGAGGCTGAGGAGATCTGGATACCAGAACTGGTGAGTCCAGTCTGGAGCTACCAGCATCACCTGTACCTTGTCCCTCCTGACCTTGGGGATCACCTTATGAACCGAGGGAAGTGGAGGGAAGGCACAGAAGAGGCCTGGAGTCCACGGCCTCGAGAAGGCATCCCCCTGCAGCGAGCCCTGCTGAGGGGGGGGGGTGAGCATGAAACAGCCTTAGCTTGGTGTTCTCCCAGGAGGTGAACAGATTCACTTGAGGTTTGCCTCAGTGTGAGAACAGGCTGTGTAATACCTCTGGATGGAGAGACCACTCATGGGACATCTTGCCCACATGGCTAAGTGCATCCGCCAGTTGGTTTGAGGCTCCTGTCACATGAATGGATAGGAGATCTGCCTCCAGTTGGCTCACAAGGGTCCAGATGCAGAGCGCTTCCCTGCACAACAACTGGGAGTGTATGCCGCCCTGTTTGTTGAGGTAGTACATAGTCGTGGTATTGTCCGTCTGGACTTGCACCACTTGACCCCAAAGGAGCGGAGCAAATGCTGACAGTGCCAGTCTGACTACTCTGAGCTCCAACAGGTTGATATGATATCGGGATTCCTAGGGGGTCCAGAACCCATGGGCTCTGTGGTTCCCCATGTGGGCTCCCCAGCCCGTGAGAGAGGTATTGGTTGTAAGAACGACCATCTGCTCAGGATGGACAAATGGGATCCCTTCCTGCAAGTGTTCCAGGATGGTCCATCATTGGAGATCATCCCGCATCTTCTGAGACACAGTGACCAGCTGGTCGGAGTGACGGTGACACTGAGTCCACTGGTTGGCCAGCTCCCATTGGAGAGGGCACATATGCCACTGGGCTCATCGGACCACAGTGATGCAGGCTGCCATGTACTCCAGAAGCACAGAAACTCCCAGGTAGGGTGCAAGTGCCCAATCAGAAATGACTGGGCAAAGGAAGAGAGAACATCCACCCTGTCTGTTGGCAGTCGGGATATGGCTTGGCAGGAGTCGAGCTCTGCCCTGATAAAACAAATCACCTGTGAAGGTACAAGTTCCAACTTGGCTTCGTTGATCAGGAGACCAAGATCGGTGCAGGTCTGCAGGGCCAGGTCCCTGGACCTCTCCACCTCCTGCTTGGAGGATCCTGCCAAGAGCCAGTCATCAAGATATAGGTAAACCCTGACCCCTTGACGCTGAAGATGGACTGCCACTGCTGCAATGCATTTGATGAAGATCCATCGGGCCGATGACAGGCCAAACAGCAAGGCTCGGAACTCGAATAGGGCTCCTTCTGCTCGAAAGCGGAAGTACCTTTGGTGAGATGGACAGATTGGGACATGAAGGAATGCATCCTGGAAATCCAGAGAGCAAAACCACAAGTTCTGCTTGAGAGATGGTATGATCTGGGACAGAGTTACCATCCTGAAGGTGCGCGATCTGAGGAATTGGTTCAGGTCATGCAAATCTAGAATGGGGCGCCAGCCCCCCATCCGCTTCTGAACCAGAAAGTACCTGGATACGAACCCTGGGTTGACTAGGGGGTCCATGACTCTGGCCACCACCTCCTTGTGGAGGAGATGGGAAATGTCGTCTCGAAGAGCTGGCTGATTGTGTATGGGCACCACATCCTCCCGTGGGGCGCGGGCTTGACTTGGTGGGTACTGCTTGAATTCCAGAGGCAGTCCCTGGCCCACCACTTCTAGAACCCACCTGTCCATGGTAACAGTGGACCAGGTGGAAAGGAAGTGGCAAAGCTGGCCCCCCACAAGAGGACCCAGAGCTTGCGTCACAGGTATGGGGGTGGTCAACCCCATCCTGTCACTTAGCAGGCTTGGAAGAAGAGGATCCAGATTGGAGACTGCCTGAACTCTGTCCTCCAGGCTTATGGGCCGCTGGAGGCCTGGACTTGGCCCGAGGGTGCCAAGATTGTGCCTGCTGTTGCTGCCCCGCTTGAAAGTGGGGCTGCTTGGCTGCAGGGGCAGAGTGCTGAAATGGCTTCTTTTTCTGCTTTTTGGAACCCTGGGATTCCTTCTGCACAGAAGTTATGGAGTCCAAGGTGGCACTGGACTTCTCGATGTGTTGGAGATGACCGTCCACACCTGGGCTGAAAAGGTCGGTACCCAGGAAAGGGATGTCCATTGGCTTGTGTTGGGTGTCCACCGTGAAGGTGGAGACCCTTAACCAAGCCCTGCGGCACATGGCAACCACGGCCACCACCAAGAGGGTGCATAAGTTGCCAAGCTCCAGAGCCGTCTGGAGTTGCTGCTTTGTAACAGCTTGACCCTGGTCACAGACCTGCATGACCATGGTCTGGAGGTCTGCAGGGAGGTCAGGTAGAACCTCATAAGGGAGCCCAGAAGGGCATGAGAGAAATGCGCCATGATGATGGCCGAGCCTGCCTGATGGAGTCACAGTGCAGAGGCGGCACAGACTTTTCGGGCAGAGTGGGCAGTTTTTTGGACTCCTTGTCCAGCGGTCTAGCTATATCTGCCGAACTACCTGAGTGTCTAAACATAGATTCAGTCACCAAACCCTCAGCAGAGGGATGCTCTGTGAATCCCGAAAGGGACCCGATGGGCACCACATATTTGTGGACCATATGGGCAGACGGCGCAGGGCAAGAGGCCTGGTGCTTCCATAGTTCCAAAGCCGGACAAACAATGGCCTCAGCCACTGGGAAGGCTTCCGTCAGTGAATCCCCATGTTTAAGAATATCAGTGAGGGGATATTTGGCCCATTTCTGCATGGGTTAGAGAGGCATCCCCGTAGATTCGGAGATGAGATGGAGGATGCCCATAAAGGAAGAGGGGCCTTCCTCCATCGGGAGACTACCAACCGATTCCGTTCAAGAGATGGGAACGAAGGTCTGAGTCGTCAGACTCCAAGGAGTCCGGATAAATTGGTCGGCCACCACAGTCTCCCTCCACTCGCCTGGGATGGTCAAGAGTGAGGGTGACAGAAAGTCTGCGCGGGAGACCCGGAACAGGATGAGTTTCTTTGGCAGGAGCCCCCGGAAGGGGTTGTTTAGGTGGCAGCTCCACCAGGATCAGTGGAGAGGTTGATTTTGGCCAAACTGGGACAGTTTTGACTGGCTCCATGGGAGGTGGAATGGTGCGGGCTGGCTCCAGAGGAGTTGGCTTCAGCCTAGGTGGCGATAGTCAAGTAATGGCCAGGGTGGAAGCCAGAATTGACTTTCGACTGGACAAAATCAGCTGTTGCCACATTAAGTCTTCATAGTGTCAACGGAGTTTCCGTCGAAGCAACTTCTCATCCGAGGAAGACGAAGAAGAATTTCGGCAGGACCTCTTCTTTGAGCGCTTGTGTGCCTTCTTCGGCCTGTCGGTCGAAGGAGTCTGAGACCTCGACCTTCGGAGGGACCAACCAGGTTGATCAGAAGGCACCGGGAAGGGCGGTGGTTCTTCTGGGTCCAGGACCAGGTCTCTGATGGGATTCCCAGCAGGCTGGGTCTCCTCATCGGGGAGAGGCAGGACTGGGGTCCTAAATAAGGAGTTGTCGGCCTCATCGAGCGACAACTGATCGACTGGGGTGAGAATGATCTCAACCGGATCATTGTCCGGAGTCTGAGCTGGCTGGGTTGATGGGGGACCGTGAAGCCAATGGCCGAGGCCACAACCTTGACCGAAGTCGAAAAAAGATGATTCCTGGGACCAAGATCTCTCACGATCCCAAGAACGTCGTCGGTGAGACGAAGATTCTTTCAGTTTCTTGTCCTTTTTACGGGACCGAAAGACATGCGTGCCCGGAGGTCCCTCACCCTTGGTTGGAGGGGACTGACACATCTCTCGAAAGGATCCAGAGAAAGTGGAGCCCAAGTTGAGCAGTACAAAGAAGGACATCAAGGACCAATCCGTGGCCCGAGCCGCCTCTGCCTCAAAAGTCTTCATTTGTTCGAGCTGCTCGGTGGACCCCGCTGCTGTGGAGACCGCCCATCGAGTTTCCTTAGATTTGACCAGCGGGTTCCACTTCTCCGGTCTGCCCAATCGGAGCCATGTGAGACGATCATCCAAGACATTCAGGTGAAATGAGCGACACATCTCACAGGCCTGGGTGTCATGGCCAACACCCAGGCAGTATATGCATGTGGGTCTGTGCGAGACATCTTCTGCCCACACAGGCAGTGGCAGAAAACAGGTAAGGATTCATCCTTCATAGCAGTTGAGACTGCAAAGCAATTTGGTGCAACTCTGATGAGTCTGAGTTTGAGCAAATCCCTGGATTTGAGAGCCATGGCCTACAGAACGCCACATCGGTAAGGAGAGAACCTGTATCTTCCAGTGGAAAGGAAGATCTGATGTCATGGGGTGGAGCTGAGGGTTATACCACCCGGGTGGGTGGGAGAGGCCAGCTTCAAGACCTTCCGGCAAGATTCTTAAAGGGAAAGGACATGCCAAACAGTGTGGATAAAACAACACATCCATGATCCTAGAATGGCAATGTTGAAAATCTGGAGTAAAAATATTAAAAACTGTTAAGTTAGAAGCGTGCGTAGAAACTGCACAATGCACACCAGTAATGTAGTCATTTTCTGGCATTTTTTCACCAAATTTGCAGCATGGGCCTTTTGGGACCCCACCTCATGAACAGTGGCACTGTTGTTCCGTTACTGAGTCCCGAAGGGTGATTCCCTGCAGTGACCGCAAAATCACTTTTTGGGACCGAGTAATGAAATTACAGTGACAGTATTCACGAGGTGGGGTCCCAAGAACCCCATGTTGAAAATTTGGGGACAAAATTCCAAAAAATGGCTGATTTATCAACATAAGTTGAAAACCCCATTGACTGTCATTATAGCATGCTTACCTTTGATTCTTCAGTTTGCGGTTTAGCTTTGAAGAGTGCAGATGTGTCCCGGTCCAAAGAAGATGACAGCGCCGACCTCTGGAGGTAAGTATGGGGTTAGGGGAAGGTGGGTGCTCAGTGGGAGGGTGGGGATGGGGGGTATGTGCCATGGTCCGTGACACCAATACAGTGTCTCCATCCATGTTGACAAAGCCGACAGATTGCTGTGTTGGTGCGCCTGAGACAAGGGCACACTGTCTCTTTGGTCCTGCACCCTCCCCAAATCAACTCTGACTCAGAGTTGATAAGCAGCAATGGGGGTGCAGGGAAGAGACCCGCATGGGGGTTTCAAGTGCAAAGTCCCTAATGAAAAAAGCGGACCGAGAGACAATCGGGATTTATGTCAACTGCAACTTGCGGTCAACATAAATCCTGTCGCTGTGGCACAGGTCAACGAAAGTGTTGTCGAACTGGCATTGTAGAGCCGGGATGGAGGAGGGGGACTGGTGCGATGATGAGGGAACGTTTTCTTTTTTACAGGTAAAAAAAAGAAACATGCCGCAGGATGGTTTTCTTTATCTACAGGGGAAAACAAGCATAAATTTGGGCACACTGGGGTGGGCTCCCAGTGTGCCACATGAGTTGGGGTACATGATGCCAACATGGGGATTTGGCACCCAATGTCTGCGCAGGGAAAGAAAAAACACATTTGGGCACATTGGGGTGGGCTCCTGTGTGCCACATGAGCGGGTAATGATGCCAACACAGGACTGGGCACCCTGATGTCGGCGTGGAGAACATGAAAACATAAATTTGGGCACACTGGGGTGGGCTCCCAGTGTGCCACATGAGTTGGGGGGATACATAATGCCGAGATGGGAATTGGGCACCCCGCTATCAGCACAGGGACGTGGAATGGAGGGAGTGGGGAGAACAGCAGCAGTGGGAGGGTTTTCTTTGCTGTCAGTGCTGGGAGGGAGCAGGGAGGACAGGAGCAGTGGGAGGGTGTGGCAGGAGTGTCATCCGAAAGATGGCGGCAGCGACACAACTGCGCATGTGCGGCACTCGCGTATGCTTAGTTGCGGTGAATGGCATTCTGCCATACACAAGATGGCGATGCCAGCAGAACTGTACATGCGCATGAGTTGTGCATGCACAGTTTTTGCCCTGGAATGCTGAAATAGTGCGGCTGTTACTCCATAGCGGCCGATTGTGGCAGAGTGTTTCAAACTCCATTGGACTTTTGAAAGGATACTTCCAAAACTCCAACGGAAGGTGCCTCAATCAGCCATTTTAAGGCAAAACATACCAAAATGGTGGTAGGCTCTGCCCACAGCCATAAAAAGATGAGTGTTCAACTCTTTTTTAAACAATTCAACTGAGCAGGCTCCTCTAACTTCCATTGGTACTGCAACCCACTAAGTTAAATCATTTAAAAAACAGCTGAAAACTCATCCTGTTAACTAAGGGCATAAGACAGCCCTGGTGACCCATATAAGAAGGGGCACCAAACCAACTTAGAACAGTGTCTTCACAGTCCAACCTTATTAGAGAAGGGAGGAAGACAATAACACAATAACTGTAGTGAATCCTGGGGATGGAGGGTGGGTCATGGTAATCTATGCAGAACATATTCAGGGAGAACTTCAATTACTGTACGGTAAGTATTGTATGTAACTTTTCTATCTTTAAAGAATCAGTCTTCTCCACAGATTCCCACTTATGGGTCAGAGACAAGTACTAAGTTTCAGAAAGCAATGTGGAGGCTAGAGTCTAGGACTCACTTGGCATAACAATTCAGAATGGTTCTGCAAAAGGTGTCATGCTGCCTGACATGAATATCCAGGACAAAGTACTTAGCAAAGGCATGCACTGTGCTCTATGCAGCCCTGCAGAGCTCTGTAATGAGCACCAAGTGTATATCTGCTAAGGAAGTGACTAATGCTCTTGTAAAATGGGCATGTTCTTTGCTCTCAAGCTTTTCCCCTGCCATGGTATAACAACGCTGAAAGAAATTCACAATCCAAGAGGATATGCTGTTGGTAATGACAGGGAGACCCCTCCAATTTGGGGTTGAAAGAGTCAAACTGCTTTCCCTGCCTGTAGTCCTTAGTTCTGTCTAGAGAGAATCTAAGCACCCTTTCCATGTCAAGGGAGTGTAGAGTTATTTCTCACTTATTTTGAAAGTTGGCAAAGTATGCTGAAGAACCAGATCCTGGTTCAAGTGAAACTTTGACACCACTTTAAGTAGGAACTTAGAGTGTATGTGCAGAATCACTTTACCCTTATGGAAAACAGTATACGGAGGATCTGTGACCAAAGTATGAATTTCAGACACTGTACACAGAGGTGATGGCCACTAGAAATGTTGCTTTCCAACTCAGAAATTTCAGTTAAGAAACTGAAAATGGCTAAAATGGTTTGCAAGTGAGCATGTGTAGCACAAGACGGAGATCCCAAAAAGCCACTGTCTTACATATTGAGGGGTCTCATGTGCAAGATACCCGAGGAACCTTTTGAACAGTGCACCTGAACCAGAGATAAGTTGCCCACAGGTTCATAGCTGCTGTGATAGCAGATAGATGGACCTTGACTGTGGAGTACTATAGCCCCGAGTCTGACATGTCCTGCGGAGTATTCCTAAACCTTAACAGAACTCTTAAAAGGGTTCATGGGGATGTTAGAATACCACATGGAAACATGCTTTCACTTGGCTCTACAAGTGTTCCTAATGGAAGGCTTACAGGCAGCAAGCAGTATCTCAAAGACTCTCTTGGGAAACTTTAAACCTACTGATGTCTGGATGGAGAGAGTGCAGGCTGGGATGAAGTTACGACAGTCCAGTGCTTGAGATAGTAAGTCCATTCTGGTGGCAGAGTCTTCAATTTGTTGACTGCCAGCTGGTTCAAGAGAGGGGACCATATCTACCGAGGCAAGCAAAGGGCCACAAGAACCTTCTTACCACCTTGAGCTTCCAGCTTGAAGACCACTGTCTGGATGAGAGGAATTAGAAAAAAATGCAGACAGAAACGGATTTCTCCAGTGCAGTCTAAACATATTCTGAAAGCACCAAATTCTGGACCTCTGAAGCAGAACTGAGGCAGTTTGGCATTGAGTGGGGATGCAAAAAAACCACATCCGGTGTCCCCCAATTACTGAACAGGGACTGCACAACATTGTCTGCTACGGACCACTCATGAGAGTCTGCTACTGTTTAACTGAGCTCATCTGCCAGTGTTGTTGACTCCTAGAAGACGGATTGCTAGGAGCAGGATCCCCTGCTCCAGACACCATTCCACACTCTCATTGCCACCCTGCAGAGAGGATAAGCATGTGATCCTCCCTGTTTGTTGACACAGTACATGACAGATCTGCGTCTGTCTGGATGAATGCTCTCTTTTTGGCAGACTAGATCCAAAAGGGCCAGTAGGTCATAAAGGACTGCCTGTACCTCCGGCATGTTACTACATCTCCGAAGTGTCCAAGACTTCTTGCACTTGGGAACCTTGGCAATGTGCTCCCTGCCCCACCAAGGAGGCGTCCATTGTGAGAGTCACCTATGGTGCTGATGGGGAAAAGGGAAAGCCCTGAAGATGATTATGTTCTATAGACACCACAACAGGAACCACAATTAAGGATTGATTACCTGTATGGAGGGATTCTAAGGATGTGATGCCTGTGCCACTGGGTGCTGAGCATCCACTAAAGTTGTCCTCATGTGCAGTCTTGCCAGGGGTACTGTGAACACTGAGGATGCCCTGAGACTCAGCATGTGCTGCATGGAGTGAGCTGGCACTGAGTGGCGCTTTGTGATAAAGCAAGCCATCTGAATAATCAAGTTCATGCTGCTGTCTGAAAGGCTGTATCCAGGACAGCTCCTATGGACAGAAGCTTCAGGGACAGAACTGACATATAATAGGATATGTCCCTGAGATTTGCTACTTGTTGAGGAAGAAAAAGTTACATGGAAAAAGAAAAAAAAAGGATATCAAGCTACCAAGCCCATATTTCCAAATACGAGTACAAACTCTGGACTAAGTTGAAGTCCCTTGCAGTGAGTTTGCCAAACTCTGAGCTGAAACCAGTACAAAACAGGAAGTTGTTATCCCTCTGTACAGACAGTTGGCGAGACCCCATCTGGAGTACTGTGTGCAGTTCTGAAGACCCCATCTCCACAAGGACATAGACAGGATGGAGGCAGTCCACAGTAGGGTAACTAAAATGATGCAGGGTCTGCACAGAAGCCCTACGAAGAGAGATTAAAGGAGCTTAATATGTATACCCTCGAGGAAAGGAGGGAGAGGGGGGACATGATAGAAACTTTCAAGTACCTCAAGGGAATCAGCAAAGTCCAAGAGGGTAGCATCTTTCAGAAAAAGAGATATCCAAGAACAAGGGGGCACAATTTGAAGACAGAGGGGGATGGCTCAAGGGCAACATGAGGAAGTATTTTTTCACAGAGAGGGCTGTGAATACATGGGATGGTCTTCCTGAGGAGGTGGTGGGGTCAAAAACAGTGGAGGAATTCAAAAATGCATGGGACAGACATAAGGCAATACTGGTGGGGGGGTAGGAAGAAGTAGGCTGTTGGTTAACTAGGATCGGCAGCTTATCTAATAGATAAGAAAATGGGCAGACTGGGTGGGCCAAGCGGTCCTTATCTGCTGTCAAAGTTTATGTTTCTATGTCCACTAGGGAGTGGTAATGAGTCAGAGCTTCCTCTTCATTAGTTGACTCACCATCATCGTTGGCCAACATAACAGGTTGTGCTTATTAACTTAATTGGCACTGGTTGGGGAAGGCTGTTTATCCATATCAAATTGCTTGCACAAAGTTGTCACAGCAGACTCTGGAAATGTCACCCACTCAGAAACAGAAGGATTACAGTACAGTAGGCACCGCAACAAAGTGTCCACTTCCACATGACTCCACCCTGGATGATATTCCACTGAATAATCATAGGTAGACAAAGCAAACGGCTAACAATTTCCAGCAGCATCCAGTTTAGCTGTGGTTTGCACATACATCAGTGGATTATCCATCTTGATTGTAACTTCTACTCCATACAAATAATCAAGGCATTGATCAACTATGGCCCATTAAAGGATCAGGAATTCCAATTTGTATACGGGGTAATTCCGCTCACCAGGCATCAGGCTGTGATTGGTAAAGTGACAGGTTTCAATCCTGGTGGTTCCTGGTACAACACAGCCCCTAATACTTGCAAGCTAGCATCCGTATACAGCATATAAGGTCTTAGCAGCTTGGCATATGCTAGCATTGGAGAAGTTATTAGGTGCCTAATCTTTTAATGCTTCATCCCACGCAACATCCCTCCAAGCCCCAAATGGCTCACTAACTTTAAAGTAGGTTGGGGGAACTTTTCCTTCCTTAGATTTCAATGTCCAAGCTTTGTTTATTGGAGGACAGTCTTAGGTTACATTTAACAAGGGCTGCACCACTCGGGTTTAATTTTTTTTTTTTTTTTATTTACTTGTACTTACTTCTTTCCTGCCTGGCTGACTTTAGCCACCCTCTCTCTCCCAGCCCCATCACCCACTGTCCCCGGGACTTACCTTCCGACCAGATCAGTGCCCTGCAGGTTAATCCACCCCAACCCCCATGAAGGAGCCAGAGAGGAGTTTACAGTTGTGCTATGGTCAAGAGCTCAGTGAACCATGCAGGGTCTGTGGAGAGAGAGAGAGGCGGCGTCATGTTGCTTCAGGCCAGGGAGGCTTTTCTTCCCAATAAGTCCCCTCCATAAACACCTCGTAGGCTAGGACCAGGTGGACATCTGCACGTGAGCGTGCAGACATCCTAGTCAGTAGGCACTCCACCCAACCATTACGGTTCTGCTGCACTGCCACCTGTGGTCACCCAGGTGGCAGTGTGATAGCAGGGTACACAGTCCTCTCTCCCAAGAGGAGGACAGCATCCTCTGGGATTCCTGGTGGAGGACAGCATCCTCTGGGACACTCACTCCTCCTCCCCTGACTGACCCCCAATGACCTGGGCTTGCTTCTGAACCCAGGTTGCTAGCACTGTGAGTGGTAGTGCTACTTCTGCACTGATAGGTCAGCTTACTCAGGTGTAAGCTTTGATGAACCAACAACAGTATCCACAAAAACCCAGAAACCGCTGCAGATCCTTGAGGTTCTGAGGGCAGGGCTAGAAGATAAAGACTTCGGCTTAGCTAGGATCTGTCTAAATCCCATCTACAGACACAATTTGCTCCACAATTGCATTTATTTAATTACATACAATTTAATGAAGGTTTGCAAAAATTGGCATTTGACCAGGTACAGCGTCAATCTGAACTATTCCAGTCAGTCCTGTACCTTGAAAAATCAGGCCTCATTCTCTTCCAGAGTCTTGCCACACACAGTAACGTCATCTAAATGAACTAGGCATTCTAGCAAATTCATATCTCCCATACCTCTTTACATTAGGCATTAAAAAGTGGTCAGTACCCCAGAGATGCCCTGGAGCATACATAGTTACTCATAAAATCCCAAGGGGAGGATGAAAGCAGGCTTTTCATGATCTGACATAGCCATGGGAAATTAACAATAGTCACTGCGAAGCTCCAGCACCGAGATCCAACAGCTACCATGGAGGTAATCCAATGCATCTTCTATACGAGACATAGTTTATTAGTCAGGAATGGTACATTTATTAAGTGTCCAACAATCCACATATATTCACACTGCACCACTCTTCTTCTGGACTATGACAACTGAAGAGGTCTAAGGTCTCTTCAGTTCTTGAATAATTCAAGCCATCAACAACTCCTAAAGATAGCGCTACACATTATCAAGGTCAGCAGGTGCCAGGTGCTTCTCAGCAGGTGCCAGGTCATTCTTGGAAAAGCAGTTGATCATGCAATGGATCCAATGCTCCGCACCTGTTCTACGTCTCCCATCTCACTTCTGGGTGGAAAAAAACTGTCCGAGTAGCTAGCTTCTGACTAATTTGTTGGCACCATTCCACCAGCAATTCAGAAGTTATGAAGGTGAAACTAGTTAGGTCTATTCTCTCTGTGGGCTTGTATACTTTGGTTAGGGTCTACCCTTGTTTTATGACCACAGGACGCTCTGACACATCCTTCACCTTGACATTTATCCATCTCATTGTGGCATGGGCCCGCATCAGCAACACTGCTGGTTTCACCATCAACATTTTGAGCTCTCCAACTCCTCAGGTGCTCCTACCATCATAACCTGAGTACTTGTGCCCTTTCCCAACCATACCACACCACTGATGCCATATCCAGAGTTTGGGTCAACACAAACATCTCTTCATCCTGGCACCATAAAATGCCAACTTCAACATCCTCCTCCAGGGATGCCATATACTGTCACTTCCACTATGTGGTTGTCACACATCCATGCATAAGAAGAGCCCATCCCCCTAATGTGCTTCCATCTTCTCACAAAGTTGTTTTAGACACCCAAATGTCCCAGTGACAACAGGGACATTGTTGTAAATCCTCTATTCAGGTCATGCCAACACCATAGTTTTCATGAGACCGCCAGCCTCTATCACTTTGTTCAGGAAATTGATGTCAACTGCTACACATCCCAGTTAGAGGTATACCTTTCCACTTATTCCAACTTTTCCACTGGTAACATCAGAAGATGACTCAGATGTTCATAGAATTGCTTAAAGATTAGGGTAACCTGAACAAAAAACCCACAACCAATTGGAGGTTGGCAGTGTTTTGGCAACAGCGATGTCGGTGCCCAAAGACACTGCATTTGAGACATACATAGTTGTCCTGAGGTCGTCCTGATAAACATTGATCTAGTGGGAGATTACCACATATATGTAACTTCATCCTCTGGCACTAGTCTGTCTCCAGCAGATACCGCATCACTGTCTTTTGGCTGATCAAACACTATTTCAGTGACAGCTTTCAACTGCTCCATGATATTATCCGACCTGCTTAGTCTGGAGGCAGAGATGGGGGTGTTACGGAGAATCATTCTTGGGGCACCTCAGGGGCCAAACACTCCTACTAAATGTTCTTCTTGTTCTCTCACCTCTCCCATGAGGTCGCCATAGAGAGAGGGGTTACTAACTTAATCACACAATTATCAGTTTATGAGGATTTGATCACCACAGAGGGCACCTTCTATTAATTGCTTCATTCGAGTGCTGTCAATATCACTGGCTTCCAGATTTTCTTTCTGATAAGCTCTCTGTATAAACTTTTCCATCCACAGTATAAAATCAGGCAGCTTTTCCCCATCTGCCTTCTGCATCAATGCCCACTTCATCAGATTCTTTCCAGGTTTTTCCCATGTTGCCATACATCCACTCCAAGATGGCCAAACAGTCTCCTGCAGTAGCATCACTTTTTGAAGTCAGTCGAGCCATTATGGTGGCCAGAGCTGGCCCTGGCAGACTTCCCGTAAGGTGAGATAGTTTTCATGAGTAGATCCTTCCGGCATCCTGTGAATATAGTGAGTCATTTTTAGAGAGTCAGTTTGTGGGATGTCAAAATAGCGAGTGTAAAATTAGCTATGTGCTCTTAATACTCGGTCTTCTCTGTTGGGTATAGACATAAGCAGGCAATTACCCATCTGGAATGTCTCCCACACAGTGTGGGCAAATTATCCCTTGTTTGAAGTCCAGCTGAGATATCTCTCTAATCTTGATTTAAAGATATCAAAATTGTTTGAATCTACAACATGTTGGGGAAGTTTATTCCATGCCTTGGGGACTCTAACTGTGAAATAGTCATCTCTGTTACTAGTGATTGCCTTAGGTACTATTAACTGCTTGTTCTGAGATCTTAAAAAAGGAGTACGTTGGTTGTATCTGAAATAGCACTGAGCACTTTGCTCTGGATTTTGTTGGATTTTATAGAGCAGCAGCAGGTCGCCCCTGCTTCTCCTTTCCTCTACGCTAAACAACCCTCTGGCAGATAACCTCTCCTTATAACTAAGATTTTTAAAATTTGGTATAATTTTTGTAGCTCTGCATTGGACCCTCTTGACCTGATCAATGTCTCATCTCAAATAGGGGCACCAAAAGGGGGAACCAGTGTCCATGTGGAGTCTGATGTATGACCTATACAGGGCAAGATACATGACTCGCTTCTGTTTACAAATGACCGTTTGACACAGGTCAGAATTCTATTGGCAGTTAATGTAATTTTACTGTACTGGTCAGCAGACGATAATTTATTATTGACCAAAATACCAAGTCTCTCTCTCTATCAACAGATTTTAAAATAGTATTAAGTGGATAGGAATAAAGGGGGTTATTACTACCAAAATGTAATACCACGCATTTGCTGTGGTTGAAGGCCATTTTGTTCGATGTTGCCCAGAATTCTATGGCTTGCCGATCAGATACCATAGTAAGATATTTATTGCAAGTGTTCACTCCCCCCCCCACCCCCAGTTTTGTGCCATCTGCAAATTTGTAGAGTAGATTGGACACATTAGTGTTAAGATTAGATATGAAGAGATTAAACAGGGTGGGACTCAAGACTGAACCTTGGGGCACTCCACTACTAACAGGGTCCATGTCGGATAAGACTCCTTTTATGCATACAAACTATTTTCTATCTTTTAGCCAGTTATCAATCCATCTAATTAGATGATGAATGAATCCCGTCTTGATTAATTTCACTATTAGTTCATAATGTGGGACAGTATCAAATGCCTAAGCAAAATCTAACATGGTGACATTAGTGTGGATATTAGTGTCAAGGTTTGCACTAATTGTATTATAAAAACTGACTAGATTGGTGGTAAAAGACAATCCGTTTGTGAACCTGTGTTGGTAAAGGTCAGTAAGACCAAGTGATTTAATTTCAGATTCAATTCTATCTTTACTGAGACGTTCCATAATTTCACAGCAAAGTGAGGTTAAATTTATAGGAGGATAGTTACATATGAATCCCCTATTACCCTTTTTATATATTGGTACAATAATCGCTGATCTCCGATTGCTAGGTAGATCACCAGTTTTAATTGATTTATTACAAAGAATAGTAAGAGGTGTGGAAATGACTGATGACATTTTGATTAAAAATCTAGACTGGATATTGTCAGGTCCAGTAGCGGTATTAAACTTAAGTTTTTTGATAGCAGATTCAGTTTCTTGTGTAGTAAAGTGTATGCTGGAGTTCTCATTGACTAGTGGCGTATCCAATAGCACATTGTAAGTTCAGCAACTTCGTTTCTGAGGGAGTACATCTTTTATGGAGTACATAGGGATTTCTTTGTCAGGCCAGTTCTGAGCTGGCCATCTGGTGCTGTGGTTAGAGTCACTGCCTGTGTTGCTGGTGGACCCGGGTTCGGGACTGGCTGTGGGGATTTTTTTCCCTCTTTGGTGTTGCTGGTCTCTAATTTTCTTTTTTATCTTCTTTACCTCTCATTCTGCCTGCCCTCTCCACCCGCAGGTTGCTCCCTCCCAATGGTCTCCTGCTGCTGACTTTTATCCCCCTGTGAACTAGCCCCCCTCCTGAGTTTTCCTCTGTACCCCATTATCATGCCCTCGATGATGATTATATTTTGTATGGGGGATGCGGGGGGCATGGGGGACATAGCCCCCCCGCATACAAAGTAGCCTCACATCGCCCTCTCCCGAGAGTAAGGAAGCACCGGTCGCTGTTTGTGGGGGACGCTGTAGTGCATATTGCCATTTTGCTTTTCAGTAACGTGCACTTGCTGTTTTTGGTCGGCACCATTTTGCAGGCGCTATTATCACGTAGAACTGATCCCATCTCTTGCATCAAGAATCCATCTTGCTCACTTCATGTATCATAATCTTCCTTGCCCATAGGTGTAGGATGTGTCTCAGAGAACACCCTCAACTTGAGATAATCAGAAGAGGGTCAGGGCAATTTTTTTCATCACCCCACCTAAAGCATCTAGCACGGCAGCTGCAGGAGTAGCTTCAGACCCCCACCCTCAACAAATCTTTCAAAGTTGACAGTGTCTTCCCCTCTTCAGCAAGCAAGTCTCTGATTCAGGATTGCCAGTCAGTACCACTGCCTGCAACAGGAATTCAATCCTCAGCACTTCCTTTGTGAATCACTCAACATAGCAGAGGATCCTCTAACTGGGATAGTTGCTGCCAATTTGCTGAGGTCTATCTCTTGATCACTTTCATCCAACTTATCCATCACTGAGCCTCTTCCTTTGCAGTGCATCTGCAATATTTTCAATTTTCCCCACTCCCTAAGGGTTCTCTTCCAAATCACCCTCCAGAGACATTTTATCAATGTCCTCAAGTACATTATATATCAGAACCACTTTCTTTGGATTGAACCCCTTCCATATGCACCATTTCTCCACAGCTTTGAATGCCATGCTAGGGTAACAGTCAGAGTCTTAACCAGGGATTCAGCATAGACCAAGGGACAATACACTTCAAAGGTGGTAAAACATCTCAGTGATGTCTACAAGATTACAGGGGTTTATCCAAGGACAGGCCCTGCCTTACACTGCCACTGTGCTACCAAAGATGGTACAACGGCTTTTGGGTTCTTTGCTTAACTACCTGTAAGGGGGGGGGGGGCTACATACACAGAAAGAAAAAAATTACTCACCTTAGTAATGTTGTTTCTTCTAATGGAGTCTTGCTATATTATGACAATTGCAGTTTGTCCCACCATTAGAACTGCTCCGGAGGTGAAAGAGTTAACTTCCGTGCCAGGCATGGAACTTGGAGCGCGAGCTCGGTTAGAAAAGCTCTGTCTGGATCATTTCAAACTGAAACTGTCAGATATTTACAAGCAAAACTCACTAAGGTTCTGTGTGGAAGCTGTAACCTACACTAGCCAATTGGCTACTTAAATATTAACACATTTTCCTGGTCCCAACACCAAGACTCAAGTCAGGGGACCAGAAAATAAGATAAGATAAGATAAAACACAACACCCAAACACCCCCAAAAAAAAGGGTGGAAAACATAAAATGGGCTTCAACAAGTGCCAACACTGGACTGCCCACCCCATACCCAAAGTAGAAGTTCTGAGAGGGGCAGGCTGGGGGGGAGGTCATAATATAGCAAGACTCCATTAGAAGAAACAACATTACTAAGGTGAGTTATTTTTTCTTCAAACAACATGACGTCTTGCTATATTATGACAATTGCAGACTACATAGCAGTACCTCCATGGAGGAGGGACAGAACCTACTTAGGAATAGGCTCTGAAGCATGGCTTGTGTTAAACCGAGCATCCTCCTGGCCTGGATATCCAGGGAGTAATGCTTGGTGAAAGTGTGTATTGTTTTCCAAGTAGCTGCTTGACATATCTCTAAGATAGGATGTCTCTGGCAGCAGCTAGAGACGCAGCTGTACCTCTGGTAGAGTGAGCCCTCAGGCCTGAAGGGGGAACCTTACCCAGTTTTTGATAGCAAAATTGGATACAAGAGACAATCCACCTGGCAATGGATCTCTTAGTGGCAGGTTTCCCTTTCCCAACCTCACCATAAGTGAGAAATAGTTGGAGGGAGTCAAACCTGTGACCCTTGGTACGCTCTATGCAGTAACTTAGGGCCCTCTTAACATGTAAGCTGTGCAACCTCCTCTCACCAGAGGAGGAATGGTCAGTGAAGAACACTGGAAGAGAAATAGATTGATTAAGGTGGAAATCTGAAACCACCGTAGGCAAAAACTTCCTGTTAGTCCTGAGGACTAGCTTATCCCTGTGAAAGGAAATAAAGTCAGTCTCCACTGACAAAGCTTGTAACTCACTTATGCACCTGGCAGAAGTGATGGCTACTAGAAACACAGTTTTCCAAGTCAAGTACTTAAGCTCTGCCGAAGACAGAGGTTCAAAGGGGGGTTGCATCAGCTGAGCAATGCAAACATTAAGATCCCAGGCAGGGGCAGGGTCCCTGAATGGTGGATTAGTATGAAGCAATCCCTTGGAAAACTTGGAAAATACAGGGTGAGCGGAAAGAGAAGAGGGCTTCCCTGCTGAAATAAAAGCAGAGACAGCTGCCAAATGCACTTTCAGGGTAGCTGGTCTCAGTCCCAAAGAATTAAGATGGACCATATAGTCCAAAACAGTGGGCAAATCAGCAGATTCCGGGAAATATGCTTCCTAGAACACCATATGGAAAACCTTTTCCATTTAGAGTTATAAGTAGCTCTAGTGGAAGGCTTCCTAGAAGCTTAAGATTTCGAGAACACCTTGAGAAAGGTGTAGGTCAGCAACCTAACTCCTCAAGAGCCAGGCCTTGAGGTTGAGGGATTGAGATTCGGATACCAAACTCTCCCCTGGGCACAAGTTAACAGGTTGTGGTTCCTGGGGAGACACAGGGGAAGATGGACTGCTAAGGACAGAAGGAGTGGGTACCAGGGCTGCCTGGCCCAGTCTGGAGCAATCCGAATCATCTTGCAGGGCTGAGATCTGATTTTGACTAGCACCTTGAACAGGAGAGGGAAGGGGGGAAAGGCATAGAGAAACTTCCCTTCCCAATCGAGGAGAAAGGCATCCAGGGGGACTGAGCCCAACACTGGGGGCCTGCAACAAAACAGTGGAAGTTGATGATTGTCTGGGGCTGCAAAAAGATCTATCTGAGGGGTGCCCCATCTGGCAAAAACTATCCCCAGTACTCGGGGATCCAGTGACCATTCGTGATGGCCCTGGGAAATCCTGCTGAGAGCATCTGCCAGGACATTGTCCTTGCCTGGGAGGTGAACTGCTATGAGGGAAGTGTTCAGGAATAAGCCAGAGACCACAACTTCATTGCCTCGGTGCACAAGGTCAAGACCGAGTGCCCCTTGTTTGTTGATGTACCACATTGTAGTGGTGTTGTCTGTTCTGACCTGTACCACTTTGTTCTGAACAGATGCAGAAAAAACCTGAAGTGCTAGAAAAACAGCTCTGAGTTCCAACAGATTGATGTGGAGCAGAGATTCCTGAGGGGACCACAATCCCTGGGTGGAGAGGTCGCCCATGTGAGCTCCCCATCCCAAAAGGGATGCATCTGTAGTAAGGGTCAAGGAGTGAGATAGAGGGATGAAGCGAACCCCTTGTCTCAGATTGCTCTGATCCTGCCACCACTGAAGGGCCTGGATCAGGGTTCGAGTCACTGGGATCAACTTGGATAGGGGATCTTTCTTTGAGACCAAAAGGCTCTCAAATGGAACTGAATGTCCCTCATCTGAAATCTCGCTCCTTGCACTACAGCTGTGGAAGCAGCCATGTGTCCTAGGAGCTGTAGGAAATGCCTTGCTGGTCGAGAGACCTGCAGAGTGAAGGGGGAGGCCAGGGCCACCAGGGTCCTTACCCTTTCTAGGGAAGGAAGGCTCTGGCCTGCTTTGTGTCCAGTTCTGCACCTATAAAGGTGAGTACCTGGACAGGTTCCAGAACTGACTTTGGAAGATTGAGAAGAAAGCCCAGAGAGGTAAGCAGCTGCTGGGTAACTTCCAGGTGTGATATGACCTGGTCTGGAGACTGACCCACAATGAGCCAGTCATCTAGGTAGGGAAAGATGGCAATCTTTTGCCTTCTTAAATGAGCAACTGCTACTGCCAGGCATTTTGTGAATACCCTTGGGGCAGAGGTAAGGCCGAAGGGCATTGCTCTGAACTGGTAATGGCCTGAGGGCAGTTCGAATCTGAGGTACTTTCGGTAGGAGCTTCTGATAAGAACATGGAAGTAGGCATCCTTGAGGTCCAGGGAAGCTAGCCAGTCCCCTGGCCTTAGGGAGGGTAAAATCATTCCCAGAGTCACCATTTTGAATTTTGGTTTTAAAAGGTGCTTGTTCAGATATCTTAGGTCCAGGATGGGCCGCCATTCTCCTGTCTTTTTTGGGGTAAGGAAGTACCTGGAGTACAGACCCTTGCCCTGGTGTAGGGGAGAAACCCTTTCTACAGCTCTGAGAGCCAGGAGGGTTGAGACTTCTGTTTCCAAAGCAAAAGTCTCTAGAGGATTTGCAGGTGGAAAAGATCTGATTCTCATCTTTGAAATTTTTGAAGCTGAGAATCAGACCCTGGCTTACTACTTCCAGGACCCACTTGTCTGATGTTAAAGACTCCAGTCCTGACGAAGTAAGCCAGCCTGCCCCTACAGGTAATGAAGAACGGCCCTGGGCATCCCATCAGGGTGCCTGTTTGGCAGGGCTTTAGGCTGAGGGAGGGAGCAGGCCTGCTTGCACCCTGTCTGCCTCTCCTCTGAAGAACCCCCTCTGAGCATAAGCCGAAGAGGAGGCTCGGTTTGGTAAAAGGCCTGTGAAAGGCCTGCCTCTCACCCCCTGGGGTGCCTCTGAGGAGTGGCTTGCCGTTCCTTGGCTTGTGCACCCTATAAGTGGTTCTATATTCATCCATTTTCTTCATATAATTCCTGTCTGCTCCCAAACAGAGAATTTCCTACTACAGGAAAATCCATAGCCTTAGTCTGGGTATCCTGTGACAAACTAGTACACCTGAGCCAAGCCAATCTACGAAAGGCCACAGATGTAGCCATGACTCTAGAGGATACATCATTAGAATCCACTGCAGCATGGAATTGCACCTTAGATGCCTCAATACCATCAGCAGCCACCTGCTCCAGCTCCTTGGCAAGCTGGCCAGGGGCCTGTTTGGCTAAAGCCATGACAGTATCCCATCTAGATTTCTGGTATCTTGCAACATAAGCCATATAATTTGCTTGTCTGAGTCCCAAGGACGCTGCCATGTATTGTTTTTTAGCCATGGCATCAATCTTCCTGGAGTCCTTGTCAGGAGGATGTGAAGCCAGGGAATATTAGCCTTATCACAGGCTGCAGCCTGAACTACTCCCAACATGGTTGCATTGCTGTGAAAGAAATTTGTATCAGGACCTGACAAAGTGTACCTCCTGTCCATCTTTTGTCCACAGGAGGCACCTGAATTAGAGCTTTTAAAATTTTATTGTTTGTTTCCTAAATGATTTATGTAAAGGAATAGACAATCTCCTGGACTCTGGGATATCCATCATCTCCACAAAGTCAGGTTCCTCTTGCTCATCCACAGCTTCCTCCAATGGAAGCTGGAGGGTTTCAGCAACTTTTTATAAAACAGAAAATGAGAAGGGACTCAGAAAGCCTAGGGGAGATTCCCCTAAAGGTCTGTCTGGGGAGATGTCCGGTTCAATGGGCACATCCAGACTTTCAAAGTCACATTCACACTGTTCATAATCATACTCCCCCTCCTCTGGTTCATAAAACTCCTCTATATCATATTCTTGAACCGGTGGAACCAGCCGAACCGACCTTTTGCCAGATAGTGGCGGTTCAGATGGAACCGGAGAAAGTGACTGGACAATTTGGATTGCTTTGGCTATCTCTGCAGCAGTTGGAGAAGGAATTTTTGACTCCACACCTGCTGATTTTCTAGTTCTCTTTGTTGGAACTGGCTCCTCTGAGTCAGCTTTACGTTTGCCCGAGGAAGTCTCGCCCTGGTCAGAGAGAATCCTCCGGTTCAGTTGGCACCGAACCGGCTGGCCATCCGGTCAGCGGACTTTTGGCTTCTCGCTCCTGAGCCTACCAACTCTCTTATCTAGGGTAGCTGCAGGGAAATTCTTCAAATCTGGCAGTCTGCATTGAGGTGGTCAAACCCCAGACAATAAACACATGTGGTGTGTGGGTCAGCCTTGGCAAAGGCTTCCCACAGACACTACAGTGCTGAAACCCAGTGGGCCGTTTTTCTTTTTGGTTTCTCAGACATAATGCCAGCCTAACCAAAACTTGCCCTTTTCTCCGCAGTGCCAGGCAGTGACACCCTTATCGGTTCCCAACCGTGTCACGGGTCATGGAAAAAAACGTAATGAAATCCGTTTTTTTTAGAACCGATAAGAACCGGGAACCGCACTCTAAAAAGCTTTTAAATGCTTCAGAATAAAGTTTTAAAACAACCTGATCGGTTCGAACCGAACTGATAAACATTTACAAGTTCCACACAGAAATAAACCTGTCTATTACTTGCAATACCACAGACAGAGCTTGAACCGATCGGTTTGCGGTTAAAATAATAATAATCGCGGTTGAATTTAACAGAAAACTCTTTAAACCAAGAAATGAACTGAGCAGTAGGAGGAATCTCCGGAGCGACTGTTCAGTGAGGCGGAGTAAAGAATCTGACAGTTTCGTTGGAAATGATCCAGACAGAGCTTTTCTAACCGAGCTCGCGCTCCAAGTTCCATGCCTGGCATGGAAGTTAACTGTTTCACCTCCGGAGCAGTTCTAATGGTCGGACAAACTGCAATTGTCATAATATAGCAAGACTTCATGTTGTTTGAAATAATTTTCATGGTGCCTTAACCCAGAAAGATTTGGTAGTGGGCTAGCTGACAATCTGGTACACCCCCCTCGGATGCCATACCTAACCACCTACTCATCTCCCCACTGTAGTACGTGTCTCCTGACCGTACTCTTTTTTTTCAACATGATGACTTCTTCCACAACAGCATGCACAGTAGATAGTGAGGTAATAACAATAACAGTGTAGAGTGAATCAGTTTTATTAAGTCACTGACCCCTGCAATGGAAGTAAACTGGTTTATTTATATATTTGAATATCACAGTACCTTTGAGCCAAGTGCTCATTTGCAAAGGTCCATGTCAAGTGTTGGAAACATACAAGTTGTGAGCATGCAACAAGGAGCAATTGTCATTAAATTTAGGTCACAGGTCAAGTGTTACAAGTCAAATGTTGAACAACATATAACTGTATACAGGCAGGAAAAATATTTGTTATGATTTTGGGGATTACAGGCAACTCAGAGGAGCTTTGTCACTAAAGTATATACCTAATATACTACGGGTTACAGCCCCCAGTGAAATACCTAATATACTATGGTTCCATAGTTAACAGGGAATTCCTCAGAGTAATGGACTCTGATTTGCTTGCCACGTTGGGTGAGGCTCAAACTATCTCTGAGCCACTCATTAGTCAAGCCTTACCACACTGGATGACTAATACTTCAGCTGCTGATAGAAAGGCCCAACTAGGAGCAGCCCGTCTTTTCTTTTTTGTGGAAAACTTATAGCCAATCCCTCGTGCAGTTAGATCCTCCTGTACTGGAGGTCACTTCCCTCCCCCTAGTACCAGGCCCTTGAATAAAGTTAGGAACTCCTACATGGCAGTCCCTAGGTACCTAGTGTTGAAACATTGTAGGCCTTTAGATGTTGCTGTACTTTGGCCAGAATTGGTGGACTTAAGTGGTAACAATGGACCAACAGGCTCCCTTCTACAATTCCTTCCAAAGGCCATGTATTGCTCCAATATCTCCACACCTCTGCAAATGAGATATTTGTAATCTGGCCCAATAGCCAACTTACAACAGACTTGGCACTCACACATAGTTCCACAGGGTGGGATAAACCTTGCAGGTATTCAGGGTTACCAGGAATGGCTTTTCAGGGTGGCGCAGGCTCACTTGCTTTACTTTGTCAATATGACCTCTGTGACTCTCGACTGTCAAGCTCATAGTCCAACACAGTCCCACACTACCTTTAAGGCCTGCTGGCTCTCTTCGTGGCCATCATTCATGGCCCAGAAAAATCCTAGCCTGTATTCCTTGACCAAAGGCTATATACTGATCTTCAGCTGTCGACTCTTGCACAGGCCAGCATACAAATGCCATTCAAACAGCTGATACCACCAGTCACAAAGCCCAGGATAATGCTCTTTCTTTCCATACACACATCATCCACTCATTTTGGAATCTCTCACAAATCTGAACCCTCCTTGTTGATCCACCTTATATTCAAGCCTCAGGGCACAGTTCCGATTGGTCTTATCACTTGCCACTCATCATCTTTGACATCTGATAAGTTTGCTAAAGGCACCAACCCATTGTTGCACTATTTCCCAGAGACTTTATGGTGGTACCAGGATCTACGAATCCTACTGATCGGCATTCCCGGCGGTCAAGAGGTCAGCAAATGGCAGTCCCACGGAACCCATGCAGTTTGTGACAGTAATCTCTGATTCATCAAGTGTTCTTTCACAATAACCTCCCCCCCCCCCCACTTTGCAACAGGAGTCAAGTGGGTAGATTTCATCAGAAACATCCTGACTCTGGTAGAGGGGGGTTACACATGTTTTAAAGGACAATGTCCTCTGAAACTTGCTAAGAGGCTCAAATGGAGGATTAAAGAATGTATTAAGAATAGCACTAAGATCCTATGGCGGGGACTGTAAATCTACAGGGTCTGCTGAGAGCACCAGGAAATCAATTAATGTCTGAGTACCAACTTAGATTGTGCCTTCTCACAAGGACAGAACAATACACTCAAAACTGAAGACTACTCTCAAGGTACTGGGGGGCTGAACCTCTGTCTGCCCACTTCTGAAGGAAATCCAAAATCTGAGGCACAGATGCTTCTCTAGGTAGAAAACTAGCCCAGTTGACACAACTGGAGAAGGTCAGGCACACTATATCATAAGCCGTCAATGTAGAATACTACCTTGATGAAAACAGGTCCTCAACCACCCTCTCAGACTATCATAGCCTAAGAAGCCTCCCCTCTCAGAAGCCAAGCTGTCAGCTGGAGTCAGATTGGGAAGAAAAAAAATCAGACCTTGACACAGAAGATCACGCTGCTGAGGCAGCCAAAAGGCTCTTAATTGCCAGACTAATTCCAAAAACCATGGTCTTCTGGGCCACTCTGAAGCCACTAAGATGGACCAACCATTTGAGCAAATGATCCTTCTTAAGACTGTCTGCAGTAAGGAAAATGGCAGACACAGAAACACCTTGCTGAAATCCACAGTTAAGACAGAGCATTCGCTCTTTCTGTTACTGAACATCTGCAATAACTGTAAAATCTCATTAGCTGAGTATTGTTTTGGAAGACAGAATGTATATATCCAGATATCTATATCTGCAATGAAGACTTCAAAATATTTCGATTCAGAGATTATTCTCCTGGATGCATCCAATCTAAGTCAAACTGTCTAGAAGTTAAGCTGTCCGACCAGACGGACCACTGAAAGGGACTTTACATTGGCTTCCAACCCATAAAGAAGTGAACATGCTTCTGACAGCATCATCTCATTGCTTGTGCCACCTCACTTGTCTGTATAAGCGATGGTCATTCCACACCATAAGACAACTCTGGTATCTTAGATGCTTATTCAGAGGTTCTGCTCCTCCAGGAACCATACCCCCTGAACCAGAACCTGGTCTAGCAAAGCACCCCAGCCCATCAACCTGGCATCGGTGGTTAAAATGAGTTGCTCAGATGATGCTAATGGAGATGCCTTTAACAGATTTTGAAGGTTCTCCAATCACTGCAATGACTGACCCACTAACCTCAGAAGTCAGATCAGAGTTTTTGCTGTTCCAGTGTTAATGCCTATGGACACAGTAGGAAGACCTGAAGAGGCCTCAAATGTAGTCTTTTCAAAGGAACCATACCTATGGTAGCTGTCATCATACCTAGTATCTGGGGACACTGATGGACTGATAAAAGCAACAAAGAGGGTTCTACTCTTTGTATAATTAAATCATTTTTTTTATCCACTAAAGAAACTGTTATTTTTTGGCTAATGTGCCACTTCATCAAAACATGAAGTTGGTGATTTTTTGTTTATTAGTCAGGGCATGGCAGAGCTTCAACCAAGTCCCTCTGTCAATTTATCTATGTCTTCACAGACTTTATGTTCCCCTAAGGTATCCTGTGAATACGGTGTCTGCAACTGAGCACCTACAAAAACAACAATTCAATTATGGCACCTGTATTCAAGGCTACCTGGCAGAGTAGCACCCGGATACTGGAGTGGATGAGGCAGAGCGAGAGGAAGCTGCGCGCACATGCACGAGGTGGGAAGAGGAGGGGGAGGGAATGTATATGGGAGGGGGTGTGGTGCGCAGCTGCAGAGCTGGTCCGCTAGCGTGGTGGGGAGGGTCATCGGTTGGGAGGTGCAGGGTTCACGTCCAACACGGCACGGCACTTTTTTTTTTTGCCAGCAGCTGGCTTTTTCTTTTTACAAGTATTTCACCCCACCCCCACCCCCGACATGCACCCCCTGGGTTGAGAATCCTTTAGTAGAAGGGTGCAGGGGTACAGCCCCACATTAAGAAATACAGTAGTGGATCTCAAGCCCTCTTGCCAGTCGCCATGAGTGTGCATCGCTGAAATTCATTTTCAGTGATATACACTCGCTGTAATGACGATTGCTATTTCGCGATCGCCATTATCACATAGAACCGTTTCCTAATCCAGGAGTGGCCAGACTCCGAGCTAATATGGACATCCAACATAGGCAAACAAAATCAGGAACATGTACAGAAATTGGCAGAGGGACTCTGAGGGGGCCGTACCATGTTCCAACTAAAATAAGTAAAGTACAGTTACATAAGAACTTAACAGTAGATCTTTGAGAGGAGCTCTTGCAGCAGGTAACACCATAAGGACTATGCCACCAGGCACTAGGACCCCACGGAAAACTTTTAGTTAGCAGTCCCATGTGGGGGACCGCCCCCTGACATCAGCCCCGCCCTCACGTCCCCTCTGGTATAAAGGGGCGGTCCCCCGGCACCACCTCAGTTCTCCTGCCAGAGACCCGGTTGATATACAGGATGGGGAACTGAGGAGGATCTTCCATCCCCCAGAAAGAAGTACAGTTATATAAACCCAGGGGCAGGTGGGTGGGAAAACCACCTGCTGCAAGAGCTCCTCTGGAAGATCTACTGTTACAGTAAGTTCTTACATAACTGTGCTATCTTGCTTCGAGAGGGAGCTCTTGTAGCAGGTAACACCATAAGGACTGAGACCCAAGCAGTACAAAGACAGACCCAAGTCAGAAGGGTGGAGGACTAATAGCAATACAGAGTCCTTGGCACTCCTTAGGAGTGAAGTCCCAGGAGGACTGCAAGGCCAAAACCTGCTCTCCTTCTGGAAGCAATGTCCAGACTGTAGTGTTTAATGAAGGTACGGACCGAATTCCAAGTAGCAGCTGCACAAAGATCTACTGCAGATACATTTATTGAGAGATACAAACGAGATTTCGAACCCTCTAGTGGAATGACCCTTGACCGGTCCCGGCAAGAGTTTGTTGTACTTTTGGTAACAGAAAGAGATGCAGTTGACCAACCATTTGGCCAGTGTCTGCTTGGTCACTGAAGCCCCTAACATTCTTTGGGCAAAGGAGACAAACAACTGGTCTGTATTTCTCATCGAACTTGTGGTGGAGGGCCCCCCCCCCCCAAATCATACCTTTCAATATGTTCCAGAATCTGAAGTTCTTTACTGTTTCTTCTTTTCTGCTTTCCCTTAGTCTGTTGTGCAACAGCATATTTTTGGTTTACCTTCTATCATCCCATTATAACGTGTTGGCCGCTCATTATACTAGGAAGACTCTTTTGCTATTTCTATTTGGTACACCTAAATGAAAGTACAAACCATGATAAGAAGTACTACTGTACACCAAATAATTGCAATTTTAATGACTTATCCCCCTTATTTGTCAGATAGTCTGCTTGGATTAGTGCAACCCTTAATGCCTCAATTTCATGTTTTCATGTAAGTTTCAAACAGCGAGATGTTTACCCTGGCTGTTTCCTGATAGTTATATTATAATAGCCTAAAACAGCCACCTGTTCTGTAATGCGGACATGAATCGAATTATAACAGTGCCTGGAGTACCTGTCAGGGACAAGTCTTGTGCTCCTCGTTCCTGTACCGAGTAAGCGCTGAGTCACCTGCTGAAACCAGGCTCTGAATGGTGACTCATTGCACCTGAAATGCATGACGGCACTTCCGTGCAGTTACAGTTTCTTTTTCTGAACCTTTCCTACCCACAGCCTGCCCCTTGCTGCAGAAAGGTGAAAATGTAGTCTAAAGCCATTTACCTTATTCTTTGGCCAGTTTCAGATAGCAGGTAAGGTCTGTTTGCAGGATGGAAAGACGCACGCCAAGATAAAAGGTGTGTCTCTATAGAGAGTGAGTGGCATAATGTGGACCAGTCTTATACTGTCAGTGAAGCTCCTCCTCTCATAAAGAGGAAGGGGTTTAGTTTAATGTAGCCTACATTCTAGATATTAAAGAAGAATGTAGCTACACGAATATTTGGGAATTGAATAAAATACCCTAACCCTGACTATTCACATGTGAGAACAAGGATTTATGTGAAATGATAATAAATGTTTGAATCTATGTATAAAATAACGATAAATGTGTTAATCACTGGGAGGGATTTCAGCTTGTGGGAAGGGTCATAGACCTATATCAGGGCTAAGCTGAAACTCCAGGTCAGATGTTCGTTGGGAGTGGACCTGTGTGGTTCTCCCAGGGAGATCTCTGATAGAGGTCAGGCACAGACTGATGTTGGCAGATAGATTTTGTGTTCTAGCCAAGCTGTGCTTTCTGTTTTTTTGTGTTGTGATTATGTCAAAGTTATCTGTTTGCTTTATTTTTCTTTTCTGAGTTTATTTATTTTCTTATAAAAATCATACCTGCTTGGTATGTTGTACCATATATACTGCCTCTTGTGTAAGTCTTATATTCCACCCATGACAATTGGTACCAGGAGTGGGGTAATTCTGCTGATCCAGGCTATGGAAGGACTCCAGAAAAGATACTGCCTTTAGTATCTACATTTATACAGAGAGCAGTAGGTACATGGCTCATAAACTGGAGGAGCCTCAAGGGGTCTCAACAAGAAGTCAAACAGCTCTGACTGGAGAGCCCTTGTTGTTGGGACTCCCTCCTGTGACCTGGCCTAAGATTAAGACTCGTATGGCTGCTGGTGACATAAAGGATATTACAACTCAAGTGCAAGCTATGAACACGGATGAACCAGAGGAGCGGCCAGAAGATGTACCACCTGAGGACTTACAGGAGTTACTAAGGTGGTTGACACTAGGACAAGTGGAGCAAGACAGGCAAAGAGAAAGGGAGTATTGAGAAAGGGAACAAGAGCGTAGGAGACAGGACCAGCGTTGGGCAGACACCTTACTGATATTTCAGACTTTAGGGGCAGGTCAAGGGGCACAAGCTACTACAAGAGACATCAAATTAACAAAAATGTCACCAACTGGTGACACTGAATCATACCTGACAATATTTGAACATGTAGCTCAGGCATGTAATTGGCCCCAGGTACAATGGGAGGTTCATCTTGACCCTTACTTAACCGAAGGCCCAATTAGCTTATTCCGATATGGACAGTGCCCTTGTCAATGACTATGCAGCAGTCAAGAAAGAGATTCTAAAACATTCTGACATTAACACTGAAATGTACAGACAAAGGTTTAGGACTCTGAAACATGTACGCCATGTACCACCCAGGGAAACATATACTAGACTACAGGACCTCTGCAATAAGTGGATCCAGCCGGACAGGAAAACAGTAAAGGCCATTATGGATTTATTTGTTTTGGAGCAGTTTATTTAAATAATGCCTTCCGAGGTTCAATTCTGGATTCGGGAGCACAATCCGGATAATGCAGACAATGTTATTATGCTGGCTGAGGACTTCTTCGCAGCTCGACAGCCATTACGAAAAGGGTATTGCATGACTGATGGTTCTCCCACTAGTTCCCCTACTAGTGCAACAACCCCAATAAGATCTACCCTTCCATCTTCTCACATAACCAGGGGTAATAAAAAGGGGGATGTGACTACTCCTGCTAAACAAATAGACTCAACTGCGGAATGCCATTATTGTCATGGCCTAGGGCATATTGAAAGATTTTGTCAAAAAAGAGGAAGGAACCAGCCTATTTTGCAACCATGAATTTGGGTAACTTTGTGATTACTGTATAAATAAATGGATAGATCATTGATGGGTTGGTGGACTCTGGAAGTAGGTAGATCCTGATACGATCAGACTTAGTCCACCTAGGGAAACCAGCATCCACAACCACAGGCATCATTTGCATCCATGGAGATGTACAGTACATCAATATTCGACAACTACTGTGACTGTAACTATTAATGGACATGTGGATGATATTAATGTGGGGGTGGTATCAACTTTACCCGTTCCTTTTATTTTCAGGCAGGACTGCAATAATTTTAAACTAGTATTTTCCTGTCATGATAAAGATGTTAATAGTTTGGTTGCTCTTACCACTAGAGCACAAGCAGCTGCAGCACGTGATGAATGTACTTCACCTTTTCCTTTTCAGGATGACATTTTTTGGGATGTTGGAAAAACTAGAAAAACTGGACCAGATAAAAGAAAAGCCATACTGCAATGGAAAAAGATACAGGGTCTGATGGTTTGATGCCTTCTTTACATATGTATAATATTGCACACGAGCAGCAAAATGATACCTCTCTTACCTCTGTGTTCTCCCAGACAGGGTCAGAGAGTCTAGCAGGTAACCCCATATTCGTACAAAAAAATGGTATCTTGTATAGGATTTGTACTTATCCCACTACCCAAGAGCAGGCTGAACAATTAGTGGTTCCTACAAAATATAGACAGGATCTACTATTCCTTGCTCATGATATCCCAAGTGCTGGGCATGCTGGGAGAGAAAGAACTTTAGCCAGGCTTCAACAACTTTTTTTTGGCCCGGTATTCATGACTCCATTACAGAATACTGCAAAAGTTGTTCTGAGTACCAACGAGTTAGTCAAGTCACCCGAGGAGATCATGCACCCCTTAAGCCCCTGCCTTTGGTCTCCCAGCCATTTGAGAGAATTGCTATGGACATTGTTGGTCCCTTAACCAAAAGCTCCAGGGAAATAGATTTATCTTAGTCCTATGTGATTATGCTACTAAATATCCAGAGGCTTATCCTCTTAAGACTATTACAACATCTGAAATAGCTGAAAATATACTTTAATACTGTAGCAGAATGGGGATTCCGAAAGCGAATAGATAGGGGTGCAAATTTTAGTGAAGCCTTGCTTACAGAACTCCATAGGATGCTTGTGATTACTGCTGCTAGGACCTCCCCATATTATCCACAAACTGATGGCCTTGTTAAAAGGTTCACTCAAACCTTAAAACGCATGTTATGTACATTTGTGGATGATGAGGGAAAGAACTGGGACCATTATCTACCCTTATTTCTGTTCGCCTATCGAGAAGTTCCACAAGCTTCCACTGGGTTTTCACTGTTTAATTTGCTATACGGTCGAAACCCTCATGGACCCCTTGATGTAATTAAGGAGGCTTGGTAGGGTGACCTTCAAATATAGCATGTAAACATCTTGGAGTGCATGACGGAACTCTGTAAGAGGTTACTCCTATATACACAACAGGCTTATAAGAACAATATGTTGGCCCAAGAGAAACAGAAGGTCCTTTATGATCTCAAAACCCATGACAAAACATTTGTATCGGGTGATAAGGTCCTACTCCTATTGCCATCCTCTGAGAATAAATTATTAAGTGGTAGGGTTCTTACAGTGTTTTGGAACAAAGCAGGGCCTGTCACATATAAAATAGAAACCCCAGGAAAAAGATCAGCAAGTAAAATCTATCATGTCAATTTACTAAGGAAATGGCAAGAGCAAGTAGACCCTAAACCTTGTTGCTATGTCTACGCGGAAAGCCATGACACAGAGTTAGACACAGCATACAAGAGATTAGAGAAGGCAGAAACTATTAAGAATGTGGTTGTTAACCCTCAGTTAACTGATCAACAAAGAAATTAAATTTCCCAACTCCTTGAACACTTTTCTGCTGTCTTTACCAATAAACCCAGTAGAGCTGTTAATGTAAGTCATCAAATTAAAACTACTGCTGAACCCATACAACAAAAGGCATACAGGTTACCTGAGAAAGTTTGTACAGAGGTTAAAATAAAAATTGAAAAGTTGTTAGACTTAGGGATCATTGAACCTTCTATAAGTCCATGGTCATCTCTGATGGTCATTGCCCTAAGAAAGAAGGGGGTATCTGCCTCTGCTTAGATTTTAGGAAATTAAACCTGGTTTCGCAATTTGATGGTTATCCTATACCCAGGGTGGATGACATCATTGACCAAATAGGCCAAGCCTGATACATATCTACGTTAGATCTTGTGAAAGGATACTGATAGATTCCCTTACCCAGACTCTAAGGAAAAAAACTGCCTTCAATACCCCATATGGCCTCTTCCAGTTTGTATATATGCCTTTTGGCTTACACGGATCCCCTGCAACTTTTCAAAGATATATGGATAAGCTATTGGCACCACACATACAGTATTGCTCTGCTTACTTAGATGATGTGGTTATCTATGGTAATAATTGCACTTCCCATCTTGAACAACTTAGTATGGTCATACAAACTCTCCAGTCAGCAGGGCTCATGATAAATCCTTCTAAGTGTTGTCTGGCCATGTAGGAGACTAAATACTTGGGTTTTATATTAGGAAATGGGATGATTTGACCTGAAATTGAGAAGGTGACAGCGTTAGCGAATTGTCCTGTCCCAGAATGTAAGACAGAGATTAGATCTTTTTTGGGACTTGCAGGATATTATCGGCAATTTATTCCCGATTTCGCTACTATTGCCACACCATTGACAGATTTAACAAAATATACCCAATTTAAGTTCCCTGGTCTCTCACCTGTGATATGGCATTTAGAACTATTAAAGCAGCTTTATGCGCTCACCAGTGCTGAGATCCCCTGACTTCATGCAACCCTTTGAGGTTCACACAGATACCTCAGAAACTGGGCTAGGAGCAGTACAGTGTCAAAACATCAAGGGAGAAGAGCATCCTATTCTATATATCAGCTGAAAATTATTTCCTAGAGAACACAAGTATGCTACTATTGAAAAGGAGTGTCTGGCAATCAAATGGGCCATTGAGGCTCTGAAATTGTATCTTTGGAGCAATAAGTTCACCCTCATTACTGACCATAACCCCCCTTTGATGGCTGAGTCAAATGAAGGATAAGAATGCTCGTATCCTAAGATGGTATTTGGTATTACAGCCCTATACTTTTGAAATTAAACACAGGTCTGGTACGAAACACAAAAATGCTGATTTTCTTTCTGGGTATGGTGCTGGATAAAATGTTAAACCCCAGGGCAAAAGTATATGTGAATATATATATTTATATGTAGCTAGGTAGTTATGTAGAGTGCATAGGCTACGTAATTGTATAGTTTAGGATGCCCTGGGGTGGGGCTTCTGTGAGGGTGGGTAGAAGCCCCATCCCATTCCCAAGGGAATGTGGATATCATAAAACCCAGACAAATCATTCAAGACTGGTTTAACTTTGAATAGGGGGGTGTATGTGGTGGGGGAACCCCCCGCCATCGTACCTTTCAATACGTTCCAGAATCTGAAGTTCTTTACTGTTTCTTCTTTTCTGCTTTCCCTTAGTCTGTTGTGCAACAGCATATTTTTTTTACCTTCTATCATCCTATTATAATGTGTTGGCCGCTCGTTATAATAGGAAGACTCTCTTTTGTTATTTCTAATTTTCCTCTAACAATTTCAGAACACCTGGTATGTTAAGATACATCTAAATTAAAGTACAAACCATGATAAGAAGTACTACTGTACACCAAATAATTGCAATTTTAATGATTTATCTCCCTTATCTGTCAGACAGTCCACTTCGATTAGTGCAACCCTTTATGCCTCGATTTCATGTTTTCATGTAAGTTTCAAACAGCGAGATGTTTTCCCTGGCTGTTTCCTGATAATTAAATTATAGTAGCCTAAAACAGCCATCTGTTCTGTAATGCAGACATGAATAGAATTATAATAGTGTCCGGAGTCCCTGTCAAGGACAAGTCTTGTGCTCCTCGTTCCTGTACTGAGTAAGCACTGAGTCACCCACTGAAACTAGGCTCCGAGTGGTGACTCACTGTGCCTGAAATACACGGCGGCACTTCCGTGCAGTTACAGTTTCTTTTTCTGAACCTTTCCTTCCCACAGCCTGCCCCTTGCTGGAGAAAGGTGAAAATGTAGTTTATATCTTATACTTTGGCCAGTTTCAAACAGCAGGTAAGGTCTGTTTGCAGGGTAGAAAGATGCAAGCCAAGATAAAAGGTGTATCTCTATAGGGAGTGAGCAGCATAATGTGGACCAGTCTTATACTGTCCGTGAAGCTCCTCCCCTCACAAAGTGGATGGGGTTTAGTTTAATATCACCCACTTTCGAGATATTAAAGAAGAACGTAGCTACATGAATATTTGGGAATTGAATAAAATACCCTAACCCTGACTATTCACATGTGGGAACAAGGATTTATGCGAAATTATAATAAATGTTTGAATCTATGTATAAAATAACGATAAATGTGTTAATCACTGGGAGGGATTTCAGCTTGTGGGAGGGGTCATAGACCTATATCAGGGCTAAGCTGAAACTCCAGGTCAGATGTTCGTTGGGAGAAGACCTGTGTGGTTCTCCCAGGGAGATCTCTGATAGAGATCAGGCACAGACTGATGTTGGCAAATAGACCTTGTGTTCTAGCCAAGCTGTGCTTTCTGTTTTTTTGTGTTGTGATTATGCCAAAGTTTGTTTACTTTATTTTTCTTTTCTGAGTTTATTTTTTATAATAAAAATCATATCTGCTTGGTATGTTGTACCATTTTTACTGTCTCTTGTGTAAGTCTTATATCCCACCCACCCACGACAGAACTGGTCCGTTCTATATAGTAATGGAGGATTCTATGTACATCCAGAGTATGTAACAAGGCCTCCCCTCAGTTTGAGTACTCTGGATAGTAAACTGGTAATTGAATGTCCTGGTTTAGGGTGAATTTGGACACTACCTTTGGAAGGAACTTAGGATTTGTATGTAGGACAACCCTGTCCCTGTGAAATACAAGATAAGACTCTTTACACATCAGAGCCTGCAGTTTGGAAATCCTCTGAGTGGAAGTAATGGCAACTAAAAATAATGCTTTCCAAGACAGAAAGCGGAGCTCACAACTTGCGGCTGGTTCAAAGCAAGGCAAAGTAAGTTTCTCTAAGACAAAAAGAAGGTTCCAAGGAGGAACAGGGTTCCTCCTGTGGGGACTTGATGTACAGGATACCCCTTAAAAAGGTCTTGCACAAGTCCACAGTTAGTATTTTCCTCCTGATGTGCGTGATAGGCTGAAAGCGCAGAGAGATGCACCTTAAGGGATGAGTAGCTGAGACCCATATTGGATAGAGAAAGTAGGTATTCCAGTACAGATTCCACCGGACAGTGGAAAGGATCCAATGAATGGGAAGAAGCCCATAAAGAGAAGCGCTTCCACTTTATGGCATAACTTGCTCTGGTAGAGGGGTTTCTCGCTGCTACGAGCACCTCTGCCACCCTAGGGGATAACCCAAATCTGCCTCTAATCAGGTCTGCAGGAGCCATGCATGCAGATGCAGAGATCTCAGGTTGGGATGCACTACTGCCCCTTGCTCCTGGGAGAGCAAGTGAGTGGACAGAGGTCGGGGACCAGTGATTCCGATGCTAGCTGTTGTAGCAGCAGGAACTAGATCTGTTGAGGCCAGAAGGGTGCTATTAGGATCATGTGAGTACCTTCTGCCTGCAGTTTGAGCAGTGCCCTCTGCAGAAGTGGAAAGGGAAGGAAGGCATACAGAAACCTCCCTGTCCAAGACAGGGACAATGCGTCGAGCCAGAAAACATAATGCCCTGGATCTAGATAGCAGAAACTGGGCAGTTTGGCACTGAGTGGGGATGAAAAGAGGTACAGTTCTGGCTGACCCCATCTTTCGAAGAGGTCGTCTATGACTTCCTGCAGTAGCTCCCACTCGTGACTCTCAGACCAAGAGCAGCTTAGGCTGTCTGTGAGGACATTGTGAATCCCTGGTACATGGACCCCTGTGATGTCCAGGTTGTGATCCACTGCCCAATGCCAAACTCTCATGGCCTCTCTGCATAGGGGTAAGAGTGAGTGCCCCCTTGCTTGTTGAGATAGAAGACTACTGAAGTGTTGTCTGACTGAACCAATAGTGGACCTGGCGAGAGCATCACTTGAAAGGCCTGCAAGGCATATAGAACTGCTCTCATCTCCAGTACGTTGATATGGAGAGCATGTTGAGCCGAAGTCCAAGATCCCCTCATTTTGTGGGAGGCCAGGTGCACTCTTCAGCCCAGCTCTGAAACGTCTGTGGTTAGGATCTGCTGGGGACTGAGGCATTGAAAAGGAACCCCTGTGTCCAGGCGAGAGGGGGTGGTGCTTCAACATTCCAGAGACTGAATGACTGCACTGCAGGATTGAATCGGATGATCTAGATTGTCTGTGCTTTGATCACACTGAACTCTAAGGTCCGATTGCAAACCCCTCATATTCAGAAATGCAACCTTTTCTCCACTTTCTGGTCAGGGTTCTTTTACACAAAGCTGCACATCTTTAGGCAGGATGTTGATGAATTGTTCCATTGCAAATAAGTCGATGATGTGTGGGACTGTTTGGCCCTCTGGTTGGAGCCATTTAATAAGGAGTTCTCTGAATCGGGTGAAGGCTTCTTGAGGATTGTCGACTGAGTGGTACTTCAGGGACCAGAATCTTTGCCTGTAGGTCTCTCCTGAGATGTCACATCTTTTCAGGATTTCTCTTTTCATAAGGTCATAGTTTTCTAAACTGTGCAGTGTACATATTGCTGTAGGCAAGTTGGGCTTTACCTGTCGGGTAGTACCAGCCTGATTGCCCATTGCTGCTTTGGCCTCTGGCAGGCTGTGGCAACCATTTCAAAAGTTCAGGTATGTTTCAATAGCATCCGAGGGACACAACTTTGTAAGTGTAATGTCTTTTAAGTTGTTTGTTTTGTTGCTCTGCTGGACCTGTGCGAGATCCTCCAGCTTTGATAACTTGCAAGACATACAGCCATTGCTGCACATGTTACTGCATCTCTTCTTTTCTCTGCTTCTCTGTCTCTCTTTGTTGTGTAACCCACCATCTGAAGAAGGCAGAGAGGCTTTCAGGTTCTATCCCTGTCTGTTATTCTTCCATCACTGGCTCTGGCTGTACAGTCTCAGTTTGGTCTTTTGTATCTACTAGTTCGGATGCCATTCTTCTGGTAATCACTCCTGGGCTTGCTGTTGCAGGATCCATGCCTTTTTTCTATGCCTCCCTGGTACCAGGTCTAGTACCCATGTACAAAACCGCTGGCTTAGAGTATGCAAGGCGTAAAGCCCACTTAGTCTGACACCATCTGTCATCGAGGCAAAGGTCAGGAAGCATATGAAAACCAGGAGCAGATATAACATTCGCTAGTAACGTTTTATTATTTTAAATACCAATAAAATAAAAAAATTAATTTTTTCAAGATAGCCATTTATAAAGGCAGTACAAGCAAAGAAAACAAAAGTCCTTCATCTGAGGGTTTCTTTTCAATTTCAAATCTCAGTCTATCTCTGACAAAAGATTGCTCTCTTTTTATAAGAGGTCTTTGTCTGGTAACTAATTTCTACATCCTGAGTTCGTTAAGAGACATCCTGTTTTCACACATATTGTATGAGTTCTTGTCAGTTTCTTTTCTGCAGGTGAACAAAATAGAATATGGCATCCTAAAACTACTCTCCTGTCGATAACTCTGCAAATGAGCTTGTGCTGCAGCTCATGGTTAACCCCCTGAGGTCCAAATGGCTTTTTGCAATCATTTCAACAATACAATCATATACATTGGCAAACAAAGGGATCCCAGTTTAACATATATTTTTTTGCAACCACAGATACACAAGGAGTAAGAAAAGACAGAAACAGCAAGTGAAGACAGAGAGATAGCAGGAGGCAGAGACTGATGAGACCGTCATAGTGATCAGTTCCTAGGTCTCACAAGAAAATTTCACTGCGCAATCAGATAGACAAGAGACAGAAAAGAAGAGGACGGGGCCAATTTTAACATTGTTTTACTAGTCCAAAACCTAGTGCAAATTGATCAGGGCTAGTACAGCTAACTCTCTACTTGCCCGTCTTAACTAGTGCAGGTTTGTCATGGTTGTAAATGAAGTTAAAAAAAGTCTCTATTTTAGCAGTCTCTAGTCCTCATGATAGTCGCTCTCAGTGTTCCAGATGGCCTGGTGTGATTAACAGCTCATTAACAGCTGCAATTATCTAGGAGTTCAAGAGGTGGATCCCACAAAAGACTCAATGTGAGTCATTATCACTCCATTGTTAGGACTTTCAGCTAGTGTCCAGAGTGTGATCAAGAGTAGAGTGCTGTTACGTCACTAGCTTCTAGTTTTCTGAATGCGTCTCTGTATGATGATTTGTCCCACATTATTAAGACCAGTGCCCTTCATTTCCCTACATTTTGAGTGCCTGCATCTAATATTTCAGTGACAAAATGCTAAGCGGTATACAGAGTCTGCCCTGCAGGTGGTGGGTTTTATCCCAGCCTCATCATAGTTGCTCTCTCTCCCCTCCAAATCTCTTAGCTCTGTACGTTCCCTGAACACCAATGGAGACCAGACTCTGAAATAACCATCTATAGATGCATAGCTGCCATTACAGGCAGGTGTAGGGGTCCCCAGCTCTTCTAAATGGACCATGTCAGCCAATGCCATCCACGCAGTCCCACCCAACATATCCTGTCATCCTAAAAACAATGCTTTGAAACATGTATGGCACAAAAATAAACCTTTCTAAAATGTATAATTTGAAATGTTAAAATAGGCTTTCATGAGGTACCTAGATCCTCCTAACTAGGAAATGAGGCAGCATGACATTATTCCTCTGTACTGGTTCCTGTGGGCTGACAAAAGGACAATGTTAAAAAAGTCTGCTATTATCAGAGCAGAGCATGTTAAAATCAATACTTTTAAAAATTAAAATGTAATAAAGTTTTCTATTTCCCAAGCCTTTAGGTCTGTGTAAACCCGTCCACAAAGAAATCCTAGATGTGCCCCTGGCTCACTTGACAATGTATGAAAACTTCCCAAAGTGCAGGTCTCTGGTTGATCACAGGGTGGGTCTGAGTGTCTTTTTCTGCCTGTTCATTGCATTGTGGGTGTGGGTGAGAGTGTGGTGAGGGGCATGACGTTGTCAGCTATTGCATGTGCAGAGCTAGGACTGCTTGACTGAACATTAGCTATTGTGGTATCCTCTAATTTGGGGGGTGGCAGAAAGAGGAACAAAACAATGGGGGACAGGCTATGTGTGATGGCATTGCAGTCTTTTTGGGGGGGGCAGTAAGCAATGTGGGAACAGTGTAAATGTGCAATAATCAAAGTACTTCTTAGCTTGCATTTTTTCCTGTATAAGTGATCAAAATTTGTCATCATAATTGTGGGCTAGTGCAACCATCTGCAGGCTAGTGCAATTTTGAATCAACTTGCCCTGCTGGCTAGTGCAAAAAAATGTTAAGGTTGACCCCTGGGAGAGGATAGAACAGCTCCTAACGTTTAACTCTTTCTGTGTAACAAATGGACAGGGCCTTATTCAACCCTGTCACACCTAGGTACAAGATACTTTTTTACAATCAAATACAAGACTACCTAGAGCTGCACCTCCTACTCACAGACAAGCAGCATGGTTTTCGAAAACATCATGGTACTGATACTGCCCTGATTAAACTAATCACTGATGTACTGGCGGTGATGGACAAAGGAGTGCTGACTGAAGCTGTCTTTATCGACCTCACAAAAGCATTTGACTTGGTCGATCACAGACTTCCCCTTCATAAGCTAAAATGCCTGGGCTCTGACTGCCTCTCAAGTCACTGGTTCATGTACTATCTGATCAATAGGTATCAGAAGGTTAAATGGAAGAGTATTCACTCCTGTCTGAAGCCTATCACAGACGGTGTTCCCCAGGGGTCTATGCTGAGTCCCTTACTATTTTCCATATTTCTCAACAATCTGCCTAAAAATTGTGGTGGTGGTGTGGGGGGGGGACTTACTTCTTTATGTAGACAATGCAGTTCTGTATAGAAGCTCCACTGATATAAATAAGATAAATGCCCTACTTGCCACTGATTTTTATACTTTAGAAAAATGGTTCTATGACAATAAGCTTGTCTTGAATGAAAAAAAACAAGGCTTTTCTTATTGGTCAAAAAACGTTGGCACAGACAAGTAGCACCTGCTCTCACTAATGACCACTTCATCTGGAACATAAATGGAAGTGGTTGACAAACTAAAGTACCTTGTGGTCTATATTGACCAATAATTCACCTTTAGACCTCATGTAGATCAAATCACCAAATGTATACGTCAAAAAATAGGACTACTATATCGCCTTGGTAATGTTTGAGTCGAGGCTTGCCATTGCAAACAGTGTTTCACTTCCCATGCTGCTGTATGGTGCCACTATACTTTAGTTCCCAGTTCCTCAGGAACTTACAGATAAACAGGCTTTAGTTTATATACAACAAAATCAGTTGTTTTGCAGCCAGTGCCCACCCACCCTCCTGGAAACATCACTGTGAGGTCCTCTCCTCCCTAAATTGGCCCTCTCCAGAGGGCAGGATGATGTAGCCCCTGTTATGCCTTACACTAAAGCTCATCAAATGTTATACCCCACCAAATCTAGCTGGTATATTAGCTCCTAAACCAGAGAGGTGCTTGCTCCAGTCCACAAACTGTTACTTGCTTAAAGTACTCGGTTAAAACAAAAACAGGTAAGAGGTCCTTTGCATACTCTGCGTCATCTCACTGGAACTCTCTTCCAGCTGAGCTACAAACCTCCTCTTCCCTCAGGTGTTTAAAAGAAGGGCTGAAAACCTTTGTACTAGACAGCTGTCACTGTTTGTGCAATCACTGAATAATGGCCATATCGCCCTGTCTTTTTTACTGTTCTGCTTTTAGAGATATTTTGTTGCTAAGCCTTTCTCCAGTCTGTCTCCCCATATCTTAATGTCATCTGTGCCTTATTTTGTGTTGCACAGTGTGCTTTTACTATGCTCTTAAGTTCCTCCAGTTAACTGTATTGCCTTGTACAGTATGTTCAATGTCTGTATATCAGTAATATTAACATGCGCAATACCTTGCAATGTATTGTATGCATCATATCTGTCTATTGTCTGTATATCGGTTTGTAATTAAGCCAACATTGTATCAGTCAGTTGTCTGTATATATGCCTGTAATTAATTCTGGGTCATCCCTGAAAAAGGGACATCTGGTTCTAGTGGGCTTACCCAGTTACCAAAATTCATTAAAAAAATAAATGAACATATGGCCCCTTTGGAGCAGACCCCTGGTATAAAGCACCATCAGCAGACACTGGAGCTAAGACAGTTATTAAGCTTTCAAGGGAGCAGATGGAAAATACAGAGACTGACTTTAAAAAAAAACATCAGAGAACCAAGAGTTAAGTCACCCACTGTTGCAACAGAAATACCACAGCAGACAGGATATAAAAAGAGTCTTTAATTAAAGACAGAAGTCTTTTGTCATGTCAAGATGTGGTCCACTCAGCCATGAGGACAAGCACTAGATGTGATCCAGCAAAAGTCCAAGAAAGAAAGGAGACCAGAGCCAGTGGAATTATGTTGGACCACACCTGCACCTACCCACACTAAAAAGCCCCATAGGGAAGTTTTACTGCCTGCGGACCCTGCTATGTAGCTCTCAGTGAAAAAAGATTAGGCCTTATCCCAGTCAGCATCAGAACCAGAAGTGAAATGGACTGAGAAACAGCTTAACCAAATGCAACTGACACTGCCAGCTTCAGAAATGTTGCATCAGAACCACAAGTATCCAATTCTGACAGAATCAGAACATGGTGTACCACCCTAAGGCAAAGAAAAAGGATAGATTTGAAATGGAAGTCTTATACACCACAAAATGGAGCTGAGCAATTGCATAATCAACCAACTAAAAGCTGATTGCCATCAGGAGAGGCACCTTATTGGGAACCAAAAAAATAAGATACCTCAATGGTTTCAGGCTGAGTATGATAAGATGAAAAATAACAAAACTACATTTCTTTTACAATTACCCTTTTTATGCCTGAGTGATTGTGGGATGGGATTGAGGCAAACAGATATATTTGGCAATATGAGGCTGCACAATGGCCTTGATGAGCACTCTGATGCCAATGTACTACAGCAAGTCAGAAATCAAGCATGCCTAATGGTGCCTACTACAGTATGTATAAGGTGCAGTAGGGTCAGTCTCTACTACTGTGATTTGGGTTTGTATTAAAAAGCTGGTATTTAAAAAGTAAGGGGTGAGATGTTCCCCCATGCCTAAATAAGAGAAATAATGTGAAATATAGAAGCTTTGGAATATAATCCACTTATCTTCCTAGACTGTGTCCTTCTGTTGTATCCTTCTATCTAGTTTCTGAGGTGAATAATCAGAAACAGCATAAAATGCCCTTATGGCAGAGGGGAGAATCAGAAATTGCAGTTGAAATAGTAGGCTAATCCGGGTCACCCATGAAAATGGGCATTCGTGCTCTCCAGTTTTACCTGGTTATCAAATAAACAAACAACAAAATGAGTTGCAGAAGTGGGAGCTTAGATCTAAGGGAGGAAGGATGTGTCTTCAGAGCTGGGGGCTCGACTTGAGGATGGGTTTGCTGAGAAGTTTGGATGAACTGTGTACTCAGAACTGGGAGCTCTACTTGAGGGAGGGGTACACTGAGAAGTTCTAATATGAACTGAGCGTTCAGAGCTTGACTCAGTGAAGGAGGATGCTGATAAATCTGGCATGAAAGCAAACTGAGCTTTTGTTTGCTTACCAGAGAATACCAGGACTGTGTACTAAAAGGTCTTGGAATGATTTGGATATCAAAATATTTGGACAGAACTGGCAGGATGCTGTGGTCGGTGATCTGGAGAGCAACCCTATCTGACTCTACACACTATTATGAATTCGTTTACATCTTATGTAAATGTTCAATAAAAAAAAAAAAAACGTCGACCCAGCACCTTGTTCATTAGCCATCTTGTTTCACCTAGTTCCTCTGACAACCCATCAACCATCTTACATGAGGGACTGACAATTCTGAAATATTATGTTCAATGTGCGGACCCCAAATGGAGAAAGTGCAAGCATTTCGTGGACTCCAAGGACTCTTATGGACATGTTTGTGCCACGCCAGGCTCCAAGTACTCCTATTAAAATGCCTGAAGGACCAACAGAAGTAGCCCTTTGAGGGGGATGCTTGAAGACATCTGCACTATTGAATTGCCCTATAGTGATGTCATCATGGGACTTCACCTGCAAAGAAAACAGACTGCTGCATGAATCTACCTGATTGGTGAGATGTTTCCTTTTATTTTCCTTGAACTGAGATAGCCCATTAGATTATTTAATTCATATTGAACAGAATCAGTGGGACTTTGAAATTTACAGAGATTAAAAGGATCTAATGGGACACTAATAATCACAGTAATAATGTACTTATTAAATAATGTGCTTATTACATTGACTTTTAGGATTTCTATTTTTTGTGATGAATGCTGCAGCTCTTTTACAATAATGTTTTAAAATGTTAACAGTGTCTGAATTTTTGATTCAATTTTTAGTCCAAGACAAAATGTTTTAGAAAATATAAGTGAACTGTGTTTTGAAAAAAATGTTCACTCACAGTACCAATTACAGGAAAACAGTATAGTGCAAGCTAGTGATTAACTGGGAAAAGTATGAAATGTTCTACCATACTGTGAAATGTGAAAAGTTTAATGTGTTTTGAACTGTGTTTAGTGACAGGTGTCATGTGTTTAATAGTCCAAGATGGTGGCTAGGTATCAATGGTATTGGTTTGCCACATTTGGACCTAATGTCATGCTCCAGGTTCTTGGGCACAGTGACACGGGGATCAGGGAGGGTGGGCTATCAAGAGGCTCCAGGGCGAGTGTTCCACAGAGTTAAAAGGGATCCAGTTTTATAGATTATGAGAATTTTGCACTACTACGTAGTACAGACAATGTACCCATATTTCAGCTGTGTGTACCATTGGGGAAGGTAGTGCATGACGTTTCTTGATGTTAAACCAAAGGGGGAGGTTACAGTTTATGATGTTTCAAGCTTTCTGAGGATGTCAATGTTTAAAACAGGGACTACGTACCCCAAGGAGTCAGGCACCTCTAGGTATTAGGTCTACCCAGACAGTACTTTTGCAGTTAAACTTTTTAATGGTATTTACAATTGTTCACACAACAATAACAAACAGAAACCATAAGACAAACATGTAACAACAGTAATAGTACACCCCAGACTGTAAAACATGGCAAGGACATAATATGGAAGATATCGTTATAAAACTTTGATAGAATATATAAGCGGGGTGGGGCCAAAGCAAGATGGTGGTTTAAAAGAACTAGCTTCACTACAACAACGGAAAACTTGCTCTTTGGTTGCTATACTGAGGTGTGACTTACTGAACTTTTTGACAGAATTGTGATAGAAGATCTTCTCTTCATCATGGGCAATCCTCATAAGGATCGGCAGCAAACTCAGGGAGAAAAAATGTAATCTGTCCCTGGCCCTCCAACCATGAGGTCTACAGCTGGAGAGCCAATGCAGGGCATCGCAGATGGAAAAGAGGAGACTCTGTAGAGCTTGGGACATAAAATTTCTTGCCTAAACAGATCTATCACAGGGCTCTCTGACAAGTTCAATTCATTAACAAATCGGGTGAATATTGTGGAAACGGAAATCAAAGTAGTCAAAACAGTATCAATGGAGAGTAAAAAAAGCTCCGAGGCCAAATTGGGAGCTATGGCAAACCTAGTCAAAGAGAATCATCATCTCAAAGCTCACCTGGAATCCCTGGAGAATCAGGCCAGAGCTATCAACATTCACTTACTAGGAGTGCCAGAAAGAAACATAGAATTTGACGGCAGATAAGGACCGCTTGGCCCACCAAGATTCCAAGATTGGAAGGCAACTGTATTGTGCTTTTTCTTAGGGATTGGTTGGCTCAGCAATTTGGGGAACAACTAACTGACCATCTGTTTCATATCCAAAAGGCCTATCGTGTGGCTACCAGGGGAGGCCCATCAATTTGGAAGCACCCAGAGCAATCATGATGGTGTTGGACGGTGTAGGCTCAAGGGACTGCCTCCTAAGTTTGGCCCGGCAGCACAAAACCTTGTTTTATGACAGAAACCCTGTTAATATGTACCCAGACCTGAGCTACAGTATGCCACATGGATGAAGAAAAAGTGATTTGATGTGGTCCGAGCGATGCTTCACGCGGATGGAATAATGCACTGCATAGTGTTTCCAGTGCGCCTCCAAATAGCTCATCGGAGGAAGATATTTGTCTTCTTTCACCCGGCAGAAGCATTGAAGTGGGCCCAGCAGAATACTTCCACTCACTCAGCATGAGAAGCGGATCCTGAATCCAACAAAGAGGAGGAAGAACTTACTTGAGAACTTTTCTTTAGTGTACCAGGTTTGAGATTTGCAATCTCTGAAGGGATTTTATTGACTGTGTTGTTGGCTTTAATGAAACAGTATAGCCCTTTGAGGCAGCGAGTTGTCTATCCCTAGTTAGTAGTCACTAAAGATTCCCTCTTAAAAAGGTTCAGCCTCTGTGTTATTTTAAGTTCCCGGTGTAGAAACTGTAAGGAGCAAGTTGCTAAATTCGGTTAGGTAGCTGCAAGTTTACCTTTTTCTGATTAGCCTTTAGGCTTCTAAAATGGCAGAGTTCATGTATAACTCAGTTCCCTTAAGAACTAGTAATTTTTGTAACTTAAGTGTGATTCCTACTATTATAGATTAACACATGCCACTCCTCATGGACTCACTGGCAGCAAATGGTTATATATGGACAATCCATTGAGTAGTACCCCTCTAAGGACATATCATATTGACATGGCTAGAATTGTTTATTTACATTTTATAATGCTTGTATTAAGAGGAGTAGCGTCCTCGATGGTCTTATGTTCATCTTCATGTGCTATGTCCGGACTTTTGCTGTATATGTTTATAGATACTCTAATAAACATAAAGTATAAAAAAAAAAAGAATATGTAAGCTGACATATGTTATTTCTAACATATTCAACATGTTCACTGATATAGTGGGATGCAACTTGGACTACGGGATTAAGACTATAAAGTACAAAAAAGAAACATCAAGCAGCATAGGTAAAGTACATTTCCAAACAGTTGCATAATCACAACTATGAGGTTGAATGAATGAATGAATGAATGAATGAATGAATACTTTATTTTTAAGAAGGGCCTTTCCAAAACCAAGGCACTGTTACAACAGATTAATACATAAAATTTTAACAAATTCCTAAAATCAATAAATAAATAAATTTTAAAAGTCTGGATATGCTAAATTAAACAAATAAGTCTTTAGGGCTGATTAAAGCTTTGGACAGTTAGGCATTCTCTCACCCGATGAGGTAGAGAATTCCACAGGGTTGGGGCCATAAAACTAAATGATCTTGCCCCTGATGTCTTTAAATGAACCCAGGGAATCTCTAGCAATCCCTCATCGGTGGATCGGAGCCGACGGGAAGGACAGTAGGGACGAAGATCATCTTGCAGGTAACTAGGTCCATGATCGTATAGGGCCTTATAGGTCAGCAGACTGACCTTGAAGGTGATTCACCATTGAATTGGCAGCCAGTGCAGTCCCACGGAGGGCCAGGCGTTATAGCAACTGGTCCTTGGCGTACCAGTCAAAAGCCTGCACGCATGCGTTCTGCACCAGCTGCAAACGGCGAATATCTACCCCTGGTAGCCCTAGGTACAGGGCGTTGCAGTAGTCCAAGTGGGAGGTAACGAAGGCGTGGACCAATGTTGGAAGGTCATCAACAGGAACCAGATGTTTCACTCGGGCTAAATTCCTCAGATGGTAAAAGGAAGTTTTGACAGCAGCTGACACCTGATGTTTAAGGGTCAGACAGTCATTAAATATAACACCCAAGTTCCGCACCCGGTCTGAGGTCGCCAACTGGGTCCCCCCAAGCCAAAGACCTGAAGATGACCCAGTCAGCAAACCTGCCCCTCGATGGCTTGGGTCCACAACCAACACCTCAGTTTATGATAGGGTTGATAAAATACAGCAGTAAACAAGGTAACAAAGGTGCCTGTGAGGGATGACTTAACCCACCCATGTCTTGGGAGAAATAAAATGGAGGTATGGCTGCCAACATGCATAGTAGGATCCCAAAGAGTTGGTTGTCAGATGGGAGAGGCAGTTCAGGGTTGAGTGTTGAGGTAGAGCAGCAAAGAGCTCCCGAAAGGATGGCAGGTCAGCTGTGTGCCACTTGCAAAGAAGAAGCCTCATAGCCTGCATGCCCAGAAGTGCAAGTGATCTGTGGTCCAGGCCTGTGAGGTGTGGGGCTTCGGAAGTAATGTCTGTGGCAAACTATGCCACTGCCAGTCAGATGTACAGAAATATGGAGTTATATTCTGTAATGTTTTGTGTATGTTTAAAATGCCACAAAGAATAATGAACAAAAAGGGTCACATGGAACAAGGGAATGGATTGTTTTTTTCAAAGGCCTGCAAAGTCCCTCTGACCTAAGAGAAACTGGTTTCCCAAGGAAGCTGAAAATTGCTTTTCAAAAGAGTCTCCCTGACTAATTAACACTAAGGTCCTAAATCTATCACCTGTAATAAAAAATGTCTCTTGAAAAGCTAGGATGCTTCAGAGGACAGCATTGGGGTAGCTATTAAAGAGGAAAAGGGTTATAAACTCAGGAGATGTTAATAGCTAGCCCTGTCAAAAAAAAAAACAAAAAAAAAACTTTACGCTTCAAAGGACAGTGCTAGATTCCAGGAAACTGTCATTGCATAATTACATTGGTTAGCTGGCAGGATATTGGAATTGTAAGAGTCTGACTAATAAAGGTACGAGTCCCTTAATAAGAATTTTTGAGAAAAGTGCAAGAGTGACATCTACTGGCCAAAAAGTGAGGACCAGACCAAGGCTTACAGACTGCCTTGGACCACAGGTATTTAAGACCTTCCACAGAGCATTGTGAGGACACTTTGCTTTTGGACACTCACCTGGCCACAAGAGAACTGCCAAGACACACAAGAAGCAAGACTGCTACAGAAAGGACTGAGACCTTTGAAAAACCATTTATTTTTTTGGACTTCATTTCACTACGAATTTAAGGTAGAACTTTAGATAACTGTTACACTGCATTTTTTTTGTATATATCCACTTTTATTTGTGTTATTCTGTGATCAAAATTTTCCAAACTTTTTTGTTATAATGTATGATAATTATTTCATTATGTCGTGAAGACATTTGTTTTGTTTAAGAAACCTGCCTGAGTGAGATTTCTGTAGTGTGTGTGTGTGTGATTGTGGGATGTTTCAGTAATAATCTGTGACTAAACTGTAATTGCTAAGGGGTGCCATCATAAGCTATCAAATCGAGCAAAGGTCTGAAAAGGGAAAGTCTGGGTAAAGATGGGGGAATACCAAAGTCTTAAGGAAGGGTCTGTGGGGATCTGAACCAGGTTACTACACGACTTGTGGGAGAAGGCAGAATCAGGGTTACAACGCTACCCGAAGAGGTTGTAACACCTGGGTGTTCCCCTTTTGTGTGACAACCAAGAAGGGTTCATATTTGGCTACAAGACTTGAGACTAGTATTGTACCTTGATCCAGAGTAAAGAGGAGACCCTGGAACTTTGTGGTGAGTGTTCAGTTATGAACTCAGTGAGCACTGTAGAAGGACACGAAGAGGGTATCCCCTGTTTCCTTCTCCCTATTATGGATTGCACTTAGGGGTGGGCACTGTGGGCTCAGTGGACCTGACCCTCAGGAGTGGGTTCATGACAATGCCCAGTATGAGCAGGACAGGACAGCAAAGAATTGAATTTTGAAGGACAGAGGTCCCAAATTGGCAGACCTGCTGCCACAGGGACTGAATTAAGGGGCAAGAGCAAAAGATGTGAAGAAGGTCACCTCCCGCAGAACTGCAGCACCAACAGCAGTCGGAGGGTAAAAGTCTGGCTTTATGGAGGATGTCAGGAGTCCTATACCAGGAGTGTAGTATTTTATTTTGGACTAGTCTATTCCTTGCTACTTCAAAGATCCTAAGTGCAAAACTCCAGCAATTCTGCCAATCTTGCTCAGCTAGAGTTGTTTGCAGTGTTTTACCCCATTTTGCTTTAGATTGCAGGGACTGGCTTGGCAAGATGTCCCTAATACTGGAGTAAATCTGGCCTTTTAGGCCTTTCTTACAGGAGAGCCAGCGGGATAGTGTATCATGCTTGGGAATGGAATGTGTGGCCTGAATTATCAGTTGAAGCACACTTCTGATTTGGAGATGCCTCCAAAAGTCTAACATGGGAGCCCCCAGAGGGCCTGCCGTTCTTGAAAGGGGTCCACAGCCAATTTATATGGTACTAAAAGGTCTTTTAGGTAGTGAATACCCTAAGCCTCCCATAAGGACCAATTTAGAGGTTTGTTATCTATGGTGATACCTGGGTTTCTCCAGAGGGGAGTATAGCCAATAGGTGCTGAGTCAATGCAAATCTTTTTATGTAGTCTAAGCCAGTATCTAATGGCAAGACAAACAGTGGGATTTGCAACCACAGCTTTAGGGGTGGCAGAGTAGAAAAGTAAGTGAGGAAAGTGGAACTTGCATTGCTCAGATTCCATGGTGACCCACTAGAGTATCTCTGTCATGCACGGCTTAAACCATTGCAGGGTTTGCATGGCTCTGAAAGCCCAGAAGTAACCTTCGAATCAGGGTAAGCACCAACCTCCCTCAGACCAATGCACTCTAAGCTTGCTGCGGTTGAACCTGGGTTGTTTCCTTCTCCCAGAGGAAGTTACCTATAATGCTATACATCTTGGCAAACCAGCTAGGTCAGAGGGCAAGGGGAATATGGGAAACAAGATAAACCACTTATGAAGCAGACATCATTTTAAGTGTGGCTATTTTTCTGGCCATAGTTAGTTAAAGCAGTTTCTGATGGTCACATTCAGTCATATGGGTTGACAATAAAAGCTAGAGATTGATCTCCCATATTTTGGATAGATCTGGCATGATTTTAATGCCTAGATACATAATACCATCCGAGGCCCAGGTAAGACCATGAGTTGCTACATGGCAAGGGGAGCAAAGTGGATTTAAAGGCATGACCTCGATTTTAGATTAATTAGTTTTTAGTCCGTAAAGCTAAGTGAAGTGATTGAAAAGGGTAAGGAGGGGGTTAAGGGACATATTGATATTTGCCAAGGGGACAAGGAGATCATCTGTGTACATGGGTGTGGAGTATCAGGTGGAGCCTACCTGGATTCCCATGATCTTATGTTGACAGACTGCAGCTGCCAGGGGTTCCACCGTTAGCACAAAAAGGAGCGGGGAAAGGGGGCAACCTTGACGAGTGCCCCAAGCTAGAGGGACGGGATCCAATAGCAAGGAGATTGTAAGGACTCTAGCAGAAGGAAGGGACTAAATGGAGAAGATATAGGCTTGAAAGTGCTCCCCCAGTGCCAGGTGAGCTAAGACTAGATTCAAGTAGTTCCATTCAATGGCATCAAAGGCCTTTTCAAAATTGATGGCTACTGCAGCTGCAGTGATGTGTAGGTCTTTTGCAACACACATAAGATTTATAGGGGAATGAATATGGTCAGAGCTATAGCGATCTTTGACGAAGCACTCCTGGAAGGGGTGATTGAGTTGGGGGCAAGAAAGGGCACAGTCTATTGGCACTGGCTTTAGCGTAGACTTTGCTATCAACAGAGACTAGGGAAACGGAGCAATAGCTAGATGCTAGGGTGGGGTCTTTCCCCTTTTTTAGAAGTACTGTTGTGGTCACTTCCCAGAGTATGGGAGGGACAATATCTGATACTTCAGCTTCCAGATAGACTTGTTGAGAACTGGAGAAATCAGGGGGTCTAAAGCCTGCCAAAACTCCGCTGGGTAGCCGTCCTCACCCGGAGCTTTCCAGGAGTTAAGCAAGAGAAGAACCTGAGATAGACCAGGTGTAGATGGAGGTGGGGTGTCACCTGAGAGCTAAATAAATGCCAATGGTTGTTTAATGTAGTAGATATACCCAAAATTCATGATTTGTCTGTTGATCACATGAACGCTGGGGCAAAATATCAGTGTCAGTGGCTCAGTAGATAGCACACTCACCTCTAAGACTGGGAGATCAGAGGGCTATGGGTTCAGTTCCCACATCTGGCACTTGGGTTAATATCCCAGTATTGACACTGTAGTGCAGCATGAGAGGGGTGCTGCACTTCTGAGGTGCCACCTATCGGATGAGACGTTAAACCGAGGTCCCATCTGCCTGGATTGGTGGTAGTTTAGGTGGATGTTAAAGATCCTATGGCACTTATCGAAAAAGAGTAGGGGAATTTCCCCGGTGTCCTGGCCAAATTTCCCTCATTCACTAAAAATACCACCAACTGCTTAATGTGGTTCAAAGTCAGTTGGCATTCACCTGAATCCCCCTCCCCCGGGTCGTGCCTGAAAATAGACAGGATTTGTCTAGTGCACTTACCTGGTCAACAAAAACTAACTAAATAAATAAATAAAAATGGTAGTTTACATCAATTTTGTACTGACACCTGACAAATGTTGTTATTTTCATCTCCATGTACTTAATGCAGATTCTTGGGCCATTTCTTTGAGGACGGGCGATTGCCTCCTCCCACAAGCCACGGGAGCCGCTCTGACCCCAGCAGCTGTCCTGCATTGACCCGCCCGACTCACAGCCTACAACCAGGCATCCTGCCCTGAATGGGCAACCGCCTCCTCCTGCAAGCTGCGGGAGCCGCTCTGACCACGGCGGCTGTTCTGTGCTGACCCGCATGCCTCACAGCCTACAACCAGGTATGGATTTTGAAGCACAGCCAGGAGCCACCAACAGAATTGAACTTTGCACTTTTTGCCTTTCTGGCTGATTGGCTGCACTACTACTGCTCCTGAGCTCTGATTGGGCACAATGCTATTCCCCCTTCTCTTATTGGCTCTTGCCTCTACCCTTTCTAAGCTGTCTTTTTTTTTATATACAAAAACTGCTAATGTTAAGTTTTCCAGTACTGAATGTTTAGTAGAACAGGATTGTTAAAGTTACAGCTTGTTGAATTTTACCACATAGAATTGTTAAAAGTGCAGCTTGTAGATTTTACCTGCATAGAGTATTAGACTGTCTGCATTCTTCTTCCTCTAACCTACTCTAAAAACCTGTCTGAGTCTAAAGTGCGCTGTGAGGCACTCTAAGAACTCCCTTGCTCTAATAGCCCTCATCTTTACTGCTCTAGTCCCGGTTCCCAATACTATTTTTCTTCCCTCTGAACTCTCAGACCACACTTCTTGTATTCTTCCTCTCTCTTCTCTACGCCCTGTTTTTTCCAGACCTTGCAGCTCACTCCAGTAAGCCCCCCCGAAAAGTGTAACAGCTCTTTTGTGAAGGTGTTTTTCAGAGGCATTGCCAGCCTGTCTGCCCTGCCCCGAAAACCTCCCCCTGCTATTGTCTCCTCATCTGCTTGGTGCCTAGGTTTCTAACGCCCACTGTCCCAGTTAGCCTTAAATTAACAGACCCTTTTCCCCTCCACGGGTATCCTGCCCCGAACAGGTGACCGCCTCCTCATGCAAGCCGCGGGAGCCGCTCTGTGTGTATCACTGCCTCCTCCTGCAAACCGTGGGAGCCGCTCTGTGTGTATCACCATTTTTTTTTTGTCTTTCCCATTAGCAAATTATACTGTAAAGCCACTAGAGGGCAACAACTCAAGGAGGTTGCAATCCTCTTCCCACTCCACTCCCCTAACACTTCTAAAACATGCATTACTTTCCCTTAGGCTTCCTCCTTCCCTCACTTATATTTTCAAACTCTGTTGACCTTAATAAGGAACACCCAGTGCAGAGGGTACATCAAGATTACAGCTCAGACAGGATTCTCCCGCCCGAGTCTTGCTGCCCCCCACTCCTAACTAAGTAAGATATGTCATCACACCAGTTCTGTTCCCTTGGCACTGCGTATCTTGGACACACCAAGTATTTTCAAACTGCCTTCTTCCCCTATATCTATTAGCCACCAAGTATCCCTGTTCGCACGGCACTGCATGTGTTAACCCTCTTTAGACAATACACAGCCCCTCTTTCTTATTCACCTGGGAACACCTCCCCCAAATGGGGTCATCTTCTGCTCATCAAATTCCTATTTAATGAATTAAAGAAACTTTTCTTATTACTGCTACTGTGTTCTGGTAACATTGAATTAAACCCTGGACCACCCCCCTTGCCTAGTGTGGTACCTTCCAACCTAGCTCATCTTAAAGGTATCAGTTTCCTGCACATCAATGCATGCAGCTTACTTAAAAAGTTGGATTTAATACAGTCCTGGGTCCTTCATACCTCTCCAGATGTACTAGTGATTACAGAAACATGACTGAAAGCATCTACCACTGACCATACCATCGATATCCCTTCTTATAGCATATTGAGAGAAGACAGGTCCTCCAGGGGAGGAGTGTTGCAATCTATGTTTCAGATAAACTCTCAGTTTCTGTCTTCGACTCCACATCCATACCTAATGAGTTTGAAAGCCTCACTCTAAAAATCTCCTTACCCTCTAATGAGACCATCTTAATCTCTGGTTGTTACAGACCCCCTTCAGGAGATCTTGGGATAATCCCTCACCTCCGCAGAATATTAGAAGTCACCAACTCCAAATGCTTATTCATGGGGGATTTTAACTTAGACTGGAATGGTAACCAATGATAATCACGACTCAATTTCAGCGACTGCAAAATCGCGCATTCAGAATAGCGACTATAACAACCGTGACATGTGCACAATAGTGGTTAAGCAACAGTAGCACCAGACCGTGCCAAATTAGTAAACAAAATAGCAAGTGGTATTTAATAGCGCAGTTACACTCCGTGACTCACTGTGATTGCAAACATAGCTACTCTTAAGTAAGCAGTGCTGATACTGATGCTGATATAGTAATACTGATGTTACCTACCTTCAAAGAATGCACTTGCTAACTAAGCACTACTCTGATTTAAAATTATAACTTAAACTAAACAGTCGCAGTACTACACAGTCGCAGCAGCGTCACACACTTCACTACACTACATTGACAACATTAGATGTCAGAAAACCGACTCTTGACTGAGAGAAAAAAACAATCACAAGTTGTGATTGAATCTAGCCTTTGTGTGTGCTTCTGCACATGTAGGACCACAGACAACTTCTTTATTGGTTAAAAGATAACTCAATGCACAAAGTGAATAAGGTATTTCAGCTTCTTCAAACCTGAAACTGAAAATTGTACGCCAGACTGCATAATCATATCTGCTTCTGTGCTCATATTCTGCCACAATTGCTACGATCTGCTCATTCATATCCTTGTATTTTCTTTTATGTCCCGAAACACCTGCTCTAGACACCATTTGTTCAGTCTTGAGCTCTGTCATGCGCTGTTCCTCTTGAAGGCATTGGATTAGTTTCCATATGCTTGGGTGACAAGAAGGTGGCTGTTGAATCCAAGATGCCACCCTTCCACTGCATTATTAGTGCACGCGAGTCCCCTGGCAGTGGCATCACGACAGTTACACTGCTGTGGTGTAAACACTGGCCTTCTTCTCCCCAAGCATCCCCTGAGTGTGCCGAGCCATGTGGACTCAAAATAATTCTAATATTTCTGCATGCGTTGTGAAGAATTCCGACTCACGCATGTCTTCAAAGGTACTTATCACATCACTTACTGGGACAAATGGCAATGATAATAACATACATAAGTGACATGCAAAATCCGGGTCTGAGCTGTACTTCTCTTGGACCACTGGATACTTCCGTCTCCTTCTCCACACAGCCTGAGCATAATGGAAGAAACATCCTCTGATTTCTGTGTTAGGGAAGGATGCACTAAATGCTTTCCATGCTGACTTCTCAAAGTCCATGATAGCTGATGTTGGATTCAATGTTGTACACAATTCATGTAGCTTTGAGTACACCCTCGAATACAACACTGTTTTTCGAGAGCACATGAGCACATAAAGTGCTGTCACTACCTGGCCAGACTTAATACAGTGAACAGTGTACAGCTGGTCAGACAAGGAAGGGCAAGACTTAAAAGTCCCATCAAGCATCCAATCTGTGCATTCTTGCAGCATTTTAATTTTAGAGTCTGTGGCAAACATTAAGAACCTATCTTTTTCTTTACCACTGCCAAACAGCAGGAATGGAACACCAGCAGCTGTTATAGTGAAATTGGATGGTAGCTCCAGATCCTCAACTGAGGTAGGGGTGGCAGGACAACCATGTTCAACCTGCCTAATACGTTCCACTGTCCGTTTAATTAGTGGTACCCATGGCAAATGGCCTGCCAAAGCATCAGGAGCTGATGTGGTACATTGAACAACGACCTGGGTGGTGGTCTCCACACTTGATCTTGCCCTTTCACGCATGTCTGCCATTATCTTTCGAACACCTACATCACCAGCATCGGCAACATGTGTATGTTCCTTTAACTGCGCTGTAACTGTGTTGCCAATGGTATGAAGTCCTGCGAGGCAACTAAACTTATGTGAATCTACACATCTCCAGTAAACTTTCTCCCCTTTCTCCTTATCTTTGCTGTAGACATAACTGGCATATACAGCTAGTGGCCTACCTTTTTGGCTGCTGATTAGCTCAAACTCCATGCTGACAGTCAGAGTAACAGGAGCACTAGTAGGAGTGAAACTTAACAGGTGCATTAAATATACACAGTGATCAGATCAAGCTGCAACAAGCTGGTTTGCTATTGGACAGGGCAAAGAACAATCACGGGAACAAGGAAGTGGACCCTGGGAACAAAGGAGTTAAGAATTATACAGGAAGCGGGGTGAGTAAAAATTGTACAGAATGTTACATGAATGTGAAGCCGCTGATTGAAATCGCTACTGTTACGTGGCGGCAAAATTGATGGACACTAAATTCTGCAGTCGCTGATAATTCTGTCGCTATTGTAAAGGTGCAATATTGCTTTTTGCAATTATGCAGTCACGATTTTTACATGGAACCACTGGAACTCCCACCATTCCGAGCCTTTAAAAAACCTTTGCGATGGACATGGTCTTACTCAGCTAATTGGTGATGTTACCCACCCCAACACCAAAAACCCATATCACAGTACCCTCCTCGACCTGATCCTTGCTAATAAATGCCACATAATAACATACACTGGGGTATTTCACAATGATATTAGTGACCATAGAGTCATAGCTTGTGTGAGGCTTCTACCCCAAACCATCTACTCACCAACCTTCATACTTAAAAGGAGTTACCGTAAATTCAACATCCCTGTTTTTTTGGCTGATGTAAGTATGACTAGACGGCAGGACTTCTACCTGGCCCCTACAGTCTCTGAGGCCTGTACCCAGTTCCAGAACCTTGTCTTGCAAGTTATCAGTAGACATGCCCCATGGTAAAAGTTAGAGCACGGAAAAGAACTTGCCCTTGGTTCACCAACACACTAAAAACTTCTTTACAGCACAGAGACGGGTTATGGAAGAAAGCCCATAAGACTAAATCAGACTCCAACTGGGCTGCTTTTAAAGCCACGAGGAATCACTGTACGAGACTCATTCGGGCTGAAAAGGCCAAATATTTCCAGTCAGCACTGGATTCATTTAAAAACAACGCTGCCAAATTCTGGCGAGTCCCAAGGGAAGTCGAAGGACACAAGCCACCATTGTCCCTCCCAACTAAAATAGTCTCAGGGGCCACTACCTTAACAAGTAACAATGACAGAGCAATTAAATAATCATTTTGCCACTGCTGGGCTAGCTTTTGACTCCTCTCCTGCTAGTAAGCTACTCCGTCAGCCCCCCTGTTGGTGAGCCACTGTACTTACTGACTAAGGCCCACCATCCTCCCACTCAGTTCAAATACTCATTCATTTCTGAGCTTATCTATACAGTAAGCGCTCATGCTGCACTCAGTCGGTGGCTGGCCATGGAGGTGAGAGGTAAGCTGTGCCAGTCGCTGGCTGGGGTGGGTGGGGGGCCACTAGACTACCAGGGATCTCAGGAGTTTCACTTTTTAAACTTTTGCGGCACTATATCGGGTCGGGGAATGGATGGGAGGGGGGACACAGCTGCTCTGCCGGGCTTTGGGGGCACTCACGCTTGCTGGGGGGGGGGGCTGGAACTTGCGACATGCCCCTCAGGTATGCCCTTAGGTTGGCGTACCTGTCCGCATGTTGCAAGTCGTGGGTCTTAGCCGTGGAGACCCTGCCCCTTGTAGAATAGGGCGCAGGGTCCATGTCGCAATGGCATTTGGCGAAAGTCACCTTTGGCGGCTACTTGTGCCAAGCTTCTAGAATCGGGCCCATAGACTTTGACGGCAGATAAGGACCGCTTGACCCACCCAGTTTGCCCATTTCCCTACCTATTAGATAAGCTGCAGATTCCAGTTAACCAACAGCCTACTTCCTCCTACCCTCCACTACAATTGCCTTATGTCTGTCCCATGCATTCTTGAATTCCCCCACTGTTTTTGGTCCCACAACCTCCTCAGGAAGGCAATTCCATGCGACCACCACGTCACCATGAAAAAATACTTCCTTATTCCTCAGGATGTCAAAAAAAGTGCTGGAGTCAATAAGCTTGAACCCTTTTTCTTAAAATTAGGCCATTATTTCCTGTCCCCACCTATCACTCACCACTTCAACTTGTCCCTCGCTCAAGGTGCACTACCCTCTGACTGGAAAATATCACATGCTATTTCACTATTGAAATCCCTACTGGGTCCCTTTGTCATATGGTCTACAGCATACGACAAAACCGCGCAACAGTAACAGTGCAGTAGGGAAGAGCGAGAGGGTGCAAAACCATAAAAGGCAGTATGCGCGGTAGTGCACCCTCTCACACTCCCAGGCAGAGGATAAGATCTCTGCTGGGACAAGGGTCCACTGAACAGCTGCCGTGGCTCAATGGAATGAGCCACTGGCAGCAAGGGAGTGGAGGAGGTATAGCATTAGACCGAGTTTTGATTCCCGATCCCAAACGCATGAATTTTTACATATTTTAGTTAGGGGGTGCAGGGGTGGAGCCCCCCACAAAAAAAAGACTTATGCCGCTGGCGATATATTGCACTGTATTGGTAGCATGGTATATTGCTGTGGCATAATGTCTTGCGACATTATGACACCATGCCATTCAAATCTGGTGACCCTAGTGATCTCAATAACTACCGGCCAGTCTTCTTGCTACCTATCTTATCCAAACTTCTTGAAAAACTAGTTAATACACAACTTAGAGAGTACCTGGAAACTGCAGACTTACTGAACCTCCTCCAGTCTGGGTTCAGGCCCAAACATAGCATAGTATCTGCTCTAGCCAAAGTCACTAATGACTTGCAAATTTCCCTTGATGCCAAAAATCATGCCTGTGCTCTTTTTTAAGACTTCAGTAAGGCATTCGACACTGTGGACCATCAATTATTATTAACCATGCTAAATAACCTTGGGTTAGATGACACCACTTTAAACTGGGTCTCCTGCTACCTCATGGGCAGACAGCAACAGGTAAAAGCCCATGGCGCCTTTCCCTCCCCTAAAACACTACAGAGAGGAGTCCCACTGAGGTCCATCTTGGGACCATTGTTATTTGCTATATACATCGATGACACTGATTTTAACATCAACTCTGCAAGCATCCACCTCTTTGCGGATGACACCATGCTCTATGTTGCTAGACCCGCCCCGCAACTCGCCTGCCTTGAACTACAGCATGAATTAGACCACCTCCAACAAAATCTGCCCCATTTGAAACTGCTACTAAATGCAAAAAAACAAAAACAAAGTTATGCTCCTTTCCCCTCATTCTAAAGAACCAATAATCAACCAACTGAGTACCAATTACCAGATCAGGACCATCCTGGGAGAGCTACTTGAATTGGTACAGAAATTTAAGTACCTAGGCGTCTGGCTTGACTGTAAACTTTCATTTGTCACCCACATTAAGGAACTGGCCAAAAAACTACATCAAAGATTCAGACTTTTTATTGTGTTAAGCATCTGCTTACCTATGAAGCTAAATTCCAAGGCACACTAAACCTGGCTTTGCATCCTTCATAAATGCCTTAAGTGGGATGAGTCCTTCACTCAGAATTTCTAATGCTTGGAGAGTTTAATATAAAATTGCTCTCCCCAACATCAGTGATGCAAACAACGCATTATCTGCTATCCATCTTTCCCAGCTTGTAGAAGCCCCAACCAGGAGGAACTACAAAACTGGGACCAATACCTTACTGGACTGGGTGCTATCTAACCGGACCGATAATATCAAGGGCACCTCTGTCCTACCCGACTGTATTAGTGATCACTCCCCTGTTAAGTTTTACTGGTCCAATAACTACTGCAAGCCCCCTGCCAGAACTGTCACTAGCAGGGTCCTTATTCCGGGACACCTCAAGCTATTGAAAGCTGACCTGAGGATCACCGATTGGTCTAATGTTTATACAGCCAGCAACGTCGACACTGCATTGGAACTCTTCATTGACCTCTTTAATGCAACCTGAGGTAAGCATGCCCCCTTCAAAACTACAAAAATCAAAGGAAACCATAATCCCCTGCTCTTTTTTTTTTTATACTCTATTTCCCTCCGGTCATGGCTCGAGGAGGCATCTCTCAGGCATCCTGCCTGTTCCTGCCCACCTGAGGTCCCCCTAAACCTGTGCCTCCTCTCTCCCCCACCCTTCCCACAGCCAGCACCCCCAGCTTAACCTCTCAGGGGTGGGGCCAACCCTCCTCATTGGGCGCTCTTTACTTTGTAGATTCAGGCTGTGGGAGTGGGCTCCTGGGCGGTGGACCTGGAAGCCAGGCAGGGTGGATCCAGCAGTGGGCATGGGGTCAGGTGCCATTGCCTCCCCCTCGGGGCCAGGCTTTTCCGTGTTCTGAGTACCCCGCCCCCCTACATGGTGCACCTGTGATGCTCTGGCGCAAGGCAACCCTGCCAGCATCATCCATGCAGTATGACGTGCAGCCGACGTGCTGCAGCACCCCCGATCTCCACCAGGAGCCGCTGGTGAGCCGAGCTATCCCCCACCCTCCCCCCCGGGGGAGGAGAGAAGCCCAGCAGGTGCTCAATCCTCGCCCTGTCCCTGCAACCCCGTGCCCGAGCACGCTCCTGAACTCGGGTCACCGGCGTGGCGCAAGGTGTGCCATCCAGCACCTCAACCCTCAGCGCCACTGGGCCGGCTCATCTCCTGCTGTTCTTGATCTACTAAAACACAGGGATCACCTCTGACACATCTTTCAAGCACTGGGGACACAAGCTGACCTACAGAGGTCCAAAGCAGCGTGAAATGAGTGTACCCATGCTATGCGTTCTGCTAAAAGTCAGTATTTCAAAGATGCCCTTTCCACCTCCTGGAACGACAGCAGGATGTTCTGGAAGAAGACTTCACTGGTAAAGACCCCAAAACTACCCCAAACATGCTGAAGAGTGATGGCACCCCTACCGTGGACCCAATAGCCATCGCAAATGCTTTCAATAAAGCATTTACAGACCTTAGCAATGTTCTCCCCCCCCCCCCGACTACTTTGTGGTTACCCCCTCAGGCATGAACACTGCAGTCCAGAACCCACCCCGAGACCACCCACCATTTTACTTCAAAGCAGTGTCTATAAATGAAACCAGACATTATCTTAAGAAGGTACTGGGGAAAGATAGATTCAGTGGGGATTCCTTGGACTTAAAGTTTGTTGCCCTTACCCTCGAGGAAATCCTCACACCTCTTACTAAAATAGTCAACCTGTCACTCTGTCAGTCACAATTTCCATATCTTTAGAAATCAGCAGTGGTCACCCTGGTGCGTAAGAGTGGTGATCAAGGACTGCAGGGAAATTACCGCCTGATCTCTATTATTCCCCTGATCTCTAAGGCCCTGGAGCGTATCGTGGCTGACCAACTCGTACAGTATCTGGATAACTACCAACTCCAATGTCCCCAACAGCATGGGTTCAGGCATGGGCATAGTACCATCACTGCGCTCCTGGAGTTTACAGGCTTTATCAATAACTCTCTGGAAAAAGGGCTCTTGGTAGGGGCAACTTTCATAGCCCTTACCAAGGCCTTTGACACTGTCAACCATTATCTCCTCATCAGACAACTCTCCTCCACTGGTCTTTCCTCCAACACTACAAGCTGGTTCTCCAGCTACTTAAGCAGCCGAACGCAGCAGGTAAAAATTGGTAACACCCTGTCCGATAGCAGGCCTGTACGTGCTGAAGTCCCGCATGAATCTATCTTGGGTCCATTGCTTTTTAGCATCTTTCCCAATTCACTACCAGGAGCTTGCTGTGACCACATACTTCTATACACTGATGATGCTGTACTTTTTACCAGCAACATGGACCCTCACCTTCTCCAGGACCAACTTCAGCAATCTTTTACATCTGCAGAGAAGTGGCTTCAGGATAATAAGCTCATCCTTAATTATAACAAGACTAAGACAATAATGTTTTTGACCTCCCAAAACGGACACAAAACCTTCCCACTTACCATCATTAATGACACTAGCTCCTCTCTTGAACTGGTTCACCATTTCAAGTACCTAGGTATAACTATTGACTCTACCCTGACTTTCACCCAGCACATCGACCAAACAGCCAAAGCTATTAACCAGCGTTTAAGAGTTCTATACAGGAACAAACATAATCTCACTCCAGAAGCACTGAACACGGCCATCCACAATTCTGTGGTCTCTCTCGCAGACTATGGTATTGTCATTTATGGTGCAGCTACAGACACTACCCTCCGAAGTATCAAAATGGCCTAAATAAAGTATGCCGCCTTCTTACTGGTGCCACACGCTTGACGCACACCTGCGATCTTTACACCCAGGTTGGCTGGTTACAAATTTGACAGCAGGCTCAAATACCAATCATGCCTGCTTGCAAAAAAAGTCACCTTAGGACTGCTACCCCCTGGCGTAATGGCCCTTCTTTCCCCTGCACATAACCCACGCAGTACCAGAAGCTCTGGCAAACAGGCTTTCAGAATCCCATGGTGCCGCACAGCCTTTGGACAACGTGCATTCACATACAGAGCTCCACAGTGGTGAAACTCCCTGCCTCCTGACATGACCAATGCTTCTTTGCTGGGCTCCTTTAAGAAAAAAACTCCATCAGCCTCTAATCTCACTGGCAACCTGTGACTGCTACCGCTAATTTGCCTTTACCTTGCTCCTACCATTTGCAATCTCTGTGATCTCTATTGATTAGTAAAATGTTATGCTTCATATTCATTTCTTGGGGTCCCAGTCAAACCAACACTTTCATGGGCTTTCTATCCCTGCCTAAATTATTTACTTTCCCTCCTACCTCCCTCAATCTCCTCTTCCCCTTTTTTGGCCCTCCGTCATTGCATACCTTTTTTCCTCCCTACCACCTTAATTACATCTTCATCATCATCCCACTACCTACACCATCTCTTCCTCCCTACTCTCCTCCACACCTCCATTCTCTCACCCTCCTTCCCTTTATTCCACTTTGACTACATAGCTATTCTTCCCTTTCCCTCCTATCCATCCCCACCCCACCCCCACCTCTGCTTGCCTTCTCCCTCTCCACACTTTCATCCTCCCTCCCCTGTCCCTCTCTATGCAGAGACCTTCCTTCTTTCTTTGACTTTGGCACAATCTAATTATCTGCCTGTGTTGTTAGTTGTATAATTCTCCTTTTTAAACAAGCGTCCTCATGTTATGTTACCGTTACCTAGTGAACGTTAGCCTTTGTTTTGACTCTGCACCCTGTACGTGCTTAGATTGTATAACTATTGTTAGAATTTATGCCTGGAGACAGTTTTCAATTGTTTCTTGCTGTATCTGTATCTGTGAAACATATCTGTATTCTTGCTTGTGTCATACTTGATGTGGAACCTATGAAAGAGCTTTCTGCTCAAAGGTGTTAATCCAAGATCTCAATAAACAAACAAATAAATTAAGATTGGTCCAGATGACCTTCCTCCCCTTAATCGACTACACGGACTTCCTTTATAGTCACTGCCTAAATCAGCCTTAAGTACTCTGGACACGCTTTACCACACACAGCATTACGATTTCTCACAAACGCCCCATCTAATAAACACCATTGTTCCCTTTATTAGCAGATTGGCTGGCCTTCCCTCAGTACTAGGAGATAGTGTAATGCCTCCCTCTGGATGTACAGAGCCATTACTAAGAAACTCCCTCCTTATATCTGTAACTTATTCAAATGCACCCCCGTGCGTATTCTTTCAGAAGATTCTCATACATTACGTTTGCTATCCCTAGGATAAGAACCCACTATGGTTCCCAATCGATAAGCCATGCCTTACCCATCCTATGGAATACCCTACAAAATACACTTGAGCTCACACATACTGTCGGGATGTATACCTTTAGGTAAACTGATAGGTTTATTATGGGGCAGGGTACAACATAAGCCCACGTAGGTGGGAAGATGGACTTGATGAGCCAAGTGCCTTCTTCTACCTTACTACACTTAGTAACTGAGTAAATCTCTGATTAGATTAGCTCTGAAGGATGAGTGCAATTGCTATTCATAACTTCACCTGCCTCAATAAGGATACCCTTCCACTGGTCATTAACTCGTTATCTTGCATTTACTTGCCATCTTGGCTTGCTGTTTTATGGTGTTCTGTTTGTATTTAGTCTCCCTATGAGGATCCCTCCAGATTCCCTTCTTACTCTTTTACTACCACTACATACCTGACTCATTGCAACAACTTCCTTATACTCTGTACCCCTATCTCCCAGCCATGTTGCTCCCTCTACTGCCTCACCACTTCCCTCTCTACTCTCCCTTCCACCAACCCTATCACATACCTTGTCTTATTTAACTCTAACCCCTCACCTTCCATGGGTCCTATTGTATATATTGTGTATAGTATGTATATAGTGGGATGCATGATTTGATGACTCCACATTGCTTTGTTATTCTCTGCTACTTCATGTGTTGTATATTTTGCTTTGTAACATTTACTGACTCCAAATTGTTGTTTCATTGCTGACCTATGTGTACCTTACCCAGGTCCACCTTGTAAATGAGTTCTTCTCAATGTTGTTTCGCCTGGTAAAATACAGATTGATTGAATGATTGATTGAAGTGAAATATACATTCAAGTGTGGTCTCAACGAATAGGCAGGAGTTAGCGCTTTAAATGCATACTCATATGTTACCTCAAAAGATTAATGTTAAAAGTTATAGGGTTAAATACCAACCACCACCTCTTAATTTCTTGTGAAATTTCAAAATATTCTTATATTTAATCTTAGACGGGCTTTATTCCACTTTATAATATAATTTTATGTTGTCTAAAAGGGTAAGGATTCCACTCTGAAATGCATATGTGGTTCTGAAATCTTAAGGTAATATAAGAGAATAAAGTGACAAAAGTGAAGATACCATTAATAGATGAAATGTTAGCAAGTTTATACCTTATCAAATTTTGAGATTTTCAGCTACACGTACTTAATGCAGATTCTTAGGCCATTACTTCAAGACTAATTTAAATATGCATTCAAGTGTGATCTCAATGAATAGGCGGGAGTTAGAGCTTTAAAATGCATACCCATATGCCGGCCGCTGGTGCAGAGGCAGGGCGTCTGTCTGCAATGCCAATGGCCTGGGTTTGGGAACGAACTTGAGACGTCAGAGGGCCAGACGGGGGAGAAGGATTGAGCATCCTAGGGACTGCTGTCCTTCACCAGGAGGGGTGGGGGGTTGTGTGTCTGGCACACTACGGACCCCTAGTGGAGGCCAGGGGAACCACAGTGCCAGGACCATATCAGTGGCAGGTGGGGCGGACGCTGGCCATCATTGCACATCCCCACCCTTGATACAGCACACAAATATGTCAGCGCCGAAGAGTGAAGCTCTGCTCCGCTGCCTACCGTGTCTGCTGGGTGGGGCCCCGCTCCCCTGGCCCCACCCTAGGGGATAAGCCAGGACAAGTTACCGTTGACTTGGGGGGGCATCTTCCTGGTGGCCCCACCCAAAGGGGGTAAGCCTGACCATGGGGAGGCAGCGAGGGTGGGAGCCGAGTCCCTGCAGGGAGATCGGGGAGCCGACACACACAAAAAAATGCATACCCATAAGCTGCCCCAAAGGTTTAATTTTAAACGTTTTTTTAAAGACAGAAATTTATCTAAAATAAAAAACAAACACCTTTGTTTACAGAAAACATTTTTATTTCAAAAAATTTAAAATATGACTGTTGGTAAAGTAGGCCCCCAGATACCATCCAGTCTGATCATTCATCCCTATTAAAAGACATTTCTAATAAATTGAACCATAAGGATATTTTGTTACTTGGAGACTTTAACGCTCCTGGGATTGATTGGACTGAATATACTGCGTCTACTTCTCAGAAACATGAATTGTTGGAACTTTGTATTACTAATGGTCTCCAACAAGTAGCTGACAAACCTACAAGGGGTAAAAATATACTGGACCTGGTTCTCACTAATATTCCTGAAAATATTGCTGACCTGGATACTTGTGATCCCCTGTTTAATAGTTATCATAAAATCATTATTTTTTTCATTAACAATGAATATATTAAACAAACTGGTATCACAAAAACAATGGATTTTGGTAAAGCTAATTTCAGTGCCATTAATGAAGAACTATAAAATTGCACTTTGAGTGATAATACCATCTCTGTAAATGGCTTATGGAACAAATTAAGAACCAAGATTCATGATCTAACTGACAAATACATCCCAAAACGTACATTATATAACAAAAAAGGGAAACTGCCTATGTGGTACACAACAAAGTATGTAAATTAATATTAGCAAAAAAAGAGAGCATACAGGCCCCTTAAAAGAGAAACTAATGATTATAATAAATATAAATACAAGGAGGCATTAAGATCATGTAAAAATACTATAAATAATGAGAAGCAAAATACTGAATTCAGACTGGCATATACAAAGGATGGAGGGAAATCTTTTTATTCCTATGTAAACAACAAAAAAACTGATTCTAATAGAGCTGGTCTAATTAAAGTCTCCAATTATATCATTAGTATCCCATCTGATATGGTAAATGAATTTAATCATTTTTTTTTGTTTTGTGTATTCATACAAGGACAAAAATCACATACAGGACTTTGTTGGTATCCCTACTGAAGAACTAAATATAACTAGGGAAGAAATATGTTGTAAATTAATTCAAATAAAAGTAAATACTTCCCCATGGCCAGATTTACTCCATCCACGCGTTTCAAGGGCTATTGGATGGTGGTTGGTGGAACCATTATATATCCTTTACAATAAATCTCTACTCATTCGGGAGGTAATGGATGACTGGAAACAAGCATTAGTGGTCCCTATTTATAAAAAGGGAGACCACAGTAGTATGACAAACTACCAACCGATTAGCTTGACTTGCATTCTGGGCAAAATTATGGAGTCTATCGTAAAGGACAAACTTACATCAGATTTAAAAACTAAAGTTTTTGTTTATGATATGCAACATGGCTTTAAGCCCCATAGATCCTGCCTAACTGTAAATCTCTGTTTCTATGAAACAGTCAGCAAATTATTGGAGGACAAAAAGGCTGTTGACATAGTATTTCTTGACCTCTGTAAAACCTTTGATAAGGTTCCTCATGCAACCCTTATTAAAAAAATGAGAAGCTTAGGGATTAATGGATTTATAACTAGATGGGTACATGAATGGTTGATGAACAGAGAACAAGCTGTTAGAATCAGAGGCTTTACTTCTGTTTGGGGTAGGGTGACTAGTGGGGTCCCCCAGGGCTCAGTGTTGGGCACGTCCTTATTTTCAATTTTTGTTTCTGATCTTGATAGGGATATCAAGCGATACTCAATTAAGTTTGCTGATGATACAAAAATTGTAATGGATATTAGTAAAAAGGATGGATACTCTGACCTTTGCTGTGACCTTTTGTCAATGGAATCTTGGGCAGTTAAAACTGTGTGAAAAGATTTTCGGCACCATGCAATTCTGCTTAAAGTTGAACCAGCATAACATTCTGTGGTGATTTGCATATGCAGTCCATGATGCTTTGCATTGTGTGGGCATGTGTGATTTTGTATTTTCTTAAAAATGGCATGACGTTCAACCTAGATAAGAGTGTAGTGGTGCATTTGGGAAATAGCAATCCATGCTATAACTATACATTAACCAGAAAGCAACTACAGTCTGTGGAAAATGAAAAGGATCTGGGGGTATTGATATCAAATGATTTTAAATTCAGCATTCAATGTACAGAATTAACCATAAAGGCTAATAGACTAATTGGCTGTATTAGATGCTCTGTTACTTCTAGAAATAGGGAATGCTTAATTCCTCTCTATAGGGCCTACGTAAGACCCATTTTTGGACTATTGCTCCCCGTTGTGGAATCCCTTCTTACGTAGGTATGTGTAGAAAGTGGAGGGGGTTCAGAGGAGAGTTACAAAGATGGTTCAAGGGCTTCAAAGGGCAGACTATGACTCTAGGTTACATTCTTTAAACCTCTATTCCTTGGAGTTAAGGAGAAAAAGAGGAGACCTACTGTTAATGTTTAAAATCATAAGGGATCCTACACTATTTGCTGAGCTGGGTTTTATCCGACTTCAAAGAGATGTTTCACTAAGAAGCCATAGTTATCAATTAAGACTTACCTACCTGAAAACTCAGTTAAGAAGAAATTTTTTTACACAACGTGTTATCCCAGTGTGGAATACTTTACCAAGAGATATTGTGGAAACTGATTCCTATGACTCTTTTAAACTGAAACTTGACAGATTTCTATTAAATGTGGATAAAGGGGACTGACACCTGCTATGGTAGGAGATGTACATTCATGGGCTTTTAGCCTTCTGTATATCTATACCTCCTAGTATAACTTAGTCTTGTCCATCTAGAAAAAATTGTGGTCATCATACGCCAATATCATCTTGGTAAACACATACATCTTGGTCCTCATCTGAGTCCTCATCATTTGCACTATAGAGCAGAGACATAACATCATCTGGAAATGGTGTGTCCATCCACTTTACAATGAGATCATCAGTCCAACCGTGTAAAACTGCATTTGGGGCATTGATAACTCCAACAGAAGAAAGCCTCCATAATCGGCAAACGTAGTTGGCTCATACAATATGTGACTTCAGGGTTTCCTGGCAGGGTGGAAGCAGAGACAGATCAGTTATTTTGTTGCCTTTGTTATAGTTCTCCCAGAAGAGCTGCTGCCTTGCTATATTTACACTAGTAACTTGCTTCCTTCCATACAGTTTACAAACATACAGTACTCCTCCAATAGAGTTACAACACTCTTATCCATTTGCCAGTCACTCCCAAGTTTCTGAAAGGCATCCAGTAATTTGGGGTACTTTTGAAGGACATTCCAGCAAATCTTCTTACCCTTTTTGAAGAACTCAGAAACATAGTCATTGCCTGTGAATGCACAGAAACAGACTAAAGCTTTCTTTGTTGCAGCAGTCATTTCACACTTGCTAATGTTGAAGATTTTCCTACTGTTACCATGGCTATTGTCCAGCTATATATTTTGCTCGCATTCTGAAAATAGCAACAGTAAAATTACTGGTATATTGGTATCCCCAGATGGTGAACGGATGACAGGGCCTGGACGTACTGTAATGGCATGTTGCATATGAAGGGCAATTTTTGTGTCTGCTTCTTCCTGGTCAGAACAGAGATCATCTACAACTACAGTTCCTTCTTTGGTGATCATATAACATTTGTCTCTCTTCAAAAAATAGATCACTTGGCCCTCTGGCAAACTTGTGCAATTTTCTCCCCAGACCTGCATGATCAAATCAATCAGGCACTCCTTGTTAGATCCATTAGAAAGGAAGTAACTGATTTTCTTTTTTGGGGGCAATTTGGTGTTGAGGCCTTTGATAATATGCTTCTCACTAAATTCTCGTTGAAATCTCTCAGCCTCTTTGATCGACTGCTCTCTGTATGTATCTGCAACAATATCCACTCTTGCAAATCTCTTTGGAAGACTTTTCAGGAGTTTCATTACCAGATCACCAAAGGTTTCAGGGATTCCTGTCATAACCCGCACTGTTGCCATTAGATCAACTATGTATGCTGAGACACTTTTCTTGGGGGGGGGGACCTCCGAAGTGTCTAACACTAGACAGTATTCTGCTAGCACCTCAAGTAACTTGCTCTTTGGTGTTGTCCATCTAGTTCTATCTGCATTGGCTAGACTCAGAGGGACTAGGCACAGGCAATATGTTATCAACTTGTTTATATCTACAGGGAAGTTGTGCTTGTTTGAAGGGTCAAAAGTTTTCCTAATATATCTCTTTCAAATTTAAGTTCTGTAACTTTTCCTTTGGTAGTTACTTGCACTTTTTTGTTTGCATCATTGAAGGTTTTCACTGTGGCTTTTGAAATTGGATCAAAAGAAAAAGACAGTAACCTTGTTTCTCCCAGGGGATACTCCAATATTCATAACTCTTCTGTAGTATACCTTTAAGGTCAGATCTGCCCGGAGATGGAATGCTATGCAAATGATGAAATCATTAGCATGAGCCACTTTTCAAATGCTGCCACCTATCAACTGCCTACATTCTAACCCTCAGATTTTGTGGACGCCTGCAAGACAAGGCCCAAAAATTTTAATATATCAAATTCTAATTTTAAAATTCCCTACCCAAAAAACCTCCAACTGGAGTAAAACATGAAGAGAAAAAAAAAACTTATTATTAAAAAAGTCCCCACAAACTCCTTATGTCAGAATCACCCGAAAAAGGAGAAAAAGGCAAAACAAGTTTTAATAATAGTAAAAGTGTGGCATGCAAACACTATGGTACAGCATGGAATACAGAGGCCACTGGTTCTTAAAATGGGGAGACAGGGAGGACGAGTTATGAATATTGGAGTATCCCCTGGGAGAAACAAGGTTACTATGGTAAGCAACTTTTTCTTCTCACCCCAGGAATATTCCAATATTCCTAACTCTTCTGCAGACTAAAAAGCAGTACCTTAGGAGGTGGGAAGAACCTATTTTGGAAACAGGCTCTGCAGTACAGCTGTACCAAACCTGGCATCAGCCCTTGCCTGCATATCCAAGCTATAATGCTTGACAAATGTGTGTACTGTTTGCCAGGTTGCTGCTTTACAAATATCCACCAAGGGTACATCCCTTGCAGCTACCAGTGTTGCAACTGTACCCCTTGTGGAGTGGGCTCTAAGCTCTGCTGGAGCTTCCTTGCCCACCTCAGAATAGCAAAATTGGATGCACTGAACAATCCAGCAAGAAATGGACCTTTTAGATGCTGGGTTACCCTTTCCCACATCCCCATAAGAGAGGAAAAGCTGTGTTCTATCCTACCTATGGGGCTTAATGGCTGTCATGTAGTATCTCAAAGCTCGTTTGACATCCAGGCTATGTAGCCTACGCTCACCAGAAGAAGAGTGGTCAGTGAAAAACACTGGCAAAGTAATGGACAGGTTCAACTGGAAGTCTGAAACCACTTTGGGAAGAAATTTCCTATTTGTTTGAAGGACTACCTTATCCCTGTGGAAAGCAATGTAGTCCTTTTCAATACATAAGGCCTGAAGCTCACTATTTCTTCTAGCTGAAATGATGGCCACTAGAAACACTGTTTTCCAAGTGACATACTTTAGGGGTGCTGAAAACATAGGCTCAAAGGGGGGAGCCATGAGCTGAGCAATGCAAATATTGAGGACCCAAGCTGGCACCAGTTCTCTTACCGGTGGATACATATGTGAGAGGCCTTTGGAAAAATTTTTAAAACTTGGGTTTGATGTTAAGGAAACAGGCTTGCCTGCCAAAGCATAGGCAGAGACTGAAGCTAAATGAACTTTTAGTGTAGAAGGTTGTAAACCTAAGGAATGTAAATAGACTAGGTAGTCCAGCAACCCTGGTACTCCTACCTGGGTTGGCACTATACTCCTGTTAGAGCACCAAATAAAAAACCTCTTCCATTTTGCAGCACAGGTTTTCTTAGTAGACGATTTTCTATATCCTCTTAAACATCCATAACTGACTCCGAAAGATTTAAATCAGCATACTCTAGGTCCTCAAGAACCAAGTTTTGAGCCTAGGTGACCTGAGGTTCGGATACAGGAGCCTCCCCTGATTGGAGGTCAGAAGATTGTGCCTCCTGGGAAGGTGTATTGGTTTTTCCACTGACATGGACCGCAACAAGGAATACCATGGCTGCCTGGCCCAGTCTGGGGCTATAAGGATCATTGTTGCTGGCTAAGACCCGAGTTTGAACAGCACTCTGTATACCAGGGGAAATGGGGGGAATGCATACAGGAATTTCCCTGATCAATCCAGAACATGGGCATCTAGAGGAATTGTGCCCACTACTGGAGGTCTGCAACAGAACTGAGGTAAGTGGTGACTCTGATGAGAGGCTAAGAGATCTATTTCTGGGGTGCCCCACTTCCTGAATAAGGTCTGTACCACTTGCCTGTTCAAGCACCATTCATGATGGTCCTGGCTGATTCGACTCAGGGTATCTGCCAGAATAGTGTCTTTGCCCGGCAGATGAATGGCCTGTAGTGAGGAGCCCAGTGAGTAAGCTAGGGTCAAGATTTTCATAGCCTCTGTGCAAAGGAGGCTTGATCTTGTTCCCCCTTGATTGTTTATGTAGTACATGTTGGTAGTGTTGTCTGTCCTGACTTGCACTACCTTTCCCTGTATCAGTGGTTTGAAAGCTTGCATTGCCAGAAACACTGCCCTGAGCTCCAACAGGTTTATGTGTAGAAGAGTCTCTGCACTTGACCAAGTGCCCTGGGAAGTGTGCTCCACTAGATGAGCCCCCCAGCCCAAGAGGGATGCATCTGTTGTGAGGATCACTGAAGGGAGCTATTTTTGGAAAGGAGCCCCTTCTCTGAGGTTGGCTTCCTCTTTCCACCACTGAAGGCTTGAATAAATGTTTTTGTTACAGGAACAAGCTTTGACACGGAGTCCTTCCTTTGGCACCAATGAGTTCTTAAATGAAATTGGATGTCCCTCATCTGAAACCTGGATCCCAGCACTGTACCTGTTGCAGCTGCCATGTGGCCTAGGAGTTGAAGAAAATGCCTTGTTGGTCTTGGGACATTGAGCCTGAAAGAGGCTGCCAACTGCAGAATGCTTTTTGCCCTGTCTCTGGGCAGGAATGCTCTGCCCACTTTGGAATTCAATTCTGCTCCTATGAATTGCAGAATTTGAGAAGGAATTAGAACTGATTTTTCCAAGTTTAAAATGAACCCCAGAGACTCCAACAGCTGTTGAGTGAGTTGAAGGTGCTCTGTCAGCCATTGTGGTGAGTCCCCCCACCACCAACCAGTCATCTAGAAAAGGGAATACTGAGACACCTTGCCTTCACAAGTGTGCCACTACAACAGCCAGACACTTCGTGAACACCCTTGGTGCTGAAGTGAGACAGAAGGGAAGAGCTTAGAACTGATAGTGATCTGATAGGAGTCTGAACCTGAGAAACTTTCTGTGAGACTCCCTTGGGGATGTGGAAATAGGCATCTTTTAGGTCCAATGATGTCAGCCAATCCCCTTTTTGGATTGCTGGCAGAATCAGAGACAAAGTTACCATTTTGAACTTTGGTTTTGTTATGAACTTGTTGAGGACCCTGAGATCCAAGATAGGCCGCAGCTCTCCATTTTTCTTTGGTGAGAGAAAATACCTTGAATAAAGCCCTTTTCCCCTTTGATACAAAGGCACTGGTTCCACTGCCTTTAGTGAAAGAAGGTGTTTCACCTCTTTTTCCAGCATTTTGCTTTCTAGCTGGGAAGCTAGTTTGAAAGCTCTGTTTCTTTGAACAGGGGAGGACTTGAAGTTTAGAGACAGGCTATGACCCACTAACTCCAGAACCCACTTGTCTGTGGTGATGGCTTTCCAGTTCTGGAGAAAATGGGTCAGCCTGCCCCCTACTGGTAAAGGAAAGGCAGCCTGAATGATGAAGTCAGGAATCCTGCTTAGATTGGGGCTGAGACTGGGTACCACACCTGGCACCTCTTCTGGTACCCCTAAAGTACCCCTGCTGTGGGTATTGGGGTGCTTGAGGGAGTACCATGGCCTGGTAAAAAGGCCTGGTATGAAATTGTCTGCCCCTGCCTCCCCTACTGAAAAGTCTAGAGGAGGTGGAGGGTCTTTCTTTTGTAGAATTACTATGGAAGGTGGCCTTATACTCATCCACCTTCTTCATGTAGGCCTCTGTATGGCTCCCAAATAGTGAAGTGCCCTCCATAGGAAAATCCAGAGTCTTATTAATGGTATCCTGTGTGAGATTTGTGCCTCTTAACCAAGCAAACCTTCTCTGTGTGATGGTATTTGCCATCCCCCTTGCAGCAGTCTCATTGCTGTCTACTCTCATCTGGAACTGGTATTTAGCAGTTCCAGGCCAAACCTAGCTGTTTCAGCTAGGTCTGCCGAAAGAGGAGGAGATGCTTTTTCAGCCATGTCCAGGACAGACTGACAGAGAGCCTTCTGGTACTGTACTGCATAGGCCTGATAATTTGCTTGCCTAATGGCCAGGGAGGCTGACAGGTAACCTTTCTTGGCCATGCTTTCAATTTTTCTAGAGTCCTTCTCTGGAGGGTGAGAGGTCAGAGGGATTTTAGTCATATCACAAGCTGCAACTTGCACCACCCCCGGTAGTCAGGGTGTGAAAACAAGAATTCAGCCCCTGTTCTGTCAAGCTGATGCTTTTTCTCCACTCTCTTGTCCAAAGGAGGGACAGACCCAGGAGCCTGGAGGAGTTTTAAGACATCCCTTTTGAAGAACTTATAGATGGGGAGTGAAAGCATTTTAGTAGGAGTCAGCCCAATCATGTACATATATTCAGCCTCCTCCTCATCCTCTACAGCTTCAGTGGTAGGGATGTCTGAGGCATCAGCAATTTTCCTAATGATGGAAAAATGAGAAGAATAATCTACAGTTGTCCTGGGAGGAGAGTCAAACTCCTGTTCAGGGGAGACCTCAGGCTCTATAGGCTCACATTCTTCTTCTTCCTCCTCCTGCCCCTCACACTGTTCAGGGAAATAGAGTGGGTTGGAGGGTGCAGAAGTCTGAACTGGAGATTGTGATACCACAGGTAGCAGACCCTGCAAGGTTTGCATAATTTTTATTGCTTGTGCAATCTCGGAAGGAGAAAGCACAGTGGCAGGCACCACAGAAGTCCCCTTTTCCACAGGGGGTTCAGTGTGCTTTGTCTTTTTCTGTTTTTTAGCAGGAACCAGAGAGCTAGCCAATTCAGAGGGTCTCTTTTTACCCGTATCAGGGGTAGAAGTGGCAGAAATTGTGGTGTCACCCACAGATCCTGAGGGTTTCGGCTGGTCAGAGCGAGAGGGACCCTTAGATCTTTTATTCAGTCTGTCCAGATGTTTTTCTAAAGTTTTGTCTAGAAAAGATTTACAGATAGCACAATCAGATTTCAAATGGTCAAAACCCAAGCAGAAAACACAAGCAGAGTGTTTGTCTGCCTTGCAAAGACCTCACCACACTCAGGACAGTTTTTAAAACCCGGTTCACCGGTTCTCTTTTTAGGTTTTTCTGACATTATGAGAAAAACCGCAACCACAAATACTACAACAAGTATTCAAAAAAACAACAATTTTTCTCGGTTGCGGTCTGTTCATGAACCGATCGGAGAAACCGAGCAGAACCGAGAACCGATAAAAGTTGAAACGGGATTAGCGGTTCAGAACCAGAGTTATCGGTTCTAAAAAATGATATTAAAACACACAAAATATACACAAATGAAGAGGAAAAAAAATGAAACTAACTAGAAATACCTTGGTTCCTCAGCAGTTATTCCAAACCGAGAGGAACCAAGAAAACAATACAAAACTAACTAAATAAACTAACGGTTATTAAAAAAACACTGATAAGAGGTAGCAATTGAAAATAAACAAGAAATACTTTTGTATTTATGAATAATCAAGGCTTCTTTGACTAGATGTTGAGGAGGAAATCTCCAGGCGTCTGGTCTTGACAGGCGGAGAGAGAAATCTGAGGGTTAGAATGTAGGCAGTTGATAGGTGGCAGCATTTGAAAAGTGGCTCATGCTAATGATTCCATCATTTGCATAGCATTCCATCTCTGGGCAGATCTGACCTTAAAGGTATACTGCAGAAGAGTTAGGAATATTGGAGTATTCCTGGGGTGAGAATATTTCTTTTTGCCACTTTCCAGTCTTTCTTTGACAAACTGTGCATACATTTCTGTACCTCGTTCAATGATACTGGTGGAGTTCTCTTCAACATGAGGTGCAACAGGTGCTACCGAGGACAAATTGTACAATCATTTGGCATCTAAAGTAGCACTGAATGGGTTGATAAACTCTTGCTCGAGAAGAGTCACAATGGCTTTGACACATTGTTATGATGTGATGATTTAGCTAGCCTGCATTCTTTTTGCACATTACTGACTGAACTGTGAAGGCCAGTCATTTCCAAAAGTGCCTCTCTGAATTTTGCCAGATGTGGCTGATTTAACACCCATTTATCACAGGCCATTTGATTTGCAGCAAAGTGTTCAATTCCACCTGGAATTTTGGCGCATCGATTGTATGTCTGCTCACCAGCTTTGTCAACTGATTCCCTAGAAGCTTTGTGATGGCTCCTTTGAACTGAAAGAACTTGCTTTTCAAAGACTGTCCTGAACCCTGCTTGAGAAGCTTCAAGATTTTCAAGTGTGTGTGTGTACATAGTAAGCCCCATATCGTGCATAATTTTGCTTGTTGAAGGCAAAGAACAGGGGAAGTGAGTATTTCCAACACAGTAGTCTAAGATCAATGTTGTTTTCTTTCATTGCTGTGTGGAGCAAATGCTGCCAATCTACTATATCCAGATATGTCATCCAGAGCTGAGGGGTTTTCCCCAGTTCACCGCGACAAATCAGCTGCCTGAAAACCTCATACTTAGTCTGGAAAGCGACAATCTCATGTTCCTGAAGCATTTATGGAAGTCTATGGGTTGAGGTGATGATCTGATGAGGTCAAGCAACACTGCAGGGGTGGCATTCAGTTCTGTTGAATACTTTAGAAATCTGACCTGAAGCAATCACTCTAAAGCGTCTGCAAAATGCTCATGTACAGTCCATGCTCAACTGTAATGCTTCCCATGCAAAACTCCCCTTATGCAGCCAGAGGCACAAAGACCAGCCTGAAATACTATGTCCTCAAGCCGTTACCACCAACTATTTGTCCTACAATGCCAAAGTTTTCCAGGAATAGGTGGAAATCTCCCAAATGAATTATGACACTGTGGAACTGATCAGGGAAATTCCACACAACATGATATGCCTTTGCTGCTGCTCTAGCATCAAGTGTCAGGTGAACATAGAGCATAGTTACTTGCTGAGCTATTTCTTGCATTTGTGTGAGGTATTCAACTACAGTGGCATAATTAGTGATGGGTTTGTGGATGGGTGGAAGATATGTGATAACCGTCTTCTTTGGTGAACTTGAATCGTTGCTACAAACTAGCATCAGCCAACCAGTAAACCTCAGGACAAGCTGATCCTCCTTGTGTGCTTCCTGACTGAGTTTTCATAGCATTAGTTTTCCTTTGCCAATATGTACCACTGATGTTGGCACAGCAGACTTGGGCATACTGCCAAATGTGGTTGGCTCCTTCTTTGGATTCACCTGTTGATGTTCTAATTCCTTTCTGTTAGATGCAAATGTCCTTCTTTTTGAGTGAGGAATTTCAATAGAGTTTTCTCGGAGAATGGAGCCTTCAGATTCTTCTTGATATGCAACACTATGTGTATTGTGTATTGTTCATGTCCAGTTACTGTTTCAATGTTCTGATTAAAGTTCTCCATCCAGAAAACTGTTAAGACAACAGAAGACTCTGACTTTGGCTGAAGTGACAGTAATAAACCTTACTCTTGAAAATCCTGCAAAAGTTCCACTAAACCAGTTTCAATTTCAACACTTGGTCATAACTGCAACTATTTCTTAAATGAAACAGGATATTCACGGGCATTTTCTGTCCAGTCGTATTGTACAGCATAACTACAACAAGCGCCGGTTTTGTAGTGAGAAACTAGCCTCGTGTGACACCATGAATTGGGTCTTCTGAGTAGGACTTCGGCAACTGGGAGACTTGTTCACTCTCCGTATGTTTCGGGGAGTTTAGTACATGAGAGAAAAATGATTGATCTGTCTCTGGGGGCTGTCGTTCTTTACTCGGGACAGCATCAACTGTTGGTGGCCATGGTAGTGAAGGTGCTGTCTCTACAAATCTAAAGATATGTCCGTGCAACAAGGAAGTAGCATACTTGATAACTTGATTGTCATCCGTTCTCAATAGCTCTGTGACTGATGCACCGCCAGTTAATGATTCAGCACTAATTACAACTAGTGGTTTTTGAGGATCAACTGTTAAAAATTAAAGTGAATCCTCATATTTCTTTTTCAGCTGGTTTCTAAGTTTATAATGGCATTGTCAATCTCCTACTCTAATGGCCGAGATTTCATTTAACGCCTTCACTGAAATGGCTTAGTGTCTTTGAAGCACATTGTCTTCAATTACATGACAAATTGCCTCAAACCCAGTTCCATCTGACTGCTCATTATCATACTCATCATCACTTCAATTCTGATCATCTGGGATCCTGTCCCTTGTGATTACTGTATAAATTAGGTAGCACTTGTCGTGTTTATGAACTCCCTTGCAATAAGGTCCTCTGTCTTAATTCTTGTGAGCATATCTTGGTCATCATGTAGCTCTGCTGCCCTTTTCATTGTGGCTTCAGCTGTTTTTGTAGCAATAGTAGTTGAACAGCGCTTCTTCCCCTTCACTTTGATTATATATTTATTACAGATTTCACATGTATCAGAAAACAAAACTCTAGATGATGAGGCACAAGGAACACCACCCCTGAGATAATGATGTGAGCTACATTCACCAGCATCTGCATGTTCTCCAGATTTTCTGATATTCTTGACTTTTATGAACTTTTGATAGCACTGTCTATGGTACCATGCTTGGGAGGGTCATGGTTAGGCACTGGAATTGGTGCACATTGTTCAACATGATGATTTTCATCTCCTAACTGGGTTTAAATATCTTTGCTCTCTATAAGTGTACAGTAACCTTTGTCACTCAGAGGAGTTACTTCATGGGAGGAGACAGAGGTAATGAGGAGGGGGCCCTTACCAATCGGCAGGTCTGGGGAGGGGCATCACTGGCAGGTGGGGGAGGCTAAGCAGGGAGAAGAGGTACTGGAAGTGGAAATCACAGCAGAGTGAGGGAAGCCTCAGCTCCCTTAAGACGGAGAAAGCACCGGGGTCGGATAAATTACATCCTAGAGTGCTGAAGAAACTTGCAGATGTCCTGGCGAAACCCCTGGCAGAGCTTTTCACCATCTCTCTGAGGACAGGGTGGGTGCCCCAAGACTGGAAGGTGGCATGTAGTGCCTATCCACAAGGGGGGATCAAGGGAGGTGGCAGGGAACTACAGGCCTGTCAGCCTGACATCAGTGGTGGGCAAGGTGATGGAGGGCATTGTCAAGGAGTGGCTAGGGGGGGCCCTGGATAAGTCAGGGTGCCTGGACGATAGACAGCATGGATTCATCCTGGGAAATCGTGTCAGACAAACCTGGTGGAGTTCTATGACTGGGTGACAAGTGTCTTGGACCTGGGTAGACCAGTGGATGTCCTCTTTCTGGACTTCAGCAAGGCATTTGACTCTGTTCCTCACGGGGCCTGTTGGATAAACTAGGAGAAATGGGGTGGAAACCAGATGATCCGATGGATAGGCAATTGGCTCCAGGACCCGGACCAGAGGAGTAGTTGAGTGGGATAATCTCTTCCCCAAGGAGGGTCATTAGTGGGGTCCCACAGGGATCAGTCCTGGGCCCCTTCTGTTCAACGCCACGATCTGACATAAGGACAGGAATCAGGAGTGAGATGAGTCTTTGCAGATGACCCGAAACTGGGGCAGTGGTGGATGGGAGGAGGGAGGTGGCCCTGCAGGGGGACCTGAGGCTCTGGAAAGATGGTCTAGAAAGTGGAAGCTGAGGTTTAATGCAGGGAAATGCAAGGTACTCCATCTGGGGCCAGAAACCCAGGCCAAGTGTACACCCTGGGGGAATACTACAAGTCTCAATGGCTGAGAGGGACCTGGGGTGGTGGTGGATGTCAAGATGAACAACTCTGAGACTTGTAGGAGGGAAGCAGCCAAGGCCAACAGGATGCTGGGATGCATCGCTAGGGGGATCACCTCCAGAAGGAGGGAAGTGATACTCCCCCTGTATAACTGCTTGGTGAGGCCGCACCTGGAGTACTGCGTGCAGTTTTGGAGGCCACACTTAAAGAGGGACATTAACCTCCTGGAGAGGGTCCAGAGGAGGGCAACCAAAATGATTTGGGGCTTGGGGGACAGGACCTATGAGGAGAGGCTCGAAGAGCTAAATATGTACACATTGGAAGAGAGAAGGGACCGGGGGGACATGATAGAGGTCTTCAGGTACATGAAGAGGGTAAACAGGGAGGAACAGTGAGGTGCTTCAAGGAAGGAGGAAGGGCCACTAGAGGGCATGGGTGGAAGCTGGAGGGAAGATTCAGGGAGAAAGGAGGAGGTGCTACTTCACTGAGAGGTGGTAGAGCCATGGAATGCACTACCTAGGGGCTGGTGGAGGCAGAGACAGTGGAGGGGTTCAAGAGGGGTGGGACAGGTACAGGGGAAGGGTTCAGGAAGCAAAATCCAATGCAGCAAGAATATCCGGAACTGGGAAGGGAGAAGCCAGAGAAGGCGAGGGGGACAGCAAGGTCAGCACCCAGGGTGGGGGCTGACCAAACGAGCAGACACGAAAGACCATTAGGCCTATTCTGCTGGCATTTTAGTATGTTAGTATGTTAGAGTCTCTTATTGTCAGGTCAGGGTAATGCACTGCATGCTGCAGGGTCCTAGGATTTTCCTAACCATATTTCCACTTGACAGAAAAGTTTAGAGACATCCTCGAAGGGTCTGAAATCAAAAGAAATGTTGTGTTACTATATCTGTATAACTATAAAACATATACACACATATACATACATACATATGCCACACACATATATAAACACAGAAGACATGGCGTGAGGAACTCAAAATGTATAAACTTGCTAAAATATCATCTATTGCCAGCCCGTCAGTGCAATGGTTGGATTTCCACTTGCGACACCAGTTACCTGGGTTCAGGAATGGACTCAGCGCCGGAGGGCCAGCTGGGGGGAGAAGGCTTGAGCGTCCGATGACTGCTCGCTTTCTCCCAGGAGGAGAGGGGGGTCTGCAGCCCTGTGTTTGCTGGCTTCAGGCAAAGGCCAGGGGAACAGCACTGCATCGGGACACCACTGAAGAGGAGCATGATGAATGTCAGTGTGTGCCTTGATGTCAGTGGCAAGGCCACGCTCCTGTGGGAGAAACTGGAAAATATCGCTCTGGCCGACCAGATGATGGCTGCTGGACCCTCACTACCATGGAGCCCCTGACAGCCCGGACCGATGTCAGCAGAACCCAGACCAATTGGTTATGCCTTCTGGCACTTGCTCCTCAGAAGAGGAGATCCCTCCTGATGATGGGATACGTCGGGTTACCCGGGGGGCTGCAGATATGGAGCAGCAGATGGCGGCAAAGGTGGTGGGTGGCATGGAGGTCCCAGGCAGCCCAAAGCAGTGGGTGCAGGGAGGGCACTAAAAAAAATGTAATCTATTAATGGTGTCTTCACTTTTATCAATTTAGCCTCTTACATTACCTTATAAACTTCACAACCACATATGCATTTCAAATCAGAATCTTTACCCTTTTAGACAACATAAAATAATATTTTAAAGCACAATAAATCCTGTCTGACAAGATTAAATATAAGAATATTTTGAAATTTTGCATGAAATTAAGGGGTGGTGGTTGGTATTTAACCCTATAACTTGTAACAATAATCTTTTGAGGTAACATATGGGTATACATTTTAATGCTCTAACTCCCACCAATTAATTGAGACCACACTTAAATGAATATTACACTTACTCTCAAAGTAATGGATCAAGAATCTGCATTAAGTATGTGGAGCTAAAAATCGCAAAATTTGTCAAGGTGTCAGTACAAAATTGATGCAAATTACCACTTTGCCCCAGCGTTCATGTGATCAACAGGCAGACATCAATTTGGGGTGTATCTGCTACATTAAACAACCATCGGCATGTATTTAGCTTTCAGGTGACACTCCAACTCCATCTACACCTGGTCTTCAGGGGAGCATCTAATTGGGCTGCCTGCTGCTGGGAAAGTTTAGGTAGATTCAGTGAGTTCAGAAAGGCCTGGATGCCATTCCCATCTCTTTTCTGGGGCAATGAATACAGAGTGGCATAAAAGGAGAGAATAATGGAACTGACTGCTCTAAGAGCAGTATGTACCACTCTTGAAGTATCTTTTAACCCAGCAATAAAGCACTACATCTGCAGCTTCCTGAGCCTGTATGCTAGCAGCTTCTCTGCATGCTCACCTCCTTCCCAGTACTTGTGTCTGAGTCTGAAGATGGAAATCTCAGCTTTACGGGAAAGCAGCATGTCTATTTCCATTCTTAGATTAGCTACTCATTGATGAAGAAGGGAGTGAGGGTCTGGCTGATGTGTGGCTTTAAGCTGGGCTTCCGCTGCTTGGAGCGTATTCTCCAACTCCAGGAGATGCTGCTCCCTTTTCTTCACCTGGCTGAGCTGTAGTCAATAATTTTCCCCAGAGGGGGGCTTTGTAGGCCTCCCATGTATTCTCGGCGGAAATATCTTGTATGTTGTTCTCTGCAAAAAACAGAGCTCTTTCTTGACCCGTGGAATAAAATCCGTGTTTTTAAGTAAAGAGTGTCTAGTCTCCAGTAGGGGGATTTAAGGGACCTCCCCAAAGAAAATGTAGCTGTAGTGGAAGGATGATGGAGTCCATTGCAAATTGGGTGATCTTGGGGGAGGTAAACCAGTAGTCAGTCCGGCTGAGTAACCCATGCACAGCAGAGCTGTAGGTATAATCCCTCTCTCTCGGGTAGAAGGTCTGCCATATATCCATCAGACCCAGACCTTGCATCATCTGGGTAAGGGCTTGTACACTACACAGATGGGTTTGGGCCTCTCTAAGTATCTTATCAACACTAGGAGCAAGGGCTAGGTTGAAATAACCCTGAGAAGGACCGAAGTGCCAGCGGGGGCCAGCTCAGTGGTCCTTTGTGCTAGTTGGTGAAAGAACATAGGATCATCTTTATTCAGTGCATAAACATTACCTAGCAGAATGGAGACAGCTTGAGTATCCATAAGGACAAAAATCCAATGACCCAGAGGGTCAGATTCTGTACAAACTGGGGTCCATCTAAGGGATTTGTGAATAATGTTACTATCCCCTTTTACGTGTGGAAGCACATGCATGGAATTCTTGACTGACCCATTCTTTCACCAGCTTAGCATGGTCATCTGCAGTTAAGCTTGGTCTCCTCCAAAAAAGCTATTTGGGAGTGCAGTCTTTTGAGGTGGGGCAGTATCTTTTTCTGTTTTAATGGAGAACTGAGGCCTCTGATATTCCAAGTATGGCAGACTATGTCAGCCATATTTGAAATAAAGGAAAAATGAGTTACATAGGATAGTGTATCCAAAAGCCAGGACAGCAATTACATCAGAGAGCCCAAACCTCAAACTGGCACCAGTGTTTCCAGCATACCACCAATCAGTAAGGGGGCTTGTCCCTCATAGATGATTTGCATATAGAAATAACAAGGAGAGATTTCCGATGCTGCATAAGAAAAGTAAACCTGAAATAACAATGGTAACTATATACAGAAAGAGGTGAGAAAGAAGTAAGTACCTCAGCTGGGACTTGAACCCAGGCCGACCGAAATACCATGGGCAAGTAATAAAATTACTGACAAGTAACTGAAACTGTGGTTGCAATGGGAGTCTTTTTTTCAAGTCTGCCGATGTGTGATGTGTGATGTCCATTTAAGCTGGTGCACTTGGACACTGAGCATTCGACGAACTAGGCAGCATCATTCTCCTAAAAACCACATCCATAATTGTTTTTGTCTTGTCTTAGACATTATTAATTAGGGTAGCTGTGTGGTGTGGAGTGAATTACAATGTCCATCACACTTATACCTCTACCTGTTAAGCTTTTATTAAGGTGTTCACAAACCCACAGATAATGTATAAAAAAGATAAAAAAGAATGCACACAGTACTCACACAGTATGGATTTGAAGGAGCCTGTATAAATTCCAGCCCCCAGTGAACAGCAGCAGCAATTTGGAGTGGCAGTGGGCGGAGAGGTACAGCAGAAAGGTGGTGAATACAGTCTGTAATCCTGTATGTTTAAAATGGAATAACAAGCCACCTCTGCCGAACTGAATAACAGCTTTGTGCCCCCCCATAGTAAAGTGGCTGGCAGTGCTCGGTTTCTCATAGACTGTGTGCTCCCTTGATTGCACCTGTAACTGTGTACTATTTCATCTGCCAGTATAGACTGTTTCACCTGAACTGCACCGTATTTGCCAGCAATAACTGCGTGCTATGTCCAGGGCTCCAGATAAGAAATTTGGGCATGAGTATTTTACTCCTCATTTTTAAAATGAGGTGAGTAAAACCAATTTCAGATGCGCACAAATGACTCTGCATTTGGCTGAAGAGTACATTTTCTGAGAAATGAGCGCATTTGTCACCCATTTGTGACGCATTATTAAAAGACACACATTCTGCAGGCTACAGCAGCCAGACAGCAGTCCTAGTGACCGAGAATTCAAGTAGCACTACTACAGACTTTTATACTGTGGGCTGTGGCACACACCATATAAACGTCTACAGGGCAACTAGGGTTAGTGGACTTTCTAAATCACTAGCCTAGCAGCACTGCTGACTGGTGGCTGCCTGGCTGCAACACTTATTTTTGATTCCAGAGTCTTTAAAAAAAATTAAAATAAAAAATGGCATATAATCCAAGCAAACACCAGTTAGTGTTGTTAGAAAAATTAGGGGGTGGAGGTGACTGGCTGGAAGCAGTGTCAGGTCATATAATCTCTGGTCATAATGACAAACAAACCAGTTTAAAAAAATAGAATGAGACTGTGCCTTCTCTGGGGTTGAATTTGGTACTGGCTCACTGTCCAAATTCTGAAGCCTGGTTCATTTTGCATCAGCCAGTATTAAAGTCTGTAGGACAGCAGGAAATCTGGATAGTGGATTTTCCTGGTCACTATCCCTGCTGACTAGTGGCTGCAAAACTTAATTCCGACCCCTTGTCTTTTACTGGGTTTCCAAGTTTTGAATATGCAGCACACTGAGATCAGGCTGCTACCCTAACCATTAGGCTATGATTTCACCAGCAAAAACAAGGGACCGGTGGCAAGTTTTGAATATGCAGCATACTGACCAGGCTGGGTATGGTTCAGTGCAGGTCTGCCGGACAGATGGAAAACAAAGTCAGACATTCACTCCAACAGTATATAAATAAATAAACATGATCACTACACAGTTGTATACAGGTCCACCATCCGCCCTTTCTACAACTGTGTGGTATTGGAAATTTAGCCTGAGAAGAAAAAGTCACTACTAGGTTTTAACTTGTCTTCTCTGGGTAAAAATTATACAAATTATAGTTCAGACAGACAGTGCCACTGTCATGCAGGACTCTGTGTGTGAGTGTGCCTTACACTAATTACAGCAACTGGAAAATTCCAACCTTCCTCTTTTAAATACTATTTGAAAATTTGGAACTAAACTGCAACTGCCAGCACATCATTTCAAATTACACTACAAATGAATCAACTCAAGGCAACAGACAACACAACACACAGTGTCACTGTAAGCAACTCACAGTACAACTTAACACATATAGCCCATATAAGTTTATTAACTTAGCATAGATACCATCTGTAAATTGTAATACACTAGTCTCAGCAGCATAAACAGTACTCAGTGGGGAAGTGAGACAGGACAGTGTACAGAGAGAGAACACAGACTCTGTTTAAATTCCTATTGTTTTGTTTTAAATTCGATCGCTGTAGCCTAAAGCAATCTGATTTAAAACAAAAAAATTAAACATACGGCCACACTGCCAGTCCACCATAAAGCATGACTTTTACTCCTCTACATCCTACAAAGCCCCCTTTTTGCACTTACAAACAAAGCGACCAGCAAAATCTAATTGTTAAAAAAAACAAAACAGTCAAATTATGGGCATTTTTATTCTTAGTTTCCACATCATTACCATGTTCTCATCAAGTTTACTCAAAGAGTCGCAGCAACCTTCACGCTTGTCTGAAACAACCCTACTGCCACCAATCCAGCTTGCCTACCCGCCATCTGTCTGCCATGCCGAGTGTGGAATTCCCGCCTGGTTGCTTAGTGAAAAGAGTTATTGGACCAATCGTGAGACGGGTTCTGGGAGGGCACTGTGAATGCTGCAAATCCGCGTGTGCTGTCTGCCTTTACAGACATGTACTGACGGGGGGGGAAGGGGATCTGGAGTGGATCAATGTTTTGTTTTGGTTTTTTAATAGGTGAAAGGAGGACACGACCCGAGGGTGAAAACACCGTAAAGAGTATCGCATATTGACCTTGCTTTTGATGTTTATTTGATACGCAAACCATGTTAAAAAAGTAGCGTAAATGTAGTTTTACCAAGCGTAAATAAGCCCTGTATGCAGCTTATCTAGAGCCCTGGCTATGTCACTTGCCAGTATAGGCTGTTTCATTTGAAATGCACCTTATGTGCCAGCTGTAACTGTGCTATTTCACATATGAGTGAGACTGTTTCATCTGAACTGTACCCATTTGCCAGCTGTAACTATGTGCTACTTTGTCTGCCAGCATAGATCGTTCTCACTGAACTGCACCATAATTGCCAGCATTACACTGATTGTTTGCATACCCTGGAGTGGGAGTTTCAGCTTGGGAGCCGACTGATTGCCGGAGTGTCCTCCTCGTGCACTGTGTCCACCTGCAGCCTGTCAGCAGTGATTTGATTTGGAGGAGCCTGTATAAATTCCAGCCCCAGTGAACAGCGGCAGTGGGCAGAGAGGCGTGTCTGCCCTGTCTGCCGGGTACATTGGACCTGGACAGGAGTTTATAAAGAAATGTAGGTGAACTAACAGTATTGGTAATAGTCTGGCTTATTTTATTTATTTATGCCTTTGATAACCGGGTAGATGCACTGATCCAGAGGAGCATTTTCAGTCACGACCCGGGCCGCAGAAGTGTGGCAGCCAAAATACAGGTATAACAGAGAGGATTCAAACAATACATAAGATACAAATGTACAAGATAGAATTGACACAGTAATATCAGGTTGTAACAGAGTATAAGCTGCAGAATTGTGTAAGATACAAGCTCAAGTTCATTGCTGAGTACGTAACAAGGGTTGATTCAGAGTACAGGCAGAGATCAAAAACATCAAGTAAGTAAATTGAAGCAGATATCGGCACAATGTTCAAAAAGAAGAAAAAGAAAAAAACATGGGGAGTAGAGGTGTGGCAAGGGGCAGGAGGAAAAGGGGGAGTTATAGTGGGGAAAAGAGCACTGGGGGGAGTGCTGTCAGGATGCCGGTGTAGACTAAGCGCTTAGGTCAGAGGAGAGATCCAAATACAGTATCCTTGCAGTTAGCAACAGTGGCAGGCTGCAGATGAGAAAAGCCATGTTTTCATGGCATGCTTAAAAGATAGATGTGTAGGTGACGAGCTAATAGGCAGGGGGAGTTTGTTCCAAAGTGTGAGGGCAGTAACAGAGAAAGCTTGTTTGCCCACGGCGGTGAGGACTTGAGGTACTTCCAGTGGTGGGACTGAGGATGCCTGAAGGTTTCTGGTGACCGCTCTGTTTGTCAGTAGGGAAGAGTAGGGGAACATATGTGGGAGATGGAGGAAGTTGTCCACTGTGCAGCCCAATGCATAGTCAAAACGACCTTGCAGGGTCGACCATCCCAGTGCTTGGTATAGTGAGCAGTGGTGGGAGTGGTAGGAGGCGAGAAGAGCGCAGCGACAGATTACATTGTATGTACTATTTAGTCTTTTGTGCAGAGGTGGAGAGGTGTGAGTAGACTGGGAAGCAGTAGTCTAGGAGGGGAAGTGGGTTGTCACGTGCTACCGCCAGATGAGCTACCATGGACAGAAAATGTTTATAACAATATGTGATGGCCAGTTTTTAGTGGATCCGGTGAATGGTGAGGTTGATGTGTTCAGAGAAAGAAAGGGGGGGGGTCAACGGTAACTCCTAGGTACTTAAAGGATGAGACAATTTCAAGCAGAGTCCCAGCGGGGGGTGAGAACTAGGAGAGATGACTTTGTTTTGGTTGCCTTTGCTAAGAAGGGTTTAGACCCGAAGAGCATAGTTTTGGTCCTTTTTCATTAAGTAGTAGTTTGTGAGAGAGGAACAATTTGTGGGCAGATGTAAAGTTTAGTGCAAGGGTGGAGGAGATAGCATCAACATTTTTGTCGCTGTGATTTATGACCAAATCATCAGCATACAGAAGAGCAGAGCAGCTACTGCTGTCCTTAGGAACTGTGTTGATAAACATAGAGAAGAGCAGAGGTCCGAGTATGGAGCCCTGGGGAACACCAGTGAGTACAGGAAGGGTAGTGGAGGACAGCTTGTCAATGAGAACTGACTGGTGCTTGTTTGATAGGTAGCTGCGAAACCAGGCAGTGGGCCCAGAACAGCAGCTGAAAAGGGGCACGGTCGAATGGAGGAGGCTGTGGTCAACAAGGTCAAACTCTTTAGATAGGTCAATGAAGACTGCACCTGTTGGTTTGCCCTGGTCCATATTTCTCAGTACATGGTCGGAAAAAAGTGCAAGAGCAGAGGAGGTACTATGATGTTTGCGGAAACCGTGCTGGAGAGGGCAGAGGAGGTTGTACTTCTCCAGGTGCTCCATTAGCTGGGAGTATATGATTTTTTCAAGCAGTTTGCTCAGGTGAGGGAGGAGGAAGATGGGTCTATAGTTGTCGGGGGAAAGGAGATCGCCAGCCTTGAAAATCAGCACTACATTAGCATGTTTCCAAGCCCTGGGTACAGCAGGAGTAGTTAGGGAGAGGCTGAAGATGAAGATGAGGGGATTTGCAATTGCAAGGGAGATGAGTTTCAGGAAGGAGGGGTGTAGACCATTGTGACCAGGGCTGCCTCTGGCTGGTAGGGATTTTAATAACTTGATAGTGTTAGCGTGCCTAATGGTCCTGAAATGGAAGGTTGGGGGTGGGGTGTAGGTGTGGGAGGAGGTGGGGTCATCAGTCTGGCAGCACGAGGCAGGGGGGATCATTTGGGGGAGCTTGTTTAGGTAAGGGGATAGGTCTGTGAATTTTAGGTTGAAAGCATCAGCAATCTCAGTGGGGTCTGAGGTGGGGCCAGAGGGGGAAGGGAGCTGGGTTATCCGACTGCTATTTTTAGGGTTAAGGAGAGAGCTAATAGAGGACCAGAAACTACGTGGGCTTCCGAGGTTGTTGATTTGTTGGTTATGATAGTATTTGCGCTTTAGAGATTTAGCAGTTTGTTTGCAGCTTATTACGCAGCAGTCTGTAGACATTTCAGAGTTGGGGGGAGGGGGATGCATTGTATTCCTTCCACTTGCGGTCCCGGTTTTTCATTAGTGCCAGCAGCTCACTGGTTATCCAGCAAGTGCTTTCACCTCTTACTCTTCTAGTTTTTAGAGGGAAATACGCGTCCCGTATGAGAACTAGGGCAGAGGAGAATAGTGTGACTGCCTCAGAGATATCATTTAGGCAGTAAAGGGTGGTCCAGTTCATTTCCCGCACCTCGGTGAGAACCAGTGCTGGGTCTTGTTTAGTAAACTGTCTGAAAGATAGAAGTTTGTGGGGAGCTTGGTTTGATTTCAGGGACAGTATGGTATAGGTTGGTGAGTGGTCACTAATCGAGTCAGACATTGTGCCTGCCTGGAGGATCAAGTCAGGTTGATTTGCAGCTACCCAGTGGATGAGGGAGTGGTTTTGTGAGCGGGTATTGTGCCTGGTGGTGGATGAGATAACTTGTACCAGGTTATGCTCATTGAATAGGTTTACATAATCAGGTGCAGACACATCCAACTAATTGAGGTTGAAATCACTAGTCACGACCATGTCCCTGGAGGGGGTTGTACACCCTATGCCATCCAGGAAAGAGGATAGTCCTGTAATACCTCCCAAGGGAGGTTGAAGCAACAGCCAATGTGTAGTTTCTTAGATGCTCCTAGAGTTAGTTCGACGAGGAGCCACTCACTTGGGGAGGTGGAGGCTGAGCAGTTGATAGTGGTGGCTAAGATGTGATCTTGCACATAAAGTGCCACCACACCACCCCTCTTTTGGCAAAGTCTGTCTTGGCGCAGGAGGGAATATCCTTGGAGTTGCAAATGGGAGTTGCAATGGGTGCGTTTTAGCCATGTTTCCGAGAGACCTAACACCTGTGGCTTGTATGGGATAATGCGGATATTCACGTGGGCAATTTTAGGCCTGAGGTTCTTTGACCAGTTTGTGCCTGTGTGGTCAATATGTGCATTCTTGGGGCCAGGATTACTTTCAATGTCACCAGAGAGGAGAATAGGTGTGGGGGGTGGGGGGACAGGCTTGGGGGAGGCAGGAGGGATTTGAGGCTTTGGGGATGTATAAATAGGGCCAGAAGCCACTTCTCATAATTAGTTAATACAGCCAGTAGGATTACACTTGTAAGGGAGAGTTCTGGTCCGCACACACTGAAAGGGGTGTGCAGGTTTTCATATATGGTACATTGGGGGCCAGGGTGTCGCTGGTCCATGGCCAGTATAGATCCACAGAGGTCAGCCGCCAAAAGGGATTAATTTGTAGAATGTAGTAAAGGTGAAGAGAATAGGTTAAGTACTGTTTTGATAATACACAATATTTTAGCCTCACACTGTTTTTGAGGTAAACATTGTTCCAAAATAATTGCTGCTAATTACTCTGAGGGAAGGAGATGACACATATAATTTTATAGTTGTAGTTTAACTATTGCAAACAATTACGTCCCGGTTTTATTGTTTTTATTTTACAGTTTATTTTAATTGTTTTGGTATTATAATTTATATATTTTATAACATTTTTACTATAAAGAAGATGTGGAAAGTATTCCAGGGAATGTTTTGTCTGTTGTGCCTTTAATTTTAAGTGGAGAAAGGAAACAAATTGAGGAAGACAAATTGGGTAGTTTTAACATACAGGGACAATACTGGAAATATGGTCCTCATACAGATTCTTATTTCATACTACAGGAGGTACTAATAACAACAAACATGGAAATGGACCTGGGGTAGTCATATCAGATGACCTAAAGGTAAGCAAGCAATGTGTGAAGGTAGTAAAGAGGGCTGGGGGGATACTGGGATGTACAGGAAGAGGCATCACCAGTAGAAAACAGGAAGTTGTTGTCCCTCTGTACAGACAGTTGGCGAGATCCCATCTGGAGTATTGCGTGCAGTTCTGGAGACCCCATCTCTGCAAGGACACAGACAGGATGGAGGCAGTCCAGAGAAGGGCAACTAAAATGGTGTAGGGTCTGCACCAGAAGCCATACGAAGAGAGACTAGAGAAACTTAACATGTATGCCCTCAAGGAAAGGAGGGAAGGGAGGACATGATAGAAACTTTCAAATACCTGAAGCGAATCAATAAAGTCCAGGAGGGTAGCATCTTTCAGAAAAAGAGATGTGCAAGAACAAGGGGGCACAATTTGAAGATAATGGGGGAATGGCTCAAGGGCAATGTGAGGAAGTATTTTTTCACAGAGAGGGTGGTGGATGCATGGAACGGCCTTCCTCAGGAGGTCATGGGGTCAAAAACAGTGGGGGAATTCAAGAATGCATGGGACAGACATAAGACAATTCTGGTGGGGGTTAGGAAGATGTAGGCTGTTGCTTAGCTAGGATCTGCAGCTTATCCAATAGATAGGGAAATGGGCAGACTGGGTGAGCCAAGCAGTCCTTACCTGCCATCAAAGTCTATGTTTCTAGAAAGGCTTAAAGGGGTATGTTAATGTATTAAAATTGAAAGGTTTCTTATTTATTTATTTATTACTTTGTTAACCGGGTAAGTACACGGAGCCAAAGGCCCATTTTCAGGAACGACCCAGAGCCTTACAATTAGGCTAGGTGTTACAACATAAGTCATACAAACAAGTACAATACAGTACAATAACAATGCAAATAACATCACATTAAATACAATTACAGTTCATCTGTTGTATTAACTGAGATTTAAGTTGCGTTCTGAATACAAGATGTTGTGAATTTAGAGGCTCAGATTAGGCATCCTCTTGCTTATGTGAGAGGGAGTAATGGTATTTTGAATCTAAAGGAGCTACAAAAGGTATTGTTGAAAATCATCACTAAAACTAAGCATTATGTTAACATATTGTTGTGTGGCTATATTGATCTAAATCCTGGTCCTTTAGACACTGTAAAAGATATTACTGGGAAAAATGCTGTCTCCGTTTTTCATGTAAATGTAAGATGTCTTATGCCTAAAATGGATCTGATTAGGAGTCTTGTTATGGAAAATCTTCCTAGTTTTATGGTAATAACTGAATCATGGCTAAGTAAAAGCGTTAGTGATGAATGTTTCAAAATAGATGGATATAGTACATATAGACAGGATAGAAATAAATGAGGTGGGGGTATTATTATTCATTATCAAAATAAGTTTATTGTTAGGAAAATGAGTATGGATATTCCTAGTGATGTCTGTGAGGGTCTGGGGCTGGAAGTACATATGTATGGCAGGAAGCCACTGCTATTATTGGGATGTTACAGATCACCAACATTGTCAGTATTAAAACTAGTAGAGTTATCAAACATTTCAGTATTCATATAGTGGGTCTCACGAACTTCTCCTTACAGGTGATTTTAATTCTGACTGGGCAAAATTCGCTGAGTTGGCACACTTATGTAATGTTGCACTGAGATAGGGATTAAAACAATTAATATTAGAGCCTACACATTTAAATTTTAAATCTCCATCTTCACAATCAATGTTGGACTTAATTTTCACTAATTCTCCACATCCTTTTGTTAAAGTAGGTACAATGAGCCGACCCAGTAGTGCTGACGGCCGAGTGCTCGACACCACACTGAGCTACCGGCGTAATTCGGTTTGGGAATAAACTCGCGCTGCCGGGGGTTGGCAGGGGAGGGAAGAGATTGAGCGTCTGGAGGACTGCTCTCTGTTCCCCAGGGAGGGCTCTGAGAATGCGTTGCACAGGAGCAGCCTCTGGCGGCGGTCGGAGGATGGCCAGGATTGCGACACCATGCAATAACAAGAGGCAGAGCTGCGGTGGGTGTCGGCACTCTGTGCCCAGATGTCATGGCATGACCAAGCTCCGGGGGAAACAGTAAGCAGAACCCCACCCCTGGAGGATAGGTGAAGGCACCGCCTCCTGTTCCACACTCCCAACGCTGGGCGCTCCGCTCTCTCCGCAGCCAGTCACTCCGGACGGCACTCTACGCTCTAGATAGAGCACCCTGGGAGGATAGGGCAGCCCATCCCCCATGAGGGTTCAGATCCAGGGGTTTCGTCAGTCAGAGTGAGGAGAGCAGCCACAGCGGGAGGTAGAGAACAGGCACAGTGGATGCTGGAGAGAGAGTTCCTCTGGTTAGGGGTGAAGAAATAAAGTTAAAAAAAAAAAGTAGGTATAATGGCTGATATACATAGTGACCATCATGTTTTCTTTTTGTAAGAGAGGTAGAATGAAGGTACAGGGTCCCCCCAAAACAGTACAATTTCAATATATGAAGAAATTTGACTATTACAAGTTGATGGAAGATCTAGATAATCTAAATTGGGCTAGGTTATATTTAATACCAGATTTGAACCATGCTTGGGACTATTTTTTGGATATAATAAGCACTTTCCCTTGATAACAAAAAGAGGTTAAAAAGAGTTCTGAGGTTTGGTTCAATTCATGTTTACTGAACTTAAGGAGGAAAAAAATAAATGTTGGGAACTTGCTAGGAAATCAGGTTTGCCAGCTGATTGGCAAAATTATAGAAAAGCTAGGAATGGGTTTGTCAATGAGGTGCAGTTGGCTAAAGAAAATTATTTTAAGATTAAGACCAGTAAATCTGCAGAGGATCCAAAAATATTTTGGGCTACTATTAATATGTTAAATGGGAAAGGCAAACGTAGATAAATTATTAAAATATCCAAGGATGGGAAAAATGTTATTTCAGACAGAGAACTTCCAGATCGATTTAATTATTTTTTTAATAATGTAGGACAATTTAGTGGGGATCAGGAGAAGGAGGAGAAAATAGAGGTAAGTGAGCTTGTACAAGTAAATGGTAAATTCTGTTTTCATAAAATTTTAGTTGGAGAGGTTAGGGATCAGCTTCTGAAACTTTAAAGAGGATAAAAGTTGTGGACCGGATGGACTGGCTTAAAAATTCTTAAAGTATTCAGTATTACAAATTGAGAAACATCTAACATACTGTATATGTTTAATTGGTCATTAAGAAAAAATTACTCAGTGTAGTAATATTGTTTCTTCCAAGGTGTCCTTTAGCATCAGTGACAGTATTCAGCAAGCTAACTAGGTTGAACTGCCTCAGAGGTGGAGTCTATGATAATGAACTAGGTGAATTAGCCAATTAGGAGAGAGTTGGAGGGTGTGCTGAGAGGAGCCTGCCCAGAGGGCACTAGAATGTTTTCAAAGATAGAATGGGAAGGATGCCCATGTTAAGCGTGAACCAACAGGACTTCAAAAATCATGCAACAGCATAAACAGATAATTGAAAAAACATGTAAACTTTCCTTTAAATGACATTCAAAAGTTCAGGAACAGATGTGGCAAAGGAATTGAGAAAGCAGAGTCCTCTTCAGGTAGGTGAATTGGGGAGGAAGGGTGGGAGCTTACTAATGTTAAAGAACACCTTGGAAGAAACAAAATTACTACGGTGAGTAATTTTTTCTTCTCACCCCAGGGGTTCTTTTGCATCAGTAACAGTGTGCAGACTATAAAGCAGTGCAGTTGGCAGGCTGGTACAGAAACTACTGAGGGAAGAGGCTCTGCAGGACTGCCCTGCCAAATTTGGCATCAGACCTGGACTGTACATCTAGATAGTAATGTTTTGTGAATGTGTGTACAGCCTTCCAGGTAGGTGCTTTACAGACATCGAGCAATGGGATGTCCCTTGCAGCTGCCTCTGCGGCAGCAGTGCCCCTGGTAAAGTGGGCCCCGAGGCCCTGAGGGGGCAGTGTACCAGCCTTGTCATAGCAAAACTTAATACAGGAGACTATCCATTGAGAGAGATTTCTCTTAGTGGCTAGTCTTCCTCTATCTACTTCTCCATAGGTGAGGAACAGCTGGGTAGTGGAGCTCCTGAACTGCTTGGTATGCTCCAAGTAGTAAGATAGAGCTCTTTTCACATCCAGACTGTGGAGTCTCTGTTCTCCAGGAGTGGAGTTTTCGGTTAAGAAAACAGGAAGAGGTTTAGACTGATTAAGGTGGAACTCAGAGACCACCTTAGGCAGAAATTTCCTATTTGTTCTGAGCTCTACCTTGTCCCTGTGAAGGATAATGTAGTTAGGATCTGTGCAGAGTGCTTACAACTCTGAAATCTTTCTGGTAGAGATAATGGCAACTAGCAAGACTGTCACCCAAGTGACACATTTTAGATGGGCCACAGCCATGGGTTCAAAACATGACTCCATGAGTCTAGCAATGCACAGGTTAAGGCTCCAAGGGGAAACAGATTCCCTGATTGGGGTCTGAAGGTGGAAAGGCCTTTAAAGAACTTTTTAAAAACAGGCAAAGAAAGGACTGACTGCTCTTTGCCTATGGACAGGTGAGCAGAAATTGCAGCTAAGTGCAGCTTCAAGGATGAGGCCTCCAAGCCTAAGGCCTGCACCTGCACTAAATAATCTAAAAGATTAGGGACCGATGCTTTGAGAGAATTTATACACTGCCTTTTGCACCAGAAAGAAAATCTTTCCCACTTAGCTGTGTAAGTTTTCTTGGTACTAGGTTTCTTGGCCATCCTCAGGATTTTAAGGACCTGTTCTGAATATTGGGACTCTGGGTACTCCAACTCCTTAAGAGCCAGGCTTTGAGGTGAAGAGATTGAAGACTGGGATGAGTTGCCCTTGTCTGAGGAAGAGTCAGGAGACAGTGACTGAAAGGAAGCCAGATAATCTTGTTGCAGGCCAGGGCTAGCAGGGGAGAGAGTGCCACGACTGCCTTGGTCAATCCAATACCACCAGGATCATCATTGCAGACTGAGACCTTAGCTTCAGCAGCACTCTGTGTATCAGAACTAAGGGAAGGAAGGCATAAAGGAACCTCCCTGACCAGTTCAGGGACAAGGCCTCTGTCAGAAGTGTCCCTAGTGCTGGGGGCCTGCAGCAGTACAGAGGAAGTTGATGACTGAGGTGAGAGGCAAACAGATCTATCTCTGGTGTGTCCCACCTCCTGAAGACTGTGGCAAAGAGCTGCTTGTTCAGAGTCCACTTGTTTTGCCTTGGCTGATGCGACTGAGGGCATCCGCCAGAGTATTGCTCTTGCCTGGAAGGTGTATGGCTGAAAGGCTGACGCTGAGAGAGTAGGCCAAGGACCAAATTTTCATTGCCTCTGTACACAGCACTGTAGACCTTGTGCCACCCCGCTTGTTTATGTAAAACATTGCAGTGGTGTCATCTGTTCTGATTTGCACTAAATGCCCTTTAACTGCGGGGCAAAGGACTTCAGGGCAAGGTAGATGACTAAGTTCTAGAAGACTGATGTGGCTTGCAGATTCCTTGGGGGTCCAGGAGCCACTGACTGACTGTCCAGATGATCTCCCCATCCCCGGAGTGAGGCATCTGTGGTAATGGCCTTCGTGGGAGAAGGCAGTTGGAAGAGGATTCTTATCGACAGATTGGTAGGATCCTTCTACCAGTCCAGAGCTTGGAGTAAGGTTCTTGTGACTGGGATTGGACTAACTTGGACAGAGAATGTCATTTTTGGGACCAGTGAGCTCATAAGTGGTATTGTTTGTCCCTCACCTGGAACCTGACTCCTGGAACAACTGCTATCATGGACGCCATGTGTCCCAGGAACTTTAGAAAGTATCTGGCTGGCCTGGGCTGGCCCAAGACAAAGGAGTTTGCGAGTGACAGGACATTTTTTATCCTGTCTGCCGGGAGGAAGGCCCTGGTTTGCTGTGTATCCAGCTCTGCTCCAATAAAAGTAAGGAGCTGAGTTGGGGTCAGATGGGACTTTTTTCATTTATAAGGAAGCCCAGAGACTGCAAAGTTTGCTTTGTGATGTTGAGGGCTTCTTCCGCTTTCAGAGTAGTCTTGTCTACCAGGAGCCAGTCATCCAAATATGGGTAGATTGAAATGCCCTGTTTCCTGAGATAAGCTGCCACTACAGCTAGGCACTTGATGAATACTTTTGGAGCTGAAGAAAGGCCGAAGGGCATGGCTGCAAACTGGAAGTACCCTGATGGCAGCCTAAACCTTAGGAACTGTCTGTGGGAATACCTTATTGGGATATGAAAATAGGCGTCCTTGAAACCCAGGGAGACTAGCCATTCTCCTTTCTGAACAGAATGAATCACTGTTGAGAGAGTTACCATTTTGAATTTTGGTTTGAGTAAGTGCCTGTTCAGATGCTTGAGGTCGAGGATAGGTCGCCACTCCCCATTTTTCTTTTCTGCAAGGAAGTATCTGGAATAGAGACCTTTGCCTCTTTCAGAAGCAGAAACTTTATTGCCTTTGCCACTTGCAGCTTCTGTAATTCCAACTCCAGAAGAAGTCTCTCTGTAGGAGTTTGGGGTTTTGACAGGAAGGGACCCCTGAGAGATGGAAACTTTCTGAACTGAAGAGGTAGGCCCTTTTCCACTATTTCCAGGACCCACTTGTCTTAAGTTATGAGGGTCCAGGACTAGAGGCAGTGGGAGAGCCTGCCCCCTATTGATAGAGGGGAGATGACCTGGACACTGGAATCAGGGCTTAGATTTTGTGTCAGGAGCAAGGGGGGGAGGTACCCCTTCTTTGCCCTCTCCTGCCTCTCCTTCTGTAGAAACCTCTCATTTGTGTATAGTCCACAGGCATAGGATATGTAAAGAAGGGTCTAGCGAAGTAACCCCTGCCCCTATTCCCTTTGTTCTGAGCTCTTTGGTTAATAGGAGCCTTCTCTCTGGCCATATTACTCTGGTAGGCTGTTTTGTACTCATCTACGTTCTTCATGTACGCTTCCATTCTATGACAATGAGGGAATTCTGGTCACAGGGGAAGCCCATAGCTTTGGACTGGGTGTCCTATGACAGGTTGGTTGTTAACCAAGCAAAGCACCTGAGGCAGATGGCCTGGGCCATAACCCTGGAGGCTGCATCACTGTTGTCTGCTGCCATATGGAACTGAAACTTAGTAGCTTCGAAGGCAGTTTTTGCTGTCTCTATTACGTCCTGCAACATAGTGTCTGGCTTATGCTGGGCAATAGCCAGGAAAGAGTTCCAAAGAGCCTTTTGGTACTTGGCAGTATAAGCCAGATAGGAAGAAAGGCGCAGGAGGAGAGAAAGGCTGAAGTATAGGATTTTTTGCCATGAAGTCAAGTCGCCTAGATTCCTTCTCAGAGGGCTGACAGGAGACAGGGATGTTAGCTTTATCACAAGCTGCCTGCTCTACTACTCCTTCTTGACTAGGCTGCACATACAGGAAGTCAGTGTCAGTCCTGGATAGCTGATACTTTTTGTCTATTTTCTTGTCCACTCCAGACAGAGAAGTAGGGGTCTGGAGCAGCTTCATAGTGTTTTTTTTGAATGCCTTATATATAGGCAGGGCCATCTTTTTGGGAGGGGGGAGACCCGTTATGTCTCTGTAATTTTCATCTTCCTCATCACCCTGTGTGGACTCCTGTGAGGGGAGATCCAAGGTGTCAGCCATATGCTGTAAGAAGGTTAGCATCGAGGAAAGGTCCTCCTGATCACTGAGGGAAGCTCCAAAGTTTGGATCAGGGGAAACATCAGGCTCCAAAGGATTTTCCCCCTGAGTCATCGTCTGGACCATAGTAATCGTCATCCTCCCCAAGAAAACCACCTGCATCAGAGGGAGCTGCACTGGGGGGTTGACTAGCAGTAGCAGGGGTATGGAAAATGGACCACATGCCCTGTACAGTCTGGTAGAGATGCCAGGCTTTAGCCATTTCTTCAACAGAGGGTAAATCCCCTGATAAGTCTGGGGGGTTATGCCCTTGAGGCTCAGTGTTTTGTTTTTTTTTGTCTTTATGCTTCTTGCCTGCTGACATCTCTCCATGCTTAGCAGGAGGGGCAGTGGCATGTTTTTCTTTATAAGGCTTCTTGGCAGGCACTTCATCAGTGACTTGGTCTGATTTTCTTTTAGTAGCTGGCCCTTCATCAATGCGCTTGGAAGGCTTGGGCTTAATAAGCACTTCAGCAGCACCTTTGTTTCCATTTTTTTCTTTCGATGGTATTTCATCAGCCCCTTCATTGTTACTGTTTTTAGGTTTAGAAGGCACTTCATCAGCACCCTTGTTAGAACTTTAATTAGAAGGCCCCTCATCGGAAGCCTTATCAGCCATCATTCTTAACCTTTTTGCTCTGTTTCATTGAGTTTTTGAACAAAATCTAGAGCAAAGTGAACAGTAATGAGCTGGACATAAGCACGATAAACACAGGTCGTGGGTATCAGCTTTGGCCACAATTCTGTGGCACTTTACACAACTTCTCTTTTTTGGCTTTTCTGACATGTCAATTTGTCAGAAATGCTGAAATTATCAGTTCCCAATAGAGAAGAATTAAAAAAATGTTTGATTCCCTCGTGGTAAAGAACCACAATTTAAAACAGCAAAAATGTGAGGAAAACGTAGGAAAAATACCAGTTCCTGGTAAAATAAGGGAACCACTATTTAAATAAGCTTAAGAACCATTGAAAACTATAAATGTGGTAAAGTTTTACCTCAGAAAAGAGAAAAGGGAACTGCTGAAGGAAGGGGAAAATGCAGTTCCCAGGAACTAGACGGGAACCACTAAAAACCCCTTCTAACAGTAAAAAAAGATCAAAATACTCACAGTCTCAGTACGAAAATAAAGTTTTAGGGCCAAAATGTGGTTTTCTCAAGATGAGAGCGAGCACCTCAGAGGCATTGCTTCTCAGTCAGTCAGAGAAAAAATTCTGGTGCCCTCTGGGCAGGCTCCTCTTAGCACACCCTCCAACTCTCTCCTGATTGGCTAATTCACCTACTTCATTATCACAGTCTCCACCTCCAAGGCAGTTCAACCTAGTCAGCTTGCTGCACACTCTTTGATGATGCTAAAGGACCTATGGGTTGAGAAGGGCAGGGGAGATACCTCAGGGATGGAAGAGGGCCAGGGTGGTCCACATTTTTAAAGGGGGCAACCCTGACCAAATGAAAAAATATAAGCCAATATTCCTTCTTACAATAGTAGCAAAAGTTTTTGAAAGGTTAGTAGCCATACAGCTGCAGACTTATCTGTATACAGAAAGTGAGAAACTTGCTGATAAATACCAATCAGGGTTTCGTAAGAACCATAATACAGTTACCGCCGTGTTGAAGATCTTGGATGATGTCAACAATCTGCCTGGACTGGTGGTAGTTCAGGTAGATGTTAAAGATCCCATGGCACTTATCGAAAAGAGTAGGGGCATTTTTTTTATTAAAACAAACTTATACACAGATATATTCCTGTAAACAAAATTGTAGTACAAAGCAACCAGATACAAAAAATAAGAATTACATCATATATTCATCACAAAAACTCAATTTCGAAATCCCAAAAACTAAATGATAAATACTACCCCCCAAAAAAGGAGTTGAGGGAGTTTTTTTTGGGTTTTTTTCCAACTTAAAAAGCATATAACCAGAACAGTGTACACATCATACAGATTCAAAAAGAAGGAACATAAATAAAGTGAAATCTTAAAGCAGTGTTATATTTTACATTCTATCTTATAAAGAATAAAGACCCCTCACCCTTTTTAAACACAACAGAAACGAAATGATAAAAAATTATACAAATCAATAACCCAACTCACAAATCATAAAAAAGTAATGCTTAAAACAAAAAATAAGTATTCATTCACACAATATCATTTGCAAAAAAGGAATCAAAAAAATGAAAAATCAGATACAATGTCCAGTTGAAATTACAATTCATGCAGAATGAAACATAAGAATTGTGTTCAATGAATAACCCCTATCATCCCAATTCTTAGAAGCAGAAATCATATTGTATTAACCCGATCAGAGACATAACAGTAAAACCTCTAGACCATCAATAAAGCTAGATTTAAATAAAAGTAAAATCATCCCACAACTCTTTATATTTTTGCTGAGAAAAACATTTTCGTTCCTCAAGTTTCAAAGATTGCAAATCAGCCACAACCATATGAACCAAATTTGTTTCAGGGATATCCTGCTGTTTTAAGACTAAACGACATCTGCTAAGCCAGAGCCAATATAAAAACATACATGTACAGTTTGTAAAGTATTTAAACAAATTCCCTCCTTCAGCACTGGATAAATACCATAATATAATGATTCAGATAGAGGAGGGATCGTTAACCAACTCATAAGGTTCCACCATCTATCTTTTAAAGCATCCCAAAATCTAACCGCATATGGACATTGGAAGTGCAAATGATTCATTGTTTCTAATTTGCCCAAACAATCCATCCTTGGGCAATAAAGTTCCTGCAATACCTTATGTTTTTGATTACTTTTAATGTTGACCTTATTATAGATCCCCAACCAAGCAGTGTCCCACATATGTGCTGGAATTCTATCATTGGTAATATAAGTAGAAATCTGTTTCTGATGAAATACAGAAAAATTTGAAAAAGGACAACCTGCAAAATATGTACTCATTATCTCCTCATACAATACTTTCCTTGGTACTCCTAATACATTCGCATAACTGACATTCCATAATTTGATTTTATCAAAAACAGTTTCCCAAATTGCTAACAATCTGGGATTTCTCTTATTTTTATGTAAAAATGTGGCCTCTCTCCATTCAATTAAAACACCTCTAACCTTTGAAATCCCACACACAATCCACCATTTCGTTTCCTGCTTAAGGAGAGGAATCACATTATTAAAAAAAAAATTGTGAAAAAAAAATACTACCGGATTAATCATATCTAATCTCCCTTCTACAACAGCTTTATACAATATATTTCGCCTAACCGGATTTAGTCTACTTCCCCAAATACAAGTGGAAAAAACCCTTAATAACTTGGTTTCTAACTGTTTCTTTAAAGGGAAAATAGCACTTAAATAAAGAAACACCGGTATCAAAAAATTCTTAACATAATAAACTTTCCAATGGTTTCAAATCTTCACTTTCCCCTTTGCTACCTCCAATGCTCGTTCCCAATTAAAAAGGGACATGTCCTCGTCACCCCAATAAATTCCCAAAATTTTACAAGGCTGGAAACTGGAAACTGGAAACCCTCCCACATACTGAAGAATTTCGGGAAACCCAGTTAAATCTAGAATTTTCATTTTTTGAAGGTTTAAAGTTGCCCCTGTTGTTTCCCCATACAACTGGATCAATTCACTAGCTAAACAAAACGAATCTTCATTACCCAAAAGCAAACATACATCATCAACATAAGCTACTACTTTACAATTACAGCCTAACGGTTGATCTATCCCTTTAATTAATGGGGATTTATTCAAAATTCTCAATAAGGCATCTAAAACGAAAACATACAAAAGGGGACTCAAAGGACATCCCTGTCGTAAACCAGTACATATTAAATAGGTACCTCCTTTCTATCCATTTTCGTAGGGCACTATAAATGCTAAAGCATAACATAGTTTAATCCAACCTATAAATTCTATTGGTAAGCCAAAAGCTGTCAAGCAGTCCCACAAAAAGGAATGCAAGACTGTATCGAATGCCTTGGCTTGATCCAAACTTATCAAATAACCATGATCTCCTGAAGGTCCATCCTTGACTGCAGAAAGTCCGATAATTTCTCTCAAAAATAATAAAGCATCAGAAATATTCCTCCCTGGGACCAAGCAAAATTGCATCGAACTAATCAAGGGGGGCATTACCTCCGGTAATCTATTCCCTAATAACTTTGCAAAGATCTTAAAATCAACATTTAACAATGTCAAAGGTCTCCAATTATTTAAATTCTTAAAGTCCCCAGCTTTATATAAAAACACTAACAAACCTTCAGGCATCTGTGTCGGCAAAGTATTCTCCTCCAAAAAAAAATTATAAATATGAAGTAGAATGGCAGGTATCATAGTCCATAAAACTTTATAAAGTTCATTTGACAACCCATCAGAACCTGGTGCAATATTACTATGCAACAAATCTATTACTCTACTCAATTCTTGAGTAGTGAATGGACGTACCAAAAGAGAATTCTGGAAATATGAAGTCTGTGGAAATGTTGCCATCTGTAAAATTACATTAGCTTGTGGATCAAAAGCTTGCATTGTCCCAAACCTTTTAATAATATAATCTTCAACTACCTCCATTATACCTTTATTATCATTATGTTCCACGCCAAAGGAATCCACTAAACCCGTAAAGTCCCGGTTATTCTTTCTTATTTTACTAGCTAAAAAAGGATTTACATGTTCTGATTTCCCTTGGGTGCCAAACAATTGTTCTTTATGCAAAGACTTCATTCGAGAATACTGAAATTCCTCCATATTATATCTCACTGTAGATATACGATCAGATAAATCAATTCCTTCCGTTACTTGTCTAGATAGTAATAATCTTAATTCATGTATATATTCCAAATATATCTCCTTATGGGTTTTCGCTCTATGAGTACTCACCAAATTAAAAAAACAAAACAAACATACTTTCAAATCAGACCACCACTGGCCTACATTATCATAAAGACCTAACATAGATAATTTATCTTGTATAACACCTTGTAATTCCTGAAGAATATTCTCATATGTCAATAAAGAAACATTTACTCTCCAAATACCTTTCCCTGCCACACGCCTTGGGGTGAGTCAAACCGTAAACCTAGTAAACAATGATCTGAAGTTTCGATGGGAATTAATTCTGGAGAAGAGACCTGAAAAGATTGATTGACAAAAAAAAAGTCTATACAAGAGGAAAGGATACCCTTAAAAAAAGTAGGTTTCTTAAGCAATAGTGTATTTACAAAAGCATTTTTTAAATCGGCCTGGGACACCACTTGCTTTAAAAAGATTTTATCACAATACTGCTTTTCACCCTCTCGTTTTTCCTTGAAGTTAATGTTAAAGTCACCCCAAAAATCAGTTGACGTCTGGTGTGTAAAAAGGGCTGTATCTTTTTCAACAGATCAATATGTGAAGATTTCACCTGGAGGTTATAAATATTTATCAAACGCAATGGAATGCTCTGAATTTCAATGTCTAACATAAGGGCCCTACCAGGCTCAATATCTACCAATTTATGGACAAGAAAATCTAAAGTTCGGAAACAAAACCCCACCCCACTACAGGGGTCTGTTCCTGAAGACCAATAAGAAACCCCCATCCCCAATCTCCAGTGGCCTGCTGAATATCAACTACAGACTGCAATCTTACATCTTGTAGAAAAAAATGTTATAACTCAAAGAATGCAGAATACTAAACATAGTAAAGTGACGTTTCCTGTTCTTAATGCTGTTTACATTCAAACTAGCTACTGAGAGTGTTAACATTTAAGGAGGATTTTTTTTTGTTTTCCACTCGATCTCGTAACCCGTTTGGAAGTAGGTGGTAAACGCGTCCCTTCAACAGATAAAACTACCTCTCCATCCTTTCCCTGTGATTGGGTAGGCATATCATCTGCCCCCTCCAAATCAATAGGATGGTCCCGATCCATCTGTTCACTCCAGGAAGGCAGGGAAGAATATCTGTTAGAAAGTGGCACTGAGGGTGAGGTAGAAACAACACTCAAAATTTTACCACTCCTTTTTTTTTACTATCAAAAAGGGATCCTCCGTCCTTAAAGATTTAGAAATATCTAAATTATCTGGAGGATTTGCTATATTTTGAATATCCATTTGCATACTATTTGGGGAACCGCTAGAAAAAAACAGTCTGAGGTCTAATTGGGGATCCCTGGGTAGTAACAAAGGGAGTATCTTTCCCTATAACCTGAGCCTGCTCCAGAACTACCTCCGGGGTATGTATATTGTCTGAACTTAGCTGTGTATTAACATGAGAGGAAACGGACCTCATATTCACTCCTCTCGTAGCCCCCCTTCCCCTACATCTCTCGAACGTATGATATTCCGTGCTCGGAATAGTGTGAGGGAGTTTAGCTTTATACAAAAAGTATGCCTGATCAGAAGCCTCATCCAGATCATTTGTACCCCATGGACATTCCTCAAAGACATGTTCTGAATCCCCACATAGATTACATACAGGGGAAGCATTGCAAGCTATTGCCACATGCCCAAGAACTCCACAAGAAAAACATTTAACCTTATCACAATCTGTGTTCAAATGATCAAAAGAACCACATTTATAGCAGTTTTTAGGCTGACCAGCATAAAAAAGTATTCCCCGTCCCTTCCTAAAAAAAATTAACTGAGTGAATGCTGTATCCCAGAATCATCATGAGATAATTGAACACGAAATGTCCAACCACCAGTCCAGAACCCATTATCGTCGATTATACTGTAGGTCTAGGATTGTCTATTATCTTACAATGCTGTTCGAGCCAGTACATAATGTTAGCCACATTGACCCCTTCATTACGGAAGAGGACAGTTACTATTTTAATCATTGGTTTGGTAACAGGAATCACCAAAAAATCCTTCCATATATCCTGATCTTTCACCTCATAGTAACATTTCCAAAATCTGTCCAATAAGGGCATAGAACAAAAGCTCACATCCTATTGAGAGTTCCCTGGTGAATGTATAAATGCATAGACATCAGAAGGTACAAACCCCAAACTTTCGAGTAAAAGTGATTTCCCCACCCATATTCTGTCGGGGACAATCGGGGCTAAACCTTTGTAACATAATCTGACCAGAAATCTTCGTCGTGCTTCTTGTGCAGGGCGCCGAAATAACCCAGCAAAAGATTTATTTTTTCCTGTGTTTATATTACCAGGAGAGAAACTATCATTCTCTCTTAGTATACTAGGGCCCCCGACATCATTGTCACAGTCATTTATATCCCGAGACTCAGTACCTGAGGTTGAGGATGGCTCCCCATTCTTCTGGCTAGTATCTGACACAGCGTCTGGCGTAGTTCTGTTCACAGTAGCCTCTCCCTCGGCCAACACTTGCACACTAGAGGAATTTTGAGACTTTGCTATTTCTGGCTGGCATACAGGATATACCTGAGGAGTTTGATCATGAACTAAATTCATGGGTGCCCCAGAAAAGGGAATATTCGGGTCAGGGACCCAGATCCCGTTTTGTCAAATCCAACCCACTCTAAGTAGAACCTCATTGGTTGACCGTGTATCATCTTCTACCACAATTGGGGGGAGTGTAACATCATGCTGTGCCTCTCATACCTCAGTCTCTGCCGATAAAACAGGTGATGCTTCAGATAAAGTAGTAATAGGTAGTCTTTTACTACCTGTAGATAAGGGCTAGCAATTGAGCGTTTTCCTTTTTTCTCCTCATCTAGTCGTCTTTTGCAAATTCGATAATCTCTTTCAGCCATTTGTATCAACTCCAATAACTGCTTTTTCTTCATCCCCATTTCCTCTTTTAATATGTCTTCTCCTTCATGCTCAAACTCTGACATCTCCAACAACATATTCTGGTCTCCTAACTGAGGAGCAATTTATTGGGCTACAAGGCTTACTTCATCCTCTTCAGCTTGTGTAGAATCTACCAAGAGCTCCAGAGACCAAACCTTCCTCCTCCACAACCTCCTTCGAACTGTGGGCCTCCATCCCTGCAGACAGATGGACAGCACCACCTGCCTACAGAGTAGGAGAATTTTCTCCGATGTCCTGGCCAAACTTCCCTCATTCACTAAAAATACCATAAACAATTTAATCTGGTTCTAGGTCAGTTGGCGTTCATCTGTATCCCCCTCCCTGGGTCATGCCTGAAAATAGGCAGGATTTGTCTAGTGTACTTACCTGGTCAACAAAAAACTAAATAAATAAATAAATAACAAAGCTGTGGAACTCAGGAAGATTACCTGGGCCATCTCTATTGACCTTCTCCAGGGCCTTTGACACGGTGAATCATAAAATACTGTTGAAGAGACTGGGAGACCTAGGATGGAGTTGGAGGCTTTGACATGGTTTCAAAATGACTTAATTGGATGACAACAAAGTACAGTTGTGAATGGACAACAGTCTAAGGTCATAAATACTAGGAAGGGAGTCCCACAGGGATCTGTTTTAGGTCCCTTATTGTTTACTATTTATCTGAGGGAATGGGGAGCAGCATTGGGGGTGCTGACTATCAGTGTTATGGTGATGACACTGTGGTATATACCTCTGATGTTGTAGTAAGAGGTCCAGCTGAAACTACAGTGAATGTCTGATAAATTACAAGTCTATTTTGGTCAGTCCCATCTAAAACTGAATTCAACTAAAACAAATGTGATGTTGATTGGGTCTTCAAAAAAACAGTATGACCCTTTAAATAGTCCACTGGATATCTATACACTGGAAGGTGTATAGATATCCCTGTAGGGCATCATTCTCGATGCCCTACAGGGGGCATGCCTCAGACAGCTAGTGTTGGAACCCACTCGGGAGGGAGCAATCTTAGATCTGGTACTCTCAAACAGGGATGGAGAGAGGATCTCAGATTTAGAAGTGGGTAGCCATCTGGGAACAAGTGACCACCAAACAGTGTGGTACACAATAAACATAGCTGTAGAGTCAAGCCATACAAAAGTGAGGGTACTGGACTTTAGGAGGGCTGACTTTGGCAAAATGGGAGAGTGCCTGAGAAAATTAATAGCAAATGGGCAAGAAGGAGGGGTGGAGGAACATTGAGGAAACATCAAAACTGCCACCACAGAGGCAACAAGTCTTTGTGTGAAGCAAATAAACAAACCAAAACGAAGGAAAAAAAACACTATGGTTCTCAAAAGAGGTGGCGGGGAAGGTTAGGAAGAAAAGATAGCATTCACGAAGTATAAGAAAACACAGAAGGAGCAGGACAGGGAACTGTATCAGTTAAAACAGAAGGAAGCAGGGAAGGCAGTCAGAATAGCAAAGGCCCAAACCAAGGAAAAGATAGACAACTCAGTTAAGAAGGGTGATAAAACCTTTTATAGGTACATTAGGGAGCGAAGAAAGACCAAGGGAGGGATAGTGAGGCTTAATAAAGGGGAGGGTGAGTGGGTGGGCAGAGGGTGACAGTGAAAAAGCAGGGATACCAAATGAATACTTCTACTTGGTATTCACAAAAGAATTGGACAGGGAGGTACCTAATCCAATCAATAGAAGCACTCTGGATAGGGAGGTTGATACCAGTACATTCACAGAAGAAAGGGTTCTGAAAGAACTCCTAAAACTGAATGTGGACAAGGCAAAGGAGCCTGATGGGATTCACCCCAGAACAGTAAAAGAACTAAGGGGAGAACTAGCAACACCACTGACTACCCTTTTTAACAAATCATGGGACAATGGTGTGGTACCTGAGGACTGGAGGAGGGAAAATGTGATTCCTGTACACAAAAGTGGGAGCAAAGAAGAGGCAGGAAACTACAGACCTGTTAGTTTGACCTCAGTGGTAGGGACAATGATGAAAACACTTCTGAAAGAAAGAATTGTTGAGTACCTAGAGGCCAGCGGGGCACAGGACCCAAGGCAGCATGGATTCACAGCGGGAAGGTCATGTCAGACGAATCTAATAGATTTCTTGGAGTGGGTGACCAAAGTAGTAGACCAGGGAGGGGGCTGTGGGCATGGCCTACCTAGACTTTAGCAAGGCATTTGACACAACCACACAAAAGATTAATAAACAAATTAGCCAGCTAGGGAGTGGGTCCCAGGATAGTAGTCTAGGTAAAAGATTGGCCAGACAACAGGACACAGAGGGCAACAGTACACAGAGTTCACTCTGAAGAAATGGGGGTTACTAGTGGGGTACTGCAGGGTTCAGTACTGGGACTGGTCCTTTTTAATGTCTTTATAATTAACATTGGGGAGGGACTGGAAGGAAAAGTGTGCCTCTCTGCAGATGACACAAAGATCTGCAACAGGGCTGATATACAAGGGGGCTGGAAAGGATGAGAAGGGACATGGCAAGGTTGGATGAATTGTCAAAAGTATGGAAGTTTAGATTCAATGCAAAGAACTGCAAAGTAATGCACCTGGGAAACAAAAACCCAGGGGAAGAGTACACAATGCAGGAGGGGGAGGTACTAACAACAACAAAAATGGAAAGGGACCTGGAGGTAGTCATATTAGATGACCTAAAGGTAAGCAAGCAATGTGAGAAAGCAGTAAGGAGGCCTTGGAGGATACTGGGATGTACAGGGAGAGGCATCACCAGTAGAAAACAAGAAATTGTTATCCCTCTGTACAGACAGTTGGTGAGACCCCATCTGAAGTACTGCGTACAGTTCTGGAGACCCCATCTCCACAAGGACATAGACAGGATGGAGGCAGTCCAGAGGAGGGCAACTAAAATGGTGCAGGGTCTGCACCAGAAGCCATATGAAGAGAGACTAAAGGAGCTTAATATGTATACCCTCGAGGAAAGGAGGAGCGGGGGGACATGATAGAAACGTTTAAGTACATCAAGGGAATCAACAAAGTCCAGGAGGGTAGTATCTTTCTGAAAAAGAGATGTGCAAGAACAAGGGGGCACAATTTGAAGATAGAGGGGGAAGATGCAGGGGCAACGTGAGGAAGTATTTTTTCATGGAGAGGGGTGGATGCATTGATTGGCCTTTCTGAGGAGGTCGTGGGGTCAAAAACAGTGGGGGAATTCAAGAATGCATGGGACAGATATAAGGTAATTCTGGCGGGGGGGTAGGAAGAAGTAGACTGTTGGTTAACTAGGATCTGCAGCTTATCCAATAGAGGTAAGGAAATGGGCAGACTGGGTGGGCCAAGTGGTTCTTATCTGCCGTCAAAGTCTATGTTTCCATGTAAGGTGAAAAACTGAAACAAGAAGAGGCATATAAGTATCTGGGGTACTGGATGGATACAGTAGGGTCAGAAAATACGCATGTAACTAAGCTGATAGATAAGGTAGGGAAGTGTTTAGGAGCTTTATAAGGGGTGTTTGGTTAAAGATAGTACAGTCACAAATTCTTCCAGTTTTAGATCATGCAGACATTGTGTGTGAGTATAGCACAAACTAAAGACTTACAAAATTGGATGTATTGTATAAAAAGATGGCATGAGTTGTGCTAAACATCCCTTATGATACACATGGATGCAAATTATATAATCAACTAGGATGGACCTTGTTATGGGAAAGGCATTGGTTGCACAGAATATTATTTGCAAGGCCGGCCCATCGGCACAGTGATTGGATTTCCGCATGCGACGCCAATGACCTGGTTCGAATGGACCCGGTCACCGAGGGTCGGCCTGGGAAGAAGGATTGAGCGCCCTAGGACAGCTCTCCTTCTCCGGGAGGCAGGGCCGCTCAGTGCACGAGCGGCACTTAGCGGAGGCTGGGTAGCTGCACCACGCCGACACTCAACAGAACGCCAGGACAGGGCAGACGAGGTCATCATTGCACATCCTCGCTCTGCTTAAAGGGGAAAAACTCCTAACCTCGCTGGCCTACATGACGCTTGCCCCTATGCGCCCGGGATTAGCCTCTGGAGCCGATCCCCCGACCAGATACATGTACCGCGGCCCAGATATAGGGGGTCGGTGCCGCGGCCCCACTCTCTGGAGGGAAAGCCAGGGATAACTGGGGGATGCAGGCATAACCAAAGGTGGAGGTGAAGGGGTTCCGTTACCAAAGCAGAACCCGACGGGAGTAGTAGGGTCAAAAAGAATAAAATAATTAAAAAAAAAGAATATTGTTTGCATCCAAATGTATATGGGAAGATGTTCCTGATTATTTGTTAGAGCATTTAGATTATAGGGTATGGAAAGGATGTTTGAGAAATTCAGATTTAGTAGAACTGACAATTCCTAGGTCTAAAACATCAAAAGCTAATCATTTCTTAAGTTATGTGATTCCTTACAAATGAAATTCCCTGTCAAATAGATTTCATTTGAAGGGTAACAAGATGCCATCACAAGCTGTTATAAAGGCATGGTTCATGATTACTGCATCATATTGTGAAAGATGTAGACATTCTAAAGAAGGGATCACATAGGCTTAATTTGTGCAATATGTTGTGATAACTGTGCTATGCAAATCGGTACTGTAAAATTTAGATTGTTGATGTATTGTGTATTTTTCTTGTATTTATATGGAACTTTCTTTTTGATTTGTACAACGGGACATCATTGTAAATGAGCTTGCTCAATGAAATTATCCCAAACAAACAAACTCACAAAGTCACATACACTTGGAGACATCAAGAATCACCTTAGACCCCAAACATTTCCACTACAGCTCTCTGCTCCTTGTTCACAAATCAGTTGGCAAACCACCATGTGTAAGTTTCACATGCACTGCACTAGTTTACTTTTCCCAGAAGTTTGTCATGTGCCGCACTGTCAAAGGCGTTTCTGAGGTCCATACAGATGATGTCTATGGCCCTGCCTCTGCCCACCTCCCTGATTATCCCCTTAAGAAAGGTGATCAGGTAGGCTTAGCATGAACTGCCCTTCATAAATTCATGCTGAGAGGGGGCTAGAACTATGGCCTCAACCAAGTATTACATTTCTCTATCCTTGATAATGTTTTGTTAATCATTTTGTGCCTTTTGTTAATTTCTCCCAATTATGCTATGACTAGCAATCAAGCCACCCAAATTTATCTCAAAAGTTTCACCAGAAAAGACATACTGAGCTGATAACAGCTCGTTTCCAGGTGTATCCAGGAGGAAGGTGGGGAGGAGGGCAATGAAAAATCAAGAACAAGAACAAAAAATAACAAAACAATCACAAAAACTTCAAGAATTAAAAATTTAAACTTACATAATAGGTAGAACGGGAACTAAGCATCATAACTAAGTGTCATACATGTTTATTTATTTATTTAGTTTTGGTTGACCGGGTAAGTGCACTAGACAAATCCTGCCTATTTTCAGGCACGACCCGGGGGGGGGAAGGGGAAACAGATGAATGCCAACTGACCCTGAACCAGATTAAGCTTTGGTGGTATTTTTAGTGAATGAGGGAAATTTGGCCAGGACACCGGGGAAATTCCCCTACTTATTTCGATAAGTGCGATGGGATCTTTAACATCCACCTGAACTACCACCAATCCAGGCAGATGGGACCTCGGTTTAACATCTCATCTGAAATACGGCACCTCAGAAGTGCAGCACCCCTCTCATGCTGCACTACAGTGTCAGTACTGGGATATTAACCCAAGTGACAGATGTGAGAACTGAACCCACAACCCTCTGATGTCCCGGCCTCAGAGGCAAGTGTGCTACCTACTGAGCCACTGACACTGACACATAGGCAATTTATGTAAGGGTGAGAAAGTAAACTACTGTATACAGTGAAGATTAGGAAGGGAATAATACCATTAGGGGGTGACATTCAAGAAGTACAATTCAAAAGTGCCGAGGTGTTGAAGGATAACAGAAGGTGCAAGGATAGATGCTGAAGAGGGGCAAGTCATGTACAGGAAATGAGGAATAAATTACCTGTTTTTCCCTTTCCTCCAGAACAAGAACTGTCCTTTTCGTTTAGGAAAGTCACCCTCAGCAGCGGACCAAAATAAGATACACTTTGATCTTACTATACCATATCAAATTCTGAGAAACTAGCAGTGTTAGTATGTCATCCTTTAACCTTATATTGCACAGGTTGATGTTTTAGCACAGTAACCCCTGAACCACCATATCTTAATTGTATTATACTTATTTTTTTCTGCTTATAAAGGTTCTGACCTTCATATTTCTTGAGGACTCTGCAGTAAGGTTAGTTGGCTCTATCAGTGCAGACCCCCCACGGTGTTTAACTACTAAATCTTTGAAGCAAGGCACAGTGTCACTTGGATCTAGCAGCCATGCTGCTATTCTTGGATCTAAAACTCCACATTCAGCAACTGAAAAAGAAACAAAATGACAAAGGACATCAGATATATTCCTTTTGGGTTCTGGCATCATTTACACTCTCACAGTCTGACACTGAAAGAGAAAAAAAGCATACTTCATGCAAGAATAGATGTTACCAGACATCCAAAACCCGAACATCAGAAACTGTTTTTAAAAGAAAAAAATTACAAAATAAACATTTCATCTGGAAAATTAAACTACCATGCAACATCACTTAGGAGAAGGATAGCAATATTTCCTCTAGGAGGTCCTTTCCATTTGAACTTTTATTTATTGATTCACATTGAATAAAGCTACCATCTCCCGCTGTTCTAAACCTCAAATATTCAGAACTAAATATTTACAAAATGCAACCCAACAGCATACAGGGGATTATTAGGATTCTTATAATACCAAAATATCTACCAAAGAAAATTATCTTTATCTTCTAAAAAAAAATAAATAAATTCAAAGTGTTAATACAACATGTGCCATTATTCTGAAACAGCTGCACGAGCAAACTATTTGGAAAATTCTGATATTCTTGTTTTCTATAAATAAACGTGTTTCTACAACCTAAGAAGCTCACCAGTTTCTTATTATGTCCTCCTCTGATACTATTTTGCTTAAACTGAAGGGATATACTTAATTTAGGTGCACTTACATAAACATAGCAAAGTTACTTAACATGACAGTAGATCTTCAAGAGAATCTCCTCCATATGGGCCACACTTTTGAAACTGTAAGTAATCAGTGTCAGGATCACTCGGAAACTTTTGCTAGCTGGAGGCTGCCCACGATGACATGCAGCATTGGCGTCTATATAATGTAGGTGGCCCCATTGCTCCTCAGTTCCCGATGGAGACAGGCTTAGAGGGATTCTTACCGTAAGGAACCAGGGGATTAAACAAGTACCACGCACATGAGGAGAGGCATGGGACTGAAAAATACCCAAGGCACTTATGGACACCTCCAAACAAGGCAGTGGATAAACCTGCCAGCAGAAACCTCAGAAAAGTGATTTAAAGTAAACTCAGACACCACCTTTGATGACAGTCTAGGATTAGTATGTAAATGGATCTAAGTGATGAGAAGCAACCCACAAAGCAAAACGCTTCCATTTCATGGAATAGGTGACCCTGGAGGAAGGCTTTTTGGCAGTCACCAGGACATAGAAACATACACAGAAACACAGAACTTGTTGTCAGATAAGGACCTCTTGGCCCACTTAGTCTGCCCTATATTTTCTTCCTACTGTGCCACCGCAGACCCTACTCGATCTCTGATCTTCTCCCCCTCACCTTGTCTTGTCTCTAAGGTCCCATTTTGTTTATCCCATGCATGCTTGAATCCTGTTAGCATTTTAGCACCCATCACCTCTGCTGGGAGGCTGTTCCAGGTGCCCATTACCCTCTCCATAAAGAAGTATTTCCTCACATCTTCTCTGAGCCCCCCTTCACCCCAGCTTCAAAGCATGACCTCTTGTCTGCAAGTATCTTTTTCTATGGAAAATGCTACCTTCCTGCACTTTAATAATACTTATAAGGTATTTGAATGTTTCTATCATATGCCTCATTTCCCTCCTTTATTCTAGAGAGTACATATTTAGTTCCTTGAGTCTTTCCTCGTAGGGCACTTGATGCAGGCCCTAAACCATTTTGGTAGCCCCCCTTTTGTACTGCCTCCACCCTATCTATGTTCTTCTGGAAGTGGGGCCTCTAGAACTGGACACAGTACTCAAGGTGGGGTCTTACCAGTGATCTATACAGGGGTAATACTACCTCCCTCTTTCTGCTGGTGATACGCCTCCCTATGCACCCAAGCATCCTGCTAGCTTTCCCCATTGCCTTATCACACTGCTTGGCAACCTTCAGGTCATCAGAAATGATTACCCCTAGGTCCCTTTCCTGTTTTGTGTTTGCTAATATCTCCCAGCTCAAGTGGTACGTTCCCTCTAGGTTTCTGTGCCCAAAGTGCATGATTTTGTACTTTTTTGCACTGAAACCCAGCTGTCAATCCTTTGACCATTTTCCAGCTTTTTCAGAGCATCCCTCATTCTTTCCACCCTCCCTGGTGTGTCCACTGTGTTGCAGAATTTTGTGTCATCCACGAACAGGCATACTTTCCCCTCCAGCCCTTCTGCAATGTCACTAATAAAGACACTGAAGAGGACCAGGCCTAGTACAGACCCCTGTGACTCTTTGCTGGTCACCTTGCCTTCTCCAGAGTGCATGCCATTTACCACCATCCTCTGACTTCTATTGCTTTGCCAACTTCTTACCCATTTTACTACTTTTGGACCCACTCCTAGGTTGCCCAGTTTGCTTACCAGTCTTCCATGCGGAATGGTGTCAAAGGCCTTACTGAAATCCAGTAAAGCCACAGCTATCACTCCTTCATGATACAGTTCCCTGGTCACTCAGTTGAAGACCTCGATCGGGCTTGTCTGGCAAGACCTCCCACTTGTGTAACCATGCTGCCTCAGATCCTGCAATCCACAAGTTACAAGGTATTCCCCAATCTTTTCCTTCAGTAGCAATTCCATTACTTTACCTACTACTGAAGTCAGGCTGACTGGTCTGTAATTTTCTGCCTCCTCCCTATTTCCACTTCCGTGTAGTGGGACCACATCTACTCTCCTCCAGTCCAACGGAACCTCCCATGTTTCTAGTGATAAGTTGAACAGAGCTGTCACAGGTGCAGCCAGCACTTCTTTGAGCTTCCTCAGCATCCTAGGGTGCACCCCGTCAGTTCCCATTGCCTTGTCTACTTTTAATTGTACCAGTTCCTTGAGTACTCTCTCCTATGTAAAAGGACTACTGTTCAACTCCATTTATTTAATGTCCTTGTCCCTTATCTATGGACTGTCACCTACCCCTTTCTCCGTAAATACTGAACAAAATCAATTGTTCAATATGTCTGTTTTTTTTTTTTTTGGTCCTCTTCCTCACAAACCCCTCCTTCCCCTTTTAGCCTTACTATCCCTCCTTTCATCTTTATCTTCTCACTTATATATCTAAAGAAAGTTGTATCCCCTTTTTTACTGACTGGGCAATATTCTCATCCATTTGCACCTTTGCACACCTAGCTGCTCTACCTGCTTCTCTTTGTTTCTCCTGGTAACTCTCCCTATCCTCCTCTTTCTGTGTCATCTTGTAACTTCTACATGCTAGGTTTGTTTGCTCTTACTTTCTCCGCTACTTCTCTAGAGAACCATAATGATCTTTTTCTCTTGCCTTTGTTAACCTGCCTAACAGATTTGTTGCCTTTTTGGCGGGGGGGGGGGGGGGGGGGGCCCCCCCTTATTTTTGCCCATTTTTCCTCAACTCCCTCCCCCCGTTTCCCTGTCCCATCTGGCACCTTTTGGGAAACTCCAAGTGTAGCACTGGTTATGTTTCAGAGGCCATGCATGGAGGTAACGTGATCAGAGGTCCAGATGGACTAGGATGCCTTGTTCCTGTGATAGAAGTCCCCAGCACAAGAGCAGGGATACTGGTGGCTCCCACTGCCAGCTGTTGCAGCAGCGGGAACAAGATTTGATGAGGCAACAGGAGAGCAATGAGAATCAGAGTTGCTTCCCACATCTGGAGCTTAGCACCCTCTGAATGGGAGAAAAGGCGTGCAGGAACCTCTTCTTACAAGAGAGGGACAACACGTCTCATCAGAAACTCCAGGGCCTGGAACCAGTGAGCAGAAAAGCTGCATTTTTGCATTGTATGGGGATGCAAAAGGTCCGACACTGGACAAGCCATTCATCAAGCTGATTTTCTATAACTGAGGGCAATAGTCCTTCACTTGTGTTCTGGACTGTGATCTGCATATCCTGTCCTCCAAGACACTATAGATGCCTGGAACATGTACTGCTGACAGTTCAAGACCATGGCAAGAGCACAATACTAGACTCTCAAGGCTTCCCTGCACAGGGGGGTAAGAATGAGTTCCCCACATTGCTTGTTGAAATAAGGCATCACTCTGACGTTGTCGTCTGTACTAACAGAGGACCCGGGGACAGGTGAGTCTGGAAGGCTTGTAGGTCATACAGAACAGCTTTCATTGATGTGCAGGGTGTTCTCCACTGTGTTTCATGTACCATGCATTTGATGGGGCCCAAATGTGCCCCCCCAGCCCATCCCTGAGGCATCTGTAGTTAAAATCTGGTGAGGGGAGAGTTATCAGGAAAGGAAACATAGAAACATAGAGGTTGACGGCAGATAAGGACTGCAAGGCCCATCCAGTCTGCCCATTTCTTTTTCTACCTTATAAATGTGCCATTGGTCTTTGCTCTGTCAGTGACCTATCTATTCATACTCATCTGTATCGCTCCATTATGCCTATCCCATGCCTGTTTGAAGCCCTGCACTGTATTCATAGCCACCACTTCCTGAGGTAGGCCGTTCCATGCATCCACCACTCTTTCCGTGAAAAAGAATTTCCTCACATTCCCCCTTAATCGGCCTCCCTCTAATCTCATGCTGTGCCCTCTTGTCCTGCTACTTTTCTTATATTTAAACATGTTAGACTCTTTCACCTTGTTAATGTCCTTAAGGTGTTTGAATGTTTCGATCATATCACCTCTCTCCCTCCTTTGCTCAAGGGTATACATATTGAGCTCCGTTAATCTGTCTTCATATGTCTTCTGATGCAGTCCCTGCACCATTTTGGTTGCCCTTCTCTGGACTGCCTCAATTTGGTTAATGTCCTTGTGAAGGTGTGGCCTCCAGTACTGCATGCAGTAGTCCAGATAGGGCCTAACCAGTGTCTTGTAAAGAGGGATTATTACCTCCCTTTGTGATACCCCTACTAATACACCCTAACATCCCCCTTGCCTTACCTACTGCTTTAGAGGTCTGCTTGGATGATTTCAGGTCATCTGTGATGATGATGCCCATTTGTGACTGCCAGCAACTCCCCTCCCAGCCTATAGGTGGCTTCAGGGTTTCTCTTCCCTATGTGCATGATCTTGAACTTCTTTGCATTAAATCCCAGTTGCCACTGTTCTGACCACTTTGCTAGTTTATCCAGATCTCTTCTCATTCTGCCCACTGCATCTGGATCATCTTCTCTGTTGCAGATCTTGGTGTCATCTGCAAACAGACAAGCCTTACCCTCTAGTCCATCTGCAATGTCACTAATGAAGATATTGAAGAGGACTGGCCCCAGGACTGATCCCTGAGGTACCCCACTTGTGACTTGCATCTCTTCTTACTGTATACCATTTACCACCACTCTCTGTTTTCTGCCCCTCAACCAGTTTGCCACCCAGTTCACCAACTTGTGACCCATCCTGAACCTACCCAGCTTATTTATTAATCTTCTATGTGGAACAGTGTCGAAAGCTTTGCTGAAGTCAAGGTAGGCAACATCAACTGCTCCCCCTTAGTCCACCACTCTGGTTACCCAGTCAAAGAAATCTATGAGATTAGTTTGACATTACCTTCCTTTTGTAAACCCATGCTGTCTTGGATCCTGTGCCCCTATGGATTCCAGGTGTTGCACTATCCTTTCCTTAAGGAGTGCCTCCATAATCTTGCCCACTACTGAGGTAAACGGAATGGTCTGTAGTTCCCTGCCTCCTCCCTGCTACCACTCTTGTGGAGCGGGATCACATGAGCCCTTCTCCAGGCTTCTGGGACCTGTCCTGTGCTCAGAGATTCACTAAACAGTTCTGCTAATGGCTCTGCTAGTTCCACCTTTAGCTCCTTAAGTACCCTGGGATGTATGCCATCAGGTCCCATTGCCTTGTACACCCTGAGCTTAGCGAGCTCTTGTAGGACCCTTTCTTTTGTGAAGGGAGTAGTGCTCACCTCCCTCCCCCCTGTGTCCATGGTGCTGAGCTGTGGGCCCTGCCCTACCTTCTCTTCAGTAAATACTGAGCAAAAGTATCTATATAGGATAGATGCTTTTACAGGGTCCTCCTCCTCACATGCCCCCCTTTTCTCCTTTGAGCTTAGCAATACCCACTCTGGACTTTCTCCTTTCACTAATGTATCTATAGAAAGTCTTGTCACCTTCTTTTACTGTTCGTGCTAGTGTTTCCTCAGTTTGGGACTTTGCCTGCCTTACTGCCTTCCCTGCTTCCCTTAGGGCAGTTTGGTATGCCTCCCTATCTTCATCTCGTGGTGTTCCCTTATATTTCCTAAAGGCCAGCCTTTTGGCTCTGACCTTTTCTGCTACTGCATTTGAGAACCAAAGTAGTTTCCTTCTTCTTTTGCACTTCCTTTTCTGTCTAACACAATGGGATTTTGCTTCAAGTATTGCATCCTTAATGCTTGCCCACTTTGCCTGTGTCCTCTCACCTGTGTTTCTTTTTGCCAGGGCTAGCTTAACTCTGTTGGCCATCTTATCAAAGTCAGCTCCTCTGAAGTCCCATATTTTTGCCTTGGAATGGGATGATTTAGATGTAGTGGCCAAATTGAACCATACCATGAGATGGTCACTGGCCCCCAGGTAACCTTCAACAGGTTACTGGGTTCCAGCAACCACTTGAGGGCCTTGCATACAGGTGAGGTTACTAGAACCCTCTATTCTATATCATGTGTGCATTGTATCCACTGGATTATTCAGGTATACCATGGAATCCTCATGTACACTGTGGCCAGAGGTACTGTGACAATGGCTACTGCTATCAGACCAAGGAGCTGAAGGGGTCTCTTGGCTGGAACAGATCAACTGTTGTGGACCATTTGGGCATTCGCAATCAGACAGTTTGGCCCTGCTCGGAGGCAGAAAGGTTAAGCCATGGCCAAGACTGCTCCTATGTACTGCATGCACTGGCAGAGCAAGAAGACAGACTTGGGTGCACTGACAGTAATTCCTAGGGCATCAAGCAGCTACCTGGTTCGAGCTAGGTGTGCAGGAGTTGCTCAAAGGAGTAAGCTTTCAGTAGACAGCCCTCCAGGTGGGAAAATACATAGAGGCCTCTCCTGTGAAGGGCTACAGTAATCACTGCCAAGCATGTGGTAAAGACTCTTGGTGTAGGGGGACAGCCAAGGAGCAGGACTCTAAATTCAAAGGTTTCCTCCTTAGAATAGGAACCTCAAAGACTTTCTGGGAGGTTTTCAAATTCAATAGGGAGGTATGCATGATGTGTCTTATTTAGGAAACATATGCAGCCCCTGCTTGAAGCGGTGGGAAGAGGTCTTGCAGGGTTGCCCTGCAGAGCTTCTTGCACTTCTATGAAGGAATGGAGTCCCTTGAGATCCAGAGTTTGGGTCTTAGGTCTCCTATCCACTAGGTGGACTAGGATGGTTCCGGTAGTAACAAAACCTGTGCACCATTGTTCTGGAGGGACAGGGGCCATGATCCTCTTTCAGAACAACGTTAGTACTGGCTCCCTTAGCACAGGCAGGTGCCCTAGAAAATAGGGTGAGAAGAATTGGATACAGACCGCTGCCAGGATGTCTGTTACCAGCCAGTGGCAGAATAATGCCGTCAAACAACATGGGGGAGAAACTGAACCTGCTCAGTTTGCATAAAATAAAGTGTGGCCTACCTGCAAGGGGACCAACACAGAACCAAGCACTATGTGGGCCTTACCCTTTGTAATGCATAGGTAACTTCTTGTGGGGACATGTACAATGCCCTCCTGGGTTATGTTAACAGGGGATAACAGGGAGCTGCCCAGCTATGACGGCATATGCCAGTGCATCCCATCTCCAGAATTCCTCTCAGGAAGGAAGGGACTTGAGGTGCAGAAAAGCTCTAGTTGGCATGGACAGCTGTAGGCACCACCAGAAACTCCAATTCCCAAAGAAAGGCTGTAAAGACAATATCTGATTAGTCTGGCTAAGCGTAATTAGTATATTGTGAAGGCTATGTCAGCTGCCAAGGAACAGCTGGAGCAACTGAGAGGGGTAGACAATCATCCCCCGAACAATAAAAATACCGGAGCCTTCTGGACAACACGTCATGGTAACTAGTATATCCAGGGCAGAGAGGAAAAACCCCCTACTATGGAGGGGAGTAAGTGAGCTGTTACTATATCCAGAATGGGTACCCATGTTAGTACAGTGATCTCCACTATTATGAGGGCAGGATAGTGTGCCCCCCGTTGCTGAACCCTATCTTCAGCATGGCAGGCTGCAAATGTGCATCATGGTGGTGCAGATAGGGTCCTCTCAGGGAACCCTAAATTGTGTAGGGCAAAATCCTTACTGCCAGAAGTCACTGTGGGAGTGGTGGCCTAAATACAGGGCTCTCCATCCAGCCATGCCCATTATCCTTCCTCTGTGTCAGGGATGAAGATTATACAAACAGTCATCATCAATATCATCAACAGGAGGCAAATAGCAGGCTGGTGACATCTGCAGCACTGTGGTGGGGTTGTGGGATAACAGATGGACCAGACACAGAATTTCAAGTTCAACTACAATCTCTGTGTGATGATTATTTAAAACACAGGGGATAACCTTAAGCAATGGCATATCCCTTCTTCAATACATCAGTTTGCAGCAACAGACTATGCATGTCCTTCCTCTACACTTAGTCAGCACCTACTGATCTAACTTTCCTGTGGAAATTAACTATCCCCTATGTTGGTCTTGTATGTTTGGGTGATGGGAGTTCAAAAAAGAAAACCCTACAAACAGGCTAAAGACTAAGAACTTTAGTGCAGAAGACCTGAAGCAAGGGTTACCCTAAAGGGTATTGGCAATAAAGCCAAGTTTCAAAGAAACACAAAATCACACATACCCCTTAATGCAAGGCACCATGGGATGTATATGCAAATCACCACGAAATGTTAGGGTGGTTCAGCTTAAAGCAGGAATGCATGGTGCCAAAGGGCCTCTCAAGCAATCTGTAATGTACATGCATTTAAATAACACAATAGAGGTTTTCTGATAGCAATACCCTGGTAACTTAATTTTTATAATACAGTCCCCTAGTAACTTTTTACCTTTATCAAAAACATCTAGTGCTGTGGTATTTTCAACATTTACAGGCTTCATACACATAAGGCATATACAACAAGGTATTTTATGACATAGTGCTATTGCATACCAAATCCAACAATGAGGAAAATAGACTGTTGTTTAACAACAGCTCGGAGGTCACCACAATAAGCTCCCTGTACAAGACCTGAGAGGGAAAAGGAAAATTAAAGAGGACACTAAAGCATAGTCAAGAAAGGGGAGGGAGTGCCCATAGCTGGCCAACCTTATGGGCTAGAACTTGTAAAGGATAGATTAGGCTAAGAAATAGAAGAACTGTTGCAACAAATTTAAGAAAAGGTCAGTCCTCAAGAGTGGCAGGATCTCCCTGTCACAGGCACACGGCTGGGACTAACATTGTGGGGTTGTACCATGCGGCGTCGACGGGAGTCATGTCGTAAGTCCCATCGATGAGTCCCCTGAAGCAGAAGGTATCACCTTATCAGAGCTTACAAGTGATAAGGGAACCTCTAGGCGGCAACACCCGTACTGTTCAAATAGGGTAACAGGACATAGCCGACAGAGGAGGCAGAGGCACCACCACTGATGATAGTGCTCTAGCCATCATGGGTGTGATAATATCCACCCTCTACTGCAGTCAATAGTGCAATGGGGGAGAGGAGTCGATGGGGAGGCAAAGGCGCCACTGTCTGCGGCAACATGCCAGCCACATCAAGCGTGGTAATGAATGCCCTGTATCCTGTGTATGAGAACAATAGGAAGGGGGAAGTTGATGGGAGAGCCAGAGGTGTCATCATTGATGTACCAGCCATAGCTGGGTTGATAATGCCCTCCCCCTAATTCCTGGCCTGGATGTCTTGTTGACGGTCGGGGGGGGGGGCACTGTTTAGAAGACGACGTGGTTATTAACAACATGGTTATGAGATGATTCTACAAAGAGGAAGGGCAACCTGGAATACACCGGAGTGGTCTTTGCCCTGTGCCTGTCTCAGTGCGGATGCTCATGACTCCCACTCATTGTATGTTTCTGCCCTAGGTGCAGTTGCCTGCAAACCATCCAGTGGGGGTTGGCAACTCAGCCGTTGTTTTGTGCCTCGTTGTGGTGGTAAGCCCCTGGTGGATACTACAGGCTGTAGCAATGTGGACCGGGCCTAGACCGTGGGCACTACCATAGTGGGAGTCGCTGCTGTGGATCAGCTCCGTCCAACCTTACTTAAAAAAATATGTGGAAAGCATAGATGGTTTCTCTCAGCAACACACAAATCGCCTACAATTATTAAAGAAAAGCAGCAACATTTCCACAATGGTCTAACAAATCTTGATGGAAAAGAACTGAGGAGGGAAGGGGCTGCCCACGTTTATATGTGAGACCCGATGTCTGACGTCATTGTGGGCTGCCCCTGGTGGACTGCTTACAAACGTTTCCATGTAATGGGATTAGAATTCAAACAAATAAACATCAACACCAGGGGACAGCCCCTGCAATTGGAAAGAAAGAGTTTTGCATCTACCAAAAGGGTCTACTATTTTCTCAAAGGGTTAGTAAGCCATGGAATTTGCTTCCAACATCTGTGGTTATCTGTGACAATAAACAGACTTTTAAAAACATTCTAGATAACTTAATTCTCTCAAATAATACTTTATGTTTTTATGGGTAAAAGACAGGAACTTGTTATGGGCATTTCTGCTCTTTTGCTCCTTTCTCTATCCTTTGTGATCCTTAGAGGTCCTAGTGCCTGATGGCTATAAGCTCTATAGGTCTGGCCTGATGAAAGAGATATCCTTGAAGAAGATCGCATGTGCTTGGTTGCTTTGGATTTATCACAAGCAGCTATAATCACCACTGAATCTGTTTCAGGCTTTGATAAATAATATGGCTTTGCAGTAGGGACTGAATATTGTTTATCAGTCTTTCTGGGAACTGCAGGTAATTGAGCTGGCCAATTTCAAACAGCCAGTGTGGCATCATCTAAGGCAGAATGCATAGAAGGAACAATAACCATGGAGAGGCAGAGACCACCAAGAACTCAATATAAATTTCTCCCAGTGTAATCCTCCTCCTCCTCAGCTTGAAACAACAATTTAGCCTGCACTTATTTAAGGAAGGCTTGAAATGAGGCATTCTCAAGAGAAGAACTAGGAATGTTTTTCAGTTTTCTCTGAGCAGGAATAAAGAGTAGAGTTAAGCCTACTACATCAACTACTTCTTCTTTCTCATCAATGTCCTCCTCCTCCTCTTCCATATACTCTGGATTATATTCCAGTTCATCATCGACCATCATAGTCTCATTGTCGGCGGGACGAGGACACAGTGGAGGCACAGCCATCGATGGGAGTCTCATCAACTGAGGCCATTCGGGGCCTGGCATGATGGTGGGGACTGAGAACTGAAATTTCAACAGTAATGTCTACAACCGTACAGTCAAGGGCACCAACGGAGGCAGTGGCATCGGCATCGGCTGAAGTGGCAAGAGGTGTTGAAAGAATTCTGAAATCATCTGATACAGGAGCGGTGTGTTGACTAGCCCAGAAGGGGCAGCTGATGGTGAAACCATTGACGGGACTGTGCCCATTGGCAGAATTGGCTGTGAATCCCCTGGAGGGGGGAAGTCAGCCAGCACCAGACCTCGACCTTGGTGTCTGAGAGACGATCAGAGAGGGCGGCAGGACCCACAGCCAGAGCCAGGCACCATTTTTTTCCAACAAACTTACCTCTTAGAGGTGAATGGGACCAGTCTGGGGAAGCAACCTTATGCTTAGGCTGTTTCTCCTTGTCATAGTGGTGATGTTTCTCCACCGAATTCAAAGACATGTTCTTTTTCTTTGACAAGTCTGCAAAAACAGGTTACTCACCTGTAACAGTAGTTCGAGGAGTGGTGTATGATGTTTATCCATACTTTCTGGCAGTTGCCTTTCCCTTTAATTCTGGCCAGAATGTCTTCAAGCTGGCTCCTCCCACCCACATGGGTGGTAACTCCCTCTGCTCCGCCCCATGATGCCAGATCTTGCCTGCTGGAAGCAGTGTTGTGCACCAAAGCCAGGGGAGGTCGGGTGGGTCCTTGTGGATGAACTCCATATACTACTCCTAGAACTACTATTACAGGTGAGTAACCTGTTTTTCTAGGGACATGGATATGATGTTTTATCCATACTTTCTGGCAGACTCCTAGCAGTTCTCCGGGAGGAGGGAGGCAAGGTGCACATTCCTACTTAGGGAACAGAGATTGGAGAACTGAGGCCCCAAAACCAGCATCCTGGCATGACTCATGGTCAAAGTGGTAATGGGAAATGAAGATGTGTGCTGACCTCCAGGTAGCAGCCCTACAGATTTCCTGGATAGGGACGTCTTTGGAAGCAGCCACTGACGCAGCAGTATGGTGGGTAGAATGAGCCCGACGCCCTAAACGAGGCTCCCTACCCGTCAACCTATAGCAGAGATCAATACAGGAGACTATCCACCTGACAATCGTCCATTTTGCTGCAGGTCGGCCAGGTGCAGCTTCAGTGTAGGTGACAAACAACTGGTGAACCTCTCCCCGAACTCCAGCCATGCGCTTCTTGTAATATGTGAGCGCTCGCCGCAGGTCCAGAGCATGGAGCCTGTGCTCGGCCTCCGAGGTGTGGTTGGTAAAATACACCAGCAGATTAATCACCTGGTTAAGGTGAAAATCCGACACAACCTTCAGGAGGAACTTCGGGTTGGGGCACAGGACAACCTTGTCCCTGTGGAAGACCAGGCAAGGAGACTCTACTGAGAGTGCTTGGAGTTCACTGATCCTTCTGGCTGACATGATAGCCACCAAGAAGGCACTCTTCCATGACAGGTGAGACATTTCACACCTATGCATCAGTTCAAATGGCTTGCCCATGAGCTTTGCCCAAACCAGCAGCAAATCCCAAGGTGGTGGTGGTTCACGCACCGCAGGGGAAATGTGGCCAAGGCCCTTGAAAACGTGCTACACCACCTTCTCCTGTGCCACCGACTGCTGACCAGCCTGCATCCGGTAAGCACAGATGGTGGCCAGGTGCACCTTAAGTGTCGTTGACCGAAGGCCTGACTGAGAGAGGGACCACAGGTAGTCAAGAATGCTATCCACTGGACAGGACAAAGGGTCCAGCCCCTTGCCCTGACACCAAATGGAGAACCTCTTCCACTTGAAGGCATAGCATTTCCTGGTTGACTCCTTCCTAGATTCCTCCACAACAGTGAGGACATCTTCAGAGAGACCCAAAGCCTGGAACTCTAAACTCTCAGGAACCAGGTTGTCAGGTGCAGAGAATGAAGGTCCCTGTGGAGAACCTTCCCCTGATTGAGGGACAGCAGATCCAGACTGAGTGGAAGACACCTTTGGAGCCTGCTGCTGAGGCTGAGGAGATCAGGGTAACAGAACTGGCATGGCCAGTCCGGAGCCACCAGAATCACCTGTGCCTTGTCCCTCCTGGCCTTGAGAAGCACCTTGTGGATCAAGGGAAGTGAAGGGAAGGCACAGAAGAGGCCTTAGGGTCCAGGGCCTCAAGAAGGCATCCCCCTGCAGTGTTCCCTGCTGAGGGGGTCGGGTACAAAACAGCCTCAGCTTTGCATTCTCCCTGGAGGCAAACAGGTCCACCTGAGGGGTGCCCCACTGGGAGAACAGACTGTGAACTACCTCCGAATGGAGGGACCACTCGTGAGATGCCTCACCCACCCACCCAGCTGAGGGCATCTGCTAGCTGGTTGGAGATCCCTGCTACATGCATGGCTAGGAGATCAGCCTCCAGGCTGTGCATGAGGGTCCACACATGGAGAGCTTCCCAGCACAGTGGCAGGGAGTGCGAACCACCCTGATTGTTGAGGTAGTACATAGTCGTGGTGTTGTTCGTCTGGACCTGGAATACCTGACCGTGGCTGTGTGGAGCGAATGCTATAAGTGCAAGCTGAACAGCTCAGAGCTCCATCAGGTTGATGTGACATCGAGACTCCTCAGGGTTCCAAAGCCCATGGACTCTGTGTTCCTCTAGGTGGGCACCCCAGCCCATGAAAGAGGCATTTGTCATCAGGATGACTGTCGGCTCTGGGCGGACAAATGGGATTCCTTCCTGCAGATGCTCTGAGACTAACAACCACTGGAGGGCGTCCCACATCCTCTGGGGTCACAGTGACCAGCTGGTCGAAGTGACCCTTACATGGAGACCACTGGCTAGCCAGCTCCCACTGCAGGGAGCGAATTCTCCAACGGGCCAATGAAATCATGCTGGTGCCAGCTGCCATGTTACCAAGCAGGCGCAGGAAGTCTTGTGCAGGGCGCAATTGCCCAACCCAAAATGATCGTGCAAAGGAGTAGAGAGCCTCCGCCCTGTCCGCCCTGTCCACCGGGAGCCAGGCTCTGGCTCTGTAAGAGTCAAGCTCTGCACTAGCGAAGTTGATCACCTGTGAAGGCACGAGTGCCAACTTGGCCTTGTTGACCAGGAAGCCAAGGGAGACACAGGTCTGGAGGGCCAGTTCCTGGACTGCTTCACCTCCAGCCTGGAGGGACCTGCGATCATCCAGTCATCCAGGTAGGGGTAATCCTGGACCCCTGGGCACCTCAGGTAAGCTGCCACCACTGCAATGCACTTGGTGAAGACCCTGGGGCCGAGGACAGGTGGAATGGCATGGCCTGGAACTCATATAGGGCTCCTTCTGCTCAGAAACAGAGGAACCTTTGATGAAATGGATGGATTGGGACATGAAAGAATGCACCCTGAAGATCCAAGGAGAAAAAACACATGTTCTGCTCCAGAGATGGTATGATCTGTGACAGAGTTACCATCCTGAAGGCGCGCAACTTGAGGAATTTGTTCAGTTCATGCAGATCTAGAATGGGGCAGGCCCCCCATCCGGTTTGGCACTAGAATGTACCTGGAGACAAACCCTGGGTGTTCCGGAGGATCTGCGACAGGAACCATGACCTCCTTGTGGAGGAGCTGGGCAATGTCATCCCAAAGAGCTGACAGGATGTCTGCGGATACCAAGTCCTCCTGTGGGGCGTGGGCTCGGCAAAAATGGTACTGTTCGAATTTCAGAGGCAAGCCCTGACCCACCACATCAAGGATCCACCTGTCTGTGGTGACAGCGGACCAGGAAGAAAGGAAGTGGCATAGCCAGCCCCCCACAGGAGGAGCCAGGAGAGACATGATGGGCATGAGGGAGGCACCCCTCATCCTGTCACTGGGCAGACTTGGAGGAGGAGGACAGTGCAGCTGAGGTGCCACCGGAGCCTCTCCCCCAAGGCTTATCGATGACCAAGGCCACTGACTTTGACTGCGGTTGCCAAGCCTGGGTCTGCTGACCAGCCTGGAGCTGGGTTGGTTTGGCAGCAGAAGTAGAGGTGGATCGAAAGGGCTTCCTTTTCTGCTGCTGCTTAGAGCCCTTGGGGTCCTTCTGGGCAGATGTTATGGAGTCCAAGGTGGCATTAGACTTCTCGATGTGGGTAAGGCTGCTCTCAACACTGAGCCCGAACACATTGGTGCCCATAAAAGGGGCATCCTCCAGCTTGTGCTGAGTGTCTTCCATCAAGATCAAGATCCTCAGCCAAGCCCTGCGGTGGATGGGCACAGGAGTCCCCAATGTCCATGGCTGTCTAGAGCTGTTGCTAAGCTACATCCCGGCCCTGGTCCTGGACTTGTTTGACCGTAGTCTGGAGGTCCGCTGGCGGATGGGGAAGTACCTTATCCAGGGTGCCCAGCAGGGCATGGGAAAAGTGGTCCATAAGGAGGGCCAAGCTCACCTGGCGAAGACCAAGCAAAGATGCAGCGCAGACCTTTTTTGCCGCATGGTCGAACTTACTGGACTCTTTATCGAGTGGCTTGACAACGTCTCCAGTGTTGCCCAAGCACTTGAACACAGAATCAGCCATCAGCCCCTCGGCCAAGGGGTGTTCTGTGAATCCCGACAGGGAATCGGTAGGTACCACATACTTGCAGGCCATCCGGACAGAGGGCACAGCGCAGTAAGCGGGACACTGCCAAAGCTCCAAGGCAGGGCCAAGGGTGGCCCCTACCACCAGGAAGGCCTCCCCAAAAGTATCTCCCCAGTCAAGGATCTTAGTCAACGGGTATCGAGCCCATTTCTCAACAGGCTACATTTTCATACCCATGGACTCTAAGATCAGGCATAAAAGTCCCATAAAGGAAGTGGGACCTTCGTCCATCGAGAGATTCCCCCACCAACTCCACCTCAACCGGACATGAGTGCAAGGAGGAACCCTCCAACTCCAAAGAGTTGTTAAAGAGGGGTCAACTACCAAAGCCCCCGGTGACCCTCCATGGATGTTCTGGGGTGACAGTGACCAACAGCCGATGGGAAAGCCCATTAGCCATCTGAGACTTCTTGGTCAGAGCACCAGTTTTTGTCTGTGGAGGTGGCGGCTCCATGGGGATTGGTGGAAAGGCCGGTGGCGGCTGAGCCGGGACTGTCTTAGGAGACTCCTGAGGTAGAGAAGGCATCGGCCTGTCAGGCAAGAGCCAGGTGATGGCCAGTGTAGGAGCTGGAGCCAGCTTCATGCTGGTGAGCACCAGCTGCTGCCACATGAGTTCCTCATAGGATCGACACAATTTGCGCCGAAGCCTCTCCTCACCCGATGAGAACAGGATGAAGAGTGGCAGGGACTTCGCTTCCTGGAGCATCGAGAGTGGGAGCACCAATGTCAGGTGGAACTGCTCGACCCCCAGAAATAAGACCGAGACCTCGACCGCTGGGGGTACTGGTAGCGGGGCTCAGAGGGAGTCAGCATGCACTGAGGCTCCTCCAGGTCTTGGTCGGAGACCAGAGGAGGTGGTGGGTCAGTAGACTGATCTGTCCCTCCAATGGTCTGAGTCAAAACCGGAGTCCTGGATAAGGAAGTGTCAGCCTCTTCAGTCGATAACTGGTTGACCGGCTCGAGACAAATCTCAGATGGAAGATCAACCAGCGTCTCAGTCAACTGGCCCGATGGGGTTACCATAGAGTCGGTGGCCTGAACCAAGGATTAGACTAAAGTCAGATCCGGGGAAGCGCGGGAATCCGAAGCTCTTGACCGACAGCGGTCTCAATCCTATGATCAATGGCAAGACCATTTTTTGGTCTCTTTATTCTACTTACATTTGTGCCCAGAGGGGCCCTGACCGAGGGTCAGTAGAGCATGGCACAGTTCTTTGAATGATCCTGTAAAAGAGGTGCCCAGCTGGAGCGGCACAAAGGCAGAAGCAGAGCAGGTGTGAGCTGCAGCCTGGGCTGCCGTCTCCTCAAATGCCGCAAGCTGGTCTTCGGACCCCGCAGCCATGGAGATCACCCAAAGGGCATCCTTGGATTTGACAGAAGGGTTCCGTTCACTCGGTCAGCCTAACTTGAGTCAGGCTAGATGGTCTTCCGGAACATTAGGATGGAAAGTTCGACAAATGTCGCAGGCCAGGGGATCGTGCTCATGCCTCATGCATTAGACGCACACACTGTGCAAATCCGCTGGGGACATCTTCTGCCTGCAAGGGCACTGGCAGGACCCAGGAGCGGACTTGTCTTCCATAGCGGTCACGATCAAAGATTGAGCTGAAGATAAAATTTTGAAACGGTTTGGAAGAAATGACAAAGACTTAAGTCACAAGTGCCTACTCAACACGAGAGTAGTAAGGAAGGAATCTGCTTCTTCCAAGCAGAAAGGAAGATTTGGTGTTTTGGGGCAGAGCCGAGAGAGTTACCACCCAGGTGGGTGGGAGGAGCCAGCTTGAAGATGTTCTGGCCTGAATTAAAGGGAAAGGCAACTGCCAGAAAGTGTGGAAAGAACATCATATCCATGTCCCTAGAATGTACACTTTAGACCTCAAAGAATGGCAAGGTAATGATGAAGAGGGAACAGAAGTGGTTGACAAAGGGGAGGCTGCCTTCACTGCAACCTGTTTCTTCATTTCTTTCAGCTTTAGATGCACTTCTAAAGCCTTCTTGTGACATCTCCTGGATGCTTGGTTAAAGCTCTGGTAAACTGAGCAGACTTTAGTGTTGTGGTCTTTGCCGAGACAATGGATACACACCGAGTAGGGGTTGTCTTTATAAATTTTAGCACTGCCACAATGGTAATAAGGGAACAGTATTCCGTATCTGTCAGCAGTGGCATAAAAGAAAAGTTTAAAATAACAAACTTGAAGTAGTAGCAGTAGGAAAACTTTTCAAGTTTGACACCATTCTTCAGCAGTAGTGGACTGACAAGTGTTTGATGACAGAAGAAAGAACAGAGGCATGCTGCGGATTCCCACGTTATATAGGTGCCAACAAAGTGCATTAATGTGGGCTGCCCTAGCCAGCAAAACATTTCTGAGTGATCGTGGTGCTGATAGTTTACAGTTCCATGATGCGGCTCAATAAAGGGAGATAGTCTCGAAGATCTATGTATAATTATTAACGACATTATATGTGACAGGGCTGGGATAAGACCCTGTCCCGTTTGTTATACAAAGAGAGTTAAAAGCAATGCTCTATTCTGTCTTCTCCAATTCTGTCACTTGTCTATCTCTTGCCTGTCTGATTGCGTAATCAAATTTCCTTGTAACACCTAGGAATTGGACACTATGACAGTTCCACAACTTCCCCATTTTCTCTCACTTCCTTTACCTGCTGTTTCTAGTCTTTCTTTCTTCCCTTGCTTCTCTGTGGTTACAAAAATATATGTGAATCTTTATGTGAAACCAAGATCCCCTGGTTTGCAAATGTATAGTTATATTGTTGAAATGATTTCTTTCCTGTGAGCAGCCTGAAGAGTACATTAGTCTTCTTAACAAGTGCAACCAATTAAGACATCCTGTCCCAGGGCTGATTTCCTGCTGATAATTCTGCAAATAAGCTTGTAGAGGTCAAAATACAGCTCAAGGTTAACCCCTTGTGTTCCAGATAAACCCAAATATCTTTCTGCATCCATTTCAAAAATATAACTGGATTAGGATCGGACTGTCTAAGGAGGCAGCTTAAAGGGATCATGGACTTAAAGTGGACTTGATTAATTCAGGCACCTTTGCAATACCCAGTCACCTGTCAAGTGACAAGCCTCCAGACCAACCTACAGCTCAAACAACCAATCAAGAGCTGCAATCCCTCCACTGAACAGAAAGGGCTGTTCCAGAACTGTTTCAGATCCATGTGAGATCCTGACAGGGGCAAAAGTGTGTGTGTGTGTGTGTGCTGTTTAACAGAGACAGACCACATTTCTGTGACAGCCAGAAACAGAGTGAAACAAACTGAGTGTTGACCTTCCGGGGAAGTGGCAGCAGGAATAGGTGGGACCTGGAGGTAGGTATACGTTGGGGTGGGGAGTATCAGGGATGTGAGTACATGCAGATGCCTGGGAGGAATTGGTACTGCAATACAGAAAACAAGTAAACAGCTTGTGCTCAGGTGGTACAGAGGAAACAGGTACTAGGGGCAGGTTTGTTAAACCACTAACTACAGATACTGTTTTAAGAAGCCCTGCACTCACATACAAACCAAATTCTCGCCACTGTTGCAAAGGCAAAAAATCAGCTTTACTGAACACAAAATAACAAAGCATGAAGGTGAAGTTAAAAGCTGGCTGCAATCACCATTCACCCTGGCGGTTCGACACTTGGTCTTCGTCAGGGGCAGGTTTCTGGTGAGAACCCCTCCCAATCCTCCAATTGGGTCCCGGGGGGGATACAGATGGAAGCCAACTGAAACATAGACAGTGACAGCAGAAAAAGACCAAAGGCCCATCGAGTCTGCCCACTGGGTCCTATATAACTCCACAACCTAGTGTCGATATGGGGTTCTAACCCTCCCCATCAGTCTTCCTATTCCTCTCCCGTTTCGTTTCTACAAGTGAGCACTATTCCTTTTGCTCTGTCCCAAGCCCATTTGAAGTCCTCCACAGTTTTAGTTGCCACCACCTCAGTAGGCAACCCGTTCCATGGTTCCAACACCCTTTCAGCAAAATAATATTTTCTCACATCCCTTTTGAACCTTCCTCCTGTCAGCTTCCAGTCATGCCCTTGTGTTGTCGTGTTCCTGCTAAGTAATTCCTCGCAGTTCACTTTGTTTATTCCTTTCAGGAATTTGAAGGTTTCTAGCATATCCCACCTCTCCCTTCTGGTCTCTGGCAAATACATGTTCAATACCCTAAAGCATTCCAAGTAAGAGTTCCCCTGCTGGCCATGTATCATCTTCATCACTCTACGTTGTACTATCTCTAGCCTATCCTTGTACTTGCTAAGGTAAGGGCTCCTGAACTGGGCACAGTACTCCAGGTGAGGCCTCACCAAGGAACTACAGAGGGGCAGTATCAATTCTTTCTTTTTACTATCAATACCCCTGCCGATATACCCCAATATCTCGTTTGCCTCACTACAAGCCTTGTTGCATTGGCTAGCCTGTTTAAGGGTGTCACTGATGAGGACTCCTAGGTCCTGTTCCTCAGCTGTGATGCTAAGTCAAAACCCTCCCATCAAATATTCTGTCCTTGTGTTATTTTATCCTAGGTGCATCACCCTGCACTTTTTGGCACTGAATTTCAGCTACCAGACATTTGACCACCTCTTTAGTCTTTGCAGATCACACTGTAATTCTCTAATTCCCTTAGTGCTATCCATCCTGCCGCAGAGTTTAGTGTTGTCTGTGAAGAGGCTAATCCTGCCCTGGATCCCTTCTCCAATGTCACTGATGAAAATGTTAAAAAGAAACGGGCCAAGGACAAAACCCTGCGGTACCCCACTCATGACCGCGCTCTCCTCTGATTTAACTCAGTTTATCACAACCTACTACTGCCTCCCTTTTGGCCAGTTTTCTACCATCTAACTATATCCATAGCCATGCTCAGGTCCTTCAACTTTCTCAGCAAGCATCCGTGAGGCACAGAGTCAAAAGTCTTGCTGAATCCGGAGTAAAGATTTATGGTATGGCCTTTATCCAGTTCCTTTGTCACCCAATCGAAGAAGACTATTAGGTTAATCTGACTGGACTTCCCTGACACAAAGTCATACTGTCTACTATCATGGAGACCATTACCCTCCAGATAGTCTACGAGGTCTGTTTTGAGCAATGATTCCATCAGCTTCCCCATGATAGAGGTACTGCAAGGCTGACAGGTCTGTAGTTTCCTGGTTGTTCCTTGACCCCTCTATATGGAGTGGAACCACGTCTGCCACCCTTCAGTCCCTTGGAATGGCCCCCATCTGAAGTGAGCTCTTGAACACGCCTGCCAGAGACTCAGCAAGTTCATCTGCCAATTCTCTCAGCACCCTCGGATGTATCCCATTGGGATCTGGGGCCTTATCTGTCTTAAGGGCTACTAGCCCTTTCCAGACCCTATCCCTAGTAAATACTGGTTTCTCCATCTTTGAGATCCCTCACGTGGCTGCTTTGATGCCACTTTCAGGGATGGAGTCGCTATCCACCTTGGTGAAGATGGAGCAAAAGTAGTCATTCAGGACTGCAGCCTTTTGCTTGTCACCCTCTACCACTGTGCCCCATCTAATAACCTAACTATTCCCGCACCTGGTATTCTTTTCTCAGTGACATAGCAGAAAAAAAAATTTTTCTCCGTGCTTGACCCCCTCGGCTATTTGCAGTTCTGTGTTTGCTTTTGCCTCACTAATCACCTTCTTTGTTTCCCTATTTCTCTGAACGTATTCCTCCTGTTCTGCTTTTCCCCTGCATCTCTTTAAACCTGTAGAAGGCTTTCCTTTTGACCATTACCACTTCCCTGACCCTGGACAAGAACCATAGTGGACTCCTGAGTTTATTTCTTTTGTTTACTTTATATAAGCATAGCTGTGATGCTTCAAGAATGGCCCCTTTTATTACCCCCATCTCTCTTCCACACTTTCTGTACTGCCTACCCCATCTAACTTGTCCCAAACCACCCCTCTAACTTTGTTTCAATCTGCCATTCTGAAGTCCAAGACATCCGTTCTTGTGCGCATTTATTTCAGTCTCAAGGGCTAATTCAAACAAAACTGAGTTGTGGTCACTGTTCATGAGTGTCTCTGCAACTTTTACTGCATTTACTACTTCAGAGTTGGTAAGCACGACCCACATCCAGAATGGTTCCCTGTCTGGTGGGCTCCCTCATCAGTTGCACCAGTAGATAGTCCTGAAAGGTATCCAGCACAGCCTGGCTTCTAGTGATCCTAGCCACTAGAACATCCCAGTCTATGTCAGGTAAGTTAAAATCCCCCCTACCACCACAACACCTCCCTTAGCCACTTCCCTTCTAGTTTCCTCACTGAGGTTTCTCTCCTCTGCTTCCCCTTGTCCTGGTGATCTGTAGAACACACCTAAGGGCAGTTTTTTACCTGCCACCACTTTAAGCTGAACACACAGTGACTCGGTCCCTTCCATACCATCCATGATATTCCCATCTTCCATTACCTCAGTGCTCTCCCAGACATACAGGATTACTCCACCCCTTTATCAGTTCTTCTGTCCTTCCTTAGCAGTAAGTAAGGCCCCTAGAATTCTGCGGCCGTAGAATTTTGTGCAGAACTTGCAATCTACCGCAGAACTTCTGCGGTGCCGCAGAATTCACTCTTCTTGGTGATTTTTTATTAATATTTCTGTTTATACATAGAATCTGGTTCCCTTCCCCTCTTTTTATATCCAGAACCCCCCCCCATATGCTCAGAATGTGATGTTATCATTGCTATAACATCATACATTAGCTAATGAAATGGGCTGCATTCTGCAACAGAAATGAACAGTCACTTATCTACCACAAGCTCCCACTGTCAGAGATGGTGGCACAGCACATCTTGCATGATGATATTTGCTCAACCTGCACTACAGCCTAATACAATTTTCAGTCTTACATTGTTGCACTAGGGCCAACTTAAAGAAAACCTCGTCAATAGCACAGACCTGTTAAGTCCCCATACCTCACTTTGTACAAACCTATTTGTGCCTTTAAGGTATAGAGATGCTATCTGAAATGAATAACTGGTAAAATGAATTTGACTGTCAAAATTTTAAAGAAAAATAAAGTAATTATGCCCAGAAAAGTGAAATATAATAATGTGTAGACCTGTTCAAAGAATAGACCTGTTAAATAATTGCACTGTATGCATTTTTGCCAGGGTTATTGATTACATATTGTCATTGGTTGATAGAATCACCTAAAAGTTATTGAGAAATGTTGTGTGCAGGGACAGCTGTTAGGCCAGAGGGTAGCATGCTGTGTATATGTATATATATATATACGTATATATATATATATATATATATATATATATATATATATATATATATATATATATATATACACACACACACAGTGTATATACACACACACACACACACACACACACATGTATACATTATCTCTGTCTCTCTCATCACACACACACAGACACATGCATATTTGTATGTATGTTACAGATTGCATATAAATATATAAGTGATACACAGTGGGAACCTCATGAGTGGTGTAGAAAGCACATACAAATATATAAGTGATAGACAGTGGAAACCTCATTAGTGGGATAGCATGCATATAGAAATACCTTATTTATCACATAAGATCCCCTCTACATATGTCATTTATGCAACAGGCTAGGATCTTAAGGTAGAGACATTTGTTTTGCTTTTTTAGGCATAAAATTATTTTTATAAGTCTGTTATTTTTTCAATCAATCAATTTTTATTTATAAAAGGTGCTTTTCTTCAGTCCAAAGCGCCTGTACAATAACATAACACAAAACAATAAATAAACAGAGTTTAAAACTATTATAAATCATTAAAAGCTAGACTAAAAAGGTGGGTTTTCAAGGCTTTTAAAAATCAAGACAGTCGGACTATTTCGCACCTGACGCGAGTGAGGAATTCCACAGAGTCGGGGCCATAAGCTAAATGACCCTAGCCCCGAAGATTTCAAACAGACCTGGAATCTCCAGCAATCCCTCATCAGTGGATCGGAGAGGCGGGAGGGACAGTAGAGGCGAAGGGCTCTTCAGGTAAGTTGGTCCCTGGTCATGTAGAGCTTTATAGGTCAGAGGCCAGGCCTTGAAGGTGATTAGCCAAAGTACTGGCAGCCAGTGCAGTCCATGGAGCACAGGCATTATATGACTGGATCTAGAAGAACCAGTCAACAACCTGGCCGCTGCATTCTGCACTAGCTGCAGATGGCGAAGTTCAACCCCCGATAGCCCTAGGTACAGGGAGTTGCAATAGTCAAGGCGGGAGGTAACAAAGGCGTGGATCAATGTTGGAAGATCTTCTGGAGGAACCAGATGCTTCACCCTGGCGATATTCCTCAGATGGAAAAAGGAAGTTTTGACCACTGCTGACACCTGAGCTTTAAGCGTCAAGTGGTCATCAATTATTACACCAAGATTCTGCACCTGATCTGAGGTTGTCAGTGGAGCGCCTGCAAGCCATAAGCCAGAATGCGATCCAGCTGGCAAACCCGCCTCACAGCGACCTTTATCCAAAACCAACACCTCAGTTTTCTCGGGGTTTAACCTCAACCAACTCCCATTCATCCAATCTTGGACTTCTGCAAGGCAGTTATTAAATACCGACAAGGCAGCATCCTGGCCGGGCACAAAAGACATATACAGCTGGATATCATCAGCATAGCAAGGAAAACCCACTCTGTATCGTCTTATAATCGCTCCCAAAGGCAGTATATACACCGCGAATAACATAGGTGCTAGAATAGAGCCTGTGGTACCCGCAAGGCAGGAGACTGATGCCGAGGAAAAAATTCCCGACACCACCCTCTGAGCCCTACCTTCGAGTAAGATCTAAACCACCTGAGGACCATACCAGATAGTCCACAGATGGACCCATGAATGCTCCAACAGCACCCCATGATCAACAGTGTCAAATGCTGCAGAGATCAAGAAGTACCAAGACAAGAACGGGTCCCACGATCTCTCGCTATTAGAGGTCATTTAGTACACGAACAAGTGCTGTCTCGGTACTGTGCCTTTTCCTAAATCCAGATTGGAGAGCATCGAGATATTATTGTTGGTCAGATGATCCTCCAATTGCAGTCGACCACCTTCTCAATAACCTTACCCACAAAGGATAGGTTAGAGACTGGTCTGTAATTTGCTAGACAATCTGGGTCTAAGGAGGGCTTTTTTAAAAGAGGCCTAACTATAGCCTCTTTAAGGGGTTCAGGAAAGATCCCCCTCTCCAAAGACTTCCAGACTATCAAAGCCAGGAGTAGGACGATTTTATCCACACAATCCACGAGGAGACGTGTGGGGCCAGGGTCCAAGTCACAGCTGGTTGGTCGTAGCGCTCGGATGACTATCACAATATCCTTGATTTTGGGGAGGCTGAAGTCGGACCATGAAAACTGGGTGTTTGACATCTCCGGCTGACCATCACTACCCCCATTGGAGAGGGAAAAGCGGACATCCGATCTGATTTTGGCAACCTTATCTGCAAAGAAAAGAGCAAACTCCTCACACCATTCTGTGGAAAAGGCCCTCCCGGGCTGAAGACAGACTGGACTGCACAGTCTGTCCACAGTCCGAAAGAGCTGGGCTGGTCTATTCTGTGCAGCCGCTATCTCCCTGGACAGGAACTCTGCCTTCTTATGAGAGATTGCGGATTGATAGGCCATATAATGGTCCATCAAACTAAGTCTGTCATCATCCAGACCGGACTTCCGACAACGCCTCTCCAGCCTCCGTCCAACCCTCCTCAACTCCCTCATGGTCTTATCAAACCACGGAGACCTGGGGCGAAGAGTGAGTGGATGAACACGAACAGGTGCAATAGAATCCAGGGCCCCTGTAACTGCCCTATTATAGGCCTGTACTAGGTCACCTGGATCCAAGCAATCTATCGGAAGATCCGATAGGTCCAGTACCGCCATCAGGTCATCTGGGGACACACCCCTCAATGGGCGGTACCGGATCATTTCCGAAGAGGCTGACCTAGTAGGGGCAGCCTCAAAATTGAACCTAATGGAGTGATGGTCAGACCATCCGAGTGGTTCCACCACCACATCAGCTATCCCCATCCCCAGAAGGATTTTTTTTTCCCAGAAGAAGCCAGAAGGGGAAGGAAGGAAACATATTCAATTCAGTGCTTTAGAGTAACTGGTAATTGCTATTTTTCTTTTAAACTTAGATTGTGGGCTTTTAGTCACACTATACTGTCGTTGTTGTCTTTACTTACAATTGTTTTTGGGCTGTTGAAAATGTAAAACATAGTGGTTGTGTAATTCTGTGCTGTCTTTAAATGCTGCAAATTTTATCTTGGCTTGTCTGACTGCCCTGTAGTTGGGTGAAGGGTGTTAATTATCCGGCCTCTGACCTCAGTTACATGATAACTGGAGGTGGGGCTTAGTCAGAGTTGAAGTAGCAAGTAGAGTTTATTTTCTTGGAAGAAGCCAGGAGGGGAAGGAAGGAAACATATTCAATTCAGTGCTTTAGAGTAACTGGTAATTGCTATTTTTCTTTTAAACTTAGATTGTGGGCTTTTAGTCACACTATACTTTCATTGTTATCTTTACTTATAATTGTTTTTGGGCTGTTGAAAATGTAAAACATAGTGGTGGTGTAATTCTGTGCTGTCTTTAATTGCTGCAAATGTTATCTTGGCTTGTCTGACTGCCCTGTAGTTGGGTGAAGGGTGTTAATTGTCTGGCCTCTGACCTCAGCTACGTGATAACTGGAGGTGGGGCTTAGTCAGAGTTGAAGTAGCAAGTAGAGTTTATTTTCTCAGAAGAAGCCAGAAGAGGAAGGAAGGAAACATATTCAATTCAGTGCTTTAGAGTAACTGGTAATTGCTATTTTTCTTTTAAACTTAGATTGTGGGCTTTTAGTCACAGTATACTTTCATTGTTATCTTTATTTATAATTGTTTTTGGGCTGTTGAAAATCTAAAACATAGTGGTGGTGTAATTCTGTGCTGTCTTTAATTGCTGCAAATGTTATCTTGGCTTGTCTGACTGCCCTGTAGTGGGTGAAGGGTGTTAATTGTCTGGCCTCTGACCTCAGCTACGTGATAACTGGAGGTGGGGCTTAGTCAGAGTTGAAGTAGCAAGAAGAGTTTATTTTCTCAGAAGAAGCCAGAAGGGGAAGGAAGGAAACATATTCAATTCAGTGCTTTAGAGTAACTGGTAATTGCTATTTTTCTTTTAAACTTAGATTGTGGGCTTTTAGTCACACTATACTTTTGTTGTTGTCCTTACTTATAATTGTTTTTGGGCTGTTGAAAATGTAAAACATAGTGGTGGTGTAATTCTGTGCTGTCTTTAATTGCTGCAAATGTTATCTTGGCTTGTCTGACTGCCCTGTAGTTGGGTGAAGGGTGTTAATTGTCTGGCCTCTGACCTCAGCTACGTGATAACTGGAGGTGGGGCTTAGTCAGAGTTGAAGTAGCAAGTAGAGTTTATTTTCTCAGAAGAAGCCAGAAGAGGAAGGAAGGAAACATATTCAATTCAGTGCTTTAGAGTAACTGGTAATTGCTATTTTTCTTTTAAACTTAGATTGTGGGCTTTTAGTCACAGTATACTTTCATTGTTATCTTTATTTATAATTGTTTTTGGGCTGTTGAAAATCTAAAACATAGTGGTGGTGTAATTCTGTGCTGTCTTTAATTGCTGCAAATTTTATCTTGGCTTGTCTGACTGCCCTGTAGTTGGGTGAAGGGTGTTAATTGTCTGGCCTCTGACCTCAGCTACGTGATAACTGGAGGTGGGGCTTAGTCAGAGTTGAAGTAGCAAGAAGAGTTTATTTTCTCAGAAGAAGCCAGAAGGGGAAGGAAGGAAACATATTCAATTCAGTGCTTTAGAGTAACTGGTAATTGCTATTTTTCTTTTAAACTTAGATTGTGGGCTTTTAGTGACACTATACTTTGTTGTTGTCCTTACTTATAATTGTTTTTGGGCTGTTGAAAATGTAAAACATAGTGGTGGTGTAATTCTGTGCTGTCTTTAATTGCTGCAAATTTTCGCCCCCCTCCTTCCCCAACTCTTAATTATATGCCCTGTTAAATCTGATTGACAGGAGCTAAACACAGGGTATAGTAAGGGGTGTGAAGTAGGAGGGGCATAAGGGGGAAGAAGCCCACCCTCAGCACGACAAGTGTTTTGATTCATTTATTTATTTATTGGTTTCTTTTTCTTTAAAAAAAAAAATTATCTGAGGATCAGTGGCAGGATTTTAGGACAGTAAATTAATAAAGGGAACTAGGAGAGCTTCAGTAGCAGACAAGTAGTGGAATTGCAGTATAATGTGGGAGTGGTGCAATGCAGTGGCTGTGGGGCAGCCATATTCAGGCAGACCTTCTGGACACTGAGGTGCTACCCTATCTGCATGCATCTCTCTGGACTGCGGGAGGAGGTAGCCAGACTCAGAGCGGAAGTAAACTGGGTCAGGAGTACCATCACCCCTATCCAGGGACCACCCAGTCCAATGCAACTGCATCAAAGGATGCCAAGAACGAGGAGCACTTGGATGACAGTGGGCTCAGGGAGGGTTAGAGCGGTCAGGCAGAGGCACATCCCAGATCCTATTCCACTCAAGAACTCATATGCCACACTGGCAAATGAGGACAACCAAATAGAGGTACCCAGAGAAATGGAAGGAAAGGATGTGGAGGTTAGCCAAGCAGGTGACCTCAGCGGGGAAAGCAGTGGACCCCAGAGGAGGAGGAAGCAAATCCTGGTGGGGGACTCCATCATAAGAGGGATCCAGCTAGGAACACAGGAAGGGGAGGACAGGGAGGTGAGGTGCCTACCAGGTGCCACGGCATGGAGGGATGGAAGGAAGATCCTGGGGATCACTGGGAAGGCAAGGCAGGAGGGTGAGCTGGATGTCATTATCCACCTGAGGTACTAATGACCTGGCAAATGGGGAGCAAAGGAAATTCAGGAAGAGTTTAGGAAACTGGGGAGGGTCTCAAGCAATTAGCTACTTCTGTCACTTCTCAGAAGTGCTACCTGTGAGAGGCAAGGAAGAGCATAGGAGTGCATGCACCAGGAACTTTAACTCATGGTTGAAGAACTGGTGCTGTGAGGAAGGGTTTGGATTCATTGGTGACTGGGGACCCACCTGGAGGATGGAGGCTTGTCAAGCCTGGCGGCCTGCATCCATCCTGGAGGGAATCCAAGCACTCAATGATAAGTTTAAATGCTACATTGACAAGCATTTAAACTAGCAAAGGGGTGGCAGGCCAGCAAGGAGGGTACCTACTTGCTCACCCCCACAGCTAGCAGTGGAACCAGTGAACCAGAGGGTGGCTATCTCTGCAAAGCAGTGTGCAAAAGATGGAGATTAGTGCCCAAGAGGTGGATAAGCAGAAAAGGGCAAAATTCAGCAGAAGGGCAGACAGCAAGGAGAACCAGGGATAAATGACAACCAAGAATAGGCTGGAGTAGAACAGTGAAACAGTCTAGGAGGTCAAATCATGGAAAGCCATGTGCAAATGCCAGGAGCCTTATCAACAAGATGGAAGATCTGGAGGCTGTCATGGTGCAGTCAGACCTGGACATTGTGGCCATCACTGAAACCTGGTGTAATGATAACCACGACTGGGAGATGGCCATACCTGCTACAACATATTCAGAAGAGACAGAGCAGACAGGAAGGGAGGAGGAGTGGCACTGTATGTGAAAAAATGACATAAGGGCCACAGAGATCCAGGAGGAACAAAATGGGAGAGATACTGTGGGTTAAGCTGGAAAGGAAAATGGGGACAGCCATCTGCACAGGTGTGGTCTATAGACCACCAGCCCAGGAAGGAAAACAGATAGGGAGCTGATGCTAGCCATCCAAGGGATGGCAGACAAAGTGAGTAGTACTGGTTGGAGACTTCAATATTCCAGGCGTGGACTGGAGCATCCCAGCAGCAGCATCAACTAGAGCAGATTTATCCTGGACTCCTTCAGGGTGCCTTCCTCAAGCAACTGGTCATGGAACCAACTCAGCAGAAGGCAATACTGGACCTTGTGCTCACAAACAGGGACAGTGTGATGGGATAACAGTGGGGAGCACCTGGGAAACAGTGACCACCAGTCATTGTGGTTTGAAATCACAGAAACAGCAGAACCAAACCACAAAAACACGTATCCTGGATTTTAGGGGCAGACTTTGGGAAAATGGGAGATACTTGAAAGAGGCATTAAGGAGATGGGACAGGAATCAGGGGTTGAGGAACAGTGGGCAGTATTTAAAATGGGGATTACAAGAACAACAGAATTATGCATTAAGCAGGTTAGCAAGAGGAAAAGGAAGAGGAGACCATTATGGTTTTCAAAGAGGTAGCAAAAGAAAGTGAAAGCCAAAAGATTGCATTCAGGCAATACAAAAGACACAAGCAGAAGGGATAGGAGAAGTACCAGGAGAAGCAAAGGGAGGCAGGAGGTCAGTAAGCCAAAGCTCAGACAGAAGAGCACATTGCAAAATCAGTGGGTAGAGGGACAAAACCTTTACAGGTACATAGTGAAAAAGAGACAAAGGAGGGATAGTGAGACTGGAAGGGGAGGATGGGGGCGCGTGGAGGATGACAACAGTAAAGCTGACATATTGAACAGGTATTTCTGCTCAGTCTTTACTGAGGAAGAGGAGAGGTAATAGGTCTGAAGAAGGAGTACAAGGGGTGAGAATGGTGCAGAAATGGACATAAGTCCCTTTACACGAAAGGGTCCTGAAGTAACTGGAAGTAATAAGAGTTGATAAAGCAATGGGGCCAGATGGGGTGCACCCCAGGGTCCTTAAAGAACTAAGAGGGTGGTGGCTGAACCTCTGGCTATCCTGTTCAGCCAATCACTGGAAACAGGAGGTACCCAAAGACTGGAGGACACAGATGTAGTCCCCTTATACAAAGTGGGAACAAAGAGGAAGCAGGGAACTACAGACAGTCAGCCTCACCTCGGTAGTGGGGAAGATCATGGAAGCACTACTGAAGGAGAGATTGGTGGAACATCTGGTTGTCAATGGACTACAGGACCCAAGGCAGCATGGTTTCACCAGGGGGAGGTCATGTCAGACCAACCTCGTTGAATTTTTGACTGGGTGACTAGGGAGGTGGATCAGGGAGGGCAGTGGACATGGCCTATCTGGACTTCAGCAAGGCCTTTGACACTGTGCCACATAGAAGACTATTACACAAACTGGGGAATATGGGTGTGGGCAGGACAGTAGTGTGGTGGGTAGGTAACTGGCTGGGTGGCAGGACACAGAGGGTGGTGGTAAATGGCTGTCACCTCCACAGAGGGAAGAGTGACCAGTGGGGTACCACAGGGATCAGTGCTGGGACCGGTCCTATTCAACATCTTCATCAGTGACATTGCGCAGGACCTAGAAGGCAGAGTTTCATTGTTCGTTGATGACACAAAGCTCTGTAACAGAGTAGACACACCAGAGGGTGTAGACAGAATGAGAGCGACCTGCAGAAACTTGAAGAATAGTCAGGGGTTTGGCAGTTGAAATTCAATGCAAAGAAGTGCAAGATAATGCATATGGGGCACAAAAACCCTGGCACAATATATCAGTTGGGGGGTGAGGATATAGCATGCACCAAGCAGGAAAGGGATCTTGGGGTTATCATCTCTGATGACCTCAAGGTAGAGAAACAGTGTGACAAGGCAGCAGGTAAAGCAAATAGGATGCTGGGATGTATAGGCAGGGGCATCACCAGCAGGAAAAGGAGGTCATAATTCCTATACAAGACACTAGTGAGGCCCACCTGGAGTACAGTGTACAGTTCTGGAGACCATACCTATGTAAGGACATAGACAGGGTAGAGAAGGTTCAGAGGAGGGCAACAAAGATGGTGCATGGATTGCATCACAAGTCCTATGAAGACAGGTTGAAGGAACTGAACATGTACTCCCTGGAGGAGAGGAGGGAGAGGGATATGATAGAGACATACAAGTATCTTACAGGGAGGAACAGGGTGCAGGAAAACACTATTTTTAAGCGAAAAGATGTTCCAGGACTAGAGGGCATGGGATGAAGTTGGAGGGAGGGACGATTTCAGAGGAAACATGAGAAAGAATTTCTTCACAGAACGGGTGGTGGACAAGTGGAACACCCTGCCAGAGGAAGTGGTGGGGGCTGAAACAATCACGGGATTTAAGAATGCATGGGATAGACATAAAGGAATTCTGGAGGTCAGGGGTAAGGGGCAACAGACTTCTAGGAAAACAAACTGAACTTACAAGCTCAAATGGGCAGACTGGGTGGGCCATAGGCCCTTATCTGCCGACACTGTCTATGTATCTATGTATCTATGAACACCAGATCCAATGAGTGCCCACCAATATGGGTCGAGGAGCTAGTTTTTGAACTAGTGTTACTGTGCTTTCCACCATCCTGACTGCTATAACCACTTCCACGAAAGTGAAGTCAGGATGACAAGCTGACACTGTGATGTGGTAGTTTGTTAGTGCCGCAGAACTTCCACAGAAATTACAAACCACCGCCGAAGAAGTTCTGCGGCAAAATGTAGTCTTGCCGCAGAACTTGGTCCCACTGTGCCGCAGAAAAGTAGGGGCCCTGTGTAAGTACCCACACACTGTCTGAAATTTAATCAGATCAAGCTGTTGGAGGTATTTTTACTGAATCATGGAACATTCTGGCATGGTATTCCCAAGAAGAGTTATAATATGGCTCACAAATGCCAATCCACTGGTGCAGCAGTAGCACTGCTGCTTGTGAAGCCACTAACCCGAGTTCAATAATGAGCATGGGTGGTCGGATGGCCACGTGGGGGAAGACGGTGGAGTGTCCAAGGAATGCTTGCATCCTCAATAAGAGGAAGGTTGGAGGTGATGGTTGCAAGAAGAGATGCTGAAACAGTGAGGGGGATGCTGCCATACCCCAGTATCTGAGCATGCCTCACGTGCACACACTGGGCAGGGACACCACCAGCGTCTGAGGGTGGGAGAAAAAGGAGGAAAATGCCAGCTGCTACAGCATGCCATCCCATTACTCCTCGCAAGGCCCACTCCACCAACTGAGGAACCATAGCCAGACCCAAACATTAATGCTACTGGGGGAACTGGGGTCCCCTTCAGCAGCCCCACCATGGGGGCAATCCAGAGAGGACCACAGCAATTGCTAAGTCCTGGGAATGGTGGGTGACGGGGCTGGAGGAATGGCATGGACCAAAGAAGAACCAGCCAGAGGAGGTGGATAAATAAAACAAAATAAATAATATGGCTCTCGCACCTGCCTTGTCTCCCTAGCACCTTACTGTGCCTGTCCCCCGACATCCCACTGCAGCTTACCATGGTACTGTGATAAGCTTAGGCAGTTGAAGACTTAACTTATGGAGGTTGAAGAATTCTTGGAGGAGGTCCCAGTCCATGAAGGATAAATTGGTGATGAGGACTCACTACATGGAGTATCAATGGGCAACCACCCTGAAAAAGACAGAGTTCCTATGAAGGATGAGTGCTGCAGTATGTTTGCTGGCCAAGGCACCTAGCTTCACCTGAGCCCTTTCTTTCTAAGACTGCTTGAAAGGCAGAGTAGAGAAACTTACCAGAGCAAGGGAAAAGGATTAAGACTTATTTTGGCTAAGCAGATTTACTGTGTGGTGTTGTTTTTATTTTTTTCTCACAGGGATTGCTACTGTTTGTTGCTAACATTTCACTGTTTTATTTTTCTCTGTAGCAGTGTTTCTTACAGCGTATATCTTCTCTGAAATTATTACAGGTGGTGCTTTACAGGTTTTACAGTTTTATCTAACATTAGGATAAGCTTTCAGGGTTACTGCATTTGTTGTTGACTGATTGTTTCTGCTCTTACCAGGCAGGGGAAGGGCCCAGCCACCCAACCCCATCCCCAACCACCCCACACTACACTCCTTTTATAGGGTACCACAGTTGTGACATTTCCTGTGGCAGAGCAGGAAGGGGTGGATCAGCTGGGCCTCCACAAGGTGAGCTCATTTACAGGGGCACTAGTAATTTAACTTGTTGTTATAACAAGCTAAACAAAACACAATCAAACCATTACTTGCATTTTTTTTTTCCCTTTTTTTTCCTTCTAATTACTCTGACTAGGTTATAAACCCTGCAACTTATCTGGAATGGACATCATTAACTGCAGGTACTATGGAACAATTTTCAGAAGGACATTCTTGCAGGATTTAGGACACTGTCCTACATGCTGGGCCATTGGAGATCTTAGGGCTCAGCTCCTGGCAGCATGGGCAGAGATTGCACGCCTCAAATTTCATATTAAAGAGGAAATACATTATAAGAACCACCCGCCATTTCCCCAGCATCCAACAGAAACCTCGACCCTTGGAGGGTAGTTGGTCCTGGAGGTTGGCAGGTGGTTAGGAGGAACAAATCGGTGCCTCATCACTTTCTGCTCTCCAACATATTACCTCCAAAAACCATATAAACACTACAAACAGGTATCTGCCTCTATCTCGAAATCAAACAAAGAGGCAGAAGACACTGCAGAGCAGGACACTGCAGCACAGGAGCTAGCACAATAAAACTCACCCAAATCAGGAACCAAAACAAAAAAGCAAAAATCCAAAAACTTCTGATCATAGGAGACTCCATGATTCGGGAGTTGATACCCATCTCCAGCCAGGGGTAATGGTCAGATGTCTCCCAGGTACATCAGCATGGAGAGACACTGACCATTGATAAATTGTTCACAAAGCAGGAGAAACATTGATGTCCTAGTACAATAGGGACTAATGATCCTTGGCGGTCAGTTGTGGAGACCAAGGAACACCTGACCAGGCTGGGTGACAAACTATCATCTATTTCGTCCGCATCTCCTTCTCTGAGATCCTGCCAGTCTGGGAGACGGAGAAGATGGATGGAAGGTCAGAGAAGGGAGATAGGGGAGCTAAACACGTGGCTCAAGGGCTGGTGCCAGAAAAGGACACAGATTTGTAGGAACGGGCAGCAGTTCTGGGAGCGAAAGTTCTTTAAATTTGATGGACTGCATCTGACTAAGGAGGAGTCCGTGCATTGGGGCAGAAGTTTGGCGTCTTTGCAGAATATTTAAACTAGCAAATGGGGGTGCAGCACCCCATACGTCGAATGGGAAGAACACCCCTCCCCCCTCAGCTAGTGGTCAAACAGGGATTCAGAATGTTTGCAGTTCATTTGCATCACCAGGTAAGAAAAAAGGTTTGTCTCCCCATACGACGCACAGGGGTAATGCCAAACCTCACCCAACAACTAACACACCAAAATCTGGCCAATGGAAAATCATGTACACAAATGCTCACAGCCTGGGAAATAAGATTCCAGACCTGCAGGCAATAATGTCAGAGGCTAAACTGGACATAGTAGCAATTAGTGAGACGTGGTTTACCAGTAACCACACTTGGAAGACTTCAGTACCTGGCTATGTATTGTTCAGAAGAGGAGGGTGCAAAGGGGGGAGGAGTGGCCCTGTATGTCAATGAAAATATCAAAGCTACAGAAATTCAGAATACACATCAGGAGCCAGAAGAACTGTGGTCACCCTGGAAACAGGAAATAGGACAGCCATAAGAACTGGGGTTGTCTATAGGCCCCAGACCAGGTGGAGGACATAGACACATTACTGTTAGAAGATATACAAAACATGACAGCTAAAGGGAGGTTCTGATAATGGGAGACTTCAACATGCCGGATACAGATTGGTCAATACCAGCAGGAACATCTGCCGGAACTAGACACATAGTGGATTCCCTACAGGGGGAGGGCCTCAAACAACTGGTACAGCAACCCACAAGAGACAGGGCTATCCTAGATCTAGTACTGACTAACAAGGAAGGAATCACAGATCTCCAGGTAGAAGGTCACCTGGGGCCAGTGACCATCACATGATATGGTTCAATTTGGCTACTACATCTAAATCATCCCATTCCAAGGCAAAATATGGGACTTCAGAGGAGCTGACTTTGATAAGATGGCCAACAGAGTTAAGCTAGCCCTGGCAAAAAGAAACACAGGTGAGGGGTACAGGCAAAGTGGGCAAGCATTAAGGATGCAATACTTGAAGCAACATCCCATTGTGTTAGACAGAAAAGAAAGTGCAAAAGAAGAAGGAAACCACTTTGGTTCTCAAACACAGTAGAAAAGGTCAAAGCCAAAAGGCTGGCCTTCAGGAAATATAAGGGAACACAACAGGATGAAGATAGAGAGGCATACCAAACTGCCCTAAGGGAAGCAGGAAGGCAGTAAGGCAGGCAAGTCCCAAACTGAGGAAAAACTAGCACGAACAGTAAAGAAGGTGACAAGACTTTCTATAGATACATTAGTGAAAGGAGAAAGTCCAGAGGGTATTGCTAAGCTAATGGAGAAAAGGGAGCATGAGAGGAGGGACCCTGTAAAGGCATCTATCCTAAATAGATACTTTGCTCAGTATTTACTGAAGAGAATGTAGGGCAGGGCCCACAGCTCAGCATCATGGACACAGGGGAGGAGGTAAGCACTACCCCTTCACAAAAGAAAGGGTCCTACAAGAGCTTGCTAAGATCAGGTGGATAAGGCAATGGGACCTGATGGCATACATCCCAGGGTACTTAAGGAGCTAAAGGTGGAACTAGCAGAGCCATTAGCAGAACTGTTTAGTGAGTCTCTGAGCACAGGAGAGGTCCCAGAAGACTGGAGAAGGGCTCATGTGATCCCGCTTCACAAGAGTGGTAGCAGGAGGAGGCGGGGAACTACAGACCAGTCAGTCTTACCTCAGTAGTGGGCAGATTATGGAGGCACTCCTTAAGGAAAGGATAGTGCAACACCTCAATCCATGGGCAGGGATCCAAGACAGCATGGGTTTACAAAGGAAGGTTCTGTCAAACTAATCTCATAGATTTCTTTGACTGGGTAACCAGAGTGGTGGACCAAGGGGGAGCAGTTGATGTCGCCTACCTTGACTTCAGCAAAGCTTTTGACACTGTTCCACATAGAAGATTGATAAATAAGCTGGGTAGGCTCGGGGGGGGTAGAAGTTGGTCAACTGGGTGGCAAACTGGTTGACGGGCAGAAAACAGAGAGTGGTGGTAAATGGTATACAGTCAGAAGAGATGCAAGTCACAAGTGGGGTACCTCAGGGATCAGTCCTGGGCCCAGTCCTCTTCAACATCTTCATTAGTGCCCTTGCAGATGGACTAGAGGGTAAGGCTTGTCTGTTTGCAGATGACACCAAGATCTGCAACACAGTAGATGATCCAGATGGGGTGGGCAGAATGAGAAGAGATCTGGATAAACTAGCGAAATGGTCAGAAGGGTGGCAACTGGGATTTAATGCAAAGAAGTGCAAGATCATGCACATAGGGAAGAGAAACCCTGAAGCCACCTATAGGCTGGGAGGGGAGTTGCTAGCAGTCACAAAGGGAGAAAGAGACTTGGGCATCATCATCACTGATGACCTGAAATCATCCAAGCAGACCTCTAAAGCAGTAGGTAAGGCTAGGGGAGTGTTAGGGTGTATTAGTAGGGGTATCACAAGTCGTAAGAGGGAGGTAATAATCCCTCTTTACAAGACACTAGTTAGCCCCATCTGGAGTACTCGTGCAGTATTGGAGGCCACACTTCACAAGGACATTAACAAATTGAGGCAGTCAGAGAAGGGCAACCAAAATGGTGCAGGGACTGCACCAGAAGACATATGAGGATAGGTTAACAGAGCTCAATATGTATACCCTTGAGCAAAGGAGGGAGAGAGGTGATATGATCGAGGCATTCAAACACCTTAAGGGCATTAACAAGGTGAAAGAGTCTAACATGTTTAAATATAAGAAAAATAGCAGAACAAGAGGACACCGCATGAGATTAGAGTGGGGCCGATTAAGGGGGAATGTGAGGAAATTATTTTTCACAGAAAGGGTGGTGGATGCATGGAATGGCCTACCACAAGAAGTGGTGGCTATGAATACAGTGCAGGGCTTCAAACAGGCATGGGATAGGCATAAGGGAGAAATACAAATGACTATGAATAGATAGGCCACTGACAGAGCAAAGTCCGATGGCACATTTATAAGGTAGAAAAAGAAATGGGAAGACTGGATGGGCCTTGAGGTCCTTATCTGCCGTCAACTTCTATGTTTCTATGTTTCTATGCAGGGAAACATCACCTGGCTGCAGTCATTCACACAGCAGACAAATTGCTTAACTCCCCATCACAAGTCTGACAGAGTCTTTTCCGCAGAAAAGTACAAAGAGTTCAATCAATTTATTTGCTGACAAGGTGTCCTCTATTCAGACTGGAATCTCCTCAAGCAGTTTGTTATGGGCTGGTAGTTCCTTGTCTTGGATGGGGTCAGGTGATCAGTTATCCCAGGGGGAGTTCTGCCCAGTTTTAGACAAGGAGGTGTTTCTGATGATCTTGCGGATGTACAGCAAATACTGTTTGTTGAACCTAGGGCCTACATTGCTGCTTATCCACTGTAGGAGACCCTGGGTCCGATTATTGTACAGATTGTTAGACGCTCCCTGAAGGAGGGTTTTTTCCCACCACCTAGAAAAGGGTGGTACTGAAATAACTCCTAAAAGAGCTCCGACACCATTGGAAAAACTTTTAAAAATGTACGGTTTAGACACAGTTTTAATTTACATTTCATATATGTTATATAATTATTTCCCCTTTTTTCTTTATCACTGAGGACAGTTGTATGACAACAAGATCACCGTCCCCTAGACTTTATCTGCTCTTGTTGCTTGTCTGCACTTCATATATCATAATCCTCTGTTTATGACATGATAATTATCGCCAAAGTAACAGACTGTAATGTCAGGTGTACACAAACAGCCAGAGCAGAAAAAGCACAAATCCTGTTTTACGTGCAAATGCCTTTGGTAATAAAGAAATAAGAGTGACAGTTATGAGAAATAATGAAATACAAGCTGTATTGTGTCTAAATATTAGATTTTTTTCTAAGTTGTCTCAGTGATGTGAGGGGCTTTTGAAGAAGCCATGTCTGGACCCTGACGACCACCAAATTACAGACCTACATTACAGACTGTGGACCTCCACTGTTTTTAAATGACAATCTGGTACCCCACTCTTCTAAAAAATTTCAGAAATTACAATGGCCTTCCAGGAGGCTGAGGGATGGGGTCATGCTGAGGGTTGAGATCCCATAATGATATTTCTGGTCCAGAATACTCCAAAAGGATGTAGCGAAACTAACATAGTGGGAATATTGCCCAATGGCCTGAAGGGAGCTGGAAAATTAAAGACATAGCATTTGATGTATAATGTGGGCACCAAAACCATTTGTGTCAAACAGAGAGTGACAAAAAGACACTCAAAGTACCTTAGATATTTACACAATAGAAACTAAGCATAAGTGACAAATTCTTAGCAGGTGGAACACCCACTGAAATTACTCCAGCCTGACTCTAGGCTGCATGCACTGCTTGCAGCATGCAAGGACCTGGCTCCTGCAAGAAGGGAAAACAGAGCAGGATTCGAGTGAGTTGTCGGTGCCCACTGGACCAGAAGCACTACTGGATGCAGTAGACCACCTGTTAGACAAAGTTCAGAAGCCCAATAGGGAATACAAGGAATATAGGAGGCCCTGCTCATTTTCTGGACTCAAACCCACCCCCTTCTGGGAGGAAGAATTCAATACCGCGCTCAAACAAATTACGTTAATGGTATAGGACCTGAGGTACTCATATGGCAAAAAGAAAGATCACATTGGAGAGTGTTTGCAAAGATCACGATTTGACACCGTGAAAGCTCTTAATATTTCTAACACTGATGCACTGCTTTGGACTATCTGTCCGAACTGGAACATAATTTTGGAACTGTAAACCCAGCAGGATTCTCATACAGCTGTTGCTGTAAAGACAAAGGAAAGGAGAAATACTCTTGAAATTCTTGATGCGCATGGAAAAGACAATTCTTTAGGTGCACAGACAAGGCAGTCTGGTTGAGTTAGATATGGATCGAGTACACATGGAACATCAAGGATGGATGCATCAAGGTATGGAATTATTTCCCCAATTAAGATCACTAACGAAAAATGTGTATCAGGTTGCCTAACCGTATTTTGAAAAACAGTTATAATTGGGTCATCCAAAAAACACCATGGCAAGATTGCAAATAAGAAACAGGATGAACTCCACTGCAACAAGATTCTTCAAAAAGTTTTAGGTCACTGAAGTCAGAGGATAGATGGAAACTATAGCACTGGTGTGCCCAGAGGTAGGGATGTAGGAAAACATACCAATGCTAACTAAAACCAACACACACATGTTCGGATGATTGGGACAACTGTACAAGCAAAGTGAGGCCCAACAGTAAGGACGTGCACTGCCCAAGCATGGACCTGTGAGGAAAGCCTACCAGAAGCAGGCACAGCATAAGCCTGTAGACAGCAAAGATGCCATTGGTGCACAGTGGCACCAAGATTTAGAACAGTTGGTAATGCCACCCAAATCCAAATGCACCATTAGCAGAGTGGAGACACTGAAGAAAGTTAAAGAAAGACATTACCAACCAGATACTGATGATTGACACCCCAAAGAACATGGTTCTCTGGAAGGACTGTTGCTCAGGCTTATTGTACTGCCTACACATACAAATGGTTATGTCAGGAAGGTCACTGTATGAGTGAAGAACATGACTGTATGTAATATCACCAAGAGGAAAGGACAAACCTTGGCTAGAGTGTACAGTGCAGATATATCTGTAGAACCCAAATCTACAGCATAAAGAGCAAAGCAAGGTATTTACTGAATGGCCCTTGATTCTGGAAACTCACCTCTACCTGAGAAATGGAGGACAAGTGAGTCACAAGTTACCAAAATAGACAAATGTGTTCTTGCTGAATAACTAGGATGTTGGATGCATGACAGGGGAGGAGCATCACATCTGTCTGCATGACCATCACCCACTTTGAGACAGCTCTCAACGTGTGGCATGTGCAGACAATGACAATGTAAGAAGACACTTGCAAGAGCTCTTAGTGGTTGGTATCACATAATTGAGACTTTCCTATGTGCCACACATAATGATCATCAAAAAGAAGAAAAGAAGAACAGGACTGTAACCACCTGAGTGAACTACAGGATGCTCAACAGAAGAGCCATTCCAGATCAGTAAACAATGCCAAGGATTCAGGACACCTTGGACTGCATGAATGGGAGTTGCTGGTTCTCTGTACTGGAACCTGAAAAACCTGTGCTACCAGATATCAAAGTCCCACAGAGACTGAGAAAAAAAATCTTTACGTGCCCTCTAGGATTTTACAAACTCCAGTGAATACTAGGCATGGGCTACCCGAGGGGTAGCTAGATCAGGTAGTTGTGGGTACCTCCATTTTTTAGCCAGGTAGGGTAGTTCAGGTAAATTATGTTAGTTGCATTTACAGGTTGGGTATTTGGGGTGAGTATTTTGGGTAATGGGTTTCGGGTAGGAGGTGCAAGAGACATCAAGGAGTAAGTGGGGAGTCACGTCTTAAAACGGAAAGTCCCCAAGTTGTTAAAAAAATCTGCTGGAGCTGACCTATAGTACTTTGCAATCCAGTCCACTCCTCCAGAGTCCTGACTCCTCCTTCTGACACAGCACAGCCAGAGCTCTTAAAAACAAGTCTGGTCAGAGCCGATATGGCTGTGGAGAGCTTTTGGGATGTTTTTACCCATTATTTCTAATGAATTTGCACGATGCAGATCTGCTGAGAGGCAGTTTCATCAACATCATCATAATTTATTGATCAGCATATGCCATTTCATAAAAAAGAGTTTAACAATGAGAAATTATAAACCATACATATTAATAATAGTACATAATACGAAATGGGATAAAATTCAGAATACATATTTCTTAAATTTTAAAAAATAGAGGTACAATACTAGATTATTATAAGTGCATTCTAGATATGAGAAAGAGTATTATTGTTTGTAGCATGTTTTTTCAAAGCTTTTTCCAATTATGTCCTTATTTACTCAATCAACTGCTACTATTGTTCAGAGCAAGGCCCCATATTTCAATTTGGGGAAAGAATTCCCATTCTTTTTTCCCAAACCTTACCTATGGCAATTAGATAAAGTGCCAAGTCTGTGAGAATGTCAATGTTTTCTGCATTAAATAATAAATCTAATAAATATCTGTCGGGAACATTGCAGTTCATTAGTTATTTGCCGAGTAATTTTGTCCTTGGCTGTTCATACCACGGACAACGCAAAGTGACATGTCTTAAATCCTCAATTTCAAGGAGGGGACAATTGCACAATAAAGAATTGGCTTGGTTCTTATTATATCTTGCCAGGAGAACGTTACTTGCAAAGACATCGAAACGGTACCTGGCAAGAATTTCTCTGTGATCCTTATTTGTAACAGATTTAAGATATGGTTTTAGGCAAGGCAAGGCGAGGCAAGTTTATTTAAAAAGATGCCCAATCCCAAAGGCTCTGGGCGCCGTACAAACTTAACAGCATTTCATACCGTATAATCATATAAAATTTAAAACAAGTATAAATACATATAAATAAACAAAATTACACTCCAAAAGCTTGCATAAATAGGAAGTTATGTTCTGCTGTGTTATTTACCAACCAATGTGATATTTTCATATTTTTCAGTTCATGTAGGTCCCTCTGTCTAGAATGTTCATATTTTTTTGTTATATAGGTAGTATATTTTATACAAATACTTATATTTTGCTCATGCCAATTTTTAAGATGTATTAATCCGTTCAGTTTCAGGAGCGCTTCAATTTTGGAGAGCCATGTGTTTCTTTAAATTGTAACAGTTTCTCCTTTTCTCTTATACACAATTTAAAGAATCAATCATATCTGTTTTGGTCTTGACCCAATAGTTAATTTTACTTGTATCATATTGTATGTTCCAGACTTGGTTGTCCAAGCTGTGACCTGACTAATGTATTTGGTGTACCAGTGGGTATTCATAAACATTTTTATAAGTACTATTTAGTACTGCTTCTAATTTTGTAGTCTTTGCTACACCCCAGACTTCAGATGAGTACAGTATTTGCATGGCAACATTTGCATTTAAGGTTTTAAGTAATGGAACTATCGAGTAACCACCATATAAATGGTTAAAATGTTCCAAGGTCATTAAAGTATTTTTAGTTTTCTTATAAAGAAAATGTATGTGTTTGTTCCATTTAAGGTTAACTTGAGAACAACACTCCAAGGTACTGGTACTCTTTTACACATTTTAATTTTTTGTTATTAAGTAAGATACTCCTATAGTTTTTTTTACTACCAAAAACTACTACCTGTGTTTTTTGTATATTAGGTTCTAGATTTTTTTCACAACACATTTTTCCTACTGCAAACAAAGCTCTTTGCAGCCCAGGCCTGCTAGTTAATATTATCGCAAGATCATCCACATAGGCTAATATTGGAATTTTTTTAGAACCAGTCTTTGGGGAGTAATGTTCATACTCCCCATTTGCCTTCAATATATCATCTATGTAAATGTTAAATAAGACTGGAGCTAAAACGTAGCCCTGTCTCACACCTAAATTGGTGTTGATTTTTCCAGTCAAATCACCTTGTTTTGTATACTTTATCTGTACCCATGTATTTGTACACAATCTTCTAATTAGGCTAATTAAATTTGATTAGATGCCTAATTCCTTCATTCTGTCCCACAATATTTGTCTCTTAATAGAGTCAAATGCAGTAGAAAAGTCTACATATGCAACAAATAAAGGCTGATTTCTAAATATACAACATTTTTCTATAAGGCAGTTTAGAAGGAACATTTGGGTTATTGTACTTTTATGTTTTGTAAATCCAGCCTGTAAATACTTGAGTTTGGTCCAACCAGGCAGTTAATCTACTCAGCATGACTTTAGCAAAAAGCTTTGCAAGGTTATCCATAAGGTTAATTGGTCTGTAGTTCCTTGGGTCCTAATTTGAACCTTTCTTAAATACTGGTAAAATATAATTTCCATGCCAAGTTGAGGGAAAGTAGGCATGCATAATTATTTTATTAAAAAGATCTGTAAGTATATTGGCCCACCAGTTCACATTCAGTTTACAGAAATCTATAGAAAAGTTATCGGGGCCTGGAGATTTATTTTTTTAAAACTACTGATGACATTAGTTAGTTCAACTATTGTGAACCATTTAAAATCTCCACCAATCTCCAGTGATTCCTGACAGTTCTGTATTTTCATCATCCCAGTATACTTCAGCAAATAAGTTTGCCCATTTATCTGGGGTAATATAGATATCCAACCTTGTTTTAGTAGTTTTCATACCAGTAGCTACCAAAGACCAAAACATATCATCATCTTTGTTTCTGACTGCATCATACATGGTTTCAACAGAGATGTTGTTGACATTCAAATTTCTTTAAATTAACGTTTTATATTCTCTCCTGAGCTGATTAAGCTTATTAAGATTTTGTTTAGTGAGTTCTTTTTTTAGTAATTCGTAGCTACTTATTTAATTTTTTTTTCTGCCTGCAGTGTTTGTAAAACCAATTTTCATATCTGTAAGTTGAACCTGTTTTATCAGTCTTTAAATTCAGTGATTTAGTATGTTCATTATACAACTGAATCATCGTGTTGTATATTTTATCCGGTTCTATTTCAGATACTAACACTAATCCCATTTCCGTTATAAACTGCATAGAGATTTGATCAAGAGAAGCTACTGTAATGTTATCCCATTGTATTGTTATTTCTATATAGTATATGGTTAACCTTTGTTATGTATAAAAATCAGCCTGCTCAAAATCCTTGTTAAGCACATTCTAAACCGTTATGCGCATTCTAAAGTGTTGTTATGCGCATTCCGAACAGTTGTTATGCACAGTTCAAAGGTCATAAAATTTTAAATTTCTCATTTATGCTACATCTAGCTACTTACTAACCACCCAGTGCACAAAGTCATACAGTTTACCTTTCAAAAGTCTGGAAATGTGATTCTGATATGGGAGTAGAACAAAGAAATGGCAAGATTTTTTTTTTTCACTTCAGTGAGGATCTGTCACGCTAGTGTAAAAAAAACATATACTATAAAAAATAAAATATGGTCAACCACACACAACTTGGCATGTGTCTTCATCTCAGGATTGAGATAACAGCATGGACCTCTGGAGCTTCGCTCTCGAGGTTCATATGCTGTCATCTCCACCCCTCGATGGAAACACATCCTTGTTGTATATGGTTGCCCATACATTATTCTCTATATTCTATAACCTCATATTTTTTCCGTATTATTGGGGTGTCTATTATTCTAATTAGGATAAGTAGCATATGGTCACTTTCCATCCTTTGAATGATTTTTAAATCAATATATTTTCTGAAATCATACATTGAACATATTGCATAGTCAATGGTAGAAGACCACCTTGTACTTATGTGGGTTGTTTTCCCCTTCTGATCTGAGGGAAGTCACCCATTGAGTATTATCAATTGAAATGTTTCCAAAAGATTTACCAATTGTAGATGTCTGTCATTAGTTTTTTTATCCATTGTGTGTCTTGATGGTGTCCCTAAACATACTATAATTTCTTCAAGGTCATTATTACAATTTAAATCTGCAGATCTGATGTTAAGATCATCCATAATGACTATTTCTGTAGTCTGAGTGTTAGTTATCAGAATTTGAATGTCCTCTATTAGTTTAGTTGTCAATTCTTTATCATACATAAGTGTATTAATTGGTGGGATATAGATATTACCCAGCAATAAAGTATGACCCAAAATTTTAACTAACAGAAGTAAATAATTAGTTTTAGTAATAGTTTCCATTACTTGTATATATTCAGTTATTTTTACATATGTGATTAAACCCTCATATATCGTCCCGATTTCTTTAATTTTTGCCCAGGTGTTTGTACTTTAATGTGACTGTTCAAATATGTTTTTCCATTGATTGTGCCAAGTCTCCTGTAGCATTATAACATCATTTTGAGTAAGAAATTCTAGAAACTTGTTTTCAACAAATTTTATAGTGATCCCTGCAATATTCCAAGAAATAATAGCTAGACATTCACTATAGTTTGTAAATATTCAATGGAAGAACTGTTAAGTGGAATGCCTTGCTTAGAAGGTGAACATTGGACACTGCTCTCCACATTGTGTTCATTAGGCAGTTTCAATGTGGTCTTCCTTTTTACACATTTTTACAATGTAGTTTCCTAGAATATGTCTGCTGATTGCTATATATTTAGCCTGGATAGTTCACAGAAGAAATGGCATCTTATGTTTGGGTGGCAGAACACTAGCAGTAGGATGCTGGAACGTGTCATACATAGATATGAGCCGTGTGTGGGCAATAACACCCAGTGGCCATACACGTCAGGCACCCACCTGCGGGTCCATTGTTCCGGTGCTGTTGCACTGCTCGGTGCAGATGAAAGCCAATGCTGTACTTACTCACACCCGGTCCCAGAACAGGCATGTTACAGCCGTCCTCCCATTTGTTTCTACAATCAGGGAACCGTGAATGCACTATCCATAGCCTGGAGTATACACTACAAATGGCATTGCAGGACACCACACCCCATGGCACCCAGGATACCTCAGCAGTCTGGAGGGCAGCATCTTACACAGGGGAATGGGGAGAGTGTATGACAGCAGGAAGATACAGCATTGACAAGGCATGCACTGGAGGTATGTCAATTCTTTCTTACGGTTTGCCAGGGACATACACACAGCTGCATACACTGGTGGGTCCACAGCTTGTGTAGTGCCCCATTGTATGGTATAGCCACTTGGGTCATTCTGGAGTGCAGAACCCCGGCCCGGGTCTAGTGTAGTCAGCAGCTGGCCATAGCAGGGTGTGGAGGGCAGTGCCAGTCTCCACAACAGGTCGAGTATGGGGGGAGCGGGGTTGTCTATGTACCAAGGCAGTGGATGGGGGTCATCTATGCTATGGATATGGACCATGGTTTCCTCTAGTGCGACTGGCTCCAGGGGGGCCCTACACTATGGAGCTCTCTGGGGATGGAATTGGATCGATCGGGGATGGGGGGAGCCTCTAGTCCACCAGGGCTTCCAGGCTGCTGTGTACTTGGGTGCACTTCCGCAGCCCACTTGTGGGTGGCTGGCCGGGATAGGCCAGCAATTCATGGCCTAATTGTGGGCCACACTGCTCTGGGCTGTGAGGGGTACATTCCCATTGAGTATGCCGCAGTGTGGCATATGCATGGGAACATACCACTGACTTGCACGGCATACTATTTGTGTGTACCCTGGCCCATTTCCTTGTGGCAGGCACATCCCGAACATTTGAATATCATGCTGTGGTGCATTGTTGGAGTTGAGCAGCATATCTCCCTTTTCTGCCAAGATGCGCTGTGCATCTCCTTTGAATATGGGGGCCCTGGACTAGGCTACCTTGAAGAAATACATTATCAAAATAGGAAAATCATGACCCCGCTGAAAACAAGATATTGCATCTAATCTAGGACAGCCTGAGTAAATAAAGTGCAAAAATGTGTAAATGAAGAGCCCTATGATAATGAGATGTAGCATCTCCCCTGCGCTATCCAGGATACAAAATATAGGATAAGAAATATTTAACGGAAATCTACTCTAAACTGAACTTCACTATAGTGTATGGTGGAATGCTGTTATGCATGGAATTCCATGCCTGGAATGAGCTTGTTCTGCTGCAGTAGTGACATCATTATGTTGTTCTGCTACGGTAGTGATGTCACTACCGCAGCAGAACAACTTGGAATGCTGCCACATACTTGATTTCCCCTATCCAATTAAGCTGGAAGTTGTTGATATTTAAACTTGAACTTGCAGAAACTTTTGCAGCACACTGTCAGTAATTTGAGCATACCACCAACCCTCAAGTGCCCCCTCAACCTCCAGTTCACTGAAACAAAGGGCAGTGTCCGAAATAGGCACTGATGCCCATACACTATATAGAATAGCAGATGGGCAACTCTATGCATAACCAGTGTGTTGTGCTCCTTGGGGAACTGATTCCCACGGACCTCTCAAGCTTCACTCTCGAGGTCACAATGAATCAGTACCCCTCGGTGGCACAACACACTGGTTGTGCATAGTTGCCCATCCACTATCCTATATGTGGTCACTGACATAAACAAACAGTTTCTTTACTGTAACAATCACACAGGATTGTGGTGTGCATATTTTATGGAAGACATACAAACAGCGATGAGAAAGAATAAGTGCCTCAGCTGGGACTTGAACCCTGGCCACCTGGAATACTGTTCCAATTGCGCTAAGCAGCTGCACCACTGAGACAACTGGAACCTGGGCCATCCCTGTGCATATTACTCTTTCTCAAATACAAGACCCAAAAGCAACACAAATATTTAGTTGTAACAATCACACAGGAATGTGGTGTGCATATTTTATGGAACACATACAAACAGAGGTGAGAAAGAACAGGTGCCTCAGCTGGGACTTGAACCCAGGCCATCCAGAATACCATTCCGATTGCGCTAACCACTGTGCCACTGAAACAACTGGAACCTGGTGTAAACGTGTGGGTCTCAATAAACAGATCATACAACCAGATTATGATGCATAAAAAATGCATACTTCTGCATTTATCATTTTATTTTAGAAAAACACAAAAACAAAAAAAATAAATCATCCAATATTTACAGAAAGGAAAAATATGATTGTATTTCTTCACATCAGTTCAAACATCAGGAAATATTTCTTGCTTCAGATGCTATAAAGAAATTCCTATGTTCTCTCTTTCCTCAGTTAATGTGAAGGCCTGCACATTACCTCCTTGCTGAGATCCTTCTCTCACCTTGGTCAGAACCCTACTGACCAACCTATCTCTCTTAGCCTCCTAGTGGAGGGTTTATATGATGAAGGAAAGGGGTGTGGTTTTCACTGAGCCCCTCATCCTTTGTGACATCACATTCCCTTGCATCTATAAAACCTGCCATTTCAGGGGCAGCTTGCCCTATAGTAGGACCTTACAGCATGAGACAGACTTCTGGGTAAAACAACTTTTTTTTTACAAATGTGAAAAGTATAAGGCTAAACCAAACCTGTTTAAGAACAAATAACAGTCTATAACCTTAGCATGGAAAAGAGAGATGAGGGGCGCGTTTCCTATCTGCCTCCATATAAGGTTATAGCTTTTTATTTGTCATTTTGTTCATATAAGGAAAACACACATAAGTGAACCACTGTAGCATCTATATTTTGTTTCATATAATATGGTACTCTAATCTTTGGTCATGCATTATTTTCTTCCCAAATCCCTTGTTTTATATTTCCAGAACCTTTTATTATTTTTCTCAAACAGCTTATCTGGCGCTGCTCTTTCAGCAAACAGCCTATCTTGCTGCAGCACTTTCAGCCAACGCCTTGCTGAGGAACTCAGCCTTCTAAAACACAGAAGGCTTAACTTCAATAATTACAACTCCCTTTTGAATGAATTTTTTTTGACACTTACAGAACTCCAATTAATCTGCCTGTAGTGTTTTAATTATACTCGCTTACTTTAGCCCACTTTCAAGTGTTTTAAAAACAACGGTACATTTTTCATTGCTTTGGGGCTTATTAGAATCTGCACCATAGCAACAAAACACAGTTGCTTTAATTTCCTCCTAAATTTAAACTTAAGTGTTTGGATACAGGGATACTAAACTCATACAGTAATTGTACAGGTTCTATAGCACTTTCCTGCAAACCTGTACTTTGTTTGTGTTGCCTAAAACATTTTTTTCTACTGTTTGCAGCAATTTTACAGTCTCAGCTTTCCTTACTCACTAATTGAATTAGCTGAAGGCTTTTTTCCACAACACAGCCCTCTACTTATTTTGGGGCTTCTTTTAAGTGACACAGCTCCTTCTTTACATATATTATAACAAGATGCAAGTTTTTTTAATACCAGAGCAAAAAAGTGACAGGAAAGGCAAAGTAGAAAATTGCCAGGTTGGCCACCCTGACAAGAAAATTAGGATAGATAAGAATAAGCAGAAGAAGACAGGATAGAGTGAAAGCAGAAACCAAACGGGGGGGGGGTTATTTTGCATATTCTCTGTGTCAGCTTTATCCTTCAAAACTTGACCTCCTGTTACACTCCTCCCACCACAAGAAGTCAACATACTATTTGTTGTGTTGACTGAGACCCCTCACCCTGTGAAGGGTTGGAACTTCCACCCACCCACTCCAGAAGTTCTCCCCCAGGGACCCTTAAGATAAATAGTATTCAAAACATCCATTCAAAAACAGACAATACTGTTTATATGTCATTCTATTTCCCTGGGGTTGTGCCGTCAAGGCACTTTATAATGCCATCATCCAACTTTACAGCAGACTCACTGGCAGGATCAGCACCAAAGCATGATAAAAAAATCCACGTTCTGATGCTAAGAACCAGCTCTATGGCGCACAGTAAATTTATATGGCTGTAGGGCTAGATACCATCATAATATGCGAGCATTCTTGTCCTTCATTAAATGCAGCCAACATAAAGGGCTATGATCTATCACAACTGTAAACTGGTTTCCCCAAAGATAATATTTTAGGGCCTCCACTGCCCATTTGATGGCCAGACACTCCTTTTCAACCGTTGAATACCTTCCTCTCTCTTTCATGTAATTTCCTGCTAAGGTATAAAATGGGATGTTCCTCTCCCTGGCTATGTTGAGTCAATACTGCCCCAATGCCTGTGTCAGAGGCATCGGTCTGTAATTCAAACGGCTTAGAAAAATCAGGGCTACATAACACTGGGGTTGAGCACAAGATGGCTTTGATTTTATGAAATGCCTCATGACAGGCTGGAGTCCACTTTACTTTATTTGGAAATTGTTTATTTGTTAAATCTGTAAGGGGGGTAGCTATGGCCGAAAACTCCGTGATGAAGAGTCTATAGTAGCTTGCCAAACCAATGAAAGACCTGACATGGCGCTTTGTCGTTGGCATGGGACTATTAGCCACTGCTTCAATTTTGTCTGCTTAAGGCTTGATTCTCCTATGTCCAATAATAAAACCCAGATAGCGTGTTTCTGTTTTAGCTATAGCACACTTTGAAGGGTTTATGGTCATTCCTGCATCCTGGATGCTCTGTATTACAGCACTGAGATGAACTAAAGGACTCTCCCAGTCAGGACTATAGATAATAACGTCATCCAAATAAGCAGCACTGTAACTTTTGTGAGGTCTTAACACAAAATCCATATACCGTTGAAATGTAGCCGGAGCTCCATGCAGGCCAAATGGCATTGTGGTGAACTGGTATAGGCCAAGTGGGGTCCAAAAAGCAGTTAATTCCTGAGTTTTAGGGGCCATGGGAATCTGCCAATACCCTTTCGTTAAATCCAGGATACTAATGTATTTTGCAGACCCAACTTGGTCCAGGAGATCATCTATACGTGGCATCGGATACCCATCAAACTCAGACACTTTGTTTATTTTTCTAAAATCTAAGCATAACCTGATGCCCCCTTCTTTCTTATGCACAACTACCAATGGAGAGGACCAAGGACTGCGTGAAGGAACTATCACTCCAGCCTGTTCCATGCGTTTTATTTCAGCCACTACTTCTGGCCTGATCTTTTCAGGTAGTCTGTATGGCTTCTGGTGAATGGGCTTATTTTGTGTAACCCTAATTTTATGGACCACACCCTTAGCCCGCCCATGTTCCTTCGTGAATGTGCCTGAGAAATATTTCAGAAGGTGATCAATTTCTAATCTCTGTTCAGGGGTCAATTCAGGATTGATATGTACATCTGTGTCATTAATAACTTTATCAATTTTGTCATGAGCTATGTCTAGTTCTGCTGTATCAGGATTTTTTTGAAAAACAGTACTGGTGACTCTGGTTTTTCTATCCATTTTCTAGTCAGGTTGGCATGATATACTTTCTTCACTGGTCTATGCCCTGGCATCTCAATGGCATAGTTTACTGTGCCTACCTGGTGTAAGACTACATATGGCCCTTGCCACCGCATAAACAATTTATTTTCCATGGAAGGTAACAATAGTAACACTTTTTCACCTGGAGAAAATGTTCTATGTTTCAGACCTAGGTCGTAGCGTTCTTTTTGTTTAAGTTGCTTCTGGTCAACATTCTGATGAGCGATAGTCACATACTTTACCAACCTTTTTCTCAGAGCAGTCATATATTCCAACATATTTTTGCAGGCTACATTAGACCCCTGTTCCCAATGCTCCTTCACTACATCTAAGGGACCCCTAGGGTTACGCCCATATAGCATGGTAAAGGGTGATATCCCTGTAGTAGCCTGAGGTACCTCTCTATACGCACATAGCAATTAAGGTAGGTACTTGTCCCAATCCTGACCTTTCTCCTGCACATACTTCTGCAGCATACATTTCATGTTCTTATTAAAACGTTCTATTAACCCATCAGTTTGGGGATGGTATGGTGATGTTCTAACAGCAGATACCCCTAGTAATTTGTACAGTTCTTGTAACATGATGGATGTAAAATTAGTCCCATGGTCAGTCAGGATAGCCTTAGGTATTCCCATCCTGCTAAAGACCTTTGCCAGTTCCTCTGCTATACGAGGAGCAGTAGCTGTCCTCATTGGTATTGCCTCTGGGTACCTGGTGGTATAATCACAAATGACTAGGATATACTGATTCCCCTTAGAACTCTTTAACAAGGGTCCCACCACATCCATTGCAACCCTATCAAATGGGGTAGTTACATACGGCATAGGTTTCAGGGGTACAATATCTTTTTTCCCTCCCTTGGTAACTAGCTGGCATTGTGGACAGGACCTACAATAGGCTGCCACATCCTGATGGACCCCTGGCCAACTAAAATGAGATAGAATTCGTTGGACTGTCCGGTCTCTCCCTTCATGACCAGCCATGGGGATATCATGAGTCAAATGCATGATTTGTTCTCTATACTTTTTAGGCACAACTAACTGTTCAAGCTCTTCTTTAGTACCAGGTTCAACAGTAACTCTATTTATAAAATGGGTAGGCTATATAAAGCAATTTGATTGGCTAGTTACCCATGCATGAAATATGTTCCATGCGTGGGTAAAAAAAAGGTCAGAGAAGCAGAACCGCTTTTCCAATCAGGAGCATTAGAATGTTGGCATTTAAAATGCCGCCATCTTCTATTCACTCGCTAACGCTCCGTTGATTTCATTTTTAAGTTATCAACATTTGAACAGCTGTGTGCGTTTTGAATAGAATGCAGTTTAAAATTCCCTGCTAAAGATTGTTGTTACTGTCCACAGTCAGAGTCAGCCCCTGTGAAGCAACGCTATTTCACGTCTTGTACGGCAGTCAGCCCCTGTTGCCCTCTAGTCTTTTTTTTTCCTACTGCTTGCTCCCAGGTAGTTTCCCGCGGCAATTGCTGTTTTCTACTGTCTGATTAATCGAAATGCCCCTGTAAAGTCAGAGAAAGGCTCAGTCAACAACGGAGGGGGAGCGAAGGAACGCATGAGAGCAGCACAAACATACAACTGCTGGCGGGAGGTACGTGGACTGGGGATAGCACTTCAGTCGGCTTCAGCAGGCATGTTTACAAAAAAAAAAAAAAAAAACAGGCTCAGCATTCGTTTGCAAACTGTGCACACTACAATTATAGCAAACTGGAGTCACATAAATGCAAATCTAAATATGTTTCAGCACAGACTGCACAGTACACATAAGCTGGAGTCAGAAATGCAAATCAGCTCATGAATAATATAACTCAGTGTCTGCGGAAGGACTATTTTACCTTACATTAGCATCTTAAAGTCTTTTTCCACATGCAAGCAAGATTTTTCTACCTGTAAAATACAAATAAATATAGGTGCCCATTTATAAAGCATAATAAGACATTCAGGTGTGTGCATGTAACATATTTTACCGCACCCAGGGGCTAAAGGCACTTGGCCAAGGCCTCGTGCCTTATGACGCCCCTGGCCGTGCGGTAAAATATGTTCCATGCACACCCTGTCATGTCTTATTGCTTACATAAAATATCATTTCTTTCAATGAATCGTGATTGACCCAGTGTCCAACCTTGTTGACCTGTAAGTATAAAGGGGTTAGTGCTCATCACATTTTTGCTCTTGTCCAATATCTTTTACTAAAGTCTCTAGAATATGAAGTGGGCCCATAGCCTGATGCTTATTATTCCAGTTCTTTTCGTCTCTTCTAGTTCCTTTAGACTTTTTGATCTTACTAACAGTCTCAAAATAATCAGTCTCGAAAGGAAAAATGTCTTGTAACTCCTGAGTTTTCATCTGAGACCTAATCACCACATTAACAGTTCCTGAAGTGGTTTTCTGCTGCTGCAGTAAAAGATCAAAATGAGGAAAGTCTTGTCCAACAATGACAGGTACAGGGAGTTGTGGAACAAGGCCTACCAGCATGTCATGACATTCATTATTTACAGTTATATTAAGACATGTGGTAGGGTAATGGAGTATATCCCCATGTACACACCGAACAGTTGTATCTGAGTCACTGTGGGGTAGATTAGGGGCTAGATCAGCTCTGATTAAGGTCTGTATACTGCCAGAGTTCAGTAAACCCAAAGTTTGTTGTTTCCCAATACCCACAGAGGTCACATAACCAAAATTGGCTAGGGCAAGATGTGCTGGGTCAAACCTTTTATTGGGGCAGTTTCTGACAATATGCCCTTTCCCAAGACAACCGTGGGATATTATATCTGTGTATGGGACTCTCCCACCTCTCTGCCTACGATAGAACTGTCTCTGATTAGAGGAAGTATTAAACGGTGGTCTTACCAGTGCATTAGATGGTCCTGGATTGCCTGGGTTACTTCTGGCTCGAGTGCTCCATGCAGCCAGATAATCTTCTGCCAGCTTGATAGTATCTTCCGTTGTTTCGGGTTTATGTTCTTTCACCCACAATTGCACATCCATAGGTAACATCTGTAAGAATTGTTCAATTATTATGAGTTCCATAATTTGGTCTACAGTTTTGGTGGTGGGCTGTAACCATTTTCCACAGTAGTCCTTTAAACAGGCATAGGTTTCCCTTGGTGTATCTATGCTGGACATCTGGGAACGGAATCTTTGCCTGTAGGTTTCTGTATTGATATTATACCTCCGCAGAATTTCCTCTTTCACTCTGTCATAATTAGAACTATCAGCCCCACTTAGTTGGCTGTAAACTAATTGGGCTCGATCAGAGAGGTGGGGGACCAAACGAATCACCCATTGATCCCTGAGCCAGTTACAAGTTTGTGCCACCCTCTCAAAAGTAGTCAAATATGCCTCAATATCATCCACTTCAGTCAATTTATTTAACTTAATGTCTCTAGGCACTGACCTTTCCATCTGCCCCTGGGTCATGTCCTGGATAGCTTTCAATGCTGCTGTCCATTTCTCATCTTGTCTTCTACTTTCTTCCACCTGTATCCTCCGGTCTTCATCCCTGTCTCTGGTCCTCTTCTCCCTGGCGCTCTATCTCCAGCTGACATAAACAGAGCCATTTCAGTAATTCACTTGGATCATCTGGTGCTGGGGTCATCTGGCCTTCCTCCTTCTTAGGATCACCAGCTGCAGCTGTGGCTCCTTCTTCCATCTTTCTTGGTCTGGTTGCAGGTTCAATTCCTGGTAACAACCGAACACCAGTCTTCAATCGTACAGATCAGGTCAAATGTAATGCATCCAAATCCTCTGCTTCTGGTTGTTGCATCTGTCAGGGTATTTTCAGTGCAACACCCCCTCTGGAGTACCTTCTGGCACACCAGAGGTTGAAATCCCACTTCTACCACCAGTTGTAAATGTGTGGGTCTCAATAAACAGATCATACAACCAGATTATGATGCATAAAAATGCATACTTCTGCATTTATCATTTTATTTTAGAAAAACACAAAAACAAAACAAAAAATAATAAATAATCCAATATTTACAGAAAGGAAAAATATGATGATATTTCTTCACATCAGTTCAAACATCAGGAAATATTTCTTGCTTCAGATGCTATAAAGAAATTCCTGTGTTCTCTCCTTCCTCAGTTAATGTGAAAGCCTGCACATTACCTCCTTGCTAAGATCCTTCTCTCACCTTGGTCAGAACTCTACTGACCAACCTATCTCTCTTAGCCTCCTAGTGGAGGGTTTATATGATGAAGGAAAGGGGTGTGGTTTTCACTGAGCCCCTCCTCCTTTGTGACATCACATTCCCTTGCATCTATAAAACCTGCCATTTCAGGGGCAGCTTGCCCTATAGTAGGACCTTACAGCATGAGACAGACCTCTGGGTAAAACAACTTTTCTTTACAAATGTGAAAAGTATAAGGCTAAACCAAACCTGTTTAAGAACAAATAGTCTATAACCTTAGCATGGAAAAGAGAGATGAGGGGCGCGCTCCCTATCTGCCTCCATATAAGGTTATAGCTTTTTATTTGTCTTTTTGTTCATATAAGGAAAACACACATAAGTGAACCACTGTAGCATCTATATTTTGTTTCATATAATATGGTACTCTAATCTTTGGTCATGCATTATTTTCTTCCCAAATCCCTTGTTTTATATTTCCAGAACCTTTTATTATTTTTCTCAAACAGCTTATCTGGCACTGCTCTTTCAGCAAACAGCTTATCTGGCTGCTGCACTTTCAGCCAACACCTTGCTGAGGAACTCAGCCTTCTAAAACACAGAAGGCTTAACTTCAATAATTACAACTCCCTTTTGAATGAAATGTTTTTGACACTTACAGAACTCCAATTAATCTGCCTGTAGTGTTTTAATTATACTCGCTTACTTTAGCCCATTTTAAAGTGTTTTAAAAACAAGGGTACATTTTTCATTGCTTTGGGGCTTATTAGAACCTGCACCATAGCAACAAAACACAGTTGTTTTAATTTCCTCCTAAATTTAAACTTAAGTGTTTGGATACAGGGGTATTAAACTCATACAGTAATTGTACAGGTTCTATAGCACTTTTCTGCAAACCTGTACTTTGTTTGTGTTGCCTAAAACATTTTTTCCACTGTTTGCAACAATTTTACAGTCTCAGCTTTCCTTACTCACTAATTGAATTAGCTGAAGGCTTTTTTCCACAACCCAGCCCTCTACTCATTTTGGGGCTTCTTTTAAGTGACACAGCTCCTTCTTTACATATATTACAACAAGTTGCAAGTTTTTTTAATACCAGAGCAAAAAAGAAAAAAATTACTCACCTTAGTAATGTTGTTTCTTCTAATGGAGTCTTGCTATATTATGACTATTGCAGTTTGTCCCACCATTAGAACTGCTCCGGAGGTGAAAAGAGTTAACTTCCATGCCAGGCATGGAACTTGGAGCGCGAGCTCGGTTTGAGAAGCTCTGTCTGGAAGATTTCAAACTGAAACTGTCAGATCTTTACGAGCAAAACTCACTAAGGTTCTGTGTGAAAGCTGTAACCTACACTAGCCAACTGGCTACTTAAATATTAACACATTTTCCTAGTGCCAACACTAAGACTCAAGTCAGGGGACCAGAAAATTAAAATAAGATGAAATAAGATAATATAAAACACAACACCCAAACACCTCAAAAAGAAGGGGTGGAAACAAAAAATGGGCATCAAAAAAGTGCAAACACTGGAATGCCCACCCCATACCCCAAGTAGAAGTTCTGAGAGGGGCAGGCTGGGGAGGTCATAATATAGCAAGACTCCATTAGAAGAAACAACATTACTAAGGTGAGTAATTTTTTCTTCAAACAACATGAAGTCTTGCTATATTATGACTATTGCAGAATACACAGCAGTACCTCCATGGAGGAGGGACAGAACCTACTTAGGGAATAGGCTCTGAAGCACGGCTGTGCCAAACCGAGCATCCCTCCTGGCCTGGATATCCAGGGAGTAATGCTTGGTGAAAGTGTGTACCATTTTCCAAGTAGCTGCTTGACATATCTCTAAGATAGGGATGTCTCTGGCAGCAGCTAGAGACGCAGCTGTACCTCTGGTAGAGTGAGCCCTCAGGCCTGAAGGGGGAACCTTTCCCAGTTTTTGATAGCAAAATTGGATACAAGAGACAATCCACCTGGCAATGGATCTCTTAGTGGCAGATTTCCCTTTTCCAACCTCACCATAAGTGAGAAATAGTTGGAGGGATTCGAACCTGTGACCCTTGGTACGCTCTATGTAGTAACTTAGGGCCCTCTTAACATCTAAGCTGTGCAACCTCCTCTCACCAGAGGAGGAATGATCAGTGAAGAACACTGGAAGGGAGATAGATTGATTAAGGTGGAAATCTGAAACCACCTTAGGCAAAAACTTCCTGTTAGTCCTGAGGACTACCTTATCCCTGTGAAAGGAAATAAAGTCAGTCTCCACTGACAAAGCTTGTAACTCACTTATGCGCCTGGCAGAAGTGATGGCTACTAGAAAAACAGTTTTCCAAGTCAAGTACTTAAGCTCTGCCGAAGACAGAGGTTCAAAGGGGGGTTGCATCAGCTGAGCAATGCAAACATTAAGATCCCAGGCAGGAGCAGGGTCCCTGAAAGGTGGATTAGTATGAAATAATCCTTTGAAAAACTTGGAAAATACAGGGTGAGTGGAAAGAGAAGAGGGCTTTCCTGCTGAAATAAAAGCAGAGACAGCTGCCAAATGCACTTTCAGGGTAGCTGGTCTCAGTCCCAAAGAATTAAGATGGACCATATAGTCCAAAACAATGGGCAAATCAGCAGATTCCGGGGAAATATGCTTCCCAGAACACCATATGGAAAACCTTTTCCATTTAGAGTTATAAGTAGCCCTAGTGGAAGGCTTCCTAGAAGCTTTCAGGATTTCGAGAACACTTTGAGAAAGGTGTAGGTCCGCAAATTCTAACTCCTCAAGAGCCAGGCCTTGAGGTTGAGGGATTTGAGATTCGGATACCAAACTCTCCCCTGGGCACAAGTTAACAGGTTGTGGTTCCTGGGGAGAAACAGGGGAAGATGGACTGCTAAGGACAGAAGGAGTGGGTACCAGGGCTGCCTGGCCCAATCTGGAGCAATCAGGATCATCTTGCAGTGCTGGGATCTGATTTTGACTAGCACCTTGAACAGGAGAGGGAAGGGGGGAAAGGCATATAGAAACTTCCCTTCCCAATCGAGGAGAAAGGCATCCAGGGGGACTGAGCCCATCACTGGGGGCCTGCAACAAAACAGTGGAAGTTGGTGATTGTCTGGGGCTGCAAAAAGATCTATCTGAGGGGTGCCCCATCTGGCAAAAACTATCCCCAGTACTCAGGGATCCAGTGACCATTCGTGATGGCCCTGGGAAATCCTGCTGAAAGCATCTGCCAGGACATTGTCCTTGCCTGGGAGGTGAACTGCTATGAGGAAAGTATTCAGGGAATAAGCCAGAGACCACAACTTCATTGCCTCGGTGCACAAGGCCGAAGACCGAGTGCCCCCTTGTTTGTTGATGTACAACATTGTAGTGGTGTTGTCTGTTCTGACCTGTACCACTTTGTTCTGAACAGATGCAGAAAAAACCTGAAGTGCTAGAAAAACAGCTCTGAGTTCCAGCAGATTGATGTGGAGCAGAGATTCCTGAGGGGACCACACTCCCTGGGTGGAGAGGTTGCCATGTGAGCTCCCCCATCCCAGAAGGGACGATCTGTAGTAAGGGTCAAGGAGTGAGATAGAGGGATGAAGGGACCCCTAGTCTCAGATTGCTCTGATCCTGCCACCACTGAAGGGCCTGGATCAGGGTTCGAGTCACTGGGATCAGCTTGGATAGGGGATCTTTTCTTTGAGACCAAAAGGCTCGCAAGTGGAACTGAATGTCCCTCATCTGAAATCTTGCCTTTTGCACTACAGCTGTGGAAGCAGCCATTTGTCCTAGGAGCTGTAGGAAGTGCCTTGCTGGTCGAGAGACCTGCAAAGTGAAGGAGGAGGCCAGGGCCACTAGGTTCCTTACCCTCTCTAGGGGAAGGAAGGCTCTGGCCTGCTTTGTGTCCAATTCTGCAACTATAAAGGTGAGTACCTGGACAGGTTCCAGAACTGACTTTGGAAGATTGAGAAGAAAGCCCAGAGAGGTGAGCAGCTGCTGGGTAACTTGCAGGTGTGATTTGACCTGGTCTGGAGACTGACCTACAATGAGCCAGTCGTCTAGGTAGGGAAAGATGGCAATCTTTGCCTTCTTAAATGAGCAACTGCTACTGCCAGGCATTTTGTGAAAACCCTTGGGGCAGAGGTAAGGTCGAAGGGCATTGCTCTGAATTGGTAATGGCCTGAGGGCAGTTCGAATCTGAGGTACTTTCGGTGGGAGCTTCTGATAAGAACATGGAAGTAGGCATCCTTGAGGTCCAGGGAAGCTAGCCAGTCCCCTGGCCTTAGAGAAGGTAAAATCATTGCCAGAGTCACCATTTTGAATTTTGGTTTTAAAAGGTGCTTGTTCAGATATCTTATCTCCAGAATGGGCCGCCATTCTCCTGTCTTTTTTGGGGTAAGGAAGTACCTGGAGTACAGACCCTTGCCCTGGTGTAGGGGAGAAACCCTTTCTACAGCTCTGAGAGCCAGGAGGGTTGAGACTTCTGTTTCAAAGCAAAAGTCTCTAGAGGGTTTGCAGGTGGAAAGATCTGATTCTCATCTTTGGAAATTTTTCAAGCTGAGAACCAGACCCTGGCTTACTACTTCCAGGACCCACTTGTCTGATGTTAAAGACTCCCAGTCCTGAACGAAGCAAGCCAGCCTGCCCCCTACAGGTAATGGAGAACCGGCCCTGGGCACGCCATCAGGGTGCCTGTTTGGCAGGAGCTTTAGGCTGAGGGGGGGGAGCAGGCCTGCTTGCACCCCATCTGCCTCTCCCTCTGAAGAACCCCCTCTGAGCATAAGCTGAAGAGGAGGCCTGGGTTTGGTAAAAGGCCTGTGAAAAGGCCTGCCTCTACCCCTGGGGTCTGCCTCTGAGGAGTGGCTTGCTGCTCCTTGGCTTGTGCACTCCTATAAGTGGTTCTATATTCATCCATTTTTTCATATAATTCTCTGTCTGCTCCCCAAACAGAGAATTTCCTACCACAGGAAAATCCATAGCCTTAGTCTGGGTATCCTGTGACAAACTAGTACACCTGAGCCAAGCCAATCTAGAAAGGCCACAGATGTAGCCATGACTCTAGAGGATACATCATTAGAATCCACAGCAGCATGGAATTGCACCTTGGATGCCTCAATACCAGCAGCAGCCACCTGCTCCAGCTCCTGGCAAGCTGGCCAGGGCCTGTTTGGCCAAAGCCATGACAGTGTCCCATCTAGATTTTTGGTATCTTGCCACATAAGCCATGTAATTTGCTTGTCTGAGTCCCAAGGACGCTGCCATGTATTGTTTTTTAGCCATGGCATCAATCTTCCAGGAGTCCTTGTCAGGAGGATGTGAAGCCAGGGGAATATTAGCCTTATCACAGGCTGCAGCCTGAACTACCCCAACATGGCTGCATTGCTGTGAAAGAAATTCTGTATCAGGACCTGACAAAGTGTACCTCCTGTCCATCTTTTGTCCACAGGAGGCACAGAATTAGAGACTTTTAAAATTTTTATTATTTGTTTCTAAATGATTTATGTAAAGGAATAGACAATCTCCTGGACTCTGGGATATCCATCATTTCCACAAAGTCAGGTTCCTCTTGCTCATCCACAGCTTCCTCCAATGGAAGCTGGAGGGTTCAGCAATCTTTTATAAAACAGAAAATGAGAAGGGGACTCAGAAAGCGTAGGGGGAGATTCTAAAGGTCTGTCTGGAGAGATGTCCGGTTCAATGGGCACATCCAGACTCTCAAAGTCACATTCACACTGTTCATAATCATTCTCCTCCTCCTCTGGTTCATAAAACTCTTCTATATCATATTCTTGAACTGGTGGAACCGGCCGAACCGACCTTTTGCCAGACAGTGGCGGTTCGGACGGAACCGGAGAAAGTGACTGGACAATTTGTATTGCTTTAGCTATTTCTGCAGCAGTTGGAGAAGGAATTTTTGACTCCACACCTGCTGATTTTCTAGTTTTCTTTGCTGGAACTGGCTCCTCAGAGCCAGCTTTACGTTTGCCCGAGGAAGTCTCGCCCTGGTCAGAGGGCACTCCCTCCCGGTTCGGTTGGCACCAAACCGGCTGGCCATCCGGTCAGCTGGACTTTTTGGCCTCGCTCCCTGAGCCTACCAGCTCTCTTATCCAGGGTAGCTGCAGGAAGTTCTTACAAATCTGGCAGTCTGAATTGAGGTGGTCAAACCCCAGACAATATATATATGTGTGGGTCAGCCTGGCAAAGGCTTCCCACAGACACTACAGTGCTGAAACCCAGTGGGCCGGTTTTTCTTTTGGGTTTCTCAGACATAATGCCAGCCTAACCAAAAACTTGCCCTTTTTAACGGCAGTGCCAGGCAAGACACCCTTATCGGTTCCCAACCGTGACACGGGTCGTGGAAAAACGTAATGAAATCCGTTTTTTTTAGAACCGATAAGAACCGGGAACCGCACTCTAAAAGCTTTCAAATGCTTGAGAACAAAGTTTTAAAACAACCTGATCGGTTCGAACTGAACCGATAAACATTTACAAGTTCCACACAGAAATAAACCTGTCTATTACTTACAATACCACAGACAGAGCTTGAACCGATCGGTTTGCGGTTAAAATAATAATAATCGCGGTTGAATTTAACCGAGAAAATACTGTTTAAACCGAGAAATGAACCGAGCAGTAGGAGGAATCTCCGGAGCGACTGTTCAGTGAGGCGGAGTAAAGAATCTGACAGTTTCAGTTTGAAATCTTCCAGACAGAGCTTCTCAAACCGAGCTCGCGCTCCAAGTTCCATGCCTGGCATGGAAGTTAACTCTTTCACCTCCGGAGCAGTTCTAATGGTGGGACAAACTGCAATAGTCATAATATAGCAAGACTTCATGTTGTTTGAAGTGACAGTAAGGCAAAGTAGAAAATTGCCAGGTTGGCCACCCTGACAAGAAAATTAGGATAGATAAGAATAAGCAGATAGAGTGAAAGCAGAAACCAAAAAAGGGAGGGGGGGGGTTATTGCATCTTCTCTGTGTCAGCTTTATCCTTCAAAATTGGACCTCCTGTTACACCTGGGCCGTCCTCGAGCACATTACTCTTTCTCATATGCACAACCCAATGGCAACACAAATATTTACTTGTAACAATCACACAGGAGTGTGGTATGCATATTTTATAGAACCCATTCAAACAGAGGTGAGAAAGAATAACTGCCTCAGCTGGGACTTGAACTCAGGCCTCCTGGCAGTACTGTGGCCATGAGGATGGTGTGCAGTGTGTGTATGTGTTTGCTGTAGCTCAATATATTTTTTTCCCAAAAAGCATAGTGAAAAATATCTGCTGATTGCTAAATACAGTATTTAGTCTGGGCAGTTCACTGAAGACCTCATATATGTCTGAAACAGTGCTTGTCAGATAGTGTCTCTTGCGGTAAAAAAACAGTGCAAATCATAGATTTGCTGGGAAAGGGTGAAATTTATGAGGTATGAATCTTTCTTCAAAGACAATACATTCTCAAGTAAAACTAGTATCAAGAAGCTGCTTAAATGTTAAGTATTTAAATGTGCAATTTCTTGCATTCTGAAGGGGGTAAACAAATCTCCAGTTTAATAGGCAACCAATATATTTAACAAGCTGTTTCAGTTTCCTAATGGCATCTGATAAGCAGCTTGGAGTTATGTCTCCAACATTCTTTATAGAAAGAAGGAAATATTTTATTTCAATTGGCATGGAAGGATACATTGAAAAGTCCAAAATGTGTTCCACAATACTTCATTTTCCAGCTACAGATAGCAAGATGGCTGTAGGCTCCGCCAACAGCCATAAAAAAATGTAAACTGGCTGCCCCACCCCATCCGCTGGCAAGCAGCATGTGATCAGTCGGACCCATCCGCCAAAGCAATCATGTGAGCACCGCCTGTGGTGTGGTCCAATTAGCATGCATGTCTACCACTGGTATAAAAGGAGAGCCTGCCTATGGTCAGCTTGGGAGTCAGGACTCGGTGGGGGGAGATAGCAAGGAGCATGGATGAGTCAGTTCACCACAGAATAAAAAAAAAATTAAAAGACAACAGTAGAGGGAAAAGCTAAATAGTAAAACTAAAGTGCAGGCCAGGGTCAGTTTGGGAGACTCAGGACTTGGGATAGCGAGCAGCACGGACGAAGAAGTCAGTTTACTACCTAGTACACACAGAAAAAAAACTAAAATAAAATTAACAAAAAAAAAAAAAATAGAGGAGCGAAAAAAAGGTGGAAAAGACCTTTTCCCATCTCATGCTCAATATAGCAGTCAGAGGAGTCGAGAAAGAAAGTGAAAGTGTGACTGTGTGTGTGGCTGGCAGGTGGGACTTGGGGAGCTGCACATAAGGGAGCCTGCTCCGGTGGCCATGCCTTTTTTTCTGGCTTGCCCTGGATCTCCAGCAGAGAAAGAAAGTATGAGACAGGCAGTAGCATACAAGTGAAAAAAAAATACTTTTGAACTTAAGCACTGCAGGAAAACCATTATAGTATACCATTAGTTACCCCAAGGGGCTCAGACCAGTAAGGTCACATTGTTATTTTCACTCAGGTTTATTCTGAATCTGAAGTAGACAGCATACCGAGAAAGAAAGAGAGACTAAAAAAAAAAAGAGGGAATTTTTTTTTTTTTGAGAGGACTTACTGACATGGTTTGTTAGGTGCCCTGGGCCCTGTCATTTATTACTGTGATATAGTATACTGTCTATCTCTGCAGCAGTTAGTGAAACAATACAGTCAAATTCTTCGTCTTATAAGATTTTTTCACATTTTCCTTGATGACATAAAGAAAGACTTTCAGTCAAAAGACGACATCACTGCTGTTATGCTAGCAGATGACTTGATATAGAGAATAATGGATGGGCAAGTGTGTGTTATGAATATTTTTTTCACACCCAAGGTGTGTGATGACCCATAAACCTCGAGAGCAAAGCTCAAGAGGTTTATGCAGTCATCACACACCGAGGGTGTGAAAAAAATATTCATAGGCACACACTTGCCTATCTTTTATTTTTTATAATTGCTGGTGCAGAGTCTTATCCAACGTTTATCTAATAGGAAAAAAAAAGATACCAGTAGTCCAAATGTAGAGTGGAGTACGTTATAGCCATTCGCTGGTGATCGCAGTTAAATAGTGGACGGGTGAAAGATTAATTAAAATTTTAGAGTGTTTTTGTAAAGCTAGAAATTTAAAATATTGTGCTCATTTTAAATTGTGCCGTTAGCAGTGCACCAAACAGGAAGTGTTGCGGTGGCCATGAAGATCTTCCAGTTGCTGGGGTGACCTAGGAGAGAGAGTGTCTTTAAATTACGGTATTTTGTTCCACGTCGTTTTTCTGAGGGATTTTTAAGTAACAACTCGAACGGAGGCAGTTGGTGAGCAGAAGCGCTTTAGCTGGGGAAAATCTGAGTTAGCGCCTGAGCTGTCTCGAACGCAGAGTACAGCTCGAGAGTGACTCTGAGATTGAGAAACGCCGTAATAACTCGATTTCGGATTGTTACGGCGTTTTCACAGTGTCTGAATTCAGGTTGTTAAAGGGGCTCACCAGTACTTATAAGAGACTAAATGCCATGTTTCAGAATGAAACCAATGTGTTGGCTATGTTGCTAGATCCCTGCTTCCTGCAAGGGAAAACACTGAGTATTGGAGAGATCTTCTGCTAACCAAATTTGACATTGCTCCCAACAACACCATTAGCTGATGTACAGTAGACAAACTCTGCTGAACCATCACAGTGCACCTCTGGTGCAGACAATAGCACATCTGTAAATTCTTTACAACTACCAGTATCATCAGCAAGGGAAAGGACTTCTACAACTACTTCTCGGGCATCCTATGTTCAGGGTCAGAAAGGCAAATTAATTCTGAGTTGCCTACAACAACATGGACTAGTATCCTATAAAGAAAGTGCAGCTGGTTCATCTGCCAGACTGTTAACAGACTCACACAGCACAATGATCCAGGAGTATTTTGCAGACCACACTATGATTGATCTCAAGGAAGATTCATTACTCCATTGGAAACCATAGAGAACAATATGGCCAGATCTAGTAAATCTTGTAAGACTGTACCTTAGTTGTCCACCTTCAAGTGCATATATTCAGAATGAATATTTAGTGCAGCTGGAGGAATAGTCACTGACCAAAGAACACTGCTAAGTCCTGCAAATGAGGAACAACTTACATTTCTAAAAATAAATGCTGACAATTTCCCAGTTGTCCCAAACACAGAATTATGTGATTATGACCCTGAACATGAACAGCCTGCAAACAGTGATACTGAATTTTTTTTGTAAATATAATCTTTATTAACTTTTTTCCTTTTTTTTCCCCAATAGGGTACAAGCAGTCAGCAGACATTAAGTACAGTTAATCGTGTAGATGCAATTTGTTACAGCCTTGGGCTACATGAATAAAAAAGAAACAATAATAATCTTGTCCTGCTTTAAAGTGATTAAAATAGTAAATAGGTGATAATTAATGAGTTTGAAGAGTAAAACTTTAGAAATGAGCACTAATAGTAGAACATTTCCTATATGCTAAAGGATTCAGTCACTCCATTTTTTTGGGGGGGGTTATAATCCAACACATGGTCCCAAGCCAGCCCCCTTCCTCCAATAATGGGCCCTCCATCTACGTCCCACCAGACCCGCATACAGCCCCCCCTCTACTTCGGGGAATAAAGTTTGGGTCTTTAGCCATAATGTATATGATCCATCTGTTCCATCTCAGGGGACATTGTTCTAATCTATCATTCAGAAGAAATGAGATCCTTGCAGCCTTATATATGTGGTTGACTATGTCCCTCCATTCTTGGAGTGTAGGTACCCGGGCCATGAGCCAGTGTCTTGTTATTGCCTTCTTGTCAGCCAGGAGGACCACACCCAGGAGATATCGTTTGTATGAGTCTCTGAAATCCTGGGGAAATACATGCAATATAAATAACTCTCCTGTGAGGGGGACCGCCTGGCCAAAGAGTACTCCCAACTCCTGGCCCAGTGATGTGAGAAATGGCTGTAGCATAGGACACAACCAAAAAGTATGTGAGTGGTGAGCTGAGGGGTGTCCACATAGGTGCCAGCACTGAGCAGAACCGGATGATAGGTAGTGAGAGGCGATCATTAGGGTACGAAAGTACTGGATCCGAAGCAGCCAAGCAAAAAGGCGCCAGTTATGGGAGAAAGTGAGTTTGGATGTAGCCAGGCAACTTAAGCTCCAAAGTTGAGGGGTAATATTCACCCCCAGCTCCCCATTCCACCTATCGATAACTGACCTGGGGCTGTCATCAACTGTATCAATGAGGGCTTTATAAAAGGTGGAAATTGCATGTGGTATTTCTGTGGAGAGAAGAACACTCTGGAGGAGGCTGATAAGAGGGGGACAACCCTCTGAACTGAGTGCAACCATAGGGAGAGAGTAATAATAGTGTCTCAGCTGGAGGTATCTGTAAAAATCCATTTGGCGAAGTCGGTGGGTCTCAAGCTTCTCCTGAAAAGATTTAGAAGTGGGGCCACTTAGAAATTGTAGAAAGAAAAGGAGTTTCAGATGGCTCCAATCACTAAAACGTGTGGTCTATTCAGGCAGGGAGGAAATTTTTCAGCAAAGCAATTGGGCAAAGCAACGTTAGGAAAGGTCGTAATGAGAAGTGTTTGCGGATCATGTTCCATGTCCTAATTTGGTGTTGAAGCCAGGGGCTAGGGGGGACCCTCGACGTGGAAGGGAGGGTCTGGTATAAGGTGGTCTTAATAAAGTCATCATAGGGGAAAAGCTCCTCCTCTATTTCTCTCCACAGTGCGGTAGATGCCCTCATATATCAGATAGCCAAAAAGGTGAGGTGTGAGGCCCAGTTATAGAGTTTTAAATTAGGGAGGGCTAACCTTCCTTGAGCTTTAGGAAGCGAGAGAATCGAAAACTTCACTCTCGGACGCTTACCTGCCCAAATGTATTCCAGGATCACCTTATTCCATGCCTGGAGTGTTTTAGTTGGGATATATTGGGGTATGTTCTGAAAGAGATAGAGAGCCCTCGGTAAGACCACCATCCGGATCACCTCCACCCTTTGGTATAGGTTCAGAGGGAGGATTATCCATCTGGACAGGTCTTGTTGGAGTTGTGTATAGAACTGGTCGTAATTACTTTGCATGGTGCTCTGTGCATCATGTGAGAGATATATACCCAGATACTTCAATTTATCCAGGTCCCACTGAAATGAATAGGTCAGTTTGAGGTGTGGGGGAGGGACATAGTGAAAGAGGGGGAAATAGTTGGAGTGATGACCTGAGACCTTAACACAGGCCTTGGGAGATGCATACAGGGCTTTTACGATGGCAGTGAAAGAGGAGGGAAACCCCATCCTGTGCATAGTGGCAAATAGAAAGGGCCAGTAGACCAGATCAAAAGCCTTCTCAGCATCTAGGCTGAGAAGGACAGAGGGTCTTTTTGGGATTGCATTGCATGAACTAAGTGAAGCGCCCTGCGGGTATTGTCGGTTGTGGATCTTGAACTAACAAACCCTGTTTGATCAAGTCCGATCATGGAGGTAAGGATGTTATCAAGCCAACGGGCCAGGATGGACATAAAAAACTTGTAGTCCATGTCTAGGACCGAAATCGGTCGATATGAACTACATGAGAGGGAGTCTTTGTCCTGCTTAGGAATAAGGGAGACCGCAGCATACGACCAGCTGGGGGGAGGATCAGAGTTTCCCTGATGGACTGCATTATAAACCTGTAACAAAAGCGGGCTGACTGATTGTGTGACACATTTATAAAATTCCACGCTGTAGCCATCGGGGCCCAGTGCCTTCTTGGTTTTAGACCTGGAGATGGCCATTGCCAGTTCCTCCTGTGTAATGAGGGTTACCAGATCTCCTTGTTGTTCCCGGCTTAGACTTGGGAGTGTTCGGGGGTGTAGAGGGACTTATAATAGTCACAGAATGCTCCGGAAATGTGGCTGAGTTTAGTATGAACCGTCCCCATGGAAGGGTCTTTAATAGCAGCTATGGTGGATTGCTTACGCTGCTTACGAAGGCGGTAAGCCAGTAGCCCGGGAGGCCCATGGGCCTATTTCTCCATACCGCTGTCTCAAAAAGGACAACGCTATCTCTGACTGCTGGACACACAAGGTGTCCAGCTCCCTTTTGACCTGGTTAAGTTGGGCACTAACTGTGAGGTCCCCTTGCTGATGTGCTGCCTGTAGGAAATGAAGGGTTTGTTCCAGCTGTGCAGGCCTAGAGTTACAAATTTTAGCAAGGGTTGCTGTGTGCTTAATTAAATGTCCGTGTACCACAGCCTTCAGGGTATCCCATCTAATATGGGGGGGGAAATGCCTGGATCAGCATTGTCCTCCAGAATCTCCTCTATCCTATCCCTCAGGAATTCTCTAAAGGTTTCACTCTTGAGGTGGATCGGGTTGAACCTCCAGAGGGTATTACACCTTTCCAGCCCCAGATCCCAAGAGGAAATCAGGGGAGCATGGTCTGAGTGGGAAATATCTCCCACTGAGGAATCTACCACTACCCCAAGAACTCCTGCTGAGTACAGCAATGGTCAATACGGGTGTAGGTTCCATGCGCTGCTGAGTAAAATGTGTACTTCCTATCCCTAGGGTGGAGGGATCGTCATACATCGAGCCAGCCAACCTCCCATATAAAACATTTAAAGAATTTATGGGATGCCGTTTGTTTTCCCCTGGAACTGTTTGTAGTGTCAAGGATTGAGCTGGGGGCTATATTAAAGTCTCCCGCAAGCATTAGTGTGCCACGGGTCAGCTCAACTATCTTATTCAGGAGGTGGCGTATGATGGGGGTGTTGGCACCCGAGGGCAGGTAAATATTTGCCAGGGTCACCTCAAGGCCCTGCAGGACCCCCTACACAATAATCAGATGGCCCTCTGGGTCCACCTATTCCCTGGTGGCTTGGAAAGGGGTATTGCTGGCTACCAGGATGGTGACCCCTCTCTTTCTCCCCCCTCTCGCATGAAGAGGAGAAGACTTGGTTGAATCCTCCAGCTGTCAATTTCTTGTGCTCAGCAGCAGTCATATGCATTTCTTGGATATAAGCCAGTTCAGCCTGACTCTTTCTTAGCAAGGTCAACATTCTGGTACACTTTATAGGGCTCCCCAGGCCGTTTACATTCAGGGAGTAGAGCTTAAGATGCTTACTAGCCTTTTATATAACATATTAAATACTGAGAGAGCTTATTTAGCCTAAGAAGCATGTCTCCTGGGTCGGTGTTTACAATGGGGTCCTGATCTGAACCCATTTAGAAAAAAGTGTGACTGCTTGTAGAAAGGTGAGGGCAAAAGTCCTCCAACCGGGGATCTAAAAAAGGAATAAACAACAACAGTATTAACGGGAACAGAGACCAACGTCGGACATCTATTCCATAGGCATGAGCCAACCGGGCAATGCCTAGACAACTATAAATGACTTCCATGGGGGCCTGGTGTTAAAAAACTAAAAAAAACACCAAGTCCCTAGACTTCGCCTAACTCGGCCTGTCCCTACCAGAAGGGCACTAGACGTAAACGTCTTTTGGGCAAGGGGAGGGGGGGGTTATAGTCATGCCTTTGCTTCTCCAAGGTTGGGAGTACAGATTCAGTAAAAAGAAAAACTCTTTTTGTTGTAATTGAATGGGCAACCAGATACTCCATGGCTCCCACACTGTGTAAGCTGTAATCAGGCCATATCAGGGTCCCAACCCAATGACCGCTTCCCGGGGGGGGGAGAAGAAGGACCCCCCCGGGTAGACAGACCAACAGACAGAGGAGTCGGGCTGTAGATGGACCATGAGGGCCGCCACTGTGTTCAGGGGGAATCCCAGTATCCCGGGGGAGGGGGGGGGATCACTCCTGTTTCCTGCCCCCCAAAATCAGACTCAATTATGACCCAGCAGCAAATTCCCGGGAAGGGGCAAAACTGATATACCGGGCTCCCATCCCTGGTTCATTAATATCCTTCTAAGGGGCTGGTGTTTTTCCCATGGCAACCATCACATAGCCCGCCAAGGGGTCCCTCAGCAGAGCCCCTCCAAAGTCCATTATCCAGTCTCAGTGATACAGCACAAGGACAGGTGCCTCTGACCTGTTAGAGACCTCCCAGTCAAGGCACCTGAGGTCAGTTTAGAGAGCCAGTCCCCCACTCCCCCAGAGGTGGAAGTTCCGGACCTTCCCCCCACCCCGATACCCACCCAGTACCACGTCCGGAGGGCCACTGGGAGCGTCGACCAAGGGGCCGCAGTCAGCTCCTATTGCCCCTAACAGGGGCCAGGATAGCATGAGTCTATAAGACCCAGGGTTGCACCCGTGGACAAGGACGCAGGTGCACCTCGGTGCCCAGAAACCTCAGCCAGGCCCTCCCCGTCATGGGCCGGGTAGGATCAAGTGGGAAAAAGGGGAGCGAGACAACCACATGCATGGGGATGCACCAGGGGGACAGAAAAAAAGGGAAGACCGGCTCATCTGAAGAATGAAGAAGAAAATACTCTGGGAAGTTTTTTCATGTGAGGGTCTGGGCTGTCGTTGCAGAAGGCAGGGTGATCGTTGTCTGTTTCCTCAGACCCGTGGGTATTTGTTGTATTGCCAAAGCAGCTTCACTCCGTCGCTCCTCTCTCTGCGGCATCTGCTTCCAGGCCTTCTGCGCCAACTTTGCCCCAACGGACGCGGCTGGCTGAAGTTTTGGGGTTAGATTCACCTCATAACCTCGGGAGTGAAGGTCTCTTGCAGCATCTTCAGCAGTTTCATATGTGACTGGGCCCCCCGAGAGCTGCACCGTTAATCTGGATGGATACGGGTTCCTAAACTTAAGCTTAGCCTCCCGGAGCTTCTTTAAGATTGGGGACTAGGCCCTGCGACGTGCGGCAATCGGGGTGGATAATCGTTATCCACGTAGATTTGGTGGTTCTGGAATGTGAGGTCACCTTGTTGCCATGATTTGTGTAATATGAGCTCCTTTTCCTGAAATCTTAAAAAACAGAGCACCATCGATCGAGGGCGGCCAGAGGGGCTCGGCTGTGGGCCCAATGCCCAATATGCGCGGTCTATCTCTAAGGTGCAGCTCTCAGGCAGGTCCAATTTGGAGCGGAAGAATTGCTGCAGGAGCTGTATGGGGTTATTGCCTTCGCTACCCTCCAGAAAGCCCGAGATCCTTAGGTTGTTCCGGCGATTTCGGGCCTCTGCATCTTCCACTCGGTCTTGCAGGATTTGTATGGTGTGGTGGAGCTGCACCATGGCCCTCTTGGCACAGTCCACGCGGGTGTCTGACGAAGTGGCCTGTTCCTCCAAGGAATCAAGACGCCACTCTATCTTCCCTATGTCAGTCCGGAGCGCCCCAAAAGTAGAGCAAGTCTCCTTCCGAAAGTCCCGAATTTCCTGCAGGACTATGTCCATCTGCTGAGCAAAATTTGGCGTTGCTTGGGTTCCAGCTGTAAGGGAGCGCCCTGACTCGAGACTTGGGAGCTGTCACTGTCAGTAACCCATCCCTCGCAATCCGCCATCTCGGGAGAGGATTTTTGTTTATCTGGCTTCTTTTTGGGCATCTTGACAGTGCAGTAGAGTGAAAATGCCCCCGATTTTACATCCGAAAGGTAGAATTTAGGAGTATATAAAACCTTGAAGGAGACAGAGCTTCTCGCTCAGGTTGCTTCCGTTGGCATGACGTCACTGGAAGTCAGTGATACTGAATATAATGACTAAGTCGTGTACGAATAGAAAATCTTGTGTGGAGTGGCATACTGCCAAATTTGGTTACTTAATATTGCTAACACATCTCTCTCTCTCTCAGCAGTGGCAACTGTCCCTCTGAAATAAATCCTGCAATGGTCACAAACAGTTCATGGACAAACAGGCATGTTTGTCATTTTTCTGACAATGTTGGCACCATTATTTTGAATTGCTTTTTTTTTTTTAACATTTTCTTGTCAAATGTGTTCTTTCACATGTCACATACTATTCCAGTCCTGCTCTATAGGAGCACTACACAAATTAATAACTGATGGGCCTTATATCATAGTTGTTACAGATGTTTCTTCCATTGGCATTACTTTTCCCTCAGTTTTACTGTCATTCTCCTTAGGCACATATTGCTGACAAAATATGCCATTACCACTGCCACCATGCCAGCCATGTGTGCCATACCACTCTTAGTCTTGTCAATCATCAGTTTATTATGTTTTGATGCCCACCATGGGTATAACTTTTGGAAACAGCAGCAGGCTCACTCAGAGCAGATGTGCCTCTCGTACCTACATGTACCTCATCAATGCATGGTATGGGTATAATTTTTTGAAACAGCAGCTGGCTCATTCAGAGCAGCTCCACCTCTCGCATATGCCTCAGCAATGCCCACCATGGTATAATTTTGGGAAACAGTAGCAGGCTCAGTCAGAGAGGCTGGGCCTCACGTACCTGCCTTAGCAATGCCCGTCATGGGTATAATTTTTGGACACAGCAGCAGGCTCAATCAGAGCAGCTGTGCCTCTTGTACCTGCCTCAGCAATACCCGTCATGGGTATAATTTTTGGAAACAGCAGCAGGCTCAATCAGAACAGCTGAGCCTCTCGTACCTACTTCAGCAATGCCCACCATGGGTATTCTTTTTGGAAACAGCAGCAGGCTTGCTCAGAGCAGCTCCACCTCTCGCATCTGCCTCAGCAAAGTCTGCCATGGGTATAATATTTGGAAAAAGCAGCAGACTCAATCAGAGCAGCTGCACCTCTTGTACCTGCCTCAGCAATTCCTGTCATGAGAATCATTTTTGAAAACAGCAGCAGGCTCCATTAGAGCAGCTGTGTTCTCATACCTGCCTCAGCAATGCCTGCCATGGGTATAATTTTTGAAAACAGCAGCAGGCTCAATCAGAGCAGCTGTTCCTCTCCTACCTGCCTCAGCAATGCTCGCCACTGGTATAAATTTTGGAAACAGCAGCAGGCTCAATCAGAGCAGCTGCACCTCTCGTACCTGCCTCAACAATGCCCGCCATGGGTATAATTTTTGGAAACAACAGCAGGCTCAGTCAGAGCAGATGTGTCTCGCATACCTGCCTCAGCAATGCCCACCATGGGTATAACTTTTTGGAAACAGCAGCTGGCACACTCAGAGCACGTGGACCTCTGGTACCTGCCTCACAATGCCCACTATGGGTATAATTTTTGGAAAAAGCAGCAGTCTCACTCAGAGCACCTGCCTCAGCAATGCCCGCCATGGGTATAATCTTTGGAAACAGCAGTAGGCTTAGTCAGAGCAGCTGTGCCTCTTGTACCTGCCTCAGCAATACCTGCGATGGGTATAATGTTTGAAAACAGCAGCAGGCTCAATCAGAGCAGCTGGGCCTCTCATACCTGCCTCAGTAATGCCTGCCATGGGTATAATTTTTGGAAAACTAACAAACAGTGTAATATGGATATTGTTAAACTAACTGCTGCAGAGACAGACAATGTAGCTCACTATGTCACAGTAATAACTGACAGGGCTTGGGGCACCTAAGAAACAGTGTAATACAGTCTTCAGTTAAAAACAGTCTTTCACATTTTGTTATGGTTAGGGTAGGGTAATAAGGTAGTAGAATGATTAGGGTAGTAACTAACCAACCCTACCCAACTGCCAGTTTTTCATTAGGGTTTTTTTAGGGTAGTTTAGAGGTACCTGCAGGTAGTATTTAGGGTAGGGTATTTCCCCACCCGCCCATGCCCAATGAATACCCCAAGGTATCTCTGACCCCCGGACACATTTCAACACATAATGGAATGTTCTGCGAGAGATATAAACTTTCTGGAATGCCTAGTCTATCTCAACGTCATTGTTTTCAGGAAGACCCTGGAGGAGCATGAAACGCACTTCTTCAAAGTTTTGGATTGACTGGAGGACTTCGGCTCAAGCTCTCTATCAATAAATGCCAATTCTTCCAGTTATTTGAAATATTTGGGACATTTTATATCCTGGAAAGGTTTTCACACAGACCCTAGCAAGGTAGATGCACTTATCACCTGGCCTAGACCTCGTAATCTGAAAGTTCAACAATGGTTCCTCAGATTTTGTAGGTACTGCAGATGAATCATCAAGGAGTATAACAAAGTAGTGAGATCACTGCTGAACCTAATGCAGGGATACCTGCCAGTTAACAAATACAAGAATGCCTCTGCAAAGGATGATACCTAATTCTGCTTCAAAGTCCACAAACCTTTTGGACCTCGGTTGGATGTATCATGGGAGAAAGCATTCTGAAAAATAATTTACCAGTTCAAAAACACGCCCATGTTGATGTATGCAGATCCAGAATATGTCAACATGGGTGTGCATATGGATGCCAGCCTTAGTGGGCTTCGTGCAGTCCTCTACCGATATATCCTGAAGGCAAGAGACATGTGGCCTTGGCCAGAAGAAGACTGATGCCATCAGAACAGAAATGCCCTGCCCACAAGTGTAAGTTTCTGGCACTTAAATGTGCCATTGTGGATCATTGAGTTTACAGTGAAAAACAACCTTAAACCAGATGTAGGGAAATTAAAGAAGGACGTCAGAAAGTTCTACATGGGGTTGTTGGTGGAACTGTCTACCCAGTAATATAATCAATGCTGGGGCTACCTGGGGGTTCAAAACCAAATGTGACATCTTTCAGAGGGTTACTAGGAACAAAAGGAAGGTAGGAGTGGTTAGAGCTCTGTAAGAGCAGAATAGAGTAGTGTAGAAACATCAGAACACGCTTAATAGACTCAGTCTTTTTCTGTCCATAACCATCTATAGAGCTAAGAACAGTGAGAAAGCTCCTGTTGGAGAAAGAGAAGCTTTAGCATGTGTTTGGGCTATGGAAAAGTATCATGTTTACCTATTTGGAAAACCGTTTAAACTCTGAACAGATCACCAAGCTTTAACAATGCTGCTCTATAGTTTGGGAGTGGGCCGTGGGCCAATGAGAACATCTAGATGGTCTAACTGTTTACTCAGTACAGTTATCAATTGGAATTTTGCTCTAGTACAACAAATAAAGTTCAGACACGTTGTCCTAGCTTGTTTGCAGTGAGCATATAATTTCCTATTTATATTTTGATGATACAGAGAATGAGCACTGTATTCAACAACTTTTCATGCAATTCAGCTATTATACCAATTATACCACAGTAATGTGCCAGAGACACAAAGTGATCCAACTTTGAGATATTTTGCACTTAATGACTAATGGCTGGAAACATCATCAAAAGATGTGGCACTGCACCTTTTTATGCTGTTCATGGGGAAGGAACTGTTTTGCTGAAGCGCTGTTTATGTTGGCAGGGGTCATTGTACTGTTGTTCCTGCTGTACAACAGTTCTCTGTCCTTAGTTTACCCACAAGGGACACCCTGGGATCCAGGAAATTAAACAGTACATTTGCCAAGTTTGGGGGCACAAAATAGATGATGCCATCACTGATTTTGTTAAGGACAGTATCACATGCACTCTGAGTTAAAATCGGTTTTGTCCTGAAAGAGACTGCCTTCACAACTTACCGAGTGGCCTGCAAGTGTTTAGAAAAATATGCAAGTGGATGGATATATATATATATATATATATATATATATACTATATATATATATATAGGGAAGTCCACGTAGCACCTGTTTATCAAATGTACTGTACCTTATTGTGGTGACTGGCCTATACAGTAAATGGCCAGAAGTTGTCACCGAAAGCCATATTACAATATCTTCAACTATCTGTACCCAGGCAAACTTCTTTACAAGAAGAGGTATTCCAAGGGTACTCATTTATGATAATGGACAGCAGTTCATGACTGAAGAGTTTGCTACTTTCATTAGACGAAAGATATTACCAACTAGAGAACACCTCTTTGCCACCTACAAGCAAGTGGTGGGGCAGAAAGGTTTACCACATTTCTTAAGTACAGTATGTGGTTTGCTAGCAGAAGGAAATTTGTTTCTAAATACTATCAATACACTATTGCTGATTTACAGATCTGCACCTCATAACCTTACAGGAAAGACACCCGCTGAGTCTATGATTGACAGAACCTTAAGAACAACTCCACTAGATTTGTTTCTGTCTCTCCATGGTACTGTAACTGCTAGATAAACAGGGGGTTCCGATGACACCCTGAGGAACCAAATTCATGAGAGACTACAAACACAGAAAAAGTACTATGGGTGAAGATTCCATGTGAAAAGCCCATCAGTCAAAGCTGAGGACTATTTCAGGATGCGAAGGCCACAAAAAGATACAAACTACAGATGAGTTTGTTACTTCCAGTTAAGATAGTGGGTCATCTACAGTAGGTTGCTATACTTATCAGCTAGAAGATGGTTCTGTATGGAATGCTAGAAGACTGTTTAAAGTAAGAAAATAAACAAATTTAAATTTAGCGAGTAGAAGTCAGGATGCCTTCACAGGCAGTAAAGACCACTGCGGAAGTTACAAATACTGAGATCAGATGCTAGACAATCCTCATTTTAACTCAGAGATTTTGAAACTGATAGAAACATAGAATTTGATGGCAGATAAGGACCGCTCAGCCCACCTAGGTTGCGTATTTCCCTACCTAATGGATAGGCTGCAGATCCTAGTTAACCAACAGCCTACTTCCTCCTACCCCCCACTACAGGTGCCTTATATCTGTCCCATGCATTCTTGAATTCCCCCACTGTTTCTGTCTCCACGGCCTCCTCAGGAAGGCTGTTCCATGCATCCACAACCCTCTCCGTGAAAAAATACTTTCTCACATTACCTCTGAGCCGTTCCCCCTCTATCTTCAAATTGTGCCCCCTTGTTCTTGCACATCTCTTTTTCTGAAAGATGCTACCCTCTTGGACTTTGTTGATTCCCTTGAGGTATTTGAAAGTTTCTATCATGTCCCCCCTCGCCCTCCTTTCCTCAAAGGTATACATATTAAGCTCCTTTAGTCTCTCTTTGTATGTCTTCTGGTGCAGACCTTGCATCATTTTGGTTGCCCTCCTCTGGACAGCCTCCACTCTGTCTATGTCTTTGTGGAGATGGCGGTCTCCAGAACTGCACGCAGTACTCCAGATGGGGCCTCACCAACTGTCTGTACAGAGGGAAAACAACTTCGTGTTTTCTACTGGTGATGCCTCTCCCTATGCATTCCAGCATCCATCCAGCCCTCCTTACTGCCTTCTCACAATGCTTGCCCGCCTTTAGGTCATCTGCTATTACTACCCCCAGGTCCCTTTCTATTTTGTTGTTGTCAGTATCTCACCCCCACTGTGTACTCTTCCCTGGGTTTTTGTTTCCCAGGTGCATTAGTACAAGTAAAAGTTTATTTTTATACAGGTAGAAATAGTTTACATCATTGGGTTATAGACCCGTTTTCAAGATGGACCTGGGATTCTTAGGTTTAAAAAGATAACGTAGATTTACACAAACAAATCTATATTACAACATACATTATAAAAAACATCCAATAACAAATATTTTTAAATTAGACCCACATATAAGACAACTTACAATTACAATTACTTTGCATTTCTTTGCGTGAGTCTAAGCTGCCATACATTTGACCATTCCTCCAACCTTGCCAAGTCCCTTCTCATCCTTTCCACCCCACCTTGTGTATCAACCCTGTTGCAGATCTTTGTGTCATCTGCAAAGAGACATACTTTTCCTTCCAGTCCCTCTGCAATGTCACTTATAAAGACATTAAAAAGGACCGAACCAGTACTGAACCCTGCGGTACCCCACTAGTAACCCCCTTTTCTTCACTGTGGACTCCGTTTACTATTACCCTCTGCATCCTGTTGTCCAGCCAATGTTTTAACCAGGCTACCACCCTGGGACCCACTCCCAGGCTGGCTAATTTGTTTATTAATCTTTTGTGCAGGACTGTGTCAAATGCCTTGCTAAAGTCTAGGTAGGCCATGTCCACAGCCCCTCCCTGGTCTACTACTTTGGTCACCCAGTCAAAGAAATCGATTAGATTCATCTGACATGACCTTTCTGCTGTGAATCCATGCTGCCTTGGGTCCTGTGCCCCGCTGGCCTCTAGGTACTCAACAATTCTTTCCTTCAGAAGTGATTCCATCATTTTCCCTACCACTGAGGTCAAACTGACAGGTCTGTAGTTTCCTACCTCTGTCTTGCTCCCACTTTTGTGAAAGGGAATCACATTCGCCCTCCTCCAGTCCTCAGGTACCACACCATCCTCCCATGATTTGTTAAAAAGGGTAGTCAATGGTGTAACTAGTTCTCCCCTTAGTTCTTTTAGAAATCTGGGGTGAATCCCATCAGGCCCCATTGCTTTGTCCACCTTCAGTTTTAGGAGTTCTTTCAGAACCCTTTCTTCTGTGAAAGGACTGATATCGACCCCCCATCCAGATTGCTTCTAGTGACTGGATTAGGTACCTCCCCCTCCTCTTCCTTTGTGAATACCGAGCAGAAATATTCATTCAGTATCCCTGCTTTTCACTGTTCCTCTTGCCCACCCACCCACCCACCCTCTTTATTCAGTCTCGTATCCCTCCTTTGTCTTTCTTCCTCCTAATTTACCTATAAAGGTTTTATTCCTCTTCTTAACCGAGTTGGCTAGCTTTTCCTTGGTTTGGACCTTTGCTATTCTGACTGCTTTCCCCTCTTCCTTCTGCTTTAACTGGTACAGTTCTCTGTCCTGCTCCTTCTGTGTTTCCTTATACTTCCTGAATGCTATCTTTTTCTCTCTAACCTTCCCCGTTACCTCTTTTGAGAACCATAGTGTTTTTTTCTTTCATTTTGATTTGTTCATTTGCGTCACACAAAGGCTTGTTGCCTCTGTGATGGCAGTTTTGATGTTTTCCCGTTGTTGCTCCACCCCTCTTTGCCTGTTTGCTAGTGCTTTTCTGAGGCACTCTCCCATTTTGAGAAAATCAGCCCTCCTAAAGTCCAGTACCTTCACTTTTGTAGGGCTTGACTCTACAGCTGAGTTTATCATGAACCACACTGTTTTGTGGTCACTTGTTCCCAGATGGCTACACACTTCTTGATCCGAGATCCTCTCTCCGTCCCCATTTGAGAGTACCAGGTCTAAGACTGCTCCCTCCCGAGTGGGTTCCAACATTAGCTGTCTGAGGCATGCGCCCTGGGGCATAGAGACCGGCCATGCTCTTGGATGTGGCTGCAGCAAAGGTGCTCCAGTTAACATCTGACATATTCACGTCCCCCATCAGCAGTATCTCCCCTTTCTCTGCCATCCTAAGGATGCCTTCCAACATTTCCATTACTGAAGGAGGAGTATAGGACATGACTGTTTTCACTCTGGTTACTTAAGAGTTAACAACTAGTAACTTTTTTCCGTGAGTGAAACAAAACATGTGCATGACTAACTGTACTTTCTGATAGAGCTGCTCTCTGCAAAGGTGAGAGAGAGAGGACAGTTGATTTAAACAGCAGAGTTAGGATGCCTGTTTGTTAAGTGTTTATTTCTACAGTTCTGCATTGTTCCTGAGTTGTACTTCCTATAGGTATACTACTAGTTTTGCAGGATGCTCAAGCCCAGTGTTAGGGGCTTTTCCAAATCCATCCCAGCAGATTCGGCAGCCCAATGTGTAGGCTGTCTGCTAATGGTTCGAAACATCATGAATATGTGGCATGTTGCAGCATATTTGTGCTGGCTAGATGTAGTAGATGGCTGCTCACAGTGTTGGCCACCCTCTGTCTGTACCAGAAATTATGACCACGTGGCTTGTTGCTCTATAATTTTGCTAGCTGGATGAGTAACACAGCAGGTGCAGTAGCCCACAGGGTAGGTTGCCAATGGTTCCAAAAAAATGATGCCCACCTGAAACATTACAGGGTTGCAGCATACTGCGAGAAGGATAAAACCATGTGAGGGTTCTTAGTCAATGGATGCCAGAAGGCAGACAGGCATAGTGAGTCTGGTGAGAGTCAAAAGCATGAGAAAGGATATCAAAAGCAGCAGACCACAAGTGGGAACAGGAGTCTGCATCACTGCCATCCTCATCCTCCTTGCCTGGTAGCACTTCTGCACCACTCTCATTTTCCCCCAATTGAGGAGAACATCTGAATTTAGACAGGTTTGTTTTTACAAAATTAAGACTCGCAACATTTTTAGTGGAGAGACTTGTTTTTAATTTATTCACAATTGCACCTTCAGCACTAAAGATTCAAGTATTAAGGCAGCCTAGGTACTAAAAGGTCAGGTCAGTCAAAGAAGGCCACACCGTTGTCCTCTGTTGCCAGTAAAGTAAAGACCCATCTCTTAATATGAGCTGTATACCGAGTAGCTCTTCCAGTACCATCTTTGAGGCTGGAATGTCTTCTGCCACTACAGCAAACTGTGTTATCTTATTTTAGTCATCGGACCATAGTCAGACAGCATTACACAGAGTGGTGTGTCATTCCAGCATGGTCTTGCAGTCACAGTAGCAATTCTTGGTTGGAGATCTTCCTCACTTGAGTTCAGTACCAGCAGATGATCAACAGACTCTCTCAATTCCCACCAATCTACAACATAAGATGTAGAGCAATGTACTGCTGAAGACTTGTTTCTATGGTGTGGACACATTTCTTCCATCTTGTGTCCGTCTGTGTAGGTACCTTCTCAGTCAACTACAGTGCATCCTCTATTATCCACCAGCTTTGCTGCACCAACATTTTGTGGCTAACAAAGGCTGGCTTATAATAGAGGTATAATGTATGGTAGAACGTTGTTATATGATAAAACCCATCTTTTTATAACATTGTTATACCATTGAGGTGACATCACTATGTTGTTAACCCATCGATGGTGCGTCACATTGACGTATAACAACAGGGATCACTCTGCGCGTGCACGCTACACAAACCGATGGCCTTCTGAAACAGCCGTGGCGGTGAGAGGTGGTGACTGAAACAACAATAGTAAGGATCCTGCCTCATTTTTTTGTAATCATTATCAGGACAATACACTGTAAAATATAATATATGGTATTATATCGGCAGCTAGTTTGCCATGGCGTCTTAAACCTCTCGAGCTTCGATCTCGAGGTTTACACAGTCACCATAGCAACCTCTTGACAGTTTACAAACCGGTTACCAAGACAGGACCATACATTACCCTCTATGTTCTATGTTGCATTGGTAAAATCTGTAATATTCCGTGCCTGGTGACAACACTCTAAATATATAGCAGTACCCACACATGCTCATCTGCACTTTAAAAACAAAATAAGTACCCTTATTCCTCATTATTCCCTATATATTTCTTATTGCTACTAATTTTAGACTAGCCCTTTCCTTGATTTAACAGATGAGGAGTGCCTCTCATTAGTGAAAGCCACCAGGATTCTCAGTCATTGCCCTCTTCTGCATCACAAACTGTCTCAATAGTGCCCTCAAAGTAAGGATCTAATAGGGTGCTGAAATATAGTGTTCAGGTGTCCTTATGTTACTTACATGTGTGACTCATGGAAATATTTCTTTGTCCACAAAGGGCACAGCACTAGCATCCTTCTTCTCTTCAAAGTAGGACTTCATTTAGACCAGTCTGAAACTGCATACGTACACAGGTGCAGTATTGTCCTCTACTTTAGAACAGTTTCTAATACAGTATTTTTCCAAAACTGACATCAAGTTAACTGGTCTGCATTCTCTGGATCCCTCTTTGAACCCTTTCTACAAAGGACCACATTTAAAAATTTACACATCAACTGTAGTTTGATTCTACATTGAAAGTACACATTATTTATTACCTTGCTTCAAGCAAATATCCTTTCCATAATGATGAAACATTGTTCTTAGCAAGTCTTTGGCATTGAAGCAAATAACACGACCATGGCACTTCAGTATCTGTAGTGACATTTCCCTGCAGGGCATAGAAAAACACTCAATAATGGCATGTTACAGAGGTAACAATGTAGCTTACACTTTAACACAGTTGAAATATAAAATTAATTCAAACCAATAATAAAAGTTAATACCATCTTTAAAAATTAACTGCCTGTATGGCTAACACAGACTGTATCCCAGGGCCCCAAAAGATAGGCTTTGATTGCTGAACTCTCTACATGCTTGGAGGATGTTTAGTCAGTAAGCCTATTCAAAATTTTGTCAAAACTGAAAACTCTTAGGCTTTGTTGTGGACTCATACAATGCTGCACAGTTCAATGAATGAATCTGTAACATACAACAGAGAAGCCTAAATCAATCAATCTTCTCTTGTTCAGAAGGGAGACTACAGTAATTTATTAAGATGGCATGGATAAATTGAGTCATCTGATTGGCTGAAGCAAGGCACATGACGGTGTAATTATTTACCACAATAAGTCCCAACGAAGATTCGAACAAATTTTCTTGCTAGCCAGTTAGAAAATGGTTTCTGTCTTCTGTCCGTCTGTAATGCCAAATACTTACAGTTTGAGTAGCACGCCACTGCTTTTACTAAATAATTGGCCCAACAGCTTCATAATTTCACTATTTTTCAGGGAAGGTGATTTAAATCCTCTGTTGAACAAAAACGATACCAGTAATAAAATACTGGCTCCAACGTTTGAATACAGCCAACAAAGGTCACTTGACATCAAAGAAGTCTTTATCTGGTTAGAATGAACAGGCCTTAAAGCTAGAAGGCTGTATTGACTGCGAGTAACCCTTCAGGCCTATATGAAACATAGAAACATAGACTTTGACGGCAGATAAGGACCGCTTGGCCCACCTAGTCTGCCCATTTCCCTATCTAGAGGATAAGCTGCAGATCCTATTTAACAAACAGCTTATTTCTTCCTAACCCCCACAAAAAATTGCCTTATGTCTGTCCCATGCATTCTTGAATTCTCCCACAGTTTTAGACTCCACAAGCTCCTCAGGAAGGCTGTTCCATGCGTCCACCACCCTCTCTGTGAAAAAATACTTCCTCACATTGCCCCTGAGCTGTCCTCCCTCTATCTTCAAATTGTGTCCCCTTGTTCTTACACATCTTTTTCTGAAAGATGCTACCCTCTTGGACTTTGTTGATGCCACTGAGATACTTAAACGTTTCCATCATGTCACCCCTCTCCCTCCTTTCCTCAAGGGTATACATATTAAGCTCCTTGTCTCTCCTCGTATGGCTTCTCTTGCAGACCCTGCACCATTTTAGTTGCCCTCCTCTGAACTGCCTCCATCCTGTCTATGTCCTTGTGGAGATGGGGTCTCCAGAACTGGACGCAGTACTCCAGATGGGGTCTCACCAACTGTCTGTACAGGGGAATAACAACTTCCTGTTTTCTGCTGGTGATGCCTCTCCCTATACATTCCAGTATCCCCCCAGCCCTCCCTACTGCCTTCTCACATTGCTTGCCAACCTTAAGGTCATCTGATATGATTACCCCCAGGTCCCTTTCCATTTTTGTTGTTGTTACTACCTCCCTGCCCATTGTGTAATCTTCCCCTGGGTTTTTGTTTCACAGGTGCATTATTTTGCACTTCCTTGCATTGAATCCAAGCTGCCATACTTCTGACCATTCCTCCAACCTTGCTAAGCCCCTTCTCATCCTTTCCACGCCTCCTTGTGTATCAACCCTGTTGCAGATTTTTGTGTCATCTGCAAAGAGGCATACTTTTCCTTCCAGTCCCTCTGCAATGTCACTTATAAAGACATTAAAAAGGACTGGACCCAGTACTGAACCCTGCGGTACCCCACTAGTAACCCCTCTTTCTTCAGAATGGACTCAATTTACAATTACCTTCTGTGTCCTGTTGTCCAGCCAATGTTTTACCCAGGCTACCACCCTGGGACCCACTCCCAAGCTGGTTAATTTGACTATTAATCTTTTGTGTGGGACTGTGTCAAATGCCTTGCTAAAGTCTAGGTAGGCCATGCCCACAGCCCCTCCCTGGTCTACTACTTTGGTCACCCAGTCAAATAAATCAATTAGATTCGTCTGACATGACCTTTCCGCAGTGAATCCATGCTGCCTTGGGTCCTGTGCCCCACTGGCCTCTAGGTATTCAACAATTCTCTCCTTCAGAAGTGATTCCATCACTTTCCCTACCACAGAGGTCAAACTGACAGGTCTGTAGTTTCCTGCCTCTGTCTTGGTCCCACTTTTGTGAAGGGGAATCACATCAGCCTTCTTCCAGTCCTCAGGTACCACACCATCCTCCCATGATTTGTTAAGAAGGGTAGTCAGTGGTGTCACTAGTTCTCTGCTTAATTCTTTTAGAATTCTGGGGTGAATTCCATCTGGCCCCATTGCTTTGTCCACCTTCAGTTTTAGGAGTTCTTTCACAACCCGTTCTTCTGTGAAAGGACTGGGATCGACCCCTCTCTCCAAAGTGCTTCTGTTAATTGGATTAGGCACCTCCACCACTTCCTCTTTTGTGAATACTGAACAGAAGTATTCATTCAGTATCCCTGCTTTTTCACTGTCACTCTCTGCCCACCCACCGTCCATTCGATTCAGCCTCATTATCTCTCCCTTTGTCTTTCTACGCTCCCTGATATACCTATAAAAGGTTTTATATCCCCCTTCTTAACCGAGTTGGCTATCTTTTCCTCAGATTGGGCCTTTGCTATTCTGACTACCTTTCCTGCTTCCTTCTGCCTTAACTGGTACAGTCTCTGTCCTGCTCCTTCTGTGTTTCCTTATACTTCCTAAATGCTATCTTTTTCTCCCTAACCTTCACCGCCACCTCTTTTGAGAACAATAGTGGCTTTTTCTTTCATTTTGATTTGTTTATTTGCTTCACACAAAGGCTTGTTGCCTCTGTGATGGCAGTTTTGATATTTCCCCATTGTTGCTCCACCCCTCCTTCTAGCCTGTTTGCTAGTGCTTTTCTAAGGCATGCACCCATCTTGCCAAAGTCAGCCGTCCTGAAGTCCAGAACCCTCACTTTTGTATGGCTTGACTCTGTTGCTGAGCTTATCATGAACCACACTGTTTGGTGGCCACTTGTTCCCAAATGGCTACCCACTTCTAGATCTGAGATCCTCTCACTGTCCCATGTCCCCATTTGAGAGTATGAGGTATAAGATTGCTCCCAGGGCATAAGGGTGAAAGAAAAAATTTGTTAACCAGGAAAGGCACACTAAGCCAAAGCTTGTTTCTAGGTGTGACCTGGGAGCACAAGGAAGTTAAGTGACTTGCTCACGGTCACACAGTATGCAAGTGGGGGCTGTGGGATTCAAACCCAGGTAACCAGGTTTGCAGCTCAGTGCCCTAAACCACAGTACTAGACCGTCTCCTAATAGGGTTCCTCGTGGGCTGACTGGTGAAACAACCAGCTTTTGGAGAAGACAGAGACCATTTTCTAACTCGCGGGCAGAAGTATTTGTTTGTATCCTCTGAGCGATTAATTTAATCCTTAAAAATGCAGAGGAAATAGCAGAGGTGAAGGTATCACTAATACAGAAAGAAGAACAGCTAATACCAAGAAGGAAGAACAACTAACAACATTTGTTTCACACCATGATTATAAGGACTATAGGACACAACTAGAACATACCATAAAAGTATAAGACAGTCCAATTAAACACAAAAAAGAACACACATTTGAGCATGACCACCTAGATTATTTGAAGGACACAATTTTTTATTGGGGAAAACACATGAAAAATGCACCACATGCTATACTGAAACAAACAATGGGAAACATGGACATCAGCCCAAGGGACACTTACACAAGAGGATCAGATTCTGAGGGTACCATGTTTTTTTTAGCAGAAACCAAGGATGACCCTCTGCCCCCACCAAACCAGCAAGCATTACAGACATCCCAGTTGGTACCATCAATTTTTGTGGGACACCAAACACAAAGATTAATCAAGCCTTCCTTCCCACAATGCCCCCTCCACAGGAGCTCCAGAATAGCAAGGTTCTCAGAAGAGGTACACACAGAGGAACAGGAGACAAGTGGAGGGGTGAGGCCAAAATGAATATTCACAGAGAGAGAAACTGGAAGAACACTACCCACACAAAAGCATGGTACCATCAGAGGGACAACTCCCAAGGGAAGAACAGACAGAGGGACAGATATTGAAATTCACACAGCAGGTTGCATCAGAGTAATCCCTAAAATCTCTCTGTAGATATCATTTTAATATCTGACAGATTTATAAGGTATTACACCATGTACAGAGACATCCATTGTTGTTAACATTCCAAAATACAGTTAATCAGATGCAGAAAGAAAAGTCTTAGAGCGTGGTGTATCTTTTTTCCCCACCAATGAACTAAACAAGTTTCAATGTACTGTGGACCTACACAAGTTCACACGTGACTTTCATTTAAAAGTATTTTTCAGTGGTCACACAAGGACTGCAAGCAACAATATACAGTACCACTGAATCCTGGTTCAGAAATTTCAGTTGTGATAATTTCCACACAGTCAACTCCAGATATACAAGACAACATGAAGAACACTGATACAATAGTGGGAGGCAGAGCTTTAAAGGAAAAAAATCCACATTTTTATCACCTTACGACTCTGCAGTACTTACATTCGAGACAGCGTACAGGAGAGATATAAATAACATGGCAAAGAATCTCCAGCATTTAAGATAAAACACCTGTACCCAACAAGAAAGGGAGGCAATCAGAACTTTCAAGGACAACAGCTGCATTATCATCAAGCCTGCAGAAAGAGGTGGTTCTACCACAGTGCTTGACAGAGATAAGTATGAGCTTGAATTATGTAACCAATTGAATGACAGCAGCTATTATTGTTTGTTGCCTTGTAATAAAACTCTAGAATGTAAAAAGAAAACTAATGTGATCTTATACGAGTCATTTATGTAGAAAGTGAAATCCAATCAGACATACAAATTTTTAACAGCTGAACAACCGATCAGGCCAACAATTTATGTTCTTCCTTAAATTCATAAGGACTTGTTTAACCCCCCCCCTTCGCCCCATAGTGGCCAGTATGTGGTCACTCATGGAAGAAATAGCACAATTTGTTGACACTTACATTAAACCTATAGCAACTGTAGCACATTCCTACATCCATGACACTACACACATTCTGGAGGTGTGCAATGTGATTTGGGGAAGGTAGGTTTTCCCCAGTCCGAAGGAGTTTCCAAAGCTCTGACTGGGCAGTGCTTTCCTCTGACTTGAACCGCGATTGCGGGTCGAATTCACTCCTGCAACAGCTCTTTTGACTGGCTGCCCACTCGCTGTCCCCAATCTGAAGGGGATCCCAAAACCTTGACCGAGCGGTGCTTTCCTTCAACTCCAACCATGATTATGGGTCAAATTCATTCCTGCAACAGCTGTTTTGACTGACCACCTGCCTGTTGTCCCCAGTCCGAAGAGGATCCTGAAGCCCTGATCGAGCAGTGCTTTCCTCTGACTCGAACCATGAGTGTGGGTCGAAGTCACTCCTGCAACAGCTGTTTTGACTGGCTGCCTGCCCACTGTCCCTAATCCGAAGGGGATCTTGAAGCCCAGACCGGGCGGTGCTTTCCTCTGATTCCAACCATAACTGTGGGTCAAATTCACTCCTGCAACAGCTGCTTTGACTGGCCTCCCACCCATTGTCCCCAATCTGAAGACGATCCCGAAGCCCTGACCGGGCAGTGCTTTTCTCTGACTCGAGCCACGATTGCAGGTCGAATTCACTCCTGCAACAGCTGTTTTGACTGGACGCCCCACCCACTGTCCCCAATCCAAAGGGGATTCCAAAGTACTGACCGGGCAGTGCCTTCCTCCAACTCGAACCGCAATTGTGGGTCGAACTCACTCCTGCAACAGCTGGTTTGACTGGCCACCTGCCCGCCGTCCCCAATCCGAAGGGGATCCCGAAGCCCTGACCGGGCCGTGCTTTCGTCTGGCTCAAACTGTAACTGTGGGTCGAATTCACTCCTGCAACAGCTGTTTTGATTGGCCACCCACCCATTGTCCCCAATCTGAAGGTACTCCAAGATTTTCAAACTTGGTGCCTTTTTTGTAGCAGTCAGCAGATCACTCCTGCCTGCTTTCCTTCAACTCCAACCACAATTGTGGGTCAAATTCACTACTGCAACAGCTGTTTTGACTGGCCACCCGCCCATTGTCCCCAATCCAAAGGGGATCCAGAAGCCCTGACCTGGCCGTGCTTTTGTCCAGCTCAAACTGCGATTGCAGGTTGAATTCACTCCTGCAACAGCTGTTTTGACCGGCCACTCACCCATTGTCCCCAATCTGAAGGTACTCCAACATTTTCAAACTTGGTACTTTTTTGTAGTAGTCAGCCAATCGCTCCTGCCTGTTTGGCCACTGCAGCTCCAGGACTAAAAAGGAGCTAATTCTTCTAGCTGTTTCTGCCTAACAAGAGTAGCTGCTGATTTTATCGAACTGCAGCTCTCTTTCACCTCACTCCTGCCTGCTTAGGCACTGCAGCTCCAGGACTCAAAAGAAACTAATTTTTTAGGCTATTTCTGCCTTACAAGAGAAGTTGCTGAATTAATTGAATTGCAGCTCTCTTGCACTCAAACTTCAGGGCAATTGTGTACTGTTTTCCTACCTGTGTTTTTTAGAGTTCATTACTTTAGTTTGCCCTTAAGGCTATATTTGCTGCTAGAGAATAACTGCAATAGAGTTTATTACTTAAGCAATTTCCCATTACAGAGCCTGTTTGTAGAGTTTTTTCCCCTTACAGTGGCTGCACATAGAGTTTGTTTTAAAAGCGTTCTAATTTATTCTCTGCACTTCCCAGTGGCTACTGGCAGTGTAGTCTCTTAACTGGGTCCCTGCCCCTGCTATATCTGGGCACACATTCCAACCGGCCCCATAGCTGCTTGTAGAAACACCTCCTGCCCCCATGTCACCAGGCATGGGTTTAGGATAACACAGTTTCAGGCAGACCACAAATCAGGTGCATAAAAAATGCACAAGTGCGTTTGCCATTTTATTTTTATCAAGTAACATATACAGAAAGCAAAATGGTAAGTAAGACAACTGCTTAGCCTCAACAGTTTTCAAGACTTTTTCTTCAGACTAACAGTGTGAAAGCACACACTACCAGGAGGTATTTCACCTTCCTCAGTCAGTATTCAACTGACTACTCTATTTCTCTCAGTTTCAGTCTAAAATCTCATTTCAGAATTGAGTTGCAGTTTTTATAGTCTCTCTAAAAGTTAGGAAATTTCCACTCTCCTGTGCACAGACTCTCTGACGTAACATAAAATTAGACACTAGGGGGCCACTGTTGCTCCATAGAGAACAGTTCAGATAGCACCTGCAGGTTTGTTTACACTATGGGAAAGGTCAGACCCGAGGTCAGAACATTTTGTGCTCCCCTAAACTCTCCTGCAGGAACATGCTATCTGTTGTAAAACATATCTTAGAAGGGGGCAGCTAACACCTTAAAGAAACAGACACAAGCTTCTTTTATTCTCCTATCAAAACAGTTTTGTTGCAGTCAGACAAGCAGCATGTTGGACATTATACAAAACATATAAACTGTTTGGGAAATGGTTTCAACTTATCCCAGGGGTGTCCACTACGACAGGGGTCACCTGTCACACCCCAATTTACAACTCGACCCTCCCTAGCCTTTATCCCCTCTGTCCTTCTTACTGCACCCTCCCCCTTCTGCTCCTATTCACTGTCTGTGTCTCTTTCTTTTCTAGGGGATCCCAAAGCCCTGACTGGGCCATGAGTTCCTCCGACTTGAGCTGTGATTGTGGGTCAAATTCACTCCTGCAACAACTGTTCTGACTAGCCACCCGCCCATTGTCCCCAATCCGAAGGTACTCCAACATTTTCAAACTTGGTGCCTTTTTTGTACCAGTCAGCCAATTATTCCTGCCTGCTTGGCCACTGCAGCTCCAGGACTAAAAAGGAGCTAATTTTTCTGGCTGTTTCTGCCTAACAAGAGTAGCTGATGATTTGATCGAACTGCAGCTCTCTTTCACCTCGCTCCTGCCTGCTTGGACACTGCAGTTCCATGACTTAATTAAACAAATTTTTTAGGCTGTTTCTGCCTTACAAGAGAAGCTGCTGAATTAATTGAATTGCAGCTCTCTTGTGCTTGAATTTCAGCCCCCCAGCCCCGACCTTTTATTAAATACTCTTGCTCCTGACAAGAGTGCCACCCACTCACCAGACAGGTGCCACCCTGCATCCATTATAAGAACCAGCCTCCTGTCGCCTTGTTTCTGTCTCTGAAAGGGGAACTGTCCCTTTGTATTTGACAGAAATTACTCCTCCCATGATTAGATTCCCTGCCACTGGGCAAAACTCATCTAAGTTTCTCATTTAAGCAATTTGATATCTCATACCAAGAATGGATTTTCCTAGGCTCATCTTAACACTAGTTCTTCTTGGTGTAGGTCTTCCCTTGCACTTCCATGATGCAATTCGTACTTACCCTACCCCCACCTCCCCTACGGGGTACCCCAAAGGCCTCAGACACTTATTGCATCCCCAAAGCCACCAATATTCCCCCTGCTACTCCCCTACAATCCCCCTCAGGCACCCCACCCTCCTTTTCCTCTTGGCACTGCCTGATCTTTCCTATTCTCCCACCATCACTATTAATCACAAACCCAGAAACCATAAATCGACTACCCTTCTGAAGGCACTTAAGTTCCTCATCCTACAGAACTTCCTGGTTCTACTCCTGCTATCTGGGAACATTCACCCAAGTCCTGGGCCTCTACAACACCCCCAGCCCAACAACAACCACCATGCAGGTCTGAAAATTGCTTCTATAAATATTAGGAGTCTCCAGCTAAAAATCAATCTCCTCCAGGTTTGGGTATTCCAACATAAACCAGACATCCTATCAGTGGTAGAGACTTGGCTCTCTCTTAAGATGCCTGATAGCGTTGTCCAACTTGATGTCTACTCCTTCTTTAGACTTGACAGGTTTGGGAAGAGGGGTGGTGGCAGTGCTAACTACATAAAAGACCCCCTCCAGGGACATGCCCTTCCTCCCATAGTCACTGGGAGCCCCTTCCATGCTTTAGCAGTTAAGCTGCTCTTTGGGCAGAATGGCAAAACCCTCACCATTGTAAACTGATATGTTCCACCACGTGACCACTCCAAATGCTTCAATGCCCTTATTAACCATCTCTCTACCCACCCTTCCTCATCTGACATTGTGCTCCTAAGTCAGTTCATGTGAATTGGTTGGCACCCAAATCTAACATCTACAAAGAAGTAACCACTGCAGTTACCTTGATCCAGGTAGTGGCCTCTCCCACCAGATAGAATCATGGGGCTAGTACTTGCACCCTGCTCAACCTCATTTTTTTTACTAACAGACCTCACAAAATTATCGATGTCAAGGTACTCTCCGACTCCCACAGTGACCACTCCCCCATCACCTGCCTCTGGTCCACTAAGTCTCTCAAGTTCCAAGTAAAAGCTACCATTCACCACATTCTCAAGAAGGGCCAACTCAACCCGCTTACAGCTCATTTCTGAAGCCAGAACTGGTCTGTGCTGATCTCTGCAACTTGTGTTGACCACGTCCTGAACTACTTTATAAACAAGTTCAACGCTGCCTGTGATATTTTTGCCCCCAGGAAAAACTGAGGAAAAAATCAGCTAAAAACCCATGGATCACTCCCTCCCTCCCTCCCTTCTAACCCTGATGGCTGACAGAGACCACCTGTGGCATAAGCGTGGGACACAGGCAACATTACACACTGGCAAAATTACAGGACAGCCAGAAACTCTTGCCCCTAGCCATCAGGCAAGCCAAAATAATCTATTACAAGGAAGTACTCTTTAAGTCCTGGGGTCACAGTAGAAACTTTTGGGACAACCTAAAAGAGCTCAACAGGAAGCCCAGTAAATCCCCACCCTCCATGCTATACGTGGATGGGTCTGTCACTCAAGAACCCCAAAATCATAGATAACACCTTCAACGCTGTATTTATCGATCTAAGTGGTGTACTCCCCCCGATTTCTTTGACCCCCTCCCCCCATCTGGCCTTACAAATACAGACATATCCTCAGCTCACCCCCCTTCTACCTTAAAACAATATCCCCCAGCACTGCCAAGAAATACCTGTCCAAGGTCCTAGGTAAATCACACTACAGCTGTGACTCACTTGATTTGAAGCTGCTATGCATGACATTGGAAGCGTCCTATTGCCCTTCACCATAATCTTGAACAAATCACTATGCCTCGGGCAATTCCCCTCTCAATGGAAAGCCACAATAGTCACCCCAGTTCGTAATAGTGGTGACCGAACTCAACACTTCAATTACCACCCCATCTCCATCCTCTCCCCTTTCTCAGAAGTGCTGGAAAGAATAGTAGCTGTCCAGCTAAAGGAGTTCCTTACAAAGTACAATATTCAGTGCCCTGAATAGCACGGGTTCAGGAAAAATCATAGCACCACATCTGCTCTCCTTCAATACACCTCATTTATTTACAATTCCCTTGATCATAAGCACTTAGTGGGATCAGTGTACATTGATCTCACTATGGCTTTCGATACAGTAAACCATCCCCTTCTACTTGACTCCCTCATTACCACTGGTGCCTCTTCTGGGGCTGCACACTAGTTTAAAAGTTACCTTGAAGGTAGATTCCAGCAGGTAAAAATCGGTGACAAATTGTTCTCCAGTAAACCAGTCCAGTCAGGGGTTCCTCAAGGGTCTATCCTGAGCCCTTTATTGTTTAGCCTCTTCCTCAACTCTCTGCATCTTGCATGTCCCGGTGACCTTCTCCTACATGCAGATGATGTGGTGTTATTCGCCAGTCACCTAGACCACCAGACATTAACCCATAGTCTCCAAGATAAATTCTCAGTGGTTGAAGACTGGTTCTGGTTTTGAACTATAAAGAGACGAAGACCATACTCTTCGAAAACACTCATAACAGGCATAAATAAGCTACACTTGTTACCTAAACACTCTTGGTGTGTAGGGTAAATAATAGTACTAATAATACATATTCTTATGTCTTCAGAGTCTGCTAAGAAACATTCCTAAACAAGCAAGAATACTAATAAATGTTTATTAGACTACTTATGCCAAGCATGTGACAGAGAAAATCACAAGGGAGATGGGTTTTTCACCACTCTCCTGAAGAATGTACATTTATTTATTGGGTTTTTGTTTACTGAGTAAGTACACTAGACAACAATGTTGCCTATATTCAGGCACAACCCGAGAAAGTACAGACAGGGGAGACCAGAGTCAACATTAAAGAGTATTTCATGATGCAGCATGAGGTGAGAACAAACATTTGAAGAGTATACAGCCAGGTACAGTCATTATCAGTGATGAGAGAGAGAAACAGATAACATTACATCAATTATTTTCATCTGATGATACATCAATGACTAAACTGAAATGACAGACAGCAAACAAAACTTAAATGAAGTAGCATTATAACAATAGGATTTCTGCTGGATGTGGGAAACTTTCAGATTTTGGAGACCAGCAGGAAATCAGTAAGTGCCATAGGGAGGAGAAAATGCTAGGAGAGAGGCTCAAGTTACAGCACAAGAGCAGCAGTCGGATTCTAATAGGTGTGCCTGAAGACCCAGTTTAAAGGTCTTGTGGGATTTGGAGAGTTTGATGTGGGAGGGAATGGAGTTCCAGGAGCAGGGGGCAGATATGGCAAAGGATCGTTCTCCTTTTTTTGTGAGATATCTGGGAATTTCAAGTTTACTTGAGCAGATGCCCTGAGGAGGTATGCTTGGGAGGGTTGAGTTAATAGTTCGGCAAGGTATTTAGGGGACCCCGTTCTGATCATATTATCAATTGTACAGCCCGCAGAATAGTGTCTGAGCGAGTCTGGGGAGAGCCAATTTAGTTTTGAGTAGAGTAGGAAGTGATGGGTAAGTCTGTGAACAGAGAGAGCAAATCTGCATATACTGTTATAGCAGGTGCCCCATTTCTGGAGCGGTCCTTTGCTAGCTTTAAGGTAAACCTGAGAGCAATATGTCAGAGCAGGGGAGGAGAAATCCTTGTGCAATAGCAAGCCGGGCAGCATCATTGAGGGAGGACCTAATTTTAAAGGCAAGACCAAGTTTTGAGTAAACTGTCTTACATGTAGCCGCAATGTGGAGGTTAAAGTCAAGAGATTGGTAGAGAGTGACTCCTAGATACCTGAAGGAGGTAACGAATTCAAGAGGGGAGTCATCTAGAGAATGTATCAGTAAGTCTGGAGTAAGAGATCTGATTCTTGACAGGGGGGCCAAAAAGCATAGTTACGGTTTTCTTAGCATTCATTAGGAGCCTGTTCTGTAGTAACCACTCCTGCAAGCAGTTGAAGTCTGCTTGAAGATGTGCTCTTACTGATATGGGATCTTTACCACTGGAGAGAAGCACCATGTCATCAGCATAAAGGATTAACAAGGAGGAGCAGGGAAGGGAAGGCAAGTTGTTAATGAAAAGAGAGAAAAGTAGTGGGCCAAGAATAGACCCTTGGGGGGGACTCCAACAGAGGTAGGGGAAAGATTTGAGATGGCGGATTCAATTTGGACAAATTGCAACCTCCCTGAGAGGTAGCTATCGAACCAGGAGATGGTCGACAGGTCAAAGCCAAGGCAGGACAGTTTGGAAAGTAGCAGAGAGTGATTCACACAAGGTCAAATGCCTTTGTGAGATCGATAAATATGGCCCCAGTGAGCAGGCTCTTATCCATCGCTGTAAGAACTGCATTTGTCAGCTGAAGTAGAGCAGTTGTGGTGCTGTGTCCTGTTCGGAATCCGTGCTGGGTAAGGGATATAAGGTTGTGAAGGTGCAGGTAATTTGTGACCTGAGTAGCGATGGCCTTCTCGAGAATTTTATTTAGGGGTAGAGAGAATGGCAATCGGTCTATAGTTTGACATATTTTTGGTATCCCCTTTTTTGTGAACAGGGACACGCAAGTGGTTTTCCACAATGTTGGTACCGTTTGGGTTATTATGGAAAGATTAAAGATTCTTGCAATAGTAACAGCAAGGGCAGGGGCAGCCTGCTTCAAGAAGCTTGGCAGTAGCCCATCTGGGCCAGCAGATCCATAGGTGGATACTGATTTGAGGAGATGCAGCACTTCGGTGGAGGAGACTAATGTGAGACGAAAAGGGGTTTCATGCCAAAGTTGCACCTCAGGAGGAGGTGAAAAAGGTTGGTGGAATTTCTCAGTGTATTCAGAGAGATCCGAGAATTGTGCATTAAGAGCATTAGCAACAGTAGGTAACTTATTACAGTTTGCGTCATTCAATGTCATGTCAGTAATGGCCGTCTTGGGCCTTTGCCCAATGAAATTTTTGATGTGGTTCCAAAAACCCCTGGTATCACCCGCTGAAGATTGGAGAAGCTTAAGGCAGTAGCTCCTTTTAGCCTTCTGAATATCTTTTTTGCAGGCATTTCTCAGTTGTCTATAGTTAACCCAGTCTTCTGATTGTTGGGACTTCTTTGCCAAGGTCCAGGCCTTGTCTCTTTTTATCATGGCTCGAAGGAGGTCTTTTTTTAGCCATTTATTGGGAAGCCCCCGAGATGCCTTTTTTTCAGAGGGATGTGCAGATCCTGAAGGGCAAGAAGCTGAGACATCAGGTATTCAAATGCTGTGTTTACATCATCAGTGTGATAGATGGGAGACCAGTCTATATTATTAATATCCTCGAGAAGTGCAGTTCAGTTTAGTTTGGCAAAATCCCAAAATTGAATGATTTTTGGGGTTTAGGCAGTGCCATTCCAGATACAGAACGTAGGCAGGCGATCACTAATAGAATCGAAAGGTCCCTGCAGCAATTATTTTATTTGCTCTATTTGTAGCCATCAGTCCAGGAGAGATTGGTGCTCCGAGTTGGAAGAGATGTGTGTAGGGCTAGAGATAAGTTGAGCGAGGTTAAGTCGGGCGAGAGCTTCAGTATATGTACCGGCGTGACTCCCTGATAGGTCTAGGTTGAAGTCTCCCATTAGTATGACTTCAGATCTACCCTTTAGAGTGGCCAGATAATCCAAGAGCCCATTTAAGCCGGGAGAGCCCCTTTGGAGGATTGTAGGCACAGATCAGATTTAGCCTTTATCACCCCTAGTTGTAGAACCGTATGCAGAGCTTCACAGTGATTTGTTATCCAAGACTGGAGTACAGAGACATTGAGATGCTCTTTATAATAAAGGGCAACTCCTCCACCCTTTTGTTTGGTGGGGCGATCGGATCTGGACAAGCTGTAGCCAGGTATTTTGTACATGGAATTAGGCATCTCTGGTCTAAGCCATGTTTCAGTTAGTCCAAGTATGTCTGGACAGTAGAGGGCTATCCAGGCTTCAAGTTCAGGAAAGTTTGCTGGTAAACTTCTGGTATTCATGTGGGCAATTTTCATGCCCTTAGTGGAGAACCATGAGGAGTCATCCATGGACCTGGCATTCCAATGGGGGCCAGGGTTAGATTCTATGTCTCCTGATAAGCATAAGCACAGAAGCATCACCCAAACTTCTTTGTAGAATTTGTAATTGTGCTTGAGGTATTTGAGCATGCTAGGGGGTGGTAGAGAAGGAAATGCCCTAATTTGGAAGTATGAGTTATATGGAGGGACAGATTAGGAAAAGGGAGCAAGATTCTAGTTGGTATAAGGTTGGAGAAGACAAAGGAGAATTCTTCATGGCAGTGGGACCCAGGGTATCCAGCTGGTATGTTACATGAGAGATAGGAGAGGATGATTACGGTGGGTAGTAATCCTGATACCACCAGAAGTGACCTTGGGCATGCAAGAGAGAACATTATGTATGTATGCCTTGTATGAAACCTCTGTAAATCAGTGGTGGTAGATCTTAGGTACTCTAAGATCTTATTCTCTCTCCCTGTGGAACTGGGTTGCAGAAGGCTAAATATTACAGATAACAGCATAGCAACAGAGATTACCTCATAGTTACAGATATGAGAAACAATATATATTGGTCCTAAGTCATTCTCCATTGGATGATGACTTAGGAGACAGAATTACTAATGAGTATAATATGAAACAAATAATATGCTTCTGTTTGCATTATAGCTTGGACAAAATAAATGCTGACGGGTTCTATTACATGTGGCATTTATTGCTTATGTATAATATAAGACATAATTAAGGATTTCTCTCTGTCAGCTGGCTTAGACAAAGAGAAGTGCTGACAGGGCTCTATTACATGTGGCATATCTGCCTGAGTGTAAAACACACACTACATATAATTATATGAGAATATAAACATACAATAATCACAGATGATCCCTCAGAGTCATCTTATTAGTGATTAGGTAGATTATACATGGAATATATGTAAAAGACAAACATAATGCAGTACAGTGAGGTATCATAGTCATGCGTGATCTAATTTTATGAAAGGATGTAAACATTGGCATATATTAGCAGCAAAGCACATTCCTGGTACTCATGCTTATATGATGGGTGCCTATATCTATATGTTAGTGGAAAATAACAGTATCACAGTATAATAGACCAGGAATACAGTGTGAGGTGTACGTGGGACGATAGGGGGTCATAACCCAGGTGTAACAGTCCCCTCTTTGTTGCCCTAATTGCAAAAGTGGCAACACAAGAAAAAGACGACGGTTAGGCGCCATTCGTCTACAGGCCTGAAGCACAAGCCTGATAGAGGAAGTTTAACTGGTCACAGTGGTGTTTCAAGGTTTTCCACAACAAAATGTAATTATAAGGGTAATGTTAGTAAACCTTGTATTACTATAAACATTTGGAATAAAACTTCACGATGGGGGTTTCCAATATCAAAACAATCAGTAAATACTGATATATATCAGGTGTGTATCTGTCCTATTGGGAAGAGATTGAAGAGACAAACTTAAGTTGACTGTATGGATATTAAAAATAATTAAAAATAGAGATAGAGCATCTAGATAGTTAGGACTAGACTTAATGGTATCTGGTTCTGGAATGGGAACAGGTGTGTTACCGTATACCTGTTTAGGGAGTAAAAATAGAAATTAGAAAAGTTCACTTTGCATAACTTTTAGTTCATATCAGAAGAATGTATAATTGGTCACCACACAATGTTCCACATCAGCAGAATATATCACCCTGGAGGATGGCATTTTTCAGTTGGTAAGTTGAACAGGACACGAAATGTCAATGTCCACAAGCCATAAACTACAAACAGTTCCAGGGATAAATCCAGGGTTTGTTCAAGTGTTAGATGAAGAGTCATAGTTCAAATTTGATGCATTCAGATTTTTCAAAGTTAGATCCAAATGTTCAGGAGGCAGTAGTATTTTCAGAGGCCTCAGCAGGGGATGCATTAGACTGCACATTGAGTTTTACAATGGAATAGCAACAGTGTTCAGTGGAAGATGATCACACGGCTGCACAAAGTGTAAAAAGTTTATGACAGTACACAGTTTGTATGAGGTGCCAGCCAGGCCTGGTAAACAAGCAGTACAGAAAATGTATTTCTTGATTGTAGATCAAATGAAGAAGAGTCTTTTTGCTGAAGTTAGGGGATTGCCCCCACCTCAGATTTGCTTCATAGTATGCATAACAATGAGCTTCATTGTAGAGTCTTAATTGGCTGGACTGAATACAGTTTATTTGAAAGTTCACAAGAGGAAGCCTAATTTCAGTTACTAGGCTAGTATTCAAAAGTTAGTAAGACAAGTTGGAAGATGTCACATCTGCATAAAAAGGTGATGCTCCTTTCAGGTATGACATTCAATGTTCAGAGTCAGTCACGATTCCAAGACCTCATGGTAAACAAGGAAAGGAGGTAGGTTCAACTTTTTCATAATAAAAGTTCTCATCAAGATGATCAATAGAATGGATGGTTGCCAGACAATCAGAGATGGATGTTACCAGATGAAAATGAGGCAATGACACTGTGAGAGTCATAAACATGGCATTCTGGATTGTGCAGGAATAACTTTCAAAACATGGAACAATACTGGTGTGTGTGGCAACATACCCAAGGTTCCTTGCCATTGACAAGGGAATACTGCTAGATTCAAATAAACAGTTGTTAACACATGCAATAGAAGTGCAAAATGTGGCAATGCCACTGACCCACACATCTGTCATGTATGAGATCAAGGATATGTCCTAATTCTAGATCCTGGAAGAGATAACCAAAGGGCTGTAAGAACATAATAGCCGTAAGCAGTACAAATGACTTTCCTAGCTATGTGATGCTCATCTGCTTCCTTAATGTGAGCAGAAAATAATACATTAACATGAACATTTGTCAGGTCAAACCCCTTCACAATATCCTTAATACTGTAAATGTAAATCACTCTTAATGAGCAAAATCATGTATACCATGCAATGGGGGGAGTATGATATTATATTTCATACTATCATAAACCTTTAACATATGTGCTTGAATAATGGCTATATCATCCCTATTTCAAATAGATGTGTGAGAGCCAAATAGGCCTGAGTCTAAACCTGTGTTGTTGTTTAAAAAAGAAAATGAGAAAAAACCAAAAAACAAAACCAAAATGCCTAGTGCATTCGGGTAGGTTTACAGTCATAAGATGTACCACTAGCAGACAAGATGTGAAAATCCTGTGTGTGTGTGTGCGTGTATTACTATCAGTCCCTGTGTAGGGGCCACCACTGAGTACCTGGTATGCTGACAGGGTATCCAATCACATCATTATGAAAAGAAAAAAAAAGTGGGAAATGTTTGTTGTGAAACATAAAACAAATCATTTCAAGTTTAAAGGGTGAGATTTAAAATCACTGGGTTGTGCATGAGTTGCACATTATTAACTAGGGTACCTGGTTGAGAAATGGCTAATAGACCACTGGGTGGGCCAGGGTTCTATTTTGGGCACTCAGTATTAATTGTCACAAATTATGGGGCATCATTGGGTAAAACTGATGGGTAAAAGCTGGAAGGAAAGGTATGCCTCTTTGCGGATGACACAAAGATCTGTAACAGAGTTGATACACAAGGGGGGGTAGAAAGGATGAGAAGGGACTTGGCAAGGTTGGAGGAATGGTCAGACATATGGCAACTTAGATTCAATGCAAAGAAGTGCAAAGTAATGCATCTGGGAAATAAAAATCCAGGAGAAGAGTACACAATAGCAGGGGAGGTACTAACAACAACAATAATGGAAAGGGATCTGGGTATAGTCATAGCAGATGACCTAAAGGTGGGTATGCAATGTGAGAACTCAGTAGGGAAAGCCAGGGGGATACTGGGATGCATAGGGAGGGGCATCACAAGTAGAAAAAGGGAAGTGGTTATCCCTCTATACAGACAGTTGGTGAGACCCCATCTGGAGTACTGCATGCAGTTTTGGAGACCTCATCTATGCAAGGACATAGACAGGATGGAAACAGTCCAGAGGAGGGCAACTACAATGGTGCAGGGTCTACATCAGAAACCATATGAAGAGAGACTGAGAGAGCTTAATATGTACACCCTTGATGAAAGGAGGGACAGGGGGGACATGATAGAAACTTTTAAGTACCTCAAGGGAATCAACAAAGTCCAGGAGGGTAGCATCTTTCAGAAAAAAGATGTGTAAGAACAAGGGGGCACAATTTAAAGTTAGAGGGGGGATGGCTCAGGGGTAATGTGAGGAAATTCTTTTTCACGGAGAGAGTGGTGGACGCATGGAACCGCCTTCCTGGAGAGGTTGTGGGGTCTAAAACAGTGGAGGAATTCAAACATGCATGGGACAGACATAAGGCAATTATAGTTGCAGGAAATAGGCTGTTGGTTAACTAGAATCTGCAGCTTATCCAGTAGGTAGGGAAATAGGCAGACTGGGTGGGCTAAGTGGTCCTTATCTGCCGTCAAAGTCTATGTTTCTATGTAAAACCTTAAGGTTTAATGGCTTTTACTGCCATATAATTTTGGATGCAAAATTCCTGATTATCAGTAAAATGCAAACAGGAATCTAGATCAAATCTAACTTCTAGGACTGATTCAAAACAATGATCATAACATTCAGTAGGGCCTCACTACCCTCCTGGATGGTGAACATGTCTTTTAGGACTCTAGTGTGAATTCCGCAAGATGCAATTAAATCATGTGGGCTTATGAGTTACTCTGTCTCAACAATCTGTTTAGATTTAGGTCACTGGTTCTCATCTGCAATAAAATGTGCAGTTTGGGCTTTTAAGAAGACCCATACTTAAAAAAAAAAAGAATAATAAGAATAAAAGCAAGCATCTCTCTCTCTCTGGAACCTAAAAGGAAAGAGAAAAGAAAAATATAATTAGTTTAGTACTATTCCGCCCATTGGGGTATGGAAAAGTAATTTAATCTCCTTTAAACAGGTTAATTTGATTGGCATGTAGCCATGTATCAATGACTGTTATAATGAGGGAGTCAAACTTGGTAGACTGCTGGACTGAGTTTGTTTACAATGGGATAGGGCCTGTTGTTGGGCCTTGCCCATACATTGTGAAGCAAACAAGTGTACCTTTTGGATGTCTTGTTTGAGATATTTAACATATTTATCTACTGATGCTCCATCAGCAGTGGCAGTACACAGGTTCAGAAGTAAATGTTCTGGGAGTCTCATGAACCGTCTGGTCATGATTTCAAAAATTGGGTACACTGTGTACTTGCAGAGGGTGTCCCTCTTATTGCCATAAGGAGTAAAGACAATAATGAATCCCAGTCCTTTAGGGTTTTTTTTCTGAACAAGTTCATTATAACATAACTTTGACCTGCCTGTTAGCCCATTCCACCTGTCCTGATGACTGTGGGTTGTAAGGGATATGAAACTTTTGTTTTACCCATAACAAATCCAGAATTTTCTGCATTACTTTGGCTATAAAGCTGGATCCCTGTAATCAGAATTTATCTTTGGAGGTAACCCCTATCTGATAAATAGCTGGTTTACCAAGACATTTGCAGTCACTTTGGCTGGGTTGTTCTGTTTTGGGATAGCTTTAAACTGTTTGGAAAATAGGTTGGTGATCACTAGTGCAAACTAGTTTTTCTTAGTGGTTGGCATAGGGCCAATGTAGTCAGTCTGGATGTTTTTTCCAGGGGCCTGATTGCCTCTGGGGTAACCATGCATTTTTCCTAGCTGGTATAGGATTGTTCTGTTCACAGATCAAACAGTTACTGATGCAGTGTTCTAAATCATTTCTCATGTGTGGCCACAAGACAGAGGATTTCAGTCTGTCTAGTGTTTCATTGACTCCCTGGTGTCCATCAGTTGGAGTATCATGTACCTGCTACAGTAGATAAAATCTACCCTCAGGTGTTCAGGAATTACCCGTAACTTTTCATGAATGTTACAGCAGTGATGTTCCACATGAGTAGGCCATCACTGGATAAGTGAATTTCATTTTCACTTTCTTATAAGAGCTATTTCTGGAAGTTATTCCTAAGTTCCTTTATTAAGGAACCTATACACTGCCCTCAAATGAGGGTCCTTCTTATGGATTTAAACTGGTTAGGGTTGTGTTGCACACAAACAAGTCTCTGTATTTCACAGATGTAATATCAGAGAATTGGAACAGAAGTTTCTTTTCTTCCAAATAAATTCAGTTTAGAAAGAAACAGACCCAGGTAGAATCTGTGATAATAAAACAGTTTCTGTAGTTTGTAATTATCTCAAGGTCGATTGCTAAACTACAGTGCTTAACCCTCTCGTGGAGTGCTGGTATAATTTTACATAAGGAAAAATCTATTTTTATTCCTCTCTTAACACAAGCTGTGTTTATCTCAAGGACTTTCCAGCTCTCTAAACCATCCACAAATATTTGTGGCAATTAGGAGACTCCTCGCCTCCTTGCTTTTCATTTTATATGCCAGGCGTGTTTTAACATTGCCTGTGAATCATACATATACAGTGATGCAATTACTAGCCATGCACACACTGTCATCACTAGGATGTACAATAAGAATTCCAAACCCTGCTATCTGACCCTCATTGGTATGTGTGGTTGAGTCATCAATCAAAACATGACACATAGTGGTGTCTTTAACACTTTCTGAGGTTCTGTCAGAAAGGGCCCTGGGACAGGTAGGTCAGGGGGTTGGAGTGAACAATCGTGAGTCTCTCCTGCAAATTGTAGGCCATGGGACAAAAAGGATGGAGTTTTGATAGGAAGAACAGTGATGTCATAATCCTGTAAAATGAGAGACCAGTGTGCAAGTCTGGCATTGGATACAGAGTCACCTTTTACTCTGACAACCGCAAGTTACTTGGCAAATGATTGGAATGCAGCACAATGGGTGCATATCCAATGATGTACATAAAGTATCTCACTGCCCAGTATGTAGCCAAATGATTCCTTTCACAAAGGCTGTATTTTAGCTCCACTGTGGCAAGCATCTGGGATGCATAAGCAATGGATCTGATGTGTCCATTGTATTTTGGGGCTAAAACTGCTGAGACTGCTATATCTGATGTTGCAGTTTTAATATACCCTAAAACTGTGTTAGGATTAACCAATGCTGGGACCATTTATTTGGTTTTTGTTTATTTGTTTTTTGTTTATCAGGTAGGTACACTAGACAAGAGTATTGCATATATTCTGGCATGACCATGGTCAGTGATTCCAAAAGAAAAGACAATAATATCAGTATTAGGAGACCTTGCACCTTCTTACCAGAGGTGCCTGCTATCGTCTGTGCTGAGAATAACCCAGACAATTTCTGACTTGTGTCTGCTATTGCATGTGCTGGGATAACCCAGAATGTTCCTTGCTTGTGCCTGCTATTTCAGCCACAGTATGAGATGATCCAGGTGTCACTGATGGATGGGGTTCTGCATCATGTGCAGGGAGTGCTGGCACTATCAGGGTTGCCTGCACAGTGGAGAAAAGTGGTGTGCAAGTTGCACGTAGTTCTCCAGCTATGGATTGTGCTTCAGAAGCCATCAGGGGTGGAGAAAGTAATACTGAAACAGCTGTCAGCTCAGATTCAGAAATCAAACCTGTAACCCTCCCCCACAATGTGGCGTGTGATGCTGAAAATATCACAGCCACAGGGCTTTCAGAAACAGGGTTGTCCCCTCCCCATCAAATGTAAAGTGGGTTTCCCCACTGGAAGGTTGCTGGATGGTAGCAACATTGTTTTTAATGTTACAGTTTAAGGTATTAATGCACTGCACAGGAAAAGCAGAACGTTCAGTCTTCTCAGAGGAAGCTGATGTTAAATTGCATAGGGAAGAATCACAACATTTCATGTAATTAACTGAAATGTGTTCTTTATCCAAGGCCATTCTAATATAGTAAATATTGTTAACAGCATCAGCTGTTTCTGCAGCATCAGACACTGACTTCATGACAGACTGTGTATCAGCCTCATTCAAAAGTACGTCAGCATCATTTTTAATGAGAATCTTCTGTCTCTCAGAAACACCAGTCTTACTGATAACATTATTAATCATGCCAAAAACTCCGATATGTTTTGTTTGGTTATGGCAGCAATCACAGTCCTGTGACTGCATGATTGAACCTCCGTGATGTGATGGTTGGCCATTTTGCATTACCTCATGGGAATCTTGGGTTACTGTGTTATGACCATCATCACATGACCATGAGTGGCTATCTTGGGGATGGTATGGGGATGCAACCTGACGACATGTGTGTCCACCATTCTGAGACTCTAACAATTCTCCATTTTGTGAATCACAGAAAAACAAGTGGCTAGCCTTTGTTCTGGTCCACCCTACAGCATACTGTGAGTGTTCAAAAGCAAACTCTGCAACAAGAGAAGAGGCAAGATCTTTGGGCATTAAGTTAGCATGCCCTGCCAATACCTCTGGCTGACGGCGCAAGTTTGCCATATCTGACTTTTTACTCCTACATTCTGACTGCTCAGATACAGGAATTAGCATGCTGTAAAGTGCATTATTTTCAGATTGCAAGACATTCTCATCTTGTAAAACATGCCTGTTATTAACAGAAGCTGTGTCACAGTTTATATTCAAAACATTCATTTCAAGTTCGCTGTACTGAAAGCATATTGAATCACACAGTTCAGTGAAGGTCTGGTGTTGAAATACTAGCACGTTAACTCTTTCAGTAATTACTTCAGACTTATCATCCCTAAGTTCCTTGTTTTCAAAACATAAGGAATCAGTGATACTAGCCAGAACACCATTCGTTTGAAAAACTTTTTTCCTAATAAGTTTTGTCTTGTCAACATTATCTCTTAAGGCATGCAGGCCTTTGATGTTTTCTCATCAAAAACAGACTCATTTTCTTGATAGAGAGACTGCAGCTCAGACTGCAGTGCATCTATGCTTTCTTTATGAGAAGCCTTTTTCAGACTAATTTCCTGCTTGCAAGCAACTTACTCAGATTCCAAAACAGATAGTTTATTTAGAACAGCATCAAAACATTTAAATATGTTGCAATTAATAATCCTTCAGGATCAACACTTTTGGTATCATTTTTTCAATTCCCCATAATGGGCAATGACATCTCTTAAAGGGCTACCATTGGATTCTACTACCTCAGCAAAATCACACCAACCACCATAGGCAGTTTGGCATGTTAAGGCATCCAGCCTCAACTCAGTACTGATATTTTTAGACTTGTCATAAGATAAAAAACCCTTAGCTGTCTGTAGATCAAAAACTTTGTTTGCAACCAAAGTTCATGACAGGACACAAACTGCCTTTGGTGTATATGGACTCCTAGATGAGTATATACCCATTAGGATTTAAATCCACATATGAAAGCAGTCTGTCTGTTTGGATCCCTTTACAGCTGTGTGTTCCCACAGAGAAAGAATAGGGGAAAAAAATTAAAAAATAAAACAACTCATTACACAGAGACTGAATATCAGCCAAGAGATTGTTTGTCTGCAGTGAGGTACACACAACAGACCAAAAAGTTAAACAGAAGACACTCTCAGCTGCTTGTTACTGGAGATTTCTCAACCAGTGTTTTAATTTGCAGAGGAAATTAAAATTAAACTCAGCAAACACCCAGACTCCGTAGTCTCCATTTATGTTACCTAAACACTCTTGGTGTGTAGGGTAAATAATAATACTAATAGTACAGATTCTTATGTCTTCGGAGTCTGCCAAGAAACATTCCTAAACAAGCAAGAGTACTAATAAATGTTTATTAGACTACTTACACCAAGCATGTGACAGAAAAAATCACAAGGGAGATGGGTTTCTCACCACTCTCCTGAAGAATGCACATAATTTTCAGAACTGTAGATCTTAGGTTCTCTAAGATCTTGTTCTCTCTCCCTGTGGAACTGGGTTGCAGAAGGCTAAATACAACAGATAACAGCATAGCAACATATATTACCTCATAGTTACAGATATGATAAACAATATGTATTGGTCCTAAATCATTCTCCATTGGATGATGACTCAGGAGACATAATTACTAATGAGTATAATATGAGACAAATAATATGCTTCTGTTTGCATTATAGCTTGGACAAAAGAAATGCTGATAGGTTCTATTACATGTAGCATTTCTTGCTTATGTATAATATAAGACACAATAAAGGATTTCTCTCTGTCAGCTTGCTTAGACAAAGAGAAGTGCTGACAGGGCTCTATTACACATGGCATATCTGCCTGAGTGTAAAACACACACTACATATAATTATATGAGAATATAAATATACAATAATCACTGATGATCCCTCAGAGTCATCTTATTAGTGCTTAGGTAGATTATATATGGAATATATGTAAAAGACAAACATAATGCATTACAGTGAAGTATAATAGTCATGCATGATCTAATCTTAGGAAAGGATGTAAACATTGGCATATATTAGCAGCAAAGCACATTCCTGGCACTCATGCTTATATGATGGGTGTCTATATCTATATGTTAGTGCAAAATAGCAGTATCACAGTATAATAGACCAGGAATACAGTGTGAGGTGTATGTGGGACAATAGGGGGCATAACGCAGGCATAACATATTCAATATTAGGAATAGTCTTCACACCCCTCTTCACACCTCTCTTGAACAAATTCAGACCTTTAAGTACCTTGGTATCACCCTCGACAGTGCCCTGTCTTTTTCAGAACACATCAACATGGTCTCCAAAGTGGGCAACAGTAGGTTGGGGGTGCTTTATAGGCATAAACACTTTATGCCACAAGAGGCCCTCAAAACAGCAGTCACATGCTCCATTCTCTCAATAGTGGATTATGGTCTTATCATATATGGCACTGCCACTGATACGGTGCTAAAAAGAATTTGCCTAGCCCTAAATAAAGCCTGTCGTCTGGTCTCGGGCACACACATCAGGACATAGGTATGTGACCTATACTCCATGACAAACTGGCTCAACCTTAGTGACAGGAAAAAGTACCGCACCTGCTTATATGGGAAAAAAATTAGATTAGGCCTTACCCCCCCCAAAAAAAAACTTCAAACTCTTGATAATCCATGCTTCTTGCCCTTCTATCACCAGGAAAGTATCAAATCATGCCTACCAAGTCCCCTTTTTTTGAACAAGTCAGGCCCAACGGTCTTTTAGTTCTAGGGCTCCCAGTTGGCTAAATGGGCTTCCAGCTGGTACCATTGACACTCCCATGCTGGGCCCCTTTAAACACCTTCTGAGATAATACCTTGTTGTGCACAGCCACTGTGACTGCCCTCCCTAGCCCCCACATATCCTCCCACTCTCCTCTCTTCCTCACCAATGTTACCTCCTACCCCCTCACCACCTTGTGGACAAAGTCTACATTAGGCTGACTATCACCTTTATCAACAAAGTCATTTCTGGCTGCCTCCTCCTCCTGCCTATAGTCCTTGTTTGGCTCAAATCATTCAGTCTACCTGATGTATGTTTCTGTTTTACTCTTTAGCCTTTCACCTGTATGATTACATTCCATCTAACAGCCTAGCCTCCTGGAACTTTTATGTATCCATGTGTTTACAGTTTTAGTATACTTAATTGTTTGTATTGTGATTTATTGGTTGTATGACATGGAACCTATGTAAAAGAGTCTTTAGATTCATAGGTACTTGTAATTTGAGACTTCAAATAAATAAATATGGTACTTGATGGGGTTAAAATTCTCTACATTTTGTAAGCTGTCATCCTCGTCACCTAGTAGATAATATTCCGGTTGGTCAATTTATGAGGCTAAAAAGAAATTGCAGTGCAATTACAGACTACATAACAGGTTACAGTGAACAGTGGTCACTAAAGCAAAAGACAGAGTTGACTGTATAGACAGAAAAACTCTGTTGAGAAAAAGAGAATGTATGACACATACACAGCAGCCAACTATTAATTTTATTACCACTTTCAATCCACAGGTAAAGTAATTGAGATCTATCATTGAAACTAATTGGCACATCCTGCAAACCAAAAAAAAAGCTTGATAAGTATACTGCCACTCCTCCCCGCATGGTGTAGAGATGAGGAACTAATATAAGAGACATTTTGGTATAGTCTCTTAATACCTATGCCATATGATTGAAACAGACCTCCCTTACCTGCTGACAACCATAAATGCAGAAACTGTAAGTTTTGCAGTTTCACAGTAAACACAAAGTAGTTTGTACAACCGGTCTCAGAAATGAGTAAAGAGGTACCCGACTTCTTTAACTACAGCACACCATCATTGGTGTATGTTGCAATATGCTCCTGTCAGGCATGCTATGAGGAAAAGATACTACACGCCTTTAAAAAATGGATTAATGAACATCTTAGATGTATAGTTAACAAAACAGAGAAAATGCTCTGGCTTTACTTGTCCTGAACAGTAATGGTGCACATCAATTTAAATTCATGGGACTGGAAAAGGTCAGCTTAAGTATACGAGTATACAAACTAATAAAGTGGGAGATTTTTGGCAGTATAGGTTGCATGCTTGTTGTCGAGGCACAAGTCAGAAAGTATAGGAAAATGAGAAGCCATTTAATAAGCAGTTCTCTGAGTCTGGTGAAGGCTTCTCGAGGATTGTCGACTAAGTGGTACTTCAGGGACCAGAATCTTTGCCTGTAGGTCTCTCCCCAAGATATCATATCTTTTCAGGATTTCTCTTTTCATAAGGTCATAGTTTTCTAACTGTACAGTATCCATATTGCTGTAGGCAAGTTGGGCTTTACCTATCAGGTAAGGTACCAGCCTGATTGCCCATTGCTGTTTTTGGCCATTGGTAGGCAGCAGCAAGCCTTTTAAAAAGTTGTCAGGTATGCTTCAATATCATCTGAGGGACACAACATTGTAAGTTTAATGCCTTTTAAGTTGTTTGGGTCTTGTTACACTGCTGGACCTTGGCCGGATCATCCAGCTTTGATAGCCTGCAAGGCGTCCAGCCATCGCTGCTCCTATCGCTGCATTTCTTCTCTTCTGCTCCTGTTGCTGCATCTCTCCTCTGCTTCTGGAATTGCTGCATTTCTTCTTTTCTCTGTGCCTCTAAACATTGACTCTTTTTTTCTCTCTGCTTCTCCATCTCTTTTTATTGTATAGCCCACCATTTGAAAAATGCAGTCAGGCTTTCAGGTTCTGTCACTGACTGTTCTTCTTTTTCCATGGTGCTGGCTATACAGTCTCAGCTTGGCCTTCTGTCTCTGCTAGTTTGGCTGCCATTCTTCTGGTCTCCGAATGGAGGCCTGGGTTTAAATCCCACTTCTAACACCACCTGTTGTTGAGGCACAGGTCAGGAAGCATAGGAAAACCAGGAGCAGTTATAAAATTCACAAGTAGCGTGTTATTATTATAACAGTAAAATAAAAAATAAGAATTATTCAGTAGGACTATTAACAAAGCCAGCACAAACTGAGAAAACAAAGTCCTTCATCTGAGGGTATCTCTAATTCCAAGTTTCAGTCTCTCCCCAGCAAAAGATTACTGCTCTTTTTGCCTGGTAATTAACTTTTGCAACCTCAGCTTGCTAACAGACATCCTGTTCCTAAGCATGGTGTCCCAGAACTGACCAACTGTTGACAGCTCTGTAAAAGATTGTGCTGCATCTCAAAGTTAGCCCCTTGAGTTCCAAATAGTTTTTTTGCAATCATTTCAACAGTATAACTATATACAGTTTCAAACCAAGTGATCTCAGTTTCACATACAGATTCACATATATTTTATAACCACAGATATGCAAGGGGGTAGAAAAGACAGAAACAGTAAGTGAAAGCAGAGAGATATCGAGAGGTGGAGAATCGAGAGACTATCAGAATGATAAGTTCCTAGATCTCTCAAGAACATTTGGTTGTGCAACCAGACAGTCAAGAGACAGAAAAGGAGAGAACAGAACAGATCCTTGCATTTAACTCTTTCTGCAAAGCAAATGGGACTGGGCCTTATTCAACCCTGTCACACTAATATCCCACCAGGACTGAATAAAGCATTTCGACTAAGATTCTATTTGAAATTATGTTATTTGTAGGGAAGCCGCACTTTCTGATATGACTGTCATTCTTTGTAAGGCTATGTTAACAAAACTGACCATTGTGTAATCTTCTGTATCAAAGATAAAAAGAAAAATTACATGCTTTCTTATTCCATCTGGGCATTGGGATGGGCCTGGCTCAGCTTATTGGGGACTGAATTAGGTTTCTCCTACCAGGAGTTCCAAAAGTGGCGTAACCTATCTGTCACTCCAAAATTCATTTAAGGGTAGCCACCTTTTTGTAAATTTTTCTTTTTGCTGGCAAAGGTGTGCCGTTATTCTCTGCATTTCTTTAATCTGTAGGCAGCAAGCTAGCCACTGTGACTCATCCAGAATGTTTTCAGAGAGCCAATTTCTAGTGAGGGTTTTGGCTCCTGCTGTTATTAGTATATTAAACATATTAAACAGGTACTTCCCACCTGGGCCACGTATCCCCACTGGGAATCTGCCCAGCACCAATGTGTCACAGTTATTAGGGGTTTGGGTATGTAATACAGTGGTTACTGTGTGGTGGACCATATTCCAAAAGGCAGTAATTTTCGGGCAGCTCAAAAAAATGTGTTCATGAGTCCCCACCTAACCACATCCTCTCCAGTAAATACTGGCTGGGTGGCTACCATAATGTCTGGTAATCACAGGCATTTTGAAAAACTGTGAAATCACCTGCCATCTAAATTCCCGAAAGGATGGCAAGGCTGTTGTTTTATTAGCTTTTTCCCAAATCTGTCCCCAGGCCTTGTCAGGGAGTGTGGTACCTAACTCTGTTTCCCATTTGCTTTGAATATCTGACCTGGATTTGACATTGTTGCCTTTGCAGATCTAATAAAGTCTGGATACTAACTTCCCTTCATTTGCCCCTTCTGCTGCCCATCACATAAATATATGAGTTGGTGCTCATTAACCTTCTTCAATAAAGTTTTTCTGGGTTTAGTTGTTAAGTAGTGTCTCACTTGAAGATAACAATAAACATGTCTATGGAGTAACCCAAATTCTGTTTGTAATTGTTGGTAGCTTTTCACTGTATCACCTATTAGATGTCCTAACTTTGTCAGCCCCCTATACTCCCACCTACTGAAGACTGCATTTGTTCTACTTGGAGTAAAGTCTTTACAGGCCATGATCCTGGTTAGCTTACTAATATCACTGTGAATCTTCAGTTTCTGTAATGTTTCTTTTCAAGTTAGAAGGAGAGTTTTAAATCAGGGGTTCGGTATAGAGTTTATTTCCTTTGTCTGTAGTTTATTGACAAATAGTCTTCTAACTTTTTTGACCTAGACTAGCCTGTTCCATTGCCACCAATGCTATCTCCTGTTCTTGTCTCAGATGAGTCATAACATGTTGGAGTTGGGCAGCCTGATAATAGGTTTTAAGGTCTGATACCCGACGACCTCCTTATTCCTTCTCTAGCATCCATAACACTCCACTTCAACACGGTCTCCCCACCCCACAGAAATCTAAAGCAATTTTGTATCACTTTCCAAAATAATTTAGGTGGGCGTATGGGCAAGCTCGAAAGAAAGAAGAAGCATAGGAGTACATTCATTCTGATCATCTCTGTATGGCCTACGAATGATAATGGCACTTTAGTCAATCTCTTAAGTCTTGCCAGATCTCCTCTAGTAATTTGTGGTAATTTTCTAGGAAGAGTTTACTTAAATCTGAGGTAATATGCACTCCTAAATATCTAAAGCCCTTAGAAGTCCATCTGAGGTTTGTACAGTTTTTAAGAGCTGGAGTTGCTTATCCCCCATCATCGTGATTTTAGATTTAGATTAATTTATTTAGAAGCCAGAAACTTCTTCATACTCTTTTATTTATTTATTGAAGAGAAATCCGAATTACAATCCTTTGAGTCACAGACTCCTTTGCAAAGGCTTCACATCAGTACAAAAAAGGTTAGAACATTACATTAGACAGAAATTATAAACAAATAGAACAGCTCAGAGGAATATACAGAATTTACATTGTAGGGTAACAGCATCCAGGATCTTAGAGAAGACCCTAGGTCAATAGTTGAGAGATACTTCAGGTTACAATTTCGAAGGGTCATTAACAGAACTTCAAGTCTGGGTTTATATACAGTGAGTTTGTAAGACCTGAGTATGTAGTCATTGGTAAAGCAAAACATTCTGTCATTACTGCACCAGGATATCATTCTGCAACTAGCACTAGTACTGTTTACAGCAGTCCTCCTTATGAGATTCAGGGTGGAGAGTAGTATCAATAACAGTCACAAGCCACAGAGTTAAGGATGAGGTTCCTGAGTCCAGTCTTAAAAAGGCCAAGACTAGGGGCCAGGGAGATGGAGGCCGGTAGGCTGTTAAGCCAGAGGGGAGCCAAATACCAGAAAGACTTTTGTCCTAGAGTGGTCCTACAGTAGGGGACAGTGAGAGAGGTACTGGCAGGGCGACGTGGGGCCCTTCTGTGTAGGATAGGCTGAATAAGGGGGTGGAGGCCTTTAGGTGCAAGATTCAGGAGTATTTTCTTGGCAAGAAGGCAAGTGTGATACTTAAGCCTACCTTCGAAGGTTAGCCAGTCGGCAAGCTTGTAGAGTTCGCACTTGTGGGTTAACAGAGTGGAGACAAGCACCACGTTGAAGCTCCTGTTTGTTTCCTTTAGGGCATTCTGCCCTCTGAGCAGCATGGGGACAAGCACTACATTGAAGGTACGAATTCTGCGAGGCTGGCGGGTGTGCCTTCGCTCTAGATGGGTTTCAAACTTGGCGCCATTACTGAAGAGCATGCCGCCCACCGATTTTAATCCTAGGAGCACTGTAGCCCTTTGTACTTGAAAAGTGAACTGTAGGGGAGTATCGGCGGTCTTCTGGGCCATTCGTGCACTGCTAGTCTGATTTGTTTGCATCTTTTTTAGCTCAGTACTTTTAGCATCTGAAAGTCGGCAGTTTCCAGCCACACAGCCAGGACCTAGGTTCTGGTTTAGACCACACTGGCGCTCGGGATGTTTCTCTGTGGAGGTATTGATAAGTTAGCTGTTTAGTGCCTAATATTCTAGCAGTACAGCTAATAAATTGCTTAAATGTGAATACAAAATCTAGTTCTGTTATCCCTTGCACCAGTTGCTTTATGGATTTATTTGTAGCATTTTATTCGGATGCCTTAGACTGCAGTCAAGTTCACTGTGTACAAGCACGGAGAGTGTAGGAATTAACTGTGGTAGCAAACTGTATACCTAGCTCCTAACCTGAATCTTTGAATCATTTATCTGTCTTCCATCTGCACCTCTATCACTTCTAACCTACCCTTGTTTCATCCTGTACCTTCTCTGCTTCTGCCTTTATCCAGTCTCAGCCCTGTTTTACTTGTAATCCAGTTTTCACTCTCACTCCGAGTTGAAACCCTGTGTCTCTCGCTCCTTTCTACCAACCCCCCCTTCACGCTCCACTCCACTCTGTCTGTGCTGGGGTTATTCTCTGCTCTTGCCCCTGCTCCCTATTCACCTAGTTTCTCTCACTCTAAGTTTAAAATCCTGACCCTCTACTCTAAAGCATCCTTGCGCACTCTATCCATGCTGGCGTCTATTCCCTTTCCTTACTCTGTCTCTGACTCAACTTGCCAATGCTTGTCCTTGGCCTGCTTCCATTTTGAAAATGGACAATTGCCTCCCCCCCCCCGGAGTTAGGAGTCACTGATTGTACATACCTAGGCTCTACCTGTCCACCTCCATTTTAGATACTGCATGATTACCCCCCCAAGCAGTTTATTGCCGTGGTACCTCCCCCCACGGAATCAGCATCCCTCACCTCCCTATTTATTTCTCTCCACAGCTCCTGTTTGTTTCCTTTAGGGCATCCTGCCCTCGGAGCAGTGTGGGGACAAGCACCACATTGAAGGTATGAATGCTGTGAGGCTGGCGGGTGTGCCTTCGCTCTGGAAGGGTTTCAGACTTCGCACCATTACTGAAGAGCACGCCGCCTGCTGATTTTAATCCTAGGAGCACTGTAGCCCTTTGTACTGTGAACTGTAGGGGAGTATCGGCAGTCTTCTGGGCCATTCGTGCACTGCAAGGCTGATTTGTTTGCATCTTTTTTAGCTCAGTACTTTTTAGCATCTGAAAGTCAGCAGTTTCCAGCCGCGCAGCCAGGACCTAGGTTCTGGTCTAGTCCCCGCAGCCGCTATGCAGCTGCTCCCCGTCCACCCCCCAATACCCTCCTACCCTTAGCTGGCTTTACATATATAGGCACTTATTGTCACGTGGTTGTGTTTCTCAAATTTTTTTTTCATCTGCCTACTTTCTAGTTTGCAGATTTTACTGAGCCACCACAAGAGGTCCACACCTACTGCCCTTCGGATCAGCCCTCACTTGTCTTGGCATGCTCTGTTATCTTTCTAGTTGTTTCATACTGATTTCAAGGAGGGCAAGCTCTTGATCTCTCTCTCTGAATTTTAACTTTAAGCAGTTTTCTAGCTGCAGTTTCTCTCCTCCGGGGTTACTCCCTTCCCTTCTTTCCCAAATCAGAGCCCTGCCTTCCCGCTGTCACTGACAGCTTCACCTGAGCCATACCTTCTGATTGGCGTCCCCCTGCTTACCCTTCCCCTAGTCCTTCAGCAGTTCACTCCTACTAATCTTCTAATACTAGGATCTTTATTTAATTCTTCCCTACTCCTTACATATCTCCCTACTATGATGACGAGGGTGGCCTTGTACTATCTGCTCTGTGTACTCTTCACCTTACTGGCCCTCGAATCTCTATGCCTTGGCTCAGGGAGCCCCTAATTCGGGATGGTTGAGACTCTTAACGATTTCACCTTCTCTAACATAATAGCCAGAAGCTCCTCCAGACTTGCGTCTCAAGTTCCCAGTACCTATAAATTCTTGGGGCCCATCCTTAAATTCCTGCAAAATAGTAAACTTTCCTCTACCAGGCATTGTTTATGGCCCACTGCACTGGCCTCACTCTGGGCTATAGCTCTATTCCTCACCCTGGCTGGGGATATTGAGACCAACCCTGGTCCAGTAATCAATCCAAACATAACAAATACTAGCTCTGGTCATCTCTTATCCCAGGCCCTGGGTTTGACCTTTGTCCATCTTAACATCAGAAGTCTGGCACATAATTTCTCTGAATTTGAAGCCTGGGTCCAAGTCAGTAATCTGGACGTACTGGTACTTTCTGAAACATGGTTGAAACCCTCTGTCTCTGAGTTTGCCTACACATTACCAGGCTATAATTTGCACCGGCTTGACAGGCCTTCCTCCAAAAGGGGTGGTGGTTTGGCCCTGTATTATAAGTCTCACCTGTGCATCTTGCTTCTGCCTACACCTGCTCTAAATAATGGGGAGGTTCTACACGCCCTCCTTCTACTTGGGGGTGCAAAAAAACTGCACATCTTTGGTGTTTACTTTCCTCCTCGAAACAGCAAACTAGGTCTAGATGAGCTTATGAACCTTATTCCTTCTGTATCCAAGAAAAATTAGGTGATATGTCTGGGCGATTTCAACCTTGACTGGCTTGGGCCAAACTTTACCCTCCTAGCCTCTACCATCAGCAAGGCGAACCTCTGTCAGCTCATTATGGCTCCTACCAGAATATCTCAGAATGGTTCCTGCCATACTACGATTGACTGGGTCCTCACTAATAGGAAGGACTGCTACTCACCTGCCGGGGTTTTTCCAGACTCAATTAGTGATCACTGTCCAGTCTACTGTGTAAGGGGGTCCTCCACTCCATCATATATTCACAAAGTGTTGTCCTTTGCCAACTTTTCTATGCTCGACCAGTCGGCATTTATTAATGACCTAAAACTTACTGACTGGTTCCCCCTCTTTACTACCGCCAATATAGACCAAGCCACTGATTACTTCAATAAAACTCTACTTGCCTTGCAAAACAAGCATATTCCTTCCTCGACATGTAGGGTCAGCGGGAAAGTGACCAAGTGGCTAAAGAGGCCTCTCCTGCAGCTGATTAAGTGGCGGGACAAACTCTGGTCGATATGGAAATCTTCCTCTCTCCAGGCTGATTTTCAGGAATACCAGGGCATTCGTAATTCCTGCAAAAAGGAGTTTTGTGCTGCTAAAAGTGCCTACTACCGTTATCTCCTTAACTCATCTGACTCCAACGCAAAGAAATGCTGGTATCAGATTAATGAGATCTTGGGGAACAACAAGCCACAGTTATCGTACGATATGTTAATCCAGGATACCCTTTGCAATAACCCTTGCACTATTGCTAATGCCTTTAATGCTCTTTTTACCAAGGTCCCATGCTCCTCCCTGTCTACGCCCAGTGGCTCCCTTCCCGGCACTCCGTTCATTCCTGGGGCATCTCCTAACTGGGCGCTCTCCCCTGTCACCCGCCAGGAGGTACTAAATTTACTCCGAGCCATCCCTTCTTGGGGGAGTGCTGGGCCAGATGGACTTGAACCCAGAATACTCAGACTAGGCACCCCTTTTCTTGCCAGTCTCCTGTGCAACACACGTTCAGGGCTGGACATAGCACCACCACTGCCCTCACCCTATTCACCAGTGAGGTTAAGTTAAACATGGACAAAGGTCTACTCACTGGTTCTGTGTTCATTGACCTAACCAAGGCCTTTGATTTAGTTAGTCATACTCTTCTCCTACATAAGCTGCAGTCCCTAGGGGTGTCTGAACACTCTCTAGCCTGGTTCAATAGCTACCTCAACAACTGGTCCCAATTTGTCTCCTTTTGCAAAACCCCTTCCTCCCCTGCTCACATCTCTGTGGGTGTCCCCCAAGGATCTATCCTTGGGCTCTGCTATTCTCAATCTTTGTTAGCGATATTCCTACCGCCATACCACACTGTAGCTCCATAATGTATGCAGATGACCTAGTACTATTCTCGGCCTCCCGTTCCATTCCTGACCTCAATGATCATCTCACTTCAGGGTTTAAACTGCTTCAGTCCTGGTTCTCCCTTAACTCCCTCATCCTTAACCTTCCCAAAACCCAAGCTATGCTCTTCGGGTCTCTAAGAAAAGTTCAGGCCTTGTCTCCAATGTCTAGCGTGCTATGCCAGGATGAGGCCACTGTACTGACTATGCACTCTTTCAAGTACCTTGGGGTGATGCTGGATCCCACGCTTGACTTCTCTGCTCATATTAATGAATTATGTCGATCTGTAAACATGAAGATTGGGGCTGCCTACCGAGTTCGCCACTCATTAACCCCTGCAGTCAGGGTCACGGTGGCCAGAGGTGTCCTTCTTCCTAGACTTCTCTATGCTCTACCTATTATTTCCCAGACCACAACAGTTAATCTCCAGAAGTGGGACACCTCCTACAATAACATTTGCAGATTTGCTCTATCCGCACCCCGACTCACCCACCACTGTCTTCTCAACTTGGCCCAGCATTGGCTGTCACCTGAATCCCATCGCCTTTTTTCCCTGGCCTGCTTCATTGATTCCATGATCAGAACTCCCAGACCTACTGCACTTACACCCATGATTAACCCCGTGCTCCATTCCCGCCCACTAAGGTCCTCCCATCTGCCATTGCTAGCTGTTCCTCACTGCACCACAAAAATGGGTGAACAAGCTTTTGCACACTTTGCCCCCAAAACCTGGAATTCTCTCCCCCACAGTTTAAAGGGCTCCTTATCCCACTCCTCCTTTAAATCAGCACTCTTCTCTCACCTCTCAGCACTTGACTATTGTGACTGTTCCCTACCTTCCTTATCCTAGCTGTCTTAATCCCTGTTTCTGCTTTACACCTGTATGTCAATCAAATGTACCTGGCCTTCTAAATCATCCCTGCGTGGATGGTCCTGCTTGCTGTAACCTCTATGTCTATCCCTGTGTGGATACTTGATGATATGATATGACTACTGAAAGTTCCTGTTTGTCTCCTTTACTGTATCTTGTACTCTCCCGGGTCGTGTCTGAAAATAGGCAGGTATATTGCCTAATACACTTACCCGGTCACCAAAAGCTAATAAATAAAATAAATAAATAAAAACCTATCACATCCAGTGACCGGTCGGCAGGATTTATTGAGGGCTAAGTTGATGCAGCGTAGGGTAGTTTAGTCTGCAGATCCATAAATCACAATGCCGTAGTCTACCAAGGATAGGACTGAGCTTGATACAGCTAGACGTAGGGCATGGGGAGGTAGGCAATGTTTATGTCTGTATAGAATCCCCAGCCTAGTGTTAACAGCAGAAGAAAGGTGTTGAACGTGTGAGATGTAGGTGAGGGAGGTGCCCAGTGTGACACCTAGATATTTGAAGCAAGAGACCTGCTCAAGGTGGGAATCCAACGAGTTTGAGATAATAAGGGGGCACTCTTATGAGGGCTTTGGCAGTGGGCAAAGATCATGGTTTTTGTTTTGTGGTAGTTGAGTACTAGGCAATGCTCAGCAAACCAGGATTAGAGTTCTTTAAAAAAGCCCTGAAGGGCAGTTTGGAGGGAGTTTGGCTGGGGGTGTTTCCGGAAAACTATGGTGTCATCCACATATAGCAATAGCAATAGCTTCCCCATGCATGATCGAGGGAGGGGGTTTAGGAAGAGGGTGAAGAGCAGTGGGCTGACTGAGAATGGATCCTGGCGGGACCCCAGTTAGTACTGGTCTAATGGAGGAAAGTGTGCCATTAATTTTGACCTGTTGCGTCCGGCCAGAGAGATAATCTTTGAACCAGGCTGTGGCATCATGGGAGAAATTCAGCAACGAAAGGGAGTTGAGAAGCAGCACGTGACTGACTGTGTCGAATGCTTTTTTCAGATCTACATAGATAGCACCTGCCATGGACCCCTGTTCCAGGGCCTCATGTATATACAAGGTAAGTTCAAGGAGGGCGGTGGTAGTGCTGTGACCCCTCCGGAAACCGTGTTGTTTGAGGCAGAACAGATTATGTTTGGCCAGATATTAAGTAAGCTGGTCCGACACTATTTTTTCAAGTGCCTTAGAGAGGGGAAGTAGGATCGAGATAGGTCGATAATTGATGGTGGAGGTGGGGTCACCACTCTTCAGGATCAGGGTTGTGATTGCTCTTTACCAGATGGTGGGGAATTGGCTGAGGCGTAGCGACAAGTTAAGTATCTTGGTGAGATGTGGCAAGGTCACATCCAGCGTAAGTCAGAGAAATTTGAGGTCAAGGGAATCACTGCTATATCATGAGTTTGCCAAGGCTTTGGTGAGGTAGCATTTTGCTTCAGTGCAGGAGACGACTCATAGTCGGAAAGGGTGGGAGACTGTGGTGGCTGAGGTGTCCACGGGTCGGCTGGGATCGGGTCAAAGAAGTTTTTAGGGAAGATATGGCAGAGGTCTGAGAAGGTGATATTAAGGGCATCAGAGATGGTAGAGGGGTCTTGGGAGAGAGAGCTCAATCAACTAGCAGCTGCATAGGAGCAGGGGAGATGGGTTTCCCACATAGTTCCTTAATATTGCTCCAGAATTTTTTCCCAGAGCCCCAGGTGGCGGTGAGAGCTTGCTTATAGTAAGTAGCCTCAGCATGCCGTATGGCCCAGGTGCATTTGTTTCTGGCGTCTCTGTAAAGCTATCTGTCCAATGGTAACTGTCAGTCCAGGGCCCTGTGCCAGAGGTCATCTCTATGGTGCATCTGGTCAAGCAGTGACTGCGAGATCCAGGGGGATCCCTATTTTTTATAATATGCTTTGAGAAGGGGGCAAAGATGTCACAGGCAGCATTAAAGGTGACAATAAAGGAGGTGAAGGCAGCGTCAACAGATTGGGCATTGTGAATCAGTGACCAGTCGCAGGAAGCAAGGTACAATTTGAGACAGGAAAAAGCTCCTTTTTTCAGGCGCCTTTGGACTGTAACTTTAGGAGGGCTGGGGGGGAGTTTATTTGACCACCAGCAGGTGACAGGGGAGTGGTCACTTATCAAGTCAGGGAATACTTTGACCTGGGAGAGGTTGTTGGAATGGTTAGTGAAGATGAGGTCTATAAGTTCTGTTCTGGGATCTAGTCTGGTGGGGGATTGGACAACCTGGGCGAGGTCATAAGATAGAACAGCGTCTTTATAGGTAGCAGACCCGGAAGACAGCCAATTCACGTTGAAGTCATCCATTATAATGACTTCACTCTTGGGAGGGAGATGGGTGATGCTGGATAGTATTTCCCCCCAAACCCCTCATGGAAGGGAGCTCTGCCCCCCCATACTCCCTGGACCTAGTGATTATCAACTCCAAGTCGGAGTTGATTTGGAGACGAGGTGCAGGATCAAGGGAAAGAGTGCTGGGGTCCCAGGTGGACTTTACAGTGATCGTTAATGTTATCGGCATCGATGTATTCGCTGTAAAGGTTTCACTGTGGGATCGGCATACGTGCCTCGCTGCTATTTTCCCTGATAGGATAGTTAACCTGCCCTCCCTACCTGCAAAGGGGGAAGTTTTCTAAAAAGAGACGCCCCAGTGCACCAAAATGGTGACCCCTGCTTTCTTGGCTGTTTGATGAGAGGCTGCTGTTACCTACCTAACTCCTACATAAATTACTATGTTTAAACTGAGACAAGTGAGTTTCTTGGAGTAATGACATGTTGCATTTAGCCCTGGCAAGATCTCGTAGAATATTAAATACTTTTACTACTGAATTAATTCCCTTCACATTGAAGGATACAATTTTAAGTGACCCCATAATTTTTATTTAACTGCCCTTGCAGATAATCATTACCTGTTCTAACAGAAGCGAGCTGAGCCTACCCTACTCCAAATCCCCTCAAATGTATCTCTTTCACCATTAAACATGATTGTTTTAATACACTCTTTGTAAGATGCCCTTTGTACCCAGAACCCTGAACATTTAAACCTGGACCACAACATATATGAACATTTTAACCAACAAACATTGAGCTTCCAACAGGATATACTCATTAAACAGAACATCTGCAATAAATACCAAAACCAATCTGTAAGAAAACTCATTTAGTAACAAAGACAAAAGCAATAATTAGCTTTTGAATAGTTTTGAAAAAAGGAAACAAGGAAGAAGAAAAAAAAAAAGCAATGAATGAGAATAAAAAAAACACTCAGCTGTATATTGCTCCACAGGCCCTGAAGCTCAGATGGACTTTCCCTCCACCCTAGAGTTAAGGCATGCAACTACAGTGCCAGCCACACCAAGTCCTAGCCAACCAGAAAAAAAAATCCTGTCATTAGCAAAGGTATGCACCCCAAGGGAGATGTTGCAAGTTACAGGGGAGAGTGAGAGAGAGAGAGAGAGATGGACTGACTATCCCTCCCCTATTTATCCTCCAGTGTTGCAACACATATCTTTTAAACAGTAATTATCACCATCAACTAAAACTCATAAGATGCTTGGCACTCCTGTCTCTCCTCCCTCCACCCCCTTTCACCACGAAGATGTACCATCTCTAATGTAAAGATTCCCCTGATCGAGCCCTCCCTTCCCTAGCCCCCACCCCACTTCTGTGATAACAGCCTATGATTAGGTCATGCAGTATTACCAGCTCTAAACAACCATTACTGGTACTTGTCATTTACTCCCTCCTCGAGTGGAGAATGGTGTGTGCTTCTTAAATAATCTCATAAGCTGCAGTTGTGTACACCAGTACAATCTCCCTCTTTTCCACACACTGCATAAATCAGAGGAGTTCAGTATCAATTTCTGTCTCACACACAATTAACCCAAACACCCCAACTGTACCATCACTGCTGTAAAAAAAAAAAAAAGGTAGAAAGCCCTTAATGAACAGAACTGTATAGTTAGATCACTTAGCTAGGTAAAATAGCAGGAAGTTTGTTAAAAAGTAGCCTGACAGTTTGGATCTGAGACACGTCAGCTCTTGCAGTGTATCCCATGTGCTAGCAGGTAACACGTAGATTTTCCAGTGTAAACAAGCTGTTAGTAAGTGGTCTTTTGAATTAGGGATACAGTCAACAAAACAGAGTTCGCACTCGAAAAGTGATGCTTCAGACTAAAACATAAATACAAACAGCAAAAAAGTCAGGGTTGAGTTAGAGTTTGGTGAGTGCCCGACTTTTCTGCTGTTTGTCTTTTGAATTAGGGCCTATTCCCTTGAATAAACAATCCCTTTAGCCAAACGTTCAGGTGCAAGACGCACTGCAAATAGATCCAAATATCTGCTCTCGAGATTGCTGGGTTGCTACAGATACAGTAGCTGTTGCTTGTGCCTGCCCCTTACATGCTCTGTTCAATCACAATGTCCGCAGCCAAGATCCTTCTTCCCTGCTGTGTCAACAAGTTTAAGTTATTTCACTGGTCGCTGATAAGTGAGTTTTTCTCTGCCATAGCGGACCCATGTTTGACAATGTCACAGTCTAGAATTTGCTTACTTTCAAGTAGGGGATCACTTGATTTGCTGTGTCCACACTTATTAACATTTTGGGGCTTTAATCAAATTATATCAGTCAGGATTAGGATCAGGATTAAGGGCTGTGGAACAGAGACCCCCTCTGGTAGATGATGACTTGCTGCGTCAGTTATTGTGCTCCTGCTCCACATGTCCTGACTTCCGTGTTGTGATTTTGTGGCAGTCCTTCTTTTTTTGATTAGTACGGCTAGTAAGAAGATTTTACATTTTTCAATACTAGGGAGAGAATGTTTTGCAACTAGTGAAAGCTCATGTCTGACACATTCATCCTCACACCACAAAAGTGCCTCTGAAGAAAAAAGAAAAAGAAAAACAAACTGGTTCCATAATGACAGTTTGGTTTGTAAGTTTCAGCTTTCCATCTAGCTGTCAAAATACATGTAAGATCCAACCGACTGTGAAACAGTGCAGAGAGAAGAGGTAACCAATTCAGCCGTGGCAATTAAATTAATAAATTTCAATGTCTCTGCAAACTGCTGAAAACCTGTAGGATCAGACAAGCTGCAGGCCGACAGCTGGATGAGGGGCAGACCTCTCAGCAGTAACATTTCAATTGATAGATTTCAGCTTCTCCTCTGGCTGTCATTGACACGGAGGCCCAGACAGGCCACAAAATGGAGAGTGGAGGAAGAGTAACCGTCATGAGAGAAACGCTGTAAGATCAGACAAGCTGGGGGCTGACGGATGGGGGGGCTGACCTCGCTGCATTGACATTTGAATTGGTAGTTTTCATTCTTCTCCTCTAGCTGTCAATGATATGCAGGCCCCAACATGCCGCAAAACAGAGAGTGGATGCAAAACAAGCATCGTGAGAGAGAGAGAGAGACAAAAGGGATGCCCCAAACAGTCATTTAAATCGTTAAGCCAGAAAGTGTAATACTTTACCTGCCATCTAGAGTCCTCATTTCTACTGCTTCCCTTTCGCATTCTTACAAAGTTGAAATAGGTCTTTGTGGAGAGGATCAGACAACCCACCACAAATTTCCTTCCCTGATATACTTCCTTCACTGCCTGGCTCCCACACAAGTTGCATGATCAATTGTTCCACTGTTTCTTGCTGCATATCTGGAAGGCTGATTCACAACTTTTGAAGAAGTTTGGATGCTTGCAGTAGAGAATCATACAGTTTACTGCCTTCCTCCCATTAAGCAAGCAATTTAGTAGGGTATCGGAGCTGTGCAATGCTTTTCTTTGGTTTTAGCTGTTTGATGATATTCAGGACTTGCTTGCACTTCTGCATAGTAGTGGTGGGGTACAGTCTGTGATCAGCGTATACCCTTTTTCCATTTAGGTTAAGGTCTTTCTTTCCCCGTGCTTTGTGTAAAATCATCTCTGACAGAATATCTTGTAAATGTCACCAGGCTGGATCGTAGTGGCACTTCTGCCTTGGGTTTAGCTCCTACATCCCGATGCACTCACTCAGTGTCTAGGGGTACATTCTCTGGGATGCTCAGTTCATGCTTTATCCAACTTTGTATAAACCCCACCATATCTTGCTGCTCACAATCCTCTGGAAAGCCAAAGAGTTGTATTGTCTTCCGACGACTTCTGACTTCGCATCCTTGGCTCTGCTGGTCAGTTCTCTTTCTCTTTGCATCAGGTAAAGGACCGTGCAGTCCAGGAATTATGTGTCCTGAACCTCGTTCAGGATAGATTCCACCTCTGATGTACGTCACTCCAGTCTTTTAAGCTCCTGTTTTGTATCTGTCACCTTGGAATCTATTCGTTGGAGCACTTTCATCATATATGCTGCTGTTGCTCGTCTCCCAATAGAACTGCTATAGGACACATTATCATCCTCCTCATCAGCGGATCCCATTGAGCAGTCTGACAGCCTTGCAGGAGACTGACTGACACTACAGTATCAGCGATTTAAAATTTGCTTATTTGATTTTTGGTTGCTACAACACCATATATTTTTCACCTGGCTCATTTCTGATCAAAAGGATATAAATTGTACTGCCAATCTCTATTTTAGTTGATGGATTATTTTAGATTAGAACACCATTAGGATGGGAGAGCAAGAGCAAGCCTCCAGCACCATTGGTGACATCATTAGAAGTCCTTAGGAAACTTCTTTGTACACACACCTATCATTAGTCTGGTCTTAGTTCCCTGCGTTCAGTCCTCCCCCCACCACTATGGTTCCACCATGCTGCAGCGACATGAATTGCAGCGACCATCAGTACAGCGACGGCACAACACTGCCAACTAGTACTGTGCCGTCGCTGGGGAAAAGTGTGTTTTTTGTGGGGGGCTTTGCCCCCCACCCACACTTCCCGCACTTTAGATAACCAACTCCAAGACGGAGTTGGTTCAGGAAGGAGGCGAACACCGCAGAGGCAGCAGCGTTTGGAACCCAGCAGACCATCACAGGGAACTGTCGATAATGTCACTGTGATGGTCTTCACTTTTTCCCATCGCTCTTGTGATATGATACTCACCACTATTAGTCTCCTCTTTTTCTTCCCCCTTATCTCATCCCTCTTTATTGTCACCCCTTCTGTCTCACTGTACTTAAATGGCATATGTTTTTCTAGCCACTACCCATCGAGCTTAGATGCCATTAGTTTTTAAGAAGGGTATTATATAATTCAGAAAAATCTTTGATGTCCTGTTTATAATGTTGCTATACAGTGTTTTATTGTTGCCTTATTTGTCTTTTACCTTACCCATTCCACTCCTCCCACGACCCATCCCTCCTCCCCCTCTTTCTCCACTCTCCCCTTCCCTTGTTGTACTTTGTACTGCATTTGAAAAATGTTTAATCCTATTTGCTGTGAGGTGTTGGGATTTATTCACTAGCTGCACTTTTTCATAAGGTACTTTGAATGTATCTGGTTTTGCATGTCTGAATATGCACACTATCACTTTAAACAGCTGGATTATTTAAGGAAACGATGTAGCCAGTGATATAATGCTATGATAAAGCACGTATGGGGCACAAAACATTACGTAGGCTGGCAGGGGTGAGTGATGCTCTTTTATACTGAATAAACACTTTTTGTGCATTATCTTACAACCAAATTGAGTCTGCTTGAGCTGTGCTATTTTCTTTTTCAAGAAGTGAAGAACCAGATCCTGATGATAGATACCACTGAAGAACATGGATTGCCAGAAGGACTGCTGGTCAAACCAAGTGTACAGCCTGTGAGGGCACATGCCTATGTGAAAAGAATCACTGTCCAGGTGAAGAATGTGACAAACTGAGACATTACTGTGAGAAATGGCCAAATGCTGACCTGGGTGTACTGTGCAAAGACAGCAGTATAGCCTCAACCAACATGAAAGATGACAATGCCGGAATCCACCCTGAGTTCTCTGACTTTGGAAAGTCCCCAGTGCCTGAAAGAGGGAAGACCAGAGTAAGTGTGAAGTTGGCAGAACGAACCAAAGTCTTTTTGCTTCACAAATGGGATATCACATGTCACCAAAGAGGAACATCACATCAGGCTGCATGATGATCTCCCTTTTCAAGAATAACCACGTCAGCCGTCCCAGTGGCACTGAGAGTTGAGGCGCTGGACGCCACACCTTGCATCACACCAGCGACCCGGGTTCGGGAACAAGCCCGGACCACCAGGGGTTGGCAGGCGAGAGAGAAGATCAAGCGTCCAATGGACTGCTCTACTCTCTTGAGGAGGGTTCCCGGGGTAGCCCGGTGCAGCAGCGGCCCCCGGTGGAGACCGGCAGCACTGCTACGCACTCTGGCTCACACAGCAAGGGACGACATTGGGCAGCTGCCTTCCAGACATAGGTGGGAGCACCTATGTCACGGGCCAGGTGGTATTGCACGTCCCACATCGGGTGCGTAACCAGAACAAGGAAAAAACTGGCACAGAGGATCAGGTGACGGCACCTATCCCCCATGCCCCACGCTGGGCTTCCTCGACTGGCCTTCAATTTCTCCTGCCCCACTCCTCATCCGATGCTGGAGTCTGCCTTACTAAGAGCGCCCGAGTAGGAGGGGGGCAACCCACCCTGGATAGGGTTAGCCAGGGGTGCTGGCATCGATGCAGAGGGGAGAGAGAAGGTGCAGTTCAGGGATCCTCAAGTGGACAGGATAAGGATAGGATGCCTGAGGGAGGACCTCAGGGCCATGACGGGAGTAAAATAAATTGAAAAAAAAAAAAAAATGACCCAGTCGCATTGCCCCAGCAGACTCTGATGACATAAGAAGACAGCTTCAGGAACTGCTTGTGGAAGGAACAATTCAAGAATCAAGAAGCCCTGATGTCTGTCCTATTGTAGTTGTACACAAGAAAAATGGCACAGTTTGCATGTATGTTGATTACAGAACTTTGAATAAGCGACCCACCCTGGACCAATATACTATGCCGTAGATTCTGGATGCCTTAGATTGTCTTAATGGAAGCAAATGGTTCTCAGTTGTGGATTTGAGAAGCGGGTACTACCAGATCCCAATTCCGCCCAAGGACAGAGAGAAAGCCACTTTAATATGCCCACATGGATTCTATGAATTCTTTTGTCAGCCCTTCCACATATCTAGTGCCCCAGCAACATTCCAGCACCTCATGGAACATGCAGTTAGAGACACGGACCTCTTAGTGTGCTTGGTCTACCTTAATAATGTAGCTGTTTAAAAAAAACTTTCAAGTAGCACAAGGCTTGCCTGATGAAGGCGCTAGATCAACTGCAAGAGTATGGGCTCAAGTTCTTTATTGATAAATGCCAATTTTTCCAGAGTTCCATCAAATGTTTGGGTGCTATCATGTCAGTGCAAGGAATTCAGACAGATTCAAGCAAAGTCGAAGCCTCAAGACAGCCCATCAGCGCAGTGGTAGAGTTACCGCTAACGATGCTGGTGACCCACATTTGGAAGCAAGCCCAAGTCATCAAGGACCAGCTGGGGGAGAGGTGGATTGATCATCCTAGAGGACACTCTCCTCCTCCTCCAGAGAGGGGAGGTTCACAAGCTCTACTGCTTAACTTCCATCTGAGTGACCACAGATAGTGTTGATCCAAGCCACTCAAGGAAAACAGGCTAAGCACTCATGGAGAATATCAAAATAGGAATACACCCACATGCTGAATACCTTCAAAAACAGCTTTATTCTCATAGAGCGGATGAACCACAGACCAAAGCTGAAAACCATCACTTGCCCCAGCACTTCGAGAAGGACTCACTTTGTCAGGTGGCATGGCAATGAAGAGACATACGTCAGTTTATATACAATACTTAATGAAAATTAATTAAACTGATGCTGATATAATAACCAAAACAAAAGTGCAAACATTTAAACTAATTGATGTAATTAGATGCAGCAAACTACTGCTTCGTGCATTAGGTGTCTTTTGCGCATCATACAATGGAGCAGACCAAAAACAAAGCCAGCTGCTTATAAAGTGCTTATCTAGCAATAAATGGTGATGATATAAGAGTACTTAACACCAAAAACTCTTATCTAAATACAACAGCTGAAAAAAAAGGTGTACAGGGATCCAAAGCTCCTGAAATTTTGATATTTATTGTTTGTATTCAGATAAGATTTTTGAAAAGATTCCTTGGTACTCCTGTCCCTCTGATTTGCTTCCCCCTGAACTTGTTTATTAACCTACCCTAGACAAGGCTTACCTGCTTTCCCTGTCTTGACCCCATTTTCTGCTCTTACTTCCCCTTTGGAGTTTGCTACCTCTATTGTGCCTTCCCTGCCCTTACTAATTGACCTACCCTCCTTTTCCTGTCCTAACCCTTTTCCTCATCTTACTTTTCCCTGTGAGTTTTACATCCTACTTCCCTCTTACAGTGCTTTTGCATAGATTAGATAATGTTCAGCAGGATGTTACTGTGAACAGGAAGATAGTTAAGGTGCCATCTCCTACCTTGTCCAGTGACTCACCTCCAGAGTCTCCTGCAGTCTCCCTAAGGGCACCCTACAGACACTTCCAAGTCAGATGCCCCACTCCATTTATCAGTTTTTATGGCGGGCACTATATTTGCAAAAGTATCCTTGCATCTTCTCTGATACATATTTGATAACATTTGGTACCAGAATCTGCCACTCTAATACATTGCTACATTATGCCACCACTCTACTGTAGGTTGTATTTATCCTGAATTTTGTAGAAACCCCATGTTTCTCAATATATCCAAACAGAAGTTTAGTTTTAAAAAGCTACCTGAATTCATTTAGAAGCATCTAAAAGAAGAGGCCTATGAAGACTGAAAAGGCTAACTAATCAACTTGGTTAAATAATTGGCTAACCTGATTACCAACAAAATAAAAATTAAAATATTATGAATAACTTCAAACAGCAAAACTGGCAGCCCCACAAGAAGAAAGCATTCACCATGTTCTAAATAAATATAATTAAATATTTCTCACCTAGCAAACTCCTTCTGGTCTTCTTTTTGCAGCAGCCAGGCAGGAGTCCGTTCTAATTTTAGGTAAATGTACTTGGTGTCTTTGTTTGGGATGCCACAAACAACTGTATTAATTCCTTGAGTTCTGGTCTGAGAACAAAAGATGTCTGGCGAATTCTTCAGTGACATGAGGAACCCATTTATAGATGAATCTGGGTCCTACAGGTACAGTAATTTACAGTTAGCCTCAAAGTTTAAACTAGCAATGAAAAAAGTAGCATTTCCTACTGGGGAAATAGCGGTAACTCCTGTCAGAAAAACATGATCATTCTAATGTATAGAACTTTAAGTTTTGTGCACCTGTTTAAAAGTTTTATTGCCAGATTATATCATTCTTATATTTCAAGTTCACTACTTATTGCAACCACACAGAAGTCATGGACATTTTGTTTCTGTAATATATATTTTTTATATCCCGTAATATTTTCTATCCTGAGAGAGCTATCTGTCTTGGTCTAATAGTCTCATTCCCGTCTTTACCCCATCAGACCAACCCTGGGAACCCTTCCAAAATGGCACTCCATGACACCTGTACTGTCACCCCCAACCCCACAGTGGGAACCTCTGTCTACCTTTGCATAGATCAAGCATGGAAGCTCTGAGTGACAGCCAAGCCTTTGGAATGTGGGTGGCAAGGTGGCCCAGTGGCACTGGAGGTTGAGGTGCTGGTCGCCACACCTCGCACCATGATGGCGACCCGGGTTCAGGAACAAGCCCGGCGGGATCGAGCATCTGGAGGACTGCTCTCCTCTCTCGGGGGGAAGGAAACTTGTCATCCCACTCATTGACTGCCCTCTGGTGGTGGCGGGAGGGCGGTTGAGGTCAGGAGGCACGTTCCGACATCCTCATGTCAATAGGGGAGGGGGACGGGAGAAAAAGTGGCAGAGAAAGAGCCTGGCAGGCTCCATGATGGTCCGCCACTCCTGAAGGCTGTCCCCGGCTTCTGGATTGGGTCTCTGAAGGGGGAAGAGAAGCCAGCAACCTCGTCCCTGGCCCGACTGCGGGGGACAATCCATGGGGGAATTCCTAGGGACCGGCGAGGGCAGAAGCGGCAGGACTGGGGAGAGAGTACCTCCATCAGGAGGGTTGTAGCCACCTGCCAGGGCTCTGGAGTGGAAAAAATCTAAATAGAAAGAAAGAAATGTGGGTGGCAAGAGATGTCATCCTGACACACAAATAAGTCCCTGTTTTACCAATTTATGTCCTACCCACCACCCATGCTCGAGACTCTACAATGTCTTCAGCTGGGAACGTCTGTTTTTTGTCAGTGAGGTCCTGCTAATACCCATTTCCACAGCTTGATGGTCTGGAGCACTGGAAGGTTAAATGGCTTGCTCACAATGAAGTTGACTGTAGTGGGATGTGAATCTGTGATCTTCTGGTTCCTCAGGGTCACACAGTGAGTATTTGGCTTTGGTGGGGTGTGAACCAGTGATCTCTTGATTTCCAAACCAGGTCTGTAACCACAAGAGCACACTGCATTCCTACTAATAAGTTCACTACTTACGTATTGCATCCATACAGGTGTTAATGTAGTTTTTACATTTGCATATCGAGAGCTATGGTAACATATTACTGATGTGGGGGCTCTAGAAAGGTGTGACTGGGTACAGAATGCATTACATTATGTTTGCTTGCTGTCATCCCCCCAGTGGAGTTGAAGCACATAGTACACAAGAATCAGTGCGTGTTCTCTCTCCCCCTTTGCTTCCTCCCACAGTGTAAAAGAACCTTCCCTCCCTCCTCTGCATGGTCTTCACCCTTGCCCCAACCATTCCCAGTCCAGGCACCAGCTCCACATAAAAAAGATTCTGACCACTGCAAAACATCTCGCCCCCTCCCAATCACTGCTGTATCTCAGTTCCACATACAAAAGATCCCACTCACTGTGAAACATCCCACCCCACGCAGATCACCCCCCAGCTTAACAGTCGAGAACACTGGAGTGCCTCAAATATCACACTGACACAGGGGTGCCCAATCCCCAGTGTCGGTAGGAACCTGCAATAATGAAAACCATTCATCAACCTCTTTTTTTTTTTTACTGAAATAAAGAAAATGGTCCTTCATTGTCTTGAGCTGCTGTCCTGATCCTCCCACCCACCCCACTCTGACTTCCCCAATCAGTACCCTCCACCACTCACCCACCTGCCCTATAGTTACCTACTAGGATTCCAAAACTGTAATTCTCTGTGTACCGGAGACATGTCTTCATGCTTTAATGCCAGACCAGGAACTGAGGAAATCAGGTAAGTGAGGTTAATGTATTTCAATGTGATTTGGACATCTACTCATACACTAAGTTGGTAATTTTGTAATATTTTTACCCCAGATTTTCAACATGGCCTTTTTGGGACCCCACTCATGAATAAGGTATGTGATATTTTTCAAATCTGGTCTGGAGGTGATTTTGTATCTACTCTGCGAAATCATCTTTCGAGTGAGATTTGAAAATGTTCACCTAACTTGTTCATGAAGAAGGGTCTGATAAAGGCCACGTTGAAAATATGGGGATATATATATATATATACAAATATATATATATTTATAAATATATAATGAAAGTAAGTTGTAAATTTTCAATGCTCATTCATAACTTTGGTAATTGTCAGTATTTTGACAGTAAATTTTCAGCTTAGCCATGTTTTCACACCACCTCATCAACGTGATGGGTGTTCTTTTTTCAAATCCTGGCCAAAATATGTGGTGCAAAATGACGTTTCATCCAGTATTTTATAAATGACACCTGTCACATTCAGAAGGGGGCCAGGTCATATACAGACTAGGTTGAAAATTTGGGGTCAAAATGTGCTCCCCCCAAAAAAAATTATGAAGTAATGATATTTGCAGGGATGGCCATTGTCCCAGTGGGGACTACATTGCCTTCCCATGCCAGTGACCTGAGTATGGGTGCGAGCTCAGTGAGACAGCTGAAAGGGCCAAGGCTGGGGGGTTGGGAAGATGCTGCATTGTGCAGCACCAGACCCACCTTGGAGAGGAACAGAGCAGTGTTCTGGTGCACAGACGAAGCCCTGGTGGCGGGCTGGGAAGCCTTCCCTCACAAAGGGTTAACATAAGTATCAAGACCCGATGGGCCCATGCACTGCGTCGGATATCCCTTATTGGGTTAAGGCACTAGCAGCCATTTTGGCTCTATTCAGAATTTGTTTTTCCTACAATTACATGTTTCTTTAATATAATCACTTTTTCTCCCGAGTTACCTGCAAAGGTCCAACAGCAACATTATTTTTGGTTACCCATGATGTCAAAACCTCACCTGTGACTAACTAAAGGATGAACTATGCTAATGAGTGTTTTCCTTCCTCCAGAATCTGAGCATGTTGTCTCCTTGGAGCACTCTAGAATTCTCCAGTCTGGTGGTGGTGATGGTGGTGGTGGTTGGGGGGGATTGAAATTCAAGATGTGAACTCAGGCTGTCCACTTGTTGAAAAAAAAAAAAAAAAAAGCGGTCTCAAAATGATTAGAGGGGAGAAGAACCCAGTCCACACTCTCAGGCACAATAATTTAGCCTTTAATTATTAATTCAATGGCCTACACAGCCAGTATAGTGTTATACTAGTACAACTGTGTTACTTTGGTTTTGGCTGTTCGCACTCTCTATTCCAGAGGAATTACCACCCTATAGGGGTACCAAAGGCAAGGAACCCTCAAAGAGGGTTCCACCCCAGAGGTGCCGAAGGGACGATTCTCTTGGCTAAAGGTACCTTAGGAAGCATCCTGAGAAGAGAGGTGATGCCACTGGAGGAGGAGGGGAGGATGGTGGGGCAAAGAAAAAGTGCTTCAGAAGGAGGCTGAGAAGAACTGCTTATATAGCTCAGAAGGGGGGAGTGGCTGGCTACTTGTCCATTGAACTACTGGCCCAGCCTTCCAATTCAATGGTCTATACAACCAGTATAGTGTTATGCTTGTGCAACTGTGTTACTTTGGTTTTGGCCATTCGCACTCTGTATTCCAGAGGAATTACCACCCTGTAGGGATACCAAAGGCAAGGAACTCTCAAAGAGGGTTCCACCCCTAGAGGTGCCGCGGGACGATTCCCTTCACTAAAGGTACCTCAGGAAGCATCCCTCAAAAGAAATGTATTGGTACAAATAACATTAGCAATCAGAGCCATGGCGCAGGGTAGAATAGGCAAAGGCAGCTTGAGAGGCAATGAGATGTGCAGATGAGCAAATAGCATGAGTACAATGGTTTGAGCTGGAGACTGAGGGGCCTCCTAAGGAAAGAGGAAACGGCAGATAGGGACACCATCACCTCCATCCAACAGCGGAACCTACCTAAAGGAACTAGGAAACATCAACTATCGCTAAATAACATTTATGACCTGAGGCATGGAGGAGAGAAAAAAAACCCTTTGAGGAGGAAATCTCTGGACATCCAAGGCCTAGGTCGCCTTCCCTCCAGGCTTGGGATATTTTGTTTAGTGATAGCTCTGCTACTGCAATTTGGAAACCCAATTAAAGGGAGATGGAAATGATTCCAATTTGAAGGAAAGCTCTCACACTACCCCTCTAATGGAAATGCCATGGAAGGTTGCGAGCGCTACTTTACAACAACAGGCAACCAAGGTGGGAGGAAGAGAGCAACAACTGCTGAGGTGCTCACCTGGCCTATTTGCCCTAAAAACATACCAGGTGAACCGGAGGCAGTCATGAGGAGAATAGCTTTGAAGAGTGCCTCCAAACTAGCTTGGGCAGCTAAGGGGGCCCTGTGAGAGCCCCACCCCTTCACTGCTGAGTCTTAAATTCTACAACTTGAGGTGCCATCAGTATGCTTGATGACTGAAGGTCCACCTGGAGCGAGGACATTCCCAGCTATGGGCTAAGTGAGAAGGACCCCGCCCCAAGCTTCACATGCTCAAGCTGTAGACTCTGAGTGCAGAGTGAGACTGTCAGCTGCAGGACGGCCCTGTGCCATGGAGTTAATGGTCATGATTTGTCTATTTGCAGATGACACCAAGATCTGCAACAGAGTAGATGATCCAGATGGGGTGGGCAGAATGAGAAGAGATCTGGATAAACTAGCAAAATGGTCGGAAGAGTGGCAACTGGAGTTTAATGGAAAGAAGTGCAAGATCATGCACATAGGGAAGAGAAACCCTGAAGCCACCTATAGGCTGGGAGGGGAGTTGCTGGCAGTCACAAGGGAAGAAAGTGACTTGGGCATCATCATCACTGATGACCTGAAATCATCCAAGCAGACCACTAAAGCAGTAGGTAAGACTAGGGGATGTTGGGATGTGTTAGTAGGGGTATCACAAGTCGGAAGAGGGAGGTAATAATCCCTCTTTACAAGACACTGGTTAGGCCCCACCTGGAGTACTGCATGCAGTACTGGAGGCCGCACTCTCTCAAGGACATTAACCAAATTGAGGCAGTTCAGAGAAGGGCAACAAAATGGTGCAGGGACTGCATCAGAGAACATATGAGGACAGATTAACAGAGCTCAACATGTATACCCTAGAACAAAGGAGAGAGAGAGTGATATGATCGAAACATTCAAACACCTTAAGGGCATTAACAAGGTGAAAAAGTCTAACATGTTTCAATATAAGAAAAACAGCAGGACAAGAGGACACAGCATGATTAGAGGGAGGCCAATAAGGAGTAACGTAAAGGAAGTTCTTTTTCACAGAAAGGTTGGTGAATGCGTGGAGCGGCCTACCTCAGGAAGTGGTGGATATGAATACAGTGCAGGGCTTCAAACAGGCATGGGCTAGGCATAAGGGAGCAATACAGACGAGTATGAATACATAGGCCATTGACAGAGCAAAGGTCAATGGCACATTCATAAGGTAGAAAAAGAAATGTGCGCACTGGATGGGCCTTGTGGTCCTTATCTGCCGTCAACTTCTATGTTTCTATGGTTGGCATGCCCCAGAAAACAAATGAGGAGGAAAACTGAATTAAGCAGTGGGTGGAGAGACCCTCACATAGGTCGGACGTGTTAGTAGCAAGCACTGAGCAAACGAATTGTGTAAGCAATGAGTAGACCTGCACGTAGGTCTGTAAGGCAGAGTAGCAATGGTCAGACCTGCATGTACTGTAGACTGGAGGAGCAGCAAATATGAATTATCAGGGGCAAGCCAACCAGTCCCATGAAGGAAGCCAATGAAAGGTGACAAACACTCAGAGGATTTTAGCGGCAGAGGCAGGATTCGAACATGAGGTCATTAGGCCACACAGTGCCACGGCCCTTCAACAACACTCCCAAGTCCCCCACCGTAGTAAACACAAGAAAGTGATGGGAAAGCACCGTGACCCACATGCAGATATTAAAACTAGTTTACAGCATCAACAGTAGCCTAGCTGACCTCCAGAGTACAATAGCAGCATGCAACGTAATAGAGCAGCATCAGCATTGAGTAACTATGGGTCACATGGGGTAGCAATCCAAATGAACGTAGAAGCTGTAGTAAGGCAATGCTCTGAAGCAGCAAATTCGCTAGGCAGGGCAGTGAAAACAGCAGCAATGATGTATGTGGCAGGAGTTCAGAAAGCAGGACTGAGCTGCATGGGCTAGGGATCAGAGTGAGCCTGAACCAGGTGAAAATAATTGAGGTGCATAGCATGAAGCAGCAGCAGGGAAGTAACTTGAGCGGAGTACACAGAACCTTTGCAGTTGCAAATGTGAGGAATGGGAGCAAGTAGCATGAGTTCTGGAGTAACAAAATATAGGCAGAGACAAGGAGTCTAGAAACAGAATCCCCCCAAAAAGGAAAAACAGCTGAACAAATTACACAAACACAGAAGCACAGGAACAGCAACACAAAGAAGCACACAGCCAGAGGCTGCAATACAAACCAAATGCAGGAGAACAGAAAACCAGAATCCCAGCAGAATCAAGCAGGCCAAAACACAGCAAGATTGGGGTGGGGGGTTGCAAGCCCCAGCAGGCCACAGAGGAGATGACAGAGCCTCCGGATGAAAAGGAAAAGTGCTTCAGAAGGATTCTGAGAGGAACTGCTTATATAGCTCAGGAAGGGGGAGTGGCTGGCTGCTTGACCATTGAACTACAGGCCCAGCCTTTCAAAAAGACTTAACACGGTGATTTACAAAAAGCACATTAAAAAAAGTAGCACCCATAAAACGTAAAAAACACACAGTCAACATTTCACGCTGCCCTGTCACTTTTTCAAGAAGTCAGAAGCACAGGACTTAGCTGTTTAAATAGCTCACTAATAACAAGGCTCATTAACTCTTTTAAAGACACAGGCCGGGATATCGAAAGTGCAACTGAGTTGCGCCGGCGCAAGTGCGGACTTGAGCCAAAGAGTGATATTCAGCAGGAGTCATTGCACAGCGCAAATCTCATCGTGCCAATGTGCAACTATAATGAAACAGGTGCAAGCAAGAGGGGCGTATTTGAATATCTGGTCAGAAAAGCGAGTATTCAACTGTGGAACCATGATGCAATCTATGAAGCAAAACCGGGATGCGAGGAGCAGACTTGAGCCTACAAATACAGGGCGCAAGCACCCAGACAGCACTTGCCCCCGGCGAGAGGAAGTGAGAGAGTGCCAGAACAAATGAAAGAAGGAAGGACAGACAAACAGAAAGACAGACTGAGAGAGACAGAGCGAGAGAGAGAGAGACAAACAGACACAGGCAGCCACAGAGGAAGAGGGACAGAGGTGGCAGTGGAGAGGGAGGCGAGGCAGAGAGAGTGAGAGAGACAGGCAGGCACAATGCCAGGCAGTGCACCAGGGTGGCACACAGCCCGCAGCAGCCGACCACCCAGGGGGATACAGGACATCAGGGGCCATGAATAGTGCGCCCTTCTTGATGGAGGCCATGATGAGGGGAGTGAGGAGGCAGGAGGAACAGCGATGTGGCCAATGAAAGGCCCGTCGGTGGTATGCCTAGAACAGGTGGTACCGTGCCTGTACCACCTTTGAGAACTACTCCAACATGGAGATTGTAGGACAGTGCCACATGGACAGGGCCATTCTGAGGCAGCTCTGCAAGCTGTGCAGTGAGGAGATGCAGGCACCCACAAGACGGAGCCACGCAATGTCTGTGGAGACCAAAGTGACAGTTGTCATGTGCCTGCTCACCACAGGCACCTTCCAGAGACCAATAGAGGACACCACAGGCATAACTCAGTCAGCCACGTCACACCTCCTCACATAGTTCCTCAATGCTCTGCTGCCATGTGCTTCGGAATACATCCCTTTCCGCACACAGGCAGAGCATGTACAGCAACTCATGCAGGACTTCCACAGGGTAGACATTATGCCTGGCGATGCTTGGGGCCATTGACTGCATCCACATGGGCATCTGCACACCACCTGACCCTAAGGGTGTGGCCTACATCAACAGGACGTGGTTCCTGAGCGTCAACTGCCAGGTGATGTGCGATGCCATGGGGTGCATCACCAATGTCTGTGCTACACACCCTGGGAGCGCTCATGATGCGTTCATCTGGCACAGCTCTGCACTGTGCCACAGGTTCGAGCATGGGGACATCCCATGGGCCACCTAGTGGGTGCGTATGAGATGGGTAAGGGGTGACAGGCAGTGCAGGCCATGGAATGGGGATGGCAGGGTGGGCATGCTGGTGAGAGCGCCAAGGACAGGCAAGGGGCACAGCAAAGGATGACAGAGGGCTAACCATGTCATTATCCACACAGGAGACAGCACCTAGCCACTGAGGCCCTGGCTGCTGACCACCTATCAGTGCCCATCGTCCCCAGCAGAGGAACGAGGCACACGCCAGCATGAGCAACATCCTTGAGCATGTGTTCAGCATGCTGAAGGCACATTACCATTGCCTAGACAGGTCTGGCGGTGCCCTACAGTACAGCCCCTCGAAAGCATGTGGCCTATTCCTGACCTGATGCATACTGCACAACATGGCCATTGACTGTGGGATAGCTGTTGAGGCTGATGAGGGCGACAGTAGTGGGGATGAAGGAGGCAATGGGCTGGAGGATAGCGGGGAGCCCCCCCCCCCGGGGCGGAGGGATCCCCAGCTGCAACGGATGGCGCACCAACATTGTGACATCATCACACAGGAGCACTACAGTGCACGCAGGTAAGTGGCGCAAAACCCATGCAAGAGCCACACACACAGGTACAGCACACAGGCATGGGCGTGTATGGCAATGGGCATGCACACACAGAGGCGTGGTGCAGGGGTAGGGGAGTCAGTGGCACACAACCACACACAATTGCTCACAGCATCACACACACATATGAACCCACGCACCCAGGCACTGGCATGTGGTGGGGATCAGATGCATTGCATTGGTGCAGAGGCGCAACCGGTGCTGACCTGCCCTCATCACTTCCCCGCCACATGGTCCAGTAGCTGGGCAGGCACGCACACAGGCAGCGTGCAGTGTGATACACAGCCACCACATCAGTGGTATGCATACACACACATGCCACCCATGCACACACAGGGCAGCGGCTGCAGATTGTGGTCAGGGCGGCACGCACATCAGGGCCACTGCATGGAACCATGGCCACCGCGGCCACGGGGGGTGGGCTAGCTGGGGTTGACTGGCAACCACAGGCTGCTCATCGGGCACAGGGGGTGTTTGCATCAGCCCCCCCAAGGGTTTGAACTGCGGGACCACGACTGGGTCTGCGCTGGGGTACATAGGTGCCCAAACAGGCCCGCCCCAGGTGTGCCTGGGATGCCAACATCAGAGCCCGTCATCGGCAGTGAGGGTGTCGCCCAACACCGGGAGCATGGGGTGGACAGTGCACTGCATGGGGTCCGTGGTGGCCGGCCATGACCTGTGGCAGCCAGCAGTGCCAGGCCTTCCATGATCGCAGTGGCAATGCGATCCTGGGATGCAGTCGTGGGCTCCTGCATGCGTTGTATTGCCACCAGGAGCTGTGCAGTGCCCCTCTCGTGCTGCTCGGCCACCTGATGCACCTCCACGTGCAGCGCACGCACCCCAGTGGCAAGCAGCCCCTGCTGCTCCACAGAGGCCCACAGCAAATGAGTGTGCTCTGCCAACGTGTCGGCGTCCTGGGGTTCCCGGGCGGGACGCCGACCCCCCTGTGGTGACTGGCCACGCTGCACAGTCTCCCTCTCAGATGGATGCTGCACAGTAGGGTCCTCATGGGATATGTCCCTAGCTGACGTCCCGGCAGCGGACCCTGCATCTGGCTGCCCTGTGGCACCTGCAGCCTGCTGCCATTGCCCATCCAGCTGCTGAACACTGCCCAGCACCTGCGCGGCCGCACCACCAACACCACACAGCACGGCAGGAAGTTGTTATCCCTCTGTACAGACAGCTGGTGAGACCCCATCTGGAGTACTGTGTGCATTTCTGGAGACCCAATCTCCGCAAGGACAAAGACAGGATGGAAGTTGTCCAGAGGAGGGCAACTAAAATGGTGCAGGGTCTGCACTGGAAGACATATGAAGAGAGACTAAAGGAGCTTAATATGCATAGCCTCGAGGAAAGGAGGGAGAGGGGGGACATGACAGAAACTTTCAAGTACCTTAAGGAAATCAACAAAGTCCAAGAGGGTAGCATCTTTCAAAAAAAGAGGTGTGCAAGAACAAGGGGGCACAATTTGAAGTTAGAGGGGGGTGGCTCAGAGGTAATGTAAGGAGGCATTTTTTTCACAGAGAGGGTTGTGAATGCATGGAACAGCCTTCTGGAGGAGGTTGTGGAGTCAAAAACAGTGGTTGAATTCAAGCATGCATGGGAGAGTCATAAGGCAATTCTAGGGGGTTGGGGTAGAAAGAAGTAGGCTGCTGGTTAACAAGGATCTGCAGCTTATCCATTAGGTAGGGAAATGGGCAGACTGGGTGGGCCAAGCGGTCCTTATGTGCTGTCAAATTCTATGTTTCTATGTTAAGATTCTATTTTTGAATTTTCTCCCAGTCATTCCCCCGTAAAAGCACTGACAGGTACAGGTGGCCAAATATATAACTGCTTCAGTAGCTCACAAAATAAAATAGCTGTTTCTGTCCATTTCTGTTGTGAGGGACATTAACAATGGATCCTACCTGTATATGTTTACATGCAGCACACATACAGACTAATTCTGCCAACACCATCTGGCCCGCCGGCATAGGTGGGACCCTGGTGGTGATGGACCTAGATAAGTATCATGCCACCATGTGTGAACATCTAAGTAATTCAACTTTTATTGCAGATTGAATAGTGATCCCACTGATAAAAATAAATAACATATTGCTATTGTGTTGCACCACGCGGTATTAGAAGTCTTGATATCCCAAAATATGAGTGAATTTCTTTTAGTGCAGCATCCAGTCAAGTTGTTTTTTTTTTTGTTTTTTTTTTAATTTTAGTCTTTGGTAACCGGGTAAGGCCCACTAGACACAAGTGCCTGTTTTCAGGGGCAACCTGGGAGCACTGGGCAGTTAAGTGACTTGCTTAGAGTCACACAGTATGCAAGTGGAGGTTGTGAGAATCAAATTCAGATCTGGTCCGCTGGATGTTTTTTCTATATGGGCTACCCAAAATTCATAAAGAAAATCCCCCTATAAGGCCAACTGTGTCTAGCATTGGGTCCCTCACCGAGCCATTAGCTCAGTTTGTGGATGCACAAATTAAACAGCTAGCAATGCAGACTAGAACTTACTTAAAGGACACAACGCATGTGCTCAATCTGTTGGAAGATATGGTAGTGGAATCTGATTGGATGTTAGTAACATAAAATAATCAGGCTCTATATACTTACATATCGCATGGAGAAGGTTTACAAGCCGTGTATTCCCATAGAGTATGCACTAGGACGTGGTGCTAGGAAACTCACCAAATTCCATCACTTCAAGTGCCCTGCACACACAAATCCAAAAGGGACGCCACAACATGTACTTGCACTGTCTGCCTTTTTAATGTAATAAATTGAGTTTTTTTGCACTATCATCTTATGGCGTCCCTTTTGGATTTGTGTGTGCAGGGGACCTTAAGTGACTGAATGAGGTTTACAAGCAGTTTATGATTCTTTGAGTGCTAACACCTATTATAGCAATGCATTTATTCTTTTTGCTGGTGAACTTTTGGAGTTAGTTTTTAACTAAAAATATATTTCTTGGGGGGTGTGGCCTGGCTTTGCTAAAGATGGCAGCCTAATTTTCTCTCTCCCTGGGACTTCTAGATATCATCATCCATTCGTACTTATCCAGGTATCCTTTGTGTGCCAACTTTGGGATCCTCACCTATCTAACATCACTGTGAAACTTCGGTGAAGTATTTCTACCGCTGTAACGCTCTACGCTTGATTTCTACACTGCCAGCTCTATCTACCTCCTGAGGGCCTATAAGCATGGCCGCCCACTCTCTGCATATCAGAGCAAGATAGGGTAATTAAAAACTTACAGTCCAAGCTAGATGATATTGAAAACAGGAACTGTAGGACCTCCAATTCTTCTGTTTTCCTGAAGGAGCCAAACTTGGGGACACCAGCGCTCTTTTGTTGCATGTTCTCCCTGCCTTGCTTAAACTTCCCCCCAGCCAAGAGTTAACTATCAAGTGATCTCATCGGACTCTAGGCCAGAGACCAGGCCTGGACTAAAAACCGAGACCCATAATTGCCAGATTCCTCAATTTCACACATACAGAGTTAATTCTCAGCACAGCCAGGGAGACTGGGGACCTTAAATGGCAAGACTGCAGAATCTCAATTTTCAGGGACTATTCAAAAGAAATTCGTATTAAAAGAAGAGCCTTCAACCCAATTAAACCTATCTTCCATCACAGAGGTATAAAATTTGCCCTGAGATACCCTGCTGTGATGCACCTGTTTCTGGATGGCTCCCCTGAAGCCCTGTCCACATTTTTTAACATAACTCAAAAAGAATCTACCTTGTCAAAAGGCAGCAGTGTAACTCAGTCAGTCGACAGCTCTGATCTCCCTCGATCTGTGCTGCACACCGTTCCTGCCAATGGTGGCAATGCTGGGATCGCTAACTCCTCCTCCTCAGATAGTACAGCCGCGGCTCCCCATTCCAGGATCTTGGCCCGAATTCAGGAGAGAAACGCCATGGGCACTCATGCTCCTAGAAACCTCCGTTGTGCAGCTGAAGATTCTGCAATCTTTTCTCTCCCTGCTGAGCATCACGTCAGTTTCCCCTCCTCCATTCCTCTAACCAACAAATTTGCATTATTTAGAGAGGATTCACACTCCTCTCAAGAAGACCTACGGCGAGAAGAACCAGAACTGTTGCACAGAAGTACTAACAACGTTGCCCCTGGTAACCTCTCTGCAGGCTCATCATAGGCAGAACTGGTTGCTAGCTCCCCAGTAAAATCATTTGAGCCTCCTAAAAAGAAACGCAAAGGGAAGCTAAAAAACAAAGAACCTTCCTCCCCTCCTGGAGTGCGAAAATCTAAGGCTTCCTGACTGTCCTGGTTGGCTTTACATACGCTGCATCATGGTCATTAAAATGGGATTCCTATTTCTTTTGAACTCCATTTGTAGCCGAAACTACCTTTTTCCTTAGACGCGATGTACAACTCGATCATAGCTCTCTACTATCGCACTCAGCGGGTTGTGAATCCGCAAGGCTGTACATCACCGTTACAGGTTAATGTGTATTAGGCTCAATCCTTTGCCTATATTCTGTAGCTGTTCTCATAGCCCTTACTGATTTATGTATGGAGGGAAACCAAATTCAGTGCTTACTGTATTACTGCCTGTTTACATTTACTTCTTGGGGCACCAGTGGTATTTGCTAACTGTTGCAATATTTTTACACAAGCTCATAGCACAGCTGTATACCCCCCTTCCCCAATAGAGGCTTACTTGACTTAACTTACTTTTTAACCCAATCCCTGTTTCTAATACACACACACCCCTTAGGTATACAGACACATGATACTGAACATATCAGAGCTTTATTTTTTTTATTTTACTCCCCTTACTTCTATCACACTGCAGGCCATTTCCAAGGCTCTGGTGCTTAACTAATATATATATATATATATATATATATATACTGTATATATGTATATATATATATATATATAAAACATCTTAGTACAACATTCTGATGTATACTCAATGCTCGAAGCCCAATACTTGTAAGATTCCTAATGATATTATAGAATACTCTCATAGCTGGGGCTTACTGGGTCTATATATAGACCTAGTTACCCCACTATACGCATATATTCCTAATCTGGTAATGTTCAAGCTACGAGCTATTTACATCCAATCCGTTACAGATATTAAGGGCACCAGGAACCTCGAAGCCTGATCTACTAAATGTTTTCCACATTCATATAATAAGGCTGAGAGATACTATATAAATCTATTTCAAAGCTAACTTAAATGCATAAGGATATTCTTCTCTTCCTTCACATTGGGCTAAATAAGCACCCTGATACCTCATTAAGTCATAAGGATTTGTTTAACTTAGTCACCTCTGTTTATTCTTTTTAACTCCCCTCTGTACATAATCCATAATATTTTATTGATCTGGCTATGTTGAACCCTACACTGTGGCAAGGCCCCTCTCAGGCTCACATATTATACTATAATCTACTAAAATAGGTTGGCACATGTATTTTATTACTAAACTTAGATCTTACGCAGTTCAGGTTATATCATTACTAACTGGTTATGTTTATATACTTACAATTTTTCTTAACTACTTAGAAGTGATGATTCTGGTCCCTTCCTTGGGAATCAATATAATCTTTCTCAATACTTGTCATAATAATATTTTTATTAACCGTTCCATATAGTTCGTAAATTGGATGACTGTTAATTTTATAATTGTAGCTGTTTTTTTCTCAAAATTTACCTACTTCTTATTACGCCCTGCTGAGTAGTGGAAGTCTCTCTGGTACTTTGTACTGACTCTTATCTCTCTGCACATCACAAGTGTTATATTACTGTTTATTGCATTAGATAAGTTTCCTTTTAAGAATTGTAATGTGTTTAAAAATTGGTCTTTCACAATGTTTTTTCTCAGAGAGACACAATCAATATCAGCATCTAGAATTCTTTGTTCCACATAGCTCAATGGTCCTGCCAATCTCTATATTTTTGAACCATTTCCCTTTCGAGTCTGTAACACCCCCTGCTCTAATTAATATGAGTCCCTCATTCCAGTGGAAGCTGTTATACTTTCTTCTCCATCACCATGAGTGACTTACTATTATACTCCTGGAACGTTAAGGGACTTAATTCTCCTTGTAAGGGTAAGCAAATTCTTACATATCTTAAAAAACATAAAGCACATGTTGCTTTCTTGCAAGAAACTAAACTTTTAGCGGAGGACGTCTGTAGACTCGAAAGGGGCAGGGTTGGTCAAATATATGCATCTTTTTTTTCCTCTAAAAAATGTATGGTGGCCAAATTGGTACATAAAAACCTCAATTGGTCTCTTATAAAAATGATTACTGACTCGGAAGGCAGATGGGTAATAACTAATTTAAATACTCCCACAGGCCCTCTTATGTTAGTCAACGTTTAGGCCCCCAATTCTGATTCCCCAGAATTTTTTCACAACTTAGCTCAACAAATCATGCTAAATAATAGTAATAATTCGCCCAATTTGGTAGGCGTCAATTTTAATCTTGTCCTGGAGGCCCAATTAGATAGAAGTAACACCTCCCTCGATGCTGATCCCAGAAACATTAATGCATTATCAATGTTAATGAAAGATTTTGGCCTTTCTGACATTTGGAGACTTAATCATCCCTTTTATTCCTCCCTCCATAAATCCTATAGCCGAATCATAGACATAGAAACATAGACTTTGATGACAGATAAGGACCACTTGGCCCACCCAGTCTGCCCATTTCCCTACCTACTGGATAAGCTGCAGATTCTAGTTAACCAACAGCCTACTTCCTGCCACCCCCCACTACAATTGCTTTATGTCTGTCCCATGCATGTTTGCATTCCCCCACTGTTTTAGACCCAACAACCTCCCCAGGAAGGCGGTTCCATGCATCCACCACTCTCTCCGTGAAAAAAAATGTCCTCACATTACCCCTGAGCCGTCCCCCCTCTATCTTTAAATTATGCCCCCTTGATCTTACACATCTCTTTTTCTGAAAGATGCTACCCTCCTGGACTTTGTTGATTTCCTTCAGGTACTTGAACGTTTCTATCATGCCCCCCCCGTCCCTCCTTTCATCAAGGGTATACATATTAAGCTCTCTCAGTCTCTCTTCATATGGTTTCTGATGCAGACCCTGCACCATTTTAGTTGCCCTCCTCTGGACTGCTTCCATCCTGTCTATGTCCTTGCGTAGATGAGGTCTCCAAAACTGCACGCAGTACTCCAGATGGGGTCTCACCAACTGTCTGTACAGAGGGATAACCACTTCCCTTTTTCTATTTGTGATGCCCCTTCCTATGCATCCCAGTATCCCCCTGGCTCTCTTTACTGACTTCTCACATTGCTTACCCACCTTTAGATCATCTGATATGACTACCCCCAGGTCCCTTCCCATTTCTGTTGTTGTTAGCACCTCCCCCTGCTATGTGTACTCTTCTCCTGGTTTTTGTTTCCCAGGTGCATTACTTTGCACTTCTTTGCATTGAATCTAAGTTGCCATATGTCTGACCATTCCTCCAACCTTGCCAAGTCCCTTCTCATCCTTTCTACTCCTCCTTGTGTATCAACTCTGTTACAGATCTTTGTGTCATCTGCAAAGAGGCATACCTTTCCCTCCAGACCCTCTACAATGTCACCTATAAAGATGTTAAAGAGGACTGGACCTAGTACTGAGCCCTGAGGTACTCCACTAGTGACCCCCCCTTCATCGGAATGTGTTCCATTCACTATTACCTTCTGTGTCCTGTTTTATAGCCAGTTTGCTACCCAGGCTACCATCCTCCTCTCATAACGGACAAAACAATTGAGATCTCTATTCTTCTGATTACGATCTCAGATCATTCCGCTACTAAATTACATTTACTATGGGGTCCACCACCCTCCAAATCTCCCTCCTGGCATCTTGACCCACTTTTACTTAGAGATCCTGAATTCTTACCCTGGGTAAAAATTCAAATTCAGGACTTCCTCTCTTTCAATAAGACTTCTAAAACATCTATGGGCACTATCTGGGAATGCTAAAGACCACTATCAGGGATAAAATCATTAGTTAAGCAGCTCATAGAAAGAAGTTAAGAGAACAACAATTGGCTGATCTGGGAAAAACTATTAAAAGACAAAGAAACCCATTATTTTAATATCAGTAAGCCTAATCCTAATTCACAACTCCATCTTGAAATCCTACAATTAAGAATTAAAATCAACCGTCTTATATCCCATAAAGTCGAGTTAGACCTCTTTAGACTGAAACATATCTATTGGGAGCAAGGAGTCAAATGTGGGAAGTTGCTTTCGTATCAACTCAAAGCTCAGCAGATGGCCAGACATATTGCTGGCTTGAAAGACCATTTAGGCCAAACCTATACCCACAGTCCCTCTATTAACTCAACCTAAACCTATGCAAAATAGACAGATTCAGCTCTTTTTGGATAACTTGCAGCTTCCACATCTTTCTGCGCAGGACATTATAAGTTAGCTGAACCCTTCACACTTCAAGAAATCCAAAAAGTGCTGTCTTCTTAAAATCTGGTAAATCTCCAGGGGGAGATGGCTTCCTTGTAGATTTCTATAAATCCCTCTCAGATACTCTCTGCCTCTGCTTTTTAATGTCTTTATGGAAGCGACAACAAATGGTAAACTTCCCCCCACAATGACCGAAGCTATTATCACTGTACTACCTAAAAAAGACAAAGATCCTTCCCTCCCATCCAGCTATAGACCAATTTCACTGCTTAATACTGATAGCAAAATCTTTGCAAAACTCTTGACCCTTCGTTTAGAGCCATCAATCTTGAAGCTAGCCCACAGCTCTCAAACTGGCTTTATTAAGAATAGATCTGGCTCTGACCATCTTCGTTCACTATTTAACGTAATACATAAAGCTAAAACTCTCAAGTCACCTGCAGCGACCATCGCTATTCACTTTGAAAAAGTCTTTAATTCATCAAATTGGAATTATTTATATCAAGTTTTATCCCAATTCTGTATCACTAGCAACTTTTGCACCTGGATTAAACTACTATATACGTTCCCTTCAGTACGTATTCTTACAAATTCCTTTCTTTCTCCATCCTTTTTACTAGCAAGAGGTACCAGGCAAGGCTGCCCCCATCACCATCACTGTTCAACCTTGCCATGGAACCTTTATCTGCCTATCTCCATCAATTAAGTAATATCAAAGGCATCCCTATTGGTAATTCATACTACACATCACTCTCTTACATAGACGATCTCCTAATCTTGTTAGAAAATCTTGAGGAAGCAGGACAACTGTTAATTCAGTTACTTAATGAATTTACCTCACTTTCTGGCCTAGCTCTAAACTATAATAAATCTGAAACATTACCCTTATATGACCATTGTAAACACATTATGAATACTCCCTTAGGCGTCCACTGGTCACCTCAAGGCTTCTCATATCTCGGCATTCAAATCACCCCCAAATTAGACAAAATATGGGATATAAATTTATCCCCCTTGCTAGTTAATATTAAATCCATACTGGACAGGTGAAAATTACTTAATCTCTCTTTCAATGGGAAAATATCTACCATTAAAATGTCCATTTCTCCCAAAATATTATATATTTTCGCTAATATTCCCTTAATTTTCACCTCCAACTTCTTAGTCAAACTTGACAAGTTAGTCTGCAATTTTATATGGGAGGGCAAAACTCCTAGATTTAGTCATAATAAACATTGCTTTCATTGATCGAGAGGTGGTTTTAGGCTTCCATGGTTCCAAGGCTACTTATAGGCTTTCCAAGCAGCTCAAACTATCAAATGGTTCTACAAACCAACCGCCAAAACACCGTTGTGGGTTAATATGGAAACCTCCCTATGTACTGGTAATGGTTCTACCTCCCACATTTACAATACACTCCCCCCCCAACCTAAAATCTCATCCCACTATTGCAGCATCACTATTCAACTGGAAATTAACTCATAAACACCTCAGATCTAATCCAACTCCTCTTGCCTATGCCCCTATTTGGGGTAATCTAGCCATTTCCCTTGACAATCACCCAATTTTTTGCTGTACCTGGAAAACAGGGGTATATTTTTGGGGGGCAATATACTTGAAAGGCATGACCTAATTCTTAAATCCTTTTCTGACCTTTGTACCATCTGGAAATTTCCAAAACGTGACTTCTGGAAATATTTGCAACTCCACACTGCATGTAACTCCTCATTATATCTCCAAACAATCCTTATACGATCAACATATTTCATGTTGGATTAATGCAACATCTAACCTGAACAGTATTATCTATAGAAATATTAGAAATACTCTTCTGGACCAATCTATTACTGCAAAAAATAAATGGAGTACACTTTTAAACTATAATATAACAGATTCACAATAGCATAGCCGTTGGCTCTCTTGCCATAAAACATTTAACAATGCACATAGTTCTCTTATACAAACTAAAATTTTTCACTTGTGGTACAGAACCCCTACGGTACTACAACAAATGGGACTAATGAACAACAACAATTGCTGGCATTGTAATTCTCCCAACGCGGACTTATTCCACATTTTATGGCACTGTGCCCCCATAAATTAATGCTGTATTTTGGACTTACTGCCACAATTTCCTAACCTGACTAGACTGTATTTGTCTTATGTTAACTTAAATATGCCTATTTTGGTCTAACTACCTCAATTTTCTGTCACATTGCTGCTGTTATGTAACCTGTATCATGTATCTTGTTATTCTTTGAAGTTTGTCTATGTACTCTCCTGGGTAGAGTCTGAAAATAGTCTCTTAGGCTAGTGCACCTACCCGGTTAACAAAAAACAAATAAAAAAAATAAATAAACTCTTGCGAACTATCCAACACTATGCAATCAAAGTGGTTGGTCACAATTTTATACTAGATCCTAAACATTTCATACCAGGCATCTTTAACTCTCATAATAATGTAATTTCCTGTGCTCAAAATAGATGGCTGACCATATTATTTCTTCAGGTTAAGCGTCTTGTACTTATGCATTGGAAATCTATTATAATTCCAAAATTCTCAAGAACCTATCCCAATATGCCTCCTTAGATAATTTAACTCATATTTCTTCTGGCCAACTCAAAGCATATAATAGATGTTGGCAGGACTATTTTAAATATTTAGAATCTTCCAACCCTTCTGGCAACTAATATATGGATTAACATACATTATAATTCTCTATTTATCAAATTTTTGATACTTTTTCATTGCTGTTTTCTCAGTTATCTCCTTTCTCTTTTCTTGTCTCATTAGCATCATCTGAATTCTTTGCTATTCCTTCATAGTTTTTCCATTCTTCCTACGTGATATACAGTATTGTAATACTTTTTACATTATATCAGATGTATAACCAGATCACATAATGTCTCTCTCTAACTCTAATCTTCCTCATCTCATCCCTGAATGTTCAATGTACAAACACAATCAGTCCCATTGTTGTATGCATACCTTAGAGTGTACATTATATAGACTTAACTTTGTTTACTAAAGCCTTTGTACAAGCCAATATGCTGTTTGTTTTTCCATGCAAGCGTGTTAATTCATGTATCTGGAAGAAGTCTATCGATCTTTTAAATACCTTAATAAAAAGATTAACTACAAAATATATTTCTTTACAATGGCCAGCTGTATCACCAAGTTAAGGGGACAGTGATGGGGGTCGCCATGGCCCCCAATTATGCCAACATGTATTTATCAGAATGGGAGAAACAATGTGTGCATAATGCTGAGGAGAAACTTTTCTGGATGAGATCAATTTCTTTAGATGCTTCATAGATTATATTTGTATGATTTGGATGGGTTATATTGATGAATTAAATCTTTTTGTACAATATTTACAAAGAACCAATGAGAACTTGAAATTTACCGTGGTGGTTAGCCAGGAACAAGTTGCCTTTTTGGATATCATGATATATAAAAATCTGGAGGGGGGTTGTCCACTAAAAGTTTTAGAAAAGATACTGATAGAAATAGTATTATATACTATACTAGTTGTCATCCCACACATGTGGCCAGAAATATTCCTGTAGGTCAATACATGCATATAAAAAGAAACTGTAGCACTGAAGGTTTATTTATTTATTTAAAAGTTTTACCAGGAAGGCATACTGAGCAGGTTACTGCTCAATTCCAGATGCATCCGGGGACATGGGAGAGCAGAGCATACAGAATTTATGCAACAACAATGTATAAGAGCAGCACAAGTGAATATGAGAAGGGTAAAATGGAAATAACCAAAAGGTTTCAGGAGAGGGGATATAAATGGATTTGTTTGCAAAATGCTTTTGAAAAAGTAGACTCCATTGATAGGAGTGAGTTATTGAGAAAAAGCAGTAAAAAATTAGAACAAGAATTTTAACCAGTCTGTCCCCAGTCTTATTACTGTTCACAGTGCTCAGTCTCCAGAGATTCAAAAGATTGTGAGGGCAAACTGGCACATCTTGCAGGCTGAACCAAGGTTGAAAAATATTGTTGAGCAAGGTCCAAAGTTCAGCTTCAGAAGGGCCAACAATTTGTTGGCTATTATGGTGCATAACGTGGCAAGCCCAGGGACCACCACAAAAGGACCTCTTTTGCCTAATGGTTTAACTATAGATGCTATAGATCTAACCCGAACAGTATTATCTATAAAAATATTAGAAGTACTCTTCTGGACCAATCTATTACTGCAAAATATAAATGGAGTACACTTTTAAACTATAATATAACAGATTCACAATGGCATACCTATTGCCTCTCTTGCCATAAAACATTTAACAATGCACATAGTTGTCTTATACAAGCTAAAATTCTTCACCTGTGGTACAGAACCACTATGGTACTACAACAAATGGGACTAATGAACAACAACAATTGGTGGTGTTGTAATTCTGCCAATGCAGACTTATTCCACATTTCATGGCACTGTGCCCCCATAAATAAACTCTGGCGAACTATCCATCACTATGCAATCGAAGTGGTTGGTTACAATTTTATACTAGATCCTAAACATTTCATACCAGGCATCTTTAACTCTCATAATAATGTAATTTCCCGTGCTCAAAATAGATGGCTGACCATATTATTTCTTCAGGTTAAGCTTCTTATACTTCTGCATTGGAAATCTGTTATAATTCCAAAATTCTCAGACATTCTCAAGAACCTATCCCAATATGCCTCTTTAGATCATTTAACTCATATTTCTTCTGGCCGACTCAAAGCATATAATAGATGTTGGCAGGACTATTCTAAATATTTAGAATCTTCCAACCCTTCTGGCAACTAATATATGGATCAACATACATTCTAATTCTCTATTTATCAAATATTTTGTACTTTTTCATTACTGTTGTCTCTCTCAGTTGTTATCTCCTTTCTCTTTTCTTGTCAGCATCATCTGAATGCTTTGCTAGTCCTTCATAGTTTTTCCATTCTTCCTATATGATATACAGTATTGTAATATGTTTTACATTATATCAGATGTATAACCAGATCACATAATGTCTCTCTCTAACTCTAATCTTCCTCATCTCATCCCTGAATGTTCAATGTACAAACACAATCAGTCCCATTGTTGTATGCATACCTTAGAATGTATATTATACAGACTTAACTTTGTTTACTCAAGCCTTTGTACAAGCCAATATGCTGTTTGTTTTTCCATGCAAGCGTGTTAATTCATGTACCTGGAAGAAGTCTATCGATCTTTTAAATACCTTAATAAAAAGATTAACTACAAAATATATTTCTTTACAATGGCCAGCTGTATCACCAAGTTAAGGGGACAGCGATAGGGGCTGCCATGGCCCCCAATTATGCCAACATGTATTTATCAGAATGGGAGAAACAATGTTTGCATAATGCTGAGGAGAAACTTTTCTGGATGAGATCAATTTCTTTAGATGCTTCATAAATGATATTGTTATGATTTGGATGAGTGATATTGATGAATTAAATCTTTTTTGTACAATATTTACAAAGAACCAATGAGAACTTGAAATTTAGCGTGGTGGTTAGCCAGGAACAAGTTGCCTTTTTGGATCTCACGATATATAAAAATCTGGAGAGGTTGTCCACTAACATTTTTAGAAAAGATACTGACAGAAATAGTATTATATACTATACTAGTTGTCATCCCACACATGTGGCCAGAAATATTCCTGTAGGTCAATACATGCATATAAAAAGAAACTGCAGCACTGAAGGTTTATTTATTTATTTATTTAAAAGTTCGACCAGGAAGGCATACTGAGCAGGCTACTGCTCAATTCCAGATGCATTCTGGGGTGGGGGGGGGGAGACACGGGGAGAGCACACAGAATTTATGCAACAACAATGTATAAGAGCAGCACAAGTGAATATGAGAAGGGTAAAATGGAAATAACCAAAAGGTTTCAGGAGAGGGGATATAAATGGATTTGTTTGCAAAATGCTGTTGAGAAAGTAGACTCCATTGATAGGAGTGAGTTACTGAGAAAAAGCAGTAAAAATGAGAACAAAAATTTTAACCAGTCTGTCCCCAGTCTTATTATTGTTTACAGTGCTCAATCTCCAGAGATTCAAAAGATTGTGAGGGCAAACTAGCACATCTTGCAAGCTGAACCAAGGTTGAAAAATATTGTTGAGCAAGGTCCAAAGTTCAGCTTTAGAAGGGCCAACAATTTGTTGGATATTTTGGTGCATAATGTGGCAAGCCCAGAGACCACCACGAAAGGACTTCTTTTTCCCTAATGGTAACTATAGATGCAGACATTCTGCTGCATGTGAACATATACAGGTGGGATCCATTGTTAATGTCCCTCACAACAGAAATGAACAGAAACAGCTGTTTTATTTTATGTGCTACTGAAGCAGTTATATATTTGGCCACCTGTACCTGTCAGTGCTTCTACGGGGGAATGACTGGGAGAAAATTCAAAAATAGAATCTTGGAACATTTATCGTGCATCAGGGCAAACAGATTAGAAAATGCCCTGGCTTTACATATATCTAAAGCAGGTCCTAGTCACACTTTTAAATTTCGTGGGTCAGAACTTGTAGTGTTAGGTCCTAGAGGGGGTGACTTGCAGAATAAATTGTTATGCTGTGAGAAATACTGGCAATACAAACTGAGGGCCTTTTATTCCTCACCTCATCAAAAAAAGTGCAGATCAAAAAAGTGTACAAAAGTGTAGATAAAATTGAGTGGATATAAATGAAATATAGGCATATAAATGCAGTTTTGTTTTTTCCACCACTGTTATTAGTTGTTATGCATGTTCATTCAGTTAACATGAGCACCATAAGAGAATGGGCTGCTGTATGATTATATGTTAGGGCTATTGCTAGGTAAATTGAGTTGAATTATTGTGCCATGCAATGTTGAGCTTCCCATTAAGTCATTTAGTAATATAGGGTGCCATATAGCTATTTTACATGTTACTCTGAAACATACCAGTGTGCAATATTTAAACATTTTCTTACTAGCTAGTCAGACGTGTATTTCTTGGGGCAAGCTGTTGATATTTCATTGTACTTAATATATATGGTAGCACTTTAGGTATGTACAATATGTGTAACAAAAAATAGTTTTCACTGAGTAGGTGTGTTTTTTATACTGTGTCTTTTTATATTGTGTCTTTAAATGAGTTAATGAGCCTGGTTATTAGTGTTTTCACTGAGGAAGTGTGTTTTTCATACTGTGTCCTTTTATACTGTGGCCCAGATACTCAAAAGGGTTGCACCATGAGCAATGGGGTTGCTCCTGCACAAGTCCGAAAATGTGCCATTCTGCAATATTCAGCGAGAGGCAGATGTGCCCCCCCAAATCATGCTGAGCAAGAGCTCAATGATAATGAATGCATGCGCAACTGAAGGGGGAGGAACCATGCATAAATGGCGCAGTACGATATTCAACAACATGCGCCATGCGTAATAGGGGAGCAAGCGGAAGTTGCGCAATAGCGGAAATGAGCCAAAATAAAAAGGAACAAGGGAGAGGTGCAAGAACACTACAGGGAAGGCACATGTGGCTGAACTGTAGCCAGACAAACAGGGCAGGACGGACACACGGGGCAGGACAGGGAAAGGGCACCTTGAACACACAGGCACAGGGAAGGTGTGGGGAGCCACAGCCACAGCCAGTGCAGAAGGGGGAAGTGCCACACAGCACTGAGGCCACCACAAGAAGGTGTTCGCGGTGCAGGGGAAGTAGCAGCCAGGACAGCAGGGGGAACACAGAAACAGCTGCCAGGGAGGGGGGGGACACAAGCCAGGGACATGGCCAGTGCCACCATCCAGATGGAGGCAGTAATGAAGAGGGTGAGAAGGCAGGCAGCAGGGGGGCGTGGCCGTGGAAGGGCCCGTCGGTGGTATGCCCCCAACAGGCAGTACCGAGCTCGCACCAGCTTCGAGCTGTACAGCGATACCGAGATCGTAGGCCAGTACCGCCTGAATCGGGCAATTCTGAGGCATCTCTGTGAGCTGTGCAGTGATGTGATGCATGCACCCACACGACGGAGCCATGCTCTGTCAGTGGAAACTAAAGTGACAGCTTGCATGTGCTTGCTCGCCACAGGTACCTTCCAGAGACCAACAGAAGACACCACAGGCATAACCCAGTCGGCCACATCATGCCACCTCACCCAATCCCTCAGTGCACTGCTGCCACATGTTGCGGAGTACATCCATTTCCCCAGCACACCAGCGAAGCACACAGCAAACATACAGGAGTTCCACAGGGTAGCACGTATGCCTGGCATGCTAGGGGCAATAGGCTGCACCCATGTGGCCATCTGCATACCACCTGGCCCTGAGGGGGCCGCACATATCAATCAGAAGGGCTATGCAAGCATCAACTGCCAGGTGGTGTGCGATGCCAGGGGGAGCATAATCAATGTCTGTGCCACGCACCCTGGGGGAGCACATGATGCCTTCATCTGGCACCAGTCGGCACTGTGCCACAGATTCAAGAGTGGGGACATCCCCACTGGATACTTAGTGGGTGAGTATGCAAACCACACAGACAAACATAGAGCTTGGGAGGGGCATTGTCAGAGGTGACATGGGTAGTTGCCTACATGGCCCAAGGCAGGGCGATGCTGACCACCAAACTAACCTCCACCCTCTACACACAGATGACAGTGGATACCCACTCCGTCCCTGGCTGCTCACACCATACCGGCGGTCCGCGACCCCATTGCAGCAACGCTACAATGAGGCACATGCCACCACACGCAATGTCATCGAGCGGGTGTTTGGGATGCTAAAGGCACGTTTCCGTTGCCTGGACACCTCCAGTGGTGCCCTACAGTACAGCCCCTCAAAGGCCTGCGGGCTATTCCTGGCCTGTTGCATCCTGCACAACATGGCCAACGACTGTGGGATAGCCATACAGGTCGAAGAGGGGGACAGCGATGGGGACGATGAGGACGCCGTGAAGATGGTGATGGGCAGCCCCCCCTTGGGCGACGGGACCCCCGACTGCTCCAGCTGGCACAGCTGCACCAGGACACCATCACAGAGGAGCACTTCAGCCAACCCAGGTAAGTCATGGGCCGTGCAACCACCAGTGTCAAAGGCACAACCCACAAACACGCATGGACACACACCAGGGTGCATGCCATCAAGGAAAGTGGCTGAGCATGGAACCACACACCGCCAGGGATGGGCGAGGTCTAACATGGCATGTGGTCATACACACACACACCTCACAAGACATGCACAAAGGGTAGGAGGCACGCCGACCCAGACCGCCACCCCTAGCCACACACATGTCCACAGACCACCACTCCCACTGCCTGTCATTGTGCATGTGTCAGATGCTGGGCACCATTGCACACTGGCGTACAGCGCAACGCAGGCATCATCATGCACACGCAACAGCGGACAGCAGCCGGGAGGGTGTGCAGATGGAACGTGTGTGTGCGTGCAGGACCGGATACCCCACCCGTGCATTACCTGCTGAAGGACACAACGCACACAGGGCAGCATCAGACAGTAGCCGTGCTGGGAGACAGGTCAGTCATGCGCCACAGTGCCACATCCGCCACGGATGCGTGCGCGGCCACACCGAGACCCGCCAGCAGTGACAGGCTGACCACTCGCCTCATGAGGTGGCACCGACGGTCCCCCGGGATTCCAATGCGTGAACGCAACCGTGCTTGCACAGGGGTCTGCAGCACACCGAACATGCCTGCGCCAGGCGTGCTCGGGATGCCCACAGCTGAACCCGGTGTTGACAAGAATGGTGTTGCACGATGCCGGGAATGGGGAGTGGACATTGCACTGTGTGGTGTCTGCGACGCATGGGCAAATAACTGTGTGCCCATTGTGGCCATGACAGCAGTGAATGCCTGTGTCTGCCTGTCAATGGCAGCGGTCACATCCTCCCATAACCGGTCCATCCCTGCCAGGAGCAGAGAGGTGTCTCTGCTGCACCGCTCCTCTGCCTGGCGCAGAGCTGCACTCAGTGCATCCACTGTCGTCACAAGCCGCATCTGCTGATTGACCGATGTTTGCAGTATGCGGGTGTGCTCATCTAAGAGGCCATCTGCCTGATCGGCATGCTGTCCCTCAGGGTGTTCGTGGTCCTGATGCTCATCACCCCTAGAGGGTGGGCACTGCACACCAGGGCCAGGCCTGGGCATGTCCACAGGCGGTGCACTGACGCTGCTCCCTGACACTGTACCCCCATGTCGACTGGCTGACTGCTGATGCTGCCCCTCCGGCTGCCGCTCTCCAGGGCTCAATGGTGCCACCGCAGTGGCCGCAACAGTCCCACCGTCCTGGACACACACCAGTGCTGCCCCACTGGTGCAGACAGGCACAGGCTGGGACTGTGATGACATGCAGGCCTCCACGGCGGCACCACCCACAGCCATGGCCACGATGTCACCTGCTGTGTGGCCGTCCTGTGGCACACATGTGTCACTGCCCATAACATTAGCTACATCATCATCGGTGATGGATCCGGCACCAGCCCAAGTCTCAGCATGCTGGCATCCATGTACACTGGCACAGTGGGACACGGGCAGGGCCTCCTTCGTATCTGCTCCACCAATATCAGTCTGGACGTCCAGGTGGGCCCACTGTTGCCCTGACCCCCGTATTCCTATGGAGGTGGACGGGCCCTCCTCCACCTCCATGTTACTGGCCTCAGTGTAGAAGCCCACCACCGCTGACTCATGCAGACGCTCAGGAGCTGTAAGGGAAAAAAAGTAGCATTACTGCATGTGACCTACCCTGCCCTCCCCCCAATAGATAGACCATGACCTACCATGCAGTGATGGGATACCACCCATCTGGAATCCACCACCCGGAACACCCTCAATGGTGCAACGCTGCATGCTGCCAGCAACCCGCTCTTCCTGTGGGGTCAGGCATTGCACCTCCGGCTGTCCCCCACCGGTCACAGACTGTGCTGCCCTGATGACAGCCACCTTCTCTTTAATCCTCTGCCTGTCCGTGCCCATCTTCTTTTTGCACTCCTGTACAAAGCGCTGGTGGCTGCCATGCAGGTTGACAGCACACGCCACCTCCTTCCATGCAGCAGCACGGACCTGTGGTGTTCCCTGGCGTCCGCTGAGAAGCGGCTCCTGGTCGAGGTAGGCCTCAAACAGGGCATCTGTCTCGGCCTTCATAAAGTTTAGCCTCCTCTTCCTCCCATGACTCTGTTCCTCTTCCTCCACCACACGATCGATCATGATTCATCCTGTGAGAATGGCAGGTGTTACCTGTGACTGTGCATCCCATGCATGTCCCAAACACCACAGTCCACACTCCCAAACAGCATGCAACTCACCGCAATAGACTTCTGTAACCGACTATGGCCAGTGCAGCCCAATGTCGCATTTTTATAGCGCAACCCATGCAAATGAGACGAGGCGCATCTTTAAGTGAATGCAAATGCAGTGACTGCGCCATTGAATGGCTGATTAGATGATTTGCATATGCCAGCTGAATATCACGCTGTTGCGCAATTGTGTTGAACGTGCTGAGCCAAAGGTGCAGTTCTGTGACATGCGCAGTACACACGTAACTGCGCATGCCCAGGTTGATGACGCAGGCGTCTGCCGCGCTGCTGACGTGCTGTGCGCGGGAGGCAATGCAAGGCACGGCCACCATTGTGCCAGTGGCGCTACAGCACTGTTCACCTATATGACGCTGTGGCACTGGGGCATTGTAGGCGCACTGGAGCAACAGCGCTGTAGGCCACTACAGGAGGTGGCACACAGGCACCCAATTGCGCTACATGCATTGGGTTCCAATTGCGCTGTGGCTGTCTGTGCACCAGAGACCCTTGACCCCGTGCCTGACCTTTTCCCCCTAGGAGCCATGCGTCAGGCATGGGTGCACCACTATCGTGCTGTTCAGTGACAGCGCGATAGGGAATGGCAGCGCTGTACCACGCAGCATCTGCACATGGCAGGACCGTGCTGCAGAGCGCCATTTTGCTTGAACCAGACAGCAGAGATGGTGCGGAGGCATGCTGTGGTTTGGAGCCAGATAGAGCTCGCCAACCTGGTGGTGATAGTTGAGTCCCATGCTAGGGCTTTGTTTGGAGAGGTACCCCTGGACAGGGCCAGGAGTGAGGTCTGGCATCCATACACTTTTATCGTCCATACGGGTATCACGGTTGCATGTGTCTGGCACATTGGGGGGGGGCCATCCGGTGTTGGCTGTGGTGGTGGTATCTGGGTGTGGGGTGGATGGGTATGGCTGTGTGGGATTGCACACACATGGAGGCAGGGGGACTTTGCTACCGGATTGTACTGATGTTCCTCTCTCCATGTTTGCACCTTAGGGCCAGAAGAACGGCGGTGTAACAGGGACAGGAGGCGCCGCATGGAGGAGCAGCGGGACAGGATGGGTGATGGTGGTCCGCGGCGCGTGGACCAGCCTGATGATGGTGAGTGCCTTACATCCATGATTACTATTGCATGCTGTATAACTGGGCAGGTAGTGGGGCATGGCCACCATCCATTGACACCACTGCCATGCACGCAACTTGTTACAGTCAGCACTGTCCAGTGGCACTGCATGTCTGGGAGTGTGTCAATGGTGGTCCATGCGTGCACCGGGCACATGGCTGTGGCACTACCTTCACACCGCATAGCCAAGTTACTGTACGGCCATGGTGGTGCTGTGCAGGACATGGGCGATGAGTGCATGCAATGGTCCACATGGCTGTGGCTACCTGGGTGGGCAGGTCTTGTGGACATGGTCACTGTGGGTGGTCGCACACCATCACAGGGGCGTGGCACGTGGCTGTATGCCATGCACAATGGGTGGGCTGCAGGGGATGGACAGTCACACCTACTGACTCTGCTCCCTCATCCTAGGTGGCCGGCGACTCCTGCAAATACAGCAGGGTATTAACGAGCTGCTCCAGGTGGCAAGGAAGACACTGCAGCTCCTTCAGCACATGCACCGCCACTGGGTCAGGAGGAGACGAAGGAGCAGACGTCTGCGCCAGGAAGAGGAGGACCAGGGCGGTCATTGATTTCCCCATGCCCCGACTACCACCTTCCCCCTTTAACCCACCCTCACACCCCTTCTTCCCTCTCCCATATGTTCACCCCTGCCCCTTACCTGCCCCCACTTGTTAAGTGGCCCTTCCCCCCCTCTTGTAAATAACTGTAAATAGTTTTTCGTGACATCTTTTAAATACAGTATATGCATTTTGTTATGACAACTGTGGTGGTCTCTGATTTGCAGCGGGCTACAGGTGCTCAGTTGCAGTGGTGTGCATGGCGTCAGGGGTGGTTCACGCATGGGCGTGTGTGTGTGCAGAGGTGAACCACCTATGGTGTGGGCAGGGGGATCAGTCACTGTCTGTGGTTTCTGTGTTGTACTCTGTGCACTGGATGCCTGTGTGCAGTGGTCCACGGGGCCTGCACTGTGTGCATGACAGCCCTGTCAGACCGTCCATGGCCTGTGCAGCTGACACCCTTGCATGTCTGTGATATGCACAGTCTGCTGGCGTGTCAGTGGTGGCTGTCTATGCTGGATAACAACTGTACCCGGTACAATGCCAGGTTGCCTGCCATCACCAGTATGGTGCACGTCTGCCTCCGGTGGCACTGTGGCCTCCGCTGTTGTTGTCCCCCATCCATGCTGTCACTTGTGTCTGTTGCAGGGGATGTGCTCCAGTGTCTGTCACTTGTGCTCCGGCAGCATGCTGGTGGCATACAGCTTCATGGTGCCTGCGCAGGGTGGCTGGCACACCTGTGCAATGTAGGGGTGCTGGCCATGTGTACATATCAGCCGTGGCCACACGCCAGTGGCTTGGTCAACCTGCTACTGTGTCCCTGTGTTGGTGTGCCCTTGGGTATGGGTGGGTGTTTGTCCATGCACTGTGTTGCATCCTGTGTGGTGCATGCCTCCATGCTACACTGTGCGTGTCTGTGCTGGCTGTTGTGGCCAGTGCTGGGATGGGATGTGTCCTTGTGAGGGTGTGCAGGGTGCTGTACCGCTGGAGGTGGGGTCCGGGGCATGCCCTGTCGCATGTGGGGTACCTCGTGCTGATGCATGGTCGGTCTCAGCTGTACCTCGGGGACGTAGAGGCTGCACTGTGTATGCATCTGTTACATCGCTGTCTGCTGCCGCCCACTGCAGGGTGCTCCTGGTGGGGCTGCCTTGCATGGCTCTATGGTGCACAGGGTTGCATTGTCACAGTGGGGCTGGTGGCATGCATGGGGTGTCATGCACTGTTGGGCGCTACTCCTGGGCAGGGTGTATGGGGATCATGGTGCAGGGTGTGCTCTGCATTGGTGGGATGGTGTGGTACAGGGTGGTTGGCTCTCCTTGTATGCCGGTCACAGCTTACCTGGGGGTGTGCTGGGGCACCATGGCCCGGCTGTGGGTTGGTTGTTGGTATCCCTGGGCCAGTGGTTATTCCAGCTATCCCCTGGCTGTGCAGTGCATGGGGTGAGGGGGACGATGTCTGTTCTGCTGTGTGTTCCTCTGCCCATCTGTGGCATAGGTGCTGGGCCCTTGCATCCCTGGTTGTGCTTTTGCATTGCTGCCCTGCTGCAAGGGGCATCCCTGGTTGCGCTATGGCGCATCTGGACTGCTCAGTTGAACATCCCTTGTTGCACTATGGCGCATCAGATATGCTCAGCTTCACCTCCCTAGTTGCGCTATGGCACAGGTGGTGTGATATTCAGTCGTCGGCCATAGGCGCATCTTGGCCTGCGCAGTTTTTGAATATCACGCTTTATGATAAGACAGTGGACTTGGCGCTTGTTCTGCCGTTGCGCATTTTTTGGGCGCAGTTTGAATATCTGGGCCAGTGTCTTTAAAAATGAGTTAATGAGCCTGGTTATTAGTGTTTTCACTGAGGGGGTGTGTTTTTTATACTGTTTCTTTTTATATTGTGTCTTCAAATGAGTTATTGAGCCTGGTTATTAGTGAGCTATTTAAACAGCTCAGTCCTGTGCTTCTGACGTCTTGAAAAAGTGCCAGGTAAGCATGAAACATTGACTGTGTGTTTTTTTGCAGTTTTGGTGGTGCCACTCTTAATGTGCTTTTTGTAAATCACTGTGTTAAGTCTTTTATAATAATTAAAGGCTAAATTATTGTGTCTGAAAGTGTGGACTGGGTTCTTCTCCCCTCTTACCATTTTAAGCCTGCCTTTTTCCTCTTTTTTACTGTTATGTTGGTTGTGTGTGGCTCTGGTTTTTGTTTCTCCTGAGCCACTTTTTCTATTTATGTCCACTTGTTGGCACAATATTTTTCTTCCTGTATAGCTGGGCATTGCAAAAACATATTGAAAGTCAAAAAAAAAAAAAAATGGGAGCAACAAAAGCTTCCTAAGCTAACTAGAAAAGGGGTGTGGTCTCTCTTTATTTATTTATTTAAAAGTTGATACCCGGGAAAAGTATCATGAGCAAAGCTCGTTTCCAGGTACAGCCCAGGGAAGGGGGTACAGAGACACATACAACAGAGGGTAGACATAATTTGCCAGCAGGTCACACAGATTAACATAGATTCACATCTAACATTCAGTAATTTACAATATGATACAATTGTATTTACAGCAATATTATAAAAAGGTGCAAGAACTCGAGTATATACACTTGAAGGAGCAGTTATAGCAGATGGAGAGAGGAGATGTGAGACAGAGGGACAGAAGAGAGGGTATAAGGGAAAGAGAACAGGCGCAGGGTGAGGTAGGGGCTGGTCTGAGTAGGCGCTTAAGGGCAGGAAAGGAGGGGGTGAGGCAGGTTGAGGGGGATGTTGTTCCAGACGGAAGGAAGTCTGTAAGAGAACGCCAGTTTGCCGGCTGAGGTGCAGACATAGGGGAGTGTAAAAGAACAGGCACTGATTATCTGTGAGTTGTACAGGGATAGGATGGCAGGTTTGAGGAGAGATACAAGGTAAGGCAGGAGAGCCACGAACCAGAATTTGGATATGAGGGGAGAGCAGTGCAAAAAGCATCTCTGGGAGAGAGATTGGAGGGAGATAGAAGAACTGAGGTCACAGTGGTGAATTAGACAGGGGGATTTGGTGGCGAACTGACAGAAGGTATGGTACAGAATGTCAAGTTTGGAGAGGGAGGTCGCAGGAGCAGCACTGTAGACCACATTGGCATAGTCAAATGTCGGAAGAATCTACTTGATCACTAGGTCGCGTCTGACGGGGAGGGGAAGGCTAGCCTTGTGGTGGTAGAGCAGCCCTAGCTTGGGATGCAGTTTGGAATGAAGAGCATTAAAGTGTGCAGAGAAGTCAAGGGAGGGTTCGAGCCAGACTCCAAGGTCCTTGTATGCATGGACATTTTCAAGGGGGGTGTTCTCTCCAGAGAGGAAGTAGGGTAGAATTTAAAGCCTGGGGAGTTTCTAACTGGTTCCAAAAGTCATGGCAACAGTTTTTTTGATGTTTAGTTTTAGACAGCACAGAGCCAAGAGGTAAATGCCATGAAATCCTCTTGTAGGGGGGCTTGAATGGCTGAGGAAGATGGACCAGAAAGGAAAAGGATGGTATTCTCCACATACTTGTGGATGTTGGCATAGGAGCGTACAAAGGGAAGATTATTTATGAACAGGGAAAATAGAACAGGACCAAGGATCGAACCTTGGGGTACTCCTGCTAAGATAGGGAGGGAAGAGGAGAAAGCGTTATTTATTTTTACCAATTGGGAATGACCAGTTAAGTAGGATCTGAACCAGGACACAGCGGGAGGTGAGAGGCCAAAGTTGCTCAGTTTGTTTAGGAGGAGGTGGTGAGACATGGAGTCAAAGGCCTCAGCTAAACTGAGGAAAATGGCCACGGTGAGGAAGCCTTGAGCCATAGCAGAGTGGATTGCATCGGTGAAGCGTAGCAGGAAGGTGGTAGTAGAGCGATTCTTTCGGAATCAAGAATGAACAGGAGACAGGGTGCTTTATGTGAGGAGGAACTCATTGAGCCTGGAGAGGACAAAGGACTCTTGGACCTTGGCAAATGAAGGGAGAAGTGAAATTGAGTGGTAGTTGCCAGGGGCAGTTGCATCCCCCCCTTTGAAGAGGGTAGGACTGTGGTGGATTTCCATGCTGAGTGGACAGTAGCAGAGGAGAAGGACAGATTGAGGATGAAGGTTGGGGGGGTGACAACTGAGGGAGCGGAGATTATGAGGAGATTAGGGTGCAAGCCATCTAGACTTGATTTAGAGGGGTTGAGGGAGACGAGAGCTCTGTAGACTTTGGAGGAGGATACCGAATGTAGTTGGAAATCGGAGAGTCGAGGGGGGAAGAGGGGGGAGGTGGGTAGGGAAGTAGGAGGACTGTGCGGTACAGCACAGGTTGAGAAGAACTTGTTTAGGGCTTCAGCAACAAGGATGGGATTAGTAACAGGTGAAGAAGCCACACTGAGAGTAAGTGGGGGTAAGTCAAGGGAGGGGTGAGTGAGCAAACGGAGATCTTTCCAGAAGGAGAAAGGAGTGTTATTGGAGACATGCAAGCAAGCTTTAAAAAAGTCCGATTTGGCCTGACAGATGCACTTAGTGCAATCATTGTGGAGAGTGCGGTAGGACTGATGATTGGCTAGGCTCTGTGAGGTTTTAAATTGATGCCACGCAAGATCACATATGGACAGAATTTCTAGGGTGATCCAGGGGTGATGGGAGCATTTAGCTCTAATGGTTTTTAGAGGAGCATGGGTATCCCAAACTTTTAGAAATGTGGATGTGAAGTGAGTGAGAGCTACGTAAACGGAGAGGGAGGAGAAGACAGGAGACCAGTTGGCCGAGGCCAGGTCTCGAAGACATTTACTAGTGTCAAGGGATTTGAGGGGTTAAACTGGATGTATTTAGGAGGACTGGGGAGGACAAAACTTTCTGATGCAGAAGGTGGGGCAGTGGTCGCTAAGCACATCAGGTAACGTGCCAGCTGAGCAGATAAACATGGAAACGTGAGGAAGAATTTCTTCACAGAACGGGTGGTGGACAAGTGGAACACCCTGCCAGAGGAAGTGGTGGGGGCTAAAACAATCACAGGATTTAAGAATGCATGGGATAGACATAAAGGAATTCTGGAGGTCAGGGGTAAGGGGCAACAGACTTCTAGGAAAACATAAACTGAACTTACAAGCTCAAATGGGCAGACTGGGTGGGCCATAGGCCCTTATCTGCCGACACTGTCTACGTAGCTATGTATCTATGATATGGTGGGGATGGGTAGAGAGTACCCAGTCGTGCAGGGAGTGAGACTGGGAGCAAAGATTAGGGCGAGTGGGTTCTTTTATCAACTGGGTCAAGCTTAAGGCTTCATAGAAACATAGAAGTTGACAGCAGATAAGGACCGCAAGGCCCATCCAGTCTGCTCATTTCTTTTTCTACCTGATAAATGTGCCATCGGCCTTTGCTCTGTCAGTGGCCTATCTATTCATATTCATCTGTATTGTTCCCTTATGCCTATTCCATGCCTGTTTGTATCCCTGCACTGTATTCATAGCCACCACTTCCTGAGGTAGACCGTTCCATGCATCCACCACCCTTTCTGCGAAAAAGAATTTCCTCGCATTCCCCCTTAATCAGCCTCCCTCTAATCTCATGCTGTGTCCTCTTGTCCTGCTATTTTTCTTATATTTAAACATGTTAGACTCTTTCACCTTGTTAATGCCCTTAATGTGTTTGAATGTTTCAATCATATCACCTCTCTCCCTCCTTTGCTCAAGGGTAGTCAGAAAAGACTTGCCTGCTTCTGTTGGAAGCTGAGAAACTTGCTATACTAAAGAGAACAAACTATAATGCATTTGAGGAACTGGGAACCTGGTAAAACATAATATTGTTGGGGACTAGTTAGGAAGGTAAGCTACGCTTTCTACAGAAAGTTTCATTATTTTCTTATTGACATTGAGAATTGCAGGATTCCATTAAAGTGTAGTAATTTTATAACCAGAGGGGGTGAAATACAACTGAAGTTGCTTGATTTCTGTGATAGACACCTAGGATTTGGAAGGATATTTGTGCAATATTTTAGAAGTGTCCTGCTGGCAGAGCAGTGAGTTTATCCCTGGTTTCAGATAAAGGGTTTGTGTGTGTATTAGAAGCAGACATAGCAAATTGTCTTCACTGAAAGGCCTGCTTACATCACAGGTGTCACTAGTCAATCAACGGATTCTGGGTGGGGCTTTTATCACTGAGCTGTCTTAGGCAAACTACACAGCGAAAAGCCAGTCAGAAAAGACTTGTCTGCTTCTGTTGGAAGCTGAGAAATTTGCTATACTGCAGAGAACAAACTAGTACGCATTTGAGGAACTGGGAACCTGGTAAAACATAATATTGTTGGGAACTAGTTAGGAAGGTAAGCTATGTTTTCTACAAAAAGTTTCATTATTTTCTTATTGGCATTAAGAATTGCAGGATTCCATTAAAGTGTAGCAATTTTATAACCAGAGGGGGTGAAATACAACTGAAGTTGCTTGATTTCTGTGCTAGACACCTAGGATTTGGAAGGATATTTGTGCAACATTTTAGAAGTGTCCTGCTGGCTCAGCAGTGAGTTAGTTTTTATCCCTGGACTCAGTAGAGTGGTTTGTGTAGAAGCAGTGGTCTAGTAAATTGTGGTGTTGGTTGACTTACTATAAAGGGCAGTACTCACCAGGGTGGTGGAGCAGTGGTATATTTGATTGTTTCTAACAGTCACCAGTGGTTGTGGCCTCACCCACCCGCCTCCCCTTCCCTCACCCCTGCCCACCCCAGGCGTGGCATTTCCTTTATAGCCAAGGTTCTGACATCACTTCCTCAACAGGTCTTGGGGCAGAACTGTCATATTCTTAATTACCCAGCACAGTGCATAAAGGGTAAGTACACACACACACAAACAATTTATATATTACTCATTGTATATTATAAGGAAGAGGGACATGTGGGGAGTGGTGCAATGCACTGGCTGTGGGGCAGCAATTTTCTGGGAGACATTCTGGAACCTGCGTTGCTGCCCTATTTGCAGGCAACTGTCAGCTCTGAGGAGGAGGTTGCCCACTCCAGGCTGAACTGGCAAGGACTAAGGAGGCCTCCCCCACTGAAAAAGCACCAGTTCCACAACCACTACCTCAGAGGTTGCCATGTGTGAAAAGCAGATGGACCACAGTAGGTTCTGGGAGGGTGAGAGTGGTGGAACAGAGGCGTAGCCCCCGAGTTGTACCTCTACACAAATCATATGTCAGTCTGGCAAATCAAGGTTCCTCTATGATGACACCCTCAGTGGAGACCAAGAAGAATGCTGGGGACATCCACAAGGGAGACCCAGAAAAGAGTGGCAAGGGACACCACAGGGGAAAGAAACAGCTTCTGATAGGGGACTCAATTGTTAGGGGTGTAGACCTGGGGAAGGGAGAGGAGAGGGAAGTAAGGTGCCTGCCTGGTACCATGTCTTCGAGGGACAGGAAGCAAATCCTCAGGATTGCAGAAGCAGCATCACAAGAGAGGAAACTAGATAGTATAGTCCACTTCAGGACAAATGACCTAGCTTTGCATGAGATCAGTGCAGTGCAGGATGAATCTGTGGAGTTGGGGATGGGCCTCAGACAGGTAGCAAGCACGGTAACCTTCTCAGAGGTGCTGCCAGTCTATGGCAGGGGTGAGGCTAGGGTACTGCACACCATGCAGTTTAATGAATGGTTGCAAAACTGGTAAAGAGCACAGGGCATTGGCTTCATTGGGGACTGGGGGTCCACCTGGAGAGATGAATGTCTATACTGGCATGATGGTCTGCATCTGTCCACGAAGGGAAACACTCTCCTAGGTGACTAGTTTAAAGGCTTCCTTGGCAAGCTTTTAATCTAGCCAAGGGGGAAGATGCTGATAGGAAACAGGAAAGTTCAAGCCTCCCCCCACAAAACATGGCAGGTAGTAGGGTAAACACTGAGGTACAGAGCTTGGCAGAGGGCAGGACAGGGGTAAATGGAAAAATGGACAAGGACAATAAGAGCAGGGATGGGGTAAAAAAGGATAAAGCCAACATTAATTGGAGGGCAATGAGTACCAATGCACGTAGTCTGGGAAACACGCTTCCAGAGCTAGTAGCCCTGATGGAAGAGGAACACTTGGCTATTGTGGCAGTCACAGAAACATAGTACATGGAGAACCATGACTGGGATGTCAACATACCTGGGTACACAATCTACAGAAGGGACAGGGAGGGTAAAAGAGGAAGTGGAGTAGTTCTCTACATAAGGGAAGGGATCAAAGCTATAGAACTAAAAAGTAAAGGGGGAGGACAAGAGGAACTCTGAGTCACCTTGGAGACAGGGAATGGCATCACAATCCGCACAGGGGTGTATACAGACCCCCGTCTCAAGGAGAGGAAATGGACAAGAAAATGATAGAGGGCATTCTCAAAATGGCAAAATGGCTGAAAAAAGAGATACTGTTGATGGGGGACCTGAATATGCCAGATGTTAACTGGGCAACATGGACTGCAGCCACATCCAACAGCAGGGTCATTCTTGATGCCCTACAGGGAGCATGCCTTAGACAGCTAGTGGTGGAACCCACTCGGGAGGGAGCAATGTTAGACCTGGTACTCTCAAATGGAGAGAGGATCACAAATTTAGAAGTTAGTAGACATCTGGGAACAAGCGACCACTGCACAGTGTGCTTCACAATAAACACAACCATGGAGACAAGCCATACAAAGACAAAGATACTGGACTTTAGAAGGGCTGACTTTGGCATAACGGGTGAATACCTGGGGAGTGCAATAGCACATGGCCAGAAAGGAGGGGTGGAAGAACAATGGAGAAAAATCAAAACTGCCATCATGGAAGCAACAAGCCTTTGTGTGAAAAAATAAAGAAAACAAAGCAGAATAAAAAAACACTATGGTTCTCAAAAGAGGTGTCAGGGAAGGTTAAGGAGAAAAAGGCTGCATTCAGAAAGTATAAGGAATCACAGAAGCAGCACAGCAGAGAACTGTATCAATTAAAGCAGAAAGAAGTGGGGAAGGCAGTCAGAAAAGCAAAGGCCCAAACCGAGGAAAAGATAGCCAACTCAATTAAGAAGGGGGATAAAACCTTTTATAGGTACATTAGGGAGCATAGAACGGTTAAGCGAGGGATAGTGAAGATTAATAAAGGAGAGAGGAGGTGGACAAAGGGAGACAGTGAAAAGGCAGAGATACTGAATGAATACTTTTGCTCAGTATTCACAAAAGAAGAAGAGGAGGAGTTACCTAAACTAAACAGTAGAAGCACTCTGGGTAGTGGGGTTGACGCCACTCCATTTACAGAAGAAAGAGTCCTGAAAGAACTCCTAAAACTCAAGGCAATGGGGCCTGATGGGATTCACCCTAGAATCCTAAAAGAGCTAAGGGAGGACCTAGTGGCACCACTAACCACACTTTTTAACAAATCATGGGAAGATGGGGTGGTACCAGAGAAATGGAGGAGGGCAGATGTGATTCCCCTTCACAAAAGTGGGAGCAAGGCAGAAGCAGGAAACTACAGATCTGTTAGTTTGACCTCAGTGGTGGGAAAAATGATGGAATCACTTCTGAAAGAAAGACTTGTTCAGTACCTAGAGGCCAGCAGAGCACAGGACCCAAAACAGCATGGATTCACAGCAGGAAGGTCATGTCAGATGAATCTAATCGATTTCTTTGACTGGGTGACCAAAGTAATAGACCAGGGAAGGGCTTTGGATATGGCCTACCTAGACTTTAGCTAGGTATTTGACACAGTCCCACACAAAAGATTAATAATCAAGTTAGCCAGCCTGGGAGTGGGTCCTAGGGTGGTAGCCTGGGTAGCAAACTGGCTGCACAACAGGACACAGGAGGTAATAGTGAATGGAACACACTCTGAAGAAAGGGGGGTTACTAGTGGAGTACCTCAGGGCTCAATACTGGGTCCAGTCCTCTTTAACATCTTTATAGGTGACATTGCAAAGGGTCTGGAAGGAAAGGTATGCCTCTTTGCAGATGACACAAAGATTTGTAACAGAGTTGATACACAAGGGAAGGGGTAGAAAGGATGAGAAGGGACTTGGCAAGGTTGGAGGAATGGTCAGACAAAGTCCAGGAGGGTAGCATCTTTCAGAAAAAGAGATGTGTAAGAACAAAGGAGCACAATTTAAAGTTAGAGGGGGGACGGCTCAGGGGTAATGTGAGGAAATTCTTTTTCACGGAGAGAGTGGTGGACGATGGAACCGCCTTCCTGGAGAGGTTGTGGGGTCTAAAACAGTGGGGGAATTCAAACATGCATGGGACAGACATAAGGCGAATATAGTGGGGGGTTGCAGGAAGTAGGCTGTTGGTTAACTAGAATCTGCAGCTTATCCAATAGGTAGGGAAATGGGCAGACTGGGTGGGCCAAGCGGTCCTTATCTGTGTCAAAGTCTATGTTTCTATGCATAGATATTGAGCTCTGTTAATCTGTCCTCATATGTCTTCTGATGCAGTCCCTGCACCATTTTGGTTGCCCTTCTCTGGACTGCCTTAATTTGGTTAATGTCCTTGTGAAGGTGTGGCCTCCAGTACTGCATGCAGTACTCCAGATGGGGCCTAACCAGTGTCTTGTAAAGAGGGATTATTACCTCCCTCTTACGATTTGTGATACCCCTACTAATACACCCTAACCTTATCTACTGCTTTAGAGGTCTGCTTGGATGATTTCAGGTCATCGGTGATGATGATGTTCAAGTCTCTTTCTTCCTTTATGACTGCCAGCAACTCCCCTCCCAGCCTATAGGTGGCTTCAAGCTTTCTCTTCCCTATGTGCATGATCTTGCATATCTTTGCATTAAATCCCAGTTGGGTACTGTTTTTTCTGACCATTTTGCTGGTTTATCTAGATCTCTTCTCATTCTGCCCACCCCATCTGGATCATCTACTCTGTTGCAGATCTTGGTGTCATCTGCAAACAGACAAGCCTTACCCTCTAGTTCATCTGCAATGTCACTAATGAAGCTATTGAAGAGGACTGGCCCCAGGACTGATCCCTGAGGTACCCCACTTGTATGACTTGCATCTCTTCTGACTGTATATCATTTACCACCACTCTCTGTTTTCTGCCTGTCAACCAGTTTGCCACCCAGTTGACCAACTTCTGACCAACCCCGAGCCTACCCAGCTTATTTTTCAATCTTCTATGTGAACAGTGTCGAAAGCTTTGTTGAAGTCAAGGTAGGCAACATCAACTGCTCCCCTTGGTCCACCACTCCGTTACCCAGTCAAAGAAATCTATGAGATTAGTTTGACAGGACCTTCCTTTTGTAAACCCATGCTGTCTTGGATCCTGTGCCCCTATGGATTCCAGGTGTTGCACTATCCTTGCCTTAAGGAGTGCCTCCATAATCTTGCCCACTACTGAGGTAAGACCGACTGGCCTGTAGTTCCTTGCCTCCTCCCTGCTACCACTCTTGTGGAGCGGGATCACATGAGCCCTTCTCCAGTCTTCTGGGACCTCTCCTGTGCTCAGAGACTCACTAAACAATTCTGCTAATGGCTCTGCTAGTTCCACCCTTAGCTCCTCAAGTACCTGGGATGTATGCCATCAGGTCCCATTGCCTTGTCCACCCTGAGCTTAGTAAGCTCCTGTAGGACCCTTTCTTTTGTGAAGGGTGTAGTGCTCATCTCCCTTCCCCTTGTGTCCATGGTGTTGAGCTGTGGGCCCTGCCCTACCTTCTCTTCAGTAAATACTGAGCAAAAGTATCTATTTTGTATAGATGCTTTTACAGGGTCCTCCTCCTCACACGCCCCCTTTTCTCCTTTGAGCTTAGCGATACCCCCTCTGGACTTTCTCCTTTCACTAATGTATCTATAGAAAGTCTTGTCACCTTCGTTTACTGTTCGTGCTAGTGTTTCCTCAGTTTGGGACTTTGCCTGCCTTACTGCCTTCCCTTAGGGTAGTTTGGTAAGCCTCCCTATCTTCATCCCGCTGTGTTCCCTTATATTTCCTGAAGGCCAGCCTTTCAGCTCAGACCTTTTCTGCTACTGTATTTGGGAACCAAAGTGGTTTCCTTCTTCTTTTGCACTTCCTTTTCTGTCTAACACAATGGGATGTTGCTTCAAGTATTGCATCCTTAATGCTTACCCACTTTGCCTGTACTCCCTCACCTGTGTTTCTTTTTGCCAGGGCTAGCTTAACTCTGCTGGCCATCTTATCAAAGTCAGCTCCTCTGAAGTCCCATATTTTAGCCTTGCAATGGGATGATTTAGATGTAGTGGCCAAATTGAACCATACCATGTGATGGTCACTGGCCCCCACGTGACCTTCTACCTGGAGATCTGTGATTCCTTCCCTGTTAGTCAGTACTAGATCTAGGATAGCCCTGTCTCTTGTGGATTGTTGCACCAGTTGTTTGAGGCCCTCCCCCTGCAGGGAACCCACCATGTGTCTAGATCTGGCAGACATTCCTGCTGGTATTGACCAATCTGTATCCGGCATGTTGAAGTCTCCCATTATCAGAACCTCCCCTTTAGCTGTCATGTTTTGTATATCTTCTAACAGTAATGTGTCTATGTCCTCCCCCTGGTCTGGGGGCCTGTAAACAACCCAAGTTCTTATGGCTGTCCCATTTCCTGTTTCCAGGATGACCCACAGTTCTTCCGGCTCCTTATGTGTATTCTGAATATATGTAGCTTTTATATTTTCATTCACATACAGGGCCACTCCACCCCCACCTTTTTGCACCTCGGTCTCTTCTGAACAGTACATAGCCAGGTACTGAAGTCTCCCAAGTGTGGTTACTGGTACACCACATCTCACTAATTGCTACGATGTCCAGTTTAGCCTCTGACATTATTGCCTGCAGGTCTGGGATCTTATTTCCCAGGCTGTGAGCTTTTGTGTACATGATTTTCCATTGGCCAGATTTCAGTGTGTTAGTTGTTGGGTGAAATTTGGCATTTCCTCTGTGTGTCGTAGGAGGAGACGGACCTTTTTTCTTACCTGGTGATGCAAATGAACTGCAAACATGCTGAATCCCTGTCTGACCACTAGCTGAGGGGGAGGGGTGTTCTTCTCATTCGACGTATGGGGTGCTGCACCCCTCTCCCCATTTGCTTACTTAAATATTCTGCAAAGACATCAAACTTCTGCCCCAATGCACTGACGCACTACTTAGTCAGATGCAGTCCATTAAATTTAAAGAACTTTCGCTCCAAGAACTGTTGCCAGTTCCCTACAAATCTGTGTCCTTTTTCCTGGCACCAGCCCTTGAGCCACATATTTAGCTCCCCTATCTCCCCTTCTCTGACCTTCCGTCCATCTGCACCCCTCTCCCAGACTGGCAGGATCTCAGAGAAGGAGATGTCGGACAAAATGGAGGATAGTTTGCCACCCAGCCTGGTCAGGTGTTCCTTGGTCTCCACAACTGACCGACCGGAGAGATCATTTGTCCCTATGTGTACCAGGATGTCAATGTTTTCTCCACTTTCTGAACAATTTTAGCAATGCGGTCAGTGTCTCTCCATGCTGATGTACCTGGGAGACATCTGACAATTACCCCTGGCTGGAGATGGGTATCAACTCCCCGAATCATGGAGTCTCCTATGATCAGAAGTTTTTGGGATTTCCTTTTTGCTTCTTTTGTTTTGGTTCCTGATTTGGGCAAGTTTTGCTGTGCTAGCTCCTGTGCTGCAGTGTCCTGCTCTGCAGTGTCCTCTGCCCCTTTGTTTGATTTCGGAGATAGAGGCAGATACCTGTTTGTAGTGTTTATATGGTTTTTGGAGGTAATATGTTGGAGAGCACAGAGTGATGGGGCACCCGATTTGCCCCTCCTAACCACCTGCCAACCTCCTGGACCAACTACTCTCTGCGGTCCAGGTTCTTCTGTTGGATGTAGGGGAAATGGCGGGTGGTTCTTATAATGTATTTCTCTTAAATATGAAATTTGAGGCACGCAATCTCTGCCCATGCTGCCCCGAGCTGAGCCCTAAGATCTCCAATGGCCCAGCATGTAGGACAGTGTCCTGTAAGACTGTCCTTCTGAAAAGTGTTCCACAGTACCTGCAGTTAATGATATCCAGTCCAGATAAGTTCCTGGATTTATAACCTGATCAGAGTAATTAGAAGGAAAAAAATGCAAGTAATGGTTTGATTTTGTGTTTTGTTTTCGTATAACTTGTTATAACAAGTTAAATTACTAGTGCGCCTGTAAATGAGCTCATCTTGTGGATGCCCCACTGATCCACCCCTACCTGCTTTGCCACAGGAAATGTCACAACTGTGGTACCCTATAAAAGGAGTGTAGTGTGGGGTGGTTGGGGATGGGGGTGGGTTGCTGGGCCCTTCCCCTGCCGAAAAAGAAGAACCACAGACGAAAGAACAAGGAAGTAAGAGCAGAAACAATCAGTCAACAACAAATGCAGTAACCCTGAAAGCTTATCCTAATGTTAGATAAAACTGTAAAACCTGTAAAGAACCACCTGTAATAATTTCAGAGAAGATATACCCTGTAAGAAACACTTTGCTACAGAGAAAAATAAAGCAGTAACAGAAGATATACCTTGCAAAAGACAATTTGAATCAGAAAATTACAGCGGTAATCTGTTAGCACACACCTGTAGGCACACCTTGTAATAATGCAGAAGAAGGTATACCAGCAACAACAATTTGAATAAGAGAAAAATAAAGCAATGAAATGTTAGCAACAAACAGCAGCAATCCCTGTGAGTACAAAATAAAAACAACAACACACGGTAAATCTGCTTAGCCAAAAGAAGTCTTAATCCTTTTCCCTTGCTCTGGTAAGGTTATCTGCTCTGTCCTTTCAAGCAATCTTAGAAGGAAAGAGCTCAGGTGAAGCTAGGTGCCTTGGCCAGCAAACCAAGTCTTCTACCGCCAAGATATCAACTAACCTGAACTTTTAACCCTTCTGTCTGTTGGAAATTACAGACAGTTTGCCAGCTCCACCCCCCAGATACACACCTAATCCCCTGGAAGAGCTGTGGGAGGAAAGCAATTAGCTCCTTCAATGTGAGAAGGAGACTGAAACACCTCTGAGACAACAAACCTTTTCAACAAAAAAAGAATAAAATAAAACAGTGTCAAACAGTAATTTTGCTTAGCCTAATGATAAAATAGTCACAAAAATGTAAGCACCACCTGTAATAATTTCAGAGAAGATATACCCTGTAAGAAACACTTTGCTACAAAGAAAAATAAAGCAGTTACAGAAGATATACCTTGCAAAAGACAATTTGAATCAGAAGATTACAACAGTAATCTGTTAGCACACACCTGTAGGCACACCTTGTAATAATGCAGAAGAAGGTATACCAGAAATAACAATTTGAATAAGAGAAAAATAAAGCAATGAAATGTTAGCAACAAACAGCAGCAATCCCTGTGAGTACAAAATAAAAACAACAACACACAGTAAATCTGCTTAGCCAAAAGAAGTCTTAATCCTTTTCCCATGCTCTGGTAAGGTTCTCTGCTCTGTCCTTTCAAGCAATCTTAGAAGGAAAGAGCGCTGGTGAAGCTAGGTGCCTTGGCCAGCAAACCAAGTCTTCTATGATCTGCTGACAGAAATTAAGCGATGAGGGGGACAGCCAGTCTAGATTGAAGTCTCCAAGTAGAATGAGTTCACCTGTTGCTGCAAGTGTGGAGGCAGTGGCAATGCAGAAGATGAGGGAAGAAGAGGGACATGTTGAGGAGGCATAGAGAACATCTACGAAGAGAGACCTGGAGGATGGGAAAAGGAGTTTCAATACCAGGGGCTCACAGGACTGGCGAATAACTACCTTATTAGAGATAGTGCAAGACAGGGCATCCTGGAAGTAAATAGCGACTCTACCACCCCTTTTACCACAGTCTTGTCAATGGATGAAAAAAGCCAGGAAGGACCAGCTGATTGTCTGGAATGCGGGAGGACAGCCATGGTACAGAGATGCATAATATGTCAGGGGAGTGTTGCATGACCCAGACTTTTAGCTCATCCAATTTAGGAAGTAAGCTTCGAACATTGATATGGAAGATTCACAGTCCCCTGGGCTGTGCCGAAGGTGGAGGTGGGGATGGGGTGGGGGGAATTCCATTAGTAACTTACAATGTTTTCACCCAATAACATGTGACTTAATTTACACTTTTTTATATTTCTGGTACTCTACCTAGTAGCAGCTCTTTCCTCCCTGGTAGCCATTGTACTTTCCTTTCCTTCAAAAGTAGGGTTTTCATCTCTTCCATGCTGAAGATCATAATGTAATTAAAATGGTAATAACAGTTTAAAAGGACTCTGTCAACTTCTTTTTTATTTTGTAACTGATGATGGTGCCTGTCATCAGTGTCTTAGTAGACTGTATTTTGTGCCCCTGGTTGTCAATGATGATTTTTTGTAATTACGATAAAATACTATTGTGAGCATCCCAACCGCCGGGCCACCGCCTGACACATTCCTGACAGCAATATGCACAGAGGTGCTGATAAACTCATGCATGCAAGAGTATTTTATTTTTTATGCAATATAAGCTACAAGTATTTCTTTAAAGCTAGTTGTCACCTGAACATGGTAAACTGTCTTAAAAACTAAAATTAATGTAGCAACATGATAAAATTAAGAGTTGAAAAGTAAAGCTGTGGCTCAGAGTATGCACATTAGTGTTCCCACCTCTAGCTCTGATTTTGTGGACATCTTTCCTAAGGCAAGAGTCTCTTAGAAGCATTTAGCATATCAGTAACTATATGCTTCAGTTGAATCATGATATGCCTCCTGAAAACTTCCAATCCATTGAAATGAAAGGGAGCTGAATGACATTTATTTCAATGAGGATTGAAGGCAAATGTAGTAGATGATTTCTCCCCCATCATCTGTCTCCTAATCTATAGTAATGATACGTACCATTGTAACTCTGGAAATCATAGCTTTACAATGATATCAAGTATTAGAGTGTAAAGTGAATAGTTAGGGAGACACTGTCTGTTCAGCTGACATCAGGATTTTGGAAAAAAAAAAACCAGCAAGGTGCAGCTTTTCTCCCTTTCATTATCCTAAAGCAATTTGGGCAGACATTTGCCTGCATATTCAAAAGGTTAGCACCGGGCTAACAGGACTAGCACTATGCTATTTGTGAACAGCATGGCTGATAGTGTATTTGCTTGACTGCTGCTATATTTGTAACACCAATTAGTGTATGGCTAACCTGTAAGCACATGAGCACTGAGCCTGGTACCTATGGTAAGAATGCCAGAGCGCTGCATAGAGGTGCAGTAATGTTAGTCAAATGTTTTCAGCAGTGGTAACAAGCTGGTAGCACCATGCTAGTTAACGCTGCTGAAAACCTACTTTTACAACTGTGCACAGGAACTCCCTTCCTCACCCAATTCCCGTAGGCATACTGGTGTAATTCCACATCCCTTGTTGTCTAATGGCCCCTCTCCCTTACCCAGTCCCCATAAACATACTAGTTTAATTCTATATCCCTGGTAAGCTAGTGGCACACCTCCCTTACCCAATCCCCTAGGGATCAGAATTGGCATAAATACCTGGTGGCATAGTGCACCCCCCGTCCTGCTAGTCACTGACCAGCCCCTGACCCAGTGACTGGCACAGACTCAACTCTCATCTCCACGGCCAGCTGCTGTCTTCCTGGTATCGCTATATATCTCTCTGTATAGAGATACAGTACTTACATTATGTCAATAGGATGTTAGCCAGCAACATCATCTGACCCTTTTTTATTTTTAAAATTTCATTTATGAGGTCTTGGACAGTAGTAAGTTAGTTGGTTCTATTTATATAGAATTATTTAAAGCATTTGACTTGGTACAGCATTCAAAACTGGTCGAGAGTTTAAGTCAGCTTGGTTCTTCTACATCAGCCACATCATGGTTTAAAGAATACCTAACCAACCACGTACAACAGGTTAAGATATATAATACTTTTTCAGAATTTCTTCCTGTGAACTTAGGTGTTCCTCAATGGTCAATTCTTGGCTCTCTGCTACTTAGCCTTTTCTTGAACAATTCATCTAATGTTATAGTATCCTGCTGAATACGGATGATACAATAATCCTCTTCTGGAATAAAGATTTTAATTATTTGACGAATACATTACAGTCTGATTTCCATGTTGTTTATAACTGGTTTATTGACAATAAGTTATGTTTAAATATAAAAAAAGACAAAAGTCATGCTTTTTCATTCTAGGAGACAACTGTGTCCATTGCAATCTCTTTCAATAGAAACTTTAGATGGCGCTACCTTGCACCAAGTCAGTGAATAAATACTTTAGCCTGATCCCTGATAGGTATATCGTTATGACAGTGATGGAAACAGAGTGATTAATTACAGTGACAGCAGTACAGTGAAGGAACTGAGAGCAATAGGAATGGCATGTCGACAGGTGTAACTGTTGACAGGTGTTATATAGATGAGTCAGGGATCAGTCAGTATGTAGGTGCTGGTAATGGTGGGAGGGGCTGTCCATCATGGTGCTGTAACGCTATGTGGTGTACTACATGGTGGTGGTGGTGGAATGTATAAGCAGCCGTGTATGTGTTACATGGTGTCTGTGACAGTGTGAATAAAGTACACTTTAGCAAACAGTCCTGTGGCATTGTCGGGTGGTTTTGTGTTCATGCGGCCGGAGGAACTGCCCTTTTCTCCTGCGCCCCCGCATTTACAGATCTTTTCTGGTGTTTGTAGGTGTATTGATGTGCCATTGTTGTGCCGTGCCATTGTAGGGGCTGTTCATGTATTTGTGTTGCTGTGGGGGAGGTCGGTAAAATTCCTGTCGAACCGGCTTAGTGGATCCTCCCTGATAGATCCCTTATTTATTTATTTTATTTATTTAAAAGTTTTACCAGAAAGACATGTTGAGCAGACTACCGCTCTATTCCAGATGCATCCTGGGGGAGCGGGGAAAGGGAGAATACATATATAGAATATTGTACAATGAGCAAGCATACAAAACATACTGAAACATTAAGGTAACAAATTGGTAGATTGTGCAATTCACAACAACTTATGATCAGTGATGCATCACTATAACTTATAGTAACCACAGATGGAGAGCTAAGCCCTTGATCTAGCGTGAACTTAAACTGCATGTGCAGGTGGAGGAGAAGTGCTCTTTGAGGAGGGAGTTGAGGTGCTGTGAGGGGGGAGTGTGCCGAATGTCCTCAGGCAGGGAGTTCCACAGTTTTGGCATGTGAGCTCTAAAGGCTGACTGGCCTGCTGAGGTGGCCATGTGTGGAACAAGCAGTAGCCGGGAGTCGAAATTCCTAAGTGAGTATGCAGGAGGGGTTTGGGCTGTTAGGGCAGAAGTGAGGTAAGAGGGCAAGTACTGAGCCCAGAAACTGGCAGTGAGCCTAGCACAGTGGGACTGATGCCGATCCAGGAGCGAGGGGAGGTCCAGCGAATGGGTGGTGGGAGGACAGTCCAGAGCAAAGTGACAGTAGGAGTGGAAAAGTGGATCCAGTCTAGTTAGGGTGGACTTAGGGGCGGCACTGTAGACTACGTCCCCATAGTCAAAAATAGGGAGGATCATTTTCTGTACAATTGCATTGTGAGCTGGCAGAGGGATGCAGCCACGGTTGCGGTATAAAGCTCCCAACTTGGGGTGTAGTTTTTTGCGGATGGCACTGATATGTACAGAAACATAAAGGTGCTGGTCAAGACAGACCCCGAGATATCTAAATGAGGTACAAGCCTCCAAGGAACTCCCATCTAAGGTGTGAAAGGTAGGAATGGAGGGGGAGTCGGGAAAGTTTCTGCCTTGTGTCGAAGGTTAAGGAGACAGTTTTCTTGGTGTTGAGAAAAAGTTAATTTGAGCAAAACCAGAGATGAACATCACTGAAGTCCTCCTGGAGTCTGGACGCCAGTTCCAAGGAAGAGTGGCCTGATGTATACAGTACCTTATCGTCTGCATACATGTGAATGGATCTGTGTGGGCAGGCCAAGGGCAGGTCATTAATGAAGAAGGAGAACAGGATCGGGCCAAGGACTGAGCCTTGAAGTACTCCAGTGGTGATAGGGAGGGGGTCGGAGGTGGAGGTGCCAATTCTGCCTACCAGGTATGATTTAAACCAGCTGGTGGTTGCCCTGGAGAGCCCTGCGTGGGAGAGCTTGGACAGGAGAAGGATGTGAAAGACAGTGTTGAATGCCTTTGCTAGGTCGACAAAAAATGGCAGAGGTGATGTGACCTTTGTCCACGCCAGTAAGAATGGAACCGGTGAGTCTTAGGAGGGAAGTAATGGTGGAGTGAGATTTCATAAATCCCGACTGGCAAGGTGTGAAGAAAGAGGAGGAGTCGAGGAAGGAGGAGAGTTGTGAGAGGACTAGGTGCTCCTGGATTTTGGCTAATATGGGGAGGAGGGAGATGGGGCGGTAGTTGCCAGGGGAGGAGTCGCCGCCACCTTTAGGGAGGGGGATGACTGTAGCATGCTTCCAGTCTGAAAGGATAGAAGTGTGAGAGAAAGAGGAGTTGAAGAGTGATGCTAGGGGGATGGTGATGGCAGGGGCTGAAAGATAGAGCATTTTGGAGTCCAATCCTGAAGGGCATTTACCCTTGGAAGGATTGAGGGTGAGCAGGGCATTAAGTACTTCAGACGGAGTAACCAGGCAAAAGGAGAAGGCTGGGTGGGGGGTTTAGGTGGGTAGGTATGTGACTGCAGGAGGGTGCGGGGCAGGCGGAAGAGTTGATAAGAGAGAGGCCAAACAGTTAGTGAAAAAGGTGTTGAAAACAGAGGCCACTGCATGGGGTTCCAAGATGGTGGAGCCACCTACATCTAAGACAGGGGTGGGGGGCTGGGTAGGAGAGGGAAAGAGCAATTTAATCGCCTTCCAAAACTTAGCTGGGCAATTTATGTTGTTGCGGAAGGAGGCTTTGAAATAGTTGGCTTTAGCCTGTCGGATAAGCCTTCTACAGGCATTTTGAGGTGTGCAGTAGTGTTAGTGCTCCGCGGGGGTGCCGTATACCGTGTAGGCTTTCCACACCTGGTCCCTGGCTCAGAGGTGGGCCATGAGGCCTGCTGAGATCCAGGGCAGATGAGCTCCCCTTCTGAGTGGGGCATAGTAGTCCCAGATGGCAAGGAATCTGGACTTGAAGTAATCCAAGCGGAATCGACAGAGGTGGCCCTGGGTATGAATGACCAGTCTGAGTTTGCTAAGTCATTTAGGAGTGCAACAAGATTCAGGGATTTATAGGACATGGTGAGGACAGATCTTGGTGGAGTTGCCTTGGTTCTAAATATTTTCCTTACCAAGTATATCGTGGTGATCGCTTAGAGAGCCCAGTAGAAGGACAGAGGCAATTATCCTATGGGGGTGTGAGGTAAGGGCCCAGTCCAAGAAGGAGTGGTTCTGGGTTTTGTAGTTCAGACACGTGGGCTCAGTGATCTGTTGAAACAGGTTTAGTGCTAGCACCAGAGAGCCAGTTCAGATTGAAGTCCCCAAGGATATGGTGCTTGCCCCCTGATGCGAGGGATTTTAGGGTACCCAGGTACTCTAAGACAGCGGGCATGGGGGAGTCTGGGGAACAATAGGAGCCTGCTATAAATATGGGAACTGAGTGGGGTAGAGAAATTTTTGTTAGCAAGGTGTCAGTGGATAGCAAGGGCACGATTAGTGAGACTGGTGTGAACTGGAGCAGGGATGAGATATACATGGCTATGCCACTGCCTCTCTTTTTCCCCGGGTGGTCATGATGAATGACGGAGTAGCCAGGAATAGCTAATTCTGCATCCTGGTTGTGTGGCTTCAGCCAGGTCTCAGTGATAATCAGGATGTCAGAACACAGGGATAGGACAATTGGTTGTAGCGAGGTCAATTTTTGTGGGATGCTGCATATATTTAGGTGGGCTACTTTTAGGTCTCAGGGTAGTTGGAGAGGAGGAAAGAGGTTGCGACAGGTGGAGACAGTTGGTCCAGGGCAGTGTTGGGTAAGTTACTTTTTCTATTACTTTTGGAAACTTGTTCCAGAAAGCTCTGTGCAGCCATTATCAAGGATGGAGAAGTACTGGAAAAAGTAATACACCTTACAGTTACAGTTTGTTTTTTTTTAAAAAAAGAAATATGTACCTCTAACTGATTACATTTATTTGAAAGTAACTAGTAACTAACCTATTACTTTCAAAAAATTGAATCTGTTATAGTAATTTATTATTTTTGTTATTGTTTTTGTACAAAAAGAAATAAGTAACTATAATTGTAAGGTGTATTACTTTTTCTAGTACTTCTCCATCCTTGCTAGTGACTGCACAGAGCTTTCTGGAACACATTTCCAAGTGCAATAGAAAAAGTAACTTACCCAACACTGGTCCAGGGTTTAGCTCAATGTCCCCAGCTAGGAGAAGCAGTAACGTTAACAGCAGTTTTGTTTTAGGCATGGCCCATAGTAGCTTGTGGTGAGCAGAAGGAATCTGGGAGAAATGTGAGCAGATGCTCTGAGCAGGGAATTTTATGGCTGACAGCCAAGTGCGAAAGGAGAGAGGGAGGATAGTAGGACCAGGAATCCAATAATGGGGGAGAGTGAGGAGGGGGGGGCTGTCCAATGATAGAGGTGGGTACAGTGGTGGAGCAGCACTTGGTGAGTTAATTATTAGAGGACAATGCAGCAATTCAGGGAAGGAGGAGGGTGGGAGGGATGCTAAAGGTGCAAGAAGGAATTTAATAGTTAAGTAAAGGTGCATCATGCTGATGCTGGCTGGGTATGGGAGTACAGGAGTGGCTTGTAGTGGCCGCTAGTGGTGGTTTCAGATAAGCGCAAAGGAGAAAGTTGGGTGATTGGTTATCACCTACACGTGATCCTACCTATATATTAGGCAGTTCACCAAGGGTGGTGGTGGGGCCTGACACACACACACATGCTCCTCCGTTCCACAAAATGAAAGAAGCTGGTGCGCCTCTCATCATACCTGAGTTCGGGTTGCGGCTCAGGGGAGGGCAGGACACTGTTGGCCCTCACAACCACCAGCGGGGAGCTGAGGAGAGAACAGACGGGGAGCTTAATTTAAGCAGGTAAGGAGGGGGCCGGGCTAGTGAGTAGACACTGAATTAAATGCAAGGGAGTCATTTTGTCTCTGCTGTTTACAGCAGCTGAAGTAATTTGAACTAAAACATGGCTTGTGTTTATTGGAAGGACTCAGTAAGGCTTTCACCCAGTAGGGGACACCTAGCATCTACTGACTAGAAATTAAATTAAGCTCCCTGCAGAAATGTATCCAACACTGCACAACTTGGTTCACTGTAAACTTTTAAAAGACTTGGATACTGCTGCTAAAACAGAACTGGCTTATGAATTAAATAAAGCTAAATCTGCACAGTTCTCAGTTTAAAGCAGTTAAAAATACATTTCACAGGTACTGTAGCTAAAATAGAACTGGCTTAAAATAAATTAAAGCTCCTATTAGGAATGTAGCCAGCTCTGCTCAGTACACACTTTAAAACACAGTAGATGTAAATCAGCTCTAAAGATTACAATACAGAAATCAATTTAAAAGCTACCATTGAAATGGGGTAAGACTGCACATTTCACAGTAAGCAAATAAGCAGACTGCCCTTAAAAACATAGAATTTGACGGCAGATAAGGACCGCTTGGCCCACCCAGTCTGCCCATTTCCCTACCTAATGGATAAGCTGCAGATCCTAGTTAACCAGCAGCCTACTTCTTCCTACCCCCAACCCCTAGAATTGCCTTATGACAGTCCCATGCATGCTTGAATTCAACCACTGTTTTTGACTCCACAACCTCCTCCGGAAGGCCATTCCATGCATCCACAACCCTCTCTGTGAAAAAATACTTCCTTAAATTACCTCTGAGCCGCCCCCCCCCCCATCTTCAGATTGTGCCCCCTTGTTCTTGCATACCTCTTTTTTTGAAAGATGCTACCCTCTTGATCTTTGCCGATTCCCTTGAGGTACTTGAAAGTTTCTATCATGTCCCCCCTCTCCCTCCTTTCCTCGAGGCTATACATATTAAGCTCCTTAAGTCTCTCTTCATATGTCTTCCGGTGCAGACCCTGCACCATTTTAGTTGCCCTCCTCTGGACAACTTCCATCCTGTCTATGTCTTTGCGGAGATTGAGTCTCCAGAACTGCACACAGTACTCCAGATGGGGTCTCACCAGCTGTCTGTACAGAGGGATAATAACTTCTTGTTTTCTACTGGTGATGCCTCTCCCTGTGCATCCCAGTATCCCCCCAGCCCTCCTTGCTGCCCTCTCACATTGCTTGCCCACCTTTAGGTCATCTGATATGACTACCCCCAGGTCCCTTTCCATTTTTGTTGTTGTTAGTATCTCACCCCCCATTGTGTACTCTTCCCCTGGGCTTTTGTTTCCCAGGTGCATTACCTTGCACTTCTTAGTACAGAATCTAAGCTGCCATACACTTGACCATTCCTCTAACCTTGTCAAGTCCCTTCTCATCCTTTCCACCCCACCTTGTGCATCAACTCTGCTGCAGATCTTTGTGTCACCTGCAAAGAGACATACTTTTCCTTCCAGTCCCTCTGCAATGTCACTTATAAAGACATTGAAGAGGACCGGTCCTAATACTGAACCCTGCAGTACCCCACTAGTAACCCCCCTTTCTTCTGAGTGGACTCCATTTACTATTACTCTCTGTGTCCTATTCTCCAGCCAATTCTTTACCCAGGCTGTCATCTTGGGACCCACTCCTAGGCTGGCTAACTTGTATATTAATCTTTTGTGTGGGACTGTGTCAAATGCCTTGCTAAAGTCTAGGTAGGCCATGTCCACAGCCCCTCCCTGATCTACTACTTTGGTCACCCAGTCAAAGAAATCTATCAGATTCGTCTGGCATGACCTTCCCGCTGTGAATCCAAGCTGCCTTGGGTCCTGTGCCCCTCTGGCCTCTAGATACTCGACAATTCTTTCCTTCAGAAGTGATTCCATCATTTTCCCTATCACTGAGGTTAAACTAACAGGTCTGTAGTTTCTTGCTTCTGCCTTTCTCCCACGTTTGTGAAGGGGAATCACATCTGCCCTCCTCCAGTCCTCGGGTACCACCCCATCCTCCCATGATTTGTTAAAGAGGGTAGTCAGTGGTGTCAGTAGTTCTACCCTTAGTTCTTTTAGAATTCTGGGATGAATCCCATCAGGCCCCATTGCTTTGTCCACCTTCAGTTTTAAGAGTTCTTTCAGAACCCTTTCTTCTGTAAATGGGCTGGTATCAACTTCTGTATCCAGAGTGTTTCTATTGTTTGTTTTAGGTACCTCCCCCTCTTCATTTGTAAATACTGAGCAAAAATATTTGTTTAGTATCTCTGCCTTTTCACAGTCACCCTCTGCCCACCCCACCCCCGCCCTTTATTAAGCCCTCACTATCCCTCCCTTGGTCTTTCTTCGCTCCCTGATGTACCTTTAAAGGTTTTATCCCCCTTCTTAACTGAGTTGGCTATCTTTTCCTCGGTTTGGGCCTTTGCTGTTCTGACTGCCTTCCCAGCTTCCTTTTGCTTTAACTGATACAGTTCTCTGCCCTGCTTCTTCTGTGATTCCTTGTACTTCCTGAATGCTTTCTTTTTCTCTTGAACCTTCACTGCCACTTCCTTTGAGAACCATAGTGGTTTCTTACATCGTTTTGTTTTGTTTATTTGCTTCACACAAAGGCTTGTTACCTCTGTGATGGCAGTTTTTATTATTCCCCATTGTTCTTCCACCCCTCCTTCCTACCCATTTGCTAGTGCTTTCCTTGGGCACTCACCCATTTTGGCAAAGCCAGCCCTCCTAAAGTCCAGTACTTTTGCCTTTGTAGCTTGACTCTATTGCTGTGTTTATTGTGAACCATACTGTTCGATGGTCGCTAGTTCCCAGATGGCTACCCACTTCTACATCTGTGATCCTCTCTTCACCTCCATTTGAGAGAACCAGGTCTAAGATTGCTCCCTCTTGAGTGGGTTCCAATACTAGTTGTCTAAGGCATGCCCCTGTAGGGCATCTAGAATAACCCCACTCTTAGAAGTGGCTGCTGCAACTGCACTCCAGTTAACATCTGGCATACTCAGATCTCCCAGCAGCAATATCTCCCCTTTTTCTGCCATTCTAAGTATACTTTCTATCATTTCCTTGTAGCACCCCATAAAAAAGGGATAAAACTGCACATTATAAGTTAAAGTAGTCCAAATAAAACTATTTGCATTGCTCTGCCTTAGCTACCATCAACACATTGAAAACCTTGTAAAATCTGTTAAGCAAAGGTTTGGTATGGTATATAGAAATAGACCTAATTTTACATCTGATGCTATAAAATTGGTTGTTTTGACACATATTTTGTCATTAACAGATTATGAATGGCCTTATCACTTATTCTTCTGACTGCAAAACTTCTCCGCAAAGAATTGCACTTCTCGTGAACAAGTAGGTTTGGATTTGACCTTCCTTTACATTACCATACTTGCTCCTTGTATAATGTCACAAATTGGCAATCTTCACAACAAAGAATTAATCAACACTTGGGCTGTTGGGCATGGAAGATGGCAAATGGACATGTACCAACTAAATTAAAACTTATGGTGAGAAAAAAACATCTTTATCAAACACTAAAACTAGGTTCATGGATGATTTATGTTTTAAACTGCCTAAATATTATAAAAATGTTGGTCAAGCTGCATCCTATTACAGAGTTTGCAATTTTTGGAACTCTCTACCTCAAAACATTAGGACTTTGATGAATTACAAGTCTTTTGTAACAACTTTAAGACATTATATTAGTAACATTGATATCTGCAAATGTTTTGATAACTAACATATTTATTGTTTGTAAGTATTGTTAAATGTTTTATTGTCTTCCAATTTTGTTTAGCTTGACCACGGTTGCCTAGGAAAAGAGACAATTTTGTCCATAGGCTCTCATTTTAAATAAATGAATGGCAATGACATTTTCCCCATATACTTATCATTTACACCACTGTAAAACTAATGCCCAGATTTACAATTATACACAGCATTAATAAGGCAAATGGGTTTGGAAAATGTCCATTACAGTCACATCAAGTTTACCAAAAGAGGACAGCAAGTCATGACTATCTTACAGCTGCTTAGCATTCATTTCAAACATCTACTTTATCTGTCACATAAATGTTTTATGTGAACTTGTGGCTAGCTATGGGGTAAAATCCCAATACTGATACTGAAGTACAGCCTTGGGGGGGGGGGTCTGCACTCCTGAGGTGCTGCCTTTTGGATGAGACATTATACTGATATCCCATCTGCATGTTCCGGTGGTAGTTCAGGTGGCCATTAAAGATCCCATGGCACTTCTTGAAAAGAGTAGGGGATTTCCCTGGATTCCCGGCCAAATTTCCCCAGTTCACTACAAATACCACCAACAGCTTAATCTGGTTCAGTTGACTCCCATCTGTATTCCCCGCCTCTGCTTCCCAATGAGGTTGAAAGAGGCAGAATTTCCTAGTCCTCCTTTCCGGGCAACAAAAACAACACAAATAAATAATTCTGACATGGTACCATCAAACTCCGATGCTGGGATGTGCCATCTTGTGTACATTTTTTCTAAAACAATTTTGGAGAGGAGATGGGTGGAGTGGGGTGGGGCAGGGCATGCCCCCTACCCCCCCTCCTCCACTGGTCTCCAACTTTTGTGCAGAAATTTTCATATCCTTTATTAAATCTATGTGGAGAACCCTGTATGTTCTGATATCATTCACTATAGTCTACATTTGTACTAACCTTTCTTGCAGTTAGCTGTGATGACCCATCCTGGTATACCATGGTTATCACAATAGCTGCAGCCTGGATTACCTCTTCTAGTAGTTTATCTTTTTCTTCAGATCTCAAAGAGGCAGCATCACAGATCAGTGGTTCCAATCCAGCTTGTGCTGAAAGGACTGTTTCAGAGCCATGATCATCCTTTCCTCTTCCTGTACTGATACAGTCTGTCACAAGAAGCTGGTTTCCTGGTTTCTTTAAGAAAGGATCAGCTGCCTTTTTCTCCCATTTCATGACTTTGTTCTCTGAACCTTTCAAGGTTTTTGTTTTTTTGCATTTTCACCTTTTTTGTAGTCACTTGCTTCACCTTGCATTCAGATTCTTGTTGATCTAGCCTATGATGGGGCATTACTGATGTTTCGCCACGGTCATAACTTGTTGGGTAAGTGCGCTTCACATGAAAGTGTGTTAAATGAGGCACAGCCTCTGCTTCTGCTAATTCTGTATTGCTTGATTTAGCAAATACGGCTTCAGTGTTACAGAAGGATGTTCTGAGTGCATTCTGTTGAAAACATTAGTAAATGTGTTATTTCAAAAAATGAAAAGGCAGTGTTACAGAACAGTTCTACTAACACAACTTCCAAAAGTAATCTGAAAGATAAAGAACCTCAGCACAAAAGCACTGAGGCAAGGGCTACCCCAATCAACATTGCGCCTCGGGATCCCAGTAATGCAGTGGTTAGAACCTCTATGATTAGCTTTCATGTGGCTCATAGAGTACACTTTCATCCACTGAAGACAAGCTCAGTACCAGCAAGACCAGTACCAACAACCATGGTATGGATAGGCATCCCAGTTGGTACCAACACACCTAGTAGCAAGAAACACCACACCTTTGGCAAGTCCTTGCAAACCTTTCTACAAAAGGTCATCAGTAATGACTGGTCCAGTACTAACTGTCCAGAATGACATGGTACAAATGAAGAGTTCAAGCTGTGAAGAAGGTCTTTGACCTTGGGGGACTGTAATCCTCATGTGTCTATTCTATTCCTCCTCTCACTTAGTAGGACATTTTAAAGGCCATTTCTTTGCAGGCAAAAAAAAAAAATTTAGGTTGGACACTATGAATATAGGAGATGCTCCAGATATCTCCAATCACAACAGGTTCAGGAATAAACCCAGGTCATCCCTAACTGCTGAGTCCTTGAGTTTCTTCATGTTTGTCAGGGATGGGGTCCCAATTCTGGAAGTATATGCCTCCTCTTCAAAGACTGAGACAGAGTATGCCTTACTAGACATCCTAAGCAAGGCAAACACAGTTATTTTCCCTCTGCTTGAAAATCAGGTCTTTGACACCTTGGCAAAACATGTGATTAATACAGCCTCTTCTCTTGCTACTCATAAAAAGGCATACAGATGGTACTTGGTCTGACCCTAAGAGAACACATTTTTGTTATGTCATCCACCAGCAGAGGGCATTGTTATGACTGCCACAGCAAACAAGCTCCTCTTGCAGCACCATCCTCCCCACCAAAGACAAAAAAGTTGTATTCCTCAGGGAAAAGGCTTTTCTACATGGCTGTGCTGACCATGAGGCAAGCCTCATATATAGGGTATGGTGCTAGGGCAAAACATGCTCCATGGAATCGTCTCCTCCTTTCCCGAGCACCTTTGTGGGTGGGCAAAGGGGGACAGTGAAAAAGCAGGGATACTGAATGAATACTCAGTATTCACAAAGGAAGAGAAGGGGAGGTACCTAATCCAATCGATAGAAGCATTCTGGATAGGGGGGGGTCAATACCACTCCATTCACAGAAGAAAGGGTTCTAAACGGATTCACCACAGAATTCTAAAGGAACTAAGGGGAGAACTAGTGACACCACTGACTACCCTTTTTAACAAATCTTGGGAGGATGGTGTGGTACCCAAGGACTGGAGGAGGGCAGATGTGATCCCCTTTCACAAAATTGGGAGCAAAGTAGAGGCAGGAAACCACAGACCTGTTAGTTTGACCTCAGTGGTAGGGAAAATGATGGAATCACTACTGAAAGAAAGAATTGTTGAGTACCTAGAGACCAGTGGGGCATAGGATTCAAGGCAGCAAGGAATCACAGTGGGAATGTCATTTCAGACAAATCTAATAGATTTCTTTGACTGGGTGACCAAAATAGCAGACCAGGGAGGGCTGTGGACATGGCCTACCTAGACGTTAGCAAAAAGGCATTTGACATAGTCCCACACAAAAGATTAATAAACAAATTAGCCAGCCTGGGAGTGGGTCCCAGGGTGGTAAGTAGGGATAAAAAAATGTCTGGACAACAGGACGCATAGTGTAACAGTAAACAGAGTCCACTCCAAAGAAAGGGGAGTTACTAGCAGGGTACCACAGGGTTCAGTACTGGGTTCAGCTCTTTTTAATGTCTTTACAAGTGACATTACAGAGGGACTGGAAGGAAAAGTATGCCTCTTTGCAGATGACACAAAGACCTGCAACAGGGTTGATACACAAGGGGGTTGGAAAGGATGAGAAGGGACTTGGCAAGACTAGAGGAATGGTCAAAAGTATGTCAGCTTAGATTCAATGCAAAGAAGTGCAAAGTAATGCACCTGGGAAACAAAAACCCAGGGGAAGAGTACACAATGGGGGAGTACTAACAACAACAAAAATGTAAAGGGACCTGGGGGTAGTCATATCAGATGACCGAAAGGTAAGCAAGCATTGTGAGAAGGCAGTAAGGAGGGCTGGGGGATACTGGGATGTATAGGAAGAGGCATTACCAGTAGAAAATAAGAAGTTGTTATCCCTCTGTACAGACAGTTGGTGAGACCCCATCTGGAGTACTGCGTGCAGTTCTGGAGACATCTCCACAAGGACATAGACAGGATGGAGGCAGTCCAGAGGAGGGCAACTAAAATGGTGCAGGGTCTGCACCAGAAGCCATACGAAGAGAGAGACTAAAGGAGCTTAATATGCATACCCTCGAGGAAAGGGGGGGACATGATAGAAACTTTCAAGTACCTCAAAAAATCAACAAAGCAACAAAGTTCAGGAGGGTAGCATATTTTAGAAAAAGAGATGTGCAAGAACAAGGGGACACAATTTGAAGACGTGGGGACGGCTCAAGGGCAACATGAAGAAGTATTTTGTCACGGAGAGGGTGGTGGACACATGGAATGGCCTTCCTGAGGAGATCATGGGGTCAAAAACAGTGGGGGAATTGAAGAATGCATGGGACAGACATAACGCAGTTCTGGTGGGGGGGTAGGAAGAAGTAGGTTATTGGTCAACTAGGCTCTGCAGCTTATCCAATAGGTAGGGAAATGGGCAGACTGGGTGGGCTAAGTGGTCCTTATCTGCCATTAAAGTCTATGTTTCTATGTTTCTCCTGCTGGCTGTTAAAAAGGGATGAGTTCACCAAGCTGGTGTATTCAGGATCAAACACATCTGAACATCAGTTGCAGATGGCTGAAGATGCAAACAACATAGCAGTTAAGAAAATGGCTACAGAAATTTCTCTCCATAGGCAACACCGGGCTCTGCTGCTCCTTATTCTCCCTGGACCTTCAGTTGAAGGTAGCCAATTTGCTCTTTAGGAGCACTCTGTTTTGCTCCCAAACACAGTCCTTTCCCACTAAGGTGATCAAGGTCAAAAAGTCTGTCAAGTCTTTAAGCTTTACCACAATTTCTTAAAAGCTAGCTCAGGGCACTGCTAAGGGCATTCAGTGGTTCAGAGACTAGCTGCCCTTCCATGCCTCCCACAAGTCTTTCTTTGGGGGCAACAGTAAGGACAAAGGGGAAGGACAGTCTGACTCCACTGCTCCCCCAGCTTCCAAAACAGAACCCATGATGGGTTCTTCTAGCCTCCCATGCATCCAACAACAGAACAGTCTCTAGCAGGGGTCTTTCATCACACTGCCTCCACCAAAAGGAGTCTATTAGCCTGGACGGATTGGTACATGAAATTGTAGATGAAGAGGTATTGCAGGAGTCTACCTCCCTTCCCACCATAACCCACTGATTACCACCCAGAGACCCCCTTCCCTCCAATGTAAATAGCAGTGTTGCAGGGGGAAGTTCACCAGCTTCTGGCTCTAAAGGCCAAGAAGCATGTTTCACAATACTTGAAGAAAAACAGATTTTTTTCTTCAGTTATTTTCAGACTACAAACATTTTAGGAGGCTGACCGATTTATTTTTTATTGATTATTTATTGTGGGGTGGCAAGCATGATGGACCTAGAGTCCCTTCCAGCCTTAAATTATTATGTTACTATGTCTGTAGTTACACATACTTGTAAAATCAGTATTCTCTCTTGAGTTATCATTTGATACTTCTCTACAGTCTACTGTTAGTAATTTTTGCATCTCCACAGATTACAGATTCAACACACAATTGATGAGGCAACTCATTGAAATTTCTACCCTGACTGCTATAACAACCCACTACAGTAACATGGCTTCCTACTGCAAACATGTAATACATGAAGAGATCCAATTAGAAGAACTACTTACTTTGTCATTGGTCAAACTTGTTTTCATGAACATGAACCTGTCCACAGGTGGCATCCTTTCTAGTATATTCCCTGAAATAAACAAGAAAGCACGAACCAGGTTACACCATTTACTTGGAAAAATATTGAAGTTGTAGATTTCTAAAAAAAAAATAAACAAAGGTTCCCTTGCTTCACTTACAGTAAATTCATTTTCATTGTCAGTACTGACTCATAACATTATATTACTACAGTATGTTAGCCATGTTGATTACAGGCTCTTTATATAACCTTGAGGTAATGAGCCTAGCTGAAACATGACCCAGACTCCTACTAGCTATGCTTGGGAAGCTGCTTATTTAGTGTATTAGTAGAGTACGGGTCTTTCTTACAATGGTCGTCATGACCATCTGTAACAAAATCCAGCCACGGCTTTTACTCTCTGCCACTGAACAAATGACTCATGTCCAGGGCTGCAGCTATGAATTTTGGGGCCCAGGACAAGTCACTTTAAATGGGCCCCTGTTTCCTAAACCAGCTAATGCCAGGAGTAATGCAAGCCCCTCAGGCGGGCCCCTCCTGGGCTCAGGTCCCCGGACAACATCCCCCCATTACTGCGGCCCTGCTCATGTCTAGCCATAACTAAGGATATCATTAAAGACATCAGTGGCTACCACTGTGCTATTCAGTCCTGCAGGCAGAGACCAAATCTAGCCAGGGTTATGTTTATAGTTTGAAATGTATTTCATGTGTAATTCAGTGACTTTCCCAACAATCAACTGTGGTGAATACTGGCTTGTGTGTCCATGATTTGTAATGTACTTTACATCCTCTTTGTTACTCTGAAGGCTTAAACACATGTAGATGCACAAAAATCATTTAGAGTCGTGACATTTGCATAAACTGGGAGTGCAACATTTTTTAATTAAGTAACTTCTTGCTCATGGATACATTTCAAACCGATTTAATACTATCTATACTGTCTGTTTCTGGGGTATAGTTTTAGCCTAAAAACTACATTGTTTTACTTCTCTGTGGCTACCTTAACTTCATCTTATCCTAACTTATTTTCAGAGCATTTCTGTTGCCGAATAAGCACTTTCTGTGCATTCGTCTATTATACAGTAGTATACATTATACTGTAAACCATAAATCAAACTACTGCTCTGAATTTAATTGTAGAATGGAATGCAGTTTGGATTTTGCTAATTTTGACATTTTACTGTATATGTAGGAGTGCAGACTACTGTATTATTTATGTGTCATTAATCAGTCATGGTCAGTTTCCTTTGGAAAGAAGAATTTGCTTTCTCAATGAGTTACATTAACCAGATCCAAATAAAGGTGTGATATGCCTCCATGTGGCTTCGGAGCTGCAGTACACACGTTACATTAAACCAGAAATCAACAATAGGATTCTCTAATGAAAGCATTACTATTATGAAAGCAAATTAGACAATGCCATAAGCAATGCACTGATTTAGTCTTTATATGTTAGATATTACTGTAAAGCACTATGTAAAGCAAAAAAAAAAAAATAATAACATAAGGCAATACTACAATATGTTTTTTGACATTACATCTTGTACCACAAAACTAATTCTTCCTTACTTACACTAGCAAGATGAGGAAGATAAATAATGTAGGAGCTTACATAAGTGGGCAAAGAAAGTACAGTTACGTAAGAACTTACCGTAACAGTAGATCTTCGAGATAGGCTCTTGCAGTAGGTAATTACATATAGGACTGATGCCGGTCGGCGTCAGGACCCAACGGAAAAATTTCTAGCTAGCAGTCTCTGGCGGGGGACCACCACCAACGTCATGCAGCATCAGTATAAAGGGGCGGTCCCCAACGCCCGCCTTCCAGTTCTTTCCCGCCAAAGGCCAAAAGGCAAGACAAGAGAGAAGTGGATATTTACCTTCCTGGAAAAGGAGCTGAAAAAACTTAGAGGGATGGAGGGCTGGAAGGTATTACTTACTGCAAGAGCCTCTCTCAAAGATCTACTGTTACGGTAAGTTCCTACGTAACTGTACTATCTTACTTTGCGAGGGCTCTTGCAGTAGGTAATTACATATAGGACTGAGTATTAAGCAGTCTGGAACAAGGAGAAGCAAATGAGAGGAGGAAAGCTACTCACAAGTAGACCCCCTGGTTGTGAAGGCCTTAGGAAAGGAGGCCTTGCAAAACAGCCAGCCCGAAGCCTGCTCTATGGCGAGAGGCAATGTCCAAGCTGTAATGTTTCGTAAAGGTATGGACAGAAGTCCAAGTGGCGGCTGCACAAATGTCAGCCACTGACACGTTCTTGAAACAAGCTGCAGAGGCAGCGACCCCTCTGGTGGAGTGGCTTTTAAATGACCCGGCAGGGTCTTGTTATACCTGTCACAACAGAAAGTGATACAATGAGCCAACCATTTCGATAGGCATTGCTTAGAAACAGCATTGCCTTCTCTTTTATGAGTAAAAGAGACGAACAGTTGATCAGTCTTTCTGAGATCCTTCGTCCTGTTGGTGTATTATCTCAGAATTTGGTGAACATCCAAAGTATGCATGAGGTACTCTCCTTGACTGGAGTGCTGCGTGAAAAAGACAGGCAACTCTATGGAATGATTCAGCGTGGATTCCGCTGCCACCTTAGGGAGAAACTTAGGGTTGGAACGTAGGGCTACACGTTCCTTGTGAAAAATCAAATACAGGATTTTACACATCAGGGCCCGAAACTCGAAAATCCATCGAGCAGAAGTAATGGCCACTAGGAAGAAAGTCTTCCAAGAAAGGAACTTTAGGTCCACTAAGGCTGCCGACTCGAAAGGAGGCAGAGTAAGTTTCTCTAAAACGAAATTCAGATCCCAAGGAGGGGCAGGAACCTGGATAGGGGGTCATAAGTGAAGTACCCCTCTCGAAAAGGTCTTAGAGACCTCCAGATGAGCAAACGTTCTGTCTGCAAAGGGGACATGATAGGCCGAAATGGCCACCATGTGAACCTTTAAGGATGAATGGTTGAGACCCAGATCGAAGAGGTGTCGCAGGTAATCCAGAAGTCGTCCGACAGAGAACGAGAAGGGCTCAACATCATAGGAGGCAGCCCAAATAGAGAACCGCTTCCATTTCATGGCATAAGTAGACCTGGTTGAGGGTTTCCTGACCTCCACCAGAATCTCAGTTACTGGGGACCCCGAATCGGGCTTGAGCTACGTCTGCAGGAGCCATGCGTGCAACTGAAGGGACTTGAGGCCTAGATGGACCAGGGTCCCTTGATCCTGGGTTAGCAAAAATAGCGACAGAGGAAGAGGAAGACGAGGTTCCTCTGAGTACTGTTGCAGAAGACAGAACCAAGCTTGCCTGGGCCAGAAAAGAGCGATCAGAATCATTCGAGCTCCTTCCGAACCAAGTTTCTGCAAGACCCTTGTAATCAGTGGAATTGGGGGGAAGGCATAGATGAAGCTGCCATTCCAGTCCAGAGACAAAGCATCTCTCCAAAAAATGCCGTGCCCTGGAGCGAGCGTGCAGAACATGGCAAGTTTTGTGTTTTTTGGGGAAGCAAACAGGTCTACCTGTGGAGTTCCCCAGTGTAGGAAGATGTCATCTACGACCCCCTGATCCAGTTCCCATTCGTGAGCTACAGCAGATGACTGGCTTAGCCTGTCTGCCAGCGTGTTTTAGATCTCCTGGACATGAGATGCCGTGAGGTGAAGGTTGTGCTGCACTGCCCAATCCCAGACTCGCATCGCCTCTCAGCAAAGGGGGAAGGAATGAGTTCCATCCTGTTTGTTGATGTACCAGACCACACACATATTGTCTGTCTGTACAGCTAGGTGACTGGGAGGCAGATACAGATGCAGAGCCTGAAGAGCATACAGTAACATAGAAACAGACTTTGACGGCAGATAAGGACCGCTTGGCCCACCTAGTCTGCCCATTTCCCTACCTAGAGGATAAGCTGCAGATCCTATTTAACCAACAGCCTATTTCTGCCTACTCCCCACAAAAATTGCCTTATGTCTGTCCCATGCATGCTTGAATTCTCCCACAGTTTTAGACCCCACAACCTCCTCAGGAAGGCTGTTCCATGCATCTACCACCCTCTCTGTGAAAAAATACTTCCTCATTGCCCTGAGCTGACCCTCTATCTTCAAATTGTGTCCCTTGTTCTTGCACATCTCTTTTTCTGAAAGATGCTACCTCTTGGACTTTGTTGATTCCACTGAGGTACTTAAACGCTTCTATCATGTCACCCCTCTCCCTCCTTTCCTCAAGGGTATACATATTAAGCTCCTTTAGCTTCTCCTCATATGGCTTCTCTTGCAGACCCTGCACCATTTTAGTTGCCCTCCTCTGAACTGCCTCCATCCTGTCTATGTCCTTGTGGAGATGGGGTCTCCAGAACTGGACGCAGTACTCCAGATGGGGTCTCACCAACTGTCTGTACAGAGGGATAACAACTTCCTGTTTTTTGAGGGTGATGCCTCTCCCTATATATCCCAGTATCCCCCCAGCCCTCCCTACCGCCTTCTCACATTGCTTGCCAACCTTAAGGTCATCTGATATGATTACCCCCCGGTCCCTTTCCATTTTTGTTGTTGTTACTACCTCCCCCACATTGTGTAATCTTCCCCTGGGTTTTTGTTTCCCAGGTGCATTACTTTGCACTTCTTTTCACTGAATCCAAGCTGCCATACTTCTGACCATTCCTCCAACCTCCAGCCTCCAAAATAGGCATACTATTTGTCTAGTGTACTTACCTGGTTAGCAAAAGCTAAATAAATATAAAACCTTGCCAAGTCCCTTCTCATCCTTTCCATGCCTCCTTTTGTATCAACCCAGTTGCAAATCTTTGTGTCATCTGCAAAGAGGCATACTTTTCCTTCCAGTCCCTCTGCAATGTCACTTATAAAGACATTAAAAAGGACTGGACCCAGTACTGAACCCTGCGGTACCCCACTAGTAACCCTTCTTTCTTCAGAGTGGACTCCATTTACAATTACCTTGTGTCCTGTTGTTCAGCCAATGTTTTACCCAGGCTACCACCCTGGGACCCACTCCAAGGCTGGTTAATTTGACTGCTAATCTTTTGTGTGGGACTATGTCAAATGCCTTGCTAAAGTCTAGGTAGGCCATGTCCACAGCCCCTCCCTGGTCTACTACTTTGGTCACCCAGTCAAAGAAATCAATTAGATTCGTCTGACATGACCTCACGCTGTGAACCCATGCTGCCTTGGGTCCTGTGCCCCACTGGCCTCTAGGTACTCAACAATTCTTTCCTTCAGAAGTGATTCCATCACTTTCCCTACCACAGAGGTCAAACTGACAGGTCTGTAGTTTCCTGCCTCTGTCTTGCTTCCACATTTGTGAAAGGGAATCACATCAGCCTTCTTCCAGTCCTCAGGTACCACACCATCCTCCCATGATTTGTTAAAAAGGGTAGTCAGTGGTGTCACTAGTTCTCTGCTTAATTCTTTTAGAATTCTGGGGTGAATTCCATCTGGCCCCATTGCTTTGTTCACCTTCAGTTTTAGGAGTTCTTTCAGAACCCTTTCTTCTGTGAAAGGAATGGGATCGACCCCCTCTCCAGAGTGCTTCTGTTAATTGGATTGGGCACCTCCCCCACTTCCACTTTTGTGAATACTGAACAGAAGTATTCATTCAGTATTCCTGCTTTTTCACTGTCACTCTCTGCCCACCCACAATCCATTCTATTCAGCCTCACTATCCCTCCCTTTGTCTTTCTATGCTCCCTGATATACCTATAAAGGTTTTTATCCCCCTTCTTAACTGAGTTGGTCATCTTTTCCTCAGTTTGTGCCTTTGCTATTCTGACTACCCTCCCTGTTTTCTTCTGCCTTAACTGGTACAATTCTCTGTTCTGCTCCTTCTGTGTTTCCTTATACTTCCTAAATGCAATTTTTTTGTCCCTAACCTTCACCGCCACTTCTTTTGAGAACCATAGTGACTTTTTCTTTCGTTTTGATTTATTTATTTGCTTCACACAAAGGCTTGTTGCCTCTGTGGATGGCAGTTTTGATATTTTCCCATTGTTGCTCCACCCCTCCTTCTAGCCTGTTTGCTAGTGCTTTTCTAAGGCACTCTCCCATCTTGACAAAGTCAGCCCTCCTGAAGTCCAGAGCCCTCACTTTTGTATGGCTTGACTCTGTAGCTGAGGTTATCATGAACCACACTGTTTGGTGGTCACTTGTTCCCAAATGGCTACCCACTTCTAGATCTGAGATCCTCTCACTGTCCCCATTTGAGAGTACGAGGTCCAAAATTGCTCCCTCATAGTAGGTTCCAAAACTAGCTGTCTGAGGCATGCTACCTGAAGGGCATCAAGAATGGCCCTGCTTTTGAATGTGGCTGCAGCAAAGGTGCTCCAGTTAACATCTGGCACATTTAGGTCCCCCATCAACAGTATCTCCCCTTTCTCTGCCATCCTAAGTATGCCTTGTATCATATCTTTGTCCATTCCCTCCCCCGATATGGGGGTCTGTATACAACCCCTGTACGGATTGTGGTGCCACTTCCAGTCTCTAAGGCGACCCACAGTGCCTCCTCTCCTCTCTGTTTACTCTTTTGTTCAGTTGCTTTTATCCCTTCCCCATACAGAGCTACTTCCCTCCCTTCTGCCCTCCTTGTCTCTCCTGTAGGTTGTGTACCGTGGTATGTTAACATCCCAGTCATGGTTATCTGTGTACCATGTTTCTATGACTGCTATGATATCCAGGCATCCCTCTTCCATCAAGGCCACCAGTTCAGGGAGCTTGTTGCCCAGACTATGGGCGTTGGTACTCATTACCCTCCATTTCTTGAAGGCCTTACCCCTTTTTGCCCCATCCCTGTCCTTACTGCATTTGTAATTTTCTCCATTTGCCCCTGCGCTTTTCCCTATTGACATCTCTATCTTGGTGTCTACCTCACTTAGTACCCTGATTTTTTTGGGGGGGGGCTAGGATTTCCCTGCTCATTTCCAGTGCCTCCACCCTTGGCTAGTTTAAATGCTTGCCAATCAAGTATTTAAACATATCACCTAGGATCCTAGTTGCCCTCCTGGACAGATGCAGATCATCACGCCAGTATAGGCCTGTATCCATCCAGGTGGACTCCCAGTTCCCAATGAAGCCAAATTCCTGAGCTCTGCACCAGTTTTTCAACCTCTGATTGAATCCCACGGTGTGAAGCACCCTAGCCTTATCTGTGCCATACACAGATAGCACCTCCGAGAAGGTTACCATGTGTGCTATTTGTCTAAGGCCCCTCCCCATCTCCACAAATGCTTCTTACACTGCTCTGATCTCTTTCTTAGCCAGGTCATTTGTCCCTAGGTGGACAATGACATCCAGCTCCCACCCCTGTGTAGCTGCTCCTGTGATCCTGAGAATTCGCTCCCTGTCCCTCCAAGCCATGGCGCCAGGCAGGCACCCTACCTCCCTCTCCCAATTCTACCTTCCTAACAATAGAGTCCCCCACCAGGAGTTGTTTCCTTCCCCTGTGGAGTCCCATGCCACCCTCCTGTGGGTCTCCTTTGTGGAGGTTCCCAGCATCCTCCTTGGTCTCCACTGTGGTTGCCTCCATAGAAGAACCACACTTTTCCAGAATGGCATAGAAATTATGGAGAGGTACAACTGGAGGGATGCGCCTCTGTTCCGCCACCCTCACCCTCCCTGAGCCCACTGTGGCCCAACCGCTCCTCTTTCTTGGCAACCTCTGAGGCAACAGCAGTGACTCTGGTGGTCCCAAGGTGGGAGAGGAGGTCCCAAAATCCTAGCCAACTCAGCCTGGAGATGAGCAACCTCCTCCCTCAGCCCAGAGAGGTGCCTGCCGATGGGACAACACTACATCCTTCAGAACGTCTTCCGGAAGACTGCTGCTCCACAGCCACTGCACTGCACCACTCCCATCATGTCTTTTTTCTGGCCCCTTAACTGTACTGCCCTTAGTTCGAGCACATTGATGTGAAGAGACTTGTCGAGCTTGGACCAGGAGCCCTGGGTCCTGTGAGGACCGAGATGGGTTCCCCAACCCTCGCCGGAGGTGTCCATGGTCAACATCTGGGAGGAAGGAGGGAGACTGAAGGGAACTCCCCAGCAGAGGTTCTCCTGAACCATCCACCACTGCAAGTCCCAAGCCATGGGAGTGGAGACCAGTACAAGTTGATCTAGGTCGTCCACCAGCTGATACTATTGAGACTGAAGCGTCCACTGAGAGATTCTCATATGGAGCTGAGCACGAGGGACTGTCAGAATCGCAGCCGCCATTAGCCCGAGGAGGCGAAGGACTGACCTGGCGCTGACCCGCCTGCGGCTGGACAATAGGCTGACCTGGGCCTGGAGAGTGGCTGCCCTGTCCAGTGGCAGGAAGGCCATGCCAGAGGTTGTGTCCAGGATCGCCCTGATAAATTGGAGCCTCTGGGACAGGATCAGATGGGACCTGACCTGGTTGATGTTAATACCCAGGCTGGCAAAGACCTGCTGGGTACGGGAAAGGAAGTGCAGGAGTTCTTCCCTGGATGGGGCCATCAGGAGCCAATTGTGCAGGTACGGGAAAACCTGCACCCCCTGGGTACACAGGTAGGCCGCTACCACCTAAAGGCATTTGGTGAACACCCGGGGCACCAAGCAAAGACCAAATGGGAGGGCCTTGAACTGGAAGTGGTCCCCTTGGAATGCAAAACGCAGGTATTTGCAGTGGGAAGGGCGGATAGGGATATGCAGGTAGGCATCCTGCATATCCAAAGAGCACAGCCACTGTCCCTGTCGGAGAAGGGACAGGAGGCTCTGCAGCGAGAGCATCCTGAACCTTTTGTACTCCACTAACAAGTTCAGGGAGCTGAGGTCGAGAATCGGCCTCATGTCCCCTGTTTTCTTCGGGACCAGGAAGAAATGGTGTGTATGTATGTATATGTTATATGTATGTGTGTTTTATATTTATATTTATATGTTTGTATATTATTTATGTATGTTTTATGTTGTGACTGGGCATCAGTGAAAATGGGCATTTTGCTCACTGATTATACAGAATAAAAACAAACAAACAAACAAACAAAAAATGGGAATAGTACCCCATTCCCTGAAGAGGAATGGGGATGGGTTCTATCGTCTCCTTCAGCAAAAGTGCCAAAATCTCTTCCTGGACCAGAAGATGATGTTCCCGAGAGTACGACGACTTTGGGGGAGGGTGTCAAGGGGGTTTCTGAAGAAACTCTATTGAGTGTCCTTCTGCGATCAGCTAGAGCACCCAGGAATCTGAAGTTATCCTCTCTCGACCCGGGAGGTGGAGGGAAAACCTCCCTCCTACCGGTTCCTCTGGAAGGCCCAGAGGCTGTGGGAGAGGAAAGGAGTCAGGTGGTGTGGAGCAGTGTCGCGGCTGAAGCACCTGCTGCTTTTTTGGGCAGAGGGGGCTTGGCAGCCAGAGGGGCCTGGCGTTTATTGGCCCGCTTTCCCTGGGGTTTCACCTTTTGCCAATTCCACCTGCGAAAGGGACGGCACTGCGTTTGATGGGGATGGTACATGGAGTCCACAGACTTCAGTGCAGTCCCCTTCTCCTGCAGATTGGTGATAATGTCCTTGACATCACCACTGAACAGCACTAAACCCCGGAAGGGCGCTTTCTGAATAGCGGACTGACTTCCAGGACTAACCCTGATACATGGAGCCAGGCATAATGCCGTAAGCCTACGGCAAAAGCAGAGCTCCTACCAGCAGTGTCCACTGCATCGTATGTAGCACGAAGTATGTGCCGACTGGCCGAACGTGCAGAGCAGACGAGGTCAGCCACTTCCTTTTTAACTTAAGAGTCAGGAAGGGAGTCCAATTTGCATTCCACCTCACTAAGAATCACTTTCTGGTAATCCCCCATGTGACTGACATAATTTAGGGCCCTAATTCCCAGAGTGGAAAAAGCATAGATCTTCTTCCCGTACCGGTCCAGAAGACGGGATTCTTTGTCAGGTGGAGATGAGCTCAGATGTTTCAGGTTAGCTGTCCGGCCATGAGCAGCGCTAATCACGACCGAATCAGCTCGAGTGTGAGAATCTAGAAAGTCAACACCCTCGGGAGCCTGATTTAGCCTGTTCGACTTCCGAGGAAGCGGGGCTAAAGCCGACGGTTGCTTCCAAATAGTGGAAACAAGGTCGGCATGAGGCTCAATCCAGGGTGGCACCAATGTTGGAGCTGTCTCGGGCAGGTCCAGATGCTCAGCGAGTTTCTTATGCTGTGGATCTGGCTCCAAGGAATGCCACTTGTGAACTTCCTGGATTTTGCGCAGCAAGGATCCTCCGGAGGAGACTTCGGAGGAGTCCTAGGCCTGGGCTTAGACGGAGAGCGTGGCTCATCGTCCAGCTCGGAGCAAACGTCAGAGTCGTCCGAGGTGTCCGAGGAGGAAAAAGATGAAGAGGAAGACTCCCTCTCCTGGCGTGGGGGAGGAACGGACCCCTTGGAAGGTCCTCGCGGAAGTGTATCCTGCCCCGCCCTGGAACCAGAGGGCTCGCCCCTGGTGACTGGAAGTGGGGAGGGAGTCTGTCGTCGAGGACGTACGGGAGCCGGAATCGGCACCATTGTCGTGAGATGACTCTCCACCTCTCTGGTGAGCTGAGCCTTGGCCTCAGCCCACCAGGAGGCCAGAGTCTCCTTCAAGTCCACTGGCAGCTGAGGGGGCGGTGTAGGAGGAGGAGGGGGATACGGGTATTGATTGTACCCATAAGGCGCGTATCCATAACCCCTGACGGCGGGAAACCCGGTGTCGGGTATTGAGGCACAGGTTACTGCAGCATCGGATACTAAGGAACCGGGTAAGACAGCGTCAGATACAACGGCATCAGATACCTGGGGACCGGGGGTCTGCTGGAGACGGCCCGGCCAGAGAGCCCATGGGCGGGCCTGGAGCTGAAGGCCCGGTGGGTGGAAGGCCCGATGTTGGGGCGGCATACGGAAGCATGATGTCGCCCGGCATCGGCAAGACCGGCGACAGAGCTGGCGTCTGGGGAGCCGATGTCAGGTCAGTCAGCCTGACGGGGGTGCAGCAGGAACCTCGGCATCGACTGGGGATGGAGAGAAAAAATCTCTGGGGTCAGGCTGAGGAGACCCAGGGTCCCCAGAGGGCAGCAAAGGCTGCGGGGAGCCGGGAACGGCAGACGTAAGAGGGTCCGGTGTCGGCTCAGCCGCCGTGCGGGCATCGGGCAGGCCGGCATCCGACTTATCAGCGGAGTCCGGGCAGACGCTGGAGGAGCCGACATCCGACTTATCAGACCCATCACCCAAGGCAGGTCGTGAAGGAGGAGCGGCCTTGTCGGGCGGAAGGTGGGCCGTGTGCCACCCCGAAGGGTCGGGCGACTTATCGACTGTCTCCGTGCGGGTGTCAGAGGAGCTGACATCTGGCTTACCGGAACCGCTCGAACCAGTAGGCCGCACAGTGGCGGCTTTACTGGGAGCGGAGGCCTCCAATAGTTCGGAGGCACCCGAAGGGCCCGAGCGCGAGCCATGTAGGCAGGCCGATGCCACCCTGGAAGCCTCCAAGGCGGCCGTCGTGGAGCGGTCCCCAGGAGGGGACGTTACCTGTAGCACGGCGACTCCCAAAGAAGACGCAGTGGATGAGGAGCCCTTATCCTGGTGTTTCTCCTTGTCTTTCTTCTTACGATGGCCTTTGGGGGAAGTGGATGCCTGCCAGAGCTTTTTAACTCCTTCTCCATGGAGGACATTTTCTTCTTTAGTATGTAGGCCTCCAAGGACTGCTGCCTCTGTCTGCGGGTGGCAGCGCTGAATTTAAGGCAGTGCTGGCACTTCTCCATCTGATGATCTGGGCCTAGACAGAAGAGGCACTGGGAATGGCCGTCCTTGTGCGGGAGTTGGACGCTGCACAAGTCGCACTTATTTTTGTGCTCGGAAGGTGTAGGGGACAACATACACTAATGAATGCTTGACGATTTAGTCTAAGAATCGAAAAAAGATGGTAAAAACCACCGACGAGAGAGCTGACGAGCTTTGAACTTTACCGCAAGGTGCTGACACGAGCTAACTGTGGGAAAGAACTGGAAGGCAGGTGTGGGGGACCACCCCTTTATATTGACGCCGCATGACGTCAGTCACCTGACGTGGGGACGGTCCCCTGCCAGAGACCGCTAGCTAGAAATGTTTCCGCTGGGTCTTGACGCTGGCCAGCATCAGTCCTATATGTAATTACCTACTGCAAGAGCCCTCTCGAAGTAAGATACAGTCTGCCATTCCAGGGACAAGCTACAGACTTTTTTAGAGCATTTTAGACATTAGCTTTTAAAATACTCTACTCAGTAACAGTAATATATTAAAGGAATTCTCCAGTATCCAGGAAAACTTTGTGAAATAAATACTCAGACACAATTCAAATTGTATTTATTTTTTTTGTTTTATTTATTGCTCACTCATTCTTTACCACTAAGTACATCTGAATAAAAACAGAATCTCTGTGACTCAGACTACATTTCATTCTCCAGATTTCTCCTCTGCTGAAGTCATTTATTTATAGGGAATACATGATGGGTTGCACAGTAGAATAACATATTTTTCTCCATTGGTGAATGGTAAGACCCATAAATCATAAGAACTGAGGCCTCAAGTTAGTTATGAAGGTCTAACAATCATGGGCCCAATATTCAAAACGTTGCCCGCGGGCAAATTTTGCACTGCCTGGCAGGCAAATTTAGCCCACAGCCAATAGCGTGCAATATTCAAAGGCATAGCCCCGGGGCAAATATTGCAGCATGAAGGTGGGCAAACATGGCTGTGAGTGCAGTGCAAAGGCAGCCCAGCAAAGAAGACAGCTCTGAATACAGCAACTGGGCAGTGCAGACAGCAACAGCAGCCCAGACCACACAGAGGTGGAGTCAGGCACAGCTGAACTACATGGCCACTGTGGGTGCTAGCAAAGAAGTGGTGCATAACAACTACAACCAACAGTGCAGACAAAATATTGCAGTGCAAGTCGGCCCAGTGGCGCTGAGGGTTGAGGCACTGGACGCCACACCTCGCAGGCGACCCATCTTTGGCAGCGAGCTTGGGTTGCTGAGGTCGGACAGGAAGGAGAGGATTGAGTGTCTGGAGGACAACTCTCCTCTCCTGGGGCAAGTGGCCTTGCAATCCCGCCACAGCAGTGAACCCCAGTGGAGACTGGGGGCATAGAAGCCAGGATCACGCACGCAAGAGGAGGAGGCAATGACGGATGCTCACGAGAGGGGTGTGGGAGCGTGCCCAGCTCATGCTGAGTATCATTGGATGTCTGTGCCTCCGCAGGAGTCTCATCATGAGCCAACACAAGGGAAAAACTCTGGCTCCTGGAGAGGTGACAGCATGTCAGACCCACATCCACTGCCAGATCCCACCCACCTCAGGTCCCAATATCCTCCAGGCCTGCACCGCACCACCATATCAGATTTGATGGAGCATTCAAGGTAGGAGTGGGCGGCCCCGCCCTGGGGGGCCCAAGCCAGGGGAACTTAAGGTGGCTCAGGGTGCAAGGTCAGGGGTCTGGGGGGAACCGGGGTGCAGAAGTTCTCAGACAGGGCGGGATCAGCTGGGGATGTCTGAGGGATGCTCCAGGACCGGCAACCAGATGGAAACAGAGAATATAAAAAATAATAAATACTGTAGTGCCGTGCTTAGGGTCAGACAGGTTTGCACAGGGCAAACATATTTGCCCAGGGCAAAACTTTACCATATTCAAAATGGATATGCAAATGAGCCTACTTAGGTATTCTGAGGGCAAATAGCCACATTAGCACATCATTATGGCCTGATTTGCATGCATTTCCATGTGTAGATTGCCTGGGCTATTTCAGGGTGCACACAGCACCACCTGTATGTCAGAATGGAACTACAAGTCGGTAGCTACAGGCTGGGTTTGTACACAGCAGCACAGACTACTGTGCTCCAGGGGACAATCACCACAGGCACAGGTGGTTGTGCTGCATTCCATATACATATTGTTGTTTCTGCTACAGTGTGTATCGTATGCTACAGTACCATGGGTAGCCAGTATTGTGAGAGACACATCAGTGCATACTGTATGTCAGGTAACACTGAATGCTGCTATCCACACAAAGACAGGCCCAGCTGGCAGGTGTGTACTAACAGTGGACAACACTGTCATATTGTCCTGTGACCCACATACGCTGTGCTGATGGCACGGGATTCTCACAGTACCACACACACGGCCGGCTGTGCATGACGGAGTGCATGTGCAGCTGTACGAAATGGGGCCAGACACATGCCATCATGCAGGCCCAATGACGCCAGGGGCAGTCCCATCACTGGAACATGTGCACTGGGTGGATGATCCCAGCCGTATGACAGCACCTACTATGTGGTGCATCCCAGACACCTGTACACCCTCCCCTCACCACACTCCCTCCCCTCAGTGCAGCATGTGCGTGCTGTATTCTGTTGCTGTACCCCATATGGAGGGATGGGGGTGCTGCATGTACTCACTGACAGAGTGTCCATGGGGTACTAGGCCACCCTCAACTGCTTTGCAGAGTTTGGACTGGTGCCAGATGAAGGTGTCATGGGCACTGCCAGGGTACCGTGCTATGATTCGTGGCTGGTACAATCAGTTTGCAGCATCTCTTCCTTGGCATATGAAGTGGCCCAGGGTGGCCTTCTGCCCTTTCTTCCTGGCAAATCACTGCAGTCATCAGGTGCACCATGATGCTGTTCTGGCATACAGCTCTGTTGTCTGTTGCTGCTGTGTCCATACCTCCCCCCATCCTTGTTTTCCCAGAGTTAAGACTACCTTTTTTCTGGGCAGTAACTTGCACCACGCTGTGTCATGCAAACTCACTTTGCGCAGCGCTAACATTCTGACTACAGCATAGCGCCTGTATTCATGTACATGCCCCCTCTCTTTGCCCAGTGCATACATTATCATTTTACATTGCACTATTCCAGTTTGCCCACACTAATCGGGCTTTTCAATATAGCTCAAGCGTGCAAACAGGGCGCAAAGTGTGTGCAATCTGTTTGCCCACCGGGCAAAGTTTTGCATACTGGGCCTCAAGTGTGGTGATAAATGTGTTATTGTACCACAACCCATTATTTGATATATACCACATTATTATTGTTTTTATTAGTGTTTTACCTTTGCTGCCTTTCTTTCCATTGTAAACTCTCCACCTGACCCATTGTTCTCTGCATTCTATTTCCAGATTCTAAATGGAAATAACATTTTCTAAATGAAATAACATGCACTCTAAGTCTTGCTATGCAGATGTCTGGGATAAGCAGGTGTTCTAAGCTAAGTAGGGGATTCAAGGAGTTGCGAAAATAAATATTTATCCCAAAATAACATGATAAATTTACTCACTATATAAAATACCAGTGGTGAATAAACTGGGTAAGTCAATCATGTTACTTTGTGATAAACAATTATTTTCAATGAGAACACGTTATTTCACTTAGATTATTGTTTTCTCACTTAGAATCTGGAACTAGAGCACAGACAACAATGGATCAGATAAAGAGTTTACAATGGAAAGACACAGTTTTAAAGAGGAGTCAGGTCAAAGTGCTACATTGCAGAATTAGAAATAGCCCCCAAAAAAAACAATTCATACCAAAATAGGTTTCCACATTACTTTGTTTTAAAGTTATGAGCTATTTTGTAACCCTGATTTCCCTCCTTGTTCAAACAAACTCTGGTCAGAGCTGATAGGGCTGCAGGAAAGGAATTTGGTGTAAAAAATTGAAAATTACCAAAGTTACAGGCTCCCAAGAAAAAAATTACTCACCGTAGTAATCTTCTTTCTTCCAAGGTGTCTTTTAGCATCAGTAACTATGCGTTGAGCTGACTAGGTAGTACTGCCCCGGAGGTGGAGATTATGGTAATGAGTTTATGAATTAGCTATTCAGAATGAAGCTTGAGGGTGTGCTGAGCAGGGAGAGTGAGGAAGGCTCCAGAATTTTTTCAGAGCTAGAATGGACACATGCCCACATTGGTATGAACCAACAGGATTCAAAAATATATAACTACAATAACCAGAACCATAACATGAAACTTTGTTCAAAATGCAATCAAGTTCAATATAACTTATATAAGGCAAGAAGCAGAGCCCTCTTCTGAAAGTTATCTGGGAAGGAGGGTGGGAGCTTACTGATGCTAAAGGACACCTTGGAAGTAAGAAGATTACTACAGTGAGTAATTCTTTCTTCTTACCCCAGGGGTCCTTTAGCATCAGTAACTATATGCAGAATACAAAACAGTACAGTTTGGAGGCAGGTAGAGAACCTACTTAGGAAAGAGGCTCTGCAGTACCGCCTTGCCAAATCTGGCATCAGATCTAGACTGTAGATCCAACCAACAGTGCTTAGTGAATGTATACACAGTCTTCCAAGTAGCTGCTTTGCAGACGTCCAGCAGAGGTATGTCTCTAGCAGCTGCCACTGAGGCAGCAGTGCCTCTAGTAGAGTGGGTCCTGAGCCCTTCAGGTGGTTGCTTATCAGCCCTGTCATAGCAGAATCTAATACATGAGACTATCAGGTGAGAGACAGTTCTCTTAGTGACTGGTCTTCCTCTACCTACCTCCCTCCCTATAGGTGAGGAATAACTGTGTGGATGGGCCCCTGAACTGCTTGGTATGTTCCAGGTAGTAAAGCAGGGCCCTTTTGACATCCAGACTGTGAAGCATCTGCTGCCCTGGAGGGGATTTCTCAGTAAAGAACACAGGTAAAGTAATGGACTGACTGAGATGAAACTCCAGGACCATCTTAGGCAAGAAATTTCTGTTTGCCCTGGGCTCAATCTTATCCCTGTGAGGGATAATGTAGTTGGGCTCAGTACAGAGAGCCTGTAACTCTGAAATCCTTCTTCCAGAGGTAATGGCTACCAGAAATATGTTCTCCAAATAACATACTAGAGGTGAGCCCTAGCCATGGGTTCATAGGGAGGCTCCATGAGCTTCGCAATACAGAGGTTCAGACCACAATGAGGGACAGGTTCCCTGACTGGAGACTAGAGATGGAGAAGGCCTTTGAAAACCTGTATAAATACCAGCTGGGAAAAAACAGATTTAGTCTTCCCAACAGAAGGATAAGCCAAGATAGCAGTCAGATGAAGTTTCAGGGAGGAAGACCTTAAGTCCGAGCGCTGTAAATGCACTAGCTAATCCAAAAGGTTAGGAATCGAAGTCTTAAGAGGATTAATGTGCTTCTGCTTGCACTGAAAGGAAAACCTTTCTATTTGGCTGCATATGTCTTTTTTGCACTAGGCTTCTTGGCCAGCCTCAGGATCTTTAGAACTTGTTCAGAATACTGAATGGCAGGGAACTCTAGCTCCTCAAGAGCCACGCTTTGAGGTGAAGAGATTTCAGATACAAATAAGTCACCCCATCTGAGGGAGAGTCAGGTGGGAGAGACTGAAAGGAAGACAAATGGGTTTGCTGCAAGACAGTGTTAGCAACAGGGGATACCAGGCTTGCCTTAGCCAGTCTGAAGCCACCAGTACCATTGCTGCAGGCTGCTCTTTGGGTTTTTATAAAATCCTGAAAATCAGAGAGAAAGAAGGAAAGGCATAAGGAACTTTTCTGACCAGTCCAGAACTAGGGCATCCATTGGAACAGTCCCAGACAAAAAGATCTATTTCTGGTGTGTCCCACCTTCTGAACACTGTGGCCAACACTTGTTTGTTCAAACACCATTCGCTGTTCCCATTGGCTGATGCAGACAAGAGCAATTACCAGGGTGTTGTCCTTGCCTAGAAAATGAATGGCTGATAAGCTGACTCCCAGGGAGTAGGCCAAGCCACAAATCCTCATGGCTTTCAAGCACAGACTGCTGGATCTTATCTCACCATGCTTGTTTATAAAAAAAATTGCAGTGGTGTTGTCTGTCCTGATCTGGACTGTTTGATCTTTTATCTGTGAGGAAAATGCCTTTAGTGCCAGGTAAATGGCCCTGAGTTCCAGCAGACTGATGTGAGCCTGTGTCTCCTTTGGAGTCCAGGAGCCACTGATGGAAGTACTGTCCATATGGGGTCCCCATCCAAGCAGAGAAGCATCTGTAGTAATGATTCTAGTAGGGGAAGGTGCTTGGAAGGAACTTCCCACTGAAAGAAAGGTAATTTTCTCCCTCCAACCCAGAGACTGAAAGAATGAGACTGGGAGCAGTTTGGACAGCGAACTTTTGCTTAGGGACCAGTGAGACCTTAAGTACTACAGTATATCCCTCATTCCGAATCTGGCCCCTGGGAGCATGGCTGTCACTGATGCCATGTGTCCTAGAAGCACTAAGAACTTTCTGACTGGCCTGGGCTGACACAGAAGAAAAAATTACTCACCTTAGTAATGTTGTTTCTTCTAATGGAGTCTTGCTGTATTCTGACAATAGCGGTGAGTCCCAACCTTCGAACTGCCCCGGAGGTGAAAGAGTTAACTTTCCATGCCAGGCATGGAACGCTGAGCTCGAGCTCGGTTGAGACTCTGTCTGTTGTTCTTCAAACTCAAACTGTCAGATCTTTACGAGCTAAACTCACTAAGGTCCTGTGTGGAAGCTGTAAACCTACACTAGCCAACTTGCTACTAAACATAAAACACATTTTTTGGTTCCAAGACAAAGACTCAAGTCAGGAGACCCAAAAATGAAAAACACAACACCCAGTCACCCCAAGAAAAAAGGGGGTGAAAACAACAAGGTGGGCACCTACTGAGTGCCAACACTGCACTGCCCACCCACATCCCAAAAACAGAGGTTCTGAGAGGGGCAGGCGGGAGGAGGTCAGAATACAGCAAGACTCCATTAGAAGAAACAACATTACTAAGGTGAGTAATTTTTTCTTCAAACAACATGAAGTCTTGCTGTATTCTGACAATAGCAGACTACAAAGCAGTACCTCCATGGAGGAGGGACAGAACCTACTTAGGGAATAGGCTCTGAAGCACAGCTGTGCCAAACCGAGCATCACTCCTAGCCTGGATATCCAGAGAGTAATGCTTGGTAAAAGTGTGAACTGTTTTACAGGTACCTGCTTGACATATCTCTAGAATAGGGATGTCCCTGGCAGCAGCCAGAGAAGCAGCTGTACCTCTGGTAGAGTGAGCCCTCAGGTCTGAGGGTGGAACCTTACTCAGTTTTTCATAACAAAATTGGATACAAGAGACAATCCACCTGGCAATGGATCTTTTAGTGGCAGGTTTCCCTTTACCAACCTCACCATAAGTGAGGAACAGTTGGAGGGAGTCAAACCTGACACCTTTGGTACGCTCTATGTAGTAGCTAAGGGCTCTCTTCACATCTAAACTGTGCAGCCTCCTCTCGCCAGAGGAGGAATGATCAGTGAAGTACACAGGAAGAGACATAGATTGATTAAAGTGGAAATCTGAAACCACCTTAGGCAAGAACTTCCTATTAGTCCTGAGGACCACCTTATCTGTATGAAAGGAGATAAAATCAGGCTCCACTGACAAAGCTTGTAATTCACTTATGCATCTGGCAGAAGTGATGGCTACCAGAAACACAGTTTTCCAAGTCAAGTACTTAAGCTCTGCTGAAGACAAAGGCTCAAAGGGGGTTGCATAAGCTGAGCAATGCAAACATTAAGGTCCCAAGCAGGGGCAGGGTTCCTGAATGGAGGGTTGGTGTGAAGCAATCCCTTGAAAAACTTGGAGAATACAGGTTGAGCTGAAAGAGAAGAGGGCTTATCTGCTGAAATAAAAGCAGAGACAGTTGCCAGATGCACCTTCAGTGTAGCTGGTCTCAGCCCCAAGCTATTTAAATGAACCATATAATCAAGGACTGTGGGCAGATCAGCAGACTCTGGGGAAATATGCTTCCCAGAGCACCACATGGAAAATCTTTTCCATTTGGAATTATAAGTAGCCCTGGTGGAAAGTTTTCTAGAAGCCTTCAGGATATCCATTACACATTGGGAGAGGTGTAAATTAGCAAACTCTAACTCTTCAAGAGCCAGGCCTTGAGATTGAGAGATTTGAGGTTCAGGTACCAAACCCTCCCCTGAGCACAGGTTAACAGGTTGTAATTCCTGGGAAGACACAGGGGAAGATGGACTGCTAAGGACAGTAGGAATGGATACCAGGACTGTCTGGCCCAGTCTGGAGCAATCAGGATCATCTTGCACGGTTGAGATCTGATTTTGACTAGCACTTTGAACAGGAGAGGAAAGGGGGGAAAGCATACAGGAACTTCCCTTCCCAATTGAGAACTAAAGCATCCAGGGGGACTGAGCCCAACACTGGGGGGCCTGCAGCAAAATAGGGGAAGATGGTGATTGTCTGGGGCTGCAAAAAGATCTATCTGCGGGGTGCCCCATCTGGAAAATATCACCTCCAAGACCAGGGGTCCAGTGACCATTCGTGATGGCCCTGGGATATCCTGCTGAGAGCATCTGCCAGGACATTGTCCTTGCCTGGGAGGTGAACTGCCGTGAGGGAGGTGTTCAGGGAGTAAGCCAGAGACCACAACTTCATTGCTTTGGTGCACAAGGCCATAGACCGAGTGCCTCCTTGCTTGTTGATGTACCACATTGTGGTGGTGCTGTCTACTCTGACCTGTACAACTTTGTTCTGAACAGATTAGGAAAAAGCTTGAAGTGACAGAAATACTGCTCTGAGTTCCAACAGATTAATGTGTAGCAGAGATTCCTGAGGGGACCACAACCCCTGGGTGGTCAGGTCGCCCATGTGAGCCCCCCACCCCAAGAGGGAGGCAACTGTAGTAAGGATTAAAGAGCGAGACTGAGTGACAAAGGGAACCCTTTGTCTCAGATTGTTCTGATCCTGCCACCACTGTAGGGCCTGGATCAGGGTTCGAGTTACTGGGATCAATTTGGCCAAAGGGTCCTTCCTTTGAGACCAGAAGGCTCTCAAATGGAACTGAATGTCCCTCATCTGAAATCTTGCTCCCTGCACTACTGCTGTAGAAGCAGCCATGTGCCCCAGGAGTTGTAAAAAATGCCTTGCTGGTCGAGACACCTGCAGGGTGAATGAGGAGGCCAGAGAGACAAGGGTCCTTGCCGTGTCCAGGGGAAGGAAGGCTCTGGCCTTTTCTGTGTCTAGCTCTGCGCCTATGAAGGTGAGGAGCTGGACAGGCTCTAGAACTGACTTTGATTCAGAAGGAAACCCAAAGAAGTGAGCAGTTGCTGAGTTATCTGTAAGTGTAACTTGACTTGGTCTGGGGACTGGCCTACTATGAGCCAGTTGTCCAGGTAAGGGAATATGGCAATCCTTTGCCTTCTTAGAGAAGCAACTACCACTGCCAGGCATTTTGTGAATACCCTTGGAGCAGAGGTGAGGCCAACGGGCATTGCTCTGAACTGGTAATGGCCTGAGGGCAGTTCGAACCTGAGGTACTTTCGATGGGAGCTTCTGATGAGAATAAGAAAGTAGGCATCCTTGAGGTCCAGGGACACTAGCCAGTCCCCTGACCTTAGAGAGGGTAGAATAATTCCCAGAGTCACCATTTTGAATTTTGGTTTTAAAGGTGCTTGTTTAATATCTGAGATCCAGGATGGGGCAGCCATTCTCCTGTCTTTTGGGGTAAGGAGTACCTGGAGTACAACCCTTTGCCCAGGTGTAGGGGTGGAACCCTTTCCACAGCTCTGAGAGCTAGGAGGGAAGAGACCTCTGCCTCTAAGGCAAGTGCCTCTGAAGGATTTGCAGGTGGAAAGGATCTGGTTCTCATCTTTGGAAACTTTTTGAAGCTGAGAACCACTCCTGGCTTACTACTTCCAGGACCCATTTGTCTGATGTCAGAGACTCCCAGTCCTGGACAAAGTAAGCCAGCCTGCCCCTACAGGTAGCTGAGAATCGGCCCTGGCAACCCCATCAGGGTGTCTGTTTGGCAGGGCTTTGGGCTGAGGGGTGGAAGCAGGCCTGCTTGTACCCCCCCCACACACACAACAAAAAACCAAAAACAAACAAAAAAAAATGTGGGGAGTAGTGCAATGTAATGGCTGTGGGGCAGCAGTCTTCCAGGAGTCTTTCTGGAGGCTGAGATGCTGCCCTATTTGCAGGTAACTCTCTGCCCTGAGGGAGGAAGTTGCCCGTCTTCAGGCCACACTGGACAGTAGTACGGGGACCTTCCCCCAGGCCACACTGGACAGTAGGAAGGGAACCTCCCCCAGCCAGGGAGTACCACAGGCACCACCACTACCTCAGAGATTGCGAAGAAAACACAGCAGTTGGACCACAGTGGGCTCAGGAAGGGTGAGGATGGTGGAACGGAGGCACACCGTCAGTTGTTCCACTCCACAATCCATACACCATTCTGGGGGAGCATAGCTCCCCTATGGATGCACCCACAGAGGAGACTAAGGAGGCTGAGGACAGCTGTCACAAGGGAGGCCCACAGGAAGGAGGCAGAGGACACCACAAGGAAAGGAAGCAGCTCCTGGTGGGGGACTCAATTATTAGGGGGATAGAACTGGGAGGAGCAGGGAAAACTGAAGTAAGGTGCCTGCCTGGTGCCATGGCTTGGAGGGACAGGAAGTGCATCCTCAGGATCACGACAACAGCTGCAAGGGATTCTGAGCTGGACGTAATTGTCCACCTAGGGACAAATGACTTGGCTCATCATGAGGTTAGAGCAGTGCAGGAGGACATTGCAGAGTTGGGGAGGGGCCTAAGACAAGTAGCAAACACAGTATCCTTCTCAGAGGTGCTGCCTGTCAAAGGCATGGGTGAGGCGAGGGTAACTGGCACCATGCAGTTTAATGAATGGTTGAAAAAATGGTGCAGAGCACAGGGGTTTGGCTTCATTGGGGAGTGGGGTTCCACCTGGAGGACAACAGCCTATACTGGCAGGATGGTCTGCATCTGTCCAGGAAGGAACAAGTCTTTTGAGCAATCGGTTTAAATGCTTCATTGGCAAGCTTTTAAACTAGTCAAAGGGGAGGCACTGACAAGCAGCAGAAAATCCCAGCCTCTCCCTACAAAACAGGGTACTAAATGAGAAAAGACCAAGGTAGAAGCGGTCAGTGGGGATGCTGCAACAGAAGGTAAAGCCATCAAAAATGGAGCGCAATGAGTACCAATGCCCGTAGTCTAGGTAACAAGCTTCCTGAATTAGTGGCCTTGATGGAGGAGGAACATCTGGATATCGTGGCAGTCACAGAAACATGGTACACACACACAACCATGACTGGGACGTAAACATACCAGGATACACTATCTACAGGAGGGACAGGGAGGGTAAAAGAGGAGGAGGAGGAGTGGTTCTTTACATAAAGGAAGGAATAAAAGTAACAGAACAAAAGGGTAAACAGGGAGGAGAAGAAGCACTGTGGGTAAATTTGGAGACAGGCAATGGCACCACAATCCGCACAGGGGTTGTATACAGACCCCCTTCTCAGGGGGAGGAAATGGACAAGGAAATGATAGAAAGTATACTTAGAATGGCAGAAAAGGGAGATACTGCTGATGGGTGATCTGAATATGCCAGATGTTAACTGGAGTGCAGTTGCAGCTGCCACTTGAAGAGTGCAGTTATTCTAGATGCCCTACAGGGGCATGCCTTAGACAACTAGTACTGGAGCCCACTCGAGAGGAGCAATATTAGACTTGATACTCTCAAATGGAGATGGAGAGGATCACAGATGTAAGTGGGTAGCCATCTGGGAACTAGCGACCATCGAACAGCATGGTTCACAATAAACACAGTAATAGAGTCAAGCCATACAAAGACAAAAGTACTGGACTTTAGGAGGCTGACTTTGCCATAATGGGTGAGTGCCTAAGGAATGCACTAGCAAATGGGCAGGAAGGAGGGTGGAAGAACAATGGGGAATAATAAAACTGCCATCACAGAGGTAACAAGCCTTTGTGTGAAGCAAATAAACAAAACAAGATGATGTAAGAAACCACTATGGTTCTCAAAGGAAGTGGCAGTGAAGGTTCAAGAGAAAAAGAAAGCATTCAGGAAGTACAAGGAATCGCAGAAGGAGCAGGACAGAGAACTGTATCAGTTAAAGCAAAGGAGGCTGGGAAGGCAGTCAGCACAGCAAAGGCCCAAACCGAGGAAAAGATAGCCAACACAGTTAAGAAGGGGATAAAACCTTTTATAGGTACATCAGGGAGCGAAGAAAGACCAAGGGAGGGATAGTGAGGTTAATAAAGGGGAGGGAGGGTGGGCAGAGGAGACTGTGAAAAGGCAGAGATACTAAACAAATATTTTTGCTCAGTGTTTACGAAGGAAGAGGGGGAGATACATAAAACAAACAGTAGTAACACTCTGGATACAGAAGTTGATACCGGCCCATTTACAGAAGAAAGGGTTCTGAAAGAACTCTTAAAACTGAAGGTGGACAAAGCAATGGGGCCTGATGGGATTCATCCCAGAATTCTAAAAGAACTAAGGGTAGAACTAGTGACACCACTGACTACCCTTTTTAACAAATCATGGGAGGATGGGGTGGTACCCGAGGACTGGAGGAGGGCAGATGTGATTCCCTTCACAAAAGTGGGAGCAAGCAGAAGCAGGAAACTATAGACCTGTTAGTTTAACCTCAGTGATAGGGAAATGATGGAATCACTTCTAAAGGAAAGAATTGTCGAGTATCTAGAGGCCAGAGGGGCAGGACCCAGGCAGCTTGGATTCACAGCGGAAGGTCATGCCAGACGAAGCTGATAGATTTCTTTGACTGGGTGACCAAAGTAGTAGATCAGGGAGGGGCTGTGGACATGGCCTACCTAGACTTTAGCAAGGCATTTGACACAGTCCCACACAAAGATTAATATACAAGTTAGCCAGCCTGGGAGTGGGTCCCAAGATGACAGCCTGGGTAAAGAATTGGCTGGAGAATAGGACACAGAGAGTTATAGTAAATGGAGTCCACTCAGAAGAAAGGAGGTTACTAGTGGGGTACCGCAGGGTTCAGTATTAGGACCGGTCCTCTTCAATGTCTTTATAAGCGACATTGCAGAAGGACTGGAAGGAAAAGTATGTCTCTTTGCAGATGACACAAAGATCTGCAAAATAGTTGATGCACAGGGTGGGGTGGAAAGGATGAGAAGGGACTTGGCAAGGTTAGAGGAATGGTCAAATGTATGGCAGCTTAGATTCAATGCTAAGAAGTGCAAGGTAATGCACCTGGGAAACAAAACCCAAGGGAAAAGTACACAATGGGGGGTGAGATACTAACAACAACAAGAATGGAAAGGGACCTGGGGGTAGTCATATCAGATGACCTAAAGGTGGGCAAGCAATGTGAGAGGGCAGCAAGGAGGGCTGGGGGGATACTGGGATGCATAGGGAGAGGCATCACCAGTAGAAAACAGGAAGTTATTATCCCTCTGTACAGACAGCTGGCGAGACCCCATCTGGAGTACTGTGTGCAGTTCTGGAGACCCAATCTCCGCAAAGACATAGACAGGATGGAAGCTGTCCAGAGGAGGGCAACTAAAATGGTGCAGGGTCTGCACCAGAAGACATATGAAGAGAGACTTAAGGAGCTTAATATGTATAGCCTCGAGGAAAGGAGGGAGAGGGGGGACATGATAGAAACTTTCAAGTACCTCAAGGGAATCAACAAAGTCCAAGAGGGTAGCATCTTTCAAAAAAAGAGGTGTGCAAGAACAAGAGGGCACAATTTGAAGATAGATGGGGGCGGCTCAGAGGTAATTTAAGGAAGTATTTTTTCACAGAGAGGGTTGTGGATGCATGGAACGGCCTTCCGGAGGAGGTTGTGGAGTCAAAATCAGTGGGGGAATTCAAGCATGCATGGGATAGTCATAAGGCAATTCTGGGGGGTTGGGGTAGGAAGAAGTAGGCTGCTGGTTAACTAGGATCTGCAGCTTATCCAGTAGGTAGGGAAATGGGCAGACTGGGTGGGCCAAGTGGTCCTTATCTGCCGTCAAATTCTATGTTTCTATTATCCCGTCTGCCTCTCCCTGTAAAGAACCCCCCTCTGGGCATAAGCAGAAGAGGAGGCCTGGGCTTGGTAAAAAGGCCTATGAAAAGGCCTGCCCCTGCCCCTGGGAAGCTGCCTTTGAGGAGTGGCTTGCCTTTCCTTGACCTGTGCACTCCTATATGTGGTCCTATACTCATCCATTTTCTTCATGTAATTCTCTGTTTGCTCCCCAAACAGAGAATTACCCACAACAGGAAAATCCATGGCCTTAGTCTGGGTATCCTGTGACAGGCTAGTACATCTGAGTCAAGCCATTCTTCGAAGTACCACAGATGTAGCCATGACTCTAGATGAAACATCATTGGAGTCCACTGCAGCATGGAATTGCACCTTGGATGCCTCAATACCATCAGCAGCCACCTGTTCCAGCTCCTTAGCAAGCTGGCCAGGGACCTGTTTTGCTAGGGCCATAACAGTGTCCCATCTGGATTTTTGATACCTAGCAGTATAGGCCATATAATTGGCCTGTCTGAGCCCCAAGGATGCTGCCATGTACTGTTTCTCTGCCATGGCATCAATCCTCCTGGAGTCCTTGTCCGGGGGGGTGTGAAGCCAAGGGAATGTTTGCCTTATCACAGGCTGTAGCCTGCACTATCCCAACATGGCTGCATTGTTGTGTAAGGAACTCCGTGTCAGAGCCTGACAATGTATACCTCTTGCCCATTCTCTTATCCACAGGAGGTATAGTGTTAGGAGTCTTTAAAATCTTAAATGTCTGTTTCCCAAAAGATTTGTGCAAGGGAATAGACAGTCTCCTAGACTCTGGGATATCCATCATTTCCACATAGTCAGGCTCCTCCTGGTCATCCACAGCTTCTTCCATAGGAAGCTGGAAGGTTTCAGCCACTTTTTTATAAAACATGAAATGGGAGGGGGACTCAGAAAGCCTAGGAGGAGAAACCCCTGAAGGTCTGTCTGGGGAGATGTCCGGGTCAATGGGCACATCCAGACTTTCAAATCCACATTCACTTTCCTCATACTCCTCTTCCTCCTCCTCCGGTTTATAAAATTCCTCTAATTCACACTCTTGAACCGGTGGAACCGGCCGAACCGAACGCCTGCCTGATGGTGCCGGTTTGGTCGGAACCGGGGAAAGCGACTGGACAATTTTGATCGCTTTGGCTATCTCTTCAGCGGTTGGAGAGGAAAGTTTTGGCTCCACACCAGCCGATTTTTCTTTTCTAGTTCTTTTAGCTGGAACCAGTTCCTCAGAATCGGCTCTCCTTTTGCCCGAAGAAGTCTCGCCCTGGTCAGAGGGCACTCCTTCTGGTTCGGTTTGAACCGAACCGGGCTGGCCATCCGGTTCAGCTGACTTTTTGGCCTCCCTTTTCCTGAGCCTACCAGCTCTCTTTTCTAGGGTAACTGCAGGGAAATTTTTGCAAATCTGGCAGTCTGCATTGAGGTGGTCAAACCCCAGACAATAAACACAGGTGGTGTGGGGGTCAGCCTTGGCAAAGACTTCCCCACACACACTACAGTGTTGAAACCCAGTGGGTCCGGTTTTTCATTTGGGTTTCTCGGACATAGTGCCAGTCCTAACCAAACTTACCCTTTTATGGCAATCCACCAGGCAAGACCCTCTTATCGGTTCCCAACCGTGTCACGGGTCATGGAAAAAACTGTAATAAAATCCGTTTTTCCAGAACCGATAAGAACCGGTAACCACACTCTAAAAGCACAATTTAAGATTTTTGAACAACTTGATCGGTTCAAACCGAACCGATAAACGTCTACAAGTTCCACACAGAATAGAATGAAATAAAACCTATCTAGTACTCACAAATACCACAGACAGAGACTGAACCGACAGGTTACGGTTTAAATTCGGTCGAAAACCGAGAAAAGCGGTACTTTAACCGACAAAATGAACCAAGCAGAAGGAGAAATCTCTGGAGCGACTGTTCAGTGAGGCAGAGTAAAGAATCTGACGGTTTGAGTTTGAAGAACAACAGACAGAGTCTCAACCGAGCTCGAGCTCAGCGTTCCATGCCTGGCATGGAAAGTTAACTCTTTCACCTCCGGGCAGTTTGAAGGTTGGGACTCACTGCTATTGTCAGAATACAGCAAGACTTCATGTTGTTTGAATGAAGAATTTGCCACTAACAAGAAGCTTCGAATTCTCTCCAAAGGAAGGAAAGCTCTGCTCTACAGTATGTCCAACTGTGCTCCTATGAACATTAGGAGTTCCAGATGGGATTTCTTTTGGTTTATAAGAAACCAGAAGGAATGCAGAGTGCCCTTTGTCAGAGAGAGAGCCTTTTCTACTTGTAGAGGTTTTTTTCCCACTATGAGCCAGTCGTCTAAGTGAGGGTAGACAGAAATTCCCCGCCCGCTTTTTTTTTTTGATGTGCTGCCACTACAGCCAGACATTTTGGTGAATACTCTTGGAGCAAATGTCAGGCCGAAGGGCATGGCTGCAAACTGATAGCGCCCTGATTGAATTTTGAACCTCAGAAATGTTCTGTAGGACTGCCTTATTGGGATGTGAAAATAGGTATCCTTGAGGTCTAGGTAGGCTAGCCAGTCTCCCTGCTGTAGGAACTAAACTACCAATTTTAGGGTGACCATTTTGACTTTGGGTTTCAGAAGATGCTTGTTCAAGTATCTGAGGCTTAAAATAGGTCACCACTCTCCTTATTTATTTTGTGTTAGGAAGTACCTGGATTAAAGGCCCTTGCCCCTTTTGTGGGCAGATACTCTCTCTCTCCCACCCTTGCTTCCAAAAAGTGTTTTACCTCCAGCTCCAACAGGATCTTTTCTATTGGGGTTAGAGGTTTGAACAGCTGGGTGCCCTTGAGGGCTGGTAACTTTAGCACTGAAGAGACAGGCCCTTTTTCACTACCTCCGGGACTCACTTGTCTGATGTGACAAGGGTCCAAGACTGGAAGTAGTGGCAGAGCCTGCCCCCTACAGGTAGAGGGAAGGCAACCTGAACTGAGGTATCAGAGCTTTTGCTGGGTAGCAGTAGCAAGGACAGAGGTAGCTCATCTCTGACCTCTCCCTCTAATTATTTCTTTATACTCATCAACCTTTCTTGTGTATCCCTCAGTTCAGGGATCAATAACACATTCTTGTTGCAGGGTAAGTCCATGGCTGTGGGGTGGATGTCCTGCATCAAATTTGTTGCTCTCAGCCAAATAAAATACCTACGGGAGAAAGCCTGGGCCTTGACCCTGTAGGTTATGTTATTATTGCCATCTGCCATATGGAACTGGTACTTTGTGACTTCCAAGGCAGCTTTAGCCACCTTCATCAGGTCCTTTGCCATAGAATCAGAGCCCTGCTCAGCTATGGCGAGGACTGAATTCCAAAGAGCCTTTTAATACTTGGCTATATAAGCCATGTATGAAGCTAGACGGAAGAGAAGAGAGGCTGAGGTATATGTCTATCTTGCCATAGAGACTAGCCTTTAGAATCCTGTCCAGGATGCAAGCTTTCTTTATCACATGCTGCCTGTTGCACCACACCTTCATGCTTGGGGTGCACAAACAGAAACTCTGTGTCTTTCTAGCCAACAGATACTGTTTATCTATCCGCTTCTTGACTCCTAGCAGAGATGTGGGAGTCTGAAGATGGTTCATAGTAATTCTTCTTCATTATATCAAGAACTAACGTTGGGAGGAGGAAGACAGTACAGTTACATAAGAACTTACCGTAACAGTATATCTTCAACAGAAGTTCCTGTAGTAGGTCATCACAGATAGGATTGCGCCCTCTGGCGTCAGGACCGCATGGCAAACTTTTCCAGCAATGTCTGCCAGAGGACCGCCCACCAGACATCATGTGATGTGCGCCAGCATGATCCTATATAGTGAGCAGTCCCCACACCCGCATCCAGTTCTCCCGCCAGAGATCCAAGAAGGATGAGACAGAAGAAAGGTTGGAATCCTGGAGCCCAGTTTAGAAAAATGCTGAAAGAAATGCAAAAACTAGGGGAAGGTGGGATGGAAAATGTGACCAACTGCAGGAACCTTTCTCAAAGATCTACTGTTACAGTAAGTTCTTACATAACTGTACTATCTTACTTCGAGAGGGTTCCTGTAGTAGGTCATCACAGATAGGCCTGAATCCCAAGCAGTCACTCAAAAAAAAAGACTGAGAGAGTCACGGGATGAGGAGCAACTGAAAGAACAGAACAGGACTGGCCTTAGGACAATAGGCCTTGCAGAACAGCGAGGCCAAACCCGGCCCTACGCCTAGAGGCAATGTCCAGACTGTAATGTTTTGTGAAGGTATGGACTGAACTCCAGGTAGCTGCTGCACAAATCTCCACTGCAGAAACATTTCTCAGAAAGGCTATGGATGCCGCCATTCCTCAACTGGAATGACCTCTGACCTCCGCTGGCAGAGGTTTGCCATACTTCTGATAACAGACGAGAATGCAGTTAGCGAGCCATTTGGATAAGCACTGCTTTGACACCGATGAACCCACGGATTTGGGGGGTGATGGAAACGAAAAGCTGATCGGACTTTCTGGAGCTTTTAGTCCTGTGGACGTAGCATCTGAGGATCCTGTGTACATCCAGTGTATGAAGAAGAGCCTCATCTTTGTTAGAATGGTTAAGGTAATGCACACGGAAGTTCCACCGTCTGAGTGAGGGTGAACTCTGAAACCACCTTGGGAAGAAACTTAGGATTTGTTCATAAGACCGTCTGGTCTTTATGAAAAATCAAATAAGGCTCCTTAGGGGGGCGCTAGGGAGCCAGCTTCCAGGCAGGACGTCCCTACTTTTGCTCCGCAGCTATAACTCCACTAAATACTATTTTTTTTTTTTTTACTTTGAAGCTACAGAATAGTGTGGTAAAGGGGAATTTTCAATTTGGAAGGCTGTAAGCTACAGATCGATATCTTCATCAAACATGGGGCACACCAAAAACCCTCCTCAGCAAACACAAGGGAATCAATGGCCTACCTCTGCACATGTGCCAGCCAGACCTGCAACTGAATTGGCTGAACTTTCACTGCGAACCTCATCTCAGGAACCCCCATGGCAAGCAATTCTCGAGTTGGTCAGAGACATGAATGCTAAAATAGAAAAAACTCTGACCAGACTCGAAACCCACAATGCAGCTTTGCACTCGCTCAAAGAGACTGTTTCAGAGGCAGACAAACAATCCATTACAGTCCAGGCAACGGCGGCACTCTTATCAAAGGAGAACTCCCAACTCTGAGAGCGACTAGAGGCAGTCAAAAATAGCCTCCAATCGGGCAATGTCCGAGTTATTGGCATCCCAGAAGGCACAGCAGAGGGAGTCAATCTGCTAAGTTTTGTCAGAACTTGGATGGCGGAGAATCTCTCACCATCAGAGGATTTTGAGTGGTCAGAATTACACCAGGCCTACAGGGTGAACCCCAGAGTGAAGCCCCCAGGGATTTATCCCAGCCTAGAACAGTGCTTGTGAAGACAGTGGGCTTGTAGGTTTGGGATGTCCTAATCACAGTGGCTCATGCATCTTACCTGCTACAGCTACAAGGGTAGGACATTAAGTTATTTCCAGACCTCTCATATCAAACCAGGTCTCGGAGAAAGCAGTCTGATGCCATCAGAAACAAACTGTGCACCCTGGGAATCATTCACTCTTTTCTTTTACCAGCCAGACTGCAGATCACCTATGGCAGGAAGTGCTGGCAGTTTACTGACCTGAAGGATGTGGCCCGCTGGGTCGAGAAAATGGAATTGGAATTTAAAGCACAAATGATCCAGGATTCTGTTGAGGAGGAATCGGAACAGGAAGAAGGCTAAGTAAAAGGGGCATTAGATACAAGAGACAGTTCTCTGTTATCTATAGACCTGAACATTGGGGAGAAGTTAAAATGATGCTTTAACAGTCTGAGAAATGAAGAGGCATGAAGGGGAAGAGGAAGTAAGGGGCAGGAAAATATTGTTATAATTTATACATTTGAGATTACTATTCGATCGACTTATGTTCCTGCCTTCTATGTTCTTCTCTAAACTCTTGTACAATGTGGTTCTCAGCATAAAGCAGCTCTTATATATCAGCCATGTAGTTATGTTTGATGTTTAACACTTAAATCCTCTTATTCACTGTTCTTTTTGAGTATAAGTTTGGTAGTAGTGGGGTATATTGTGGAGTTTAGGTGGGGCATTTATACCTATAACTGTTGTCTTATTATAAGACCAATAAGCACTACTGGTTAGTGCAGTTACATTCCTTTTGGATGTCGACCTCAGCCATGAAGCGGCTGGCAATATTGGACATTTTGGGACTGATGGTGTTTTTATCACCTAACTTTATGTTTTTCCCCCATTTCTGCTGTTCAATAATGTAAGAGTAAGTTTTATGTTACCCCAAAAATTGTGAAGATGCTTCTGCTGATCCTCTTACATGAGGATACCTACTGTATTGTTTTTATCTGTGAAAACAATAAACCGGAAATTAACAAAAATAAATAAATAAAGCTCCTTACACATCAGGGCCTGAAGCTTGGAAATTCTTTTAGTAGAAGTAACAGCAACCATAAATAGCACCTTCCATGAGAGATAGCACATGTCACAGCTCATCGCTGGTTCAAAAGGGGGGAGCGTAAGCTTCTCAATAACAAAATTTAAATCCCAAGGTGGTGTGGGGTTATGGATAGGGGTTTCAGATGGAGAATCCCTTTCAGAAAGATTTTAGAGATTTCCAGCTGTGCCACGGGTTTCCCCCCTATAAAATAATGATATGCCAAAATGGCAAACAGATGGATCTTGAGGGAGGAGTAAGAAAGACCCGAATCAGACAGGTGTAACCAATACCCCATAATCTGTGGAACCGAGCATGTAAAGGGGTCCCAGCCTTTAGGCACCACCCAAATGGAAAAATGTTTCCATTTCATAGCATAGGTCGATCTGGTAGAGGGTGTCCTGGCCTCTACCAAGACCTGAACGACCTTATGTGAGACCCTGAATCGAGACTTAATTATGTCTGTAGGAACCACGCATGAAGATGCAGGGTCCTGAACCCAGGGTGCACTAACCTGCCCTGATCCTGGGTCAATAGGTCATGTTTGAGAGGAAGAGGCACTGAGGGTTCCGCTGAGAGTTGCTGCAGTAGAGAAAACCAGATCTGTCTCGACCAGAGGACAGCAATTAGGATCATCCGGGCTCCCTCTGCCTGGAGCTTTAGGAGAACTCTCTGCAGAATGGGAAAGGGAGGGAAGGAGTACAAGGACCTCCCTGTCTAACAAAGTGACAACACATCTTGCCAGAAAGTACCAGGCTCTGGAATGAGCAAGCAAAAGCTGGGAAGCTTTGTGTTGAATGGGGAGGTGAACAGATCTAAATTTGGGCGACCCCACCTCAGAAATAGAGAATCTGCTACCTCCTGACTGAGTTCCCATTCATGGGCGAGGGACCAGGTCCGACTGAGGTTGTCTGCTAGGATGTCTAGAACTCCTGGAATGTGCACGGCAGTGAGAAACAGATCGTGCTGAATTGCCAAGCTCCACACCCACATTGCCTCCCTGCATAGGGGGTACAATCGGGTGCCCCCTGTTTGTTGATGTACCAGACTACCGACATATTGTCTAGCTGGACTAGCAGTGATCCTTTTGACAGAATGGACTGAAAGGCCTGGAGAGCATAAAGAACTGCTCTCATCTCCAGAATATTGATGTGGAAATTCATCTCCGATTGGGACCACGATCCCTGGGTTCGATGGTCCCCTAGGTGGGCTCCCCAACCCAGACAGGATGCATCTGTGGTGAGAGTCCAAAGTGGTGGGGATCTCCTGAACAGAAGGCCCCTCAAAAGGTTTAGAGGATCTAATCACCAGAGTGGATTCTTCTGGACTGTGTTGGAGACTAGAACCTGATGGTCCAGGTCGTCCAAGTGCTGATACCATTGGACCCGTAGGGCCCACTGGGTGATCCTCATATGCAACCTGGCAAATGGGACCGTGAAGATGGAGGCCCAAGAGGCATAACCACGCTCTGGCTGGAAGGTATCTGGAAGAGATAAGAACATTGACCTGCTCTCGAATTGTCTCTGCCCTGTCCGGTGGGAGGAAAGTTTTGCACTGGACCGTGTCCAAGATGGCCCCAATGAACTGAAGGTTCTGGGAAGGGGTAATGGTCGACTTTGGGAAGCTGACCATGATACCCAGGTGAGAAAAAAGATCAAAGCTGCATGAGAGAGCTTACAGGAGACTATCCCTGGATGGAACTGTCAACAGCCAGTCATCCAGGTAAGGTAAAACTGCTATCCCCTGACGGTGTAAGGCCGCTACCACCACCGCAAGGCACTTAGTCAAAACCTGAGGTGCTGAGGAAAGGCCAAAGGGGAGGGCTGTGAATTGGTTGTGCTCCTCTCAGAACAGACACACAGGAAGTGGCGGTGGCTCGGGAACACTGGGATATGCAGGTAGGCATCCTGCATGTCCAATGCACAAAGCCAATGATTCTCCTGCAGAAGGAGCAGGAGACTCTGCAGTGTCAGCATGTGAAACCTTTTGTACTCCACGTACAGGTTTAGATTGCTGAGATCTAGGATGGGTCTAAGGTCGCCCGTCTTTTTTGGAACCAGGAAAAGGCAGAGGGACAGGCTCTATGGCCACCTTCCGGCTTAGAGACCTGATTTCCTCCTTGACTAGAGGAGCCTGATGAGGAGAGTAAGACGAATGACCTGGAGGAGAGTCTGGGGGGATTTCCAGAAACTCCAAAATGTGCCCTTTTGATATGAGCTGCAGAACCCCTACATCTGATGTCATGTCTCCCCATTCCTGTACATGGAGGGTGAACCTTTCTCCCACAAGTTCCTTACTCGCAAGCAGAGGAGGGGGAGGTAGTAGCCAGTCAGGAAGTGGAGGGTCGAGGTGGAGGAGCACCCCAGATCCCTGAGATTTTGTGGTGGGGGACGAGAGGGGGGGCCTGTGGCCTTCTTTTCCCTGTTACAGAGCAAAGGGTTGTTTACCCTGCCTTTTGGTCTGTCTCCGAAAGGGCTGTTTTCTTTGGGTTCCCAATCAGTACATGGACCTCATGGACCTCAGGGCTAGGCCGCTGTCCTGCAGGCCTGTGATAATGTCTTTGGTGCCACCTTCAAAAAGGACCGAGCCCCTAAAAGGGGCATCTTGAACTGCAGACTGGACATCATTAGAGAGGCCAGAAATGTGAAGCCAGGCATGTTGTCTGAGGGACACTGCCATGGCAGAGGAGCAGGCTGCCCCGTCCACAGTGTCACAGGTATCCCTGAGCATGTGGCGGCACAACATTTTTGATAAGCGCAGTTCTTTGACCAACTCCTCCTTGAGTTCCAAAGACTCCAGGGCCTGGATACAGGACTCGAGTTTTATCATAGTCGCCTTTTGGAAAGACACGATGTGCGCAACATAATTGAGGGAGTGGAGAGCATACGTGGCTGAAAAGTAAACGTTTTTGCCATATTAGTCCAGTTGCCAAGACTCCTTATCTGTGGGAGAAGTGCTCATATGTTTTGGAGCAGCCGAACGGTTGTGGGCTGCAGCAATGATGACCAAATCAGCCTTGGGGTGAGCGTCCAGGAAGGAAACTCCCTCCAAAGCGTGGTATATCCAGTCTGCCTTCTTGGGGACTACCAGGATGGAATGCAGCAGCTGCCAGATGGTGCTGGTGAGGTCTTCATGAGGAGCCGTCCATGGAGAGATGGGGATCGGGGAAACTGTCTCCATATCTAAATGTTCCGCGAGGCACTTCCTCTTGGGAGCCTGCTCCTCTGTATTCCAGTCATTGGAGTGCTGGATAATCCGCAAGAGCTCAGTAAAGTAAGGATCCGGGGGGACTTAGGAGAATCCTTCCCTTTGGGTACAGAGGAATGCTCGTCCGAAGAATCCTCCGGGGACTCTCCCCCAGAAAGGGATCACTCATCTTCAGGGGATTTAAAATCCAGGAGAATGACCTCCTTAGGATGGGTCCCCGACACATACACTGTTGAATGCACTGAGCTGATGGGTGATAGAGACCGAGGGGGAGAGATAACCACTAGGGCTGGTAGGTGTTTTTCCAGATTAGACATTAGCTCTGATCTGGCTTCCTTCCACCATGAATGGATTAAGGTCTGAAAATCCTGCTGAGGAGCAGGAGTGGGTGGAGAAGGGAAATGGGCAGCTGGATAGTGGTAGGCCAGAGCACCCTGCCCATGAAAGGAATGATGGGAGTAACCCTGATAAGAGGGGTACCCCGAATAGTGGTACCCCATATAGAGGAAGTCTGACGTAGGGTCCGGAGGGTAGGCTGATGTCGGGCCATGAGGAAAGAAGCCTGGGACGTGAGCCTGAGAGGGTCCAGGTGTGAAACCTGCAAAAAGATTCCTGATATCAGAGGAGCTGATGTCAGGGGAATCGTCATCAGACCAGCCATCGTGTAGGTAGGCAACGTCAGGCCCGACGAAATTTACAACGTCATCACGATCAGACGTGAGGGCCCTGATGGAGGAGCTGACCAAACACAGGTCATTGCAGTCATCTGGATCAGACGCGAGGGCCCAGACGGAGGGGCAGACCAAATACACGTAAGAGCCTCTGAAGGAAGGAGAGGCGGTGCAGACGTGATGAGACCTAACAAAGGGTCTGATGTTCTGGAGAGCGAGACCGAGACATTAGAAGTCATTGTCAGAGCCTCTGGTCTGAGGCCTTCTGCAGGCATCTGAGGGATCGACACTGGGGTGGGCAAAGGAAGAACCACCTCCAGGGATCCTGTCCCCCTCCTCCGAACCGGTGGTGACCACAGGGGCCGGAGCGACCACCTGAGGAGGTGGGAGGGAAGGTTCCTGCCCAGGAGAATCCTGGGGGAAAGAAAGCTAACAGCCAAAGCAGTTCTCATATGGACATCAGGTGAGATGGCATAAGCCCCTGACGGGACAGCAGGGTCCGGGCAGACAGCTTATCGGATGCAGAAGTTACCAGGTGGTTAAGGGAAGAACCCTCGACCAACTTACTGGTAGAGGCTGGGCAAGACCCAACAGAGCCTTGGGGGACTCAGCTTAACGGCAGCTGGGTGGACCCCAGAGGAGCCGTGGGCCAACTTATCGGCGACAACCAGACGTTCGCCGGAGGAGCCGGCGGATGACTTACCAGTGAAAATCGGGAGAAAAGCAGCAGTAGTAGTACCTGGAGGAGCCCCAGGTGTGGCATGGAGAACCACGGGGCAGGCGGCGGGGGACCGGCCTTGATGGTCAAGGGCCTACTGGAATCCCCTCTGTCCCGATCCTCCGGGCGCTCCTTCTCCTAATGCTTCTCTTTTTCTTTTCTCTTCTTTTCAGACTCTGAAGAAGGGGAAGATGCGGTGTCCCTCAACTTCTGCATCTCTTTCTCAAGTGAAGCCATTCTACCCTTCAAAATATGAGCTTCCAGGGCCTGCTGTCTTCTTTTCCAAGTGGCCTGGTTGAAGAACTGGCAGTCTGAGCAGGCAGCGATGTCATGGTCTGGGCCCAAGCAAAAAAAGGCATTGAAGGTAGCCGTCCTTATGAGGAAACTGGGCACTGCACTTCTTCTTCAACTTAGTCGGCAGTGGAGAAGACATAAACGAAATTAGGAGATTAGTTTACGAGCGAAAAATCGGCCAAAAAATGGCGATCGGCTGGGCAAGTGTTACTGTGAGGTACTCTGTGCAGGTCAATGCTGGGAAAGAACTGGAGAGCGGGCGTGGGGACCAACCACTATATAGGGTCACACTGACGTCCGTCACGTGATGTCGGGTGGGCAGTCCCCGCCAGGCATTGCTGGAAAAGTTTGCCGTGCAGTCCTGATGTCAGAGGGCGCTGTCCTATCTGTGATGACCTACTGCAAAAACCCTCTCGAAGTAAGATCTTTCATTTTTCTATAGTCTTGGTCTTATCCTCCTTATGGTAGGACTCTTGAGATGGAGGTAAAGAGTATCTACCATATGCTGTATGGAAGTCAGCATGGAGGAGGTATCCTCCTGGTCCGTAGGTGATGCTTCCCAATAAGGGTCAGGTGACACATCAAGTACTAGGGCTTCACCCTCTGATATGTCATCTGGGGCATCAAATATAATTTTCATCCTCATGCCCCTCATTGGCTCCTGACTCCGAGAGAGTTGTAGAAGTTTTTTTTTGGTTTTGAAAAAACAAGGGCATCGAAAAGAGACCCCACATCTTGTAAAATGTAGTACAGATGCCAGGCTCTAGCCATATCCTCCAGAGAGGGTAAGTCTTCTTGTGAGCATTGAGGCTTACCACCCTGGGGTTCCAGATTTTGGGTTTATCTTTATAACTTTTACCAACTGCTGCCTCACCCTTAGCACCTCTTGGAGGTGCAGTGGTATTTTATTTTATTTTTTTATTTTTTATTTTTACAGCCACTTCATCAGTGACTTGTTCAGGCTTCCTTTCTGAACTAGGCACTTCATCGACACCTTTATTATTTTTTGAAGGAACCTCATCGGCCCCTTTTGAAGCCTTATGTTTAAAAGATGCCACATCAGCACCTTGATTATTATTCATTGAAAGCCCCTCATCAGTAGCTTTGGGTCTGTGTTTGGGGACAGAGAAAGACCCTTCTTTAACCATATTTATAAGCCTCTGTTTCTTAAAATTTAGAGCAAAGAACACTGTAATGGTCTGGACCCAAACATCTTCAGCACAGGTCATGGCCAATAATTTATGGCAATTTTAACAATTTTTAATCTGTGGATCCAGATCTTTCTTAAGGATTTCTGACATGCCAATACACAGAAAACCTTGTATTTAGAAAGCCCAATTAGGTAAGCGGTCGGTTCCCTCGCAGTAAAGAAGCACAACGTTTCTGAGGTAAAAAATAAAGAAAAACTCTGGTTCCCACTATAAAAAGGGAACCACAATAAAAAAATTAAAAAAGCAACTGCGGAAACTCCAGACGCGTTAACTATAAAATATACAGTAAAGGACCACGGAACCGAGTGAAAGACACAGTTCCCGGGAACCATGAAAAAACAGTAAAAACATACTCAGCACACTACAAAAAGTAAAACAAACAGTTACAGGAACCAAGTACAAGAAAAAATACTTTTTTTCTTGGCCAAGAGAGAGAGCCCCTCAGAGGTAGTGTTGCTCAGTCAGGCGCAGAAAAAATTCTGGAGCCTTCCTCACTCTTCCTGCTTAGCACACCCTCAAGCTTCATTTTGATTAGCTAATTCATAAACTCATTACCATAATCTCCACCTCCGAGGCAGTACTACCTAGTCAGCTCACTGCATACAGTTACTGTTACTGATGCTAAAGGACCCCTGCGGTAAGTAATTTGTTGTTTTTGTATTATTAATACACCAAATTTTCAACATAGCCTTGTTATGACCATGTCTCATGAAGAATGTATTGTCCCAGTGGCAAGAAATGCCCATTGGTGGGTTCCAACGTACCATGGGCCTTCATGCAAGATGAAATCGCAACTTTTCTTGCAGGGGATGTCAAAGTGAAAAAAAGAAAGGGACACCTTCACTGGGTTAACAAGAGGGTGCCTTGTTTATAGGTTCAGTGGCGCCTGGCTTCATGAGGTCAGCAGTGCTTCATTTAAAAAAAAAAAAAAAGATACTCTGCAAACTTCGCCCCCCTCCCCAACTGAATATATTTTTTCTTCATCAGTTCAACCTGGTGGCTTGTAGAAGTTCTTAATGCAGGTCACGGCTATAAAACTGAGGCTTTGTTTGTGGAGCTCCTGCTACACCAAACATCCACACTCCCCCCGCGTGGCTCATGTTTCAGGCAGTGAGGAGGAAGCCATGTAGTGGAGCTGAAAACCCGAGTCCAGAGGTCTTCTCGCATTTTGAGCTGCTCTCCTTGGTCTTTTTGTGCAGAGCAGACAGAACTGAATGGGACAAGGAGAGGTGGAGCAACCAGAGCTGATGTGTCAACAAAGTACACTGCCCATTCTGCTTTCATTGCGACCCCTCGCAGCTGTGCTCCCTCTGTCCCTGCCTCCCTCCACTATCACTGCAGCGTGGAGCTGCCAGAAGTAGACAGAGACCCCGAGAGGGTGGGACACTAACCGCCATCTACTGAGCAGCAGGGTGGTATGTTTTGCTGAAGAGGGTCTTCCCCACATACATTGCCTTTGGCCAACCGGTCTCATTGGTTGTTTCTTCCCACGTAGTGCCTGCAACAGTCCATTTAGAACAGGACCACGTCCACAATGTTTTTAGTATAGAAAATCATTAATTACATTTTTAATACAAAACAGGCAACTCAGAAGTAAACACTAAATGCAGGAGTGTTTGTTTTGTGATTTAAGTTAAGATTTCGGTCAATGTAGCAGTACGCACATCTTTGTTTTGTGGAACCTCAGAGAAGAAACATGTTGCAGGTGATGCGTTTTATTGTACTAACAAAACTGATTTAGAGTTTTAGCTTTCCAGAGGTATTCTCCCATCATAGGGTCATTGGAAGTAGAGCTCTGTTTTCATGGATCTGATGTCTTAACTCTCAAAAGCTAGTCGCAAAAGCACAATTTTGTTAGCTCAATAAAATGTGCAACAAACAGGGATAAAATATTTCTGTGTCAATTTGCCCAAGAAATGAAACACAGAACAGGGTCTTGACTAATGCGACTAAATAAATAGGGATACTGTATATGGGCATCCCATCCTATATGTAAAGCAAGGGTGTTTTAGTTTACAGATTTGACTTGTAAGCTGCTACTACAAGGCAGTATTTATGTTTAATCTGAAAGAGTATGACATAGCATTCAGGTTGCAAACCCACTCCAGTCTTCTTAGATTTTACAAATATCGTACATGGTAGTACTAGAGAATGTTTCAGTGAATACCAGCTTTGGATTGCAACTAGCACGTAAATTGCTGTATATCACACTGGAGGCACGAAAGCCCGCCAAAAGGGTTTTAAAAAAAAAAGGGATGGGCGACCAACAAAACAAACGACGAATGGAGAGTGGAAGACAAAGTGATGAAAATATTTTGTTTATTTATTTGTATTATATTTATTATATTTGTATAATAATCTGAGAATTGGTTTTCAACATTTGAAATGTGTTATATTACAGATATATGCATATTACATTTTTAGGATTTGCCATACACTAATGCAATTAAGGTTATAACTGACGCCACTTTTACATTTTTTTTTAATTATCTGTCCATCAAGGGGGTTACTTGTGTAAACTAGAATCAAGGCCATGCAATAAAACAACACCCACAATACTTATGTCAGGCCTCGGCAACTGCTGGTGGGTTACAGATGTGCTGGACTTCAGCAGGCATTTCGACAGGTGTGTTTCTAATTCCCAATACAAAACAGGCAACTTAGAAGTACATCCTAAACGCAAGAGTATTTTTTTTTTTTTAGTTAAGATTTCGGTCAATGTAACAGTACGCACATGAATGTTAATGTGGAACCTCACAGAAGAAACAACATTGCAGGTGATGCATTTTATTGTACTAACAAAACTGATTTAGATTTTTAGCTTTCCAGAGTTATCCTCCCATTATCGAGTCATTGGAAGTAGAGCTCTGTTTTTTGTTTTTTTTTTAGACTCTTTTTCCCTCCTGACACTGGTCTCCGAGGCATCTCTTCAGTGGAACCATGGGGGTCTCATGCCTCCACCGCCTGCCCGACTGGGAAATCAGGTATGCTGGGTCCCCCTCTCTCCCCCCCCAGCCCAAGAGAGAGGCAGGAGACCATGGAGAGCCATATCAGGTTCGGGCCAGAATTTGGTGTGTGGGCACGGCCACAGGGCTCCACCTTCACCTCCCAGAGCCATGAAGTTTCCATTGTTCTCCCCTTCCTGATGCAGGACGTGCAATGCCATCCACGAGAGACATAAGCGAGACTACCAACACAGCACGACAGCCGCCTGACATCACCCCTGTTATATGGTCCCCCAGCTGCTGTGTCTCTAGTCTTCACTAGGAGCGACTAGCGCCACAGGACAGATACCACCCTCCCTCCCAGGAGAGGAGAGCAGTCAAATGGATGTTCAATTCTTCTCCTCCCCAAATGACCCCTGGCTCCCAAGTTCGCTCCCAAACCCAGGTCGCCGGTGTGGCGCGAGGTGTGGCGTCCAGTGTCTCAACCGTCAGCACCAACGCGCCGGTATAGTGCAGCTCTGTTTTCAAGGATCTGATGAAGTCTTAACTCTCAAAAGCTAGTTGCAAAAGTACGATTTTGCTAGTTCAATAAAATGTGCTACAAACAGGGATACCATATTTCTCTGTCAAACGTTGCCCAAGAAATGAAACACAGAACAGGGTCTTGACTGATGTGTCTAAATAAATAGGCCACCAAAAGAAAAAAAAAATTGTGCGAATGCAGAGTGTTCTGAGCTGGAGGTGACCTTTTTTGTCACTCCTACATGTTGTGCGTTCGCAAGGAATGCAGGAGTGTTTTTTCCTCGGAGCAAGAGGTTTGTAGGGCTCCACCCACTGCAGCCTTAAAAAGTCAGTTTCAGTGAAGGGCCACTAATGATGTCACAACCAGAACTCACAGGCTAGTTCTCCGTTGGCAAACTTTTTTTTTTACTTTCTATTTGTGCTACCCCTGCCCCCTGCTCTCCGTCCCTTCGGGAGATGCCTGGCATCTTGTCATCATTCCTTCCTGCTTGGAGCCCGCGGTGGTCCCCTCCATGTAGCCTTGGTTTTCCCCCCAGGTGGGGATGAGGTGGGGCCCGTACACCCCGAACAAATGCACTTTATCGGGGCCTGGTGATCAGGACAGGCAGGGGACCTTAAAGATCTATGCTGGGGCTCCGTCTACCCAGAGTGCAGGAAGCCATTTTCCAGGTTTCCTCAGGCATGAAGTGTGCCCTGATGTCAAGGCAGAGCCCCGCCGATGTCCATCATGCCCACCCCTTTTCTGAGGCTGGGTGCTCACTGTACCTCAGGCCTCTGCCTGAGGTCAGTTGAGCACCAAGCCGCGTCCCCCCCCTCCCTCACCAGAGAATGTGAACAGTCCTTTGGACGCTCAAGCCTTCTCCCCCCGACCAGCCCTCCAATGCCCCAGGCTCATTCCCGAACCCAGGTCACCAGCGTCGTGAACAGTAGTGCTACCGCTGCACTGGCAGTCTGGCCTCCGGTCAGCAATCTTATATGGCCTATTTCTCCGAGGTTATAGAAACTTTAACTGTAGTAACCATTAAAAAAAAAACTGACACAGGATTGTCTGCAGTGCCTGCATTTCCAGAATGTTCACATGCATGGTACTGTACTTTAGAACACATCAGGAGGTGGTTTTGGAATACAGCACTGAACCAAGGTATAGAATGTCAAAGTGGTGCACAATTTTAGAATGTTGGGGGGGAAGGGACATACAATCTCAACATGTGGCAGGGATGAGCCATATCACAGTGTGGTGGGACACTCAGTCTCAGAACACAGCAGTGACACACGTCAAGGAATTTAGCAGAGACTGGCAATTCTGCAATATAGTAAAGATGTACGCTGTCAGAATGTGACAGGACACACCATTTTATTTTGAAACTGCTTGTCCTTGCCACATTCCAGAATTGTATGCACCCAACACATTTCAAAATTGTGCATCACAGCCTCACCACAATCTGACATTGTGCACCCTAGCCATATTCCAAAACTGCGCATCCCCGCTACATTCCAAGATTGCACATCCACACCATGTTCTACAGTTGTGTTTCAGTGCCATATTCTGAAACTGTCACCATCACATTCCAAAACTGTGTCACTGCTACATTCCAAAATTGTGTTACCACCACAATCTAAAACTGAGTGTCACCACCATCTTCCGAAACTGTGCATCTCCACCATATTCCAAAACTGAGCATCACTGTCACATTCTGAAATTGTGCGTCACTGCCACATTCTGAAACTGAGCATCACTGTCACATTCCAAATTTGTGCATCACCGCCACATTCCAAATTTGTCACCACCACATTCTGAATTTGTGCATCACTGCCACATTCCAAAGTTGTGCGTCACCGCCACATTCCGAATTTGTGTGTTACTGCCACATTCTGAAATTGTGCGTCACCACCACATTCCGAAGTTGTGCATCACCACCACATTCAGAAATTATGCGTTACCACATTTAAAAATTTTGTGTCACCGCCACATTCTGAAATTGTGCATCACTACTACATTCCAAAAGTGTGCATCACTGCCACATTCCAAAACTCTGTGTCACCGCCACATTCTGAAATTGTTTGTCACCACCACCTTCCAAATGTGTGCATTACCGCCACTTTTTAAAATTTTGCGTCACCACCACATTCCAAAATTGTGCATCACCACTACATTCCAAAACTGTGCATCACTGCCACATTCCAAAACTGCGTGTCACCGCCACATTCTGAAAATGTTTGTCACCACCACATTTCAAAATTGTGTGTCTGTGCCACATTCTGAAGCTATACGACACTGCCACAATATGAATGTTAGCATCCCTGCCACTTTCCAAAACTGTGTGTCCCAGCTAATTTCTGAGATTGTGTCATCGCTGCATTCCACAGTTGCAGTCTGGTGTCATTTCAAAATCTCATCCCTGCAGTATTCTAAAAATTGCACATATTTTTGTCATGCTAAAGGCATGTTTGCCACTGTATTCCACCATCACATTCTTAAGTACTGTACCTTGCATCTGCACATTATAGAAATGCATGCCCTGACCCCCTCCCCCCCATGTCAGCGTTCCTTTTTCAGATGGTTACTACAACTGCAGTTTTATGTAATGTGGGAGGAATAAATCTTATAAGGTGGTTTGCAAGAAGGACTGGGCTGTGAGTTATGGTTGCGACATCATCAGTAGCCCTTTACTAACACTGGCTTTTTTGAATTGGCGGTAAATTTATGGTTACAAAATAAGAACATAAGAAAAGTGTTGGCAGAAGGGGACCATATGGTCCATCTAGTCTGCCCAAGGTGGCTACCCCCCATTATATTTTTTTCCTAAGTTGCCCACACCGCCTGTCCCACACAAGTTTGAATTCCCTTACTGTCTTTGATTCCACCACTTCAGGTAGTAGGTTATTCCATGGGTCTATCACTCTCTCTGTGAAAATGTACTTTCTAGGGTCGCCTTTAAACTTGCCTCCCACCAGACGCAAGTTGTGCCCTCTTGTACGCGCCGCCCTGTTTTCCTGAAAAAGGTTTTCCTTCTGAGTTGTGTTAAATCCTTTGATATACTTAAATGTTTCTATCATGTCCCCCCATTTCTTCTCTGTTCCAGAGATAATAAATTCAACTCTTTGAACCTTATCTCGTATGGCTCATAGTGCAACCCCTGTACTATCTTTGTAGCCCTTTTCTGCACCGTCTCTAGATGGTCAATGTCCTTTTTTAGGTGAGGCCTCCAAAACTTGACACAGTATTTCAGGTGTGGCCTCACCAATTATCTGTAGAGTGGCATGATGACTTCCTACTTTCTGTTTGTAATACCCCTTCCTATATCCTAGGATACCACTTGCCTTCTGCCCTGCTTTTTGGCATTGTTTTCCCACCTTTAAGTCATCAGTAATGATCATGCCTAGATCATGCTGTATCTTTGTTTCCTCTAATTGATGTCCTCCCAGTATGTACTTTTTTCCTGGGTTCCATTTTCCCAGGTGCATCACCTTGGACTTCTTGCCGTTAAACTTTAAGTGCCAGTTTCTGGACCATTCTTCCAGTCTCCTCAGGTCAGCTTCCTTACCTAATGCCCCCTCCTGTGTGTCTATCCTGTTGCAGAGCTTTGTATCATCTGCGAACAGGCATGCCTTCCCCTCCAGTCCATCAGTGATGTAACTGATGAATATGTTAAAGAGGACCGGACCCAGCACAGACCACTGTGGAACGCCACTGGTCACATCTCCCTTCCCTGATAATGCCCCATTGACCAAAACTCTCTGGGTCCTGTTCTGTAGCCAGTTTCTAATCCAGTTTACTATCTTTTGTCTGACTCCTGTGTGCTCTAGTTTGTTAGCAAGTCTCCTGTGTGGAACGGTGTTGAATGCTTTGCTGATGTCTAGGTACACCACGTCCACTGCCCCACCCTGGTCCACTGTTTTGGCAACCCAATCGAAAAAAATCTATCATGTTTGTTCAGCACGAGCACCCTGCTGTGAAGCCATGCTGTTTGGGGTCAAGTTTCCCTGTTTCTTTCAGGTAGTCTACTATTCAGAGCTTTTAGTAATGTCTCCATAACTTTTCCTACTATAGAGGTCAGGCTGACTGAGCAGTAGTTTCCTGCCTCTTCCTTGCTTCCACATGACTTGTAACATTCAAACAAAGTAGCTTACAGAGCTCATTTGTGGCATGAGGCTGATTGGGAATACAGTATGCTGATCCACATTCTGAATTTATTGATGCTAGAAATTTTGGCCACTTTCTTTTTAAGCTAAAACAAAGCAAAACTGTAATAAAAACAGTAACAATACTGTGATATATTCCCTATTTTTTTGCTACTGGTTTGGTATATATCTGTTTAAAATCTGGTGCCCAAGATAAGTATTCTGAGCCAGAGCTTGTTTCCAGATGCGGCCCAGAGGAGGACTTTCAAATGAAAATTGTATATTGCAAAACAAAATGTGCATTTTACATACAACTCAGGGGTAGTAACAAGGCTGAGACAAAGAGTGTGTACCTGATACTGAAATGACATAGCAAAAACCAAAACTATGAAGGTACATATAAAAATATGAAATACACTGAGATTTAAAATAAATAATAGGCTACAGAAAAGATGAACTATGTAAGGGGTGATAGGCAGAACTGAAACAAGTGATGGCTAGGTGAAGGTGCATGCTTTTGCAAAGTGTGACAGAAGGAGAGGATTAAGACAGCAGGGAGATGGACTAGCTCAGTAGCACAGTGGTAGAGATACCACCTGTTACTTCAGCAACCTGGGTTGGGAACAGACTTAGATTGCTTAGAGGCAGATCTCTGGCTGGCCAGGGGAGGGAGTATCAAGTGTCCCTTTGGACTGCTCTCCTCCCTTGGGGAGAGTTGAACGCATGTCCCGCTAGTCAGCCGTCACCGGGAGGAATCTGGGTGGTAGTGCAGCGGGACACCAGGCACGATAAGGGACCCCACACTCAGATGTATAGGTGGAACATACACATTCTGTCATTCCACCTGTTTTGGCCCAGGGTGAAAAGAGAAGAAACACACTTATGATCATGGCTGGGTGATGGCCCGATCCCCCATAGATTCCGCACCCATGACTGGGCTCCTCCAAATGGGCCCCAAGGTGTTAACTGCAAACTGCTGGCTGGGGTAGTACAGGGGAACAGGCTGGCCAGTGCCCTCAGTATCTATATAGAGAACAGTCCCAAAAAACAGGGTTCCCCGCACTCTTAAAAAAAACCTAAGGTTCCTGGTAGCAATGGCTACCACTATAAAACAGTGCACTAACACCAGATTATTGTAGAAGAAAAACATTTTTACCATACACTCTTTGCAGATTGCCTGCTTATTTATTCAGTAGCACGATGGCCTCACATAAGCATTCTCTCAAATTCACGTTGCAGCAATGAATACATATCAATGTAAATGTAGTCCCAGTGAAATGACCATACTGTAGGTAGCTATGCTACCAATGCATTCATAATAGTGAGTCTCAAAACACAACATTTATAAAAATAGCTGGCATACTGATGAAACCAGAGTACGTAAGCTGTGCTGTGTTTTCTGGAACTATTTGCTCCACCAAATGGGTCCTGTGGTGAGCATACCAGTGTAAAGGTATCGAGACAGTCCAGATGGGAAGTTGTCAGGGGAAAACAGGGTGATAAATAAAGGACTAAAAAAAGACAGCACAGAGAAAGAGATGGATACATTGAGGGAGGTTATTCCACAGTTCTGGAAGGTCAACAGAGAAAGCAGACTGCCTGATGCAAATTTATAGCAAGGGATATGAAAGGAGGGAGCATCACATGAATAAAGGGAGTTGGAGAACTGGGTGGAGGGGGTGAGGAGAGGAGAGGAGAGGAGAAGTAGGGAGAACAGTGGCAAGACAGTATTTGGCCAGGAAGGGGGAACACTGCAAGAGACTCTGGGTCTCTAGAGAGGGAAGAGAGACTGTACAGAGCGTCGTAATGGGTGAGAGATGGTTAGCAAAGGACAAACTAGCAGGAGTGAAAGAAAGGGTCCAGCCTGGCGAGTGTATGAGAAAGCACTGCAAACCACTTGTGCCTCGTGGGCCTTCCCAAGTTACCAAAGACTAAAATAAAATAAAGTGTAGTCAGACTCAGGCAAGGTCATCTTGAGGACAGTTTTGCAGTGGAAAGCAGGATGTTTTGCAGTACAGCACACCGAATGTTGGGTGGAGTTTCTTATGCATAAAATCAATGTGGGTGAAGAAGGGGAGGTTTGGTCCAGCCACACCCCCAGGGTACCTGAAGTGTTGTATCACTTCATGCAGGCAGCCATTAAGAATTATAAAGACCAGGGTACAGTATGTTAGACCCCTCCCCCCCAAAGTGCCAGAAGTCAGGGACACAGCCTTTTCAGCATTTAGTGAGAGCTGGTTTGAGAGGAAACAGCGTTGTACATTGTTGAAGCCACGCTGGAGTGACTATTTCAGCTCACAAACCAAGGCACACATATGTGTGAGGAGACACATGTGGGGGGGAGGTGGTATAAGAAAATTGAGAAAAGAATAGTGCCCAGAATGGAGTCCTGGGGGACAGCAGACTTGTTGGTCAGGGGTTTAATTATTTTGAGGCTTTTGACCCAGGCTAACAGTCATAATGATGTGTATGCACAAAAATCAAGACTATGCCAATCTGAAAGAAAAAGAGTGAGCACAGCATATCAAAACGTTAAAGCAATACAGCAGATAAAGTGGTTACATGTCCTGTCTTTAGTAGATAAAACAGACAGACACTGTATTTAGGATATTCACTTGTTTTCTAGCTAGTATTTACTAATCAAGTCAATAGAGTAGAAATTCATAAGCATGAGGAAAAATCTATTTCCTCTTTGAAGCCCCATCCGCTCATGCAATTAAAAAGGATACATCCAGTGGGTCTCACACTGGAGGAGATGTTTGATTCTGTCCCCACCTCCACCAGTGTGAAACCTACTGGATTTCTGAGACTATGCATAGTATGCAGTGCTTCTGTGTAAAGAATGACCCTTTTTATCCTTTATCCAACTGTTACAGATGATTTGTTGAATCAGTCAGTTGTTAGACACTTTTGCATATATGACATTCATTTCACATAGTGGAGATAATATTGTATTTAGGTTTTAGTTTTTACTTCACAAAAAAAAAATCTTTAGGAAGGTGCCTAGTTTCAAAATGTTCAGAGCCAGGTACAAACAATGCAAACAGAAATCATTCTACAGTACAGTCACTAATACAGACAGCTAGAGTTACATTAACAATATAGTATAGTACACTTAGTATTATAGATACAGACAGGTTGCTCACTGTTTTACAGTGGTGCAGAAGACATAAGATACTGTGTCAGGTTATAATGTATTTATAGAAAATCAAGTTCAAGTTTGTTTATTTTGGAATGATGAATACACAGCCATTGAGGCAAGGCTCATTACAAAGGGGTTCCACAATGTGCAGTATATAAATTCATATAGTCAACAAGAAAATGACTGTGGCCGTAGGCCGTGGCATAAGGAAACCACACAAAAGTCAAAAGTGAGTTCAAGCAGTAAAATACACTTAGGGTTTTATTCATCATAAAAAAAAATGAAGACATGCAAATACACAGCTAGGACTCTAAGGCATAAGTCCTACCTTCTGTGTCTCAGAGGAATTCACAGTCCTCACACCTTTCCTCAAACTGTACCTATCTGACTAAAGGTCCCAAAGGACTTACAGCATATAATGTCACATGATCCTCTGGATCTGTCCCCTATTCTAATACAAAAAGTTTTCTACACTAAACAACAACAAAAATAGGAAAAAAGACAATAATACATATTTTTTTAGCAGATAATGGTTATTTCATCACAGAAATGAAAAATAGAAGGGGTTTTGGCTCAAATCTCCTAAGAATATCATTATGACACCTTCAGCTCCTCCCCCTTTGCTATGATGGACAGTAATCATGGATAAAAAGGACAACAGTATGGGGCGCTGGCTCCTAAGGGATGGACCTGCTCACGGCTGTAAAGGTAAGCTCCTGATGCACTTACTGAACTTCTATGCATAGACAAGAAAAATAAAGTTTAGCATACTGGCAATAACACTTTATTACTTTATAACAGTCCATATACAGCAGTGTGTAAAAATAAAGGTTGCTCAGGGGGGTTTGGTAACAGGAGCTCATTTAAGGAAAAGGCTGAGTGTGCCTCTAAACACTTTATACCTGCACGCAAGGAGAGAAAAAAAAATCCTTTCTTTTCTTTTATATTTGCTAAAATTTAGTGTGGCTGCAAGAAAACGAGGAGCGCAGGAAACTGACGTTTGAGTGGGTGGAGCGCCAAAGGATACAGAGTGCTCAGGTGCTCAAGATAATGCCCAAGCATCAGCTCTCCTATTCAAACCAACAGCCCCAGAGGGCTTCTTTCTCTCAGCCCTGCACTGCTTCCGAAGGGCACTGCAAGTGCAGCTCTTCTATTGCCGCCTGTAAGTATAGGGAAAGTGGGGTGGACACAGAGGGAGAACATTTACAGAATCACGTTATTATTTAAATGAAGCTCCGTGTCTCCGCCCACTTCCCAAGTAACTACATGGGACAGGAAGAAAAAAAACAATGCTGGCATAAATAATAAAAAAATAAGGGGGCTTTTGCCTTTTCTATCGGCTTTGCTCGACTCTGGCAAATTCCAAGCATATCTGAGATGAAAGCGTTTGCTGCCCGACTGCACTCAAAGCAACATTGCTTTACCAGGGATACAGGAGAAAACTACTTTTTCTGGATATTTCCCCAGGTACCAAAAAGCATAAAATGCCATTATAAACTCTGTCTTGAACATATAAGCATAATAAGCATATTCAACATAAATAAGCATTTATAAGGGAAAAGTTCATTCAGTCTTAATATACATATTTATACAATGAGGTGGCAGCTCCAAGCTGATGATAAATCCTGTTATTGTCACCGCAGTGTGATAAATGGTGATGACATCAGCAGAGTTAAAATAAATGCCATTTATACATACTCTGCTGATGTCACCACTCACTCACTACAGCCTGCATTCTAAATGGAAGTGCCTCACAAAACAGTTTCTGTTTCTCACTGCTACCTGAAACTAACTCAATTAGCAATGCAAAGGACACTCATCTGTGTCCCATAGTGTTTCTGAGACTCCCAGACCCAGCCCATTACTATGCTGATCTCAGCTTCGCTACAGCCTGCATTCTAAATGAAACTGCTTCACAAAAAAGTTTCTGTTTCTCACTGCTACCTGCAACTTACTCTATTAGCATTGCAAAGGACACTCACCTGCATCCCATAGTGTTTCTCCCAGCCCATTCAGAAAAACTCACACACGCAGACCACACACAAAAAGAGCAGAAAGTACACAAAAAACAGGAAAACAACACAGGAAAACATAACAATATTTCTGGAGCTCCCACCCCCATTGTATAAACAACACACATGATGTGCAGATCGGTGCTACAAAATATTCTCATCTGCAGAGTGAACCTGTATACCTCGCCAAGTGCCAAAGACACAAGTGAGTATCCAGAGCTCACTCTGCAGGAGTGAGAACATTTTCCATATCACACTCCTGACCATCATGTATTTTATATATATTTATATATATATATATATATATATGGTTGATTTCTCTTTATTTCTCAGGTGATACAGCAAAATACCACAGCAAAGTGGCTATACATTAAAAAAAAAGAGTTAATGCAGCTGCACCTTGCTTCAGTACCTTTAGAAGGGTATTTATTTCTTAGTAGCATATAAGCTACTGACACTGAGTGTACCCCACTGACAGGGAAGTTCATAGGGACAGAAAGGAAATTGGAAAAAATGAGAAGTAAGACATGTAGGTGGCCAACCTACAAGAAAGAAAAGGATAGGAAAGAACAGAAGGGTGCTGTTGCAACAGACTTTAGGTTGAGAAAAAGAAGACAGGAAATGGTCCCTGAGGCTCCCCCTCCCCTTCCATGCCAGGGTAGGGCACAGCACTACCATAATGACTCGGAAACATTTGGATGATGATGGTATTTGATGCGCAGCAAAGTGCTGTCCTCCTGAGAAAATTCCTGAGAGGCATGAAGTGCCAGGGATAGTAGGCTAGATAGTGCGGCCCCATCATGTGAACAAATATATTTTTTACATTTCTTGAATGTCATAGTCTAAGCGCTGCTTCATTTTCATTTTATGTCTGATTGAGTGAACGTGGTCTCTTTGCCATCCTACATGCAACAAAAAGCAATTTACATAGTGATGGCATGCTTGGCCATAGCCGACTCAGCATAAGTGATGAACAGCTGCCACATATCACAGTTTCATTATACACTACTGATAAAACAACAAAACTCTACACACATTTGATGCATGCAAGGTCTGCATCCTATCCCTGTCATGTGTGTAATAGGGTAACTTGGACCAAGGTGGCTAGGCTAATTGTGAACACTTAATTTTGCCAAATCAGACAGTGTTTTAAGAGTTCAAACCATAAATGGCTTTTATCCAATTGACAGTTCAAAATGCACACAGGTTTTCTTCAGCTTCACACATTCATATTCTTGCAGAGAGCTTTTTATCAGGCTCCAAACAGTCCTCTAAACTATGTTTTACTCTTAGAATATTATTTTTAGGAACTTTACTATCAGGCACCAAACATCAGTTCTCTTAACTTTGTTTCTCTCAGTAATCCTATGTAGGGTTTCCTCATACTGCAAATCAGGCTTCCTCTCAGCCTTTGGTGAGCCCACACTGAACTCTGACTGGCCTCTTTTTAGAGCTCACATCAGCTCTGATTTCCAGCTCCACAGCAGGCTCCAGGTCTCCCTTTCCTGGCTGAGACATCCTTCTTTAACCTAAACACCATGCCAGCCCGGTGGCGCTGAGGGTTGAGGCACTGGATGCCCCACCTTGCGCCACGCTGGTGACCCGGGTTCGGGAGCGGGCTCAGGTCGTTGGGGGTAGGTGGGGTTGGGGACGGATTGAGCATCCTAGGGCTTCTCTCCTTCCCCGGGGAGGGGGAGTTCACTCAGCCATAGCTCTGGCAACCCCTGGAGGCCCTGCAGAGCCTGGCTGAAACATTGCAGGGGACTGGAGCTTCGGCAGACATTCTCCTGGTGCATGTGGGAGCACGCGCATGCAGGGCTGGACGTCATTGCACGTCCAAAGCTCTGGGGAGAAAACCAAGAAAAAATTCCCCTGCCATAGGGTGAGGTGATGGTGAACGTCTGTAGGTCTGACCACACACCCAATGCCGGCCAAGTCTCCAGTTCTCCCTGGCATCTGGGGCCTTTCCATGGGGCCAGGACAGCCCAGACCTCCCTTACCCAATGTAGTACTCGGGGATCGGTTCAGGCGGGTGGTTGAGTCAATGGACCTCAGAAGGGATCCTGAGAGATGCCCCAAAGGTAGGGAGTATAAACAGAGTCTAAAAAAAAAAAACCAACTAAACACCATGTATTGCAGCTCAACGAAGGAAGAGTGCACAATACTCAGGGCTAACCAGTATGCAGTCACATACCTGAATGGTGGGCAGCAGGAAGAGTGGGTCAGCACCAGCATACTAAGTATGGATAAAATAGGCTTACCACAGTTTCAAGTAGCAACAGCTTTATTTCACCAACCCTCCATTTAAAAATCAGCAGCAGTCCACTTAAAATCACAGTAACAAGATAGATATTATGGAATACAAGGCAAATTTCGACACATTGCTATTTTGGCACATGACAGTCAGATGACCTGTGCAGTCAGTATAAAATTGGATAACACAAACTATAAACTTTTTAATTTACCACTGTCTGTCACTATCGAGACCCTCCCCACCATAGGGTCATGTGGCACTAATATGATTATGTCTTCCTCAAAATGGCATACAGTACTATCCTATACCAAGAGCTTAAATACATGAAGATCTTACAGATACATGTACCCTTTTCCCAACAACAGACAACAGTGCAATTAAGTAAAAGTGAAAACACAGCAATAAATATGCAGAACCTAAGAAATACTGTAGGTGCAAGCACAGCAATAAATGTACAAAATCCACAGAATGAAAGGCAGAAGCAACATATTCACAATAAATATTGTATAAATATTAAATTTTATAAACAGCATAATTTTCATATAAACAGTGCAGAAAAAAGTCCTCATTAAGACCCTATGGAGACACTGTCCCTAGAGTAGAAACCCAGAATGCCTCATGTTGCATATGTTTCTGGACAATAACTCCCCTCAACTTTTTCAATGCTCCAGGGTCAGCTTTCACAATGTGTGGCAAGTTTGGGAGGCACAACCCACAGCGGAAAAATGTTTAGTCATTTCTCACTGCATACTGTTCATTTTTTGGCCCACCAGAGTGTAATGTTTTGTGTTTCCCTACCACTTGTTCATGTTTTTCTGTAAGCAGTGTACTTTGCCTTACTCAACATGTATGACTGTACTTTGTGACAGGGTTGAATATGGCCCTGTCCCAGATGTTCTGGAGAGTTTAAATGCAAGGGTCTGTTCTATTCTCTCCTTTTCTGTCTCTTGTCTGTCTGGTGTGCACAACCAAATTTTCTCGTGAGACCTAGGACTTGATCACCCCAACGGTCTTGCAATTCTCTGCCTCTCATTATCTATCTTCACCTGCTGTTCCATCTTTTCTCCTCCCTTGCATGTCTGCTGGTATAAAAATTTATGTAAATCATTTTGTGGAAGTGTAACTAATACTGGGATTCCTTTGTTTAGAAATGTATATAGTTTCACTGTTGAAATGATTGCAAAAAACTGTTTGGAACTCAAGAAATTAACCTGTTTGCAAACTCTCTGAGAAGCTGTAAGCAAAAGATCATTTCTGGGTCACAATATTCTTTTTGCTACACTTGTTGAACTTACAAGAACACTGTGTGAGAAGCATGCTGTTTTCTTAACGAGCGGGGGTTGCAAAGACTTATAAAAACAGAGCTGCAATTTCTTGCAAGAGAAACACAGAGACTGAGATTGGAAATTGAGTAGAAACCCACGTGGACTTTCTCTGATTATGCTGCCTATGTAAATAGTTATACTAAACAATTTTATTTTTTAATTTTATTGTTAGCAATAAATCACTTTTTCAAATTTTACAACTGCTTCTGTTTTTTTTATGCTTCCTGACCTGTGCCTCGATGACAGATGATGTCAGCGTAAGTGGGATTTATCCCGTGCATACTCTAAGCCAGGAGTTTTGTGCATGGGTACTAGGCCTGTTACCAAGGAAGCATAGAAGAAAGGTATGGATTCTGCAGCAGCAAGCCCAGGAGTGGTTACCAGGAGAATGGTAGCCAAACTAGCAGAGACAGAAGTCCAAGCTAAGACTGTACAGCCAGCACCGGTTATAGAAAAAGAACAGGCAGTGTCAGAACCTGAAAGCCTGACTGCCTTTTTCAAATGGTGGCATATACAACAAAAAGAGACGGAGAAGCAGAGAGAAAAAGAGATTCAACGTTTAGAAGCACAGAGAAAAGAAGAAATGCAACAACTTGAACAGCAAAGAAGAGAAGAGATGAAGTGATGGATGGATGCCTTGCAAATTATAAAAGCTGGAGTATCTGGCACTGGTCTAGCAGAGCAACAAGACACCAACAATTTAAAATACATTAAACTTGCAAAGCTGCATCCCTCCAATGACATCGAAGCATACCTGACAACTTTTAAAAGGGTTGCCAGAGCCTGCCAGTGGCCAAAAACAGCAGTGGACAATCAGACTGGTACCTTACCTGACAGGTAAAGCCCAACTTGCATACAGCAATATGGAAACTGCACAGCCAGAGAACTATGACCTGGTGAAAAGCGAAATCGTGAAAAGATTCAACATATCAGAAGAGACCTACAGGCAGAGATTTCAATCTCTGAAGTACAACTCAGTCGACAATCCTCGAGAAGCCTTCACTCGACTCTGAGAACTCCTGATAAAATGGCTCCAACCAGAGGGCAATACAGTCCCACAGATCATCGACACATTTGCAATGGAGCAATTCATCAACATCCTGCCTACAGATGTGCAGCTTTGGGTAAAGGAACACCAACCAGAAAGTGGGGAAAAGGCTGTTTCTTTGGCCAAAGACTACCAAATGGCCAGACAGATGCCACAGCAGCAAGGAAACAGCCAAACACCGGTAAGACACTCTTTTTCCTATTTAATCTCCAAGTTTGATAAGAACTCTGGTGGGGGTAACAAATCTGTGCCCAAAGACGTTATTTGCTGTAACTGTAATAAGTCAGGTCATATTGCAAGAAATTGCCATAAGAAGAGTGACACTGGAGCAGATTTGTCCTTAGCAAATTGGGGCAAGTACTTAACAGATGTGAAGGTGAGAAATAAGATTGTGAAGGGACTGACAGACTCAGGAAGCAGACAGATCCCAGTGCATATTGAAGTGCTGGGAAAACAATGTCCAAAAGGACCAGGTACTGGTGTCATCTGTATCCACGGGGACACTCAATACTATCCCACCAGCCAAGTGACTCTGACTATTAATGGGATGTCGCACCAAATGAAAGTGGGGGTAGTATCTAAGTTACCTGTACCTGTGATTATTGGAAATGACTTTCCAGGATTTACTGAGTTAATCAAAGAGGGAGTAAATCCTGATGTTTCAGCAGCTAAGGTGACAAGAGCTCAGGCAAAGAAAATTTCAGATGGTGGGGACTCTTTTCCTTTTGCTGATTTTGATTCTGACTTGTTTGAGCACAGCTCCAAGAACCAGAAGTCCAGGAAAGAAAGACAACACCTGAAGAAACAGTGACAACAAAAGACTGATGGACATAAGGAGTTAACATATGAAAATGCTGAAACTAAACTGATCACTAATTCTGATTTTCTTTCAGAACAAGCTAATGATGTTTCTCTCCAGGGTTATTTTAAGCAGCTGGGGTGAAATCAAGACAGGGTGAACCTACTGTATGTTTAAAAAATATAATGGGCTACTCTACAGAGTTTGGGTTAAACCTCAGACACAGGACCAGATAGAACAATTGGCTAAACCACAAAAATATAGATCAGAGTTGTTACAGATAGCACATGATAGTCTTACGGCTGGTCACTCGGTGAGGGATCGTACCCTTGCCAGATTGCTGTACAGATTTTACTGGCCTGGAATTCGTGAAGATGTTGCTACCTATTGTAGTTCTTGTGCTGAGAGTCAGAAAGTAGCCCCAGTAACTAAAAAAAGACAAGGTGCCCCTGTTGCCTCTAACCTATGATAGATGTCCCTTTTGAGAGAATTGCAATGGATGTAGTTGGCCCCTTAGACAAAAGTAAAAAGGGTAATCAATTCATTTTGGTAGTATGTGACTATGCTACTCGATATCCAGAGGCAGTTCCAATGTGTACTGTCACAGCCCCAAAAGTGGCAGCAGAGCTTGCCAAAATTTTCAACAGAGTGGGCATCCCTAAAGAAATCATTACTGATCAGGGTAGTAATTTTGGTGCTTCATTACTTAAGGAGCTATACAGACTACTAGGTATCGATACTATCACTGCCATAAGAACCTCCTCTTATCATCCTCAGACAGATGGTCTTGTTGAGCGTTTTAATTAAACCCTAAAATGCATGTTAAAAAGGTTTGTAAAAGGGGAAGGGAAAAACTGGGACAATACTTGCCTTACCTGCTTTTTGCTTACAGAGAAGTGCCACAGGCATCAACAGGTTTTCCACCATTTGAAATGCTGTATGGTAGACAACCTAGAGGGCTACTAGATGTAATAAAAGAAACATGGGAAGATAACCCCCATCAGAAACAATCTATTACATCTTATATGTGTGTCCTGAGAAAGAAGCTGGCAAAATATGTTGAAATTGCCCATACTAATCAGGAAGAGGCCTCAAACCAGCAGAAGGTGTATTATGACCATGCGGCAAAAGAAAACGTTTTTTAACCCAGGTGAAAAGGTCTTGCTACTGTTACCCACTATAGAAAATAAACTGTTAATGAAGTGGCAAATACCTTATAAGGTTCTTAGACGTACTGGCACAGTTAACTATGAGACTGAGACCCCTGACAGGAAAAATCCTACTAAGACGTACCATGCTAACCTCCTAAAGAAATGGATTGAAAAAACGCCAAAAGCTGTTTTGCTAGTTTTACTGAAAACTGATAAAGAAGATATTGACGTAGCTTATGATAGACTGGAGCAAACTGTTATTGCTGATGCTGTAAAGGTGAATGTTTCCTTAACCTCTGAATAAACCGCAGAAATTTGTAACTTGCTAAAGACATTTATTTATTTTATTTAGTTTTTGTTGATCGGGTAAGTGCACTAGACAAATCATGCCTATTTTCAGGCACAACCCGAGGGAAGGGGATACAAATGAATGCCAGCTGACCTTGAACCAGATTAAGCTGCTGGTGGCCTTTTTAGTGAATTAACCATAATTTAACCATATTTTTACCACAGTGCCGTGTCGAGCACATAATAGCAACAAAGAATGCTTGCCCTATTAGGCAAAAGAAATATAGATTACCAGAGCAGTTAAGAGCAGACATGGTTAGGGAAATACAAAAAAATGAAAGAATTGGGTGTCACAGAAGAGTCGAGAAGTGTGTGGTCATCACCAATGGTGATTGTAAACAAAAAAGAAGGGGGTGTAAGAGTCTGCCTTGACTGTAGGAAGCTTCATCAAGTGTCAGAATTTGACAGTTATCCTATGCCCAGAATAGATGTTTTGGTGGATAGACTGGGGAGTGCCAAATATATTAGTACCCTCGATCTCTCCAAGGGTTACTGGCAAATTCCCCTAGCTAAAGAATCCAGAGACAAAACTGCATTTGCCACTCCTATAGGATTCTATCAGTTCACCACCATGCCATTTGGTTTACATGGTGCACCTGTTTCATTCCAGAGATACATGGATGTCATTTTATCCCCTCACACTGTTTATTGTGCTGTGTACCTGCATGATGTTATGGTGTATAGTCCAGACCAGAAAAGTCATCTGGAACACCTACGAGCAGTTATATAATTACTCAAAAAGGCAGGTCTGACAATTAATCCTACCAAGTGTGCATTGGGCACGCAGGAAACCAGATATTTGAGCTATGTTTTTGGGAAATGGAGAAGTCAAGCCAGAGGTTTCCAAGATAGAAGCTGTAGCTAACAGCCCTGTCCCTAAAACCAAGAAACATGTCAGGTCATTTTAAGGGCTGGCGGGTTATTATTGGAGATTTGTTCCCAGCTTTACTGAGTTAGCTACTCCCCTCACAGAACTCACAAAGAAACAGTTCTCAAATAATGTGAAATGGTCCCCAGAGTGTGATGGAGCTTTTCGGGACATTAAGACTGCATTATGTTCAGCCCCTGTTTTAATAAGCCCAGACTCTGAGAAACAATTTTTGTTACAAACAGATGCATCAGAGGTAGACTTAGGTGCAGTCTTCAGTCAAAATACAAATGGGACAGAACATCCTATTCTATACAGAGAAAAAAGGTACTCAACCATTGAAAAGGAATGTCTTGCAGGAAAGTGAACAATGGAGTCCCTTACGTTTTACCTACTATGAGCTGATTTTGTACTGGTAACAGATCACAATCCTCTCTGTTGGCTTAACCAAAGGATAAACATTCTAGAATCACACAGTGGTACCTGACACTACAAATATTTCAATTTAAAGTAATGCACAAATCTGGGAAAGAGAATGTCAATGCTGATTTTCTGTCTAGATATGGATCTAGAATTGAGAATTCTGAATGCTGAAAAAACAAATGTGTGAGTTTAAACTTCACTATTTGCTGTACTGTTGTTATGGAAAAAAGAATACTGTATAAGCACAGAACTGTAAAGGTTATACTGTATACTTATGTTAAAATTACTAGAAAGTTTTGGAAACCTGTTTTTGTAAAACAGGTTCCCTCTTAAGGAGGGGGTATGTGACAGGGTTGAATAGGGCTCTGTCCCAGTTGTTCTGAAGAAAGAGTTTAAATGCGAGGATCTGTTCTATCCTCTCCTTTTCTGTCTTGTCTGTCTGGTTGCACAACCAAATTTTCTCATGAGACCTAGGTCTTGATCACCCCAATGGTCTTGCAATTCTCTGCCTCTCGCTATCTTTCTATCTTCACTTGCTGTTCTGTCCCCCCCCCCGCATATCTACTGGTGTAAAAATATATGTAAATCATTTTATGGAAGTGTAACTAACACTGGGATCCCTTTGTTTAGAAATGTATATAGTTTTACTGTTGAAATTATTGCAAAAAGCTGTTTGGAACTTAAGGGGTTAACCTGTTTGCAATCTCTCTGAGAAGCTGTAAGCAAGAGGTCAATTCTGGGTCATGATGTTCTTTTTGCTGGACTTGTTGAAACTTACAAGAACACTGTATGAGAAGCATGCTGTTTTCTTAACGAGCAGGTGTTGCAAAGACTTACAAAAAAAGAGCTGCAATTTCTTGCAAGAGAAACACAGAGACTGAGATTGGAAATTGAGAAGAAGCTCAGACGGACTTTCTCTGTTTATACTGCCTATGTAAATAGTTATACCGAATAATTACATTTTTTTTTATTTTACTGTTAATAATAAATCACTTGTTCGAATTTTATAGCTGTTCCTGGTTTTCCTATGCGTTCTGATCTGTGCCTCGATGACATACTTGCCTTGTATTCTCCCAGGTCATGCCTGAGAATAGGGATTTGTTATGTCTAGCACACCAACCTGGTAATCAAAAACAAATTATAAATGTTCTCCTATCCGTTTCCACAACTCCCTCTTAGTCTGTCCAACAGAACTTAATCCAAAAGGACAACTACGCAAGTATATTACCAACTGTGTCCCACAGTTTATAAAATATTGGATCTCATACTTTCCCAGTCCTAGGGTGGTTAAAGGGGGGTGTCATAGGTATTAGAGCACTGACTACAGTAACAACATCTGTAATTGCCCACTGGTGGTGTGGGTAGCCAATTTCTGTTTTCCAAAGGTTTTAGTACAGTGTGCGTAACACTATCTCGGATGTTTTTACCTCTTCTAGAAGTAACTCAGGGTTGCAATTCAGCCAGTTGCAAATTTTTGTCTGCCTTTAGCATTCCCCAATATTTTTTCACAATTTTGCCTCTTTTGAATCTTGGGATTATAATGTGTTACAGAGTGGGGGGGGGGGGCGAGTCTAATTATTATTAGTACTTTGAGTTCCTTGTAGCACTGTTCCACGGTCCACATTTTTGTATGATTATATGCGGTTATACCCTTGTTATCGGCTCTTTACTATAGCTTCTTGTTTCAGAACTGTAAGCCATATCTTTACTGAAATGTTCAGTCTTTTTCTTCAGTGCAGGTTCGCCTCACTTACAAAAATGGACCCTTGGGGATACTTCTAGTAAGCGGAACCTAGTGGCAGCTGCCTGCTCTTAAGATGGTATTTTTAGAAATGGGTTTGTAATAGATTCTCTTATGTAGAGTATTTTCCTTTTTAAAGATAGTTAAGTACAAAAAGTTAACTTCAGTCTGATAAAACTAAAAATGAACTTTTAATATGCACTTGTAGTATTCAAGTGTTCTATAAAGAGATTTTGTTAATGAAAATTGCCAGACCATATCATGAAAATGTCATCCAAATAACGTCTGCAGACTTTGATATGTGCAGCAGATTAATTTCTTTCAGTGTCAAAAATATAGTGTTATTCCTACTCACCTACAAAAAAGTTTGCCAACCTTGAGTCAAAAGTGGTTCTCATAGAGGTACCCTTTATTTGGACGCCACACTCGAGTCATCACACTGTAAGAAGTCACCATCAGGACAACTTGGGGTAATAAGCCTTCCTAATTTCCTAGTTCCCCTTTGTTTCCCAACCATCAGCCATCCCCATGAACTTGAAGCAGCAGGAGCTACTTTTTGCTGAGCCTGCACTCCCAGCCAATCAGCACGAGCAGCACATGGAGGAAGGAGGGACTAAACCAAAGTGCCCAACTGCCCCAAAAGGATGCCACACTTGAGTCACCGTGTGATAAGGAGTCGCCATCAGGACCACCTGGGGCTGTGAGCCTTATTTTCTGGCTCCCCTTTGCTTCCCAATCGCCAGCTAGCCCCATAAACATGAAGCAGCAGGAGCTGCTTTTTGCTAAGCTTACACTCCCAGTTAATCAGTGTAAGAAGTGCACAGAGGAATGAGGGACTAAATTTAGTGGGCTATGTTACCCCTGGCCACCCAGCAGTCCCATATGAGTGAATTAGCAGGATTGGGAGTGCTTGAGGGAAGTCACCACAAGGGAGATGCCAGAACGCTAGGGGACTCTGCCCAATCCCCACCCTGCATGTTTGTTTATCTAGATGAAGCCTACATCCCCCTATCTGTACACATAAGGCTTTCTCCCTACCTGGGTGCAGCCCACCTCCTCCCCAATTGTTTTTTATACCAGTGGTCTTTGGTCCTGTCCATCTGGGTCCCACCTATATTGATGGCTGTTGTTTTTCCTATCTGGGTACTCCCTATATCAGTGGCTGTTTACTCACCCTATATGGGTGCTACCTATATTGTTGGCAGATGGTCCTCCCTACCTGGGTGTTGCCAGACTGGTGACTGTTGGACCTCCCTACTTTTGGGGACTACCTTTTGCTGATTTTTTTGGCCTGCCTGTCCTACAAGCAGATATTCTCCCTCTCTGGGTAATGCCTCAAAGATATCTCAGTGTCCAGTACATTGTAACTGTGTGGCCTTTTTTTTCCACCCAGCCTGCACGTATTGCTATGCACTCCCCCCCCCAACCCCAGGAAATAAAAACAGGTTACTCACCTGTAACAGTAATTCTAGGAGTGGTATATGTTGTTCATCCATACTTCTTGGCACTGTCCCTTTCCTCTTTTAAATCTGCCGGAAGGTCTTTAAGCTGGCTCCTCTCACCCACCCAGGTGGTATAACCCTCGGCTCCGTCCCATGACGCCAGATCTTGGCCCGCTGGAAGCCAGGTGTGTATATCGAAGCCAGGGAGGTCAGGTGGGTCCGTCTGGATGATCAACATATACCACTCCTAGAACTACTGTTACAGGTGAGTAACCTGTTTTTCTAGGGACGTGGACATGTTGTTCATCCACACTTCTTGGCAGACTCCTAGCAGTTCTCCGGGAGGAGGGAGGCAATGTGCACCCCCCCAATACCTATCTGGGGAATAGAGACTGGAGAACTGAGGCCCCAAAACCAGCATCCCAGCGTGACTCAAGGTCGATGTGGTAATGGGTGATGAAGGTGTTTGCTGACTTCCAGGTAGCAGCCCAACAGATTTCCTAAATGGGGATGTCCCTGGAAGCAGTCACCGATGCAGTGGTATGGCAGGTGGAATGAGCTCTTATCCCTCTGGGAGGCTCCTTGCCCGCCAACTCGTAGCATAGACTTATGCAAGATGTAATCCACCTTACGATCATCCGCTTTGCTGCAGGTCTGCTAGAAGCGGCTTCAGCGTAGGTGACAAATAGCTGGCGAATCTCTCCCCGAATTTCTGCCGTTCTCTCCTTATAATAGGAGAGAGCTCGTCTCAGGTCCAAAGTATGGAGCCTGTACTCGGCCTCCGAAGTGTAACTGGGGTAGTACACCGGCAGAGTCAACACCTGGTTAAGGTGAAACTCTGACATCACTTTCGGAAGGAATTTCAGGTGGGGGTGCAGGACAACCTTGTCCCTGTGGAAGACCTGATAAGGGGAGTCCACCGAGAGTGCCTGGAGCTCCCCTGTCCTTCTGGCAGATGTTATAGCCACCTGGAAGGCCATCTTCCATGACAAGTGTGACAACTCACACTTGTACATTCGTTCAAATGGCTTGTCCATGAGCTGTGCCAAGACCAGCAGTAGATCCCACGGAGGTGGAGGTTCACATATCAGAGGGGATATGTGATCCAGGCCTTTGAAAAAGCACCCGACCACTGTCTCCTGCACCAGCGTCCGCTAACCAGACCGCACCCGGTAAGCAGAGATGGCTGCCAGATGCACCCTAAGGGTCGATGATCAAAGACCCCCTTTGGAGAGTGACCAAAGTTAATCAAGAATGCTAGCCACTGGGCAGGACAGAGGGTCCAGGCCCTTGCCCTGCCACCAAATGGAAAACCTTTTCCACCTGAAGGCTTAACACTTCCTGGTCAACTCCTTCCTGGATGCTTCCACTACTGTGAGTACATCCTTCGAGAGACCCAAAGCCTGGAACCCTAGCCACTCAGGTACCAGGCTGTCAAGTGCAGGGACTGAAGGTCCGGGTGGAGAACCTTCCCCTGATTGACTGAGATCAGGTCCAGGTGTGCTGGAAGCTGCCTCAGGGGCCTGTTGCTGACGCTGAGGAGATCTGGATACCAGAACTGGCATAGCCAGTCTGCGGCTACCAGGATCACCTGCACCTTGTCCCTCCTCACCTTGAGGTGCACCCTGTGGACCAAGCAAAATGGAGGGATGGCGTAGAAGAGGCCTGGGATCCCTGGACTCGAAAAGGCAACCCCCTGCAGCAAGCCCTGCTGAGGGGGGTGGGCATGAAACAGCCTCAGCTTGGTGTTTTCTCTGGAGGCAAACAGGTCCACCATTGGTTTGCCCCAGTGGGAGAACAGGCTGTGAGCTACCTCTGGATGGAGAGACCACTCGTGGGATGTCTCACCTATGTGGCTGAGAGCATCCGCTAGTCGATTCAAGGCTCCTGCCACATGGATGGCTAGGAGATACGCCTCCAGTCAGCTCATGAGTGTCCAGATGCCGAGCACTTAGTGTATGCCACCCTGCTTGTTGAGGTAGTACATGGTTGTGGTGTTGTCCGTCTGGACTTGAACCACTTGACACAAAGCTGAGGAGTGAACGCTGACAGCGCCAGTCTGACCACTCTGAGCTCCAACAGGTTGATGTGGTAATAGGACTCCTCGGGGGTCCAGAACCCATGGGCCTTTTTGTCCCCCATGTGGGCTCCCCAGCCCATGAGAGAGGCATCGGTCATGAGGACGACCATCAGCTCGGGATGGACAAATGGGATCCCTTCCTGCCACCGGTCTAGGACGGTCCACCACTGAAGAACTTCCCACATCTTCTGGGTCACAGTTATCAGCTGGTCAAAATGACCTAGGCACTGAATCCACTGGGTGGCAAGTTCCCAATGAAGGGGCTGCATATGCCACCGGGCCCAATGGACCACACAGGTGCAGGCCGCCATGTAACCCAGAAGGTGCAGAAAGTCCCAGGCAGGGCGTAATTGCCCAACCAGAAATGACTGGACAAAGTAGAAGAGAATCTCTGCCCTGTCCGCCAGCAGCCAGGCTCTGACTCTGCAAGAGTCAAGCTCTACCCTGATGAAACACATCACCTGAGAAGGCACGAGTTCCGACTTCGCTTCGTTGATCAGGAGGCCAAGTTGGGAGCAGGTCTGGAGGGCCAGGTCCCTGGACCTCTCCACCTCCTGCTGGGTGGAACCTGCTAAGAGCCAATCATTAGGTAGGGGTATATTCTGACCCCCCTGACGCCTGAGGTGGGCTGCCACCACTGCAATGCATTTGGTGAAGACCCATGGGTCCGATAACAGGCTGAATGGCATGACTCGAAACCCGTATAAAGTTCCCTCTGCTCTGAAGCGGAGGAACCGCTGGTGGGACGGATAGATTGGGACATGAAAGAATGAGTCCTGGAGATCCAGTGAGCAGAACTACATGTTTTGCTCCAGGGATGGTATGATCTGGGACAGAGGTGTGTGGCCTGAGATACTGACTCAGGTCGTGCAGATCTAGAATGGGGCGCCAGCCCCCCGTCCGCTTCGGAACCGGGAAGTACCTGGAAACTAACCCTGGGTCTGGTGGAGGATCTGCCACTCGAGCTACAGCCTACTTGAGGAGCAGCTAAGCAATGTTGTCTCGGAGAGCCGACTGAGGGTGGGTGTATACTCTCTCCTCCCATGGAGTGTGGGCTCAGCTTGGAGGGTACTGCTCAAATTTCAGAGGCAGATCCTGGCCGACTACTTCTAAGACCCACCTGTCCGTGATAACAGCAGATCAGGTGGAAAAGAAATGGCGGAGTCGATCCCCCAAGGGAGGACCCAGAGCTGGCATAACAGGAATAAGGGTGGCAACCCCTATCCCGTCACTGGGCAGGCTCGGAGGAAGAGGGTCCAGGGCCTGAACACCGACCTCCTTTATGGGCCTGGGTAGGTCCGGGCTTGGGGCAGGGATGCCAAGCCTGAGCCTGCTGCTGCTGCTGACCTCCCTGAAAGGTGGGCTGCTGCTGGGCCACAGGGGAAGAATCCTGAAAAGGCTTTTTCTTCTGCTGCTGCTGCTTCTTGGGACCAGAAGAACTCTGAGCAGAAGTGGCGTCCAAGGTGTCATTGGACTGCTCGAAGCGCTGGAGGTGACTAGCCACACCTGGGCTGAAGAGATTGGTGCCCAGGAAAGGCACATCAGCCAGTTTGTGCTGGGTATCCACCGGAAAGGAGGAGAGCCTCAGCCAAGCTCTGCGATGGGAGACAACTGCAGTTGCCAACAAATGGGCACATTAGTCCCCAGTGTCCAGGGCCATCTGGTGCTGCTGCTGCTTAGCAACAGCACGGCCTTGGTCCTGGACCTGCTTGACTGTGGTCTGCAAGTCCACAGGGAGGTGTGGGAGGACTTCGTCCAAGGACCCCAAAACAGCATGGGAGAAGTGTGCCATGATGACGGCCGAGATTACCTGACAGAGGCCTAAGGAAAAGGCCACACAGACCTTCCTGGCAGAGTGATCCAATTTCTTGGACTCCTTCTCTGGAGGTCTGTCGGTATCAGCAGAACTGCCTGCATGCTGAAGGGTGCTCTGTGAACCCCGCTAGGGACCCCATGGGCACCGCATACTTGCGGGTCATCCAGGCACACGGATCGGGACAGGAGGCAGGGTGCTGCCAATGTTCCAGGGCCGGGCCAACGATGGCTTCGGCCACAGGAAAGGCTTCCATCGGGGTATCTCCTAACTTGAGGATATCTGTGAGGGGGACTCCGTCTTTTTCTGGATAGGTTCCAGGGGCATCCCTGTGGACTCAGAGATGAGGCGGAGAATGCCCTGAAAGGACGAAGGGCCTTCCTCCACTGCTAAATCACCAGCCGACTCATCATCCCATGGATGAGAATGGAGGCCAATGCCATCCGAATACAAAGTATCCGGATACAGCGGTCGACTGCCGAGATTACCCACGACCCACCTAGGGCAGTTGGCACTGAAGGAAGCCTTGGTTAGACCCCAACTGAAAAAACCCTCAATGGACCCGGAGTGTCTCAGCAACTACAGACTGGTCTCAAATCTCCCATTTTTAGGGAAGGTTTCAGAGAAAGTGGTGGCTATCCAGCTCAAGATGCATCTTGCATCCTCCACCACTTATGAGTGCTTCCAGTTTAGGTTCAGAGCCGGGCACAGCATGGAGCCCGCCCTGGTAAAGGTGCTGAATGATCTCCTAATGGCGAGAGACAAGAGAAAGCATACTACTCTATCTTGGTCCTCCTGGATCTCTCGGCAGCGTATGATACCATGGACCATGAGGTGCTGCTGGACTGCCTGCGGTACTGGTGCGGCCTAACTGGCAATATAATCAACTGGTTTAGGCCCTACCTTACAGACAGAGTGCAGAGGGTGACGATGGGGTTAGCCTTTTCTAACCCCATGCCTCTGCATCATGCAGTGCCACAGGGACTGGTCCTGTCACCCTTGTTGTTCACAGTGTACATACTGCCATTGGGAGACATCATTAGGCGGTATGGGATGCTGATGATGCCCAGCTATACCTGTCCTGTGCACCTGGAAAAAAGATGGCAGCCTCTGTGTTTAACACCTGCCTGGAGGAGATACAGAACTGGATGACCCGCAGTTGGCTATGACTCAACCCAGACAAGATGGAGGTACTGGTGGTGGATCCTGGTCATCGTTGTGACGAGGGGGGACTCGGAGATCCCCCTTGATTAGTACTGGGGGTGTTCCCTTGACCCCCTCCATTCGGGTTAAGGATCTGGGTGTGATCCTCGATGACAGCTCGACACTTGATGAGCAGGTGTTGGCCATCATCCAAAGTGGCTTTTACCATCCAAGGAACATTACTTGGATCCGGGCCCTGATACCAGTGGAGGACCTGACCACCCTTCTGGTGTATGCATTTGTCACATCCAGACTGAATTACTGCAATGCCCTGTACCTGGGGAATCTGGAGGCAACCTCCACTGACTGCAGCTGGTGCAGAACGCGGTGGCTAGATCGTTGATGGGCATTTCGAGGTCAGAACATATTATGCCTGTCCTCTGCAAACTGCACTGGCTGCCAGTTAGGTGGAGGATTGTCTTAAGGGTTGGATTACGGACCTACAAAGCCCTGCATGAAGGGGGACCAGACTACCTGCAACACCTTCTTGTTCCTCACTGCCCATCCTGGGCTCTCCTTTCCACCAAGGGTTGCCTCCTTGTGGTTCCCAGGGCTAGGTTGCAGCACTCTGGGAACCATGCATTTTCAATGGCCACACAAGCCCTGTGAAACTCTCTGCCTAGACATCTACAGGAGGCACCCTGGGTGAAAACCTTTAAAAAAGGTTTAAAAAATTTTCTCTTTAACCAGGCCTTTAATATGTAAGTGAACTGGCTATTATTTTATTGTATTATTTTAAGGACTGATAGAATTGTATATTGTACTCTGCTGCATGTTTTTTTTTTTTTCAACTCTATTTTACCTCCCGTCACGGCAAGAGGGACCTCTCTCAAGCATCTTCTCCCTATACCTGCTCGCCTGATATCTGCTGCAGGACTAAGCCCCTTCTCTCTCTCTCTCTCCACCCCTCCTGCTGCCAGCAACCCCGGTTTAACCCGCCCAGGGAGGGTAGCCTGACCACTTACTTGGGCCCCTTGAAAGACAGACTCTGGCACGGGAGGGGGCGGGCTGAGGAGTGATGAGGGTCAGCCCCAGTCAGATCAGCAATGGGCATGAGGAGATGTCGTCATACCCACTTTTGAGTTTTCCCTTTTCTTCCCACACATCCCGTCGTGTGCACCTCCCGACGCTTGGCACACGGCAACCCTGCCTGTGTCGGGCACGCCAGACGTGCTTGCCCGTGCTTCTGCTACACCCTGGTCTCCACCAGGTGTCGCCAGAGCTCCGTACAAACCCCAGCCCTCCCCCTGGGACAGGAGAGCAGCCATCTGGGCGCTCAATCTGATCCCTTCCCTGCCGACCCCCGAGCTCGCTCCCGAACTCCAGTCGCCGGCATGGCACGAGGTGTGGCATCCAGCGCCTCAACCCTCAGCGCCACTGGGCCGGGTGCTGCATGTTTTCTTGTTATGTATTGTATATAGTATATTTGATTTGATGTTGGTTTTATATTTTTGTTAAGCACTCCAAGCCCCAGGGAAGGGGCACTATATAAATAAAGTTTCTAGCTATCTTTTTTTTTTAACTTTATGTTTATTGCATTTTGACAGTACAAGGATAGATATAGCATTACATACATATGGATATATAATATTTACAACTTTTTATTTTCACAGGACATATCTTCAAATTCTCAATATACTCTTTACAAAAGGGGTTAGGGTGGAACTTGGGGGAGAAAGTAGAATATCCACTATGGGGATGTTGGGTAGGACAGGGACCCATATGTACCCTATATTGCCCAGATGGGTGGCTGAATCCAAATGGTTAAACAAAAACATTAAATGGGCTAACTGGACAGCTAGGGAATCCAGAACCTCTACCAGGGGTTACAGCACTAGATCTGTCTGCGGGAGGCTATATGTATAAACCAGGTGTTTCATCTATTCATGTGAATTGGGGTTCTATCTTGTAATTTTGCTGTTATACTCTCCATTACGTATATATCGTATATTGTGTCTTCCCAACTCTTAATCGCTCGGGGGGGGGGGGGGAGACGGCTGAGGCCATAATCTGGTGATGACCTTTTTAGCTGATGCGAGGAGAATGCTAATCAGATATACCTGGTTTCTCTGTTTGATTGGTTTAGGTAAATGTAATAATATAACTATCTCCGGTGTGAGGGGTCCCAAAGCAGAGAATGTTTCCATCAGATTTCTCCCCACCTCCTCCCAAAAACTAGTAAGGCTAGGACAGAATCAAAAAACATGAGCATGTGTTGATATCTCACATCCACAATGTCTCCAACAGGAGGAATCTCCAGATGTCATGTATTTGGCTGTAGTTTGTGGGGTACGGAAAAATCACACTACCACTTTCCAACCAAACTCCCTCCAACTACAGAATATGAGCTTATTGTTTTATGTTGTTGTTGCCATATCCTAAGCCAGTCCTCCACTGTGAGCTCTATCATCAATTCTGCCTCCTAGTTTGCATGAACGTCATCTAACAAGGTTGTTGGAAGATTTGTCAGGGCCTTATAGAAACAAGAAATCAAGTATCTTGGGGATGGTTCCCTTTGTATCTTGGTGAGCAGTGTAAATAACGGAGGGACTATGCTGGAGGATGTGTCTAGGCCTAGAACAGTACCAAAATAATGGCATATTTTTAGATATCTAAAAAAAATCTTTTTGGGGAAGGGAGAATTCAGTCTGTAGCTGTATAAAGGATTTAAAAATACTATTGCAATAGAAATTTTTATTTTTCTTTAGTTATTTATTTACATATTTTTTTATTTTAGTTTTTGTTGACCAGGTAAGTGCACTAGACAAATTCTGCCTATTTTCAGGCACGACCCAGGGGAGGGGGATACAGATGAATGCCAACTGATCCTGAACCAGATTAAGCTGTTGGTGATAATTTTAGTGAATGGGGGGGAAATTTGGCCAGGGCACCGGGGAAATTCCCCTACTCTTTTTCCAGAAGTACCATGGGATCTTTAACATCCACCTGAACTACCACCAGAACAGGCAGATGAGACCTCGGTTTAACGTCTCATCTGAAAGACGGCACCTCAGGAGTGCAGCACCCCCTCATGCTGCACTACAGTGTCAGTAATGGGATATTAACCCAAGTGCCTGTTATGGGGATAGAACCCACAGTCTTCTGACCTCCCAGCCTCAGAGGCGAGTGTGCTACCTGCTGAGCCACTGACACTGCAAATTATATGCATAAGTCACGCCTCACCTATGACAGCCCCCAAACTCCTTAACCAATTTTGCCGGAACAAAAGTCTGATCTAATGCCGGTATTCCCACCCATTTAGCCCCAAACTGGTTTTCAGGTTGTCGCACATATGTTATCCAGTGATTTATTAAGGCTAATGTGTACGGGGATTTCTCTCCAGCTAGATATATAGCATTGGGCTAGAAAATAGTAGAATCGTCAAGGGGAAGGTAAGGGAAGTTTCACTCGACCTGCACCCACATAGGGGCCTGCACCGAAGAGGCAAACCAGCAGGCCATATGAGCAAGCACAGCTGATAAGGCATAATTATGGAAATCAGGGAGCGCTAGTCCTCCTCTGTCTTCAGGCAAATGAAGTTTCCAGAGAGCCATCCGTGCTCTGTTTCCCTGCCACAGATATAATGAGATAATTCTATTTAATCTGTTTACCTCCCTCCCTGGTGGAGGATATGGAATGTTCTGTATTAGGCATAATATTTTAGGGAGAACATTCATTTGTATGGATTGGACCCTGCTAAGCAATGAGACTGGGAGATGAGTCCATTTCTGTAAGTCCGCTTTATCTTGTAGAAATGGGGAATCATAATTTTGAGCAAATATTTTATATGGGTCTGGGGTAAGGTGTGTGCCTAGGTAGGTAATGTAAGGTCGGTTCCATTTAAATGGATATTTGTCCATCACGGATGAAGGGAGGGAGTTCTGTATCAATAATACCTCTGTTTTACCTGGATTCATTTTATAGCCTGCGACCTGATCTAATAAAGTCAGCCTTTCCTCTAGGGCTGTTAGCGATGCTTCCAGGTTAGTAATGCATAGCAAAAGGTCATCTGCATAATAAGCTAGTTTGTGCATATGGCTGGTTAGCGAATATCCCTAGATCTGTTCTAATTGGAGTATGTATTGAGCTATGGGCTCCGCATATAATGCGAAAAGGAAAGAGGAGAGGGGGCATCCCTGCCGGGTCCCTCGGGATAGGAGGAAACAAGCTGAGTGGGACCCATTAACTTTGACCATGGCCTCTGGGTTAGTATATATTCATTTAATATTGTCCAAAAATTCTTGAGGGAAACAAAACGGATTATAAAAATAACCAGGAAATCCTGTCAAAGGCTTTTTGGGCATCTAAACCCAAAATCATCAATGGGGTTTTAAAAGTATGGGCACGGTTAATTATGTATAACGTTCTCTTAATGTTATCTGTCATTTGTCTGGACTTAATAAACCCTGATTGGTCCAGATGGATCAGAAGAGGAAGTATATCATCAAGTCGATGTGCCAGAGTGCTGTTATAGATTTTATAGTCTTGATTCAAGACAGAAATTGGACAATATGAATCACAAAGGTGAGGGGACTTATTTGTTTTCAAAATAGCAGATATTGCGGCTTGTCTCCACAAACTGGAGTACTCAGCCATGGTATGGCTCTTCCTGAAGGCCATCAGAAAAGGATCTTTTATTAATTCAAATGTACCTTTATAAAATTTGGCCCCATAGCCATCAGGGCCAGGCTTTTCCCATTCTTGAGGTTTTGGATTATGTGGTAAAGTTCTTGGGATGTGATTGAGTGTTGTAGTTGTTCAATATGATGGTATCCAAGAGTCGGAAGCTTTAGGCCAGACAGGAAGGAGGTAACTAGTGTCAGGTTTGTGGGGGAGGTCTCAGAATATAAGTCCATGTAATACCATCAAAAACTAGAGACAATTTGTGAAATGGTGTTTAATCTACCTGTGTGGGGATCCTTTATTTTAGTTATTGTGACCATTTGGGTTTGCTTGCAGAGTCTGTATGCTAGAATCTGTGATGCCCGAAGCCAGATTAGAGCCTGTTCTGTTAGTCAGTAGTCGCTGTATTCCTTGTTGAGTTTAGAGAACTTGGTCTGCCACAGTCTAGTCCCCCTGCAGATGAGCCTCTTGAAGTAATCTGAGTTTATTTTGTAATTCCCTAAAACGTGCCTCACTCTGCCTCTTTTTCCTAGCTGCAAAAGCAATAATATAGCCAAGTAGGACTGATTTGAGGGTGTCCCCAAAAAGCTGGGGTGAAATCTGTTATGGGGAATTATCTCAGAATCTCCAGATTTTTTTCCTCCAATAAATCCTTAAAGGCCGGGTCCTTCAATAAGGAAGGATTAAACCGCCACATTGTGCTTTTTCATTCCTGGATTATAGCTAATTCCAGAGTGATAGGGGCATGATCAGAAAGGTACATATTTTTGATCTCAGCATTGTGGATTGATTCTAGGTGCTACCACTGATACAAAAATAATCAAGTCTTGAATAGTGTTTATGAGCATGGGAGTAAAAAGAAAACTGTCTCAGGGAAGGGTGCAAGTGGCACCAAGCATCCACCAATCCCACATCACAGAGTAAATGTCTGAGATGTTTCTATCACGAGGTAAGTGATGGAAGCCTAGATGCGGAAGTATCCACAGATGGGTTTAATAGACAATTTAAATCCCCCATAACCACCAACAGTCCCTTTTTATGCATTAAGACTGAGTCCATGATTTGCTGGATTGATGAGGCATCACTACCTGGCAGTACATATGTACAACACACTGACAAGGTTTGGCCCAGGACCATACCCGTAACTAGTGCTAGATGGCCCTCTTTATCCACATAGTGGCCTGTGACTATAAAGGGGGAGGTTTGGGGGACCAGAATCACTGTCCCCCTGCGTCTGCCGTGTCAGTATGCTGAATCTACTATCTAAGTAAAACCAAATTTGAGGATTTGCTGGTGTTCAGATGTGGATAGATGAGTCTCATGCAGCAGTAGTAGGTCCAGTTTAAGTTTTTGGCAAGGCCGTTAATGTTCTGTAGTGCTTAATAGGTACAGTCAGACCATTTACATTGTGCAATACTATTTCAAAAGGAGTACCCATTGTCATCTAGTGTGAAAGCTGACAGTATTAAGGCCCCCTTCCCCCACTGAACCAATAGGATGAACAATCAAATTACCCAGGAGCCCCCCCCCCCCTCCACAGTTTAAAACAGAGAATAAGATAATCCTGCGAATGAGTGAGAATGATAATCAAGACAAAATCAAGATATAACCATTTCCCTGTATCTTGTGTATGAGGCAAAAAGTATTCAACAAAGTATCTAAGTCGAACTGGTCTACCAATGGGCAGTTCACAAACAGGAAGGTCTGTGGGCCAACTAAGCCCAAAACAGTTAAACCAGGAGTAAAGGGGTCAAATCTTCCCCTTCTCCTTGGAGTATAGGAAACAATAAGTTGAGACTTCCAATGTCAGAAATGTTGTGAAGAACATTCCTGACTGAGGTGGTGTATCAGTCCACCAGAGGGGATGAGCATCTCCCAACCTGGAGATGGTCCCTTCGGGGTAATCTACACCCCGAAATCTGGGAATGGGGGAGGGGTTTAGGGAAAAACAAATAATAGTAACAAATAATGGGGAAAGGGACCAGGGAAGAATCTAAGAGTTGACTGGGAAAAAAGGTGCAGCAGCTACTTTTGGCCAGTCAGATCTCTTCCCACCTCCTTCGTAGCCCTTATTTTATTCCGAAAGGGAGGTATTGCCTCGCAGGTTAATGTCTTATTATTACTGACATATTTCTTTTAAACTTCCATACATGGCATCTTACATCATTGCAATAACATCTCTATATAATTTTAATGTCCAAAAAAAGTCTTATAGCTGATCCCACCGTTACGGAGGTAGACCAAAGGCCAGTATGGGACATCTATGAAACAGGATTAGCATACGCAGCAGTAAGTTCTAAAAGGCAGGCCAGTATTCTTGAAGTGGCAAATTGAGAGCCAAAGTAAGTCTGCCGAATTATAGGTCAGGCTAGGAGAGATAAAATGCCTAGCCTGTGAGTTCATGATGCAGCCTTCAAGTCATGGGCGTCCAGCCACCCCAAGGAGGCAGAATGGGAAGCAAGCATCAAGGGGGCACAAAGCTTAAGAAGTCCCCCCAACTGGCATAACCACCCAGTGGCCACCCCCTGCCAGCGCCCACTTCCGAGGCCAGGGAGATAAGGAGAGAGGGGCGCACACCCTGGACCCCCATCAGTCAATGACCAAGTGTCCCCCAAAGCCAAATATACACTCCAATCTCTAAGTCTTCTCTCTCCAGGTCCACTACGTGGGGCGAGAGCTCCATGCAGCCGCAGACCAGGGCACGACCTCATGCATTCTATTAACAAGATAAAGAAAAAGCCTCACCAGGGGGCCCCTATTTAATGGGGCCCTGGCTCAGCGGGGACTGTGGGGAATGAGGTCCCTCCAGGCCTCATCACCCACCACTGCCTCTGTGATTGTAGGATTAGAGTTTTTCTAGTATCGGGCCCAAGCGGGGACAGAAGAAAACCTAGTTGCACCCTTTTTAATGGGTATAATCTCCTTGTGAGTCTCATGCACAGGAGCCCAGAACACCAGGCTCCCGTCCACCTCTGCCCACATTAATAGCAGACAGACTAGTGCCTCACAGTTAGTGGAAAGAAGAGAGAAGCCTAGACCTATGCAATCTCTATCTAACGAGAATCACATACACCAGAAGGTCCAGCTCTCCCCATCCAAATCCACCTTTCCTCTTCTTAAGCCAAGCCTTAGTAGACAGACTGCAAGTCCTGGTTCGCCGCCGCCAGAGCTCCATCACACCCCAAGGAGAACTAACGAGGAATAGGACGCCCTTACTCATAAAACAGATGTCCAGAGAGGAAATTGTCGAAATTAATGTTGGGAGGCTACACGAAGGCCACTGGGATCCAAGAGGGCACCCTCCCCACCCACACCCCGATGTGGGCCCTATGGAACCCAGGCCCAGGCAGGGCCGCCAGTCATCTGCCCCCACCCCCAACAGGGTTAGGCTACAGAACACCCCAAACTTGACTGGCTACTCACTGTATTGAAGCAACAGTATCAGAACTGATATTCAAGTGTCCTGAGTAGAGAACTGTAGCAAAAGTTTCTTTATTGAATCCAAAGAGGATTGTTGAGCCTGAGGGTCCTGCGAAGCAGCTCTCATCGAGGAGCAGCTGGGCTGAGATCTTTGAGGTAGGGCTGTGCGGGTTAGTATAGTAAAGCTCTTCCTTTGCAAATCCTCCACTGCTGCAGAAGCAGTATCATAAGTTTGTTGACCAAAAGGATACCGTACACTCAGCTTAGTTGGGTATGGGGTACGGAATTTCAGTTTGTTCTTATGCAGTATGGGGAACAAAAGGATGTACTTTCTTCTGCACTGTTTAGTAGTTGGAGTGTAATCATTATCAATAAAGAGTCTAATATCCCCTTAAAATACTTTTCCCTATGCCCAGGCCTTCTTGAGAAGCAGCTCTTTCGTTTGATAAGGCAGGAAGCGAATTATTATGGATCTGGGGTGGGCATTAGGATTCAAGGGTTTAGGCCCCAGGATGTACACGCTCAATTTCTAATTGAAAGTGGGTCTAGTGTAAGAGAAGTGCATAGAAATGTTTCTACAAACTCTTGAATGTCCGTACCCTCACTGATCTCTGGCACTGCATAGATGCGGAGATTCCAATGACTGTGTCTGTTTTCTGCATCCTCCTGGTGTTCCACGGTGAGCTGGTAGACTTTGATTACTTGGGCCATTGTTGATTGAAGCTGAGATGTCCAGTCTGCCTGTGTGGTCGAAGATTCCTCCAGGGAAGAAACTTTCATCTGCAAGTCAGTAAGGTCTGTACAAAATGATTCCTGAGTTTGCTTAAATGAGTGGAACTCCATTTTGAACTCCTGGGGCTCCGTTAGCATCTTATCTAGTTTTGAGGACATTTTATTCGCCTTCCAGAATTTTGCTTTTTTTTTTTTTTTTAAATATTGTTTGTATTAAACAATTTTTCAGGTCATACATCACTAATATCCAACTGTGTTTAGCATAAAACAGACATAAGAACTGAAGGGCGTTAACAGAAAATAGCATTTTCATTTACATTGGGGGCCCAGCCGTATCGTCTACTAATCCCATTCCCCCTATGACACAGTGCAGGGGATGGGTTTTCTAATGTTCAGGTAATCTATCACCACCTGACTCCAGCAAGCAATCCTGCTACCCAACCTTCCAGGATGCCAGGGTACTCCCCAAGGAGAGAGAACCCTCCCCCCAGCAAAGACAGATGGCCAGTCCTCACCCACACCAGGAGGAGTCCTCGACTGGAGAACTCCCTTCTGATACATTCAGCATTTCAACCTAAGTTTTATTTACACAGGGGAATTCATGGAACAAAATCCGGGTCCTTGGTCATGACATGTAGGATCCACTATTCCGCCGGGAGGAGCATAGCTCGCTCCTATCATTCAGGGAGTGTGTAATTCTTTTAAGTCTATATATTTGATTTACTATAGTTCTCCAGCTATCAAGCATGGGAACCACAGGAGTGAGCCAAGCTCTTGTGATGGCTTTTTTAGCCGTTACCAACAGGATACTGAGAAGGTACCTTGTAAGAGATCTCCTAAATCCCCCTGGGAGCTCCATCAGTAGAAACATTTCTGCCATAAGTGGTACCGGCCTTCCACATAATTCCTCTAATTCAATTTGTAGTGCTTGAAAGAAAGGCCGGAGCACTGGGAAGGACCACATGATATGTGTCAGATGCACCCTAAATTCACCACAGTTTCTCCAACAGGATGAGAAGTTTCCTATCTGGTAGTGTGCTTTTATAACAGGGGTTCTACAGTACCGTATCAGGTGTTTCCATGAATATTCCCGCCATTGGTGCTAGCAAGAGACCTTAGAGGACACCCAGCAGGCCCAACTCCACTGCTTTGGTATTATTTGGTGGTCTAATTCCTCCTGCCATGTTAGTATAGCACAAGTCAAGGGGGTTTCCATGGAAACAGTGCCTTATAGAGGTATGAGATTAAGTGTTCTGTTAGTCCTGTTCTGAGAATAGTGATAACTGAGGTAATAAATATAGGGTGTAACTGAGGCTGGTGTGCTCCGATTGGGAGAGAGAAAGAAATGCCTTATTTGTTGGTATCTATAAAAATCTCTGTTCCGGAGCTCGTAGGTCTGCTGTAACTCAGCGAATGTTTTGAATAAGGGACCAGCTGTCAGCTGGGGAACATACTGCAGTGAGTAGTGCTCTCATTGCTGGAAAGCCTGATCAAGCCGAGCCAACTGGAAATTTTCTAGTGATGCTATTGGGCAGAGTAATGCCATAACAGAGCCAGGGTGCAGGGATCTCAAAAGGGATATCCATGCTTTTATTTGGTGCAGAATCTAAGGGTGGATTTGTTGGTTAATCCCTGGTTGCTGGGACAGGTGACAGATGGTTCCATAAAACTCCTGTTGTAAAATTGTATGTTCCATCTCTACCTACAGCGGGCGGGGGAATCCAAGTTGCCGTAATATTATAAAATGGGCATGAGCCGCCCAATAACATTGCCTAAAATTTGACAACACCAGGCCCCCCAAGTGTCTTGGTAGGTATAGCACAGCCAGTTTGACTCGTGACAGCTGCCCTGCCCAAATGAATTTTGTTACGGCTGAATTTATTTGTTTAAAGAAATGTGGGGTTAGTGCAAGGGGTAGGTTATGGAATAAATAAAGTGCCCGAGGGAGGATTACCATACGTATTACCTCTATTCTTTTAGACAGGCCTAGGGGGAGTATATTCCAGCAAGTTTATTTATTTATTTGTTTTTGGTAATCGGGTGAGTGCACTAGGCATAAGGATGCCTATTTTCAGGCACGACCCGGGAGGATACAAGTTGAATACAATGAACAACATCAATATGACACAGCACATAACATAGGTGATGCAATGTGAAGGAGTCAGAAATACAATCAGCTTAGTGAATCAGTGAAGTACATAATTGGACCAGGTCGAAATATAAACAATACATTGGGATATTCAGAACAAACAAGTGCAAGAAATACAGGGTTGTAATGTACTGCATACAGTAAGTGCTGTTATGAGAACTATGCACCTAGAAAGAGTAGAGGGGAAGAAGGTGAGAGGGTACAGATAGGGAGGGGAGGGGAAGATGAAAGAAGGAGGAGAAGGAAAGGTTGATAGTGGAGTGTGGTATAGCAAGGATAAGAGCTGGGGGAGATAAAAGAACTTAAGGTGGCTGGAAGCATGTGCAGGGATTTGATGCATGTAGATATTCACGGTGGAGGTTCTTGAAACCATCATGGGTAGGTGCTAAGCGTATGGCTTGAAGGATAGAATTCCAATACTTGGGGGCAGCGTAAGAGAAAGCTTGTGCACCCATAGTGGTTTTACGTCTAGGGATATAAAGAGGAGCTTGGTCATTCGATCGGAGCCCCATAGGAGGGGGTTTGAGAGTGTAGCAAGGAGGCGAGGGATTGGGGGAAGCCTGATCTTGTTATACAATCGAAGAGAGAGCTGTAGGACAGGAGTCAGTGAGCAACAGGGCTAGGACATTTTAGGTCGGCATTGAACTGACAGTGGTGTTTGTACCATGGTGAGGCCGAGGCACAGCGGCAAATGTTATTATAGGTAGTGTCCCTTTTTATGAAGAGAGGTCTTAGTGGTGCCTAGGTAGATAGCTGAGCAATAGGCCGGGAGCAGGAGGCCTTGTGGCACAGCAAGTCTAGCTGATGGGATGAGGGCATAGCTAGTGCGGTATGCCCCTCCAATTTTTGCATTGACATATTTGCAGGTAGCGGTAATATGAAAATCAAACCCCAGAGATTCATCGTAAAAAATGCCCAGGTATTTGAAGGAGCTGGTGTTAGCTACCAGGGAGCCATCAGCACAGGATATTAAGAGGGAGCTGCTATTCTCTTTTAAGTCTAATAGGACAGCCAAAGAGTACTGAATGCATTTTGCTTATATTGAGCACGAAGTTATTCTCAGTAAGCCAGGTTTAAATACTTAGAAAGTCAGAAGCTAGGGAGTTGTTTAAATCTGAGACATTTCTCGGACTATGGTAGATGACGAGGTCATCTGCTAGAGCAGGGAAGAGCAGGTAGGTGCTTGTGATGGGAGATCATTTATAAAAATAGTGAAGAGCAAAGGGCCAAGTATGGATCCCTGAGGAACTCCAATAAGTATGGATGAAAGATCAGACATGGCTGAGTTAAAAACTACAGCCTGCTTTCTATCTGTAAGATGACAGCTGAACCAGGCCACCGTCTCAGCAGAGAAACCAAAGGAGCTGAGGAGAAGGGAATGGTTAACCAGGTCAAAGGCCTTCGTTAGATCAATAACGATAGCACCTGTCCAGACACCTAAATCCATGGCAGCATAGATGGCGTTTGTTAGTTTTTAGAGGGCAGTGGAAATACTATGGCCTTTGCGGAAACCATGCTGGGAACCAGAGAGAAGGTTATGTTTCTGTAGGTATGCTATGGTCTGGGTTGCCACTAGTTTTTCCAAGATTTTACTTAGCACAGATAGGATGGCTATGCGTCGATAGTTAGACATGTCTTTGGGATCACCTTTTTAAGAATAGGGTAATTCTGGCTATCTTCCAGATGTCAGAAACAGTGCTGTGGCAGAGCAACAGGTGGAAGATTTTGGTTAAGGGAAGGCTATGAGAGCAGCAGCGAATTTGAGAAGTCAGGGCTCCAAGCCATCAGCACCAGTGCTGGTAGAGCCAGAGATGGCGAGAACGACTTTAGGACTTCAGCTTTCGAGATGGACCAAAATCAGAAGGATGGATGGTAGAGCAGGGATTCAGTATCCACAGAGGAGATGGTAGGGTAGGTGGGGGAGAAGGAGGTAGAGTAGCTGGATAAGTCCAAGAAGTGGCTATTGAAAGAGTCGGCGATGGTCACCGGGTTATTACAATGCACGCCATTTAGTAGCATGTCACTATTATTGGTCGAATGGTTTGCTCCAAGGAGAGTTTTAATAACAGATCAGAATTTCTTGGAATCACCTGCAGTGTTTGTTAATAAGTCTTTACAGATGGAGCTTTTGGCTAAGTGAGTGTATCTTTTACAGGCATTTCTCCTGGCCCTATAGTCATTGTAATCTGCCAGAAGACCTGAGGCCTTAAAGCACCACCAGCTTTTGTCCCTAGCTCAGAATTGTGTAAGAAGAACTTTGGTGAGCCACTTAGTTTGTGTTCCACATATGCGGCAGGTGACACAAGGAGCATGGAGATCCTGTAGACTCCCAAACCTCATAAGGAAGTAATCAAGGGCAGACTGAGCATTAGAGGTGGCAAAGATAGGAGACCAGTCAATCAATGAGAGATCATACATAAACTGAGCCTGATTAAAATTGGCCAGATTATGGAAGGTGATAAGTTTTGGAGGCGGAGATGGTTGTCTAGCAGCACTCCAGATTCAGAAAATTGGGGAGTGGTCACTTATAGTGTCTGCAAGGGTACCAGCAGTGATTATACAATCAAGATGGTTCGTGAGGCCCAGTCAATTACAGTGCTGGATCGGGGGGCATGACCTAGTTGGATCAGTGATTAGTTGGTGTAAGTCATGACCTTGCACCAAAGTGTGAAGGATTGACTTACTTTACCAGTCCAGTTAAGGTTCAGGTTCCCCAATATGAGGACCTTTTTGCGTCCTATAACTAGGTTAGCCTGGGAAAGTAGTTCCTCGACACCAGTAATGCCACCAGCTGGAGGGTTATAGGTACATACTATGTGCAGCCTTTTAGCACCCAGTTGTAGGGTGGCATGAATTGATTCACAGTGAGAGAGGGTAAAGGAGGTATTGTGGTGTAGTAAGAGGTGAGATTTGTAGAAGATTGCAACACCACCACCATGCATGGATGTTGACCTGTCTTGTGTTATTATTTTGTAGTTTGGTAACTCACAGAGGTGGTCAAGGGTGGAGGGTTTAAGCCAGGTTTCGGACAAGCAGAGAATGTCAGGTATATTGAGTAACCCATGCCTCAAATTCAGTTAAGTTATGAGGAAGGCTCCTGATATTTAGGTGAACAATGCACATACATTTAACATCCTTACAGGTAGTGTCAGTGTGGGAGATGTTACCTCCAGGTCCTGGATTGAGTTCAGTATCCCCTGCTAATATTAGTGCTAGTATGAGCAGGTACCACAGTTATCAATGTATAAAACTGAACAGGAAAGGGATCCAAGTAGATGAGCTATGTAGTATGTAGGCAACATGGTAGATGATTCTTTTAGAGATGAAAAATGGTGATGTCGCAGGGGACACATGAGGTAGTATAATCACACTGGAAAACATGAAATCGTCAGGGTGTGTATGTATTGTGGCCATTCCAGGAGGGTGGGCAGCTAGCCACAGGTATGCATAAAAGAGGATTAAGAGTAGAGACTAATAGGAATATTGCACAAGGAGTAAGGGCCCTGCTGGTAGGCAATGAGATAGCCATGAGTGTGGTGTGTTGGGTGCATAGTTACGGCGATTAGAACAGAGTGGGACTAGAGTAGAGAAAATTTAGCCAGGGTACACTAAGTACAATGGCGATAAGCCGAACAGGGATGCACTATATAGACAGGTTGAGAGAAGCACACAGACACCCTCTTCTGGCGATGAATTATAAGCTAAGTTATATCACTTATTGTTTGCCGGAGGAAGAGGGAGTAATTATTTTGATAAGCTAGTTTTGGGGACCAGGTTAGGTATATTCCCAAGTATTTCAGCTTCTCTAAGTCCCACTTAAAAGGGAAACGTTGTGTAATGTTGGGTAGAGGGTGGAATTTGAATGTGAGGGCTTCTGTTTTAGTGGTGTTTACTTTATAATCAGACACTGAACCATACTCCTTGATAATGTTAAAGATCGCAGGTAGGGAGCAGCTAGGATTATTAATGTATTGCAAAACATCATTGGCGTACCTCCAACCAGCTGCTGACCCCCCCCCCCGGGCTTCAAATCGCCTCCATGAACATCTGCAGCCTCCCGAAGAAGACTGCATCCCTCCAGTGCTGGCTAGTGAAACACCAACTGGACATACTGGCATTGGTGGAAACTTGGCTCTCTAAAATGACCCCTGACTCCTTCGTCACTCTCCTCGGCTACTCCCTCTTCAGGGAGGATAGAGTGGGAAAGCGTGGTGGTGGCTGTGCTTTCTACATCTGAGACTCCTTGCTGTGACAAGCACTACCTGCCCCTATGCTGGACCATGGGGCACAAGCCCTCTCCCTAAAACTCACTCCTGACCCCGCCAGGGCTCCCCTTATTATTCCCGTGGCTTATATCCCACCGAGGAACCAAACCCCTGCAATCCTATCCCACTCCGATTACCTCTCCAGCTTCCCCCACAAAGCAAAACAGATATTAGTGGGTAATCTCAACTTAAACTGGCTCACCAGCTCAGCAGCCCATGCCAAGGACACTTTTGAGGCCCCAGACCTAACTCAATTGGTAACACAACCCACTAGATCCAGCCCCTCAAGCGACTCACACACCCTGCTGGACATCCTTCTAATCAATCGCCTCCACAGAATCACGGACGTTGTGGTCCTCCCTAACTCACTGAGCAACCACTCTCCAATACTCTTCACCTGGTCCTGTCAGCTACCCAAACCACCGCCCAGCTTTGTTTCCCGTGGCCGTCTATGACCTGGCAGCCTCAGTAAGCTCAAACACTACCTAGCCTACTGGGATTGATCCCCCATAAAACTGGCCCAGAACATAGACAAGGCCCTCAACTACTTCACTAGCTCCCTCAACAAGGCCTGTGATATATTCACTCCATTTGTCAAAACCCATACCAAGAAGCATAATGCACCTTGGGTTATCCCTATGCTTCTTCAGCAACTGCAACTGAGGGACAACCTCTGGCACAAAGCTGTTGCCTCTGGCAAACAGACAGATAGACAAGCCTATGATATCGAGCGTGACAGATGAACCTGGGCTATACGTAAAGCCAAGGCAGAATGCTACAGGTCCTCTCTGGCTGCCTCCTGGGGGAGCGCCCACAAGTTCTGGGACAATATACTGTAAAAGAACTTAATGGGAAATCCTGCACTCCACCCCATCCCAACTTGACATTAACGGCACCACCTCCATAGACCCAAAAAGCATCGCTGACTGCCTCAACACTGCCTTTGCTGATCTCAGTGCAGTCCTCCCCAGCAACTTTTTCGACCCAGCTCCACCCTCTCCGGCGCCTAATCTCCATCACCCACCATTCCACTTATGGGTCCTTTGTCCACAAGAAGCAAAACCTTACTTAATCAAAGCACTCAGTGGCACTAGCCCCTGCAGTGACCCCCTTGACACGAGACTCCTTCGACTGGTCCTTGACTCCGTCCTTGCCCCACTCACAGACTTACTCAACCGCTCTCTGTTTCTTGGACAGTTCCCAACCGCCTGGAAAATGGCAGTCATTACTCCCATACTGAAAAGTGGGGATAGCTCCTCCCCAACAATTATCGACCAATCTCCATCCTCCCTCCGCTATCCAAAGCTCTCGAAAAAAAACTGTCCAATCAACTCACAGAGTACCTTGACACCCGCGGCCTGCTATGCAGGGAGCAGCATGGCTTCCAATCTGCCCATAGCATGATCACTGCCCTCATGGAATTCTCTAACTTCCTCCACTCTGCCCTAGACAAGGGCCACCTCGTCGGTGCCATTTTTATTGACCTCTCCAAGGCCTTTGATACAGTCTCATGCCCCCTCTCACTGAACACACTCCACCAACTTGACTTCTCTCACGGACCCCTCTCCTGGTTCTCTAGCTACCTTTTCTCAAGGTCCCAAGGTGTAAAAATTCACACCACCTTCCCCAGTACCCAGCATATATGTTCTGGTGTCCCCCAGGGTTCCATCCTGGGTACATTGCTCTTTAGTCTTTATCTAAATGCCCTGCCCAGCTTCTGTTCATGCAGGGTTCTTCTTTATGTGGACGATGCGGTCCTCTTCATCTCCCACTCTGACCCCTCTGCACTCCAGTCCTCCTTCCAGCACTCCTTCAGTCAAATTGAGAACTGGTTCATGGACTGCCGATTTATCATAAATATAAAAAAAAAAAATCCATGCTTTCACCCATCGCCAAAGCAAAGCCAAGGACTCCCCCCCCACTCCAGATCCTCTCCAGCTCACTCCATCCACCAGACCAAGTCCTCACCTACAAACACCTGGGCATCACTTTTGACACTACCCTTTCATTTCACTCTCACATCAATACACTCAACTCAGCCACCAATGCACGCATTGGCCTGTTATACAGCCATAAGGACTGCCTGCCACACGAAGCCCTCTGCCTGGCAGTCACCTCCTCTGTACTGTCCCTAGTTGACTACAGATGCACAGTATACGCAGCAGTTGATGCCACCGTTCTAAACAAAATCCAAATTTCCATTAACAAGGCATGCCGGCTCCTATTCGGAGCCGATAAACGGACACATACCTGCACCCTTTATTCCTTAACCAATGTACTCGCACTCCAGGAGAGACTTCAATATCAGTCCAGCCTCCTTGCCCAAAAAATACAACTGGGTATATCCTCCCACCCGGGGTCTCCACGTCTCTTCTCCCTGCTACCCCTGCTGTTGCCACTCACAGTGCCTCCAAGACTGTATTGCAGATCCCTAGGGTCAGGACTGCACTTGCACAAAGATCCTCCCCCTACAGAGCACCTTCCTGGTACAATGCTCTCCACCCCCACCCCCAACCCCCATCACCTCTCTCACCAAAATAGGGCCTTTAAGGTCACACTTAAGAATTACTTTCTGTACACCCGCAACTGTGAGTGTCCTCTTCCAAAACCACCTTAGGCCTCTAGGTGCCTCTCTTCAGGGGCTGGGGCCAAGCCAGCCTTGACAATGTCTCTCCTGAGACAGCACACTTTGTACCTCATAAGAAGTTACTGTGCTTGTAGTTAGCAACTGCCTAGCTATTGATTGTATAGGACTACAACTCATTCTGCTGATGGACATGTTAACAACTGCCTAGCAACTGTCTGCATAGGACTGAAGTTCATCTGCTGGATGACACCATTACCCTGCTAATTGTATTCAGTGTTCTCCATCGTATGTATTACCGGTTCCTTCAATTTTCATTACTATCTGTATTTTTCTCTTTGTATCATGATGTGGAGCCCTTGGAAATGAGTCTATGACTCAAGGGGTTGTTATTCCAATGTACTTATAAATAAATAAGATGATTCGGTGTTCCTCTCCACCTAATGTGATCCCAGAAATCTCTGTGGATTTCTGAATTGCCTGTGCCAAGGGTTCAATATAGAGGCAAATAGTAGGGGGGATAGTGGGCAGACCTGGCGGGTATCCTGGAATTACCGAAAGTCTTCTGAATGGTGACCCATTACCTTAACACAGGCTAGTGGGGATTGATATAGGCTTTTTATGACCGTAATGAAGGGTTCAGGGAGCCGAATTTCCCCATCGTGTGATATAGGAACTATCATAAAACTCTGTTGAATGCTTTTTCAGCATCAAGGCTCAGTAGCAGGGTCGGGGTTTGCATTTCCTGGACTACATATAGTGTCCTTCTAGTATTAGCTGTTATGCTTCTACTATGTATAAATCCGGTTTAGTCTAGGGCAATTATTTTAGGCAAAATTCCCTCGATTCTACGGGCTAAGATGGACATATAATATTTATAGTCCGTATTTAACATGGAAATGGGTTTATAAGGAGGGGCATAGTTGAGGATTTTTACTAGGTTTTAAAATTACAGAAATCGTCGCTTGAGCCCAGCTCGGGGTCTCCGGCCTGAACCTCGTTAATTAAGCGGTTAATTAAGTACTCCTGGCCAGCTTTATAGAATTCTGCTCAATAGCCATCTAATCCTGGGGCTTTCATGGTCTTGGCGCGAATAATAATTGCCTCTAGCTCCCCTCGACGAATTGGCACAGTCAGGCCACCCTTTTGCTCTTCTGTTAAAGTAGGTAATTAGATTTTGCCAAGAACCCTTGCATGGTTTCTTGAGACTCTGGGTGGTCCGGAGAGTAGAGGTACTGGTAGTTAGCACAAAAGGCGCTTGTAATGTCATGCAATTTTGTCTGGTGAGCACCAGTTATTGGATATTTCATAGTAGCAATAGCGGTGGCCCGTCTTTGCTTTCGCAGTTGGTACACCACTAAACAGGATGCCCTGGGGTCTACGTCATAAACTTTCTGCCTCAGAAACATCAGGGCAATCTCCATCTCCTGCAAGCAATGAGCATCAAGACTGGCCTTGATTTCTTTAATTTGTGGTAGTACCAAAGGGTCTCCCTGCTGGTGAACTGTCTGCAAAAAGTGTAGGGTGTCTGCCAGCCTCTGTAATCTTTCCTTTCATTCTCTGGTGTGATTTGCAGTATATTGAATTATGTGACCCCTAAGGACCGCCTTGCTTGCATCCCAAAGAACCGCTCTGGACACCTCTCAGGAATCATTGTCTCGAAGGAACTCCTGCACCTTGTCCCTGAGATAGTCCCGGAACTGCTCTCCCTTAAGATAAAGGGGGTTAAGGTGCCATCTAGAAGATTGGCATTCTTGCCCCAGGACCCACTTATTGATTACAGGTGCATGGTCAGAATGGGATATGTTTCCTAGCCTGCATTCCACCAGGTGGGAGAGATGCTCCACCTGGGTATAACATGGATCAATATGGGAGTAGGTTATATGTACCCCTGAATAAAAGGTATAGCTTCCAGTATGCTGATGTGTGGCTTTCCACACATCCGCCCAACCCACCTCTGCTACAAACTTCTTAAATATTTTATGTGGTGCTGGATGTTGCCTACGTGCTGTGCTGAAGGAGTCCCAGTTAGGGTCTGGGCAGATACTGAAATCTCCAGATAATATAAGTAGCCCTCTAGTATGGGTGACCACTTTGTCTAGCATGCATTTAATTATCGCTGAGCTGGATCCCGGAGGCAGGTATATATTTGCTAGAGTGACTTAAGTATCATATAATCTGCTTTGAACAATTACCAACCTGTCCTCTGGGTCCGCCCACGTGTTGGAATGCTGAAAGGGTGTATTCCAGGAAATCAAATGGCCACCCCTCTCTTCCAGCCCCCTCAAAATGTTGGAGTATACTGATTGGTACCAAGATTTCCTAAATTTATCATGTTCCAATTTTGAAAGGTGTGTCTCCTGTAAGAAAATCAGGCCAGAGTAGGTCTTCTTCAGGAGAGCCATAAATTGTGAACACTTAATAAGACTGGTAAGGCCATTAACATTCAATGAATACAATTGTGTATTTTGTGTCATCATTATCACTGATCTAGAACATCTCTGGATCTCTGCAGGTACCCGGTACCATCAGTACACATTTCAAGCCCCAAGTAATTCTTTGACTTGGTAAGGTAGACCTTATTTAACTGTTTACGTTGGTGAACTTTCCTTAAATGGAAGATAACTGGGGCGGGAAAAATCTTGGTAGTTAGACTGAGGGAAACTGCCTCCAGAATTGCTAACCGGACATTCTGCAAGGTTAAAAAGTAACCTGTGAATTCCAATTCCAAGTGCCCACCTAGGGCCTTGGAAGGCATGGTATATACCTTGCCTGGGATTATGGGCCAACTAATCGGTCCAATAGATGCAACGGTGGCATCTTAGGTATAGGGAATTGGTTTTTGGAAACATCATGATTCATCTCTGCCTGGACATTTTGAAGCTGGTATCATGATATCCGTCACGACCACCTTAGGGGTATCTTAGGTTGTATGTATCTGTGAAAAGGGGCAGAAGTAAAGCAGAGGGGGGAAGGGGCCCACAGCCCGGGGTAGGGGAATGGTGAGTGAGCAGAAAGAGTGCCTAACAAGCTACAGATCTATCTATCAATACAGGTCTCACTTTAAGTATTACTTATTTACTTGGATTCCGCCAGAGTCCTGGATGCCACAAAGGCATTTCCAGTGGGGTACCAAATGAAGGAGGACCGGGGATCTTTAAACTTAAGGGCGGTTCACCAGTGTCACCAAATGGTATCCCACTAGGTTCCCAATAAGAGGTAATCAAATGCAACCCAAATCTAATTGCTGCTCTCAGAGGTCGACCACCCAATCTATGGTTGCACTCCCCCAGGCCCCCACCCCCATCCCCAACCCTTCAGATTTTGCTTTAGAGGGCTTGGTGGAGGAGGAGCGCATAGGTTGCTGTGAGCGATCCATGGCCTCTGAGTCTGATATCTCCTGGCCTGACCCATCATCTTTATAAGGTAAAATGCTGAATTTATAATTACCCCCTTTGATCTTGCTAGTAGTCATAACTGGAAAATTGCACAGAAATCTAGAATTATGATTGGAAATCTGACTATTGATTAAGTTTAATGGGCATGTCGGTGAGGAGCCTGATATTCAGATGGCCATTAGGGAAGAGTGGCACCAGAAGTCCTCTATCTTATTTGGCTTGAACTTCTGACAGACTATCTCCATCCCAGCAGACTCTTGGCGTGAGGTGGATCCCATACCTTCATTTGTTGGTTATTAACAAACAGAACAGATAGATTGCTAAAATCAGGAGCACTCTGTGACAGGGAGCTCCTGTCACTCCTGAGGACTGACCTTTCCTTAAATCTGTTGCAACTGTTATTCTATTTCCTCACCTAATCTATCCGTTACAATTTCTAGTCCATAAGGTTGTCCACCTACGGGCACCCCCTTCCCTTTCTTGACTATGCTATAGTGTTCTCTTTAATTTTCCTTTTCCCTCTCAGGTCCTCGTACAGGGAGGTTATTGTAGCGACCTCCAAGTGTATGTAAAACAGGTTGTGTTTATTGTTGTTGTATTTAGTATGTAATAGCACTATGTCATAAAATACCTTGATGTATATACCTTGGCCCAGATATTCAAAAAGAAAGTTGAGCCATGCGCCAATAGGGTTCGCCTGCGCAATCCAATGCGCCATTCTGCGATATTCAGCAGGAGGCAGTTGCGCCCCCGAAATCATGCTGAGCAACAGCGCAATGATAATGAAGGCATGCGCAACCGAAGTGGGAGGAACCATGCATAAATGGCGCAGTGTAATATTCAAAGACTTGCGCAATGCGCAACAGTGGAGCAAGTGGAAGTTGTGCCATAGTGGAAATGAGCCAAAATAAAAAGGAGCAAGGAAGAGGCGCAAGAACACTACAGGGAAGCCACATGAGGCAGAGGCACACAGAGAGGGCAAGTGGCAGGAACAGGGCAGGACAGGGAAAGGCCACAGTCAACAGCCAGGCACTGAGAAGGTGTGGGGAGCCACACAGCACAGAGGCCAGCACAGGCAGGTGTACCCGGTGCAGGGGAGGTAGCAGCCAGGACAGCGGGGAGATAAAGTAACAGCTGCTGGGAAATGACGCAAGCCAGGGACATGGCCAGTGCCACCTTCCATGGAGGCCGTGGGGGTGAGAAGGCGGAGGCAGGGGGAGCGTGGCCGTGGAAGGGCCCTCTGGCGGGCTGCCCCAGCAGGCAGTACCGAGCCCGCACCAGCTTTGAGCTGTACACAGATACTGAGATTGTGGGCCGGTACCACCTGAACAGGGCAATACTGAGGCGGCTCTGTGAGCTGTGCAGTGATGTGATGCAGGCACCCACACGACGGAGCCATGCCCTGTCAGTGGAGACCAAGGTAACAGCCTGCATGTGCTTGCTTGCCACGGGTACCTTCCAGAGACCAATTGGGGACACCACAGGCATAACCCAGGTGGCCACGTCACGCCACCTAACCCAATTCCTCAGCGCACTGCTGCCACATGCTGAGGAGTACATCCATTTCCCCAGCACAGTGGCGGAGTGCACAGCAAACATACAGGAGTTCCACAGGGTAGCACATATGCCTGGCATGCTAGGGCAAAAGACTGCACCCATGTGGCTATATCAAGACACCACCAGGCCCCGAGGGGCCGACACATAAATCGTAAGGGCTATGCCAGCATCAACTGCCAGGTGGTGTGCGATGCTAGGGGGCGCATAATCAATGTCTGTGCCACGCACTCTGAGGAAGCACATGATTCTTACATCTGGCACCAGTCGGCACTGTGCCACAGATTCGAGAGTGGGGACATCCCCACTGGACACCTAGTGGGTGAGTATGCAAACCAAATGGACAAATATAGGGCCTGGGGGGGGCATGGCCAGAGGTGCCATGGGTAGTGGCCTACATGGCTTGGGGCAGGCGATGCTGATCACCAACCAACCTCCACCCTCTACACACAGGTGACAGAGGATACCCACCCATCCCTGGCTGCTCCACACCTTACTGGCGCCCACACCCCATCGCAGCAACGCTACAATGAGGCACACGCCACCACACGTAATGTCATCGAGCGGGTGTTCAGGATGCTGAAGGCACGTTTTTGTTGCCTGGACACCTCTGGCAGTGCCCTACAGTACAGCCCCTCAAAGGCCTGTGGGATATTCCTGGCCTGTTGCATCCTGCACAACATGGGCAACAAATGTGGGATAGCCATACAGGTCAAAGAGGGGGACAGCGATGGGGACGCTGGTGATGGGCAGCCCCCCCCTTGGCTGACGGGACCCCTGACTGCTCCGGCTGGCACAGCTGCACCAGGACACCATCACGGAAAAGCACTTCAGCCAACCCAGGTAAGTCATGGGGCCATGCGCAACCACCAGTGGCCAAGGCACAACCCACAAACACGCAGGAACCCACGCTGGGGGTGCATGCCGTCGAGGGAAGTGGCAGGGCACAGAGGCACACACACAGCCAGGGATGAATGAGGATTAACATGCCACGCCGAAGGACACACACACACACACGCACACTCACAACGCAACAAACGTGCACAGAGGCCAGAAGGCACACTGACCCAGAACGCACACCCTAGCAACACACATGTCCACAGGCCACCACACCCACTGCCTGTCCATGCGCGTGTGTCAGATGCTGAGCACCATTGCACTTTGGTGTACAGTGCAATGCAGGCATCATCATGCACACATAACTGCAGACAGCAGCTGGGAGGGTGTGCAGGTGGACTGTGTGTCCACGTGCAGGGCCTGGTACCCACCCGTGCACTGCCCACTAAAACACACAATGCACACAGGGCAGCACCAGACAGTAGCCGCGCTGGGAGACAGGTCAGTCCCGCGACACAGTGCCACAGCCGCCATGGATGCTTGGGCGGCCATGCCGAGACCCGCCAGCACTGGCAGGCTGACCACTGGCCTCATGGGGTGGCGCTGATGGTCCCCCAGGGGTTCCACTGCGTGAATGTGACCGTGCCCACGCAGGGTCTGCAGCACACCGAACATGCCTGCACCAGGAGTGCCGGATGCCCACAGCTGAACCCGTGTCGACAGGGTGGCGCCGCATTCCACGCCGAACGGGGTGGATAGTGCACCGCGCAGGTCCGGCCGCAATGGATGGCACCTGACTGTGTGGCTCATTGTGGCCAAGGACAGCAATGAACGCCTGTGCATGCCTGTCAATGGCAGCGTCACATCTTCCCTCAAACGGTCGATCCGCGCTAGGATCCGCTCGGGTGTCCCTGCTGCGACGCTCCTCTGCCTGCTCCAGAGCCACAAACAGTGCTTCCACAGACATCGCAAGCCACATCTGCTGCTGGACCAATGCTCGCAGTAGGCGGGTGTGCTCATCTAAGAGGTCATCAGCCTCCTCGGCATCCTGTCCCTCAGGGTGTGCAAGGGCCTGATGTTCAGCACCTCTTGAGGGTGGGTGCTGCGCACCAGGACCAGGTCTGGGCATGTCCACAGGCGGTGCACAGACGCCGCCGCTGAACCCTGTACCCCCAAGTCCAGTGGGCGACTGCTGATGCTGCCCCTCCGGCTGCCGCACCAACAGGGCTCAGTGGTGCCACTGCAGTGGCCGCAACAGTCCCACTGTCCTGAACAGACAACAGTGCTGCCCCACTGGTGCTGACAGACACAGCCTGGGACGGTGCTGACACGCGGGCCCCCACGGCGGCACCACCCACAGCCATGGGCGCGAATTGCCCTGCTGTGTGTCCATCCTGTGGCACACACGTGTCACTGCCCATGAAAGTCGTGTCATCATCACTGGTGCCGGACTCTGCCCCGGCCACAACCACAGCGTGCTGGCATCCGTGGGACACAGGCAGGGCTTCCTCCACACCTGTCTCAACGACATCAGTGTGGACAGCCAGGCGGCCCCACTGTCGTACAGATCCACACATACCTGTGGAGGTGGATGGTCCCACCTCCGACTCCATCCAACTGTCCGCAGTGAACAGGCCCACCACCGCTGACCCATGCAGACGCTCAGGATCTGTAAGGGAAAGCAAAGTCGCATTACTGCGTGTGACCTACCCTGCCCCCCCCCAGACAGACCATGACTTACCATGCAGAGATGGGCCACCACCCGTCTGGAAGTCACCGCCTGAACTCCTCTAGACACTGCGCATGCTTGCAGCAAGCCTGTCCTCCGCTGGGGTGAGCTGTACCACCTCCGGCTGTCCCCCACCTGTTGCAGCACATGCTGCCCTGATGGCAGCCACCTTCTCCTTTACCCTCCTCCTGTCTGTGCCCATCTTCTTCTTACACTCCTGCACGGAGCGCTGGTGGCTGCCATGCAGGTTCACGGCACGTGCCACCTCCTCCCATGCAGCAGCACGGGCCTGAGTGGTGCCCCGCCGTCCACTGAGCAGTGGCTCCTGATCCAGGTAGGCCTCAAAAAGGGCCTCGGTTTCAGCCTTAGTAAAATCCGGCCTCCTCCTCCTCCCACCACTGTTGTCCTCCTCTCCAAGAACATGCTCGATCATTATGTAGCCTGTAAGAATGGCACTTGTTACCTGTGACTGTGCAGTCCCATGCATGTCCCTGAATCCACAGACCACACAGCATGCAACTCACCAATAAACTGCAGTAACCGACTATGGCCACTGCAGCACATTGTCGCACCTTTATAGCGCAATGCATGCAAATGAGGCGAGGAGCAACTTTAATTAGATGCAAATTGCAGTGCTGCGCCATTGAATGACTGATCTGATGATTTGCATATGACAGCTGAATATCGTGATGTTGCGCTTTGTGCAATTGTGTTGAACGTGCTGAGCCAATGGCGCAGTTCTGTGGCATGCGTAGTACACCTCACTGCGCATGCCCAGGTTGCTGACGCAGGCGTCTGCCACGCTGATGACGTGCTGTGCGCCGGTAGGCAATGCAGGGCACGGCCACCATTGTGCCAGTGGCGCTATAGCGAAGGTCACTACATGGCGCTGTGGCAATGGGCCTTCATAGGCGCAATGGCCCAACTGCCCGATAGTCCGCTGTGGACTGGGCACAGGCAGCCAATCGCGCTACACGCATTGTCATCCAATGGCACTGTGCGTGGCCTTGCGCCAGAGACCCTTGACCCTGTGCCTGACCTTTGCCCCTTGGCGCCATGCATCAGGCATGTGCATTCATCGCTGTTTGTTTGAACAGCGTGATAGGGAATGGCAGCACTGTACCACGCAGCATCTGCACATGGGGTACCGCACTGCAGAGCGCCATATTGCCTACTATAGCTATTGCAATGGCGCGGAGAAGAGCTGCTCCCTGGACGGCCATCGAACTTGCAAATCTGGTGGCCATAGTCAAGCCACACCACGGGCCTCTCTTTGGGGAGGCCCCCCTGGATAGGGCAAGGACCCAGGTGCGGCAGGAGGTGGCCACAGCCCTTGAGGAGGCAACAGACAGGGGCCGTAGTGCTGAGCAGTGCAGGCACTGATATGGTGACCTGCAGAGGAGGGAGCCGGAGCTACTGGCCCGACTGAGGTCATGTGCCAGGAGGGGCACGGTCCCACGTCCAGGTAGGGGTTCCGTCAACACACTTTTATCGTCCATATGAGTCACAGTGTATGGTGTCCAGCACATAGGGAGAGACCATATGGGGTTGGCCGTGGCAGTGTTCACAGGGTGTGGGGTGGTGGGTCTGGCTGGGTGGGAGGCACACTCCTTGGGGCAGGGGACTTTGCTTTGGGAATGTACTGATGTTCTTCTCCTTTTGTCCCCAGAGGCCCAGAAGAACTGGCGCGATGCGTGCAGAGCGGAGGGAGTGGAAGCCGCAGCCAGGCAGGCCGAGGACCAGCAACGGCCACCTGACCGTCCCGATGTGGTGAGTGCCAGACATCCATGATATAGTATTGCTGTGTGACAAGGTGGGCAGAGGGGCATGGCCACCATTCATTGATTATCACTGCCATGCACGCCACTTGTAACAGTCAACACTGTCCAGTGGCAATGCATGTTTGGGTGTGCGCCACTGGTGGTCCATGCGGCACCAAGTGTGCATGGCTGCCACTGCCCTTGCACCACATAACCATGTCACCAGACGGCCACGGTGGTGCTGTGCGTGACTTGGCCGTGGTGGTGTGCAGCGCTCCGCTTGGCTGTATGCGTCTGGGTGGGCAGGTCCTGTGGACGTGATCACTGCGGCTGGTCACACACCATTACAGTGGTATGTCCCATGGCCGTATGCCATGCACAGTGGGCGGGCATTGTATGGGGTTGTGCATTCACACCTGTTGACTGTGCTCCCTTGTCCTAGGTGCGAGACATCTGAGGGAGATCAGGGACACCATGCGGGAGCTCCTAATTCTGGCCCGTGAGACGGTGGCAATTCTGCGGAGGATTGACGAGTCGGGGGTTCTGCAAAGACACAGAGCCAGAGCCAGGACCGGCAGAGCCTCCAGTAGTCCCTTGGTCCCTAACTTCCCCTACCCCCCTGGACCCACCCTCACACCCCTCCTATCCCATCCCATTTGTCCACCCCTTCCCCCTGCCCACCTCCCCACCTTTTTGTGTCCCCACCACAAACCTGTATATAGTTCTTATTTATGTACATAGATGAGTTTTCTATTTTTATAATACATTTGACTTTTATTTGAATACTGTGGTGGTCTCTGATTTGCAGCGGGCTATAGGTGCTCAGCTGCAATGGTGTGCATGGCATCAGGGGTGGTGTAGTCATGGGTATGTGTGTGTGTCCGTCTGGAGGTGTCTATGGTGTGGGGGTAGATATCAGTCAGTGTCTGTGTTGTGTGTGTTGTTCCCTGTGCACTGGATGACTGTGTGCAGTGGTCCACGGCGCGTGCTCTGTGTCCATGGTGCACCCATTGGCCCGTCCATGGCCTCTGCAGCCGACACACATGCCTGTCTGTGACCTGCATGGTCTGCTGGCATGTCAGTGGTGGCATTCCCCTGCAGGGCGGACACTGTACCCATCGCTTTGCTGGGTTGCCCATGTCACTGGTGTGGTGCACGCCTGGCTCAGGTGGCACTGTGGGCAACACGGTCCTTGTTCCACCTCCATGCTGTGGCTTGTGTGTGTTGCAGGAGATGTGCCCCACAGTATGCGGCTTGTGCTCCGGGTGACTACTGGTGGTGTACTGGTCCATGGTGCCTGCGCAGGGTGGTTGGCACTCCAGTGCCACGGTGGACTGTGGGTCATGTGTACACGGCTTACATGGGCCCACAATGGGGGCTTGATTGCCCCACCACTGCGTCCCTGTGTTGTTGTGCCCTTGGGAATGGGTGGGTGTCTGTCCAGACCCTGTGTTGGCATCAGGTGTAGTGCATGCTTCCACTCACCACTGTGGGTGTCTGTGCTGGCTGTTGTGGCCAGTGGTGGGCCGGAGTGTGTCACTGGAATACTGTGCAGAGCGCTGTACCACTGGTGGTAGTGTCAAGGACACGACCGTCCCATATGGGGTAACTCTTGTGCCAATGCATGGTCGGTCTCTCGGCAGTACCTCAGGGGACTGTGCGTGGTGGCACTGTGTCTGCCGTTGTTGCACTGCCGTGTGCTGCAACCTACTGATGGGTGCTCGTGGTGGGGCTGGCTTGCATGGTTCTGTGGTGCACAGGGTTGCATTCATGGGATTTCCTGCTGTGGTGGTCACTGCTCATGGGGGGGTGTCTGGGGGTCATAGTGCAGGGTGTGCTGTGCACTGGGGGGGATGGTGTGGCACAGAGTGGTCTGCCCTCCTTGTGTGCCAGTCACAGCTTGCCGGTAGGTGTGATGGGGCACCATGGCCAGGCTGTGGGTTGGTTGCTTGTCTCCATGGACCAGTGGTTATTCCAGCCCTCCCCCGGTTGTGATGTGCTTGGGGTGTGGGGGGACAATGTCTGTTCTGCTGTGTGTTTCCTGTACCCATCTGTGGCATGGGTGGTGGGCCCCTACCTCCCTGATTGTGCAGTTACATTGCTCTGCAGCTGGGGGGCTCCCTGTTTGCGCTATGGCACCTCTGGACAGCTCAGCTGAACATCCCTTGTTGCGCTATGGCGATCAGATCTGCTCAGCTTCCCCTCCCTAGTTGTACTATGGCGTAGGTGGTGCGATATTCAGTCGTTGGCTGTAGGCGTAATTTGGCCTGCTTCTTTTTTGAATATCGCGTCTCTTGCACATGGGTGCAATAGACTTGTGCTTGCTCCTGCTATTGCGCATTTTTTGGGCGCAGTTTGAATATCTGGGCCCTTATGTTTATGAAACCTGTAAATGTTGAAAATACCATGGTACTAGGTGTTTTTGATAATGGTAAAAAGTGCTAGGTGACTATTTATTTATTTAGTTAGTTTTTGTTGACCGGGTAAGTGCACTAGACAACTCCTGCCTATTTTCAGGCACGACCCGGGGGAGAGGGATACAGATGAATGCCAACTGACCTTGAACCAGATTAGGCTGTTGCTGGTATTTTTAGTGATTGAGGGAAATTTGGCCAGGACACCAGGGAAATTCCCCTACTCTTTTCGATAAGTGCCATGGGATCTTTAACATCCACCTGAACTACCACCAATCCAGGCAGATGGGACCTCGGTTTAACGTCTCATCCGAAAGATGGCACCTCAGAAGTGCAGCACCCCTCTCGTGCTGCACTGCAGTGTCAGTACTGGGATATTAACCTAAGTGCCTGCTCTGGGAACTGAACCCACAGCCCTCTGATCTCCCGGCCTCAGAGGTGAGTGTGCTACCTACTGAGCCACTGACACTGTTACAGAAATTAAGTTAGTTGTGCTGTTTAAAACGCATGTAAATTGCTGTAAACTGAACAAGTCTAAATGTCATGATGATTTGCATACATCCCATGATGCTTTGCATTATGGACGTATGTATGATGTTGTATTTCTTTGAAACTTGATTTGTTGCCAATGCCCTTTGGGGTACCCTTTCTTTCAGTGATTCTGCATTGAGGTTCTTTGTCTATATCTTGTTGTTTTGTTTTTTTTTTCCTTTTTGGGCCCCCACTACCCAAGCAAACGGGGCCAGCATAGGGGGGGAGGTTGCATCTCAACTGGTAAGTTAGATCAGAGATCAGTGTCAGCAGGTCCTGGCTAAGTGCAGAGAAAGGACATTCATGGTCTGTTATTGCAAACGGATGTACCGAAGAAGGAATATGGCATTGCAGAAGCTTATTTCCTGTATTTTGAATAAACATCACACAGAGCTTGTGTGTTGAACCTGAGGTTTGGTATTTGTCCATCTGTCATCCCACAACCCCTTGACACACTCCTTAATGCTATAACAGAACATTCCTTCATTTATCGCCTATGGAAAATTATTTTGTCAAAAATCTAACCCAAAATTATCACCAAATTCGACCCAGTACCCTTTTATCTCAGATCTTGCCTACACTGACTTGTCTCCAGTCCTTACTGCCACCTCTACCTCTGATGCTCTCTCTGCATTAACTCAGACCTTCATGTCATAGCAAGATGCTCACGCCCCATATATATGGAAGAGAGTAAGGGGCACTTCTACAAAATGGCTCCACAGTGACCTCCTTAAGCTTATTAAAAACAGAGACAGGCAATAGTATAAATACCATGCCTCCCATGCCCCCATCAGATCTCACTAAATATAGGAAGCTACATAATATATGCAAGAGGGAAATCTGTAAAGCCATAATGTCTTACTTGTCACTGCCAAAAATTCCCAATCGTTCCAGAGGAACATAAAAGACATGGTTGGATGGTAAATCTAAACAAGGCCTGGATGACTAAATATTGGAGGTATAAATGTTAGTAAACCCCTTTACCACTGCCAATGCTTTCAATAGACATTTTACAGACTTAACTGCATACCTTTTGAGGATTAGGCCCTCCTGTAATTCTGTACATTCCAAGCCCTCCTTATCCCTCCCAAACCAACTCCCTTCTACCTGAAAACAGTATCCTCTAATGTCACTCAAAAGCTACTGACCAGCCCATTTCCCTATAGTAGTGCTGGTTACGATGACCTTGAGCCCAAATTCCTTAAACCTGGAGTCCCTATTATAACCCCTATGATCGATCAGGCATATTTTCAACCAATCCTTTGTCTCTGGCACAGTCCACAAAGCACTAAAAGGTAGTGAGTAGTCTCTGTCCCAAAATCAGGTGACAGCAAAGGCACAGACAACTACTGCCCTATTACCATATTGCCTGCACTCAGTAAGCTGCTTGAACGTGTTGTCGCGAACTATATTCCATTCTTTATGTGCACAATATACTCACACAGCACAGCTTTCATAACGATCACAGCACATCTATAGCCCTTACAAGGTGGTAACCAAATTAAAACATCCATGGACCAGTACTTGCTCACTTACGGTATCTTTGTCAACTTGTCTGTCGACTTGTCTAAAGCACTCAACCTGGCTGATCATACCCTTCTCTGTCACAAACTGCATGCGACTGACCTATTTGTGCACACAGTTACATGGATTAAACATTACCTTTCAACTCAGCAGCAAGTCGTCAAATTTAATAGATCGATCTTGGACCCGGTCCCTGTTAAGCTTGGCATCCATCAAGGCTCCATACTTGGACCAATCCTTTTCTGCCTTTTTATAAATAACCTCCTTAGTTCCATAACAAAGACCATTTCTGCAGGAAGTAGCAGACTTTGCCGACAACATGGCATTGGAGTCACCCAGATTGATGGTTCTGGGTGACTTCAATGCCTGAGTCGACGATGAATCCTCGCTTTTTGGTCAACACTTCCTCCAGTTGATGACATCTCTGGGCTTCACACAGGTTGTTTCCTCAGCTACTCACAAGGGTGGTCACCCTCTTGATCTGGTCTTCCTCCTGGGGATCGAGGCCTCCGACTTGGTGGTGGAGCCAGTCAGTTGGTCCAACCATTACTCTGTTGGATTCAATTTTTCAGCCCCCCGGGTAGGTTGGTCCCTGTGGAGATGGTCAGTTATCGCCCTTTGTGAAAAGTGGTCCCTGATGACGGTAATTGATCTCTCGCTGTTGGACGAGACTAGCACAGATCCTGAATGGTTAGTCGCGGCCTATAATAGGGCCGTTTCTACAGCTCTTGATCTAATTGCTCTTGTTCGTGTTCACCCCCTTCCACGTCGCCCTGGGGCCCCTTGGTTTGATGGAACTCTAAAGGAGTTGCGGAAACAGGGGCATAGGTTGGAGCATCATTGGCAGAGGTCAGCCGTAGATGCCGACCACCTTATTTTGTTAGAGCATTAGAAACTCTGTCAAACAGAAATTTCCTGTAAGAAGGCAAATTCCTGTCCAGAGAAATAGCTGTCGCATGGAACCGACCGGCTCAACTCTTCAGAACTGTTGACAGACTGTGCAACCCAGTCTGTCAGCAGTTCCGTCAGTTTTTTTCACAAAGTGATTGTGATGAGATCGCTCACTTCTTTGCGAATAAGGTGGCCGACATCAGGCAAGAATGCCTCCAACCTCACTCTATGGGGGATGCTGTTGATCGGTGCCATGTCACAGTGCCTGGAGTTTCCTGGAATACCTTTGATCTGCCGGAGTTCATGGATATTATGAGGATTGTCCAGGCGATGCATCCCACCTGCTGTAGTTTAGACCCGGTCCCTACTTCCCTAATTTTGGACTGTATTGACATCATTGGCCCGGTCTTAGCTCGGATTGTCTGGTGCTCTCTGGACTCGGGTGAGTTTCCTAGTTCCCTGAAGGTGGGGGTAATGATAGCCCTACTGAAGAAAGCTTCTTTAAACCCGGATAACCTAGAAAACTACAGGCCTATCTCTAACCTCCCTTTTGTGGGGAAGGTTATTGAGAAAGTTGTGGCAGCTCAACTGGATAACCATTTAACCATCCATAATTTATATAAACCTCTCCAATCAGGTTTTTGTAAGAGGCATAGTACTGGGACTGCTCTGGTTCGGGTGCTCAATGATCTCTTGATGGCGAGAGATTGGAGACACTGTTCCATCTTGGTTCTCCTTCATTTATCATCAGCTTTTGCTACTGTGGATCTTGGGGTTCTGCTCGAATGTCTGAGGGCCATCTGTGGGCTATCTGGTACAGTTCTCAGATGGTTTAGATGTTTCCTCACTGGTAGAATGCAGAGAGTTGTCTTGGGTATTTTTTCTTCCAGGGCTTTCTCTCTGCCTTGCGGGGCACCCCAGGGTTCGGTGCTGTCCCCCATGTTCTTCGCAGTATATATACTGCCCCTCAGAGACATTGTAAGATGGTAGGGCTGGGGGCATACTGGGATGCATAGGGAGACGCATCACCAGTAGAAAACAGGAAGTTATTATCCCTCTGTACAGACAGCTGGTGAGACCCCATCTGGAGTATTGCATGCAGTTCTGGAGATCCAATCTCCGCAAAGACATAGACAGGCTGGTAGCTGTCCAGAGGAGGGCAACTAAAATGGTGCAGGGTCTGTACCAGAAGACATATGAAGAGAGACTTAAGGAGCTTAATATGTATAGCCTCGAGGAAAGGAGGGAGAGGGGGGACATGAAAGAAACTTTCAAGTACCTCAAGGGAATCAACAAAGTCCAAGAGGGTAGCATCTTTCAAAAAGAGTGTGCAAGAACAAAGGGCACAATTTGAAGATAGAGGGGCAGCTCAGAGGTAATTTAAGAAGTATTTTTCACAGAGAGGGTTGTGGATGCATGGAACGGCCTTCCGAGGAGGTTGTGGAGTCAAAAACAGTGGTGGAATTCAAGCATGCATGGGACAGTCATAAGGCAATTCTAGGGGGTTGGGGTAGGAAGAAGTAGACTGCTGGTTAACTAGGATCTGCAGCTTATCCATTAGGTAGGGAAATGGGCAGACTGGGTGGGCCAAGCGGTCCTTATCTGCCGTCAAATTCTATGTTTCTATGGGCTGAGGTTTCACTGCTATGCTGATGATATCATAAAGGTGAGCACGATTCCACAGGAAATGGATATTTTTTTTATTCCTTATGCTGCCACTCACGATGTGTCAATAACATGAAAATGTACTCTATTACAGAGTGGATGATGTGGTGGCGCTTCACAGATTCAATTCTGTAGACAGTCTTTCTTGATTCCAAATAGCACTATCTCAGTACTGAACAGCTGTCTCACAGAAATCCAAGACTGGATGAGTACCTGCAGTTTAAAGTTGAACCTGGGAAAGACTGAGGTTTTGGTTGTGGACCCGGGTCGCAGGACAGAGGGGTTGAGGACCGGGCTCCCCTCTGGTTTAGTCTTTGGGGGAAGGCCCAGATTCTCACCTCTGAACAGGTGTGTAGCCTGGAAGTGGTGCTTGACTATGGTCTGACCCTTCATCTTCAGGTGTCAGCAGTCGTCAAGCTGGTCTTTTACCATCTTAGGAACATTGCCAGGATTAAGCACCTTGTTTCACCTAGCGACCTTCCTGTTTTGGTCCATGCCTTTGTGACGTCGCGCCTTGATTACTGCAACTCCCTTTACTTAGGGCTTCCTGGGGCTGATATCCACCGCTTGCAGCTAGTGCAGAATGCGGCAGCATGTTTGTTGACTGGGGTATCTAGAAGAACCGATATTACCCCTGTGCTGCATGGCCTGCCTATCCAGTGGTGGATCACCTTTAAGCTTTAAGGTTGGTCTACTGACTTACAAAGCCCTACACGGGCTGGGTCCTGACTACTTGAAACAGCTCCTGGTTCCCTACACTCCTCTGTGACAGCTCCGCTCAGCTGACATGGGGTTGTTAGAGATTCTGAGGGTAAGTTTAAAGTCATTCGGTGCATGTGCTTTTGGGTTTGTGGCACCTACCCTCTGGAATTCTCTGCCACATCAGCTTCGGGAGTGCAGGATGGTGGGGTGTTTCAAGCAGGCTCTCAAGACTTTTCTGTGGGGGAATACTTATTCTGTATTTTCTTGATTTTACTGTATTTATTGTATGCTGTTTTATTTCCATTGTACAGCGCTTTGATATGTTGAAAGGCGCTATAACAAATAAATTTAATTATTATTATTATATAACTTCTTGTAGTGCTGCCCTTTATGCATATGACCTGGTACTCATATCAAGTGTGAAACATATAAACTGCATGAACTCAAAACTCTCTATTGACTCCCATAAATTGCAACCATGGCTCTCTGGGAACAAGCTTCTTTTAAACACTAAAAACACAAACCATGCTCTTTGGATCACCCCCCAAAATTAGAGCCTGCCTGGACCCACTAGCCATTAGTTATCCTAATGGGAACACTTTAAGTATTATGCTCTCCTTTAAATATCTCAGAGTCACCTTGGACCCACACATCAATTTCTCTACTTATATTCCTGGTACTTGCTGAGTAGTAAATAATAAATTGGTATAGTATATTGAGCCAAACACTGCCTAACACCAGCTGCCCATCTAACCCTTGCCAGAGGTGTCTTTCTCCCTACCTTTAGCTATGGGGTAACCATGTTCTCCCTGGTCCCCAAATCCCTTTTTATCAAGATGGGATGTTGCCTACAACATCTGCAAATTTTCCCTCTCCCTCAACCAACTGAGACACCACTGTGACCCTTATAGCCACACCCAGAAGCTGAACTCCAAATGTTGCATCCACATAGGCAAGGAGCCAAAAGTGTAAACTGAAATCTGTTTATTTAAAACAAATGTCACTTAAATGTGCAGGTACAGAGAACAAAGACAATCACTACGGAACACAAATACTCCAGCGCTTCGCTCTATGAAGCTTCCTCATGGGGTGCTATACCGTGAAAATAGCCACACTTATATACCCAGAATCCACTGGATTAAATGACATCACAATGGTGCAAAGTTCCCACAATGCATTGCCAAATATGACATCACAAATGTTCCAGAATTTTAACTAATTTTAAACTGATTTTAAACAATTCTAAACAATATGATGGTCAATTATCCTGAAGGTGGCTAAGATGGACTGAAGTAACACTAGAAACAATAAACATGAATATACATAAACAATGAACATAAAAAGTTTTTTAGCACATTCAAAGTCAGTAAATTTCCACTAACTAACTGCCAAGATTAAACTAGCAAATGTTGTAATTTTTAATCTGTAATCCAAACTAATATCAGGATTCTATAAAGTCCATCTTGATACAAACATTTACAGTCATGTAATATCAAAGGTCAAAAACACATGATAATTTACAGTTACCAAGACACTTGAAGAAAGACACAGCTAGAATAGGGAGCTGTAACAATAAAGTATTGCTTAAGCAGGAACCTCCTGCACTCGATCATGCTCAAGTCTGCTGGGGAAGAAAAAGAAAAAGCACATTTAGTACCATCAAATAACACAAATAAGACAATTCACAATTCTAGCCTGTTATAAGCATCACAATTTGAATAACTTTGTAACTATTTAGTCATTGAAAGAAACAAGTATTGAAGTCTAAGGGGGGGGGGTGGATTTCATCATAAATGAGTAAGAAAATCAATCAGTATCATAGGATCATAAATATGGCTTGAAATCCAACTCCATATAAGTCCATCAGGTGTTAGAGCCTCCAGTTTGAATGTCCAAAAGGTCTCCCTTTGCAAAAGGCATTGAAACTTATTGTCACCCCTTCTACCAATCCAGACCTTTTCAAGGCCCATGAATTTAAAGCAAGTGACAGCATTATGGTGACAATTTAAGAAATGCTCAGCAGAGTTTTCAAGATTCATGTTTCTGTTATCCCTTACATGCTCCTGTATCCTGAGCTTCTAGGGACGTGTTGTGCAGCTTATGTATAAGGACTTGCACGGGAACCATGTCGCATATGAAAGCAGTAACACAAGAAATGAACTGGTGAACATTTACCATTTTGTTGCCTTTAGGATGTTCAAACCCGTTTCCCTGCTGGGAAAATCCACAAATATTGCAGCTGCCACGGAGGAACATTCATAGGAGCCTTATGGGCAACCACATACAATTCCCTGGTGTCATACCTACAAAATCACTTTGCACCAATTTGTCTTTAGGACTACTGCTCTTTCTGAAGGCTGCTAGTGGTTTAGGGCCAACTGCATTCACTAGCGTTGGATCACTCAGTAGAATAGGCCAATATTTGTGTATGATTCCACCAATTTTGCCCGACAAGTGATTATATTCTGTACTGAAACATACTTGCTCAAATGTCCCATGTTGTTTGTATTTTGGAGTTTATTTTATTTATTTAAATTTTGGTGACCAGGTAGGCCCATTGAGACTGAAACAGTCCCTTTTTCAGGGGCGACCCGGAATTAATTACATACATCTATAAACATAACAAAATGATACATGTCATTTCACAATTAGTCAATATAGACATACTGACCCAGTCAAGGATACGGTAGCAGGTTAATTAAAATCAACATCAACAGGAGAAGTACTATTATACACGAGATAGTCACAGTCAGATTGATGTCCCAATGACGTTAGATTGGCAGTAGGGAGTCAGCTGACTCTCAGTGATAGCATGTGCAGAGGCTCAGTTCCAACAGGTGGGCCTTGGAGTTAGCAAAGTATGCCTATCAGTATTGGTGGCTCTAACACATGTATCCTCTAAAACTTGTTGACTGTAACCTCTTTCAAGAAATATGGTTTTCAATTTCTTAGCTTGATTGTTAAATGCCTTCAAATGTGTGCAGTTATGATGTAATCATAAAAAAACTGACTGAAAAGAATAGATACCTTGAGTCTCCTGGGGTGGTTACTGCTAGCCAGTAGATAGCAGTACATAGCTATTTGTAGCAGTTTTCTTTCTGAACCCTTTAGTACTCACTTTGGGGCTGGTGTGTGAAGACATAAAAGTGATGTTAAGAATGTCAGTACTCAAAAGACAGATTGTACTAGTAAAGTGTAAATTCAAATTGTTTACATTAATCCAATCTAAGAAGCATTCTGCCTCCAAATTAGTCCTATCCCAAACACAAAGGCCCGGATATGGCGCAACCCCCCCAATGCACCACAGCACGATATTCAAAGGGGCAGGCTGCACGGCGTAACCCCCGATGCACCATGGCACATTGGTAATGTATGTAGCACTGATGCAGCACATCCCAATATTCAGCCCGGGATGTGCGGCGCATATGCTAGTGCAACCCCTACATGCACCACACACTGGTGCACAAAGTTGATCTAAAAAAAAAAAGGCTCAAATGCCAGCCACCCACAGGCGGGTGGCTGTAGTGCATGTGCAACACAATAGCCACCAGCAGTGGGTGGCCACCCGGCCAGCAGGTACACTGTCCACAAGCACCCTGACCTGGGAGACATGTGCCCCCCTGACCTGTCGCCCGATCACGGGCATAGGCAGGAATATAGGACCCTGGTGGTCCAGTGGACCCCCCCATTGCCTGATCGTGGACTGTTGTACTAATAGGATTCCCTGGTTGTCCAGTGGGTAGCCCCCCATTGCCCAATCGTGGGCTGCTGTTCCAGAAAGAGTTTATTATTTATTTAGATTTTGGTAACCGGGTAAACCCACTGAGACCAGAGATCCCTTTTTCAGGGGTGACCCGGAATTAGTTACAATGAATACATACATAGGTGTAAAAAATATAGTAGTATTGAGTGACTACATATACAGTTACAGTGAATACAGACATAGACATTAGGGTTACAGTAGATATCAACTAGTAAAATGTTGGCCAACAGATAAAAGTCCTAATCCCAGGTAAACCAGGTATTAAGGCAGGTTCCAGTACTTTTAACATTCTTCCATAGGGTGTTCGTGGGGCGGGAGGCGATGGTTCAACAGATAGTGGCAAGGGAAGTCAGTCAGGGATGGAGTCTAGCGATTGCAACCACACAGGCTAAGTTCCAGGAGGTACGTTTTGAGGCCTGACTTAAGTAGACTTATTGAGTAGATTTGCTGGTAGGGCATTCCATAGGTAGGAAGCTGCGCATTGGAAGGAGCACTTGCCTAGGTTGGTGCGAACACGGGGGATAGCAAGGGAATGACTTGCAGTGGATCGGAGGGTACGCCGCTGGACTTTGGGAATAAGTAGCCCATGCAGGTTGGGCAGGGGGGGCCAAAGGAGGTGAATTTAAAGGCCAGACTGGCAGTAGAATAGACCAGCTTAAGCCATAGGGAGGGCCAGTTAAGGTCCGCGCGGGCCTCACAATGTTGCCTCTTAGGGGAGGAGTTTGTTGCGAAGCGAGCTACTCGGTGGTAGAGTATGGAGAGTTTGTTAAGCTCTGTCTCTCAGAGGAACTGTAGTATGGGGAACTGTAGAGAATGGAGGGGAGGAGGTTACAGTTGGCTATGGCTTATCGTGCCTCGCTGGAGAGGGAGTTTCCCAGATGGTAGAGGAGACCAAGCCTCTGGTGGGTAGATCGTATTAAGGAGTCAATGTGTGGTTTATAGGTCAGCTCCTGGTCAAGGAGGACCCCAAGGTACATGAACTGGTCTACGACCTCGACTCTCCTCCCTTGGGCTGTGTTGAGCTGGAGCAGCTTGCTTCAGTCAGTGCCCAGGTGTCTAGTCCCAAATAGGACTGCCTTGGTTTTGTCTTCATTCAGCTTTAGGAAATTCAAGCAGAACCAGACCTCAAGAGCTGAGAGACAGGCCTGTAGTTTAGAGGAGATGACACTGGGTTGCGGGTCGCTGCAGTAGGCAACGGTGTTATCTGCATTAAGGATGAGGTTGGTGGGTGCGCAATCCCCTTCAATGTCTTTGAGGAAGAGTGAGAATAATAGGGGGCCCAGGATCGAGCCTTGGGGTACCCCGGATATCATGGGTCTGGTGTCGGATTGTATTCCTCTCCAACTGACTTTTTGGGATCTGTTAGTCAGGTAGCTCTCAAATCAGGACAGCGAGTGCTCCTCCAGGCCCAGTCGGTGAAGTTTGGAGAGGAGAAGTTGGTGGCTGACCAGGTCGAAGGCCTTGGACTAGTCAATGAATAGGGCACCCATTGGGGAGCCTTGGTCCATGGCCTTCAGGATGTCAGATGTGAGACGGATGAGGGCGGTGTTGGTACCATGGCCTTTCCTAAAGCCATGTTGTATACTGGCGAGGAGTTGGTGCAGCCCAAGGTAATCCTGGAGTTGATTGTATACAAGCCTCTCCTGCACTTTCCCTAGGGGGCTGAGTAGGGAGATGGGCCTATAGTTTCCCACTCTGTCCAGGGGTCCTTTTTTGTGGATGGGGACAATAGTTGAAACCTTCCACTTGCTAGGGACTGTTCTTTCACGGAGGGACCTGTTGATGAGCAGGGTGACGGGGGAGGCGATAGCCAGGGCAGAGGCCCTAAGCAGCCGAGGTTCTAGCAGGTCATTTCCGGGAAAGAGCTAAGATAGTGGTACCCCGCCCACCCTCCCACGGAGGGCCCCCACCACCACCCCCCGTCATCGGCGTTGGCAGCACCCTGCCCACATGCCACCCGGTTGCCCGCCGAATGACAGCATACAGTACGCTCTGTATGCCTATTGGTCCACTGCATGGACCAATGGGTGTGCAGACCATACTGTACTACACAGGCCCGATATGTGAATGAACGTGATCGGCGAAGAGGGGCTTCCCCCCACTGGACCACCAGGGAATCTTCATATTACAACAGTCTGTGATTGGGCGTACGGGAGCGGACTGCAGTGGCACATCGGGGAGTCGATCCCCGACGGCTGCAGCTTGGCAGGGCGCTAGGTGCAATCCGCCAGGGATTGGCGCATCGCATGCAAATCGGGCCATAATGACATGCAAATGGACTCTATTTGCGCCTTGCATGCATAATAGCCTCATTTGCATGCCCCAGGTTGAATATCGCTGGTGATGCACCTGGTGCAACTGCACTTGCACTGGCGCATCCCCCTGCTCCTTTTCATTGTCATGCGCTGGCACAGTGTGTGCACCCTCTGTGCCATATTCAACGGTGCTGAGCCATGGCGCAGCACCAGTGAATATCACCTGGTCCCTGCCCTGGCGCAGCCCTGTTGCGCTGCGCCCAGGCTTGCACCACTGCCCGGAGCAGTCTGAATATCCGGGTCCGAGTATATCAATAAAATGAAACCATACCACAATGTGTTTGTGGTATGGATTGACTCTGGAGTTATGAATGCAGTCCTCCTCCCATTTCTCCATGAATAAATTAGCAAAAGAGGGACCCATAGAGGCTCCCATTGTTGTGCCACATATTTGCTTGTAAAATTGACCATTAAATTCAAATAAATTATGGCTAAGCGTAAATTCAAGCCCATTACTAATTAAATTCATGGGCATGTCACCTTTAAGTGGATCCATACTGAGGAAATGCATACAAGCTTCCACCCCATCCCTGTGTCTGATTGATATAGTCCCTGATGTGGAACTCTAAGCATTGAGCACTACGCTGTAAACAGTAGTAAACGGAATTACATAACTTGTCTGTCACTAAGCCCATACCTGATACTATCGGGCATCCTGGTGGGTCCCTAGGACTTTTGTGCACATTAGGCAGAATTTATATTACAGGTGTTATTGGAAAATCAGGTAGTAAATACTTACATTCTTTGTCAGTTATTTCCTTTTGATAAAGGGCGAGATCAAGTAAGCGTGACAATTCTTGCTTATAAAGGTAGCCAGGGTCAGAGGGTAATGGCAAATAACTGTTATGATGCTATAATAGCTCAAGAACTTTGTTGCTATAAAAATCTGTTGTCATGACAACAAGGTTACCCCCTTATCTGATGGTTTGAAAACCACATTTTGTTTGTTTTTCTAGCTCATTTAAGGCAAGTATTTCTTCTTTCGTCATATTGTGGTACTTGGTTCCAAAATCGTCTAACACTGCATTAAGTTCAGATGAAATTGATTTTTTTAAAACTTGAATAAATGAATTATTGGTAATAGGCTAAACTGTGATTTTGGTCTAAAACATCTTTTTTGCATTTTTATGAAACCTTCCCTGTTAGTATCATAAAGTCTGATACTACAGTAGATGGCCCACCTGAATAAGTCACACTACTTTCAGTATAAAGAGACTCCCAATGTGCAAGATTAGCACAGTCCACAGGTGTCCATTCTCTAACAATTTCATCCAAAGCTGATGAAAGCATGCTTGTGCCCGAAAAATCAAGCGCAGAAATGTCCAAATCCAAGTCTTCGCCAACTGCTGCATCTGGTATTGTAATCCCTCATATTGCAGGTTCTTTTGATGTGATTTTAGGAAAAAAAAATCCTTAAGGTAAATTTTCCTGATGAACCTCTCAATGTCCACAGTTATTTCACATGTATTTGGTGTATTACTTAGAATGAATGATAGACCACATTTAATACATTAAGCTGTTGGTCCATGAACGCTTCCTCTGCCAAGTTCAAGATTTGCCACTCATGGTTGTGGGATGTCCTGAGTGCATTCTTCCTGGTTTTTCTTTTGCCTTGTCTTGTTTTTTTTGGTCTTTTGCGCTCTTTGGCGGTTCCCTGCACTTTTCCATGGGCTTCTTTCCCCCACTCTCCTCAGAAAAAGAAATCGCCTTGTTAGGTGCCCATGTACTTGGAGTTGGATTCCCAGTGCGATTATTACTTTCACCAGTGATGTTTTTGTTTGGTCTTCTTGTTCTGGATCTACCAGATCTCGATCCACCTCATGGTCTTGTTCTTCTGCTGGATGATCACTGGCATGCACACTTGAAAGTTCTACCTTCTTTGTAATCATTCTGGTCCTGGGTGAGATTAGTCTGCTTTCTTTTAATGAGCTTTGCAAGTTTCTTTTGTAACACCTTGTTAAGTGAGCTGAGTTCTGGACTAACAGTGAACTTGCCAAGTGCTGCTTTTGCCTCCGTTATCTCCTTAGTGAGTTTAGTGTGTTTCAGCATGTCTTCCTTGATTAAAGTCTCAATGACTGACATAGCGCAAAGTGGTGCTGCTTGTTCCCACTCATCTGTGTAGTGAAATTCGTCAAAAACTCCAGATGGCATATCAGTGATTCTCAGGCCACATGGGGCTAGTCCCAACTCCAAATACTGCTGTAACTGCTCTAAGTTGCAAATATTGTAGGTAATACTGAGTTCCTTAAATAGTAGTCTCTCCAAGGTTAGGAATTGATTCCTTAATTCCACTGATTTTTCTGTAGGTTTGGTATTTTCAGTAAGTCCTAACCTAGACTTGGCTGTAAGTTTGCCTGTTAAAAGATCCTCTGTTGTGGTGAGATATACAGGTTTCTAAACCATCAGAGAAGGGGGCTAACCTTGTTATCATGACAACAGATTTTTATAGCTACACAGTTCTTAAGCTATTACAGGATCATAACAGTTATTTGCCATCACCCTCTGACCCTGGCCCCCTTTATAAGCAAGAATTTTCACACTTACTTGATCTCACCCTTTATCAAAAGGACATAACATAAAAATAATATAAGTATTTACTACCTGATTTATCAATAACACCAGTAATATACATTCAACCTAAAGTGCACAAAACAACACCAGTAATATATATTCTGCCTAAAGTGCACAATAATCCTAGGGACCCACCAGGATGCCTGATGGTATCAGGTATGGGCTCAGTGACAGACAATTTGTTATTTCATTAACTACTGTTTACAGCCTAGTGTTCTATGCCTGGATTCCCACATCAGGGACTCTACAGATATACTTAACAAATGTAAAGATTTTGTCTGCAAATCAACTTACCACTGGCTGACAAATGATGTACAATCCTTGTACAAATCAATCAGACACAGGGATGGGGTGGAAGCTTGTATAAATTTCCTAAATGTGGATCGACTTAAAGGTGACATGCCCACGAGTTTAATTAGTAATGGGCTTGAATGTGCGCTTAGCCATAATTTCTTTGAATTTAATGGTAAATTTACAAGCAAATATGTGGCACAGCAATGGAGGCCTCTATGACCCCCTCTTTTGTTAATTTATTCATGAGAAAATGGGAGGAGGACTTCATTCATAACTTCAGAGTCAATCCATACCACAAACACATCGTGGTATGGTTTCATTTTATTGGCTATATACTCTGGGAGGGATATTCAGAAGGGTTGCGCATGGCACAACACAGTTGCGCCATGCGCAACCCACTGATGCGCCCCGGTGCGATATTCAAACAGGGATTGAGCCTGGCACGAATGCCGATGCGCCAGAGCGCATCAGTAATGTATGCGGCGCAGGTAGAGAGGGGCGTGCCCATGTATACTTCACACATCCTGATATTCAGCCTAGGATGTGCTGAGCCCATGCATGCGCAACCCCTACCTGCACTGTACACAGGTAAGCCAAAAAAAACAGGAGCAACAGCTGGCCACCCACAAGTGAGCTGCCATATTGCAGGGCACAACACGATAGCTGCTACCTGTGGGTGGCCACCCGAGCTCTGGCTGCACCTTTGTGGTGGTGTCCCCCATGCCCGATAGCGGGCATAGGTAGAATAATAATAGTCCCATATCCCTGGTGGTCCAGTGGACCGCTCACAGCCTGATCATGGGCATAAGTATGTTTAAAATCAGTTACCTTATCCCTGGTGGTCCAGTGGACCGCTTGCAGCCCGATTGTGGGCATAAGTATGTGTAAAATCAGTTACCCTATCCACTGGTGGTCCGGTATACTTATGTCCGCGATCGAGCTGCGAGCGAGTCCACTGGACCACCGAAGACATAGGTAACTGATTTACATACTATGCCGCAATCGAGCTGCGGTATCCACTGGACCACCAGGGATAGAGTAACTGATTTTACACATACCTATGCCCGCGATCGGGCTGCGAGCAGTCCACTGGACCACCAGGGATAGGGTAACTGATTTTAAACATACTTGTGCCCGCGATCGGGCAGCGAGTGGTCCACTGGACCACCAGGGATATTGGACGTGTTTTAACATTTACACATGCCCACGATCGGGCATTGGGGCACTTTGCCGCGATCTGCAGGGGGCATCGGTCCCTGACGGCTGCAGCCTGGCAGGACGCCAGGTGCAAGTCGTTGGGGATTGGCGCACCTGCATGCAAATGGGGCCATAATGACATGCAAATGGACCCATTTGCGCCTTGCATGCATTATGGCCCCATTTGCATGTGCACTTTTGAATATCGCAGTGATTACACCTATCGCAATGACACTTGCGCTTGCGCATTCCCCTGCTCCACTCTGGCCACTTGCGCTGGCGCAGTACCACTGCGCCATGCGCACTGTGGGTGGCCAAGGAGCGATATGCAACGATGCTGTGCCATGGCGCAGCTCCATTGAATATCACCCTGTCAACGCCCCTGCGCATACAAGTTGCGCTGTGCCCAGGCTTGCGCCACAGCCTGGCGCAGTCTGAATATCCCACCCTCTGTGTTTGGAATGGGACTAATTTGGAGGCAGAATGCTTCTTAGATTGGATTAATGTAAACAATTTAAATTTGACTTTCTTGACATCACTTTTATGTCTTCACACACCAGCCCCAGAGTGAGCACTAAAGGGTTCAAAAAGAAAACTGCTATAAATAGCTATCTGCTGGCTAGCAGTAACCACCCCAGGAGACTCAAGGAATCTATTCCTTTCAGTCATGTTTTACAATTACGTTGTAGCTGCACACATTTGGAGAATTAACAATCAAGCTAAGGAACTGAAAAACATGTTTACTGAAAGAGGTTACAGTCAACACGTTTTAGAGGATGCATGTGTTAGAGCAACCAATACTGACAGGAACACTTTACTAACTCCAAAATACAAACAACAAGGGTCATTTGAACAACTATGTTTCAGTACAGAATATAATCACTTGTCAGGCAAAATAGATGGAATCATACACAAATATTGGCCTGTTCTACTGAATGATCCGACGCTAGTGAATGCGGTTGGACCTAAACCACTAGTAACATTCAGAAAGAGCTGCAGTCTCAAAGACAAATTGGTGAAAAGGGATTTTACAGGTATGACACCAGGGAATCGTACGTGGTTGCCCATAAGACCCCAAGGAATGTTCCGCTGTGTCAACTGCAATATTTGCGAGTTTTGCCAGCAGGGAAACAGGTTTGCACATCCTAAAGGCAACAAAATGGTAAATACAAAATCACACATGCCCCCACAATGCAAAGCATCATGGGCTGCATATGCAAATCACCACAGAATGTTATGCTGGTCCAACTTTAAGCAGAATTGTATGGTGCCGAAAGGCCTCTCACACAGTTTGCAAAGGGTGCTAACAGAAGACATAGACACGTGTTTCATTTCTTGTGTTACTGTCTTCATTGTGTGTGTGTGATATGGTGGCTGTGTTAGTCCTTATATATAGGATGCACAACACATCCCTTGAAGCTCAGGATACAGGAGAACGTAAGGGATATCAGAAACATGAATCTTGAAAACTCTGTTGCTGAGCATTTCTTTAGTTGTTACCACATTGATGTCACTGGCTTTAAATTCATGGGCCTTGAACAGGTCTGGATTGGTGGGGGGAGGGGCAATAGGCTTCAACACCCTTTGCAAAGGGAGACCTTTTGGATATTCACACTGCAGGCTCGAACACCTGATGGACTTAATATGGAGTTGGATTTCAGGCCATATTTACAGTATGATCCTATGATACTGATTGACTGTCTTACTGATTTATGATGAAATCCTCCCCTCCCTTTAGACTTCAATACTTGTTTCTTTCAATGACTAAACAGTTAGAAAGTTATTCAAATTGTGATGCTTACAACAGGCTAGAATCGTGAATTATGACTTATTTGTGTTATCTGATGGTATTAAATGTGCTTTTTCTTTTTCTTCTTTCTTCCCCAACAGACTTGAGCATGGTTGAGCGCAGGAGGTTCCTGCTTAAGCAATACTGTATTGTTGCAGCTCCCTACTCTGGCTGTCTCTCCTTTCTTGAAGTGTCTTGGAAACTGTAAATTTTCTTTTTTTTTTTACCTTTGATATTACAAGACTGTAAATGTTTGTATCAAGATGGACTTTATAGAATCTTAATATTTTCCTTGTTTAAAAATTACAAAATTTGCTAGATCAATCCTGGCAGTTAGTCAGTGGAAATTTACTGACTTTGAATGTGTTAAATATAGAATAATGCATGGGGAAGCGTGGTTAACAAGGATTTTATGCACACTTGAGGTGTGTGATGCCCCATAAACACTGAAGTTGAAGCCCTAGTGGTTTATCTGGCCATCACACATTGAGGGTGTGCATAAAATCCTCGTTAACCACACTTCCCCATGTTTTATTTTTTATATTAACTGGTTAATGGAAAAAATGGAGAGAGAAAATCTGTATCAGTGGCCAACAAGAACATTTATTTAAGTTGAGCAGAGTAGTTCATAACAGCTTTAACATTTTGTTGTTAACAGCTTAAACTATTTTTTGTGAAAAAGTGCTTTAATGGGATTTTTGTTGTTTTTGGCACTGGCAGTTTTCTGCCAGTAGCGTGAGTGGACTGCCAGCGTGAGGACAGTGAATTTCTGCCTTTCCGATTCATTCGCATGAAACAGGATGCAGCTGACATTCTGAGATAAATTTGTTACAGACTTTAATTTAAACAGTGTGCCCGGTTATTATTCAGTTCCTTCTGTGAGAAGGCGGTTTTTCACACTGGCGGTTATGTGTCAGCAGCACGAGCGGACCACCAGCAAGACAACAATTTGTCACACAGGAGCTCAGGGACACTGGTGGCTATTTTGGAACCCGTGGTTTACAGAACTCCGTAATTCACAAGTATGTATTTCGGAGTTTGCAAGGTTCTGCCAGTGGTGGTTAATTGACCCTAACCAGTAAATATAAAGCTTTTTACGTTCATTGTTTAGGTACATTTATGTTTATTATTTATAGTGTTACAGTACTTCAATCCATCTTAGCCACCTTCAGGATAATTGATCCTAATATTGTTTAGAATTGTTTAAAATCAGTTTAAAATGAGTTACAATTCTGGAACCATTGTGATGACATATTTAGCAAAGCATTGTGGGGACTTTGCACCATTGTGATGTCAATTAATCCAACGGATTCTGGGTATATAAATGTGGCTATTTTCACAGTATAGTGCCCCCTGAGGAAGCTCCATTGAGCGAAGCGCTGGGGTAACAGTGTTCTGTTGTAGTTGGCTTTATTTTCTGTACCTGCACATTTAAGTGCTGTTTGTTTAAAATTAACTGATTACAGGTTACACTTCTGGTTCCTTGCCTATGTGGATGTAACATTTGGACTTCAGCTCCTGAATGCAGTTATTCTTGTTTGTCATTTAAACTTTTGAGTAGCACATCCATAACTGGCACCACCTCTGGTCTTGGCGCAGTATTAGTTGGATTGGGTTGACCCTTATATCTACCTTGGATGGCTAGCCCCATCAAACAGCCAACTGTTTGTGCTGGGGTGTTTTACTGATAATATAATCAGGACTGGTTTCCTCAGCGCCCTCCCCCCAACCATCCTAAATTTCTCGCACCTCTTATATCCTCTTGTATCAAATGACAAGCTCTGTTGACTGTCCCTAAATCCTCTGCTAACATGGGGAACCAAGCCTTCTCTCTTAGTGCTCCAAGGTTTTGGAATTCTCTTTGTCCCCCCTCACATCCACAGTTCAAAAGATCCCTTTGGGACCAGCTGAAAGTTTGCTTGAACTGTACCTTCACTTGCTCTAAATCATGCTACTTGTTTTTGCTTTGATGTTACTTATATATTTCTGCTTCTACGCTTTGTCCTTGCACTGCGGTCAGTATTATAATGTGTGTCCGTTTTTCTTCTCTTGCCTGCATTCCTACTTGTTTGCCTAGCATAAATGGGTTCGTTGTTCTCAGTTTATGCTTGTGGATTGTCTGTAGCTGCCTCTTTATCATTACTGCTGATACTGCATTAATTCTGTCCTATCTATATTTTTGGATATATACCTGTGGTGTAAACTCGGTCTCGTACCTGAAAATAGGCACAAAGGTATCTAGTGTACTTACCTGGTCAATAAGCTAGCAATAATACCCAACAGGATGGGTGGTATTGGGCTATACCAGACTACTCCAGGGATGTAATGAGGCCCGAAGACCCAGGTGGAGGGCTTTATAGCCCCTGGAATCTCTGGTATAGCCCATGCTACCCATCCTGGAGGGTATTATTGCACTTAGAAAATGGGTTTTTGGTGGCAATTTAGATTAAATATTTGAAATAATATAAAAAGAGGGAAAAATGTAATATAAATAAATAAACTCTATTTTGTATAATGTAGTCCCTCAACTGCTGGTACTGGCAGTAGAGGGCGTTGTTGTGTTTAACAGTGTTTAGCCATAATGAAGCAATACATTTCTCTATTTTTTATTGCTTCCTGTCCTGCCTTTCGAAGTAGTGGTCTGGTTTTGATTTTTTAAGTGCCATTTCTGTCCTATCATCTGTCCCTGAGTACCAGACCAGTTTTGATTTCATGGTCAGGGATGAGGGCACAGTCATGACTGAGAGCAGCAGTAGCTGTGTGAGTTACTATCCCACAGATGGAGACGTGCTGCCGGGTGGCAGCAACACAGAGAGCAGGCAGGCAGCTGGAGTATGAAGCTGCCAAGGAAGCACGATTGGGACCTGCAGAGCGAGGAAGGTGAAGTGAGCTGTCACTAATAAGGATATTCAACATTAAAAAAATGGGTAGATAATGGGACTTTAAAGTGTTTTTGATGTCCACTTGCGAGCAGGGGCAGCAAGTGGGGGTAGCGAGGTAAATATTGTTAAAGAGCAACTCTCAATTATAATAAAAAAGCTTAAAAACACTAGATTTACACCAGTTATGTTGTAATATTATTGTTTTCTAGTTATTTGTTATTGTTTTTCCTTTCTACTACTGCTGGTCTACTAAATATTGTAAATAATGCAGCAATTATTTCACTGTTTTTTTTCAACATGAATCTGACTTTCCCCTGCTAACCACACAATCTCTGTGGCATCACAATCTGTTGCCAAGGTGAGCACTATGATGTCGTAAACAAATGCACTGTGTGGTTAACAGGGGAGAGGTAAATGTTTCCAAATGTTTTCTATACAGACGTTTTAGATGGACTACCAATATGTGCTGTAAATCTTGAGAAGGAACTCTGAAAATCAAAAAATGTATTCTCTAAGTAAATTGTGACAGCTGAAATATCTTATTTATGAAAGTACATGCTGAAGTGCAAAGTTGCTCTTTAAGCAAGGGTTGCAGCAGAAAGATTCTGAAAACTGAGTTGGCATAGTTATTGTTTTCATGAAAGGATAGGCTAGCATAGAGACTTGTTATTTCCCAATCTATATCAACACACAAACATACCCTTTGGCAAGGGGTTCAGCCAATCAGAGGGTGGTATATCTACCTAGCTAATTTCTAAAAGATAGAGATGCAACAAAGTAAAATTCTGCCCGCGAAGTGGACACGAATTGGCCACTTCGCGTAGTATTCCGCTGCGCGAAGTGGCCATTTTAAACCCTCACTTCTCCACTTCACATTGTAATTATGACTTTGCGTTGTGCACTCCGCCTTATTCCACTTTAAGGCGGCGTGAGAATTCACAAGCAGCCCACACACATCACATGGCTTACACAGTGTAGGTCACATGCTTCAGGCAGGAGGTTACGGGCAAAAACACTCTCCAACGTGGGCTGACTTACACGTTTTGCACGGGATGTGACAAATGGCTCTGCAAATGGCCGGAGGTGGGGGGGTGGACGTGTGATGAAGAGGGGTGCACAGGTGACAAGTTCACAAATGAAGTTATTTTCCCCGTTTTACGTACAGGGGTTGATGTACCACTTGCACTAGACATACTGCATTGACCATCATCACCACCACCACTGCTACTCTGACCACCACTTGACAAGATTTCTAAATCATAATCCTCCCCCTTATCATGCCTGTAGTAATCATCTGGTGATATTTCATCACTATTGCAGACATTCCTACTTGGTCTTACACTCATGGAAGGGGATAACATGCTCAGTAAGGTTGATGATGAGGGCACACTCCCCACTATGGTATTAGCTGCCATCTGGTGCCAGGTCCAGCAGTGCAATGTGCCTGTTCTTAAGATGTATGTGCTGCCCCCCCCCCATGCCCAGATGACTCCCCTTTTTACCTCGACTCACACATGCATGGAAAAGCTGGCAGATTGCAACTGACTCATCATTTGCATCTTGGACAAAAAAAATCCTAAACAACGGATTGTGATCCCCTACTTTTAATATGTCCCTGATGCTGCTTATTGGACTCCGTTTTTTAACCCTTAAAATGGGGGTGTGCTACATGATTTTTCAGGCTGGACACACTTGGACTCCAACTGCCCACAACGAGCCCAACTACCTATGATTATTACTGGGTCACCATCATTATCATCAACAGGAACCGCTAAATCAAAACTTTTTTGAGGAAGGGGGGGATTTAATGTCAACAGACCCAGACACAGCCACCTTGACTTTCTTTTTCTCTGGTTCCCAACAGAGGTCACTGACATCATTATCATATTCATCAACATCATCCGCATCCACATTTTCAGCTTGGATGCAGTCATGTGGAGAACATGTTCCAACCACAGCATCATCATCATCACCCGATACTTTTGCGCCTCACTTTGAATCATTGGATGGCAAAGGCATGACCTCAACAGCGCTGGAAGAAATGTGACATTGCAAGTTATCGTTCCCAGGATCAGAATCTTGTTCAACTACCATGGGGATGTTAATGGGGAGTATGGCATCATCTACACTGTCAGTCACAGCCTTACACTCAACTATATTTTTTAAAACGGTTAACTGGTCAGAAGTGGAAATTGAAGCAGCAATACTCATGCCAGCAGAAACTGCACTAACACCACCAGCTGGGAAAACATCATCTCCTCCAACCATGAGAGAAGCTACAGATTGTGCTGTAAAAAACACTGATGGAGAAATCCCTTTACTGACATCAGCTATGCACTTCTGCGTACTACCACACCCATGGACAATCTTGCCACTGGCAGCAGTGCCATGGCCAGAAACAGCTTTGCTTGCACGTCTGTTTGCAGGCATTTTGGGTTATCACCAAGAAAATTCTAAACAAATTTAGATTTTTGAACTTTCAGTCTGGCGGGTAGATGTGAAGCCAAAAAAAACAACTACGGCTTGCAGATGGAGATTGAGCATTAAACAGATACAAAAGCACAGACAGATTAAGACTGCACTGCGCAATCAAGAAGAGATGCAGACGCAAAGTCACAACAACACCTTAACCAGTGCTCGCAAGTCACAATCCAATCTGGAAAATAATACTTTTTGCTGGTTGGGGGTGGGGTTGCAGTGCAAGGCAGTAACAGTCCAAAACCAAGATACCACAACGCAGTACAAAATCATGCAGGTGCGGTGGATAGCAGGTTCACCCTGCTGCAGTTACTCAGTGGCACAATAAAATGTGTCTGATTTTATGGCTCACGTCGCACACACACTACAAGTAATGCATAGCAAATTGAAAACTTCAGTAATATAACCAAATATTTTAAACAAACAGAAATTATGCACTGCTGCACCACAACAATCCGCAAAAAAAATGTCAAGAATTACTGAAAATATTACTGTGTGTACATTAACACAGTTTTACAAGAAAAATATAACCAAAACAGAAAGACTGCCTTTTTCTCCCAGTTTCAGCCTACCTCCACCACAGATACGCCCCTTCCCCAAAGCACACTTCAAGTGTCTGTCAGTGCACAGACTGAATGTTCTAAATTAACATTCAAAATCCAAACACAAACAATAAACACTCAATATGAGCACAGGAGGGTTTCCTACAATTGATGCACTAAATTTTGAGCAAAAAAATGGCTCAAAAAGGCTTTTTTAACAGCTTTTAGAGGATTTGAATCACAGAGCTTTGAAAGGAAACTGTCTCCATCTACCACTACACACACACTACACAGAACTAAGGCTGTGCAGAATAATCTAGAGCCCATGTGACCTGCAATCCCATGAAACACTGCATAATTCGCCTTGGAGCTCAATAACAAGGTGAAGTGATGCGAAGTACATTGATTTCTATGTACTCCACATTAACACTGGCTTAGAAGTGGTTGGGGGAAGGCAGAGTAACACAAAGCCATTGGTTTTAATGGACTTCGTGTTCCTCATTATGGCCTTGAAGTACTCCACTTTGCATTAGCGGATTACACTTCGCAGTTCCGCATTACTCCCTGAATCACTTCGCGGAGCGAATTTTGGCCACTTCACCCACCTCTGCTAAAAGCTAATAAATAAATAAGTCTGGGCATATTGTTTGCCGTTAAAGGTAAAAAAAAAAGTTTGATTCCAACACAAATATGGCTACCTCAAGGAAGAAATGGCTAGGTGGTACCACACTGTTGGGTCTATTCAATAGTGCTCTTTCAACAGCTGCCAGTCCCCCCCTCAATGGGGCATATTAGCATACAAACTTTCAATGTCTATACACACAAGCACATCAAATTTATTAACAATTATGGTCTTCAGATATTTAACCATATCTTTTGTGTCTTTTACATAGGATTTCAAGCTCGGGACAAATGTTTTAATATAGTCATCCACATATCTAGACTTTTGTTCTGTTATTGGGACCTTATTTTTGTAACAAGTCCACAAATACCAGCACTCCTCAGCCAAGTTACAAATTCAAGCAGTCTTTATTAGAAGTTTAAAACATACCACAGTGTATGTAACAACCATGCCATAGCTAGTGGGAACCCCGACTGGTTTTGTACATCAGTTCATCGTCAGGGGGTTGGACTTGTAGCTGATCAATTTACCAAGCACCCTCTATGAGCAGTATGAGCTGTTTCTGTGCTCTCCAACCTTATTTTTGTGCAGTTTTGGAAGCAAGTACAATGCAGGTGGTTGATTCGATCGAATGGCATGGTGTGAAGTAGATGTGCCTGAGTGAGCTCCTAAAAATAAGTTTTACTTCACATTCACTTTGGAGCATTTATTTGTATTGGTGTTAAGTAAAACCAGAAAGCTGCTATTGAAGGAAAAGCTACAGATTATCTTAAATAGACTAACAATGGGTGCCCATCTCCGCTGATTGTCAACTGCCATCTTTCAAAACATTAACTGTCTTTGGCGGACTTTGTCTAGATTTCAGACACATAAAATACTGTCAGCTGAACCATAATTGACATTTAAAAAAAACTGTCATCCAAAAAGACGTAAAGAAAGATGGAAGGCAATTTGATGGAAATTCAAAGTGCAGCTATAGCCTATGAGAAGAACCATTTCAAATCTCCAATGCTAGACACTTGCAGTGATTCAGAGGAAGAAGAAAAGATGGAGGCACTTAACACTACAACAGCAAACCTCCTCCCAATTGCTCCTTTCAATATAATAATGTCAGAAATGAACAGTGTAAAAACATCTGCCTTGGACATGCTGTCAGATAGTCAAGATTTAGCATGAAGTTGCTAATAAAAAGGTTAGAATTGATGATGCTGAGACTCGTGTTAGCAGTCTAGAAGACAGACTTGAAAGAGAATGCATGGTCGGTTTACAACAGTGAAAATGTTTCTTAAAGTTGTTAAATAAAATAAAGAATGTAGAAACAGAAGGAACAATTTAAGGGTGTTTGGTTTGCGAGAAGGAATAGAAGGGGGGTGCCTCTCTTCCCTTCATTAACAAAATGCTTATCCAGCTGGTGGGCCCTCCTGATTGTGCTAACTAAATAACAGAGAGGGCACACAGATCTTTAAAGTGACAACCCGGTCCCAGTGAAAGGCCTTGCTCCTTAGTATTTAAGCTAGTAAACTTTCAACATAAAATTCATCGGCGTGCTTTTTGAGAACTCAAAGTTCTGGTAACAGCAAAAAAAGAGAGATCTTAGCTGCATCACCAGTTCAGGTGGTGCCTGTGCCCCACACTTTGACTCCCCCAGAGGCTCATTAGTCTGAGGGGATGGAGAGTGGTGGGGAGGGAGGCAGAGGTAGCCACAAGAATGTTTAACAACTCCACACCATCCAGACAGCAAACTGATTTGTAACCCTGGAGGAGACTCAGGTACCTGATTCCATTGTGGGGGACTCAGAGTCAGTCAGAAGTAATGGGCAGGATGACTTACTGGCACACAGGGAGGAAAAACAGGAGGAAGTCAGCTAGGAGAGTCTTAGTAGTTGAGGACTCAATGATCGGGGTGTAGAGAGGGTGGTGGGAGGGAGGCTGGATGAGAGAGGGATGGTCAGGTGCCTTCCTGGTGCAAGAGGAAAAAGAGACCCCTATGGTTCTCAAAAGAGGTGCTGCGAAGGGCAAAAAAGTTAACATTCAGAAAGTATAAGGAGACACAGAGGGAGGAGGATATGGAAGACTATCAAGAGATACAGAGGGAGGCAGGGAAAGCAGTCAGATGTGTGAAGCTGCAAACAGAGGAGAAAATAGCACAGGCAGTAAAGAAAGGGGATAAGACATTTTTCAGATATGTATGCGAAAGGAGAAAAAGCAGAGGAGGGGATCGTAAGGCTAAGGAGGGAATGGAAGGAGTGTGTGGATAGGGACCAGGAAAATATTTTTGTTCAGTATTCACGGAGGAAGGGGAAGGTGAGGGACCACAGTTAAGTGACAGGAACATTAAAGAAAGGGAGGTGAGCACTAGTCCATTTACAGAACACAGAGTCCTGAAAGAACTCACAAATCTGAAAGAGGACAAGGCAATGGGGACAGATGGGATACATCCCAGGATATTGAAGGAGCTCATAGAGGTACTGGCTGCAACTCTGACAGTCCTGTTCAGCCACTCACCGGACAGATGAGTGGTCCCAGAGGATTGGAGAGCAGATGTAGTCCCACTTCACAAAAGTGGTGGCAGGGAGGAAGCTGGAAATGACAGGTCAGTCAGCCTGGCCTCTGGGGTAGGGAAATTAATGAAATCACTGCCGAAGGAAAGGATGGTGGAATATCTTGATACCAGCAACTTACAGGATCTGAGGCAGCATGGATTCACCAGGGGAAGGTCATGTCAAACAAATCTGATGGATTTATTTGACTGGGTGACCAGGGAAGTAGATCAGGGTGGAGCAGTTGATGTGGCCTACCTAGATTTCAGTAAGGCCTTCAACATTGTTCCACATAAGAGACTAGTAAACAAGCTGGGCAGCCTGGGAGTGGGGCCCAACGTGGTAAACTGGGTAAGGAACTGATTGGGGGATAGGCGTCAGAGGGTGGTGGTAAACAGAGTTCACTCCAAGGAAGGAAGGGTGATCAGCGGGGTGCCACAAGTATCAGTACTGGGACCGGTCCTCTTCAATGTATTTATTAGTGACATTGCAGAGGGGCTAGAAGGGAAGGTCTGCCTTTTTGCAGATGACACTAAAATATCCAATAGGATAAACACTCCAGGGGGTGGGGGGGAATGAATAGTGATCTAGGAAAGCTTGAGGAGTCGTCAAGAACGTGGCAACTAAGTTTCTATGCAAACAAATGCAAAATCATGCACTTAGGGCATATAAGCCCACGGGTGGAGCACAAGATGGAGGGAATGGTACTGACAACCACCAAACAGGAAAGAGACCTGGGAGTAATCATATCTGATGACCTAAAGGTGGCCAAGCAGTGAGACAAGGCTGTGGGGAGAGCCAGTGAGATGCTAGGGTGCATAGGGAGGGGATCACCATCAGAAAGAGGGAGATAGTAATACCACTGTACAAATCATTGTTGAGACCTCACCTGGAGTACTGTGTCCAGTTCTGGAGACCACATCTCCAGAAGGACATAGAGTAGAGGCAGTCCAGAGGAGGGCAACAAAAATGGTGCAGGGTCTGCAACAGAGACTATATGAGGAGGCTAAAGGACCTCAACATGTACACCCTGGAGGAAAGAAGGGAAAGGGGGATATAATAGAGACTTTCAAATACCTCACATGTAAATAAGGTACAAGAGGGAAGCATTTTTCAGAAAAAAAGATGTTCAAGAACAAGGGGACATACTATGAAGATGGAGGGGGTAGACTCAGGGGAAATGAAAGGAAGTACTTCTTCACAGAGAGAGTAAACGATGCCTGGAACAGACTTCCAGTGGAGGTGGTGGGGGAAAAGCTGTGGCGAGATTCAAGAATGCATGGGATAGGCATAAGGGAACTTTAGTCATTAGGAAAGGGAATGCTAAGCCAGAAATCAAGTAGGGTTTACAGTATTACAGTAAGTAGGGAAAATGGGCAGACTGGGTGGGCCAAGTGGTCCTTATTTGCCGTCAAATTCTATGTTTTGGCCATATGGGATATAGGGAGGATGGTGGAGGGGGGAGCTGGGGGTGCTGGCACACTTGGGTACCAGCAATCTGGTAAACCATCCTGTGGAGATGGTGAAGTGTAACTTTCTCAGACTGGGGGAAAGACTGAAGGCACACTCGAGCTCTCTGGCCTTTTCTGAGATCCTCCCTGTGTGGAATGGGGAGAGAGGAGATAGAATAAAGAGGAATGAGATCAAGGAGTTTAATGGGTGGTTAAAGAAACAGCAGCAGGAAATGGGGTACCATTTTATGAGGGGCAGTGGGGACTTCAGGGACAGGAGGATCTTCAAGGCTGATAATCTTCACCTGAAAAGAAAGGGGGCCAGGGCACTGGGGCAGACATTTGACATCTTCAATGGACAGTTAAACTGAGTAGGGGGATACTGAGGCTAGGGGAACCACAATGCAGGAGCTACACTGGAATGTGTTTGCTGTACCCTCTGCCGTTTTCCATCGGCAGAGCTGTTTAGACAGATTTTGCTACTTAGCTTCTAGTGGGATTTTACATCGTATTAGCTTGTTTTCTCTCTGCACTCTAAGACGATACTCTAAACTGCATTGTGTGTACCTGTTTTCAATTTGAGCTTTAAGATTTCTTTTTAGCCCTCTTCATGTATTAGTTACCTGCTGTGAAGATTTGTAGAGTACAGCATCATAAGTATTCACTTACTGTCCATCTGTAATTCGGATTTCCATTTTTATTTTCACTACTCCACGCTACTCCCATTCAGTCTCCCCTCATTCCCTATGCATGCGCAGTTGGTCCGGGACTACCACCCCCAATCCGCTGTGATCTTCCCACCTTACCCTGTCTCCTATTGTCTCTAACTGAATTCCTCCCTCACCGTCTCTCTTTTTCCCCTACAGCAGGTTTCACTACCTGCAGAACTCTTCATGAAGTCACCCCCAGCTGAACTGCAGGCCTGGACTGAAGCCCCCTTCCTCCAGCGAGGTAACGAAAATTCATGACTACACTCAAGAGTGCGGGAGCTACACTGGACTGTGTTAGCCCGTCGATGCTGCACATCAACTGCCCTGCCCACCCCAGTCCATCCCTAGCTTTATAGGTCACAACAGTCACATGACCTATTCACAAGCTGAAGTCGAACAGCCCTATTTCTCATTAGCTTGTTTTATTGAACCGCCACTAGGAGTCACTGCTCAGCCCTCTTTCTCTACATCTTACTGTTGCTCCCTCTCTGCTCCTGTTCACCCTCCCCCCTTTCTGCATCCTGACCGGTTGCTCCCCAGCCATACCCCAGGTTTCTGCCTCCCTGCCCTGTGCCAGCTTTGAACCTGTGACCTTCAACATCTAGGGCTAACACCCTAACCACTTAGCTACTGCAGCAGCCCTACTTTTCATGGACTTCTTGTTGACCTCATACTTAATAGCCTTACCCCCCTTTCTCCACCCTGCCTCACCACCTGTCACCTGACCTCCTGCCTCTCAAGCACCCTTATCTGGGGTCCGGGCAGACTCCTCCCATGTTCCACCACAATGGTGACCCTACACTCCACCACCTCACTTATCCCACTACTCCTATACCTGGTGCTTGTTAATCTCAAAACCCCCTCTCTCTTAGTAAACACTGTCCAGTTCACCATCACCCTGCCAACCACGGGCACAGCTCCTTTAACTTCGAGCCTGGTAGGGTTTGATAACCCTACCTCGGGCACCTGCCTCCGCTCTTATTACTACTGTGCTCTCTTTTCCCCTTTCCCTCTGTTCCTCACCCCATCCCATGCAAATGTAAAAAAAACAGGACCATCGGGCTGGGTATGCTAGACTTAATTGCATCAAACCCTACCTCTACAGGGTCATACTGCTATTACTACTTATCTCTGGTAATGTGCATACCCCCGTCTGGTCCAGTGAAATATGCCCCCCTTAAACTAGCCTCCCTTAATATTCTGAGCTTTTTACCAAAGCTCAATGACCTCCATGTCTGGGTATCCCAACATAACCCTGATGTGCTCATGCTGACAGAAACCTGGCTGTCAAACAAAATACCAGACTCCACAATAACGCTCCCTGGTTATTCACTTTTCTGGCAGGACAGGGTGGGCAAAACAGGCGGTGGGTGCGCACCTACCTGAAGGCCTCCTTTAAGGCTCAAGTTCTCCCCCATGCCTCCCTAGCTACTCAGTCCCAACTTCTCTGTATCAAAATTCTTCTCGGTAAGCATGGGAAAGCCCTATATGTATTCTCTGCTTATATTCCCCAGGGAAAACAAATCTGGCATAAATCTGGTAATTGATCTAATTGAAAGCCTACCAAATCAATCTGAGACTATTGTCATGGGCAACTTTAACAAGCTGGTTAGCCACCAAAGTCACCCAGTTTAAAGATGCCATTGCCACGCATAACATCTCCGAATTGGTAACCTCCCCCACAAGGGCTAACCTAAGAACAGGTAACAGGCAGCAGCTCCCTTCTTGACCTAGTCTTCACCACACACCTGCAGAGACATGTAAGCTCCTTGGTTCTACCTGACACTATGAGTGACCATTCACCTGTCATTAGTCTCTGGTCAAATAAAACCACCATATCCACTCCCAAAATCACATACCAGCGGAAGATGAAGAAAGGGAAACTTGAACAATTCCGGACATACCTTGCTCAGTGTGACTGGTCTCCTTTGGGCTCTTTCTCCAGTATCGACCTTGCGCTTAGTTTCCTCATCACACACTTTAACAAAGCATGTGATATCTTTGCCCTGGCTCATAAATCCAAGACCAGGGGGGTTACCAACCCTTGGAACACTGCGGACCTACTGCGCAAGATGAAAGCCAGAGATAACCTATGGCACCTGGCACAGGCCACAGACAATCCTACTGACAAGCAGTGTTATAGAGCAGCCAGAAATGCTTGCACCCAAGAAATGCACAGTGCCAAGATGACCTACTATCAAAATGAGCTCACAAACTCGTGGGGCAATAGCTGGAATTTCTAGCAAAAAATCAAAGACCTCACTGGTAAGCCAAATAAGGCGGCACCATCAATAATAGTTATTAATGACATCCCAGTGCAGGACCCTATCTCCATAGCTGAAACCTTTAACACAACCTTCACAGATCTCAGCCATGTCCTCCCATCGAACTTCTTTGTCCACCACTAGTGCCACCCCGGCAGATGCTATCCCTCCTGCCCACATCCCCCTCCCCCTTCTACTTCAGAAGAATCTCACTGGCTGAGGCAAGAAAATATCTCCTCGGGGCACTAGGTAAATCCAAATGCAGTAGTGACACCCTTGACATGAAGTTGCTTCAACTATCACTGTATGCCATGCTGAAACCCCTCACTACCATTTTGAACCTTTCCCTGTCCCTTAGGCAATTCCCCACACAATGGAAGGCTGCGATTATCACACCTGTGCACAAATCTGGTGACAGAACACTAATTTCTATCTACCGCCCTATCTCTATTCTCCCACCCCTATCCAAAGTCCAAGAAAGAGTGGTGGCTGACCAATGGTATCACGTCAACTCATCGCAAACATTTCATCGAAAAAATATTGTCGTAAACAATACATCGTAATTAATATCAGTGCATGATACATCTGATCGCATGCAACATTTAATGCAAAAATCGCAACAGGTGAAGAAAGGAGCCAGGGCTCACCTCTGCTAACCCTGTCATGCAGTTATACACTTTCTCCCCGCGACTGAAAATAAATGTGATCCTCCACAGGCTTCTCACCTCTGACCTGGGTCAATAACACAAAACAAGACATGACACTAATTGGCACTGCGAGAGCTAGCAAACTGCTCTCACAGATATGGAGAACTAGTCACTGCCACGAATCAGGGACACAAATAAAAATTATTTTCTCTCTCTCTCTCTCTCGCTTTCACGGCCCCATATCTGTTTTAGTGCTTAATAGAAAGGGCTCTCCAGAGCTACGTCTCCCTAGGACTTCTGCTGCGATTTCTCCCTAAGATTCAAGTAAAGCCAAGAAAATAAGAAGAAGGGAGGAAATTGAAGCTAACGGTAGCAGGCTAAAGAGCACAGAGTGGTCCAGAATAAATGCCGTGTAGCAGCAAACTGGACAACAAAATTGAAAGGTCTGAAAATTCTGTGTGGGTTTGCTTTGAGTGATTGAGATGAAGGCAAGTAAAATAATAAGTAAAAAGTAAAATAATAACAAGCATAGGCTTGATGGGGGAAGCATGCTGGTCACGCATTAGCTGGAAACAGGAAGATACTCACCGGATTCAAAGCAGTAGGTGGATGCACACTAAACACAGGCTATGTATGCGCTTAACTGTCATGCGTGGAAGAGTAAGTGCACTGAAAAGTATTGCGAGGTAAATTGATGCACGGTAATTGACCGCGACAAAATTTTTGCGAGGAAAAGACATGGAACCCTGACCAACTTACTGAATTTCTCGCCAAATATAACATCCAATGCCCCCAGCAGCATGGTTTCTGACCAGCACATAGTACCACCACAGCCTTGTTGGAATTTACTGATTATATTCACAAAGCCTTGGACCAAGGTCACATTGTTGGGTCTATTTACATTGACCTGACCAAGGCTTTTGACATTGTGAATCATTCCTTCCTCGTCAACTCACTCCCTTCCCTGGGCCTCTCCCCTTCTGTAGCAGACTGGTTCAAGAGCTACCTTGGTTCCAGAGCACAGCAGGTCAACATCAATGACTCGCTATTGGGCTATATGCCAGTCCGCTCTGGGGTCCCTCAGGGATCCATCCTTGGGCCTCTACTGTTCAGCCTATACCTGAATACTCTACCCAATGCCTGTGACTGCAACCTTGTCCTTTACAATGACAATGCAGTACTCTTCTCCAGTCACTCTGAACTACTCCCACTCACTAGCAATCTGCAACTCAACTTCTCAAAGGTTGAATCCTGGTTTACCAACCACAAACTGTTAATGAACTACGAAAAAACAAAAGCAATGCTCTTTGCAATTACCCATAACAAATACAAATATTTATTTATTTTTATTTATTAAATTTTGGTGACCGGGTAGGCCCACTGAGCCCCGAAGGTCCCTTTTTCAGGGACGACCCGACAAATATGCACACCTTAACATTTGTAATAACAAATCAACCCCTGGAAATGGTGTATGACTTCAAATACCTAGGTGTTACGCTGGATAGCTCTCGTTCTTTTGCTCTTTACGTTAACTACATTTCCAAGATTGTTAACAGCGGGATTGGTATCCTCTATAGACATAGTCACTGTCTCACACCTGCGGCACTAAGACTAGCTGTCACCAGCTCCATACTGTCTGTCATAGATTATGGTCTGATTCTCTACAGTGCTGCATCTGATACCACACTTAAGCGGCTGGTGATCTCGCTTAATAAGGCCTGCAGATTAATTACTGGTGCAGACAAACAGACACACACTTGTAACCTCTACCGTCAAACTGAGTGGCTTCCCCTTCTTGGTAGAATAAGATACCAAACATGTCTCTTCACAAAAAAGATATACCTCAGCCTAACTCCTCCAGTTACCCAGTCACTACTACCCCTTTCAACAAGCCAACATAATACTCATAGTTCAGCAAGGGTTGCTTTCCATGCTGCCAGACCTCACAAGCTTAATGGACTTTCAGCAGTGGAGCTCCAGCCTGGCTGAATGACCTTCCCACTGAAGTCCTCTCAACACCCAAACTCGACATGTTCAAAAACAAACTACAGGGTCACCTTGCAACCCTAATTAAATGTGACTGTGACCCACAGACCTATCTCAGCCCCTTGTTCTTCCTGCTCACCCTCCCTAGCAGCCCACTTGCTCCCGCATTACCTTGCTGCCTCCCTCCCTCCACCTTACTGAGCCTTATTCCCTACTGCCTCTGCATTTTAACTCCTTGATTGACAATGTCTGCAATAAATTTGACTGCTTATTTATTTGGCAAAGTCTGCTTTATTTTGACAGCATATTTGTGCTGTTGTTATTGTTCTTCTATGACAAATCTTAGTACTGCATTGTTAGTCCACATCTGTAATCTCCTGACCAGTGAGTCCTCTGCTATGTAACTTATTTCTGATTGCATTATTTTCTGTCCCTTGAATGTTTCTATTGCCATACTTTTTTGATGTGGAACCTTTGTAAAAGAACCCTTGGTTCAAAGGTACTTGTAATCCTAGTAATAAATAAATAAACAAATAAAATTATAGAAGACAGGAAAGGGAACCTAGCCAGTACTCCCCCTAATCTGGGGGCTTGTAGCAGCACAGTGGGCAGAAATAAGGTTGAGGTTAAAACTGGGCTGGGGGATGGGACCACAGAAGGAAGGCTCACAAAGCTTGCAATCAACATGAAAAGCAGGAAGTTAAGCAGACTAGAGGAAAAAAAGGGAGAAAGATAAAATAAAAAGTAAAAGGGGATCGGGGTTAAACAGAAGGGTGTCGGTCTTAACGTCAGGAGTCTGGATAATAAAATTAGTGAGGTCCATGCAAAGATGGCAGACACTGAGGTGGACCTTGCAGCCATCACAGAAACTTGGGCCTCAAAAAATAATGACTGGGACCTGACAGTCCCTGACTGTCGTTGAGGCACAGGTCAGGATGTACAGGAAAACCAGGAGCAGTTTCAAAATTTGCAAACAGCATTTTTTCTCAATACCAGCAAAATAAAAAATAAAAATTATTCAGTATAACTATTTACAAAGGCAGTACAAACAGAAAAAACTAAGTCCTTCTTCTGAGGGTATCTCTTATCTCCAAGTTTCACTCTCTCAGTATCTCACTCTCCTTGTCTTTCTAGCAGAAGCATGGCTGTTCTTTTTACAAGTCTTTGTCTGGGAACTCGTTAAGAGAGCCTGCTTCTCACAGAATGTCATTGTAAGTTTACAGAATGTTCTTGTCAGTTTCGTTCCTTGCAAGTGCAACAAAAAGAACATAGTGACACAGAAATGACCTCTTGTTTACAGCTCTGCAAAAGGCTTAAAAACTGCATCTCAAGGTTAACCCATTGGTTCCAAATAGCTTTGCAATCACTTCAACAGTATAACTATATACAGTTTTAAACAAAGGGATCTCAGTATCACATACAGTTTTACACAGAGATTCACATATATTTTTTTTATAACTGCAGATATGCAAGTGAGACGAAAAGACAGAACAGCAAGGGAAGGCAGAGAGATAGCGAGAGGAGGAGGAGAACTGCGAAACCGTCAGAGTGATCAGTTCTTAGGTCTCACAAGAAAATTTGGTTGTGCTTCCAGACAGACAAGAGACAGAAAAGAAGAGGATAGAACAGACCCTTGTGTTTAAACACTTTCTGCATAACAAATGGGGCAGGGCCTTATTCAACCCTGTCACACTGGTCACACAATGTTTAGGAGGGACAGAGGAAAATGTAATGGGGGGTAGCCTTATATGTCAGGGAAAACAACCAGGCTGTGGAAGATGGATACATATGGCGAAGTAATGGGGGAAAGAGTCTCTGTAGGTGCAGCTCACTGCAGCTGCAAGCAAGACACTACAGTTGAGGTGATCTATAGACTGCCAGTATAAGGGGAAGATAGGGAGCGTGGGGAAGAACTAGGAAGGGGAGTGGCAAAAGGGGAGGTAGTGATGGTGGTGGGTAATCTGAACCTGCCAGATATTGGGATGTTCCAGCTGCTAGGAGCACCAGAGGTCAGGACTGACTGGATGCATTCCAGGACTGTCTGCTGATGCAGTTGGTTAAGGAACCCTCCAGGCAAGCTACTATTCTCAATGTGATGTTCACCAACATGTAAGTGGTAGGAGGTGGGCGAGTAGGGGAGCCACAGGGGTCCAACAACCATAACTCTATTTGGTTCAAGCTGGCCTCCAGAACCAAAACGCCCCAGTCGAGGGCTGAGGTCCTTGATTTCAGAAGAACAGACTTCAGCAGGAGAAGGGAGTTGGTTCGGGACAAGTTAGTCAGGGAAGACAGCACTAGTGGTGTTGAGGAAGATGGGGGAAATTAAAGGGGCCATTCTCAAGGCATCTAACTTGTGCATGAGAATGGTAACCAAAAGAAACAGGTACAAGAGAAAAATGTAGTTCTCAGAAAGGGTCAGGGAAGCACTGAGAGCCAAAATAGACCTTCACTAGGTATAAGGAAATGCAGGAGGAGGAAGAATGGGGAGAACAGCAATTAAGAACAAAGAAAGCAAAGACGGCAGTTAGGGAGGCAAAAGCAGACACTGAGCTGCATATTGTGGAGGGGAATCGAGGAGGGGAAGCAGATCTTCAGGAATATTAGATAAAAAAGAAAGAAAGGAAGGGGAATTGATACGCTATTTGAGGAAGACAGAGTAATAAAAGAGGATGTGCAAAAGACAGCCACCCTTAATGATTAGTGTAACAGATGTATCACCCAGGATTTTTTTTACTGTTTTCTTTGTAAAATATATTTAAGTCATGTGGGGACTGAAATGACAGTTTCTTTCAAATCTGCAGTCTCTGGGAGAACAAGTGGATGCAGCTAGCAGAAATCTTTTAATCTAAAAGGCTTTTGTTTTGGTTAAACTTCAAAGGGCTGAATGCCCTTCTTTAAAAAAAAGACACGTTTTGAATGTAAACAGTGGCCTAGATCATGCAAGATGTTTCCAGCTGGGCAGATAGCAATGATAACAAAAGGACCAAGCGCTAAATAACAAATCTGGTTTCGACCAGTCTAGGGGAAAAGGTGGTCTCCAGAGATCACAAGCAGAGACATGGAGTGATATCGGAGAGGACAGTCTGGTGATACAGGGATAGTGGCCAGCCAGTTGAAGGTATTTCTGTTATACATTTGCAATGAGAAGTCAGGTTATGTCAGGGATTATGAACTTCTAGCATCATGTGTTCAAGTCTGCCATAATTTACCAGTTCCCAGTTGGGGGTAAGCTACTTCTACTCTACTTAGAATCTAGATAGCTTTGAGTTAGGCTTTTCCTGTGTGATCTCTATCATCTCCAAATGTGTTTATTTCTATCTCTGTAGAAATACTGTATTCCCCATAGTCTTTAGTGTGTATTATCCTGTAACATATGTAAATATTGTGGAGTATTAAATGATCTTACTTCAAAGGGCCTCTTGCAGCAGGCAATACCGGTTAGGACTCAAGCCGCCAGATGCCAGGAAGGACCACATGGAATTCAATTCAGGGAATTCAAGAATGCATGGGACAGACATAAGGCAATTCTAGTGGGGGGTAGGAGGAAGTAAGCTGTTGGTTAACTAGGATCTGCAGCTTATCCATTAGGTAGAGAAATGGGCAGACTAGGTGAGCCAAGCGGTCCTTATCTGCCATCAAATTCTATGTTTCTGTGTTTCTATGGAAAACTTCTCAACAGCAGTTTATTACGGGGGAACGCCTTTGCTGACGTCAGCACGCTGATGGCCACCTATCCTACAAATGGGGCGGTCCGCCACACCTACCTCAGTTCTTTCCCTCTGTCGACCCACGCACGTCAGACCTTCATGGATGCCAGCTTCAGTCGACCACCATTTTCTAGTGATTAACCCATGCTTTTATTTTTCTTCTTTTACTGATGAAAACATCAAGTTTTCGGTGTTTTTCCTCCTAAGTTTATGTCTTCTTCTGCAGCCTCGGCTTCCAACCGGCCAACAAAGTGTGCCTGCGGTAAGCAGATTCCCACCAAGGACGGTCACTCTTCCTGCCTGCTCTGTTTAGGCTCAGACCACAACACTGAGGCCTGCCAGCAGTGCCAGGACTTCAACCAGGCCACATGGAGATGCCATTTGAAGACCCCTGAAAGCTACCTGCTTAAGCAGAAGTTGGCCATGATTGAGAAGGAGTTTCAGGCCAAAAGTTCTTCAACTTCCCCAGCTCAATCTTCCAGGGCTTCTTCTTCTTCCCAAAAGGAGAAGAAATCCAGCGAGAAGTACAAGCACCAGGACCGTCCTTGGTTAGCCTCTCACTTGCGGTCATCGCACAGACCGGCCACTGCTTCTGGGTCTTCCTCCTGTGGGGGGCCGGCCCCTCCTGCCCCATCAGCCCTTACCTCCTCCAGGCTGCCAGTGGTCCAGCCGCCTTCCCTTATTTCTATTGTGGGCGGTGGCTCTTCTGGGCAGCCGACCTCATCCCCTGACTCTCAGCCCCTGATGCTCATGCCTTTAGCTCCCAAAGGTTCTAAGCCAGGTGGTTCGACCCGGGCTGGAATCTCTGGCAGTGGGTCTTTGTCGTCAACCCCCAATTAAGGCATTGCCTTCATCTGTCCCTGCATCCAGAGCAGACGCTAGTCCTTCCAGGCGTCACCCAGAGCAAGTGCTCGCCTCCTTCTCTATGCAGGTGTCACCTCTGCCCTTGTCTCGGGGATCCTCGTCACCGGAGGTGCCATCCTCACCATTGGGGCCAACGTTGGCTACTTCCCGACCACCACCAGCCTTCACTACTCAGGCCGGTGCCAGCCTACCGACGATCAGCCGACGACTCTACAATCGTCATCACCACAGCCTCAGCAAGCATCACAACTGATTAATGCTGGTTCTCCTAGGGATCCCAGGGGTCCCCTTTTGGGCCGTGTCCCCTCAGCAGATCCTCACGACGGATGCCTTGGGTCTCAACTGGGGTGCTCACCTGGCCAACCACTAGACCCAGGGGACCTGGTCTGAAGTGGAGCAGCATCTCCATATCAATGTACTGGAGATGTGGGCAGTTCTTTACGCCCTGCAAGCCTTCTAGACCCACATTCTTCCCAGCCTGCTGCTGGTGCAGACAGACAACATGTCTGAAGTGTACTATATCAACAAGCAGGGAGGCACTCATTCTTACCCCCTTTGTCGGGAAGCAATGAGAGACTGGTACTGGGCCATTGAGCATGACCCGCAACTCTCGGCCATTCATGTTCCAGGTGCCCAAAATGTCCTGGCCGACAGTCTCAGTCAGTCCATGTCGAGGGCTCACAAGTGGGAACTGTTGCCCTCTGTGGTTGAAGATCTCTTTGACAGGTGGGGCTGCTCAGATTTGGACCTTTTTGCATCCCTACAACACAAAACTGCCACATTGCTGCTCGCTCAATCCAGGGCCTAGAGTTTTCTGGCACAAAGCGTTGTCACTCTCCTGGAAAGGGAGGTTCCTCTATGCATTTCCTCCCTTCCAGCATCCACAGAGGGTTCTATTCAATCTTCAGTCAGAGCGGGCAGAGATGATCCTCATAGCCCCCTACTGGCTGAGTCAAATTTGGTACCCCCTGCTGCAGCAGCTAGCAGTAGAACCTCCAGAACCCTTGCCCTGTGCACCAGCTTGCTCTCCCAGGAACAAGGCACCCTGGTCCATCCATACCTCAAGTCCCTGCATCTACATGCATGGCTCCTGCAGGGTTAGCTATTGCCCGCCTTGGGGTTTCTTCCAGGGTCACTGATGTCCTGTTGACTGCTAGAAAACCCTCCACTAGAGCCACCTAAAACTTGAAGTGGAAGTGCTTCTCGCTATGGGCCGCTGCTCACCACTTAGACCCCCTCACCTGTCCGGTGAATTTGATTTTGGAGTATCTACTTTTCCTTCCAGATTCTAGCCTGGGGTGTACCTCTCTCAAGGTGCACCTTTCTACCATCTCTGCACACAATGCTCCTATTGAGGGTAAATCTGTTCCCCAGCTAGAAGTATCCCCCACACTTTCTTGTGGGGTATCCATCATTTGAAGCCTCCCATTCCAGACCCTGTCCCTTCATGGGACCTTCTTTTCTTGCTGGAAAAGCTCACTCTGCCTCCCTTTGAGCCAGCTGTGTGTTGCGAGCTGTGCTTACTGTCGTGGAAAGTGCTCTTTTTGGTTGCCGTCACTTCTGCTTGAAGGATTTTTGAGTTTTAGGCTTTGATGTGTAAACAGCCTTATTTGTTTTTTTCACAAAGACAGGATGTCTTTACATACTGACCCTAAGTTTTTACCTAAGGTGGTGTTTGAGTTTATTTTGAATCAATCCACCCACCATCCAGTTTATTTCCCTGCCTTCTAATCAGGGGGAGGCTTTGCTCCATACTTCGGACGTTCATAGGGTGCTTCGGTATTATACAAACCACACCCAGACTGTTAGAAAAACTGATCAATTGTTTGTCTCATTTGCCCCTAAGAGAGAGGGCACCTGTTTTGAAAAGGTGTTTGTTGAAATGGTTGGCTAACTGCATTGTTTATTGTTACCATAAGTACAGCAAGCTCTTGCCTGGGGCAGTGAAAGGGCACTCCACCAGAGGTATAGCTGCCTCAACCGCTTGTTTCAAGAATGTGTCTGCTGCAGACATCTGTGAAGCTGCCACCTGGAGTTCTGTCCACACCTTCATTCAGCACTACAGTCTGGACATTGCTTCTAGGTGCAGGGCCAATTTCTGACTTGCAGTCCTTCAAGGCCTACTTTCCTGAGCCTTCCGCTGACACCTCCTTTCGGTCAGTTCTCGTACTGCGTGAGACTCAGTCTTACCGGTGTTGCCTGCTGCAAGACCCCCCTTGAAGTAAGATAGTACAGTTATGTAAGAACTTACTGTAACAGTAGATCTTCAAGAGAGCTCTTGCAGCAGGTGCAGCTTTCCCTCACTCCTTCCCCCTGATAGTTTCTTGTCTGTTGTATCTGTTTTGCTTTCCCTCGGCTCTGAGGACACACCTAGGTTCTCCGTTTCACCACTTGGTTGGGGTCTCTGGCGGGAGAACTGAGGTAGGTGTGGGGGAACCCCCCCCCCTTTTATAGGATAGGCAGATGTCAGCGTGCTGATGTTGGCAGGTGTCCCCCGTGATAGACTGTTGGCTAGAAGTTTTCTGAGTGGTCCTAGCACCTGGTGACTTCAATCCTACCGGTGTTGCCTTCTGCAAGAGCTCCTCTTGAAGATCTACTATTACAGTAAGTTTTTATGTAACTGTACTTTATTTTTATCATGCTTTCTGTGACTCAGTCATTTCAGATGTAGATAACCAGAGTTAAACTGGCAAGTCTGAGATCCATTTCCGAAGACATGGGCTACGAAGTTACCATATGTAAAACAATGTGTTCTCAGCTGTGACAAAAGGGGTGGGTTGTTTGCATTTTGGGAAAGAGCACTGTGCTGTGTGAGCACTGACTCTAATGAGAGTCAGACTTAGAGATACCCTAGGTAAGAGTCACGCTGAGGGTGGCAGCATACCAAGGTAACCCTTTCAGACGTCTGAAGGCTTGTGAAAACTGGTAGTAGTGCAGACTGAGTTCTGAGATAGAACCAGTCTGTGACAATTTACTTTTGCTCTGTTTTTGCAAGGGAAGACAGCTGGCCCCTGCCAGAGAGTAGCATCAAGATGTCCATAATGGGGGTCCCAGAGATAAGGCAGCCAGTATTTACCAGCGAAAGGGTCTAGAAAGGGCTAGTAGCTGTAAAGATAGATAAGGCTCTGGAACCTGGTGGGATGCATCTGAGGATACTCAAGGAACTGGCAGCAGACCTGGCTTAAGCCATGGTAGGGCCTTTCAATAGCTCATTACAGATGGAGGCAATTCCGAAAGACTGAATGGTAGTGGATGTAGTTCCACTCCATAAGGTGGGGGGACAAGCAGCAAGCTACAGACCTGTCAGTTTTACCTCTATAGTGGGTAATTTGATGGAGTCTCTGGTCAAAGAGGACCTTGTGGACTACGTGGCGAACAATGGTATCCAGGATAGTAAACAGCATTGGTTTGTGGCAGGGAGATCTTGTCAGACCAACCTGAAAGTTTTCCTTGACTGGTTGACGAGGACATTGAATAGGGACCATGCCGTGGATTTACTCTATTTCAACTTAATAAAGGCTTTTGACTCAGTACCTCACAAAAGACTGCCGAAGAAGATGGAGGATCTGGGTGCAGCAAGGGACATAGTAAGATAGATAGGACACTGGTTGAAGGAGAGGCAGCAGAGGGTTGTGAATAATACTGTCAAATCAGAAGAGAGGGAGGTCATGAGTGGGGCGCCACAGGATCCATCCAGGCCCTGTCCTCTTCAATATGGTCATCTGCAACGCTGGAGAAGGAATCCAGGTCAAGTTGTGTCTCTTAGCAGATGACACTAAGCTCTGTGGGAGGGTAAATACTGTAGCAACAAGAGAATTAGAGAGATGCAGAGTGACCTGAAAAAACTAACGAGCTGTGGTTTAAGGTTTGGCAGTTGAAATTCAACACCGAAACGTGCAAGGTAATGCACCTAGGGAACAAGAACCCCAGTACAGAGTGCTGGAGGGGAGAGGAAAGGGACCTAGGAGTCATCTTAGTGACTCCTTTAAACAATCAATCCAGTGCAACAAGACCTACAGTGCGGTAAATATGATACTGGGATGTATCGGAAGGGGTACTGAGAGTAGCAGAAAAGAAGTATTATCTTTATAGATCGTTGGTGAAACCGCGCCTGAAGTGCTGTGCCCAGTTCTGGAGTCCTCAGTTTAGGAAAGATAATGACAGGCTGGAGACAGTACAATGAAGGGTGACCAGGATGACTTAAATCATACAAGGATCAGCTCAAGGCACTGAACATGTACTCACTGGAGACCAGATGAGAGAGGGGTTATATGCTAGACACCTTCAAGTTCCTGAAAGGAATAAACAAGATGAACTGTGAGGAACTATTTAGCATGAGTAACAGTATAAGGACAAGGGAAGCACAAGTGGAAAATGGAAATTACGTACTTACCGTAATTATTGATCTTCTTGGACAGTCTCCATCATTCATTCACACTAGTGGGATAGCGCCGGAGGCGCTAGGACCAAGCGGGAGCCAAAAATTTTCTGAAGGGCCAGCGCCGAGGTAGGACCACGCACGCGCGGCACCGCAAGACTGTCTCGCCGCCTGTATAGGCTATCCTCAAGCGCCGACCCTCCAACCACCTCAGTACCTTTTCGACCAAGGAGGTGCAGCGTAACTAATGAGAATAACTCATTCTGAGTGTCTGGGCCTGAGAGGGCCCAGATGGCCTTTGTAAGAAAGGTCAAAGAACAATGTCTTCACAGTCCGAACCATAGACCATGAAGACCAGGAAAGAAAATCAGTGAACCCAGGGGATGGTGGGTGGGCGTGTGAATGAGTGATGGAGACTGTCCAAGAAGATCAATAATTACGGTAAGTACGTAATTTCCATATCTTCCTGGACTAAGTCTCCATCACTCATTCACACTAGTGGGAGAGTACCAAGCTAAAATCAATAAACCTGAGTAGGGTGGTAGGAGATAGGGTTCACTCGGAAAGGACAGCCAGGACCAGCCCTGTTAATAAAAAGAGCTGTCTTGTAAGACCATCTATAACATAGTGCCTACAAGATAAATGCTCGAGTTGTAACTCGTCACCTTGCCGACAACTACAATGGGCAAAAAATTAAAGTCTGCCAGGCAGCCGCAACTACTCTAGGAGAGCGGCAAGAACCTGGCCTCACGATTTGATCTAGGACCAAAATTAAAAGTGTCAAAGACATGCACTAATTTAATGTAAAGGACCTCAGGAACGGCAAGAGCCGAAGGTAAAGTGTACGGGTTCAGGGTAGTATGGCTGTATGTGAATATTTGCGAAGCTACCTTAGAAAGAACTACTTGACCAATGGTCAAGAAAGAAGCATGTCATCTGTTGTTGAAGCAAACATGGAAGTAGGAATCTAAGTTCCGACTTGCTGAAGAGTCACTTCTGTTGCTGCAAGGCTCTGATCAGGAGAAGAAAGCCTGATTAAAAAACAAAAAGGGGACTAACAGACTGGTTAGATGCCTAGGTTTTGGAAATATCTCGGAATAAGAGAAATTCTCTAGAGAAAAGAGGTGAGCTATACCACTGCTGGATCGGACTGCCCCCTAGGGGTAGAAGAAAACAGGTACTCTTTACTGAGGTTTAGAGACGACCGCCTCAGGGTTGAGGTGGAACCTGATCAGATCCAAGTGTGGTATCAGGAAATTCCAACTAGGCCCTGTGCTGTGATAATTCTGACCACCCCTTTTTTTTTTTAAATATCATTAGTCCGAGCCTGACAAGGTTGCTGGCTGCTATTTTGGCAAGTATTGCCTGATACAGAAATGACAAGGATGTCATCCCTCTAAGGAGCAGGAGGAGCCTGAAGATCCATAACTGAACCCCTGACTGGACTAATAATAGCTAGACAGATGTTAACTACCTGTGGCGAAGCAGCCACCAGAGGGGCAGCATCAAAAACGGGCTGTATACCCCTATCAAAGGAGCGGGACAGTCTGTGCAGCTCCCGACCATAGAACTAAAATGTTCCAAAGAGTGTAATTGTCTTGACCACTGAAAAAGTCTAGATGCAGAGGTATATAGTCCACAGATCCAGTCTGAACACTATGGTGGACCCCATAAATGAGGAACTACTAAAAGAGCTTGCATCACAGACTCTGATGATAGAGAGGGCGTGTCGTTCAGTATATAAAATGAGTCATCCGCTGTATCACTGACCAGAAGGACAGGGAGAGACTCATCCAGATGCCTTTCTACCACAGAAGGACCCCAAAAAGAGGTCTCGGTTAGAGCCACTAGACACTCCGCCACCAGGAAGGGTGTCGAGGAGCTTGGCACCACGTAGGGGGCTGAGAAAGTGCTGAGTGGAATGAGAAATTCCGCTGACAGAAACAGAACAGAAGAGTCCCATCAGCGGAAAATCGCTGGATGAGGAGATCCGATGCAGACCGCCACCCCCTAAAATGTGTGAAAATAATCCACAGAGTAGGAATTCATTCCATGGAACCATCCCAACACAAGTCCTGCGGAAGAGAGGTCTGCAAACACAGATCTTTCCCTAGTTCTGTCAGACAGCACCAACTGGCACCCCTGCGGCACTAGCATCACTCGTGGCACAGGAGGGCACCAAGCAGTAACCATGCCAATCTGAGAGACACCAGAGGGCACCCATGGCAGAACCCGCAGGTATCCTTGGTACCAACGGCAGCAATGGCGCAAGGGCACCCCGACGCATGGCACCCATGGTACCATGGCACCATGCCACCCGCAGCTGGTGCCAGGTGCCACCCGCAGGGGTGCCAGGTGCCACCGCTGGTGCCCAGCGCCACCAAGGTGCCAGAAGCGCCACCAAGAAGCACCAAGCGGGTGCCCACGGGCATCAGTGGCACAGTGAGACACCCACAACACCGCTAGCAGCGTCGACAATGAAGCACCCATGGCGCCAAGCACGGTGCCGAGCACAGCGTGAGCCACGGAGCCAACCCATGGCAGCGAGCACGGCGCCGAGCTACGGCGCCGACTGCAGCACAGAGCACGGTGCCGACCACGGCACCAAACCACGGCGCCGACTGCAGCACAGAGTATGGAGCCGACCACGGCACCGAGCACGGCGCCGAGCAAGCTACGGCGCCGACTGCACCACCCAGTACGGTGTCAAGCACGGCACCGAGCCACGGCGCCGAAGTCCCGTGCTAACCTAAACACTAGCGGCGCTTGCCTGTGGCAACGTATGCCAAACCAGAGGCACGGCAATGGACTCAGGTGCCACTAAGGTGTCGGGCACAACGCCAGGAAAACACCAATGGAAAGCCAATGGAAAAGAAGAGAAGGTGGTGCCTCCGTGCCGCCCCTGTGTATGGAAAAAAGGAAGAGGGGCAGGCACGGAGGGGCTGACAGGATGGCAAAGGCACCAAGAGGGCACCGCTACCATTCAGATCCAATTGACCTGCCCGTCCAACAGCTCCGAGGCCCAGAGGCCCCAAACCAGGAACACAACCAGGAAAAAGAGTCAAACCCTTGCTCCACAGGAGCGCCCAGAGGTGAAACTGCTCACTGGAACTCCAACGAGGACAGAGATGGAGTCGGAGTGCGAATGCAGCCGTTAGGAGGCGGGGCCAAGGGAACCCACCCGAAGTCGGTTCAGGGCTATCACTCCTACCAATGAACAATCCTCGTGCAGACATACCAACGGGCAACCTCGAGCGGCACCAATTCTTCTTCCCCAAACGAAGAAGAAGAGCTCGAGGCTAAGCGGAGCCGGATCCCCGGCACAGCCAGATTTGTGCTTTGGTGGACTGTCCTCCCCGCCGAGCACAGGACTGTCCGTAGTCAGACCCCCCCCATTACTTAAAGGTGGCGGACCGGGCACAGCCCCTCTGCCATAACAACTTTCAAACGAAGTCTTCCTACCGTCTACCGCTACCGCTTCAAGGACGACTCCGTGGATGGCAGGAAAGAATTTCTTCATAATCTTCTTATTCGTAAAATAAAAATTACTATTAAATAGTTAAATTAAAACGCTTAAATTAAACACTAAAAGCTGCTGTCGTATAGACGAAAACTTTGACTCCGGCGAGCTGACGGCGTCGACATCCAAGTACTTTCGTACGGCGGGAGAAAAGGAACTGAGGCGGTTGGAGGGTCGACGCCGAGATAGCCTATACAGGCGCGAAGTCAGTCTTGGCGGTGCCGCATCGCGGCGTATCCCACCGCACCGGCCCTTCAGAAAATGTTTGGCTCCCGCTTGATCCTAGCGCCTCCGGCGCTATCCCACTAGTGTGAATGAGTGATGGAGACTTAGTCCAGGAAGATCTGATGGGAAAGAGGTTCATGAGGGATATGAGAACGTTTTATTTTGCAGAAAGGGTGATGGAACCATGCAACAGTCTGCCAGTTGAGGTGGTGTGCGCTAAAGCCATAAATGGTTTCAAGCACGGCTGAAACAAAGTGAAAGGTACTGGGGTTACTCAGAGCACTAGTAGTAGGGAGGGGAACAGGGGGGTGGATAGTGAGGACTAGTACCTTGTATAGACAATTGGCCCTGGAGTTTGATAGGGAGCTACAGGCAGACTGGATGGATCACTGGTCTTTTCCTGTCATAACTGTCTATATTGCTTTGTTTCTATAAGCAGCAACTGGAACTGAAGGATGCAGTATTAAAATATTTAAAGATTTGCCTCCTAAGGTCACAGAGAAACAAGAAGCTTTCTTGCTTCCAAAACGGAAACTTAAAGACACATGTTTAAAGCACAGTCTACAGTTTTCAACCCTGCTTCGGGTTTGTACTGCTGAAGGCATCAAAGATTACAGTTGTTTCCATGTGGCTAAAATCAGTCTCCCTAAAGACCTCTCTCATCTCTTCAGCAACTATGACTTTTCGGCTCAACCATTAAAAAAAAACATATCCTATATGATGCAACAAGTGTTTATTTACTGGGCTTGATTTTCAAAGGGCCAATAATGATGCAAGGTGCTTGTGCTGGAAATAAATTATGCAAGGAGCAAGCTGCAACAAAAAACGTGCGCATATTCTGATTTTCTAACATTGCTGGCGCCTAAAGCAGAACTGCCTGAGCCAAAGGGGCTTGTGTCAGGCTTGTGTAAAAAAAATGGGTGTGCCATGTCGCAACAGGGTTTGTGTAAAAAAAAAAAAAAAATGATGCACCATGCCCCCCTTTTTGGGGGGATTTTCAAAGGTGGAAGCTGTTGTCAGTGTGCCGAAGATGCATGCTGCTGTTAGACCAGTCAGAGTTGGTCTAATTGACACTAGAGCATATAAAGGTGAGAGTAGATTATGTAGGGGTGGATTATAGAGCCAATATTCCCTTGCAGGACTAGTTGACAGTGTTTTGGGGGCATGACATGCCATTGTCTTGGCCATTTCGTCCACAGAAATTTTTGACTCAGCTTGCGTTTGTTTTGCTCCATGCACCATTTTTTGATTCAATTTGCTTCATGTTTTTGACACAACTTGCTTCATTTTTTGACTCAACTTGCATCATTGTTAAACTCTGCCTTTTCTCCACGCATGCGTTTTTTGACTCAATTTGCTTCATTTTCTTTTTTACTCATTCTGCTTCATGTTTTTGACTCAACTTGCATAATTTTCACTATGAATCATATTTATGACTCAATCTGCAGTTATTTTTGCTCCCTCTCAGTCCCTGCATCGTATTTCTGCATCAGCTTTGCCTCATTCTCAGCTTACGTCATTCTCACTCCATGCCTCATATGTTTGATGAAGTGGACTTCTTGCGTCATTTTATTGTACTTTGCCACGGAGAATGCATTTCTTGCAAAATAGGGCGCACAGACTTTGGCGCACCTTGATTGGATGCAAGGTGGATGTTTGACGCACCTTGCATCATTCTAAGAGCCCTCTGAGAATCCAGCCCATTTAGTTTGCGCTGACTGGGAAAGGAGGACTAGGCAATTCTGCCTATTTTCAGCCTCGTCCCAGGGGAGAGAGGTACAGATGGAAACTAACTGACATTGAACCAAATTAAGCTGTTGGTGGTATTTTTAGTAAATGGGGGAAAAGTCATGGGATCTTTAATGTCCACTTAACCACCAGAATTGGGAGACGGCACCTCAGTTTAATGTCTCATCCACAAGATGGCACCTCAGGAATGCAGCCCCAGCCCCCATGATGCACTACAGTGTATTGGGATTTAACCAAGCTCCTGGTGTGGGGATGGAATCCACAGCCTTCTGATCTTCCAGCCTCAGAGGTGAGTATTCAACCAGCTAAGCCACTGACACTGCTATATACACTACTATGTACTATATATAAAAGATATACAAAACAATTACTTACCACAGTAACCTTGTTTCTTCCAAGGGAACCTTACTTTATTCTGACATATGCAGTATATTCTCACCATAGGACTGCCCTGGAGCCGGAATGGTTAATAAAACCTATGCTAATGATGGACTGCTAGGCTCAAGCTTGGTTTTCAAACCACTGTCCCTGGAATACATCCTGCAACTGTCAGATTCTTAGGGAACATGCATAGTAACAAGCTATCTAAACTATCCTAATAAATAACACCCCCCAAAAACCCCTTTTTATTTAAAAGTGTGGGCATCACTAAGACTCAAGTCACAAATGCCCCAATCAAGAAACATTCACAAGTTTCAAACAGCATGGACAGCTGTAGTGCAGTGCCCATAGGTTCTAGTAGGGGAGGTAGGGTTGGAGCTCAGAATACAGTAAGATTCCCTTGGAAGAAACAAAAATTACTATGGTAAGTAATTTTTTCTTCACACCCCAGGAAATCTTACTGTATTCTGACATATGCAGACTACCCAAGCAGCACCTTTGGAGGTGGGGAGAGAACCTATTTAGGAAACAGGCTCTGCAGTACTGCTGTACCAAATCTGGCATCACTTCTGGCCTGGGTATCCAGGCTACAGTGTTTGGTAAATGTATGAACGGTTTTCCAGGTAGCTGCCTTACAAATTTCCAACAAATAAATTCATCTTGCAGCTGCTATATAAGCAGCTGTACCCCTTGTACAGTGGGCCCTAAGGCCCACAGGAGGCTCTTTGCCTACTTTGCTGTAGCAGAATTGAATGCAGGCAACAATCCATCATGCAATGGTCCTCTTCTAGGCAGGTTTGCCCTTGCCCACCTCTCCATAAGTCAGGAAGAGCTGAGCACTATCCTGCCTATGATTCTTAGTATGACCCAAGTAGTAGCGGATAGCCCTTTTGACATCTAGGCTATGCAGCCTATGTTCCCCTGAACTGGAATGGTCAGCGAAAAAGACTGGCAAAGTGATGGACTGATTCAGGGGAAAGTCCGACACCACCTTGGGGAGAAACTTCCTGTTAGTCCTGAGGACTACCTTGTCCTTATAGAGTGAGATGTAATTTGGCTCTGTGGGCAGGGCCTGGAGCTCACTAATTCTCCTGGCTGAGGTGTTAGCTATCAGGGACACTGTCTTCCATGTCACATATTTAAGCTCTGCTAAAGACATGGGCTCAAAGGGTGGCTACATTAGCAGGCCAATACATATATTCAGGTCCCATGCAGGAGTTGGCTCTCTGTGTGGGGGATGCAAGTGTAACAGACCTTTGAAAAACTTTCTGAATACCTAGTTAGCAGCCAGAGATGAGCCCTTACCCACTGAGAGGTAAGCAGAGACAGCTGCCAGGTGTACCTTAAGGGTAGATGGCCTAAGGCCAAGAGGAATGAAGGTGTACCAGATAATCCAAAACGACTGGCAAGCCAGCCTGCCTACAGTCTATATGTTTTTGCTGGCACCAAATAGAAAACCTCTTCCACTTAGAGGAGTATGTTTTCCTAGTAGAAGGTTTTCTAGAAACTCTGAGGATCTCCAGAACCCGTTCAGAGAGGTGTAGGTCAGCACACTCCAAGTCCTCAAGAGCCAAGCCTTGAACCTGAGGGACTGGAGACTGGGGAAAAGGATCCTGCTGTGAGGAGGTCATTATGTTGTGCCTCCTGGGGAGGGAGACTGGTTTGGATACTGACAGTGTCAGGAGCAGTGGATAACAGGGCTGCCTGGTCCAGTCTGGAGGTATGAGGATCATTGTCGCTGGCTGAACTCTGAGCTTGTTCAGTACTCTGAGCAACAGGGGAAATGGAGGGAAGGCATACAGGAACTCCCTGTCCAATCCAAAGGTAGTGCATCCAGAGGCACTTTGCCCACTGCAGGAGGCCTGAAACAGAACTGTGGCAGTTGGTGATTGTCTGGGGCTGTGAAGAGGTCCACCTTTGGGGTGTAAAAAAGTATCAACTGGTGAAGTCTCTCAGGGTTCCTTTTTAATTTTTGATTTTTATTTTGGGTATTTATCAAAATGGGGAGTAAGACACCAAAACGGATAATAATGGTAATTCAAAATATGTGTCTGACTCAACCCCAAAAAACGCAACAAATTTACGATTTGTAATACATTTTATTAATCTCATATCTTGTATTGAGAATTTAAAATGCTTCTGAAATGTATTTCTCTATGATTCAAACAAATTCACTTGCTCCAATAGTGTTTCTTTAATCAGTTATATATTTCTTTAACATCATTCTTGAGTAAAGCAAACATTTCACAAGCTCCAGAAAATATATGTCTTCAAAAATAAAGTAGTAACGTTTCAGAACTAATATATGTTCCTTCATCAGACTTGAAGCATTAATAACGTGTGCTATTAAAAATAAAAGAGAAAATAATTCTGAATTATTCAAAGGTTAATGATTTTAGTTAATACATAATCATAATGTATTTAATTTAGTGAATTTGAATTTAAATATTGATTTAGATTTAAGTTTGAATACAGGTGGAACAGACCTGAAACAGGACCTATTATTGTTCAGCATTAAACATTTGTGGTATGGACTGGGAACACTGCGTGCTTATGGATTCAAACACCTTTGTAGTTTGTGTCTGTGTATCAAAAGAAAAAGATTTAACCGGACCAGATGAAAATGAAAGTGAATATGAGGCGGGAAGGGAAGGGGAAGGGGTAAATTACGCTACTGATCCTGTAAATCCCCATTTTATTTATTTTTTGCACAGTTATCACCCCATTTTATTTACAGGATCAGTAGCGTAATTTACCCCTTCCCCTTTCCTTCCCGCCTCATATTCACTTTCATTTTCATCCGGTCCCTTATTTCATTTTCACCCCACTTTCTTCCCTTCACTGTTCATCCTTTTCGGCCATCTCTTTATTTATTTTTTCTGGATATTCATTCAAAATCAAACATTGGTTGTATTCATGGAATATTAAGTACATCTTTTATTTTAAATATTGATACAATACTTAATATGAAATTCAATGTCAGTGATATTTGCATTTGGCCAACAGAACTGTTCTGATTATAGGCTTTTTGTTGCAATATTTGAACTCTCACGAGAAGGGGACTTGGTGGAGTTTCATTCAAGCCGCCGAGTTTCAATAAGTTTGACCGGGCCGCATAGGTGACGTCTTTCGCGGCGTCAACACGCCGACAGGTGTGTGCTTTGCGTGGCCTGGCCCTTCTTGTTCACCTGCGAGGTGTGCATGGTTGGTTTTACGTGGGAAGTTAGCGTGTAATGGCGTCCGGAACACTTGCTTGTTTGGAGTTTAACTTTATGCGGTCCAACCAGAAGGAACAGTCCTGCGAATTAAAGACAAGGTAAAATAAAGTAGGCGTCCGTACTATTTTAAAAAGATTTTGAATTGGACCATTTAAAAGTTTAAAATTTAAAACTTATGACTTCTTACTTTTGATTCACAGCATTTAACTTGTCAATACATGAAATGTATAGCTTCTACAACATTTGGACATCAAATTTTGTTTTTTGTAAGTTAGCAACTTATATAAACAATTGGTTCAGCAATATGTTAAAATTAACAAAGAAAGACATTCCAAATTAAATCTTTTTCTTTTGATACACAGACACAAACCACAAAGGTGTTTGAATCCATAAGCACGCAGTGTTCCCAGTCCATACCACGAATGTTTAATGCTGAACAATAATAGGTCCTGTTTCAGGTCTGTTCCACCTGTATTCAAACTTAAATCTAAATCAATATTTAAATTCTAATTCACTAAATTAAATACATTATGATTATGTATTAACTAAAATCATTAACCTTTGAATAACTCAGAATTATTTTCTCTTTTATTTTTAATAGTGCACGTTATTAATGCTTCAAGTCTGATGAAGGAACATATATTAGTTCTGAAATGTTACTACTTTATTTTTGAAGACATATATTTTCTGGAGCTTGTGAAACGTTTGCTTTACTCAAGAATGTTGTTACAGAAATATATAACTGATTGAAGAAACACTATTGGAGCAAGTGAATTTGTTTGAATCATTGAGAAATATATTTCAGAAGCATTTTAAATTCTCAATACAAGATATGAGATTAATAAAATGTATTACAAATCGTAAATTTGTTGCGTTTTTTGGGGTTGAGTCAGACACATATTTTGAATTACCACCTCTGGGGTGTCCCATCTTCTGAACGCAACTTGCAGGATTTGCCTATTTAGTGACCACTTGTAGTGATTCTGGTTGATCCTGCTGAGGGCATCTGCGAGGACACTGTCCTTCCCTGGGAGATGAACTGCTGATAGGGAGATCGCCAGGGAGTAGGCCGAATTCCATACTTTCATGGCCTCTGTACATAGGGGGGATGACCTTGTGCCCCCTTGTTTGTTGATGTACTACATTGTGGTTGTATTGTCTGTTCTGACTTGAACCATGTTGCCCTGCAGCACTGAGGCAAAGGACTGTATGCCTAGGCAAACTGCCTTGAGTTCCAGCAGGTTTATGTGAAACAGAGACTCCTGCTGGAGCCAAGTACCGTGTGCGGTGTGCTCCCACAGGTGGGCAAACCATCCTAGGAAGGATGCATCCATTGTTAACACTGCTGTTGGTGGTTGCTGAATGAAAGGCACACCTTCCCTGAGATTGTCATTTTCCTGCCACCACTGCAGTGCTTAAAGAAGAGTTACTGTGACTGGCACCATCTTTGACAGGGAAGCTCTTCTCTGCGACCAGTGAGATCTCAGATGGAACTGGATGTCCCTCATCTGGAACCTGGCACTGTTGCTGTTGATGCAGCTATGTGTCCCAACAGCTGGAGAAAGTGCCTTGCTGATCTGGGAATATGCAGCTGGAAGAGCTGGCCAACTGTGTGAGGCTGTCCACTCTTCCCTGAGGGAGGCATGCCTTTCCTGGTCCTGGATCTACTGGGGAGTTCGAGTGTGAGCGTGGATCCAGAGGAACTTCTTCTAGCCTACAATAAGGCAGTCATGGTTGCTCTAGATTCTATAGCTCCTGTCCAAGTTCACCCCTCACCCTCGGTCCCCATGGTTTGATGGGACTTTGAGGGAGATGAGAAGAGTGGGAAGAAGGTTGGAGTTATGCTGGCGGAAATCTGGCCTGATTGATGACAAACTTATATTGATGTCCCATTATAGGGACTATCAATCCGCGATCTCCCATAAGAAGGCAGAGTTCCTGTCCAGGGAGATTGCGGCTGCGAGAAACTGACCAGCTCAGCTCTTCCGTACTACGAACAGGCTGTGCAATCCAGCCTGTCTCCAGAATCTGGGAGCTTTTTCACAGTTGAAGTGTGATGAGTTTGCTCAATTTTTCAAGGACAAGGTTGGCACCATCAGGTCGGAGAGCTATACAGCTTGCTCAAACAGGCAGAGCAGTGATCGGTGGGAGATTGCAGCCACCCAGTCGACCTGGTCTGACTTTGATCGGTTGGTGATTGGGGATGCTGTGCAGATAATCCAGGGCTTGCAACCGACTTACTGTAGTTTGGACCCAGCTCCAACATGCCTCCTGGTGGGGTGCGTGGAGGTGATCGGACCTGTCCTTGCGAAGATTGTCGGGTGTTCGTTAGAGACTGGGGTGTTTCTGGACATCACGAAGGAGGCAGTGGTCCATCCCCTTCTAAAGAAATCTTCTTTTGATCCTGACTGTCTCGCAAACTACAGGCCTGTCTCTAACCTGCCTTTTGTGGGCAAGGTTATTGAGAAGGCAGTCGCATTGCAGCTTGAGGAGCATCTTACACCCACGATATCTACAATCCATTTCAGTCTGGGTTCAGGAAGAAGCATAGTACTGAGACAGTGTTAGTTCGAGTACTTAATGATCTCCTGATAGCGAGAGATTGGAGGAGTCATTCTATCTTAGTCCTCCTTGATCTCTCTGCAGCATCTGACACCGTAGACCATGGGTTGTTGCTAGAGCGCCTGCGGTTACTCTGTGGACTGTCTTTTACAGTCCTCAGATGGTTTAAATCTTTCCTCACAGGCAGGTTGCAGAGCGTGGAGTTGTTTTTTTTCCTCTGCCCCTCATCCCCTGCCTTGTGGGGTACCGCAGGGTTCAGTGCTATCACCCATGTTGTTTGCAGTGTATATGCTGCCATTGGGAGACATTATTAGGTGGTATGGGCTGAGTTTTCACTGCCATGCAGATGATACTCAGCTGTACATGTCCTTTGTACCCGAGCATAATGACACTGTCTCAGTCTTTAATAACTGCTTTTCTGAGATCCAGGATTGGATGCGTGTCACCTGGCTCAGGTCCTATCTGCCACCTATACCTCTCTCCCCCATACTTTGATCGTATTCCTCACTGCCACCCTCGCTCCCAGTCCCCCTTATCTCTATTCTCACTTCCCTCTGCATCTGTTCTCTGCTCCCCTTCTCTCTATCCCCCTCACCGTCTACCTCCCCTCCATCTTACTTCTCTGCTCTATCCCTCTCTCTGCCCCAGCAGTTAGCTAATTCACTGTTATCCCTAGGTTTGTATTCCTTCACCAACTCTCATTATTTTGGTTTCTGTCATGTAACTGTATATCGTTGCTGTTTTGTGGTTTTCCACCTTTACCTTATGTATGTTAAATTGTCTTCCAGGACCACTTTGTAAATGAGCTTGCCTTAATGGTGCATTTCCTGGTTAAATAAAAATTGAATTGAATTCAGATAAGACTGAGGTGTTGGTCATGGACCCAGTTCATCGGATAGAGGGGCAGGCGACTGGGCAACCCTCTGGACTTTGGCTGGGAGGTGACCATCTGTTAACCTCGACCGGGTGCAGACTCTGGGCATTGTGTTTGATGATGAGCTGACTCTGAAGCCTCAGGTGTTGGCCATTGTCAAAACCTCATTTTACCATCTAAGGAACATCACCTGGATAAAATACCTGGTCTCACCTGATGATCTTCCGACGTTGGTCCACGCTTTTGTGACCTCCCGCCTTGATTACTGCAATGCCTTATACCTAGGGCTACTGGGGGTGGACCTTCGCCACCTGCAGCTGGTGCAGAATGCAGCAGCCAGGTTGTTGACTGGCTTGTCGAGATCTTGCCATGTCACACCTGTGCTCCATGGCCTGCACTGGCTACCGGTGCAATGGAGGATCACCTTCAAGGTCAGATTACTGACCTATAAAGCCCTACATGGACAGGGACCGCAGTATTTGCAAGACCTCCTTGGTCCCTACTGCCCTCTTTGTCCTCTCCGTTCCAGAGATAAGGGATTGCTGGAGATTCCTAGGGTCTGTCTGACTATATCTGGGGCAAGATCATTTGCTTTTGTAGCCCTGACTCTGTAGAATTCTCTACCTCGTCAGATTAGAGCGTGCCCGTCTGTTGAGGCCTTAAAATCGCATATTTTTAACTTGGCATTCACTGATATTTGAAGTCCTGCTGTTTCAATTATTCTTTTAGGAATAAGATTTATATATCTATTTATTTGTTTTTATTGATGCTTTTAATTATTCTTGTACAATGCTATGGTCTGTTGGAATAGTGTTTAATAAATAAACATTGCTTGCTTGCTTAGGGTGTCCAGTTCTGCTCCTATAAATTCCAGGAGCTGAACTGGTCTCAGCATGGACTTCTTTTGGTTTACCAGGAAGCCTAAGGACTGTAGGGTATCCTAAGTGGTGGTCGGTGCATCTTTGACCTGCTGGGGGGACTGGCCTACCACTGGCCAGTCATCCAAGTATGGGAAGACTGTAACTCCCTGCCTCCTTAAGTGTGCTACCACTACTGCTAGGCACTTTGTAAACACTCTTGGAGCAGAAGTCAGGCAGAAAGGCATGGCTCTGAATTGGTAATGGCTTGATGGCAATCTGAACCTGAGGTACTTTCTGTAGGATTGCCTGACAGGAATGTGGAAGTAAGCATCCTTTAAGTCCAGGGGTGTCAGCCAATCTCCCTGCCTGAGTGTAGGGAGAATGGCAGCCAGAGTGACCATTTTAAACTTTGGCTTTGTCAAATATCTGTTTAAATGTCTGCAATCTAGTATGAGTTGCCACTCCCCTGTTTTCTTTACAGTGAGGAAGTATCTTGAGTAGACTCCCTTTCCTTTTTGGGCCAAAGAAACAGGCTCCACTGCCTTCTCCTGAAGGAGTTTTGCTACTTCAGCCTCCAATAGAACTGCTGCTGATGGGGTGGCAGGTCTGAACACTCTTGCCTTCAGCCTGGGTAAGACCTTGAAGCTGAAAGAGAGACCCTGGCTCACTACCTCCAGGACCCACTTATCTGTGGTGCTGGATTTCCAAGCCTGGAGGTAGTGAGCCAGCCTGCCTCCTACTGGGAATGGGGACACTGGCAGACCCCTCATGGGATTTGCTTTGCTTGTGTACTTGGCTGGGAACTGGGGCCAGCTTGATTGCTGCCCCTTCTGACCCTGCCTCTGAAGTACCCTCTCTGTGGCTGATAGGCTGGGAGAGCCTAAGTCTGGCAGAAAGGTCTGTAGTGGATTCTACTCCCACCCTCTTTACTCTGGTACTTCTGAGGTGTTGCTGCCTTTTCCTTAGCAGCAACAGCACTCTTATAAGTCACATTGTACTCATCCATCTTTTTCATGTAGGCCTCTGTTTGCTCACCAAAGAGGGATGTGGGCTTGCAAGGAAAATCCAAGGCCTTCCATGGGTGTCCTGGGATAAATTACGGGCCCTTAGCCAAGAAAATCTCCGTAAGGACACTGAAGTTGCTATCAGTCTGGCTGCAATGTCACTGGCATCCACTGCCATCCGAAATTGGTACTTGAAAGCCTCTATGCCCCTTTTCACAGCCTCCGCTAGGTCAGATGCCATGGGAGCAGGGAAGGCCTTAGCAATTTTCAAAAACGTATTCCAAAGACTTTTCTGGTATTTGGAAACATGAGCCATGTAAGTGGCCTGCCTAATGGCCAGAGAAGAACCCAAGCAAGACTTATTTGCCTTAAAATCCATTTTCCTAGAATCTTTATCAGGTGGGTGTGATGCCAGAGAATACCTTCCTTATCACATGCAGCAGCCTGTACCACCCCTTCATGACTGGAATGTCCAAAAATGAACTCTGCTCCAGCCTTGGCCACCCAGTATTTCCTATTCATCTTCTTGTCCACTGGGGGAAGGGAAGTGGGTGTTTGCAAAACTATAGTGGCTTGTCTCTTTAGGGACTTATGGATGGGTAGTAGCAACCTCTTAGTTGTTGGTATATCCATAATTTCCATGTAATCTGGCTCCTCCTCCTCCTCCTCTGCAGATTCCTGAGTGGAGAGATCCAGAGCCTGTGCCACCTGCTTCATTAAGCAAAATGTGAGGTAAAATCCTCAGGTCTCTTATCAGGGGAGTCAGGGCGTTGAGGATCAGGGGAAACATCCCATCAGGGGGCTCCCCAAAATCATCATCATCCCCTTTATCATCATCATTGCCATAAATATCAGAGTAATGCTCAAAGGAACCAGGAAACGAGTAGGGACCCAAAGTTTGAACCGATGGAGGATGTGAACCGGGTCACAGAACCAGAACAGAGGTATCAGTTTGCAGTGGCTGAATTATCCTGATAGCATTAGCAATCTCCTCAGTGGTAGGAACCGGCGGATTTGTTGGTTGCAGTTCCTTCCCCGAGGCTTTTTCTTCTTCTTTTTAGCAGATGTTGCCAGTTCAGTGGCAATCTCTGCAGTTCTCTTTCTTCCCAGGGAACCTTCACCCTTGTCAGAGGGCTGTTCGTCCGGTTCCTTGGGTCTTTCTTTACAGTGAGAAGGAGTCGGTTTATCCGAGGCCGGGTCAGCAGTGGACATCCTTTCCCTCAGTTGGTTCAATCGCCTATCAAGCGTCAACTGGGGAAAGTTTTTACAAATTTCACGATCTGTGTTCAGGTGGTCAAACCTGAGGTAGAAAACACAAATTAGGTGTGGATCAGCTTTAGCAAATGGTTCGCCACACTTGGTGCAATGCTGAAAACCGATAGGGACTGTCTTTTCTTGTGCTGTGACATAACTTAAAAAAAACCTTGAACTGGGTTTCTCTGAGTCAAATACACACACTTGTAAACAAAGACTTCTCTCTTTTTTTTTTTCTTTTGCCGGTCAGTTCGGCGACCGAAGCGAGAAACAAGAGTTACCTCAGTTCCCAGCACAAATTAAATGTAAATAAGAAACAGGCCCAGAGAAGTCAATTTTTAATATATTTACCTAAGAAAATATGTACAAAAGTTTGGCTTCTCCCCGGTTGTGAAGAACCAGCAAGGAACTGAAAAACTTACCAAAACACTAAATCTAGACTAATCTACCTGTAATACCAAGAACAGTGCTTTAAAAGTGAAAATAAATAATCAGTACTTTAAAGAACCGAGAAAATAAAATCTTCAAGAAAGATGAAGGAGAGCTCTCTGAGGCGTCTTACTTAGGCAAGTGGAGCAAAGAATCTGACAGTTGCAGGATATGTTCCAGGGACAGTGGTTTGAAAACCGAGCTCGAGCCTAGCATTCGGTCATTAGCATTGGTTCTATTAGCCATTTCAGCTCCAGGGCAGTCCTATGGTGAGACCATACTGCATATGTCAGAATACAATAAGATTTCCCGGGGTTTGAAATACTGGATACTTGATGTTTAAACTTTTTCTGATTGCCTGAAATGTAGGCTGGGCTGCTGGGTTGCTCAGGTGGGTGGGTGGTGTACTTTTTGCCTCTGCAGCATCCTAGCTGCCTCTGATAGCATATCCTACGGTTGGGATCTAACTATGAGTATGCACACAAGCAAAACAAAAAAGAAAACACTGAGCCTTGGATAGGTAGTCGGAGAAGTCTGGTGACGATTTCCTTAACCCACCCAGTCGTAAGGGGTGGTGAACCTTGGGTAACAGGGATGGTAAGGGGGTCACGCTATGTCACATGTTTGGCTGAAATTTCTTGATTTAATGGAGCATGGACTCACTTCTGCACTGCACCAGGCAACAGTATTGAAGCTTTATTTATGCAAGAATTTTGCGGCTATACACAGGGATAGCAGAGAGAATGAAAACGCTTTCTTGTTTTTCTGTATTGCACTTCTCTAGCAACCAAATCCTGGAGTTTATACCACTGCTACATCTGCTAATTAGCAAGCTGAACCTTAATTACCACCTGCTCAAGATACTTGCCACTACCACAATAATTTCTCACTCAACACAGACTCTCTCCTAATTTCAGCTTGGTAGTCAAAGCAGCTTGGGATTGCTGAGACTGCTGTTTAAGCTTTGCTTTGTATACTCTGATTTTGACAGTTCAATTCTGCAGCATTTCATTAAGCTAGATCTGTTAGTTGACTAAACCTGGGGTAATTTTTTTCCCTCCCTTTCCAGGTTGGTGTTCTAACAACCCCAATCTCTCAACTTGTCTTAGCTCACAACTTGTCTATTATAGCCAATTTTCCTTTTTCTCTATCTTAAACTCTCTACTTCTTCCAGTTATGTAGCCCGCTGGATATCTCGTAGCCCCACTTTACTATCACTTTTATTCTTTCAGATTGACTGGTAGCACTAGGAATCACTACTACCCCTAGTGGTCTTGCATCTCTGCCTCCAATATTGAATACCCAAAACCTTTACCTAGCCTCCTACCTATTCCTTTGCTCTCGAAGAAAGAAACCTCTTGCCTTGAAACATAGAATGTGATGGCAGAAGGGGACTGCAACATCCATCTAGTCTGCCCAAGAACCTACCTGGTGCTATTCCCCCTCCACTCCTTTGCCTTTCTGTATGCTACCTTTATGTTTATTCCATGCATTCCTGAACTCGCTTACTGTTTTGGTCCCCACTACCTCCTTGGGTAAGCTATTTTATCGGTCCACCACTCTCTCTGTAAAGAAGAACTTCCCTGTATTACTCCTGAACCTCCCTCCCTTCAGCTTCATGTCATGCCATCTCGTTCTCCTCCTCTCTTTCAATTGGAAAAGCTCCTGAACATTAACCTTATTTATACCCCTTATATATTTAAAAGTCTCAGTGCTTGCCTGATACCTGTTAGCTGAGAAGCGGACCAGAGGTGGAGATGAAATCTCTGAGGAGGCTCACAGGCAAGTGATACACAAAGGTAAAGCAGAGGAGGTGACATATCTGCAGAGATCTCTGGAGAAGTTCTGACATGGTACATCTAGGGGTTTGAAGGTAGAAGGTGAGGCTTACTGGACAGTAATTACCAGCCTCCTCCCTCCTCCCTGCTCTATGGAGCGGGACCACTGTTACCCTCTTCCAATCCTCTGGTATGGTCCTACTCTCTAGTGATTTAGTGAATTGTTCTGCTAGGGGTGCTGCTAGTACACTCCACAGCTCCCTGAGAACTCTAGGGTGAATCCCATCTGGTCCCATGGCCTTGTCCACCTTTAGTTTATTTAAAGCTTCCAAGACTTGAGCCTCTGTGAAGGGGCTTGTGTCAATCCCTGGTCCCTGGGTGTTGCTGCTATGCAGGCTTGGCCCATCCCCTATATTCTCTTTGGTGAACACAGAACAGAAGTACTGGTTTAAGACTTCTGCTTTCTCACAATCTTTTTCAACTAGTTTCCCTCCAGTATCTGCTAGTCTAACTATCCTCCCCTTGGTTTTCCTCTTTTCCCTTATGTACCTAAAGAAGGCTTTATCTTCCTCCTTTACCCACTGCACACTCCTCAGTTCAGTCAGGGCTTTAGCCTTCCTTATTGCTTTACCAGCTTCCCTCTGTGCTACCTTATAGGTTTCCTTATCCTCATCTTTCATTGACACCCTAAACTTTGTGTACACCTTCTTTTTCTCCCTTACTATTGCAGCCGCCTCCCTGGAGAACCAGAGGGGTTTCTTTTTCTTATTTGCCTTGCTCGCCCTTCTGACGCACTCTTCAGTTACTTCTGTGATAGTTAATTTGAGATACTCCCACATTTCGTCTACTCCTTTCTCTAGCCTATATCTAAGACTCTCTGCAAGGCTATCTCTCATCTTCCAATGGGTACAAAACTGGTTACAAGGCAGAACCCAGAGGGTACAGGTTAATGGAACGCAATTGACGGAAGGCAGGGTGACCAGCGGGGTGCCCCAGGGCTTAGTGCTGAGGCCTCTGCTCTTCAATGTTTTTATAGCAGACATCACTGACAGACTATAAGGGAAGGTGTCTCTGTTCACAGACGACACCAAGATATGTAACTGGGTAGACACCTCAGAAGGAGTGAGCAAGATGGAAGCTAACCTCAAGAAACTAGAAGAATGGTCTGGAGTGTGGCAGCTCAGATGTAACGCCAAAAAGTGCAAGGTCATGCACATAGGAAAGAAAAATCCAAGAAAGGAGTATTATCTAGGAGGTGAAAGACTGGCGGCCTCAAACCAGGAACGAGATCTTGGAATCATGATCTCAGGTGACTTGAAAGTTAGTAAGCAGTGTGAGAAGGCAACATTGAAGGCCAACAGAATGCTGGACTGCACTGGGAGGGGAATCTCAAGCAGGAGGAGAGAGGTGGTACTACCACTGTATAGATCGCTGGTCAGGCCTCACCTGGAATATGGAGTCCAGTTCTGGAGGCCTCACCTCAGGAAGGACATTGACCAGGTGGAAACAATACAGAGAAAGGCGAGAAAAATTCAGGGTCTGCAGTACATGTCCTACGAGGAAAGACTTAGGGAACTGAATATGTACTCCCTGGAGCAGAGAAGAGAGAGAGAGAGAGAGGGGGGACATACTTGAAACATTCAAGTACATAAAAAGCATTAACAAGGTACAGGAACAGGAACTTTTTCACTTCAAGAAGGGCTACGGGACCAGGGAACATTACCTCAGGCTGCAAGGAGGGAGGTTCTCTACCAACACCAGTAAGTTTTTCTTCGCAGAAAGAGTGGTAGACGCCTGGAACAGCCTGCCCCAAAAGGTTGTAGGGGTCAACACTATGGGGGGGATTCAACAATGCATGGGATAGACACAAGGGAGCCCTGACTACAAAGGGCAACTAGAGTGTCAAAATAGGTCTGAAACAAATGGGCTGACTAGATGGACCTAGCGGTCTCCTTCTGCCATCAACTTCTATGTTTCCAAAAGTCTGTTTTTCTGAAATGTAAAACCCTGATCTTGGAATGACTAATGTCTTCACTAGTGTTTACTTTAATCCCACCACGTGGTGGTCGCTATTTTTTATGTGGCACCCCACCTCTCCTCCTTTACCCTGCCGCTGTTAGTTAAAACCAAGTCCAGGACAGCTTCATCTCTGGTAGGAGTTTCCACAAGCTGCCTCAGCCCTGCACGCTGCAGGCTTATTACAAAGTCCCTTTCCTCTGGATGAAGATGTTGTACAAGATTTCCAGTATATGTCTGGCAAGTTAAAATTCCCTACTATTATTGTCTCACCCTTGTCCGTCATTTTGTGGAATGTCTCCATCATTTCCTTGTCCCCAATATCCCCTTGCGACAGGGGCCTGTAGATGACTCCTATCCTAATGGCTGTCCCCAATCCTGTCTCAGCTGTTACCCATAGTGCTTCTGACTCATCCGGGATCCCTGAATCTCTATAGCCTTGAATTCCTCCCGGACATATAATGCTACTCCACCCCCTTTTCTACCCTTTCTGTCCTTTCTGTACAGGCGGTAGCCTGGGATAACCATGTCCCAACCATGGTTCTCTGTGAATCAGGTTTCCATCACGGCCACTAAGTCGAGTTCGGCTTCCACCATGATGGCCATGAGGTCAGGGAATTTGTTCGCCAGGCTTCTGGCATTTATTGTCATTGTCCTCCATGTTCTACCCCACTCTTAGCACAGGTGAGTTTCCTTTTGTTTTGTCATGCCTCTTTCTTTAGTACCCTTAATGGATCTCCTTTGGTCTGCACCTGTGGTTTGGGTCAAAAGATTTATGGGGCTCTTCTGGTCTGCACCTGTGGTTTTGTTGGAAAGGTTTCCACCCCTCATTTGTACCCCTGCCGGAACTCCTTGGATCTGTACTCGTGGTTTCGGATGAAAAATTTTGTTGAAGAGTTTTGCTGCAGGTATTGACAAGAGAGTTTTCCCTAATTTGTATGGTATTATTATGCTTTGGAGTAGTTACCCTATTGTTTGCTGCTGTCAGGGGGTAGTGACCTTCTTACCCTTCACCTTGGTAAGTGTTGTCACCACCTCCCCAACCTTCAGTTTAAATGGACTGCGTACACATCAAATTTTGACCAAGCGCACTCACCCTTTCCTTTGTCAGGTGGAGGCCATCGTACCGAAAGAAGCCCCTCTTCCAGAAGGACTGCCAGTTACCAATGAGACGGTAGCCATTTTCCTGAGACCATTCCTTCAGCCATATGTTAAACTCATGTATGTCCTCCTCTTTGACCCTCTTGGTGCTTCCACCCCACCCCTAGACTGGAAGCTCCTCTAAGAATGCCAGTGTGGACAAGAGAGGATATTCTGTTAGCAAGTTGTACAATGTGTTCCTTTGTCTCTGCAACTGATTGATTAGACAAGTCATTTGTCCCTAGGTGAATGACTACATGTTTTGTTCCATCCTCCCTTTGCACAAGATTCCATGTGATAACAGTGAGGTTTAAAGAGCGAGAGACATAACAGCGAGTGCTAATTGCCAAAAACAAAATTGGCGATTAGAACTATACCGAGCAGCAAAAACTGCGACCACACCATCTATGCAAAGGAGGTGATCTACCTAATGATTTATGCGGGGGTTGGAGGCTATGCCTGCGGCACCCCCCAAATAATTATAATCAACTCTGGGAGAGGGGACAGACACTGGTGTAATGAGGAAAACACCAGAGGGGGCTACTCCGGGGAGGGACAACCGGGGGTGGTGGAAAGAAACTCGGGGGAATGGGAGGGCATACAAAAATAAAATAAAACAAAGGGCAACACCAAAAATCTACAAAACAAATCACCCACACGCAGTCCCAAATCCGGCACCATATGCTTCACGGGTGGCAAGCCTAACCAGCATACAAAGCAGCCAGCTCAGCAGTTGCTCACTGAATCACTCCATTTACCTTATCCAGTCACGCACTGTATTCGCTATTCTATCCCTCACAATCGCTATTCTGTCCCTCATATTCTCTATTCCTTCCCCCTTGCTACTGTATAGTGGTCACTCTTTATTCAGGCGTGCAAACTGAGCTGCTCATTTTGAGTCGCTCAGTTTGCTTCGTCCATTTCACTGGATACCTTTACATAATCTGCTCGATGCATTTTGTGTCTCTTTTTGCAGATGCGCCTGGGAGACACTTTACAATGACCCTGGTACCGCCATTTGAATGTATGTGGGATTCCACTCCATGGATCATGGAATCTTCCACTATGATAAGTTTCCTTTTATCTCTGTTGCCTTTGTTTTCTTTATCCTTTTTGATCATGCTTGGCTCTAAGAGCCGTTCCCTAGAAACACCGCAATGCCCAGTGACTGGTTCCGTTACCAGTGGTGCGTATCTGTTTTTTATAAGCATGCTGTTTTTGGATGTTCGTGTTTTAGTTCTTGCCATGCAGTCCCGCCTCCCCCTCCTGAGCACCTGCTGGCCCTCCGATTCTGGATCCTGCCTACGATGGGTGCTGACATTTGTGTGCCACTAGGTCAGAAGTGGGATGAGCGGGTGCCTATAGCTTTGCAATTTGACCTGGAGCTTATGTATTGTGGCCCATGCATCCGTCAGCTGGGCCCTAAGGTCGACTATAGCCCAGCAAGCCAGACATTAACCCAGGCCATGGAAGAGCACCCTGCCAAATAGGGCCCTACATTGTCCACAAGTAACAACCTCCATTGCTACTAGAATATTTTAGGTTGGAGTGGATCCTCTTGGGTGACTTCTAGAGAGTAGAAAGACTATCCTCCTATTGTGGTTTTAGAGCAGCTGTTTTAAGGAAAAATGGAAGCAACAGTTAGAACAGGTTGGACAAAACAAAGATGATTTTTTTTCTGAGATGTGAAGTAACTCCTGCCCCTTCCTTACTTTTGCAGGAAGGATATGAGGGGGTCAGGGGCTATATTAGAGGATGAGCGTGGGGTGGGCAGGAATGGGGGCTGAGTGGGTGGGTACTTCCCCTTCAGAAAATCAATAGAGATACCTGTAGATAAAAACAGTCAACCTTTGGCAGTGACTCCAACAAACACCACCAACCACATCACCCTTGGACAGAAGTAAAGGTAACCTGAACTTTTAAATCTTCCTTCTTTTGGAAGATACTAAGCCTTTGTACATGCCACCCCCAGTTACACTCCTAATCCCATGGAAAAGCTGAACCTTGGATAATGGTTTGCCCGCAGCCTCACATAGTTTATTCCCAGCCACTCACTCACTAAACTAATACCCTTATTCTGGCCGGAGATGTTGAGCTGAACCTTGGACCCTCTGGACCACAGTTTCTCCCCTCCACTCCATTAGTCCACATACGTCCCTCCATAAAGGGCCTGAAGCTCGCCCACATAAATGCCCAGAGTCTACACCCGAAGATGGCCGAGGTAGAGGCCTGGGTTACACTTCATAACCCCGACATATTAGATATCACTGAAACATGGCTTAAACCTAGTATCCTACCACATGAAGTAGCTTTGCATGGCTACTCCTGCTTTAGGTGAGATACGTCAGGGAAAAAAAGGGAGTGGCATTCTCATTTATTTTAAATCCAGCATTGCAGCTTCTGAAGTTGCTTGTTCCAGCACTGTTCCTCCCCTTGCTGAATGCATCTTCCTTACCTTAACCCTGGGTAATATTAAATGACTAATCACAAGATGTGTCTACCTTCCCCTCAGGGATGCTAATAATGTCCTCCCCTCCCTTATAGCTTCCCTTTCTGACCTCCCTAGCCATGATCTCATACTCTGTGGAGATTTCAACCTCGACTGGTTGGACCAAAATAAAAATAAAGTTACTTCGACATTAGCTGACTCCAACCTTACCCAACATATCTCAGAACCTATTAGATTGAATACCAAGTCAGGTAACCACTCCCTACTGGACTGGGTAGTTCCCAATTGCCCTCATAGGGTATAGGCTGCTACAGTACTTTCTGATTGTATTAGCGATCACTCTCTAACTCCCTGCTTATGGAGTAACAAGTGCCCAAACTCTCCCCCAAAATCACAGAATCAAGAAATATGTCACTCTTTGACTTATCGGCCTTCCTTTCATCTCTCTCTAATGCCAACTGGGGCCCTATTAAAACTATGCCGGATGTCGATCAAGCCTTAGACTGCTTTAATACACTGAATGCTATAATTAATCAACATGCTCCCTCATAAAAAGGAGGTACAAAGGTTTAAAAGCACCTTGGATAAGCAAGGACCTGAGGTATCTCATGTTCCTTCGTGATTCAGCCTGGAAAAACTTTAAGAAGAGTGGCAACCTCTCTGATTGGCAGAGATTTAGGCAACTTCATAACTCATGTAAGAGTAAGCTCTGTAGTGCCAAGTGCAGGTATTATAGTTCCTTGCAGACTGAACGTCTCAGCAACCCTAAGGCGCTGGAAGCAAGTCAACACATTTATTAAAGGTATCTCCCGGTCTCCCCCAGCACCCTACAAGCTGGAGGTACTACTGTATCTGACCCTCAGTCTGCTGCAGATGGTTTAAACCACTTCTTCGCTAATCACGCTAGCTATACCTCGCGCTTTGTCCCTACTTTAGAGTTTGATCCCTCCTCCCTGCCACATAGACAGTGATTTCTTCTCATCCAGAGTTTCACCTCAACTAGCTACCCACAAAGAAGTGTTGCAGCTACTATTAAAGTTAAAGGAAGATAGTTTCCCAGGTTTCGACTACTTAGAAATTTGCTTTCTAAAACTAGGAGCTTCAACCCTTGCTATTCCCATTCATGACCTGATTAACAAGTCTCTTATCACTGGGAAAGTGCCAGCTAAATGGAAAGTTCCAATAGTCATTCTGCTGTACAAAGGTGGCATGTAAGCAGTTGAAAACTTCAGACACATATCAATTCTCTGCCCCCTAGCCAAGATACAAGAACAACTAATTTTCAACCAACTTCAATCTTACCTAGAATGTCATCATCTCCTAACCGGCTTTCAGCATGGTTTTAGAAAGAATTATAGCACCCTCATAGCCCTTACCAAGGTATCTACAGATAACCTCGGCTCACTTGACAAAGGACTATATACCGGGGCCATATTTGTTGATCTAAGGCCTTCGATTTGGTAAACCATAATCTTTTGTTGCACAAACTATACCCTCTTGGTATGGACTGACAGTCACTCTCTTGGTTCCATAATGACCTCGTCGACCGCTCCCAAGGAGTAAAATGGTCAGGGGCTCTCTCTTCATTTAGAACTATAACTCACAGCGTACCCTATTACTTATGAGTCCTGCTCATAATCCAGGTTCTTGTATACGTGAGACTAAGTAAAGAAAACACAGGACAAGTACGTAATAAAGAAAGTTTATTTTTAAAATACTCACGCCAAAGCATGTAAAAAGGAGTTACAAAGAGGATGATTTCCACCAGTGAGCCCCAGGGTACATGTACTATATAAATCTAACTCTAGACACGAAACAAACAAACGTACGGAAAGAACACCAAAATCTCAGAGACTGGGGAGGAGCTGGCTGGCAGTTACATATATACTACTGATAAGAATACAACATTTGGATAAGGCAGACAAATAAAATTGGATATAATATGCAGAGTGTAATATCTGGGTGGTAACAACAGGAAACAGAAATGCGTAGCTTGACATGAAATTTAGACAAAGAAAAATCATAGTCAGCAACAAATGGAAAGGCTGTTATCAGTCACACTGGAGAAAGTGAATCTGGGAACATTTGCAATGTCTTCAGAAAAACATACAGCATGTTATAGTATTGTGAAATATAGCAGAATATATGTGGAAATTAGAAACAGTATATATGGCAGAAACATATCACATAGGAGAAACATTATGAGATGTGGTAAGGCACTAATACTTGTAGGTGTATAAAGTTATGGTCGCATGTGGGTCAGTTGGTGGTATATAACCCAGGCATACCAGTCCCCTCCTTGTTACTTTGCTCAAAGGGCAATACAACAAAAAGAAGATGGTTAGGTATAGTAACGCTATGTCTTATTTTGTTAACAAGCCCAAGACACAGGAATTGTAAAGGAAATCTAGTTGCCACCTGTGTTGTCATAGGGTTTGCTGAAGACAGCAAAGAGTTACTATCACAAAGAATATAAAAAAATATTGAATTATAACAAACAGTTTAAATGTAAATTCAACTACAGGACTTTCTAAAAAGAAACCAATATCATTGTCAATCAAATCATTCAAAGATTCATTCGCTTTTGCAAAAGCATCACTAATGTAAATCAATTGAGTATCAGTATGATTGAGAAGGGATTCGAGAGACAGATTAAGAGGTCTGATATGGACATTGAAGACAAGTAAATATCGATATAAAGCATCCAAGTTGTTTGGGTCAGACTCAATGAAGTTCATTTCCATAGCACGAACAGGTGTGATCACTGTGTGACCAATAATAGTTCGCTGATGCGATGTGAGACAAAAATTTGGTTGAAGAATGTCACATTGTTCATCAACATAATGGAAAGTTTTCAGGTTCAACACAACACAAAATTTTCCATCAGATGAATAAGTCACTTTAGCAGATGGTACAATCCATTTGCAAAGACGAACAGGACAAACAAGGTCAATGTTTCTGTCCACAATCCATGCTCCAAAATTAGCTCCAGGGATAGAGCCACGGTTTCTTCCAGTGTCAAAAGGAGAATCAACAGGTGTCAAACCATCAGTATTAACTTCAAAGTTCCATAAAAAGACATTCAAAGTTCCATTGTTTAGAAGACCCACATCAGAGGCATACAACCAAGTTCATTGATGAATATCCACGTACAGGACTGATGACGATAGACATCACATCGACAGAGAAGATTGTACCCTTTCCAGGCACAGCAATCAGTATGGGGAGCAGCCCAAACACTTAGTATAGGGTGGAACACCAACAATGGAGGAAGATCTAGACGTTCATGATACATGTCACTATCAAGATGACCAATAAAATGGAAAGTTGCCAGATGGTCGAAAATCACTGATGAAGAATCAAATTGCGGTAAGGAGATGGTAAATGTCATATATAGTGCATCCTGGATTGAGCAGGAGTGAGATGCACAACAAGGAGAAATGTTCGGGTGTGGGGTTATATATCCCAGATTCCTTGCTGTTGATAACTGCATAGATAAAGTTTGTGTCAAACATGTTGCCACACATGACATTGAGGAATATTGAGGGCAATACAATCGTCCAAGATGATTATCATGGATGAGATCCGTAATACATCCAGATTCCAGATCAAGTAACAAGCCCTTAATTGTTGTTTTAATGTGGGAACCATACACAGTGCATAACATTTCTCTTCCAATTGAATGCTTTTCTGCTTCCTTATTGTGAGCAGAAATCAGTTGATTACTTTTTAATCTTGTGTCTTCAAACCCTTCAAATATTTATTTCATATTATAAACTATGAAACGCTCTTCCTGGCTTAGATCATCTACACCATGTAACAGTGGTGGAAAAATGTTATATTTAAATGCTTCATCAGTTTTAGACATTTGGGATTTTAAACTGGCTATATCAGCCCTATTCCAAATAGACATATCAGAACCAAAGAGGCCTGTGACAGTGCCAGTAGCTGCACTTGCAGATGTCATATCAAAACATTTATAGCATTTTGGTTTACATTTTTTCACAGAAGAGTTAGGGTGGGTCTAAGGACTCCCCTAAGTTCAGTGCTAAGGATCCCAGTTAAGGGGTCACTAACGCGTGTTTGATACATAGCAATAATATCAGTGAGTTAAATGTGGAAAAACTTGAAACATTTGTTTCAAAACATAAACCAAACAATTTCATGTCCCACAAAGAGAGGTTCAAAAGAACAGGGATGTGCATGGACTGCACATTGTTAATCAAGGCACCTGCCAAAGAATTTGCAATTAAGTCACTGGGTGGACCTGGTGTTTGTTTGGGACATTCAGTTGCCTTGATAAACCAGTCTTGATCTCTAAGAGATTCAATTTCAGGTATAACTTCTAGTTGAACACTAGAATGTGCCAGCAAATGTAATATATAGAATTTCTGATCATCATAATTTTTAAAATTATTGCATGAGCTAGGATCGAACCAAGCTGTAATGTTATACAGACCAGAATGCAAGGGGTTTACATGACAGATAAAAAGGGTATTGTTAGGTGCCATTTTGGTGTTGGGCCATCTTGAACAGTGCTATTAACTAGGCGTACTACTTGTACTTTTTCTCCATTGTGATCTGTATACCATACTGTCAAGGCTAGTTTGATCTGAGGTGGTAACCATAACATTCAGTATGTTTGTTTGCTTTATTTCTCATTGTTCAACAAAACTGATTGTCATTACAACCATTACATAAAAAACACTGTGTTCGCATACATTAAAGAGCTAGTGTACTGCCTGGAAACTGCCTGCACTTATTTGTAACTTTCAGTTGGTCTGCTTTTTGCATCACCCAGTATTTCTTCCTTTGCATTAGAAGATTTCACCTGGTAATAGGGGGGAGGTGAGCAGCACTCTGGGAGGGGAAAGCCGTCCTGCTCCCGCTTGCCATCAAACCACACTGACTACATCACCAGCAACCAATGAGTATTCACTTTGCTGCTGGCTCACTTTCTATTGAAGCAGCAGGGACTGGCTCTCCTGGCTGCTAGTGATGTCACAATTTCTGATTTTGATTGGTAGCTTGTGAAAGTCACTACTCAGGCTGCAAGAATTGTGGTACTTCAAGGTGTTTGGTCTCATTTCTGCAATGTACTGGGAGGAACAGAACTGACTTTTTTTTTCTCCAGACAGAGTGCTGCTCCACACATCACCCCAGTACTGCCAGGTGGAAAATGTTCTAATTAGCAAACAGAAAATAAAAAAAATACTTCAGATACTGGAAGTGATAGCTGACTGCATCTGAAAATTATTATTAATTCCAAGCAGTACACTAGCTCTTTAAATAAATAACATTATCAACTACACAGTACCTTAAAAAAATGTTTCCCATGTGTTCAATTTGCCAATACACAGATACCATCATTAAATATTCTTAAATATCCTTAAAGGCATTTCAAACCTCATAATACAATAAGAGTTATCCATTTTCATGCTTCCATATTGGGTGATAACCCACATAACAGCCAAAATATTTCCATATTGCACATTTAACACATTTCCAAGAATGACTCAAGACACAACAAAATAACTTCTTGGGGAAAAAACATTCAGAACACTTTAACCCTTTATTTTATTCTAGTATATTATATTGTTGTATATATTTATTTCTAATACTGGTAATTTTTATCAAAAATATTGCTAAATTCATCAACACATCAATATTTTCTGAATTGAAAATCAGAGCCAATATACACCTATCTGGAAAGTTCATGCCTTTTAAATGTTGCCCAAGGTGTATATACCTAATAGCCTTGTACCATGGACATCTAAGGATCACATGACTCAAATTCTCTTCCTCTCTTAGGTAGCAATAACACTCTGGTCCTATTGCACTTCCTTTATTATATCTTTTCTCAAGTACGTTACCCGGAAAAACCTCAAATCTATATTTTGTCAAAATTATTCTATACTCAGACTGGTGGATAGCATTGAGATACAATTTTTGCTTCTGCTCCCTTGCATTCTTAACTAACCAGCTTGCAACTCTCAAATCTTTAATCCGATACTGATCTTGCTTTTCTGAACATTTATATATTAATGTTTTTATTTCTTTACAATAACTTAAATTTAATTGTATATCCTGCCTAACATAGCTCCTTAAGTGGTTTAACCCATATATTTCTAACAGACTGTATACAAAAAATAACCATCCTTTGTTATATATAGCTAGATGCTTTTCCTATTCCCTCATAATCTTACCAATTATAGTATTATCTTTTTCCCTAGTTTAACCCAAAAATGTATCATTCTCACATGTATGATATGCTCCAATTTAATCTGCCCAATCTCAGCTCTCACTAACGTATTTGGAGTCCCGGCAGAAAGTTTCAGCATTTGTTTATACATCTTATCTATTACTGTTTCCAATCTAGCCAATTATTCCACTCCCCATATTTCACCCAAGTAGGTAGCCTGGCTTATTACCTTCCCATTAATGGCCTTCACCATTGGTGTTACTGTCAAACCTATGTATATATTATTAAATCTCTTAAGGGCTTTTACTGTCTGTTCTACTTTTTTCCCAATCCATCCCACGTGTTTACCCCATCTGCAATTATTAGATATTAATGTTCCAAAATATGGATATTCTGATACAAAATCTAATTTACTTTTTGCTAGAATTAATTTTCTATATCCCTTATTAGAACCCTGCACCATCACTTTTGTTTTATTAGTATTAGGTTTTAGATTATGTTTTTTTGAAAGGATATCCACTCTATCTAGTGCTCTTTGTAATCCTAATCTAGATGTTGACAAAATTGCCAAATCATCAGCACTGGGATAGGTATCTGTTTGTGGGCCACATATGGACAGTGATATATTGGGTCATAAAAATCTTGCAATATTTAGTTTATATATAAATTAAACAGAGTCAGTGCAAGGACACATCCCTGCCTTACCCCTATCTTAGTGAAAATTTTTTGAGTCAAAGCACCCGATTGTGAACATTTTACTTTAGTCCATGTCTTTGTATACAGTCTTCTAATAAGAATTATCAGATTTTTATCTATTCCCATTCATCCTATCTTTACCCATAACAATGTTCTATCTAATGTATCAAATGTTGATGAATAATCCACAAAAGAAATAAATAACCCTTGTTTTTTTAATTTTTGCAATATTTTTCAATTATATGCGAGAGGATAAAGACCTGATTTCTTGTACCTACTCCCTTTTTAAACCCAGCCCGAAGCTCTGAAATTTTATTAGACTGTTTCAGTATTTTCATTAATCTATGTAACAATATTTTTGCATACATTTTTGCCATCACATCTAACAGGCTAATTGGCCTATAATTTGCTGGATCTAATCTAGAACCCTATTTAAAAATAGGAACTACAGAACTTCCTAACCATGAATCAGGACCAACTGCATGCACTGCTGCTTTATTATAGAAATCTGCAAGAAGAACTGACCACCATTGTATATTAAGTTTGTAAAAATCTATACAAATCCCATCTGGACCCGGTGCTTTATTACTTTTAAAGGATTCTATACTTTCTCTAACTTCAACTGCTGTAAACCACCTAAAATCCTCATCTAATTCCCCAACATCTTCATCTTGAGCCCAATTAGCACCACTAAAGATATCCAAAAAATATTTCTCCCATGTGACGGTTCAATAGGAGTGCCCCCTCCTCCAGAACATATCCCTAGAGAAGAGCACCCATCAGCCACCACAACTGACTGTTTCCCCTCTGTATCCCATCGCTATACAGAATATATGAATAAGTCTATACTGTACCTAGCTTATTAGGATTTTTGATATTTCACTATTAGCAGCAGCAACAAGTAATAACCCAGAATACAATTGATTAATACTGAAAAAATCTATGTCCAGAACTAGAACTAGATATAGGGTATACCCAGATAAGGTGCAGCTAGGATACCTAGTTAGCCAAACAAACAGGAAACCACAATAAGTAAAAGCAGTCTAACAGTCACAGGCAGCATCAAAACAGCAAATATGTTGTAACAGTTGTTAGACAAAAAACAAAATATGTGTTCTACCTAGAGAACAAGGGAAAAATACACTACAGCCAGTATCAAAACAGCAAGTTATAGTGAACAAGGGTGAAATACCTCACAAGCAACTAATTAAAAGATAAATGTTAGTCCCAAATTACACAAGAGTTCACAGTACCCAGCAGAAAGTATGCAAGGTATTTACAGAAACTGGTAAGAAAGTCTCCTAGAGGACAGTCAGCATGACCGGATGCCGGCTACCCCGTTACTGACTCCTGGCAGACTCTGTCATCATCCTTTGTGCTGATGAGTCTGATTCAACAGGGTGTCTGACTCATCCTGCAGAAGGAAGGCACATGCCATTGTGTCCAATACTGCTCCAATGTACTGGAGGTATTAACCAGAAATCATCACTGATTTTGGTTTGTTTGCAGTGATCCCCAACTGATCAAACAGTTGCTGTGTTCTAGATAGAGTGCATGCCACAGATTCCCTGGACCAGCCAATCAGGTGCCAGACATTCAAATAAGGGAAAACATACAGTCTTTCCCTCATAAGTGCCTCTAACACCAATGCTAAGCCTCTGATAAAAACCCATGGCACCAAGGATTAACCAGAAGATAAGACACAAAATTAAAAATGCTTCCCCTCCAGCATGAATCTGATGGCGTTTCTGTGACTGTGTTGAATCTTGATATAAAGATGCAGATCTTTTATGTCCACGGTACACATCTAATCCTCGTGCTAAAGCAGGGGAATAACAGACTGTAGTGAGACCATTCAGAATTCTTATATACTATCAACCTGTTCAGGCCTCTGAGGTCCAGAACAAGACCGTGGTCCCATGTTCATTTTGGTACTAGCAAGAGCCAGAAGTAAAATCCCTGATTCTGTTTCTGAACAGGAACTGATTCTATTGCCGCTTTCTAAAGAAGTGAGTTAACGTCTGCCTTCAGGAGCAACAAGTGATCTGGAGGGTACTGACAAGGTCAAGGAAGATGCACTGGAGGACTGGACAGCAACTCTAGAGCATGACCTTGGTTTACAATCTCTAACACCCACTCATCTGTAATAATCCCCCTTCAATTCCGAAGGTAGAGGAAGATTCTCCCCCCATCTGTATTCTTGGAAGCATCGACGTATGCGGCAGCAGTCAGGAGGCAGAAGAAACTGGAATGGCGGCATGTAGATCACCTTTTCCAGCTCCTTTAGGGGTATCTGACTGGGATCAGGAAGTTGAGGGGGTGAGGCACCTGCCTACCGCCTCTTCCACAGTAGGCCTCACATAAGGTTTCTAAACTGGCCCCTTCCACAACCTCAATGAGGTGCTGGGTTGGGGGCCTTCGGAGATCTCAGGGCAATTTTTGATGATGAACAACTTCTGTCCTGAAACAGGGAGTTGAGAACAGCTTGACGGACATCAGAGGCAAAGCTCGCCAGTCTCAGCCAAAAGCAGCAGAGTGGGCAAATGCCAGAGGCAGCAGCCCTACAAGAAACATCTCAGCCATCACAGGCTGATCTAAGCAAATGCTTTCCAGTCTCAAGCCTTGCTGCAAGTGTCTTGGAATGATCAGTTTTGAGTCATCCTTCAGTCAATTTATCTATGACTGGCAGCATATACTTTAGCAGATTGTTTTGATACTTGTTAATGTAAGCCTAATAGTCAGCAATTCTGACACATATGGAGGCAGAAGTATGTGTTCTTTTCCTCATGACATCAAGCTTTCTGGATCCCAGGGTACTAAAGGAGCTAAGGGTGGAACTAGCAGAGCCATTATCAGAACTGTTTAGTAAGTCTTTGAGCACAGGAGAGGCCCCAGAAGACTGGAGAAGGGCTCACGTGATCCCGCTCCACAAGAGTGGTAGCAGGGAGTAGGCAGGGAACTACAGACCAGTCAGTCTTACCTCAGTAGTGGGCAAGATTATGGAGGCACTCCTTAAGGAAAAGATAGTGCAACGCCTGGAATCCATAGGAGCACAGGATCCAAGACAGCATGGGTTTACAAAAGGAAAGTTCTGTCAAACTAATCTCATAGATTTCTTTGACTGGACAACCAGAGTGGTGGAGCAAGGGGAAGCAGTTGATGTCGCCTACCTAGACTTCAGCAAAGCTTTCAATACTGTGCCACACAGAAGATTGATTAATAAGCTGGGTAGGCTCAGGGTGGGTAAGAAGTTGGTCAACTGGGTGGCAAACTGGTTGATGGGCAGAAAACAGAGAGTGTTGGTAAAAGGTATGCAGTCAAAAGAGATGCAAGTCACAAGTGAGGTACCTCAGGGATCAGTCCTGGGGCCAGCCCTCTTCAATATCTTCATCAGTGACATTGCAGATGGACTGGAGGGTAAGGTTTGTCTGTTTGCAGATGACACCAAGATCTGCAACAGAGTAGATGATCCACACGGGGTAGGCAGAATGAGAAGAGATCTGGATAAACTAGAAAAATGGTCAGAAGAGTGGCAACTGGAGTTTAACGCAAAGAAGTGCAAGATCATGCACATTGGGAAGAGAAACAATGAAGCCACCCATAGGTTGGGAGGGGAGTTGCTGGCAGTCACAAGGGAAGAAAGAGACTTGGGCGTCATCATCACCGATGACCTGAAATCATCCATGCAGACCACTAAAGCAGTAAATAAGGCTAGTAGGATGTTGGGGTGTATTAGTAGGGGTATCACAAGTCGGAAGAGGGAGATAATAATCTCTCTTTACAAGACACTTGTTAGGCCCCATCTGGAGTACTGCGTGCAGTACTGGAGGTCACACCTTCACAAGGACATTAACCAAATTGAGGCAGTCCAAAGAAGGGCAACCAAAATGGTGCAGGGACTGCATCAGAAAACATATGAGGACAGATTAATGGTGCTCAATATGTATATCCCAGAGCAAAGGAGGGAGAGAGGTGATATGATCGAAACATTCAAAACACCTTAAGGGCATTAACAAGGTGAAAGAGTCTAACGTGTTTCAATATAAGAAAAATAGCAGGACAAGAGGACACAGCATGAGATTAGAGGGAGACCGATTAACGGGTAATGTAAGGAAGTTCTTTTTCACAGAAAGGGTGGTGGATGCATGGAACGGCCTACCTCAGGAAGTGGTGGATATTAATACAGTGCATGGCTTCAAACAGGCATGGGATAGGCATAAGGGAGCAATACAGATGAATATGAATAGATAGGCCATTGACAGAGCAAAGGCCGATGGCACATTCATAAGGCAGAAAAAGAAATGGGCAGACTGGATGGGCCTTGTGGTCCTTATCTGCCGTCAACTTCTATGTTTCTATGTTTCATTCCTTCTCAGGAAGGAGAAAGCTCATGTTACATGAAGCCCTGGTTCTATCATGAGCAGCCATTTATTTTATTTATTTATTGAATTTTGGTAACCAGGTAGGCCCACTGAGACAAGACAGTCCCTTTTTCAGTGGCGACCCGGTAAGTGCATTACAGTGATACTGCAATAGTTAACACAGGAAACCATACAGGTATGATAACTGCAATAACAAGACCAACTGATATAGTTACAGGAACATGTCATAATACAACACAATTACGTCATACAAACATTCACAACTAGCATAACAAAAATGTATAGAGAACATAGAAACATAGAATTTGACGGCAGATAAGGGCGCTAATACCAGTCTGTTCCCTTTCTAATGGATAAGCTGCAGATCCTAGTTAACCAGCAGCCTACTTCTTTCTACCCCCAACCCCTAGAACTGCCTTATGGCTGTGCCATGCATGCTTGAATTCAACCACTGTTTTTGACTCCACAATCTCCTCCGGAAGGCCGTTCCATGCATCCACAACCCTCTCTGTGAAAAAATACTTCCTTGCATTACCTCTGAGCCGCCCCTCCCATCTTCAAATTGTGCCCCCTTGTTCTTGCACACCTCTTTTTTTGAAAGATGCTACCCTCTTGGACTTTATTGATTCCCTTGAGGTAACTGAAAGTTTCTATCATGTCCCCTCTCTCCCTCCTTTCCTCGAGGCTATACATATTAAGCTCCTTTAGTCTCTCTTCATATGTCTTCCGGTGCAGACCCTGCACCATTTTAGTTGCCCTCCTCTGGACAGCTTCCATCTTGTCTATGTTCTTGTGGAGATTGGGTCTCCAGAACTGCACACAGTACTCCAGATGGGGTCTCACCAGCTGTCTGTACAGAGGGATAACAACTTCTTGTTTTCTACTGGTGATGCCTCTCCCTATGCATTCCAGTATCCCCCCAGCCCTCCTTACTGCCCTCTCACATTGCTTGCCCACCTTTAAGTCATCTGATATGACTACCTGTAGGTCCTTTTCCATTTTTTGTTGTTGTTAGTATCTCACCTCCCATTGTGTACTCTTCGCCTGGGTTTTTGTTTCCCAGGTGCATTACCTTGCACTTCTTAGCATTAAATCTAAGCTGCCATACATTTGACCATTCCTCTAACCTTGTCAAGTCCCTTCTCATCCTTTCCACCCCACCTTGTGCATCAACTCTGTTGCAGATCTTTGTGTCATATGCAAGAGACATGCTTTTCCTTCAGTCCCTCTGCAATGTCGGCTTACAAAGAGACATTTGAGAGAGACGGAGTCCTAATACTGAACCCTCGACACCCCCACTAGTAACCCCCCTTTCTTTAGAGTGGACTCCATTTACTATTACTCCTCTGTGTGCTATTCTCCAGCCAATTCTTTACCCAGGCTATCATCTTGGGACCCACTCCCAGGCTGGCTAACTTGTACATTAATCTTTTGTGTGGGACTGAGTCAAATGCCTTGCTAAAGTCTCAGTAGGCCATGTCCACAGCCCCTCCCTGATCTTCTACTTTGGTCACCCAGTCAAAGAAATCTATTAGATTCGTCTGGCATGACCTTTCTGCTGTGAATCCATGCTGCCTTGGGTCCTGCGCCCCTCTGGCCTCTAGATACTCGACAATTCTTTCCTTCAGAAGTGATTCCATCATTTTCCCTATCACTGAGGTTAAACTAACAGGTCTGTAGTTTCCTGCTTCTGCCCTGCTCCCACTTTTGTGAAGGGGAATCACATCTGCCCTCCTCCAGTCCTCAGGTACCACCCCATCCTCCCATGATTTGTTAAAGAGGGTAGTCAGTGGTGTCACTAGTTCTACCCTTAGTTCTTTTAGAATTCTGGGATGAATCCCATCAGGCCCCATTGCTTTGTCCACCTTCAGTTTTAAGAGTTCTTTCAGAACCCTTTCTTCTGTAAATGGGCTGGTATTTGGAAACAGAGAATTTGACGGCAGATAAAGATTGACTGGCCCACCCAGTCAGCCCATTTCCCAATGGATAAGCTGCAGATCCTAGTTAAAAAACAGCCTACTGTATTTTCTCCTACCCCCAACCCCTAGAATTGCCTTATGTCTTTCTCGTGCATTCTTGAATTCCCCCACTGTTTTCGACTCCACAACCTTCTCAGGAAGGCTGTTCCATGCATCCACAACCCTCTCCATGAAAAAATATTTCCTCACATTACCTCTGAGCCATCCCTCCTCTAACTTCAAATTGTGCCCCCTTGTTCTTGCACACCTCTTTTTCTGAAATATGCTACCCTCTTGGACTTTGTTGATTCCCTTGGGGTACTTGAAAGTTTCTATCATGTCCCCCCTCTCCCTCCTTTCCTCGAGGGTATACATATTAAGCTCCCTAAGTCTCTCTTCATATGTCTTTTGGTGCAGACCCTGCACCATTTTAGTTGTCCTCCTCTGGACTGCCTCCATCCTATGTCCTTACGAGATTGGGTCTCCAGAACTGCACGTAGTACTCCAGATGGGGTCTCACCAGCTGTCTGTACAGAGAGATAACAACTTCCTGTTTTCTACTGGTGATGTCTTTCCCTATGCATCCCAGAATCCCCCCAGCCCTCCTTACAGCCCTCTCACATAGCTTGGCCACCTTTACTGTAGGTCATCTGATATGACTACCCCTAGGTCCCTTTCCATTTTTGTTGTTGTTAGTATCTCACCCCCCATTGTGTACTCTTCCCCTGGATTTTTGTTTCCCAGGTGCATTACTTTGCACTTCTTAGCATTGAATCTAAGCTGCCATACATTTGACCATTCCTCCAACCTTGCCAATTCCATTCTCAGCCTTTCCTCCCCACCTTATGTATCAACCCTGTTGCAGATCTTTGTGTCGTCTGCGAAGAGACATACATTTCCTTCCAGTCCCTCTGCAATGTCACTTATAAAGACATTGAAGAGGACTGGCACTAGTACTGAACCCTGCGGTACCCCACTAATAACTCCCCTTTCTTCAGAGTGGACTCCGTTTACTATTACCCTCTGTGTCCTGTTCTCCAGCCAATTTTCTACCCAGGCTACCATCTTGGGACCCACTCCAAGGCTGACTAACTTGTACATTAATCTTTTGTGTGGGACTGTGTCAAATGCCTTGCTAAAGTCTTGGTAGGCCATGTCCACAACCCCTTCCTGATCTACTACTTTGGTCACCCAGTCAAAGAAATCTATTAGATTCGTCTGACATGACCTTCCCGCTGTGAATCCATGCTGCCTTGGGTCCTGTGCCCCTCTGGCCTATAGGTACTCAACAATTCTTTCCTTCAGGATTGATTCCATCATTTTCCCCATCACTGAGGTCAAACTAACAGGTCTGCAGTTTCCTGCCTCTGCCCTGCTCCCGCTTTTGTGAAGTGGAATAACATCTGCCCTCCTCCGGTCCTCAGGTACCACCCCATCCTCCCAAGATTTGTTAAAGAGGGTAGTCAGTAGTGTCATTAGTTCTACCCTTAGTTCTTCTAGAATTCTGGGATGAATCCCATCAGGCCCCCATTGCTTTGTCCACCAGTTTTAAGAGTTCTTTCAGAACTCTTTCTTCTGTGAATAGGCTGATATCAACCCCCCAATCCAGAGTGTTTCTATTGTTTGGTTTGGTACCTCCCTCTTCATTTGTGAATACTGAGCAAAAATATTTGTTTAGTATCTCTGCCTTTTCACAGTCACCTTCTGCCCACCCTCCCTTTATTAAGCCTCACTATCCTCCCTTGGTCTTTTCTTCGCCTCCTGATGTACCTATAAAATGCTTTATCTCCTTCTTAACTGAGTTGGCTATCTTTTCCTCAGTTTGGGCCTTTGCTGTTCTGACTGTCTTCCCCGCTTTCTTCTGCTTTAACTGATACAGTTCTCTGTCTTGCTCCTTCTGTGATTCCTTGTACTTCCTGAATGCTATATTTTTCTCCCTAACCATCCCTGCCACCTCCTTTGAGAACCATAGTGGGTTTATTTACATTGTTTTGTTTTGTTTATTTGCTTCACACAAAGGATTGTTGCCTCAGTGATGGCAGTTTTGATTATTCCCCATTGTTCTTCCACCCCTCCATCTTGCCCATTTGCTCATGCATTCCTTAGGCACGCACCCATTTTGGCAAAATCAGTTCTCCTAAAGTCCAGGACCTTTGCCTTTGTATGGCTTGACTCTACTGCTGTGTTTATTGTGAACCATACTGTTCGATGGTCACTAGTTCCCAGATGGCTACCCACTTCTAAATCTGTGATCCTCTCTCCATCTCCATTTGAAAGTACCAGTTCTAAGATTGTTCCCTCCCGAGTGGGTTCCAGTACTAGTTGTCTAAGGCATGCCCCCTGTAGGGCATCTAGAATGACCCCACTCTTTGATGTGGCTGCAGCAAATACACTCCTGTTAACATCTGGCATATTCAGATCCCCCATCAACAGTATTTCCCCTTTTTCTGCCATTCTAAGGATACCTTCTATCATTTCCTTGTCCATTTCCTCCCCCTGAGATGAGGTCTGTATACAACCCCTGTGCGGACTGTGGTGTCATTGCCTGTCTCCAAGTTGGCCCACAGTGCTTCCTCTCCTACCCGTTTACCCTTTTGTTCTGTTGCTTTGATTCCTTTCTTTATGTAGAGAGCTAGTCCTCCTCCTCTTTTACTCTCCCTGTCCCTCCTGTAGATAGTGTACCCTGGTAAGTTTACATCCCAGTCATGGTTCTGTATGTACCATGTTTCTGTGATTGTCACGCTGTCCAAATGTTCCTCTTCCATCAAGGCCACTAGCTCAGGAAGCTTGTTACCTAGACTATGGGCATTGGTACTCATTACTCTCCATTTTTGATGGCTTTACCTCTTGTAGCCCCATCCTTGCCCTTACTGACTTTGCTTTCTCCATTTACCCCAGTCCTGCTCCCTACTGACCTTTTTACCTTGATCTTTAACTCATTTAGTACCCTGTTTTGTAGGGGGAGGCTGGGAATTTCCTGCTGCTTATCAGTGCCTCCCCCCCGGCTAGTTTAAAAGCTTGCCAATGAAGCATTTAAACCAATCACTCAGGAGACTGGTTCACTTCCCGAACAGATGCAGACCATAGTGCCAGTATAAGTGGGTATCCCTCCAGGTGGAACTCCAGTCCCCAATAAAGCCAAATCCCTGTACTCTACACCAGTTTTTCAACCATTCATTGAACTGCATTGTGCGGCGTACCCTTGCCTCACCCATGCCATAGATAGGCAGCACCTCCGAGAAGGATGCTGTATGGGCTACTTGTCTAAGGCCCTTCCCCAACTCCACAAACTCCTCCTGCACTGCTCTAATCCCATGCCCAGTCAAGTCATTTGTCCCTAGGTGGACAATGACATCCAGCACCGTCTCCCATGCAGCTGCTGTCGCGATCCTCAGAATACGCTTCCTGTCCCTCCAAGCCATGGCACCAGGCAGGCACCTTACTTCACTTTCCCTTGCCCCCCCAATTCTATCTCCTTGATAATTGAGTCCCCCACCAGGAGCTGCCTCCTTTCCCTTTGGTGTCCTGTGCCACCTTCCTGTGGGCCTCCCTTGTGATGGTTGCCAGCAACCTCCTCAGTCTCCACCATGTGTGCCTCCATAGGGGAACTATGCTCCACCAGAATGGCATATGGATTGTGGGGTGGTACGGCTGGAGGGATACACCTCTGTTCCACCACCCTCACCCTCCCTGAGCCCACTGTGGTCCAACCGCTGCTCCTTCTTGGCAACCTCTGAGGCAGAGGTGGTGGCCCTGGTGTTCCCTGTGTGGGGGAGGTTCCTGTACGCCTATCCAGTTTGGCCCGGAGACGGGCAACCTCCTCCCTCATAGCAGAGCGTTGCTTGCAAATAGGGCAGCATCTCAACCTCCAGAAAGTCTCCCGGAAGACTGCTGCCCCACAGCCAGTGCATTGCACTACTCCCCACATGTCTGTCTTCATTCCAGTTTACCTTGTGTAATTTATTTTTTTTTTTAAATATTGTGTACGCTTTCATTGTCAATGCAGTGTGCTGTGCTGTTAAGGATATGACACTTGTATGCCCCTAGAGGAAATGATGTCAGAACCCCTGGTATAAAGGAAGTGACACCAAGGGGGGGCCTAAGCCGTGCCTTCAAGACACAATCAACTACAAGCTCTGACCCACCACTATGATGAGTGTTGACCTTCCTTTCAGCAAGACAACCTGCACAATGAGTTAACAAAGAAAATACCCAGGAAAGGAAAAAACAGAAAAATCAAGCACTTCAGCCCAACACAGGTAAGCCTCCCTGACCCAGTACAACCTGATGTTGTGGATTCTGAAAGCAATCAGGGGAAGACAATTTCTCCCACCTGAGGCTCTGTCTGGATTCAAATACACAAACTGCAGCCTTTGCTATGACAACTAATCAGCCACTAGTAAATTATTTAAAAATAGTTTGATGCAAACTGTCACAGAATACTAGTGGACAGTCCAGTTACCCACAAGGGAAAACCAAATATGCAGTATTTCAATCCTTCTGAAGTTACTCACAAGATAAGCAGTTTTGCAAACTCCCGTCTTGATTTAAAATCTGAAATAATTAAACACAAAGCGATACCGATGTAAGAATTTAAAGTAAGTGACACCTCCCTCAGATTTAAGCAAGAGTGAGATTTGTTGCAGATTACTAGTCCAATATAGTATCTCCCATGCAGCTCTCAGTTGTTACATAGCATCAACCTGTTCCAACTTCAAGAAGATGGGTTTAATTACTACAGTTAAAAACTACATAATTACTACAGTTAAGAACCACTAGTATAGATAACACTACCATAGAGTATACTATGGCAGACAGTAACATAATCATCAATCTCTATTTACAGATAACTTTGTACATAACTCAGATTGTACAGATAACATTGTACCTAACTGAGAAATCCAGTGATGCTAAGCACACAGGCAGTGGAGAGGTAAAAAGCCCAGAAGAAAAAAATTACTCACTGTAGTAATCTTTCTTCCAAGTTGTCCTTTAGCATCAATAACTATAGCAGTCAGCTGGCTAGCTAGCACTGCCCTGGAGGTGGAATGTATGGTAATGAGATTTATGAATTAGCCAATCAGACTGAAGCTATGGAATGTGCTGAGCAGTGAGAGGGAAAAGAGGCTTCAGAATTTTTTCTAAAATAGGATGGGCAAATGCCCAACATGAAAGAACCAACAGGAATAAAAAATGTTTATAATAATCAGAACCATAAAACTTTGCCCAAAATGCAATCCAAAGTTTAATATAGTGACATTTTTAAGGCAAAAGACAGAGCCTTCTTCTGAAGGTTATCTGGGGAGGATGGCTTGGAGCTTGCTGATGCTAAATGAAACCTTAGAAGAAAGATTACTACGGTGAGTAGTTTTGTTTTCTTACCCCAGGGGTCCTTTAGCATTAGTAAGTATAGCAGACTACAAAGCAGTGCTGATGGGAGGCAGGTAGAGAACCTATTTAGGAAAAAGGATCTGCAGGACTGCCCTACCAAATCTGGCATCAGGCTTAGACTGCACATCTAAGCAAAAATGATTAGTGAAAGTGTGCACAGTCTTCCAAGTTACTGCTCTGCAGACTTCCAGAAAGGGAATGTCCCTAGCAGCTGCCAGTGAAGCAGAAGTACCCCTAGTAGAGTGGGCTCTGAAGCCCTCGGGGGACTGCCTGACAGCTTTGTCATAACGGAATCGAATGCAGGAGACTATCCGGTGACAGACAGTTCTCTTAGTGGCTGGTCTTCCTCTACCTACCTCCCCATAGATGAGGAACAGCCGTGTGGAACAGCCTCTGGACTGCTTGGTGTGCTACAAACAGTAAAGAAGGGCCCTTTTTTTTTTTAATCACATTATTTGTCACCACCTCCATGGACTTGGCAGGGGCTACTTAATTTCTCGCAGTACGCCCTCCGCCCATCGGAGCTATCATGGGTCCTACCGGTTCCAGTATTTTTTCTCCCCATTCCCATGGCTGCAATGGCTTAGCAGCCGCCTCCACGGAGACAGCTTACATCCTGGGTGTGGGCTAACCCCTTTTGTTGTGCTGACACACGCAGCACAACCCCCCTCCACCCCGAGGAAGGAGAGCAGTCCACTGGATGCTCAATCCTTACCTCCCCGACCGACCCCTGAATGACCCGAGTCCATTCCCAAACTCGGGTCGCAGGCGTGGTGCGAGGTGTGGCATCCAGTGCCTCAACCCTCAGCACCACCTGGCCAAGCAGGGCCCTTTTGACATCCAGATTGTGGAGCCTCTGCTCCCCTGGAGTGTATTTTTCTGTGAAGAACACAGGTAAAGTGATGGATTGATTAAGGTGAAATTCAGAAACCACCTTAGGCAAGAATTTTCTGTTAGTCCAAAGCTCAGTCTTGTCCCTGTGTGGAATGAAATAGTTGGGCTCAGTGCAGAGGGCCTGCAACCCTGAAATCCTTCTAGCAGAGGTGATGGCCACTAAAAACAGTTTTCCAGGTCACATACTTAATATGGACCATAGCCATTGGATCGAAAGGAGGCTCCATATGTTTGGCAATGCAGAGATTCAAGCTCCGTGGAAGCACAGTCTCCCTTATTGGAGGCTGAGCATGAAGGAGACCTCTGAAAAACTGTTTGAAGACCGGTTATGAATAAACTGACTTGGTCTTCCCCACAGAAAGATAGGCTGAAACAGCCGCCAGATGAAGCTTCAAGGAGGAGGGCTTCAACCCTGAGTCCTGTAGGTATACCAGGTAATCCAAGATGTTAGAGCTTGAAGCCTTAATAGGATTAATGTGCTTCTGCTTGCACCAGATGGAAAATCTTTTCCATTCAGCTGCATAAGTCTTTTTTGTACAAGGTTTTTGGATGTTCTCAGGATCTTCAGCACTTGCTCGGAGTACTGAGAGTCTGGAAACTCTAGTTCCTCAAGAGCCAGGCTTTGAGGTAAAGGGGTTTCAGGTCTGAAAAAGACACCCCTGTCTGGGTAAGAGACAGAAGGGAGTGACAGAGAGGCAGACGAATAGGCTTGCTGCAGGACACAGACATCAGCAGAGGGTACCATGCATGCCTCGGCCAGTCTGGTGCCATCAGTATCATTGTTGCAGGCTGATTTCTGAGCTTTAACAAAGCTATGAAAATTAAAGGAAAAGGAAGAATGGCATAAAGGAACCTTTCTGTCCAATCCAGAGCTAGGGCATCTGTTGGAAGAGTTCCCAGTGCTAGAAGCCTGCAGCTGAACAGAGGAAGCTGATGGTTCAAGTGGGAAGCAAACAAATCCACTTCTGGTGTGCCCCACCTCCTGAACACTGTGGCCAACACTTGTTTGTTCAGGCACCATTCGCTGAGCCCCTGGTTGATGCGACTAAGGGCATCCACTAAGGTATCGTCTTTTCCTGGGAGATGTATGGCTGAGAGACTGACTCCCAGAGAGTAGGCTAGGCCCCAAGTCCTCATGGCCTCCAGGCATAGGATGGTGGACCTTGTGCCACCCTGCTTGTTTATGTAAAACATAGCAGTGGTGTTGTCTGTTCTGATTTGAACTGTTAGTCCCTTTATCTGTGGAGCGAAAGCTTTGATAGCCAAATAAATGGCCCTGAGCTCCAGCAGACTGATGTGGGATTGTGACTCTTGTGGAGTCCAGGAGCCACTGACAGAACAGTCGTCCATGTGAGCTCCCCATCCAACCAGAGAAGCATCTGTAGTGATGATTTTTGAGGGGGAGGAAACCTGGAAGGGAACCCCTACTGACAGGTTTGGTGGAATCCTTCCACCAGTCCAGAAGCTGCATCAAGTTTTTGTAACTGGAATCAGTTTGGACAGGGAATCTTTGCTTTGGGACCAGTGAGACCTGAGGTAATGCTGAATGTCCCTCATTCTGAACCTGACCCCTGAGACCATAGCTGACATAGATGTCATGTGACCCAGAAGCTGCAGGAAATGTCTGGCTGGCCTGGGCTGACTCAGGACAAAAGAGTTTGCCACTGACAGGACATTTTGAATCCTTTCCACAGGTAGAAAAGCTCTGCTGTGCAAAGTGTCCAGCTGTGCTCCTATGAAGGTGAGGAGTTGGGCTGGTACTAACTGAGATTTCTTTAGATTTATAATGAACCCCAAGGATTGCAGAGTGTCGTTTGTTAAGGAAAAGGCCTGCTCCAGAAGTGGAGGAGACTGCTACTATGAGCCAGACATCCAAGTATGGGTAAACTGATATCTCCTTTTTTTCTTAAATGAGCTGCCACTATGGCTAGGCATCTTGTAAACACCCTTGGAGCAGATGTCACGCTGAAGGGCATGGCTACAAACTGATAGTGCCCCGAAGTAAATTTAAACCTTAAAAATTTCCTGTGGGCCAGCCTGATGGGGATATGAAAGTAAGCATCTTTGACTTCCAGTTGGGGCACGGACCTAATGGCTGCCTAAGCAAAGCGCTGAATGACTGATCAGAAACAATCCACGCTAATCCATAAAAAGTAAATCCTGTCGACCAAAAAATCAATAAAGGACTATCTAATGGGACCCAAACACCGTTTGAAGGAAATTCCGATGAATGGAGCTGTAAAACAAAAGATCGCTGAGCAAGTACAGAACGTCTGAGCAGAGGCCTATGCAGAGCGTGAGTCCACAGCACAAAGTGTGGATAAGGCCGCGAGCATGGCACAAGAAACAGAATGCACGATTACCTCTCGGCAGCTTTGCCAAACCCTACAACAAATAAATGACACTTTGCAGAGACTGGAGGCTAAAGCACTAGATCAATGCCAAGATATTGCAAAATTACACCAGAAAACATGAGAAATTGAAACGGTAATGACAGAATATACTCAGACCACAGATGTGCACAAATCGGCCCTTCTGGAGCTGCATCATTGCACTACGTTGTTGGAACAGAAGTTTGAGGAACTAGAGAATCGGAACTGGCGAAACAATATTCGGATCCACGGAGTGCCAGAAGGAATGGAATTGGGGAGCATGATTGACTTTATTGACTCGTTTTTAAAAGAGATCCTCAACCTACCTACTGAAAAACAGCTTGACATTATCAGGGCTCATAGATCTCTGGTACCACGACCTCGAGACCAGAAGGCCAGACCTAGATCGATAGTGCTTGCATTCCTGGATTACAGGATCAAAGAGGAGGTGTTAGCTCTAGCCTGGTCGAGGAAAACTATATACTTTGGAGATGTCTGACTATTTTTATACCATGACTTTACCCCACAGCTGCTTGCCAGGAGGAGAAAGGTACTACTGTTAGTTAAATTGCTATAACAAAAAGGAGTAAAGGCCTTTGCAGAATACCCAGCTAGGCTGAAAGTTCAAACAGAAAAGGGTCTCCTAAGATTTCAAGAGCTGGCAGAAGCTAAAGAGTTCGTGGAGAGACTGGGGTTGCACTTACCTGAAGAACAAGGCTGGCGGATTCAACAGCAGCTGGGGGAGCAGAACTGGTTCAAAAGAGGTCCAAAAAGAGTGAATGGTGGTTCTAATAGGGACATGTTTGGGGCGTGGGACAAGGTCCTTGCTAAAAGAAAACCCCCAGGCACAGAACTAGAGCGAGGAGAGCAGGAACAAGGCAAACCTCCGAGAGAACAGGACATAGTGCTGAATAACAACTTAATGGCTGAAGGATGAAGGAGTGAAACGGGAATACACTGCAAGTACTTACTCAAGAGAGACTCTGATGTGGACTGGAGGGAATAAAGCGTGCTCATAGTGGTTGAAGGGAAATGAAAATGACTTTAATAATTTGGGACTATGCCTGCTTAATCTGATTACATGGCGTATGAATAATAACTAAATGATCTTAATGGGAATGGTGGGTGGGGGGAGGTTAACTTCTCCAGACCTCCCGTAGCAGTTATAATGCTATGCAGGTACAGAATGTTTCAGGGGAGCTGGATTCGACGTGGATGGGTCTGCGAGCAGATGTAAACGTGGATGCAGTGGAAGGAGGGCGAAGGAAATGAAACAGAAGTGCAAGAATCACATCTTCATCAGGGACTGTGTTACTTTCTACTTGACCGGGGGGGGGGCGAGGGTGGAAGTGGGAGGGGGGAATATAAAGGGCCTAATTATTGGTTTGACACTGGATAAGGGGCCATTGAATTGGATTTGTGGTAAGAGTAAACAAGGGCTCCAATATTGGAGCTGGAATAGGGGAAGGGGCAGGGCTCGAGAGGGAAATATATAAAGTGTGGGCTACTATTTTAGAAACGGCACAAGGATAAAGTTTTAAGATATTAGGATCACAAGAATGGGCATCAATCATACAAAAGATGGGGATGATAAGATAAGAAGTTCTCGGGGTATGGAAAGAGGGGGATACTACGGAGGGATTATTGAATAAAATAAACAAAATTAGCCGGGTTAGTGAATTATTTGGGAAGGAGAGGGGGATTGGAGAATGATTCTTGGGTGGTTGCTGAGGGGTCTGCTTCCCTCCCATGAGAGGAGGGATTGCCGTCTCCTACCGGTGGGGGGGTACTCCGTTTGGGGAAGTGGTGGAGGAAGGCTTCTCTGGTCCTACAGAAGACATGAAATTGTGAAAAGGTCAAGAGTTAAATGTTTATTTGAAAGACGGTTAGATCAGCGCAGAACATCATTTTCTTTCAGATGGTGCTTGGGCATGTAGTGCTCCAGTTATAAAGCTTTTCTGATCAATAGAGTAATTGGTCACATAAAAAAGCGAAGAGCTCCAAGTTACGAACAAGAGCTTTCTAGAGGGGGTTTCCCATTGTAGAGACACTGGTAGCCCCTCTGAACTTGCCCCCGCCTGTATAAGGTGGAGTTAGGACTAGAGCCCCAAAAAGTGGGACTTCTTCCTTGGAGGTCAAGGATAATGCATTGGTTACTAGCCCAGTTGGCTGTAAAGCTAAATTACTGTTATCAAGTAATGGATGTTATGTTATTTCATGTCTCGGATGTGTTCCGTCGTAAGAGAGAGTTAAATGAAATAAAGAAGGGAGATGTGTGGGAGGGCTCTCGAGAAGGAGTCCAGGGAGACCCTGAGAATACATTTCTAAGTATAGATCCTTTCGATGGCAGGTAAGGGTACGATTATCTGTTCCTATAATGTTAACGGCCTTACAAACCCTGTTAAAAGATCTAAAATATTGAGCCAAGTAAGGAAAGCCGTGGCAGATTTTTATTTCTCCAGGAGACCCATCTGTCGATGAAGGAGCACAATAAGTTCCTAAAACTGGGTTTTGGGGAGATGGCGGCGTCTTCCTATAAGAATGGTAGAAGGAGGGGTATGGTGGTGTTGGTACCGTCTAACTCCCCATTTGAAAAAATGGAGGCCAAGACAGATAAGGAGGGATGATATGCGATGTTAAAAGGCAAATTTAGGGGCAATGTTTTGACACTTGCATCCACGTACTTTCCCCCTGGCTCAACATTACCTGAGTACCGTTCCTTTCTGGCTACTCTATTAGAGCTGGGGGAGGGAGTCATAATTTGTGGAGGGGATCTTAATTTACCTTTGAACCTGGATATGGACTCCTCCTCGAGGATAAGTCGGAAACCACACAGAACAGCTAGGAAAATCCAGAAACTGATAGGAGAAATGGGACTATTAGACACTTGGAGACACCAACATAATAGACAGAGACACTACACCTTTTTCTCTGCGGCCTACAACACATATTCGAGGCTAGACTACATATCAGTCACGAAGACAGAGGTACAGAGAATCGAGGATACTTGGATAGGGGACCTACTTCTGTCTGACCATGCGCCCATATACATAAAAATAGATTTAGGGGAGATACGCCAGAATACCATAAGGCAGCTGAACACCTCTCTCCTGAAAGATAAAGAAATTAGGGACCAAATACATAGATACATAGACAGTGTCGGCAGATAAGGGCCTATGGCCAACCCAGTCTGCCCATTTGAGCTTGTAAGTTCAGTTTATGTTTTCCTAGAAGTCTGTTGCTCCTTACTCCTGACTCCAGAATTCCTTTCTGTCTATCCCATGCATTCTTAAATCCCGTGATTGTTTCAGCCCCCACCACTTCCTCTGGCAGGGTGTTCCACTTGTCCACCACCCATTCTGTGAAGAAATTATTCCTCACGTTTCCTCTGAATCGTCCTCCCTCCAACTTCATCCCATGCCCTCTAGTCCTGGAACATCTTTTTCACTTACAAATAGTGTATTCCTGCACCCTGTTCCTCCCTGTAAGATACTTGTATGTCTCTATCATATCCCCTCTCTCCCTCCTCTCCTCCAGGGAGCACATGTTCAGTTCCTTCAACCAGTCCTCATAGGACTTGTCATGTAATCCATGCACCATCTTTGTTGCCCTCCTCTGAACCTTCTCTACCTTGTCTATGTCCTTACGTAGGTAAGGTCTCCAGAACTATACACTGCACTCCAGGTGGGGCCTCACTAGTGTCATGTGTAGTGGAATTATGACCTCCCTTTTCCTGCTGGTGATGCCTCTGCCTATGCATCCCAGCATCCTATTTGCTTTACCTGCTGCCTTGTCACACTGTTTCCCTACCTTGAGGTCATCAGAGATGATAACCTCAAGATCCCTTTCCTGCTTGGTGCATGCTATATCCTCACCCCCCAACTGATATATTGTGCCAGGGTTTTTGTGTCCCATGTGCATTATCTTGCACTTCTTTGCATTGAATTTCAACTGCTAAACCCCTGACCATTCTTCAAGTTTCTGCAGGTCCCTTCTCATTCTGTCTACACCCTTTGGTGTGTCTACTCTGTTGCAGAGCTTTGTGTCATCAGCAAACAGTGAAACTCTGCCTTCTAGGTCCTGCGCAATGTCACTGATGAAGATGTTGAATAGGACCGGTCCTAGCACTGATCCCTGTGGTACCCCACTGGTGATTCTTCCCTCTGTGGAGTGACAGCCATTTACCACCACCCTCTGTGTCCTGCCGCCCAGCCAGTTACCTACCCACCACATTATTGTCCTGCCCACACCCATATTCCCCAGTTTGTGTAATAGTCTTCTATGTAGCACAGTGTCAAATGCCTTGCTGAAGTCCAGATAGGCCATGTCCACTGCCCTCCCCTGATCCACCTCCCTAGTCACCCAGTCAAAAAATTCAATGAGGTTGGTCTGACATGACCTCCCCCTGGTGAAACCATGCTGCCCTGAGTCCTGTAGTCCATTGACAACCAGATGTTCCACCAATCTCTCCTTCAGTAGTGCTTCCATGATCTTCCCCACTACTGAGGTGAGACAGACTGACTGGTCTGTAGTTCCCTGCTTCCTCTTTGTTCCCACTTTTGTATAAGGGGACTACATCTGCTATCCTCCAGTCTTTGGGTACCTGCCCTGTTTCCAGTGATCGGCTAAACAGGATAGCCAGAGGTTCAGCCACCACCTCTCTTAGTTCTTTAAGGACCCTGAAGTACACCCCATCTGGCCCCGTTGCTTTATCAACTCTTATTACTTCCAGTTCCTTCAGGACCCTTTCTTGTGTAAAGGGACTTGTGTCCATTTCTGCACCATTCTCACCCCTTGTACTCCCTTCAGGCCCATTACCCTCCTCTTCCTCAGTAAAGACTGAGCAGAAATACCTGCTCAATATGTCAGCTTTACTGCTGTCATCCTCCACGCCCCCATCCTCCCTTCAGTCTCACTATCCTCCCTTTGCCTTTTCTTTTTCACTTATGTACCTGTAAAGGTTTTGTCCCCTCTACCCACTGATTTTGCAATGTGTTTTCTGTCTGAGCTTTGGCTTCCTTACTGACCTCCCTGCCTCCCTTTGCTTCTCCTGGTACTTCTCCCTATCCCCTTCTGCCTGTGTCTTTTTGTATTACCTGAATGCAATCTTTTTGGCTTTCACTTTCTTTGCTACCTCTTTGGAAAACCATAACGGTCTCCTCTTCCTTTTCCTTTTGCTAACCTGCTTAATGCATAATTCTATTGCTCTTGTAATCCCCATTTTAAATACTAACCACTGTTCCTCAACCCCTGATTCCTGCCCCATTCCCCTTAATGCCTCTTTCAAGTATCTCCCCATTTTCCCAAAGTCTGCCCCCCTAAAATCCAGGATACATGTTTTTGTGTGGTTTGGTTCTGCTCTTTCTGTGATTTCAAACCACAATGACTGGTGGTCACTGTTCCCCAGGTGCTCCCCCACTGTTAATCCCATCACACTGTCCCTGTTTGTGAGCACAAGGTCCAATATTGCCTTCTGCCGAGTTGGTTCCATGACCAGCTGCTTGAGGAAGGCACCCTGAAGGGAGTCCAGGATAAATCTGCTCCTAGTTGATGCTGCTGCTGGGATGCTCCAGTCCATGTCTGGAATATTGAAGTCTCCAACCAGTACTACCTCACCCTTGTCTGCCATTCTTTGGATGGCTAGCATCAGCTCCCTATCTGTTTCTTCCTCCTGGGCTGGTGGTCTATAGACCACACCTGTGCGGATGGCTGGCCTTATTTTCCTTTCCAGCTTAACCCACAGTATCTCTCCCCCATTTTGTTCCTCCTGGATCTCTGTGGCCCTTATGTCATTTTTCACATACAGTGCCACTCCTCCCTGCCCTGTCTCTTCTGAATATGTTGTAGCCAGGTATGGCCATCTCCCAGTCGTGGTTATCATTACACCAGGTTTCAGTGATGGCCACAATGTCCAGGTCTGACTGCACCATGACAGCCTCCAGATCTTCCATCTTGTTGCTAAGGCTCCTGGCATTTGCACACATGGCTTTCCATGATTTGACCTCCCTAGACTGTTTCGCTGTTCTACTCCAGCCCCTTCCTTGGTTGTCCTTTATCCCTGGTTCTCCTTGCTGTCTGTCCTTCTGCTGAATTTTGCCCCTTTTCTGCCTATCCACCTCTTGGGCACTAATCACCATCTTTGCACACTGCTTTGTAGAGATAGCCACTCCTCTGGTTCACTGGTTCCACTGCTAGCTGTGGGGGTGGGCAAGCAGGTACCCTCCTTGCTGGCCTGCACCCTCCTTTGCTAGTTTAAATGCTTGTCAATGTAGCATTTAAACTTATCATTGAGTACTTGGATTCCTCCAGGATGGATGCAGGCCGTCAGGTTTGAACAAACCTCCATCCCTCCAGGTGGGTCCCCAGTCACCAATGAATCCAAACCCTTCCTCACAGCACCAGTTCTTCAACCATGAGTTAAAGTTCCTGGTGCATGCACCCCTATGCTCTCCCTTGCCTCTCGCAGGTAGTACTTCTGAGAAAGTGAAAGAAGTAGCTACTTGCTTGAGACCCCTCCCTAATTTCCTAAACTCTTCCTGAACTTCCTTTGGCTCCCCATTTGCCAGGTCATTAGTACCTAGGTGGATAATGACATCCAGCTCACCCTCCCGTCTTGCCTTCCCAGTAATCCCCAGGATCTTACTTCCACCCCTCCATGCCGTGGCACCTGGTAGGCACCTCACCTCCCTGTCCTCCCCCTCCTGTGTTCCTAGCTGGATCCCTCTTATGATAGAGTCCCCACCAGGATTCGCTCCTCCCTCTGGGGTCCACTGCTTTCCCGCTGAGGTCACTTCCTTGGCTAACCTCCACATCCTTTCCTCCACTTCTCTGGGTACCTCTATTTGGTTGTCCCTGTTTGCCAGTGTGGCATATGAGTTCTTGAGTGGAATAGGATCTGGGATGTGCCTTGCCTGACCACTCTAACCCTCCCTGAGCCCACTGTCATCCAAGTGCTCCTCGCTCGGCATCCTTTGAGGCAGTTGCATTGGACTGGGTGGTCTCTGGATAGGGGTGATGGTACTCCTGACCCAGTTTACTTCCGCTCTGAGTCTGGCTACCCCTTACCGCAGTCCAGAGAGATGCATGCAGATAAGGCAGCACCTAGTGTCCAAAAGGTCTGCTCTGAATATGGCTGCCCCACAGGCATTGCATTGCACCACTTCCTACATTATACTGCAATTATACTGCTATTTCACTACTGCCTGCTACTGAAGCTCTCCTAGTTCCCTTTTATTAATTTACTGTCCTAAAATCCTGCCACTGATCCTCAGATACTTTTCTTTAAAAAAAAAAATAAACCAAGAAATAAATAAATGAATCAAAACACTTGTCGTAGCTGAGGGTGGGCTTCTTCACCCTCATGCCCTCCTACTCCACACCTTTCCTATACCCTGTGTTTAGCTCCTGTCAATCAGATTTAACAGGGCATATAATTAAGAGTTGGGGGAAGGGGGGGGGCCAAAATTTGCAGCAATTAAAGACAGCAAAGAAATACACCACCACTACGTTTTAAATTTTCAACAGCCCAAAAACAATTCTAAGTAAAGACACCAAAGAAAGTACAGTGTCACTAAAAGCCCACAATCTAAGTTTAAAAGAAAAATAGCAAGTATCAGTTACTGTAAAGCACCGAATTGAATATGTTTCCTTCCCCTTCTGGCTAAGTAGAAACTTATAGGGCATACCTTCTAGACAATACAGAGCAGGATACCACACAGGCCATCTGTTGGGATGCCGCAAAAGCTGTCTTGCGAGGTAAATTTATTCAACTAGCCTCGAGGAAAAAGAGGGAGCGGGAAGCCAGAAGACTTAATCTAATTGGGCTGATAGCAGATTTGGAAGGGCAGCAAAAACAAAAGTATGACAAGGAGCGGAGGAGACAGTTGCTGGACTATAAGAGGGAGTTGACAGGAATTTTGGATTATCAGGTGGAGCAGAGGTTGCTCTTTTTGAGACAACAACATTATGAGGGGGGACACCGATCGTTGCGTTACTTGGCTAGCAGGCTGAGGGAAAAACGAGCAAGAGCAACAATAATGAAGGTGTGGCATCCAGAGATAGGCAAAATGGTCCAAGGGGTCCATGAGATATCAGACGCCTTCAGGATATACTATACTAAGTTATATGCAGAGGATACTAAAGCGGGAGAAGATGACATAAAGAGATTCCTGAGTTCACTTAAACTACCGGGCCTAACTAGGGAGCAAGGAGAAAGGTTAATGGGACCTGTGAGACCAGAGGAAATAAAGGAGGAGATCAAAAGGCTTAAGGTGGGTAAATGTCCGGGTTCGGACGGACTCCCTGTGGAATTCTATCAATGCTTTGAGAACCAGATACAGACACTTCTGGGGAAGGTTTTTGAAGAGGTCATGAGGGACGAGGCTGCGACCCCTCCTCCTTCTTGGGCCCAGGCGGTGATTTCGGAGATACCCAAACCGGGAAAGGATCCAATAAAATGCCCTTCGTATAGACCGATTTCCCTATTGAACACTGATTATAAAATACTCACATCTCTTCTGGCAAGACGTATTCAGGAGCATCTCCCCTCTTTAATACAGATTGACCAATCCGGTTTTATACCGGGCAGACAAGCACAGGATAATTTACGTAGAACAACACATATAACTGATCAAATTTCTATGCAAAAATTACCCTCGCTGATACTAAGTCTTGACGCTGAAAAAGCATTTGAAAGAGTATCTTGGTTGTTTCTGAAGGAGGTCCTTTCCCGGTTTGGGTTCCCGAAGCAGCTGATAACGGCCATATTCAAGTTATACGAGTCTCCAAAAGCACAGGTTAGAGCGAATGGCCATATTTCTGAGACTTTTAATTTGGAAAGGGGAACACGACAAGGGTGCCCTCTTTCCCCATTACTGTTTGCCCTGTTCATCGAGCCCCTTGCTCAAAGCATCCACCAGTGCCCAAAGATAAAAGGGATTAATATGGGGGGACATCCCACAAACTGGCTTTGTATGCTGATGATGTTCTTTTGTACGTGGCGGACCCCGTGGTGTCTTTGTCAGCAGTATTCAGATGGCTGGATGAGTTTTCTGGGCTAGCTGGCTACAAATTGAATAATAATAAAATGGAAATTCTTTGTTTTAATTTTACCCCAACTGAGGAGCTTAAAATTAAATACCCCATGTTATGGGATCAGATAGAGATAAAATACTTAGGGATAAAGTTGGGTAGGAAATATGCACAATTGAAAGAGCTGAACTATCCTCCTATAATAGCGCAGCTTAAAAGTGACTTTCAAATATGGTCTCTTCTGCCCAACTCACTTAGTGCTAGAGCCCAAGCCCTCAAGATGAATACATTACCATGCCTTCTCTACTTATTCCAATGTGTTCCATGTCTGTTAACTCCGGCTGATCTGGAGACTTGGCAGAGTATGTTTTTTCCTATTTATGGAAGGGTAAAAAACCCAGACTAAGAAGATCTCTTCTTTATCTTCCAAAGAAGAGGAGGGTCTGTGCCCCATGCCTACAGGGCTACTGGGTGGCTGCCCAGATGAGGGTTGCACGTACTGTGGGGTAACCCGGGATACAACACCTACATTAGGCGAATAGATCTCTGGAAACAAAGGGATCCCCCATTGTGGGCGATGATGTTTGGGTCTCTGGACATGAAGGAAACGTTTGGTTTCTCCGGCACAATGGCGGTGTTGGAAGGATGTAGGAGGGGAATAAGCAAGGGTGCCACACTTGGGAATCTCTGGAGGTATAGCTGGTGGGCATATGACCGTCAGTTTATACCAGCAATGCTCAATAAATGGTACTAGAAACAAGCTAGAAGGGGTCTGTGCGCGCCTTAACAAATAATGATGGGGAATACCCTGCTCTCCTTTGAAGCAATTCAGGAAAAATATGGCCTGAAGCAGACTGATAAAATCAGGTATTACCAATTAAGAGACTACTTGAATATACAAATTAACAAAACAATGCTGGAGGAGCCGGTGTTGGAAGAGAGAGGGCTATTCCAAAGAGTGTGAGGTGCAAGGGGGGCAGACCATGCCATCTCGCTGCTGTATAATGTCTCTTCAATGTCTTTATAAGCGACATTGCAGAGGGACTGGAAGGAAAAGTATGTCTCTTTGCAGATGACACAAAGATCTGCAACAGAGTTGATGCACAAGGTGGGGTGGAAAGGATGAGAAGGGACTTGGCAAGGTTAGAGGAATGGTCAAATGTATGGCAGCTTAGATTCAATGCTAAGAAGTGCAAGGTAATGCACCTGGGAAACAAAAACCCAGGGAAGAGTACACAATGGGGGTGAGATACTAACAACAACAAGAATGGAAAGGGACCTGGGGGTAGTCATATCAGATGACCTAAAGGTGGGCAAGCAATGTGAGAGGGCAGCAAGGAGGGCTGGGGGGATACTGGGATGCATAGGGAGAGGCATCACCAGCAGAAAACAAGAAGTTATTATCCCTCTGTACAGACAGCTGGTGAGACCACATCTGGAGTATCATGGCAGTTCTGGAGACCCAATCTCCGCAAAGACATAGACAGGATGGAAGCTGTCCAGAGGAGGGCAACTAAAATGGTGCAGGGTCTGCACCGGAAGACATATGAAGTGAGACTTAAGGAGCTTAATATGTATAGCCTCGAGGAAAGGAGGGAGAGGGGGTCATGATAGAAACTTTCAAGTACCTCAAGGGAATCAACAAAGTCCAAGAGGGTAGCATCTTTCAAAAAAAGAGGTGTGCAAGAACAAGGGGGCACAATTTGAAGATAGAAGGGGGGCGGCTCAGAGGTAATTTAAGGAAGTATTTTTTCACAGAGAGGGTTGTGGATGCATGGAACAGCCTTCCAGAGGAGGTTGTGGAGTCAAAAAGAATGGTGGAATTCAAGCATGCATGGGACAGTCATAAGGCAATTCTAGGGGGTTGGGGTAGGAAGAAGTAGGCTGCTGGTTAACTAGGATCTGCAGCTTATCCATCAGGTAGGGAAATGGGCAGACTGGGTGGGCCAAGCGGTCCTTATCTGCCGTCAAATTCTATGTTTCTATAATAACTATGTGGCAGATATAGCAAACATGTCCCAGCATATAAAGAGAAAATGGGAGCAGGACTTAGCAATTCTTATAGCAGATAAACATTAGTCTCTGATGTGGAGAGTACATGGTCTACTTCTAGCTCCTTAGTGTGGAGGGACTTCTGCTGGAAGTTGAGAACCAGATATTTTTTAGTACCAACACAGATGGTGCACTTGAAGGGAGGGACCACGGCTGGGTGCTGGAGGGTTTCTTGAGAACAACATGCCTCACAGGCACATGTATTTTGGTCATGTCCAGGTATCATCTTATATTGGAAGGAGGTTAGGAAACATCTAGAACAGCTATTCTCAATTCAGACGCAGTTAGGACCTGAACACTTAGTTTTAGGATTAATCCCAGGGGAGGTTAGAGATAAGGATGCCAGATGCCTATGGAAGATCCCGGTTACGGCTGCCTTAAAAATGATCACAAAGAATTGGTTGCAGCCGAGAACCCCAGGGGTAGGGGAATGGAAGGATATGGTTGAATCCATACATTTGATGGAGAGGTTAACAATCAATCTCAAACAAAAGCCACAGATATATCAACAGAAATGGACCAGATGGTTACTCCATGACAGTGGTTAAGAGAGAGATACCTGAAGTGAACTAAAAGAGATATTTACTCCTTCCACCGGAGTCAGAGAATGTCCCCCGATTAACTCCTGTTATAGGTATTTTCTGGATATGTGATAACTGGTTGTAGATAGTGGAGCAATGGAGCACATCCTAGACAGCTGCACCTATTGTAACTGTTATACCTAGACCGTAGTAAAGTTGACTACTACGAACTAAAAGCACAGTAATATTTCTGTGATGTTGTCAGTGCTAGGGGCCTTTACCCCAAAGAAAAATATGCAAATGATGTAACAAATGCTGGCAAATGAATGATAATAAACTAAGTATAAAAAAAAAAGAAAGTAAGCGTCTTTGAGATCTATAGAGGCTAGTCAGTCTCCCTGCTGCAAGGACTGAATCACCAAATTCACAGTGATCATCTTGAATTTGGGCTTCAGAAGATGCCTGTTTAGGAACCTGAAGTCTAAAATAGGCCGCCACTCCACATTCTTCTTTTGGGTCAGGAAGTACCTGGAGTAAAGTCCTTTGTTCTTTTGATGGACAGGCACTCTCTCCACTACTTTTGCTTCCAAAAGATGCTTTACTTTCAATTCCAACTATTTTCTCTGTTGGAGTTACAGGTTTGGAAAGCTGAGTTCTCTTTAGGGCTGGCATCTTTCTACCTCCAGGACCCTTCTGTCTGTGGTAATAAGGGTCCAGGACTGCAGGTAGTGGGACAGCCTGCCCCCTATTGACAGAGGGGAGGTGACCTGGGCTGAGGAGTCAGGGCTTCTGCTGAGTGGCAGAAGCAGGGGTAGAAGTAGACCTTCTCTGGCCCCTCCTGCCTCTACACCTCTGTAGTATCCCCTAAACTGAGAAAGGTCAAACCAAGGAGAAAGGGAGTAAAAAGGCTTGGGAAAGTAGCCTCTACCTCTGTTACCCCTGTGTTGAGGTTTGTGGGCTCCCTGAGACCTAGTCTTAGCAGTGTTACTCTGATAGGTTGCCATGTATTTGTCAAGCTTTTGCATATACTCCTCAGTCCTGGAATCAAAGAGAAAATTTCTGTTGCAAGGAAAGTTCATGGCTTTGGATTGAGTGTCTTGTGACAGGTTTGTTGTTCTGAGCCAAGCAAAACGCCTCAGGGAAACAGCCTGGGCCATAACCCCCAAGGATGCATCATTGCTGTCATCCACCATGTGGAACTGGTATTTAGTGGCCACCAGAGCTGTTTTAGCTGTTTCCACTAAATCTTTAGCCATGGAATCTGAACCTCATTTGACAATGGCTAATACTGAGTTCCACAAGGCCTTCTGATATTTGGCTGCACAAGCCATGTAAGAGGCCAGGCGAAGAAGGAGAGAGGCTGAAGTATAAGTTTTCCTAGCCATAAAATCCAGCCTCTTAGAATCTTTTTTTGATGGGCTGTAAAGAAAGTGGAACTCCAGCCTTATCACATGCTACTTGTTGCACCACTCGTTCATGACTTGGGTGCACAAACAGAAATTCTGTATCAGGTTTTGAAAACTGATATTTTTTCATCCCTTTTTTTGACCCCTTGTACCGAAGTGGGATTCTGAAGAATTTTCATAGTGTTCTTCCTGAAGGGTTTATAAATAGGAAGAACCAGTTTCTTAGGAGGGGGAAGACCTTTCATCTCTCTATAGTCTTGGTCTTCCTCCTCATCCTGGCTGGACTCTTGAGAGGAGAGGAGAGATCAAGAGTGTCTGCCATGTGTTGCAGGAAAGAAAACAGCAAGGAATTATCCTCCTGATCAGGAGAAGCCCCAACATTTGGATCAGGAGACACATCGGGATCTGGGACCTTAACCTCCGAGGTGTCATCAGGGGGCTCATAACAGTCATCATTATCACCCCCTTCGTCAGCTCCTACAGCATAAGGGAACATTAGAAGGGGTTTGCCTAGGGAAATCAGAGGCACCAAAAATAGAACCCATGCCCTGGATAGTTTGATAAATGTGCCAGGCTTTTGCCATGTCTTCCATAGAGGGAAGGTACCCTTGAAAATCTTGTGGGCTGCCCTCCTGGGTTTCATTATTTTTTTACTTATCTTTATGCTTTTTTCCTATTACAGCCTCACTAATGGCACCACCTGGAGGAGCAACAGGATTTCTTTCCTTACATATCTTTTTTGATGCCACCTCATCTGTGACTTGTTCAGGTTTTCTTTTCGATTTAGGAACTTCATCAGCCCCTTCAGCTGTATTTTTTGAAGACACTTCATCAGTACCAGGCTTAGCATTCTTTGTTTTCAAAGGTACTTCACCAGCACCTGCATCAGGCTTAGATTTCAAAGATGCCTCATCAGCACCTGCATTATTTTTATTTTTTATAGGCCCCCTCGTCAGTAGCCTTGGGTCTGTGTTTGGGACCATACGAAGACCCTTCTTTTGCCACTAAGCCTTTTTGCACTATTTCTTAAAGTTTTTGAGCAGAATTTGGAGCAAGGAACACAGTAATGGTCTGGACCTAAGCACTTTAAACACAGGTCGTGAGTATCAGCTTTAGCTAAAATTCTATGGCAGTTCAAGAAATTTTTAAACCTGTGGGTCCAGTCCTTTTCTGTGGGGTTTCTGTAATGCCCAATTAACAGAAAATCCCTAAAAAGAATGCTGAACCATTTAACTGTAAGGTCCAACGGTCGGTTCCCTCGCAGTAATTAACTGTGACTTTTCTGAGGCAAAAATATATAGAACCGTCGGTTCCTGCTTTAAAAAGGGAACCGCAGTAAAAATAAACATTAATACTGTAATAACAGGGAACTGCAGAAATACTAGATGCGATAACTTAAAACTTTTTTTAAAATAAAGAAAAAGGGAACCATGAAGTCGAGAGAAAAAACACGGTTCCTGGGAACCGAGGGGCACCTCTAAAACCTAAACAAAAATACTCAGCACACTAAAATTTATAAGAAACTAAGAACTAGCTACCAGTCTCAAGAAAAACAACTTTTTCTTGTCAGGAGAGAGAACACTTCAGAGGCAGTGTTGCTCAGTCCAGCGGAGAAAAAATTCTGAAGCCTCCTTTCTCTCTCACTGCTCAGCACATTCCATAGCTTCAATCTGATTGGCTAATTCATAAATCTCATTACCATATATTCCACCTCCAGGGCAGTGCTAGCTCTTCAGCTGACTGCTATAGTTCCTGATGCTAAAAGACCCCTGGGGTAAGAAGTCATCGATAGCAGGAGCAAGGCAGGGCAGCTAGATGAGCCTACAGCAAGCACTGAAATTGAGGGAGCGAAGAGCAAGCCAAGACTGAGGAGGGTAATGAGTTCTAGGAGGACACAGCAGTAAAGGCAAATGATCTCCGGGCCACAGAGAAACCAGGTTTGGCACTATGAGAAGGGGTAGGGAGGCAGATCTGGGAGCACACAGGGGGAGTTGACATTGGATGATATCAGCTAGGCAGGGAGCTGTGAATCAATGTACTAGCTTGTGAACAAAGCTCAGGGTGGCATAGCACAGTTTGGCCTCATAGGGCAACCATCCCAGGGCAGATAGGACATCATAATGATGATGGCGAGTGTGGGTTCCCAGAGCAAACCTACCCACTCTGTGGTAGACCTGTGAGAGATGAGATGATATGGTTGCAGAGGTTGAGAGAAGCAACGGGGCACTATACAAGAGTAGAGGCAGGAGGGTGGCATCTGCAATCTTGCGACAGGCAGTTGAATTAAGGAAGGGACGCATGTGGTAAAGGACCCCGATTTTTTGGTTAAGGATTTTAGTGAGAGTTGTTGCGTGTGCATCAAGTGTAAGTGAGGTATCCAAGCTGACCCCAGGCATTTAAACGACTCAACAGATTCAAGGGCAGTCCCTGTACATGAGAGCACAGCCAGATGGCGGAGGGTGCATGCAGGTGATCTAGAGAACAACATGCACTTAGTTTTTTTAGTGTTAAGCACCAGTTGCCTTTGAATGAACCAATCCTCGAGGGTGTTAAAGTCAGATTCCAGCTTTGCGTTTTGCCAGCCTATGTCAGAGGAGTGGTGGTAGAGGATAGCATTGTCCGCATAGAGGTGGACTGAGGCTCCACCACAATTATCAGGGAGATCGTTGATGTATAAAGACAAAAGTAAAGGACCCAGTATGGAGCCCTGGGGAACACTGTGGGTTATGGACCTTGGAGCTGATTGGGATTCCGCCCATTTCACATGCTGAATGCAGCCATAGAGGTAGCTTTGTATCCAAGCCAGGGCAGAGGAATCAAGGCCAAGTATGTTCAGCTAGCATAGCAGCAAGTTATGGTTGACTAAATCAAAGGCCTTGGTCAGGTCCGCGAATATGGCACCTGTGGCACCGCCAATGTCCATGGCATAGAACATGTCAGATGTGACTTTGACCAGGGCTATCAGGGTACTTAATTTTTCCTAAACCCATGCTTGGAGGTTGCAAGCAGCTGGTGTAGGTCTAGGTAGTCCTACAGGTGATCGTAAATTATTCGTTCTTGTATCTTGGCTAGTGGGCATAATATAGTGATTGGGTGGATGTCTTCCACTATGGAGTTGGGACCTCCCTTGTGGACGGGGACAACTGCTGCCACCTTCCATTTCTCCAGGATGGTACAAGTAAGGAATGATCTATTACATAGATCTTGAACTGGATGGGCAAGGGCATTAGCTCCTAGCTTAAGGAATTTTGGTTCCAGTGTGTCATGCCCAGGGGAGCTGTCAGCCTTCAACGTCTTGAGCAGACGAGGGACGTTAACAAGGGTAGCTAGTTTTAGGTGGAAGGCAGGTTGAGCCATGGAGTTGACTGACTGCAGAGAGCCCAAATTGGGAGGGGGAGGAAGGGCTGTCAAAAATAGATGTATATTTATGAAGATCTCTGAAGAACTCATTAAAGCCAACTGCTATGGTGGGATGGTCTCTAAGAATGGAACCCTGGGCACCAAGAGAGCTGGGGATCTCGGAGGTATTCCCCTTTACAAGAGAGTTAACTTGTCTCCAAAATTCTTTTGGATTGCCGAGGTGCTCAGTCTGGAGATTCCTGAAATGTAGGTACTTTGCTTTCCGGACGGTGTTCTTGAAGCTGTTCCTTAGATGCCTACAAGTTTGCCAGTCAGTAGGTAATCCACTACCCTTGTATCTACACCAGGCTTTATCACACAAGGACATAAGCCGCCTCAGTTATTTAGAGAGCCAAGGAGTTATGATCACAGCTGAGTTTGCTTCAGGTTGTGAAGTACAAAATGTTTTAAAACTAGGAGCAGGATGCTATTTGTCTGCCTTCCTAGGTACAGCAAGTGGAATACTGGATCTGTGTCACACAGCCATTGTAACAACCTCCAGGGCTGGAAAGACTGGAGGTACTACAATGGTGGATATTGAGGGCATTTCCTGGAAATCATAAAAGTTACATTTAGAAAACTTCTCCTCTGCCTCAGACCCCATCGTACCTTGCATATGCCTGAGGAGTGCCTGAAAGAAGCATCCTTAAGAGGTGATCTGGGGTTGTACACCACAGTGTCCTCACTACAGTAAGATAAAGTGGAGTTGAAACACATGGCCTTATGAAAGTCCAAATCTTCTTCCTGCTCCCCAAAATTCTTTTCCATGTCCAGTATGTCAGGACAGTACTCTTCCTCATCCATTGGGCGAGATAAGGGAGTCCCACTGGTACAGCCAGCAATGATGGCTGCCGAGATGGAGGAATGATGGCAGGGACTGTCAAAGTACCAGTTGTAGATGAAAGCAATGAAAGACATGGGACTTGTAGTGATGATGTAGAAATAATCACTGGTAACATGGGCAACAAATGGCAAAATAGTTCTGACATAGTTACTAGCACTATTTGTGAGTGGACAACACCTAGTATAGGGATCAGAGTGACTGCTATTGACGGAACAGATTCCTTCAACGGAAGCTACTTGCCATTGGTTACAGGAGTGCCAGAGCCAGATGACAACCTTGGTGTTGCTGGGACAGATGCTGGGAACAGACAGTAACTGAGGCTGCTGATGTGGCCTACGATTATGATTTACCATCCGTTGATGCAGAGACCTATATCAGCCAGAAGAGCTTAGTGCCTTAATACTTGTGTTTGGAATAGTGCCGCTCTGATGGCCAGGACTTTATCGATCTTTATTTTTCTTCAATTAGTGATGAACGCTTCAGGGAAACCATCACCGACTGCAATGGAGACTGCCAGTTCACTTTTGGCATTCAGTCTAGCTAGAAAAGCCATAGTAGACCCTGGGGTTTTCCCTGAGGCATCCATCTTCTTATGCTCTAAGAAAAGGTCCAGAACTTTTTGTTGATGTCTCTTCATGGCCTGGCTGAAACTCTAACATATTAAGCAGGCCTTCATGTCCTGGGCTTGGCCCAGAAAGAAAACACAAACAAGATGGTTGTTATACTTTTAAATCTTCAAACCGGAGTGACAGAACTGAAACAACAGAGTTTTCAAGAGCGGCATACAACAAATTTCAGATGACAAAGACAACGATTGACAAGAAAAAGGCAAGTAAATGATGCCATTGTTTCTTCAGCGGACTGAAGAGCTTGATGACACAACAGAAAGGCAAGATAAATTTATTTATACAGTGCTCTGTCCATAGGCTCACAGCACTTTAGAAAAGACTTACCTGCTTCTGTTGGAGGCTGAGAAACTTGCTATACTGCAGAGAATAAACTAGAACGCATTTGAGGAACTGGGAACCTGGCAAGACATAATATTGTTGCGGACTTGTTATGAAGGTAAGCTATGCTTTCTACAGAAAGTTTCATTTTTTCTTATTGGCATTAAGAAGAGAATTGCAGGATTCCATTAAAGTGTAGTAATTTTATAACCAGAGGGGGTGAAATACAACTGAAGTTGCTTGATTCCTGTGCTTGAGACCTAGGATTTGGAATGATATTTGTGCAACATTTTAGAAGTGTTCTGCTGGCTGAGCAGTGAGTTTATCCCTGGTTTCAGAAAAGGGGTTTGTGTATTAGAATCAGGCATAACAAAGTGTCTACATTGAAAGGCCTGCTTACATCACAGGTGTCACTAGTCAACAATTGATTCTGGGTGGTGCTTTTATCACTGAGCTGTCTTAGGCAAACTACACAGTGAGAAGCCAGTCAGAAAAGACTTGCCTGCTTCGGTTGAAGGCTGAGAAACTTGCTATATTGCAGAGAACAAACTACAACGCATTTGAGGAACTGGGAACCTGGTAAGACATAATATTGTTGGGGACTTGTTAGGAAGGTAAGCTACGCTTCCTACAGAAAGTTTCATTTTTTCTTATTGGCAGTAAGAAGAGAATTGCAGGATTCCATTAAAGTGTAGTCATTTTATAACCAGAGGGGGTGAAATACAACTGAAGTTGCTTGATTCGTGTGCTTGAGACCTAGGATCTGGAAGGATATTTGTGCAACATTTTATAAGTGTCCTACTGGCTGAGCAGTGAGTTCAGTTTTATCCCTGGACTCAGTACAGTGGTTTGTGTAGGAGCAGTGGTCTAGTAAATTGTGGTGTTGGTTGACTTACTATAAAGGGCAGTACTCACCAGGGTGGTGGAGCAGTGGTGTATTTGATTGTTTCTAACAGTCACCAGTGGTTGTGGACTACCCACCACCCTTCCCCTCACCCTGCCCACCCCAGGCGTGGCATTTCCTTTTAGCCAAGGTTCTGACATCACTTCCTCAACAGATCTTGGGGCAGAAATGTCATATTCTTAATAACCCAGCACAGTGCATAAAGGGTAAGTACACACCAAAAAAACCAAAACAAACAAAAAAATGTTTATATATTACTCATTGTATATTATAAGGAAGGGGGACATGTGGGGAGTGGTGCAATGCACTGGCTGTGGGGCAGCAGTTTTCCGGGAGACATGCTGGAACCTGCGTTGCTGCCCTATTTACAGGCAACTGTCAGCTCTGAGGGAGGAGGATGCCCACCTCCAAGTTGAACTGGCAAGGACTAAGGAGGCCTCCCCCACCCAAAGAGCACCAGTTCCACAACCACTGCCTCAGAGGTTGCCATGTGTGAAGAGTAGATGGACCACAGTGGGTTCTGGGAGAGTCAGGGTGGTGGAACAGAGGCGTAGCCCCCTAGTTGTACCTCTACACAAATCATATGTCAGTCTGGCAAATCAAGGTTCCTCTATGATGACACACTCAGTGGAGACCAAGAAGAATGCTGGAAAAATCCACAAGGGAGACCCACAAAAGAGTGGCAAAGGACACCACAGGGGAAAGAAACAGCTTCTGATAGGCGACTCAATTGTTAGGGGTGTAGACCTGGGGAAGGGAGAGGAGAGGGAAGTAAGGTGCCTGCCTGGTGCCATGGCTTGGAGGGACAGGAAGCAAATCCTCAAGATTGCAGAAGCAGCATCACAGGAGAGGGAACTAGATATCATTGTCCACCTCGGGACAAATGACCTAGCTAGGCATGAGATCAGTGCAGTGCAGGATAAATTTGTGGAGTTGGGGAGGGGCCTCAGACAGGTAGCAAACACGGTAACCTTCTCAGAGGTGCTGCCAGTCTATGGCAGGGGTGAGGCTAGGGTACTGCACACCATGCAGTTTAATGAATAACTGCAAAACTGGTGCAGAGCACAGGGCTTTGGCTTCATTGGGGACTGGGGGTCCACCTGGAGAGATGAAGGTCTATACTGGCATGATGGTCTGCATCTGTCCAGGAAGGAAAACAAGCTCCTAGGTGACAGGTTTAAATGCTTCCTTGGCAAGCTTTTAAACTAGCCAAGGGGGGAGGTGCTGATAGGAAACAGGAAAGTTCAATCCTCCCCCCAAAAAACATGGCAGGTAGTAGGGTAAACACTGAGGTACAGAGCTTGACAGAGGGCAGGACAGGGGTAAATGGAAAAATAGACAATGGCAATAAGAGCAGGGATGGGGTAAAAAAGGATAAAGCCAACATTAAATGGAGGGCAATGAGTACCAATGCCCGTAGTCTGGGAAACAAGCTTCCAGAGCTAGTAGCCCTGATGGAAGAGGAACACTGGGATGTTGTGGCAGTCACAGAAACATGGTACACAGAGAACCATGACTGGGATATCAACATACCAGGGTACACAATCTACAGAAGGGACAGGGAGGGTAAGAGAGGAGGTGGAGTAGCTCTCTGCATAAGGGAAGGGATCAAAGCTACAGAACTAAAAAGTAAAGGGGGAGGACAAGAGGCACTCTGGGTCACCTTGAGACAGGAATGGCACCACAATCCGCACAGGGGTTGTATACAGACCTCGTCTCAAGGGAGGAAATGGACAAGAAAATGATAGAGGGCATTCTCAAAATGGCTGACAAAGGGGAGATACTGTTGATGGGGGACCTGAATATTCCAGATGTTAACTGGACAACATGGACTGCAGCCACATCCAAGAGCAGGGTCATTCTCGATGCCCTACGGGGGCATGCCTTAGACAGCTAGTGGTGGAACCCACTCGGGAGGGAGCAATATTAGACCTGGTACTCACAAATGGAGAGAGGATCACAAATTTAGAAGTCAGTAGACATCTGGAACAAGCGAACACTGCACAGTGTGCTTCACAATAAACTCAACCATGGAGACAAGCCATACAAAGACAAGGGTACTGGACTTTAGAAGGGCTGACTTTGGCATAATGGGTGAATACCTGAGGAATGCATTAGCACATGGCCAGAAAGGAAGGGTGGAAGAACAATGGAGAAAAATCAAAACTGCCATCATGGAGGCAACAAGCCTTTGTGTGAAACAAATAAAGAAAACAAAGCGGAATAAAAACACTATGGTTCTCAAAAGAGGTGTCAGGGAAGGTTAAGAAGAAAAAGGCTGCATTCAAAAAGTATAAGGAATCACAGAAGGAGCACGACAGGGAACTGTATCAATTAAAGCAGAAAGAAGTGGGGAAGGCAGTCAGAAAAGCAAAGGCCCAAACTGAGGAAAAGATAGCCCACTCAGTTAAGAAGGGGGATAAAACCTTTTATAGGTACATTAGGGAGCATAGAAAGGTTAAGGGAGGGATAGTGAAGATTAATAAAGGAGAGGGGAGGTGGGCACAGCGAGACAGTGAAAAGGCAGAGATACTGAATGAATACTTTTGCTCAGTATTCACAAAAGAAGAAGAGGAGGTGTTACCTAAACCAAACAATAGAAGCACTCTGGGTAGTGGAGTTGACGCCAGTCCATTTACAGAAGAAAGAGTCCTGAAAGAACTCCTAAAACTCAAGGTGGACAAAGCAATGGGGCCTGACGGGATTCACCCTAGATCTTAAAAGAACTAAGGAGGACCTAGTGACACCACTGACCACACTTTTAATAAATCATGGGAGGATGGGGTGGTACCTGAGGACTGGAGGGCAGATGTGATTCCCCTTCACAAAAGTGGGAGCAAGGCAGAAGCAGGAAACTACAGACCTGTTAGTTTGACCTCAGTGGTGGAGAAAATGATGGAATCACTTCTGAAAGAAAGAATTGTTTAGTACCTAGAGGCCAACGGGGCACAGGACCCAAAGCAGCATGGATTCACCGCAGGAAGGTCATGTCAGACGAATCTAATCAATTTCTTTGACTGGGTGACCAAAGTAATAGACCAGGAAGGGGCTGTGGATATGGCCTACCTAGACTTTAGCAAGGCATTTGACACAGTCCCGCACAAAAGATTAATAATCAAGTTAGCCAGCCTGGGAGTGGGTCCCATGGTGGTAGCCTGGGTAGCAAACTGGCTGCACAACAGGACACAGAAGGTAATAGTGAATGGAACACATTCTGAAGAAAGGGGGGTTACTAGTGGAGTACCTCAGGGCTCAGTACTGGGTCAGTCCTCTTTAACGTCTTTATAGGTGACATTGCAGAGGGTCTGGAAGGAAAGGTATGCCTCTTTGCAGATGACACAAAGATCTGTAACAGAGTTGATACACATGGGGTAGAAAGGATGAGAAGGGACTTGGCAAGGTTGGAGGAATGGTCAGACATATGGCAACTTAGATTCAGTGCAAAGAAGTGCAAAGTAATGCACCTGGGAAATAAAAATCCAGGAGAAGAGTACACAATAGCAGGGGAGGTACTAACAACAACAATAATGGAAAGGGATCTGGGTGTAGTCATATCAGATGACCTACAGTAAAGGTGGGTAAGCAATGTGAGAAGTCAGCAAGGAGAGCCAGGGGGATACTGGGATGCATAGAGAGGGGCATCACAAGTAGAAAAAGGGAAGTGGTTATCCCTCTGTACAAACAGTTGGTGAGACCCCATCTGGAGTACTGCGTGCAGTTTTGGAGACCTCATCTACGCAAGGACATAGACAGGATAGAAGCAGTCCAGAGGAGGGCAACTAAAATGGTGCAGGGTCTATATCAGAAACCATATAAAGAGAGACTGAGAGAGCTTAATATGTATACCCTTGATGAAAGGAGGGACGGGGGGACATGATAAAAGCTTTTAAGTACCTCAAGGGAATCAACAAAGTCCAGGAGGGTAGCATCTTTCAGAAAAAGAGATGTGTAAGAACAAGGGGGCACAATTTAAAGTTAGAGGGGGAGACGGTTCAGGGGTAATGTGAGGAAATTCTTTTTCACGGAGAGAGTGGTGGACATATGGAACCGCCTTCCTGGAGAGGTTGTGGGGTCTAAAACGGTGGGAGAATTCAAACATGCATGGGACAGACATAAGGCAATTATAGTGGGGGGCTGCAGGAAGTAGGCTGTTGGTTAACTAGAATCTGCAGCTTATCCAATAGGTAGGGAAATGGGCAGACTGGGTGGGCCAAGTGGTCCTTATCTGCCATCAAAGTCTATGTTTCTATGTTTCTTTACAGTAAAAATGGAACTCCCAAGAATTAAAATCAGCAATTAAATAAAGTTAAAAGCTTTTTCAAACAAAAAAGTTTTCAAGGAGGCTTTAAAGGCCTCCGACAAGCTGGCTGCATGTATGTAATGTGGCAAAGAGTTCCAGAGCACTGGTGCAGCAGTTCCAAAGGCTATGTCATCCGATCTCTTAAGAAGCAAAGCAGGCACCACAAGTCAGCCTCGGTGGAATGTAGGGGGCGGTTAGATCAATAGGGAATCAAGGGCTCTTTAAGGTAGTCGGGTCCCAAACCACATAGGGCCTTGTATGTCATCAAGCAAATCTTCAAGGTTCTGCACAAGCTCATTGGCAGCCAATGCAGAGCACGCAGAACAGGACTGACATGATCCCTGAAAGAGGCACCTGTCAACATCCTGCCTGCAGCATTCTGCACTAGCTGCAGTCAACGCATCAATCCTCCAGACAACCCTAGGTATAAAGCATTGCAGTAATGAAGTCTGTTGGTGACAAAAGCATGAATTACTGTAGCTAGGTCATCAGGTGTCAATAACGACTGGATCCTGGCAATGTTCCAGAGATGAATGAAACCAGATTGAACAACTGAAGACACCTGTTGTTCGAGGGTCAGTCAGTTGTTAAAAAAACATCAAGATCGCTAACCACACTCACCATGGACAGGGGCTGCCTGGCAGCAGTTGGGGCAAGTAACCTCTCATCAGTGGAAACATGTCCACGGCCAGGCTCAATCACCATAACCTCTGTCTTGGCAGGGTTTAGACATAGCCAGTTTGCAGACATCCAGTCGTTTATCTCAGCAAAACACTGGCTCAGCGTAACTGAGGTGGAGAGGTTACCTGGGGCACAGGACAGGTACAACTGGGTTTCATCTGCATAGCAGTGAAACCCCACATTGTACCACCTAATGAACTCCCCCAGTGCAGCATGTGCACAGAGAACAACACAGGGGCCAAAATAGAATCCTGTGGAACACCACAAGGCAACGTGAAAAGTACCGAGGAAAAGTTCCCAAGGACTACACACTGTGATCTCCTGGTTAAATATGAGCTAAACCAATGCAAAACTGCATTGGTGGCACCCACATAGTTCCGCAGGCGATCCAACAGCACCCCGTGATGTACCGTGTCAAAAGCTTAGGATAGGTCCAACAGCACCAAGATGGTACATTGCCCTCGGTCCCTCGCCATGGGGAGATCATGTGCCACCCTGACCAGAGCTGTCTCAGTGCTGTGCCGGGGCTGTAAGCTCAACTGGAGAGGTTCAAAGATGGACAAACTCTCCAAACGCTCAATCAGCCAGTCAACCACCACCTTCTCAACCTTCCCCAAAAAGGGAAGATTAGACATAAGCCTGTAGTTTGAGAGAACATCAGGGTCTAAAGATGGCTTCTTTAGGAGTGGTCTCACCACAGTCTCTTTCAAGGCTGAAGGAAAAGAACCCTCACTTAAAGACTCATTTACGATCTCATTGAACACTGGACCCAGGAAATCCAAGTTGCTGATGACAAGCCACGTTGGACCTGGGTCCAAAGCACAGCTGGTGGGATGCAAGCCAGTGAGCACATGGAGGACCTCGGCTGCTGAAACTGGCCAAAATTCACTCCAACTTGGCAGAGGATCTCCACCAACAGACCGAACCCCTCCAGCAAAGGCTGGACCAGAGGAGTCAATACACACCCTGATAGACACCTTGTCGACAAAGAAGCACCCAAACTCCTTGCACTTTTCTGTGGAAAAAGCTATTCCGCACTGCAGACAAGAGGAATTCAGCCAACTGTCTACAGTGCGGAAGAGCTCAACTGGGTGATTCCCTGCTGCAGCAATTTACCAAGACAAAAACTCCATCTTCTTTAGATCAATTGTCCACTGATACTCCAAATAATGTAGCTTCAGTGCTACCCTGTCCCCTTCAGAGCGAGACCTCCTCCAAGCACACTCCAGCCCATGCCCCATAGTCTTCAACCAACGCAACTCAACACAGTACCACAGTGAGCGATGTCGGGAGGTCAGGGGGCAAATGTGGAATGGTGCAATCAGGTCCAGAGCATCAGTCAAGGCCATGTTATAGGCCTCCATACTAGTCTCTGAACCCTAGCAACAAGCTGAAGACATCCAGTGACTCCTGGAGCTGGCGAGGTTCTAACTTATTTTTCTGCTGACACCGGATAGTCTCCATAGTAGGGGTTATTTGACAGGGGGCCCTGCACTGGAACTCAACTGCATGATGACCCAAACAACAGACCGGATCAACCTTGACCACCGTAATGTCAAGTCCAAGTAAGAAGACCAGGTCCAGAATGTGGCCATGTATGTACATCTTGGAGGTAACCACCTGAAACAATCCCAGAAAATTCATCAGCTGGAGGAGCTCTTGTCTAAAATGACAAGATTTATTGTCGATACAGGCATTAAAATCCCCCAGGACCAGAATCCTAGGGAACTCCAACACCTGCTCGGGGATGAAGCCTGCCAGCTCCTGCAGGAAAAGGCTCCCACTTCCCAGAGGCCAGTAGATGAGGATTATCCTGCCATTAATTCCCAAGGTGCATTTGGCAACCACACATTCAAAGGACACTGATGCTGTCACTAGGAATGCAGTGAGGCCCAGGGCAGATCTAAAGCAGCTGGCCACCCCGCCCCCTCTACGGTCCCTCCTTGGGCAATGCAATACCGAATAACCAGGGGGATCAGATGCCGCCAGCACATGGCCTGCGTTGTCGCCCACCCAAGTCTCAGCACTGCAAACGAGGTCAGCTGAGGAATCGCCAATGAAAGACTCCATCACTGCGGTTTTGTTTCTCAGTGACCTTATGTTACAAAGAACGGCCCGAAGTGGATGAGCTGCGCAGTTCAGATAGACTACCTGCTGTCCAGAAACATTTGGCAGAGCCTTAGGAAGGGGTACCAGGTATGATGGTCCTCTATACTGGAGCCTTCTCCTCCCTGGGTGTCTCCCAGGCCATATCACACCAATCACCAAACTGAGGACCCTCACTGCGGTAGGTGCTCCCCCCTTAGAACTCACAGCTCCTGGCAGCAGCTGAGCACCCCTGCCTGAAGACACAAAGGAAGCCTCGGAAAAGGACGAAGCGACTGCAGGAAGTCCACCAAGTACATGAGTCTCAAAACCTCAACACCTCTACACACAGCACAAAAATACTAACCAATAAAACAAAATAATGTAAAACCACAAAAATACACACAGACACTAATCGCACACACCCTCACGTGCATGCACACACACACCCACCCACACACACACACTAACATAAATAACAAATTTAAAATAAAGTTAAACATTGAAAATACCCCCCCCATCCTAGCCCAACAAAAATAGTACACAACTATAAGTTTACAAATTATGACAGGAGAATCTAAAAAAAAACTTTAACGCTCTTAATACAGCCATAAAAAGTATCAATACAAAAGTCCATAGAATTAGTTTTAAAAATGTGCAGAAGACAGGTTCACATCCCAATCTGAAAAAGTTTGTGAGGCCTCAGGGAGCTCTCACCTCCCTGAGCTCAGACAATGTCCAGAAATTTGTGGAACAAGCTGTTCCAATTCAGACTGCAGACAGGAGAGTTCAGCCAACTGTCTGCAGCGTGGACCAGTGCAGCTGGGCAAAAGAACTGAAGAAAAGGGCAACCTACATTATATAGGTGACGTCGACGTACATAAACATCGGTGGAGCTAGTTAGGCAAAAGTACAGTATCTGAGTGGTACTGACTGACAGCTTACAATTCCAAAGGTGTGGCTTATTGGAGAAGAGATCCTCAAAGATGATGTACAGTTACAAGATTTTTCACGTAATCAAAGTACATTTCTCAACGGCAAGGAGCTGCTAATAAGGGAGGTCATTAACAGAGATAGACACAAGGGTAGACATGGGAAAAGGATAAGCAGTATAGCATAGTGGTTAACAGCACTAAGCTGCAAACCTAGAGAACTGGGTTTCAATCTCACAGCCACCACTTGCACACTGTGTGACCATGAGCAAGTCACTTGACTTCCCTTTGCTTTCAGGACACACATGGGAAGAAGCCTTGGCTTAGTGTGTCTTTCCTGGCCAAAAACTGTAAATATATAAAACAAATTCTTTGATTTGTACAGCACTGCAGGAGCTGTGTGACCCTTCCAATGAACCATGTATATAAGGATTTGAAGGAGGGACAGGACCAAAATTGGCTGAAAACTAGCAAGCAACTTATTCCAGGTCATCAGGCCAGCATGAGAGAATCAGTCACCCTGTTATGGATCTTGAGTTTGTTGGCAGGTATTTAAAAACCAGAGGCTGATCCCAGTCCCTCCCTTACATTTCTGGTTTCCAAGAAATTAAAAAGTATAATCTGGAACTTTTTGATAACATTTATACATAAAGTGAAACAGATGCAATAATCTGTGATCGGCCAGGATGAATCGAGCAAATCTATTATACATGATGTAAAGCGTAGCAAATGCAATGATCTGGGTAATCATACCGTGACATCAACAAAATACCAAATATGTGACTGCACACTGTAACAAGAACCATTATGAAATGGGTATAAACAAATTCCAGCAACCTGATTGGCTGAGGAGCTCGGAACCTAATGTTGATATCCAGGGGTGCCAGTATTTTAAAAAGTTTGTGGGTGCTCAGACTCATAATAAAAGGCCGGGGGTCTGGGGGCGCCTAGGCCCCAGAAGCTATAGGGTTTTTCATGCTTTCTGGTGCATTTTGGTGGTTATTTTGATACATTTTGGAATGAGTATGCTACCATCACAACTACTCCAATGTAGAGGATGCCAGGGTACCATTGGGGTTATTTGATGCCTGAGCAGGTGCTAAGATCAATAACAGAGTGCCCGCTGGAGGATCTTTCATGCTCTCAGTTTTGCAAGCATGTCAGAGTACTGATGTTAGATTGCAGATGCAGTGCCACCACTCAACAGTGTGCAAGTCTATCCTGAAGGGCTCTTAGATGCCTCAGTTAGGGACCCATGGAAGAGTGCCTGGGTGGTGGGCTCTTTGATGCCCTCACATGCTTTAAGGATGCCCTTAGTGATGGTTACAGACAGTGCCACCACTCCACAGGGTGCAACAGTGCCTTGAGGGCTTTTTGATGCCTCCATGTGCTCCAAGAAGACATGGAAAAGTGCACTGTGGGCTGTTTGATGCCTCCAGGCTCAGCCATGTGCTGCAACTGCAAGAAGACATGGAAGAGTACCCTGGAGGACTCTTTGATGCCTCAGGATGGTGCTGCAAGAAGACATGGAATTTTCTTGTCTTTTCAGCACCTGGTAGATGCAAACTAAAATCTCAAGGGCATCCTTTTAGCAGCTGGAGGCATCAAACAGCCCTCCAGCCAGGCACTCTTGCACCTGTGGGTGGTGGCAATGTCTGCAACCTAAAATCACAAAGGACATCCTTAGAGCACCTGAGGGCATGAATGAGCCTTCCATGGCACTTTTCTATGTCTTCAAGCAGCACCTGGAGGCAACAAAAAGCCCTCTATCTAAGGCACTCTTGCACCATGTTCAGTGGTGGTGGTGCTGTGCCCTATAATCGCAAAGGACATCCTTAGAGCACCAGGGCATCACAGAGCCCTTTATGGCACTGTTCCCTAGCTTGGAGGGCTCTTTGATGCCTTCAAGTGCTGCAAGAAGACATAGGAAAGTGCCCTGGAGGCCCCTTTCATGCTCCCAGGTGCTCTAAGGAGGTCCTTTGTGATTTTAGGTTGCAGACAGTGCCACCACTCCACAGGGTGCAAGGGTGCCCTGGACTGGAGGGCTCACTGACACCTACAGGTGCTGCAAGAAGACATGGAAGAGTCTTGTCTTTTTTCAGCATCGAATGGAGGCAAACTAAAATCTCAAAGGGCATCCTCTGAGCACCTGGAGACATCAAAGAGCCCTCCAGTGCACTCTTGCACCCTGTGGAGTGGTGGCACTGTCTGCAACCTAAAATCACAATAAACACCCTTACAGCAACTAAGGGCATAAAAGGACCCTCCAGGGCACTCTTCTATGTCTTCTTGCAGCACTTGGAGGCATAAAAGAGCCCCAGTCAGACATTCTCCTATGTCTTCTTTCAGCACCTGGAGGCAACAAAAAGCCCTCTAGGGCACTCTTGCACCCTGTGAAGTGGTGGTGCTGTGCCCTAAAATCACAAAGAACATCCTTAGAGCACCTGGAGGCATTGCAGAGCCCTCTACGGCACTCTTCCCTGGGTGGAGGGCTGTTTGATAACTCTATGTGCTGCAAGAAGACACAGAAGAGTGCCCTGGAGGGCCCTTTCATGCCCCCTGGTGTTCTAAGGATGTCCTTTGTGACTGCAGGTTGCAGACAGTGCCACCGCTCCACAGGGTGCAAGAGTGCCCTGGAGGGCTCGTTGATGTCTCCAGGTGCTAAAAGGACCGCCCTTTGAGATTTTAGTTTGCCACCATTCTGTGCTGAAAAAAGACAAGGAACTTCCATGTCTTCTTGCAGCGGCTGGAGCCTGGAGGCATCAAACAGCCCTCCAGGAAACTCTTCCTTCCATGTCTACTTGCAGCATCTGGAGGCATCAAAGAGCTATTCTGGGCACTCTTAAATGTCTTCTTGCAGAACCTGGAGGCATCAAAGAGCCTTCCAAGGGAAGAGTGCCATGGAGGGCTCTTTGATGCTCCCAGGTGCTCTAACGATGCATTTTGTGACTTTAGGGTACAGTGCCACGCCACCACTCCACAGGGTATAAGAATGCCCTGGAGGGCTCTTAGATGCATCCAGGTGCTGCAAGTAGACATAGAAGAGTGCCCTGGAGGGCCATTTCATGCCCCAGGTGCTCTAAGCATGTCTTTGTGATTTTAGGTTTCAGACAGTGTCACCACTCCACAGTGTGCAAGACTAAGAGTGCACTGGAGGGCTCTTTGATGCATGATCCAGGTGTTGTAAAAGGATGCTCTTTAAGATTTTAGTTTACCTCCACCAGGTGCTGCAGAAAGACAAGGAACTTCCATGTGTTCTTGCAGCACATGGAAGCAACAAAGAGGGCACTCCTGCACTCTGTGGAGTGGTGATGCTGTATCTTAAATCACAAAGGGCAACCTTAGAGCACCTGGGGGTATCAAAGAGCCCTCCATGGCACTCTTCCATTGGAGGTCTCTGATACCTCCAGGTGGTGCAAGAAGACATGGAAGAGTGCCCTGAATGGCTCTTTGATGCCACCAGGTGCTCAAAGGATTCACTTAGCACGTTATTTATTTTAAAGTTGATAACCGGAAAGGTACCATGATCAGAGCTCATTTCAGAAACGACCAGGAAGGGGAAGTATGTGTCAGTGTAATGGTATTACAATTTTTAGGACTAGCCAGGTCAGAAGCAGGAGTAATTGTAAGTTGCTAGAGACAGTTGCTGATGATTTTCAATAGTAAACATAACTGCAAATGCCATGAATGATTACACATTATTTAACCATATAGAAGGCGTTCTTACGAACTGTTGCTCTCCCAATAAACTCATCAGCTATTTTGTCCATGTCTAATGCATCAGTGTGTTCCTGATGAATGTGAAGCAGAGCAACACTATTTAAGCGTCTCTGTGACATTGTTGATCTAAGATATGTTTTCAGTCTCCTGAGTCCTGAGAAAGAACGCTCAGCTGTACAAGTTGATACTGGTACTGTCAGTAAGAGCTGAATAAATTTTACAAACTCTGGCAGTAAATCACGAATGGCTTGTTTTTCTGTGATGGCACAGTACACATCTTGCAATGAATCAACAGTTTTCCCACTAGCTTTTGCAATGTCAATGAACATGTCACGGTGTAGTTGCAGACGCCCCTGCATCTAAGTCATTGCCATAAAAATTAGATATGGAATCTAATGGCCCTTGTCCTATAGCAAATCGTTCTGCATCTAACATAAGCTTCTGAGCTGGAGTCTGAAATCTATCTTTGAATGAAAGAACAACCTGATCAATCACTTGGAAAAATATTCTCCTGAAGTGGTCTTTTGGGGATGCATCAGTAACTGATTGAGAGCCATCATCTATACGACGAGGAACTTTGCGTTGACGCGGAAGAACTGGTTCATGTAACTGCAGTTCCTCAGCTCTTCCATCCACTGTACTCCAAGAAGTTGTCAAACTGCCCTCTGTATTGTTGCATAGTGTCGAGAAGAGTTTGAATCATACAATTAGCTTTTAGAAATTGAAGAGAGGTTGCTTGAAGGGCTGTGTTTATGCTGTCACAGTGAGAGAAAATTTTTAAGAGAAGACTCAAGAAGAAAAATCCTTTAAATGATCGTAGCTGTGCCAAGAACCCTCCTGCTTTTGCCCCACACTCCCGAGTATTCTCTGAGGACACACTGTCCAGAAATTCCAATAATGCTAAATAGTTTTCTAGAATCGAATTTAAACTATTTGCCCTGACTGTCCACCTTGTTGGAGCAAATGGTCGTAAAGAGCCAGGCCTAGTGTCTTCCATACCGCTTTGTATGTTTTCAAAAAAAAGTTAGCCGTTTTGGAGAGTCTCTAATGAATGGTATGAGTTCCCGTAACTGATTTAGTATGCCTCGACATTCTTGTATTTTGCTGATGTAGTCTTATACTACAAGGTTCAAGGAATGTGCCAAACAATGTACGAAAAGGGCCCTGGGCTCAACAGCATTTAGCCTAGCCTGCACTCCAGAGTGAATACCAGCCATAGTAGCAGCCCCGTCATAACACTGACCCCGGCATTTATTTATATCCAAGTCAAAACGTAACAAAACATCTTTAAGGATACTGAGTAGTGTAGCAGCATCTACAGCTGGTGTTTCATGAAATCCTAAAAATGCTTCTTCAATTCCGAAATATCCTCACTGACAAATCATAGATACATACATAGATACATAGACAGTGTCGGCAGATAAGGGCCTATGGCCCACCCAGTCTGCCCATTTAAGTTTGTAAGTTCAGTTTATGTTTTCCAGGAAGTCTGTTGCCCCTTACCCCTGACCTCCAGAATTCCTTTATGTCTATCCCATGCATTCTTAAATCCCGTGATTGTTTCAGCCCCCACCACTTCCTCTGGCAGGGTGTTCCACTTGTCCACCACCGTTCTGTGAAGAAATTCTTCCTCACGCTTCCTCTGAATCATCCTCCTCCAACTTCATCCCATGCCCCTAGTCCTGGAACATCTTTCACTCAAAATAGTGCATTCCTGCACCCTGTTCCTCCCTGTAAGATACTTGTATGTCTCTATCATATCCCCTCTCCTCCTCTCCTCCAGGGAGTACATGTTCAGTGCCTTCAACCTGTCCTCATAGGACTTGTGATGCAATCCGCACCATCTTTGTTGCCCTCCTCTGTACCTCTTCTACCCTGTCTATGTCCTTACGTAGGTAAGGTCTCCAGAACTGCACAGTGTACCCAGGTGCGCCTCACTAGTGTCTTGTATAGTGGAATTATGACCTCCTTTTCCTACTGGTGATAGCCCTGCCTATGCATCCCAGCATCCTATTTGCTTTACCTGCTGCCTTGTCACACTGTTTCCCTGCCTTGAGGTCATCAGAGATGATAACTTCAAGATCCCTTTCCTGCTTGGTGCATGCTATATCCTCACCCCCCAACTGATATATTGTGCCAGGGTTTTTGTGCCCCATATGCATTATCTTGCACTTCCTTGCATTGAATTTCAACTGCCACACCCCTGACCATTCTTCAAGTTTCTGCAGGTCCCTTCTCATTCTGTCTATGCCCTCTGGTAAAACAAATTGAGACTTGCTCATGAACAGCAATGTCTGTCGTCTCATCCATCATTACAGCAAAATACTGAGCTGCTTTGATTTTGGAAACAATTGTGTTTTGCACATCTTGTCCCATAATGTCCAGCATTTTATTCATTATGTCATGAGACAACCACCTGTAGCTATCCCTTAACAACCACTGCTGCAACTGTGGACAATCAGTGGCTCGCACTTTTAGCACTTGCATGTAATTTGAACTCTCATCTGTATGGCCCCTGATAGCAAGCCCGGCCAGTAATCTTAAAGTTGTCATCATTTTTAAAAGTGCAATCCTTGCATCTATTGCTCGCTGCCTACTGGCATCAGACATAATGCTGTACACATTTGCTTGACATGTGTTTTCATTACAGCCTCACTGTGGCAGCCACTTTTCATGGGATTCAAATCTTTCTATTGCCTTATGCCATGCACTATAACCAGTAACTGTGAATGCTTCATCAGCTTTGTGGAAAATGTGAGCAGTTTTTTCTCTCTTGCCTCTTTACACACTGAACAGAAAGCCTTTTTTTCATTGGAATCATAAAGTAACCATTTGAACCGGTCAAGCCACCTTTCTTGAAAGGTTCTGCCTTTTTTCTTGGTGGCTACTAATGATTCCTGTCTTGTTTTTCCTTTTACAGACAGAGTGCTGCTGCTGCTACATGGCTCCTCAACATCGACCACGTCCACATCCCTAGCAATGTGAACTTGAGCAGCTGCTGTTTCCTCAACTTCAGTCTCACAACTTGCTACATCATTTGTTGATGGTGCTGCTGTTTTACTGCTTGCCTCACTCTGTTTAGCCCATTTTTTAATAAACTTGTCCATTTTAACTTACACTGTGTGTTTCTCTTGTGTTGATTCAGAATAGGTTACACTGTTAGTTGCTGGTCTGGACAGAATATGATTAAAACATTAAAGTCAATGGAGGTCAGAATAGCACTAGACAATCAGTTCACAGCACTTTGTTTTTGACACAAGGACCCCTCTTAAATCCTAATAGTCTGATTTATTTTGTTTTTTTTTTATTGGTTTTTGGATGGTCAGCCACTGAAGGACTGTCCAGACAGGACAGTAGGAGGACTAAACAGTACTGACAGGCTAGGTTAGTCTCAGCTGCTCACCCTCTCACACAGACTTCGCAAGCACCCAGACAGAGCACTGCCTATTCACTTGTTGGAGCCTTGCACTATAGGGAACAGAAGACACCTCTGTGCAATCAGCACTCTGACTTAAATATTTTACTTGTATTTTTTCTTTTGGACGGTCAGACACTGGTACGGACTGGACAGGAGGACTGTGACCGTCTCAGGATAAGACTCAGCTGCTCACCCACTCACACAGACTTTGCAAGCACCGATAAACAGACAGAGCACTGCCTATTCACTTGTTGGAGCCTTGCACTATAGGGCACAGAAGACACCTCTGTGCAATCAGCACTCTGACTTTAATATTTTACTTGTATTTTTTCTTTCGGACGGTCAGACACTGGTACGGACTGGACAGGAGGACTGTGACCGTCTCAGGATAAGACTCAGCTGCTCACCCACTCACACAGACTTTGCAAGCACCCACAGACAGAGCACTGCCTATTCACTTGTTGGAGCCTTGCACTATAGGGCACAGAAGACACCTCTGTGCAATCAGCACTCTGACTTTAATATTTTACTTGTATTTTTTCTTTTGGACGGTCAGACACTGGTACGGACTGGACAGGAGGACTGTGACCGTCTCAGGATAAGACTCAGCTGCTCACCCACTCACACAGACTTCGCAAGCACCCACAGACAGAGCACTGCCTATTCACTTGTTGGAGCCTTGCACTATAGGGCACAGAAGACACCTCTGTGAAATCAGCACTCTGACTTTAATATTTTACTTGTATTTTTCTTCTCGGACGGTCAGACACTGAGTACGGACTGGACAGGAGGACTGTGACCCTCTCAGGGATAAGACTCAGCTGCTCACCCACTCACACAGACTTCAGCACCCACAGACAGAGCACTGCCTATTCACTTGTTGGAGCCTTGCACTATAGGGCACAGAAGACACCTCTGTGCAATCAGCACTCTGACTTTAATATTTTACTTATATTTTTTCTTTCTGATGGTCAGACACTGGTACGGACTGGACAGGAGGACTGTGACCGTCTCAGGATAAGACTCAGCTGCTCACCCACTCACACAGACTTCGCAAGCACCCACAGACAGAGCACTGCCTATTCACTTGTTGGAGCCTTGCACTATAGGGCACAGAAGACACCTCTGTGCAATCAGCACTCTGACTTTAATATTTTACTTGTATTTTTTCTTTCAGACGGTCAGACACTGGTACGGACTGGACAGGAGGACTGTGACCATCTCAGGATAAGACTCAGCTGCTCACCCACTCACACAGACAGAGCACTGCCTATTCACTTGTTGGAGCCTTGCACTATAGGGCACAGAAGACACCTCTGTGCAATCAGCACTCTGACTTTAATATTTTACTTGTATTTTTTCTTTCAGACGGTCAGACACTGGTACGGACTGGACAGGAGGACTGTGACCATCTCAGGCTAAGACTCAGCTGTTCACCCACTCACACAGACAGAGCACTGCCTATTCACTTGTTGGAGCCTTGCACTATAGGGCACAGAAGACACCTCTGTGCAATCAGCACTCTGACTTTAATATTTTACTTGTACGGCCGGCCGGGCATGACTAGACTGAAGTACTAGGCTGCATCCCGTCAGTCTCACAGTCAGCTAACTTTGCTGCAAATAAAAGACAACCCACACCACCACCACCGACACACACAGCCTGCCTGAGCCTGGCCTCCTAGCCTGAACCCACTGCAAAATGTTTTTGTAAAAACATGCTGTTTGGTTTACTAGTCTGTCCTGATTCCTCTCTCTCTCTCTCTGACTGACTGCTGGTGACTGCACTGCAGACTAGTGTTGCCAGAAAATTTGTTTTTGTTCTATTTCTGTCCTTAATCTTGCTTAGTTGCTTTGCTATCCCCTTCCCACCCAGCCAGAAACTCAGTGTCACAGACTACAGTCTGTGGTTGTGAACAATTACTGAACACTCTGTCTGTGTGTCTATATAGTTAACCTGCAGACTAGTTTTAATTTTTTTTTTTTTAAGTTATAAGGCGGTTCTGCATGTCTGCAACAGCCAGGGCAGGTAGTTGGGGTACAGTACAGCACACCCTTGGTCCCTTAGCTAGCTCAGTTCTTGACCGACGACGACCAGTAACGATTTCAGGAAAAAAACGATCCTCGCTCAGCTCACATAACACAGCAATGGATCCTCCTCACTGCGCGCGGTTGACTCACTCTGCTGACTCTCCCTCACTCCTCACATGTGATATGCAGGCTGGCAGCTCTCAGTTGAAGCGTTTCTCTGCATCACATGACTGTCTCCTTGACAAGTCATGTGTCTATGATCGCCTTCTATCCAGGCGATTGAGAAGCGTAGAGCCAGCCAGTTGCAGCTTAGTACAAGGCGCAAGGCGCACAGCACGCAGGTCTGGGTGTCAGTGAGGCAACCAAGCAACAAGTCTTGTAGACTGTAGCGTAGCACTAGCTAGCAGGCTAGTAGCAGCAGGTGCCAGGTGGTGATTTATCTCCAGAGTCCAGACTCCTACCTACCTAGCAAAGTTTTTTTAGGACTCCCAGCCCAGGCTCCCCAAGAGTCCCCATTAAATATAAAAATAATGCCCTAAATTAAAGGAACAAAACATTCAGGATTCGGAATCAGGAGAGGAGATAAGAGAAGAGAGAACTGTTATAAAATGAAATTGGAAGGAACAACATACTGCTCCTAACTCTCTCTCTTGTTCTCTGAGTCTCGCTCTCTGATTGTGATGACACACAAGCAACTATCGCAGTCCGCACTCCGCAGAGCTCCCAAATCGGCCAGGGCGGACGGGACCCATACCTCTCACATGCGGATGCTGGCTGCTCCATCCTAACTCTGTCTCTCTCGCTTCGCTAGTCGCTGTGACAGTGACAGTGTGACACACAGCAACCACCGCGTCCGCAGAGCTCCCAAATCGGCCCGGGCAGGACCCATACCTGAGACCTCACAGTGTGTGTGTGTGAGATGCACTGTTGCAGTCATGACTCAGGTCGGAGGAGTCATTCACATCATGATCATCCCGGGTGTCCAGTGTATGTCGTCACACCCAGTCGAGCTATCCGCCCGAGGAAGAGGGGTCCGATGTCCGAGGGGCCGCCTGGAAGCGTGTGTGAGGTCTAGCGAGGAGAGGAAGAGGACAAAGGTCAGAACGGGGCAAAGGCAGCAGCACTACGATTTGCAGGTGATGAGGTCGGCAGAACATGTTCTGGATTGAGCCGATGCAGTAGCCTTGCGGGAGTGGTAAGGTGCCACCGCTGTTAAGGCTGATTGCTACTTAGCTGGGGAGTGGGCACTTGCTACCCTAGGGCTTGGATCTAAAGAGCAAGGCTATGCTGCTAAAAAGGGTGGTGGACGGGTACTGTTCCGGGATAGGATAATCCAGTGACCACCAGCACCAGTCAACAATATTTTAACGCCACCCCACCCATGCCCTCCCGGACCCACACTTGCCCCCCATTCTGGTGGGGTACCGTACAGTCCGTACAGATGTCTGCCATATGGCCTGAAGGTCAGAGTCAGGCTGCTGCTCTTCCCCAGGACGGCTCCGAGACAGATCCCGAGTTCTGCTGGGCGGCAGTGTGTTGTCAGATCCAGGGTGGACCAGGCACTGCTAGCGATCAGCTTGCTTTGGGTGACTCTCCAGCGGCACGTCCCGCGAATACCAATTGTGCTTTTGTTTGTGACAGTGGCTCTACATGTCTCATCGTGTGCAGCAACTCAGCAGCACTATACTGTTTTGTATCTTATGACTCAGCGACTCTACCGACTCAGCTGCGTTGTTTGTGCCAGTGCCAGGTTGCCACTACGGGGGGCGACGTAGAAAGTTGAAACTTGAAGGACGTCGGCTGCCGGGTCACTCACGCGGCTCACGCTCACGGAGTATCCTTCAGGCAAGCAGGCAGAGTAAGTGCGGAAATGAAAAGGCAAGGACGCAAGGTGGAGGACAAAGAATTTGGGGGTGCTCATATAAACTTTGTGGGTGCTCAAGCACCCGAGCACCCGCGCTGTCGGCGCCCCTGTTGATATCCCACCACAACAGCACTGGAAAAAGATCTATGACCTAACTGACCTGCTTACATTAAGTAGGAACAGTTGTATCGATATGCCTCTGTCCACTTACTTGTATTAAAAAAAAAAAGTAGCACCTGCCATCTACTGACTAAACATCAAAATCACAACAATTCAATAGGATTTTTTTTCTTTTTCTCTTTTTTTTTTGCCTTTTTTCCGTTATTTAAATTTTTGAAAAATGTAATAAAATTATTTCTTTACTAATCCTAAAGGACCCATTTCCTTTGGCCTTTTGCTTCAACCCACCCAAGGCATCTCATTATTCCAGCACAAAGCACACCCTGGCATGCCTTAATTCTGAATTAACAACATATAAACAAGATGGCATTCACACTGAAACTGCAGAGTTCTCAGGAACTGGCATACCTCTCAACCTCTTTACTCGTAAATCAGGGACAAAGCTTAAAAAAATCAGGGACAAAGACCCCAAATCAGGGACACATCTTAAAAATTGGTACTATTCACTCAGAAAGCTGATAGAATAAGTGGATTAGTTTAAGATGCATTTTCTGAAGAAGAACAATTCTGTAACTTTAATGTTTGGTATTATTTTGTATTTTCAAGCCCCACTGTTCTGTTACAAAAACAAAAATTTTACGAGGCACAGAGGAAAATTTTGAGTCAAAATCAGGGACAGTTGAGAGGTATGGGAACTGGGGTCAAGTGACACCCCGCTCCTTATTCTAAGCAGTGGCTGTCGCTGTGAGAATACTCTTGTCGCGATCACTCTTCACTGTCCCTGGCTCTACTTCCTAGTTTTAACATGATGCATAACTACTCCTTCTCCAGCACAAATCTTGAAAGTTGAAATGGTTTAGCTATAACAGAGCACACTGCCTGTTTTACATCTGATAACTATAACTCCGAACCCCTATTTATGACATGAACACAGATACATAGTGGCAAAACCACTACTAGTGCAGTTCTGTGGTTTCCAAAATCTTCCTTTGGGGCCAGGTTCAGCCTTGACATGTAATTGATGATGGGCTTACCTCTCTGCTGATCCTAAATACTGCTTTCCTTGCCCCCCCCCCCCCAAATTTGGAAGTGATTAGTGCCTCACAACATTATGAATTAATCAATGTGTAAATAAAGCTGCTGCCATTCAGTTGTTGGTTTGGTGATCTAGGAGTGTTCACAGGCAGAAAAACTGTAATGCACCATGCAGATAAAGATGAAGCAAGTTTCAGCCATCTTTTTTACATTCAGTTACCATATTGCCACACACAAAAAAAACAAGACAAACCCCAAAACCCACCCCAAGTGCTCATAAACTGGCTGTTAAAAGCCTGCTGGTGATCTATACTCAGCAGTGGTACAAATGTGCCACCAAGATCACTCCCTTTATTCAATAGCACCCAGCCACTCTGTCCTGTTCTTCTATCAGTGGCCATGCACAAAATGGGTAGTGTCACTGGTGCCCTAAGCCAGTAGGTTAATGTGTATTCCAGGCTGATGACCAAGCAACACTTAATCCGAAGAGGCAAATCTTTTTCACCCGTTTTGTACCCTTTACAAAAAGTCCAAGAAAATAAAGATCTGTTGCCCTTTGTATTTAAATTGTTTCTGCTCCCAATCACAGTCAGGAGTTTCTGTTTATGGATGAAGTTATGCTGTCTGATAAGGTGCAGCTGTGGCAGGGCATTGGGTGGAGGTCTCAGTGCCAGAGTCTATGTGCCTTACTGATTTTTACATACTGCCCCCAGCAGTCCAATAGACCTCTGACACATTCACTGTGGCCAAGACAGATTTCTATGCCTCTTTATTGAGGCATATGTCAAGATCCTCTAGCTTTGGTGATACAGCCTGCATTACCCCTTTTAGAGATCGTCCAACCCAGTACCATCATTATATACTCAAAGACTTCTTTGGACAATGAGGGTCTCCAGTGCTCTGCCAGGTCTTGACTTCTTTTGGTTCTTCGTATGTCCTTCAGTTTGAAGGCCAGTGTTGTCAGGTATTCCACTGTGGTTTTATTCACCAGGTTTAGAGGTAGGTTTCCAGACCATTTTCAATGCAGATAAGTGGTTTTAATCATGAAAAATCAGCTAGGTGTGGTAGCTCATGGTAAAGCTGCTGCACATGAGCAGTCTATCATCTATTTTATGACTTAACTACAGCCTACTCTAAAAAGAAAGCACAAATTGTAATTACGTCAGTTTCACATTGCAGTGACAGTGGCTCAGCAGGTTGCACACTTGCCTCTGAGGTCGGAAGATCAGAAGGTTGTGGGTTCTATCCCCACACCAAGCACTTGGGTTAAAATCCCAATACCGACACTGTAGTGCAGCATAAGGGAGGTGCTGCACTCCTGAGGTGCCGTCTTTCGGATAAGACATGAAACCGAGATCCCGTCTGACTCTTCTGGTGGTTGTTCAGGAGGACGTTAAAGATCCCATGGCACTGCTCCAAAAGAGTAGGGGAACTTCCCCAGTGTCCTGGCCAGATTTCACCAATTCACTAAAAACACCACCAACAGCTTAATCTAGTTCAATTTCAGTTGGTTACCATCTGTATCCCCCCCTCCCCTGAAAAAGGGATTTCTAGTCTCAGTAGACCTACCGGGTCTACAAAATTCAATAAATAAACATTTTCTCACCTGGTGTAATCTGCTTTCTGTATGTTGGTGGTGTTGTAGTTGTCATAACCATTTGGTACTTTGCAACATTCTCAGACTTCTGCATCTTACTGGCCACCATCAACTGCTTACGGGAACATTCTGTCGAAGTACTGTATGAATTCATCATGTGGTACTTAGGCAGAAAGTGGACAGGAGGAGCATATTGTCTACAGAAAAAGAAAGTACAGTTACGTAGGAACTTACCATAACAGTAAACCTTCCAGAGAGGTTCCTTCAGTAGGTCATCACGTAAGGGGTGGCGCCACCTGGCGTCGGACCGCACTGCAGACTTTTCTAGCAATCCCTGATGGGAGACCACCCACCTGGTGTCACGTGACCGACGTCAGCGTGGCTGTATATAGTGGGCAGTCAACACACCCGCCCTCCAGTTCTCCCGCCGGAGCCAGGAAGAGGCCTGACAGCAGAAGCAAACAGAATTTGGAGTCCCTGTAAGAAACAAAATGAGGGGAAGGAGGGAGGGAAAAATATGACCTACTGAAGGAACCTCTCTTGAAGATCTACTGTTACGGTAAGTTCCTATGTAACTGTACTATCTTACTTCGAGAGGGTTCCTTCAGTAGATCACTGCATATAGGACAGAGTCCCGAGCAGTCCCTCCAAAGAGAGACCGAGAGAAACTAGGGAGGAGGAAAAATAACCACAACAGAACAAACTGGAATCGGGGGAGTCACGTGATGCAGTGCTCTTGCTAGCTGCGCTCCCGATGAGCTCTGCCTAAACCCTGTCCATACTTAAGTTTTTTATGGTCATCGTTGTTGTATCGGCGCTTACAGTAGTAGTATTTGGTGATCGGAACTACTGAGGAAGCTGGTGGGGATACAGATGGAAGAGGAAATGCCAAAAGCAGCAGTTAAGCATACCCTCCAGCAACCCCGAAAAGGACCTGAATAGGTCTGCGGGCCCGCTGCTACAACCAGCCCAGCCCACGCACCAAAGTAGTGAAGGGAGGAACTACTAACTGTGGCTAAGTTCCTTGAAGAATTCAGACCATTCAAAGCAGAGATGGTCGAAATGGCTACTGCAATTAAAAACGCTACCTCTACCTTGAAGACCTGAATAGAAAATAGCGAATAACGGGTTGAGTCAGGTCACTGGAAAATCGTGCCGACAAGGCTGATCCTGAGATGGTTAAATTAAATCAGCGTATCGCCAGTTTGGATTCGAAGGTCGAAGATCTCGAGGGCAGAAGTCGTAGGAACAATGTGGTGGTGATAGGACTGCCCGAAAAGGAAGAAGGTAGTGACCCAGTGAAATTCTTTCAGAAATTCGTCGAGAAGATTGCAGGACCCTCACCTTATGGTCCTTGTTATAATATTGAAAGGGCGCATCGAGCCCTCCGTCCGATCCCACGGCAAGGGGCGCCGCCTCGTGTTTTTATGGCCAAGTTTTTAAATTATCAAGAGAGGCAGATTTTTCTCCAGAAAGTTAAGGAAACCAAGGCTCTGCAATGGGAAGGGGCAAACTTAAGAATCACCCAGGACTTGCCATTATCGGTTCGGCAGCGTAGAGCGGCCTTTCACCCCCTTGTATCGAAGTTTATTGCAGCTGGGATTAAGTTTAGAATGACATATCCTGCAGTGTTACAAGTCTACGCCCAGATTCGTGGCAAAATTGAGGATCCAGACAAGGCATCTGCGGCACTTCAGCTTGTGCTTCCTGCCCTCTTTAAAGCTAAGTGAAGGTTCATCTTCCCTGGGCGTTATGTTTATGGTGTAGGTCGTTTAAATTGGGTGAGCACCTCCCTGTAAATGAGTAGACATCTTACAATGTCGAGACAGGCTGCTGTGTATAAAGGGTTCTGAGAGATTATATGTTTGTCCCTCCCGGATAATACTGAGTTTCCTCAAGTGTACATCTATCTGCACAAAAGCGGTTTCGTCCTTGCTATTTGAAGAGTCGGTTGCCGGTGGCCGCTATACGCTCCGACAGGACTTTGTTTTATCTGGGCACCCTAAGGCATGTAATGTCCCTCATCGATCGGTCCTGGGTTTTAGAACGCTCACCTGTAAACCATTCGCGGCAGAACTATGCCTGTAGATGGAGCAGTTACAAGGATTTTGGGAATTTCCAGGGGAGCTCAAGAGACCCGACATAATGGCAGATACGGATGTGTCCATATATGCGCCGTAGAGCCAGTTGGCGCTATAATTGACTGCAGTGTATGGCACGGACTAAGTGCTCCCCAGGAAGGGATATTACAATGGGCCAGATGGAAGGGACTGATGGCGCTTCTGGAGTGGACACCAGAGTTTCGCCTCAAGCCTACACTGTTTCCGGGAGGGCATTAATAATATTGCTATTCTAATTGGGGTTTTTTTTGTTTGGTTTTTTAGAATTTATCGCAGTTCACAGTAGGTTAGTAGACATTGTTCTCTAGACTTAAGAGGGCTTGGTTTGGTTTGAGGTTTTCTGGGGAGAGGAAGTTGGAGTTAATAATTCCCTTAGGGACATATTAGCGATTGTTGGGCTATTAGGAGTTAGGTGTGGGTTGATAGAAAATACATTGTTGTTGGATGTTTCTCCTTGCAGTTAAATCTAGTGTTGGGCATTGTTTTAGATGATGGAATGGGCAGGGGGGGTATACAGTGTGCTGCGAGCTGTCATCATGGACCATGAAGATGTGGGAGGAGGGAGGGTGGATAGGAGGGTGTTGAGATTAGGGGGATATATTACTTTTGGGTATTTTTGGGGGTTTATTGGGGGGGCACAAGTCTCCAAGATCGAGGACAGAGAGTACCGGATAGGTAGGACCCTAATATTGCTTGAGGGATATGCAGGATAATGGCATCGTGCGGGACGATTAAATTTGCAAGCTGGAATGTTAAGGGGGCACGACAGAAATCCAAACAGTACAGGATTTTGAAGCACCTAGAGGTGGTGAAGGCGGATATAGTGTTCCTGCAGGAGACACATTTGCTCCAGACAGAATGTAATTCCATGAGACGTTTACAAATGGGGACTGTTTTCTTCACAAGGTAGTACGCAGTCGAGGGGTTATGGTGCTTATCACGTAGGTCCGCTCCTTTGTTCCCTTCAGGTTATTCAGGATGAGGAGGGTGATATGTTCTGGTCAGGGGTAGGTTACAAAATACGGAACTTCTCCTTGGTTCGGTTTACGGTCCCAATACTGTGTCCCAAAGGTTTTTTGTTAAGCTTCTGGAAGCCTTGACCCCATTTACACAGATCCCTATGATTCTGGGTGGTGATCTAAATCTGGTTTTAGACCCTTTAATGGACAGAACCAGGAAGACGATTTTGGTCTTCTCGCCGGCCCAGAGGGCCGTGGGAGAATTAGTGGATCAGCTTGGTCTTGTGGACGTCTGGAGAATTGTTCACCCGAAAGCCAGGGAATACACGTTCACCTCCCAAGTTCACGGTACAGCATCCCGCATAGACTACATCTTACTTTCTCGTACTCTTCTTCCGGGGGTGCTAGATGCTGTAATTATGTCCGGACCCCTGTCTGACCATGCAGTGGTGGTGGCGTTAGTTTCCTTTTCTTCCCTTCCTAAGAGGGGCAGTAGGTGGAGGATAAACAATCAGATGCTGCGCAACCCCAAAACAGTGGAGTTTATTTCAGCACAAATAGAAGAATTTATAGCTAATAATATGAAAGATAATATCAGTCCTGATATGTTATGGGGAGCGCTCAAAGCTTTTATACGAGGTCTATTAATTGGTCAGGCTACTAAAAGGAAAAAGGAGAGGATGCAAATCCTGTCCGAGTTGTTATTTCGTATAAGAAGTGGCGAAGCTAAGTTGACCTCACAGTCTTCAGAAGGGGGAAAAGCTCGAGCTGGTTAAGCTGAGAGACCTTTATCTAAAACTACTTGGGGAGCAAGCGGAGTTGGCGTTAATCAAGACTAAAGCTAATTATATGGATCAGGGAGAAAAGGCGGGTAGGCTCCTCGCCAGACGCATTAAACAGTTGGAATCCTCTCGAATAATTTCAGGGATTCAATCCAAGAGAGATGGGCAAGTGAAAACTAGGCCTGGGGAGATAGTGCAGGAATTTAGACAGTACTTTGAATCCCTGTATAGCAAAATGGAGAGTCCTCCCACTGAGGGGGAGATACTTGCCTTTTTGGAGGGATTGGATCTCCCCTCGCTGACGGAATCTCAACAAGCGCAACTGGTGACTGATATTACCCAAAAGAAGATTGAACTGATCATTCAGGGTCTCCCGTTGGACAAAACGCCGGGGCCTGATGGGTTCTCGTCAAATTTTTATAAAATTTTTTTCCAAGCAATAAGCCCCTTTACTTCTTATGCTATTTAAGCATATTTTGGGTCATCAAACACGGGACCACTCCCTGTTTGAAGCACTTATTGTTTTAATACCAAAGCAAGACAAACCCCCCTGAACTCCCTGCTAGCTATAGACCTATTTCCCTTCTTAACTACGATGTTAAAATTCTAGCCAAGCTGCTGGCGGAACGCATAAGTCGGGTACTACCCGGCCTTGTCGGCCCGGAACAGGTTGGTTTTATGAAGGACAGATCCTCTGCTGATCATCTTAGAACTTTGGCTCACGTCTTCTCGGTGTCCGAAGGGAGCAGTTCCGCCATGGCTCTACTTTCTTTGGACGCCGAGAAGGCTTTTGCTAGGGTCCATTGGGGGTTACTGTTAACTACAATGGGAAAATTTGGGTTTCCAGATCCATTCTTAAAATGGATAGGATCCCCCACGCCAACCCCACAGCAAGGGTCAGTTGCAACGGAGCCACTTCAGATTCTTTTAATCTTCACATAAGTACTACACAGGGTTGCCCTTTGTCACCTCTTCTTTTCAATTTATACTTGGAACCCCTCATCAGAACAATAATGCATAAACAGGGAATTAATGGCATTAGAATTCTCGATCACACCTTGAAAGTAACAGCATATGCAGACGATCTTTTGATCTATATCTCCAATCCGAGAATGTCTATTCCAGTCCTTTTGGAGGTGATTCGGGAATTTGGCAGATTGGCCAATTATAGACTAAATTTAGATAAATCCGTGATATTCCCGTTAAATAATAGATTTTTTAAACAGGAAATCACTGAGTTTGGTTTGACTTGGAAATCAGACTTCATTAAATACCTCGGTCTTAACTTAACAAGGAACAGGTTTAAAATACGTCAATTAAACCTGGACCCTTTGGTGCGTACTATTGAATCAGATTTGGAAAGATGGGCTAGGCTTCCGATATCATTATGGGGGAGGATTAATTTAGTAAAAATAAATGTTTTTCCCTGGTTATTTTACACTCTCAGTATGTTAAATATCTGGTTGCCACTTTCTTGGTTTAGGAAACTGCACAGCATTATTGCTAATTTCGTATGGGGTCATAAGAAATCTAGAATGGCTTATCATAGGCTGGCTGCTCCCAAATCACTGGGCAGTTTGAGACTGCCACATTTTGCCCTCTATTTTTGGGCTAGCCATGCTAGTAAATACCTGAGGTGGGTGAAGGGTATGGATGTCTCATTACAACAATCATATACGCCTTTATGGCTACAAATTGAGCTGGCCCTTATTCAGAAGCAAAGGTTGAAACCCGAGGCCTTGCTCTATCTTTCTCCTAAACTCCTGCCCCCCCCTTGCGTAATTCCCCAGTTGGGATCTCGGTGAGAATTCATATTCAACTTTGTGGTTTCATCAAATATGACTGTCTTAGGGATTGGAAGCAGCCTGTTTGGGGTAACCCGCGTTTTCTAGTGGATAATAAGACCCTCAACCCCACATGGTTGGCCCTGCCCGATTCATGTTGTGTGAAAGATTTTCTACACCTGATGGAATAGTACTCTTCCCTGAGATCCTGAGTAAATTTGAGATGTCTACCCCGCAGTCTTTAAAGTATATCAGTTTAGGCACCTTTGCTTAGTAAGATGGGTAAGAGGGAAATTCAGTGTCCAAAAGTAGACTTCTATGATACATTAGGGCAGTTGGTAGGCTTATCACATGCCATTTCAAAAGTATATACAGTATTATTTGAGTGGGCTTACTCTCAAAATCCGGTTCAAGGCTCATATTGGGCCTCAAAGTTTCCTAATGTGGAACTCGACTGGAAGGCTCTATGGCTGAGTTGTCATAGATTTCTTCTACAAGATCTTTTAAGATTGGTCCAGTTTAAATTTCTTCATAATATTTATTATTCTCCGCAAAAGTTGGTTAGATTAAACATAGCCACAAATAGTACGTGTAGTAGGTGCCAGTCTGGGATCAGGATTTGATGCATATTTTCTGGAAATGTCCAAAGATAATCCCTGCTATGGACAGAGATCAAAAGAAATTGAACCTTTATTGGGGCTGGGGAACCTTTTACTCCTGAAATATGCTTGTTGGGAGATGTTTCTCATATTCCTGTAAAGAGCAGAAGGTTCCACATAGTTTTGATTGAGGCCACCCTTAAGAAAATTGTCCTCAGACACTGGAAGGACTCTGTCGTGATCAGTTACACAGAATGGTTGGAGGAATTGCTTGCCAGTTTGAGGGTTGAGAGATGATAGCAATCCTCCAGAATAGGCTCCCTAAGTTTGATAAGATCTGGGGTTCCTTCTATACTATTTACTCATTATAATGGCGTATAGCTTACCTACTGATGGTTGGTATGTAATCTTGTTAGACTTGTGCTGGGGTGGTAATGGGTGGGTGGGGTGGGGTGTGGGGAGGGTCTTTTGGGGTTGTTACAGGGACTGTGTTAATCTACATGTTAATATAAATAGGTACGCATGTGAACATGTATGTAAGTAATGTTGTTGGATTTTGTCTCTGTAACTAAAAATGGAATAAAAATCCTAATGGAAAAAGAACAAACTGGAATCCAGAATGGACCCAGCCTAGGACAGAAGGCCCTGTAACGCAGCTAGACCGAAACCAGCCCTCCGCCTAGAAGCAATGTCCAGACTGTAGTGTTTGGTAAAGGTATGGACAGAACGCCAAGTAGATGCGGCACAGATATCAGCTGCAGAGACATTTCGCAAAAAGGCAGAGGAAGCAGCCATGCCCCTAGTAGAACGACCTCTTATGGTACCTGGCAGAGGTATTTCATACTTCTGGTAAGAATACCTAATGCAGTTGCCTAACCATTTGGAAAGGCCCTGCTTAGAAACTGGTTTGCCCTTTGATCTGGGGGCAAAAGATACTACACGATGATCACTGTATGGAAGTCTGCGATGCGACTGACACGAGGCGACAGCGGGAAAGAACTGGAGGGCGGGCATGGGGACCGCCCGCTATATACAGCCACGCTGACATTAGTTATGTGACATCGGGTGGGCAGTCCCCCATCAGGGATTGCTAGAAAAGTCTGATGTACGGCCCGACGCCAGGTGGCGCCAGTCCTGTATGTGAGGACCTACTGAAGGGACCCTCTCAAAGTAAGATTATTAGTTTTACACAATTACTACTACTACAAGAATACAAAAGCATTACAGGTATTAATGTCTCTTTGGGGAGACTAACCCCAATTTCAGGCACTGAACACCAAATAAAATATATATTCAATTCACAGCACCAATTCAATAGCATTGCTGGAGCCTGGTAGTGCTGTGGAAGCAGTGCACTCAGGCTCTGGAAGGAAGGCAGCTGCCATCTCACTGCTTTGAACATTCCCTATGGCAGGCAGTAGAGGGACATTGGCACTGTAGGTGACTACTTGGCACCAGTCCTCCCCATCGCAGATTGGGTGCTGGCAGGAAGAGATTATGCAGGAGAGGTGGGAGAGTTTCAGGGACACAAGAGAAAAACACCAACCCCCAAAAACACAAGAAGGACCCAAGTGGCTTACACATTACCTGGGCTGACTTTTCCTCAATCCATCTCGCAAAAGTTGGAACAAGATGCTCCTGCTCCCAGTCCCCAGGGAGTAGCTCCCACCATGAGAAGGTTCCTCATGGGGTGTACTAGCTGGGAGGTCTGGACTGGTGGCCTGCCAGGAGAGTCGTGAGCACCAGTGATACAGGTCCCTGCAATCCTGAAGTGTAGTGCAGTAAGGAAGTAAGGCTGGAGTAGAATAAAGAATATATATTAAAAACAAAAAACACGGAGGGGGGGCACTGTGGAGCCCAAGCAGTGAAGTCACTTTGCACATAAGCGCATCAGACTTTGGAGTTTAAACTTTTAAAAATATAATTTTTAGCGGTTAAAACCTGGACAGCTTTACCTGTTTAGAAAAAGAAGGACTTGGTGTGTGTGATGGTTAAACCAACTCGCAACCAGTAGCACAGTGAAGGCCAGAGAGCCAATGGAATGGGTGAATGGGTGCATCTGCAGGCCCATGCACTCATTTACACAACAAGGCATCACAGATGGGGACAACCCAGAGGAAATGCTCCAGTCATTAGACTGTAAGATGCAGCATTTACTGGCCTCTTCTACATCAATGTATAACAAACTGAATATATTAACAAACAGAACTGTCACTAGAGAAATCTGTTGATTTTTTTACATGGAGACATGGAGGATGAACAACACAATTCTGAAACATGTAAGAGTGCTATGTCTCAGAGAGCAAAAGAGGCACAGCATGTGAAAAATTCCTTGAAAATCAAATAAAGAGTCAAAATATTCATTTGCATGGCTTACCAGAGGGATCTGAAGTGGATCACGCTATGCTATTTTTGGGACAGTGCCTAAGAGAGCAATTCCACTCCTAAGCACCGGACCCTGAATTCCCGGTGGGGATAAGGGACAGACTATTAAATTAGGATAAGAGGGTTGGACCACTCAGTGTGGAAGGAGCAACAGTCCCCATTTTTTTCAACATCTGCTATGCCACTTGGCAGAGAAAAAAAGAGAACTGATGGGGTATGGAGCATACTTACAGACTTAAACATCCCCCATTCCATGCAATTTCCTGCAAAACTTCACATTGTCCATGACAGTAAAGTATAAGTTTTCACAGACCCAAGAGGTGCAGGGAAATGGGCTTCAAAGACGTCTGGTGCCAAGAACCTCATGAGGACTGCACCAGAGGCTGAAGAGGACACTGAAACCTGAGTGACTGTTGAACTTTTCTTTTTCCAAAGTTTCATTCCTACCTCACAACTAACAGGCATTAATAAGGTACAGGAAGAAAAACTTACTTGCCATAGTAATCTTGTTTCTTCCAGGGTATCCCTCAGTATGCTTAAACTATCGCAGTCAGTCTCCTGTGTTGAACTGCCCCCCCAGAGAGAATGGAACATATGTAAATGATGAAACCCTAATTGGCTTGTGCCAGTTTCAAACTGCTGCCCCTAATAAAGTACAGTTACGTAAGAATTTACCGTAACAGTAGATCTTCGAGAGAGGCTCTTGCAGTAGGTAATTACATATAGGACTGACGCCAGCTGGTGGCAGGACCCCACGGAAAAATTTCTAGCTAGCAGTCCCTGGCGAGGGACCGCCCCCACGTCAGGTGACCGGTGTCATACGACGTCAGTATAAAGGGGCGGTCCCAGATGCCCGCCTTCCAGTTCTTTCCCACCACAGGCCCGGAAGGCCCGGACGAGAGAGAGAAGCAGATGTTTCCATACCTGGAAAAAGAGCTGAAAAAGCCTAGGGGGATGGAGGGCGGGAAGGTATTACCTACTGCAAGAGCCTCTCTCGAAGATCTACTGTTACGGTAAGTTCTTACGTAACTGTACTATCTTACTTTGAGAGGGCTCTTGCAGTAGGTAATTACATATAGGACTGAATCCCAAGCAGTCTGGAACAAATAAAAGGCACCGGGAGGAGGAAGCTACTCCAGAAAGTAGTAGAAGCCTTGCAATCCTCAAGACAGGAGGCCTTGCAAAACAGCTAGCCCGAAGCCTGCTCTACGGTGAGAGGCAATGTCCAAACTATAGTGTTTCGTAAAGGTATGGACGGAAGTCCAGGTAGCGGCAGCACAGATGTCTGCCGCAGACACATTCTTGAAACAAGTCGCAGAGGCCGCTACTCCACGAGTGGAGTGACCTCTGACTTGACCCGGAAGGGTCTTGTTGTACTTGTCATAACAGAAAGTGATGCAATGAGCCAACCATTTCAACAAGCATTGCTTGGAAACAGCATTGCCTTCCCTTTTGTGAGCAAAAGAGACGAACAACTGATCAGTCTTTCTGAGATCCTTTGTCCTGTTGGTGTAGTATCTCAGAATCCGGTGAACATCCATGGTATGGAGTAAATATTCCCCTTGGTTGGAGTACTGCGTGAAAAAGGCAGGTAACTCTATGGACTGATTTAAGGTAGACTCTGCTGCCACTTTAGGTAGAAACTTAGGATTCGTGCGAAGAGCCACTCGTTCTTTGTGAAAAACCAAATAGGGAATTTTACACATAAGGGCCTGGAGCTCGGAAATTCTTCGAGCGGAAGTAATGGCCACCAAGAAGAGCATCTTCCACGAAAGAAACTTCAGATCTGCGGTTGCTGCAGGTTCGAAGGGAGGAAGGGTAAGTTTCTTGAGAACAAAGTTCAAGTCTCAAGGGGGAGCAGGAGTTCGGATGAGGGGCCTCAAATGAAGGACCCCTCTAAGAAAGGTCTTAGAGACCTCTAATTGGGCAAATGCTTTCTCTGCGAAAGGAGCATGGTAGGCTGAAATAGCAGCCATGTGCACTTTCAAGGAGGAATAACTGAGACCCAGGTCGAAGAGATGATGTAAATATTCCAGCAGAACAGCCACTGAACAGGAGAAAGGCTCCACGTTCCTAGAGGCGGCCCAAATAGAAAATCTCTTCCATTTCATGGCATAAGTGGACCTAGTGGAGGGTTTTCTAGCCTCCACAAGAATCTCCTCCACTTTTGGAGAGACGCCAAAACGAGATTGAGCTAGGTCTGCAGGAGCCATGCATGAAGTTGCAGGGACTTGAGGCCTGGATGGACCAGGGTCCCCTGATCCTGGGTAAGCAAACCTCGAGATAAAGGAAGAGTAAGAGGAGGAACCTCTGAGTATTGTTGTAGAAGAGAGAACCAGATTTGCCTGGGCCAGAAAGGAGCGATCAGAATCATTCTCGCTCCTTCTGTGGTTAGTTTCTGCAATATACGAGGGACCAGAGGAATTGGGGGAAAAGTATAGATGAATCTGCCCTTCCAGTCTAGAGACAGAGCGTCGCTCCAGAAAGCGCCTCGCTCTGGAACGAGCGAGCAAAAGTTGAGAAGTTTTGCGTTTTGGCAAGAGGCGAAGAGGTCTACCTGCGGAGTCCCCAAAGCTGAAAGATATCGTCTAGCACCCTTTGGTCCAATTCCCACTCATGAGGCAGGGCAGTGGAGCGGCTTAGCTTGTCTGCCAGGGTGTTGTCGACTCCTGGAACATGATTCGCAGTGAGGTGAAAGCTGTGTTGAGTTGTCCAGTCCCAAACCCTCATTGCTTCCCTGCATAGAGGGTAGGGCCGAGTCCCTCCCTGCTTGTTGATGTACCACACCACGCACATGTTGTCTGTCTGGACGGCTAGGTGACCAGGAAGAATGTATTGGTGAAGGGCTTGGAGAGCATATAGTACTGCTCGAAGCTCGAGCACATTGATGTGGAGAGTTAGTTCTAATCTGGACCATAATCCCTGGGTTCGGTGAGGACCCAGATGGGCTCCCCAACCTTTGCCTGATGCGTCTGTGGTCAGAGTCTGGGAGGGGGGAGGATGACAGAAGGGGACCCCCCGAAACAGATTCTCTCGAACCATCCACCATTGCAAGTCTCGTGCCATCGGCGAGGAGATCAGAACTAGATGATCTAGGTCATCTACAAGTTGATCCCACTGGGAGCGAAGAGTCCACTGAGAGATCCTCATGTGGAGTCGAGCTCGGGGAACCGTCCGAATAGCGGCCGCCATGAGCCCCAGGAGATGGAGAACCTACCTCGCTGGAACACTCCTGCGTTCTGATAGCAGGGAAACCTGTGACTGAAGAGAGGCCGCCCTGTCCGGAGGCAGGAAGGCCTTGCTCACCATCGTAACGAGGAAAGCCCCGATGGACTGTAGTCTCTGGGAGGGATCCAGATGAGACTTGGAATGGTTGATGGTAATACCCAGGCCAGTAAAAACCTGCTGGGTGAGGGAGAGAAAATGCAGGAGCTCCTCCCTGGACGAGGCCGCCAGGAGCCAGTCGTCCAGGTAAGGGAAAACCTGTACTCCCATCGTATGCAGGTGGGCCGCTACCACAGCCAGGCATTTGGTAAATACCCGGGTGCCGAGGAAAGACCAAACGGGAGCGCCTGCAATTGGTAATGGTCCTCCTGAAACGCAAACCGAAGATACTTGCGGTGAGAAGGGCGAATGGGGATGTGCAGATATGCATCCTGCATATCCAGCGCACAAAGCCATTGGCCTGGCCGAAGGAGGGGCAGAAGGGTCTGCAGAGAGAGCATCCTGAACCTTTTGTATTCCACGTAAAGGTTCAAGGAGCTGAGATCGAGAATGGAGCTGAGATCTCCCGTCTTCTTTGGGACCAGGAAGAAATGTGAATAGTAACCCGTCCCTTGAAGATGAAGGGGAACGGGTTCTATGGGCCTCTTCGCGAGGAGGGCAGCGATTTCTTCCCGGACCAAAGGAAGAAGATCCCTTGCGTAGGACGACTTCAGAGGTGGGTGGCGGGGTGGTTTCTGTAGAAACTCTATGGGGTGCCCTACCGCTATAAGCTGGAGCACCCAAGAATCCGTTGTTATCCTCTCCCAACCCGGAAGGTGGAGGGAGAACCTCCCTCCTACCAGTTCCTCCGGTGTGTCCGGAGGCGGTGGGAGAGGGGAGGAGTCAGGTGGTGTGGGGTAGCGCTGCAGCTGGGGCACCCGCCGCTTTTTGGGGGGGGCCTGGCAGCTGTGGGACCCCGACGTTTAGTGGCCCGCCTTCCTTGGGGTTTCGCTTGTGGCCGACTGCATTTGCGAAAAGAACGGCACTGCGGGTGATGGGGATGGTACATGGAATCCACGGATTTCAGAGCCGTCCCCTTCTCCTGCAAGTCGGTGATGATGTCTTTGACATCACCAACGAAAAGCACCGACCCCCTGAAAGGTGCTTCTTGGATTGCGGACTGCACTTCCGGGACCAAACTTGACACGCGGAGCCAGGCATGATGCCGTAGACTCACGGCGAAAGCGGAGCTCCGCCCGACAGTGTCCACTGCATCGTATGTCGTCCGCAGAATGTGGCGACTGGCCGAACAAGCAGAACGGCCTAGATCGGCTAACTCCTGCTTGGCTTGAGAGTCAGGTAAGGAGTCTATCTTAGATTCCGCCTGGGTAAGGATGGCCTTCTGGTAATCCCCCATATGGGCGACGTAATTCAGGGCCCGAATTCCCAGTGTGGAAGAGGCGTAAATTTTTCTTCCATACTGGTCCAGGAGGTGAGATTCCTTATCCGGAGGAGACGAGCTTAGATGTTTGGGGTGCGCTGACCAGCCGTGAGCGGCGCTAAACACGACCGAATCTGCATGAGGGTGGGAGTCCAGATAGTCTACACCCTCTGGAGCCTGGTATAGCCTGTTAGACTTCCTAGGAAGTGGGGCTAACGGCGACGGTTGTTTCCAAATCGTGGAAACAAGGTGGGCGTGAGGCTCGATCCAGGGTGGCACTAAAGTTGGAGCTGTCAGGGGCAGGTCCAGATGTTCGGCGAGTTTAAATCGCTGAGGATCTGGTTCCAAGGCGCGCCACTGATGAACTTCCTGGATTTTTCTGAGCAACGGCTTGAAGGAAGGATACTTCGGAGGAGTCCTCGGCCTGGGCTTAGACGGAGAGCGAGGCTCGTCGTTTCTCTCGGAGCATCCTTCGGAAGAGTCCGAGGAATCTGAGAGGGAGGAAGAATCGGAAGCAGAATAAGACTCCCTGACACGGCTGGGGGCAGGAACGGGTTCCTTGGGGGGTACCCCTGGACGCGTGTCCTGCCCCTCTCGGGATCCAGAGGGAAGGGCCCTGGAGTCTGGAGGCAGTGAGGGAGTGTGCCGCCTCGGGCGTACGGGAGCCGGGGACGGCACCATCGCCGTAAGGCAGCTCTCTACTACTTTGGTGAGCTGAGCCTTGGCCTCAGCCCACCAGGAAGCCAGAGTCTCTTGTAGATCCACCGGCGGCCGTGGGGGCGGTGGAGGAGGGGGAAAGGTGTACGGGCTGTACCCGTAAGGCGAGTATCCGAAACCCGGCTGTGGGAAAACCGGTGCCAGGTATTGTGGCGTTGGGTACTGCAGCGGAGGGACCGGCGTCGGGTACTGCGGTGCTGGATACTGCGGCCCCGGGTACGATGGCGTCGGATAAGACGGCGGGTACCCAGGCGCCGGAGGAGCTGCCAGAGCAGACGGCCCAGATGGTGGCCCCACTGGTGGATCAACATTGAGAGGCCCGGAGGGTGCAGGGCCCAACGGAAGGGGAAATCTCGACGTCAGCGCTCAGGGCCAGCGCCAGATCCAGTTCCTTGAAGGAGGGTCTGGCGGAGGTGGAAGATCCCCGCATCGCCCGGGGATGGAGGGAAAAATCCCGGGGTCAGGCTGGGGTGACTCGGGCTCCCCAGGCGGCAGCGAAGGCTGCGGGAACCGGGTCGGCCAGGCGTGGGGGACGTGGTGGTTCCATCACCGGCACCGTCGGGGGAGCCGATGTGCGGCTTAGGGGCTAGTACCGCGGGCGCCGGGAGCCGGCGTCCATCTTACGGAGTCCCTCATTGGAAGCAGGCCGGAGAAGGAGCGCCGGTCCGAGAGGGGTGGTGTGCGCCGCCCCAAAGGGTCAGGCGTCTTCTCGACCCTTCCCGGCGGGCGTCGGAGGAGCCGGCGTCCGACTTATAGAGTGCCCGCGCAGTAGGCATGAAGCCTGCGGCAAACTGGGACGCGAGCCCCTCTTTTGCCGGGCGCCCGCGAAGGCCCGGCGCGAACCAGATGGGTAGGCGGCGCCTCCTCCAAACCAGCAGAGGCCAGTGAGACGGTCCCCGGAGGGGATGTTACCTAGGCTGCGACTCCGGCCGGAGTCGCGGAAGAGGAGGCCTTCTCCCGGTGCCTCTCCTTGTCCCGCTTTTTACGATGTCCTTCTGGAGAAGTGGATGCCTGCCTCAGCTTCTTCAACTCTTTTTCCATCAAAGACATCTTTTTCTTGAGAAGATGGGCTTCCAGGGACTGCTGGTGCCGTTTGCGGGTAGCCGCGTTGAAGTTGAGACAATGCTGGCACTTGTCGACCGGATGGTCAGGACCTAAGCAGAAAAGGCAGAGGCAATGGCCGTCCTTGTGTGGCAGTTGGGCGCCGCACGAGTCACACTTGTTTTTGTGCTCGGAGGGTGTAGGGGACTACATACACCGACAATGACCTGACGATAGAAGAAAAGAATAATTTTAATTTTCGGTAAAACCAACGAAATGTATGTTGACGGAGCATGAACTTTTCCGCGAGGCGCTGCACGAGCTAATGGCGGGAAAGAACTGGAAGGCGGGCGTCTGGGACCGCCTTTATACCGATGTCATATGACGCCGTCACCTGATCGTGAAGGTCCCTCGCCATAGGGACCGTTAGCCAGAAATTTTCTTGTGGGTCCTGCCACCGCCAGTGTCAGTCCTATATGTAATTACCTACTGCAAGAGCCCTCTCGAAGTAAGATCTACTGCATTCTGAGAAATGCTCAGATTCACTGTTAAGCCTAACAGGGTGAAAACCCTCTAGCTAGTTAAAACAAGTTCCCCTTTCCCTTCCCCGCTAAGGAGGCAGTATAGAGGTTTAAGGCTCTGAGCTGTACACCTGGAGATCTGGGTTTGAATCCCACAGCCCCCACTTGCATACTGTGTGACCCTGAGCAAGTTACTTAACTTCCTTGTGCTCCCAGGTCGCACCTGGAAACAAGCTTTGGTTTAGTGTGCCTTTCCTAGTTAAACAATTTACCTTTTCCCTTATCTAAATAAAAAACGAATCCCACATTAAAAAATCCCAAACCATGGTCCTTGTAAGAAGGGACAAAGAAGACAGTACAGACTGTTTCAAAACTCAACAAGTGACCAGAAAAAGTACAGAACAGTTAGTGACCTGCAGGGATGCAGAATAAAAAAAAAACCTTTTCCTGGTTCTGGAAGGGGAGGTGAGGCAAGATGGGAGCTTTAATTACTGAGGGATCCCCTGGAAGAAACAAGATTACTATGGTAAGTAATTTTTTCTTCAAACCCCAGGAATCCCTTAGTATGCTTAAACTATTGCAGACTACCAAGCAGTACCTTTGGAGGTTGAGTACAAAACCTATTTAGGGAAAAGGTTCTGCAGGACTGCACTGCCAAACCTGGCATCACTTCTGGACTTTATGTCCAAGCAGCAGTGTCTGGTGAAAGTGTGAACAGTTTTCCATATAGAGTAGCTGCTTTGCAAATCTCCAATAAGTGGATGTCCTTTGCTGCAGCTACTGATGCAGCTATACCCTGGGTAGAAGGTACCCAAAGAGCTAGGGGAGGCCGTTTTCCAACTTTACCATAACAGAACTGAATGCAGGTCACTATCCAGCATGCAATAGTTCTCTTGGAAGCTGGTTTACCTTTACCCACCTCCCCACAGATGAGGAACAGCTTAGTGTGCTCTGGCCTGGAGGCCTTGGTCCAGTCAAGGTAATGGCTGAGTGCCCTCTTGACATCCAGACTATGCAACTTCCGCTAACCTGAGCTGGAGTCAATAGTGAAAAAGACTGGCAGTGTTATGGACTGATTGAGATAAAAGTCTGAAACCACCTAAGGAAGGAATTTCCTACTAGTCCTGAGCACCACCTTATCTCTGTGGAAGGAGATGTAATTCACATCTGTGCACAGGGCCAGTAGCTCACTTACTCGCCAAGCTGAAGTAATGGCTACCAAGAAGACAGTCTTCCAGGTAACATATTTTAGGTCTGCAGTTGCCATACATTCAAAGGGGGATTCAATGAGCCTGGCAATACAAATGTTTAGGTCACAAGATGGTACTGGCTCCCTAAGGGGAGGGTGGAGATGAAGGAGTACTTTAAAGAACTTCCTGAAGACAGGGTGAGATGTCATAGACATGTTCTTACCAGTTAAAATATATGCAGAAATTGCAGCTAGGTGTACCTTCAAGGTAGAAGGCCTAAAGCCCAATGAATGCAAGTGTGTCAAGTAATCCAAAAGGACAGGTAACCCAGCCCAAGAGGGATGAACACTTCTGTGTCCACACCAGATTGAAAACCTCTTCCATTTGGAAGCATAAGTTTTCCTGGTTGAGGGTCTCTGGGAAACCCTGAGGACATTCCGGACCTCTTCAGAGAGGTGCAGACTAGCAAATCCTAAGTCTTCAAGAGCCAGGCTTTCAGACGGAAAGACCTGAGACTGGGGTACAGTATTCTGCCTTGTGAGGATGTCAGGAGATTGCGCCTCTGAGGGAGGTGAATCAGCTGTGACACTGCTAGGGCTAGCAGGATGGAGTATCATGGCTGTCTTGCCCAATCCAGTGCCACCAGGATAACTGTTGTTGGTTGTGACCTGAGAGTTATGAGAACTCTGAGCAACAGAAGGAAAGGGGGAAGACATAAAGGAATCTCCCTGACCAATCCAGTACTAGGGCATCCACTGGCACAGTCCCCTGAGCTGGAAGTCTGGAACAGAACTGTGGCAGCTGGCGGTTGTCTGTGTAGGCAAAGAGATCTATCTCTGGTGTGCCGCACCTACTGAATACTGATGCCAGTACTTGCGCATTGAGAGACTATTCGTGGTGGTTCTGATGGATTCTGCTGAAGGAGTCTGCCAGAATGTTGCCCTTTCCTGGCAGGTGGATTGCTGACAGAGACACCCGTAGGGAGTAAGCGAGGCGCCAGACCTTCACAGCCTCTATGCACAGGAAGGTCAACTTAGTGCCTCCCTGTTTGTTGATGTAATACATGGTGGTAGTGTGGTCTGTTCTGACTTATACCACCTTGCCCTTGACCTGAGCTGCAAAAGACTGCAGAGCCAGGTAAACCACCCACAGCTCTAAGAGGTTAATATGCAGAAGTAACTCCTAAGGGGACCATGTACCGCTAGCCATGAGGTCATGCATGTGTACTCCCAAACCTAAGAGAGCGGCATCTGTGGTAAGTACCATCGATGGAACTTCCTGCCAAAAGGAGTTCCCTCCCTGAGGTTTTCTCTGTCTTGTCCCCACTTCCCCACTGTAGGGCCTGTAATAGCATTTTTGTTACAGGCACCAGCTTGACAAGAGGGTCTCTCCTTTGGGACCAGTGAGCCCTTAAATGAAACTGGATGTCCCTCATTTGAAACCTTGATCCAGGCACCATGGCTGTGGCTGCTGCCATGTGGCCCAGGAGCTGCAGGAAGTGCCTTGCTGGCCTGGGTCTGTTCAGTTTGAAAGAGCCTGCCAACTCCAGGATACTGTTTACCCTGTCTTGAGGGAGGAAGGCCCTTCCTTGCAGAGTATCCAGCTCTGCCCTTATGAACTCTAGGGCCTAAACAGACTTCATTTGGGACTTCTGGGTGTTTATCAGGCATCCCAGGGACTCCAAAGTGCTCCGAGTGAAAGAGTATTTGGTGTGCTGAGGGGATTGCCCTATGACTAGCCAGTCATCTAGGTAAGGGAACACCATGACCCCTTGCCACTTCAAATGAGCCACCACTACAGCTAGGCACTTGGTGAATGCCCTGGGAGCTAAGGTTAGGCCGAAGAGCATGGCTGCAAACTGGTAGTGACCTAAGGGAAGTCTTAATCTCAGGTACTTTCTGTGGCTGGGCCTGATTGCAATGTGAAAATAGGCATCTTTGAGATCCAAGGATGCCAACCAGTCCCCCAGCTGAAGAGTCGGAATGATCATGGCCAAAGTGACCATTTTGAACTTTGGCTTGTTAAATGTTTGTTCAGAAGTCTGAGATCCAGAATGGGCGGCCAATCCCTATTTTTCTTTTGGGTAAGGAACTATCTGAAATAGAAGCCTTTGCCCCTTTGGAATAAGGGGCCAGGCTCCACTGCTTTGATGAGCAGTAAGTTGGCAACCTCTGACTCCAGCAAAGTCCTTTCTGCTGGAGTTGACTGACTGAAAATTCTACTTCTCAGTCTGGGGAGCATTTTGAAACTGAGGGACAGACCATGGCTCACTACCTCCAATACCCACTTGTCTGCTGTGATGGTTTCGATTCAGGTGTAAAAGTTTAAACTTGTTCAGTGCACCAGAGTGGTGAGTAAACAATTGTTTTGTTCTTTTCAGTTCTCTTACTCACATTTATGGTCATAAGAAAGCAGCAGCTTGTAACACCATGAACTATGCAATATCAGGACTTGTAGAATCAGTATTATTAGATGTTGTAAGAGTTCTGCATATCATTAACCACTCTGATAGCACAAAGGTTTGTGATTAAGAAACAATGCTTAAGTCTTTAGTTTCTATGAAGTTAATTTATTCAAGGTGTAACCGCGCTTTACTCAAATTTTCCAAAGTTGTTTCTATCTGAGGGGCAGGAGGATGGCAAAAGAGGCTATAAATTCATTTACATGTTGTTAAAACATGTTGATATATTCATAGCACTGTCATCAAGGCACGGGTCAAGAAGCATAGGAAAACCAGGAGCAGTTTCAAAATTCGCAAATAATGTTTTATTTTTCTCAATAACATCAAAATAAAAAATAAAAATGATTCATTATAACTATTTACACAGGCAGTACAAATAGAGAAAACTAAGTCCTTCTTCTGAGGGAATCTCTTAATTCCAAGTTTCAGTCTCTCACTCTCCTTGTCTCTCTAGCAAAAGCAATGCTGCTTTTTTAATAAGTCTTTGTCTGGGAACTCATTAAGAGAGCCTGCTGTTTAAAGAATGTTATTGTCAGTTGTGTTCCTTGAAGGTGCAGCAAAACAGTACATGGTGTCCCAGAACTGACCTCTTGTTGACAACTCTGCAAAGGGCATAAAAACTGCATCTCAGGCTAACCCCTTAAATTCCAAATAGCTTTTTGCTGTCATTTCAACAGTATAACTATATACAGTTTTAAACAAAGGGATCCCAGTTTCACATACAGTTTTACACAGAGATTCACATATATATTTTTATACCTGCAGATATGCAAAGGGGGAGAAAAGACAGAACATCAAGGGAAGGCTGAGAGATAGCAAGAGGTGAAGAAGTGTGAAACCATCAGAGAGATCAGTTCCAAGGTCTCATAAGAAAATTTGGTTGCGCAACCAGAGAACAGACAGAAAAGGAGAGGATAGAACAGACCCTTGCGTTTAAACTCTTTCTGCATAACAAATGGGGAAGAGCCTTATTCAGCCCTGTCACAGGCACCTAAAACCCAAGCGGGTAAAGGAAGAAAAAGGACATGTACTATATTATCTCAATTATAAGCTGTTCTCTAAAAGAAGCCACCCTCTATTACAAGCCCCATGAAAAAAGCAGACTTGTAATAGAAGCCACTCACTACTGGAAGCCATGGCTTGTAATTGGAGTATTGCTCTGGTCTCAGGTTTACGCTGCCCTCAGCCCTCCTTCTGCCAGACCTCTTAATACCCCCCCTTACCCACATGATCACAGATTGAGCACATTACATTACAAACATCAGAAAAAAGTACTGACAATACTCCAGCCAGTATTACCAAAAAAAGCTAAACAGTGGGAAGTGTAGTACACATCTGCTCTGGTCATTAGCTTAACCCGCCCTCTGCCAGACCTCATTCTACCCCCTCCGTTAGCCTACATTATCACAGATGGAGAGGAGCACATTAAAAACTAAAATAAAAAAAGTAAAACAAAACCTGGGGGCAACAATGAAGCTAGTTTGATATTGAAACACTGGTGGAACCATGTGGCATGCCGAGACATGGTACACAGTACAGAAACTGAGTACCATAAGTCTAAGACATCTTTAGTCATCTACTAGAATGCATAGATTACATAGATCTTTCAAGCAATCAGTTAGACTTACGTCCATGTTCTGCCTGCCTTACTGTTTCAAATCATTTCATATTTATTTACTGTACAATTATCAAACCTAGTTTTAAACTGAGTTATAGTACCACTCACTACCACCTCCATTGGTAAGTTATTCCATAAGGGGAGTACCCAGAGGCTGAACCAATGCCTTCTTTTCAATAAATTCAATTTTTCCAATGTTAATTGTAATGGATGACCTCTGATTGGATATATTCCTTGCTTAAGTGACAATCCATAACTCTTTGCTACTTGTTCATTCTGTAGTGCTTTGTAAACCATGCACATGTCCCCTTGTGTCCTTCTGAATTGGAGAATGTATAGACCTAGTCTTCTTAATCTATCTGGGTATGTAAGCCCTTTACAACCTGATATAACTTTTGTAGCTCGCTTCTGAATCTTTTCCAATTTCATAATATCTCTTTTTTTGTAGGATGACCATACCTGGACCCCATTTTCTAAGTGGGGCCTAACCAATGAATGGTACAAAGGGAGCATAACCTCACTATCTCTACTACTTATATGCCTCAGGATACAGTTTAAGTTACTACTTGTCCTGCTTGCCACCATGTTGCAATGTTCACTGGAATGGAGGTCTGATGTTATTGTTATTCCCAGGTCTCTTTCCTTTGCTGAAACTGGCAGGTTCCTATTCTCCAAATTATATACTATGTTTAGGTTATGTCTCCCCATGTGCATAATAGCACATTTATCTAGATTCAGGGGCAATTTATATTCGATTGTCCAATTATAAATTTCATTGAGTGCTGATTGCAGAGATTGTCCATCCCCAGCACTATTTACAATTACCCCTATTCTGCAGTCATCTGCAAATTTCAAGATCCAGACATTAGGATGTGGGCACTTTAGAGATGCCACATACATATTAAATAAACAAGGACCCAAGACAGAGCCCTGGGGAACTCCGCTTGTCACCCCCTGCCCACTCAGACATGACCCCATTTACCGCCACACGCTGTCTTCTATTTGTCAGCCATTCTCTCACCCAGTTGATTATATTCAAATTAAGTTTGTTTGCCTCCAGGACACTTATTAGTTCCTCATGGGGGAGTTTATTGAATGCCTTGGAAAAGTCCAAGTAGGCCACGTCCTGAGTCTCCCAGGTCAATTGCACTGCTGACTTTTTCATAAAAGACAAGCATGTCCGTTTGACATTTGGATTTGCTGAACCCATGTTGTGACTTATCCTGAATACTATTCTCCTCTAGGTGTTTAATTATGATGTATTTTAATATAACCTCCAAAACTTTACCCAACACTGATGTAAGGCTCACTGGTCTGAAATTTTCAGGTTGAGTTCTAAGTCCCTTTTTTAATACGAGTATCACCACTGCCTCCTTCCAATCTTGTACCACCTCCCCCCATCTAGGGCTAGCTGAAAAATCTAAGTCAGTGGGAGTGCTACAGAATCTGCAATCTCCTTCCGTATCCTTGGATGCATGTTGTCAGGTCCAGGTGATTTATTTTTGTTGATATTTTTCAACCTCTCCCTAACTTCTTCCACTGCAATTTGAATTTCTCCTGCTGCTGATTTAACTATGTTATCTGTTTTTCCTCATGTACTGAAGTTAAACACTGAGCAAAAGTAATCATTTTGAATGTTTACTAGTTCCCTACAATCCGAAATATTTCCTTCCTTACTCATATATGGTCCAATATTGTTCTGTCCCTGCTTGCTTTTATTTATATGTGTGAAAAATAGTTTGTAATTATCTATAACTTTATTGGCCAGTGCTAATTCATAAGCTACTTTAGCTTTTCTAATAGCTTTTTTTGTTGATTTGACCAAATCCTTATATATATCATCATACCCTGAATGTCCTTTGTATGACGCACGATTTTAAAAACTTTATTCTTTTGTTTAACCATAGCTTTTATATTATAATTAAACCACCCCGGTATGACCTTCCTTTTCCCATATTTCCTTTTTTTTGGAATATGAATAGTCACTTCCCTGGTTATTTTTTTTTACTAGGATCCCCCAAGCTTCTTCAGTGTTAGTGTCTCTGAACTCTGGTTTCCAGTCCCAGTTGCTCATAACACTTTTAAGGGCTGAAAAATCAGCTTTGCTAAAATTAAATATTTGAGTAGAATTAATATGTGTGTGTTTCACAGGTGTCTCCTTAATATAGAAATTCACAGAACAATGATCACTGGTACCTAGAGGGGCACTTATTGCAATATCATCCAACCAATCACCCATATTAGTAAATATGAGATCAAGAATGTTATTCTCTCTGGTACCCTGGAGCACTTTTTGCTCCATTCCAGCATTGTCCATAGCCTCTAGGTACTGTTTATCTATGCTGGAGCCTCCTTCCAGGTTTACCCAGTTTATTCCTGGTAAATTAAAATCCCCCATAATAATATTGTTTTCTGAGGGGTCCAAATTAGAGATAAGTTTTAGTATTGTATTGTCTGCTTGTACTGAATTTGAGGGGGGGCCTATACCCTACCCAGGTTAATTTTAGCTTTATTTAATGGTAAAAGTTTAACCCAGAGCATTTCCACTTGATCATTTTCATGGACAACTTCTTCGCTAGTTATGGTGTCATTAATATATATACGGCTATACCTTCTCCTCTTCTGTATTTTCTAGATTTTGAATATAAGTTGAAGCCAGGTATATTCTTCCCATTTAAGTCACCATCCTCCCACCAGGTCTCAGTTATTATGGCTATTTGTGTTGCTGTATGTCCCAGAACATATTTAAATTCATCCCTTTTATTTCCCAAACTTCTGGCGTTAATTAAAATTCCTTTCCAGTTGTTATAAGGTGTAGCAATATGATCAGTTTTAATGGTTATGTTCCTGGGAATCCTGCTCTCCCTACCCAGTTTAAATGAAGCTTAATTACTTCATTCATTTTCATACCCAATAATCTTATTCCAATTTTATTCAGGTGTAAACCATCTTGTTGGAAAACTGCCTTATTTTGAAACGATGTAAAATTGTCCATGTACCCAATCTTTTGTAATTTACAAAATTGCCTTAACCAGTTGTTTACTCTGGTAATTTCATTGTTTTTTATAACCACATAGTCCCCTTGTTGGTAGAATGCCAGATATTATTATTTCACCTCCTTTATTTATTAATTACTTTTTTAACAATGTGCTTATAATTTCTTTGAATGGTAATAAAGTCACTAAACCCTATGTTGTTGATTCCAACATGCAAAATGACCAGCAGGTTGTGTGTCCCTTCCAGTAGCCCCTCCAATAATCCATCTATATCTGTTAATTTGGCCCCAGAAAGTGTGCTCACCACTGAGTTCTTTTTTCTACCTTTACATATAATAGTGTCCATTCCCCTAGTAATCGAATCTCCTATAATGAGGATGTGTGTGTGTGTGTGTGTGTGTGTGTGTGCAGCAGATTTCATTGCTTTGTTGGAGGCTAAAAACAGAGCTTGTCACAGTCAGGATGGCTTTTCGGAGCGGTTTCAATAGAAGCCATCCTCGAATACTAGCTGCCCACAAATAGAAACCGCGGCTGCAAACAGTCATTTGCTAATAGAAGATATGGCTTCTATTCAAGGAAATATGATATATGGACTATAATAATTTAAGGAAATTACCATGACCTCTTGGGCTACAGTTCCACAGCTTACTGAGTTAGTAATCTGTGTATTTTAATGGTGGTAGCCTCTCCATTTTGCAAATAATCTAGTGATGCTATTAATTCCTGTATAACTTTAGATACAACGTACAGTACATGCAGACAGTTTTCAATGCATAATGTTCCTTGAATTGGAGAACTATACCTGCATTTGATTATAAAATGAGTAGAATATAAGTACAAAAAAACAGGGTCCTCAGCTTGACACATTTGAATGAATCCATATAAGAACGTACAAATACATCACTCAGTTACTACAATTTAGAAAAGAAGCCCCCCCCCCCCAATCTTCTTTTTCAGCACTCCAAGAACAGGTTGTGGTGCCCAAATGCCAGGAATGACACAGGAAGTGATACTCTCCTCCAAGATACCACCAAGTCCTGCTCGGTAATCGGCTATCAGGGTTGCTACACAGCAACATGCTAGTCCCCTTTCCCCAGAGAACAAATGCGTCACCTCCATAAGCGAGAGACCTGAGGTCATTCCTAAACCCATGGCAGTACGGCATGCTGCCTTCAAGTCACTGGCCATTCCCAGAACGCATTTTAAATTTTTTAATTAATTTTCTCAGGATTTACAATATAATATGCATAAAACGGTTTGAGGATTTTCTGATGTCATAATACAGTATATTAATTATAACATCGCAATAGTCTACAAACTCCACTATTATCAGGCTAGCTGTTGAGAAACAGATGTTTTTGAAGTACTGTACACAAGAATAAAACGGCTATAATTAGGGATGTTATCTCTGACTCTGGTGCCAGCCTGGCAGGCATCATGGAGACCTGGCTAGGTAATTCTGCTGGATCAGTTCTGGTGGTTATGGTCCCATCAGGTTTCTCCTTAGTACAAACAGCCAAAACTGAAGTGCAGGGGTGGTGGTGTGGCTATCTGTATTTGATCAGGACTGGATTGTATGGTATCCCCATCGAGTCAGCAGGCTCTTTTGAGTGTGGTGCCCTGAAGTTTACAGCAGGCATTAGAATTAGGACTGCTTTGTCTACTGCCCCCTTGGTGGTGACAGACTTCCTTCAGGAGTCTGATGGGATGCTGTTGATGTAAATGCTGGATATCCCAGGGCTCTTCCTTTCAGGGACTTCAATGCCTAGGGCCGGGGGTGACCACCCTTCGGACTTGTCACAAATCTTCTCCACATCACTGCTAAGATGGGACTCCGGCAAGAGATTTCTTCAGTCATGCACTTGAAGGTCTATATGCTTGACCTCATCTTTTCGATGGATCTGTACTGCACAGGGGCCACCAAGTCTAGTGCCACTCCCCCAGAGGATGCCCAGACAGAGGCAGAGCTGATGCACCTTGGTGGGCTCTGGGAGGGTGAGGTTGGTGGGAAGGGTGCATGTTACTCAGCCGAGACAGCTGTAGAATTTCTTCACCATACTGGCGGGACATGGCAGCCAAGAGAAGTCATCTGTCACAGTAGAAAGGAGGGGAGGAAGCAGGGGTCCTCAGAAGTGGAGGCCCCAAGGAGGGAGGAAGAGGCCCCAGCTGAGGAGGAAGCAGCTGCTGGTGGGGGACTCTGTTGATAGGACAGACTTGGGAGAGGGGGAAGGAATGGAGAGGAAGGAGAAGTGCCTGACAGGTGGTTCAGCTTGGAGGAATGGAAAGTGTATTCAGAGGATTGTTAGGGCAGCTGGAAATGGGTCGGCACTAGACGTCATTGTCATTGTCCACCTGGGGAGAAATGACCTGGCAAGGGACAGGGTAGGGGTAGTGCAGGATAACTTTGGGAGTTGGGGACCGGCCTTAAGCAGGTAGCACGCGTGGCGCTTTTTTAATTAATTTTTTTATTTATTCTATTTAATTTGTTAACCAGGAAAAAGCACTGGACTGAGGGTCCTTTTTCAGATTCGAGCCAGACAGATCATACAATACAAAACATACAAAGACATAAAATAAACATTCACTAACAATTACAAATACATAAATCTATTAAATATGACTTTAAACACTTTTTAAAAACTTGTAAAGAGCAACCAACATATAAATAGACAGGCAAACTATTCCAAAAATGTGGAGCAGCCACAGAAAAAATGTAGTCCAGCTCTAGTTGTACAAAAACCTATATTAAGAACAATCCCATTGACAGATCTCAAACTAGGTAACAAATCCCTAGCTAAGAGATCATCAAAAAGGGGAGAAGAAACAGAAAAGAAAACATTTTTAAAAATCAAACAACCCAAAAAAATACTGTATACGATGAAATAGAGATAATCAACCAAGCTAGGAATACAATTGAGAGTGGTGAGTACGTTCAGGAGCCAACAAAACAAAACGGCAAATATTTTTATAAACACAGAAAGATTCTGTACCTCAGTAAAACCAAGATAAATAAAAAAGATTAGATATATAATCAAAATGGGGCAGAAGAGAACCAATAGCTATGGCTTTACGAGATTCAAAAGAAAAAAAGTTTTTCAACTTATACAAAATTCCACATTTCTGATTAATATTACTGCAAACAAATTTAATATAGTCAGAAAAAGAAAGCAAAGGATCCAAAATAACACCAAGATATTTGAATTAAGTTACTTGTTCAATTAAGTTGCCTTGATTATCATATAATTTAAGGGAAGGACAATCAACTTAGCGCGTGAACCAAAAATCAGATTTTGTCTTCTTTGCATTGAAAATAAGAAGATTTTCCTATAACCAATTATGAACAAGAAGAGTGTCAAACTGAAGCTCTTTAATCAATCTGGATTGTTCTTTAGCTGAAGAAAAAAGAATAAGATCATCAGCATAAAACAAAGATTAACAATTTTTAATAACAGAGGGGAAGGAATTAATAAACAAAGTAAACAAGCCGGCCAGCTGGCGCAGCAGCAAGGCATCCGCCTGCGACGCACATCCCGGGTTCGGGAAAGACTTGGGGGTCAGAGGCCAGCCTGGAGACAGAAGGATTGAGCATCCTGGGGACACCTCTCCTTCTCCAGGGGGAGGGGGCTGAGTGTCCGGTGCTATACGGACCCCTAGCGGAGGACAGGGGTTCCGTAGCGACCGGCGCCTGACTTAAGTGGGAGGTGGGACAGACGTCGGGTTCGTCCCATGGACGTCATTGCATGTCCCGCCTCCCAGGGGAGCACAGCATTCAGAAAAATGGTTCCCCTGCCAACAGATGACACCCCACACCGGACCCTGTATCGTCACCTGGGCTCCCGCTCCTGTCCCTGACTTCAAGTCCACTGGTCGGGAGTTGGGTGTTCTGGGGGGCATGTTGGAGCAGAGCCGAGTGGCTGATGGGACCTGGCAGCGGACTGTCAAGAAAAAAAAATAATAAAGTAAACAAAAGAGGCCCCAAAATTGACCCCTGAGGTACACCTCTATCAGTTCTATTCACACTAGACAACACAGAAGAAACTGCAACAAATTGAGATTGATCAGTAAAGTAATCTTTAAACCAAGAAACAACATTAGTTGAAAAACCCAAAGATTTTAACCTTACACAAAGCATTTTTTTTTTTAATTCTTTCTTTTTGCGGAGGGGCTCGTGTCTCCGGTCCCAACATGGAGGCAGCCAGTCCATCATGGAGCCTGCCAGCTGCATTTTTCCGATCTCTTCCCCCAGGCCCACGATCGTGCAATGGGTGGACCAGCTGGGCTCCTTCTCCACGGAGGCAGCCTTACGCCCTGAACATGGGCCAGCCCAATTTTGACAGCATGCCTGTGCTGACAGCCAGCCACCACTGGGTGCCAGGCAACAGCGCGCTGTGCTAATCCCCCTTCCCTGAGGAAGGAGAGCTGTCTGCGGACGCTCGATCCTTCCCCACCCCTGCTGACCTCCTGAGCAACCCAAGTCCGTTCCCGAACTTGGGTTGTCAGCATGGCGCGAGGTGTCGTGTCCAGCGCCTCAACCCTCAGCGCCACCGGGCTGGCCCACACAAAGCATTTTCTTATTTACTTTTCTGAGGTGTTCGCTGTGTATGGCTGAGAACATGCAAAGATACTCTGCACCAGGGCATTTAGCGACTGGTTCAAGGCATGGTGCATGGAGGAGGGCTTTGGCTACATCAGGGATTGGGGCCCAGCCTGGGAGAATATAGGCCTCTCTAAGGGAGACTATCTGCATCCTTCCAGGAAGGGGACTGCAGTTCTGGGTGTGAGGTTTAAATGCCACTTGGATGAGTATTTAAACTAGCTGGGGGGGAGGCAATAACAAAGAGAGGCAAAAATTGCTTCCCCTGGATGATAAAGCAACTGAGAGGGAGAGGCTGGGGGAGAAAATTCCACTAGGCAGGGGCACAGAAAGGCAGGGATGGAAACAAGACAGAAATAAAGGGTAAAAGTCAGGGAAGAAAGGGCAGAAAACTGAAGGCACAGGGAAAGAGGAAATTAAAAGGTAGGTGGAAAGTCAGGAGATGCTTCAGGGAAAAGCATAGTCAGGGATGGAAAGGGGAGGCAGGGCAGCAGAAAGCTGGAAGAAAGGTGTGGTGAGCCATGTGCACCAATGCAAGGAGTCTTGGAAACAGTTCTAGACCTGGAAGCCTTCATGGTGTAGGTTGAACTGGATTTAGTGGCCATTATGGAGTTGTAGTGCACTGAGCATCCCAAACGGGACATGGCCATACCAGGCTACTCTATGTTCAGGGGAGAGACAGGGCAGAGAGGAAGGGTTGTTTAATATGTAAGAGAGGGAATCAAGGCCATGGAGGTACGGGGCACTAGGAGGAAAAGGAAGGTCTGGAAGTGGCAATGAGAAGGTATAAGCAAACACAGAGGGAGGAGGACGGGGGGTATACTTAGTATAGCAGAGGGAAGCAGGCATAGCAGTGAGGGGAGCAAAGGCAGAGAGAGAGAGAATAAACAATCACCACAGGGGTTACTCTAAACATAGAAACACTGAAATTGATGCAGAAGGGGACCGCAAGGTCCATCTAGTCTGCCCAAGAACCTACCTGGTGCTATTCCCCCTCCCCTTCCCTCCTTTGTCTTTCCGTATACTACCTTTATGTCTATCCCATGCATTCTTGAACTCGCGTACCATTTTGAAGCCCACTACCTCCTAGGGTATGCTATTCCATGGGTCCACCACCCTTCTCTGTAAAGAAGAACTTCCTTGAATTACTCCTGAACCTCCCTCCCTTCAGCCTCATGTCATGCCCTCTTGTTCTCCCACTCTTTTTCAATTGGAAATGCTCCTGAACTTAACCTTATTTATACCCCTCATATATTTAGAAGTCTCAGTCATGTCACCCCTCTCCCTCCTCTGTTTCAAGTACATGTTGAGTTCCCTCAGCATGCCCTGGTATGCCATATGGTGCAGTCCCTGAATCATTTTTGTGGCCCTGCTCTGCACCATCTCGATTCTGTCTATGTCCCTTTTCAGGTGCGGTCTCCAGTACTGTACGCAGTACTCCAAGTGGGGGTGCACCAGCACTCTGTACAGTGGTAACACCACCTCACTCCTGCGACTCATGATTCCCATCCCGATGCAGCCCAGCATGCCACTTGTCTTTAGTGCTGCCTTTTTGCACTGTTTATCCACTTTCCAGTCTTCTCATATAATGACCTCTACGTCCCTCTCCTAGCTGGTGAAGGCTAGCTTCTCTCCTTCCAGGTAGTAATCCTCTTTGGGATTGTTTCTGCATAAGTGCATGACTTTGCACTTTTTGGCATTGAATTTCAGCTGCCATGTTTCCGACCACTCTTCCAGTTTCTTAAGGTCTGAAGTCATACTCCTCAAATCCTCAGGGGAGTCCACTCTGTTGCAAATCTTGGTGTCATCAGCAAATAGACACACTTTACCTACCAGCCCATTTGCAATGTCTGCTATGAACACACCGAAGAGTAGGGGACCTTGTACTGAACCCTGTGGTACCCTGCTGGTCACCTCCCTCTCAGCTGAAAATGCCCTGTTTACCTGAACCTTCTGTGTTCCTCTTCTCAGCCAGCTACTTACATACTCACTCACCTCCCTTCTCACCTCCATGTGGTCCAGCTTACTTACCAGCCTTCTGTATGGAACAGAGTCGAAGGCTTTGCTAAAGTCCAGATAGACGTCATCTACCACCGCTCCCTGATCTACTATCCTTGTAACCCAATCGAGGAAGTCGACCAGGTTAGTTTGGCAAGACCTACCTACCATGAACCCATGTTGTTTTGGGTTCTACTGCCCACTGGATTCCAAATATGTTATGATTCTCTGTTTGAGTAGTGTCTCCATTAACTTCCCCACCACCAATGTGAGGCTTACTGGATGGTAATTGCAGCCTCCTCCCTGCTTTGTGGAGCAGGACCACTGTTGCCCTTTTCTAGTCCTCCGGTATGGTCCCACTCTCTAGTGATTTTGTGAATAGTTCTGCTAGGGGTGCTGCTAGTACACTCCCCAGCTCTCCGAGAACTCTAAGGTGAATCCCATCTAGTCCCATGGCCTTGTCCACCCTTAGTTTATTTAAAGCTTCCAAGACTTGAGTCTCTGTGAACGGGCTTGTGTCAACCCCCAGCCCCTGGGTCTTGCTGCTATGCAGGCTTGGCCCATTCCCTGCATTCTCTTTGGTGAACACAGAACAGAAGTACTGGTTTAAAGACTTCTGCTTTCTTGATATCATTGTCTACCAGTTTCCCTCTAATATCTACTAGTCTAACTAGCCCCCCCCCTTTGGTTTTCCTCTTCTCCCTTATGTACCTAAAGAAGGCTTTATCTCCCTCATTTACCCCCTGTGCAATCCTCAGTTCAGTCAGGGCTTTAGCATTCATTATTGCCTTACCAGCTTCCTTATCCTAATCTTTCATTGACACCCTAAACTTACCTTCCTTTTTTCCCTTACTATTGCAGCCACCTCCCTGGGGAACGAGAGGGGTTTCCTTTTCTTATTTAACTTGCTCACCCTTCTGACACACTGTTCAATTACCTCTGTGATAGCTCCTTTGAGATACTCACACATTTCATCTACTCCTTTATTTTCCCTGTATCTAAGACTCTCTGCCAGGCTATCTCTCATCTTCCAAAAGTTTGCTTTTCTGAAATCTAAAACCCTGATCTTGTAATGACTAATGTCTTCACTAGTGTTTACTTTAAATCCCACCATGCGGTGGTCACTGTCTCCTAAGTGGCACCCCACCTCTACCTCCTTTACCCTGTTGCTGTTAGTTAAAACCAAGTCCAGGACAGCTTCACCTCTGGTAGGAGTTTTCACAAGCTGCCTCAGCCTTGCTCCCTGCAGGGCCATTACAAAGTCCCTTCCTCTTGATGAAGATGCTATACAAGATTTCCAGTTTATGTCTGGCAAGTTAAAATTCCCTACTATTATTGTCTCACCCTTGTCTGTCATTTTGTGGAATATCTCCATCATTTCCTTGTCCCCAATATCCCCTTGCGATGGGGGCCTGTAGGTGACTCCAATGCTAATGGCTGCCCCAATTCTGTCTCAGCTGTTACCCACAGTGCTTGTGTCTCATCCGGGATCCCCTGAATCTCTGTAGCCTTGATTTCCTCCCGGACATATAATGCTACCCCATCCTCTTTCCTACCTTTCCTGTCCCTTCTGTACAGGTGGTAGCCTGGGATAGCCATGTCCCAACCATGGCTCTCTGTGAACCAGGTTTCTGTCACGGCCACTAAGTCGAGTTCAGCTTCTGCCATGATGGTCATGAGGTCAGGAATTTTGTTTGTCAGGCTTCTGGCGTTTACTGCCATTGCCCTCCATGTTCTATATCCACTCTTAGCACAGGAGGGTTTCCTTTTGTTTTGCCATGCCTCTTTAGTACCCTTAATGGAGCTCCTTTGATCTGCACCTGTAGTTTTGGACAAAAGATTTATTGGGCTCCTTTGGTCTGCAGCTGTGGTTTCAGACAAAAAGTTTTATTGGAAAGGTTTCTACCCCTCATTTTTAACCCTGTCGGAACTCCTTGGATCTGTACTTGTGGTTTCGGATGAAATATTTTGTTGAAGAGTTTTGTCACAGGTATTGACAAAAGAGTTTTCCCTAATTTGCATGGTATTAACATGCTTTGGAGTAGTTACCCTATTATTTGCTGCTATCAGGGGGGGCAGTGACCTCCTTACCCTTCGCCTTCAGTTTAAATGGATCGTGTACACATCAAATTTTTGACCAAGTACCCGCACCCCTTCCTTTGTCAAGTGGAGGCCATCATATTGAAAGAAGTCCCTCATCCAGAAGGACTGCCAGTTGCCAGTGAAATGGTAGACATTTTCCTGGCACCATTCCCTTAGCCATAAGTTAAACTTGTGTGCTTCCACCCCACCCCCAGACTGGAAGCACAGCCAAGAATGCCAGTGTGGGCAAGAGAGAGAATATTCTGTTAGCAAGTTGTACATTTGTCTCCGCAACTGTCTGACTGGACAAGTCATTTGTCCCTAGATGAACAACTATGTGTTTTGTTCGAGCCTCCCTTTGCACAATCTGCTTAATGCGTTTTGTGTCCCTTTTTGCAGATGCACCTGGGAGACACTTTATAATGACCCTGGTACCGCCATTTAAATTTATGTGGGATTCCACTCTGCAGATCAAGGAATCTCCCACTACGATAAGTTTCCTTTTGTCCCTGTTGCCATTGTTTTCTTTATCCTTTTTGATCATGCTTGGCTCCACAAGCCGTTCCCTAGAAACACCGCAATGCTCAGTGACTGGTTCCATTACCAGTGGTATGTATCTGTTATTTATAAACACACTATTTTTGGATGTTTGTGTTTTAGTTCTTGCCAAACGGCTTCACCTCCCCCTTCTGACCACCTGCCAACCCTCCAATTCTGGATCCTGCCTAGGACCGGTGCTGACATTTGTGTGCCACTGGGTCAGAGGTGGGATGAGCGGGTGCCTGTAGTTTTGCAATTCAACCTGGAGTTGATGTATTGTGGCCATGCTTCCCTCAGCTGGGCCATAAAGTCAGCTATATCCCAGCAAGCAGGACATTCACCCAGACCACGGAAGAGCGCCCTGCTGAATAGGGCCCCACATTGTCCAAAAGTGACAATCTCCATTGCTACTAAAATATTTTAGGTTGGAGCAGATTCATTTGGGTGACTTCTAGAGAGTAAAAAGACTATTTTTCCTCCTGTTGTGGTTTTAGAGAAGCTGTTTTAAGGAAAATATGAAAGCAAAGGTTAGAACAGGTTAGACAAAACAAAGATTTTTTTTTTTAGCCTTAATTATGTGGCGACTCCCAGCTGAGCAATGTGTGGACAAACGTCAGTGAAGAGAAAAGAAAATACATTTTTTTTCTGAGATGTGTAGTAAGTCCCGCCCCTTCCTTACTTCCACAGGAAGGATATGAGGGAGTTAGGGGCTATATTAGAGGATGAACATGGGGTGGGCGGGAATGGGGCAGGGTGGGTGGGTACTTCCTGCAGAAAATCAGCAGAGGTACCTGTAGAGAAAAACAATCAACCTTTGCAAGTGCCTCCAACAAACTCCACCAACTACAGCACCCTCAGACAAAAGTAAAGGTAACCTGCCCTTTTAAATCTTCCTTCTGTTGGAAGGTACTAAGCTTTTATCAGCGTCACCCCCTCACCCCCAGTTACACTCCTAATCCCTGGAAGAGCTGTGGAAGAAAAGCAATTAACTCCTTCAATGTGAGAGAAGAGACTGCAAAACCTATAAGCACAAAACAAAATAGTAACAAAACATTAACTCTGCTTGGCCCAAAGAGAGATCAACTGTAAAACCTGTAAGCACAAAACAGTAACAAAACCTGTAAGCACAAAGCAAAATAGTAACAAGACGGTAACTCTGCTTAGCCAAAAGAAGCCTTAATGTTTCTCCTTACTCTGTTAATGTTGCTCCTTATTCTGTCCTTTCAAGCAAACCTAGAAGAAAAAAGCTCAGGTAAAGCTCGGTGCTTTTTGTCAGCAAACCTTAGTCTGCCACCTCAACCTGAGCCAAAAGAAGCCTTAATGTTTCTCCTTCCTCTGTTAATGTTGTTCCTTGCTCTGTCCTTTAAAGCAAACCTAGAAGAAAAAAAAATCAGGTAAAGCTAGGTGCTTTTTGTCAGTAAACTTCAGTCTTCCAAGGGGGATAAGACTTTCTTCAGACACATAAGTGAGAAGAGGAGAGCAAAAGGAGGGTCAGCCAGGATAAGAAGGACAGAGAGGGGAGACTGTGTAGAAGAGGATGAAGAAAAAGCAGATATCCTGAACAGGTACTTCCGTTCAGTATTTACACTGAAGGGGGGGTGGACCACCAGTGAACAGCAGGAACAACAGGGTGGATACAAGTCCATTTTCACAAGACAGTCCAGAAGGGACTTGCAACTCTGAAGGTGGACAAAGCTGTGGGACCAGATGGAATACATCCAAAGGTTCGAAAGGAACCCAGAGAGATGCTAGTTGCCCCATATACAGCTTTACTCAACAGCTCACTGGAAACAGGAATGGATAAAGAGAACTGGAGAAGAGATAACATGGTCTCTCTACATAAGAGTGGCAGCAGGGAGAGGGCTAGCAACTGTAGACTGATCAGTGGTGCGGAAAGCACTAGAAACCTTGGTAAAGGAAAGACTAGTGGAGTAACTTGAATCCAATGGTCTGCAAGACTACAGGCAGTATGGATTCATGGGGGGGGGGGGGTCATGTCAAACAAATTTGATAGATTTGTTTGACTGGGTGACCAGGAAAATAGATTAAGCAAAGGTAAAAACTAAGAAAATAATCTGGTGTGGGAGGCAGAATACCAAGAATCCAAATTTGGTATTTCATCTCAAAGTCTGGTATTCCGCGTATCCCAAAGGGCATGCTATTGATTCAACTGCAGAGTGGTGGCATGGAGAAGTGGTACTCCAGTCAGAATACTAGTATGATGAAAAATGGTATTCTGCTTTGAAAACTGGTATGCAAAGCAGGGCAAATATCATTAAATACTAACCCTGTCAAGGGATGGCAGTAGATGTGGCCTTTTACCAGGAAAATAGATCAAGGGAAGGCAGTGGATGTGGCCTTTCTGGACTTCAGCAAGGCCTTCAACACTGTGCTTCACAGGATGCTGATAAAAGAACTGAGCAGCCTGGGGGTGGGACGTAAAGTAGTAAATTGGTTTAGAAACTGGTGAATGGATAGGAGACAGAGGGTGGTGGTAAACAGCACTCACTCAAATTATGGAGACGTGACCAGGTGGGTGCCACAGGGCTCAGTGCTGGGAATGGTCCTCCTAAATGTCTTCATAAGTGACACTGCTGAGAAACAGGATGGGAAGGTATGCCCTTTTGCAAATAATACCAAAATCTGCAATAGGGTGGACACTCAGGAAGGGATGGGAGAGAATGGGCAGTGATGTGAGAAAACTTGAGGAGCGCTCTAAAGCTTGGCAGTTGGGTTTCTTTTTTTTATACTCATGTAACCCCACAAATGAGGGTTCCCAAAAGTCTTCCTTGATCATGTCTAAATGCTCACGGCCAGGCTGGTCTTCTGTGTTTTAGCACTATAAATGTATTGCCAGAGAGTGCCTGTATAGCCTCTGTGTACTGTCTCTTTAAGAGCTGCCTGGATTGCAGTTATAATTAATCTGGGAGGGGGCTGAGTGTGTCTATGCTCGAGCCCTGCCCGAGCTGCCAGATAATTGCTCCGTTCTGCCTTAGCTATTTGTACAGCGGGAGCTCTGTTATAAGACGTGCTTATTGCTGAACATCTATTAGAGTGATAATAATATTGCAGTTTGTTCTAACCTGTTTTCTTTGCAGCAAGGACTGTTCTGGTTATCTCCACCAACTTGGACCAGGACTGTCAGAATGGGCCAATCAGTACTGCTGGAACTCTAAAATGGAGCCTGCTTACAAGGGCTTGGTGGGGTCAAAACTTGTAGGAATTATAGTTTTTGCATTTTGGCGCCTAAATAAACCTGAAGGGGGAGCCCTTGTTGTGACTGACAGACAGATCAGACAACTGAACCTTTTGGATCTTGGGGAAATTTCCAGACTGCCTGCAGTTTTCAGTTAGTTCTGAGTTGGGAAGTGAAATGAGTAACAGCTCAAGTGATTTGAGCAGCAGTTCTGTGTAGTCTTGCATGGGAGAACTATGAAAGGGTTGAGTTTAGGCCTGCCTGCTGTCCCTGACAGGGAAAATAGAGTTTATTCGGACTGAATCTGAGTTGTGAGGACTATTTAAGACACTGGACTGTGACCAGGCTTTAACCTGAAGAAGACCGAGGATTTGCTGAATGGTGATCGGCCTGTCATGATTTCTAGCCACCTCTGAACTCCCGGTTTGTGCAGAGACTCTGTAATTGCGACTGGATAGCAGTCTGCCTGGTATAGTGGAACTTCTTACATGTAAATGTGCTGTGTGCTATTAGTGGGTCGTGATTTGGTTCCCCACTGTGTGTTGAACTGTGTTCTGTTCGCTGGAGGCTGCATCCAGCTCCAACGGACTGAATCCAAATTAATTGCCATTTTGCCTGGGCCTTGCCACACTGGCCCAGTCAGACTACCCATTGCACGGAGAAAAGCCATCGACGAGAGACCTGACTGGGGATCAGCCCCCTGCTCAACACTTGAACAGGAACAAAGCCTCAGTGATTCGTGTGGGCCCTGCTTCTCCTGGCATTCCAGCTCAACAACCTGAAGTCTCAATTTCATCCTGCCTGTGTCCTGTATTGGGTTTCGTGAGTAAACATCAGGGTAGCTCCCTGCAACAACAGCTAAATCTAAAGTGTTGTCATCTGATTGTCTTGTTGCTTTTTCTTTCACGAACTGAGCCCTCCAGCTCCGGATTACAGGTAGTGTGTGTTGTGCATGTTGCTTTCTTCCATCACAGGGCCCCAACCAGCTGCAACGTTCCTGGCTAGCCCATCATTTTCCTTCCTGGGTACCCAGAGTGTGTGACTGTGTGGGGACTTAAAGCGCATGCATAAGTGGGGACTTAAAGCGCATGCATAACTGTTTGATTAATATAGCCTTTAAGCCAATGAACCTGATTATGCCCCTTCCTTGTTCAAGTCCCCTGAATAAATCAGATCTGACTTTTTTGCTGCATTTAACCTGACTGTGGTTCCAGTTTGTGCCAAGAGTACTGTACTGTTGCTATTTACTGCGCATGACTTTGTTTTACAGGGGGTCCCCAGGGTCGAGCCAGAGGAACCAGCCCTGGTGATAAGTGCAAACTGTGTGGGTACTGGTATGGTGTACAAGGGGTACTGTGAAAGTGATTATCGTATATTGCTCAGGCAACTAGAAGGGAAAGAGGCAGGTTACAGTGTCCCAGAGGGATGTGCCCAGTTAGTCTGACCACTACCAACCCTGACCTCCGGGTGGAGGCACCCATTTCAGAACTCAGGCCCCTTAACCGGCTACTAGCCTCGCAGGGAGGGGTAGTAGCCCTTGGGATAGTGCCACCTAGGGGTTACACTCAGCTTTATTGAGAAAGTACAATCAAGTTCAGTATTTCAGCTTAACACAGAATCATCTGAACACTTAATACAATTTCATATAACAATAACATTAAAATAAAATAACAGATATTATAACAAACAAAACAAACCAATGGGTCTTTAATTCATTAGTGACAGCTAGTTTTTTTTCAGTCTCACATTACAAACAAAAAAAAAAAAAGAAAAGAGAGAAGACTTTAACATCAACCCTTCTTAATATTTAAAAACAAGTATTTCAAAAGGGAACCATATTGGTCTCAAAACTTTCAGAAAGTAACTAATAAATTCCTTCTATGAGTCCATCTCAGCATCTGCTGTTTTTGATAAATTAAAATGAAGTGTCCCCTGTAAAGAAATATATATGTAGATAAAAAAGGAAAAATACATATGAAGAAAGGTCCTCATCCCTTTCTAGCACAATATTTAGGAGTCTAGGGCTTCGTACAGATCCCAGAGGGTTAACCTGTTCTGAAAATGAGTATTCTGCTGTCGTAAACTAAATGTGACATTCTCAAATCTCCTTACCTGTATCACTAACTTTACCCATTCTGAGACCTGTGGGGGGGTCCGACAGCAACCATCTCTTCGTAATGCCCTTCAGAGCCACAGCAATCAACACCCCCCCCCCCCACAGGTATTTTGCTTCTCTACCTCACAGTTCCCAGGATAAAGTCCCAGTACCAGGTGTTCCAGGTTGATCATGGCAGACAAACCAAAAATTTCCTGTAGATGAGTGGTAAAAAGTTGCCAGTAGCCTTGGATCTTTGGGCAAGACCAAAAAATGTGGGCATGAGAGGCTTCAGTCTCACCACAACCTCTCCATCAAGTAGAAGGAACTCGAAGGTTCCACTTGGCAAGCACTACTGGAACCAAAAAGAACCAGATTCCTAGTTTCCTTAAAAATTCCCTCCATATGGGAGATGTGTAGAGGACCATGCATTAGCCCAAATTTTGGTCCATTGCTGATCTGTTAAGTTAACCTGTAGGTCTGACTCCTATTTATGTTTAATATGTGTGGTAGTGGATGCTTGGTCTTTTATAAAGTTAGTGTAGAGCAGTGAGATGGCCTATTCACCTATGGGAGATGCCCAAATCCTCTTAAAAGGGGGTTGAGACATGGTTCCTGCAATTCTAAGTGGGTTTTGCACATCGTACTATTTATATAGTCTCGTAGTTGAAAAAAGCGTAATTTTTGATTTTATTATTTAAGTCTTTGGTAACTGGGTAAGGCCCACTAAGCACACGTGCCTGTTTTCAGGGGCGACCTGGGAGCACTGGAAGGGTTAAGTGACTTGCTCAGAGTCACACAGTATGCAAGTGGAGGCTGTGGGAATCAAACCCAGGTCTGCTGTATGTACCGTGCTCATTCATAGCTCGTTACTCTAACCTCTAGGCTATACTGTCATAGACCAGCCAAATCTTTGCCAAGCTTGGTCAAATGTAATTACCATACTGGCTTGTAAACGTTGCCATGGATAAGTGATAGCCCTCTCAGCTTGATGCCAAAACCAAGAGTCTAGGCGCGCTGGGCCAAACGTAGGGTCATCCACCCATCTAGTGTATTTCCTACATATGTTTCTTCGTGATTCCCCGGGTAGTTCCCTTAGTCCAACCCTGCAAAGTAACGTCTACTGCTGTACACCTGGTTAGGTCTGAGGCTCCATGTCCCCTATAAGTGTAAAGTCGAGCCTGCAAAGGAGGGTGGATCTCTTCATGCAGTTCAATAGACTTCCAATGCGCTTCACAGGTCTGGTGAGACCAAAGCAGAACTATGTTCATCTGGGTCATTATCCAGTAACCCAGAAGAAGAGGCACTGCCAAGCCATCCTCTGTTTTGGGAAACACAGAAACATAGATTTTGACAGCAGATCAGCACCGCTTGGCCCACCTAGTTTGCCCACTTCCCTACCTATTGGATAAGCTGCAGATCCTAGTTAACCAACACCCTACTTCTTCCTACCCCCTACCAGAATTGCCTTATGTCTGTCCCACGCAATCTTAAATTCCCCCACTGTTTTTGACCCCATGACCTCCTCAGGAAGGCAGTTCCATGCGTCCACCACCCTCTCTGTGAAAAAATACTTCCTCACATTGCCTCTGAGCCGTCCCCCCTCTATCCTCAAATTGTGTCCCCTTGTTCTTGCACATCTCTTTTTCTGGAAAGTGCTACCCTCTTGGACTTTGCAGATTTCCCTTGAGGTACTTGAAAGTTTATATCATATCCTCCCCCTTCCTCCTTTCCTCAAGGGTATACATATTAAGCTATTTTAGTCTCTCTTTGTATGGCTTCTGTTGCAGATCCTGCACCATTTTAGTTGCCCTCCTCTGGACTGCCTCCATCCTGTCTACGTCCTTGCAGAGATGGGGTCTCCAGAACTGAAGAACTAGTACTTGTTTTCTGACCCTCAGCCTCTTATTTCGCCACATAAAGGAGGAAAAAAGCGATTGCCAAGTTTGAAATTCTGTGCTTGAGAGAGGGTAGGGAACACATTGAAATAGATAGAGCAAGCGAGGCAGCACGTTCATCTTAAGTGCCTGAATCCAGGCAGAAAGGGATAAGAGTAAGCAGAACCACCTTTGAAAATCCACTCACAGTTGTGAAATTAAAGGTTTGTAGTTTAATGTAAAGAGGTCGGAGTTTTGCTTACCAATCTGAATCCCCCAGGTACTTCATGGACCCAAGGTCCCATCTCATTGGGTATAGGCGTCTAATTTCTTGTGGGGTTTCGTAGGAAAAATTCAGGATTTCTGTTTTTGAGGTGTTCAGAGTACCCAGAAAGGGCCAAAAATTGTTGTACTAACAAGAAAATATTCAGGAGAGATTGATCTGTGTGGGTTAAGTATAATAAGATATCATCTGTATAAAGTGCCAATTATGCTCCCTCCCCCAAGCCGTATGCCTCTAATATCTGGATGTTGTCTAATGACTTGGGCCAAAGGCTCAATGTAGAGGGCAAAAAGCAAGGGGGAGAGGGCGCAACCCTGGCGAGCGCCTTGACCCAGCACATATTTGTCGGAGAGATGTCCGTTCGCTCTTATGTATGCTGTGGGGGAATGATAAAGTTTAAATAAACAATGAACAAAATCTAGTGAAAACCCGAACCTGGAAAGGACCCCTTTCAAAAAGGCCCAGGAGACTTTATCAAAAGCCTTTTCAGCGTCAAGACTTAATAACAAAGTCGGTGTTTTAGTTCTGCGAATTTGGTCTGTTCTATGGAGAGTTCTACAGAGGCTGTCCTGTGCCTGACGACCGGGTATAAAGCCCACCCGGTCTAAGTGGATAAGAGAGGGCACGAGTTGTTTAAGTCTTCTGGAGTAAAATAGATGTTAACATTTTATAGTCAGTGTTTAAAATTGAAATGGGTCTGTATGAGGAACAGTTGGAGGGGTACTTTCCAGGCTTCAATATGACTGAAAGTATGGCTTGGACCAAGATATGCGTCTAGGGCAGTCGTGTGATAATGCATCTGAGTAGCTATCTGATAACTGTGGGGTAATTATATCTCTAAAGGCCTTGTAGAACTCAGACAGAAGACCAGCTATACTGGGGCATTTCCTGGATTTTTTTTTTTTTTTAATTTAAATTTGCACTTTTTCCTGGCAGGACCACCGGGGCCATCCGCCCTGGTCACAGCCCCCGGAGACCTCTACCTCCATCAATTGCTGCTGGGGACCCTCAGTCACCCCTGGCTTGCCCCCCGGAGGGTGGGACCGCGGGCCACCTTCGTGACCCCGGAACTGTAACTGGTGGGGGTCCCGCGGCGGCGGAGGCAATGTGAGGCTCTCCAGGGAGGCTTCATAGATCAGTGGTCCTGCCGCCTTCTTTTCCACCAGATTTTCTCCCGGAGGCGGGGGCGTGCAATGGCGTCAGCGTCCGCCCAGCCTCCCCCGTCGGCGTCGGTTGCGTGGAACTCGGTCTCCTGGGTCCTCGCTGAGTGCTGCCGCGCCCTCCCCTCCCGGAGTGGGAGAGCTGCCCATCGGACGCTCGATCCTACTTCCTAGCCGGGTTTCTCCGACGACCCGGATCCGCTTCCTGGCCTGGGGTCGCCGCGCCGCCGGAAATCCCACCACCGCGCCGACGGCCTTCCTGGATTTTCATCTACAGATCTCTGTGAGGATTTCAGAGTTGGTTATTGGGACCATCAATCTCTCATTATGGGTTTGGGTGAGAGTAAGGAGCTCTAACACAGCTAAAAAAGAGCTCGTCTCCTCCTCACCCAAAGATGTTTCAGGGGGTATACAGAGTTTTATAATAATCCCTGAATGCCTTCGTAATCTCAGAGACAGAACTCAGGGTATATTGGGATGTAGGGTGCTTGATGTGTGTAATAAGGGCCTTTGCCCATTGTATCCAAAGTCTTCCTGCCAATAGTTTTAAGAACCTAGGCCCCCCTCGTAATATTTCTGCTTTAAAAATATTAATTTTTGCTCCACATAGTAATCTAGGAGGAAATGTAGTTCTTTTTTCAGGGTGATTAGTTCCCTAGCTGTTTGTTAATCCAGCTTTATCTTCTGTAAGTCTTCTAGTTGCTGTACCTGCTTGGATAGTCTCTCCCTTTTTTCATCTCATTGACGTTTCTTCCAGATGGCTAACTCTATGAATTTCCCCCTTAAGATAGCCTTTAGGGTATCCCACAAGGTGGTGGGGGACACTTCTGGGGATACATTGTCTCTTACCACTTGTGCATAGGTATCATTTATAGTGTCTCTAATTTATGGGTCTTGTAACAGTGAGACATTTAAGTGCCAGAAGGTGTTCTTATGAAAATGCTCTTATGTTCAGTCGGAGAAAAATAGGGGCATGATCTGATAGCGTGAAGTCCTCTATCCAGCTATCCAGAGCCCCTTCCATTAGTTCCCTGGGAAGAAAAAAATTATCTATGCAAGTATATACACGGTGAGCAGCTGAACAGAATGCAAAATCCTTTCTCTGCCCACGTACTTATCTCCATACATCCTGGTATCCCATTCCCTTTAACAGTTTACCAACCGCCTTAGCTGTTGTATGTTCCTTATACAGTACTGGGGATGTGCTGTCCAAGTGGGGATTAAAAGTGAGATTAAAGTCACCTCCCCATATTACCTTCCCTTCTAAGCATTCCTGCAACTGAAGAAAAAAATTACGGTTATCCTCCAACAGAGAGTCCGGGGAAAAAATATGCTGGCGCCAGGGTAATTAGGGTATTCTGCAGTCTGCCCTTCATCATGACAAATCTCCCTTCCTTGTCTACCCTTGTGTCTACTGATTCGAAGGGATTATGATGAGGGATTAAAATGGCCACTACACGGCATCTCCCTTTTTTATATGAGGCTGTAGTTATTGACCCAAACCTGAATTTTGACAACTTGCTGTGTTCCTCTAGTGAGAAATATGTTTCTTGCAACAACAAGAAATCTGCCTTGGTACGTCTAAGATTGGATAGGACCTTACCTCTTTTTATAGGATTTGTGAGACCATGGACATTGTATGAACATACCAATGTTGATTTTTTATCCATTATTACACACTGACAAACTTAACCATGTAGTAGTCAGTTCTCATCAACTTAAAATAGGAGACTGCCACAAACCTTGACATTGACCCTCTTTAGTTTGAGACATATAGAGACCTTTCAAACAAAAACATAACTTGCCAACAGGGCAACCAAATTAAGAGAACATGTATGCTTCCAATATGGGAAGTCTGACATGTCAGACCTCTAAGCCCTTCTTTAAATACGGTCACCACTAAGATAGAACCTAGGAGAAAGGGTGAGTAGAAGAGGTGCAAGAGCTTGCCCTAAACACGTAGGACCCTCTTCTGGAGCCTCTAAAAAGGGTGTGGGCTCTTGCTCGATGTTTCGCTCATGTGACGTCACTGAGGGGTTAGGAGACGTTAGTCGTGTTTTCTGCCAACTTGTCCCACCGCGCGGGTGCAGTGACATTTACGTATAGTAGAATGATGGGGCAATTAACCTTGATAATTAGATACACATCATTTACAATCCCTTGCCCGGGGAGGAAGCACCTCCCCCAAAGTAGATCTTATCTGTTACAATCAAGTGGACCACGATGCCCTAATTAGGAGCTTACTTCAATTTGGAACGGGGTAAACTAGCTTGAGAATTAGGGTTACCAGATGTCTTCTTTTACGAGTACAAGTCCTCTTTTCCAGCTGCCAAATATTCTTCATGTACCTTCTCTATCCTGTTGTATTATTATAATTTTTATAATTATTTTACTCTCTCCTACCCAGGACCTCCTTGTAAATGAGCTGTGAAGACGGTGGAGACTTTAAACCTATTTACTCGGGGTCTGGCACAAGGGCTCATCAGGGGAGGGACTAAGTGTCCTCTTTTTGGCATCCCAAAATCTGGTACCCCTATTGAGAATAAAAGGGAGGGGGGAGAGAGGAAGAAACCCAGTAACTCAGAGATTAGGCCAGAGTGCCTCATTCCTTTCACCCACTCTATCATTTATTTAAGTATGAGAAGCACAGTAACATAAAACCTGAGGTAGGCTTTGCTATGGTACTTCATATTCAATCCCCCGTCCCAGCGATCAACCACTCCATATCAGCTTATAAGCAAAAGGATATCCCAGCGTTCTCTGCATATACCAACTTGTAGTAAAGCCCCCCGCCCGTAAGTGAAGAAGGAGCTGAAAATTTGTGAGTCAAACACTGGGAGGGACAGCACCATAAACTTTGCTGGACTCACAGTACTTACCAGCCCATCTCTCAGACAAGAGTGGAAAGGAATCTCCAGTCCTTCAGTGGGCGGGTAGGTCGCTCATGTGGCTGGTGTGTCGCTTTGTCTTTTGGGCCAGGGATCCGAGTTGATTCAGCGCTTCTTGGGCTGACATGAAAGGCACCCCACTTCGTTTCCGCTGTGTAACAAGCTGCCAATCCGCCAAGATCTGTGCCTGCCGCTGCCAGCATTCTATGGCATGATCAGGAATTGGGAGGCCCTTGTTTTGCATGGCTGCAAATGCTTCTTCAGCAGAGTTGTAGGTTACCAGACCGTCCTCCCAAAAAACTTTCAGTTTTGCGGGGAAAGGCATCTGAAACCGGAGCTGCTTCTCCTTTAGAACCCTGAGGATGGGGCCATATTACATCCTGGCTTGTTGAATTTCTGGAGGATAATCATGGTCCAGGAATAACCTGGAGTCAAGGTATTTTAATTATTTTTCCCCCCAGGCTCACCGCAGTATGTCCTCTTTTGTTTTGTAACTCGAGAATGTCATTACTATTTAGCACGAACGAGCAGCAGGGTTTGTCGGCTTTAGTAGTAAAGAGCAATTAGCCCTCTCAATGGACAGCGTGTAGCTAGCAGGTAAATCCAGAATTTCTTTCAGTAGGTTTTCTAGAAAGGCTATCATCAGTTGTTCTTCTGCCAGACCACAGAGGTGGAGGTTATCACGTCTGGATCTCCCTTCTAAATCTAAACACTTGGCCTGTAGAGAGGCGTTATGTAGGATGACAGCCTCTACCATGCAGCCCACCTCAGCCGCTTCTTCCACCGACTCCGTTATATGCTCTTCTGCAAGCTCAGCCCTCCACTCTAATTTGGTAAAATGTTGAGAGAGTTTTTGAAACTCTTTGTTTTCGGCCTGGAAGCTCTTTATTTCTCTGAGTAACGTCTCAACCCTGCTCCTGGATAAATGCTTGGCCTCCCCCTCTGTGTCATAGTCCATGCCATGCGGGCTTGGAGGCGAGGGGCTCCTGCTCCGGTACTCAGACTCTAAGTTGGGTCTACCACCATCCTGGGAATTATGCTGCAGCTTTCTTTGCAATCTGGTGCCCGGATTACTTTTACTACCTCCTGAGGCCATCTGTGTATTTTAATTTTGCAATAATGTCGTTTTTTTAAAGTAGTTTTTCTTCCGAGGGTGTAGGAGCTCAGCAACTACTCTCTTACTCTCCTCTTGGCCCCGTGACGTCACTGGAAGTCTCAGCAGTTGGGTTTCAATGCCAAAAAGTGCAGTATTATGCTCCCAGGGAATAGGAACCCAGGCCCTGCGTATAGGATGGAGGAGACGTACTGACAATCACTAAACAGGAAAGGGACCTTGGGATTATCATATCTGATGACCTCAAGGTGGCAGGGCAGTGTGACAAAGTAGAAGGTAGAGCTAGTGGGATGCTGGGGTGCATAAGGAGGGGTATATCCAGCAGGAGGAGGAGGGAGGCGGTGTTGCCACTGTATTGCTCCCTGGTAAGACCCCACCTGGCGTATTGTGTCCATTTCTGGAGGCCCCATCTCAGAAAGGACACAGACAGGCTGCAGGTAGTTCAGAGGAGGGCAACTAAAATGGTACAGGAGTTGCACCAAAAGCCCTATGAGGTGAGACTGATGGATCTCAACATGTACACCCTAGAGAGGAAAGTGAAAGGAGACATGATACAGACCTACAAGTACCTCATGGGGGTGAACAGGGTGCAGGAAGGGAGTCTCTTTCAAAGGAGGAAGAGCACCAAGACCACAAGACATGCAATAAAGCTGGGGGTGGAGTTCATGAGGGATGTGAGGAAGTGCTGCTTCACTGAAACAGTGGCAGATGCCTGGAACAGACTGCCAGCAGAAGTGGTGGAGGCAAAAACAGTAGGGGCTTCAAGCATGTGTGAGGTAGACACAAGAGAATATTAGTGTATAGGCAAGAAAGAGGGAAGGTCGTTGGAGACTAGTGAGGGTATGTGGAGGCAGAGAAGGTAGAGACCATATGTGCAAACTAGGTGGGCCAAGCGGTCCTCTGCTTCTGACAAATTCTGTTTCTAATAGACTGATTCAGTATTAATCAGACACTACTTTTGGCAGGAAATTTGGACGAGTCTGCAAGGCCACCTTATCCCTGCGAAGCACCAAGAAAGGTGATTCCTGAACCAGGACCAGCAATTCCAAGATACACCTGACCAAGGTATCGGCCACTAGAAACAAGGCCTTCTAGGACAAGTACTTGAAGTCACAGGAGGCTGCAGGCTTGAAAAGGGCTTTAGTCAGTGATTCAAGCTCTAGTTTCAGGTCCCAAACCAGAAAAGGTTTGAGGAGGGGCCACATGCAACAGCCCTTTCAGGAATCAACAGACCATAGCCAGTTGGGTCACAGTCTTGTTGCTGATAGGGACATGAAAAGTTGAAATGGCTGACAAATTTACTTTCACAGAGGAGTACTGGCACCTGAATAAACATGGTCAAAAGGTAGTCCAGTATGCACTGCCCATGGCACATGACAGGGTCCAAGGATGCCCCCTGACACCACACATTAAACTGCTTCCATTTCAGAGAACAGGTGTACCCTTGATGGAAGGTTTCCTGGTAGCTAGGATGGTAGATTAGACATCAGCTGATACCCCAAAACAAGAGACCTAGAAGTTCTCAGGAGATAGGCATGGAGCCCTAGGAAAGTACAATTGCGTAAGAACTTACCGTAACAGTAGATCTTCGAGAGAATCTTTTGCAGCAGGTCATAACACATAGGAATGTCCATCTGCAGGCATCATTTCCTCCAGATGATTTCTCAGCAGTCAACTTGGGATCGCTCCGATGGCATCACGTGTTGTGTTCTGGCACATATAAAGAGGGGCGGTCCCAGAAGCTCCTCGGTTCTTTCCACCTCTGACTGAAATGAGAATATGATCTAACCAGCCTCCGAGGGAAACTAAGGAGGAAAAGGGAGCAGCCCAATATCTTTTGGAGAGAATAGGAGCATGTTACCCTCCTGAAGCAGGAAGCAAGGGATATGGAGGGAAGGGCAGTATGACCTGCTACAAGAGATTTTCTCGAAGATCTACTGTTACAGTAAATTCTTATGCAACTGTACTATCTTCATCGAAGAAATCTCTTGCAGCAGGTCATAACACATAGGAATGGAATGAGTCCCCAGCTGCTAGGATGCACAGGGGAGCAGGTAGCGAAAATAAACTTAGGACACTTGGCCTTGGAGAATGGCCCATTCAAAATTTGTTCACTTTCTGGAAGCAACGTCCAGGCTGTAATGCTTAGTGAATATATGTACAGTAGACCAGGTAGCAACTTCACAAATTAATACCTTGAAAGCACGCCGAGGCAGCCATACCCCTCGTGGAGTGAGGTTTTATCACCCCAGGGAGTGGCTTATTGTACTTTTTAAAACAAAAAGTAATGCAGTTGGCCAACCAAGTGGACAAGCACTGCTTAGAAACAGGAACGCCCTCTTTCCCAGGAGCGAAGGAAAGAAAAAGTTGCTCAGACTTGCGCACTTGTATCGTGCGAAGGACATAATATCGTAAGATTCTAAAGTGTGAAGCAAAGATTCTCCTGGATTAGTAGACTCCACATAATACACAGGTAAGTGTATGGTTTGATTCAAGGTTAATTCAGGTACCACTTTTGGAAGAAATTTAGGGTTGGTACGTAAAGAGACCCTATCTCTGTGGAAATTCAGGTAGGGTTCCTTGCACATCAGTGCATGTAACTCTGATATACTGTACGCTGACCTGACATAATCGCCACCAAAAAAAAAAAAGAGTTTTCCAGGGGAGATGAAGCAGCTCGTAGGAGGCTGAGGGTTCAAAATGACCTAGCGTCAGTTTTTCAAGAACAAAATTCAAGTCCCAAGAAGGGACCGGGTCCCTACTAGGGGGCATGTGATGAAGAATGCCTTTCAAAAAGGTCTTCATAACTTGTAGTTGCGTCAAAGTGTTTGACATCCACAGGCAAATGAAAGGCCGAAATAGCTAATAAATGGACATTTATGGAGGAATACTTGAGACCACCGTTAGAAAGGGAGAGCAAATAGTCCAGAATGTGCTGCGGAGGGGCAAGCAGACGGGTCCAAATTGTGACTTTTAGCCAACAGGAAAACCGTTTCATTTCATGGAATAGGAAGATCGGTAGATGGTTTACAGGCTGCCCAGGGGACTTCCACAGCAACTTGGAGAGACCTGGAACCTGGAGAGGACTACGTCCTCAGGAGTCAGGCATGCAGTGCAGGAGCGAAGATCTGGGTGCAGTAGAGAACCCGGCCTGGGATAACACAGCAGGGCAGATGGAAAGAGGTAGAGGGTCCTGGACTGTTAGTTGTAGTACAATGGGAACCAGACTTGTCTTGGCCACAGAGGCACAATGAGGATCATGGTATCCTTCTCCCTGAGAAGTTTGAGTAGAACCCTCTGAACGAGAGGGAAGGTGTGAAGAAATATTCCTGTCCAGGAATGAGATAATGCATCCAGCCATAAAGTTCCAGGGCCTGGCATGAGTGAGAAATAGTGAGGCAGTTTTACATTTAACGGAGAGGTGAAAAGATCTAACTCTGGATGGCCCCAGCACAGGAAGACATCTTCTAGAACTTCCTGGAGAAGTTTCCGTTAGTGTTTTGAGAACTGTATCTGCTTAGAGCATCCGCTAGAGTACTGTTGACTCCAGGGACATGTACCGCAATAAGGTGGATACCTTTTTGGATTGCTCAGTACCATACTCTCATGGATTCCCTGCAAAGGGGATAAGAATGGGTTCCCCCTTGTTTGTTCAGATAGTGAACCAACGTTGAGCTGTCCGATTGGATCTGGAGACAGCCCCATGGAAGGAGAGTCTCGAAGACCTGCAGAGCATACAGGACCGCTCTCATTTCTAGGATACTGAAGTGGAGGCGTGCTTCCTCCACAGTCCAAGTCCCCTGGGTGCGAACCGTTTCCAGATGGGCACTCCAACCAAGCAACGAGGCATCAGTCGTCAGAATAAGGCAAAGGATCGGGGACTGGAAAGGGAAGCCACGCAACAGGTTGTCCAGGGACATCCATCAATGGAGTTCCTGGACGGCTGGGAGGACACGAGGACTGGAGCTTCAAGATCATTTTCTCTCTGGTCCCACTACACCCTCAAAGTCCACTGAAGACCCTCATGTGTAAATGAGCATGAGGAACCGTGGAAATGGCAGCTGCCATATAACCCAGGTGGTGGAGGTAGTCCCGAGCCGAGACATACTGACCAGCCCCTAGTTGAGATGCTAGTGTGATCAATTTGTCTGCTCGATCTCTGGGGAGAAAAGCCATCCCTTCGGAGGTATTTAAGACCACACCTATGTATTGGAGAAATTGGGTGTGATCCATTTTGGATTTCTGTATGTTGATTGTTATTCCCACAATAGAGAATATCTGAAATGTGCGGGACAAGGTAGCCACCAACTGATGGCTGGAAGGAGCTTTGAGAAGCCAATTATCCAGGTAGGCAGGGCTCTAGATAAGATTTTTTGGGATGAGTACCTGTACTCTTCATTTTGAAAGTGAGGCGAGTAAAACGAAATTCAGATTTGTACAAATGTCTTGCTAGAGTGGACTGAGGAGTACATTTATTACAAAAATTTAGTTTTTTTTCTAGATAAGAATTTCAGGTGCCAACAATGCTCCAAATAATGTTGCCAGGTAGGAATTTATTCACCAGTTTTAAAACATAGTGAGTAAAAAAAAGTGGGACGCATACAAGTGCTGTAAATCTGGCAAAAAACTGTTCCTTTTGAATCACCAGTTATGTCATGAAGCACTATTCTTTGGCATGTGGAGTATTTACAAATGTTGGGTGAGTATTGGTACTCATTAAAAATATTTCTGAAGAGTATTTCCTAAAATGAGGTGAGTAAAATAGACCGGTACACACCTTATCTGGAGCCCTGCAGGTAGGGAAAGACATGTAAGCCTTCCCTGCGGAGAGCCACTGCCACTACTGCAAGGCACTTCGTGAAGACTTGTGGGGACTGAGGACAAACCAAAAGGAAGTGCTCTGAACTGATAGTGATGACCTAGAAAACAGAAATGGAGAAACCGTCTGTGAGCAGGATGCATCATGATGTGAAGACAGACATCTTTCATGTCCAGAGAACAGAGCCAATCCCCTTTGTTTAGAAGGGGTAGCAGAGTTGGAAGTGTCACCATCCAGAACTTTTTGTACTCTATATAGAGATTGAGGAGTCTGAGATCCAGAATGGGACGTAAATTCCCTGTCCACTTTGGGACCAGAAAATGATGAGTAGACGCCCCGACCCATTTGGGAAGGGGAACAGGTTCTATGGTGTTTTTGAGCAGAAGAGCTTGAATTTCTTCTACTACAACTGATTCTTGTTCTGGGGGGTAATGAGAGGCCCGTGGGGGCAGGTGGGGTGGGATCTCCTTTAAATCCATGATGTGACCTGAGTGAATCAGCTGAAAAACCCATACATCCGAGGTTATCTCTTGCTACCCTTGGAGGCACAAGGGAAAACCTGCCTCCAACAGCCGTGGGATAGGCGTCTAATCCCATGGGCATGGAGGGAGCCTCAGGCAGTGGGCTGTCCCTGCTGGGGGGCAGTGGGGACATAACGGGTCACCTTAGGGTTGGCATGGGAACCTGGCAAGGAAACCTTTTGGGCCTTTCTTCTATTATTGGTTTACCCTCTTGGAGCACCCTGTCCTCTGTTTGCAGTTCTGCGAAAATTCCCTATGTAATAGGGTGAGAAGGCAGTAGGGAGGGCTGGGGGTATACTGGGATGTATAGGGAGAAGCATCACCAGCAGAAAACAGGAAGTTGTTATCCCTCTGTACAGACAGTTGGTGAGACCCCATCTGGAGTACTGCGTCCAGTTCTGGAGACCCCATTTCCGCAAAGACATAGACAGGATAGAGGCAGTCCAGAGGAGGGCAACTAAAATGATGCAGGGTCTGCAAGAGAAGCCATCGAGGAGAGACTAAAGGAGCTTAATATGTATACCCTTGAGGAAAGTGGGGGACATGATAGAAACTTTAAGTACCTCAGTGGAATCAACAAAGTCCAAGAGGATAGCATCTTTCAGAAAAAGAGATGTGGAAGTACAAGGGGACACAATTTAAAGATGGGGGGGTGGTTCAGGGGCAATGTGAGTAAGTATTTTTTCACAGAGAGGGTGGTGGATGCACGGAACAGCCTTCCTGAGGAGGTTGTGAAGTCTAAAACTGTGGGAGAATTTAAGAATACATGGGACAAACATAAGGCAATTCTTGTGGGGGGTAAGAAGAAACAGGTTGTTGGTTAACTAGGATCTGCAACTTATCCTGTAGGTAGGGAAATGGACAGATTAGGTGGGCCAAGCGGTCCTTATCTGCCGTCAAAGTCTATGTTTCTCTGTTTCTATGGGTTTGGCAGGAGTGTGGTACAAAGTACAGACAGACTGCAAGGTACAACCTGAATTCTGTAATGAGGTCAGTATATCCTGTGTTTGAGACCTGAAAAGCTTATCACCTTTAAAGGGCGCATTAAGGATGAATTATTGTACATCTGGGGCAAATCCAGAGACCCTGAACCATGAATGTCTTCGAAGGCAAACACTTGCGGATGAGGCCCGAGCTGTGGAATCGACAGAATCATATGTAGCCCTCAGCAAGTGACGGCAGACTGCCAAAGAGGTGGATAATTTGCCCGTAAGGTCCTCCTTAGGGGCAACCACCAGAAGAGATTGAACAGAGGATTGCGTGGCCTTCAAGATTTCTTCTTGGTATTTCAATACATGACCCATATAACTCAGAATTCTCAGAGTCATAGTGGAAGAAGAATACACCCTCTTCCCCATCACATCAAGTTTCCGTGATTCTTTATCCAGAGGCTGCACACTCAAGTATTTTGGTCTAGCAGACCTGTCATGAGCCGCATTAACGACTACTGAGTGAGCTTGCGGGGGGAAGAGAAGTAAGGGTGATCTAGTGGGGCCTGGTAGATCCGGTCAGCCTTCCTAGGAGCCAGTGGGATAGAAAAAGGCTCTTGCCAAGCAATCCAGAGTGTATCTTCAAATGTGTCCATTAAAGGAGGAATGACCAGGGAAGAACACTCTAGAACACCAAAATAGTTGGCTAATTTCCTACGAGAGGTATTTTGCTCCATTTCGTGGAAGCCAAACATTCTCTGAAGAGGAGTCATAATATATCAGAAAAACTGGGGTTGTCAGGAGGGGAACAAGGAAGAGCTAGAGTGGGTTCCCCCAGTATGGAAGAAGCCAGAGACACAGATAGGGGGGACACTGGGTCCTGATCCATATCATCATCCTTATCCCCTTCCTCCCATTCTTGTAGAAAAGGATCCTCTATTTCTATGCCCCTATGTAGCGGACCTGAATAAGCCAGGGAGGAACTTGCCATTCTAGAAACCGAGGAACATTTAGAAGAGGCAGAAACAGGCACATGAGAAGAACCCTCATGTGAACGAGAGGTAGATTTCGTAAGGTCAAGAATAATGTGTACTAATACCTGGACATCCACCATGGCAAGCTGTGGAAAAAAGGACACAGTCAGAACTTTATGGTCTGACTGGATTGGCACAACAGAAGGACTGGAGACTGTTGAGGCACTAATCGAGCCGTCGATGAGAGGTACACAAATGTCCCCAGAATTGCTGACGGAAGAGCCGTTGCTGGGCTTATAATGGCTTGACTAGTTTTAGCAGAAGAGCCCATCAATGAACCCTGAGGGGTCGTCGACAGACGGTGAATAGATCCCATTGATGAGGGTGGCAGCGGTGGAAGCTGCAACTGAAGCACATCCGTGGATGCCGTCGATGAGAAAAAAGTCAATGGGCGGGAAGGCAAATCACCAGAGGTCATCAACAGGATAGAAGACGACACGGTTACAGCCTCTGAAAGGGCTGCCACCTTAGTTTTAAGGAGGTCTTGCTCCCAAGAGTGGAAGGAAGAAGGCAGGCCCGTTGTTGACGGGGAGGAGGCAGAAGGAACATGCTTACTCTTACTAGAGTGTTTCCTTGGTTTCTCTGGAGCCACCATTGATGAGGGGTGAGCATCAGAACAGTGAGACACTGGAGACGATGCCGAGAACTCCTAAGACTTCTAGCGTTGTTCCTGTTCCAGGAGGGCCACATTTTGCTCCATGAGCTATTCTCAAAGTTGTTGGAGTTGTTGATGTTTAGTGGCCTTGTTAAGTCACTGGCACAGGACACAAACACGGGTATCATGTTCAGGATCTAGGCACCTGACACACACTTCATGGAGGTCCTCAACTGCGATCTTCTGGCCACTGGAACACTTACAGAACAAAGGATCCAAAGACATTGGTAAAGGAACATGATGATACTGGGAACACCGCTAAGGAATGGTCGGTGAACTCTTCATCGTCGACTGAAGCGATACTCTGGATGGAGAACGTGTAGCATGCAGGTTGCGGTTGGAAAAGAACTGAGAAGCTTCTGGGACTACCCCTTTTTATATGTGCCAGGACACAACACGTGGTGCTGTCAGGGGCAGTCCCAGGTGAACTGCTGAGAAATCACCCGGAGGAAATGACACTTGCAGCTGGACATTCATATGTGTTATGACCTGCTGCAAGAGATTTCCTCGATGAAAATCAGGTCTGAATACAGCTAGGTGCCAGTGCTCTTTGACAGAAAACCTGGTATTAGGAGTACTGGAAATGGGTCCTCTATCGCCTGTTCTCTGTGGACTGCACTGGCTGCCAATCAGGTGGAGGATTGTCTTCAAGGTTGGGTTGCTGACCTATAAAGTCCTACATGGCCGGGGACCAGACTACCTGCAGGAGACCTCCTGGTTCCTCGTTGCCTGACTCGCTCTCTCCGTTTCGACAACTAGTGGTTCCCAGGGCTAGGCTGCAGCAGTCAGGTGACCAGGCCTTTTCAGTGGCTGTGCCAGCCCTGTGGAATCACTGCCACACTGATTGAGGGAGGCACCCTCAGAGGAAGCCTTTAAAAAGGGCCTGAAAACCTTTTTGTTCAGCAAAGACTTTGAGCTGTATATTTATTGAAACAACTGTATGCTTACTGACTGTCTTCTGTGATAGATATGTGAAGCATGACCTGTTTTTAGAGTTTATTCTGATTTTAATTGTTTATCTGCAAAGTGATTGCTGCTGTTTCATTTTATTTGTTGTTTTGTGAACTGTGCAGTGCTCTGAGTCTCCAGGAAGGCATGCATATAAATAAAATATCTACCTATCTATCCAACAGCCAAAGCAGAGGCAACCAGATCTACCTGGGCCACAGAGACGCCACCACAAACATTTTGACAGGCTCCTGCCTGAGCTTTATCAGGACCCACTGAATCAGAGGGACAGCAGGAAAGGCACAGAGGAATCTAACAGAAAAATCGAATATGTCAGCAGAAAAGGACCAGTAGGCCCATATACTCTGCCTCATTTTACCTGCCTATTACTATAACCTAGAAACTTTTTAGTCACAGGTGTCCCTCTCTCCTCCCTTATCTCTACTTATTATACCCATGTGCCTATCCCATGCATGCTTGAAGCTCCCCACTGTCTTAGCCCCCTACCATCTTTTCTGGTCGGGTGTTTCAGGTATCTCAGATGGCAGCACATCTGCTTCTGGGCCAGAACGTTATGAGTTCTAGTCCCACACCAGGATTGGGCTCATACCGAAAATGCTGGCACCCAAGTGCAATATTAGGCGGGTGCTGTACTGTCATGGTGTGCTGTCCTTAGGATAAGACATTAAACCGAGTTCCCTTCTGCCCATCTCTGATGCTGTCCTGGTGGGTGTCCAGGTGGAAGGAAAAGAACCCAAGGCACTTTTCAGAACAGTAGGGGAATTTTTATTGTAAAAGAAACATGCAAGTCACGTACAAACTGTACAAAAGTAGGCCACAAAATTAAACACAAGAAACAAAACAAAAAGGAACTATTACAGCATAACAGGAAAAGAAAAGCTACGCCAAAAGACAAAATACCAAAATAAGGAACAGCAAAAATCACAGTAGTGGAATTCATACATTCATGAAGCAATATCAAAGAAAAGGGATACAAAAGTCCCATAAACGACGGAATTTGCCAGGCAGGTAAGACTGCCTTATCTCTATCACAGACTTTGTAGAATTCCAACTGGATATTCATAAACAGTTCTTGAAGGGGAACTAACTTTTGCTGAAGGACCCAAGAGCATCGTGCTTGCCAAATATAGTATTTACATAAGGCCAACAGAATTTGCAATGTGGAAAAATCTTGGTTTTCAAATTACCCTTAGACCAGTGGTTTGCCTATCAGGGAGATACACCGCTATCCACGCCTGAACAGCTGGGGACCAAAGGGATAAGGATTGTCATAAAACAGCCGTTACATTAGTAGTGAGAAAAAAACCTAAAGAAAAATACAAGCGGATTTAATATGCCTAGCCCACCCTGTCGCTTGGGCCTATACATAATGTTCTGCCTGACAGCGTTAAGTCTGCTACCCCAGACTACCCTAAAGAAGACACTATAAAGTCTGGTCTCAAGGCTCTGAGGGAAGATAGCTGACAAATAAAAATACTGGTACCAGGAAAGGTTTAATCAATAAAATCCTCTTCAATTTAGAAATGCATGCTTCATTCCATCTATTGACTTTAATCATTGTTTTTTGTAAGCAAGCTACCCAATTAAGAACAGCCATGTCCAAAGCACCATACAGTAGACCCAGAATTTTGATGTCAGAGGTCTGAACATGGACAGAGGCGATATCTGGAGGAGGAGAAAGAGCAGCTCCACCCAGTGGGTACCTTCTACTTTTTTCATAATTTATACTAAAAGTGGACAAATTAGAGTAAGTGTCCAAGATATGGTGCAGGGCCAATCCTGCACGCACAGATTGACATAAAACAACTATGTTGTCCGCATAAACCCAAACCTTCAGGGGAGCCTTCTGAAGAGTCAGGTACAGCCCCTGGATAGAACTGCAGTTGTTCTATAGTAGTGGGTCCAAACAAAAAACAAAGGGGAGCGCTCAGGGGGCAGCCTTATCGAACTCCTCTCTGCAAGGTGCAGAAAGAGCCAAACGATCCATTGATTAAAGGGCAAATTGAAGCCTGACTATATAAGTTGTGACTCTAATTCACGAATAGAGGTGGCAGACCAAATACTCCCTACACCCTGAAAAGACATTCATGAGAGACCTTATCAAAGGCCTTCCCTTGGTCTAAACTAAGCACAAATCCATCTATCATGTTCTCCGCCCCACGCCCAAAAAGTTCTCACAGAGTGAGCAAATTATCTTGTATGTGTCCATCTGGTATCGAGCACATCTCAAACAGGCTGATCAACAAAGTACCTGTCCTATTCAAATGAGCTGCAAGAATCTTTGCCAGAATCTTGTAGTCCTAGGGCCAGCCCAGTGGCGCTGGAAGTTGAGGTGCTAGATGCTACACCTCGTGTCATGCCAATGACCTGGGTTCGGAAAACGAGCCCAGGCTGCAAGGGGTCAGCAGGGGGAGAGAGGATTGAGCGTCCAGAGGACTGCTCTCCTCTCTTGGGGGGAGGGTGCCATGTCATCCCGCCAACTGATCGCCCTCTGGTGGTGGCTGGAGGGCGATACGGGTCAGGAGGCACGCTCAGATGTAATCATGTCAGTAGGGAGGGGGGATGGGAGAAAAGGAGCCTGGCAAGGCTCCATGATGGTCCGCCGCACCTGAGGCCCGACCCCGACTTCTGGATTGGGTCTCCAGGGAAGGGGTGCCACCTTTCTGGCCCCGCCATGGTGAGCAAGCCATGGGGGAACTACCGATGTCGGTGAGTGTGGGAGCAGCAGTACCCGAGAGAGAGTCCTCCTTCGGAGAGCCAAAGCCCCTCCCAGGGCTCGGAGAGGAAAAAACTTGAATAAAAAAAAAAGAATCTTGTAGTCTGCATTTAGAAGGCTCAGAGGCCTCCAATTACGGAAATCTGCTTTATCCCCCTTCTTGAAAATGCAAACAAGGACAACCTGTGTCATGAAAGCAGGAAAAACACCCTGGTTCAAGCAACGGTTATACACGTCTGCAAGTACAGGAGCCTCTGCCTCTTTAAAATTCTTATAAAATTCAGAACTCAGACCATCCTTCCCAGGGGCCATATTCGCCTTCAATGAGGTGATGCTCCAGAGTACTTCATCAACAGAAATGGGAGCTACCGGGGGCCTGGTTTCTACCTCCTGTAAGGCAGGGAAAACCAGACGGGAAAGAAAAGACCAATCAGGCATAGTCTGAGGAGCAGAGGAAAAGGTAGCCTTCATAAAAGCCATAGCCACTCATAAGATATCCTACCAGTGTGAACTACATTACCAGCAATATCATTTAAGGACTGCAGACACCTGCTGCCTACTCGATGCTTACAATCTTTAAAGGGATCAAGCATTTGGGAAGTGCACTGTATGTCAAAACACATCTCCTGTTGCAATGATTGAGCATGGTCGTACTACAACTTTTTCATGTCCGCTTGCAGGGTACGAATTTGAGTACTGTTATCCCGTCCTGAAAGCTCAGCCACAGAAAGAACTTTCTGTAACTGACCCTGTAAGGACAATAACTTGAGATACACACTAGTGGCCAGGTGGCCAGTATGGGCCTTAAACAGATCCCTTAAATCAGCCTTACTCTTAACCCACCAATCAGCAAGCTCGTCGTACATACATTGTACCGACAAACGTGCTGACCATAAAGAAGTCCACTTGTCTGTCAATATTGAATCATGCAAAATAGCCACATTCAGTCTTCAGGGTCCCTTCGTATGTATCAGGGCTCCGGTCCAGTTATGGGTGCAAGTTAGGAGCTTGTGGTCAGAGAATTCCATCCCACTCGTGTACACGTGAAGCCAGGTTGAAGTACAGCGTCATGGGTTTCCTGCATGACAAAAGGATCAACTCTCATTGAAATTGCATTTTTTTCTGCAGTAACTCTACTGAAGAATTCTGCAGAGGTGGGCTTCACTGTATGCTGCTACAATCATCAAAAGTTGGGATACAAAAAGGTACTTGATTCGAGCAGACAGTGAACCTCGAAAATATTTCGCCCCCCATTACAGTGTCCTGCCCTATAGGCATCAGTAAGGGATGGATTCTGAACAAATGAGTTCAAACAACTGGAATCAGAAAAAAGATCGTATGTCTGCAAACCCCTATCAGCCCTTGTCATACTGCAATTAAAATCCCCACCCCCACACTACCAGGTTGGATGTATGAAAAAAAGGCTGGACAGTTTTAAACAGAGACACAGGGTCAGCCTTCATCTAAGGAGCAAACACAGGGATACGGCGTAGTCAATCATGGCCAAACGAAACATCCACAGCTAGGGCTCAACCAGGAAGTGTGTCAACCAATCTAGAGACTCGAAGCTCCAGGGAATTAAACAAGATCAACACCCCATCGCATCAATCCTCACCTATGGACCAAAAAGAGGGGCCCTTCATCCACAATTAGGACACTTGAGTTAGTTCAACCTGTGTCTTCACGCGAGTGTCTTGCAAAAAAAAGACATGAGCCATAAAAGCCTGCAAGGTTGTGAGTGTCGACAGCCTCTTACCATAACTTTTCAGACTATTAATATTAATAGTGACCACCTGTAAGGACCCCATTAAGAACAGAAATAAGAAAAACAGATGCATGACACAAATCATTTAATTACATCCTGAGACCTTGTTTTTCTTCTGTCCTCTGTAGGAAGGGTCTGATCAATCTGAGAGGATTCCATGTCTGAGGAAAAGTCCACGGGAGAGGAGGGGATGGAGGAAGCCTCCAAATCCCCATCCTCAATATCTGTGTCATCCCACTCAACCTTTTTGGTCAGGGCCCCAAACCTGCTCTTTCTGTATGTATATATTTGTTTACTGGGTTAGTACACTGGTCCCGGGGACCATTTTCAGGCATGACCCGGGCCATCTAGATGGCACATACAATGCAATACAAGACAGTATCTAGGCGTATTGAGGAGTATAGAATAGGAAGACAATACCTTCCAGGATTACATTAACAGTTTACATGGACATCATCCAATCTGCTGTAGCCAGTCCTCTTTTCAGCGATCAAATACAATGGTAATAGATTACAGTCTACCTTAGTCGAGTACCATATTTAGAGTACTCAGCACCGGACACACTATTATTTGTACTTGTCTTCAGAGACTAGGTATGGAGGGAGAGGAATACACAGCTGTACAACAAAAGAGGCTCATGTAGTGATTCAACGTGGAACTAGCAGCTGCAGACATTTTAGATAGTAGGGTATTGTAGAAGTGCTTTTTGACAATTGGGGGTGACCCTAGGGCATGAACCTCCTCCAGTAGGGCATTCCACAGCCTGGGTGCAACTCGGAAGAAGGCTCTCATGCCCATCTCCATGTTGGATTTATTGCAGACCAGTAGTCTTTGGTGTGAGGTTCTAAGGTGGAGAGGGCCCTTTTTATGATGAGCAGGCTAGATAATGGTTTGTTTGGTCTGTCCGATAGGGCATTAAAGATAAGCGTGCACATCCTGAGGTCCCTGCGGGCCTGTGGGGACAGCCAGCCCAGTGTGGTATATAGGTTGCAGTGGTGTGTCCGGTAGGGGGCAAGGGAAACAAATCTGCATATATTGTTGTATGCTGTGTTTAGGTGAGTGAGAAGAAGGGGTAAGGTGAGAGAGATGATGGGCAAGCAATAGTTTAATAAGGGTAAAAAAGTACCCCTCCCTATGGCGAGTCTTACCTCTGGTGTTATAAGGTGTTGTAGACGACAGCAAACACCTAGGCATTGATTCACCCTGTTCATCAGTTGACCAGTGTGGCTAGAGAAGGTGAGGTATGGGTCCAGAGTAACACCCACGTATTTGAAGACTGTGACTTGCTCTAGTGTATTACTTTCAGGAGTGTGTACACATAGTGGAGGAGGGTGGGTAGTGGAATATCTTGTGAACCAGTGCTTAGAGCCAAACAGCATTGCCTTGGTTTTCTTCTTATTCATAACTAGTCTGTGGGAAGTGAACCAAAGGGCTGTAGAACAGAAATCTTTGTTGAGAGCTTGGGCTAACCGATCTGGATGGTCGTGACTGCTGAACAGTATGAGGTCATCTGCACACATGATCCTGCGACAGTTTGTGGCTTCATTTAGGAGGGGATTGATGAATAAGGAGTATAGCAGAGGTCCAAGGATGGATCCCTGTGGTACTCCTGTATTTACTTTTAGTTGGCTAGAGGGAGTTCCTCCCACTCGGACCAGTTGGGACCTGTCCTCGAGACAGTTCTTGATCCAGCCCGAGGTGTTGATGGAGAAGCCGTATGAGGGAAGCAGTCTTTAGAGAAGGTCATGATCCACCATGTCAAAGGCTTTCAAGAGATCAACAAATATTGCTTCTGTAAATCTCCCTTGGTCCGCCTCTTTAAGTACGTAGTCTGTAAATTGAGCTAGGGCTGCTGTGCTGAAACCCTTCCGGAAACCATGTTGGTCTGGGGATAACAGATTGTACTTTGTTAAATGATCTGTCATCTGCTGGAAAACAACCTTTTCCAGTACCTTGCTGATGTGGGATAGGATCGACACCAGTCTATAGCTGTCTGAGAGACTAGGGTCCCTGATTTAAAAATTGGCACAACTCTTGCCTGCTTCCATAGGACTTGTATGGTAGACATGGTTAGTGAGAGGTAGATGATGTAGGCAACTGGTTTTGCAATAACATCACTCCCTGCACTGCCTGAGTTTGGTAATACCCACAGGAGGCGATTAACCACCGAGTGGGATGTGCTTTTGAAATAGAAATTTGGACAATCTTAGTCTTGGGTGGAAGTTTGGCAAAGTAGGCATCTAGATTAGTGAATTTATTGTTTAGAGTGTCTGCCACGACCACTGGGTTAGACTGAAGCCTGGACTCCGTGTTGAGGAGCAGATTGTGGAGCTTAGAGGAAGGTTTCAGAACTGTTTATTGAGTCCCAGAAACTGCACCGGTTACCTAGGTTCTGTGACTGTCGTTTTTTGAAGAAATAGGATTTTTGTCTTTTGATGTCCTGTTTGCATCAATTTCAGAGTCTGCGGTAGTTATTCCAGTTTTCAGGAGTAGGGGACATCTTGTAGGTGGCCCAGGATTTGTCCCTATTTTTCCTTATTCGACCATTTGGTGTCACCCCCTCGGATGCGCTGGTTGGTTAAAGAAAAATGCTCATCCCAGATAGAGGATAACACAGCAGTAAGGTAGCTAAGTGCCGTGTCCATGTTTGAGAAAGAGATAGTATAGAGAGGCCCAGTTAACCCCAAGGAGGTCGGCATGTAATTCAGACCTGCTGATTTGAGAGAAGTCCCTGAGCGAGATTAGTCTTGGTGGTGGGCAGAACTGGTGGCAGGATCATGTACAGAAAATGGGGGAGTGGTCACTTATTGAGTCAGACAGTACCCCTGCCTGGGTATTCCTGTCCTCTCTGTTCATCAGGATCCAATCTAGGAGGGTGTGTTTTCGTGACTTATTGTTTAATCGTGTGGGGGAGTGAATGATTTGGACCATGTTTATTTATTTAATGAGTTCCAAGTATTCTGACTTCCTATCATTGAGCCAGTTTAGGTTAAGGTCACCTAACAACACAGTGTCCCTGGTTGATGCTAGGCCAGCAATTTCATTGGCAAAGTCTGTGAGGCCAAGATTGCCCTCTGTTGGAGGGTTATAGATGCTGCCTATGTAAAGTTTCTTTACAGACCCTATTACTATTTCTAGTATGAGCCACTCAGCGACTGTATCCACCGTCTTTCTGGAGAATTTAACAGAAGCTGGAAGGTGTTCCTTGACATAAAGGACTCTGCCCCCTTTGACCCTCCTGTCAATCCTGTAATGGCAGTACCCTTTTATTTCTGAAACAAATCCGGGCACATGAGCTTCTGCCATGTCTCTCTAATCCTAGCACATCAGGATTGTGAAGTCTAATCCAGCTTCAACCTCGTGGATTTTAGGAATCAAGCTGCAGACATTGATGTGCGCAATTTTCAGTCCTCCAGCCCGTGACCTGCAGTGACTGTCCAGGTTATTGGGAGGTGTTCCAAGGCCAGAGTTTGCCTCAATATTGCTGCATCTCATGATTATTAGGCAGAGGTAGTATAGATTTTTGCTAATGGTTTTTATGGAAAGCCTAGCTAAGATGAAAAAAAATACTCACCATAGTAATATTGTTTCTTCCAAGGTGTTCTTTAGCATCAGTAACAGTATGCAGTAAACTGGCTAGGTTGAGCTGCCTCGGAGGTGGAGTTTATGATAATGAATAAAATGAATTAGCCAATCAGAAGAGAGTTAGAGGGTGTGGTGAGTGGAGCTTTGCCCAGAGGGCACCAGAATTTTTGAAGCTAGAATGGGAACATGCCCATCTTAAGTGTGAACCAACAGGATTTAAAAATCATGCAACTGAGTGAACAATGAACACATAAAAAACATATAAACTTTGTTTTAAATGCAATTCAAAAGTTCAGCAACAAATCTGGCAACAATAAAGGAAACAGAGTCCTCTTCAGTTAGGTACCTTGGGGAGGAAAGGTGGGTGCTTACTGATGCTAAAGGACACCTTGAAAGAAATAATATTATTACGGTGAGTAATTTTTTTCTTCTCACCCCAGGGGTCCTTTAGCATCAATAACAGTATGCAGACTACAAAGCAGTGCAGTTGGGAGGCGGGGTACAGAACCTACTTAGGGAAGAGGCTCTGCAGGACTGCCCTGACAAATCTGGCATTAGATCTGAATTGTACATCCAGGCAATAATTGTTTGTGAATGTGTATACAGTCTTCCATGTGGCTGCTTTGCAGATGTCAAGTAAGGGAATATCCCTTGCAGCTGCCACTGTGGCAGCAGTGCCCCTGTTGGAATGGGCCCTGATGCTCTCAAGGGGCTGTTTACCAGTCTTGTCATAACAAAACTGAATGCTAGAGACTATCCAGAGAGAGACAGTTCTCTTAGGGACTGACTCATACCTCTCAACCTCCTGCCTCAAAAATCATGACACATCTTCAAAATTAGAGCTATCCACCCAGAACGCTGCTAGAATATGGGGCTTTGTGCAAAATGCATTTTCTAAAGAAGAACAAGTCTGTAACTTTAATGCTTGACTTTGTTTTTTTGCTTACAGTCCCCACTGTTTAGCCACAAAAACACAAGTTTTAGGAGGGACAGAGCAAAATTTTGAGGCAAAATCAGGGACACTTGAGAGTTATGGACTGACCTTCCTCTACATAACTCCCCATAAGTGAGGAAGAGCAGAGTAGCAGAGCCCCTAAACTGCTTGGTGTGTTCCAAGTAGTAGGATAGGGCTCTCTCTACATCAGAACTGTGAAGCCTTTGTTCTCCTGGAGTGGATTTTTCAGTTAAGAATACAGGAAGAGTAATAGACCGATTAAGGTGGAATTCAGAGACCACCTTGGGCAGAAATTTCCTGTTTGTTCTGAGCTCTACCTCATCCTTGTGAGGAATAATGTAGCTTGGTTCAGTACAGAGTGCCTGCAACTCTGAAATCCTTCTTGCAAAGGTGACGGCAACTAGAAAGACTGTCTTACAGGTGACATATTTTAAATGGGCTGTAGCCATGGGCTCGAAAGGTAGCTCCATGAGCTTGGCAATTCACAGGTTGAGATCCCAAGGGATACAGATTCCCTAAGTGGGGGCTGAAGATGGAGGAGGCATTTAAATAATTTTTTGAAGACAGGCAATGAAATAATCGATTTGTCCTTACCTACAGACAAGTAAGTAGAAATTGCAGCTAAGTGAAGTTTTAAGGATGAGACCTTTAGACCTGAGGCCTGTAAATGAACCAAATAATCTACAAGATCGGGGACTGAGGATTTGAGAGGATTTATATGCTTACTCTTGTACCACAGAGGAAAATCTTTTCCACTTCGCTGCATAAGTTTTCTTTGTACTAGGTTTTTTGGCCATCCTCAGGATTTTAAGGACCTGTTCTAAATACTAGGTGTCTGGGTACTCTTACCTCCTCAAGAGCCAAGCTTTGAGGTGAAGAGATTGCAGATATGGAAAGGTCATTCCTAGCTGTGATAGATTCAGGAATGAGTGACTGAGGGGAAGCTGAATGGGTCTGTTGTGTGACAGGGCTACTAGGAGAGGATACCAAGGTTGCAAAGCACAGTCGACCTTGTGCCGCCCTGCTTATGTAAAATATAGCAGTGGTTTTGTCTGTCCTGATTTGCACTGATTGGCTTTTTACCTGGGGGAAGGGGCAACGGTCTTTAGGGCAAGGTAAATGGCTCTGAGCTCCAGCAGATTTATGTGGCTTGCAGATTCCTTGGGAGTCCAAGTGCTACTTACAGAATGATTGTCTAGATGAGCTCCCCATCCCAAAAGGGAGGCATCGGCAGTAAAGGTCTTTGTGGAAGCAGAAAGCTGGAAGGGGATTCCCACCAAAAAGTTGGAGATGTTCTTCCACCAGTCCAGAGCTCGGAGTAAGGTTTTTGTGACTGGAACCAATTTGGACAAGGAATGTCTTTTTTGGGACCAGTGTGCCCGCAGGTGGTACTGTATGTTCCTCATTTGGAATCTGACACCTGGGACAACAGCTGTCATGGAAGCCATGTGCCCCAGGAGCTGTAGAAAATGTCTGGCTGACCTAGGATGAAGGAGTTTTCCACTGACAGGAGATTTTTGAACGCTTTCTACTGGAAGAAAAGCCTTGCTCTGCTGTGTATCCAGTTCCGCTCCCATGAAGATGAGAAGCTGTGTTGGATCCAAGTGGGATTTCTTTTCGTTGATGAGAAGACCCAGAGACTGCAGAGTTTGTTTTGTGAAACTGAGAGCCTCTTTGACTGGATGAGGGGACTTGCCCACTAGAAGCCAGTCATACAAGTATGGATAGACTGCCATGCCCTGTTTCATGAGGTAAGCTGCCACAACAGCTAGGCACTTGGTGAACACTCTTGGGGCAAATGTTAGGCCGAATGGCATGGCCTTAAACTGGTAATGTCCTGATGGCAGCCTGAACCTTAGAAACTTTCTGTGGGACTGCCTTACTGGGATGTGGAAATAGGCGTCCTTGAGGTCCAGGGAGGCTAGCCAGTCTCCCTGCTGTAGAGAGTGAATCACCATTGTGGGAGTGACCATTTTGAATTTTGGTTTCATTAAATGCCTATTTAGGTACCTGAGGTCGAGAATAGGTCACCACTCCCCATTTTTCTTTTCTGTGAGGAAGTATCTGGAGTAGGGGCCTTTTCCCATCTGGGAAGGGGGAACTCTCTCCACTACTCTTGCTGATAGTAAATTCTTTACCTCCAGCTCTAATAGCAGTCTTTCTGTTGGAGTGAGGGGTTTTGATGGCAAGGGACCCCTGAAGGGTGGGAATTTTTTGAACTGAAAGGATAGGCACTTTTCCACTACCTACGGGACCCACTTGTCTGTGGTGATGTGGTCCCAATTTTGGAGGTAGTGGGAGAGCCTGCCCCTAATGGGGGAAGGGAGGCAACCTGGTTGTTGAAGTCAGGGCTTAGACTGGGTAGAAGGCGCAGGAGTGGTGGCAACTCTCTGACCTCTCCTGCCCCTTCCTCTAAAAAAAAACTCTTGCTTGAGAGTAATCCATGGGCATTGGCATACGGAAAAATGCCCTAGGATAGAAACCCCTGCCTCTATTTCCTCTGTATTGGGCCTTTTGGGAAGTAGAGGCTTTTTGTTTAGCAGCATTCCTTTGATAGGTGGTCTTATACTCTTCCGCCTTTTTCATATATGCTTCAGTCTTGTCCCCAAAAAGGGGAATTGTTATCACAGGGAAAGTCCATCACTTTGGACTGGGTGTCCTGTGATAAGTTTGTAGTTCTTAAAAGTCTGAGCGAGACAGCTTGAGCCATGATCCTTGTAACTGCATCATTATTGTCCATAGCCATATGTAACTGGAACTAAGTAGCCTTCAGTCCAGACCTAATGGTTTCAGTTATGTCCTGTACCATGTTGCCTGATTTCTGGTTCAAAATGGTGAGAACAGAACTCCACAAGGCCTTCTGATATTTGGCAGAATATGCCAAGTAAGTGGACAGGTGCAAAAGAAGAGAGGCTGTGGTGATGGATTTTTTTGCCATAGATTCAAGTTTCCTGGACTCTTTCTCTGGAGGCTGGGAGAAAAGTGGAGCTTTAGTGTTATCACAAGCCGTAGCCTGCACTACCCCCTCATGACTTGGATGCATATACAGAAATTCAGCATCCTGTTTTGCCAGCTGATATTCTCTGTCAACTTTTTTGTCCACTCCAGGGAGAGAGGTAGGGGCCCGGAGTAGCTTCATAGTAGTTTTTCTCATAAGATTTATATATAAGTAATACTGACTTTTTTGGAGGTGGAAGACTCATCATCTCCTGTTGCCACGGTGTGGGAGGCTTTTAAAGCAGTGTTGCGAGGGCACATAATAGTCTACTCTGTGCATCGAAACAAGCTGAGGCGAGCAAAATTAGATGAGCTGCACCGGGAACTGGCAACACTCGAGGCTAGGTTTAGAGGCCTAGGGGGAGGGGGAATGACTCAAATCTTTTAAGAGATATAGTGGGGTTGAAATACCGCATTAATACCATATTATATCAGAAGGCAGAATGGGCACTTTTCAAATCTAAGCATCTCTTGGGAGGGGGGGCGAGAAAGGGGTGAAATTATTGGTGTACCAATTAAAAAAGCAGCAGGCATACTCCAGGATACATGCCCTTAGAAATGCAGATGGTGTGGTGATTTCCTCACCTCAGCAACTCAATGTATGCATGCAGCACTTTTATGAGAGGCTTTATCAAATGCACTCTACCGTCAGTTAAAGGTGCAGACAGGGGACTTATGCACAAAAGCCGATACTCCTCAGCTATCGGATGATGTGCAGAAGGAGTTAGATCAGCCGTTAACGGAGGGGGAAGTGCTGGCAGCCTTATCCCAGCTGTCTCCTGGTAAGTCTCCGGGGCCAGATGGGATGACCGCTGAACTCTATCGGATGCTAAGTGAAGATATCGGTACTCCCCTGCTTGCTGTATTACAAGAGGCACACGGGGTGGGAATCCTTCCACCTACTATGAGGGAGGCTCTGATCACCCTCCTTCCGAAAAAGACGGATGATCCTCTTAATTGTGCTAACTACCAGCCAATCTCCCTTATCTCAGTGGACAGTAACATAGCGACTAAAGTGCTTGCTAGGAGGCTAACAAAGGCGCTACCATCTATTATTCGTCCCTCCCAGGTAGGGTCCACGAAGGGGTGAGGTACCGCAGACAACATTAGGTTGGTCCTGGATCTGAAGTGGGTGGCAATGCACTCCAAAGACCCCATGGCGGCAGCAGCGGTGGATTTCACCAAGGAATTCAACTCGGTCTAATGGCCCTATCTGCATGAGATTTTGTATCATTATGGATTTGGCCAATACTTCCGACAATGGGTCAAGGTGCTATGTAATGCCCCCTCGACTAAGATACTAACCAACAAGGATATTTCCCCCTCCTTTCTTCTACAGAGGGGCACCCGGCAAGGTTGCCCACTATCTCCCCTGTTATTCTTGGTGGCTCTCGACCCACTTGTCCAAACACTCCTGGCCACGGAGGAGATTAAGGGCATAAAGGTGGGCCAGAAGGAGTATCTTACAGTCGCTTATGCAGATGATTTGCTGTTAACTCTGACCTAACCTCAGGATTCGCTCCCTAAAGTTGTTGAGATATTAGAGGGATTTGCATGACTATCTGGGCTGCGAATTAACCAGGGCAAGACCAGTGTAACACCACTCAATGCAGCCGGTGCTGGGCTGGGTTGGCAGAATCTTGCATTGGCTTGGGCTCCAACTGGTTTTTCGTACCTGGGTATTCATATTCCGGCTCAATGGAATAATCTTATATTGGAGAACTTTAACCCTTTAATTTCCTCACTCTCGGTGGAGGTTAGCAGATGGAAGCGCCTTAATCTCTCTCTTCCTGTTAAAGTAGCAACAATCCGTATGTTGCTACTACCTAGAGTGGCATATCTGCTTAATAACCTCCCAATTGCCCTGCCCTGTCAGGTGTTTTGTAAACTAGACAGGATAACTCTCTCCTTTATATGGGAGGGTAAGACTTCTCGGTGGAGCCATAGAAAGCTGCAGGCGCATTGGACCAAGGGAGGCCTGGGGCTTCCATGGCTACAGGGGTACCACTGGGCCTTCGCCTTGGCTCAGGCCACAAAATGGTTTGCCCCTTCACGTACCACTCCTCCACAATGGGTATAGTTGGAAACCCAGTTAATGGCCACAACTCCCTTGGGGACACTCCTGATTGGGCTAGGCAAGCCTACAATTCAATTTATGCCAGTCATGGCTGAAACAAGGCGGGCATAGTTCAGTATTATGGCAGCCTCCAAGACCCCAAAGGCAGCTAGATCTATCCCCTACCGTTATCAGACACTTTGGCATAATCCACTTCTTACAGTCGATAATGTAATGCTCCACTGGATGGAATGGGAAAATAAGGGGATATGTGTCATTCAGGATCTGTATATGGACAACTCCAATGCCCTGATGTCCTTTGCACAGCTGAGGGCCAAATACTCTTTACAATCCAAAGATTTCTGGAGGTATTACAGATCCGAAGTGCAACTCATTCGACTAAGGCAGTATCCACAAGAGATCCCAAATGGGATTGGCTGACGCAGCTGCATACTAAAATACCTCTAAGAGGGATGGCCACTAAATTTTATAATACCTGGCGGGAAGCACAGCCAGACCGCACTGACTCTTGCAGGAAGGCCTGGGGTGAAGAACTTCACCTCACCATTACTGGGGAGATGTGGTCCAAATGTCTTTACCTCGCACATTCGGCGTATCAAGATGTTAGGAGTCAGCAGATTCAACTTAAAATCTTGCTCAGGTGGTACCATACACCTGCGACCCTTCAATCTTGGGGTATCTTACCACATGCTCAATGCTGGAGATGTGGGTGCAGCCCGGCAAACATGTTGCATATCATGTGGGTATGTCCACATTTGACGAATTTTTGGAATGCTATAGGAATGGACTGTTCTGGAATTTTAGGGGTCCCCATAGATACCTCCAACCCACTTCTTCTGTTGGGGGACCCATCTCCTGTGGGTTCCCTGCCATGGCCGCAATTAAGCTGGCTGCTGGCCACCCTGCTGGAAGCGAAGAGACTGCTGCTTTTATCCTGGAGATAGCCACAACCCCCATTTCCTGCTAGCATTCGGTAGCCAGGCTGGCCACATGTGAAAAGACTTGCGTATGCCAATAAAGGTAGATTACCTTTTTACTATTCAAAGTGGGACTGTTCCTGAACTCTACGCTGTGCAAGGTCCCTTCCCCCCCCAGGCAACCCACCTACTACCTCCGGATGTCTTGCACCCGAGGACTGAAATGAAGGAGCCTAGGAGGTATAGGACGAGACGTGTATTTCCGGCTGAGGAAAGTAACTTTTCTCTTACTATCTCTTTTTCCTTATCTCTTTTCCCGGCTATTCTTCTACCCCTTTTATCTGTCTGGAGTCTATTACCTATAAAACTGCTTGACTGAATGTAAGGGTAATACCTTCTCACACTAGCTATATGAGCTTCTTGAAAGGATGGTTGTGTAAATTGTAGTTAGGGTAAGATATAATGGAATGCTCTTCACTAGGTGAGTTTTAGAATGGTATTATTGTCACTGTAACTTATCAATAGTACTTTTGTTAATCTGAGATGTGTACATGTGTCAATGATGCAGATGTAGAGGTGACAATGTGTTGTAAAATGTCTGTCCATGAAAACTTAATAAAACATATCAGTGATAAAAAAAAAAACCACAAAGGATGCAATTTTCCCTACAATTCTGGCACTCAATGTGGGCTTGGATCTACAACACATTGAATCTGGTGCATCAATGTGCAGGCATAGAATCTGGTACTGCCATCGCATTGGAATCTGGAGTCCCAATGCGTGGCATCAAATCTGACATTCCAGTTTAGTGGTACAAGTATCTAGCAACCAGTGGCATGCTTATAATAAGCAATAACAAGTGTTGAAAAAACTGTATTGTGAGTTGAAAAGTAAGTGAACCGTGAGAAAAAAATGTGTGCTTTTGAATGGTGATTTGGAACTCCATGTGCATGTCAATTCAAGCTGCTGGGTAAGCGTTTGAACTCTGAGACTATTAGGGTTAAATGCAGATGGCATATGTATTGAGTTTTCCATTCTCCTAAAACACAGTTTATCTTTTAATCTCTGTAACAGATTAATTATAAAGACACAGTTTATATTTTAATCTCTGTAATAGATTAATTATAAAGACGGCCTCATTACTGACCTTAGAAGAAAAGGTTTTAAGTGCGATACATCAGAATCTTGAGAAAGCTGACCCTGAGATAGACAAATGGATAGCCAAATATCAGTGGTACTCCCAAAGTGAACAAGAAAAAACAGTAGCGGATTATTTGACAGGCCACAAGACAATACAAACCAAAGCAAAAACCAAGGAAACATTACCAAACTTTGCCGCAGTTTATTATATTGAAAATGCATTACACAGCTCACATAATTGCCAGTTAACTAATGAAAAGGACAATTTAAACACTCAGATTGACCTTCTAAGAAGGGAATTACAAGATGTAAAACAGACATCTCAAGAAGCCCACAGGGTCAGAGCTTCAGTGATACAAATATCCAAGATCTGCTAAGGTAATTAGAAATAAAAGAATACCAGCTACAGACAGTGAGAAGGTAATTTAATAAAGATCTGCAAACCTTACAAAGAGGTAAGAATTACAGGACCATTCAGCAGATTTGAAAAGGGAAGAGTCTGCTCTGAGAGAGGTGCATAACCACTTGGAGACTATAAGGACACAGTTTGCAAAAGAAGCTGAAAAATGTCATGCCATGTGCATTCATTTAGAAAATATTAGCACACTTAGAGCAGCAACTTAAAGTGGCACAAACAGAGAGAAATGAAATGACTGCGAGTGAAGGGATGCAGAGGTTATTCACCACCAATGAAGATATGATAAAAATCCCTTATGGAACAATTAGCTGCCCAGACTCAAAATTTAGAAAGGGCAAAGAAGCAGCAGGACATGCTAGCATTTAAACAGAGTTCGATAAAGATTTAGAAATAGTGAAGACAAAGAACAGTTAAGACAAAGAAATAGAAGTGGTTAGTTTAGAAGAACATCTTGAATCCCTAAGCAAGAAAAAGCAGGCAGCCAAGAAGGAAGCCTTAGCTTACAAAGAAAAATGTAAAGAAACAGAAGGAATCAGGTTACAACTGGATCAGACCATATCAGATAGCCAGACAGCCATACATACAGGTGCATGATAAATTACAGGCAAAGTGTGAAGTGTTGGAGGATCACCTTCATGAGGTAGAAGGCAAAGCCCACCAATATTATGAAGGTTGGGGAAGGGCAAAGAAGGAATGGCAGCGGTTGGCATTGCGCTTGTCAGAAACACAGAAAAAGGAGATTTGACTAGAATACATGACCTGGAAGGGGTTGCAAGGATGAAACAAGAAATAGTGACTCGGAAAGAGGAAATAAGAGGTTGGAAGATGAGGTTGCCAAAACACAAAAGGAAAGTGAAGTAGAAAGAGAAACAAATCACGCTGAGAGGGGATATAAAGTACAGTTACATAAGCACTTGCCATAACAGGAGATCTTCGAGAGGAGCTCTTGCAGCAGGCCACACTGGTAGGACTGAAGTTGCCAGGGGCCAGGACCCTATGGAAAACTTCTAGCTAGCAGTCTATCATGGGGACCGCCCCCACCAATGTCAGCATGCTGATGTCTGCCTATCCTGTAAAGGGGGTGGTCTCCCACACCTACTTCAGTTCTCCTACCAAAGACCCCAAACGGGCAGCAAAAAGGAGAACCGAGGCAGTTCCTTAGAGCCAAGAAAATATGAGCAGAAGTAATGCAAGAGAAAGGAAGCTACAGGGAGAAAGAGGGAGGGAAAGCAGGGCTGGTTGTAAGAGCTCCTCTCGAAGATCTACTGTTACAATAAGTTCTTACGTAACTGTGCTATCTTACTTCAAGGGGGCTCTTGCAGCAGGCCACACCAGTAGGACTGAATCCCAAGCAGTACCGGAACTGATCAAAAAGGCAATTGGGAGGAGGAACTAGGCAACAGCACAGAGATCAAGAGAGGTCCTGAAGGACTGTGAGGCCGGAATTGGCCCTGCGCCTAGAAGTGATGTCCACACTGTAGCGTCTAATGAAAGTGTGGACAGAGCTCCTGGTGGCAGCTGCACAAATGTCTACAGAAGACACATTTTTGAAGCATGCCGTGGAGGCAGCCATGCCTCTGGTGGAGTAACCTTTGACCACCCGGGCCAAGGGCTCGTTGTATTTGCCGTAGCAATAAACAATGTAATTAGCCAACCATTTAGAAAAACACTGTTTTGAAACAGGTGCCCCCTCCCTCTTGGGAGCAAATAAAACAAACAACTAGTCTGGACTTCCGAACAGACTGGGTGCAATGGGTGTAATACCTCAGTACACTATGGACATCTGAAATGTGCAGCAAGGCCTCCCCCTATTTAGAACACTCAGGAAAATAAACTGGCAGGTGGATGGATTGATTTAAAGTAAACTCAGACACCACCTTGGACAAAAACTTAGGATTAGTATGCAAAGACACCGTCTTTGTAAAAAAACAAATAGTGCCCTTTACACATCAGAGCTTGGAGCTCAGAAGTCCTTCGAGCAGAAGTGACAGAAACTAAAAAGAGCGCTTTCCATGACAGAAAGCACAGCTCACGACTAGTTCAAAGGGAGGCAAAGTGAGTTTCTCTCACATAAAAAAAGATCATATGGAGGGACAGGATCCCGAATGGGAGACTTCAAATGTAGGATGCCCCGCAAGAACGTGCAGGATACCTCTAGCTGGGCAACAGCTTTGCCCTCAATAGGTGCATGGTGCGCAGAGATGGCGGAAAGATGCACCTTAAGGGAGGAGTACCCCAGGCCTGAATCCAAAAGGGAAAGGAGGTACTACAACACCTGATTCACCAGCAAGATGAAAGGGTCCAAATGGTGAGCAGCGTCCCAAATGGAGAAGCACTTCCATTTCAAAGAATAAGTGGCCCCGGTGGAGGGGTTTCTGGCTGCCACCAGGACAGCAGCGATCCTAGAAGAAACCCCATAGTGGGTAATAGCTAGGTCCGCAGGAGCCATGTGTGTAGATGTAGGGACTTGAGGTCTGGATGGACCAGGGTGCCCTGCTCCTGGGAGAGCAAGCTGGTGCACAGGGGCAAGGGTACCGGAGGTTCCACTGCCAGCTGCTGCAGCAAGGGGAACCAAATCTGACACGGCCAAAAAGGGGCTGTGAGGATCATCTCTGCCCCCCCCCCCAACTGAAGCTTGAGTAAGACCCTCTGCAGGAGCAGAAAGGGAGGAGAGGCGTACAGGAACCTCCGCTTCCAGGAGAGAGACAACGCGTCATGCAGAAAACTCCACGCCCTGGATCAAGCAAGCAGAAAAGTGACAGTTTTGCATTGAGTGGGGACACAAAGAGGTCCAACTCTGGATGACCCCACTTATAGAAAAGATTTTCTGCCAATGATGACAGACGCTCCCACTCGTGAGCCCTCAACCTGGACTGGCTGAGACTGTCGGCCAGGATGTTTTGGATGCCTGAAACATGAACGGACAAAAGTTCCAGGCTGTGCTCGATGGCCCAGTACCAGACTCATCGCCTACCGACAGAGGGAGTATGAGTGGGTGTCCTGCTTGTTGATGTAGTACACCACAGACATGTTGTCCATTTGCACCAGCAGTGAGCCAGAAAGAATGTGGGTCTGGAAGACTTGCAAGACGTAAAGGACCACACGCATCTCCAGCACACTGATGTGGAGATTCTACTCTGCCTTGGATCAGGTCCCCTGGGTCTGGTGGTTGGCCAAATGGGCACCCCAGTCAAGACCCGAGGCATCCACTGTGAGAATCTGCTGAGGGGACACAGTCTGAAAGGGGACCCCTCACAGGAGATTGGCGCGATTCTGCCACCACTCCAAAGTTCTCCTCACTGGATCGAAGATCATGACTGGCTGATCCAGGTCGCCCATACATTGGTCCCATTGGACTCAAAGGGTCCATTGGGGAACCTTAATATGAAGGCAGGTCAGGGGGACTGTAGCTATGGCCACTGCCATGTGCCCCAACAGAGGCAGGAACACCCTGGCAGAAATCTGCCTGCTGGAGGAGACAAGGCAGACCTGTTCTATCAGGCGCTCTGCTCTGTCCTCTGGCAGAAAAGCCCTGCCCTGGGAGGTGTCCAGAACCACCCTAATATACAGAAGGAGCTGGCACAGGTTAAGACAAGACTTTGGCAAATTTACCGTTATCCCCAAAGCCTGGAAGAGCCGAAAGGTGCACTCCGGCATCCAAAGCAGAAGATCCCTGGAGGGAGCTGCTAGCAGCCAGTCATCCAGGTAGGGGAATACGTAGAAGCTGTGTATTCTCAGAGCTGACGCCACCACTGCTAGGCACTTGGTAAAAACCCGGGGTGCCAAAGAGAGGCCAAAAGGGAGGGCCCGAAACTGAAAGTGGTCCTCCTGGAAGCAGAAGCGGAGGAAGCAGCGATGGCCGGGAAAACCTGAATATACAGATAGGCATCCTGCATGTCCAAGAAACAGAGTCAGTCCCCCTGGTGAAGGAGGGGCAGAAACCCCTGAAGGGTAACCATACTGAAGGGTTTGTGCTCTGTACAGGTTCAGGTTGCTCAGGTCTAGAATCGGCCTCAGGTCCCCGGTCTTCTTGGGGACAAGGAAACAGTGGGAGTAAAACCCCCTTCTTCTTTGAACCAGAGGGACAGGTTCTATGACCCTCTTGTGCAGAAGGGCCTGAATCTCTTCCCATATGAGGGGAGAGGTGGGCCGAAGGATAATGGGAGGGCAAGGGAGAGTTTTCCAGAGGAGGTTCCAGGAATTCTAAGGTGTGCCCATGCTCTATGAGCTGGAGCACCCACTGACCTGTGGCCACTGCTCGCCACCCGTCTAGGTAGAGGGATTACCAACCCCGATCTCCTCCCCCAGGGTCTCAGCTAGGACGGTTGAGTAAGGAGTGAGGCGGTGGACCCAGGGGTAGGAAGAGCAGCTGCAGCCACTAGGGGAGCCCTAGGGGTGGCTGCTGCAGGGGTGGATTATAGGCCTTGCACTTGAGGGAGGTCCTCAACTGCTGGCCTTTGGCAAGCTGACAAGAGGCCCAATGAAAGGACTAATGTTGGCTCGTTTGGGGCTGAGAGCAGTAGAGCGAGTGAACCGACCTGAGAGCTTTACTGGACTCCTAGAGCCGGGGGGGGATGATGTCCTGGGCATCACCCTTGAACAGTACAGAGCCTCAAAATGGGGCATCTAAGATACTGGCTTGAACATCAGGGGAAAAGCCAGACACCCTAAGCCATGAATGGTGACAAAGGCAGACCCCCATCACCTCCCCATGCCTGGAGGTGTCTATGGCATCGTATGCCACCTGCAGAACATGAGAGTCAACATTTGATCCTGACTTTAACTACTGGGCCAGCTGAGTTATGGAAGAATCCTCAGGAAGAGTCTGTACCAGGTCGCTGGCCTGGTCCCAGAGGGCATTCTGGTACTGTACCATGTGGGCCAAATGGTTTATGGCCCTAATAGCAAGAGTGGCGGACACATACATGCGTTTGCTCCATTGGTCAAGCTGCCTGGATTCCCAGTCAGGGGGAGTGGATGCTGAGATGTTTGGGTCTCTTACTGCGGTCATGAGTCACATTACTAACCACCAAATCTGCTTTGGGGTGGTCCCCAAAGAAAGGCTTACCAACCAGAGTGTGGTAGAGGCAGTTGGCCTTCTTAGGTAAAGGCGGAGAGGTGGAGGGGTGGTTCCATGCCACCTTGGTGATGTACATGTGAGCCAAATGGTTTATGGCCCTAACAGCAAGAATGGTGGACATATACATGCGTTTGCTCCACTGGTCAAGCTCCCTGGATTCCCAGTTGGGGGGGGGGTGGATGCGGAGATGTTTGGATCTCTTAGTGCAGTCATGGGTCGCATTAATGACCACCAAATCTGCTTTGGGGTGGTCCCCAAAGAAAGGCTTACCAACCAGAGTGTGGTAGAGGCAGTTGGCCTTCTTAGGTAAAGACGGAGTGGTGGAGAGGTGGTTCCATGCCGCCTTGGTGATGTCCTCGTAGGAGTGAATTAGAGGGGGTACCACCAAGGGGAGGGTATCCTTTTGCCACAAGTAAGCGGCCAACAGGCGACGCTCTGGATCCAGCTCCTCAGTCTCCCATCCCATGAGGGACTGGATATGACGTATTACATCTAAGAAGGTTGGGTCATCAAGAGGAGACTTGGGGGCCTCCTGAGTTTGCTCCTGTTCCTCACAGGAATCACCGGAGCCCTCAGATGACTCTGAAGAGGAGGAGTCATCCCCGGAGTGTTCACTATTGGAGATCGGCATTAGGGGGTGGCGGTTCTCCATACGCAGGCAACAGCCAATGTCGAGGCGTCCCTCAGAGGACCCCATGGTATGAGAACCACTGGGCGCCTCTTGGTCCAGGTCCGAAGGCTGAGGGTCCCGGGGGTGCAAGAGGGAGACAGCCTCTGGGGTGACCTGTCCTTGTCCTTGAAGAAGGACCACCAGACAGAGAAAAAGAGCATTGTAATCCACTGGTGGAGGTATAGATAAGCCCCCCAGAATGAAGTGCAGTGCTGCAGAATTCTGTAGTACAGTTACTGCAGCTACAGCCCCTGACCAGGGCGCATTCCAGTTCGCTGCTGCAAGCAGGCCGGCAGGTCTACACCCTCAGTCGGCTGCCTCCGTGCTCTTGTCCGCTGCTCCCAGGACCAAGGAAGCTTCAGCCCCTGACCAGGGCACATTCCAGTTCGCTGCCGCAAGCAGCCCGGGGGGTCTACACCCTCCACCGGCTGCCTCTGCACTCCTGACCGCTGTTCCCAGGACCAAAGAAGCTTCAGCCCCTGACCAGGGCACGTTCCAGTTCACTGCCACAAGCAGCCCAGCAGGTCTACACCCTCCGCCGGCTGTCTCCACGTTCCTGCCTGCTGTTCCTAGGACCAAGGAAGGTACGCAGTTCAAAATTCTGGTGCCTCCTCGCTGATTGGCTGGACTTCTTGGCTTGGCCAGGCCATTAGCTGCTGGACTCCGATTACTTTTTAATCAAATTCCCTGCTTTATCCTGGACTCTTTGATCCGGTTTAATGGAAAATATTAACCTCTGCTACTTTCCTACTTCACTTCTGGCATCAGTCATTCTGTAAATTAATTTCAGCTCAACTATCGCACACTAGCCAATGTATAAGTGTAATCTTTTGCTGTACCAAGAGTTAGCACATGTTTTAAATTTATACTTCAATATAATTTGATTTAGAGTGTTGGCTCTTACAGCTTATTTTTGCATTATCTGCCAGGTTCAAGTGTTACAGCTCCTCTGTGATTAAGCTCCTTGTATAACTCTTAGTCTGTCTCTGCTCCTGCTCTAACCACTTCAGTTTTTTCATTTCCACCTGGCTTCACTGCCGAAAGCTACAACTTGACCAACGCTGTGCAGTGTCTCGGCTAAGGCCTCTGTTACCTAACCCCAATCTTTCTCTGTTTAATCTCTCCTTTTGGTTTTTCCACTCCTATCTTGGTGCCATTGCCTCTCCTCGACTGATCTGTTGAGTGGTGCTGCTGAAGTCCCTCTCCCCCCCCGCTGTCCTGCCGATTCTCCTGCTGTAACCTGTGCCCGATTAACACACCGCTCCTGCAGCCATGTAACCCTTGTTTTTTCTCTCCCTTTTCCCTTAGCTTCAGCCCTGACCAGGCGTTCCAGTTCACTGCAGCAAGCAGCCCAGCGGGTCTACACCCTCCACCGGCTGCCTCCGGGCTCCTGCCTGCTGCTCCCAGGACCAAGGAAGGTGCCTGCCAGCGCTGCACGTTGGCTCCTCCCCATCCCAGCCGCCCTATTTGTGCAATTACTTTTATAGGTTGTCGTGGTCACCTGACACTGAATGCTGTTTTATACAAGTCCCTAGTTCTCCATCAGCAGCTTATACTTGATTCCCACTAGGGACGCTCTCTTTCAGCTCTTTGAGAATTGTCCTTGCTCCCAAAACCTAGTCAAGTCAGCACACCCAATCTCTGTGTGCTGTTTACACTTCCACGAGCTAGGCAAAGACTTGCACCCTAAGGCATAGCCTGTCTTTCTTTCTACTTCAAAGTCATTTCTCTGTCTTTCTTTACTACTTCTAAATTACTTTCTCAGCTCGTCCTCTTTCCGTTCCTTCCTTCTCCCTCATCATGCAGTCACTCCCACCCAGTTTTTCCTAGTATTTCTTGCCTCCTACTCTCCCTCTCCCACCCCACTCTCCTCCTCCTCATTTGCACTCCTGCCTGGCACCCTCATTTCTGCACCCCACCACTAGTTACAATCTTCCCCCACACAGTGCTGTTACCCTCTTCCATCCTTTTCATCCCTGGAATTACTACCCCTTCTACCCTCGCCTCTCTCCTATCTACTCCTATATACTGGACACTTTTTCAAACCCTAAGTGTCATACCCCCCCCCCCACCGTCCATCCACACTTGTCGTACATGCTCCTTACCCTAGTATAACAGTATGAAACTCCACTTTGTAATCATTGCCCTACTGCTACTATCATCTGTTGATATAAATCCCAACCCTGGACCCATCTCCACAACTGGGTTGCTGCCCCAAACCATTCCCTCAGCAACTCTCCTATCTAACTCCTCTATAATGCCCCAAGGCCTGAAAACCCTCCATCTGAACATCCAAAGTCTTCTCCCTAAAATCAACCTACTCCAGCCTCTGGTAACCTCCTTAAGGCCAGACATTATCATTCTGACCAAGACTTGGCTAAATAACAAAATAACAGACTCCTCTCTTGCCATCCCAGGCTACTCTTTATCTTGTCAACAATGATCGGGGGGGGGGGGTGTTGCCAACTCTGTCTCCCAGCTATCCAATACACCACTACATCCTCAGTCTCTGTCCCCAAACAATATGAGGCACTCACCTTATAACTTACGTTACCATTCTCTATCCCGATTTTTATAGCTGGAGTCTACTGTCGCCCTGGCCTAAACTTCTCCGTGACTACCGACCTTATTAATTCTATAGTCTCCCAAACCTCCTCAGGCAAAATCTACATCATGGGTGACTTCAACCTAAATTGGTTATCCCCTTCCCTGCCTAAGGTAAAAAAACAGCATTGCGGCCCACAACTTAACCCACCTCATCCTCGAACCCACCAGGTTAAACTCTAAAACAATCACTCACTCCCTTATAGACTGAGCACTTACTCCGCACACTCACAGGGTTATTCAATCAGGCGTACTAGCTGATGTCTTAAGTGACCACAGCATGACCTCCCTTGTACGTCGTATCCATCGACCTAAGGCCCCCTATAAAACCATGGTGACTCATTCATACAAATCTATGAACCTTGCCCCACTCCTCTATGAGCAATCCTTAACAAACTGGGCCCCTATAACTACAGCAAACTCAATCAACACAGCCGCAGATAATTTCAAAGGTAAATTCCTTGAAGTATGGAACTGCCATGCCCCACTACACCGCATTAGAGTTCAAGGAACCACCTCCCAGGTTATCACCTGAGCTCATAGCATGCCAAAAGCTTGTGATCAAGCCTGGAAGCAACACAAAATCACTAAACTAACATCAGACCATGCCACCTATCGTTACCTTAGTAACAAATGCACCAAAGCCACTCGCTTGGCCAAATCAGCTTATTTTACCTCCACCTTTCACGCCAACATAAATAACCCTGCAAGATTTTGGAAGGTTATCCACACTCTTCTCCCCTCTTCCCCCCTCCTAAATATAAATACCACCCTCATCTGACCACCCTAAGCGTTGCCTCTGAATTCAGCTCTTACTTCACCTCTGTGCTTCTGGACTCCTATCCTCCCTACCACCTGACCATACTGGCCCCTCCCTCACCTACCCCCTGCACCAAGGACCATTATTTCTCCTTCTCTCAAATCACTCCTTCAGCCACATTGGAGGCCCTACTAGCACTAAATCTCTCTAAAGGCTGCTCACCTGATGGTCTAGACTCCAAGCTGCTCTACCTCTCTGCATGGCCATCTCTGCCCAGCTTCGCTGACTTGCTCAACCTCTCCATCAATCGCCACCATTCCCTCACATGGAAGCATGCAGTGCGTTCTTTCTCTCCCCAAAGGCAGGGATCCCTGATCCTAGATTACCACCCCATCTCTGCTGCCTACACTTGCAAAGCTGCAAGAACACCTAGTCCTTGCCCAACTCTCCTCCTTCCTCTATAACTCAAACTTCTTCACTCCTTTCCAATCTGGCTTCAAAAAAGCACTACCACCACCTCCTGATTAGGCTCACCGACTCCATCTTCTTAAGGATGGACAGTGGCCGAATCACATCCGCTATCTTTGTCGACCTCACCAAGGCTTTGACATGGTCTCCCACCCCTGCTCACACTCACTTTCCGAAGCAGGCCTGTCGCCTGCCTCGCCACCAACTGGTTCCCAGCCTACCTGGTAGGTGAACCCAATCAGTTAAAATTGCAGACTCCATATCTCCTCTCCCTATCAACACCAGCATCCCATGAGGATGTGTGTTGAGCCCTATCTCTTCTCCATCTTCCTCAATGACTTACTGTCTGTCTGCACATCTACATCTATACATATGTACACAGATGACACTGTCCTCTACTCCTCCAGATACTCCCCAGCTGATGTAGCTGACAGTCTTCAGCACAATTTCAATAACATTCAGCGCTGGTTTAGCGAACATCGGCTCTTCCTAAACGTCAAGACCACCTTCGGCACTAGGCAGAGACTCTCTAGGCTCCCCTCACAGCCCGCCTTCCATACTCTCGACGGGATGGTCCTTGAGGACACCTCCTCATTCAGATAGTTGGGGGTTTGGCTTGACCACTATCTAACCTTCTCTGGACATGTGGACACCATCCTAAAGAAACTGTGCCCCAAGTTAGGTGCACTATACAGGAACCGGAATTGTATTCCTCTCCCGGCAAGGTGCAGACTTGTGCAGAAGATGTTCCTCCCCATCCTTGATTATTGTGATGCAGTCTACAGTGCAGCTCCCAGGACCGCCCTAGCCAGATTGGACACCCTTTTCAACTCCTTCTGCCGCTTCACCTTGAATGCTCCCCTTACCCATCACTGTCAACTCTACCACTTTCTGGCCTTCCCTCACTAGAAAATAAGCGCCTCCTGCATAGTGCTAAGTTCTCTCTCTAATTTTGGTTTGGCTCACTCCCTTCCTACCGCTGCTCCTCTCTATATCCCCTCTCCCCAACCCACACTCATTAAGGTCCTATGACACCCACTCCCTTGTTATCCCACACTATTGTCCGCTGCTGGTCAGTCTGCCTTCTCATATCATTTCCCAAATTGTGGAATTCTCTCCTTCCCAGATTCGACACTCCTCCTCTCCCTCATCTATCTCCTCTGCACTGTGGAATTTTCTTTCCGTAAACTGCAATTGTAACTGACCTTTCCTTGCTGCCTCGCCCTTACTCACTATCCATCCAACTACCTAACCAACTTGCACTGGGATGCCATCCTCCCACCTTGCACTTAACAGCAGTCCTCCCATCCGCCCCCAATCTAATCTATATACTGTTATACTGTTGAACTGTGTACTTACTGTCTGTATCCTACCAAAGGGTGGTTTTTTGATACTATGTAACTAATTTGTTCTGCTAACACAACATGTAATCCCATGGTCTATTTGCTATGTAATTACAGGTATGTAATGTGCTGTCGTTAATGCTGTCTGTACCAATTCCTCTTCCCTTCCCCAGGATGCACCGTGAGATGAGCAACTTGTTGCTCAGTGTACCCTTCCTGGTGAAACTCTTAAATAAATAAATAAAATACATTTCAATGGGAGTTAATCCCTTTTGTCATACAGTAAACCTGTGACACTGCATTTCATCCTGGAGGGCATATCTGTAGGTTGCAGATCAGAAGATAAGGATACACGGCTGTGGGTAAGGGTGCATTGGCGGAGGGGCGCGTGAGTGTACCCAGGCATAGGCCCATATGGCACTGGCTGCGGACCCAGAGGAGGTCCAGAAGGTGCTGGCTGCGATAAGAGCTGCAGCTGAGGTGACGACAGTTGCGGAGTCGTCGGCTAAGGCGTCGGCAGGGCCAGTGTCAGCCTGACTGGTGAAGGCTGACGACAGTCCGGCAAGGAAGCCATCATGGGCCCTACAGGTGAGGGCAGTGCCTGTGGGGAAGGAGACCCCTGAGGCAAGGTCAGAGGCGACGCCTGAGAGGATGAGGAGGTGAGCACCTGCTGTGGGCTATGCCTGAAAGGACTAGTGTCGGTCCCAGAATTGGGCACCGACAAAGGCAACGCCTTGGCCGTGGGAGTGACATTCTGAGAACTGCCGCCAGAAGACCCAGAACTGACTGAGCTACCAGGCTGAGTGCCCGTGGGTGTTAAGTGCCTGAGCGTCTGGGGCTGAGGAGCAGGGGAAGATGTATGCTGCCCAGAAAAGCTGCTGCCCGAAATGGAGATAAGGGCGGGTGGTGGAGCTACTGGGAGCCCAGAGGAGGAGGAGAAGGACAGGCCTGATGGGGCTGACCCAGAAGAAGGAAGGCCCAGAAGCGGCCGACGATCTGTGAGGCGACCGCGAGTGAGAGGCTGACCAAGTTCTTCTCTGTCTGGGAAGAAGAAGAAGAAGCCCCAGAGGACTGAGCCAGGGAAGCTGAAGAACTCCTGGCCAGCAGCTCCTTTTCCATCACGGACAACTCCTGCTTAAGGAGATAGCTCTCCAAGGTCTTCAAACGACATCTCCGAGTAGTCTGGTTGAAGTCCTGGCAAAACTGTCAGGCTTTGGTGTCATGGCTAGGGCCTAGGCAGATCAAGTAAACACAATGGCCATCTTTTGCTGGTATCTGCTTGCTGCAGGCATATCTGGTCAGGCGATCGAAAGACAAAGCTGGAGAAGACAAAATTCAGCGGAGAAACAGAAATTCGATGTTAAATGGCAGTCGACTGTAGCTGGCATCCATGAAGATCCAACGTGCATGGGTCGACGGCGGGAAAGAACTGAGGTAAGGGTGGGGGACTACCCCCTTTATAGGATAGGTGTACGTCAGCCTGCCGACATCGGTGGGGACGGTCCCCTGTGATAGACTGCTAGCTAGAAGTTTTCTGTGGGGTCCTGGCGCCTTCAGTCCTACAGGTGTGGCCTGCTGCAAGAGCCCCTCGAAGTAAGATCTTCTATTTCCCACAACAGAAAGATCCTCAAGGAAACTGAGAAGGGGTTGAAAAATGAACTTAGCAAGAAGAAAGAAAAAAGGACAGAGGAAGCATCGAGAATCAGACTTGCATCAAGAGGTTCAGGAATACAGAGATGAACTCCAGGAGGCTAGACAGAGGAAAATGGATTTGGACAACAAAGTCCAACAGTTGGAGTGAGAGTTGATCGCAGCAAAAGCCTAGGTTGACACATGGGAGAAAACTGTGGCTTCCTTTGGAAAGGTAATGCCTCCTACCTTCCCTCCAAGTGAGCCTCCACAGCCCACCACCTCACAAACACCAGTGATCTTGCCGGTGGAGGTGGGTAGGGGGAAGGCAGCCCTGCAAGTCCCTTTGTCTCATCTAATGCTGAGACCCCTGTCACAAAATCAACAGGCAGAAAGAGCTCCAACACATCAGTGACAGAAACCCTCAAACCATTAGGCAGAAACAGAGTACCACACCCAGTTTGGGGAGTTAATGATATTGACCCTCATCAACAGAGGCAGAAGTTTATGAGTGAAATGGCAGTAGTGTAGAAAGCAGTTCAGAGGTCTGACCACTCCCAGAAAGCTTACCTGGCTGCCCTGAAACCAACATTAGGGGCTCTGGAAAAATTAGGTGTGACTGAGGAAGAGAAAATGTGTTTGGTACAGCCAACCTCCACCAACATAGTGATTTGGTGGATGAAAGAATTAAGTCCTGAGTGTAAGGATACCTTTGAGAATTTGTGTGCTGCTATGCACTGACACGTGAGTATGGAAAGAATAGGCTGCCTGAAAATGCAAAGGCAGCGGTTCTTAAGCTGAGGCTGAAGGCCAACCAGGATCCCTGAAACTTTTATAGACTATTCAGACACGTTTATTACGAAGTTCAGGAGGCCCCAGTTGTAGAAGGTTCTGAGTTTAGTGTGAATTTTCATTAAGGGTTGCTGAAGGAAATCCAGAGTTCTCTGGTTGGGGGTGTCAGGAAGGCCTTGTCTATGACAGACACTGTGGAAATGGAATGTGATGCATGGCAAACTATGATAGAGAATAAAACTCTGACCCCCACCCCTGCTTCTGCAGATATATCAGCTGTCAGTCACAATAACCCTGCCTTGAAATCTGAAGGGGGGGAACGCTCTCCTCCTCAAAGAAAAAGATACCCCTGCCAGGAGCCAGGAAGAACCACCAGCCTTTGTTGGGGAGGAATTTTCAACTCCTGCAAGAAGAAACTACCATGAGAGCAACTACAGGACTCCATGAAGCAGGTGGCGTGGTAGCGTTGGGAAGGCTTTCACAGCCACTGGGGTCAGGATCAGCACTGAGAGGAAACGAGGGATACTGGCAAGTATGATGAGCTGTGCCAGCAGATGAAAGCAATAACACACCCTGTACATCAAGCAAGAGATGCCTCTTCTCCTGATGTGTGCCACAGGTGATAACCCCTGCTTGGAGAGGCTACCAACACTCCTGTACAATCTCACTGATTTCCCTTATGTCTTTGGGTACATGTACATGGGAGTTGAGTCTGGCTAGTGTCACCTTCTCATCCACTACCTATTTATGAAGTTACGAGAGGTGTTTTCTGATAGGGGTGGCTTTATGGCAGAGGTACAGTGCGGTACTGAAGATTTCTCAGTGTCTAGTATGGACTAATGTGACTGAACCCTCTCCCTATACAGCAGAGAGGATCTGGGCTACTGAACTAACCCCTGAAGAGGCACAGAGTTTCTAGCAGCTACCCGACTGTCCTCACCGGCTTGAACCTAGAAAGGGTGCAAGTATCCGAGAGGTGTTCCTGCAGCCTCTGGGCTTAAAACTCCTTCCCCAGACAGTACAGACATCTGCAACAGTGTACCAATGCAGATTAACCCTGCCTTCCACTAAAACTAATAAAGGAAGGGTTAAATTTTACTAAGAATTCAGGCTTCAGTGGTCAGCTATGCAGTCAATGCCAGAAGGCAATTAATCAAGAAGCAGCTCCAGAGAGGGAGAGGGAGAGGGAGTTGGCAGCACCCCTTCCCTGAGAGCCCTGGCTTGTGGAGGAGACTGAACCATACCTCACTAATGAGTAGGCTAAGGACCTTAATGAGCAGCTAGCTGAAATCCAGTCTAGAGCACAGACAAAAGGAGATCTTTTGTGTTATGTGAAAAGAAATACAGATGGCAGCTTCACTCTGCCTGTAACAGTTCAGAACTGAGAGTTTTAAGATGCACCCTTTTCTCTTACGTATGAAAAGACCTTGATTAGTTACCCTTTGTAAAGAGAACTGAAGTGTGCAAACCGAGAGATGACAGTGGTAAAATACAGTCACCCACTGGACAGTACCCCTTCAAGGGAGGGTCCCCTGAAGTTGAAAGGAATAGTAGCCCTGAATTTCATCATACAGGGATTTCCTTGTGTCATCATATATACATGCTCCAAGGTATGATGAAATCAGTGTGCCTAGGGGCGGACTTTTTGGTAAGGCTTGCAGTCAGTGTCCATCTGGATGCTGAGCAGCCTGTCCTTTGAACCCATCTCCTGGCACCACCTCAAGCTCTGGCTTCACATCAAATCTCAAATGAAAGCTGGTTAGACCACCTCAGATTTAGCAAACACAAAGCGCACACCTTCAGAAAAACTCACGGATAGCTGCTAATTCATTTATTCATAAATTTATTTGCAGCACCAGACCATGCTAAGTGCTGCTTCCAGGAAAGTTCTTACGTTTCGCACCCTCCGGTGCTTCAACAGAGAATCCACCTCAGATTTGTCAAGTGGTTACCAAACAGAGTGTCACCATCCTGGGCAGAACACAGGGATTCCCTCTGAGACTGACTATGAAAAAGGGGCAGTTTGCCAGAGAAGACAGCCTTCTTCCAGTCCATTAAATCCTTCCAGGAACTGAGATTAATCCTTAGTGGGAAGGGTCACACCAATTTGCTGGACTTCATGGGGAGAATCGCTTACCTCTGGTTGATAACCCAGGAGCTGACCCCATCTCACTGCTTGCACAGACAGACATAGGAATGGTGGTGGGCTCTGGTCTTTCATGAATTTTCACTCATCATTTCAGTTTTCAGCCAGATACCTGAAATGGGGGTGGGTAATATGGGGGAGTTCAGCATTTTGCCTTTAGGATAGATTAAGTTCTATCCAGAACAACTAGCTAGTAGAGGATATGATTACAGGTGGGAAGTCAAAGACTCTTCAACGACACCACAAGGAGGCAGTGTGGCCCACCCAGTACCTATAGGTATATAAAAAGATACCTTGAGGGATCAAAGCTCCAATAACTTCTTGAAAACCAAACCATATAATTGGAGACAATACGACCCACTCACTGGATGTTGATTTAGTTTTTTTGTTTATTTTATTGTGTCTGGCCCAGATCGGAGAAAGAAAGAAGAGAGACACAGGGTTTGGTCCAGGACAGAGGCAAGTCAGCCTCTTCTTTAAGAAACACAGAAACAAACATTGGAAAATAATTGCCTCAAGAGAAGGAGTGGCAGAAAATCACAAGTGAGAGAGGACCAACTTATCTAGACCCTGATGAAGAAGTTAGATAACTACAACATGTAGATCAAATACAAGTGGTGGTCTGTTATCCAATAAAATAAACAAAAAACTAAATCAGCATTCAGTGAGTGGGACATATTGTCTCCAATTGTGTGGTTTGGAAGTCAGAGACTCTTGCCTAGTCCTGTCCACACTACTCCCCCTAGAGGAAAGGAGTGAGATTGCCTCAGTAGCAAAAAGGGATTTGTCTGACATGATTCAAGGCAAAGTAGAAACAGGAGAGCCTGAGCCATATCCTGCGTTCTCTGAACAAGTCAAGTAACTGGTTGCATTAGCCAGAATTTCCCAATCTGTTCTCTAAGGACAGTTGGAACTCTTGGAAAATGATGTTGTCAGGATTGAGATGCAACCTAATAGCAAGCCTGCATAAGTCAGACAATACAAGATACCGTCAGCTGCACAGGAAGCTATTCAAGAAATTCTAGAATCCTTCTTGGAAAGAGGCATGTAAGCGAATGTACCAGCACTTACAATGCTCCAGTATGGCCTGTGTTAAAACAGATTGGTAAGGAAAAATTACTCATCGTAGTAATGTTGTTCCTTCCATGGTGTCCTTTAGTATTATGGGCAGTAGCAGAATGCCAGCTGGGTTCAGCTGCCCTGGAGGTGAAGTCAATGGTAATGAGTAGAGGGAATTAGCAAATGAGGAGAGAGCAAGAGAGTGTGCTGCCTGTAGCCTGCCTAGAAGGCATCAAAATTATTTTGAAGCTGTGATGGGCAAAAAAAGCCCAGATATGAACTATTACAACAGGAATAAAAATGATGTAAAGATAGCTACAAAAACAGAGAACAGTGACAACTGTGACAAAACACTTTGCTTTAAGATAAAAAAAAAAACTAAAGAAAATATTTGGCAAAAGAGAGACATGCAGAGCCATCCTCAGTCAAGTTATGTAGGTGAGGATAGGTGGGAGGGCAATAATACTAAAGGACACCTTGGAAGAAACAACATTATTAAGGTGAGTGTTTTTTTTCTTCTCACCCCAAGGGTCCTTTAGTACTGCTGACAGTAGCAGACTATAAAGCAGTGCAACTGGGAGGCAGGTACAGAACCTACTTAGGGAAGAGGCTCTGCAGGACCACTGTGCCAAATCTGGCATCAGACCTGGCCTGTACATATAAGGAAAAATGATTTGTGAGGGTATGTACAGTCTTCCAGGTGGCTGCTTTGCAGACATCAAGCAGGGGAGTATCCCTTGAAGCTGCCACTGTGGCAGCAGTGCTCATAGTGGAATGGGCCCTGAGGCCCTAAGGGCTGTTGCCAGCTTTGCTGTAACAGAACTGAGCATGAGACTACCCCATGGGAAACAGTCCTCTTGGTGGCTGGTTTCTCCTGCTTCCCTCACTGTAGGTGAGAAGAGTTGAGTATGAGGTCTCTGAACTGCCTGGTATGCTCCAGGTAGTAGCTCAGAGCTCTTTTAAATCCAGACTGTGAAGCTTGCGCTCCCTGGTGTGAGTTTTCTGTGAAAAAGCTAAAGAGTGATGAACAGGTTTAGGTGAAAACTCAGAGATCACTTTAGGCAGCAACTTCATATTTGTTCTATGTACTACTTTGTCCCTGTGAGCTATAATGTAGTTAGATTCCGTACACAAGGCCTGCAGTTCTGAAATCCTTCTGCAAAAGTGATGGCAACTAGGAAGAGTTTTCCAGGTGACCTACTTTAAGTGAGCAGTAGCCATGGGCTCGAAGAGAGGTTCCATTAGCTTGGCAATGCAAAGGTTCAAGTCCCAGAGAGGGACAGGTTCCCTTATTAGGGGTTGAAGGTGGAGCAGACCTTCAAAAAACCTTTTCTAAAACAGACTGTGGGATAACAGACTTTTCTTTTCCAATGGACAGATATGCTGAGATGGCTGCCAAGTGTACTTTCAAGGATGCGACCTTGTGGCCTGAGGACTGTAGGTGTACCAGATAGTGTAACAGGAAAGGCAGAGTAGCCCCCAGAGGGTCTACCTGTTTTCCTTACATCACAGAGAAAAACTCTTCCATTTGTAAGCATAGGTTTTCTTAGTACTAGGATTCTTCGCCATACAAAGGATTTTAAGAACTTGCTCGGAATACTGAGACTCAGGGAACTCGAATTCCTCAAGTACCAAGCTTTGAGGTGAAGAGAGTCTATGCTGGGGTATGGTACCCCTGTCTGAGGAAGAGTCAGGAGCCTGTGGCTCTCAGGCGTGCAAATGGGCTTCCTGACTGACAGGGCAAGGAGCAGAGAGTACCACAGTTGTCCTGCCCAGTGCAGAGCCAGCAGAACCATGGTGGCTGGATGATCCCTGAGTTTTAGTAAAAATTCTGTGGAATAATAGGAAAAGAAGGAAGGTCCACAGGAACTTTCTTGACCATTCCGAGGCTAGGGCATCTACTATCAGGGTGCCCAGAGCTGGGGCCTGCAGCAATACAGTGGAAGCTGACAGCTGAGGTTGGAAGCAAGGTGGTGTACCTGTGGGGTATACCACCTCCCGAAAACTGTGCGTAGTACTTGCTTGTTGAGAGACTACTCGTGATGACCCCGGCTGATGCAACTTAATGTGTCTGCTGTGGTATCGCTCTTGCCAGGAAGATGTATGGCTGGCAAATTCATGTCCAATGAGTATGCCAGAGACCACATTTTTACTGCATCTATCCAAGGCTTGGTGTATCTACCGTTTGTTTGTGTAGAACATGGCATTGTCTGTTCCGGTCTGGATTGCACAATTTCTGAACTGTGGGGCGAAGGCCTTGATGGTCAAATTCACAGCCCTGAGCTCGAGAAGGCTGATGTGGTAAGTGGACTCCTTAGGGTCCAAGTGCCACTTTTGGACTGATCCTTTAGGTGGACTTCCCAACCTCGGAGGGAGGCATCCTTAGTGAGGGCTTTGGAAGAATGAATCTGTTGAAAGGAGAACCTTTCCCTGAGGTTTTCTCTTTCCTTCCACCAGTCCAAGATTTGAAACAGCGTCTTGATGACTGGTACTAGTTTTAAAAGAAAGTCTCTCTTTTTTTTTTTGGACCAGTGAGCCCTCAGGTGATGCTGGATGTCCCTCATCTGAAACCTGATGCTTGGGACTATGGCTATCATAGAATCCATGTGTCCTAGTAGCTTGAGAAAATGCCTGGCTGGCCTAGGACGAAGGCGATGACTAGGGACAGAACGTTATGCACCCTATCCTGTGGAAGCAAGGCCCTCCCTTGCAGGGTGTTGAGTTGTTCTCCAGTGAATTCTAGTACTTGAACTGGATTAAAGTGAGACTTTTCTGTGTTGATTATGAATCCTGAGGATTCCAAGGTATTCACTGTGAGGATGAAGGCGTCTCTGACTTTTTAAGGAGATTTGTCTACTAACAGGCAGTCATCCAAGCATGGGAAAACTGATATCTGCTGTCTCCTTAAATGAGCTACTACCACTACTAGGTAGTTTGTAAAGACTCTGAGAGCTGAGGTAAGTCATAATGGAAGGGCTACAGATTGGCAATAGTGCTATGGCAGCCTGAATCTGGGAATCCTGCTGGATTGGGCCATCTCCTTTATAACATATACTCTAAACCTCGGGAAAAATATTTTTGAGGTCAAACAAGAATCACAGATTTTGATGTTCAGTCTACTTTTACTGAACTCTCCAAACTGAAACTACAATATTGGTACAATCGGTTTAAAACCTCTTGGGGTTATGAGGGATACTTACCTAAGACAACAGACCCTATTTTGTGGCATCAAATAACAAGATTTAGAACAGAAACATATAATGCACAATATATTCTTTTAGGCATAAAGCGAATAATGTCTCTGAACCATATTGTAAACGTATTCACAAAGTTAGAGATGATCTTAAACATGTTCAAGTTCAAGTTTATTGCAGGAAAACTCTGTTGAGCAAGCTCATTCACAAGGAGGTCCTGAGACATACATGCATTCACAATGAGATCCTGAGACAGACGTACAATCAAATAAGTTACGAGATTACATAATGATACACAATATACATAAAGATAAAGAGCTCCCCGGGTACACGAAGTTCATGGTGGGAGGTGGCACTGTTTATAAAACAATACATTACATACATTAGGATTTCCTCAGAGAAAATAAAGTTCCTGGAGAAAGCAATAGTAATTACATAACAATAACTAGTATATTAATAAAGATTCCACCTGAGACACTGAAAGTGGTTCGAAACAGAGCTAAAGAAGTGGAGGGATGGAACCTGGGATATCGTGGGGTCACTAAATTGGTGCCCCAGGAACAATATACAGTTAAAAACAGTTACAGATATCTTTTAGTTTAGCCATGGCTAACCTTTTAAAAAAGTTAACAGGGACAATACTGGGTAATTTCAATAAGGATTGTAGTCGATTCCAAATAGTTGGCAGTGAACATGATATAACGCGTTTTCCAAAGGAAGTACGGGTCCTAGGTACATCGAGAAGGAGAAAATCTGTCTTCCCAAGGGAGTAAACACACTGTGCGCTATGTGTATTAAAGAGGACGGATATTGCAGCAGTTTGTTCTGAGAAGTTTTAAAGTCCAGGTGCGGCATGGACTGTCCGTCTAACGGTGAGCAAGGGCCAGCCAACTAAAGCATATAGATCACAGTGATGAGTTGGGGGAAGGGAGTTGGTTATAAATTGAAGGAAGCGGTGGTAGAGAACATCTAGCTTATGGAGACTAGTAGAAGCTGAAGAGTTGTAGATTATATTGTCGTAATCAAGGAGGGGGAGGAATGTGGCCTGAACCAATCTGGTTCTAATCTCCGCGGGAAAGGACCGAAGAAAATACTGTTGTGTCCCTTACGTGAGAAGAGCAGGAAAAAATGGCTGGGGGATATAATTGGTGGTCTCGGTCTCTCTTCCGAAAGCATGTTTTTTGTTTTTTTTTAAATATCATCTTTATTTAGGTTTTACAACTTATTTACAGACAAGTCGACCAGATCAGAGAACTTAATTACATTTAAACAGGTTTACCACAATCAGCTTAGGTACAGTATTTTAGAGTTGTAGTTATGGGCATTATGCCCCTGCCAAGCAGAGCCCAAATGGGGCAGGGATTTCAAAGACAGTTCTTCCTACCCACACAGTGACGAGACTGGACTCGAAATCTCTCTCTACAATAGTCCTCTCCAGGTCCTCTGAATGTATAAAAAGGAAAGTTCAGTCAGAATCTAAGGAATCACCTTTTATAAAATTCAGGCCTGTCGCAGGTGGGAGTGTATCCCCCACCAGAAGGCTGCCTACTACCTGAGGATGTATTCTGAATGGCAGACAGGCCCCAATGCTGACAACTTCCCAATCCCTCAATACGGGTCACAACGGGGGGGGCCCTGTCCCCTGCAGGTCCTCCCTCTAAGGCGTAAAGGTAGGGTCTTTTAACATGTAGTATATTTGCCACCTGATTCATCTGTTGGCAAATTTTTCTTTTTGATCGTTTAGGCTGTGTGTTATTTTCTCCATAGTGTAAATCTGTCTGGTAATTTCCCACCAATCCTGAATCGTAGGGATCCTCGATGTCAACCACAGCTTTGTGATAGTTTTCTTTGCCGCGGCAAGAAGTATAAGGAGTAAATATCTGGTGACTGGGCCAGAGAGGTGCCTAGGTAACACAGAGAACAAAAACAGTTCCATGGTCAGTTGGAGCTGAGGATCCAACACCTCCCAGAGGTGGGCCTGCAGGTGGGCAAAATATGGTCGAATCACGGGCAACCCCACATTATGTGGGTATGATCCACCCTATCCTTACATAAAGGCGCCAGCACTTAGTTGGAAAATTAGATTTAAAATGGCTAGTTATTACAGGGTTCTAAAATAATGGATTAGGCATTTCCATATTCCACCACACATGCGAGCTTGAGAGTCTTGCCGTGTATCTGAGCTCGCTGCCAGTCTCCGGGGTTATCTGATAACCAGATTCCCGAATCCATTGCTCACAGACTTTATCTATTTGAGTGTAACTGTGTAAGTTTAAGGCTTGGTAGTACTGAGAGACCAGATGATTTTGATTTGGAGCTCTATTAAAGGCCATTTGTTCCTGCATTAGCAGCGGTGTCGCTCTTGTTCCCAGATCGTGCGAGGTAGGTTGTCTGCATAGTGTCTGAGCTGCAAGTATCGGAAAAAGTCCCAATGTGGTAGATTGTACTTCCTCTGGATTTCCGCATACGACCACATTACACCTTGGGAGACTATTTGTGCAAGGTATTTCAGCCCACTCGACTCCCACTGCCGGAAACTGATATCTAAGTTATTTGAGGCGAAATCGCCCAGACTGGAGATTGGGCATATGAGAGGTAGGAAGGATGCCAATCGATAAATTTTTCTGATACCCTGCCATCCTCGCATTTAGGCCGCAAGCCAGGGGTTCGTGTGTTTATATGAAGTCCCAACCACCATAGGCTGATAGAGGACTCGATAAAAGGTGTAATCATCCATCAGTGCTCGCTCTATGTCCAAACAATGTGGGGAGTTTCCTATGTTTTGTCTGGACATCAAGTACATCATGCATATGGCTTGCTGATAGAGTCTCAAGTCCGGAAGGCCCAATCCGCTTTTGCCGCGGGGAAGCGTAAGGATTTTCAGACGAACCCGTGGCTTATGGCTGGCCCAAATGAATTTGGTAATGTGGCGATTTATTTCTCTATAGGTCGTTAATGCTAGGTGAATAGGAATATTTTGAAATAGATGCAGGGCTCTCGGTAGGACAATCATTCTGACTAGGTCAATCCTCGAGCAAGACCCAAAGGAAGAAGTCGTCCAGGAGGACAGGTCTGTTTTCACCTGTAGCATAAAAGGGGAGTAATTATGTCTATAATACTCCCGGGGATTCTTAGGAATAGACACACCAAGATATCTTAATTTTTCCAAATTCCATCTACCCGGGATGTCAGATTGCACTCTTAGCGAGGTGGCGTAATGAAAGGTAAGCAGCTCAGTTTTGGTGAGATTTAGTTTATATCCCGAGACCGATCCGAAGTCTTCCAGGATTTGCTTAATTATAGGGAGAGATTGTTCAGGACTACGTAAGTATAGGAGAATATCGTTTGCGTAAAGGGCTATCTTATGTTCGACACCCCCCAGCTCCACTCCCTCTATCCCCCTGTCCTCTCTAATCCTCTGAGCCAACGGCTCAATAAAGGCCGCAAAGAGCAGAGGGGAAAAAGGGCATCCCTGCCTCATCCCCCTGTGTAGAGGGAAATAAGCTGAGTGGTGCCTGTTTATCTTAATGCAGGCCTGAGGGGAGGAATAGATATTTTTAAGGACAGTGAGTAATGCGGAGGGGAAGCCAAACTTATGCAAAGTTGCATATAGAAATGGCCATGCCACCCTGTCGAATGCCTTTTCGGCATCCAGGCTGACTAGTAGGGTTGGGGCTCCAGTAGTTTGCACATGGTGGACGAGGTGAAGGGTCCGCCTAATACTATCAGTGGTGGTACGGGAGCGAACAAATCCGGTTTGATCCTTATGGATCAGTAATGGGAGCACCTGGTCCACCCTGTGGGTTAATATGCTCATGAATAACTTATAGTCTTGGTTAAGTACCGAAATGGGCCTATAAGAGGCACACAATTGTGGGTTCTTGTCGGGTTTAGGAATTACGGAGATCAAAGCATACGACCAGGATGGGGGGATGTTCCACTCCAGGACAGAGTTGAAAACGCTAAGGAGACTGGGAGCGGTCTGTGTCTTGGTAACCTTGTAGAACTCCGCACCGTATCCATCTGGGCCCGGAGACTTCAGTGACTTGGCATTTGCAATTGCGTTACTCAGCTCTGCATCGGTTATTGGGGAGAACAAGGCTTCGCCCTGGTCTTCTGTAAGTCGTGGCAATGGCAATTGACTGTAGGAATTCTGATATTTGTCTGCGGGCTGCTATTCTTTATGGTATAAAGGGACTTGTAATATGAAGTAAAAGCCTCCGCAATATCGTGTGTCTTAGTGAGACTGCGACCTCCAATAGGGTGACATACCGATATAATCATGGCAACCTTTTTTTGGTTTCGGATTTGATATGCCAACAACCATGCAGCTCTCGGACCCATCTCATAGAACTTCTGACGCAAAAAGGTCAAAGCAATCTCTGTCTGCTGGTAAACAAGTCGCTCCAACTCATACCTGGTTTGTTGCAGCTGTGGGAGTACAGATGTATCCCCCTGCTTGTGGGTCATTTGCAGGAAGTGGAGGGCATCCTCCAGCCTAAGCCTTTGCGCTCTGCGCTGTCTTTCCTCTTCTGCAGTATATTTTATTATATGGCCCCTGATGCGGTCTTAACTGTGTCCCAGTGGATTGAGGGAATCTGCGATCGGGTTATCGGCTTTTATCTCTTGGATTTTCTGTGAGAAATTCCCAAATGCTAGAGCATAGATAGTATGGATTAAGCCGCCAGAGTGTCTTTTTGGGCTGTAGGTCAAAATCCCACATGGATAACTGAGGAGCATGGTGGAGATGGAGATATCTCAATTTGTACTTCATGCAGCAACCCCAGATTTTCGACCTGTGTGTATACCTGATCAATCCGGGAATATGTGCAATGCATTGGGAGTAGTAGGTATAATTTCTCGATTGAGGGTGGAGCCTCCTCCACACATCACACCATCCCGCCTCTCCTACAAATTTCTTGAAGTACCTTTGGGTTGCTGACAGTTTAGGAGGCCTGGTGCTAGAGGAGTCCAGGTTAGGGTTGATAGTAAGATTAAAATCCCCGGCCATCATAAGCACCCCTTTTGTCCTCTGTATAATCTTATCAAGCAAGGGTTTCATATGAGGTACCAGAGTATCCGGAGGGAAATACACGTTCGCCAAGGTTACCGGCTTATTGTTTAATGAGCCCTGCACCAGTATCATACGGCCCTCTGGGTCAGCCCAGGTGTACTCGGCTTTGAATGGGAGGCTTGGGGAAATTATTATGGCCTCCTCTCCATACCTGTCTAGCTGAAGAGAAGAAGGCCTGACCCCTGCTCAGCTTGGCCAGTTTTGTATGCTCGGCAGTGTCCATATGGGTTTCCTGCAGATACGTCAAATCCGCCTTAGAGCATCTGACAAAGGACAAAATCCTAGACCTTTTTATAGGTGATGCCAGGCCATTAACATTGAGGGAAAGCAATTTTACCTTAGGAGAGCACATTGTATCACTCAAGAAGTCCGCTGTTGTCCCGGTCCTCCATCCCCCCAAGGGCCCCAGGTCTGCCACTCTCGGAACACACCCTCGCTAAGCTCACTAGCTCAGATCTGGCGACTATAACATGACAACAATAACTACTGAACCATAAATGGTAACTGTAAATGGCAACACATAACACATAACAACAGTTAAACATTTCAGTCATTATCAACTAACAACTGGTACTTCCACAGATCAGAGAAACCTGATCCCGTGGTAAGGAAACCCTTACCAATTGCCCAGAGCCCTGGGCTTTAGCACTTTGTGCCAAGGGAAAAGGGAAGTGGGATAGGGTGACTGGAATAGGTGCCACTCAAGACCCCCTACGATCCCCTTGTAGTTGATGAGAGAGGAATTGTTTATCTAAGGAGAAGATCTCCGCTCTTGAATCCCGCAAGGGAGGCTGACTGGAGTCGCATAAGGGAGTCACTTCCTCAAATGTCAAGGTCCAGAGCTGAGGCGCCCGCCCCCGAGCCTCACCACGCACCGGGACTCCCGCAATCCCGCCTCGGACAGACGGGGCAGCCTCCGCTCCCCTCCATCCAAGGGGGCGTCAGGTCTTCATGTAGCCCCACCCACAGTGCTGAGAATGACTGGAAATCAGGGGATCCAGGGGAGAGCGCTATCCCTCCATTGCTCCCCATCCCAGTCAGCAATGCCATGTACTGCCAGCTGGACACCTCCCGGGTCTCATGGCTGAAGAGTGCAGGTCCTCCTCTTACGGCCCGGCGGGGCCCCTCCACGTCTTCCACATCCCTCTCCCGAGTGCTGAGGTGAGGAAGGGGCGTGACCGCGGAGCAACTCCCGTGCTCCTCCAGAGCGGCTCAAACCTCAGACAATAACTCTGAAACACAGAGCTTCCCTCTGAATCTGGGCCCTTAGGACTCCAGCCTCCGGGGGTGAATGCCCCGCCATCAACCATACCAATGTAAATGTTATGGGTACTCAGAGGACAGGGTTTCCAAGGCAGGTAGGGCACCCCAATGCACCCCTTTGTCAATCATAGGGTGCCATCCACCCAAGCCAAGAAAATCTAATACTCCCATCAGAGGAGGGGCCCCACTACGTCCCTCCCGATGGGCCTCCCTCAACCTCTGGGGGGCAAAGCCATCCCCAGCAGCAGCTGTCCGACAATTACCACTGCCCGTTCCTCCCCTGATATCCACTTTTCTGTATGGGAAGTCCATAAGTGTCTTATATCGAATGATTGTCCTCCAGTCTTTGTAACAGGACCACAAATAATTACAACTCAAACTCAATGGATAGCCTGGTGGTTCGCTACTCATTTATCCCTCGACTTCCTTCTCCCCCAACCTCTCTCATCCTACCCTTTCCCAGGCCCCAGTCTCCCCTTTTCTCCAACCCCTGTAAATAGTACATGGCCTCCTTGGGCCTGGAGGAACCCACCCGACCTCCAAGCGAACTGCACACCAGCTGTGGCCCCCTTTCCAGCGGGGCTGAAGGCGTTCCCTCTAGAGGCCGATCACTTCCCTCCTCTCCGAGTCCCACCTCCCCTCCCAACATGGTTCAAGCTCATGGCCCGACACCCCCCCAGCTGCATGCTCCCCGTGAGACTACCCGAATGGCCAAAGTCCAGCGCGGTTGACTCCCGCTCCACCCATCTATGTACGGGAGCCACAAGGAGGCCGCTGCACACTCCGTGACCTGTCTCCCCCCTCCCCTCCCACATCTTCCCCGTCTCTCCCTCTCTACCCTGAGGCCATCTTACCACCAAATTCCAGGCTCCCTCTGGACTAGAACTGGACATCGGTGATAAGAGAGACCCCCCACCCTTTTCGTTCCCCGGGGCTTCCATGATTAATAACTTTAGTTCGTTGCTGCCTTGCAGCTATGTTTCTCCATCATGGAGTAGAGCTTGAAATAGTACTTGCGCCATCTCAGTGTAGCTCAGTCCTCGGCTGCTGCTGCTTCTCCATGGCTGATTGAGGCGCTCACAGGGCCGACAATCTTCTGGAGAGCCTCAAGCCCTGCTTCGTCTCATGTTCCTCTGACCACTGCTCCACATCTTTTGGGTGATCTTGGGGCCACGGAGGTGCCTGCTTGTGTTGTTGTGAGGGATCTCTATGTTCCTTCTTCGAGCTCTGCCAACACCTCCTCGGCTGTCTCAAGGTGCGTGTACCGTCTGGGAAGAGGATCACCATTTTAGAGGGTAGGGCATCACGGAACTTTATTCCCTTGACTTCAAGGCCTTCATTGCAGGAGGCGTAGGCTTGCAGCGCCATGATTTCGGGGCAAAGTCATTGTCAAAAACAGGCGCTGCGTCTCAAAAGAACCTTTCCCTGCCTCAGGCTGTATGCAAGATGGTTTCCTTCTCCTGGTATCTGAGAAACTTAATTAAAATGTCTGGGGCAGGAACCTGGGGGTGGTTTTGGGCCCAGGGTGCGGTGTGCCCTCTCGAGTTCCAGGGTAGCGGACTCAGGTAGGTGAAGCAGCTCCTTTAACAATTTCTGCACGAATGGGATCATTTCTGGGCCCTTCAAGCCCTCAGGGACCCCTGATAGCCTCAGATTATTCCTCCAGCTCCGACATTCAGCATCTTCAGCACGAAACTGTAAGGCCTTCAGTTCTCCGTGGAGCTGAACTATAGCATGCTCCACGTCCATCATCCGACCCTCTGTATCAGCTATTCGGGTTTCTCCGCTTTTCTGGTGTTGCTCTAATTTCCCGATATCGGTATGCAAGGCCGTTACAGTCAATTTCATTTCTTTCCGAAAGTCCCTGATCTCAGCCAGCATCTGGGCCATTTGTTTTTGTAATATTGTATGTGGGGCCTGATCGGACAGTACGTTGCTCCGGCACGAGGCGGTTGAGGCCCGGGAGTCTTCATTTTCCGACCCTCCATCTAACGATTTCTCCTCCTCTTGATGAGCCAAAATTGAGAATCTTGCCTCTTCTCGCTTCCTGGGCATTTTTGTTGCCCTCCGAGTTAAATGCAGGACAGATGGCTAAGGATTCGCTGGGATAGGAGGGCAGTTAGAGGGATCTCTCGGGAGCTCCTGAAGTTAAAGCTGCCATTTGTATTAATGGCGTCACGGAAGTCCCAAGCATGTTAATCCATTTTTTTTCTTCTTCTCAAGACGTAAATGTGCTGTTGAAACTCTTGAGATTTTTGAAGACTACTCATCTCTAAATCATCATTCTCTATGAACTGTAGTAGTTAAACAAAATTGTTATGTGTTTGTATTTTAATATGTTGCTCAGTTAGCACATCTATAAGAACTATAGGTTTTACCCAAGGAAATGTTTGCATTTATGTAAAAGTTTTTAGAATATTGTAATGGCTAAAGCCGATCAATAAAACGTTTTGTACCTTGTACCCGAATCTGAAAAACTTTGGATGCAGAACAGCTAACAGAGACAAAACAAGAAAGGGATCTTGGAGAAATCATATCACAAGATTTAAAAGTCGGAAAGCAGTGTGAAAAAGCAGCACTAAAGGCCAACAGTATACTGGGCTGCATTGGCAGAAGTATCGCTAGCAGAAGGCATGAGTTATTAATGCCACTGTACAGAACCTTGGTCAGACCTCATTTGGAGTACTACGTGCAATTCTGGAGGCCACACCTAAGAAAGGATATAGACTGTTTGGAGTCTGTGCAGAGATGGGCAACTAAGATGGCACAACCATGAACCTTACGAGCAAGGTTCCAGCAGCTCAACTTGTACTCTCTAGAACAAAGGCGCAACAGAGGCAACATGATAGAAACTTTTAAATATCTCAAAGGAATAAATGCAGTACAGGCTCAGAGCCTCTTCCAGGAAAATACGGGTACATGGACAAGAGGTCACAGCATGTGCCTTAAGGGAGGTAGATTCAGAAGCAACCTCAAGAAGTTCTTCTTCACGGAGAAGTGGTAGAACCTAGAACAGCCTGACCGAAGAGGTTGTAGCTGCTAAAATAATAGGGAGTTCAAGCGAGCTTGAGACAGGCACATTGGAACCCCAAAATGAAGTGGGGAGGGGGTAGAAGATTGGGCAGACTAGATGGTTTACTCAGTTCCCTTATGCCAACACATTCTTATGTTCTGTGGGACTGCCTTATGGGAATATGAAATTAGGCATCCTCAAAGTGCAGGGAGACTAGACAGTCTCCCTGTTGTAAGAAGTGAATTATCAAAGTCAAAGTTACCATTTTTAACTTTGGTTCCAGCAAGTGCCTGTTCACTTACTTTAGTTAGAAAGTGCCTGAAGTAGGGCCTTGTCCCACTGAGAGAAAAGATCCTATCCACCGCCTGAGCAGCTAACAGAATTTCAGTCTGTAACTCCAGCAAGAAATTTTTGGGTTTAGGATTTTAACAGTTTAGGCCCCAGTAGGGGAGGAAACTTTCTGAACTGTAAGGTAAGACCTTGGCCCACCACCTGTAACACCCATGTGTGTGTAGTGGTGAGGTGCCATTAATGGAGGTAGATAACCTGCCCCCTACTGCAAGAGCAAAGATGACCTAGGCATTACAGTTGGGATCTGGATTGGATTGTGGGAGAAGGAGGGGAACTGGCTCTTCTCTGGCTTGTCCTTCCCATCCTCTAAAGTATCCTCTCAACTGTGAAGGCTCTAAGGGCATAGGCATAGGATAGAAAGCCCTAGGGAAAATATTCTCTGCCTCTATTTAATCTCATTGACATTTTTGAGTGGTAGAGGCTTTGTACTTAGCAGCATTAGTCTGACAGGTGGTTTTATAATCCTCCAACTTTTTCATGAAAGCTTCAGCCTTGTCCCCCAGAATAGAGATATTCTCACAGGGGAAAAAAACACTAGACTTGGTTTGAGATTTGTGGTTCTCGACCAAGCTAAATGCCTTAAGGAAATGGCTCTTGAGGCAGCCACATTATTGTCTACAGCCATATGAAACTGGTATTTGGTTGCTCTAGGGCAGTTTTCACAGCTTTTGTGATGCCCTGTACCATTCTATCTGGACCTTGCTGAACTATGGCCAGAACAGAATTCTAAAGGGCCTTCTGGTACCTGGCTGCATAGGCCATGTATACAAAAAGGTGGAACAATAAAAAGGCTGTAGTGAAAAACTTCTAACCATAGAACCTAATTTTCTTGACTCTTTTACCGGAGTTTGAGAGAAAAGAAGCAGTTTAGCTTCGTCACAGGCCGCAGCCTGTATTACCACCTCATGGCTAGGATGTGCCTGAGGAAACTAAAATTAGGTTTCCCTGGCTGGTAAATGTTTTAATAATAATTTCTCTTCTAAGGGCTTTGTGTATATACTGTAACATTTCTTAGAAGAAGGAACACCCATTGTTTGTAAATGGTCTTCACCCCCTTCTTGATAAATGGTCTCCTGGATAGTAAGGTCCAGGGTGTCCATGTTGCACAAGTGTGAAATGGGATGAAAAAAATCCTCCTGGTCATTAGAAGGTTATAAAATTCTTGGTCAGGGGATACAAATGGCTCAACAGGGTCATCCTCTGCCTTTTTTTATAGAAAACAAACCCCAACAATAATTAGGGTATGACATATTATGTTCAGAAGGCATAATGTAAATTGCCCATGGTAGTAAAGTCTGATATATTTGCCAAATCTTTGTCATTTCCTTTAGCAGAAGATACATTGTTTTTGTGTCACTGGCATCTCCTTTGCTTCTCAGCGGGAGGGACAGTTTATATATATATATATATATATATATATATATATATATATACACACACACACACACATATTTTCTTTTTCTTTTTGTGAGCATTAGACAGAAACCTGCTCACATTTCTTTTCCAGACTTGGTCACCATTATTGTTTTATCAGACTTATTCTGAAGGAGTCCTCATGGAACTTATCTTTAGATTTATATTGTGAAAAACCCTCTTTGGAGATTTAAGGTAGTGGGAGAAGCAGACTAAGAGGGCATTGTTTTCAATGTTCTAGCCCTTCCATAATTTTGCTTTTGACAGAATTAGAGCAAAGCTCATAGTAATGTCTGGTCTGGACCCAAACATTCGAAAAAGATCATTGGCAGTCTGTACTTACCACTATTAAAGAGCACTTAAAACAATGTTAAATATTGTTGGTCAAATAACATATAGGTCTTTCTGGCATGCCAATTTGTCAGAAAAAAAAAAACATGGTTCCAAAGGAAAAATATATAAAAGCGATTAGGTTCCCTCGGTAAAAAAGCGATTAAAGCAGTCCCTTCAAATAAAAAACTATTTAAAAGTGAGGGAAAATGTGGTTGCCGTGAAAAGAGCAACCACTATTGTTTTTAAGTAAAAGAAATAAAAACATAAAGTTTTACCTCAAGACGCAATTTATTTTACCTCAGAAAAATGGCATGAACCGCTATGAAAAGAACAGCAAATGTAGCTTAATTGCGATCCCTGGAACCGAAGGAACCATGAAAAATTTTAAAAATAAAGAAAAACTACCTAAAACACCAAAGGCAGCACAAATATACACTTCTAAAGAAAGAAACATCTTCAAGCGAAGTGAGCTGAAAGCACCTCAGGGCAGTGTTGCACAGTCAGCGGAGAAATAATTCCGATGCCTTCTAGGCAGGCTACAGGCAGCACACTCTTGCTCTCTCCTCATTGGCTAATTCACTGGACTCATTACCACTGACTCCACCTCTGGGGTAACTGAACCTAGCTGGTGTTCTGCTACTGTCAATACTAAAGAACCCTTGGGGTGAGAAGTGGCAACTTACCATCACATTCGCCAACTGAACAAACAACATAGAAACACAGACTTTGACAGCAGATAAGGACGCTTGGCCCACCCAGTCTGCCCATTTCCTACCTACTGGACAAGCTGCAGATCCTAGTTAACTAACAGCCTACTTCTTCCTACCCCCCACCAGAATTGCCTTATGTCTGTCCCATGCATTCTAGAATCCCCCAGTTTTGACCCATGACCTCCTCAGGAAGGCCGTTCCATCGTCCACCACCCTCTCTGTGAAAAAATACTTCCTCACATTGCCCCTGAGCCATCCCCCCTCTATCTTCAGATTGTGTCCCCTTGTTCTTGCACATCTCTTTTTCTGAAAGATGCTAACCTCTTGGACTTTGTTAATTCCCTTGAGGTACTTGAAAGTTTCTATCATGTCCCCTTCTCCCTCCTTTCCTCAAGGGTATACATATTAAGCTCCTTTGGTCTTTCTTCATATGGCTTCTACTGCAGATCATGCACCATTTTAGTTGCCTTCTCTGGACTGCCTGCATCAGGTCTATTTCCTTGCGGAGATGGGGTCTCCAGAACTGCACGCTGTACTCCAGATGGGGTCTTACCAACTGTACAGAGGGATAACAACTTCTTGTTTTCTACTGGTGATGCCTCTCCCTATACATCCCAGTATCCCCCCAGCCCTCCTTACTGCCTTCTCACATTGCTTGCTTACCTTTAGGTCATCTGATATGACTACCCCAGGTCCCTTTCCATTTTTGTTATTGTTAATACCTATCCCCCCCATTGTGTACTCTTCCCCTGGGTTTTTGTTTCGAAGGTGCATTACTTTGCACTTCTTTGCACTGAATCTAAGCTGCCACACATTTGACCATTCCTCCAACCTTCCCAAGTCCCTTCTCATCCTTTCCTCCCCTTGTGCATCAACCCTGTTGCAGTTCTCTGTGTCATCTGCAAAGGCATACTTTTCCTTCCAGTCCCTCTTCAATGTCACTTATAAAACATTAAAAGGACTGGATCCAGTACTGAACCCTGTGGTACCCCACTAGTAACCCCCTTTCTTTGGAGTGGACTCCATTTACTACTACCCTCTGTGTCCTGTTGTCCAGTCAGTTTTTTTTACGCAGGCTACCACCCTGGGACCCACTCCCAGGCTGGCTAATTAGTTTATTAATCTTCTGTGTGGGACTGTGTCAAATGCCTTGCTAAAGCGGCCCGCCGGCACGGTGGTTAGATTTCCGCTTGCGGCGCCCAGCGGCCGGTTCAGGAACAGACTCGGGTAGCTGGAGGGCGGCTGGGAGAGGGAGGATCGGCGTAAGCGGCTGCTCTCCTCCTCTGGGGAGGAGGGGCGCTTGTCCGCGCTCTACCGCCACCTGGGTGACCACAGGTGGAGGTGCAGCGAGACTGCATAGAAGGGAGGGAGGGCGTGGGCGGAGGCGAGGAGCGAGCACATGTCGTCGACACCCCTAGGTCTCCCCAGAGTGCTCACGTCCTGTGGAGGGACAGAAGCGGAAAAAGGTGCCTGGCGGTAGAGGCGTGAAACGGGACCCGACTGCCCCAGATAACCCATAACCGGGCTACCGATGGATGCGCGAGATGGACCACCTGACACACACTAATGGACTGGAGGGGTTAAGGGATGACCCTCCTCCGCCCGGGGATAGGCCGAGGCAGCATGGAGGTAGGTCCGAGCGACACCACGGTAAATACCCGGGGAGGGACTAGGGGAGTTCAGTCTAGGGATTCCCAGAAGAAGTCCCACCATGGCAGAGAGAAGGGGGGGGGGATGCTTTGCTAAAGTCTAAGTAGGCCATGTCCATAGCCTTTCCCTGGTCTACTACTTTGGTCACCCAGTCAAAGAAATCTATTAGATTCATCTGACATGACCTTCCCGCTGTGAAAACATGCTACCTTATGTTCTGTGACCTGCTGGCCTCTAGATACTCAACAATTCTTTCTTTCAGAAGTCATTCCATCATTTTCCCTACCACTGAGGTCACGCTAACAGGTCTGTAGTTTTCTGCCTCTGCTTTGCTTCCACTTTTGTGAAGGGAATCACATCTGCCCTCCTCCAGTCCTTAGGTACACACCATCCTCCCATGATTTGTTAAAAAGGGTAGTCAGTGGTGTCACTGGTTCTCCCTTAGTTCTTTTACAATTCTGGGGTGAATCCGTCTGGCCCCATTGCCTTGTCAACCTTCAGTTTTAGGAGTTCTTTCAGAACCCTTTCTTCTGTGAAAGGACTGGTATCGACCCCAAATCCAGAGTACTTCTATTGATTGGATGGGGTACCTCCCTCTTCCTCTTTTGTGAACACTGAGCAAGTATTCGTTCAGTATCCTGCTTTTCACTGTCCCTCCTGCCCACCCTCCCTTTATTAAGCCTTACTATCCCTCCTTGGTTTTCTTTGCTCCCTAATATACCTATAAAGGTTTATCCCCTTCTTAACCGAGTTGGCTATCTTTTCCTCGGTTTGGGCCTTCCTATTCTGACTGGCTTCCTGCTTCCTTCTGATTTAACTGGTACAGTTCTTTGTCCTGCCCTTCTGTGTTTCCTTATACTTCCTGAATGCTATTTTTTTCTCCCTAACCTTCCCGCTACCTCTTTATGAGAACCATAGTGGTTTTTTCTTCCGTTTTGATTTATTTGCTTCACGCAGTCCTTGTTGCCTCTGTGATGGCAGTTTGATGTTTCCTATTGTTCTTCCACCCATCCCTTCTTGCCTGTTTGCTAGTGCTTTTCTGAGGCACTCTCCCATTTTGACAAAGTCAGCTCTCCTAAAGTTCAGTACCCTCACTTTTGTATGGCTTGACTCTGCAGCTGTGTTTATCATGAACCACACTGTTTGGTTGTCACTTGTTCCCAGATGGCTACCCACTTCTAGATCTGAGATCCTCTTTCTGTCCCCATTTGAGAGTACCATGTCTAAGATTGCTCCCTCCCGAGTGGGTTTCAACACTAGCTGCTTGAATCATGCCCCCGTAGGGCATCGAGAAAGACCCTGCTCTTGGATGTGGCTGCAGCAAAGGTGCTCCAGTTAACATCTGGCATATTCAGGTCCCCCATCAACAATATCTCCCCTTTTTCTGCCATCCTAAGGATGCATTCTATCATTTCCCCCTTTGTTGGTGGCATATGGCTTGTATCTATCAGAGTTTATCCAGGATTGAAGGAGCCCAGTTCTTCACTACCACAGACATAGCCAATGGCTTTTGGATTGTGGAAGTAGATCCCAGTGACCACATAAGTTGGCCTTCTCCATCAAGAGGCCAGCTGACTTAGACTCAGACACCGTTTGGGTTCATAAATTCCCTGCTGAATTCAATTTGTTTCTACATAAGGCCTTTCCTGATGCAAAAGGGTGTGACATATTGCTTTATGTCGACAACTTGTTGATAACAGTGATACCTCGGCAGACCACAAGAGGGGGCTCAGACATACAGTCATTCAGCTGCAAGCCGCAGAAATGAAAACTTCCATCATGAAGGGCCAACAGTGCAGGAAAAAGATGAACTACCTAGGCCTGGAAATATCCACTGAAGGCATTAGGCCTCAGAGTACAGCCAGTTATGGACCTAAATCCACCTACCAATCTGACAGAGCTGTGTATAGTTTCCTAGTTATCTGTAACTACTCCTGACAGTTTATCAAGAAGCATGCTCAGCTATACCTGCACCTGGTCAAGCTCCTGAAAAAGGACCAAGCCTCAGAGTGGGGCACCCCACAGGAAGATTCCATGAGGGAACTACAAATCAAATCAAGCTTTATTTTTATAGCGCCTTTCAAAACCAAGGCGCTGCACATAAAATCAGATATAAATATAACTTTAAAACAGAAAAATAAAAACAAATTAACCACAGTTAGGGAGGGCCAAGTTAAATAAATATGTTTTTAATTCAATTTTAAACCTATCAACGGTCAGGCATTCTCTTAACCTACGAGGTAGAGAATTCCACAGGGTTGAAACCAAGAAAGAAAAAGCATGGGCATCAGATGTTTTTAATCGCATCCTGGGAATCTCTAGCAATCCCTTGTCAGCATATCGGAGAGGACGGAGGGAGCGGTAGGGTGTCAAGAGGACTTGCAGGTAACCGGGTCCCTGATCACGTAGGGCTTTAAAGGTTAGCAAACCAACCTTAAAGGTGATCCACCACTGAATAGGCAGCCAGTGCAGTTCGCGGAGCACAGGCGTAATATGACTGGACCTAGAGGTCCCAGTCAAAAACCTGGCTGCGCATTCTGCACTAGCTGCAAACAGTGGCTATCAACCCCTGGAAGCCCTAGGTAGAGAATTGCAGTAATCAAGGCAGGTAGTGAACCAATGTTGGAAGATCATCCGGAGGAACCAAGTGTTTCACCCAGGCGATATTCCTCAGATGGTAAAGAGGATTTAACGACAGCCGATACCTGAGATTTTAGTGTCAAACCATCATCAAAATAACGCCAAGGTTACGTATCGTTCATGTAGTGAGCTGTATGCCATCGATCAGAAGACCTGATGCCTGCCCAGCCCCCATAACCGCCTCGACACTCAGGGTCCACTACCAACACTTCAGTCTTGTCTGGATTCAGTCTCAACCAGCTAGTACTCATCAAGGTTCTGATCTCGGTAAGGCAGTTGTTTAGCACAGGGAGTGCATCATTTTGTCCTGGCAGAAAGGACATATACAGTTGAGTGTCATCTGCATAGCAGTGAAAACTCAAACTGTATCGCCTGATGATGTCTCCCAATGGCATCATATATACTGCAAACAAGATGGGGGCCAAAATGGAGCCCTGCGGCACCCCGCAGGGCAGGGAGTGAGTGCCAGAGGAATAAATTCTGGTGGCAACTCTCTGGGACCTGTCCACGAGGAATGAGTGGAACCATTTGAGGACTGTACCAGACAGCCCAGAAAGAAGCCACAGGCACTCCAGCAGCACACCATGGGCTACAGTGTCAAATGCTGCAGAGATCAAGAAGGACCGGAATGGTGCGCGTCTTTTGATCTCTAGCCATCAGGAGGTCATTCAATACTCAGACAAGTGCAGCCTCCGTGCTATGCTTCTTCCTAAATCCGGACTGGAGAGTATCATAGACCTTGTAAGTTTTAAGGTGATCATCTAGTTGCAGCGCAACCACCTTTTCAATAACCTTACGAACAAATGACAGGTTAGAGATAGGTCAGTAGTTAGCTAGACAGTCTCGGTCAAGGAGGATTTCTTAAGGAGTAGTTGAGCGACCGCCTCCTCTAGGGGTTCTGGAAAGACCCTGGTCTTCAAGGACCTTTAGACAATTTAATCAAGGATCGGGCAGATAACATCAACACATCCCAATAAAAGGGTGTAGGACCCGGATCCAAACTACAACTGGTTGGGTGCAATATCTGGATGATCTTCACAATGTCTGTGAATTCTGGCTGGCAGAAATCTGACCAGATAGATCGAGTAAAACATAGAAACATAGACTTTCACGGCAGATAAGGACCGCTAGGCGATCTAGTCTGCCCATTTCCCCTACAGGATAGGCCAGATCCTAGTTAACCAACAGCCTATTTCTTCCTACCCCCACAAGAATTGCCTTATGTCTGTACCATGCATTCTTGAATTCTCCTACAGTTTTAGACCCACAACCTCCTCAGGAAGGCTGTTCCATGCATCCACTACCCTCTCTGTGAAATAATACTTCCTCACATTGCCCTGAATCGCCCTCCTTCTATCTTTAAATTCAAGCCCCCTTGTTCTTGCAAGTCTCTTTTTCTGAAAGATGCTACCCTCTTGGACTTTGTTGATTCCACTGAGGTACTTAAAAGTCTCTATCATGTCCCCCCTCTCCCTTCTTTCCTCAAGGGTATACATATTAAGCTCCTTCAGTCTCTCCTCATACGGCTTCTCTTGCAGACCCTGCACCATTTCAGTTGCCCTCCTCTGGACTACCTCTATCCTGTCTATGTCCTTGCGGAGATGGGGTCTCCAGAACTGGACACAGTACTCCAGATGGGGTCTCATCAACTGTCTGTACAGAGGGATAACAACTTCCTGTTTTCTGCTGCTGATGCCTCTCCCTATACATCCCAGTATACCCCCAGCCCTCCCTACTGCCTTCTCACATTGCTTGCTAACCTTAAGGTCATCTGATATGATTATCCCCAGGTCCCTTTCCTTTTTTGTTGTTGTTACTACCCCCCCCCACCCATTGTGTATTCTTCCCCTTGGTTCTTGTTTCCCAGGTGCATTATTTTGCACTTCTTTGCATTGAATCCTAGCTGCCATACTTCTGACCTCTGACTTCTGAGTACATGCCACTTCCTGCCGATCACCACAATCCCTCATAGGAGAGGCCGGGCCAATGACAGACCTGATGCTGGCAACCCTATCTGTGAAGAACTGAGCAAACTCCTCGCATCTCAGCTGAGAAAAAGCTTCTCTGGGCTGGAGACAGATTGGATTGCACAATCTGTCAACAGTCCTGAAAAGCTGAGCTGGTCGATTCTGCACAGCAGAAATCTCCCTGGACAGGAATTCTGCCTTCTTATGGGTGATTTCTGACTGATACCATCATAATGTGTCATCAGCTTAAGCCTGCCAGCATCAAGGCTGGACTTTCACCAGGATCTCTCCTTCTTGACCAACTCACCTCAGCTCCTTCAAGGAACCATCAAATCAAAGGGTTCCTTGAGCGAAGAGCTGAACATGAACAAGGAGCAATCTTGTCTAGGGCATCTCCCATAGCTTCTTATAGGCCAATACAAGATCACCTGGACTCATGCATTCACCGACAGGTCCAGTACCGCCGATAGGTCACTAAGGGTAACTCCTTAAAAGTGGTACTGAACCATCTTTGTAGGGCACACCTACTGGGGACCCTGAAGCTGAACTCATGGTGTGATAGTCAGACCAACTGACTGGTTCCACCCCCAGATCAGCTATCTCCATACCCAAAAGAAAGATCAGATCCAACGGTGACCCCTATATGGGTTGAGGAGGTAACTACCTGAGTGAGGCCCACTGTTGTCATCAGTTGGAGAAGATTTTGACCAAAATGCAAGAGCTGACTGTCGATCCAGACATTGAAGTCCCCCAGAACTATCCATCTGGGGGACCTCAACACCATGTCGATGATGAAGTCCGTTATCTCCTGCAGGAATGCTCCGCCATCTCCTGGTGGACAGTAGATGAGGAGTATCCCGCAACCTACACCCTCTCCCAGGATATACTCGAAGGATCTGGTACTTCCTAATGGCACATCCACAAGGCCCAGCTCGGATTTAATTATAATGGCCAGACCCGCCCCTCGATCCAACCTTGGGTGGTGTATCACGAGAACCCAGCCGGAACTGCAGAAGCCAAAACAGGGCCTGCATTTCATCCAACCAGGTCTCAGTGATGCAAGCCAGATTGGTGGTTTCAACAAGATCAGCTATAATAGCCGTCTTGTTCTTAATAGATCTGGCATTGCATAACACACCCAACTAGGATGAGTTGTCAGGAAGACCTCAGCACCTGCCCGCTAACATCAGAGCCCTTGGGTATGGGGACAAGACAGGGAGGCTCCTGTCCTTACTCCATTTCGGACCAGGGCGCCTCTTGGACCCCACAGCTCCTATCTGCCCTCCCCCAACAGGCCCAGTTCTCCCCCTTCTTATGCGCTTTCTAGATATCCCCAAAGCACGACAACTAAAATAGGTGTCGGATGTTAATGGGGGACAGTCAAAGGGATGTAATTCCCTGAGCCTGGTGGGGGAGTAATGCCGGACCATCACTAAGCCTCCCTGACACATAATACTTTAAATGAAGTACTAAACAAAGTCTGAGAACTGACGTCCCTCCCCAAACAATAAAATCCAATAAATCTAATCTTAATAACAATCCTCTAATCTTAATAACAGTCCTCTTATACCCTAAACTACAAAAAAAAAAAATCAAATAGTAAAAGAAATCTAATAATATAAAACAATCCCACCCAAACCAAAATACAACCCACAAAATAACAATCTAAAACAAATTAAGACAGCTACACTACTAAATTAAATCTTTTATTATTGTCCAATAAAGTTCACTGTCAATGTCTTTTTATATATTGCCTTAAAAATTGCTAAATCCTTTAAAAGTTTGTAGAACAAAGGGTAGCTCCACCCAACCCTTATCAAAGTAATGAATCCAGAAGAAATGTGGCACTCTCACTGCCACAAATACTGAATCAAAGTTGAAATAAATCTTTATTACCACTGAGGCTCTCTCACTGCCTCCAAAATAAGAAAATGTGGTTATAGTACCTGACGAAGGTTTAGTCTGGAGCAAAATGAAAGAGCAGCAAACCTTTAGTGATCAAATAATTTGCCAATACAAAAGAAAGAAAACGAGCTAGATGCAAATATTACTGGCCCCAGCCCAGCTCACAGAAGGGCCCTGGAGAAAGAGACACCCCACTCAGCCCACCTGAGCCACCCAGTAAAAACTAGGAGGCCACAGAGAGCACAGGAGGAAATTTTCTACCAACGCTCCGACTGGTAGCCTCTATCCCCCATGGGAAGTCCCAAAGACCAGGCACCTACCACCGTAGCCAGTCAGACCAGTCTACAGTCCACCGTTTTCGCCTGATAATTCGGCCAGAGAAATCAATTCCACAGTCGGATTCACTGCTCCAACAAGTTCTCCCCAGGCAGGGCTCCAAACAGAAGCTCAGACGGCAGCCAGTCGACCAATGTCAGATCTTCCGCCGCAACAATCCCAGGGAAATCAATAGCAGGAGACCCACCAACTGTCCCAGGAATCCAGATCCACAGCAGTGCCGGCGCCATGGGAAAAGCTGCCGACCTTCTCAAAACCCCAGTGAACAGTCACAAAGCTGCCCGAAATCCAGACCCCCAGCAGCAAACAGAGCGTCCAAGACACAGACAGCAGGTACAGCAAAAAGGCAGTCAGTGACCAGTCAAAGGCAGAAAATAGTTCAAAAAGCAGCAAAATCACAAAGCTGCTCCCAAAATGAAATAGAAATCCATTCCAGTAAAAGCCATTGACCGGACACAGTATACAGCATACAAATACAGCGGTCGGATAGCAAACGACCGAGCAGGTTAGAACGAACTGTAATTGTAAGTGTTGTAGCTGTCGAATTGAAAAATACAACAACCAAAACAAATAAAACAAATAACAACGAGTCGTTAAAACGTTAGAACGACAAGGACTCCGAAAAATTACTTCGTTAGCACAGCGACCATAAAACTAGCGTGACAGCAGGCCCAGCGTGGGCTCTCACAAAAAGAGGTAAAGAATTCTACCTCAAGACGGGGTCACATGGACCTGAGTATCAGTGCAGTACTGTACCAGAAACATGACCAAGACATCCAAGTTCCGGCCTATGCCGGAAAGGATTCATCAAGGGCGAAACACTCTGAATGCAAAAGGCCTGCTCACCCACTACGTGTGGACTGTAACATTCTGTCCACATGATCTGTGGAGAAAAGATGATTGTGTAGACTTGTCACCAATCCCTGGCTTACCTGGTAAGCTCCAGGATAAAGGAGGGGAAGGTGTCCAGCAGAACCATCACCTCTTGGACCTTGGCCCTCCAGGAACAGGACATTGGAGTAAGGTATGCTAAAAACAAGAAAAAGACTGTGTCCCAGGAACTAGCTGACCTGGGAGTGAAAGAACTCACCTGTGCCCCAACTGAGGAGCTACCCAACCCTATGGATCATAGGCATCTTCCTTATGACGAGAATGCTTGTCTAGATTACACAAGGCCTATGTGGATGGGTGCTCTTTTCATGAAGAAGGAAAACTGTGTGCAGGCATGAGATTAAGCTGGGAAGGAGACACACCTACCATACTCCAAAAATTTCAGCTAGGGCCAAACTCTAGCTAGTCTGCAGATATAGCAGGTATCTTGCTAACTGTCCAGACTACTGTGAATTGGCAACTCACAGAATTTGTAATTATGCAAAATTGGGTTTTACCACCTACCTTCCACACTGGAAAGAAAGAGGGTTCAAAACTGCAAAGGGCAAATACATCCAACATGTTGAATTGAATTAGTTACCACAATTGATTGATTAGTACAAGAGAATGACTATTTTCTGAAAAAAGATAAAGGGCCATTCCAAGACCAGTGGACCTGATAAAGAAGACAATGACCTGGTCGACAGTCTCGCCAGGAATAGGACCCTGAACAGCACCCCTTGGAAATGTATCCTTGAACCCGAGGTTGATCTGGCTGCAGTCAGTCAACAGTAGGCCAAAAGAACTGAACCTAAACCAGAGCCACAGGCCACACCAGAAGCCCCCTAGCAGGGCACCCTGGTTATGGTTAGAGAAGAACCTGACCTGCTCATGATCCAGGCCCAATTAAAAGATAAAACTGTTTCCAAATTATACCACTGCCTGGAGAATCCTGAGGGCCAGCCCATCACAGCTTAAGACCTGCAGCAAGATAGGAGTTAAATGTCATGTACAACAAAAATAGAGGTTTTGCCTGCATAGCAAGCTGCTCACTAACACGCACAAATCCTCTGGCATCCCAAGGGGGTGATCCCTTTGGGATACAGAGGAATGATGTTACATCACACACATGATGAGCATGTATTGCAGTGGGCACCCTTGAGCTTGGAGCACCTATAAAGGCTTGAAGAAAACTGCATACTGGCCTGACATGCAGGAGGATGTAGCTACATACAAGAGGTTGTCTTACGTGTTGTAGGTTCCAACCCTCAAAGTCTAGGTTCTGAGCACCCCTGCAACTGAAAGGAGTTACTTTCCCCTGGTCTGATATTCAGATTGATTGGACAGATACATATTTATTATTGCCTACTTCAGCCAGAGGTATTTACTCACTGTGACCTGTTTGTTTACCAAATGGGTAGAATACGTATCAGCTCCCAGTGATATTGCTAAGAATACAATGGCCATTTGATTCAATACATCTTCATCCGCTGGGCCTACCACTGCGGATAGAAGTCGAACTAAGGTTTCCAGGCCCGACCATTCGACTGGTGTTGGAGAGTCACCACCCTGGGACAAAGTGCTTAAGCCTGTGAGTGATTTGGATAAAAAAAGTTGAAAATATACTTGAAAGACTTGGTTCCCAAGATGTTAAAATAGAGGCTGCAGTGGCTACCACAAAAGATACGGATGATCGCTCTATTAGGACCCAAGCTACGGTTGCTAAACTCCTAATGGAGGATTCTCATTTGCGTACCCACTTAGAAACTCTTGAAAACGGTGCCAGATCCATGAACTTATGGATGACTGGGCTATCAGAGGGTAATGAATGAGAGGACCTTCTTATCTTCATCAGGACCTGGCTCACTGAAAGTTCTTCGGCAGAAAATGGGTGTAGAAACACAGGATATCCTTCAGACATTCCAAGTGAATTTTCGGTCCCAACAGTTGAACCAGGAGACACCCCATAGATCCTGATCATCACAACTGGTATGGAGGTTTGAGACCGTATTTTGCAATGGGACCAAAAGAATAATCCTTTACAGTTGGATGGTGTTGATGTGCACCTTTTCCCAGATTGGTCTTTTGCTACAAGGAATCGAGAAAGCAGTTTGACCCACTGCATCAGTAATTGCGGCCCTTGGAGTTACACATCTCTTCTTGCACTGGCACAATTAAGAATCATCTATGGAGGTAAAACCTACCAGTTTTCTGAACCAAAGGAAGCACAGAAACGGGTGGATAAAACTGCCATGGAATATATATCGGTGGTGCCAGAAAGGACAACAGAGGAGGCGGACTCTGAGGTAGAAACTTGAGATGCTTAAGGACTTTCAATAGAACATTCCATGGTACAAGACAATGTTGGACTTGGGGTGAGGCCACATTTCATAATACATGTTTTGGAGGTAGTTCTCCATAACCTTTGCTACATACATGGAATTCAACTTCAGGTTACATTTTTTGAAGTTTTCAATGTGCCAGGCTTGAGGGTCTTTTTGCCTATCATTTCTACGTTTGGATCACTTTCTCTCCTAACTGTGGACTTCAGATGGGTATGGACATTTAATCCTTTGTGTATATAATATTTTGCAGTATCCACAAGTTTGGGGGGATGTATTGCTAACTTTAATCTGGTTTCTGCATGGGGAGTGGTGGTTTGTGGGGTACTGTTGTAAACCCCTTTTTCTTTACCTTTTGGTTTTTTGATTACGTGGAAATAGTGACAGAAGTAGAGTCACTTTAACTGTTTTCCTGTATTAAAAATTTGGTTTAGTTTCCATGGGTCATGGCTTGGTGGACATGTGTGTACAACTGCATATATGTGATTGTGACAGGGCTGAATACGGCCCTGTCCCAGTTGTTATGGAGAAAGAGTTAAATGCAAGAATCTGTTCTATCCTCTCCTTTTCTGTCTCTGTCTGGTTGTGCAACCAAATTTTCTCATGAGACCTAAGACTTGATCACCCCAATGGTGTTACAATTCTCTGCCTCTTGCTATCTCTCTACCTTCTCTTGCTGTTCTGTCTTTTCTAGCCCTTGCATATCTGCAGGTATAAAAATATATGTGAATCTTTTGTACAAATGTAATTGATACTGGGATCCCATTGTTTAAAACTGTATATAGTTATACTGCTGAAAATGATTGCAAAGCTAAAACTGTATATAGTTATACTGTTGTAAATACAAAGCTATTTGGAACTCAAGGGTTAACCTGAGATGCAATTTTAAGCAGAACGTGTAAACAAGAGGTCAGTTCTGATCACAATGTTCTTTTGCTGCAGTTGCTGAAACTGACAAGAACACTGAAACATACAAGAACACTGTGTGAGAAGCATGCTATTTTCTTGAGCTCCTGCACAGACTTACAAAAAGAAGCTGCAATGTTTTGCAAAGAGAGACACAGAGACTGAGAGTGACTGAGATTGCAAATTGAGAAGAAACCCAGATGGACTTTCTCTGTTTATACTGTCTTTGTAAATAGTTATACTGAACAATTTTATTTTATTTTACATTAATAATAAATCACTTGTTACAAGTTTTACAACTGCTCCTGGTTTTCCTATGCTTCTTGACCTGTGCCTCAATGACAGATGGTGTCAGCCAAAGTGGGATTTACACAGTGCATACTCTAAGCCAGGAGTTTTGTGCGTGGGTACTAGACTTAGTATCAGGGAAGCATAGCAGAAAGGCATGGATTCTGCAGCAGCAAGTCCAGGAGTGGTTACCAGAAGAATGCAGCCAAACTAGCAGAGTCAGAAGTCCAAGCTGAGACTGTACAGCTAGCACCAGTTATAGAAAAAGAACAGGCAGTGACAGAACCTGAAAGCCTGACTGCCTTTTTCAAATGGTGGGCTATACAACAAAAATAGACAGAGAAACAGAGAAGAGATGAGGCGACAGGAGCAGCAGAGGAGAGAAGAGATGCAGCAACAGGAGCAGTGGTGATTGGATGCCTTGAAAGCTATCAAAGGCAGAGGATCTGGCACAGTTCCAGACAAGCAACAAGACACAGGCAACTTGAAATACATTAAATTTACAAAGTTGTGTCCCTCCGATGATATTGAAGCATACCTGACAACTTTTGAAAGGGTTGCCACAGCCTGCCACTGGCCAAAGCAGCAATGGGCAATCAGAGTGGTACCTTACCTGACAGGGAAAGCCCAACTTGCTTACAGCAATATGGACACTGCATAGTCAGAAAACTATGACCTGGTGAAAACAAAAATCCTGAAAAGGTATGACATCTCAGGAGAGACCTACAGGCAGAGATTTTGGTCTCTGAAGTACAACTCAGTCGACAATCCTCGAGAAGCCTTCACCTGACTCAAGAGAACTCCTTATGAAATGGCTCCAACCAGAGGGCAAAACACTCCCACAGATCACTGACCCAGTTGCAATGGAGCAATTCATCAATATCCTGCCTAGAGATGTACAGCTTTGGGCAAAAGAACACCAACCAGAAAGTGGTGAAAAGTCTGTTTCTTTGGTTGAAGACTACCAAATGGCCAGACAGATGCCACAGCAGTGAGGTAACAGCCAAGCACCGGTAAGACATTCTTTTTCCCATTTAAACTCCAAGTCTGATAAGAACTCTGGTAGGGGTAGCAAATCTGCATCTGAAGATTTGCTATAACTGTAATAAGCCAGGTCATATTGCAAGAAATTGCCGTAGTAAGAAGAGTGACACTGGAGCAGATTTGTCCTTAGTAAATTGGGGCAAGTACTTAACAGATGTGAAGGTGGGAGATAAGACTGTGAAGGGACTTATAGATTTGGGAAGCAGACAGACCCTAGTACATACTGAAGTGCTAGGAATACAATGTCCAAAAGGACCAGGAACAGGTGTCATCTGCATCCACGGGGACATTCGATACTATCCCACCACCAAAGTGACTCTGACTATTAATGGGGTGTCACAGCAAATTAATGTGGGGGTAGTACCTACGTTTCCTGTACCTGTGATTAGTGGAAATGACTTTCCAGGATTTACTGAGTTAATCAAAGAGAGAGTAAATCCTGATGTTTCAGCAACTGTGGTGACAAGAGCTCAGGCAAAGAAAATCTTGAATGGTGGGGACTCTTTTCCTTTTGCTGATTTTGATTCGGACTTGTCTGAGCACAGTTCCAAGATCTGGAATCCAGGAAAGAAAGACGACACCTGAAGAAACAGTGACAACAGAAGACTTATGGACATAATGGGTTAACATATGAAAATGCTGAAACTAAACTGATAACTGATTGTGACAAGCTAACGATGTTTCTCTCCAGGGTTATTTTAAGCAGCTGGGAGTGAAACCAAAACAGGGTGACCCTATGTTTAAAAAATGTAATGGGCTGTTGTACAGAGTTTGGGTTAAACCTCAGACACAGGACCAAATAGAATAATTGGTTATACCACAAAAGTATAGATATGAGTTGTTACAGATAGCACATGATAGTCCTATGGCTGGTCACTCGTGGAGGGATCGCACCCTTGCCAGATTGCTGTACAGATTTTACTGGCCTGTAATTCATGAAGATGTTGCTACCTATTGCAGTTCTTGTGCTGAGTGTCAGAAGTAGCTCCAATGACTAAAAAAGACAAGGTGTCCCTGGTGTCCCTACCCTTGATAGTAGTGCCTTTTAAGAGAATTGCAACGGATGTGGTTGGCTCCTTAGACAAAAGTAAAAAGGGTAATCAATTCATTTTGGTAGTATGTGACTATGTTACTCGATACCCAGAGGCAGTTTCAATGCGTACTGCCACAGCCCCAAAAGTGGCAGCAGAGCTTGCCAAAATTTTCAGCAGAGTGGGCATCCCTAAAGAAATCATTACTGATCAGGGTAGTAATTTTGGTGCTACATTACTGAAGGAGCTGTACAGACTATTAAGTATCACTGCCATAAGAACCTCCCCTTATCACTCTCAGACAGACGGTCTTGTTGAGTGTTTTAATCAAATCCTAAAATGTATGTTAAAAAGGTTTGTAAAAGGGGAAGGGAAAGACTGGGACCAATACTTATCTTACCTGCTTTTTGCTTACAGAGAAGTACTGCAGGCATCTACAGGTTTTTCCCCATTTTAAATACTGTATAGTAGACAACCTAGAGGGCCACTAGATGTAATAAAAGAAACATGGGAAGATAACCCCCATCAGAAACAATCTATTACATCTTATATGTGTGCACTGAGAAGGAAGCTGGCAAAATATGCTGAAGTCGCCCATAATAATTAGGAAGATGCCCAAAACCAGCAGAAGGTGTATTAGGACTATGGGGTAAAAGAAAAAGTTTTTGAGTCGGGTGAAAAGGTCTTGTTACTGTTACCCACTACAGAAAATAAACTGTTAATGAAGTGGCAAGGACCTTATAAGGTTCTTAGATGTACTGGCACAGTTAACTACGAGACTGAGACCGCTGACAGGAAAAATCCTACTAAGATATACCATGCTAACCTCCTCAAGAAATGGGTTGAAAAAACACCAAAAGTTGTTTTGCTAGTTTTACCAGAAACTGATAAAGAAGATATTGATGTAGCTTATGATAGCTTGGAGCAAACTATTACTGCTGATACTGTAAAGGTGAATGTTTCCTTAACCTCTGAACAAACTGCAGAAATTCATAACTTGCTAAAGACTTTTAACAGTACTTTTACCACAGTGCCAGGCCGAGCTAACAGTGTCGAGCACATAATAGCAACAAAGAATGCTCACCCTATTAGGCAAAAGACATACAGATTACCAGAGCGGATAAGAGCAGACGTGGTTAAGGAAATACAAAAATGAAAGAATTGGGTATCATAGAAAAAGTGAAGTGTTTGGTCATCACCAATGGTGATTGTAAACAAAAAAGAAGGAGGTGTAAGAATATACCTTGATTTTAGGAAACAATCGTGTCAGAATTTGACAGTTATCCTATGCCCAGAATAGATGATTTGGTGGACAGACTGGGGAGTGCCAAATATATCAGTACCCTCGATCTCACCAAGGGTCACTGGCAAATCCCCCTAGCTAAAGAATCCAGAGACAAAACTGCATTTGCCACTCCTGTAGGCTTCTATCAGTTCACCACCATGCCATTTGGTTTACATGGTACATCCGCTATATTCCAGCGGTACATAGATATAATTTTCTCCTCACACTGGTTATTGTGCTGCATACCTGGACAATGTCATAGTGTACAGTCCAGATTGGAAAAGCCACCAGGAACACCTTGAGCAGTTATCCAATCGAACAAAAGGCAGGTCTGACAATTAATCCTACCAAGTGTCCATTGGGCATGCAGGAAACCAGATATTTGGGCTATGTTTTGGGAAATGGAGAAGTCAAGCCAGATGTTCCCAAGATAGAAGCTGTAGCTAACAGCTCTGCCCCCAAAACCAAGAAACATGTCAGGTCATTTTTAGACCTGGCTGGTTATTATCAGAGATTTGTTCCCAGCTTTGTCGAGTTAGCTACTCCCCTCACTGAACTCACAAAGAAATGGTTCCTGAATAATGTGAAACGGACCCCAGAGTGTGATAAAGGTTTTCGAGCCATTAAGGCTGCATTATGTTCAGCCCCTGTTTTAAGAAGCCCGACTTGGATAAACAATTTCTGTTACAGACTGATGCATCAGAGGTAGGCCTAGGTGCAGTCTTGAGTCAGCATATAGATGAGAAAGAACATCCTATTCTATACATAAGTAGGAAGTTGCACGACAGAGAGAAAAAGTACTCCACTACTGAAAAGGAATGCGTTGCAGCAAAGTGGGCCATGGAGTCCCTTAAGTTTTACTTACTAGGAGCTGACTTTGTACTTGTAACAGATCACAATCCCCTCTGTTGGTTTATGCAAATGAAGGATAAAAATTCTAAAAATCATAGAGTGGTACCTGGCACTACAGCCATTTAAATTTAAAGTGATGCACAAATCTGGGTAAGAGAATGTCAATGCTGATTTTCTGTCTAGATATGGATCTGGAATTGATAATTCTGAAGGTTGAAAAAAAAAACAAATGTGTGAGTTTAAACTTCACTATTTGCTGTAATGTTGTTATGGAAAAAAGGATACTGCATATGCACAGAATTGTACAGGTTATATGCTTATATTTTGTTTCCAATTGTTTAATCAGGTGAGACACACTAAGCTGAAAGCTTTTTTACAGGTGCAACCTGGGAGCACAGGGAAGTTAAGTGACTTGCTCAGGGTCACATAGTATATGCAAGTGGGGGCTGTGGGATTCAAACCCAGGTCTCCAGATTTGCAGCTCAGAGCCTTAAACCACTGTGCTATAGGTTTTGGAAACCTGTTTTTGTAAAATTGGTTCCCTCTTAAGGAGAGGGGTATGTGACAGGGTTGAATACGGCCCTGTCCCAGTTGTTATGGAGCAAGAGTTAAATGCAAGGAACTGTTCTATCCTCTCCTTTTCTGTCTCCATCTGCACAACCAAATTTTCTCATGAGACCTAAGCCTTGATCACCCCAATGGTCCTGCAGTTCTCTGCCTCTGCTATCTCTCTACCTTCTCTTGCTGTTCTGTCTTTTCTCCCCTTACATATCTGCAGGTATAAAATATATGTGTATCTTTTGTAGAAATGTAGCTGATACTGGGATCCCTTTGTTTAAAAATGTATATACTGTAGTTATACTGTTGAAATGATTGCAAAGCTTAAACTGTATATACTGTAGTTATATTGTTGAAATTGAAAGCTATTTGGAACTCAAGGGTTAACCTGAAATGCAATTTTTAAGCCTTTTGCAGAAGATGTAAACAGGTCAGTTCTGAGTCACAATGTTCTTTTTGCTGCACCTGCTGAAACTGACAAGAACATTAGAAACTTACAAGAACACTGTGTGAGAAGCATGCAATTTTCTTAATGAGCTCCTGCATAGACTTGTAAAAAGAAGCTACAATGTTTTGCAAAAGAGAGACACAGAGACTGAGAGAGACTGAGACTGGAAATTGAGAAGAAACCCAGATGGACTTTCTCTGTTTATACTGCCTTTGTAAATAGTTACACTGAACAATTTTTACTTTTTATTTTACTGTTCTTCATAATAAATCACTTGTTGTGAATTTTACAACTGCTCTTGGTTTTCCTATGCTTCCTGACCTGTGCCTCGATGACAGTGATTACTTGTTAGAAACTATGTTGGATTTCCCCATATGTTGTATCATAGTTAGTAGTCTCCTGAATCTGGGTACTGAAATATATATATTTACATGTCTATGTAATGTGTTCATCTGTGAGCTATTAACATTTCTTTTGTATCTGCTGGTTCAGTGCAAAGCTAGATAAAAATAAAGTAAAAAAAAAAAGAAAGGTGGATAGGATCCAATGCGACTGTGAACAAAGCTGACCCAATCTGCTATGGGATTAATATTCCCTAAGAGTACAAAGAACCCTATTTCTAATTGTTTCATAGCAATCAGCTGAAGCCTACAAACCAGCCCAACACTCTCCTGAATCCATTCAGGAGAGTTAGAGAGAATACTAGAGTTCATACTAAAGTGGTGGGAGGAGCTAAAGTCGCATGCCCAAGATGCTCCTGTCTGTATATCCCTTACGCAGCAAGATTATGTTTTTTCATGAACCATTTGTCTAAGTTGTGCTTGAAGACGTTTTTGTTCCTGCTTAGAATAACACTGAAAGGGAGCGAGTTCCAGGGTCTGATTACCCTACCAGTAAACCATAAGCCTCTTTTGACTGAATTCACTTTTTTATACTGCAACTATAACGGGTAACCCCTGGTATTAAAAACATCCTGTTTATATTTAAAGTTCATTTCTGAAAAAAGGTTTGGGTCATTTACAATATCCCATAGTAACAGTAAGTCCCTTCTAAGAGAAGTTTAAACAGTGTCTATCACATGCCTGCCCTCCAACTTCAGCCGCCCTGGGTGGGGGGAGAAATCAGGTTAGAAAACTACCTTAATAGTGGATAACCATTGTGAATTTTTCCCATGTATAGTTTCTAATAGGATACTGCGTCCTACAGAAATATTGACTTTGGTTCTGGTTTCCATATTCCTGACTTTCAGTCACCCCGTTAGGACCAGTTTTGTGGAAATTATTCTTCATACCACAGATGGGGGGCCAATTCGATTTACCTCTACTTGATTCTCATAACCCTGCAGTCTCCTAAGTATTGTGGGCCTCCTGTTTAATTAAAACACAAGGGTGACAGGGAACCTAGATTTGAGCCTTTGACCTGCAAAGTAGATAGATGACATTATCAATTAAACAACTGACAATAGTCTACTGAGAAACAGTTATCCAGTGCTTGCATTATCATATTTGATAACTATGTAACCACTCTGCATAGCAAATCAATTTGCAATTATTGTTGTCTATTATACCATGGGCTGGATTTTCAAATGGTGGCACAGGACTTGCATCGTGCCCTCCACCACGGGACTTAATTTCTGCCAGTGCGCTGGACCCTTTTACCACAACTGCACCCGATTTTCCAATCTCGGGTGCAGTTGTGACAGTTTCCCTGATTTACAGCAGCTTGTGCCAAATATCTTGCGTAAGCTCCGTAACTTATTCTCTGAGGAGTGGCACACGCTAGACCAAAAAACTATGGTCTAAGGACCTGTGCCGGGTGCAAGGGATGGAAATTCATGATTGTCAACTAGGAACAAAGGTGCTGCGCTCAAAAACCAGGGCAGGGTGCGAGTGCAGGGTGGCAGCCCATATAGCAAAGCTTAAATGATGGAATAGCACTCGCACTCCAGAGCCAGGAGCAGAAAGCTCCAGTGAAGACCACACAAGTTGTAAAGGTTGAAATACAAAATCAAATTTAATTGCACAATAGCAGTCTCAGTCACAATGATATAAAGACACTGGAATATGGCAAAAAGAGAGACGAAGCCTTATGTGGCGAAGTGCCGGGGCTGTAGGATTCACGGAGGTCTCATTTTGCCATACTCCAGTGCCTTTATATCACTGTTACTGAGACTGCTATTGAGCAATTAAATTTGATTTTGTATTTCAACTTCACAACTTGTGTGGTCTTCACTGGTGCTTTCTGCTCCTGGTTCTGGAGTGCAGTACTATATCCTGTCTCTTTAAAATTCCCAACGGTCACTTGAGAATGCCAAAGCCCTGCGGCGCCTATACGCTTGGCGCACCGGGGCTTGCAGCATTCTTGAAGCATCTAAAATCCAGCCCCATGTGTAACCACTGTCTTAGAAATTGTGTGTCATTTTCTATAATCAGTGTATTCTTATGTGAATTTGGACACCTTGAGGTGACCATAATCCATGTGGGGGGAGTGTAAGAAGAACTCAAATGTTGATCCAAGTACTATGTGTAACATGGACTTTCTCAATGAACATATTAAACATGGTATGTAGGTCTTTTACTTGTTGGGCCCTAAGAAAGGTCAAGTGCACTAGTAGTTAGAAGTTAGCTTTTGCAATAAAGAATTGTCAAATGAAGTAGAAATTAAAACACAGCTTTTACAGTACAACAAAAATAAGATTATTGACCTTAGTGCCCTCAAAGACAAGATAAGCAGAAAAGAGAGATTGCTCACTACCCTAGAACGACAGGAAGTGATCAGACAGTGTGTGCTAGGCAAATGTAGAAATGCAGGCATTTGCAATATTGACTACCAAACGGTCTACTGTGCAGTATTTTTACTGAATATGAACTATTATTTAATTTCTGAATTAAGTCCTGACATCATAGATCTTCCCATGCTGGCCGCTCGAGGAGAGGTGGTTCGAGGTCTACCCCGCACCCAGCCAAGAAGAGTTAAAAACATGCTCTTAGTGTATGGAAGTTGGATTCGAACCTGGTAATAACAGAAACCAGATCTCCCGGAGTGCTCTTGAACTGTGGTGAACGGGGAGGGAAATGATCAAACCTGAGACGGAAGCAATTTGATGTCAGCTGGCGTATGATAGCCAGGGTAAGCTCAGACAAAGAAGCCGAACCCAATGTGTGCCAGCCTTCAAGCTATTTGCCAGCTAAGCCATACACTGTACCTGCCTCCAGGGAAGGTGCAAGGAGACCAACAGGGCATCCTACTGCCATGATCCACAAGCATTAGCAGTGTGGGGACAATCTACAGCAAAAGCGTAACAGAGGCTGACCAATTAGAATGGCTAGTTGAGATTCAAACCTGCAACTTTGGAGTGTAGCACTCAAGAATTAACCTTGGTAGAATGCAAAATATTGCAGGTACTCAGAAGTAGCAACGTAAAAAATAATACATTTATTTCGAACCAAGTAAAGTGTACAAGATAGTGGGACTGAACTCTGTCACATTAACACCACCACTAGCATGGCAGAGTTCAGTCCCACTTATCTTGTATACTTTTCTTGGTTCAAAATAAATTACATTCCATCTTGTGACTGCCTGCCATATTTTGTATTCTACCAAGATTAATCCTTCAGTGCTCGGCTTTTCTGGACATGTCCACATGATTTGGGGTTAGCCACCCCCTCGCTGAGTGCCAGCTTCCAATACCAGTGTGCACGGACCCTTCTTTTGGAACTTTGGAGTGTATCTTTAGACTTTGTGCCTGTGGAACTGCCTAAATCTGTTCCAGACTTCTGTTTGCTAACCAAGCAGAAAGACGAAGGAGAGAAGATACCAGGATTAACTCAAGACAGCAGTGACTGGAACAGAGCTTTTGAAGTTGCTCTCTCTGGCCCCCCATCCCCCACAGGATCATGCCAGTATAAGGAAGGGTATGATCTCATGACTCTTTGTGTTAACAGTAATGCTATGTGGTAAACTTTAATATCTATATCTTTCTTTACTGTCAATTTATTCTAATTAAAATTTGATTGCGAGATCCGTGTCTTAGTGTCATGCCTGTTTCATTATATGTAATTAGTTGCTAGTTGCTTGCCACTATTGATGAACTCATGTTTAACTGTGGGGGGTTACTGTCACATCTTTGTGAATCTCTACCGTAAAAGCTAGCCAACTAACCACAAAGGGGGCAATTTTCCCTACATTGCAGTATTTAGTGAATGTATGAACAGTACTCCAAAGTAGTAGCAGCATGTCAGCAGCAGACACATTATGAAAACAAGCCACTGAGGTAGCCACCCATGTGGTAGTATGAGCATGAACAGGATGATGAAGCTGCTTACCGAACTTCTGGTAACAAAACATAATGCAACTGGCCAGCCATTTGGACAGGCCCTGTTTAGAAATTGGTAAGCCCACAATCCTAGTGGAAATAGCAACAATTAGTTGAGAGGATTTTCTACAATTCTTTGTACGATCCAGGTACCAAGACAATGTCTGATGGATGTCCAGCATACATAAATAATGCTCCCCACTCTCTGTGGGAGAGGGAAAGTAAACAGGAAGCTCTACTGTCTGATTTAGTGTTCTTTCAGACACAACCTTCAGGAGAAAATGAGGATGGGTCCTTAGCATGACCACGTCTTCGAAGAAAATAATAAACGGAGGGTCTATAACCAGAGCCTGCAGCTCCGAGATGTGTCTAGCAGACATCACAGCTACTAGAAAGTGTCTTCCACAAGAGGAAGTGCAACTCACAAGTAGCTGCAGGCTCAAAGGGAGGCACAGTGAGGGTGTCCAAGACCAAATTAAAGTCCCACACTGGAACCAGATCTTAGATCGGAGCGTGCAAAAGGAGGATACCCTTAGAAATCTCCTGGAAACCTCCAACTGGACCACTGTCTTCTCCTCTGAAAATGCATGAAAAGCTGACAGACTGGCCATGTGAACCTTAATGGAGGACTATCCCAGATCTGAGTCCTTCAGGGACAGCAGGTAGTCGAGAAGTTTAGGAACTGGATGTGTAAAACGATTCAGCACATGTTAGGGTTGGGTGAACCCAAAAAGGTCCTGATCCTTATTGTCAGGATCAGGATCCAGGCAAAGATCCAATCGTTCTGATTTGAATCAGGACCTTTTGTAAAATGTGATAAAACTGCAAATCTGCTATATAATTGCATAAAGCACACAGATCTGTGACACACATAGAACTGTAATCAGCATTTCAGGATATGAAAACTGTGAGTTTATAGCACTGATGTGCTGGTCAATTGAATACAGCAGTCGTGCAGTTGACCTCTGTCTGTTTCCTGTCTCAGAGTCAGCAGTACTAGTGCTACAACTGTCAACTGACCTGTCTGACCTCAGAGGAGGAATCCCATTCCCATTTAGTAGTACACACTACACATTATACAATGGACATATCGTAGAAACACAGAAACATAGAATTTGACGGCAGATAAGGACCATTTGGCCTACCCAGTCTGTCCATTTCCCTACCTATTGGATAAGCTGTTGATTCTAGTTAACCAACAGCCTACTTCCTTCTAATGTGTATCAGTCTGTTATTACTGCACCAGTTCCTTCTCTGCTCCACTGAGAGTCATGCAGTTATAGTTATTTTCTATGGCATGGGGTCCCCTCCACATACCCACTCAAACTGATAACACATTTATGGGACCCCTACCAAAAACAAATAACTGCATGTCCTTAGAAGTCCAGAGACCTAGCTACTGTGGTGGAGTGTACTGTATGTGTTATCGTTTGTTCCACATGTTCCCCTCCCCAGGGCGCACCTGGAATTGAACAGTACTCTGCTCAGTGTGCCCTCCTAGTAAAACTTTTAGATAAATAAATAAATAAATAATAAGGGGGAGTGCGGCTGTGAGTCCGAGCCTGTACTGAGTGGGCAGAGACTTACATTCAGGCAATCCAAAAATGCAAAAATTAGACAAGTCCATTACTATATGCTGAAAAATTGTGGCATTATGTTGAGGCAATCCAAAAATTACAACATACTGAAAACACTGTGCCATCACTCTCAACTTCAGGCAGTCCAAAAATTACACAAGTCCATTAGGACATGCTGTGAAAAGTGTGCCATGAAGTTCAGGCAATCCAAAAATCAGCCAAGTACGTGAGGAGGACATGCTGAAAACATTGTGCCATCAGTCCCAACTTCCGGCGGTCCAAAAATTAGAGAAGTGTATTAGGACATGCTGCGAAAAGTGTGCCATCAGGTTCAGGCAGTCCAAAAATTACACAAGTTCATAAGGACATGCTGCGGAAAGTCTGCCATCAAGTTCAGGCAGTCCAAAAATTACGCAAGTCCATTAGGACATGCTGCGAAAAGTGTGCCATCAGGTTCAGGCAGTCCAAAAAATTACACGGTCCATTAGGACATGCTACGAAAAGTGTGCCATCAGGTACAAAAATTGTGTAGGCCACATATGGGCTTACATGAGTACTACGGATTTATTTTTCTGAAAAAACGGTGATCTTTCTACTCTTCCAAGTAGAAGAATTAAGGAAACGCACTCATCCCTGTATATAAAGGAGGCACAGATGGCAATTTCTTAGGAAATACCTAGTTTATTGCCACCATCAAAGTGTAGCAAGCAAATGTCCAAACACAAGGGCCACAGCCCTGTTCTTACCTTTCACCCCCCCCCAAACAGGGGTGAGTGCATTTCCTTAATTATTCTGCTCACACAAGTTTAAAACTGTACCACCATCCATGTGCCCCTATTCATCCTGCTACAAAATACTCTTCCAAGTAGTCATCTTTGAGGTCACTGTGAAATGTATTTGCTGCCTCCAGGTCATAAGTGTAAACAGTCAATGGAAGGTTTACTTTTAAGAATGTTAACTTTTCAACACTTTCTGGTAGTAGCCTAGATCTTGTATCTGTTACATTTCCTGCACATCTAAGGAGTCGCTCTGAAAATACACTGGTTGGGGGACAGACCATGTACTTCAAGGCTACCTGCACAAGTGCAGGCCATACAGTCTCCTTGCTTTGCCAGTATTTAATGGGATCTTCATTCCATCTGATACCTTTTTCTGCTAAATAGCAGTCAACCATGGCCTGTGCAGAAGCAGTGACGTGGAGAAGGAAGGGCTGATTTTTCAAGGATGACAGCATCCAAGTGACCCCAAAGATGACTGCTGGGTGTAGAATGAATGGCAGCAGCTGACTGTTTTGTAGCCTGACTGAGAAGAGAGAGCCATGAAGGTGCAGGAGGAATGGATGAGGAGATTGCATCTGCTGTCATGTTTTTTTTTTCAAAAGCAAGTCTACTTCTTGAATGATTTTCTCTCTGCGGTTTTGGAACACATTTGGGTCATACTGTGAGAGGTGTTTCATCTTGTACCATGGGTCTAGTACTGTTGCAATAATATAATGTTCTGCCGTGAGCATGTCACAGAACTTCTCATCATCGCTGACTTTTTTTAATCATTCTATGTACTACATCTTTTTACGGCTGCAGTAGGCGGAGCCTGCAGACGTTTTGCATGTACAAAAGGAGTGATGTCATGTTTTTTGTCCGTGGAACTGACTGAAGGTGTAAATAGTCTTTTCCACCTTACCCTCCTCCAAGCAATGTTTTCCGCCCTCAAATAAATAGTCTTTCATGTTGGTCAATGATTGTAGGGTACTATTTTCTTTCTTAAATGGGTGGTACAAGAACTGGAACCTGAGTAATGGGAGGCAGCATTAGCTTTTTTTTTTTTGAGTAAGATCCACCCCCTCCACCTGAGAAGCTCCTAAAGATCCACCCCCAACTTTTTTTTTATTCATGTGGGAAGGTATGAGGTGGCTGTATCAAGACACACTAGTTTGGGACCTGAATCAAGTAACAGAACAAGTCTGTGAAGTTGTGGAGCCCCTGCATTTTATTAAGGACTAGGAGAACAGAAAATACTTAATGCCTTTATTAACTACGAGGAGAACAGAAGTATTTAATGCCTTCAAACTGACTTAAAAAAACCTTTGGAACAAATGATTACCAGAGCCACCTGGGGCCTCAGAAGGAGACAGCAAGTGAAACTACATCTCCCAAGGAAAATACAGACACAGCATTTTAATTTACAGTAAGAGCCACATGTTTTTCTTAAACATTTTTATACTAAAAAATAGCAGTTACGTAAGAACTTACCGTAACAGTAGATCTTCGAGAGAGGTTCCTGCAGTAGGTCTTCACATATAGGACTTGTAGATAGCAATCATCAGTGGGGACCGCCCCCAACGTCAGGGCATCGTGACGTCAGCTAGACTATAAAAGGGGCGATCCCACGCCCGCTCTCCAGTTCTTTTCCAACGGAGACCTAAAGATAGGTGAGGAGAAAACCAGAGTGAACTCCAAAGACCCTGCTTCCACTCTAGTCCAGCTGGACTAGATAGGATGGAAAGTAAAGCATCCAAAAACCGGGGGAAGGAGGGAGGGAAACTAGACCTACTGCAGGAACCTCTCTCGAAGATCTACTGTTACAGTAAGTTCTTATGTAACTGTTATACCTTACTTTGAGAGGGTTCCTGCAGTAGGTCTTCACATATAGGACTGACTACCAAGCAGTCCCAAAGAAAAATAAGGCATAGGTGCATCCGGGAGGAGGAGAAGTCACCAAGAGTAATCACGACAGAAGGCCTTGCAGGACCGCAAGTCCAAAGCCAGTTCTGTGCCTAGAGGCAATGTCCAGACTGTAATGCTTAGTGAAGGTGTGAACAGGCGACCAGGTGGCCGCAGCACAGATCTCTGCCATGGACACATTTCTGAAAAAGGCAGTAGAGGTAGCCACGCTACGGGTGGAGTGGCCTTTGACTGCCCCCGGAAGGAAATTCCCATATTTCGTGTACGAAAAATGGATGCAGTTAGCTAGCCATCGGGAAATGGTCTGCTTGGAAATAGCCTTGCCCTGGCACTGAGGGGCAAAGGCTACTAACAGTTGGTTAGATTTCCTAACCTCTTTAGTCCTGTTCGTGTAGTACCTCAGGATCCGGTGCACATCAAGCATGTGTAGCAGGTGTTCCCCCCTGTTGGAATACTGTGGCTAGTACACCGGTAATTCCACTCTGGTTCGGCAGAAAAGAAGGGTTAGTCTGAAGGACTACTCTTTCCTATGAAAAATCAAATAAGGTTCTTTACATACAAAGACCTGTGTTGGAAACCCTTCTGGCGAAGTCACAGCGACTAAAACAAAGTCTTCCAAGAGAGAGCACAAGTCGTGAGAAGAAGCTGGTTCAAGCGGTGGTAAGGTCAGCTTCTGAAACAGAAATTCAGGTCCCAGGGTGGACAAGGATTCCAGATCGGAGGTTTCAAATGAAGGATGCCTTTTAAAAAGGTTTTGGCAACCTCCATCTGAGCCAAGGTTTTGCCCTCCATCGGGAAGTGGTAGGCCAACACCGCAGAGAGGTGGACCTTAATGGAGGGAATAGCTAAGGCCACCTCAGACAGATGTCGAGGTATTCTAGAACCTGGGATGCCCAGCATGAAAATGGATCCCAGCTCCTTGCTTGGGCCCATATAGGTGCATCTCTTCCACTTCATAGCATAAGTGGATCTAGTGGAGGGTTTCTGGCCTCCACTAGAATGTCTTAACCTCGTGAAGAGACCCTATAGTAAAAATCGCTATGTCCATAGGTGCCACGCATGAAGGTGGAGAGACTGAAGGCTCGGATGCACCAGGGTGCCCTGCTCCTGAGTCACAAGGTCTTGAGAAATGGGAAGAGGAACCAGAGGCTCCAGTGCCAAGTGTCGCAGAAGGAACCAATTTGGCGTGGCCAAAGAGAAGCAATCAGGATTGCGTGGACCCCTCTTGCTGAAGTTTCACCAGGACCTTCTAAATTAGAGGAAAGGGAGTAAAGACGTACAGAAACCTCCCTGTCCATGAAAGAGACAGCGCGTCTCGCCAAAAAGCACCACACCCGGGAACTAGCGAGCAGAAGACAGGTAGTTTTGCGTTGTATGGGGAGGCGAACAGATCCATCTCTGGTCGACCCCATCGAAGAAATAGGTCTTCGACTACCTCTGACTTGAGCTCCCACTCGTGGGCCCGGGCCACTGATTGACTGAGACTGTCAGCCAGGACGTTGGTGATGCCCGGAACATAAACCGCTGTCAGATAAAGGCTGTGCTGAATCACCCAGTACCACACCCTCATGGCTTCTTGACAAAGAGGGTAGGATCTGGTTCCCCCCTGCTTGTTTATGTACCAGACAGTGGACATGTTGTCCGTCTGTATTAGCACAGATCCCGGAATCAGCAGCGACTGGAATGCCTGGAGTGCGTAAAGAACCACCCTGGTTTCCAGAACATTGATGTGGAGCATCCGCTCCTGATTGGACCAAGACCCCTGTGTCTTGTGAGACCCCAGATGAGAACCCCATCCCAGATCTGAGGCGTCCGTAGTGAGAATTTGAGTCGGAACTGTCGGAAGGAAAGGGACCCCCCTTCGACAAATTCAAGAGATCCTACCACCAGTGTAGATCTCTCTGGAGGCTGTTGGAGATCATGACTTTTTGGTTCATGTCATCCATCCTCTGGTCCCATTGGTCTCGAAGAGACCATTGGGTGACCCTCATGTGAAGCCTGGCCATTGGGACTGTCGCAATGGCGGCCGCCATCAGACCCAATAAACGAAGCACCGAGTGTGCATGGATCCAACGGGCCTGTGCCACCAGTGTGGCTTGAGAAGCAAGAGTCTCGGCCCAATCAGATGGTAGGAAAGCCTTGCCCTGAACTGTGTCTAGTACAGCTCCAATGAACTGGAGTCTCAGTGAGGGTACTAGTTGGGACATGGAAAAATTGACCATTATGCCCTATAAAGCAAACAAGCTCAGGGAGAAAGAGAGAGCCTCTTTCACGCTGGTAGGAGAGGGTGCTGAGAGGAGCCAGTCGTCCAGGTACGGGAAGACATAAATGTCCTGGCGGCGCAGAAAGGCCGCCACCACCGCTAGACATTTGGTGAACACTCGGGCGGCCGAAGAAAGGCCAAACGGGAGTGCTCGGAACTGAAAATGTTTCTCCCGGAAAACAAAGCAGAGAAAGCGGCGGTGGGCCGGGAGGATAGGAATATGCAGATAAGCATCCTGCATGTCCAGGGAGCACAACCAAGATTTTTGATGGAGCAGGGGAAGGAGCCCCTGAAGGATCAACATACGAAACTTCTTGTGTTCAACGAAGATGTTTAGTGTGCTGAGGTCCAGGATCAGTCTCAGGTCGCTCGTTTTCTTTGGAACCAGGAAGAAGTGGGAGTAAAATCCCCTTCCTAATTGGCTTAACGAGACAGGCTCTATGGCCATCTTTAGGAGAAGTGCCTGGATCTCTTGAGAGACTATGGGGACCTAATCCCAAGGATAGAAGGACCATCCTGGAGGTTGAGGGGTTGGGATTTCACTGAATTCTATCGAGTGACCTCGCTGGATAAGCTGAAGCACCTAGTTTTCTGCTGTGACGGACCTCCAACCTTCCAGGTGGGGGCCGAAACTCCCTCCGACTGGTTCCTCCTGATGTACCGGAGGTAGCGGAAGGAGGGGAAAGGAGTCAGGATGCCGAGAGGAGGGGAGCTTTAGCCCCAGAGGCCTATTTTTTGAGGCCTGAAATTTGGACTGTGGGGTTTAAGCTCCTGATCCAGGTGCATGTTTCTTTGCCTGGCGCTTAGCCTGGGATTTGTTCCACCTTCTTTGACGGCGAAAGGGCTGCTTTTTCTGTCCCATCTTGTATAAGGAACGGATGTCCCTCAAGGAGCGTCCGCGCTCCTGCAGCCCAGTAATGTTGACTTTAGCGTCGCCGCCAAAGAGGACAGAACCCCTGAAAGGGGCATCCAACAGAGAGGACTGCATGTCCTCGCCCAGTCCCACTATACTGAAGCCAGGAGAGGCATCGGAGGCAGATCCCGTGGCTGCTCTCACCACTGAGTCCACCAAGTTGTAAGTAGCCCGAAGGGTGTGGCGGCATGAGAATTTCCCATCCTTTCTTTATCCAAGAGCTTCTTCCTCAGGGTTTCATCTTGAACATCCTGGAATTCCTTTCAAGGTCCAAGAGGAGCTTTTGAAGGGCAACTATGTTGAGGCGTAATTGAGAGACAATTGCACAAGAAGAAGATAAATACATTTTTCGCCAAACTGGTCAAGATGACACGAGTCCTTGTCGGGAGGTGAAGAACTCAGATGTTTGGGCTGAGCTGAGCGGTCATGAGCTGCTGTGATGACCATACAGTCAGCCTGGGATGGGAGTTCAGGTGAAAACTCTTCCAGGAGATAATAGGTACGGTCAGCTTTTGCGGAGACCAAGGAATGGAGGATGGTTGTTGCTAGACTGTGGTAACTAGGTCCTCATGAGGTCCCATCCATGGCGGAATGGGAATAGGGTCCGAGTGGCCAGATCAGGTGCTCATAAGGCGTTTCGTTAGGGATCAATCTCTTTGGACGGCTAACCACAAGCCACTTGAATTGAGCGTAGCAAGTCTCTGAAGGAAGGATCCTCTGGAGGTGACTTTGGTGAGTCTTTTGGAGGAACCTCCACGGGAGATCTGGAGTCTGACCCGTCTGAGTCTGAACTAGTGTCAGAGGAATCAGAGCAAGAAGGAACAGAAGGGTCTGGTTCAGTAATGCCTACCGAAATAGAGGTAGGGATTCTGGAGACAGGAGGCAGTGGAGAGGTCACCGTAACTAAGGGTGGCTCCCTCACTGGCTGTCACAACTCCGACACAAGCTGCGCTCTAGCCTCTTTCCACCAATGAGGGACAGACTCAAGTTCCGGCACCTGAGGAGGAGGAAGTGGTGGTTGATAACTCTGGTACTGTGGATAGTGCCAGGAAGGATAATACAGGTAAAAGTCCCAACAAACAAAATTCTCGCCCACACTTGCAGGAGGAGTTCGCCACTAAGGTAAAAACCAATGAACTCCAAAATGTCTCCAAAGCAGTAGCGCTCTTCCACAGCAAAGAACGGAGATACAGATATCAATTCACAATGATTGTTGCACTTTATTTCACCAAATGTAATACAGGTACCCTGGGCAGCCCGGAGTGGGATGTCCTGGAGTAGGATAACCCGTCATTGGGAATGATGACGTCGGAAAGCCCGGCATCCGAAAACCCAGCATCGGAAAACCCGGTGTCGGGAAACCCGGTGACAGAGGCACCTGACCCGACATCGGATAATGAGTAACCGATGGAGGGGCGCCCGCATGCTGTAAGGAGGGTTCCTGTGGAATGAACTCAGATGAAGGGCCCACAGGGGGAGGTGCCGTGGAGCCCGGAAGGGGCAACGGGACCTGGAGCAAGCCTGAAGTACTTGGGGGGGTGAAGGCTCCATACCCGGGTCCTCTGTCAGCAGCGGAATGAACTCCAGCAACGGAGGAAGGCCTGGCAAGGGGGGGGAGACACAAGGGGCCCCCGACGGCGGGTCTGATCGTAACTTTGCTAAGGCAAACAGCAAAGGGTCTGGTGGTGAGTCTCTAGGGTGGAGGAACCTGGGAGACGATGGATTGACTGGTCCCTCCCTATGTCCGACGTCGGGGGCCAAACTGGAGCCCGACGGGAGAGTGGGCGGATTTACACGGGCGTCGGAGGAGCCGGCGTCCAATGGAATAGATCCGGCCGGGCTAGAAATGGCTGGGAGGCTGTGCACCCTTCGCTGGAGGTGGCGGTGACTTACCAGCAGGATCAGTCGACAAATTACCACTCAAAGATGCAACCCCGGCTGCCCGCTCACCTCGGCAGAAGGGGGAGAAGGGGCCCGACCCAAAGAAGCGGACAGGGCACCCAAAAAAGTAGTCACGGTTGCCGGCCTCCCAGATGGCGATGGACTCCTCTCCCGGCACTTCTCCTTACTTTTCTTTTTCTTAGGGGCCGGCGACGACGACCTTTCCTGAAGTTTTTGAAGCTCCCTTTCCATAGACGCCAAGCGTCGGGTCAATAGATGGGTCTCAAGGGACCTCTTGCGCCTGGTTCTGGTCGCCTGGTTGAAGGCCTGGCAGATGGAACACACTCGGACATCGTGCTTCCAACTGAGGCAGAGGAGGCAGCGGGAATGGTCGTTCCCATGCGGGATTTGAGCGCCACATTTAGAGCACTTTTTATTCTGTCTAGAAGGCATCAATTTGAAGAAAACTGTTTGTAAGAATTTTACAAGAGGCAAAGAAATACTTTAAGAAATACAACGGACATTAGCTGCTCTGACATGAGCGAACGTAACTGAGGCAACAGCGGAAAGAACTGGAAAGCGGGCGCTGGACCGCCTTTATAGTCGGGGCTGACGCCATGTTCCGGCCAGTCCCCGCTGATGATTGTTATCTACAAGTTTGCAGTGCGGACCTGACGCCAGGGGCGAGTCCTATATGTGAAGACCTACTGCAGGAACCCTCTCGAAGTAAGATCATAAAGTTCAGCTTTTGGGATTAACAAAATTTGTTTGCCATATTCAATATATAGCTTATATATAATTTGTCTTTTTAGTAGTTTAAAAACTTTGAAAGCATTCGGCCGGCCCATTGGCTCTGAGGGTTGAGGCGCTGGATGCCACACTCGCCACCGCACCGACGACCCGAGTTCAGGGAGCAAGCTCGGGTCGGCAGGGAGGAGGCAGATTGAGTGCCCTCTGGGCAGCTCTCCTCTCTGGGTGGGAGGTTTGGGATGCCCGATGCTCTGGCGACCCCAGTGGAGACTGGAGGCACCATCGAGCCGCGGGTTGCACATAACAGCGTGGCTGGCGTAGGCAGGGTTGCCATGCACGGCATCAGAGCGTGCAGCGGGGGAGGGGATCTTGGGCTTCTGCAAACACCCCTCCAGCCCTGGATAGCAACGGCTCTGCCAGTGCAGCTGCCACACGCCCACCGCTGGTCCCTGCCACTGCCCCTACGGTCTCCCTGGGGTTGTCCTCCCCGACCCAGGGAACCGTAATGTACTTGAAGATGACAGGGGGAAAACAGCGGGCGGTACAGCAAGCTGATGAGTGCGGTGGCCTGAGAGAGTTCCAGGCTGAGGGGCTACAAATAGATAAAAAAAAAAAAAAAAAAAAAACTTTGAAAGCATTGGTGTTAGTAATGCATTTAGAAATACATTTTTTAATTGTCTTTAAGTTAAACATGCAGTTTCATGTCAGGGCACATTTTTGGGGGAAGTGGGTTCAAATTATTTTAATCCTGGGCACAGTACTTGATAAACATAGACTTTCATGATAAAGTGTGTTTTTTCTTTTAAGTTTGAGAAGTGTGTATTGAAAACATTGAACAAGAAAACAATTGGTGATTTTAAAAGCTATTCTGATCAGACCCGACATTAAAAAATCTCAACTGTATTTTTATTTCATTTTATCAGGGACACTAGAAACAGGATGTTAACATTTATTCCCAGGAACCTGTTATTCAGGTTTTCTTACTGCATCTTAGAAACATAGAGGTTGATGGCAGATAAGGACCGCAAGGCCCATCCAGCCTGCACATTTCTTTTTTCTACCTTATAAATGTGCCATCGGCCTTTGCTCTGTCAGTGGCCTATATATTCATACTTCATCTGTATTGCTCCCTTATGCCTATCCCATGCCTGTTTGAAGCCCTGCACTGTATCCATAGCCACCACTTCTTGAGGTAGGCCGTTCCATGCATCCACCCCTCTTTCTGTGAAAAAGAATTTCCTCACATTACCCCTTAATCGGCCTCCCTCTAATCTCATGCTGTGTCCTCTTGTCCTGCTATTTTTCTTATATTTAAACATGTTAGACTCTTTCACCTTGTTAATGCCCTTAAGGTGTTTGAATGTTTCGATTATATCACCTCTCTCCCTCCTTTGCTCAAGGGTATACATATTGAGCTCCGTTAATCTGTCCTCATATGTCTTCTGATGCAGTCCCTGTACCATTTTGGTTGCCCTTCTCTAGACTTTCTTAATTTGGTTAATGTCCTTGTGAAGGTGTGGCCTCCAGTACTGCACACAGTACTCCAGATGGGAGCCTAACCAGTGTCTTGTAAAGAGAGAGTTATTCCTCCTCTCTTATGATTTGTGATACCCTACTAATACACCCCAACATCCCCAAGCTTTACCTACTGCTTTAGTGGCCTGCTTGGATGATTTCAGGTCGACCCTTATAAAAGTTACTATCACATTTTTCTCCTAATTAAGTTCATCATTACACCTGACTGCCTTACATCAACACATTACTTAAATATAACTTACATCCCGCATGGACAAACCCCTGTTTTCTCTATAAAACTGTGAAAATAATCCCAAGACTGAACATATGCCAGCCATTACTTTTCATGTACTGCTATCTATTCTACCTGTCAAACTTATATTGCTTACCATTCCTTCCACTGAAATCTACACTCTATATATTTTCCTAATAATGTGTCTGCCCTCCTTAGAATGCAAAAAAAAATCTTACTAGTTAAAAATCATTGTGTTGTTTCTCCATGTCTCCTTAACAGTTCCACACAACCTCACTAACTTCATTACGCAGCCGTGGTGGATCTGACCAGAATTTGTTTATATTGTGTGGCAAGTCCCTTTCGGTTGCAGTAGACTCTCCCATCTGAAACTGGCTTATTGTACCTTCCAACTCATCCCTGATTGTATTCAGCTGAAATCTAAGAATCTTAATCAATGGGATTATTTGGCTGAGTGTGGCACTGTTGGAACTCACTTCCCTAGTAATTTCCTCAAAGGGTTGCAGGAGTGGCTGAAATGCTTTGCAGGAGTGGCTGAAATGTGTGCATATTCTTTTTGCCACATATGTGAGAGCCTTTATATCTCTGTCCTCTTCCATAAATGCATGCACAATTCAATTCAGGCAGTGTGCAAAACATCGAATGTGGACAAAGGCCCCATCAGACAATGCTTTCTGTATGTTTGAAGCATTGTCAGCCACAATAAAACCTACAGAAAGACCTTGTGATGAAAACCAGTACTGCATCTCTCTTTGATTTCTTCCAGAATGTCGGACGATGTGTGATCCTGCGGGATATTCAAGAATGCATGGGACAGACATAAGGCAATTTTTGTGGGGGGTAGGAAGAAATAGGCTGTTGGTTAAATAGGATCTGCAGCTTATCCTCTAGGTAGGGATATGGGCAGACTAGGTGGGCCAAGCGGTCCTTATCTGCCGTCAAAGTCCATGTTTCTATGTTTCTATGATATACTGGATGCGAAAGGAAGCCAGTTTCAGAGGGGAATTACCAGTGTCACTACAGGCGTAAACGATACCCAATGTGCAGTCAGTGACATAAATGGTTCTGGCTGGCAGCTTGTCCATATGTCAGTAGTCAGCAACTGCATCTTTTAAAGCATTTTTCAGTTTAGCACTTACTAAATCATACATCTGCAGTATTGCAACAGTCGAGAAATATTTCCTGGATGGACTGTTGTATCATGGTGACAGGTGATTCAAAAGCCTTTTGAATCCTACATGCTCCACAATTCTGTAAGGCTTTAAGTCCAGTGCTATCATCTCCGAAATTAGTTTTGTTATAGCAATTGCCCCAGGATGACTACACTGGTACATAGCTTTACGTTCAATTGTCTCTGAAATCATGAGCTGTCTTCTAGCAGTTGAAGTTTACAGATGGCCAACATTAGGAGTGCTGGATAATGAGAAGGGTAAAAGGTGACTGTTTATAGTACTTATTCTAGAAGAAAACTGAGAAGGAGTTGACAGCACAACTGAAGCAGTAGGGCTGCTGCTGCTGCTATCACTTGATATAACAGGTGCAGCAGGTGTAGTCTGACTTAACTCGCGTGCATGTTGTCCTCTTTCTCTCTGACCAAAAATCACGCCTGAGATGTAATGGGTGACATCTCTCTAAATGTCTTTTAATGCTGAGGTACCTAAGCACCTTTTTGCTCCCTCTGCTGATAGTCCTTTTACATATAGAGCAAACTGCTTGTAACTCATTATTGGCAGCCAGAGAAAATTAAGACCACACATAACATGTCACCTTTTCTGTTTTATTACCAGGCATACTATACTGTCCTCCTTTGTCACTTATGTTGTTCTTTCTCCAACACTGGGAAGCTGTTCATCATGGTCCTTTTCTCTTCACATTAACATCATCCAACAGCTCCTCCAGGCCACTAACAGAACCTAAATCTGAATGCACTGCCCCTCATCTTGTTTCTCCTTCACCTGCATCAAACTGTTCATGCCCAAACTGTCCATCTCATCAAGTCCAAATCATCATAGACATCCTCGTCTGTGCAGCTGCCACCTCTACCTCATTCTGGCTTTCTATTAGTTTCTACTTTTCTCCTTCTTGTCTACATCCTCCATTTCATAATAATTACTCTCATCAGCTAGATTTCTCCCGTTTCATTTAAATCTGTACTGGTACTCACGGTACACATAGGTACCATATCTTGGCTTGCCACTCCTTTTGGTGCCGACTACTCCTTTAGTTTTAGATTAAGGTAGTTTTGACCTTTCCTGTCTGTTTGGACAGCATTGTGGAAGAACCACTACTGCTACTTGATGAAGTCCTAGCAACTGGTCTTTTACCAGTTAGACAGTGCAGTGTTGTTTGTGCCATATGTTTCCCTATACCTTTCCCCATTTTGGCTGCCGGCTCACCCTGTCTGGTGCATATTTCCAATTTGTTTTTTTTATTACACACAAAAATGCTTATTCTAGTATGTGTTTTCTTTTTATTTAGTCCTGCCAGTTATTCTCAAGTTCCTCAGCCCACTAGTACAGGCTCGGCCTCATAGCCACACTCCCCCTTTCACCACAAAAGCTAGGTTACTTTTTTAAATGGCACACAGAAATGTTTTTCCTGTAGATATTTTCTTTTATTTAGTCCTGTCAGTTGTTCCCAAGTTCTTCAGCCCACTAGTACAGGCTCGGCCTTACAGCCACCTCCCCTTTCACCACAAAGCTAGGTTATATGTTTATGTTTGCTTGCGCATGTGCAAAAACATAGTGCCACCATACGATTTTTCGTGGGTGTGCCTCCCCACTTCAATGCCCTGCTCCCTTTTTGCAGGCGCGGCTGCCATGCCAATGAATGTCCGAGCTGCTCTATGACAAGCCGTTCAGATGCAGTGGCATACAGTTGAAAACATACCGCCAGGGCAATTTGCATACTGCTGTCGGCAGTATGCGAATTGCCTACGTCCGATTGCATCTGAAACTGTCATAGACAGTCTTTTCCCTCCACGAACACATACGTGCACGCTGAGGCCCACCCCAGAGTGCTCATGCACTCCTCCCTCCTACACGTATGGCCGACAGGGGTGCCCAATCCCCCATCGGCTCCACTGCCCCAATACACTTCCAGGTGCCATGCTGGGAGCCCACCCCTTCGTGGCAAATGTCCATCTGCTGCTCCCCCCAAAGACACTTCCAGGTGCCACGCTGGGATCCCACCCCAGCATGACAAACGTCCATCTGCTGTCCCTCCCAAACACACTTCCAGGTGCCACACTGGGAGTCCACCCCAGCGTGGCAAAGTCCCAGCGTCGTCTTGTTAAAAAAAAAATAAATATATATATATATATATATATATATGAACAAAAAGCGTCCTCGGTGACTAGCTTGCCCCTCCCCCAACCCACGCCCACCCTCTGCGCACCCACCTCCCCACCCCCACCTCACCCCATACTTAACTCTGGAGCCCAGCATGATGATCTTCGGTGGACTGGGAACACGTCTGCACTCTTCAAAGATGACCGTGAACTGAAGAAATGCCGGTAAGCTGTATAATGGCATAAATGTTTTTTTTTCAACTTTGGTGCATATCTCGGCCATTTTTGGGAATTTTTTCACCAAATTTTCAACATGGGTTTTTTGGGACCCCACCTCATGAATTCAGTCACTGTCACGGAGTTAATCCACCCTAAAAGGTGATTTCGTGGTCACTGCGAGGAACCACCTTTTGGGACTGATTTACGAAATGACAGTGTCACAGTTCATGAGGTAAGCCCCCAAAAACCCATGTTGAAAATTTGGTGAAAAAATTCCCCAAAATTACTGTTTTACGAGCATGCGTTGCACTGTTCCTACGCACGCTCGTAAGTTCACGAATTTCCAATATGTTCTCTCTAGATTGTCAACATTACAATTTTACCACACCTCCTTATGAGCAGTACAGCTGTCATTTCTCACATCTCGCCCAAAATGTGCTTCCGCGCATGTAGCGCACAATGGCACAGTTGGTGTGCGAAATCAATGTTCAGGACAGATTAAGAAAATCACAGTGACACTATTCATGAGTAGAGGTGTTAAAATGGCTATGTTAAAAATTTGGTGAAAAAATTCCCAAAAACGACTGTTTTACGAGCGTGCGTTGCGCAGTTCCCACGCATACTCGTAATTTCACAAATTTTTAATATTTGCACTCCAGATTTTCAACATTGCCATTTTACCACACCTCCTTATGAGCAGTACAGCTGTCATTTTTCACGTCACCGAAAATGTGTTTCCATGCATGTAACGCACAATGGCGCAATCGGTGTGCACAATCAATGTTTGGGACATATTTAGAAAATCACAGTGACACTGCTCATGAGCAGAGGTCTTAAAATGGCTATGTTGAAAATTTGGTAAAAAAATTCCCTTCAGCCGTTCTGCAATGTTACTAATGAAGACATTGAACAGGACTGGCCCCAGGACCGATCCTGCAGCACCCACTGGTCACCCCTCTCCTAGACTGCGCCCATTTACCACCACTCTCTGACTCCTGTCTGTTAGCCAGTTTCTAACCCAGTTTACCACCCTTTCCCCCATGCCCAGCCTACCCAGCTAGTTTATCAGCCTCCTATGTGGGATGGTGTCAAAGGCTTTGCTGAAATCAAGGTAAGCGTTGTCCACTGCCCCACCCTGATTCACTTCCCTTTGCACCCAGTCAAAGAAGTCAACCAGATTTGTCTGACATGATGTTCCCACTGTGAATCCATGTTGTCTATGGTCCTGGGCTCCAATGGCTTCTAGATGCCCCACTATCCTTTCTTTAAGCAATGTCTCATGATCTTCCCCACTACTCAGGTGAGGCTGAACAGCCTATTGTTCCCGCCTCCTCCCTGCGCTGCCGGACTTGTGTAGAGGGACCATGTGCCCTCCTCCAGTTCACTCGTGTTGAATGACTCAGTGAACATGGCTGCCAGAGGTACTGCTATCTCCCTTAAGTTCTCTTAATATCCTTGGGTGTATGCCATCTGGTTCCATCGCTTTGTCCACCTTCAATTTAGTGAGCTCCTGCAGACTCTTTTGCCTTTGAATGGACTATTGTACACCTCTTCACCCCTTAGCAACTGCTGTACTGCTGTGGCCCTTGCCCTCCCACTCTTCTGTGAATACTGAGCGGAAAGACACAGTGCATGTTTTGGGAGGAAGGCATGGAACTATCACTTCCAAATATCTAAACAGCACATACAAGCAAACAACATTCGGCATTGACAAATGCTTGTTTTTAAATAGCACACAGAAATGTTTTTCCTGTAGATATTTTCTTTTGTTTAGTCCTCTCAGTTGTTCCCAAGTTCCTCTGCCCACTCAGTACAAGCTTGGCCTCACTGCCATCCTCCCCCTTCCACCACAGTATTAGTTTTTTTTTTTTGTTTGTTTTTTTAATTACACACAAAAAATGCTTTTTCCTGTATGCATTTTCTTTTGAAATAGTCCTTTCAATTGTTCCCAAGTTCCTCTGCCCACTCAGGATAGGTATGGCCTCACTGCCAAACTCTCCCTTCCAGCAATGTAGCTAGTTTTGTTACACAAACACACACAAAAATGCTTTTTCCTTAACGTAGTTTTATATTTAGTCCTCAGGTCAGGTGTTCAAAGTTCCTGTCCACTCAGGGGCCAGGGCCAGGGCAGGCTTGCTCTTCACAGCCACACACCACCTTACACCCCTGTATCTAGTTTTTTTTTCCAGTTTAAAGAAAAAGATGTTAATAGTTCTGCTGCGTCTGACTGACTATGACTAGTAGTATTTAGTAACAGTAAGTTACAGTTCCTCCAACCTCCACAGCCTAGGTACAGTCAAAACACCCTGCATAATTCATTTTATTTTTTTTTCTTTCTTATTACTTGCAATATAGTGCAGCTGTCTGACAGTGTCTGGTCCCCCACCAGGAACCTTTTAGATGTCCCCGGACCCTCGCTCTACCCACCAGCCATGATCTTCAACCCCCTTCCCCCAATTAAGATTCCATCAGATTATGCCTCTTTTTACTTTTCAAATTTTTTATCGCCCCCAAAAGAAATGCACCTCTGATGATCACAAACTGACAATTTCTTAAGAAATACTGCTTGCTCAGACAGTCTTAGTCGAGAGAGACAAAACATCTTCTCCCAATGCAAGGTAGCTCTGACATGGTGCCTTTCATGAACGCTGACCAAGCTACGCAGACCCTTCCAGCTCCACCCATCCACCACAGCAGCCAGCTGTCAGGACTGACAGGCAGTCCCCTACAGTTATAGGCTGCCTAGCCTGTCAGTCTGGCTGGACTTGGCCAATTGAGTTTCTCCGCCCTTGCGCACATTCATGAGCTGGTACTCATCTCCTGCTGCTTGCGCCTTACCTGCTCATACGAGCATGAGTATTTGCTAGTAGCAGGAGTGAGTACCAACAGCCCGCAGGATGCCATGCCAGCAGCCACATGACCTGCAATGTGATTAATCAGGTGACTGCCAGCTGGGATCCAGAGGATCACAGAGCACCATCTATCTACAGGGCTTGCAAGCAAAATGCACTAACTGTGCTTTTTAAAAATAATAACGCACATCGTGGCGATGGACCCAGACTCAGTATATTAAGCCATTGACTCTAATTTATCTGGGTCTGTCGGACATGCATGGATCGGGGGTCTGATTTTCTGCAGGTTGGTCCGCCCACCCCTAGTGCATGTCTAGTTCACCAAACAGTAAAACGTTTCCATTTTAGTGAATAGGTGTACCAGGTAGATAGCTTTCTAGTTGCTTAGAGCATACCTGCCACCGCTGGGGAATCCCTGAAGTGGGACAGCTCTATGTCTTCAGGAGCCCAGCATGCAGGCACAAAGGTGCAGGGACCAAACACCTGGAAGCACCAGAACACCTTGCTCCTATGTCAGCATGCCCGTTTGCAATGGGAGCAAAACAAGGCATTTCACTGCCAATTGCTGGAGAAATGGAGACCTAATTTGTCTTGGACAATGAGAAGCCACCAGAATAGGGGTGGCATGCTTTGCCTGCAGTTTGACCAGAACCCTCTGTATTGGACAGAACAGGAGAAAAGCGTACAAAAATCTCCCTTTCCAAAAGAGGGGCAATGCACCTTGATAAAAACTACAGGCCCTGGGCGAACAAGCAGAAACCCTGCAGTTTTGCACTGTATGGCGGGCGAACAGATCTGTATCAGGGCAGCCCATTTTTGAACAGGTCATTCACTACGGAGATGAAGAGTTCCATTCATGGCAGAGTGCACTGGTCGAGCAAGGTGATCCACCAGTGTGTTCAGGGTCTCTGGGAGGAACACAGCTGACAGAAATATGTCATGTTCCACCACCCAGTGCAAAATTCTCAGCCTGTTGACTGATGTAGTATGTTACGGACATATTTTCTGTGGGAATCAACAGCTGTTTCCTTGGAAGGAGGGCAGCAAAGGACTGTAGGCCATGTAGAACAGCCCTCATCTCCAGAGTGTTGCTGTGAAGCACCATATCTAGACGGCCCCAATAGCCCTGGTCTGAAAAGGGCTCAGGTGAGCCCCGCATCCCATCCCTGAAGCAACTGTTGTCATTAGCAACAACAGAAATTGCTGAAGGAATGTAATCCTTTCACCAGGTTGGATCTGTCCAACCACCATAAGAGAGAACTACGAAGAGAGGCGTTACCTGTATGAGGCATTTCAACTTGTCTGAATGCTGAGCCTACTGTACTGAGAAACTACTGTGGGATTCTCATGTGAGCCAGGCCTGCTGAACTGTCAGGATACTAACATACCGATGCTACCGGCAGAAAAAAGGCCCACAGGTCTATCAAGTCTGCCCGACTGTGCAGCTCTTAGTTTCATATCACCACAGCTGCCCCACCCCACCCAAACCCCTCCTTTCCTCCTCTTTCCCGTTCTTCCCCTTTGTGTTCTTCTCTGTACTAGCCCTGCCCTTGACTTGATCCCAACCCTGCTTAAAGCTATCCACTGTTCTTGAGCGATTAACTCTTCTGGCAATGCGCTCCAACCTGCCACCACTCTCCTCTGTGAAGTAGGGCCTCCTCATCTCCCTCCTAAACCTTCCCTTCCAACTTCAGACTGCGCCCCTAGTGACCCTTCCTCCCTTTAAGTGGAACCTCCTCCCTCCCTGACTTTGTTTATGCCTTTCAAGTACTTAAAGGTTTCTATCATGTCCCCTCTTTCCTTCTCTCTTCTAACAACTACATGTTGAGCTCCTTCAACTTTTTCTTGTCATGCAAATCCCTAGTCCCATGATCTTTTACAGTCCCACGCTGCACTCCTCAGTAATCACCCATCCTTTTGGAGGAATGGGCACCAGTACTGTACACACAATACTCCAAGTGTGGCCTCACCAGCGGTCTGTACAATGGCAGGATGACCTCCCTTTCTAGAGGTGATCCTCTGGCAATGCACCCCAGCATCCTATTTGCCTTTGCTGCCGCCCTTCTACACTGTGCTGATACTGTCATGTCCCCTGTAACTATTACCCCCCCGGTCCCTTTCCTCCTCTGAAGCTGTTACCTGCACTCCCCCCAGCCAGTAGCTGTTCCTGGGATTTCTGGCTCCAAGGTGCATGACCTTGCACTTCCTTGTGTTAAACCCCAACTGCCACTCCCTAGACCAGTGTTCGAGTTTAGCTAGATCTTCTCTGAATGCCTGCCTCCCTTCTTCATTATCCACTTTTGCACAAATCTTACTGTCATTCACGAACAGGCTGATCTTACTCTTGACCTCCTCTGCAATGTCTCCAATAAAAACATTGAACAAAACAGGGCCCAGCACTGAACCCGGCAGTACACCACTCATTACTGGCCTTGGCTTGGATGTCTCCCCCTTACAACTACCCTCTGTTGTCTGCCCTGCAGCCAGCTCTCCACCCATCCCACCAGTTTTCCCCCTGCCCCCATGTCCCTCAGCTTGCTCATGAACTTCCTGTGCGGCACCGAGTTGAAAGCCTTGTTGAAGTCCAGATACAGGACATCCACAGCATGGCCTTCGTCAACTGCCCTAGTGACCCAGTCGAAGAAGTCGATCAGGTTAGTTTGGCAAGATCTTCCTGTGACAAACCCATGCTGTCTCTCATCCTGCAGACCATTGCTATCGAGAAAGATTATCACTCTCTCCTTCAGAATGGTCTCCATCAACTTCTCCACTATGGAAGTCAAACTCATCAGTCTGTAGTTACCCAGTAGGTCCTTGGGTCCACTCTTGTGAAGGGGCATCACGTGAGCCATCCTCCAGTCCCTGGGTACATTCCCTGTCTCCAAGGAGGTGTTGAACAGGTCCATCAGAGGGCCTGCCAACACCTCTGCCAGTTCCTTCAGGACCCTTGGGTGCACACCGTCCAATCCTGGTACCTTGTCCACCGGCAAGGCTTTAGGGCCCTTCAGAACTCTATCCTCTTGGATGACCCCATCTGTTATCTCTGCCCCCCCCAACCCTTGCCCCCTTTCCCCTTTGGTATTGGGCCATTCCTTTCTTTCGTGGCAGCAGCCATCAGACCAATCAGTCTTAAGAGGCAACAGGCAGATACATCATTGCTGAACATCACCAGCTGAGCCTGTGCCATTAGTGCCGCAGCACAGTCTGAGCCCAACCCCAACCAGTGTCCAGAACAACCTCAATGTATTGGAGGCATTGGCAGGGGTAAGGACCAACTTTGGTTCGTTCACCAATATGCCCAGCTGATCGAACAGTTGTCTTGTCCAAAATCATCTGTACGCTACTGCTTCCAATGGTCAATGTACGGGAAGACCTAGAGAGCCTTCCTCCAGAGGGCCACTATGACCACTGCAAATACTTTTCTAAAGACATGAGGTGCACAGCATAAGCCAAAGGGAACAGCACAAAACTGGTAGCAAAAACCTGGTAGCATGAATCACAAATGCTTTCTGTGAGACTTTCAGATCTTGACATTAAGGTAAGCATCCTCCATGTCCAGCATGACCATCCAGTCACCTTGTAACAGTAGGGGTAACAGGGACTGGAAGGACACCATTCTGAACTTTCTATATTCTATGTACATGTTCAGATTCCTGAGTTCTGGGACATGCCTTCAATCCCCTATCCATTTTAGAACCAGAAAGTATAGGGAGTAAAAACCTAGGTTCATTTCTGCAGCCAGGACTACTTCTATAGCCCTTTCGCAGAAGAGGGATTGAACTTCCTCCAGGAGAATGGTAAGATGTACAAGAGAATACCTGTTTAGCAATAGGGGGTGGGTAACTGGAGGAACAGTAAGGAGCTCTTGGGCATGCCCTTTCTGAAAATCCTCTAAAACCCACGCATCTGTCATGATCTCCCTCCATTTCTCTAGAAAGAGAGAGATTAGGCCTCCCACCAAAACCTCTTGAGGCAGTGAAGCCAGGGGAAAGGGAGGGGAGTCAGAAGGCACCAGGGCCAGCCAGGGCTCCACTGATGGTCTGACCTTTGGTAAGGCAAGTATGAGTACCAGGAGCTGGTTAGTGGCCTGAAAAGTAGAAGGCTAAGGCCCCTGTGATCCACAGCTCCAGATTCTGAAATAACCTCTGCCATGATGGACATAGGGCCTACAAAAAGAACCATGACAGGGACCTGAGAGTTATTCTTGAAGTCTGTAGATCCCACAAAGTCTTTTCAAAATCATTTCTAAATTTATTTATTTTTTTCTAACTCTTTTCTGCTCCACTTTTGTGCCCTGGGAACTATCTCTGGCAACCACGGTACCCCCAAGTATCTACCTCCCACCTGAGACCTGCTAAACTCTCCCTCATGCAACCCCGATGCAACATCCGGATCTGAGCCCCTCAAGGGAAGGGCCACCCCACTCCGCTCAGGGTGCTCTATCTATAGTATAGAGCGCCAGGGCACACGAGTCGGCCGAGGAGAGGAGGATGGGTCCAGTGATAGAGTGTGGGACTATAAAGGCCGAGGTGCCTTCGCTATCCCTGAAGTGGGATTTTCTACTTGTTTTCTCCCACCAGAAAAGGCTACCCAAGGCAACGCTATACCACCGCCTCTGCGAAAGCACTCCAGCGTCAAGCATGTTGAGCACCTCTGGTTGCCGCCAGAGGCCGCCTCCAGCAATCAATCACCCTGGATCCCTCCCTGGGAAGAGAAAGCAGTCCTCCGGATGCTCAATCTCTTTCCTCCCCTGCCGACCCCCGGGGCCCTGGGCTCGTTCTCGAACCCAGGTCACCAGCGTGGTGCGAGGTGTGGCGTCCAGTGCCTCAACCCTCAGCGCCATCGGGCCAGCTAAAATCTTTTCTAAATAATGGTTTCCTTCTGAAAGGAGCATTTATTACTGACCATTGTACATCAGAGAAAGAAGCAGCCACCCAAAGTCAGAAGTGGCATCTAATGCAGATATCTGAGGCAGCAGCCCTGGTAGCAGAAACAAAAGCATCATATATTGATCTTAGCAGATGCTTCCCTGTCTCTTGGCCATTAGCAACTGTTTGCTCAGCCAATATCTTGTATGGGCCCTCATGCTATTTTTCAGCCAGAGTGACCATATTCTTCTATATATTTAATCATGTATGCTTGATAGTTTGCAATCCTTAGTCCAAGGGTAGCTGAGGCAAAAGTCTTCTTATCCATTACATCCAGTTTTTTTGACTCCTTGTCCAAACCAAGGAGCTCAAGTGCTTGAGACTTTAGATCTATCACAAGCAGCCATTATAACTGCAGAATCTGTTTCAGACTGTGACATTTAGTATGATTTAGCAGTAGGGGCAGGATATTGTTTATCCACCTTTCTAGGAACAGCATGCAGTTGTGCAGGCTTATGGAAGGCTGCAAATGTAGCATGCTCCAGGGCAGAATGCACTGGAGGAATAATCACTGAAGGAGCGACAGAGACTTTGAAGAACTCATAAAGATGTCTCTTGGGAGAATACTCCTCCTCAGCTTGAAATCCCAGTTTGGGCTGTACCATTTTCAGGATCCTGAATGAGGTATTTTCAGGGGAGATCAGGGTGTACTCACCACAGCACACTCCTTCAGAGCAAGAAGAGTGGAGCTTGATCCAACCTCATTTGTTCTTTCCTCTTCCTCTTTTTCCATGTATTCTGTATTAAATTCCAGTTCATCATTGACATCCACCAGTATAGACAGGGGGTCAATAACAGGAGGAGGAACTGAAGGGGGTGCAGAAGACAGATGACCTGTCAATGGTAGTCCATCTGAACCCAGCCAGGAGGCAGGGACAGAATACGGAAGCATCAACACAGCAACCAACAACGGACCAGCTGGAGTTGCCAATGATGTAGTCATTGATGATGGCAGCATAATATGCTGAAATAGCTCAGACATTGCCTGATAGAAAGCCTGTGTATCAACAGAGCCCAGAAGGGGTGTCAACGGCTTAGGTGTCGGCTAGACAGTGCTGGACAGCAGAATAGGCTGCAAATCCCCGAATGGGGCAGATAAGCTGATGCCGTGCCCCAACCTTGATGTCTGTAAGACAGTCGGTGGATGGCAGGACCCACGACCATAGCCAGGGCCCCATCTTTTTCTAGTGACTTACCCCATCTAAGTGGTGAACAGGAACGGTCAGGAGAAGCTTCCTTTTCCTTTCAGTGCTTCTCTTTGTCAGCATGGCAGTGTTTATCTTCTGACTTTGACAACTTTTACTTGTCTTTTTTCTTACAGCAGTCTGTACTGGTTACCGTCAACCACGGGGACGACAGGCTGATGGCAAACTGAGAACAAAAGCAGATGATGATGGTGAAGCTGCCTTTGCCGTAGCTTATTTCTCAATTTCTTGTACAAGCAGAAAGTTTTCTAAAGCTTTCCTTCGACACCTCCTGGTTGCCCGGTTAAAGCCTAGGCAGATTTTACAGGACTTAACATTATGGTCTTTGCCAAGGCAGTGGATACAAATGGAGTCATCGTCTTTGTAAATCTTCACGTCGCTGCAATAGCAGCAGCAGAACAACGGTCCTCGGTTCTTTGTCCATTCACGGTATAAAACAATTTAAAAAAACAGAAGTATACAGCAACAATTAAATTCTTGCAAAAGTTCAGTGGCATTCCTTAGCAGTGGTGGACCGACAACCAGGTGACAGTGGGAAAAAGAACTAGGGCATGCTGGGGATGCTGACATTATATGGGTGCCGACATGGCACACTGATGTGGGTGACCCCAGCCTGCAAGAAGTTTCCGGGTGGTCCTGCTGCTGATGGTTTACAGTTCCATGATGCTGCGCTAATGGAGAGAGATATCCTTGAAGATCTGCTGTTGCTGCTGCTAGGGAACATAACCCCGACCTTGACCATAGGAAAGTGCAGGCTGAAACCCACAGAAAGGAGCCTATTCCAGGGCCTATTTGAGACTCATTTAGACTTAGGGACCAGATAAGCCCTCATCTAAGAAAAGAAAAGGAAAGGCTAGAGATGGTACAGCATAAGATATACAAAATGATTCAGAGCCAGCAGGGCAGATCTTATGAGGATCAGTTTAGGGCACTAAACATGTACTAGCTTCAGGCAAGAAGTAAGAAGGGCAATATGATAGAGACCTTCAAGGTTCTGAAAGGAATGGCAAGTCAAAACAGGGACATGAGTGGAAGCTGGTGAGGAAAGATTCCAAAGTTACATGAGAAAATGTTATTTTACAGAGAGCTGTTCAGCTGTGAAACAGGCATAAGCATTCTACATAGTACCTGCCTTCTACATTACCTCAGTACCTACCTCCCCTTACCAGGCATCTACTTCCATCATTATTCCAATCCTACCAAACCTTACTATTCACTACCCTGTGTTGCATAAGCATTCCTTCATAAGGAGCCCAATGGTCCATTTAATTAAAACATTAATCCTTTCAGCACAGTCAAAACGTTACATGTAAAATATAGTTAGATAAGTTTTAGGTAATTATATTTATTTTGCATGGATGACAAAAAGCATATCTTACTCGCTTCTTTCTTTCCTGGGTTCCTTTTGGGGTTGTATATCTCCTGAATTATTCCACCAGCTGCATCCTGCCGTAGATCCTATAAGATCTTGGTGCCCTTGCACTAAACAATGACAAAATAAAATATTACTAGTTCATCTTAGTGACATGACAAGATGCAAATGATAAAAAGCAGCAATAATGCCACCTCTCAATTCATTTGCAAGCAAATGTTTGGTGCCTTCCCTGTTGTGTTCTGTTTATGATCACAGCACGGACTATCAGAGCCTTGGTCCATTAAAGAAGGATGAAAGGGTTGGTCTGTCTGTAAGGTCACCGTAATATCATTTGTACATAAGACAATAGGAAAGAAAGAAGACCTAAGGTTAATCAAGTTCCCCCACTCACGTTCCTCTGTCTATTTACGTTTATTCCACAAATCCACCACTCCTGAGAAATAGTACTTACATACACGCTGTCATAGGGGGCTAGTGGGAGAAGAATGCACAGATGGACCACAATTTAGTATAGCTTAGAGGTTAGAATAATGAGCTGTGAATGAGCTTGGTACATCCAGAAGCAGGTTTGATTCAACAACCTCAATTGCATACTGTCGACTCTGAGCAAGTCACTTAACCTTCCCATTGCTCCCAGGTCGCCCTGAAAACTAGACACTTATGCCTAATGCGCCTTACCTGGTTACCAAAACCTAAAATAAAATAAGCTACCTCATAGTCTTACTGCAAATTCAGTTCAACAGTTGCAAAATAATGGCTTAAGGCTTTCAAATCAGGATATCAAAACACTTCAAAGTTCACAGCAGCAAAGTCTTTCTAGATTGCACATAGCAAGCGTTTAGTAGTTTCACTTACACCCCAAGTAACTCAAACTAACAACTAGAGTTAGGTCTTCTCTCAGCAATTCTGAAACAGCAAGATTTGGAATACACTCCCCGCTCCAAAGGTGCTGCTTCCAAGATAAGGCTACTTGTGAAAAACAACAGCAGGTACGCACATACCGACTGGGATTAAACAAAACTGATTTACTGAGACTTAGAACATTTGTATTTTATTGATTAAATGTTGTTGACCAGGTTGGCTCACTGAGACTTGTGTCCCTCTTTCAGGAGTGACCTGTGGTAATTGATATACAGAAAATACAGGTTACTCACCTGTAACAGGAGTTCTAGGAATGGTATATGTTGTTCATCCACACTCATTGGCAGGTATCCTTGCCGCTTTAAATCTTGCCGGAAGGTCTTCAAGCTTGCTCCTCCCACCCACCCGGGTGGTATAACTCTCGGCTCCGCCCCATGACGCTAGATCTGCCCGCTGGAAGCTCAGGGTTGTGCGTCAAGCCGGGAGGTCGGGTTATGTGGATGAACAACACATACCATTCTTAGAACTCCTGTTACAGGTGAGTAACCTGTATTTCTAGGACATGGATATGTTGTTCATCCACACTCATTGGCAGACTCCTAGCAGTTCTCCGGGAGGGAGGCAAGACGCACACCCCCAATACTTACTTGGGAAAGAGAGACTGAGAACCGAGGCCCCAAAACCAGCATCCCGGCGTGACTCAAGGTCGATGTGGTAATGGGTAATGAAGGTGTTTGCTGACTTCCAGGTAGCAGCCCTGCAGATTTCCTGGATAGGGACGTCCCTGGAAGCAGCCACCGTTGCAGCAGTATGGCGGGTAGAATGAGCTCTTATCCCTCTGGGAGGCTCCATGCCAGCCAACTTATAGCAGAGATGTATGCAGGAAGTGACCCACCTGCTTATCAGTCCGCTGGCTGCAGGTCTGCCAGATGCGGCTTCAGCGTAGGTGACAAACAGCTGGCGAACCTCTCCCGAATTTCAGCCGTCGCTCTTTGTAATAAGCGGCGCCCTTCTAGGTTCAAAGTATGGAGCCTATATTCGACCTCCCGAGGTGTGACTGGGGTAGAACACCGCAGAGTCAACACCTGGTTAAGGTGAAACCCGACACCACCTTCGGAAGGAATTTCTGGTGGGGGCGCAGGACAACCTTGTCCCTGTGAAGACCAGGTAAGGAGGCCTCGATGGAAGCGCCTGGAGCTCTCCCTCCTTCTGGCTGGCGTGATAGCCACCAAGAAGGCGGTCTTCCACGACAGGTGAGAGAGAGCACACCTGTGCATAGGTTCGAATGGCTTGCCCATGAGCTTTGCCAGTACCAGCAGTACATCCCACGGAGGTGGGGGTTCCCGCACTGGAGGGGAAATGTGATCAAGGCCTTTGAAAAAGCGCCAGACCACCTTCTCCTGCGCCACCGACTGCTTCCCGGCCCGCGCCCGGTAAGCAGAGATGGCTGCCAGGTGCACCCTTAGGGTCGTCGACCTAAGCCCTTGATTAGAAAGGGACCATAAATAGTCCAAGATGCTTGCCAAGGAACAGGAGGAAGGGTCCAAGCCCTTGCCCTGACACCAAATGGAAAACCTTTTCCATTTGAAGGCATAGCATTTTCTGGTCGACTCCTTACGGGACGCCTCAACTACATTGAGGACCTCGTCGGAAAGACCCAAGGCCTGGAACTCTAGCCGCTCAGGAACCAGGCCGTCAGGTGCAGGGATTGAAGGTCCGGATGGAACACCTTCCCTGATTGACTGAGAGCAGGTCCGGCGAGCTGGAAGCTGCGCATGAGTCCTGGAGCTGAGACTGAGGAGATCTGGTACCAGAACTGGCAAGGCCAGTCTGGGGCTATCAGAATCACCTGCGCTTGTCCTCCCCGCCTTGAGAAGCACCTTGTGGATCAAGGAAATGGGGAAAGGCGTAAAGAGGCCCGGGGTCCACTGCTCGAGAAGGCATCCCCTGCAGCGAGCCCTGCTGAGGGGCGGGCATGGAACAGTCTCAACCGCGTTCTCCTGGAGGCGAACAGGTCCACCTGAGGTGTGCCCCAATGGGAGAACAGATGCTGTACTACCTCCGGCAGGAGAGACCACTCGTGGGATGCAGCCCCTATCCGGCTCAGGGCATCGGCCAGGGTGTTGGAGGCTCCTGCCACATGAATGTCTAGGAGATCCGCCTCCAGGCTGCGCACGAGTGACCAAATGCGGAGAGCTTCCTTGCATAGAAGCATGGGCGCGTCACGCCCTGGCGGTTTAGATAGGAACATGGTGTGGTATTGTCCGTCTGGACTCGGACCACTTGACCCGGAGGAGCAGAGCAAAGGCGGGTGAGTTAGGCGGACCGCTCGGGCTCCAGCAGGTTGATGTGGCATCGGGACTCCGCGGGGACCAGAGGCCATGGCCAGGTCTTCCCCAGATGGGCACCCCAACCCATCAGAGAGAGGCATCGGTCGATAAAGAGACCGTCGGCTCGGGGCGGACGAACGGGATGCCCTCCTGCAAATGATCTGGAACGGTCCACCACTGGAGAGCGTTCCACATCCCCTGTGTCACCGACACAAGCTGGTCCAAAGGATCGCGGCGTTGTGACCACTGGCTGGCCAGTCCCCATTGAAGGGGACGCATGTTCCAGCGGGCCCAACGGACCACGCTGGTGCAGGCCGCCATGATGACCCAGGAGGCGCAGGAAGTCCCGGCAGGCGCAATGCCAACCAGAAATGATCGGGCAAAGGAGGAAAGAACCCCGGCCCTGTCCGCCGGGAGCCGCGCTCTGGCTCGAAGAGAGTCGAGCTGCGCCCCGATGAATAGAATCACCTGCTTTGGCTCGAGTTCCGACTTGGCCTCGTTGATAAGGAGGCCCAGTTGAGAGCAGACCTGGAGGGCCAGATCTCTGGACCACTCCGCCTCCTTCCTGGAGGGAGCTGCTATCAGCCAGTCATCCAGGTAAGGGTACACCCGGACCCCTCGGCGCCGCAGGAATGCTGTCACCACTGCCATGCATTTGGTGAAGACCCTGGGAGCTGGAGACAAGCCGAAGGGCATGGCTTGGAACTCGAAAGGGATCCTTCCGCTCGGAAGCGAAGGAATCTCTGGTGAGACGGACGGATAGGGACGTGAAAAAACGCGTCCTGCAAGTCCAGAGAGCAGAACCACACGCCGCGTTCCAAGGATGGTATTATCTGAGCCAGAGTGACCATCCTGAAGGTTCGAGACCTTAGGAACTTGTTTAGGTCGTGTAGGTCGAGAATGGGGCGCCAGACCCCCGTCCGTTTCGGAACCAGGAAGTACCTGGACACAAACCCTGGGTCTGAAGGAGGGTCCGCCACCTCTCTTATCACCTCCTTCTGGAGGAGGAGAGCGATGTCGGCGTAGCCGGCCGCCAGTGAGGCTGGGGACCTGCAAGCCCCGAGGGGCGACGGCTCTGAAGGGTGGTGCCTGCTCGAATTCCAGAGGCAGGCCTCTTCCCACCACCTCCAAGACCCACCTGTCCGTGGTAACAGCGGACCAGGCGGAGCGGAGGTGCGGCCGTCCCCACGGGGAGACCAGGGGTAAGGTAGCGAGGAATGGGGCGACCCCTCAGCCCGTCACTGGGCAGGCTTGGAGGAGGACCGCCGAGGACCTCCTGGGCCTTTCCTCCCTGCCTCCTGTTAGAGGAAGCCGCGGCTTGGGTTTGGGATGCCAAGGCCGAGCCTGCTGGCCCTGACGTTGCTGGGCCGGGCGCGCCGGGGGCGCAGAAGGACGAAAGGGCTTAGGCTGTGGTTTGCGGCCTTTGTCCTTCTGAGCGGAAGAGACCGAGTCCAAGGTAGCATTGGACTTCTCGATCCTCTGCAGGTGACCTTCCACCCCAGGGCCGAAGAGGTCAGTCCCCAAAAAGGGAACATCCGCCAACTTGTGCTGGGTATCCGAAATAAAGGTGGATATCCTCAGCCAAGCCCGACGACGCATAGCCACTGCGGCAGCCACCGATCTGGCACATGAGTCCCCTATATCCAAAGCAGTCTGGAGCTGCTGTTTGGCCACTGCCCTGCCCTGGTCCGCACCTGCTTAACCGTAGTCTGCAGATCGGCGGGAAGATGAGGGATGACCTCATCCAGGAGCCCAACAGGGCATGAGAAAAATGTGCCATGAGGGCGGCCGAACTGGCCTGGCAGAAAACCCGAGAAGGGCCTTAGCGTAGACTTTTCGCCCGACATAGTCAATTTCTTGGACTCCTTGTCAGGAGGGTTTGTCCACATCCCTGGCGTTGCGGCGCAGAAAACGCTGTCGGTAACCAACCCTCAGCAGAGGGTGTTCCAAAACGGACAAGGAACGGTAGGGACGCATACTTCCTGGCCATCCTGGCCGGGCGCAGGGCAGGAAGCAGGGCGCTGCCAAAGCTCCAGTGCGGACCCACTATGGCCTCGGCCACCGGAAAGGCCTCGTCGGAGAATCCCTTGGTCCAGAATCTCCGTGAGGATACCTGGCCCGTTTGGAAAGCAGGTTCGAGCTCCATCCGGTGGACTCCGAGATGAGCCGAAGCAGTCCTAGGAAGGACGACGGGCTATCGTACATTGACTGATCTCCTGAAGACTCCAAGTCCAGTCGCTTGGAGAAAAAGGAGGAATCATCTTCGGACTCGGAAGAGTCCTCGAAGAGCTGCCTCTGGCCTGAGCCACCCTTCACCTGCCGAGGTCGTCGGGAGTGAGGGTAACTGACAGCCGATGGGTAGACCCTTAGCCGACCGAGAATCTTGGTCGGAGCCCCACCATTGTGGCTGTGGGCGGAGGTTCCACCGAATCGTGGAGCAGCTGGTTTTGGCCGAACAACTGGCCTGGGTATAGGCTCCTCGGATAAGTCGAGGGTTGTGTCGGCCAGCTCGGTGACAACCATAATGGCCGGGAAGGCGTCGAGGTCGGCTTACTCCCGGCCAGGAGAACTGTTGCAACATAAGAGTCCTCGTACCGTCGGCGTAATTCGCGAAGCCTCCCTCGCCCGAGGACGAGCGGCGACGCCGCTGACCGCAGTGCCGACCAGACCGCCATGACGGTGGATCGGCTGGACCGCTGAAGAGGTCCAGACCGAGATCGAGAGTCCCGGAATTTCCGAGGTCGGTGCGGGAGGTGTCGGCGGAACCGCACTCCCACCCGGCTCGGATGGTCCATCCGAGGGCTCCGGACCGGGCACAGGCGAGCCACAGGATCCTCAACTCCTCCGGGGAACCGGGAGGGAATCTCGGCTGCTGGGCGACAGCCTGTCCAGCAGGTCGAGAAAAATCTCGACTCGTCGGTGGGAGTCTCGGTCAACTGACCTGGCCGGGGACACCCGTGAGGCCAGTGGCGGCTTCAGCGATCGACCAAGCCGACGGTCGGCGACTCGGGAGAGGGACCTTTCCCGCCTCCCAAGAGCGTCGGCGGAGGGACTACCCTGTCCTTCTTTTGGACCGAGAATAAGGTCCAGCGACGAGGCCCTTCTCCCTTAGTGGAGAGGGACAGACAAAGCTCCTTAAAAGAAGCCGTGTAGGAAGAACCCAGAGAGAGCGGGATAAATGCCGCGGCCGAGAAGATATGGCCAGCGCCTCCTCTTCGAAGGCGATCATCCGTCGAGCTGATCCGCGCCGATACGCCCGCCCGCGAAACCGCCAACCGGGCCTCCTTGGACTTCACGGAGGAAGCGCTTCTGGGGGCCCAGTTGCAATCGGCAGCACGGTCTTCGAGGGCGTAGGCCGAGAAAGATGAGCACAGAGTCGCAAGCCTGGGGTCGTGCTCAAGGCCTAAGCAGTAGACACCACGTGGAGTGTGGATCCGTCCGGACATCTTCTGCCCGCATGGGCATCTCCGAAATCGAGTCGATTTGTCCATCGCGGCCGCGAGGATCGAAGACTGAAGTCTTTTTCCAAAAATTTATTTTTAAATCCGCAAACGGAGAAATAGGAACCAGTCTCAAACGCAGAGCGTTAAGGAGGGAACCTGAGCTTCCAAGCGGTAAGGAAGATCTGGCGTCATGGGGCGGAGCCAAGAGTTATACCACCCGGGTGGGTGGGAGGAGCAAGCTTGAAGACCTTCCGGCAAGATTTAAAGCGGCAAGGATACCTGCCAATGAGTGTGGATGAACAACATATCCATGTCCCTAGAAATAACTTCTTTTCACATTGATACAATTTAACAGCATAGAGGATTTAGTGACAATGGTAGTCACAATAGGCACATCAGTGAGGATCAACAAAATTAAATAGCAAGTGTAACACACAAATCGATAAGACAAAGTGCAATATTACAGTACATCAAATCAAGTTAAAAGGACTAATTCAAGGCCAACAGAGGGGAAATAAGCACCTGAGCCACTTTTTGGCATAGCTGAGACAAGGATGTGACAAGGTTGAATAAGGCCCTGCCCCGTTTGTTATGCAGAAAGAGTTTAAATGCAAGGATCTGTTCTATTCTCTCCTTTTCTGTCACTTCTCTGTCTGGTTGTGCAACCAAATTTTCTCGTGAGACCTAGGACTTGATCACCCTGACAGTCTTGCAATTCTCTGTCTCTCCCTCCTCCAGCCAAGTCCTTCTCCTTCTACCCTATCTCCCACACTGGAAGCCTTGGATACACTTCTTGCACTTAATCCTTCCAAGGGCAGCTCACCTGATGGCCTTAACCCTAAACTTCTATACCTATCAGCTCCTGCCATCTCTTCACCTCTGGCAGACCTTCTAAACCTTTCCTTCTCTCTAGGCTCTGTCCCTACTGACTGGAAACATGTGATTGTCCTCCCCCCTACCCAAGGGAAGAGACTCCTCCTCTTCCAGAAATGTCCGCCCTATTTCACTTGTACCTGCCCTGGCAAAGCTTCAGGAACACCTTGTCGTCTCTCAGCTCTCCTTTTATCTCTCTGAAACTTCTTTCTTCTCTCCCTTCCAATCAGGCTTTTGGAAGAATCACTCAATCGCCACTTCCCTACTCAGACTCACTGATTCTATTCTAACAGCTATGAACAGTGGGCAAATCACCTCCGCCATATTTGCTGACCTTGCAAGGCTTTTGACATGGTCTCCCACTCCCTTCTAATTGACAGCCTCTCTGCTGCAGGCCTATCTGTCTCTGCCACAAACTGGTTCAGAGCTCATCGCTCAGGTAGATCACAGTCTGTCAGGACAGATGATGCACTATCCACCCCACTCCAAACTACCACTGGTGTGCCCCAGGGCTCTGTACTTGGCCCACTATTATTTTCTATCTTCTTCAATGACCTTCCGTCTGTTTGTGCATCATTCTCCATTCACATGTATGCTGCTGATACCATCCTGTACACCTCCAGCCATGTCCCCCAATGATGTAGCTGCTGTGCTCCAAATGGACTTCAATAACGTTAAACACTGGTTCAGCTCTCATCAATTTATACTCAACACCAAGAAAACAGTCTCAATGACCTTTGGCACTAGGCAGACACTCTCTAGGCTTGCCCACCCTCCCTCTTTCCACACCCTTGATGGGACAATCCTCGAAGACACTTCCTCCTTTAGGTACCTAGGGGTCTGGCTCGACCAACACCTCCGCTTTTCTGGACATGTGGATGCTATCCTAAAAACTGCACCCCAACCTCAGCGCCCTATACAGGAACCACAGATGTCTTCTCACGGCCCAGGCACAAACTTCTCCAGAAAATGATTTTACCTATCTTTGACTACTGCGATACAGTCTACAGTGCCACTCCCAAGTCTCCTTGGTCAAATTGGGTACCCTCTTCAATGCTTTCTGTGGTTTCACCTTGGACTCCCCTCCTGTTAACCATCTCTTGCTTTTCCTGCTCTTGTTGACAGACAACTCTCCCACTGTGCTAAATTTGCCTCTAAATTCTGGTTTGACTCCCTCCCCTCTTATCTCTATTATGCCCTTCACCTCCCTCTCTCCCCCCATGCACTCAGGTCTATAGGCGCCCGCACTTTAGTTGTCCCCGCCTTAAGACCACTATAGGGCAATCAGCATTCTCACACCACTTCTCCAAACTTTGAAAACTCCTCCCACCTCAAATCCGGCACTCCTCTTCCACTGGCTCTATCTCATCAGCCCTGCTAAACTTCTTCTCTCCTAACTGCTCCTGCCCCAAACTCACATTCTCCATGCTACTCTCTATCAATCACATATCACCCCTACCTAACTTATTCCTCTACCCCGTCCATTGCTGTTGCTCCCCCTGACCTACTCTTCCTGACTTTTCCTCGCTAGCTCCCTCTAATTCACTTATCTGACTTTTTGCACTTGCTTTCACTTGCCTATGCCCCCTGACTCCTCTGCTCTCTCTCCATTTAACTCGCTTTTCTAGTAGCACTTATCAGCTCTGGTATCTCCGTCTCTGGCCTAGCACTCATGTCTGTAATCTGTACCTTGTTCAAAATTACTGTCAAAATGTATAAGACTGCTGATGCTAATTTTTCATTGCATAATTGGAATTCTACATTGTACTCTCTCAGTCTACTCATCCCCAAAAAAATGTTTTCCTTGTATAACTGATTTAATCTTACCCATGCCTCTCTTGAATACATGTATCTTTGGAGTCCTGTTAACCAATTTACTATTTTTGCACTTTGTATAACTGTACATTGTTTACAACAATGGCCAGCCTTGGCAATTAGTCATTCGTCTCTTGCTATGTTCCTCCTGTACCCCTTCCTCCAGGCGCTTTGAGGAGTGAGCAATCTCTGTTACTTAGTGTGCTTTTCCTGGTGAAACTTTTAAATAAATAAAATCTCTCTACCCTCACTTGTTGTTCTGCATCCCCCCATATCTGCTGGTATAAAATATATATGAATCATTGTGGTGATATGTAATTGACACTGAGATCCCTTTGTTTAAAACTGTATATAGTTAGAATAAAATGATTGCAAAGTTATTTGGAACTCATGAGGTTAACCTGAGTTGCATTTTTTAAGCCTTTGCAGAAGATGTAAACAAGAGGTCAGTTCTGGGTCACAGTGTTCTTTTGCTGCACCTGCTGAAACTGACAATCACATTAGAAACTTACAAGAACACTGCGTGAGAAGCATGCTATTTTTTAATGAGCTTTTAGAAGCAGCAGCTAGCAGCTGAAAGGGAGATAGCCTTTACTTTTAAAAACACCTCATTTTGGAGAGGGAAGCTAGAAACCAAAAGGAAGCTAGCATTTGCTTTTAAAGCGATTTACCAAGTTTTGATATATGAACGCATATACTGCAAGATGACTGCATATAGAACTGATTCGCAATGTATTTTGATAGATGCATAGCCTGTTTTAGCAAATTAAATCAGGTTTTCACCCTCACAAACCAGGAAGTGTCATTTTGTGTATTGGAGCCTGTATTTGGTGACCTTTGACACTCATTACCTTTGCAATGTCACCACAAGGAGATCTGTGCTCTGCAATTAAAATTAGTTCTTGGTCACAGCAGTTCTGTCTTGATAACAGAGCTCTTGGTGCAGCATGCAGCATGACAACAATGTCAGACAGTTCATTTTCAGGGTCCGATGATGAAAGCACTATGTTGTCCTGCACTAACAGTGATCTTTCAGACACTGACATGTGCCACAATTTGACAAGCCACTGCATAGTAGATCCCCATATAGATGACCCTATGACAGCAGCGAGAATGATGTGGGCAGTAGCTCAGGCAGTCACAGCAGTAGTCCTGATCCATTCCAGCATAGCAGTGAGGCGACTTAGTAACACAGACTGTTAATATTATATTTTGCTACTTAGTACTACGGTTTGGTTCCGTCATTGCTGTCATTTACAGTGCAAAATCGAGGTATGGTGTGTGTTCTGTTACTCCGAGCATCAATGTGCCCACACAATGCTAGTGATAGTACCCTGGTTTTAGATTTCTTTTTGGGGGGATTGCTTTCCCAATGCTAACGAATTGTTGGCCACTCCAGCTTGACACTGAGAGCACGGCTCAATCTGGTGGCGTTGTTTGAGCAGGATAAATGGCTCACAATTTGTCCAAATCCCTCACCTGGTGCTAGTTAGTAGTGACCTCCCACCAATTGATTTATCAGTCCCTCACTCTGATGGAGCACAGGGTGGAAATTACAAGCAGGCACCTTGTACCCCAACCACTCCAAACCCCCCAGCTGCACACATACACTTAGAAAAATGCTGCAGCATAGAACTTTTATTATCTGTAAATTATTTATACTGTTTGGGTCTGTCTTTTGCCCTAGTGCCAACGGTCTCGCTATAGCTTTCTTCTCTGTATGTGTGTGTTTGGGGTGGGAGCCTGCTTATCGTTCCCTTTAGAGGTATCAGTGATTGAGTAACGTGTTGAAGTCGCCAGTTCCCTGTTTACGGCATGTTATAAATTTAAAACTACAAATTATTGCACCAGCTTTGTGTTACCTCTAAGCAATCAGGAACTATACAGACTGCAGCTGTCATTAGTGTCTGCATAAGCATCTGTAATACCATCCTAGCATTGGCTTATTGCCGCTACATGTGTGCCTCCAGGTGCATTATGAATTGAGCAAAAATACACAGTACAGTCGGTGATCATCCCCCACCCCCCCAAGGTTAAAAATGACACTGCCAATACCCTTCTCATGGAGAAAGAGACTGCATTTATGTTTAGATAGCATAAGTACCGTTTGATTGGTCCACTACAAAAAGGGACATATCCTTGGTAGGTACTCAAGTGTTAGACTGTATTTGAACCACCCTTCCTCACTTATGTCACCATACTTCATTACCAGTTCGGTCTGTGTCAAGCCGTTTGTGTTTTCCCATTTTTCCATTACAGTGGATCTCTGATGCACATGCGTAAAGTGTACAGCAAATACAACAGATGCTGCACTATACTGTCTCCCATGCCTTACCGATGTCATGGTGCATTGTGTAGACTCCCTGCATTCATTGCTGTGTAGCCCATATTTTGGTTCAGACATTATTCCCTAAGTATGCCGAACTGACTAGCACACTTTGCAATATAACACCATAGAAGCCATACATTGGTACCACAGTGTCGGGGAGGATGGCAACTCAGCCTCTTCTTTTGCTGATGCTCAGAGCACATACAATGATGCTATAATTCTAATTATAAATGAAGACTGTATGTTAAAATGTTAAAAAACTAAGTGTTTTTAATTTTGAGATACACTGTAAACTATGTACAGTAGAACTATGTACAGTATATAACTGATTTTATTGCATTCATTTATAAACTTAACAAGGAGCTGGCAAGCTGGAGAAACAATTCAGTGCACCATGTCCTTTTATTCATGCACATCTAAGCATACTTTGGTGATCAGTGTTATGGTGCTTGCATGAGAACACCAAATGAGCCCAAGAAAACACAGGAGCACAAGAAAAAATATAAACTGTCTATAGTGATGGTGACAATCACAAATGCAATAGCAAAGGCAGTTTACTGAAGCAATCACACTGGAAGCAGCACTTGCCAAAAATACACAGTTTATTGCACTGTTCTCCTGGGATTGGACTGTGCAGCTCAGTGCTTATACTCTTGCTGCACATTACAATTTTGAACTGTTGAAAAAGTCATCCATTTAACACAGACCTCTATGTACCAATACTGAAAAGCTTACTTCAATTTATAGATCTGCCCAGTTCAAAAGTCATCATTTTGCGTCCCAATACGCTACAGATTACAGCTCCACTTAGGTAAAAAAAATTTATGTTTTGTACAGACTTGTTGTTATAATTATGTACTTGCAGCACTTATTAAAACTGTAACACTGTACTCAAGCAATGTAGATTGTGATGTTCCTAGAACCGATGGACCTAGGACACAAGAGATTAGTCAGATGAGTAAAATTGAAAATCAGGAGAAATCACCACTTCTGCAATCCCAAAAGCAAGTATAACAACTGCCAATATAACAAACAGTTTCAGTCATCAGTGCTGTCATTTTTGCTAGTTCAGTTTTGGATCTGCACTCACTGAGGGTGGGTCCAAGAAAGATGAATGAACGAGCAGTGAGAAAGGTGCAGTGGGAACACCTTCCCTGTGCTGATGTCACTTATGCATGTGGATGCATTGCTCATGTGCGAACTTCAAACAAAGAAAAAAACATGCAGAGACAACTGTGGCACAAAAATGTTAAAAAACTAAGCATCTGAATATATTTAATACTTAACTTCAGGGCAGCTGAGCTTTGCATCACTCAACGAAGGGAAGGTGATCTGCAAACATGACATCTGGGAAGTTAGTAAATCACTTTAAGAGTACCTCATTTTGGAGAGAAAGAAAGAGGAATCAGCTAAATCTCCCCATCACTTAACTGCTAACAGTTACTGCTAAGTGGGAGGGGCCTGTGACCTGTGAATAGCAGAGTCTGCTGTGCCCCAGCTCCATTCTGATTCAGCCTTTAGAAGCAGCAGCTAGCAGCGGAAATTGAGCTAGCCTTTGCTTTTGCTTCAGCTTTTCGTAGCAACAGCTAGCAGCTGAAAGGGAACTAGCATTTCCTTTGGAAAGAGTACCTCATTTTGGAGAGTAAGAGGTGAATCCTCTAAATCTCCTCCTCCCCAATCACTTAAAAGCTAACAGCTAATGGCAAGTGGGAGGGCCAGTGACCCGTGAATAGCAAGTCAATTGTCCCAGCTCCATTTTGATTCAGCTTTTAGAAGCAGCAGCTAGCAGCTGAAAGGCAGCTAGCCTTTACTTTTGCTTCAGCTTTTAGAAGCAACAGCTAGCAGCTGAAAGAGAGCTAGTATTTACTTTTAAAGGCACCTCATTTTGAAGAGGGAAGCTAGCAACTAAAAGGGAGCCAGCATTTGCTTTTAAGAGTACCTTATTTTGGAGCAGAAGAGGGGAATCGGCTAAATCTCCCCCTTCCCATCACTGAACTGCTAACAGCTACTGCTAAGGGGTGGTAATAGTACTACCCACACAAGCTTCTTTCTACATTCATAGACGCCCAAGATAACTTCCTGCAGGGCTCCCAAAGAAAGACACCAGTAAGAACAGGAAGAGAGGATAGAGAAGACGCAGTGAAGAGAGAAAGAAACAGTGACACCTACAGGCCAGGAGGAAAACAGACATGGACATCCAGATCTGCCAGAGCTGTGGAGGGCTGGTAGCGAGGCAGGCGCTCTGGAGACTGGGGTGCCCCTTCTGCAGGACAGCTGCAGAACTACAGAGGAGCTATGGCAGGCAAGAGAAGAGATCACAAGGCTGTAGAGGAGACTGGATTGGGATGCCCACCACCCCTTACCCACCCACTCTCCCAAAGGCCCATGGGTCTTGGGGATAAAGGGTGGTGAGAGGGGGCAGCAGGGCACCTAGAGCTAAGATGGGGCACTGCCAGCCACATGCTCTCCACATAGAGAATCGTTTGGTCCCCCTAGCCAGGGGACAGAAACCAGGTGAGGAAAAAGGAAGAACAGAGCAGGACAAACCTGATACAAGAAAGCAGGAAGGACATACTGTACAAGGAAGGAGAGGAAGAATACACAGAGCAACAGGAGGATTCTGGTCGTGGGAGACTCTATGTTGCAAGAACTGGAGGCACAGTCCATCAGTGCGAAGGGAGCTGAAACCATGGTGAAATGCATGCCAGGAGCATCTGCAAGGAGAGCTAAAGACAGAATAGGATGGCTGGTGAGTAGAGATCAGGATTTTAGGGATCATTGTCCACCTTGGGTCAAATGACACAGCAAATAGGACTGTGGAAGAAGCCAAGGCAGACATGAAGACCCTAGGAGAGCCTAAAGGAATACACAACATCTGGCCTTCTTAGAGTTGTTGCCGGTTTAGAGGAAGGGCAGAAGTGAGGACAAGATCAGGAATGAAGAGATCAAGGAATTCAACCAGTGACTCCGGGGTGGTGCACAGACAATGGGATGCACTATATTGGAGACTGGGGAGCCTTCTGGGACAGGAAGCTCTTCAAACATGATGGTCTGTATCTCACCAGAGAAGGAACGAGAGCACTAAGGCAGAAGTTGGACGTCTTCTTGGAGGATTTAAACAGGGAGGTCTCCAGAAACAGAGAAGACTACCTAAATGAGGATGTAGCAGAAAGATACGAAGGTAAAGGGATCGGTGAATGGAAGAGAAGCCCCCAACATCGGACTAAAGGAAACAGGCATGGCCATGAGCAAGGAGTGGCCATAGGTAAAAAAGGCGGGACCTCATGTAAAGTACAGGAGTGGCAGACACAGAAAAGGGGGGATGGTACTGAGATTATAGCATAGGGGAAAGGCAGTGATTGGAAGGCTATGGTAACAGCTCACACCACCATCATTGATGGGCTTGTCACCACTCCCCGTAAATTCAAGGGAGCACATACACACCCAGAAAGAGAAATGCAGAACCCAGGCATCTTGACTACAGAGGTCTCGATTAGCATTCCGCAACAAGATGGCAACCTCAAAAATCACTCAGACACAAACGGCAAGTTGGCACTGTCCAAGAGAGTGCAGCCCCATACTAAAGGGGTACATTCCTGGAAGGTGATGGTTGCAAACACTAGAAGCCTTGTAACCAAACTACCCGAACTCACAGCCATCATGGTAGTAGAAAGATTGGACTGGGTCGCTGTGACAGAAACATGGTTCATGGAAAACCACGGATGGGACATGGCTATACCTGGAAACAATCTGTTCAGAAAGCATAGGCGGGGCAAAGAGGGGTAGGAGTAGCCATTTACATACGAGAAGACATAAGCAAAAATTACTCACCTTAGTAATGTTGTTTCTTCTAATGGAGTCTTGCTATATTATGACATATGCAGTGAGTCCCAACCTTTGAACTGCTCCGGAGGTGAAAGAGTTAACTTTCCATGCGGCATGGAACTTTGAGCATGAGCTCGGTTGAAAACTCTGTCTGTTGTTCTTCAAACTCAAACTGTCAGATCTTTACAAGCAAAACTCACTAAGGTTCTGTGTGGAAGCTGTAAACCTATACTAGCCAACTGGCTACTAAATATAAGAACATATTTTTGGTCCCAAACAAGACTCAAGTCAGGGGACCCAAAAATGAAAAACAACACCCAATCACCCCAAAAAGGAGGGTGAAAAAACAAGGTGGGCATCTACTAAGTGACAACACTGCACCACCCACATCCCAAAAGCAGAGGTTCTGAGAGGGGCAGGCAGGGTGGGAGGTGATAATATAGCAAGACTCCATTAGAAGAAACAACATTACTAAGGTGAGTAATTTTTCTTCAAACAACATGAAGTCTTGCTATATTGACATACTGCGGACTACACAGCAGTACCTCAATGGAAGAGGGACAGAAACTATTTAGAAATAGGCTCTAGAAGCACAACTGTGCTAAACCGAGCATCACTCCTAGCCTGGATGTCCAGGGAGTAATGCTTGGCAAAAGTGTGAACTGTTTTCCAGGTAGCTGCTTGACATATCTCTAGGATAGGGATGTCAGCAGCCAGAGGCACAGCTGTACCTCTGGTAGAGTGAGCCCTCAGGCCTGAGGGAGGAACCTTACCCAGTTTTTCATAGCAAAATTGGATACAAGAGACAATCCACCTGGCAATGGATCTTTTAGTGGCAGGTTTCCCTTTACCAACCTCACCATAAGTGAGGAACAGTTGGAGGAGTCAAACCTGTGACCCTTGAGTACGTTCTATGTAGTAACTAAGGGCTCTTTTGACATCTAAATTGTGCAGTCTCCTCTCGCCAGAGGAGGAATGGTCAGTGAAGTACACAGGGAGAGACATAGATTGATTAAGGTGGAAGTCTGAAACCACCTTAGGCAAGAACTTTCTGTTAGTCCTGAGGATCACCTTATCTCTATGACAGGAGATAAAATCAGGCTCCACTGACAATGCTTGTAATTCACTTATGCACCTGGCAGAAGTGATGGCTACCAAAAACACAGTTTTCCAAGTCAAGTACTTAAGCTCTGCTGAAGACAAGGGCTCAAAAGGGGGTTGCATAAGCTGGGCAATGCAAATATTAAGATCCCAGGCAGGGGCAGGGTCCCTGAATGGAGGGTTGGTGTGAAGCAACCCCTTGAAAAACTTGGAGGATACAGGATGAGCTGAAAGAGAAGAGGGTTTACCTGCTGATAAGAAAGCAGACACGGCTGCCAGGTGCACTTTTAGAGTAGCAGGTCTCAGCCCGAAAGTATTCAAATGCACCATATAATCCAGGACTATGGGTAAGTCAGCAGATTCTGGGGAGATATGCTTGCCGGAGCACCATATGGAAAATCTCTTCCATTTGGAATTATAAGTAGCCCTGGTGGAAGGCTTCCCAGAAGCCTTCAAGATATCCAATACACCTTGGGAGAGGTGTAGGTCAGCAAACTATAACTCTTCAAGAGCCAGGCCTTGAGATTGAGAGATTTGAGGTTCGGGTACCAAACTCTCCCCCTGAGCACAGGTTAACAGGTTGTGATTCCTGGGAAGACACAGTGGAAGGTGGACTGCTAAGGACATAAGGAGTCGGCACCAGAGCTGTCTGGCCCAATCTGGAGCAATCAGGATCATCTTGCAGGGTTGAGATCTGATTTTGACTAGCACCTTGAACAGAAGAGGGAAGGGGGGAAAAGCATAGAGAAACTTCCCTTCCCAACTGAGAAGGAAGGCATCCAGAGGGACTGAGCCCAACATTGGGGGCCTGCAGCAAAAAGGAAGTTGGTGACTGTCGGGGGCTGCAAAAAGATCTATCTGCGGGGTGCCCCATCTGGCAAATACTACCCCCAGTACTAGGGGATCCAGTGACCATTCGTGATGGCCCTGGGAAATCCTGCTGACAGCATCTGCCAGGACATTGTCCTTGCCTGGGAGGTGAACTGCAATAAGGAAGGTGTTTAGAGAGTAAGCCAGAGACCACAACTTCATTGCTTCAGTGCACAAGGCCGTAGACCGAGTGCCCCCTTGCTTGTTGATGTACCACATTGTGGTGGTATTGTCTGTTCTGACCTGAATAACTTTGTTCTGAACAGATTTGGAAAAAACTTGAAGTGCTAGAAAAACTGCTCTGAGTTCCAACAGATTGATGTGGAGCAGAGATTCCTGAGGGACCACAATCCCTGGGTAGTGAGGTCGCCCATGTGATCCCACCCCAAGAGGATGCATCTGTAGTAAGGATTAAGGAGTGAGACTGAGGCGAAGGGGACCCCTGTCTCAGATTGCTCTGGTCCTGCCACCACTGAAGGGCTTGGATCAGGGTTGAGTCACTGGATCAATTTGGATAGAGGGTCTCTCCTTTGAGACCAAAAGCCTCAAATGGAACTGGATGTCCCTCATCTGAAATCTTGCTCCCTGCACTACTGCTGTAGAAGCAGCCATGTGCCCCAGGAGCTGCAGAAAATGCCTTGCTGGTCGAGAGACCTGCAGGGTGAAAGAGGAGGCCAGAGAGACCAGGATCCTTGCTCTTTCCAGAGGAAGGAAGGCTCTGGCCTCTTTTGTGTTCAGTTCTGCACCTATGAAGGTGAGAAGCTGGACAGGCTCTAGAACTGACTTTGGAAGATTGAGAAGGAAACCTAGAGATGTGAGCAGTTGCTGAGTTACCTGAAGATGTAATTTGACTTGGTCTGGAGACTGGCCTACTATGAGCTAGTCGTCCAGGTAAGGAAAGATGGCAATCTTTTGCCTTCTTAAGTGGGCAACTGCTACTGCCAGGCATTTTGTGAATACCCTTGGGGTAGAGGTGAGGTCCGAAGGCATTGCTCTGAACTGGTAATGGCCTGAGGCAGTTCAATCTGAGGTATTTTCTTACGGGAGCTTCTGATAAGAACATGGAAGTAGGCATCCTTGAGGTCCAGGACGCCAGCCAATCCCTGGCCTTAGAGAGGGTAAAATAATTCCCAGAGTCACCATTTTGAATTTTGGTTTTAAAAGGTGCTTGTTTAGGTATCTGAGATCCAGGATGGGCCATTCTCCTGTCTTTTTTGGGGTAAGGAAGTACCTGGAGTACAACCCTTTGCCCTGGTGTAGGGGTGGAACCCTTTCCACAGCTCTGAGAGCCAGGAGGGTAGAAACTTCTGTCTCTAGGGCAAGTGCCTCTGATGGATTTGCAGGTGGAAAGGACCTGGTTCTCATCTTTGGAAATTTTTTGAAGCTGAGAACCAGTCCCTGGCTTACTACTTCCAGGACCCACTTGTCTGATGTTAAAGACTTCCAGTCCTGGACAAAGTAAGCCAGCCTGCCCCCTACAGGTAGTGGAGAATCGGCCCTGGCCACCCCATCAGGGTGCCTGCTTGGCAGGGGCTTTAGGCTGAGGGGTGGAAGCAGGTCTGCTTGTACCCCATCTGCCTCGTCCTCTAAAGAATCCCCTCTGGGCAAGCTGAAGGAGGCCTGGGCTTGTGGTAAAGTGATGAAAGGTCTGCCCCTGCCCTGGAAGGCTGCTTTGAGGAGTGGCCTGCCTTTCCTTGGCCTGTGCACTCCTATAGGTGGTCCTATACTCATCCATTTCTTCATGTAATTCTCTGCTCCCCGAACAGAGAGTTACCAACAGGAAAATCCATGGCCTTAGTCTGGGTATCCTGCGACAGGCTAGTACATCTGAGCCAAGCCATCCTGCGAAGAGCCACAGATGTAGCCATGACTCTTGATGACACATCATTAGAGTCCACTGCAGCATGAAATTGCACCTTAGATGCCTCAATACCATCAGCAGCCACCTGCTCCAGCCCCTGGCAAGCTGGCCAGGGACCTGCTTGCTAAAGCCATAACGGTGTCCCATCTGGATTTGGTATCTAGCAACATAAGTCATATAATTTGCCTGTCTGAGTCCCAAGGATGCTGCCATGTACTGTTTCTTTGCCATGGCATCAATCCTCCTGGAGTCCTTGTCAGGGGGGTGTGAAGCCAAGGGAATATTTGCCTTGTCACAGGCTGCAGCCTGCACTACCCCAACATGGCTGCATTGTTGTGTAAGGAACTCCGTATTAGAGCCTGACAATGTGTACCTCTTGTCCATTCTTTTATCCACAGGAGGTATAGTGTGAGGAGTTTTTAGAATTTTTACTGTCTGTTTCCCAAAAGATTTATGCAAAGGAATAGACAGTCTCCTAGACTCTGGGATATCCATCATTTCTACATAGTCAGGCTCCTCTTGATCATCCACAGCTTCCTCCATAGGGAGCTGGAGGGTTTCAGCCACTTTTTTTTATAAAACATAAAATGAGAGGGGGACTCAGAAAGCCTAGGGGGAGACACTCCTGAAGGTCTGTCTGGGGAGATGTCCGGTTCAATGGGCACATCCAGACTTTCAAATCCACATTCACTCTCCTCATACTCCTCTTCCCCCTCCTCCGGTTCATAAAATTCCTCTAAATCATACTCTTGAACCGGTGGAACCGACCAAACCGTACACTTACCTAATGGTGCCGGTTCAATCGGAACCGGGGAAAACAACTGGACAATTTTAATCGCTTTGGCTAGTTCTTCAGCGGTTGGAGAGGGAAATTTTGGCTCCACACCTGTTGATTTTCTAGTCTTTTCTGCTGGAACCGACTCCTCCGAGTCGGCTCTCCTTTTGCCCGAGGAAGTCTCACCCTGGTCAGAGGGCACTCCCTCCGGTTCGGTTACAACCGAACTGGGCTGGCCATCCGGGTCAGCGGACTTCTTGGCCTCCCTCTTTCCCTGAGCCTACCAACTCTCTTATCCAGGGTAGCTGCAGGAAAATTTTTGCAAATCTGGCAGTCTGCATTGAGGTGGTCAAACCCCAGACAATAAACACAGGTGGTGTGGGGTCAGCCTAAGGCTTCCCCACAAACACTGCAGTGTTGAAACCCAGTGGAACCGGTTTTCTTTTGGGTTTCTCAGACATAGTGCCAGCCTAGCCAAAACTTGCCTGTTTATGGCAATCTGCCAAGCAAGACTCTCTTATCGGTTCCCAACCGTGTCACGGGTCGTGGAAAAAATCGTAATGAAATCCGTTTTTTTTAGAACCGGTAAGAACCGGGAACCGCACTCTAAAAGACAGATTAATGTATTTTCAACAACCTGATCGGTTCAAACCAAACCGATAATACAGTTTACAAGTTCCACACAGAAAGTAAATGTAAAACCTATCTAGTACTTACAATACCACAGACAGAGCTTGAACCGACCGGTTGCGGTTTAAATTCGGTTAAAAAACCGAAAAATTAATACTTTAACCGACAAAATGAACCAAGCAGAAGGAGAAATCTCCGGAGCGACTGTTCAGTGAGGCGGAGTAAAGAATCTGACAGTTTGAGTTTGAAGAACAACAGACAGAGTTTTCAACCGAGTTCGTGCTCAAAGTTCCATGCCTGGCATGGAAAGTTAACTCTTTCACCTCCGGAGCAGTTCGAAGGTTGGGACTCACTGCATATGTCATAATATAGCAAGACCTCATGTTGTTTGAAAAGCCACAGAGGTGCAGAGTTATCCTGGGGACACTGAGTCACTGTGGCTTCCTAGAGATACAGGAAACGGTAAAACCTTTAGGATCTGCGTCATTTATAGACTTCCAAATTAAGGACAGAAAGGGGACAAAGACCTGTTAGAAGAAATACACAGAATGACTCAGAGGAGAGGTGATAGTGGTGGGGGATTTCAACCTTCCAGATATAAACTGGAGTACACTAACGACAGAAACAACAAGAAGCAGGGATGTCTTATTGGCACTACAGGGAGCAGGACTAAATCGAATGATCAAAACACCAACAAGAGGAGATGCCATACTTGACCTGGTTCTCACAAACACTGAGGCGTCAAGGAACTCGATGTGGGATGCCACATGGGTAACAGTGACCATCACATGGTTAGCTTCAAGGTGAACATAACTGAGGACACATGACACTCAAAAATAAAAGTGCTAGATTTTAAAAAGCGGACTTCAACCAAATGAGGACCAACATAAGAAACAACTTAATTGATCTACAAGTGGACAAGGTCAGTGTCATGTGGGGAAACTTAAGAAAGTAATCCAGACAGTCACTGACCAATGCACCAGAAGGGTTATCAAGCGAAAAGAAAATAGAAAACCCTTATGGTTTTCAAAGGAAGTTGCTAAACTACTGAAAGAAAACAGAAGGCGTTCAAGCTATACTCGGAACAAACAAGGAAGAAGACTGGGTGTAGCACAAGGAGAAAATGAAAAGCCAGCACAAAAAAGGCAGGCAAATTGCAGACAGAAGCAAGTATAGCAGAGAGGGCAAAGAGAGGCGACAAATCCTTCTTTAGACACATCCAGGAAAGAAGGACGGCAAAAGGGGGTATAGTCAAGATTACAACTCAGGAAGGGAAAACAACAGAAGATGACCCAGAAAAAGCAGAAATCCTGAACAAGTACTTCTGTTGGCATTTACTGAGGAGGACCCAGGCGATGGCCCAGAAGAAAAATTACTCACCTTAGTAATTATGTTTCTTCTAATGGAGTCTTGCTGTATTCTGACAATTGCAGTGATTCCCAACCTTTGAACTGCCCAGAGGAACAAAGAGTTAACTTTCTATGCAGGGCATAGAATGCTGAGTTTGAGCTCGGTTGAAGTCTCTGTCTGGAGTGTCTTGAACTTAAACCGTCAGACTCTTACGAGCCCAACTAACTAAAAATTCTATGTGAAATTGTAAAAATTCCTACTAGCCAACTGGCTAAAAAAAGTTTTGGATTCCCAGGGAAGACTCAAGTCAGGAAACCCAAAAACCAAAACCCAATGTACTACAAATAACAATAATAAATCAGCAACCAACAAAAGGAGGAGGGGCAAGCAAAAAACACCCCTGGGGTGCAATACTGCACCTGCCCACCCACTTCCCAAAAACAGGTTCTGAGAGGGGAGGCAGGGAGGGAGGTCAGAATACAGCAAGACTCCATTAGAAGAAACATAATTACTAAGGTGAGTAATTTGTTCTTCAAACAACATGAAGTCTTGCTGTATTCTGACAAGTGCAGACTACCAAGCACTATCTACAAGGAGGAGGGACAGAATCTACTTTGGGAATAGGCTCTCAAGTACTGCTGTGCCAAACCGAGCATCACTCCTAGCATGGATATCCGGAGAGTAATGCTTGGTAAAGGTAAGGACTGTTTTCCAGGTGGCTGCTTGACAAATTTCTAAGAGAGGGATATCCCTGGCAGCAGCCAGGGAAGCAGCTGTATCTCTTGTGGAATGAGCCCTCAGGCCTGAGGGTGGAGTTTTTCCTAGCTTTTCATAGCAGAATTGTATACAAGACACAATCCACCTGGCAATAGATCTTTTGGTGGCAGGCTTGCCCTTCCCCACTTCTCCATAAGTGAGGAACAACTGGAGGGAGTCAAACCTGTGACCCTTGGTACGCTCTATGTAGTAACTAAGGGCTCTTTTGACATCTAAACTGTGTAGCCTCCTCTCTCCTGAGGAAGAATGATCAGTGAAGAAAACAGGGAGAGACATAGACTGGTTTAAATGGAAGTCTGAAACCACTTTGGGCAAGAACCTTCTATTGGTTCTAAGGACCACTTTATCCCTGTGAAATTAGATAAAATCAGGTTCCACTGACAGGGCTTGCAATTCACTGACACGCCTGGCAGAGGTAATGGCTACTAAGAACACAGTTTTCCAAGTCAAGTACTTAAGCTCTGCTGAAGACATAGGCTCAAAGGGGGCTGCATAAGTTGAGCAATGCAAAGATTCAAATCCCAGGCAGGGGCAGGATCCTAAAAGGAGGATTGGTGTGAAGCAACCTTTAAAAACTTACAGAACACAGGATGGGAAGATAGTGAGGAAGACTTCCCCACAGACAAAAACGCAGAGACAGCTGACAAGTGTACCTTGAGAGTAGCTGGTCTGAGGCCTAGGCCATTAAGATGGACCATATAATCCAGAATCGTAGGCAATTCAGCAGTGTCTGGAGAAACATGCTTCTTGGAACACCAAATGCTGAATCTTTTCCATTTGGAGTTGTAAGTCTTTCTGGTGGACGGCTTTCGAGAAGCCTTGAGGATATCCAGAACCCCTTGGGAAAGATGCAGATCTACAAACTCTAACTGTTCAAGAGCCATGCTTTGAGACTTAGAGACTGAAGATTGGGGTACCAAATCCTTCCCTGAGAGGATGTTAACAGGTTGTAATTCCTGGGAAGAGACAGGGGAAGATGGACTGCTAGGGACAGCAACAGTGGGTACCAGGGCTGTCTGGCCCAAGCTGGAGCAATCAGAATCACCTTGCAAGGTTGAGACCTTATTTTACCAAAACTTTGAACAGGGGTGGGAAGGGAAAGGCATACAGAAACTTCCTTCCCAATTCAGGATCAGGCGTCCAGAGGGACCAGAGCCCAGGACTGGAGGTCTGCAACAAAGAGAGGAGTTGGTGATTGTCTGGGGCTGCAAAGAGATCTATCTCTGGAGTGCCCCACCTTGTAAAAATCACTTTCAACACCTGAGGGTCCAGGGACCATTCGTGATGGCCCTGAGAAATCCTGCTCAGTGCATCTGCTAGCACATTGTCCTTGCCTGGAAGGTGAACTGCTACAAAGAGAGGTTTGCAGGGAATAAGCCAGGGACCACAACTTCATGGCTTCTGTGCACAAGGCCATGGACCGAGTGCCTCCCTGCTTGTTGATGTACAACATGGTGGTGTTGTCTGTTCTGACTTGAACCACCTTGTTCTGTACTGACTATAAGAACGCTTTTACAGCCAGAAAAACTGCCCTGAGCTCTAGAAGATTGATGTGGAGAAGGGATTCTTGAGGGGACCACAGTCCCTGGGCAGTTAGGGACCCCAGGTGGGCTCCTCAGCCCAGGACAGAAGCATCCATGGTAAGAACCACTGAACAAGGCTGAGCAACAAAGGAACACCTTGTCTTAAATTGTCCTGATCCTGCCACCACTGGAGGCTTGGATCAAGGTCAAGTCACTGGGATCAGTTTGGTAAGGGAATCTTTTTCTGAGACCAAGCTCTCAGATGGAACTGAATATCCCTCATCTGGAATCTTGCCCTTGGACCACTGCTGTTGAAGCTGCCATGTGGCCCAAGAGCTGGAGGAAATGCCTTGCTGGTCAAGATACTCAAGGCTGAAGGAAGAAGCTAGTTCCATAAGAACCTTGCCTTTCTAGAGAAAGAAAGGCTCTTGCTCAGAGTGTGTCCAGTTCTGCCACTGTAAAGGTAAGAAGCTGGACTGGTTCGAGAACTGACTTGGGAAGGTTGAGAAGAAATCCTAGAAAGTGAGCATATGCTGGGTCACTTGTAGGTGAGACTTGACTTGGTCTGGAGACTGGCCGACTATTAGCCAATCGTCCAGATAAGGAAAAATGGAAATCTTTTGCCTTCTTAGAAAGGCAACTACTACTGCCAGGCACTTTGTGAAAACCCTTCGGGCTGAGGTTAGGCCAAAGGGCATTGCTTTGAACTGATAGTGGCCTGAGGGCAACTTGAACCTGAGGTACTTTCTGTGGGAGCACCTGATGGGAATGTGAAAGTAGGCATCTTTGAGGTCCAGGGAGGCTAGCCAGTCCCCTGGCCTTAGAGAGGGAAGGATTATTCCCAGAGTTATCATCTTGAACTTTGGTTTTAAAAGATGTTTGTTTAGATATCTTAGGTCTAGGATGGGTCGCCACTCCCCTCTCTTTTTGGGGGTCAGGAAGTACCTGGAGTACAGTCCTTTGCCCCAGTGTAGGGTAGGTACTCTCTCTCTCTATAGCTTTTAAAGATAGGAGAGAAGAAACCTCTGCCTTTAGCGCAAGGGTTTCCGAGAGATTTGCAGGTGGAAAAGATCTGGCTCTCATCTTTGGAAATTTTTTGAAGCTGAGAACCAGTCCCTGGCTTACTACTTCCAGGACCCACTTGTCTGATGTAACAGACATCCAGTCCTGGACAAAGTAAGCCAGCCTGCCCCCTACTGGAATAGGAGAGTCGACCCGGGCAGGCCCATCAGGGTGTCTGCTTGGCAGGGGCTTTAGGCTGAGGAGTGGATGCAGGCCTGCTCATCCCCCTTCTGCCTCTCCCTCTGAAAAACCTCCTCTGAGAAAAGGAAGAAGAGGCCTGTGCTTGGTAAAAAGGCCTTTGAAAAGGCCTGCCCCTGCCCCTAGACTGCTGCCTTTGAGGAGTTGCCTGCCTTTCCTTGACCTGAGCACTCCTGTAAGTGGTCCTGTACTCATCCATTTTCTTCATGTAATTCTCTATCTGCTCCCCAAACAGAGAATCACCCACTACAGGAAAATCCATGGCCTTAGCCTGGGTGTCCTGTGAGGTAGCAATCTGAGCCAAGCCATCCTCTGAAGAGCCACAGATGTAGCCATGACTCTTGATGACACATCATTAGAGTCCACAGCAGCATGAAACTGAACCTTAGATGCCTCAATCCCATCTGCAGCCACTGCCTCCAGCTCCTTGGCTAGCTGGGGGAGGCCTGTTTAGCCAGTGCCAGTACAGTGTCCCACCTGGACTTCTGGTACCTGGCTGTATAGGCCAAGTAATTTGCCCGCCTGAGTCCCAAAGAGGATGCCATGTACTGCTTCTTTGCCATGGCATCAATCTTCCTGGAGTCCTTGTCGGGGGGGGGGTGAAGCCAAGGGAATGTTTGCCTTGTCACAGGCACTACCCCAACATGGCTGCATTGTTGATTTAAGAACTCCATGTCTGAGCCTGAAAGTGTATACCTCTTGTCCATTCTTATATCCACACGAGGTATAGTGTTAGGAGATTTTAACATTTTTTGTGTCAGTTTCCCAAAAGATTTATGGAGGGGAACAGTCTCCTGGACTCTGAGATGTCCATCATCTCTACATAATCAGGCTCCTCTTGATCTTTCACAGCCTCTTCCATAGGAAGCTGGAGGGTTTCAGACACCTTTCTGTAAAACATAAAGTGAGAAGGGGACTCAGAAAGCCTAGGAGAGGAAACACCTGAAGGTCTGTCTGGGGAGATGTCCAGTTCCACAGGCACATGCAGACCTTCACTTACATCATCATCCTCAAATTCCCCTTTCTCTTCAAATTCCGGTTCATAAAAATCTTCAAGGGCATACTCTTGAACCGGGGGGACCAACCGAACCGAACCCCTGCCAGAAGGAGCCGGATCGGTCGGAACCCGGACGGAGCGATTCCACAATCTGAATCGCCCTGGCTATCTCTTCGGTGGTCGGAACATGAACCTCTGGATCCGAACCGTTCGATTTATCTTTGCGTTTTCTTTTAGTCAGAACCGATCCCTCGGAATTGGCTCTCCTTTTGTCTGAAGAAGTATCGCCCTGGTCAGAGGGCACTCCTTCTGGTTCGGTCAAAACCGAACCAGGCTGGCCACCTGGGTCAGCGGACTACTCGGCCTCCTTTTCCCTCAGTCTACCTAATCTCTTCTCAAGGGTAGATTTGGGAAAGTTTTTACATTTTGGCAGTCTGAATCGAGGTGATCAAACCCCAGACAATAAACACAGGTGGTGTGGGGATCGGCCTTAGCAAAGACCTCCCAATACTCACTGAAGTGTTGAAACCCAGTGGGCCTGGTTTTTTTCTTGGGTTTCTCAGACATGGCCAACCTAACCAAACTTACCCTTTTTTCGGCCCATGGGCAAGACTCCTGCTCGGGTTCCTAACCGTGTCACAGGTATTGGAAAAAACAGTTCAAAACACGTTTTTTAGAACCGATAAGAACCGTAACCACACACTAAGTAAATAAACAAATTTCACTAACAAATGGCGGTTCAGCCGAACTGAGCCACTTTACAAGTTCCACAGAAAAACAGAACAATTCCTATCTAGTACTCATGGCACCACAGACAGAGACTGAACTGACAATGTGGATACTTTTCGGTTTAAAACCGCGAAACTGAAAACTTTAACCGACTTTGAACCGAGCTAAGGAGAAATCTCTGGAGCAACTGTTCAGTGGTAGATAAAGAATCTGGCGGTTTAAGTTCAAAACACTCCAGACAGAGACTTTAACCGAGCTCGAGCTCAGCATTCTATGCCCTGCATAGAAAGTTAACTCTTTGGGTAGTTCAAAGGTTGGGAATCACTGCAATTGTCAGAATACAGCAAGACTTCATGTTGTTTGAAATGGCAAAATGCAACACCCCTGGACAGGGTGTTAATACAAGCCCCTTCACAGAGACCGAAGTACGGGAGGCACTAAATAAACTGCAAGTTAATAAGGCCATGGTGCCAGACGAAATGCACCCCAGGATCTTAAAAGAAGTGAGATTAGAGTTGGCTGCCCCACTGGCAAAACTATTCACCAAATCCTTAAAGAGTGGGGAGGTACCCAAAGATTGGAAAAGGGCAATCATGGTCCCGCTCCACAAATCGGGCAGCAGGGAGGACTCTGGAAATTACAGGCCAGTAAGCCTCACATCCATAGTGGTGAAGTTACTGGAGACACTACTCAAACAGAGGATCATAGCATTCCTTGAGGCTAGCAGCCATCAGGACCCCAAGCAGCGTGGTTTCACAGTGGGTAGGTCGTGCCAGATAAACCTGATTGAGTTTTTTGACTGTGTTACAAAGGTTATAGATGACAGCAGGGTGGTAGATGTGATCTACTTACACTTTAGCAAGGCCTTCGACTCGGTTCCACACAGAAGGCTGGTGAAGAAGCTAGACCACACAGAAGTTGGATCAGAAGTACTTAAATGGGTTAAAAACTGGTTACAGGGCAGAACCCAGAAAGTGCAGGTACATGGATCACTGTCATCAGAATGTAGGGTAACCAGTGGTGTGCCCCAGTGTTCAGTAATGGGGTCCCTACTCTTCAATATTTTCATATTGGACATAGCTAATGGACTACAGGGAAAGGTATGTCTGTTCTGAGCGACACCAAAATATGTAACAGGGTCGACACCCAGCAGAAGTGGACAAGATGGAAGCTGACCTCAAGAAATTGGAAGAATGGTCTGAGCATGGCAGTTGAGATTCAATGTCAAAACGTGCAGTCATGCACATAAGAAAAAAATCCAAATAAGGCATATTACCTCGGAGGGGAAAAACTAGCTGCTCCACCCAAGAGCGACATTTGGGAATCATTATCTCAGACAACTTGAAGGTAGGTAAACAGCGAGAAGGCAGCATTAAAGGCCAGCGTATGCTGGGATGCACTGGGAGGGGAATCACAAGCAGGAAGAAGGAAGTGATTCTGCCACTGTACAGATCACTGGTTAAGCCTCACCTGGAGTACAGCATCCAGTTCTGGAGGCCCCACCTCAAAAGGACATTGAATGGAGGAGTTGCAGAAGGGCATCAAAATGATTCAGGGACTGCACGAGATGTCCTACAGGGATAGACTAACAACTGAACATGTATTCCCTGGAACGGAGAAGAGAACAGGGTGACATGATCGAAACATTCAAGTACATAAAAGGCATAAACCAGGTGTAGATAGACGATCTCTTCCAATTTAAGAAGGGCTGCAGAACCAGGGGACATGATCTACGGCTGCAAGGAGGGCAGTTCTCCACCAACACCAGGAAATTTTTCTTCACAGAAAGAGTGGTGGATGCCTGGAACAGCCTGCCTGCCAAAGTGGTGGGGGCAAGCACAGTGGTAGGTTTCAAGAATGCTTGGGACAGATACAAGGGAGCCCTCAAACCCAAGGGCAGTTAGAAGGCTAGGCTAAAAGACAATGGGCAGACTAGATGGACCTGGTGGTTTCCTTCTGCCGTCAACTTCTATGTTTCTAGCTCCTGCACAGACTCATAAAAAGGAGCTGCAATTTTTTGAAAAAGAGAGAGACAGAGACAGAGAAACTGAGATTGGAATTTAAGAAACCTAGAAGGACTTTCTCTGTTTATACTGCCCTTGGAAATAGTTACACTGAACAATTTTATTTTTTTTATTTTACTGTTGTTAATAATAAATCACTTGTTGCGAATTTTACAACTGCTCCTGGTTTCCTATGCTTCCTGACCTGTGCCTCAACGACAGATGGTGTCAGTCTAAGTGGGATTTACACCGTGCATACTTTAAGCCAGGAGTATTGTGCATGGGTACTAGACCTGGTACCAGGGAGGCACAGAAGAAAGGTATGGATTCTGCAGCAGCAAGTCCTGGAGTGGTTACTAGGAGAATGGCAGCCAAACTAGCAGAGACAGAAGTCCAAGCTGAGACTGTATAGCTAGCACCAGTTATAGAAAAAGAACAGGCATTGAAAGAACCTGAAAGCCTGACTGCCTTTTTGAAATGGTGGGCTATACAACAAAAAGAGACTGAGAAACAGAGGAGAGAAGAGATGCAGCGACAGGAACAGCAGAGAAGAAAAGAGATGCAGCGACAAGAGCAGCAGATGAGAGAAGAGATGCAATGACAGGAGCAGCGGTGGCTGGATGCCTTGCAGGATATCAAAGGCAGAGGATCTGGCACAGATCCAGATGAGCAACAGGACACAGGCAACTTGAAATACATTAAACTTACAATGTTGGGTCCATCGATGACATCAAAGCATACCTGCCAACTTTTGAAAGGGTTGCCACAGCCTGCCAGTGGCCAAAGCAGCAATGGACAATACAACATCCAAATCAACCTTCTCAGAAGTGCTGCCAGTGCAGGAAAAAGCACCAAACAAGTCAGAGATTGAAATAGGCAAATTCGACTCATGGCTGTGTGACTGATGCCAAGACAAGGGATACCACTACACAGGAAGTGGCACAACTTTTGGGAAAGAGCTTTTTTTTAAATACGACAGATTACAGCTAAACAGAGGTGTGCGAGCATTCGGACAAAAATTTGATGTCTATACAGGTAGTTTAAACTAAATAAAGGGGAGTATGATGCAGCTCACACCCCTGCCATCGGTGGCCTGGTCATCACTCCCCAAAACGCCAAATGCACGCATACATCCTCAGAAAACAAATCAGAGACAACATCCACCCAAACTAGCAATCTCCATAATCTCTTGGCTGGAAAGAGCAAACTGGAGCAGTCCAGGAAGAGGGCACAACCTCGTGCCAAAGAGAATGTACATTCCTGAAAGGCAATGGTTGCAAATACTAGGAGCCTAACCAACAAACTTCCTGAACGCACAGCCATCTTGGAAAACAGAAAAGTTGGACTGGGTGGCTGGAACAAAAAAGTAGTTCACGGAAAACCACAGATGGGATACGGTCATTCCCGGTTACAATCTGTTCAGGAAAGATAGGCAGGGCAAAAAAAAGAGGGGGGGGGCGTAGCCATTTACATTCGGGAGGAAATAAAAGCCAGAGAAGTAAAAGGGCAACCTGGGGACTTCGAGTCACTGTAGCTAACAGTAGACATGGGCAAGGGAAAACCCTTCAGAATCGGTATCGTGTACAGGCCCCCAAATCAAGGAGATAAGGGAGACAAAGACCTAATAGTGGAAATCCACAAAATGTCTGATAAAGGCAAAGTAATACTGGTGAGGGACTTCAACCTACCAGATATTAACTGGAGCACACTAACGGCAGCACCAAGAAGTAGGGACTTCTTATTGTCACTACAAGGCACGGCACTGTGCCAACTTGTTAAAACCACAACAAGGGGAGATGTCATTCTCAATCTTGTCCTCACAAACTGGGAAAGGATTAAGGACATCGAAGTGGGATGCCATACGGGCAACAGTGACCATCGCATGGTAAGTTTTAAGGTAAACATAACACAGGACACCAGTCACTCAAAGATAAAGATGCTAGATTTCAGAAAGACTGACTTCCAAAAAATGAGGAACAATATAAGTAGCCAGTTAATGGAGATAGAGGTTGAGGAGGTGGAGGTCATGTGGGGGAGACTCAAGAGAGCAATAAAGACTGCCACAGATCAATGTGCCAGATGGGTCAGCAAAGCAAAAAGAAAAATAAATCCTCTAGTGTTTTCCAAGAAAGTGGCTAACACAGTCAAAGAAAAAAAGAAGGCATACAGCATATACCAGGAAATCAAAACTGAGAAAGACTGGGAGATGTACAAGGTAAAAATGAGAGTCTCTAACACACAAACTAGAAAGGCAAAAGCCCAGACAGAGGAAAAGATATCAGAAGGGGCAAACAGAGAGGAGACAAATCATTTTAGATACATTAGGGAACATAGGAAGGCAAAAGGGGATGGTAATGATTGCTACTGAAGAGGAAATGCAAACATGACCCAGAAAGCGAAATCCTCAACAAATATTTCTGCTCGGTGTTTACCAAAGAGGACCAAGGGGATTGCCTAGGCCTGAAAAAACACAACAACCCAGTACCAGGGGTAGACATGAGTACCTTTACAGAAGCCTAAGTACAGGAGGTGCAAAATAAACTAAAAGCAGACAAAGCCATGGGACCAGATGAGATGCACCATGAATCCTTAAGGAACTGGGGGCCAAATTAGCAACCCCTCTGGCACTTCTATTCATGAAATCCTTGAAGAGCGGTGTGGTAACCAAAGACTGGAAAAAGGCAGTAGTGGTTCCACTTCACAAATCAGGCAGTTGCGAAGAGGCTAGTAATCACACACCAGTGAGCCTCATGTCTATAGTAGGGAAACTAATGGAGACACTACTAAAACAGAGGATCACAGCATTCCTCGAAACTAGCGGCCAACAAGACCCTGAACAGCACGGTTTCACAGCAGGTAGGTCATGCCAGACAAATCTGCTCAAGATTTTTGACTCGCTACAAAATTGTGGACAATGGTGGGGCAGTAGATGTGGTCTACCTAGACTTTAGTAAGGCCTTGACTCGGTTCCACAGAGAGGCAGGTAAAAGCTTGACCACACAGGGGTTGGTCCAGAAGTAGTCAGATGGGTACAAAACTGGTTACAAGGCAGAACTCAGAGAGTACAGGTTAATGGAACGCAATCGACGGAAGACAGGGTGACCAGCAGGGTGCCCCAGGGCTCAGTGCTGGGGCCTCTGCTCTTCAATGTTTTTATAGCAGACATCGCTGATGGTCTGGAAGGGAAGGTGTGTCTGTTCGCAGATGACGCCAAGATATGTAACAGGGTGGACACCTCAGAAGGAGTGAGCAAGATGGAAGCTGACCTCAAGAAACTAGAAGAATGGTCTGGAGTGTGGCAGCTGAGATTTAATGCCAAAAAAATTCAAGGTCATGCACATAGGAAAGAAAAATCCAAGAAAGGAGTATTACCTAGGAGGAGAAAGACTGACAGCCTCAAACCAGGAACAAGATCTGGGAATCATAACCTCGGACAACTTGAAGGTTAGTAAGCAGTGTGAGAAGGCAACACTGAAGGCCAACAGAATGCTAGGCTGCATTGGGAGGGGAATCACGACCAGGAGGAGAGAGGTGGTATAACCACTGTATAGATTGATGGTCAGGCCTCATCTGGAATACGGAGTCCAGTTCTGGAGGCCTCACCTCAGGAAGGACATTGACGGGTGGAAACAGTACAGAGAAAGGCAACAAAATGATTCAGGTCTGCAGTACATGTCCTCTGGGAAAGACTTAGGGAACTGAATATGTACTCCCTAGAGCAGAGAAGAAAAGAGAGAGAGATGGGACATAATTGAAACATTCAGGTACATAAAAGGCATTAACAAGGTACAGGCACAGGAATCTTTTTCACTTCAAGAAGGGCTCCAGGACCAGGCGGCATGACCTCAGGCTGCAAGGAGGGAGGTTCTCTACCAACACCAGGAAGTTTTTCTTCACAGAAAGAGTGGTGGATGCCTGGAACAGCCTGTCCCAAGAGGTTATGGAGGTAAACACTGTGGGGGGATTCAAGAATGCATGGGATAGACACAAGGGAGCCCTGACTACAAAAGGCAACTAGAGTGTCAAAATAGGTGTAAAACAAATGGTCAGACTAGATGGACCTAGCGGTCTCCTTCTGCCATCAACCTCCATGTTTTTATGTGCTTACCTGACAGGGAAAGTCGAACTTGCTTACAGCAATATGGATACTGCACAGTCAGAAAACTATGACCTGGTGAAAACAGAAATCCTGAAAAGGTATGACATCTCAAGAGAGACCTAGAGGCAGAGATTTCAGTCTCTGAAGTATAACTCAGTCGACAATTCTCGACAAGCCTTCACCCAATTTAGAGAACTCCTCATAAAATGGCTCCAACCAGAGGGAAAAACAGTCCCACATTTGCAATGCAGCAATTCTTCAACATCCTGCCTACAGAGGTGCAGCTCTGGGTAAAAGAACACCGACCAGAAACTGGTGAAAAGGCTTTTTTTTGGTCAGAAGACTACCAACTGGCCAGACAGACGACACAGCAGCAAGGTAACAGCCAAGCACCAGTAAGACATTCTTTTTCCCATTTAAACTCCAAGTCTGATTAAGAACTCTGGTGGATAACAAATCTGCACCCAAAGACTTTATTTGCTATAACTGTAATAAAGCCAGGTCATGTGCAAGAAATTGCCATAGTAAGAGGGTAATACTGGAGCAGATTTGTTCTTAGCAAATTGGGGCAAGTACTTAACAGATGTGAAGGTGGGAGATAAGACTGTGAACAGACTTACAGATTCGGGAAGCAGATAGACCCTAGTGCATACTGAAGAGCTGGGAAAACAGTGTACAAAAGGACCAGGTACTGGTGTCATCTGCATTCACAGGGACACTCGATACTATCCCACCAGCCAAGTGACTCTGACTATTAATGGGGTGTCGCACCAAATAAAAGTAGGAGTAGTACCTAAGTTACCTGTACCTGTGAAAATTGGAAATGACTTTCCAGGATTACTGAGTTAATCAAAGAGGGAGTAAACCTGATGTTTCAGCAGCTGTGGTGACGAGCTCAGGCAAAGAAAATCTCAGATGGTGGGGACTCTTCCTTTCACTAAATTTGATTCGGACTTATTTGAGCACAACTCCAAGATCCAGAAGTCCAGGAAAGAAAGATGACTCCCGAACAAAAATTGGCAACAAAAGACTGATGGACATAAGGGGTTAACATATGAAAATGCTGAAACTAAACTGATCACTGATTGTGATTTTCTTTCAGAACAAGCTAACAATGTTTCTCCCAGGGTTATTTTAAGCAGCTGAGGTTGAAGCAAAACAGAAGATGAACCTAAGTTTAAAAAATGTAATGTGTTATTGTACAGAATATGGGTTAAACTTCAGACACAGGACACTACCGCTTCACTCCAGGGACTCTTGCACTTTCTCCCTCCTCCAAGTGTACTCGTGCTGGCCAAACAGCTTTTTCTGTCGCCTCCCCTCCTCTGGAACCAGCTCTCCTCCTCTCCAGTTTTCTTCCCCTTCTCCCTTAAACGCCAGCTCATACTTTCTACCCAGCCCTCTTTGTTTTTGTAGGCCTTCTCATCTCCTCCCTGATATTGCCATGTCCTTCCTCTCCTCCATCTCCTTCTCCTGATTTCTCCTTCCCCTCTAAGTCTCTTCTTCTCCTTCATGTCTGGCCCTCTCTGCCTCCCCTCCACTCATTCCTTGCCTCTCATGTTCCACTGGGCACTATTACAGTATTCGTTGGATTGCTAGCTGTTGTCTCTGCTGAATCTATGTATTTGTCTACACATTATTTATTCATTTATTTGTCGGGTAGGTGCACTGGTTCAAGAACCCCTTTCCAGTCTAGTTTCAGGAAAACACCCAACCACCTCTCCCATGGCTCACAGGCGCCATCCCTAACGGGATGGACAATGGCAAAATTACCTCTGCCATTTTTGTCGACCTGGCCAAGGCCTTCGACACTGTCTCTCACTCCCTTCTTCTCAACTCACTCCCGGCAGCTGGTCTGTCTCCCTCCGTCACAAACTGGTTCAAGGCCTACCTTATTGGCAGAACCCAATCAGTTAAGATCTTGAACACTACTTCCCCTTCCCTACTGATTAGCACTGGCGTCCCTTGAGGCTCTGTATTAGGACCCCTCCTATTCTCCATCTTCTTAAATGACCTTCCCTCTGTTTGCTCCCCTCCTCCGCTATACATATGTATGCCGATGATACAATCCTGTATGCATCTGGCTCCTGTCCTGCTGAGGTTACAACCAGCTTACAGCAAGACTTCGACAAGGTTCAGCTCTGGTTTGCTAACCATCAACTTTTCCTCAATGCCAAGAAGACTGTCTCCATGACCTTTGGCACAAGGCAGAGACTCTCCAGGCTTCCCTCCCTACCCACTTTCCACACCTTGATGGGACTTTACTTGAGGACACATCCTCCTTCAGGTACTTAGGTGTTTGGTTGGACCACCATCAAGCGTCTCTGGACATTAGACACCATCCAGAAAAACTTTGCCCTAAGCTTGGTGCCCTGTTCAGGAACCATAGTTGCATCCCTCCTCTCGGCTAGCGTGAACTTGTTCAGAAGATGATACTGCCCATTTTAGACTACTGTGACATAGTCTATGGTGCCTGCCCTAAGTCCTCCTGGCCAGACTGGACACCCTCTTCAATTCCTTCTGCCGCTTTGCCTGAATGCCCCCTCGCACTCCACCACTGCGATCCTTATCGTGCCCTATCTTTCCCCTCTTTTACACATAGGTAACTCTCCCACTGTGCTAAATTCATCTCCAAGCACTGGTTGGGTGAGCTCCCTTCCTACCTCACTTCCTCCTTTAGATCACCCCCCCATCCTCCCATTCCTTTAGATCAACTGACTCCTGCACCCTGGTAGTCCCCCACAGATCCACCCAAATCTGCCAATCCGGTTACTCTCACCGCCTCCCAAAAATCTCGAATTCCCTCCCCCCTCAAATCCGGTACTCCTACTCCATCAGCTCTGCCCTCAATAATTATCTTGCACCTAGCTGCTCCTGCCATGTCCATCCCTAAGTCCCCCTCTTCTAAGCCCTGGACAAACCCTACCCCTCTACTGTCACCTTCATTTTACTCTGTGCACCCCTACCCCCCAAATTTCTAGCTCTCCTCCCCTTCCCTTCCCCCAAATTGCTCCCCCTTACTGGCCTCCCTTGAGCTCTCACAGAATGTAAGGGACCCTGAATGCTCTCCATGGGTCCCTCTCCCACCCCCCACTCCCAAGGGTCTTGTATGTCTCATCTACTCCCTTCCCCACCATCCCTCCCATCTCCCTAGACTTGCAGTCCTCTTGCAGGTTCTTAGCATCCTGAAGGGGTCCTACTGCATCTAGGCATCTCTTTCCTTCCACCCTGCCCCATCTACCTGTTCCCTAGCCTTTGCTGTCCCCTTGTGGGGTTCTCCAGCATCCTGAAGGAGCTCTACTGTGCCTAAGGCATGCCTCCTCCTTCCTCCCCATCTTCCTTTCTCCCTAGTCTTACGCAGTCCCCTTGAAGGGTTCTCAACATCCTGAGGGGTCCTACTGTGCTTAGTCTTGTCTTCTCCTTCCCTCCCCATCTACCTTTCTCCTGGTCCCCATTGGTCCCCTTGGAGGGTTCTCAGCATCCTGAAGGGGTCAAACTGAGCCTAAGCATATCTCCCTATTCTATCTAGCCACTATCTTGGCTTTCCATGACTACTAGCAGGGTCCAATGCATCCTGATGGTCTACTGATTATGCCCCATCCCCTCTAAAGGTGCGAATTCTCTTCCCCCACAAGGGTTCAATTCTCACTCGCTCCCTCTCCTATCAGTCTCTTAATCCCTATCTACTGACCTTCCCCAACCCCCTTGCAGGGTACCCCGCATCCTGAAGGTCCTCTCTTGGGTTAGGTCCTATTCCCCTTCCTAATATTAAGTCACACCTCCTCCTCCTTCTCTCTCCTCCCTCTTTAAATCCCTACAGCCTTATCCCCCTTTGAATCTAGACCCACAGCCCCCCTGCAGGATTCCCCACATCCTGAAGGGGTCTCTCTGGGACACCGGCTTATCCCCTTCTTTCTGGTCCCCCCAGTCCCCTTGAAGGGTTCCTCACATCCTGAAGGGGTCTCCAGGGACACAAATCTTCCCCCTTCCCTCCTTTCCCCCTTTTCTTTCACGTAAGCACTTGTTTACTTATCAACCCAGCACTTATTATTGTCCACTTTTTCCTACCTATTATGTGCAACACTGTTGTAACACTGTTTGTAACACCTGCCTTACAACTGTATGCTAATGTTAATCTTGTAACTTAAATGTTTAATGTCTCATTCCTATTGTACCCCTTCCCCCCAGGTCCACTGGGAGATGAGCTTCTTGTCGCTCAGTGTGCCTTACTGGTGAAACATTTCAATAAATAAAATAAATAAACCATTTTCAGGTACAACCTGGACCATTCAGGATGGCATAGGAATACAGCAAGTACAAAGGAGGATGAGACAAGGCATAGAGTCATCAAGTAGACAGTGATAACATACAGGATAATATACACAATATATTTACATGAAGGTATATATCTATATATGTGTGTGTGTGTATATATACATATATATATATATATATATATGTGTGTGTGTATAAAGTTGCAGCACTATAGACAAATACAATTTATGACAATAGGAGATAGTAGCCAAGTTGTAATATAAACTAGGCGTGGTAGGTGATGGAGGAAGGAAAAATGGGCGTCAAGGCTGTTTGGATACAGACAAAGAATATAAAGGAGAGGAGGGTAGTAAAAGCATGATAATAAGTCGGGAGGCAGGGCAAGGGGTAGAGGACAGAAGATGAAATCTAAGAGAGAGTGGAAGAGTCCTGGAGAGCCAGTGGTTCTAAGGAGGGGCAGGTTGTTCAAGAGGAAAGGGTCTGCAGGATGAAAGCCCGTTTACCCATACAAGTGGAGACTAGGAGGCACTCATAGGAAGAGCGAGTGAGGTGGAGCTCAAACAAACACTTTTGGCCAGAAAAGGTGGGAGAGCGGAGAGGTAGCTCGGTTTTGGATGACCTTATTGACTGTGCTGGACAGGAGACAAGTTCACCAGGAGATGGGGAGCCAGCCACAGCCTGGTAAAGCGAGCAGTGGTGAGTGGAGTGTAGGGCCAAAGGGCAAACTGGCAGAAGTTGTTGTAGGTGGTGTTTAGCAGCCAGGTTAGAGGAGGTAAAATGAATAGGGGCACAGTTGTCAAGAATGGCAGGAGATTGATTGGGCGATTGTAAGCCGGGCTTCAGGAGTGAGATACCTAATAAGGTGATAGCTGGCCCCAATTTTTGGTTGATGCAGTATGAGGATATCTATGTGATTAGTGAAAGTAAGGGCAGGGTCACGAGTAACACCCAGATATTTAAAGGAGTGCACTGTATGAAGGGGTGATCCGTTGGGAGAAAGGACAGAAAGAGTGCTATGGGTTTGGGCAAGTTTTGCTAACCTAGGTTTTGAGCCAAAGAGCATTGCTTTTGTTTTTTTAGTATTGACAAGCAATTGGTTAGCAGTGAACCATTTATGGGATTGGAGGTAGTTGGTGGTAAGAGATGAGGAAAGGTTTGACAGGGATTTATCACTCAAGTAGAGGAGAAGGTTGTCTGCATATAGCAGGGAATGGCATGTACGGCTGTCGTGGGGGAGAGAATTTATGAACAGGGAGAAGAGAAGAGAATGGGCCCCAGGAAGGATCCCTGAGGGACACCGGTGGAGACAGGTAGAACAGAAGAGGTAGCTTCACCCACACTGACCAACTAGGCGCATTCAGAGAGGTAGTTGAGAAACTAGTCTGCAGTGTCAGGGGACAGTCCAAGGCAGCAGAGTTTGTTAAGGAGAATGTTGTGGTTCACCAAGTCAGATGCCTTGGAGAGGTCCACGAAGACAGCTCCTGTTAGCATCCCTTCATCCATTTTACAGAGGACATGATCAGAGAAGTAGGCCAGTGCAGTGGTGGTACTGTGCCCTTTTCTGAAACTGTGTTGTTAGGGACACAGAAGGTTGCATTTGTAGCATATTCGGTAATCTGATGGACAGTTTTTTCAAGCAATTTGCTGAGGGGGGAGAGAATGGATATGGGGCTATAATTATCCATAATTGTGGGGTCACCAGACTTGAAAACAGGGACAACCCTAGCCTGTTTCCATATTGGGGGACTGTGGACATGGCGAGTGGAAGGTTAAAGATTTTTGTGAGGGGTTTAGCAATTTCTGTGGCCACTATTTTGAGGAAGCGAGAGGAGAGGCCGTTGCTACCAGCACTACCCTTATTGGGGAGACTCCAAAGTAGTTTAAGAGTATGTCTGAGGGAGATAGCCCTGAAGAGAAATGGGGGGTAGCAGGGGCGAGTGGCCCCTTTGTCTGGGGTGGAGGGGCTGAGGTTGTGGGAGGGTAAGTTGATAAGGTATTCTTCCAGGTTTCTAAACTTGTGGTTTAGAGCATCAGCAACATCAACTGGGATGGACAAGGGGCCAGTGGAGGTGGAGAGTTGAAGAGGGGGATTTTTTCCCCCCAGGGGTAATAAGTGAGCGAATAGTAGCTAGAAGTGACTAGGGTTGAAAAGGCTATGAGACTGGAGATCAAGAAGGTAAGTAGCCTTGCTAATGTTTATAAGTCTTTTACATTGGTTACGTAGGTATCTATACTCATGCCAGATCTGAGGGGAGGGGGAGGCTTTAAAGGCTGACCACTTGGCATCATGCTCCTTCATTAGCCTTAGGAGGTCCTTTGTGAGCCAGTGGCTGTCTCCTCCATGGCTTCACCTAGTAGTTATAGGGAAATGCTTTTCCTGGATGTTTGTGAGGTCAGTGAGGAATAAATTTAGTGCATTTGTGACATCTTTCATGATGTAGAATGGACCCCAGTTGATGGCCAAGATGTCACTGTGGAGTTGAGATGGGTCATATTTAGAGTAGTCTTGTAAGGTGAGGTACTTAGGAGTGGGGCAGCATGGTGGTGGGGGGAGTACAGAAGAGAAATGAGGAAACATTACTTCACGGAAAGGGTGGTGGCAGCTTGGAATGTTCTACCGGAGATGATTTCAATAGAATCAGTGGGAAGTTTTAAGAAGGGATGGGATAGGTACAGGTGGGGAGGGAAGAGACTAGTAAGGGAACTCAGGGTGGAAAACATTGGGGGGAGGGGCAGCAGCAGTGACTCTACTGTAAGCTGCATCTCGAGCAAACATAATAGATCTTAAAGCCTAATCTGTTGGCATTTTCCTATGTTCGTATTATGCTCACAATGTCTGCAACCTTATGAGCATTAGCTATTGTGTCTGCTGAATCTATGTACTGGTTTACACATTATGCTCACAATGTCTGTAACTTCTGAGCTTTGTACATTTCTTGTATTTGTCTATCCCCCCCCACGTGATGCCTGGAAACAAGCCTCGGCTCAGTGTGCCTTTTCCAGTAACCAAAAATGTTTACCGAGATCTCCTGCTTCACCCTTTCCCCTCCCTCCTGCACCATGACAAACCTATTCACTTAGATTGGTGGGGACAGCCTGCTACATGTTCCAAAATGTGACTCTAAGCTAGGGGAACAAGTCTTCTCTGTCTTTTCCCCTATGTACTGGAATTCCCTCCCCCTTGAAATGTGCAGCATCTCCTTGCAAGGCCTATTTAAATCTGCCCCACATTCGTCAGCCTGTCATTGCGCAGATTAGCATCCTGTTTTTCCTGTTCTTTGTATTAGAATCCAGTTTGGGCAATAGTACTATGTATTTGTTCTTTCCCTTACTATGTGCTGCTGTATGTCCACATCCATTGATGATTTTAAATCCATTTTTGTAACTCTTGTTTGCATGATTTTGCATCTACATCTACTCTTGCAGTGATGCATAACAGTTGGGGTTTAACATCAAAAAGTGCAAGGTCTTGCAGTTTGGGGCTAACAACCAGGGGAGGAGCCATCAGCTGGGGGGAGTACAGCTGAAATGCACTAAGGAGGAAAAGGATCTAGGGGTGCTTATTACGGGGAGTATGAACAACTCAGTGCAGTGCAGGAAGATGGCAGCAGAAGCCAACAGGATGCTGGGATGCATAGCGAGGGGAATCTCCTCCAGGAATAGGGAGGTGATCCTGTCCCTCTACAGGTCGCTGGTCAGGCTGCACCTTGAATACTGCGTGTAGTACTGGCACCCTTTCCTGAAGAAGGACATCAGATTGTTGGAGGGTGACAAAGATGATCCAGCGATTAGAGGGATACTCCTATGAGGAGAGGCTGGGCGAGCTGAACATGTATTCCCTGGAGGAGAGGAGGGACATGATCGAAACCTTTAAATACTTAAAGGAGGTTAACAAGACTAGTACAGAAGGGATTTTCCAGATTAGAAGACTGAGGGTCCCGGGGCAAGAGGGAGACAGCCTCTGGGGTGACCTGTCCTGTCCTTGAAGAAGGACCACCAGACAGAGAAAAAGAGCATTGTAATCCACTGTGGAGGTATAGATAAGCCCCCAGAATGAAGTGCAGTGCTGCAGAATTCTGTAGTACAGTTACTGCAGCTACAGCCCCTGACCAGGCGCATTCCAGTCGCTGCGCAAGCAGGCCCGGCAGAGTCTACACCCTCAGTCGGCTGCCTCCGTGCTCTTGTCCGCTGCTCCCAGGACCAAGGAAGCTTCAGCCCTGACCAGGGCACATTCAGTTAGCTGCACGCAAGCCAGCCGAGGTCTACACCCTCCACGGCTGCCTCTGCACTCCTGACCGCTGTTTCCCAGGACCAAAGCTTCAGCCCCTGACCAGGGCACGTTCCAGTTCACTGCCACAAGCAGCCCAGCAGGTCTACACCCTCCGCGGCTGTCTCCACGTTCCTGCCTGCTGTTCCTAGGACCAAGGAAGGTCGCAGTTCAAATTCTGGTGCCTCCTCGCTGATTGGCTGGACTTCTTGGCTTGGCAGGCCATTAGCTGCTGGACTCGATTACTTTTTAATCAAATTCCTGCTTTATCCTGGACTCTTTGATCCGGTTTAATGGAAAATATTAACCTCTGCTACTTTCCTACTTCACTTCTGGCATCAGTCATTCTGTAAATTAATTTCAGCTCAACTATCTGTACACAGCCAATGTATAAGTGTAATCTTTTGCTGTACCAAGAGTTAGTACATGTTTTAAATTTATACTCAATATAATTTGATTTAGAGTGTTGGCTCTTACAGCTTATTTTGCATTATCTGCCAGGTTCAAGTGTTACAGCTCCTCTGTGATTAAGCTCCTTGTATAACTCTTAGTCTGTCTCTGCTCCTGCTCTAACCACTTCAGTTTTTCATTTCCACCTGGCTTCACTGCATAGCTACAACTTGATAGCGGCTGTGCAGTGTCGTCGTAAGAGCCTCTGTTACCTAACCCCAATCTTTCTCTGTTTAATCTCTCCTTTTGTTTTTTCCACTCCTATCTTGGTGCCATTGCCTCTCCTCGACTGATCTGTTGAGTGGTGCTGCTGAAGTCCCTCTCCCCCCCCGCTGTCCTGCCGATTCTCCTGCTGTAACCTGTGCCCCGATTAACACACCGCGCTCCTGCAGCCATGTAACCCTTGTTTTTTCTCTCCCTTTTCCCTTAGCTTCAGCCCCTGACCAGAGCGCGTTCCAGTTCACTGCAGCAAGCAGCCCAGCGGGTCTACACCCTCCACCGGCTGCCTCCGGGCTCCTGCCTGCTGCTCCCAGGACCAAGGAAGGTGCCTGCCAGCGCTGCACGCTGGCTCCTCCCCATCCCAGCCGCCCTATTTGTGCAATTACTTTTATAGGTGCTCGTGGTCACCTGACACTGAATGCTGTTTTATACAAGTCCCTAGTTCTCCATCAGCAGCTTATACTTGATTCCCACTAGGGACGCTCTCTTTCGCTCTTTGAGAAATTGTCCTTGCTCCCAAAACCTAGTCAAGTCAGCACACCCAATCTCTGTGTGCTGTTTACACTTCCACGAGCTAGGCAAAGACTTGCACCCTAAGGCATAGCCTGTCTTTCTTTCTACTTCCAAAGTCATTTCTCTGTCTTTCTTTACTACTTCTAAATTACTTTCTCAGCTACGTCCTCTTTCCCGTTCCTTCCTTCTCCCTCATCATGCAGTCACTCCCACCCAGTTTTTTCCTAGTATTCCTTGCCTCCCTACTCTCCCTCTACCACCCCACTCTCCTCCTCCTCATTTGCACTCCCTGCCTGGCACCCCTCATTTCTGCACCCCACCACTAGTTACAATCTTCCCCCCCCACACAGTGCTGTTACCCTCTTCCATCCTTTTCATCCCTGGAATTACTACCCCTTCTACCCCTGCGCCTCTCTCCTATCTACTCCTATATACTGGACACTTTTTCAAACCCTAAGTGTCATACCCCCCCCCCCACCGTCCATCCACACTTGTCGTACATGCTCCTTACCCTAGTATAACAGTATGAAACTCCACTTTGTAATCATTGCCCTACTGCTACTATCATCTGTTGATATAAATCCCAACCCTGGACCCATCTCCACAACTGGGTTGCTGCCCAAACCATTCCCTCAACTCTCCTATCTAACTCCTCTATAATGCCCCAAGGCCTGAAAACCCTCCATCTGAACATCCAAAGTCTTCTCCTAAAATCAACCTACTCCAGCCTCTGGTAACCTCCTTAAGGCCAGACATTATCATTCTGACCAAGACTTGGCTAAATAACAAAATAACAGACTCTCTCTTGCCATCCCAGGCTACTCTTTATCTTGTCAACAATGATCGGAGTGTTGCCAACTCTGTCTCCATGACTATCCAATACACCACTACATCCTCAGTCTCTGTCCCCAAACAATATGAGGCACTCACCTTATAACTTACGTTACCATTCTCTATCCGATTTTTATAGCTGGAGTCTACTGTCCGCCTGGCCTAAACTTCTCCGTGACTACCGACCTTATTAATTCTATAGTCTCCCAAACCTCCTCAGGCAAAATCTACATCATGGGTGACTTCAACCTAAATTGGTTATCCCTTCCTGCCTAAGGTAAAAACAGCATTACGCCCACAACAACCCACATCCTCCGACCCACCAGGTTAAACTCTAAAACAATCACTCACTCCCTTATAGACTGAGCACTTGCCCGCACACTCCACAGGGTTATTCAATCAGGCGTACTAGCTGATGTCTTAAGTGACCACAGCATGACCTCCCTTGTACGTCGTATCCATCGACCTAAGGCCCCCTATAAAACCATGGTGACTCATTCATACAAATCTATGAACCTTGCCCCACTCCTCTATGAGCAATCCTTAACAAACTGGGCCCCTATAACTACAGCAAACTCAATCAACACAGCCGCTGATAATTTCAAAGGTAAATTCCTTGAAGTATGGAACTGCCATGCCCCACTACACCGCATTAGAGTTCGAAGGAACCACCTCCCCAGGTTATCACCTGAGCTCATAGCATGCCAAAAAGCTTGTGATCAAGCCTGGAAGCAACACAAAATCACTAAACTAACATCAGACCATGCCACCTATCGTTACCTTCGTAACAAATGCACCAAAGCCACTCGCTTGGCCAAATCAGCTTATTTTACCTCCACCTTTCACGCCAACATAAATAACCCTGCAAGATTTTGGAAGGTTATCCACACTCTTCTCCCCTCCTCCCCCCTCCTAAATATAAATACCACCCTCATTGCTGACCACCTAAACGTTGCCTCTGAATTCAACTCTTACTTCACCTCCTGTGCTTCTGGACTCCTATCCTCCCTACCACCTGACCATACTGACCCCTCCCTCACCTACCCCCTCGCACCAAGGACCATTATTTCTCCTTCTCTCAAATCACTCCTTCAGCCACATTGGAGGCCCTACTAGCACTAAATCTCTCTAAAGGCTGCTCACCTGATGGTCTAGACTCCAAGCTGCTCTACCTCTCTGCCGGAGCCATCTCTGCCCCGCTCGCTGACTTGCTCAACCTCTCCATCAATCCGGCCACCATTCCCTCACAATGGAAGCATGCAGTCGTTCTTTCTCTCCCAAAGGGCAGGGATCCCTGATCCTCTGAGAATTACCACCCCATATCTCTGCTGCCTACACTTGCAAAGCTGCAAGAACACCTAGTCCTTGCCCAACTCTCCTCCTTCCTCTATAACTCAAACTTCTTCACTCCTTTCCAATCTGGCTTTCGAAAAAACACTACCACCACCTCCCTGATTAGGCTCACCGACTCCATCTTCTTAAGGATGGACAGTAGCCGAATCACATCCGCTATCTTTGTCGACCTCACCAAGGCTTTCGACATGGTCTCCCACCCCCTGCTCTTACACTCACTTTCCGAAGCAGGCCTGTCGCCTAGCGCCACCAACTGGTTCCCAGCCTACCTGGTAGGGTGAACCCAATCAGTTAAAATTGCAGACTCCATATCCTCCCCTCTCCCTATCAACACCAGCATCCAGCAAGGATGTGTGTTGAGCCCTATACTCTTCTCCATCTTCCTCAATGACTTACTGTCTGTCTGCACATCTACATCTATACATATGTACACAGATGACACTGTCCTCTACTCCTCCAGATACTCCCCAGCTGATGTAGCTGACAGTCTTCAGCACAATTTCAATAACATTCAGCGCTGGTTTAGCGAACATCGGCTCTTCCTAAACGTCAAGACCACCTTCGGCACTAGGCAGAGACTCTCTAGGCTCCCCTCACAGCCCGCCTTCCATACTCTCGGCAGGGATGGTCCCTTGAGGACACCTCCTCATTCAGATAGTTGGGGGTTGAGCTTGACCACTATCTAACCTTCTCTGGACATGTGGACACCATCCTAAAGAAACTGTGCCCCAAGTTAGGTGCACTATGCAGGAACGGAATTGTATTCCTCTCCGGCAAGGTGCAGACTTGTGCAGAAGATGTTCCTCCCCATCCTTGATTATTGTGATGCAGTCTACAGTGCAGCTCCCAGGACCGCCCTAGCCAGATTGGACACCCTTTTCAACTCCTTCTGCCGCTTCACCTTGAATGCTCCCCCCTTACCCATCACTGTCAACTCTACCACTTTCTGGCCTTCCCCTCACTAGAAAATAGGCGCCTCCTGCATAGTGCTAAGTTCCTCTCCTAATTTTGGTTTGGCTCACTCCCTTCCTACCGCTGCTCCTCTCTAACTATCCCCTCTCCCCCAACCCACTCATTAAGGTCCTATGACACCCACTCCTTTGTTATCCCACGCCGTTCGTCCGCTGCTGGTCAGTCTGCCTTCTCATATCATTTCCCCAAATTGTGGAATTCTCTCCCTTCCCAGATTCGACACTCCTCCTCTCCCTCATCTATCTCCTCTGCACTGTGGAATTTTCTTTCCGTAAACTGCAATTGTAACTGACCTTTCCTTGCTGCCTCGCCCTTACTCACTATCCATCCAACTACCTAACCAACTTGCACTGGGATGCCATCCTCCCACCTTGCACTTAACAGCAGTCCTCCCATCCGCCCCCAATCTAATCTATATACTGTTATACTGTTGAACTGTGTACTTACTGTCTGTATCCTACCAAAGGGTGGTTTTTTGATACTATGTAACTAATTTGTTCTGCTAACACAACATGTAATCCCCATGGTCTATTTGCTATGTAATTACAGGTATGTAATGTGCTGTACGTTAATGCTGTCTGTACCAATTCCTCTTCCCCTTCCCCCAGGATGCACCGTGAGATGAGCAACTTGTTGCTCAGTGTGCCCTTCCTGGTGAAACTCTTAAATAAATAAATAAAATACATTTCAATGGGAGTTAATCCCTTTTGTCATACAGTAAACCTGTGACACTGCATTTCATCCTGGAGGGCTTATCTGTAGGTTGCAGATCAGAAGATAAGGATACTGCGGCTGTGGGTAAGGGTGCATTGGCGGAGGGGCCGGCGTAGTGTACCCAGGCATAGGCCCATATGGCACTGGCTGCGGACCCAGAGGAGGTCCAGAAGGTGCTGGCTGCGATAAGAGCTGCAGCTGAGGTGACGACAGTTGCGGAGTCGTCGGCTAAGGCGTCGGCAGGGCCAGTGTCAGCCTGACTGGTGAAGGCTGACGACAGTCCGGCAAGGAAGCCATCATGGGCCCTACAGGTGAGGGCAGTGCCTGTGGGGAAGGAGACCCTGAGGCAAGGTCAGAGGCGGCGCCTGAGGAGGATGAGGAGGTGAGCACCTGCTGTGGGCTATGCCTGAAAGGACTAGTGTCGGTCCCAGAGTGGGCACCGACAAAGGCAACGCCTTGGCCGTGGGAGTGACATTCTGAGAACTGGCACTGAAGACCCAGAACTGACTGAGCTACCAGGCTGAGTGCCCGTGGGTGTTAAGTGCCTGAGCGTCTGGGGCTGAGGAGCAGGGGAAGATGTATGCTGCCCAGAAAAGCTGCTGCCCGAAATGGAGATAAGGGCGGGTGGTGGAGCTACTGGGAGCCCAGAGGAGGAGGAGAAGGACAGGCCTGATGGGGCTGACCCAGAAGAAGGAAGGCCCAGAAGCGGCCGCCGATCTGTGAGGCGACCGCGAGTGAGAGGCTGACCAAGTTCTTCTCTGTCTGGGAAGAAGAAGAAGAAGCCCCAGAGGACTGAGCCAGGGAAGCTGAAGAACTCCTGGCCAGCAGCTCCTTTTCCATCACGGACAACTCCTGCTTAAGGAGATAGCTCTCCAAGGTCTTCAAACGACATCTCCGAGTAGTCTGGTTGAAGTCCTGGCAAAACTGTCAGGCTTTGGTGTCATGGCTAGGGCCTAGGCAGATCAAGTAAACACAATGGCCATCTTTTGCTGGTATCTGCTTGCTGCAGGCATATCTGGTCAGGCGATCGAAAGACAAAGCTGGAAGACAAAATTCAGCGGAGAAACAGAAATTCGATGTTAAATGGCAGTCGACCTTGGCTGGCATCCATGAAGATCCAACGTGCATGGGTCGTGAGGAAAGAACTGAAGTGGTGAGGACTACCCCTTTATAGGATAGGTGTACGTCAGCCTGCCCGACATCGGTGGGGGCGGTCCCTGTGATAGACTGCTAGCTAGAAGTTTTCTGTGGGGTCCTGCGCCTTCAGTCCTACAGGTGTGGCCTGCTGCAAGAGCCCCTCAGTAAGATCTTCTATTTCCCACAACAGAAAGATCCTCAAGGAAACTGAGAAGGGGTTGAAAATGAACTTAGCAAGAAGAAAGAAAAAGGACAGAGGAAGCATCGAGAATCAGACTTGCATCAAGAGGTTCAGGAATACAGAGATGAACTCCAGGAGGCTAGACAGAGGAAAATGGATTTGGACAACAAAGTCCAACAGTTGGAGTGAGAGTTGATCAGCAAAAGCCTAGGTTGACACATGGAGAAAACTGTGGCTTCCTTTGGAAAGGTAATGCCTCCTACCTTCCCTCCAAGTGAGCCTCCACAGCCCACCACCTCACAAACACCAGTGATCTTGCCGGTGGAGGTGGGTAGGGGGAAGGCAGCCCTGCAAGTCCCTTTGTCTCATCTAATGCTGAGACCCCTGTCACAAAATCAACAGGCAGAAAGAGCTCCAACACATCAGTGACAGAAACCCCTCAAACCATTAGGCAGAAACAGAGTACCACACCCAGTTTGGGGGGGGGGGAGTTAATGATATTGACCCTCATCAACAGAGGCAGAAGTTTATGAGTGAAATGGCAGTAGTGTAGAAAGCAGTTCAGAGGTCTGACCACTCCCAGAAAGCTTACCTGGCTGCCCTGAAACCAACATTAGGGGCTCTGGAAAAATTAGGTGTGACTGAGGAAGAGAAAATGTGTTTGGTACAGCCAACCTCCACCAACATAGTGATTTGGTGGATGAAAGAATTAAGTCCTGAGTGTAAGGATACCTTTGAGAATTTGTGTGCTGCTATGCACTGACACCGTGAGTATGGAAAGAATAGGCTGCCTGAAAATGCAAAGGCAGCGGTTCTTAAGCTGAGGCTGAAGGCCAACCAGGATCCCTGAAACTTTTATAGACTATTCAGACACGTTTATTACGAAGTTCAGGAGGCCCCAGTTGTAGAAGGTTCTGAGTTTAGTGTGAATTTTCATTAAGGGTTGCTGAAGGAAATCCAGAGTTCTCTGGTTGGGGGTGTCAGGAAGGCCTTGTCTATGACAGACACTGTGGAAATGGAATGTGATGCATGGCAAACTATGATAGAGAATAAAACTCTGACCCCAACCCCTGCTTCTGCAGATATATCAGCTGTCAGTCACAATAACCCTGCCTTGAAATCTGAAGGGGGGGAACGCTCTCCTCCTCAAAGAAAAAGATACCCCTGCCAGGAGCCAGGAAGAACCACCAGCCTTTGTTGGGGAGGAATTTTCAACTCCTGCAAGAAGCAACTACCATGAGAGGCAACTACCCAGGGACTCATGAAGCAGGTGGCGTGGTAGCCGTTGGGAAGGCTTTCACAGCCACTGGGGTCAGGATCAGCACTGAGAGGGAAACGAGGGATACTGGCAAGTATGATGAGCTGTGCCAGCAGATGAAAGGCAATAACACACCCTGTACATCAAGCAAGAGATGCCTCTTCTCCTGATGTGCCACAGGTGATAGCCCCTGCCTTGGAGAGAGCTACCAACACTCCTCTGTACAATCTCACTGATTTCCCGCTTATGTCTTTGGGTACATGTACATGGGAGTTGAGTCTGGCTGGTATGCACGCTTCTCATCCACTACCTATTTATGAAGTTACGGAGAGGTGTTTTCTGATAGGGGTGGCTTTATGGCAGAGGTACAGTGCGGTACTGAAGATTTCTCAGTGTCTAGTATGGACTAATGTGACTGAACCCCTCTCCTATACAGCAGAGAGGATCTGGGCTACTGAACTAACCCCTGAAGAGGCACAGAGTTTCTAGCAGCTACCCGACTGTCCTCACCGGCTTGAACCTAGAAAGGGGTGCAAGTATCCGAGAGAGGTGTTCCTGCAGCCTCTGGGCTTAAAAACTCCTTCCCCAGACAGTACAGACATCTGCAACAGTGTACCAATGCAGATTAACCCTGCCTTCCCACTAAAACTAATAAAGGAAGGGTTAAATTTTACTAAGAATTCAGGCTTCAGTGGTCAGCTATGCAGTCAATGCCAGAAGGCAATTAATCAAGAAGCAGCTCCAGAGAGGGAGAGGGAGAGGGAGTTGGCAGCACCCCTCCCCTGAGAGCCCTGGCTTGTGGAGGAGACTGAACCATACCTCACTAATGAGTAGGCTAAGGACCTTAATGAGCAGCTAGCTGAAATCCAGTCTAGAGCACAGACAAAGGAGATCTTTTGTGTTATGTGAAAAATACAGATGGCAGCTTCACTCTGCCTGTAACAGTTCAGAACTGAGAGTTTTAAGATGCACCTTTTCTCTTACGTGTAGAAAAGACCTTGATTAGTTACCTTTGTAAAGAGAACTGAAGTGTCAAACCGAGAGATGACAGTGGTAAAATACAGTCACCCACTGGACAGTACCCCTTCAAGGGAGGTCCCCTGAAGTTGAAAGGAATAGTAGCCCTGAATTTCATCATACAGGGATTTCCTTGTGTCATCATATATACATGCTCCAAGGTATGATGAAATCAGTGTGCCTAGGGGCGGACTTTTTGGTAAGGCTTGCAGTCAGTGTCCATCTGGATGCTGAGCAGCCTGTCCTTTGAACCCATCTCCTGGCACCACCTCAAGCTCTGGCTTACATCAAATCTCAAATGAAAGCTGGTTAGACCACACCTCAGATTTAGCAAACACAAAGGCGCACACACCCCTTCAGAAAAACTCACGGATAGCTGCTAATTCATTTATTCATAAATTTTATTTGCAGCACCAGACCCATGCTAAGTGCTGCTTCCAGGAAAGTTCTTACGTTTCGCACCCTCCGGTGCTTCAACAGAGAATCCACCTCAGATTTGTCAAGTGGTTACCAAACAGAGTGTCACCATCCTGGGCAGAACACAGGGATTCCCTCTGAGACTGACTATGAAAAAGGGGCAGTTTGCCAGAGAAGACAGCCTTCTTCCAGTCCATTAAATCCTTCCAGGAACTGAGATTAATCCTTAGTGGGAAGGGTCACACCAATTTGCTGGACTTCATGGGGAGAATCGCTTACCTCTGGTTGATAACCCAGGAGCTGACCCCATCTCACTGCTTGCACAGACAGACATAGGAATGGTGGTGGGCTCTGGTCTTTCATGAATTTTCACTCATCATTTCAGTTTTCAGCCAGATACCTGAAATGGGTGGGTAATAATATGGGGAGTTCAGCATTTTGCCTTTAGGATAGATTAAGTTCTATCCAGAACAACTAGCTAGTAGAGGATATGATTACAGGTGGGAAGTCAAAGACTCTTCAACGACACCACAAGGAGGCAGTGTGGCCCACCAGTACCTATAGGTATATAAAAAGATACCTTGAGGGATCAAAGCTCCAATAACTTCTTGAAAACCAAACCATATAATTGGAACATCGACCCACTCACTGGATGTTGATTTAGTTTTTTGTTTATTTTATTGTGTCTGGCCCAGATCGGAGAAAGAAGAAGAGACACAGGGTTTGTCCAGGACAGAGGCAAGTCAGCCTCTTCTTTAAGAAACACAGAAACAAACATTGGAAAATAATTGCCTCAAGAGAAGGAGTGGCAGAAAATCACAAGTGAGAGAGGACCAACTTATCAGACCCTGATGAAGAAGTTAGATAACTACAACATGTAGATCAAATACAAGTGGTGGTCTGTTATCCAATAAAATAAACAAAAAACTAAATCAGCATTCAGTGAGTGGGACATATTGTCTCCAATTGTGTGGTTTTGGAAGTCAGAGACTCTTGCCTAGTCCTCCACACTACTCCCCTAGAGGAAAGAGTGAGATTGCCTCAGTAGCAAAAGGATTTGTCTGACATGATTCAAGGCAAAGTAGAAACAGGAGAGCCTGAGCCATATCCTACGTTCTCTGAACAAGTCAAGTAACTGGTTGCATTAGCTAGAATTTCCCAATCTGTTCTCTAAGGACAGTTGGAACTCTTGGAAAATGATGTTGTCAGGATTGAGATGCAACCTAATAGCAAGCCTGCATAAGTCAGACAATACAAGATACGTCAGCTGCACAGGAAGCTATTCAAGAAATTCTAGAATCCTTCTTGAAAGAGGCATGTATGTGAATGTACCAGCACTTACAATGCTCCAGTATGGCCTGTGTTAAAACAGATTGGTAGAAAAATTACTCATCGTTAATTGTTGTTCCTTCATGGTGTCCTTTAGTATTATGGGTAGTAGCAGAATGCCAGCTGGGTTCAGCTGCTCTGGAGGTGAAGTCAATGGTAATGAGGAGGGAATTAGCAAATGAGGAGAGAGCAAGAGAGTGCTGCCTGTAGCCTGCCTAGAAGGCATCAAAATTATTTTGAAGCTGTGATGGGCAAAAAGCGCCAGATATGAACTATTACAACAGGAATAAAAATGATGTAGATAGCTACAAAAACAGAGAACAGTGACAACTGTGACAAAACACTTTGCTTTAAGATAAAAAAAAAAACTAAAGAAAATATTTGGCAAAAGAGAGACATGCAGAGCCATCCTCAGTCAAGTTATGTAGGTGAGGATAGGTGGGAGGGCAATAATACTAAAGGACACCTTGGAAGAAACAACATTATTAAGGTGAGTGTTTTTTTTCTTCTCACCCAAGGGGTCCTTTAGTACTGCTGACAGTAGCAGACTATAAAGCAGTGCAACTGGGAGGCAGGTACAGAACCTACTTAGGGAAGAGGCTCTGCAGGACCACTGTGCCAAATCTGGCATCAGACCTGGCCTGTACATATAAGGAAAAATGATTTGTGAGGGTATGTACAGTCTTCCAGGTGGCTGCTTTGCAGACATCAAGCAGGGGAGTATCCCTTGAAGCTGCCACTGTGGCAGCAGTGCTCATAGTGGAATGGGCCCTGAGGCCCTAAGGGGCTGTTTGCCAGCTTTGCTGTAACAGAACTGAACGCAAGAGACTACCCCATGGGAAACAGTCCTCTTGGTGGCTGGTTTTCTCCTGCTTCCCTCACTGTAGGTGAGAAAGAGTTGAGTATGAGGGTCTCTGAACTGCCTGGTATGCTCCAGGTAGTAGCTCAGAGCTCTTTTTAAATCCAGACTGTGAAGCTTGCGCTCCCTGGTGTGAGTTTTTCTGTGAAAAAAGCTAGAAGAGTGATGAACAGGTTTAGGTGAAAACTCAGAGATCACTTTAGGCAGCAACTTCATATTTGTTCTATGTACTACTTTGTCCCTGTGAGCTATAATGTAGTTAGATTCCGTACACAAGGCCTGCAGTTCTGAAATCCTTCTGCCAAAAGTGATGGCAACTAGGAAGAGTTTTCCAGGTGACCTACTTTAAGTGAGCAGTAGCCATGGGCTCGAAGAGAGGTTCCATTAGCTTGGCAATGCAAAGGTTCAAGTCCCAGAGAGGGACAGGTTCCCTTATTAGGGGTTGAAGGTGGAGCAGACCTTCAAAAACCTTTTTCTAAAACAGACTGTGGGATAACAGACTTTTCTTTTCCAATGGACAGATATGCTGAGATGGCTGCCAAGTGTACTTTCAAGGATGCGACCTTGTGGCCTGAGGACTGTGGGTGTACCAGATAGTGTAACAGGAAGGCAGAGTAGCCCCCAGAGGGTCTACCTGTTTTCCTTACATCCACAGAAAAACTCTTCCATTTGTAAGCATAGGTTTTCTTAGTACTAGGATTCTTCGCCATACAAAGGATTAAGAACTTGCTCGGAATACTGAGACTCAGGACTCGAATTCCTCAAGTACCAAGCTTTGAGGTGAAGAGAGTCTATGCTGGGGTATGGTACCCCTGTCTGAGGAAGAGTCAGGAGCCTGTGGCTCTCAGGCGTGCAAATGGGCTTCCTGACTGACAGGGCAAGGAGCAGAGAGTACACAGTTGTCCTGCCCAGTCCAGAGCCAGCAGAACCATGGTGGCTGGATGATCCCTGAGTTTTAGTAAAAATTCTGTGGAATAATAGGAAAAGAAGGAAGGTCCACAGGAACTTTCTTGACCATTCGAGCTAGGGCATCTACTATCAGAGTGCCCAGAGCTGGGGCCTGCAACAATACAGTGGAAGCTGACAGCTGAGGTTGGAAGCAAGTTGGTGTACCTGTGGGGTATACCACCTCCAAAACTAATGCAGAATTCCTTGTTGAGAGACTACCGTGATGACCCGGCTGATGCAACTTAATGTGTCTGCTGTGGTATCGCTCTTGCCAGGAAGATGTATGGCTGGCAAATTCATGGTCAATAGTATGCCAGAGACCACATTTTTACTGCATCTATCCAAGGCTTGGTGTATCTACCGTTTGTTTGTGTAGAACATGGCATTGTCTGTTCCGGTCTGGATTGCACAATTTCTGAACTGTGGGGCGAAGGCCTTGATGGTCAAATTCACAGCCCTGAGCTCGAGAAGGCTGATGTGGTAAGTGGACTCCTTAGGGTCCAAGTGCCACTTTTGGACTGATCCTTTAGGTGGACTTCCCAACCTCGGAGGGAGGCATCCTTAGTGAGGGCTTTGGAAGAATGAATCTGTTGAAAGGAGAACCTTTCCCTGAGGTTTTCTCTTTCCTTCCACCAGTCCAAGATTTGAAACAGCGTCTTGATGACTGGTACTAGTTTTAAAAGAAAGTCTCTCTTTTTTTTTTTGGACCAGTGAGCCCTCAGGTGATGCTGGATGTCCCTCATCTGAAACCTGATGCTTGGGACTATGGCTATCATAGAATCCATGTGTCCTAGTAGCTTGAGAAAATGCCTGGCTGGCCTAGGGCAGGGCGATGACTAGGGACAGAACGTTATGCACCCTATCCTGTGGAAGCAAGGCCCCTCCCTTGCAGGGTGTTGAGTTGTTCTCCAGTGAATTCTAGTACTTGAACTGGATTAAAGTGAGACTTTTCTGTGTTGATTATGAATCCTGAGGATTCCAAGGTATTCACTGTGAGGATGAAGGCGTCTCTGACTTTTTAAGGAGATTTGTCTACTAACAGGCAGTCATCCAAGCATGGGAAAACTGATATCTGCTGTCTCCTTAAATGAGCTACTACCACTACTAGGTAGTTTGTAAAGACTCTGAGAGCTGAGGTAAGTCATAATGGAAGGGCTACAGATTGGCAATAGTGCTATGGCAGCCTGAATCTGGGAATCCTGCTGGATTGGGCCATCTCCTTTATAACATATACTCTAAACCTCGGGAAAAATATTTTTTGAGGTCAAAACAAGAATCACAGATTTTGATGTTCAGTCTACTTTTACTGAACTCTCCAAACTGAAACTACAATATTGGTACAATCGGTTTAAAACCTCTTGGGGTTATGAGGGATACTTACCTAAGACAACAGACCCTATTTTGTGGCATCAAATAACAAGATTTAGAACAGAAACATATAATGCACAATATATTCTTTTTAGGCATAAGCGAGATAATGTCTCTGAACCATATTGTAAACGTATTCACAAAGTTAGAGATGATCTTAAACATGTTCAAGTTCAAGTTTATTGCAGGAAAACTCTGTTGAGCAAGCTCATTCACAAGGAGGTCCTGAGACATACATGCATTCACAATGAGATCCTGAGACAGAGCGTACAATCAAATAAGTTCTGAGATTACATAATGATACACAATATACATAAAGATAAAGAGCTCCCCGGTACAAAAGTTCATGGTGGAGGTGGCACTGTTTATAAAACAATTACATACATTAGATTTCCTCAGAGAAAATAAAGTTCCTGGAGAAAGCAATAGTAATTACATAACAATAACTAGTATATTAATAAAGATTCCACCTGAGACACTGAAAGTGGTTGAAACAGAGCTAAAGAAGTGGAGGGATGGAACCTGGGATATAGTGGGGTCACTAAATTGGTGCCCCAGGAACAATATACAGTTAAAAACAGTTACAGATATCTTTATTTAGCCATGGCTAACCTTTTAAAAAGTTAACAGGGACAATACTGGGTAATTTCAATAAGGATTGTAGTCGATTCCAAATAGTTGGCAGTGAACATGATATAACGCGTTTTCCAAAGATGCAGGGTCCTAGGTACATCGAGAAGGAAAATCTGTCTTCCCAAGGAGTAAACACTGTGCGCTATGTGTATTAAAGAGGACGAGATATTGCAGCAGTTTGTTCTGGAGAAGTTTTAAAGTCCAGGTGCCGGCATGGACTGTCCGTCTAACGGTGAGCAAGGGCCAGCCAACTAAAGCATATAGATCACAGTGATGAGTTGGGGGAAGGGAGTTGGTTATAAATTGAAGGAAGCGGTGGTAGAGAACATCTAGCTTATGGAGACTAGTAGAAGCTGAAGAGTTGTAGATTATATTGTCGTAATCAAGGAGGGGGAGGAATGTGGCCTGAACCAATCTGGTTCTAATCTCCTCGGGAAAGGACCTCAGAAAATACTGTTGTGTCCCTTACGTGAGAAGAGCAGGAAAAAATGGCTGGGGGATATAATTGGTGGTCTCGGTCTCTCTTCCGAAAGCATGTTTTTGGTTTTTTTTTAAATATCATCTTTATTTAGGTTTTACAACTTATTTACAGACAAGTCGACCAGATCAGAGAACTTAATTACATTTAAACAGGTTTACCACAATCAGCTTAGGTACAGTATTTTAGAGTTGTAGTTATGGGCATTATGCCCTGCCAAAGCAGAGCCCAAATGGGGCAGGAGATTTCAAAGACAGTTCTTCCTACCCACACAGTGACGAGACTGGACTCGAAATCTCTCTCTACAATAGTCCTCTCAGGTCCTCTGAATGTATAAAAGGAAAGTTCAGTCAGAATCTAAGGAATCACCTTTTATAAAATTCAGGCCTGTCGCAGGTGGAGTGTATCCCCACCAGAAGGCTGCCTACTACCTGAGGATGTATTCCTGAATGGCAGACAGGCCCCAATGCTGACAACTTCCCAATCCCTCAATTACGGGTCCTGAGGGGGCCTGTCCCTGGGTCCCTCCCTCTAAGGCGTAAAGGTGGGTCTTTTAACATGTATATATTTGCCACCTGATTCATCTGTTGGCAAATTTTTCTTTGATCGTTTAGGCTGTGTGTTATTTTCTCCATAGTGTAAATCTGTCTGGTAATTTCCACCAATCCTGAATCGTAGGGATCCTCGATGTCAACCACAGCTTTGTGATAGTTTTCTTTGCCGCGGCAAGAAGTATAAGGAGTAAATATCTGGTGACTGGGCCAGAGAGGTGCCTAGGTAACACAGAGAACAAAAACAGTTCCATGGTCAGTTGGAGCTGAGGATCCAACACCTCCCAGAGGTGGGCCTGCAGGTGGGCAAAATATGGTCGCAGATACGGGCAACCCCACATTATGTGGGTATGATCCACCCTATCCTTACCTCAAAGGCGCCAGCACTTAGTTGGAAAATTAGATTTAAAATGGCTAGTTATTACAGGGTTCTAAAATAATGGATTAGGCATTTCCGCGCATATTCCCACCACACATGCGAGCTTGAGAGTCTTGCCGTGTATCCCCAGGCTCGCTGCCAGTCTCCGGGGGTTATCTGATAACCAGATTCCCGAATCCATTGCTCACAGACTTTATCTATTTGAGTGTAACTGTGTAAGTTTAAGGCTTGGTAGTACTGAGAGACCAGATGATTTTGATTTGGAGCTCTATTAAAGGCCATTTGTTCCTGCATTAGCAGCGGGTGTCGCTCTTGTTCCCAGATCGTGCGAGGTAGGTTGTCTGCATAGTGTCTGAGCTGCAAGTATCGGAAAAAGTCCCAATGTGGTAGATTGTACTTCCTCTGGATTTCCGCATACGACCACATTACACCTTAGGCGACTATTTGTGCAAGGTATTTCAGCCCACTCGACTCCCACCGCCGGAAACTGATATCTAAGTTATTTGGGGCGAAATCGCCCAGACTGGAGATTGGGCATATGAGAGGTAGGAAGGATGCCAATCGATAAATTTTTCTGATACCCTGCCATCCTCGCATTTAGGCCGCAAGCCAGGGGTTCGTGTGTTTATATGAAGTCCCAACCACCATAGGCTGATAGAGGACTCGATAAAAGGTGTAATCATCCATCAGTGCTCGCTCTATGTCCAAACAATGTGGGGAGTTTCCTATGTTTTGTCTGGACATCAAGTACATCATGCATATGGCTTGCTGATAGAGTCTCAAGTCCGGAAGGCCCAATCCGCTTTTGCCGCGGGGAAGCGTAAGGATTTTCAGACGAACCCGTGGCTTATGGCTGGCCCAAATGAATTTGGTAATGTGGCGATTTATTTCTCTATAGGTCGTTAATGCTAGGTGAATAGGAATATTTTGAAATAGATGCAGGGCTCTCGGTAGGACAATCATTCTGACTAGGTCAATCCTCCGAGCAAGACCCAAAGGAAGAGTCGCCCAGGAGGACAGGTCTGTTTTCACCTGTAGCATAAAAGGGGAGTAATTATGTCTATAATACTCCCGGGGATTCTTAGGAATAGACACACCAAGATATCTTAATTTTTCCAAATTCCATCTACCGGGATGTCAGATTGCACTCTTAGCGAGTGGCGTAATGAAAGGTAAGCAGCTCAGTTTTGGTGAGATTTAGTTTATATCCGAGACCGATCCGAAGTCTTCCAGGATTTGCTAATTATGGGAGAGATTGTTCAGGACTACGTAAGTATAGGAGAATATCGTTTGCGTAAAGGGCTATCTTATGTTCGACACCCCCCAGCTCCACTCCCTCTATCCCCCTGTCCTCTCTAATCCTCTGAGCCAACGGCTCAATAAAGGCCGCAAAGAGCAGAGGGGAAAAAGGGCATCCCTGCCTCATCCCCCTGTGTAGAGGGAAATAAGCTGAGTGGTGCCTGTTTATCTTAATGCAGGCCTGAGGGGAGGAATAGATATTTTTAAGGACAGTGAGTAATGCGGAGGGGAAGCCAAACTTATGCAAAGTTGCATATAGAAATGGCCATGCCACCCTGTCGAATGCCTTTTCGGCATCCAGGCTGACTAGTAGGGTTGGGGCTCCAGTAGTTTGCACATGGTGGACGAGGTGAAGGGTCCGCCTAATACTATCAGTGGTGGTGCGGGGAGCGAACAAATCCGGTTTGATCCTTATGGATCAGTAATGGAGCACCTGGTCCACCCTGTGGAGTTAATATGCTCATGAATAACTTATAGTCTTGGTTAAGTACCAAATGGGCCTATAAGAGGCACACAATTGTGGGTTCTTGTCGGGTTTAGGAATTACGGAGATCAAGCATACGACCAGGATGGGGGATGTTCCACTCAGGACAGAGTTGAAACGCTAAGGAGACTGGGAGGCGGTCTGTGTCTTGGTAACCTTGTAGAACTCCGCACCGTATCCATCTGGGCCCGGAGACTTCAGTGACTTGGCATTTGCAATTGCGTTACTCAGCTCTGCATCGGTTATTGGGGAGAACAAGGCTTCGCCCTGGTCTTCTGTAAGTCGTGGCAGGGCAATTGACTGTAGGAATTCTGATATTTGTTGCGGGGCTGCTATTCTTTCGGGGGTATAAAGGGACTTGTAATATGAAGTAAAAGCCTCCACAATATCGTGTGTCTTAGTGAGATGGCGACCTCCAATAGGGTGACATACCGATATAATCATGGCAACCTTTTTTGGTTTTCGGATTTGATATGCCAACAACCATGCAGCTCTCGGACCCATCTCATAGAACTTCTGACGCAAAAAGGTCAAAGCAATCTCTGTCTGCTGGTAAACAAGTCGCTCCAACTCATACCTGGTTTGTTGCAGCTGGGGAGTACAGATGTATCCTCTGCTTGTGGGCCATTTGCAGGAAGTGGAGGGCATCCTCCAGCCTAAGCCTTTGTGCTCTGCGCTGTCTTTCCTCTTCTGCAGTATATTTTATTATATGGCCCTGAGCGGTCTTAACTGTGTCCCAGTGGATTGAGGGGGGAATCTGCGATCGGGTTATCGGCTTTTATCTCTTGGATTTTCTCTGTGAGAAATTCCCCAAATTATTAGACATAGATAGTATGGATTAAGCCGCCAGAGTGTCTTTTGGGCTGTAGGTCAAAATCCACATGGACAACTGAGGAGCATGGTCGGAGATGGAGATATCTCCAATTTGTACTTCATGCAGCAACCCCAGATTTTCGACCTGTGTGTATACGATCAATCCGGGAATATGTGCAATGCATTGGGAGTAGTAGGTATAATTTCTCGATTGAGGGTGGAGCCTCCTCCACATCACACCATCCGCCTCTCCTACAAATTTCTTGAAGTACCTTTGGGTTGCTGACAGTTTAGGAGGCCTGGTGCTAGAGAGTCCAGGTTAGGGTTGATAGTAAGATTAAAATCCGGCCATCATAAGCACCCCTTTGTCCTCTGTATAATCTTATCAAGCAAGGGTTTCATATGAGGTACCAGAGTATCCGGAGGGAAATACACGTTCGCCAAGGTTACCGGCTTATTGTTTAATGAGCCCTGCACCAGTATCATACGGCCCTCTGGGTCAGCCCAGGTGTACTCGGCTTTGAATGGGAGGCTTGGGGAAATTATTATGGCCACTCCTCTCCGCCTACCTGTCCTAGCTGAAGAGAAGAAGGCCTGACCCATGCTCAGCTTAGCCAATTTTGTATGCTCGGCAGTGTCCATATGGGTTTCCTGCAGATACGTCAAATCCGCCTTAGAGCATCTGACAAAGGACAAAATCCTAGACCTTTTTATAGGTGATGCCAGGCCATTAACATTGAGGGAAAGCAATTTTACCTTAGGAGAGCACATTGTATCACTCAAAGAAGTCCACTGTTGTCCCAGCCCTCCAACCCCAAGGGCCCCAGATCTGCCACTCTCGGAACACACCTCGCTAAGCTCACTAGCTCAGATCTGGCGACTATAACATGACAACAATAACTACTGAACCATAAATGGTAACTGTAAATGGCAACACATAACACATAACAACAGTTAAACATTTCAGTCATTATCAACTAACAACTGGTACTTCCACAGATCAGAGAAACCTGATCCCGTGGTAAGGAAACCCTTACCAATTGCCCAGAGCCCTGGGCTTTAGCCTTTTTGTGCCAAGGGAAAAGGAAGTGGGATAGGGTGACTGGAATAGGTGCCACTCAAGACCCCTACGATCCCCTTGTAGTTGATGAGAGAGAATTGTTTATCTAAGGAGAAGATCTCCGCTCTTGAATCCCATAGGGAGGCTGACTGGAGTCACATAAGGAGTCACTTCCTCAAATGTCAAGGTCCAGACCCTGAGCGCCCCGAGCCCGCATGCACTGGGACTCCCGCAATCCCGCCTCGGACAAGCAGGCAGCCTCCGCTCCCCCATCCGTCCAAGGGCGGGAGGCACCAGGTCTTCATGTAGCCCCACCCACGGTGCTGAGAATGACTGGAAATCAGGGGATCCAGGGGAGAGCGTTATCCCTCCATTGCTCCCCATCCCAGTCAGCAATGCCACGCACTGCCAGCTGGACACCTCCCGGGTCTCACGGCTGAAGAGTGCAGGTCCTCCTCTTACGGCCCGGCAGGGCCCCTCCACGTCTCCCACATCCCTCTCCCGAGTGCCGGGGTGAGGAAGGGGCGTGACCGCGGAGCAACTCCTGTGCTCCTCCAGAGCGGCTCAAACCCTCAGACAATAACTCTGAAACACAGAGCTCCCCCTCTGAATCTGGGCCCCCACAGGGACTCCAGCCTCCCGGGGGGTGAATGCCCCGGCCATCAACCATACCACTGTAAATGTTATGGGTACTCGGAGGACAGGGTTTCCAAGGCAGGTACGGGCACCCCAATGCACCCTTTGTCAATCATAGGGTGCCATCCACCTCCAAGCCAAGAAAATCTAATACTCCCATCAAGGAGGAGGGGCCCCACTAACGTCCCTCCCGATGGGCCTCCCTCAACTCTCTGGGGCAAAGCCATCCCCCTGCAGCAGCGCTGTCCGACAATTACCACTGCCCCGTTCCTCCCCCCCTGATATCCACTTTTCTGTATGGGAAGTCCATAAGTGTCTTATATCGAATGATTGTCCTCCAGTCTTTGTAACAGGACCACAAATAATTACAACTCAAACTCAATGGATAGCCTGGTGGTTCGCTACTCATTTATCCCTCGACTTCCTTTATCCCCCCCCAACCCCTCTCTTCCAATCCCTCCACCCTTTCCCAGGCCCCCGGTCTCCCCTTTTCTCCAACCCCCTGTAAATAGTACATGGCCTCCTTGGGCCTGGAGGAACCACCCGACCTCAGCGAACTGCACACCAGCTGTGGCCCCCTTTCCAAGCCCAGGGGCAGGCGTTCCCTCTGGGGCCGATCCTTCCCTCCTCTCCAGTCCCACCTCCCCTCCCAGCATGGTTCAAGCTCATGGCCGACACCCCCAGCTGCATGCTCCCATGAGACTCCGAATGGCCAAAGTCCAGCGAGTTGACTCCCGCTCCACCCATCTATGCACGGGGCCACAAGGAGGCCGCACACACAGTGACCTGTCTCCCCTCCCCTCCCACATCTTCCCGTGCCTCCCTCTCTACCCTGAGGCCATCTACCACCAAATTCCAGGCTCCTCTGGACTAGAACTGGACATCGGTGATAAGAGAGACCCCCACCGCTTTACTCGCTCCCCGGGGCTTCCATGATTAATAACTTTAGTTCGTTGCTGCCTTGCAGCTATGTTTCTCCATCATGGAGTAGAGCTTGAAATAGTACTTGCGGCCATCTCAGGTAGTCGCGCCAGTCCTCGGCTGCTGCTGCTTCTCCGCGGCTGATTGAGACGCTCACAGGGAGCCGACAATCTTCTGGAGAGCCTCCAAGCCCTGCTTACGTCTCATGTTCCTCTGACCACTGCTCCACATCTTTTGGGCGATCTTGGAGGCCACGGAGGGTGCACTGCTTGTGTTGTTCTGGGGGACCTCTATGTTCCTTCTTCGGGAGCTCTGCCAACACCTCCTCGGCTGCCTCAAAGGTGCGTGTACCGTCTGGGAAGAGGATCACCATTTTAGAGGGGTAGGGCATACGGAACTTTATTCCCGCCGACTTCAAGGCCTTCATAGCAGGAGCGTAGGCTCGCCTACGCGCCATGATTTCCGGGGCAAAGTCATTGTCAAAAAACAGGCGCTGCGTCTCAAAAAGAACCTTTCCCTGCCTCCAGGCTGTATGCAAGATGGTTTCCTTCTCCTGGTATCTGAGAAACTTAATTAAAATAGTGCGGGGGCAGGAACCTGGGGGTGGTTTTGGGCCCAGGGTGCGGTGTGCCCTCTCGAGTTCCAGGGTAACGGACTCAGGTAGGTGAAGCAGCTCCTTTAACAATTTCTGCACGAATGGGATCATTTCTGGGCCCCTCCAAGCCCTCAGGGACCCCTGATAGCCTCAGATTATTCCTCCAGCTCCGACATTCAGCATCTTCAGCACGAAACTGTAAGGCCTTCAGTTCTCCGTGGAGCTGAACTATAGCATGCTCCACGTCCATCATCCGACCCTCTGTATCAGCTATTCGGGTTTCTCCGGCTTTCTGGTGTTGCTCTAATTTCCCGATATCGGTATGCAAGGTCGTTACAGTCAATTTCATTTCTTTCCGAAAGTCCCTGATCTCAGCCAGCATCTGGGCCATTTGTTTTGTAATATTGTATGTGGGGCCTGATCGGACGATGCGTTGCTCCGGCACGAGGCGGTTGAGGCCCGGAGTCTTCATTTTCCAAACCCTCCATCTAACGATTTCTCCTCCTCTTGATGAGCCAAAATTGAGAATCTTGCCTCTTCTCGCTTCCTGGGCATTTTTGTTGCCCTCCGAGTTAAATGCAGGACAGATGGCTAAGGATTCGCTGGGATAGGAGGGCAGTTAGAGGGATCTCTCGGGGAGCTCCTGAGATTAGGCTGCCATTGTATTCGTGACGTCACCGGAAGTCCCCGAAAGCATGTTAATCCATTTTTTTTCTTCTTCTCAAGACGTAAATGTGCTGTTGAAACTCTTGAGATTTTTGAAGACTACTCATCTCTAAATCATCATTCTCTATGAACTGTAGTAGTTAAACAAAATTGTTATGTGTTTGTATTTTAATATGTTGCTCAGTTAGCACATCTATAAGAACTATAGGTTTTACCCAAGGAAATGTTTGCATTTATGTAAAAGTTTTTAGAATATTGTAATGGCTAAAGCCGATCAATAAAACGTTTTGTACCTTGTACCCGAATCTGAAAAACTTTGGATGCAGAACAGCTAACAGAGACAAAACAAGAAAGGGATCTTGGAGAAATCATATCACAAGATTTAAAAGTCGGAAAGCAGTGTGAAAAAGCAGCACTAAAGGCCAACAGTATACTGGGCTGCATTGGCAGAGGTATCGCTAGCAGAAGGCATGAGTTGTTAATGCCACTGTACAGAACCTTGGTCAGACCTCATTTGGAGTACTGCGTGCAATTCTGGAGGCCACACCTAAGAAAGGATATAGACTGTTTGGAGTCTGTGCAGAGATGGGCAACTAAGATGGCACAACCATGAACCTTACGGAGCAAGGTTCCAGCAGCTCAACTTGTACTCTCTAGAACAAAGGCGCAACAGAGGCAACATGATAGAAACTTTTAAATATCTCAAAGGAATAAATGCAGTACAGGCTCAGAGCCTCTTCCAGGAAAATACGGGTACATGGACAAGAGGTCACAGCATGTGCCTTAAGGGAGGTAGATTCAGAAGCAACCTCAAGAAGTTCTTCTTCACGGAGAGAGTGGTAGAACCCTAGAACAGCCTGACCGAAGAGGTTGTAGCTGCTAAAATAATAGGGGAGTTCAAGCGAGCTTGAGACAGGCACATTGGAACCCCAAAATGAAGTGGGGAGGGGGGTAGAAGATTGGGCAGACTAGATGGTTTACTCAGTTCCCTTATGCCAACACATTCTTATGTTCTGTGGGACTGCCTTATGGGAATATGAAATTAGGCATCCTCAAAGTGCAGGGAGACTAGACAGTCTCCCTGTTGTAAGAAGTGAATTATCAAAGTCAAAGTTACCATTTTTAACTTTGGTTCCAGCAAGTGCCTGTTCACTTACTTTAGTTAGAAAGTGCCTGAAGTAGGGGCCTTGTCCCCACTGAGGAAAAGAAGATCCTATCCACCGCCTGAGCAGCTAACAGAATTTCAGTCTGTAACTCCAGCAAGAAATTTTTTGCTGGGTTTAGAGGTTTTAACAGTTTAGGCCCCAGTAGGGGAGGAAACTTTCTGAACTGTAAGGTAAGACCTTGGCCCACCACCTGTAACACCCATGTGTGTGTAGTGGTGAGGTGCCATTAATGGAGGTAGATAACCTGCCCCCTACTGCAAGAGCAAAGAGACCTAGGCATTACAGTTGGGATCTGGATTGGATTGTGGGAGAAGGAGGGGAACTGGCTCTTCTCTGGCTTGTCCTTCCCATCCTCTAAAGTATCCTCTCAACTGTGAAGGCTCTAAGGGCATAGGCATAGGATAGAAAGCCCTAGGGAAAATATTCTCTGCCTCTATTTAATCTCATTGACATTTTTGAGTGGTAGAGGCTTTGTACTTAGCAGCATTAGTCTGACAGGTGGTTTTATAATCCTCCAACTTTTCATGAAAGCTTCAGCCTTGTCCCCAGAATAGAGATATTCTCTGGGGAAAAAAACACTAGACTTGGTTTGAGATTTGTGGTTCTCAGAGCCAAGCTAAATGCTTATAAGAAATGGCTCTTGAGGCAGCCACATTAGTGTCTACAGCCATATGAAACTGGTATTTGGTTGCTCTGGGGCAGTTTCACAGCTTTGTGATGCCCTGTACCATTCTATCTGGACCTTGCTGAACTATGGCCAGAACAGAATTCTAAAGGGCCTTCTGGTACCTGGCTGCATAGGCCATGTATACAAAAAGGTGGAACAATAAAAGGCTGTAGTGAAAACTTCTAACCATAGAACCTAATTTTCTTGACTCTTTACCGAGTTTGAGAGAAAAGAAGCAGTTTAGCTTCGCACAGGTCACAGCCTGTATTACCACCTCATGGTTAGGATGTGCCTGAGGAAACTAAAATTAGGTTTCCCTGGCTGGTAAATGCTTTAATAACACTTTCTTCTAAGGGCTTTGTGTATATACTGTAACATTTCTTAGAAGAAGGAACACCATTGTTTGTAAATGGTCTTCACCCCCTTCTTGATAAATGGTCTCCTGGATAGTAAGGTCCAGGGTGTCCATGTTGCACAAGTGTGAAATGGGATGAAAAAAATCCTCCTGGTCATTAGAAGGTTATAAAATTCTTGGTCAGGGGATACAAATGGCTCAACAGGGTCATCCTCTGCCTTTTTTTTTTATAGAAAACAAACCCCAACAATAATTAGGGTATGAGCATATTATGTTCAGAAGGGGCATAATGTAAATTGCCCATGGTAGTAAAGTCTGATATATTTGCCAAATCTTTGTCATTTCCTTTAGCAGAAGATACATTGTTTTGTGTCACTGGCATCTCCCTTGCTTCTCAGCGGGAGGGACAGTTTTATATATATATATATATATATATATATATATATATATATACACACACACACACACATATTTTCTTTTCTTTTTTTGGCAGGCATTGAAACAGAAACCTGCTCACATTTCTTTTCCAGACTTGGTCACCATTATTGTTTTATCAGACTTATTCTGAAGGGAGTCCTCATGGAACTTATCTTTAGATTTATATTGTGAAAAAAACCCTCTTTGGAGATTTAAGGTAGTGGGAGAAGCAGACTAAGAGGGCATTGTTTTCAATGTTCTAGCCCTTCCATAATTTTGCTTTTGACAGAATTAGAGCAAAGCTCATAGTAATGTCCTGGTCTGGACCCCAAACATTCGAAAAAGATCGTGGCAGTCAGCCTTACCACTATTAAAGAGCACTTAAAACAATGTTAAATATTGTTGGTCCAAATAACATATAGGTCTTTCTGGCATGCCAATTTGTCAGAAAAAAAAAAAAACATGGTTCCAAAAGGGAAAATATATAAAAACGGTCGGTTCCCTCACGGTAAAAAAAAACGCGATTAAAACGGTCCCCTTCAAATAAAAAACTATTTAAAAGTGAGGGAAAATGTGGTTGCCGTAGAAAAAGAGCAACCACTATTGTTTTTTAAGTAAAAAGAAATAAAAACCGCAAAGTTTTACCTCAGACGCAATTTATTTTACCTCAGAAAAATGGCATGAACCGCTATGAAAGAACAGCAAATGTACTTAATTCTCGGATCCCTGGAACCGAAGGGAACCATGAAAAAATTTTAAAATAAAGAAAAAACTACCTAAAACACCAAAGGCAGCACAAAATATACACTTCTAAAGAAAGAAACATCTTCAAGCGAAGTGAGCTGAAAGCACCTCAGGGGCAGTGTTGCACAGTCAGCGGAGAAATAATTCCGATGCCTTCTAGGCAGGCTACAGGCAGCACACTCTTGCTCTCTCCTCATTGGCTAATTCACTGGACTCATTACCACTGACTCCACCTCTGGGGTAACTGAACCTAGCTGGTGTTCTGCTACTGTCAATACTAAAGAACCCTTGGGGTGAGAAGTGGCAACTTACCATCGATTACGGCCAACTGAACAAACAACATAGAAACACAGACTTTGACAGCAGATAAGGACCGCTTGGCCCACCCAGTCTGCCCATTTCCCTACCTACTGGACAAGCTGCAGATCCTAGTTAACTAACAGCCTACTTCTTCCTACCCCCCCACCAGAATTGCCTTATGTCTGTCCCATGCATTCTAGAATTCCCCCAGTTTTTGACCCCATGACCTCCTCAGGAAGGCCGTTCCATGCGTCCACCACCCTCTCTGTGAAAAAATACTTCCTCACATTGCCCCTGAGCCATCCCCTCTATCTTCAGATTGTGTCCCCTTGTTCTTGCACATCTCTTTTCTGAAAGATGCTAACCTCTTGACTTTGTTAATTCCCTTGAGGTACTTGAAAGTTTCTATCATGTCCCCTTCTCCCTCCTTTCCTCAAGGGTATACATATTAAGCTCCTTTGGTCTTTCTTCATATGGCTTCTACTGCAGATCATGCACCATTTTAGTTGCCTTCTCTGGACTGCCTGCATCAGGTCTATTTCCTTGCGGAGATGGGGTCTCCAGAACTGCACGCTGTACTCCAGATGGGGTCTTACCAACTGTACAGAGGGATAACAACTTCTTGTTTTCTACTGGTGATGCCTCTCCCTATACATCCCAGTATCCCCCCAGCCCTCCTTACTGCCTTCTCACATTGCTTGCTTACCTTTAGGTCATCTGATATGACTACCCCAGGTCCCTTTCCATTTTTGTTATTGTTAATACCTATCCCCCCCATTGTGTACTCTTCCCCTGGGTTTTTGTTTCGAAGGTGCATTACTTTGCACTTCTTTGCACTGAATCTAAGCTGCCACACATTTGACCATTCCTCCAACCTTCCCAAGTCCCTTCTCATCCTTTCCTCCCCCCCTTGTGCATCAACCCTGTTGCAGTTCTCTGTGTCATCTGCAAAGAGGCATACTTTTCCTTCCAGTCCCTCTTCAATGTCACTTATAAAAACATTAAAAAGGACTGGATCCAGTACTGAACCCTGTGGTACCCCACTAGTAACCCCCTTTCTTTGGAGTGGACTCCATTTACTACTACCCTCTGTGTCCTGTTGTCCAGTCAGTTTTTTTAACCCAGGCTACCACCCTGGGACCCACTCCCAGGCTGGCTAATTAGTTTATTAATCTTCTGTGTGGGACTGTGTCAAATGCCTTGCTAAAAGCCGGCCCGCCGGCACAGTGGTTGGATTTCCGCTTGCGACGCCAGCGACCCGGGTTCAGGAACAGACTCGGGTAGCTGGAGGGCCGGCTGGGAGAGGAGGATCGAGCGCCCAAACGGCTGCTCTCCTCCTCTGGGGAGGGAGGGGACGCTTGTCCCGCAGCTCTACCGCCACCTGGGTGACCACAGGTGGAGGTGCAGCGGGACTGCATAGAAGGGAGGGAGGACGTGGGCCGGAAACCGGAAGCGAGCACATGTCGTCGCACCCTAGGTCTCCCCAGGTGCTCCGTCCTGTGGAGGGACAGAAAACGGAAAAGGTGCCTGGCGTGGAGGACGACGGGACCCGACTGCCCCAGATAACCCATAACCGGGCTACCGATGGATGCCGAAGATGGACCACCTGACACACACTAATGGACTGGAGGGGTTAACGGGATGCCCCTCCTCCCGGGATAGCCGAGGCAGCATGGAGGTAGGTCCAGCGACACCACGGTAAATACCCGGGAGGGACTAGGGGAGTTCAGTCTAGGGATTCCAGAAGAAGTCCCACCATGGCAGAGAGAAGGGGATGCTTTGCTAAAGTCTAAGTAGGCCATGTCCATAGCCTTTCCCTGGTCTACTACTTTGGTCACCCAGTCAAAGAAATCTATTAGATTCATCTGACATGACCTTCCCGCTGTGAAAACATGCTACCTTATGTTCTGTGACCTGCTGGCCTCTAGATACTCAACAATTCTTTCTTTCAGAAGTCATTCCATCATTTTCCCTACCACTGAGGTCACGCTAACAGGTCTGTAGTTTTCTGCCTCTGCTTTGCTTCCACTTTTGTGAAGGGGAATCACATCTGCCCTCCTCCAGTCCTTAGGTACCACACCATCCTCCCATGATTTGTTAAAAAGGGTAGTCAGTGGTGTCACTAGTTCTCCCCTTAGTTCTTTTACAATTCTGGGGTGAATCCCGTCTGGCCCCATTGCCTTGTCAACCTTCAGTTTTAGGAGTTCTTTCAGAACCCTTTCTTCTGTGAAAGGACTGGTATCGACCCCCAAATCCAGAGTACTTCTATTGATTGGATGGGGTACCTCCCCTCTTCCTCTTTTGTGAACACTGAGCAGAAGTATTCGTTCAGTATCCCTGCTTTTTCACTGTCCCACTCTGCCCACCCTCCCCTTTATTAAGCCTTACTATCCCTCCCTTGGTTTTTCTTTGCTCCCTAATATACCTATAAAAGGTTTTATCCCCCTTCTTAACCGAGTTGGCTATCTTTTCCTCGGTTTGGGCCTTCGCTATTCTGACTGGCTTCCCTGCTTCCTTCTGATTTAACTGGTACAGTTCTTTGTCCTGCCCCTTCTGTGTTTCCTTATACTTCCTGAATGCTATTTTTTTCTCCCTAACCTTCCCCGCTACCTCTTTTGAGAACCATAGTGGTTTTTTCTTCCGTTTTGATTTATTTGCTTCACGCAAAGCCTTGTTGCCTCTGTGATGGCAGTTTTGATGTTTCCCTATTGTTCTTCCACCCATCCCTTCTTGCCTGTTTGCTAGTGCTTTTCTGAGGCACTCTCCCATTTTGACAAAGTCAGCTCTCCTAAAGTTCAGTACCCTCACTTTTGTATGGCTTGACTCTGCAGCTGTGTTTATCATGAACCACACTGTTTGGTTGTCACTTGTTCCCAGATGGCTACCCACTTCTAGATCTGAGATCCTCTTTCTGTCCCCATTTGAGAGTACCATGTCTAAGATTGCTCCTTCCCGAGTGGGTTTCAACACTAGCTGCTTGAATCATGCCCCCGTAGGGCATCGAGAAAGACCCTGCTCTTGGATGTGGCTGCAGCAAAGGTGCTCCAGTTAACATCTGGCATATTCAGGTCCCCCATCAACAATATCTCCCCTTTTTCTGCCATCCTAAGGATGCATTCTATCATTTCCCCCTTTGTTGGTGGCATATGGCTTGTATCTATCAGAGTTTATCCAGGATTGAAGGAGCCCAGTTCTTCACTACCACAGACATAGCCAATGGCTTTTGGATTGTGGAAGTAGATCCCAGTGACCAACGCAAGTTGGCCTTCTCCATCAAGAGACGCCAGCTGACTTAGACTCAGACACCGTTTGGGTTCATAAATTCCCCTGCTGAATTCAATTTGTTTCTACATAAGGCCTTTCCTGATGCAAAAGGGTGTGACATATTGCTTTATGTCGACAACTTGTTGATAACGAGTGATACCTCGGCAGACCACAAGAGGGGGCTCAGACATACAGTCATTCAGCTGCAAGCCGCAGAAATGAAAACTTCCATCATGAAGGGCCAACAGTGCAGGAAAAAGATGAACTACCTAGGCCTGGAAATATCCACTGAAGGCATTAGGCCTCAGAGTACAGCCAGTTATGGACCTAAATCCACCTACCAATCTGACAGAGCTGTGTATAGTTTCCTAGTTATCTGTAACTACTCCTGACAGTTTATCAAGAAGCATGCTCAGCTATACCTGCACCTGGTCAAGCTCCTGAAAAAGGACCAAGCCTCAGAGTGGGGCACCCCACAGGAAGATTCCATGAGGGAACTACAAATCAAATCAAGCTTTATTTTTATAGCGCCTTTCAAAACCAAGGCGCTGCACATAAAATCAGATATAAATATAACTTAAAACAGAAAATAAAACAAATTAACCACAGTTAGGAGGCCAAGTTAAATAAATATGTTTTAATTCAATTTTAAACCTATCAACGGTCAGGCATTCTCTTAACCTCATAGGTAGAGAATTCCACAGGGTTGAAACCAAGAAAGAAAAAGCATGGGCATCAGATGTTTTTAATCGCATCCTGGGAATCTCTAGCAATCCCTTGTCAGCATATCGGAGAGGGACGGAGGGAGCGGTAGGGTGTCAAGAGGACTTGCAGGTAACCGGGTCCCTGATCACGTAGGGCTTTAAAGGTTAGCAAACCAACCTTAAAGGTGATCCACCACTGAATAGGCAGCCAGTGCAGTTCGCGGAGCACAGGCGTAATATGACTGGACCTAGAGGTCCCAGTCAAAAGCCTGGCTGCCGCATTCTGCACTAGCTGCAAACGGTGGCTATCAACCCCTGGAAGCCCTAGGTAGAGAGAATTGCAGTAATCAAGGCAGGTAGTGAACCAATGTTGGAAGATCATCCGGAGGAACCAAGTGTTTCACCCAGGCGATATTCCTCAGATGGTAAAAAGAGGATTTAACGACAGCCGATACCTGAGATTTTAGTGTCAAACCATCATCAAAAATAACGCCAAGGTTACGTACTCGGTCTGCGTAGTGAGCTGTATGCCATCGATCAGAAGACCTGATGCCTGCCCAGCCCCCATAACCGCCCCCGGACGACCAGGGTCCACTACCAACACTTCAGTCTTGTCTGGATTCAGTCTCAACCAGCTAGTACTCATCAAGGTTCTGATCTCGGTAAGGCAGTTGTTTAGCACAGGGAGTGCATCATTTTGTCCTGGCAGAAAGGACATATACAGTTGAGTGTCATCTGCATAGCAGTGAAAACTCAAACTGTATCGCCTGATGATGTCTCCCAATGGCATCATATATACTGCAAACAAGATGGGGGCCAAAATGGAGCCCTGCGGCACCCCCAGGGCAGGGAGTGTGTGCCAGAGGAATAAATTCTGGTGGCAACTCTCTGGGACCTGTCCACGAGGAATGAGTGGAACCATTTGAGGACTGTACCAGACAGCCCAGAAAGAAGCCACAGGCACTCCAGCAGCACACCATGGGCTACAGTGTCAAATGCTGCAGAGATCAAGAAGGACCGGAATGGTGCGCGTCTTTTGATCTCTAGCCATCAGGAGGTCATTCAATACTCAGACAAGTGCAGCCTCCGTGCTATGCTTCTTCCTAAACGGACTGGAGTATCATAGACCTTGTAAGTTTTAAGGTGATCATCTAGTTGCAGCGCAACCACCTTTTCAATAACCTTACGAACAAATGACAGGTTAGAGATAGGTCAGTAGTTAGCTAGACAGTCTCGGTCCAAGGAGGATTTCTTAAGGAGTAGTTGAACGACCGCCTCCTCTAGGGGTTCTGGAAAGACCCCTGGTCTTCAAGGACCTTTAGACAATTTAATCAAGGATCGGGCAGATAACATCAACACATCCCAATAAAAGGGGTGTAGGACCCGGATCCAAACTACAACTGGTTGGGTGCAATATCTGGATGATCTTCACAATGTCTGTGAATTCTGGCTGGCAGAAATCTGACCAGATAGATCGAGTAAAACATAGAAACATAGACTTTTACGGCAGATAAGGACCGCTAGGCCGATCTAGTCTGCCCATTTCCCTACCTACAGGATAGGCCGCAGATCCTAGTTAACCAACAGCCTATTTCTTCCTACCCCCCACAAGAATTGCCTTATGTCTGTACCATGCATTCTTGAATTCTCCCACAGTTTTAGACCCCACAACCTCCTCAGGAAGGCTGTTCCATGCATCCACTACCCTCTCTGTGAAATAATACTTCCTCACATTGCCCCTGAATCGCCTCCTTCTATCTTTAAATTCAGTCCCCTTGTTCTTGCAAGTCTCTTTTTCTGAAAGATGCTACCCTCTTGGACTTTGTTGATTCCACTGAGGTACTTAAAAGTCTCTATCATGTCCCCCCTCTCCCTTCTTTCCTCAAGGGTATACATATTAAGCTCCTTCAGTCTCTCCTCATACGGCTTCTCTTGCAGACCCTGCACCATTTCAGTTGCCCTCCTCTGGACTACCTCTATCCTGTCTATGTCCTTGCGGAGATGGGGTCTCCAGAACTGGACACAGTACTCCAGATGGGTCTCATCAACTGTCTGTACAGAGGGATAACAACTTCCTGTTTTCTGCTGCTGATGCCTCTCCTATACATCCCAGTATACCCTCAGCCCTCCCTACTGCCTTCTCACATTGCTTGCTAACCTTAAGGTCATCTGATATGATTATCCCAGGTCCCTTTCCTTTTTGTTGTTGTTACTACCCCCCACCCATTGTGTATTCTTCCCTGGGTTCTTGTTTCCCAGGTGCATTATTTTGCACTTCTTTGCATTGAATCCTAGCTGCCATACTTCTGACCTCTGACTTGAGTACATGCCACTTCCTGCCGATCACCACAATCCTCATAGGAGAGGCCGGGCCAATGACAGACCTGATGCTGGCAACCCTATCTGTGAAGAACTGAGCAAATCCTCGATCTCAGCTGAGAAAAAGCTTTCTGGCTGGAGACAGATTGGATTGCACAATCTGTCAACAGTCCTGAAAAGCTGAGCTGGTCGATTCTGGCACAGCAGAAATCTCCCTGGACAGGAATTCTGCCTTCTTATGGGTGATTTCTGACTGATACCATCATAATGTGTCATCAGCTTAAGCCTGCCAGCATCAAGGCTGGACTTTCACCAGGATCTCTCCTTCTTTCGACCAACTCACCTCAGCTCCTTCAAGGAACCATCAAATCAAGGGTTCCTTGAGCGAAGGGCTGAACATGAACAGGAGCAATCTTGTCTAGGGCATCTCCCATAGCCTTCTTATAGGCCAATACAAGATCACCTGGACTCATGCATTCACCCGACAGGTCCAGTACCGCCGATAGGTCACTAAGGGTAACTCCCTTAAAGGGCGGTACTGAACCATCTTTGTAGGGGCACACCTACTGGGGGGACCCTGAAGCTGAACCTTATGGTGTGATAGTCAGACCAACTGACTGGTTCCACCCCCAGATCAGCTATCTCCATACCCAAAAGAAAGATCAGATCCAACGAGTGACCCCCTATATGGGTTGAGGAGGTAACTACCTGAGTGAGGCCCACTGTTGTCATCAGTTGGAGAAGATTTTGACCAAAATGCAAGAGCTGACTGTCGATCCAGACATTGAAGTCCCCCAGAACTATCCATCTGGGGGACCTCAACACCATGTCGATGATGAAGTCCGTTATCTCCTGCAGGAATGCTCCGCCATCTCCTGGTGGACAGTAGATGAGGAGTATCCCGCAACCTACACCCTCTCCCAGGATATACTCGAAGGATCTGGTACTTCCTAATGGCACATCCACAAGGCCCAGCTCGGATTTAATTATAATGGCCAGACCCCCGCCCCTACGATCCAACCTTGGGTGGTGTATCACCGAGAACCCAGCCGGAACTGCAGAAGCCAAAACAGGGCCTGCATTTTCATCCAACCAGGTCTCAGTGATGCAAGCCAGATTGGTGGTTTCAACAAGATCAGCTATAATAGCCGTCTTGTTCTTAATAGATCTGGCATTGCATAACACCACCCAACTAGGATGAGTTGTCAGGGAAGACCTCAGCACCTGCCCGCTAACATCAGAGCCCTTGGGTATGGGGACAAGACAGGGAGGGCTCCTGTCCTTACTCCATTTCGGACCAGGGCGCCTCTTGGACCCCACAGCTCCTATCTGCCCTCCCCACCAGGCCCAGTTCTCCCCTTTCTTAAGCGCTTTCTAGATATCCCCAAAGCACGACAACTAAAATAGGTGTCGGATGTTAATGGGGGACAGTCAAGGGATGTAATTCCCTGAGCCTGGTGGGGGAGTAATGCCGGACCATCACTAAGCCTCCCTGACACATAATACTTTAAATGAAGTACTAAACAAAGTCTGAGAACTGACGTCCCTCCCCAAACAATAAAATCCAATAAATCTAATCTTAATAACAATCCTCTAATCTTAATAACAGTCCTCTTATACCCTAAACTACAAAAAAAAAAAAAATCAAATAGTAAAAGAAATCTAATAATATAAAACAATCCCGACCCAAACCAAAATACAACCCACAAAAATAACAATCTAAAACAAATTAAGACAGCTACACTACTAAATTAAATCTTTTATTATTGTCCAATAAAGTTCACTGTCCAATGTCTTTTTATATATTGCCTTAAAAATTGCTAAATCCTTTAAAAGTTTGTAGAACAAAGGGTAGCTCTCACCCAACCCTTATCAAAGTAATGAATCCAGAAGAAATGTGGCACTCTCACTGCCACAAATACTGAATCAAAGTTGAAATAAATCTTTATTACCACTGAGGCTCTCTCACTGCCTCCAAAATAAGAAAATGTGGTTATAGTACCTGACGAAGGTTTAGTCTGGAGCAAAATGAAAGAGCAGCAAACCTTTAGTGATCAAATAATTTGCCAATACAAAAGAAAGAAAACGAGCTAGATGCAAATATTACTGGCCCCAGCCCAGCTCACAGAAGGGCCCTGGAGAAAGAGACACCCCACTCAGCCCACCTGAGCCACCCAGTAAAAACTAGGAGGCCACAGAGAGCACAGGAGGAAATTTTCTACCAACGCTCCGACTGGTAGCCTCTATCCCCCATGGGAAGTCCCAAAGACCAGGCACCTACCACCGTAGCCAGTCAGACCAGTCTACAGTCCACCGTTTTCGCCTGATAATTCGGCCAGAGAAATCAATTCCACAGTCGGATTCACTGCTCCAACAAGTTCTCCCCAGGCAGGGCTCCAAACAGAAGCTCAGACGGCAGCCAGTCGACCAATGTCAGATCTTCCACCGCAACAATCCCAGGAAATCAATAGCAGGAGACCCACCAACTGTCCCAGGAATCCAGATCCACAGCAGTGCGGCGCCATGGGAAAAGCTGCCACCTTCTCAAAACCCCAGTGAACAGTCACAAAGCTGTTCAAATCCAGACCCCAGCAGCAAACAGAGCGCCCAAGACACAGACAGCAGGTACAGCAAAGGCAGTCAGTGACCAGTCAAAGGCAGAAAATAGTTCAAAAAGCAGCAAAATCACAAAGCTGCTCCCAAAATGAAATAGAAATCCATTCCAGTAAAAGCCATTGACCGGACACAGTATACAGCATACAAATACAGCGGTCGGATAGCAAGCGACCGAGGCAGGTTAAACGAACTGTAATTGTAAGTGTTGTAGCGTCGAATTGAAAATACAACAACCAAAACAAATAAAACAAATAACAACGAGTCGTTAAAACGTTAGAACGACAAGGACTCCGAAAAATTACTTCGTTAGCACAGCGACCATAAAACTAGCGTGACAGCAGGCCCAGCGTGGGCTCTCACAAAAAGAGGTAAAGAATTCTACCTCAAGACGGGGTCACATGGACCTGAGTATCAGTGCAGTACTGTACCAGAAACATGACCAAGACATCCAAGTTCCGGCCTATGCCAGGAAAGGATTCATCAAAGGGGAACGGAAACACTCTGAATGCAAAAAGGCCCTGCTCACCACTACGTGCGGACTGTAACATTCTGTCCACATGATCTGTGGAGAAAAGATGATTGTGTAGACTTGTCACCAATCCCTGGCTTACCTGGTAAGCTCCAGGATAAAGGAGGGAAGGGTGTCCAGCAGAACCATCACCTCTTGGACCTTGGCCCTCCAGGAACAGGACATTGGAGTAAGGTATGCTAAAAACAAGAAAAAGACTGTGTCCCAGGAACTAGCTGACCTGGGAGTGAAAGAACTCACCTGTGCCCTTAACTGAGGAGCTACCCAACCCTATGGATCATAGGCATCTTCCTTATGACGAGAATGCTTGTCTCAGATTACACAAGGCCTATGTGGATGGGTGCTCTTTTCATGAAGAAGGAAAACTGTGTGCAGGCATGAGATTAAGCTGGAAGGAGACACACCTACCATACTCCAAAAATTTCAGCTAGGGCTAAACTCTAGCTAGTCTGCAGATATAGCAGGTATCTTGTTAACTGTCCAGACTACTGTGAATTGGCAACTCACAGAATTTGTAATTATGCAAAATTGGGTTTTACCACCTACCTTCCACACTGGAAAGAAAGAGGGTTCAAACTGCAAAGGGCAAATACATCCAACATGTTGAATTGAATTAGTTACCACAATTGATTGATTAGTACAAGAGAATGACTATTTCTGAAAAAGATAAAGGCCATTCCAAGACCAGTGGACCTGATAAAGAAGACAATGACCTGGTCACAGTCTCGCCAGGAATAGGACCCTGAACAGCACCCCTTGGAAATGTATCCTTGAACCCGAGGTTGATCTGGCTGCAGTCAGTCAACAGTAGGCCAAAAGAACTGAACCTAAACCAGAGCCACAGGCCACACCAGAAGCCCCCTAGCAGGGCACCCTGGTTATGGTTAGAGAAGAACCTGACCTGCTCATGATCCAGGCCCAATTAAAAGATAAAACTGTTTCCAAATTATACCACTGCCTGGAGAATCCTGAGGGCCAGCCCATCACAGCTTAAGACCTGCAGCAAGATAGGAGTTAAATGTCATGTACAACAAAAATAGAGGTTTTGCCTGCATAGCAAGCTGCTCACTAACACGCATAAATCCTCTGGCATCCCAAGGGGTGATCCTTTGGGATACAGAGGAATGATGTTACATCACACACATGATGAGATGTATTGCAGTGGGCACCCTTGAGCTTGGAGCACCTATAAAGGCTTGAAGAAAACTGCATACTGGCCTGACATGCAGGAGGATGTAGCTACATACAAGAGGTTGTCTTACGTGTTGTAGGTTCCAACCCTCAAAGTCTAGGTTCTGAGCACCCCTGCAACTGAAAGGAGTTACTTTCCCCTGGTCTGATATTCAGATTGATTGGACAGATACATATTTATTATTGCCTACTTCAGCCAGAGGGTATTTACTCACTGTGACCTGTTTGTTTACCAAATGGGTAGAATACGTATCAGCTCCCAGTGATATTGCTAAGAATACAATGGCCATTTTGATTCAATACATCTTCATCCGCTGGGCCTACCACTGCGGATAGAGTCAGACTAAGGTTTCCAGGCCCCGGCCATTCGACTGGTGTTGGAGAGTCACCACCCTGGGACAAAGTGCTTAAGCCTGTGAGTGATTTGGATAAAAAAAGTTGAAAATATACTTGAAAGACTTGGTTCCCAAGATGTTAAAATAGAGGCTGCAGTGGCTACCACAAAAGATACGGATGATCGCTCTATTAGGACCCAAGCTACGGTTGCTAAACTCCTAATGGAGGATTCTCTTCTATGTACTCCACTTAGAAACTCTTGAAAACGGTGCCAGATCCATGAACTTATGGATGACTGGGCTATCAGAGGGTAATGAATGAGAGGACCTTCTTATCTTCATCAGGACCTGGCTCACTGAAAGTTCTTCGGCAGAAAATGGGTGTAGAAACACAGGATATCCTTCAGACATTCCAAGTGAATTTTCGGTCCCAACAGTTGAACCAGGAGACACCCCATAGATCCTGATCATCACAACTGGTATGGAGGTTTGAGACCGTATTTTGCAATGGGACCAAAAGAATAATCCTTTACAGTTGGATGGTGTTGATGTGCACCTTTTCCCAGATTGGTCTTTTGCTACAAGGAATCGTAGAAAGCAGTTTGACCCACTGCATCAGTAATTGCGGGCCCTTGGAGTTACACATTCTCTTCTTGCACTGGCACAATTAAGAATCATCTATGGAGGTAAAACCTACCAGTTTTCTGAACCAAAGGAAGCACAGAAACGGGTGGATAAAACTGCCATGGAATATATATCGGTGGTGCCAGAAAGGACAACAGAGGAGGCGGACTCTGAGGTAGAAACTTGAGATGCTTAAGGACTTTCAATAGAACATTCCATGGTACAAGACAATGTTGGACTTGGGGTCGGGGCCACATTTCATAATACATGTTTTGGAGGTAGTTCTCCATAACCTTTGCTACATACATGGAATTCAACTTCAGGTTACATTTTTTGAAGTTTTCAATGTGCCAGGCTTGAGGGTCTTTTTGCCTATCATTTCTACGTTTGGATCACTTTCTCTCCTAACTGTGGACTTCAGATGGGTATGGACATTTAATCCTTTGTGTATATAATATTTTGCAGTATCCACAAGTTTGGGGATGTATTGCTAACTTTAATCTGGTTTCTGCATGGGAGTGGTGGTTTGTGGGGTACTGTTGTAAACCCTTTTTCTTTACCTTTGGTTTTTGATTACGTGGAAATAGTGACAGAAGTAGAGTCACTTTAACTGTTTTCCTGTATTAAAAATTTGGTTTAGTTTCCATGGGTCATGGCTTGGTGGACATGTGTGTACAACTGCATATATGTGATTGTGACAGGGCTGAATACGGCCCTGTCCCAGTTGTTATGGAGAAAGAGTTAAATGCAAGAATCTGTTCTATCCTCTCCTTTTCTGTCTCTGTCTGGTTGTGCAACCAAATTTTCTCATGAGACCTAAGACTTGATCACCCCAATGGTGTTACAATTCTCTGCCTCTTGCTATCTCTCTACCTTCTCTTGCTGTTCTGTCTTTTCTAGCCCCTTGCATATCTGCAGGTATAAAAATATATGTGAATCTTTTTGTACAAATGTAATTGATACTGGGATCCCATTGTTTAAAACTGTATATAGTTATACTGCTGAAATGATTGCAAAGCTAAAACTGTATATAGTTATACTGTTGTAAATACAAAGCTATTTGGAACTCAAGGGGTTAACCTGAGATGCAATTTTTAAGCAGAACGTGTAAACAAGAGGTCAGTTCTGGATCACAATGTTCTTTTTGCTGCAGTTGCTGAAACTGACAAGAACACTGGAAACATACAAGAACACTGTGTGAGAAGCATGCTATTTTCTTGAGCTCCTGCACAGACTTACAAAAAGAAGCTGCAATGTTTTGCAAAAGAGAGACACAGAGACTGAGAGTGACTGAGATTGCAAATTGAGAAGAAACCCAGATGGACTTTCTCTGTTTATACTGTCTTTGTAAATAGTTATACTGAACAATTTTATTTTATTTTACATTAATAATAAATCACTTGTTACAAGTTTTACAACTGCTCCTGGTTTTCCTATGCTTCTTGACCTGTGCCTCAATGACAGATGGTGTCAGCCAAAGTGGGATTTACACAGTGCATACTCTAAGCCAGGAGTTTTGTGCGTGGGTACTAGACTTAGTATCAGGGAAGCATAGCAGAAAGGCATGGATCCTGCAGCAGCAAGTCCAGGAGTGGTTACCAGAAGAATGCAGCCAAACTAGCAGAGTCAGAAGTCCAAGTTGAGACTGTACAGCTAGCACCAGTTATAGAAAAGAACAGGCAGTGACAGAACCTGAAAGCCTGACTGCCTTTTTCAAATGGTGGGCTATACAACAAAATAGACAGAGAAACAGAGAAGAGATGAGGCGACAGGAGCAGCAGAGGAGAGAAGAGATGCAGCAACAGGAGCAGTGGTGATTGGATGCCTTGAAAGCTATCAAAGGCAGAGGATCTGGCACAGTTCCAGACAAGCAACAAGACACAGGCAACTTGAAATACATTAAATTTACAAAGTTGTGTCCCTCCGATGATATTGAAGCATACCTGACAACTTTTGAAAGGGTTGCCACAGCCTGCCACTGGCCAAAGCAGCAATGGGCAATCAGAGTGGTACCTTACCTGACAGGGAAAGCCCAACTTGCTTACAGCAATATGGACACTGCATAGTCAGAAAACTATGACCTGGTGAAAACAAAAATCCTGAAAAGGTATGACATCTCAGGAGAGACCTACAGGCAGAGATTTTGGTCTCTGAAGTACAACTCAGTCGACAATCCTCGAGAAGCCTTCACCTGACTCAAGAGAACTCCTTATGAAATGGCTCCAACCAGAGGGCAAAACACTCCCACAGATCACTGACCCAGTTGCAATGGAGCAATTCATCAATATCCTGCCTAGAGATGTACAGCTTTGGGCAAAAGAACACCAACCAGAAAGTGGTGAAAAGTCTGTTTCTTTGGTTGAAGACTACCAAATGGCCAGACAGATGCCACAGCAGTGAGGTAACAGCCAAGCACCGGTAAGACATTCTTTTTCCCATTTAAACTCCAAGTCTGATAAGAACTCTAGGGTAGCAAATCTGCATCTGAAGATTTGCTATAACTGTAATAAGCCAGGTCATATTGCAAGAAATTGCCGTAGTAAGAAGAGTGACACTGGAGCAGATTTGTCCTTAGTAAATTGGGGCAAGTACTTAACAGATGTGAAGGTGGGAGATAAGACTGTGAAGGGACTTATAGATTTGGGAAGCAGACAGACCCTAGTACATACTGAAGTGCTAGGAATACAATGTCCAAAAGGACCAGGAACAGGTGTCATCTGCATCCACGGGGACATTCGATACTATCCCACCACCAAAGTGACTCTGACTATTAATGGGGTGTCACAGCAAATTAATGTGGGGGTAGTACCTACGTTTCCTGTACCTGTGATTATTGGAAATGACTTTCCAGGATTTACTGAGTTAATCAAAGAGAGAGTAAACTCTGATTTCAGCAACTGTGGTGACAAGAGCTCAGGCAAAGAAAATCTTGAATGGTGGGGACTCTTTTCCTTTTGCTGATTTTGATTCGACTTGTCTGAGCACAGTTCCAAGATCTGGAATCCAGGAAAGAAAGACGACACCTGAAGAAACAGTGACAACAGAAGACTTATGGACATAATGGGTTAACATATGAAAATGCTGAAACTAAACTGATAACTGATTGTGACAAGCTAACGATGTTTCTCTCCAGGGTTATTTTAAGCAGCTGGGAGTGAAACCAAAACAGGGTGACCCTATGTTTAAAAAATGTAATGGGCTGTTGTACAGAGTTTGGGTTAAACCTCAGACACAGGACCAAATAGAATAATTGGTTATACCACAAAAGTATAGATATGAGTTGTTACAGATAGCACATGATAGTCCTATGGCTGGTCACTCGTGGAGGGATCGCACCCTTGCCAGATTGCTGTACAGATTTTACTGGCCTGTAATTCATGAAGATGTTGCTACCTATTGCAGTTCTTGTGCTGAGTGTCAGAAGTAGCTCCAATGACTAAAAAAGACAAGGTGTCCCTGGTGTCCCTACCCTTGATAGTAGTGCCTTTTAAGAGAATTGCAACGGATGTGGTTGGCTCTTAGACAAAAGTAAAAGGGTAATCAATTCATTTTGGTAGTATGTGACTATGTTACTCGACATACCCAGAGGGCAGTTTCATGCACTGCCACAGCCCCAAAAAGTGGCAGCAGAGCTTGCCAAAATTTTCAGCAGAGTGGGCATCCCTAAAGAAATCATTACTGATCAGGGTAGTAATTTTGGTGCTACATTACTGAAGGAGCTGTACAGACTATTAAGTATCACTGCCATAAGAACCTCCCTTATCACTCTCAGACAGACGGTCTTGTTGAGTGTTTTAATCAAATCCTAAAATGTATGTTAAAAGGTTTGTAAAGGGAAGGGAAAGACTGGGACCAATACTTATCTTACCTGCTTTTGCTTACAGAGAAGTACTGCAGGCATCTACAGGTTTTCCCCATTTTAAATACTGTATAGTAGACAACCTAGAGGCCACTAGATGTAATAAAAGAAACATGGAAGATAACCCCATCAGAAACAATCTATTACATCTTATATGTGTGCACTGAGAAGGAAGCTGGCAAAATATGCTGAAGTCGCCCATAATAATTAGGAAGATGCCCAAAACCAGCAGAAGGTGTATTAGGACTATGTAAAAGAAAAGTTTTTGAGTCGGTGAAAAGGTCTTGTTACTGTTACCCACTACAGAAAATAAACTGTTAATGAAGTGGCAAGGACCTTATAAGGTTCTTAGATGTACTGGCACAGTTAACTACTAGACTGAGACCGCTGACAGGAAAAATCCTACTAAGATATACCATGCTAACCTCCTCAAGAAATGGGTTGAAAAACACCAAAAGTTGTTTTGCTAGTTTTACCAGAAACTGATAAAGAAGATATTGATGTAGCTTATGATAGCTTGGAGCAAACTATTACTGCTGATACTGTAAAGGTGAATGTTCTTTAACCTCTGAACAAACTGCAGAAATTCATAACTTGCTAAAGACTTTTAACAGTACTTTTACCACAGTGCCAGGCCGAGCTAACAGTGTCGAGCACATAATAGCAACAAAGAATGCTCACCCTATTAGGCAAAAGACATACAGATTACCAGAGCGGATAAGAGCAGACGTGGTTAAGGAAATACAAAAAATGAAAGAATTGGGTATCATAGAAAAGTCGAGAAGTGTTTGGTCATCACCAATGGTGATTGTAAACAAAAAAGAAGGAGGTGTAAGAATATACCTTGATTTTAGGAAACAATCGTGTCAGAATTTGACAGTTATCCTATGCCCAGAATAGATGATTTGGTGGACAGACTGGGGAGTGCCAAATATATCAGTACCCTCGATCTCACCAAGGGTCACTGGCAAATCCCCCTAGCTAAAGAATCCAGAGACAAAACTGCATTTGCCACTCCTGTAGGCTTCTATCAGTTCACCACCATGCCATTTGGTTTACATGGTACATCCGCTATATTCCAGCGGTACATAGATATAATTTTCTCCCCTCACACTGGTTATTGTGCTGCATACCTGGACAATGTCATAGTGTACAGTCCAGATTGGAAAAGCCACCAGGAACACCTTCGAGCAGTTATCCAATCGAACAAAAAGGCAGGTCTGACAATTAATCCTACCAAGTGTCCATTGGGCATGCAGGAAACCAGATATTTGGGCTATGTTTTGGGAAATGGAGAAGTCAAGCCAGATGTTCCCAAGATAGAAGCTGTAGCTAACAGCTCTGCCCCCAAAACCAAGAAACATGTCAGGTCATTTTTAGACCTGGCTGGTTATTATCAGAGATTTGTTCCCAGCTTTGTCGAGTTAGCTACTCCCTCACTGAACTCACAAAGAAATGGTTCCTGAATAATGTGAAACGGACCTCAGAGTGTGATAAAGGTTTTCGAGCCATTAAGGCTGCATTATGTTCAGCCCCTGTTTTAAGAAGCCCGACTTGGATAAACAATTTCTGTTACAGACTGATGCATCAGAGGTAGGCCTAGGTGCAGTCTTGAGTCAGCATATAGATGAGAAAGAACATCCTATTCTATACATAAGTAGGAAGTTGCACTAGAGAGAAAAAGTACTCCACTACTGAAAAGGAATGCTGCTATAAGCAAAGTGGGCCATGGAGTCCCTTAAGTTTTACTTACTAGAGCTGACTTTGTACTTGTAACAGATCACAATCCCTCTGTTGGTTTATGCAAATGAAGGATAAAAATTCTAAAATCATAGAGTGGTACCTGGCACTACAGCCATTTAAATTTAAAGTGATGCACAAATCTGGGTAAGAGAATGTCAATGCTGATTTTCTGTCTAGATATGGATCTGGAATTGATAATTTGAAGGTTGAAAAAAACAAATGTGTGAGTTTAAACTTCACTATTTGCTGTAATGTTGTTATGGAAAAAGGATACTATATGCACAGAATTGTACAGGTTATATGCTTATATTTTGTTTCCAATTGTTTAATCAGGTGAGACACACTAAGCTGAAAGCTTTTTTACAGGTGCAACCTGGGAGCACAGGGAAGTTAAGTGACTTGCTCAGGGTCACATAGTATATGCAAGTGGGGGCTGTGGGATTCAAACCCAGGTCTCCAGATTTGCAGCTCAGAGCCTTAAACCACTGTGCTATAGGTTTTGGAAACCTGTTTTTGTAAAATTGGTTCCCTCTTAAGGAGAGGGGTATGTGACAGGGTTGAATACGGCCCTGTCCCAGTTGTTATGGAGCAAGAGTTAAATGCAAGGAACTGTTCTATCCTCTCCTTTTCTGTCTCCATCTGCACAACCAAATTTTCTCATGAGACCTAAGCCTTGATCACCCCAATGGTCCTGCAGTTCTCTGCCTCTCGCTATCTCTCTACCTTCTCTTGCTGTTCTGTCTTTTCTCCCCCCTTACATATCTGCAGGTATAAAAATATATGTGTATCTTTTTGTAGAAATGTAGCTGATACTGGGATCCCTTTGTTTAAAAATGTATATACTGTAGTTATACTGTTGAAATGATTGCAAAGCTTAAACTGTATATACTGTAGTTATATTGTTGAAATTGAAAGCTATTTGGAACTCAAGGGGTTAACCTGAAATGCAATTTTTAAGCCTTTTGCAGAAGATGTAAACAGGTCAGTTCTGAGTCACAATGTTCTTTTTGCTGCACCTGCTGAAACTGACAAGAACATTAGAAACTTACAAGAACACTGTGTGAGAAGCATGCAATTTTCTTAATGAGCTCCTGCATAGACTTGTAAAAAGAAGCTACAATGTTTTGCAAAGAGAGACACGAGACTGAGAGAGACTGAGACTGGAAATTGAGAAGAAACCCAGATGGACTTTCTCTGTTTATACTGCCTTTGTAAATAGTTACACTGAACAATTTTACTTTTATTTTACTGTTCTTCATAATAAATCACTTGTTGTGAATTTTACAACTGCTCTTGGTTTTCCTATGCTTCCTGACCTGTGCCTCGATGACAGTGATTACTTGTTAGAAACTATGTTGGATTTCCCATATGTTGTATCATAGTTAGTAGTCTCCTGAATCTGGGTACTGAAATATATATATTTACATGTCTATGTAATGTGTTCATCTGTGAGCTATTAACTTTTTTGTATCTGCTGGTTCAGTGCAAAGCTAGATAAAAATAAAGTAAAAAAAAAAGAAAGGTGGATAGGATCCAATGCGATCAGGAACAAAGCTGACCCAATCTGCTATGGGATTAATATTCCTAAGAGTACAAAGAACCCTATTTCTAATTGTTTCATAGCAATCAGCTGAAGCCTACAAATCAGTTTCAACACTCTCCTGAATCCATTCAGAGAGTTAGAGAGAATACTAGAGTTCATACTAAAGTGGTGGAGGAGCCAAAGTCGCATGCCCAAGATGCTCCTGTCTGTATATCCCTTACGCAGCAAGATTATGTTTTTTCATGAACCATTTGTCTAAGTTGTGCTTGAAGACGTTTTTGTTCCTGCTTAGAATAACACTGAAAGGGAGCGAGTTCCAGGGTCTGATTACCCTACCAGTAAACCATAAGCCTCTTTTGACTGAATTCACTTTTTTATACTGCAACTATAACGGGTAACCCCTGGTATTAAAAACATCCTGTTTATATTTAAAGTTCATTTCTGAAAAAAGGTTTGGGTCATTTACAATATCCCATAGTAACAGTAAGTCCCTTCTAAGAGAAGTTTAAACAGTGTCTATCACATGCCTGCCCTCCAACTTCAGCCGCCCTGGGTGGGGGGAGAAATCAGGTTAGAAAACTACCTTAATAGTGGATAACCATTGTGAATGTTTTCCCATGTATAGTTTCTAATAGGATACTGCGTCCTACAGAAATATTGACTTTGGTTCTGGTTTCCATATTCCTGACTTTCAGTCACCCCGTTAGGACCAGTTTTGTGGAAATTATTCTTCATACCACAGATGGGGGGCCAATTCGATTTACCTCTACTTGATTCTCATAACCCTGCAGTCTCCTAAGTATTGTGGGCCTCCTGTTTAATTAAAACACAAGGGTGACAGGGAACCTAGATTTGAGCCTTTGACCTGCAAAGTAGATAGATGACATTATCAATTAAACAACTGACAATAGTCTACTGAGAAACAGTTATCCAGTGCTTGCATTATCATATTTGATAACTATGTAACCACTCTGCATAGCAAATCAATTTGCAATTATTGTTGTCTATTATACCATGGGCTGGATTTTCAAATGGTGGCACGGACTTGCATGAGCCCCTCCACCACGGGACTTAATTTCTGCCAGTGCGCTGGACCCTTTTACCACAACTACACCCGATTTTCCAATCTAAAGGTGCAGTTGTTACAGTTTCCCTGATTTACAGCAGCTTGTGCCAAATATCTTGCGCAAGCTCCGTAACTTATTCTCTGAGGAGTGGCGCACGCTAGACCAAAAAACTATGGTCTAAGGACCTGTGCCGGGTGCAAGGGATGGAAATTCATGATTGTCAACTAGGAACAAAGGTGCTGCGCTCAAAAACCAGGGCAGGGTGCGAGTGCAGGGTGGCAGCCCATATAGCAAAGCTTAAATGATGGAATAGCACTCGCACTCCAGAGCCAGGAGCAGAAAGCTCCAGTGAAGACTACACAAGTTGTAAAGGTTGAAATACAAAATCAAATTTAATTGCAGAATAGCAGTCTCAGTCACACGATATAAAGACACTGGAATATGGCAAAAAGAGAGACGAAGCCTTATGTGGCGGAGTGCCGGGGCTGTAGGATTCACGGAGGTCTCATTTTGCCATACTCCAGTGCCTTTATATCACTGTTACTGAGACTGCTATTGAGCAATTAAATTTGATTTTGTATTTCAACCTTCACAACTTGTGTGGTCTTCACTGGTGCTTTCTGCTCCTGGTTCTGGAGTGCGAGTACTATCCTGTCTTTAAAATTCCCAACGGTCCACTGGAGAATGCTGCAAGCCCCGTGCGCCATACGTTTGGCGCACCGGGGGCTTGCAGCATTCTTGAAGCATCGAAAATCCAGCCCCATGTGTAACCACTGTCTTAGAAATTGTGTGTCATTTTCTATAATCAGTGTGTTCTTATGTGAATTTTGGACACCTTGAGGTGACCATAATCCATGTGGGGGGAGTGTAAGAAGAACTCAAATGTTGATCCAAGTACTATGTGTAACATGGACTTTCTCAATGAACATATTAAACATGGTATGTAGGTCTTTTACTTGTTGGGCCCTAAGAAAGGTCAAGTGCACTAGTAGTTAGAAGTTAGCTTTTGCAATAAAGAATTGTCAAATGAAGTAGAAATTAAAACACAGCTTTTACAGTACAACAAAAATAAGATTATTGACCTTAGTGCCCTCAAAGACAAGATAAGCAGAAAAGAGAGATTGCTCACTACCCTAGAACGACAGGAAGTGATCAGACAGTGTGTGCTAGGCAAATGTAGAAATGCAGGCATTTGCAATATTGACTACCAAACGGTCTACTGTGCAGTATTTTTACTGAATATGAACTATTATTTAATTTCTGAATTAAGTCCTGACATCATAGATCTTCCCATGCTGGCCGCTCGAGGAGAGGTGGTTCGAGGTCTACCCGCACCCAGCCAAGAAGAGTTAAAAACATGCTCTTAGTGTATGGAAGTTGGATTCGAACCTGGTAATAAGAAACCAGATCTCCGGAGTGCTCTTGAACTGTGGTGAACGGGAGGAAATGATCAAACCTGAGACGGAAGCAATTTGATGTCAGCTGGCGATGATAGCCAGGGTAAGCTCAGACAAAGAAGCCGGAACCCAATGTGTGCCAGCCTTCAAGCTTATTTGCCAGCTAAGCATACACTGTACCTGCCTCCAGGGAAGGTGCAAGGAGACCAACAGGGCATCCTACTGCCATGATCCACAAGCATTAGCAGTGTGGGGACAATCTACAGCAAAAGCGTAACAGAGGCTGACCAATTAGAATGGCTAGTTGAGATTCAAACCTGCAACTTTGGAGTGTAGCACTCAAGAATTAACCTTGGTAGAATGCAAAATATTGCAGGTACTCAGAAGTAGCAACGTAAAAAATAATACATTTATTTCGAACAAAGTAAAGTGTACAAGATAGTGGGACTGAACTCTGTCACATTAACACCACCACTAGCATGGCAGAGTTCAGTCCCACTTATCTTGTATACTTTTCTTGGTTCAAAATAAATTACATTCCATCTTGTGACTGCCTGCCATATTTTGTATTCTACCAAGATTAATCCTTCAGTGCTCGGCTTTTCTGGACATGTCCACATGATTTGGGGTTAGCAACCCCCTCGCTGAGTGCCAGCTTCCAATACCAGTGTGCACACGGACCCTTCTTTTTGGAACTTTGGAGTGTATCTTTAGACTTTGTGCCTGTGGAACTGCCTAAATCTGTTCCAGACTTCTGTTTGCTAACCAAGCAGAAAGACGAAGGAGAGAAGATACCAGGATTAACTCCAAGACAGCAGTGACTGGAACAGAGCTTTTTGAAGTTGCTCTCTGTGCCCCCCCATCCCCCACAGGATCATGCCAGTATAAGGAAGGGTATGATCTCATGACTCTTTGTGTTAACAGTAATGCTATGTGGTAAACTTTAATATCTATATCTTTCTTTACTGTCAATTTATTCTAATTAAAATTTGATTACAGATCCGTGTCTTAGTGTCATGCCTGTTTCATTATATGTAATTAGTTGCTAGTTGCTTGCCACTATTGATGAACTCATGTTTAACTGTGGGGGGTTACTGTCACATCTTTGTGAATCTCTACCGTAAAAGCTAGCCAACTAACCACAAAGGGGGCAATTTTCCCTACATTGCAGTATTTAGTGAATGTATGAACAGTACTCCAAAGTAGTAGCAGCATGTCAGCAGCAGACACATTATGAAAACAAGCCACTGAGGTAGCCACCCATGTGGTAGTATGAGCATGAACAGGATGATGAAGCTGCTTACCGAACTTCTGGTAACAAAACATAATGCAACTGGCCAGCCATTTGGACAGGCCCTGTTTAGAAATTGGTAAGCCCACAATCCTAGTGGAAATAGCAACAATTAGTTGAGAGGATTTTCTACAATTCTTTGTACGATCCAGGTACCAAGACAATGTCTGATGGATGTCCAGCATACATAAATAATGCTCCCCACTCTGTGGAGAGGGAAAGTAAACAGGAAGCTCTACTGTCTGATTTAGTGTTCTTTCAGACACAACCTTCAGGAGAAAATGAGGATGGGTCCTTAGCATGACCACGCTTCAGAGAAATAATAAACGGAGGGTCTATAACCAGAGCCTGCAGCTCCAGATGTGTCTAGCAGACATCACAGCTACTAGAAAGTGTCTTCCACAAGAGGAAGTGCAACTCACAAGTAGCTGCAGGCTCAAAGGAGAGGCACAGTGAGGGTGTCCAAGACCAAATTAAAGTCCCACACTGGAACCAGATCTTAGATCGGAGCGCAAAAGGAGGATACCCTTAGAAATCTCCTGAAACCTCCAACTGGACCACTGTCTTCTCCTCTGAAAATGCATGAAAAGCTGACAGACTGGCCATGTGAACCTTAATGGAGGACTATCCCAGATCTGAGTCCTTCAGGGACAGCAGGTAGTCGAGAAGTTTAGGAACTGGATGTGTAAAACGATTCAGCACATGTTAGGGTTGGGTGAACCCAAAAAGGTCCTGATCCTTATTGTCAGGATCAGGATCCAGGCCAAAGTCCTGATACGTTCTGATTTGAATCAGGACCTTTTGTAAAATGTGATAAAAACTGCAAATCTGCTATATAATTGCATAAAACGACACAGATCTGTGACACACATAGAACTGTAATCAGCATTTCAGGATATGAAAACTGTGAGTTTATAGCACTGATGTGCTGGTCAATTGAATACAGCAGTCGTGCAGTTGACCTCTGTCTGTTTCCTGTCTCAGAGTCAGCAGTACTAGTGCTACAACTGTCAACTGACCTGTCTGACCTCAGAGGAGGAATCCCATTCCCATTTAGTAGTACACACTACACATTATACAATGGACATATCGAGAAACACAGAAACATAGAATTTGACGCAGATAAGGACCATTTGGCCTACCCAGTCTGTCCATTTCCTACCTATTGGATAAGCTGTTGATTCTAGTTAACCAACAGCCTACTTCCTTCTAATGTGTATCAGTCTGTTATTACTGCACCAGTTCCTTCTCTGCTCCACTGAGAGTCATGCAGTTATAGTTATTTTCTATGGCATGGGGTCCCCTCCACATACCCACTCAAACTGATAACACATTTATGGAACCCCTACCAAAAACAAATAACTGCATGTCCTTAGAAGTCCAGAGACCTAGCTACTGTGGTGGAGTGTACTGTATGTGTTATACGTTTGTTCCCATGTTCCCCTTCCCCCAGGACGCACCTGGAATTGAACAGTACTCTGCTCAGTGTGCCCTCCTAGTAAAACTTTTAGATAAATAAATAAATAAATAATAAGGGGGAGTGCGGCTGTGAGTCCGAGCCTGTACTGAGTGGGCAGAGACTTACATTCAGGCAATCCAAAAATGCAAAAATTAGACAAGTCCATTACTATATGCTGAAAAATTGTGGCATTATGTTGAGGCAATCCAAAAATTACAACATACTGAAAACACTGTGCCATCACTCTCAACTTCAGGCAGTCCAAAAATTACACAAGTCCATTAGGACATGCTGTGAAAAGTGTGCCATGAAGTTCAGGCAATCCAAAAATCAGCCAAGTACGTGAGGAGGACATGCTGAAAACATTGTGCCATCAGTCCCAACTTCAGGCGGTCCAAAATTAGAGAAGTGTATTAGGACATGCTGAAAAGTGTGCATCAGGTTCAGGCAGTCCAAAAATTACACAAGTTCATAAGGACATGCTGCGGAAAGTCTGCCATCAAGTTCAGGCAGTCCAAAATTACGCAAGTCCATTAGGACATGCTGCGAAAAGTGTGCCATCAGGTTCAGGCAGTCCAAAAAATTACACGGTCCATTAGGACATGCTACGAAAAGTGTGCCATCAGGTACAAAAATTGTGTAGGCCACATATGGGCTTACATGAGTACTACGGATTTATTTTTCTGAAAAAACGGTGATCTTTCTACTCTTCCAAGTAGAAGAATTAAGGAAACGCACTCATCCCTGTATATAAAGGAGGCACAGATGGCAATTTCTTAGGAAATACCTAGTTTATTGCCACCATCAAAAAGTGTAGCAAGCAAATGTCCAAACACAAGGGCCACAGCCCTGTTCTTACGTTTCACCCCCCCCCAAACAGGGGTGAGTGCATTTCCTTAATTATTCTGCTCACACAAGTTTAAAACTGTACCACCATCCATGTGCCCCTATTCATCCTGCTACAAAATACTCTTCCAAGTAGTCATCTTTGAGGTCACTGCGAAATGTATTTGCTGCCTCCAGGTCATAAGTGTAAACAGTCAATGAAGGTTTACTTTTAAGAATGTTAACTTTTCAACACTTTCTGGTAGTAGCCTAGATCTTGTATCTGTTACATTTCCTGCACATCTAAGGAGTCGCCTGAAAATACACTGGTTGGGGACAGACCATGTACTTCAAGGCTACCTGCACAAGTGCAGGCCATACAGTCTCCTTGCTTTGCCAGTATTTAATGGGATCTTCATTCCATCTGATACCTTTTTCTGCTAAATAGCAGTCAACCATGGCCTGTGCAGAAGCAGTGACGTGGAGAAGGAAGGGCTGATTTTTCAAGGATGACAGCATCCAAGTGACCCCAAAGATGACTGCTGGGTGTAGAATGAATGGCAGCAGCTGACTGTTTTGTAGCCTGACTGAGAAGAGAGAGCCATGAAGGTGCAGGAGGAATGGATGAGGAGATTGCATCTGCTGTCATGTTTTTTTTTTCAAAAGCAAGTCTACTTCTTGAATGATTTTCTCTCTGCGGTTTTGGAACACATTTGGGTCATACTGTGAGAGGTGTTTCATCTTGTACCATGGGTCTAGTACTGTTGCAATAATATAATGTTCTGCCGTGAGCATGTCACAGAACTTCTCATCATCGCTGACTTTTTTAATCATTCTATGTACTACATCTTTTTACGGCTGCAGTAGGCGAGCCTGCAGACGCTTTTGCATGTACAAAAGGAGTGATGTCATGTTTTTGTCCGTGGAACTGACTGAAGGTGTAAATAGTCTTTTCCACCTTACCCTCCTCCAAGCAATGTTTTCCGCCCTCAAATAAATAGTCTTTCATGTTGGTCAATGATTGTAGGGTACTATTTTCTTTCTTAAATGGGTGGTACAAGAACTGGAACCTGAGTAATGGGAGGCAGCATTAGCTTTTTTTTTGAGTAAGATCCACCCTCCACCTGAGAAGCTCCTAAAGATCCACCCCCAACTTTTTTTTTATTCATGTGGGAAGGTATGAGGTGGCTGTATCAAGACACACTAGTTTGGGACCTGAATCAAGTAACAGAACAAGTCTGTGAAGTTGTGGAGCCCCTGCATTTTATTAAGGACTAGGAGAACAGAAAATACTTAATGCCTTTATTAACTACGAGGAGAACAGAAGTATTTAATGCCTTCAAACTGACTTAAAAAACCTTTGGAACAAATGATTACCAGAGCCACCTGGGGCCTCAGAAGGAGACAGCAAGGAAACTACATCTCCCAAGGAAAATACAGACACAGCATTTTAATTTACAGTAAGAGCCACATGTTTTTCTTAAACATTTTTTATACTAAAAAATAGCAGTTACGTAAGAACTTACCGTAACAGTAGATCTTCGAGAGAGGTTCCTGCAGTAGGTCTTCACATATAGGACTTGTAGATAGCAATCATCAGTGGGGACCGCCCCCAACGTCAGGGCATCGTGACGTCAGCTAGACTATAAAAGGGGCGATCCCACGCCCGCTCTCCAGTTCTTTTCCAACGGAGACCTAAAGATAGGTGAGGAGAAAACCAGAGTGAACTCCAAAGACCCTGCTTCCACTCTAGTCCAGCTGGACTAGATAGGATGGAAAGTAAAGCATCCAAAAACCGGGGGAAGGAGGGAAACTAGACCTACTGCAGGAACCTCTTTCGAAGATCTACTGTTACGGTAAGTTCTTATGTAACTGCTATATCTTACTTCGAGAGGGTTCCTGCAGTAGGTCTTCACATATAGGACTGAATACCAAGCAGTCCCAAAGAAAAATAAGGCATAGGTGCATCCGGGAGGAGGAGAAGTCACCAAGAGTAATCACGACAGAAGGCCTTGCAGGACCGCAAGTCCAAAGCCAGTTCTGTGCCTAGAGGCAATGTCCAGACTGTAATGCTTAGTGAAGGTGTGAACAGACGACCAGGTGGCCGCAGCACAGATCTCTGCCATGGACACATTTCTGAAAAAGGCAGTAGAGGTAGCCACGCTACGGGTGGAGTGGCCTTTGACTGCCCCCGGAAGGAAATTCCCATATTTGGTATCGAAAAATGGATGCAGTTAGCTAGCCATCGGGAAATGGTCTGCTTGGAAATAGCCTTGCCCTGGCACTGAGGGGCAAAGGCTTCGAACAGTTGGTTAGATTTCCTAACCTCTTTAGTCCTGTTCGTGTAGTACCTCAGGATCCGGTGCACATCAAGCATGTGTAGCAGGTGTTCCCCCCTGTTGGAATACTGTGGCTAGTACACCGGTAATTCCACTCTGGTTCGGCAGAAAAGAAGGGTTAGTCTGAAGGACTACTCTTTCCTTATGAAAAATCAAATAAGGTTCTTTACATACAAAGACCTGTAGTTCGGAAACCCTTCTGGCCGAAGTCACAGCGACTAAAAACAAAGTCTTCCAAGAGAGGAAGCACAAGTCGTAAGAAGAAGCTGGTTCAAACGGTGGTAAGGTCAGCTTCTCGAGCACGAAATTCAGGTCCCAGGGTGGACAAGGATTCCAGATCGGAGGTTTCAAATGAAGGATGCCTTTTAAAAAGGTTTTGGCAACCTCCATCTGAGCCAAGGTTTTGCCCTCCATCGGGAAGTGGTAGGCCAACACCGCAGAGAGGTGGACCTTAATGGAGGAATAGCTAAGGCCCACCTCAGACAGATGTGCGAGGTATTCTAGAACCTGGGATGCCCAGCATGAAAATGGATCCCAGCTCCTTGCTTGGGCCCATATCGTGCATCTCTTCCACTTCATAGCATAAGTGGATCTAGTGGAGGGTTTTCTGGCCTCCACTAGAATGTGCGCAACCTGCGAAGAGACCCTATAGTAAGAAATCGCTATGTCCATAGGTGCCACGCATGAAGGTGGAGAGACTGAAGGCTCGGATGCACCAGGGTGCCCTGCTCCTGAGTCACAAGGTCTTGAGAAATGGGAAGAGGAACCAGAGGCTCCAGTGCCAAGTGTCGCAGAAGGAACCAATTTGGCGTGGCCAAAGAGAAGCAATCAGGATTGCGTGGACCCCTCTTGCTGAAGTTTCACCAGGACCTTCTAAATTAGAGGAAAGGGAGTAAAGACGTACAGAAACCTCCCTGTCCATGAAAGAGACAGCGCGTCTCGCCAAAAAGCACCACACCCGGGAACTAGCGAGCAGAAGACAGGTAGTTTTGCGTTGTATGGGGAGGCGAACAGATCCATCTCTGGTCGACTCCCATCAAGAAATAGGTCTTCGACTACCTCTGACTTGAGCTCCCACTGCGGGCCGGGCCACTGATTGACTGAGACTGTCAGCCAGGACGTTGGTGATGCCCGAACATAAACCGCTGTCAGATAAAGGCTGTGTTGAATCACCCAGTACCACACCTCATGGCTTCTGACAAAGAGGGTAGGATCTGGTTCCCCTGCTTGTTTATGTACCAGACAGTGGACATGTTGTCCGTCTGTATTAGCACAGATCCCGGAATCAGCAGCGACTGGAATGCCTGGAGTGCGTAAAGAACCACCCTGGTTTCCAGAACATTGATGTGGAGCATCCGCTCCTGATTGGACCAAGACCCCTGTGTCTTGTGAGACCCCAGATGAGAACCCCATCCCAGATCTGAGGCGTCCGTAGTGAGAATTTGAGTCGGAACTGTCGGAAGGAAAGGGACCCCCCTTCGACAAATTCAAGAGATCCTACCACCAGTGTAGATCTCTCTGGAGGCTGTTGGAGATCATGACTTTTTGGTTCATGTCATCCATCCTCTGGTCCCATTGGTCTCGAAGAGACCATTGGGTGACCCTCATGTGAAGCCTGGCCATTGGGACTGTCGCAATGGCGGCCGCCATCAGACCCAATAAACGAAGCACCGAGTGTGCATGGATCCAACGGGCCTGTGCCACCAGTGTGGCTTGAGAAGCAAGAGTCTCGGCCCAATCAGATGGTAGGAAAGCCTTGCCCTGAACTGTGTCTAGTACAGCTCCAATGAACTGGAGTCTCAGTGAGGGTACTAGTTGGGACATGGAAAAATTGACCATTATGCCCTATAAAGCAAACAAGCTCAGGGAGAAAGAGAGAGCCTCTTTCACGCTGGTAGGAGAGGGTGCTGAGAGGAGCCAGTCGTCCAGGTACGGGAAGACATAAATGTCCTGGCGGCGCAGAAAGGCCGCCACCACCGCTAGACATTTGGTGAACACTCGGGCGGCCGAAGAAAGGCCAAACGGGAGTGCTCGAACTGGAAAATGTTTCTCCGGAAAACAAAGCAGAGAAAGCGGCGGTGGGTCGAGGATAGGAATATGCAGATAAGCATCCTGCATGTCCAGGAGCACAACCAAGATTTTTGATGGAGCAGGGGAAGGAGCCCTGAAGGATCAACATACTAAACTTCTTGTGTTCAACGAAGATGTTTAGTGTGCTGAGGTCCAGGATCAGTCTCAGGTCGCTGCTTTCTTGGAACCAGGAAGAAGTGGAGTAAAATCCTCTTCCTAATTGGCTTAACGAGACAGGCCTCTATGGCCATCTTTAGGAGAAGTGCCTGGATCTCTTGAGAGACTATGGGGACCTAATCCCAAGGATAGAAGGACCATCCTGAGGTTGAGGGTTGGGATTTCACTGAATTCTATCGAGTGACCTCGCTGGATAAGCTGAAGCACCTAGTTTTCTGCTGTGACGGACCTCCAACCTTCCAGGTGGCCTGAACTCCTCCGACTGGTTCCTCCTGATGTACCGGAGGTAGGGAAGGAGGGAAAGGAGTCAGGATGCCGAGAGGAGGGAGCTTTAGCCCCAGAGGCCTATTTTTGAGGCCTGAAATTTGGACTGTGGGGTTTAAGCTCCTGATCCAGGTGCATGTTTCTTTGCCTGGCGCTTAGCCTGGGTTTGTTCCACCTTCTTTGACGGCGAAAGGGCTGCTTTTTCTGTCCCATCTTGTATAAGGAACGGATGTCCCTCAAGGAGCGTCCGCGCTCCTGCAGCCCAGTAATGTTGACTTTAGCGTCGCCGCCAAAGAGGACAGAACCCCTGAAAGGGGCATCCAACAGAGAGGACTGCATGTCCTGCGCCAGTCCCACTATACGAAGCCAGGAGAGGCATCGGAGGCAGATCCCCGTGGCAGCTGCTCTCACCACTGAGTCCACCAAGTTGTAAGTAGCCCGAAGGGTGTGGCGGCATGAGAATTTCCCCATCCTTTCTTTATCCAAGAGCTTCTTCCTCAGGGTTTCATCTTGAACATCCTGGAGATTCCTTTCAAGGTCCAAAAGAGGAGCTTTTTGAAAGGCAACTATGTGCGAGACGTAATTGAGAGAACGAATTGCACAAGAAGAAGATAAATACATTTTTCGCCCAAACTGGTCAAGATGACACGAGTCCTTGTCGGGAGGTGAAGAACTCAGATGTTTGGGCTGAGCTGAGCGGTCATGAGCTGCTGTGATGACCATACAGTCAGCCTTGGGATGGGAGTTCAGGTGAAAAATCCCTTCCAGGAGATAATAGGTACGGTCAGCTTTGCGGGAGACCGCGGGAATGGAGGATGGTTGTTGCTAGACTGTGGTAACTAGGTCCTCATGAGGTCCCATCCATGGCGGAATGGGAATAGGGTCCGAGGTGGCCAGATCCAGGTGCTCCGCAAGGCGTTTACGTTAGGGATCAATCTCTTTGGACGGCTAACCACAAGCCACTTGAATTGAACGTAGCAAGTCTCTGAAGGAAGGATCCTCTGGAGGTGACTTTGGTGAGTCTTTTGGAGGAACCTCCACGGGAGATCTGGAGTCTGACCCGTCTGAGTCTGAACTAGTGTCAGAGGAATCAGAGCAAGAAGGAACAGAAGGGTCTGGTTCAGTAATGCCTACCGAAATAGAGGTAGGGATTCTGGAGACAGGAGGCAGTGGAGAGGTCACCGTAACTAAGGGTGGCTCCCTCACTGGCTGTCACAACTCCGACACAAGCTGCGCTCTAGCCTCTTTCCACCAATGAGGGACAGACTCAAGTTCCGGCACCTGAGGAGGAGGAAGTGGTGGTTGATAACTCTGGTACTGTGGATAGTGCCAGGAAGGATAATACAGGTAAAAAGTCCCAACAAGCAAAATTTCTGCGCCCACACTTGCAGGAGGAGTTCGCCACTAAGGTAAAAACCAATGAACTCCAAAATGTCTCCAAAGCAGTAGCGCTCTTCCACAGCAAAGAACGGAGATACAGATATCAATTCACAATGATTGTTGCACTTTATTTCACCAAATGTAATACAGGTACCCTGGGCAGCCCGGCGTGGGATGTCCTGGAGTAGGATAACCCGTCATTGGGAATGATGACGTCGGAAAGCCCGGCATCCGAAAACCCAGCATCGGAAAACCCGGTGTCGGGAAACCCGTGACAGAGGCACCTGACCCGACATCGGATAATGAGTAACCGATGGAGGGGCGCCGAGATGCTGTAAGGAGGGTTCCTGTGGAATGAACTCAGATGAAGGGCCCACAGGAGGTGCCGGAGCCCGGAAGGGCAACGGGACCTGAGCAAGCCTGAAGTACTTGGGGGTGAAGGCTCCATACCGGGTCCTCTGTCAGCAGCGGAATGAACTCCAGCAACGGAGGAAGGCCTGGCAAGGGGGAGACACAAGGGACTGACGCAAGGGTCTGATCGTGAATTTTGCTAAGGCAAACAGCAAAGGGTCTGGTGGTGAGTCTCTGAGGTGGAGGAACCTGGGAGGCGATGGATTGACTGGTCCCTCCCTATGTCCGACGTCGGGGCCAAACTGGAGCCCGGCGGGAGAGGCGGTTGCAGGCGTCGGAGGAGCCGGCGTCCAATGGAATAGATCCGGCCGGGCTAGAAATGGCTGGGAGGCTGTGCACCCTTCGCTGGAGGTGAGCGGTGACTTACCAGCAGGATCAGTCGACAGAATTACCACCTCCAAAGATGCAACCCCCGGCTGCCCGCTCACCTCGGCAGAAGGGGGAGAAGGGGCCCGACCCAAAGAAGCGGACAGGGCACCCAAAAAAGTAGTCACGGTTGCCGGCCTCCCAGATGGCGATGGACTCCTCTCCCGGCACTTCTCCTTACTTTTCTTTTTCTTAGGGGCCGGCGACGACGAACTTTCCTGAAGTTTTTGAAGCTCCTTTTCCATAGACGCCAAGCGCTGGGTCAATAGATGGGTCTCAGGGACCTCTGCGCCTGGTTCTGGTCGCCTGGGTTGAAGGCCTGCAGATGGAACACACTCGGACATCGTGCTCCGAACTGAGGCAGAGGAGGCAGCGGGAATGGTCGTTCCCATGCGGGATTTGAGCGCCACATTTAGAGCACTTTTTATTCTGTCTAGAAGGCATCAATTTGAAGAAAACTGTTTGTAAGAATTTTACAAGAGGCAAAGAAATACTTTAAGAAATACAACGCGGACATTAGCTGCTCTGACATGAGCCGAACGTAACTGAGGCAACAGCGGGAAAGAACTGGAAAGCGGGCTGGACCGCCTTTATAGTCGGGCTGACGCCACAACGCCTGCCAGTCCCCGCTGATGATATGTTATCTACAGTTTGGTGAGTGACCTGACGCCAGGGGCGAGTCCTATATGTGAAGACCTACTGCAGGAACCCTCTCGAAGTAAGATCATAAAGTTCAGCTTTTGGGATTAACAAAATTTGTTTGCCATATTCAATATATAGCTTATATATAATTTGTCTTTTTAGTAGTTTAAAAACTTTGAAAGCATTCGGCCGGCCCATTGGCTCTGAGGGTTGAGGCGCTGGATGCCACACTTCGCACCGCACCGACGACCCGAGTTCAGGAGCAAGCTCGGGGGTCGGCAGGGGAGGGAGACGGATTGAGTGCCCTCTGGGCAGCTCTCCTCTCTGGGTGGGAGGGTTTGGGATGCCCGATGCTCTGGCGACCCCCAGTGGAGACTGGAGGCACCATCGAGCCGCCGGGTTGCACATAACAGCGTGGCTGACGTAGGCAGGGTTGCCATGCACCGGCATCAGACGTGCACACGCGGGGGAGGGGATCTTGGGCTTCTTGCAAACACACCCTCCAGCCCTGGATAGCAACGGTTCTGCCAGTGCAGTTGCCACACGCCCACTGCTGGTCTCTGCCATTGCCCCTCACGGCCTCCCTGGGGTTGTCCTCCCGACCCAGGGAACCGTAATGTACTGAAGATGACAGGGGAAAACAGCGGGCGGTACAGCAAGTTGATGAGTCGGTGGCCTGAGAGTTCCAGGCTGAGGGCTACAAATAGATAAAAAAAAAAAAAAAAAAAAAACTTTGAAAGCATTGGTGTTAGTAATGCATTTAGAAATACATTTTTTAATTGTCTTTAAGTTAAACATGCAGTTTCATGTCAGGGCACATTTTTGGGGGAAGTGGGTTCAAATTATTTTAATCCTGGGCACAGTACTTGATAAACATAGACTTTCATGATAAAGTGTGTTTTTTCTTTTAAGTTTGAGAAGTGTGTATTCGAAAACATTGAACAAGAAAACAATTGGTGATTTTAAAAGCTATTCTGATCAGACCCGACATTAAAAAAAAATCTCAACTGTATTTTTTATTTCATTTTATCAGGGACACTAGAAACAGGATGTTAACATTTATTCCCAGGAACCTGTTATTCAGGTTTTCTTACTGCATCTTAGAAACATAGAGGTTGATGGCAGATAAGGACCGCAAGGCCCATCCAGCCTGCACATTTCTTTTTCTACCTTATAAATGTGCCATCGACCTTGCTCTGTCAGTGGCCTATATATTCATACTTCATCTGTATTGCTCCCTTATGCCTATCCCATGCCTGTTTGAAGCCCTGCACTGTATCCATAGCCACCACTTCTTGAGGTAGGCCGCTCCATGCATCCACCCTCTTTCTGTGAAAAGAATTTCTCACATTACCCCTTAATCGGCCTCCTCTAATCTCATGCTGTGTCCTCTTGTCCTGCTATTTTCTTATATTTAAACATGTTAGACTCTTTCACCTTGTTAATGCCCTTAAGGTGTTTGAATGTTTCGATTATATCACCTCTCTCCCTCCTTTGCTCAAGGGTATACATATTGAGCTCCGTTAATCTGTCCTCATATGTCTTCTGATGCAGTCCCTGTACCATTTTGGTTGCCCTTCTCTAGACTTTCTTAATTTGGTTAATGTCCTTGTGAAGGTGTGGCCTCCAGTACTGCACACAGTACTCCAGATGGGGCCTAACCAGTGTCTTGTAAAGAGGGATTATTACCTCTCTCTTATGATTTGTGATACCCCTACTAATACACCCCAACATCCCCCAAGCTTTACCTACTGCTTTAGTGGCCTGCTTGGATGATTTCAGGTCGACCCCTTATAAAAGTTACTATCACATTTTCTCTCCTAATTAAGTTCATCATTACACCTGACTGCCTTACATCAACACATTACTTAAATATAACTTACATCCCCGCATGGACAAACCCCCTGTTTTTCTCTATAAAACTGTGAAAATAATCCCAAGACTGAACATATGCCAGCCATTACTTTTTCATGTACTGCTATCTATTCTACCTGTCAAACTTATATTGCTTACCATTCCTTCCACTGAAATCTACACCTCTATATATTTTCCTAATAATGTGTCTGCCCTCCTTAGAATGCAAAAAAAAAAAATCTTACTAGTTAAAAATCATTGTGTTGTTTCTCCATGTCTCCTTAACAGTTCCACACAACCTCACTAACTTCATTACGCAGCCGTGGTGGATCTGACCAGAATTTGTTTATATTGTGTGGCAAGTCCCTTTCGGTTGCAGTAGACTCTCCCATCTGAAACTGGCTTATTGTACCTTCCAACTCATCCCTGATTGTATTCAGCTGAAATCTAAGAATCTTAATCAATGGGATTATTTGGCTGAGTGTGGCACTGTTGGAACTCACTTCCCTAGTAATTTCTCAAAGGGTTGCAGGAGTGGCTGAAATGCTTTGCAGGAGTGGCTGAAATGTGCATATTCTTTTGCCACATATGTGAGAGCCTTTATATCTCTGTCCTCTTCCATAAATGCATGCACAATTCAATTCAGGCAGTGTGCAAAACATCGAATGTGGACAAAGGTCTATCAGACAATGCTTTCTGTATGTTTGAAGCATTGTCAGCCACAATAAAACCTACAGAAAGACCTTGTGATGAAAACCAGTACTGCATCTCTCTTTGATTTCTTCCAGAATGTCGGACGATGTGTGATCCTGCGGGATATTCAAGAATGCATGGGACAGACATAAGGCAATTTTTGTGGGGGGTAGGAAGAAATAGGCTGTTGGTTAAATAGGATCTGCAGCTTATCCTCTAGGTAGGGATATGGGCAGACTAGGTGGGCCAAGCGGTCCTTATCTGCCGTCAAAGTCCATGTTTCTATGTTTCTATGATATACTGGATGCGAAAGGAAGCCAGTTTCAGAGGGGAATTACCAGTGTCACTACAGGGCGTAAACGATACCCAATGTGCAGTCAGTGACATAAATGGTTCTGGCTGGCAGCTTGTCCATATGTCAGTAGTCAGCAACTGCATCTTTTAAAGCATTTTTCAGTTTAGCACTTACTAAATCATACATCTGCAGTATTGCAACAGTCGAGAAATATTTCCTGGATGGACTGTTGTATCATGGTGACAGGTGATTCAAAAGCCTTTTGAATCCTACATGCTCCACAATTCTGTAAGGCTTTAAGTCCAGTGCTATCATCTCCGAAATTAGTTTTGTTATAGCAATTGCCCCAGGATGACTACACTGGTACATAGCTTTACGTTCAATTGTCTCTGAAATCATGAGCTGTCTTCTAGCAGTTGAAGTTTACAGATGGCCAACATTAGGAGTGCTGGATAATGAGAAGGGTAAAAGGTGACTGTTTATAGTACTTATTCTAGAAGAAAACTGAGAAGGAGTTGACAGCACAACTGAAGCAGTAGGGCTGCTGCTGCTGCTATCACTTGATATAACAGGTGCAGCAGGTGTAGTCTGACTTAACTCGGCGTGCATGTTGTCCTCTTTCTCTCTCTCTGACCAAAAAATCACGCCTGAGATGTAATGGGTGACATCTCTCTAAATGTCTTTTTAATGCTGAGGTACCTAAAGCACCTTTTTTGCTCCCTCTGCTGATAGTCCTTTTACATATAGAGCAAACTGCTTGTAACTCATTATTGGCAGCCAGAGAAAATTAAGACCACACATAACATGTCACCTTTTCTGTTTTATTACCAGGCATACTATACTGTCCTCCTTTGTCACTTATGTTGTTCTTTCTCAACACTGGGAAGCTGTTCATCATGGTCCTTTTTCTCTTTCACCATTAACATCATCCAACAGCTCCTCCAGGCCACTAACAGAACCTAAATCTGAATGCACTGCCCCCTCATCTTGTTTCTCCTTCACCTGCATCAAACTGTTCATGCCCAAACTGTCCATCTCATCCAAGTCCAAATCATCATAGACATCCTGCGTCTGTGCAGCTGCCACCTCTACCTCATTCTGGCTTTCTATTAGTTTCTACTTTTCTCCCTTCTTGTCTACATCCTCCATTTCATAATAATTACTCTCATCAGCGCTAGATTTCTCCCCGTTTCATTTAAATCTGTACTGGTACTACGGTACACATAGGTACCATATCTTGGCTTGCCACTCCTTTTGGTGCCGACTACTCCTTTAGTTTTAGATTAAGGTAGTTTTGACCTTTCCTGTCTGTTTGGACAGCATTGTGGAAGAACCACTACTGCTACTTGATGAAGTCCTAGCAACTGGTCTTTTACCAGTTAGACAGTGCAGTGTTGTTTGTGCCATATGTTTCCCTATACCTTTCCCCATTTTGGCTGCCGGCTCACCCTGTCTGGTGCATATTTCCAATTTGTTTTTTTTATTACACACAAAAATGCTTATTCTAGTATGTGTTTCTTTTATTTAGTCCTGCCAGTTATTCTCAAGTTCCTCAGCCCACTAGTACAGGCTCGGCCTCATAGCCACACTCCCCCTTTCACCACAAAAGCTAGGTTACTTTTTTTAAATGGCACACAGAAATGTTTTTTCCTGTAGATATTTTCTTTTTATTTAGTCCTGTCAGTTGTTCCCAAGTTCTTCAGCCCACTAGTACAGGCTCGGCCTTACAGCCACACTCCCCCTTTCACCACAAAAGCTAGGTTATATGTTTATGTTTGCTTGCACGCATGTGCAAGAAACATAGTGCCACCATACGATTTTTCGTAGGTGTGCCTCCCCCACTTCCAATGCCCTGCTCCCTTTTGCAGGCGCGGCTGCACCATGCCAATGAATGTCCGAGCTGTCTATGACAGCCGTTCAGATGCAGTGGCATACAGTTGAAAGGAAAACACCGCCGCAGGCAATTTGCATACTGCTGTCGGCAGTATGCGAATTGCCTACGTCCGCACTGCATCTGAACTGTCATAGACAGTTCTTCCCCCCCCCACGAACACATACGTGCACGCTAGGAGCCCACCCCAGAGTGCTCATGCACTCCTCCCTCCTACACGTATGGCCGACAGGGGTGCCCAATCCCCCATCGGCTCCACTGCCCCAATACACTTCCAGGTGCCATGCTGGGAGCCCACCCCTGCGTGGCAAATGTCCATCTGCTGCTCCCCAAAGACACTTCCAGGTGCCACGCTGGGATCCCACCCCAGCATGACAAACGTCCATCTGCTGTCCCTCCCAAACACACTTTCCAGGTGCCACACTGGAGTCCACCCCAGCGTGGCAAAGTCCCGTCGCCTTGTTAAAAAAATAAAATATATATATATATATATATATATGAACAAAAAGCGTCTCGGTGACTAGCTTGCCCTCTCCCCAACCCACGCCACCCTCTGCGCACCCACCTCCTCACACCCCACCTCACCCCATACTTAACTCTGGAGCCCAGCATGATGATCTTCGTGGACTGGGAACACGTCTGCACTCTTCAAAGATGACCGTGAACTGAAGAAATGCCGGTAAGCTGTATAATGGCATAAATGTTTTTTTCAACTTTGGTGCATATCTCGGCCATTTTTGGAATTTTTTCACCAAATTTTCAACATGGGTTTTTGGGACCCCACCTCATGAATTCAGTCACTGTCACGGGTTAATCCACCCTAAAGGTGATTTCGTGGTCACTGCGCGGAACCACCTTTTGGGACTGATTTATGAAATGACAGTGTCACAGTTCATGAGGTAAGCCCCCAAAAACCCATGTTGAAAATTTGGTGAAAAAATTCCCCAAAATTACTGTTTTACGAGCATGCGTTGCACTGTTCCTACGCACGCTCGTAAGTTCACGAATTTCCAATATGTTCTCTCTAGATTGTCAACATTACAATTTTACCACACCTCCTTATGAGCAGTACAGCTGTCATTTCTCACATCTCGCCCAAAATGTGCTTCCGCGCATGTAGCGACAAATGGCACAGTTGGTGTCTGAAATCAATGTTCAGGACAGATTAAGAAAATCACAGTGACACTATTCATGAGTAGAGGTGTTAAAATGGCTATGTTAAAAATTTGGTGAAAAAATTCCCAAAAACGACTGTTTTACGAGCGTGCGTTGCGCAGTTCCCACGCATACTCGTAATTTCACAAATTTTTAATATTTGCACTCCAGATTTTCAACATTGCCATTTTACCACACCTCCTTATGAGCAGTACAGCTGTCATTTTTCACGTCACCGAAAATGTGTTTCCATGCATGTAACGCACAATGGCGCAGTCGGTGTGCACAATCAATGTTTGGGACATATTTAGAAAATCACAGTGACACTGCTCATGAGCAGAGGTCTTAAAATGGCTATGTTGAAAATTTGGTAAAAAAATTCCCTTCAGCCGTTCTGCAATGTTACTAATGAAGACATTGAACAGGACTGGCCCCAGGACCGATCCCTGCAGCACCCCACTGGTCACCCCCTCTCCCTAGACTGCGCCCCATTTACCACCACTCTCTGACTCCTGTCTGTTAGCCAGTTTCTAACCCAGTTTACCACCCTTTCCCCCATGCCCAGCCTACCCAGCTAGTTTATCAGCCTCCTATGTGGGATGGTGTCAAAGGCTTTGCTGAAATCAAGGTAAGCGTGTTGTCCACTGCCCCACCCTGATTCACTTCCTTTGCACCCAGTCAAAGAAGTCAACCAGATTTGTCTGACATGATGTTCCCACTGTGAATCCATGTTGTCTATGGTCCTGGGCTCCAATGGCTTCTAGATGCCCCACTATCCTTTCTTTAAGCAATGTCTCCATGATCTTCCCCACTACTCAGGTGAGGCTGAACAGCCTATTGTTCCCCGCCTCCTCCCTGCGCTGCCGGACTTGTGTAGAGGGACCACATGTGCCCTCCTCCAGTTCACTCGTGTTGAATGACTCAGTGAACATGGCTGCCAGAGGTACTGCTATCTCCCTTCGCAGTTCTCTTAATATCCTTGGGTGTATGCCATCTGGTTCCATCGCTTTGTCCACCTTCAATTTAGTGAGCTCCTGCAGGACTCTTTTGCCTTTGAATGGACTATTGTCCACCTCTTCACCCCCCTTGGCAACTGCTGTACTGCTGTGGCCCTTGCCCCTCCCACTCTTCTGTGAATACTGAACGGAAAGACACAGTGCATGTTTTGGGAGGAAGGCATGGAACTATCACTTCCAAATATCTAAACAGCACATACAAGCAAACAACATTCGGCATTGACAAATGCTTGTTTTTAAATGGCACACAGAAATGTTTTTTCCTGTAGATATTTTCTTTTTGTTTAGTCCTCTCAGTTGTTCCCAAGTTCCTCTGCCCACTCAGTACAAGCTTGGCCTCACTGCCATCCTCCCCCTTCCACCACAGTATTAGTTTTTTTTTTTTGTTTGTTTTTTTAATTACACACAAAAATGCTTTTTCCTGTATGCATTTTCTTTGAAATAGTCCTTTCAATTGTTCCCAAGTTCCTCTGCCCACTCAGGATAGGTATGGCCTCACTGCCAAACTCTCCCTTCCAGCAATGTAGCTAGTTTTGTTACACAAACACACACAAAAATGCTTTTTCCTTAACGTAGTTTTATATTTAGTCCTCAGGTCAGGTGTTCAAAGTTCCTGTCCACTCAGGGGCCAGGGCCAGGGCAGGCTTGCTCTTCACAGCCACACACCACCTTACACCCCTGTATCTAGTTTTTTTTTCCAGTTTAAAGAAAAAGATGTTAATAGTTCTGCTGCGTCTGACTGACTATGACTAGTAGTATTTAGTAACAGTAAGTTACAGTTCCTCCAACCTCCACAGCCTAGGTACAGTCAAAACACCCTGCATAATTCATTTTATTTTTTTTTTTTTTTTTACTTGCAATATAGTGCAGCTGTCTGACAGTGTCTGGTCCCCACCAGGAACCTTTTAGATGTCCCCGGACCTCGCTCTACCCACCAGCCATGATCTTCAACCCCTCCCCAATTAAGATTCCATCAGATTATGCCTCTTTACTTTTCAAATTTTTTATCGCCCCCAAAAGAAATGCACCTCTGATGATCACAAACTGACAATTTCTTAAGAAATACTGCTTGCTCAGACAGTCTTAGTCGAGAGAGACAAAACATCTTCTCCCAATGCAAGGTAGCTCTGACATGGTGCCTTTCATGAACGCTGACCAAGCTACGCAGACCCTTCCAGCTCCACCCATCCACCACAGCAGCCAACTGTCAGGACTGACAGGCAGTCCCCTACAGTTATAGGCTGCCTAGCCTGTCAGTCTGGCTGGACTTGGCCAATTGAGTTTCTCCGCCCTTGCGCACATTCATGAGCTGGTACTCATCTCCTGCTGCTTGCGCCTTACCTGCTCATACGAGCATGAGTATTTGCTAGTAGCAGGAGTGAGTACCAACAGCCCGCAGGATGCCATGCCAGCAGCCACATGACCTGCAATGTGATTAATCAGGTGACTGCCAGCTGGGATCCAGAGGATCACAGAGCACCATCTATCTACAGGGCTTGCAAGCAAAAATGCACTAACTGTGCTTTTTAAAAATAATAACGCACATCGTGGCCGATGGACCCAGACTCAGTATATTAAGCCCATTGACTCTAATTTATCTGGGTCTGTCGGACCGCATTGGATCCGGGGGTCTGATTTTCTGCAGGTTGGTCCGCCCACCCCCTAGTGCATGTCTAGTTCACCAAACAGTAAAACGTTTCCATTTTAGTGAATAGGTGTACCAGGTAGATAGCTTTCTAGTTGCTTAGAGCATACCTGCCACCGCTGGGGAATCCCTGAAGTGGGACAGCTCTATGTCTTCAGGAGCCCAGCATGCAGGCACAAAGGTGCAGGGACCAAACACCTGGAAGCACCAGAACACCTTGCTCCTATGTCAGCATGCCTGCTTTGCAATGGGAGCAAAACAAGGCATTTCACTGCCAATTGCTGGAGAAATGGAGACCTAATTTGTCTTGGACAATGAGAAGCCACCAGAATAGGGGTGGCATGCTTTGCCTGCAGTTTGACCAGAACCCTCTGTATTGGACAGAACAGGAGAAAAGCGTACAAAAATCTCCCTTTCCAAAAGAGGGGCAATGCACCTTGATAAAAAACTACAGGCCCTGGAGCGAACAAGCAGAAACCCTGCAGTTTTGCACTGTATGGGCGGGCGAACAGATCTGTATCAGGGCAGCCCCATTTTTCGAACAGGTCATTCACTACGGAGATGAAGAGTTCCCATTCATGGCAGAGTGCACTGGTCGAGCAAGGTGATCCACCAGTGTGTTCAGGGTCTCTGGGAGGAACACAGCTGACAGAAATATGTCATGTTCCACCACCCAGTGCAAAATTCTCAGCCTGTTGACTGATGTAGTATGTTACGGACATATTTTCTGTGGGAATCAACAGCTGTTTCCTTGGAAGGAGGGCAGCAAGAGGACTGTAGGCCATGTAGAACAGCCCTCATCTCCAGAGTGTTGCTGTGAAGCACCATATCTAGACGGCCCCAATAGCCCTGGTCTGAAAAGGGCTCAGGTGAGCCCCGCATCCCATCCCTGAAGCAACTGTTGTCATTAGCAACAACAGAAATTGCTGAAGGAATGGTAATCCTTTCACCAGGTTGGATCTGTCCAACCACCATAGGAGAGAACTACGAAGAGGAGGCGTTACCTGTATGAGGCATTTCAACTTGTCTGAATGCTGAGCCTACTGTACTGAGAAACTACTGTGGGATTCTCATGTGGAGACGGGCCTGCTGAACTGTCAGGATACGAACATACGATGCTACCGGCAGAAAAAGGCCCACAGGTCTATCAAGTCTGCCCGACTGTGCAGCTCTTAGTTTCATATCACTACAGCTGCCCCACCCCACCCAAACCCCTCCTTTCCTCCTCTTTCCGTTCTTCCCCTTTGTGTTCTTCTCTGTCTAGCCCTGCCCTTGACTTGATCCCAACCCTGCTTAAAGCTATCCACTGTTCTTTGAGCGATTAACTCTTCTGGCAATGCGTTCCAACCTGCCACCACTCTCCTCTGTGAAGTAGGGCCTCCTCATCTCCCTCCTAAACCTTCCCCCTTCCAACTTCAGACTGCGCCCCCTAGTGACCCTTCCTCCCTTTAAGTGGAACACTCCTCCCTCCCTGACTTTGTTTATGCCTTTCAAGTACTTAAAGGTTTCTATCATGTCCCCTCTTTTCCTTCTCTCTTCTAACAACTACATGTTGAGCTCCTTCAACTTTTTCTTGTACGGCAAATCCCCTAGTCCCATGATCTTTTTTACAGCCCTACGCTGCACTCCCTCAGTAATCACCCATCCTTTTTGAGGAATGGGCACCAGTACTGTACACAATACTCCAAGTGTGGCCTCACCAGCGGTCTGTACAATGGCAGGATGACCTCCCCCTTTCTAGAGGTGATCCCTCTGGCAATGCACCCCAGCATCCTATTTGCCTTTGCTGCCGCCCTCCTACACTGTGCTGATACTGTCATGTCCCCTGTAACTATTACCCCCCCGGTCCCTTTCCTCCTCTGAAGCTGTTACCTGCACTCCCCCCAGCCAGTAGCTGTTCCTGGGATTTCTGGCCCAAGGTGCATGACCTTGCACTTCCTTGTGTTAAACCCCAACTGCCACTCCTAGACCAGTGTTCGAAGCTTAGCTAGATCTTCTCGAATGCCTGCCTCCTTCTTCATTATCCACTTTTGCACAAATCTTACTGTCATTCACGAACAGGCTGATCTTACTCTTGACCTCCTCTGCAATGTCTCCAATAAAACATTGAACAAAACAGGGCCCAGCACTGAACCCGGCAGTACACCACTCATTACTGGCCTTGGCTTGGATGTTTCCCCCTTACAACTACCCTCTGTTGTCTGCCCTGCAGCCAGCTCTCCACCCATCCCACCAGTTTTCCCCCTGCCCCCATGTCCCTCAGCTTGCTCATGAACTTCCTGTGCGGCACCGAGTTGAAAGCCTTGTTGAAGTCCAGATACAGGACATCCAGAGCATGGCCTTCGTCAACTGCCCTAGTGACCCAGTCGAAGAAGTCGATCAGGTTAGTTTGGCAAGATCTTCCTGTGACAAACCCATGCTGTCTTCATCCTGCAGACCATTGCTATCGAAAGATTATCACTCTCTCTTCAGAATGGTCTCCATCAACTCTCCACTATGGAAGTCAAACTCATCAGTCTGTAGTTACCCAGTAGGTCCTTGGGTCCACTCTTGTGAAGGGGCATCACGTGAGCCATCCTCCAGTCCCTGGGTACATTCCCTGTCTCAAGGAGGTGTTGAACAGGTCCATCAGAGGGCCTGCCATCTTCTGCTGTTCCTTCAGGACCCTTGGGTGCACACCGTTCAATCCTGGTACCTTGTCCACCGCAAGGCTTTAGGGCCCTTCAGAACTCTATCCTCTTGATGACCCCATCTGTTATCTCTGCCCCCAACCCTTGCCCCTTCCCTTGGTATTGGGCCATTCCTTTCTTTCGTGGCAGCAGCCATCAGACCAATCAGTCTTAAGAGGCAACAGGCAGATACATCATTGCTGAACATCACCAGCTGAGCCTGTGCCATTAGTGCGCAGAGCACAGTCTGAGCCCAACCCCAACCAGTGTCCAGAACAACCTCAATGTATTGGAGGCATTGCAGGGTAAGGACCAACTTTGGTTCGTTCACCAATATGCCCAGCTGATCGAACAGTTGTCTTGTCCAAAATCATCTGTACGCTACTGCTTCCAATGGTCAATGTACAGGAAGACCTAGAGAGCTTCCCTCCAGAGGGCCACTATGACCACTGCAAATACTTTTCTAAAGACATGAGGTGCACAGCATAAGCCAAAGGGAACAGCACAAAACTGGTAGCAAAAACCTGGTAGCATGAATCACAAATGCTTTCTGTGAGACTTTCAGATCTTGACATTAAGGTAAGCATCCTCCATGTCCAGCATGACCATCCAGTCACCTTGTAACAGTAGGGGTAACAGGGACTGGAAGGACACCATTCTGAACTTTCTATATTCTATGTACATGTTCAGATTCCTGAGTTCTGGGACATGCCTTCAATCCCCTATCCATTTTAGAACCAGAAAGTATAGGGAGTAAAAACCTAGGTTCATTTCTGCAGCCAGGACTACTTCTATAGCCCTTTCGCAGAAGAGGGATTGAACTTCCTCCAGGAGAATGGTAAGATGTACAAGAGAATACCTGTTTAGCAATAGGGGTGGGTAACTGGAGGAACAGTAAGGAGCTCTTGGGCATGCCCTTTCTGGAAAAATCCTCTAAAAACCCACGATCTGTCATGATCTCCTCCATTTCTCTAGAAAGAGAGAGATTAGGCCTCCCACCAAAACCTCTTGAGGCAGTGAAGCCAGGGAAAGGGAGGGAGTCAGAAGGCACCAGGGCCAGCCAGGGCTCCACTGATGGTCTGACCTTTGGTAAGGCAAGTATGAGTACCAGGAGCTGGTTAGTGGCCTGAAAAGTAGAAGGCTAAGGCCCCTGTGATCCACAGCTCCAGATTCTGAAATAACCTCTGCCATGATGGACATAGGGCCTACAAAAAGAACCATGACAGGGACCTGAGAGTTATTCTTGAAGTCTGTAGATCCCACAAAGTCTTTTCAAAATCATTTCTAAATTTATTTATTTTTTTCTAACTCTTTTTCTGCTCCACTTTTGTGCCCTGGGGAACTATCTCTGGCAACCACGGTACCCCCAAGTATCTACCTCCCACCTGAGACCTGCTAGCTCCTCTCCCTCATGTAACCCCGATGCAACATCCGGATCTGAGCCCCTCGAAGGAAGGGCCACCCTACCCGCTCAGGGTGCTCTATCTATAGTATAGAGCGCCAGGGCACACGAGTCGGCCGAGGAGAGGAGGATGGGTCCAGTGATAGAGTGTGGACTATAAAGGCCGAGGTGCCTTCGCCTATCCCGAAGTGGGGATTTTCTACTTGTTTTCTCCCACCAGAAAAGGCTACCCAAGGCAACGCTATACCACCGCCTCTCCGCCCCCCGCAGCACGCAGCTGCCGCATGTTGAGCACCTCTGGTTGCCGCCAGAGGTCCGCCTCAGCAATCACTCCCCTGGATCCCCTCCCTGGAAGAGAAAGCAGTCCTCCGGATGCTCAATCTCTTTCCTCCCGTGCCGACCTCGCGCCCTGGGCTCTCGAACCCAGGTCACCAGCGTGGTGCGAGGTGTGGCGCCCAGTGCCTCAACCCAGCCCATCGGGCCAGCTAAAATCTTTCTAAATAATGGTTTCCTTCTGAAAGGAGCATTTATTACTGACCATTGTACATCAGAGAAAGAAGCAGCCACCCAAAGTCAGAAGTGGCATCTAATGCAGATATCTGAGGCAGCAGCCCTGGTAGCAGAAACAAAAGCATCATATATTGATCTTAGCAGATGCTTCCCTGTCTCTTGGCCATTAGCAACTGTTTGCTCAGCCAATATCTTGTATGGGCCCTCATGCTATTTTTCAGCCAGAGTGACCATATTCTTCTATATATTTAATCATGTATGCTTGATAGTTTGCAATCCTTAGTCCAAGGGTAGCTGAGGCAAAAGTCTTCTTATCCATTACATCCAGTTTTTTTGACTCCTTGTCCAAACCAAGGAGCTCAAGTGCTTGAGACTTTAGATCTATCACAAGCAGCCATTATAACTGCAGAATCTGTTTCAGACTGTGACATTTAGTATGATTTAGCAGTAGGGGCAGGATATTGTTTATCCACCTTTCTAGGAACAGCATGCAGTTGTGCAGGCTTATGGAAGGCTGCAAATGTAGCATGCTCCAGGGCAGAATGCACTGGAGGAATAATCACTGAAGGAGCGACAGAGACTTTGAAGAACTCATAAAGATGTCTCTTGGGAGAATACTCCTCCTCAGCTTGAAATCCCAGTTTGGGCTGTACCATTTTCAGGATCCTGAATGAGGTATTTTCAGGGGGAGATCAGGGTGTACTCACCACAGCACACTCCCTTCAGAGCAAGAAGAGAAAGTGGAGCTTGATCCAACCTCATTTGTTCTTTCCTCTTCCTCTTTTTCCATGTATTCTGTATTAAATTCCAGTTCATCATTGACATCCACCAGTATAGACAGGGGGTCAATAACAGGAGGAGGAACTGAAGGGGGTGCAGAAGACAGATGACCTGTCAATGGTAGTCCATCTGAACCCAGCCAGGAGGCAGGGACAGAATACGGAAGCATCAACACAGCAACCAACAACGGACCAGCTGGAGTTGCCAATGATGTAGTTATTGATGATGGCAGCATAATATGCTGAAATAGCTCAGACATTGCCTGATAGAAAGCCTGTGTATCAACAGAGCCCAGAAGGGTGTCAACGGCTTAGGTGTCGGCTAGACAGTGCTGGACAGCAGAATAGGCTGCAAACCCTCGAATGGGGCAGATAAGCTGATGTCAGGTGCTCCAACCTTGATGTCTGTAAGACAGTCGGTGGATGGCAGGACCCACGACCAAGCCAGGGCCCCATCTTTTCTAGTGACTTACCCCATCTAAGTGGTGAACAGGAACGGTCAGGAGAAGCTTCCTTTCCTTTCAGTGCTTCTCTTTGTCAGCATGGCAGTGTTTATCTTCTGACTTTGACAACTTTACTTGTCTTTTTCTTACAGCAGTCTGTACTGGTTACCGTCAACCACGGGGCGACAGGCTGATGGCAAACTAGAACAAAAGCAGATGATGATGGTGAAGCTGCCTTTGCCGTAGCTTATTTCTCAATTTCTTGTACAAGCAGAAAGTTTTCTAAAGCTTTCCTTCGACACCTCCTGGTTGCCCGGTTAAAGCCTAGGCAGATTTTACAGGACTTAACATTATGGTCTTTGCCAAGGCAGTGGATACAAATGGAGTCATCGTCTTTGTAAATCTTCACGTCGCTGCAATAGCAGCAGAACAACGGTCCTCGTTCTTTTGTCCATTCACTGTATAAAACAATTTAAAAACAGAAGTATACAGCAACAATTAAATTCTTGCAAAGTTCAGTGGCATTCCTTAGCAGTGGTGGACCGACAACCAGGTGACAGTGGGAAAAAGAACTAGGGCATGCTGGGGATGCTGACATTATATGGGTGCCGACATGGCACACTGATGTGGGTGACCCCAGCCTGCAAGAAGTTTCCGGGTGGTCCTGCTGCTGATGGTTTACAGTTCCATGATGCTGCGCTAATGGAGAGAGATATCCTTGAAGATCTGCTGTTGCTGCTGCTAGGGAACATAACCCCGACCTTGACCATAGGAAGGGTACGGGCTAGAAACCCACAGAAAGGAGCCTATTCCAGGGCCTATTTGAGACTCATTTAGACTTAGGGACCAGATAAGCCCTCATCTAAGAAAAGAAAAGGAAAGGCTAGAGATGGTACAGCATAAGATATACAAAATGATTCAGAGCCAGCAGGGCAGATCTTATGAGGATCAGTTTAGGGCACTAAACATGTACTCGCTTCAGGCAAGAAGTAAGAAGGGCAATATGATAGAGACCTTCAAGGTTCTGAAAGGAATGGCAAGTCAAAAACAGGGACATGAGTGGAAGCTGGTGAGGAAAGATTCCAAAGTTACATGAGAAAATGTTATTTTACAGAGAGCTGTTCAGCTGTGAAACAGGCATAAGCATTCTACATAGTACCTGCCTTCTACATTACCTCAGTACCTACCTCCCCTTACCAGGCATCTACTTCCATCATTATTCCAATCCTACCAAACCTTACTATTCACTACCCTGTAGTTGCATAAGCATTCCTTCATAAGGAGCCCAATGGTCCATTTAATTAAAACATTAATCCTTTCAGCACAGTCAAAACGTTACATGTAAAATATAGTTAGATAAGTTTTAGGTAATTATATTTATTTTGCATGGATGACAAAAGCATATCTTACTCGCTTTTTCTTTCCTGGTTCCTTTGGGGTTGTATATCTCCTGAATTATTCCACCAGCTGCATCCTGCCGTAGATCCTATAAGATCTTGGTGCCCTTGCACTAAACAATGACAAAATAAAATATTACTAGTTCATCTTAGTGACATGACAAGATGCAAATGATAAAAAGCAGCAATAATGCTACTTTCTCAATTCATTTGCAAGCAAATGTTTGGTGCCTTCCTGTTGTGTTCTGTTTATGATCACAGCACGGACTATCAGAGCCTTGGTCCATTAAAGAAGGATGAAAGGGTTGGTCTGTCTGTAAGGTCACCGTAATATCATTTGTACATAAGACAATAGGAAAGAAAGAAGACCTAAGGTTAATCAAGTTCCCCCACTCACGTTCCTCTGTCTATTTACGTTTATTCCACAAATCCACCACTCCTGAGAAATAGTACTTACATACACGCTGTCATAGGGGGCTAGTGGGAGAAGAATGCACAGATGGACCACAATTTAGTATAGCTTAGAGGTTAGAATAATGAGCTGTGAATGAGCTTGGTACATCCAGAAGACGGGTTTGATTCCAACAACCTCCAATTGCATACTGTGCGACTCTGAGCAAGTCACTTAACCTTCCCATTGCTCCCAGGTCGCCCCTGAAAACAGACACTTATGCCTAGTACGTCTTACCTGGTTACCAAAACCTAAAATAAAATAAGCTACCTCATAGTCTTACTGCAAATTCAGTTCAACAGTTGCAAAATAATGGCTTAAGGCTTTCAAATCAGGATATCAAAACACTTCAAAGTTCACAGCAGCAAAGTCTTTCTAGATTGCACATAGCAAGCGTTTAGTAGTTTCACTTACACCCCAAGTAACTCAAACTAACAACTAGAGTTAGGTCTTTCTCAGCAATTTGAAACAGCAAGATTTGGAATACACTCCCGCTCCAAAGGTGCTGCTTCCAAGATAAGGCTACTTGTGAAAACAACAGCAGGTACGCATATACCGACTGGGATTAAACAAAACTGATTTACTGAGACTTAGAACATTTGTATTTTATTGATTAAATGTTGTTGACCAGGTTGGCTCACTGAGACTTGTGTCCCTCTTTCAGGAGTGACCTGTGGTAATTGATATACAGAAAATACAGGTTACTCACCTGTAACAGGAGTTCTAGGAATGGTATATGTTGTTCATCCACACTCATTGGCAGGTATCCTTGCCGCTTTAAATCTTGCCGGAAGGTCTTCAAGCTTGCTCCTCCCACCCACCCGGGTGGTATAACTCTCGGCTCCGCCCCATGACGCCAGATCTGGCCCGCTGGAAGCTCAGGTTGTGCGTCGAAGCCGGGGAGGTCGGGTGATGTGGATGAACAACATATACCATTCCTAGAACTCCTGTTACAGGTGAGTAACCTGTATTTCTAGGGACATGGATATGTTGTTCATCCACACTCATTGGCAGACTCCTAGCAGTTCTCCGGGAGGAGAGAGGCAAGACGCACACCCCCAATACTTACTTGGGAAAGAGAGACTGAGAACCGAGGCCCCAAACCAGCATCCCGCGTGACTCAAGGTCGATGTGGTAATGGGTAATGAAGGTGTGTGCTGACTTCCAGGTAGCAGCCCTGCAGATTTCCTGGATAGGGACGTCCCTGGAAGCAGCCACCGTTGCAGCAGTATGGCGGGTAGAATGAGCTCTTATCCCTCTGGGAGGCTCCATGCCCGCCAACTTATAGCAGAGATGTATGCAGGAAGTGACCCACCTGCTTATCGTCCGCTTGGCTGCAGGTCTGCCAGGTGCGGCTTCAGCGTAGGTGACAAACAGCTGGCGAACCTCTCCCCGAATTTCAGCCGTGCGCTCCTTATAATAAGCGGCGCCCTTCTAGGTTCCAAAGTATGGAGCCTATATTCGGCCTCCGAGGTGTGACTGGGGTAGAACACCGGCAGAGTCAACACCTGGTTAAGGTGAAACTCCGACACCACCTTCGGAAGGAATTTCGGGTGGGGGCGCAGGACAACCTTGTCCCTGTGGAAGACCAGGTAAGGAGACTCGATGGAAAGCGCCTGGAGCTCTCCCATCCTTCTGGCTGACGTGATAGCCACCAAGAAGGCGGTCTTCCACGACAGGTGAGAGAGAGGACCTGTGCATAGGTTCGAATGGCTTGCCCATGAGCTTTGCCAGTACCAGCAGTACATCCCACGGAGGTGGGGGTTCCCGGACTGGAGGGGAATGTGATCAAGGCCTTGAAAAGCGCCAGACCACCTTCCTCCTGCGCACCGACTGCTTCCTGCCCGCGCCTGCAAGCAGAGATGGCTGCCAGGTGCACCCTTAGGGTCGCCGACCTAAGCCCTTGATTAGAAAGGGACCATAAATAGTCCAAGATGCTTGCCAAGGAACAGGAGGAAGGGTCCAAGCCTTGTTCTGACACCAAATGGAAAACCTTTTCCATTTGAAGGCATAGCATTTTCTGGTCGACTCTACGGGACGCCTCAACTACATTGAGGACCTCGTCGGAAAGACCCAAGGCCTGGAACTCTAGCCGCCAGGAACCAGGCCGTCAGGTGCAGGGATTGAAGGTCCGGATGGAACACCTTCCCTGATTGACTGAGAGCAGGTCCGGCGAGCTGGAAGCTGCCATGAGTCCTGGAGCTGAGACTGAGGAGATCTGGTACCAGAACTGGCAAGGCCAGTCTGGGGCTATCAGAATCACCTGCGCTTGTCCTCCTCGCCTTGAGAAGCACCTTGTGGATCAAGGAAATGGGGAAAGGCGTAAAGAGGCCCGGGGTCCACTGCCTCGAGAAGGCATCCCCTGCAGCGAGCCCTGCTGAGGGGGCGGCATGGAACAGTCTCAGCTTCTCTCCTGGAGGCTAACAGGTCCACCTGAGGTGTGCCCCAATGGGAGAACAGATGCTGTACTACCTCCGGGGAGAGACCACTGTGGGATGCAGCCCCTATCCGGCTCAGGGCATCGGCCAGGGTGTTGGAGGCTCCTGCCACATGAATGGCTAGGAGATCCGCCTCCAGGCTGCGCGCACAGTGACCAAATGCGGAGAGCTTCCTTGCATAGAAGCATGGGCCGTCCCGCCCTGGCGGTTTAGATAGAACATGGTGGTGGTATTGTCCGTCTGGACTCGGACCACTTGACCCGGAGGAGCGGACAAAGGCGGGTGAGATTAGGCGGACCGCTCGGGAGCTCCAGCAGGTTGATGTGGCATCGGGACTCCGCGGGGACCAGAGGCCATAGGCCAGGTGTTCCCCAGATGGGCACCCCAACCCATCAGAGAGGCATCGGTCGATAAAGAGACCCGTCGGCTCGGGCGGACGAACGGATGCCCTCCTGCAAATGATCTGGAACGGTCCACCACTGGAGAGCTGCCCACATCCCCTGTGTCACCGACAAAGCTGGTCCAAAGGATCGCAGGCGTTGTGACCACTGGCTGGCCAGTCCCCATTGAAGGGACGATGTTCCAGCGGGCCCAACGGACCACGCTGGTGCAGGCCGCCATGAGACCCAGGAGGCGCAGGAAGTCCCGGCAGGCGCATTGCCCAACCAGAAATGATTGGGCAAAGGAGGAAAGAACCCCGGCCCTGTCCTGGCCGGGAGCCGCGCCTGGCTCGAAGAGAGTCGAGCTGCGCCCGATGAATAGAATCACCTGCTTTGGCTCGAGTTCCACTTGGCCTGTGGATAAGGAGGCCCAGTTGAGAGCAGACCTGAGGGCCAGATCTCTGGACCACTCCGCCTCCTTCCTGGAGGGAGCTGCTATCAGCCAGTCATCCAGGTAAGGGTACACCTGACCCCTCGGGCGCCAAGAGGAATGCTGTCACCACTGCCATGCATTTGGTGAAGACCCTGGGAGCTGGAGACAAGCCAAGGGCATGGCTTGAACTCGAAAAGGATCCTTCCGCCGAAGCGGAGGAATTTCTGGTGAGACGGACGGATAGGGACGTGAAAAACGCGCCCTGCAAGTCCAGAGAGCAGAACCACACGCTGCTCCAAGGATGGTATTATCTGAGCCAGAGTGACCATCCTGAAGGTTCGAGACCTTAGGAACTTGTTTAGGTCGTGTAGGTCGAGAATGGGGCGCCAGCCCCCCGTCCGTTTCGGAACCAGGAAGTACCTGGACACAAACCCTGGGTCTGAAGGAGGGTCCGCCACCTCTCTTATCACCTCCTTCTGGAGGAGGAGAGCGATGTCGGCTCGACGAGCCGCCAGTGAGGCTGGGGACCCCGAAGCCCCCCGAGGGGCGACGGCTCTGAAGGGTGGTGCCTGCTCGAATTCCAGAGGCAGGCCTCTTCCCACCACCTCCAAGACCCACCTGTCCGTGGTAACAGCGGACCAGGCGGAACGGAAGTGCCGGAGCCGTCCCCCCACGGGGAGACCCAGGGGTAAGGTGACGGGAATGGGGGCGACACCCCTCAGCCCGTCACTGGGCAGGCTTGGAGGAGGGACCGGCCGAGGGACCTCCTGGGCCTTTTCCTCCCTGCCTCCTGTTAGAGGAAGCCGGGGCTTGGGTTTGGGATGCCAAGGCGAGCCTGCTGGCCCTGACGTTGCTGGGCAGGCCGGAGGCACAGAAGGACCAAAGGGCTTAGGCTGTGGTTTGTGCCTTTGTCCTTCTGAGCGGAAGAGACCGAGTCCAAGGTAGCATTGGACTTCTCGATCCTCTGCAGGTGACCTTCCACCCCAGGGCCGAAGAGGTCAGTCCCCAAAAAGGGAACATCCGCCAACTTGTGCTGGGTATCCGAAATAAAGGTGGATATCCTCAGCCAAGCCCGCCGACGCATAGCCACTGCGGCCGCCACCGATCTGGCACATGAGTCCCCTATATCCAAAGCAGTCTGGAGCTGCTGTTTGGCCACTGCCCTGCCCTGGTCCCGCACCTGCTTAACCGTAGTCTGCAGATCGGGCGGAAGATGAGGATGACCTCATCCAGGGAGCCCAACAGGGCATGAGAAAAATGTCCATGAGGGCGGCCGAACTGGCCTGGCAGAAAACCCGAGAGAGGGCCTTAGCGTAGACTTTTCGCCCGACATAGTCAATTTCTTGGACTCCTTGTCAGGAGGTTTGTCCACATCCCTGGCGTTGCGGGCGCTACGAAAACGCTGTCGGTAACCAACCCTCAGCAGAGGGTGTTCCAAAACCGACAAGGAACCGTGGGGACCGGGATATTTCCTGGCCATCCTGGCCAAGGCGCAGGGCAGGAAGCAGGGCGCTGCCAAAGCTCCAGTGCCGACCCACTATGGCCTCGCCACCGAAAGGCCTCCGCCGGAGAATCCCTTGGTCCAGAATCTCCGTGAGGGATACCTGGCCCGTTTGGAACGGGTTCGAGCTCCATCCGTGGACTCCGAGATGAGCCAAGCAGTCCTAGGAAGGACGACGGGCTATCGTGACATTGACTGATCTCCTGAAGACTCCAAGTCCAGTCGCTTGGAGAAAAAGGAGGAATCATCTTCGGACCTCGAAGAGTCCTCGAAGAGCTGCCTCTGGCCTGAGCCACCCTTCACCTGCCGAGGTCGGTCGGGAGTGAGGGTAACTGACAGCCGATGGGTAGACCCTTAGCCGACCGAGAATCTTGGTCGGAGCCCCATTGGTGGCTGTGGAGGCAGGTTCCACCGAATCGTGGAGCAGCTGGTTTTGGCCGAACAACTGGCCTGGGTATAGGCTCCTCGGATAAGTCGAGGGTTGTGTCGGCCCGGTGACAAGCACTTAATGGCCGGGAAGGCGACGGGTCGGCTTACTCCCGGCCAGGAGGAACTGTTGCAACATAAAGTCCTCGTACCGTCGGCGTAATTCGCGAAGCCTCCCTCGTCCGAGGAGAGCGGCGACGCCGCTACCGCAGTGCCGGACCAAGACCGCCATGACGGTGGGATCGGCTGGACCGCGAAGAGGTCCGAGACCGAGACCGAGAGTCCCGGAATTTCCGAGGTCGGTGCGGGGAGGTGTCGGCCGGAACCGGCACTCCCTTCGGCTCGGATGGTCCATCCGAGGGCTCCGGAACCGGAGGCACAGGCGAGCCCACGGGATCCTCAACTCCTCCCGGGGGAACCGGGGAGAGGGGAATCTCGGCTGCTAAAGGCGACAGCCCGTCCACCGGGTCGAGAAAAATCTCGACTTCGTCGGTGGGAGTCTCGGTCAACTGACCTGGCACGGACACCGTGAGGCCAGTGGTCGGTTTAGCGTCGACCTGCCGACGGCCCACGACTCGGGAGAGGGACCTTTCCGCCTCCCAAGAGCGCCGACGGAGGGACTTACCCTGTCCTTCTTTTGGACCGAGAATAAGGTCCAGCAGACGTAGGCCTTCTCCCTTAGTGGAGAGGGACAGACAAAGCTCCTTAAAAGAAGCCGTGTAGGAAGAACCCAGAGAGAGCGGATAAATGCCGCGCCGAGAAGATATGGCCCGCCGCCTCCTCTTCGAGGGCGATCATCGCTTCGAGCTGATCCGCCCGATACGCCCGCCCGCGAAACCGCCAACCGGGCCTCCTTGGACTTCACCGGAGGGAAACGCTTCTCGGGACGGCCCAGTTGCAATCGGGCAGCACGGTCTTCGAGGACGTAGGCCGAGAAAGATGAGCACAGGTCGCAAGCCTGCGGGTCGTGCTCAAGGCCTAAGCAGTAGACACACGTGGAGTGTGGATCCGTCCGAGACATCTTCTGCCCGCATGGGCATCTCCGAAATCCGGGAGTCGATTTGTCCATCGCAGCCGCGAGGGATCGAAGACTGAAGTCTTTTTCCAAAATTTATTTTAAATCCATAAGCGGAGAAATAGGAACCAGTCTCAAGCGCAGAGGCGTTAAGGAGAAACCTGAGCTTCAGCGGTAAGGAAGATCTGGCGCCATGGGGCGGAGCTAAGAGTTATACCACCCGGTGGGTGGGAGGAGCAAGCTTGAAGACCTTCCGCAAGATTTAAAGCGGCAAGGATACCTGCCAATGAGTGTGGATGAACAACATATCCATGTCCCTAGAAATAACTTCTTTTCACATTGATACAATTTAACAGCATAGAGGATTTAGTGACAATGGTAGTCACAATAGGACATCAGTGAGGATCAACAAAATTAAATAGCAAGTGTAACACACAAATCGATAAGACAAAGTGCAATATTACAGTACATCAAATCAAGTTAAAAGGACTAATTCAAGGCCAACAGAGGGGAAATAAGCACCTGAGCCACTTTTTGGCATAGCTGAGACAAGGATGTGACAAGGTTGAATAAGGCCCTGCCCCGTTTGTTATGCAGAAAGAGTTTAAATGCAAGGATCTGTTCTATTCTCTCCTTTTCTGTCACTTCTCTGTCTGGTTGTGCAACCAAATTTTCTCGTGAGACCTAGGACTTGATCACCCTGACAGTCTTGCAATTCTCTGTCTCTCACCTCCTCCAGCCAAGTCCTTCTCCTTCTACCCTATCTCCCACACTGAAGCCTTGGATACACTTCTTGCACTTAATCCTTCCAAGGGCAGCTCACCTGATGGCCTTAACCCTAAACTTCTATACCTATCAGCTCCTGCCATCTCTTCACCTCTGGCAGACCTTCTAAACCTTTCCTTCTCTCTAGGCTCTGTCCCTACTGACTGGAAACATGTGATTGTCCTCCCCTACCCAAGGGAGGGATCCTCCTCTTCCAGAAATGTCCGCCTATTTCACTTGTACCTGCCCTGGCAAAGCTTCAGGAACACCTTGTCGTCTCTCAGCTCTCCTTTTTCTCTCTGAAACTTCTTTCTCTCCCTTCCAATCAGGCTTTTGGAAGAATCACTCAATCGCCACTTCCTACTCAGACTCACTGATTCTATTCTAACAGCTATGAACAGTGGGCAAATCACCTCCGCCATATTTGCTGACCTTGCAAGGCTTTTGACATGGTCTCCCACTCCCTCCTAATTGACAGCCTCTCTGCTGCAGGCCTATCTGTCTCTGCCACAAACTGGTTCAGAGCTCATCGCTCAGGTAGATCACAGTCTGTCAGGACAGATGATGCACTATCCACCCCACTCCAAACTACCACTGGTGTGCCCCAGGGCTCTGTACTTGGCCCACTATTATTTTCTATCTTCTTCAATGACCTTCCGTCTGTTTGTGCATCATTCTCCATTCACATGTATGCTGCTGATACCATCCTGTACACTCAGCCATGTCCCCAATGATGTAGCTGCTGTGCTCCAAATGGACTTCAATAACGTTAAACACTGGTTCCAGCTCTCATCAATTTATACTCAACACCAAGAAAACAGTCTCAATGACCTTTGGCACTAGGCAGACACTCTCTAGGCTTGCCCACCCTCCCTCTTTCCACACCCTTGATGGGACAATCCTCGAAGACACTTCCTCCTTTAGGTACCTAGGGGTCTGGCTCGACCAACACCTCCGCTTTTCTGGACATGTGGATGCTATCCTAAAAAACTGCACCCCAACCTCAGCGCCCTATACAGGAACCACAGATGTCTTCCTCTACGGGCCAGACGCAAACTTCTCCAGAAAATGATTTTACCTATCTTTGACTACTGCGATACAGTCTACAGTGCCACTCCCAAGTCTCCCTTGGTCAAATTGGGTACCCTCTTCAATGCTTTCTGTCGTTTCACCTTGGACTCCCCTCCTGTTAACCATCTCTTGCTTTTCCTGCTCTTGTTGACAGACAACTCTCCCACTGTGCTAAATTTGCCTCTAAATTCTGGTTTGACTCCCTCCCCTCTTATCTCTATTATGCCCTTCGCACCTCTCCCTCTCTCCCCCCATGCACTCAGGTCTATAGACGCCCGCACTTTAGTTGTCCCCCGACGCAAGACCACTATAGGGCAATCAGCATTCTCACACCACTTCTCCAAACTTTGAAAACTCCCTCCCACCTCAAATCCGGCACTCCTCTTCCACTGGCTCTATCTCATCAGCCCTGCTAAACTTCTTCTCTCCTAACTGCTCCTGCCCCAAACTCACATTCTCCATGCTACTCTCTATCAATCACATATCACCCCTACCTAACTTATTCCTCTACCCCGTCCATTGCTGTTGCTCCCCCTGACCTACTCTTCCTGACTTTTCCTCGCTAGCTCCCTCTAATTCACTTATCTGACTTTTTGCACTTGCTTTCACTTGCCTATGCCCCCTGACTCTCTGCCTCTCTCCATTTAACTCGCTTTAGCAGCACTTATCAGCTCTGGTATCTCCGTCTCTGGCCTAGCACTCATGTCTGTAATCTGTACCTTGTTCAAAATTACTGTCAAAATGTATAAGACTGCTGATGCTAATTTTCATTGCATAATTGGAATTCTACATTGTACTCTCTCAGTCTACTCATCCCCAAAAAAATGTTTTCCTTGTATAACTGATTTAATCTTACCCATGCCTCTCTTGAATACATGTATCTTTGGAGTCCTGTTAACCAATTTACTATTTTTGCACTTTGTATAACTGTACATTGTTTACAACAATGGCCAGCCTTGGCAATTGTACATTACGTCTCTTGCTATGTTCCTCCTGTACCCCTTCCTCCAGGACGCACAGGGAGACGAACAATCTCTGTTACTTAGTGTGCTTTTCCTGGTGAAACTTTTAAATAAATAAAATCTCTCTACCCTCACTTGTTGTTCTGCATCCCCCCCCCGCATATCTGCTGGTATAAAAATATATGTGAATCATTGTGGTGATATGTAATTGACACTGAGATCCCTTTGTTTAAAACTGTATATAGTTAGAATATTGAAATGATTGCAAAGTTATTTGGAACTCATGAGGTTAACCTGAGTTGCATTTTTTAAGCCTTTTGCAGAAGATGTAAACAAGAGGTCAGTTCTGGGTCACAGTGTTCTTTTTGCTGCACCTGCTGAAACTGACAATCACATTAGAAACTTACAAGAACACTGCGTGAGAAGCATGCTATTTTTTTAATGAGCTTTTAGAAGCAGCAGCTAGCAGCTGAAAGGGAGATAGCCTTTACTTTTAAAAACACCTCATTTTGGAGAGGGAAGCTAGAAACCAAAAGGAAGCTAGCATTTGCTTTTAAAGCGATTTACCAAGTTTTGATATATGAACGCATATACTGCAAGATGACTGCATATAGAACTGATTCGCAATGTATTTTGATAGATGCATAGCCTGTTTTAGCAAATTAAATCAGGTTTTCACCCTCACAAACCAGGAAGTGTCATTTTGTGTATTGGAGCCTGTATTTGGTGACCTTTGACACTCATTACCTTTGCAATGTCACCACAAGGAGATCTGTGCTCTGCAATTAAAATTAGTTCTTGGTCACAGCAGTTCTGTCTTGATAACAGAGCTCTTGGTCGCAGCATGCAGCATGACAACAGCAATGTCAGACAGTTCATTTTCAGGGTCCGATGATGAAAGCACTATGTTGTCCTGCACTAACAGTGATCTTTCAGACACTGACATAGTGCCACAATTTGACAGCCACTGCATAGTAGATCCCCATATAGATGACCCTATGACAGCAGCGAGAATGATGTGGGCAGTAGCTCAGGCAGTCACAGCAGTAGTCCTGATCCATTCCAGCATAGCAGTGAGAGCGACTTAGCAACACAGACTGTTAATATTATATTTTGCTACTTAGTACTACGGTTTGGTTCCCGTCATTGCTGTCATTTTACAGTGCAAAATCGAGGTATGGTGTGTGTTCTGTTACTCCGAGCATCAATGTGCCCACACAAATGCTAGTGATAGTACCCTGGTTTTAGATTTCTTTTTGGGGGGATTGCTTTCCCAATGCTAACGAATTGTTGGCCACCCAGCTTGACACTGAGAGCACGGCTCAATCTGGTGGCTGCTTTGAGCAGGATAAATGGCTCACAATTTGTCCAAATCCTCACCTGGTGCTAGTTAGTAGTGACCTCCCACCAATTGATTTATCAGTCCCTCACTCTGATGGAGCACAGGGTGGAAATTACAACAGGCACCTTGTACCCCAACCACTCCAAACCCCCCAGCTGCACACATACACTTAGAAAAATGCTGCAGCATAGAACTTTTATTATCTGTAAATTATTTATACTGTTTGGGTCTGTCTTTGCCCTAGTGCCAACTGGTCTCGCTATAGCTTTTCTTCTCTGTATGTGTGTGTTTGGGGTGGGAGCCTGCTTTCGTTCCCCTTTAGAGGTATCAGTGATTGAGTAACGTGTTGAAGTCGCCAGTTCCCCGTTTACGTGCATGTTATAAATTTAAAACTACAAATTATTGCACCAGCTTTGTGTTACCTCTAAGCAATCAGGAACTATACAGACTGCAGCTGTCATTAGTGTCTGCATAAGCATCTGTAATACCATCCTAGCATTGGCTTATTGCCGCTACATGTGTGCCTCCAGGTGCATTATGAATTGAGCAAAAATACACAGTACAGTCGGTGATCATCCCCAACCCCCCCAAGGTTAAAAATGACACTGCCAATACCCTTCTCATGGAGAAAGAGACTGCATTTATGTTTAGATAGCATAAGTACCGTTTGATTGGTCCACTACAAAAGGGACATATCCTTATGTAGGTACTCAGTGTTAGACTGTATTTGAACCACCCTTCCTCACTTATGTCACCATACTTCATTACCAGTTCGGTCTGTGTCAAGCCGCTTGTGTTTTCCCATTTTTCCATTACAGTGGATCTCTGATGCACATGCGAAAGTGTACAGCAAATACAACAGATGCTGCACTATACTGCCTCCCATGCCTTACCGATGTCATGGTGCATTGTGTAGACTCCTGCATTCATTGCTGTGTAGCCCATATTTTGGTTCAGACATTATTCCCTAAGTATGCCGAACTGACTAGCACACTTTGCAATATAACACCATAGAAGCCATACATTGGTACCACAGTGTCGGGGGAGGATGGCAACTGCAGCCTCTTCTTTTGCTGATGCTCCGGAGCACATACAATGATGCTATAATTCTAATTATAAATGAAGACTGTATGTTAAAATGTTAAAAAACTAAGTGTTTTTAATTTTGAGATACACTGTAAACTATGTACAGTAGAACTATGTACAGTATATAACTGATTTTATTGCATTCATTTATAAACTTAACAAGGAGCTGGCAAGCTGGAGAAACAATTCAGTGCACCATGTCCTTTTATTCATGCACATCTAAGCATACTTTGGTGATCAGTGTTATGGTGCTTGCATGAGAACACCAAATGAGCCCAAGAAAACACAGGAGCACAAGAAAAAATATAAACTGTCTATAGTGATGGTGACAATCACAAATGCAATAGCAAAGGCAGTTTACTGAAGCAATCACACTGGAAGCAGCACTTGCCAAAATACACAGTTTATTGCACTGTCTCTGGGATTGGACTGTGCAGCTCAGTGCTTATACTCTTGCTGCACATTACAATTTTGAACTGTTGAAAAGTCATCCATTTAACACAGACCTCTATGTACCAATACTGAAAAGCTTACTTCAATTTATAGATCTGCCCAGTTCAAAGTCATCATTTTGCGTCCCAATACGCTACAGATTACAGCTCCACTTAGGTAAAAATTTATGTTTTGTACAGACTTGTTGTTATAATTATGTACTTGCAGCACTTATTAAAACTGTAACACTGTACTCAAGCAATGTAGATTGTGATGTTCCTAGAACCGATGGACCTAGGACACAAGAGATTAGTCAGATGAGTAAAATTGAAAATCAGGAGAAATCACCACTTCTGCAATCCCAAAAGCAAGTATAACAACTGCCAATATAACAAACAGTTTCAGTCATCAGTGCTGTCATTTTTGCTAGTTCAGTTTTGGATCTGCACTCACTGAGGGTGGGTCCAAGAAAGATGAATGAACGAGCAGTGAGAAAGGTGCAGTGGGAACACCTTCCCTGTGCTGATGTCACTTATGCATGTGGATGCATTGCTCATGTACGAACTTCAAACAAAGAAAAAAACATGCAGAGACAACTGTGGCACAAAAATGTTAAAAAACTAAGCATCTGAATATATTTAATACTTAACTTCAGGGCAGCTGAGCTTTGCATCACTCAACGAAGGGAAGGTGATCTGCAAACATGACATCTGGGGAAGTTAGTAAATCACTTTAAGAGTACCTCATTTTGGAGAGAAAGAGAAGAGGGGAATCAGCTAAATCTCCCCATCACTTAACTGCTAACAGTTACTGCTAAGTGGGAGGGGCCTGTGACCTGTGAATAGCAGAGTCTGCTGTGCCCCAGCTCCATTCTGATTCAGCCTTTAGAAGCAGCAGCTAGCAGCCGAAATTGAGCTAGCCTTTGCTTTTGCTTCAGCTTTTCGTAGCAACAGCTAGCAGCTGAAAGGGAACTAGCATTTCCTTTGGAAAGAGTACCTCATTTTGGAGAGTAAGAGGTGAATCCTCTAAATCTCCTCCTCCCCAATCACTTAAAAGCTAACAGCTACGGCTAAGTGGGAGGGGCCAGTGACCCGTGAATAGCAGAGTCAATTGTGTCCCAGCTCCATTTTGATTCAGCTTTTAGAAGCAGCAGCTAGCAGCTGAAAGGCAGCTAGCCTTTACTTTTGCTTCAGCTTTTAGAAGCAACAGCTAGCAGCTGAAAGAGAGCTAGTATTTACTTTTAAAGGCACCTCATTTTGAAGAGGGAAGCTAGCAACTAAAAGGGAGCCAGCATTTGCTTTTAAGAGTACCTTATTTTGGAGCAGAAGAGGAATCGGCTAAATCTCCCTCCCATCACTGAACTGCTAACAGCTACTGCTAAGGGGTGGTAATAGTACTACCACACAAGCTTCTTTCTACATTCTATACCCACTAAGATAATCTCTGCAGGGCTCCCAAAGAAAGACACCAGTAAGAACAGGAAGAGAGGATAGAGAAGACGTAGTGAAGAGAGAAAGAAACAGTGACACCTACAGGCCAGGAGGAAAACAGACATGGACATCCAGATCTGCCAGAGCTGTGGAGGGCTGGTAGCGAGGCAGGCGCTCTGGAGACTGGGGTGCCCCTTCTGCAGGACAGCTGCAGAACTACAGAGGGAGCTATGGCAGGCAAGAGAAGAGATCACAAGGCTGTAGAGGAGACTGGATTGGGGATGCCCACCACCCCCCCTTACCCACCCACTCTCCCAAAGGCCCATGGGTCTTGGGGGATAAAGGGTGGTGAGAGGGGGCAGCAGGGCACCTAGAGCTAAGATGGGGCACTGCCAGCCACATGCTCTCCACATAGAGAATCGTTTGGTCCCCCTAGCCAGGGGACAGAAACCAGGTGAGGAAAAAGGAAGAACAGAGCAGGACAAACCTGATACAAGAAAGCAGGAAGGACATACTGTACAAGGAAGGAGAGGAAGAATACACAGAGCAACAGGAGGATTCTGGTCGTGGGAGACTCTATGTTGCAAGAACTGGAGGCACAGTCCATCAGTGCGAAGGGAGCTGAAACCATGGTGAAATGCATGCCAGGAGCATCTGCAAGGAGAGCTAAAGACAGAATAGGATGGCTGGTGAGTAGAGATCAGGATTTTGCGGGGATCATTGTCCACCTTGGGTCAAATGACATAGCAAATAGGACTGTGGAAGAAGCCAAGGCAGACATGAAGACCCTAGGGGAGAGCCTAAAGGAATACACAACACATCTGGCCTTCTTAGAGTTGTTGCCGGTTTAGAGGAAGGGCAGAAGTGAGGACAAGATCAGGAATGAAGAGATCAAGGAATTCAACCAGTGACTCCGGGGTGGTGCACAGACAATGGGATGCACTATATTGGAGACTGGGGAGCCTTCTGGGACAGGAAGCTCTTCAAACATGATGGTCTGTATCTCACCAGAGAAGGAACGAGAGCACTAAGGCAGAAGTTGGACGTCTTCTTGGAGGATTTAAACAGGGAGGTCTCCAGAAACAGAGAAGACTACCTAAATGAGGATGTAGCAGAAAGATACGAAGGTAAAGGGATCGGTGAATGGAAGAGAAGCCCCCAACATCGGACTAAAGGAAACAGGCATGGCCATGAGCAAGGAGTGGCCATAGGTAAAAAAGCCGGGACCTCATGTAAAGTACAGGAGTGGCAGACACAGAAAAGGGGGGATGGTACTGAGATTATAGCATAGGGGAAAGGCAGTGATTGGAAGGCTATGGTAACAGCTCACACCACCATCATTGATGGGCTTGTCACCACTCCCCGTAAATTCAAGGGAGCACATACACACCCAGAAAGAGAAATGCAGAACCCAGGCATCTTGACTACAGAGGTCTCGATTAGCATTCCGCAACAAGATGGCAACCTCAAAAATCACTCAGACACAAACGGCAAGTTGGCACTGTCCAAGAGAGTGCAGCCCCATACTAAAGGGGGTACACATTCCTGGAAGGTGATGGTTGCAAACACTAGAAGCCTTGTAACCAAACTACCCGAACTCACAGCCATCATGGTAGTAGAAAGATTGGACTGGGTCGCTGTGACAGAAACATGGTTCATGGAAAACCACGGATGGGACATGGCTATACCTGGAAACAATCTGTTCAGAAAGCATAGGCGGGGCAAAGAGGGGTAGGAGTAGCCATTTACATACGAGAAGACATAAGCAAAAATTACTCACCTTAGTAATGTTGTTTCTTCTAATGGAGTCTTGCTATATTATGACATATGCAGTGAGTCCCAACCTTTGAACTGCTCCGGAGGTGAAAGAGTTAACTTTCCACGCCAGGCATGGAACTTTGAGCATGAGCTCGGTTGAAAACTCTGTCTGTTGTTCTTCAAACTCAAACTGTCAGATCTTTACAAGCAAAACTCACTAAGGTTCTGTGTGGAAGCTGTAAACCTATACTAGCCAACTGGCTACTAAATATAAGAACATATTTTTTGGTCCCAAAACAAAGACTCAAGTCAGGGACCCAAAAAATGAAAAACACAACACCCAATCACCCCAAAAAGGAGGGGTGAAAAAACAAGGTGGGCATCTACTAAGTGACAACACTGCACTGCCCACCCACATCCCAAAAGCAGAGGTTCTGAGAGGGGCAGGCAGGGTGGGAGGTGATAATATAGCAAGACTCCATTAGAAGAAACAACATTACTAAGGTGAGTAATTTTTTCTTCAAACAACATGAAGTCTTGCTATATTATGACATATGCGGACTACACAGCAGTACCTCAATGGAAGAGGGACAGAACCTATTTAGGAAATAGGCTCTGAAGCACAGCTGTGCCAAACCGAGCATCACTCCTAGCCTGGATGTCCAGGGAGTAATGCTTGGTAAAAGTGTGAACTGTTTTCCAGGTAGCTGCTTGACATATCTCTAGGATAGGGATGTCAGCAGCCAGAGGCACAGCTGTACCTCTGGTAGAGTGAGCCCTCAGGCCTGAGGGAGGAACCTTACCCAGTTTTTCATAGCAAAATTGGATACAAGAGACAATCCACCTGGCAATGGATCTTTAGTGGCAGGTTTCCTTTACCAACCTCACCATAAGTGAGGAACAGTTGGAGGAGTCAAACCTGTGACCTTGGTACGTTCTATGTAGTAACTAAGGGCTCTTTTGACATCTAAATTGTGCAGTCTCCTCTCGCCAGAGGAGGAATGGCTGTGAAGTACACAGGAGAGACATGATTGATTAAGGTGGAAGTCTGAAACCACCTTAGGCAAGAACTTTCTGTTAGTCCTGAGGATCACCTTATCTCTATGACAGGAGATAAAATCAGGCTCCACTGACAATGCTTGTAATTCACTTATGCACCTGGCAGAAGTGATGGCTACCAAAAACACAGTTTTCCAAGTCAAGTACTTAAGCTCTGCTGAAGACAAGGGCTCAAAGGGGTTGCATAAGCTGGGCAATGCAAATATTAAGATCCCAGGCAGGGGCAGGGTCCCTGAATGGAGGTTGGTGAAGAAACCCCTTGAAAAACTTGGAGGATACAGGATGAGCTGAAAGAGAAGAGGGTTTACCTGTTGATAAGAAAGCAGACACGGCTGCCAGGTGCACTTTTAGAGTAGCAGGTCTCAGCCGAAAGTATTCAAATGCACCATAATCCAGGACTATGGGTAAGTCAGCAGATTCTGGGGAGATATGCTTTCAGAGCACCATATGGAAAATCTCTTCCATTTGGAATTATAAGTAGCCCTGGTGGAAGGCTTCCCAGAAGCCTTCAAGATATCCAATACACCTTGGGAGAGGTGTAGGTCAGCAAACTATAACTCTTCAAGAGCCAGGCCTTGAGATTGAGAGATTTGAGGATCGGGTACCAAACTCTCCCCTGAGCACAGGTTAACAGGTTGTGATTCCTGGGAAGACACAGTGGAAGGTGGACTGCTAAGGACATAAGGAGTCGGCACCAGAGCTGTCTGGCCCAATCTGGAGCAATCAGGATCATCTTGCAGGTTGAGATCTGATTTTGACTAGCACCTTGAACAGAAGAGGGAAGGGGGGAAAAGCGTAGAGAAACTTCCCTTCCCAACTGAGAAGGAAGGCATCCAGAGGGACTGAGCCCAACATTGGGGGCCTGCAGCAAAAAAGGGGAAGTTGGTGACTGTCGGGGGCTGCAAAAAGATCTATCTGCGGGGTGCCCCATCTGGCAAATACTACCCAGTACTAGGGGATCCAGTGACCATTCGTGATGGCCCTGGGAAATCCTGCTGAGAGCATCTGCCAGGACATTGTCCTTGCCTGGGAGGTGAACTGCAATAAGGAAGGTGTTTAGAGAGTAAGCCAGAGACCACAACTTCATTGCTTCGGTGCACAAGGCCGTAGACCGAGTGCCCCCTTGCTTGTTGATGTACCACATTGTGGTGGTATTGTCTGTTCTGACCTGAATAACTTTGTTCTGAACAGATTTGGAAAAAACTTGAAATGCTAGAAAAACTGCTCTGAGTTCCAACAGATTGATGTGGAGCAGAGATTCCTGAGGGGACCACAATCCCTGGGTAGTGAGGTCGCCCATGTGAGCTCCCCACCCCAAGAGGGATGCATCTGTAGTAAGGATTAAGGAGTGAGACTGAGGGCAAGGGACCCCTGTCTCAGATTGCTCTGGTCCTGCCACCACTGAAGGGCTTGGATCAGGGTTGAGTCACTGGGATCAATTTGGATAGAGGGTCTCTCCTTTGAGACCAAAACCTCAAATGGAACTGGATGTCCCTCATCTGAAATCTTGCTCCCTGCACTACTGCTGTAGAAGCAGCCATGTGCCTCAGGAGCTGCAGGAAATGCCTTGCTGGTCGAGAGACCTGCAGGGTGAAAGAGGAGGCCAGAGAGACCAGGATCCTTGCTCTTTCCAGAGGAAGGAAGGCTCTGGCCTCTTTTGTGTTCAGTTCTGCACCTATGAAGGTGAGAAGCTGGACAGGCTCTAGAACTGACTTTGGAAGATTGAGAAGGAAACCTAGAGATGTGAGCAGTTGCTGAGTTACCTGAAGATGTAATTTGACTTGGTCTGGAGACTGGCCTACTATGAGCTAGTCGTCCAGGTAAGGAAAGATGGCAATCTTTTGCCTTCTTAAGTGGGCAACTGCTACTGCCAGGCATTTTGTGAATACCCTTGGGGTAGAGGTGAGGTCAAGGGCATTGCTCTGAACTGGTAATGGCCTGAGGCAGTTCAATCTGAGGTATTTTGATGGGAGCTTCTGATAAGAACATGGAAGTAGGCATCCTTGAGGTCCAGGGACGCTAGCCAATCCCTGGCCTTAGAGAGGGTAAAATAATTCCCAGAGTCACCATTTTGAATTTTGGTTTTAAAAGGTGCTTGTTTAGGTATCTGAGATCCAGGATGGGCCATTCTCCTGTCTTTTTGGGGTAAGGAAGTACCTGGAGTACAACCCTTTGCCCTGGTGTAGGGGTGGAACCCTTTCCACAGCTCTGAGAGCCAGGAGGGTAGAAACTTCTGTCTCTAGGGCAAGTGCCTCTGATGGATTTGCAGGTGGAAAGGACCTGGTTCTCATCTTTGGAAATTTTTTGAAGCTGAGAACCAGTCCCTGGCTTACTACTTCCAGGACCCACTTGTCTGATGTTAAAGACTTCCAGTCCTGGACAAAGTAAGCCAGCCTGCCCCCTACAGGTAGTGGAGAATCGGCCCTGGCCACCCCATCAGGGTGCCTGCTTGGCAGGGGCTTTAGGCTGAGGGGTGGAAGCAGGTCTGCTTGTACCCCATCTGCCTCTCCCTGTAAAGAATCCCCTCTGGGCATAAGCTGAAGAGGAGGCCTGGGCTTGGTAAAAAGGCGTACGAAAAGGTCTGCCCCTGCCCCTGGAAGGCTGCCTTTGAGGAGTGGCCTGCCTTTCCTTGGCCTGTGCACTCCTATAGGTGGTCCTATACTCATCCATTTTCTTCATGTAATTCTCTGCTCCCCGAACAGAGAGTTACCCACAACAGGAAAATCCATGGCCTTAGTCTGGGTATCCTGTGACAGGCTAGTACATCTGAGCCAAGCCATCCTGCGAAGAGCCACAGATGTAGCCATGACTCTTGATGACACATCATTAGAGTCCACTGCAGCATGAAATTGCACCTTAGATGCCTCAATACCATCAGCAGCCACCTGCTCCAGCTCCTTGGCAAGCTGGCCAGGGACCTGCTTTGCTAAAGCCATAACGGTGTCCCATCTGGATTTCGGGTATCTAGCAACATAAGTCATATAATTTGCCTGTCTGAGTCCCAAGGATGCTGCCATGTACTGTTTCTTTGCCATGGCATCAATCCTCCTGGAGTCCTTGTCAGGGGGGTTTGAAGCCAAGGGAATATTTGCCTTGTCACAGGCTGCAGCCTGCACTACCCCAACATGGCTGCATTGTTGTGTAAGGAACTCCGTATTAGAGCCTGACAATGTGTACCTCTTGTCCATTCTTTATCCACAGGAGGTATAGTGTGAGGAGTTTTAGAATTTTTACTGTCTGTTTCCCAAAGATTTATGCAGAGGAATAGACAGTCTCCTAGACTCTGGGATATCCATCATTTCTACATAGTCAGGCTCCTCTTGATCATCCACAGCTTCCTCCATAGGGAGCTGGAGGGTTTCAGCCACTTTTATAAAACATAAAATGAGAGGGGACTCAGAAAGCCTAGGGGAGACACCTGAAGGTCTGTCTGGGAGATGTCCGTTCAATGGGCACATCCAGACTTTCAAATCCACATTCACTCTCCTCATACTCCTCTTCCCCTCCTCCGGTTCTAAAATTCCTCTAAATCATACTCTTGAACCGTGGAACCGACCAAACCGCACACTTACCTAATGGTGCCGGTTCAATCGGAACCGGGAAAACAACTGGACAATTTTAATCGCTGGCTAGTTCTTCAGCGGTTGGAGAGGAAATTTTGGCTCCACACCTGTTGATTTTCTAGTCTTTCTGCTGGAACCGACTCCTCCGAGTCGGCTCTCCTTTGCCCGAGGAAGTCTCACCCCGGTCAGAGGGCATTCTCCGGTTCGGTTTACAACCGAACTGGGCTGGCCATCCGGTCAGCGGACTTCTTGGCCTCCTTTCCTGAGCCTACCAACTCTCTTATCCAGGGTAGCTGCAGGAAAATTTTTGCAAATCTGGCAGTCTGCATTGAGGTGGTCAAACCCCAGACAATAAACACAGGTGGTGTGGGGGTCAGCCTTGGCAAAGGCTTCCCCACAAACACTGCAGTGTTGAAACCCAGTGGAACCGGTTTTTCTTTTGGGTTTCTCAGACATAGTGCCAGCCTAGCCAAAACTTGCCTGTTTATGGCAATCTGCCAAGCAAGACTCTCTTATCGGTTCCCAACCGTGTCACGGGTCGTGGAAAAATCGTAATGAAACCGTTTTTAGAACCGGTAAGAACCGGAACCGCACTCTAAAAGACAGATTAATGTATTTCAACAACCTGATCGGTTCAAACCAAACCGATAATACAGTTTACAAGTTCCACACAGAAAGTAAATGAAAACCTATCTAGTACTTACAATACCACAGACAGAGCTTGAACCGACCGGTTATGGTTTAAATTCGTTAAAACCGAAAATTAATACTTTAACCGACAAAATGACAAGCAGAAGGAGAAATCTCCGAGCGACTGTTCAGTGAGGCGGAGTAAAGAATCTGACAGTTTGAGTTTGAAGAACAACAGACAGAGTTTTCAACCGAAGTTCGTTTCAAAAGTTCCATGCCTGGCATGAAAGTTAACTCTTTCTACCTCCGGAGCAGTTCGAAGGTTGGGACTCACTGCATATGTCATAATATAGCAAGACCTCATGTTGTTTGAAAAGCCACAGAGGTGCAGAGTTATCCTGGGGACACTGAGTCACTGTGGCTTCCTAGAGATACAGGAAACGGTAAAACCTTTAGGATCTGCGTCATTTATAGACTTCCAAATTAAGGACAGAAAGGGGACAAAGACCTGTTAGAAGAAATACACAGAATGACTCAGAGAGGAGAGGTGATAGTGGTGGGGGATTTCAACCTTCCAGATATAAACTGGAGTACACTAACGACAGAAACAACAAGAAGCAGGGATGTCTTATTGGCACTACAGGGAGCAGGACTAAATCGAATGATCAAAACACCAACAAGAGGAGATGCCATACTTGACCTGGTTCTCACAAACACTGAGACGTCAAGGAACTCGATGTGGGATGCCACATGGGTAACAGTGACCATCACATGGTTAGCTTCAAGGTGAACATAACTGAGGACACATGACACTCAAAAATAAAAGTGCTAGATTTTAAAAAGGCGGACTTCAACCAAATGAGGACCAACATAAGAAACAACTTAATTGATCTACAAGTGGACAAGGTCAGTGTCATGTGGGGGAAACTTAAGAAAGTAATCCAGACAGTCACTGACCAATGCACCAGAAGGGTTATCAAAGCGAAAAGAAAATGAAAACCCTTATGGTTTTCAAAGGAAGTTGCTAAACTACTGAAAGAAAAACAGAAGGCGTTCAAGCTATACCTCGGAACAAACAAGGAAGAAGACTGGGTGTAGCACAAGGAGAAAAATGAAAGAAGCCAGCACAAAAAAGGCAGGCAAAATTGCAGACAGAAGCAAGTATAGCAGAGAGGGCAAAGAGAGGCGACAAATCCTTCTTTAGACACATCCAGGAAAGAAGGACGGCAAAAGGGGGTATAGTCAAGATTACAACTCAGGAAGGGAAAACAACAGAAGATGACCCAGAAAAAGCAGAAATCCTGAACAAGTACTTCTGTTCGGCATTTACTGAGGAGGACCCAGGCGATGGCCCAGAAGAAAAAATTACTCACCTTAGTAATTATGTTTCTTCTAATGGAGTCTTGCTGTATTCTGACAATTGCAGTGATTCCCAACCTTTGAACTGCCCCAGAGAACAAAGAGTTAACTTTCTATGCAGGGCATAGAATGCTGAGTTTGAGCTCGGTTGAAGTCTCTGTCTGGAGTGTCTTGAACTTAAACCGTCAGACTCTTACGAGCCCAACTAACTAAAAATTCTATGTGGAAATTGTAAAAATTCCTACTAGCCAACTGGCTAAAAAAAGTTTTGGATTCCCAGGGAAGACTCAAGTCAGGAAACCCAAAAACCAAAACCCAATGTACTACAAATAACAATAATAAATCAGCAACCAACAAAAGGAGGAGGGGCAAGCAAAAACACCCCTGGGGTGCAATACTGCACCTGCCCACCCACTTCCCAAAAACAGGTTCTGAGAGGGGAGGCAGGAAGGGAGGTCAGAATACAGCAAGACTCCATTAGAAGAAACATAATTACTAAGGTGAGTAATTTGTTCTTCAAACAACATGAAGTCTTGCTGTATTCTGACAAGTGCAGACTACCAAGCACTATCTACAAGGAGGAGGGACAGAATCTACTTTGGGAATAGGCTCAAGTACTGCTGTGCCAGGCAAGGCATCACTCTAGCATGGATATCCGGAGATGCTTGGTAAAAGGTGGACTGTTTTCCAGGTGGCTGCTTGACAAATTTCTAAGAGAGGGATATCCCTGGCAGCAGCCAGGGAAGCAGCTGTATCTCTTGTGGAATGAGCCCTCAGGCCTGAGGGTGGAGTTTTTCCTAGCTTTTCATAGCAGAATTGTATACAAGACACAATCCACCTGGCAATAGATCTTTTGGTGGCAGGCTTTGCCCTTCCCCACTTCTCCATAAGTGAGGAACAACTGGAGGGAGTCGAACCTGTGACCCTTGGTACGCTCTATGTAGTAACTAAGGGCTCTTTTGACATCTAAACTGTGTAGCCTCCTCTCTCCTGAGGAAGAATGATCAGTGAAGAAAACAGGGAGAGACATAGACTGGTTTAAATGGAAGTCTGAAACCACTTTGGGCAAGAACTTTCTATTGGTTCTAAGGACCACTTTATCCCTGTGAAATTAGATAAAATCAGGTTCCACTGACAGGGCTTGCAATTCACTGATACGCCTGGCAGAGGTAATGGCTACTAAGAACACAGTTTTCCAAGTCAAGTACTTAAGCTCTGCTGAAGACATAGGCTCAAAGGGGGGCTGCATAAGTTGAGCAATGCAAAGATTCAAATCCCAGGCAGGGGCAGGATCCCTAAAAGGAGGATTGGTGTGAAGCAATCCTTTAAAAAACTTACAGAACACAGGATGGGAAGATAGTGAGGAAGACTTCCCCACAGACAAAAACGCAGAGACAGCTGACAAGTGTACCTTGAGAGTAGCTGGTCTGAGGCCTAGGCCATTAAGATGGACCATATAATCCAGAATCGTAGGCAATTCAGCAGTGTCTGGAGAAACATGCTTCTTGGAACACCAAATGCTGAATCTTTTCCATTTGGAGTTGTAAGTCTTTCTGGTGGACGGCTTTCGAGAAGCCTTGAGGATATCCAGAACCCCTTGGGAAAGATGCAGATCTACAAACTCTAACTGTTCAAGAGCCATGCTTTGAGACTTAGAGACTGAAGATTGGGGTACCAAATCCTTCCCTGAGAGGATGTTAACAGGTTGTAATTCCTGGGAAGAGACAGGGGAAGATGGACTGCTAGGGACAGCAACAGTGGGTACCAGGGCTGTCTGGCCCAAGCTGGAGCAATCAGAATCACCTTGCAAGGTTGAGACCTTATTTTTACCAAAACTTTGAACAGGGGTGGGAAGGGGGGAAAGGCATACAGAAACTTCCCTTCCCAATTCAGGATCAGGGCGTCCAGAGGGACCGAGCCCAGGACTGGAGGTCTGCAACAAAAGAGAGGGAGTTGGTGATTGTCTGGGGCTGCAAAGAGATCTATCTCTGGAATGCCCCACCTTGTAAAAATCACTTTCAACACCTGAGGGTCCAGGGACCATTCGTGATGGCCCTGAGAAATCCTGCTCAGTACATCTGCTAGCACATTGTCCTTGCCTGGAAGGTGAACTGCTACAAGAGAGGTTTGCAGGGAATAAGCCAGGGACCACAACTTCATGGCTTCTGTGCACAAGGCCATGGACCGAGTGCCTCCCTGCTTGTTGATGTACAACATGGTGGTGTTGTCTGTTCTGACTTGAACCACCTTGTTCTGTACTGACTATAAGAACGCTTTTACAGCCAGAAAAACTGCCCTGAGCTCTAGAAGATTGATGTGGAGAAGGGATTCTTGAGGGGACCACAGTCCCTGGGCAGTAAGGGACCCCAGGTGGGCTCCTCAGCCCAGGACAGAAGCATCCATGGTAAGAACCACTGAACAAGGCTGAGCAACAAAAGGAACACCTTGTCTTAAATTGTCCTGATCCTGCCACCACTGGAGGGCTTGGATCAAGGTCAGAGTCACTGGGATCAGTTTGGTAAGGGAATCTTTTTTCTGAGACCAGAAAGCTCTCAGATGGAACTGAATATCCCTCATCTGGAATCTTGCCCCTTGGACCACTGCTGTTGAAGCTGCCATGTGGCCCAAGAGCTGGAGGAAATGCCTTGCTGGTCAAGATACTCGAAGGCTGAAGGAAGAAGCTAGTTCCATAAGAACCCTTGCCCTTTCTAGAGAAAGAAAGGCTCTTGCTCAGAGTGTGTCCAGTTCTGCCACTGTAAAGGTAAGAAGCTGGACTGGTTCGAGAACTGACTTGGGAAGGTTGAGAAGAAATCCTAGAGAAGTGAGCATATGCTGGGTCACTTGTAGGTGAGACTTGACTTGGTCTGGAGACTGACCCACTATTAGCCAATCGTCCAGATAAGGAAAAATGGAAATCTTTTGCCTTCTTAGAAAGGCAACTACTACTGCCAGGCACTTTGTGAAAACCCTTCGGGCTGAGGTTAGGCCAAAGGGCATTGCTTTGAACTGATAGTGGCCTGAGGGCAACTTGAACCTGAGGTACTTTCTGTGGGAGCACCTGATGGGAATGTGAAAGTAGGCATCTTTGAGGTCCAGGGAGGCTAGCCAGTCCCTGGCCTTAGAGAGGGAAGGATTATTCCCAGAGTTATCATCTTGAACTTTGGTTTTAAAAGATGTTTGTTTAGATATCTTAGGTCTAGGATGGGTCGCCACTCCCCTCTCTTTTGGGGGTCAGGAAGTACCTGGAGTACAGTCCTTTGCCCCAGTGTAGGGTAGGTACTCTCTCTCTATAGCTTTTAAAGCTAGGAGAGAAGAAACCTCTGCCTCTAGCGCAAGGGGTTTCCGAGAGATTTGCAGGTGGAAAAGATCTGGCTCTCATCTTTGGAAATTTTTGAAGCTGAGAACCAGTCCCTGGCTTACTACTTCCAGGACCCACTTGTCTGATGTAACAGACATCCAGTCCTGGACAAAGTAAGCCAGCCTGCCCCCTACTGGAATAGGAGAGCGACTCAGGCCCATCAGGGTGTCTGCTTGGCAGGGGCTTTAGGCTGAGGAGTGGATGCAGGCCTGCTCATCCCCCTTCTGCCTCTCCCTCTGAAAAATCCCCTCTGAGAAAAGGAAGAAGAGGCCTGTGCTTGGTAAAAAGGCCTTTGAAAAGGCCTGCCCCTGCCCCTAGACTGCTGCCTTTGAGGAGTTGCCTGCCTTTCCTTGACCTGAGCACTCCTGTAAGTGGTCCTGTACTCATCCATTTTCTTCATGTAATTCTCTATCTGCTCCCCAAACAGAGAATCACCCACTACAGGAAAATCCATGGCCTTAGCCTGGGTGTCCTGTGAGAGGCTAGTACATCTGAGCCAAGCCATCCTCTGAAGAGCCACAGATGTAGCCATGACTCTTGATGACACATCATTAGAGTCCACAGCAGCATGAAACTGAACCTTAGATGCCTCAATCCCATCTGCAGCCACTGCCTCCAGCTCCTTGGCTAGCTGGGGGAGGCCTGTTTAGCCAGTGCCAGTACAGTGTCCCACCTGGACTTCTGGTACCTGGCTGTATAGGCCAAGTAATTTGCCCGCCTGAGTCCCAAAGAGGATGCCATGTACTGCTTCTTTGCCATGGCATCAATCTTCCTGGAGTCCTTGTCGGGGTGAAGCCAAGGAATGTTTGCCTTGTCACAGGCACTACCCCAACATGGCTGCATTGTTGATTTAAGAACTCCATGTCTGAGCCTGAAAGTGTATACCTCTTGTCCATTCTTATATCCACACGAGGTATAGTGTTAGGAGATTTTAACATTTTTTGTGTCAGTTTCCCAAAAGATTTATGGAGGGGAACAGTCTCCTGGACTCTGAGATGTCCATCATCTCTACATAATCAGGCTCCTCTTGATCTTTCACAGCCTCTTCCATAGGAAGCTGGAGGGTTTCAGACACCTTTCTGTAAAACATAAAGTGAGAAGGGGACTCAGAAAGCCTAGGAGAGGAAACACCTGAAGGTCTGTCTGGGGAGATGTCCAGTTCCACAGGCACATGCAGACCTTCACTTACATCATCATCCTCAAATTCCCCTTTCTCTTCAAATTCCGGTTCATAAAAATCTTCAAGGGCATACTCTTGAACCGGGGGGACCAACCGAACCGAACCCCTGCCAGAAGGAGCCGGATCGGTCGGAACCCGGACGGAGCGATTCCACAATCTGAATCGCCCTGGCTATCTCTTCGGTGGTCGGAACATGAACCTCTGGATCCGAACCGTTCGATTTATCTTTGCGTTTCCTTTTAGTCAGAACCGATCCCTCGGAATTGGCTCTCCTTTTGTCTGAAGAAGTATCGCCCTGGTCAGAGGGCACTCCTTCTGGTTCGGTCAAAACCGAACCAGGCTGCCACCTGGGTCAGCGGACTACTCGGCCTCCTTTTCCCTCAGTCTACCTAATCTCTTCTCAGGGTAGATTTGGGAAAGTTTTTACATTTTGGCAGTCTGAATCGAGGTGATCAAACCCCAGACAATAAACACAGGTGGTGTGGGGATCGGCCTTAGCAAAGACCTCCCAATACTCACTGAAGTGTTGAAACCCAGTGGGCCTGGTTTTTTTCTTGGGTTTCTCAGACATGGCCAACCTAACCAAACTTACCCTTTTTTCGGCAGCCGCCAGGCAAGACTCCCTTATCGGTTCCTAACCGTGTCACAGGTATTGGAAAAAAACGGTTCAAAACACGTTTTTTAGGAACCGATAAGAACCGGTAACCACACACTAAGTAAATAAACAAATTTCACTAACAAATGGCCGGTTCAGCCGAACTGAGCCGCACTTTTACAAGTTCCACACAGAAAAACAGAACAATTCCTATCTAGTACTCATGGCACCACAGACAGAGACTGAACTGACAATGTGGATACTTTTTTCGGTTTAAAAACCGACGAAAACTGAAAACTTTAACCGACTTTCGAACCGAGCTAAAGGAGAAATCTCTGGAGCAACTGTTCAGTGAGGCGGAGTAAAGAATCTGACGGTTTAAGTTCAAAACACTCCAGACAGAGACTTTAACCGAGCTCGAGCTCAGCATTCTATGCCCTGCATAGAAAGTTAACTCTTTGGGTAGTTCAAAGGTTGGGAATCACTGCAATTGTCAGAATACAGCAAGACTTCATGTTGTTTGAAATGGCAAAATGCAACACCCCTGGACAGGGTGTTAATACAAGCCCCTTCACAGAGACCGAAGTACGGGAGGCACTAAATAAACTGCAAGTTAATAAGGCCATGGTGCCAGACGAAATGCACCCCAGGATCTTAAAAGAAGTGAGATTAGAGTTGGCTGCCCCACTGGCAAAACTATTCACCAAATCCTTAAAGAGTGGGGAGGTACCCAAAGATTGGAAAAGGGCAATCATGGTCCCGCTCCACAAATCGGGCAGCAGGGAGGACTCTGGAAATTACAGGCCGGTAAGCCTCACATCCATAGTGGTGAAGTTACTGGAGACACTACTCAAACAGAGGATCATAGCATTCCTTGAGGCTAGCAGCCATCAGGACCCCAAGCAGCGTGGTTTCACAGTGGGTAGGTCGTGCCAGATAAACCTGATTGAGTTTTTTGACTGTGTTACAAAGGTTATAGATGACAGCAGGGTGGTAGATGTGATCTACTTACACTTTAGCAAGGCCTTCGACTCGGTTCCACACAGAAGGCTGGTGAAGAAGCTAGACCACACAGAAGTTGGATCAGAAGTACTTAAATGGGTTAAAAACTGGTTACAGGGCAGAACCCAGAAAGTGCAGGTACATGGATCACTGTCATCAGAATGTAGGGTAACCAGTGGTGTGCCCCAGTGTTCAGTAATGGGGTCCCTACTCTTCAATATTTTCATATTGGACATAGCTAATGGACTACAGGGAAAGGTATGTCTGTTCACAGACGACACCAAAATATGTAACAGGGTCGACACCCAGCAGAAGTGGACAAGATGGAAGCTGACCTCAAGAAATTGGAAGAATGGTCTGAGCATGGCAGTTGAGATTCAATGTCAAAACGTGCAGTCATGCACATAAGAAAAAGAAATCCAAATAAGGCATATTACCTCGGAGGGGGAAAAACTAGCTGCCTCCACCCAAGAGCGCAATTTGGGAATCATTATCTCAGACAACTTGAAGGTAGGTAAACAGTGCGAGAAGGCAGCATTAAAGGCCAGCGGTATGCTGGGATGCACTGGGAGGGGAATCACAAGCAGGAAGAAGGAAGTGATTCTGCCACTGTACAGATCACTGGTTAAGCCTCACCTGGAGTACAGCATCCAGTTCTGGAGGCCCCACCTCAAAAAGGACATTGAATGGAGACGGTGCAGAGAAGGGCATCAAAAATGATTCAGGGACTGCACGAGATGTCCTACAGGGATAGACTAACAACTGAACATGTATTCCCTGGAACGGAGAAGAGAACAGGGTGACATGATCGAAACATTCAAGTACATAAAAGGCATAAACCAGGTGTAGATAGACGATCTCTTCCAATTTAAGAAGGGCTGCAGAACCAGGGGACATGATCTACGGGTGCAAGGAGGGCAGTTCTCCACCAACACCAGGAAATTTTTTTCACAGAAAGAGTGGTGGATGCCTGGAACAGCCTGCCTGCCAAAGTGGTGGGGGCAAGCACAGTGGTAGGTTTCAAGAATGCTTGGGACAGATACAAGGGAGCCCTCAAACCCAAGGGCAGTTAGAAGGCTAGGCTAAAAGACAATGGGCAGACTAGATGGACCTGGTGGTTTCCTTCTGCCCAACTTCTATGTTTCTAGCTCCTGCACAGACTCATAAAAGGAGCTGCAATTTTTGAAAAGAGAGAGACAGAGACAGAGAAACTGAGATTGGAATTTAAGAAACCTAGAAGGACTTTCTCTGTTTATACTGCCCTTGGAAATAGTTACACTGAACAATTTTATTTTTTTTATTTTACTGTTGTTAATAATAAATCACTTGTTGCGAATTTTACAACTGCTCCTGGTTTTCCTATGCTTCCTGACCTGTGCCTCAACGACAGATGGTGTCAGTCTAAGTGGGATTTACACCGTGCATACTTTAAGCCAGGAGTATTGTGCATGGGTACTAGACCTGGTACCAGGGAGGCACAGAAGAAAGGTATGGATTCTGCAGCAGCAAGTCCTGGAGTGGTTACTAGGAGAATGGCAGCCAAACTAGCAGAGACAGAAGTCCAAGCTGAGACTGTATAGCTAGCACCAGTTATAAAAGAACAGGCATTGAAAGAACCTGAAAGCCTGACTGCCTTTTGAAATGGTGGGCTATACAACAAAAAGAGACTGAGAAACAGAGGAGAGAAGAGATGCAGCGACAGGAACAGCAGAGAAGAAAAGAGATGCAGCGACAAGAGCAGCAGATGAGAGAAGAGATGCAATGACAGGAGCAGCGGTGGCTGGATGCCTTGCAGGATATCAAAGGCAGAGGATCTGGCACAGATCCAGATGAGCAACAGGACACAGGCAACTTGAAATACATTAAACTTACAATGTTGGGTCCATCCGATGACATCAAAGCATACCTGCCAACTTTTGAAAGGGTTGCCACAGCCTGCCAGTGGCCAAAGCAGCAATGGACAATACAACATCCAAATCAGCCTTCTCAGAAGTGCTGCCAGTGCAGGAAAAAGCACCAAACAAGTCAGAGAGATTGAAATAGGCAAATTCGACTCATGGCTGTGTGACTGATGCCAAGACAAGGGATACCACTACACAGGGAAGTGGCACAACTTTTGGGAAAGAGCTTTTTTTTAAATACGACAGATTACAGCTAAACAGAGGTGTGCGAGCATTCGGACAAAAATTTGATGTCTATACAGGTAGTTTAAACTAAATAAAGGGGAGTATGATGCAGCTCACACCCCTGCCATGGTGGCCTGGTCATCACTCCCCAAAACGCCAAATGCACGCATACATCCTCAGAAAACAAATCAGAGACAACATCCACCCAAACTAGCAATCTCCATAATCTCTTGGCTGGAAAGAGCAAACTGGAGCAGTCCAGGAAGAGGGCACAACCTCGTGCCAAAGAGAATGTACATTCCTGAAAGGCAATGGTTGCAAATACTAGGAGCCTAACCAACAAACTTCCTGAACGCACAGCCATCTTGGAAAACAGAAAAGTTGGACTGGGTGGCTGGAACAAAAAGTAGTTCACGGAAACCACAGATGGGATACGGTCATTCCGGTTACAATCTGTTCAGGAAAGATAGGCAGGGCAAAAAGAGGGGGGCGAGCATTTACATTCGGGAGGAAATAAAAGCCAGAGAAGTAAAAGGCAACCTGGGGACTTGAGTCACTGTAGCTAATAGTAGACATGGGCAGGAAAACCCTTCAGAATCGGTATCGTGTACAGGCCCCCAAATCAAGGAGATAAGGGAGACAAAGACCTAATAGTGGAAATCCACAAAATGTCTGATAAAGGCAAAGTAATACTGGTGAGGGACTTCAACCTACCAGATATTAACTGGAGCACACTAACGGCAGCACCAAGAAGTAGGGACTTCTTATTGTCACTACAAGGCACGGCACTGTGCCAACTTGTTAAAACCACAACAAGGGGAGATGTCATTCTCAATCTTGTCCTACAAACTGGGAAAGGATTAAGGACATCAAGTGGGATGCCATCACGGGCAACAGTGACCATCGATGGTAAGTTTTAAGGTAAACATAACACAGGACACCAGTCACCAAAGATAAAGATGCTAGATTTCAGAAAGGCTGACTTCAAAAATGAGGAACAATATAAGTAGCCAGTTAATGGAGATAGAGGTTGAGGAGGTGGAGGTCATGTGGGAGACTCAAGAGAGCAATAAAGACTGCCACAGATCAATGTGCCAGATGGGTCAGCAAAGCAAAAGAGAAAATAAATCCTCTAGTGTTTTCCAAGAAAGTGGCTAACACAGTCAAAGAAAAAGAAGGCATACAGCATATACCAGGAAATCAAAACTGAGAAAGACTGGGAGATGTACAAGGTAAAAATGAGAGTCTCTAACACACAAACTAGAAAGGCAAAAGCCCAGACAGAGGAAAAGATATCAGAAGGGGCAAACAGAGAGGAGACAAATCATTTTTTAGATACATTAGGGAACATAGGAAGGCAAAAGGGGGGATGGTAATGATTGCTACTGAAGAAGGGAAATGCACCAAACATGACCCAGAGAAAAACGAAATCCTCAACAAATATTTCTGCTCGGTGTTTACCAAAGAGGACCAAGGGGATTGCCTAGGCCTGAAAAAACACAACAACCCAGTACCAGGGGTAGACATGAGTACCTTTACAGAAGCCTAAGTACAGGAGGTGCAAAATAAACTAAAAGCAGACAAAGCCATGGGACCAGATGAGATGCACCATGAATCCTTAAGGAACTGGGGCAAAATTAGCAACCCTCTGGCACTTCTATTCATGAAACTTTGAAGAGCGGTGTGGTAACCAAAGACTGAAAAGGCAGTAGTGGTTCCACTTCACAAATCAGGCAGTTTTAAGAGGCTAGTAATCACACACCAGTGAGCCTCATGTCTATAGTAGGGAACCAATGGAGACACTACTAAAACAGAGGATCACAGCATTCCTCGAAACTAGCGGCCAACAAGACCCTGAACAGCACGGTTTCACAGCAGGTAGGTCATGCCAGACAAATCTGCTCAAGTTTTTTGACTGCGCTACAAAAATTGTGGACAATGGTGGGGCAGTAGATGTGGTCTACCTAGACTTTAGTAAGGCCTTCGACTCGGTTCCACAGAGAAGGCAGGTAAAGAAGCTTGACCACACAGGGGTTGGTCCAGAAGTAGTCAGATGGGTACAAAACTGGTTACAAGGCAGAACTCAGAGAGTACAGGTTAATGGAACGCAATCGACGGAAGACAGGGTGACCAGCAGGGTGCCCCAGGGCTCAGTGCTGGGGCCTCTGCTCTTCAATGTTTTTATAGCAGACATCGCTGATGGTCTGGAAGGGAAGGTGTGTCTGTTCGAGATGACGCCAAGATATGTAACAGGGTGGACACCTCAGAAGGAGTGAGCAAGATGGAAGCTGACCTCAAGAAACTAGAAGAATGGTCTGAGTGTGGCAGCTGAGATTTAATGCCAAAAAAATTCAAGGTCATGCACATAGGAAAGAAAATCCAAGAAAGGAGTATTACCTAGGAGGAGAAAGACTGACAGCCTCAAACCAGGAACAAGATCTGGGAATCATAACCTCGGACAACTTGAAGGTTAGTAAGCAGTGTGAGAAGGCAACACTGAAGGCCAACAGAATGCTAGGCTGCATTGGGAGGGGAATCACGACCAGGAGGAGAGAGGTGGTATAACCACTGTATAGATTGATGGTCAGGCCTCATCTGGAATACGGAGTCCAGTTCTGGAGGCCTCACCTCAGGAAGGACATTGACCGGGTGGAAACAGTACAGAGAAAGGCAACAAAAATGATTCAGGGTCTGCAGTACATGTCCTACGCGGAAAGACTTAGGGAACTGAATATGTACTCCCTAGAGCAGAGAAGAAAAAGAGAGAGAGAGATGGGACATAATTGAAACATTCAGGTACATAAAAGGCATTAACAAGGTACAGGCACAGGAATCTTTTTCACTTCAAGAAGGGCTCCAGGACCAGGCGGCATGACCTCAGGCTGCAAGGAGGGAGGTTCTCTACCAACACCAGGAAGTTTTTCTTCACAGAAAGAGTGGTGGATGCCTGGAACAGCCTGTCCCAAGAGGTTATGGAGGTAAACACTGTGGGGGGATTCAAGAATGCATGGATAGACAAGGAGCCCTGACTACAAAAGGCAACTAGAGTGTCAAAATAGGTGTAAAACAAATGGTCAGACTAGATGGACCTAGCGGTCTCCTTCTGCCATCAACCTCCATGTTTTTATGTGCTTACCTGACAGGGAAAGTCGAACTTGCTTAGCAATATGGATACTGCACAGTCAGAAAACTATGACCTGGTGAAAACAGAAATCCTGAAAAGGTATGACATCTCAAGAGAGACCTAGAGGCAGAGATTTCAGTCTCTGAAGTATAACTCAGTCGACAATTTCGACAAGCCTTCACCCAATTTAGAGAACTCCCCTATAAAATGGCTCCAACCAGAGGGAAAACAGTCCCACATTTGCAATGCAGCAATTCTTCAACATCCTGCCTACAGAGGTGCAGCTCTGGGTAAAAGAACACCGACCAGAAACTGGTGAAAAGGCTTTTTTTTGGTCAGAAGACTACCAACTGGCCAGACAGACGACACAGCAGCAAGGTAACAGCCAAGCACCAGTAAGACATTCTTTTTCCCATTTAAACTCCAAGTCTGATTAAGAACTCTGGTGGGAGTAACAAATCTGCACCCAAAGACTTTATTTGCTATAACTGTAATAAGCCAGGTCATATTGCAAGAAATTGCCATAGTAAGAGGAGTGATACTGGAGCAGATTTGTTCTTAGCAAATTGGGGCAAGTACTTAACAGATGTGAAGGTGGGAGATAAGACTGTGAACAGACTTACAGATTCGGGAAGCAGATAGACCCTAGTGCATACTGAAGAGCTGGGAAAACAGTGTACAAAAGGACCAGGTACTGGTGTCATCTGCATTCACAGGACACTACGATCTATCCCACCAGCCAAGTGACTCTGACTATTAATGGGGTGTCGCACCAAATAAAAGTAGGAGAAAACTTAGTTACCTGTACCTGTGAAAATTGGAATGACTTTCCAGGATTACTGAGTTAATCAAAGAGGAGTAAACCTGATGTTTCAGCAGCTGTGGTGACGAGCTCAGGCAAAGAAAATCTCAGATGGTGGGGACTCTTCCTTTCACTAAATTTGATTCGGACTTATTTGAGCACAACTCCAAGATCCAGAAGTCCAGGAAAGAAAGATGACTCCCGAACAAAAATTGGCAACAAAAGACTGATGGACATAAGGGGTTAACATATGAAAATGCTGAAACTAAACTGATCACTGATTGTGATTTTCTTTCAGAACAAGCTAACAATGTTTCTCCCCAGGGTTATTTTAAGCAGCTGGGGTTGAAACCAAAACAGGGTGAACCTAAGTTTAAAAATGTAATGTGTTATTGTACAGAATATGGGTTAAACTTCAGACACAGGACACTACCCGCTTCACTCCAGGGACTCTTGCACTTTCTCCCTCCTCCAAGTGTACTCGTGCTGGCCAAACAGCTTTTTCTTATCGCCTCCCCTCCCTCTGGAACCAGCTCTCCTCCTCTCTCCAGTTTTCTTCCCCCTTCTCCCTTAAACGCCAGCTCATACTTTCTACCCAGCCCTCTTGTTTTTGTAGGCCTTCCTCATCTCCTCCCTGATATTGCCATGTCCCTTCCTCTCCCTCCATCTCCTTCTCCCTGATTTCTCCTTCCCCTCTAAGTCTCTCTTCTTCTCCTTCATGTCTGGCCCTCTCTGCCACTCCCCTCCACTCATTCCTTGCCTCTCATGTTCCACTGGGCACTATTACAGTAATTCGTTGGATTGCTAGCTGTTGTCTCTGCTGAATCTATGTATTTGTCTACACATTATTTATTCATTTATTTGTCGGGTAGGTGCACTGGTTCAAGAACCCCTTTCCAGTCTAGTTTCAGGAAAAAACACCCAACCACCACCTCTCTCCCATGGCTCACAGACGCCATCCTAACCGGGATGGACAATGGCAAAATTACCTCTGCCATTTTTGTCGACCTGGCCAAGGCCTTCGACACTGTCTCTCACTCCCTTCTTCTCAACTCACTCCCGGCAGCTGGTCTGTCTCCCTCCGTCACAAACTGGTTCAAGGCCTACCTTATTGGCAGAACCCAATCAGTTAAGATCTTGAACACTACTTCCCTCCCTACTGATTAGCACTGGGCCCTTGAGGCTCTGTATTAGGACCCTCCTATTCTCCATCTTCTTAAATGACCTTCCTCTGTTTGCTCCCTCCTCCGCTATACATATGTATGCCGATGATACAATCCTGTATGCATCTGGCTCTGTCCTGCTGAGGTTACAACCAGCTTACAGCAAGACTTCGACAAGGTTCAGCTCTGGTTTGCTAACCATCAACTTTTCCTCAATGCCAAGAAGACTGTCTCCATGACCTTTGGCACAAGGCAGAGACTCTCCAGGCTTCCCTCCCTACCCACTTTCCACACCCTTGATGGGACTTTACTTGAGGACACATCCTCCTTCAGGTACTTAGGTGTTTGGTTGGACCACCATCTAAACGTCTCTGGACATATTGACACCATCCAGAAAAAACTTTGCCCTAAGCTTGGTGCCCTGTTCAGGAACCATAGTTGCATCCCTCCTACGGCTAAGCGTGAACTTGTTCAGAAGATGATACTGCCCATTTTCGACTACTGTGACATAGTCTATGGTGCTGCCCCTAAGTCCTCCCTGGCCAGACTGGACACCCTCTTCAATTCCTTCTGCCGCTTTGCCCTGAATGCCCCCCTCGCACCCACCACTGCGATCCTTATCGTGCCCTATCTTTCCCCTCTTTTACACATAGGTAACTCTCCCACTGTGCTAAATTCATCTCCAAGCACTGGTTGGGTGAGCTCCTTCCTACCTCACTTCCTCCTTTAGATCACCCCCATCCTCCCATTCCTTTAGATCAACTGGCTCCTGCACCTGGTAGTCCCCACAGATCCACCCAAATCTGCCAATCGGTTACTCTCACCGCCTCCCAAAATCTGGAATTCCCTCCCCTCAAACTGTACTCTACTCCATCAGCTCTGCCTCAATAATTATCTTGCACCTAGCTGCTCCTGCCATGTCCATCCCTAAGTCCCCCTCTTCTAAGCCCTGGACAAACCCTACCCCTCTACTGTCACCTTCATTTTACTCTGTGCACCCCTACCCCCAAATTTCTAGCTCTCCTCCCCTTCCCTTCCCCCAAATTGCTCCCCCTTACTGGCCTCCCTTGAGCTCTCACAGAATGTAAGGGACCCTGAATGCTCTCCATGGGTCCCTCTCCCACCCCCCACTCCCAAGGGTCTTGTATGTCTCATCTACTCCCTTCCCCACCATCCCTCCCATCTCCCTAGACTTGCAGTCCTCTTGCAGGGTTCTTAGCATCCTGAAGGGGTCCTACTGCATCTAGGCTTGTCTACTTTCCTTCCACCCTGCCCCATCTACCTGTTCCCTAGCCTTTGCTGTCCCCTTGTGGGGTTCTCAGCATCCTGAAGGGGCTCTACTGTGCCTAGGCATGCCTCCTCTCCTTCCCCTCCCACATCTTCCTTTCTCCCTAGTCTTCGCAGTCCCCCTTGAAGGGTTCTCAACATCCTGAGGGGGTCCTACTGTGCTTAGTCTTGTCTTCTCTCCTTCCCTTCCCCCATCTACCTTTCTCCTGGTCCATCGCAGTCCCCTTGGAGGGTTCTCAGCATCCTGAAGGGGTCAAACTGAGCCTAAGCATATCTCCCCTATTCTATCTAGCCACTATCTTGGCTTTCCATGACTACTAGCAGGGTCCAATGCATCCTGATGGTCTACTGATTATGCCCCATCCCCTCTAAAGGTGCGAATTCTCTTCCCCCACAAGGGTTCAATTCTCACTCGCTCCCTCTCCTATCAGTCTCTTAATCCCTATCTACTGACCTTCCCCAACCCCCTTGCAGGGTACCCGCATCCCTGAAGGTCCTCTCTTGGGTTGGGTCCTATTCCCCTTCCTAATATTAAGTCACCCTCCTCCTCCTTCTCTCTCCTCCTCTTTAAATCCCTACTTATCCCCTTTGAATCTAGACCCACAGCCCCCTGCAGGATTCCCCACATCCTGAAGGGTCTCTCTGGACACCGCTTATCCCCTTCTTCTGGTCCCCCAGTCCCTTGAAGGTTCCTCACATCCTGAAGGGTCTCCAGGGACACTAATCTTCCCTCCCTCCTTTCCCCTTTTCTTTCACGTAGCACTTGTTTACTTATCAACCCAGCACTTATTATTGTCCAATTTTTTCCACTCTATTATGTGCAACACTGTTGTAACACTGTTTGTAACACCTGCCTTACAACTGTATGCTAATGTTAATCTTTGTAACTTAAATGTTTAATGTCTCATTCCTATTGTACCCTTCCCCAGGTCCACTGGGAGATGAGCTTTGTCGCCAGTGTGCCTTACTGGTGAAACATTTCAATAAATAAAATAAATAAACCATTTTCAGGTACAACCTGGACCATTCAGGATGGCATAGGAATACAGCAAGTACAAAGGAGGATGAGACAAGGCATAGAGTCATCAAGTAGACAGTGATAACATACAGGATAATATACACAATATATTTACATGAAGGTATATATCATATATGTGTGTGTGTGTATATATACATATATATATATATATATGTGTGTGTGTATAAAGTTTAGCACTATAGACAAATACAATTTATGACAATAGGAGATAGTAGCCAAGTTGTAATATAAACTAGGCGTGTAGGTGATGGAGGAAGGAAAAATGGGCGTCAAGGCTGTTTGGATACAGACAAAGAATATAAAGGAGAGGAGGGTAGTAAAAGCATGATAATAAGTCGGGAGGGCAGGAGCAAGGGGTAGAGGACAGAAGATGAAATCTAAAGAGAGAGTGGAAGAGTCCTGGAGAGCCAGTGGTTCTAAGGGGGGGGGCAGGTTGTTCAAGAGGAAAGGGTCTGCAGACGAGAAAGCCCGTTTACCCATACAAGTGGAGACTAGGAGGCAATCTAGCAAGGAGCCCGCAGTGAGGTGGAGCTTTCAAACAAACACTTTTGGCCAGAAAAGGTGGGAGAGCGGAGAGGTAGCTCGGTTTTGGATGACCTTATTGACTGTGCTGGACAGGAGACAAGTTCACCAGGAGATGGGGGAGCCAGCCCACAGCCTGGTAAAGCGAGCAGTGGTGAGTGGAGTGTAGGGCCAAAAGGGCAAACTGGCAGAAGTTGTTGTAGGTGGTGTTTAGCCGAGCCAGGTTAGAGGAGGAGGTAAGGGTAAAGATAGGGGCACAGTTGTCAAGTAATGGCAGGAGATTGAATTGGGCGATTGTAAGCCGGGCTTCAGGAGTGAGATACCTAATAAGGTGATAGCTGGCCCCCAATTTTTGGTTGATGCGGCGTATGAGGATATCTATGTGATTAGTGAAAGTAAGGGCAGGGTCACGAGTAACACCCAGATATTTAAAGGAGTGCACTGTATGAAGGGGTGATCCGTTGGGAGAAAGGACAGAAAGAGTGCTATGGGTTTGGGCAAGTTTTGCTAACCTAGGTTTTGAGCCAAAGAGCATTGCTTTTGTTTTTTTAGTATTGACAAGCAATTGGTTAGCAGTGAACCATTTATGGGATTGGAGGTAGTTGGTGGTAAGAGATGAGGAAAGGTTTGACAGGGATTTATCACTCAAGTAGAGGAGAAGGTTGTCTGCATATAGCAGGGAATGGCAGGTACGGCTGTCGTGGGGGAGAGAATTTATGAACAGGGAGAAGAGAAGAGAATGGGCCCCAGGAAGGATCCCTGAGGACACCGTGAGACAGGTAGAACAGAAGAGTGTAGCTTCACCCACACTGACCAACTAGGCGCATTCAGAGGTAGTTGAGAAACTAGTCTGCAGTGTCAGGGGACAGTCCAAGGCAGCAGAGTTTGTTAAGGAGAATGTTGTGGTTCACCAAGTCAGATGCCTTGGAGAGGTCCACGAAGACAGCTCCTGTTAGCATCCCTTCATCCATTTTACAGAGGACATGATCAGAGAAGTAGGCCAGTGCAGTGGTGGTACTGTGCCCTTTTCTGAAACTGTGTTGTTAGGGACACAGAAGGTTGCATTTTGTAGCATATTCGGTAATCTGATGGACAGTTTTTTCAAGCAATTTGCTGAGGGGGGAGAGAATGGATATGGGGCTATAATTATCCATAATTGTGGGGTCACCAGACTTGAAAACAGGGACAACCCTAGCCTGTTTCCATATTGGGGGACTGTGGACATGGCGAGTGGAAGGTTAAAGATTTTTGTGAGGGGTTTAGCAATTTCTGTGGCCACTATTTTGAGGAAGCAGAGGAGAGGCCGCTGTTACCAGCACTACCCTTATTGGGGAGACTCCAAAGTAGTTTAAGAGTATGTCTGAGGAGATAGCCCTGAAGAGAAATGGGGGAAGGGGGAGTGGCCCTTTGTCTGGGGTGGAGGGGCTGAGGTTGTGGGAGGGTAAGTTGATAAGGTATTCTTCCAGGTTTCTAAACTTGTGGTTTAGAGCATCAGCAACATCAACTGGGATGGACAAGGGCCAGTGGAGGTGGAGAGTTGAAGAGGGGATTTTCCAGGGGTAATAAGTGAGCTAATAGTAGCTAGAAGTGACTAGGGTTGAAAAGGCTATGAGACTGGAGATCAAGAAGGTAAGTAGCCTTGCTAATGTTTATAAGTCTTTTACATTGGTTACGTAGGTATCTATACTCATGCCAGATCTGAGGGAAGGGGGAGGCTTTAAAGGCTGACCACTTGGCATCATGCTCCTTCATTAGCCTTAGGAGGTCCTTTGTGAGCCAGTGGCTGTCTCCTCCATGGCTTCACCTAGTAGTTATAGGGAAATGCTTTTCCTGGATGTTTGTGAGGTCAGTGAGGAATAAATTTAGTGCATTTGTGACATCTTTCATGATGTAGAATGGACCCCAGTTGATGGCCAAGATGTCACTGTGGAGTTGAGATGGGTCATATTAGAGTAGTCTTGTAAGGTGAGGTACTTAGGAGTGGGGCAGCATGGTGTGGGGAGTACAGAAGAGAAATGAGGAAACATTACTTCACTGGAAAGGGTGGTGGCAGCTTGAATGTTCTACCGAGATGATTTCAATAGAATCAGTGGAAGTTTTAAGAAGGGATGGGATAGGTACAGGTGGGGGGGAAGAGACTAGTAAGGGAACTCAGGGGTGGAAAACATTGGGGAGGGGCAGCAGTGACTCTACTGTAAGCTGCATCTCGAGCAAACATAATAGATCTTAAAGCCTAATCTGTTGGCATTTTCAGATAGCCTGATTATGCTTACAATGTCTGCAACCTTATGAGCATTAGCTATTGTGTCTGCTGAATCTATGTACTGGTTTACACATTATGCTCACAATGTCTGTAACTTCTGAGCTTTGTACATTTCTTGTATTTGTCTATCCCCCACGTGATGCCTGGAAACAAGCCTCGGCTCAGTGTGCCTTTTCCAGTAACCAAAATGTTTACCGAGATCTCCTGCTTCCACCCTTTCCCTCCCTCCTGCACCATGACAAACCTATTCACTTAGATTGGTGGGACAGCCTGCTACATGTTCCAAAATGTGACTCTAAGCTAGGGAACAAGTCTTCTGTCTTTTCCCCATGTACTGGAATTCCCTCCCCTGAAATGTGCAGCATCTCCTTGCAAGGGCCTATTTAAATCTGCCCCTATTGGCCAGCCTGTCATTACAGATTAGCATCCTGTTTTTCCTGTTCTTTGTATTAGAATCCAGTTTGGGCAATAGTACTATGTATTTGTTCTTTCCTTACTATGTGCTGCTGGTATGTCCACATCCATTGATGATTTTAAATCCATTTTGTAACTCTTGTTTGCATGATTTTGCATCTACATCTACTCTTGCAGTGATGCATAACAGTTGGGTTTAACATCAAAAAGTGCAAGGTCTTGCAGTTTGGGGCTAACAAATCAGGGAGGAGCCATCAGCTGGGGGAGTACAGCTGAAATGCACTAAGGAGGAAAAGGATCTAGGGGTGCTTATTACGGGAGTATGAACAACTCAGTGCAGTGCAGGAAGATGGCAGCAGAAGCCAACAGGATGCTGGGATGCATAGCAGGGAATCTCCTCCAGGAATAGGGAGGTGATCCTGTCCCTCTACAGGTCGCTGGTCAGGCTGCACCTTGAATACTGCGGTAGTACTGGCACCTTTCCTGAAGAAGGACATCAGATTGTTGGAGGTGACAAAGATGATCCAGCGATTAGAGGGATACTCCTATGAGGAGAGGCTGGGCGAGCTGAACATGTATTCCCTGGAGGAGAGGAGGGACATGATCGAAACCTTTAAATACTTAAAGGAGGTTAACAAGACTAGTACAGAAGGGATTTTCCAGATTAGAAGAGGAAGGATCACGAGGGGGCACCAGGTGAGACTGGAGGGGGGAAGATTCAGGAGGGAGGTCAGGAGACATTATTTTATTGAGAGGCTGGTGGATAAGTGGAATACTCTGCAGGAGGAGGTAGTAGCCTGTAGTATGGTAGACGGTTTTAAGAGGGATGGGACAGAGTGAGAGGGGTAATTCTGAGGAGGGAGGGGTGGTGGGCAGCTGCAAGTTGAGGAGTTAGGCACAATCCAGCAGACTCGATAGACCGTGAGGCCTGTTTCTGCTGGTGTTTTCATATGTTTGTATGTTCTTGTTCTATGATAGATGCCTAACTGTATCATGTATTCTTCAGGCCCATTGCCGTGATTTTTGCAGGGGGGGGGGTTCTTTTCTGGCAGTCTGTGTCTTTTTCGTAAAAGTTGGGGGTCTGGGGGACAACCAGGCCCCCAGAAGCCCTGGGGTACTAGATGCTCAGTGGTGTATCTTGTGGCTTATTTTGAAGCTAAATAAGTCATTTCTCAGCTCTCCTCCACCCTGTGCTTTAAGACAAATTATTATCTGGCTGACTGCAGGTTGAATACATATAGATACTCAGTAGCTGAGGCTAATAAGATGCTGATAATGTACTGTACCTGAGGCATACAGTCTGCAGCTGTGGTTGGCTAGGTACTGTACTACCTTGCAAGGCACTGCCTTTTAGGTCAGGAGTCTGGGGGCCGCTAGGCCCCCTGAAAACCTGGGGTACTACTTGATACTCTGATGGATTTTGTGGCTCATTTTGAAGCTAAACGACTAATCTCTGAGCTCTCTTGGTGAAGGAGATGCCTCCATTAGCCTCGCACAACCACAGTCCACCCTGCAGCAGGAGCAAGCTCCCTGGCTCAGCCGTGAGGATTGCTGTGGTGGCGAATGCCTTCTTGGCTGAAATGCACTGCCGAATGGCTGCTGTCTCAGACTTGGCCTGACTTTCCAGGCTTGCTTCTGAACCCGGCTTGTCAACATGGCCGCCGAGCAATCAAGGCAGTCCCACAAACTACTGAAGTTTAAATGAACTCATTCAGATAGCACCATCAAGAAGTTAAAAGTTGGGCTGTGCCAACTGCTGTCTGGGATCTGATGTTATGAAAGAGTGTTGAAGGGTCCATTAGACACCAGGGAGACAAGACATGGGGGTTATTCCAGCAGGTGGGACGGTAGAGGTGTTGGGGGGGTACAGGGGTATTCTGGCCTGAGGAGCACAGCACAATCAATGTGGAAATGTGCCCAGAACTGGAACAATTCCAGTTTTCCTTCTGTCATGACCCCCTGACCAGCCGGAATGCCCTATGACTAGTTAGAATGTCCACTGTAACCTGCCAAAATGTCCACCCTGCGCCTGGCAATGGTTTGACCTGCCAGAATGTCCCCAGTCCATTGGAATGGTATAACCCTGAGCCACTGCTATGGCTTCACTGGAATGCTTCCTGAAGGGAGGAGACCTTTCAGCAGGACAAGAAGCTTACTAGTTTATGGGGGATTCTAATGGCTCTGGTGAGCATTCCAGCTAGTCGTGGCGAGGTTCTGCCTTTCCAGCAAGTCATGGGTCATGTCATTCTGCTTGAGTGTGGTGACATTCTGGCAGGGTGATGAACCCCTCTGGCAGGTTGGGGCAATGCCATCGGTTCAGGTTGGCATTCTGGCTTGTCAGAGGTTCTGCCAAAATGTTTCAGTTCTCACTCATTTCCAGAGTATTATCTGTAGCAATGCTTTACAAATAATGACCCAGGCCACCACCCCTAAAATATTTTTAGAAAAGATGTTCACAATGTATGCTGCAGCTGCAACTCTGTCTCAGTACTTGCATCTGACATACACACACACACACACACTCACACACACACACTCTGAACCTTTGACTTGCAAAGAAAAATTATCTACACACAAAACAAACTGCAGAGTGACACTGGTAGCCTTTACAATGGCAGTTGATGAGGGCCGCAGAAAGTAATGGTATGATACTGAGGGAAATGGCTTTATCTGTCCCACATGACAGTTCATCTGGATGTTGCCAGGAGAGGGATACTTTTTTTTTATTATTAGATACAGCAAGCTTTAGCTTCTCCCTGTAGCAGCTAATAAGCAGACATCCATGTCTGCCTAAAACACAGTGTGTAACAGCGGTGAAAACGTATTTATGTGTTTGTTTACCGGGTGAGTACACTAGTCCCAAGGACCATTTTCAGGCAGGACCCAGGCCATCTAGATGGCACATACAGTACAAGACAACATATGAGAGAAGTGGTACAAATATAGAAAGGGAAGACAGTACCTTCCAGATTACACTGAAAGTATCCAGTTAACATAGAACAAATAGCTGTTCAGAAATCACGTACAGTGGCAGCACTTTACAGTCAACATTAGTCAAGTACCTTATTCAGTCTTATTCTGACCTATACTTTTTTATTCTGCTTTAGATTGCCCCTTATCTCCTGACTTGTATGATATCCCTTTTGAGTCCGCTTTACCACTTTTTTTTTTGTTACAGTTGAAATAATAAAAGGAACACTCCTTTTAATATGGCTCAGATCAGATGAAAAAATCACTTACCATAGTAATACTGTTTCCTTCAAGGGATCTCTCAGTATGCTTGACTGATGCAGGTTAGCCCACTGTGTTACGCTGCCCCGGACACAGAATGTATGCTAATGAAGAAGTAGTGGAATTAGCCAATCAGCATTAGTTCACTATCTGCTGCCTGTAGGTGCTGCTGTAGCTGGCTCAGATTAATTTTGGAGCCCGAGGGACAAATGGTCCCTAAAACGTATCCCTAATCTAGAACCCTTAATTAGAGGTGTCCAGAAACGAGGGGGCATGACATGAGGTTGTAAGGAGATAGGTGAACTATGTACAAAACACTGTACTGTAAGAGAGCACCCATACTTTGCTCCTACTAATAGAAATTGGCTTATGGAAGGACTGTAGGACATTTTCCTTTAGGTTATGTGAGGGGAGGTTGGGTGGGATGTCAAGCATACTGAGGGATCCCATGGAAGAAACAATATTATCATGGTAAGTAATTTTTTCTCCTCATCCCAGGAATCCCTCAGTATGCTTGACTGATGTAGATTACCAAACAGTGCCCTTTGGAGAAGGGAACAGAACCTATTTGGGAAAAGGTTCTGTGGGACTGCAGTGCCAACTATGGCATCCAATCTGGACTGCACATCCAAGCAGTAATGCTTTGTGAAGGTGTGTACAGTCCTCCAGGTAGCTGCTTTTCAGATTTCAAGCAAGGGATTGTCCCTTGCTGCTGCCACACATACCGCCATGCCCCTGGTAGAGTGGGCCCTGAGGCCCTGTGGTGATTCTTTACCAGCCTGGAGACTATCCAGCAGGAGACAGTTCCCTTAGTGGCTGGTCTGCCTTTTCCACCTTGCCATAAGTGAGATACAGTTGGGTGTGAGAGGACCTGATCTGCTTAGCGTGCTGTCAGTAGTAAGTATGCGCTCTCTTAACGTCAAGGCTGTGGAGCCTGCGCTCACCAGAACTGGATTTGTCTGTAAAAAAGACAGGTAGTGTGATGGACTGGTTCAGGTGAAATTCAGACACTACCTTGGGTAAGAATTTCCTGTTGGTCATGGGTACCACTTTGTCTCTGTGGAAGACAATGCAGTTAGGTTCAGTGCAGAGAGCCTGTAACTCGCACACCCTCCTGGCAGATGTGATGGCCACCACAAAGACAGTTTTCCAGGTGACATATTTCAGATCTGCTGTAGCCACAGGCTCAAATGGGGGTTCATTAGCTTGGCAATAAACAGATTTAAATCCCAAGGAGGGACTGGTTCCCTGATGGGAGGGTGTAGGTGAAGCAGGCCTTTAAAGAATGTTTTGAAAATAGGGTGAGAGAACACAGTTTACTCCTTGCCCACTGAAATATAAGCAGAGAGTGCTGCCAGATGGACTTTCAATGATGCAGGCCTACGGCCGGATTTTTGGACATGTATCAAATAGTCCAATACAGAAGACAGATTAGCCTGCAAGGGGTCAATCTGTTTGTTTATGCACCAGATAGAGAATCTCTTCCATTCTGAAAAGTAATTTTTTTTCGTGTTGGGTTTTCTAGCATCTCTAAGAACGCTAAGGACCCCTTCCAAATATTGTGAATCTGGAAACTCTAATTCCTCAAGAACCAGGCTTTGAGGCGAAGTGGCGAGGTTGGGAAAGGTAATCCTGCCTTGGGACATGGTCAGGAGATTGTGGCCAGAGGGCAGACTAATGGGCTGTTTGACTGACAGGGTTTGAAGTAGGGATACGTTGCCCAGTCTGGAGCCACCAGGATCATCGTTGCTGGTTGGTGCCTCAGTTTGAGGAGTACTCTGAGAATTAGAGGAAATGGAGGGAAGGCGTAGAGAAACCTCCCTGTCCAGTCCAGAGCATCCATTGGCACTGAGCCCAGTGCCGGAGGCCTGCAACAGTAAAGGGGAAGCTGGTGATTCTCTTCGGAGGTGAATAAATCTCTCTGTGGGGTTCCCCATCTCCTGAAGACTGTTCAGGTACCTGCTTGTTTAGGGTCCATTTGTGGTGGCCTTGACCGGTGCAACTGAGCGAGTCTGCCAGGACATTGTCCTTGCCTGGGAGGTGGATGGCAGTCAGATGCACATCCATGGAGTAAGCCAGAGACCAGATCTTCATGGCCTCTGTGCAGAGGCTTGAGGGCTTGGTGCCCCATTGCTTTTTATATAAAACATGGTGGTGGTGTTGTCCATCCTGACATGGACAGACCAACCTTTTAGCTGAGGGGTGAAGGCTTGCATAGTGCATAGGGAGCGGTATCATCAGCAGAAGGAAGGAGGTGGTGATGCCACTGTACAGATCACTGGTGAGGCCTTGGAATACTGTGTCCAGTTCTGGAGGCCATATCTCCGTAAGGACATAGACAGGGTGGAGGCAGTTCAAAGAAGGGCAACAAAGATGGTGCAGGGCCTGCACTAAAAGTCATATGAGGAGAGACTGGGAGACCTCAATATATATACCCTGGAGGAGAAGAGAGACGGGAGATATGATAGAAACCTACAAATATCTAAAAGGCATAAATAGGGTACAAGAGGGTAGCATCTTTCAGAAAAGGAGATGTCTAGGAATGAGGGGGCATGACATGAGGTTGTAAGGGGGTAGACTAAGGGGTAGCGTGAGGAAGTACTTCTTCATGGAAAGGGTGGTGGATGCATGGAATAGACTCCCAGCAGAGGTGGGGGGGCAAACACAGTGGGGGAATTCATGCATACACAGGACAGGCACAGGGGAACCCTAGCAATGGGAATGAAGAGATAAAGCTAGAGATCAAGTAGGGTCTGCGGCTTTTACAGTAAGCAGGAAAAATGGGCAGACTGGTTGGGCCTAGCGGTCCTTATCTACCGTCAATTTCTATTTATATGTTTCTGCGCTCTAGAAGGTTGATGTCATTCCTGGACTCCTGAGGGGACCACACCCCCGCTTATGGACTGACCTGCCAGGTGTGCTCCCCACTCTAGCAGGGAAGAGTCTGTGGTAAGCATCAGCGAGGGAGCAGTTTGCTGGAAGGGAAACCCTCCCTGAGGTTATCCTTGTCTTCCACTAATCCAGAGCTTGAAGAAAGATTCTTGTGACTGGTACTTGCTCTGACGGGGTCTCTTCATTGAGACCAATAAGCCCTCAAATTATATTGAATGTCCCCATCTGAAACCTGGTACTACTGCTGTGGTGGAGGCCATGTGACCCAGGAGTCTGAGAAAGTGCCTGGCCTACCTTGGTTGGCTGAGGATGAACGAGTTTCCCAGGTTCTGAAGATTTTCTACCCTGTCTGCAGGAAACAGAGCCCTGCCCTGCTGGGTATCAAGTTCTGCTCCTATGAATTCCAGAAGCTGAACTGGCTCTAGCTGGGATTTTTCTGTGTTGATAAGGAAGCCCAGGGATTCCAGGGTAAGCTGTGTCAGACGAACGGAGTCCCGGCCTTGTTGGGGGGGACTTGCCCATGACCAACCAGTCATCGAGGTAGGAGAAGACAGAGACCTCTTGTCTCCTCAGGTGGGCTGCGACCACTGCTACGCACCTTGTGAAGACTCTGGGGGCTGATGATAGGCCAAAGGGAAGTGCGACGAACTGGTAGTGACCAGACGGCAGCCCGAACCTGAGGTATTTTCTGTGGGAGGGCCTGATTGGAATGTGGAAATAGGAATTCCTGAGGTCTAGAGAGGCTATCCAGTCTCCCTGCTGTAGAAAAGGAATCACCACTGACAGGGTGACCATCTTGAATTTGGGATTGTCCAGATACTTGTTTAGGTATCCGAGGTCTTAAATGGGTTGCAAATCCCCATTTCTTTTCTGAGTGAGGTAGTATCTTGAGTAAAGGCACCTTCCCCTCTGGGAAAGGGGAACTCTCTCTACTGCATTTGACAGGAGCAGTTTTTTGACCTCTAACTTCAACAGCAGTCTTTTGGTGGGAGTGAGGGGCTTGAAGCACCTGTGGCCCTGCTGCGTGGGGAATTTCTTGAACTGTGGGGCATTGTCCCTGACCTGCTACCTCTAACACTTACTTGTCTGATGTGATAGAATGCCACTGCTGGAGACAGTGGGTCAGACTTCCCCCAACGGGTGAGACTTCCCCCGAAAGGTAATGGAGAGCTGACCTGGACATTCCTGTCAGGGGTTTTGTTTGGGCTGAGCCTTAGCTGAGGGAATGGGCTCAGCACTTTTAGAAGCTCTCCTGCCCCTTCCTTTAAAGTACCCCCTTACCTGAGGATAATCAAAGGGCAAGGGCATAGGATAAAAGACTCCGGGGTAGTAACCCCTACCTCTGCCCCCCTGCCCTGGGGCTTGTAGGAGGTAGATGCCTTCTCTTTAGCAGTGCTGATTTTGAAAGTGGCTTTATATATTCTCCCATCTTTTTCATGAAATCTTCCGTTTTATCCCCAAATAAGGAATTGTTCTCATAGGGGAAATCCATAGCCTTTGTCTGAGTATTCTGGGAGAGATTAGTAGTTCTCAGCCAGGCGAATCTTCGGAGAGAGATGGCCTGGGTCATGACCCCTGAAGCAGTGTCATTAGCATCCATGGCTATGTAGAACTGGTACTTTGTGTCGTCTAGGGCAGTTTTAACTGTCTCTGCCAAATCCTGTGCCAATCCGTCTGGGCCTTTATCACTGATAGACAAGACAGAGTTCCAAAGGGCTTTCTGGTACTGTGCTGTATATGCCATGTAAGTAGACAGGTGCAGAAGGAGAAAGGCTGTGGTATAGGATTATTTTCCCATACTGTTCAATTTCCTGGAATCCTTGTCAGGGGGCTGAGAGGACAGGGAAACCTTGGCCCTGTCTCAGGCTGCAGCCAGAAACACCCCCTCGTGGTCAGAGTGTGCATAGAGGTATTCAGCAGAAGCTTTATCTAGCTGGTATTTCTTTTCCACTTTCTTGTCTACCCCAGGCATAGTGGTGGGGTTCTGTAACAGTTTGAAAGTGGCCTTCCTGACAGATTTATGGACTGGGAGGAGTAGTCACCTCGGAGAAGGCAGATCCATCATCATCTCCAGGAAGTCTGCGTTCTCATCCTCCTCAGTGGCCTCCTGAATAGTGAGGTCCAGGGTGTCCACCATCTGTTGGATGAAGGCATACTGGGAGGAGAAGTCCTCCTGACCGTGCGAAGGGGAACCAAAGTCTTGATCAGGGGAAAGATCTTCGAGAGGCTCTCCCTCATCATCCTTATCCTCACCATGTTCAAAGAAAAGACCCGGACCTTGGTCAGAAATGACAGAGGTAGGTGAGGAGATGTCTACTGGGACCCCTAAAAGGTTGCCCATAGCTTGAAAAGTCTGGTAGAGGTGCCAAGCCTTCACCATGTCCTCTGCTGAGGGCATCTTAGTTTTATGCACTGGTGTCCACTCCCCTTTGCTCTTCAGCGGAAGGGGCAGTGATATGTTTCTTTTTAGCAGGAACCTGATCTGTAACATGTTCCAAATGCCTATTTTGCTTGGCTTGGTCTGAGCTCCCTTGTTCAGGAACCTTAATTTCAGGGGGATCCCTGGGGGGCTTATCCCTAGATCTATAGTAGGAAGAACAACCCTCCTCATGACATTTATGGGATGTAGTGAGGGACTGGGAAGCCATGATTTCCATTTTTTTTTGCCCTTTTCTTAACAGTTTTGGGGCAAAATTTGGTACAGAGCTCACAGTTACCCAAAAAATGACTGGGACCCAAACTTCTTAAACAGAGATCGTGGCCGTACGCTTTGGCCAGAATCTGAAAACTCTTGACACAATTTTTAAAGCCTGTGGGCCAGTTTTCTTTTTAGGTCTATCTGACATAACCAAAAAAAGTCAGAAGACCACAGGATCAGTTCCCAATAGGGAAATAACAGAAACGCGGTCGGTTCCCAAACACGCTAGGACCGCAAAGGCCGGTTCTTAAAACTAAAGAGAAGCCCCAAAAGTAATTTTAGCCTTCTCCCTAAGCTAGAAAACAAGCTAAAGGGAAGAAGAATGAAAAAAAGAATACAAGTACCTCAGGAGAGTTCTGATGAGGAGCAGAAGCGCAAGTAACAGCCAATACTCCTGACTGATTCGGGTTTCCTCAGATCCCGGGAACTGATGGGAACCGAGGACCAACAAAAAATAATGACATTTAATGAAAGTACTGAGGAAAAAAAAATCAGCCCCCCCCATGGGCATACACGGTTCTCTCTGTGGTTTTGAATCCAAGTCGGGACCCCAAAAATCCAACTTCCTATAGACCAATCTGTCTTAAACTTTGACTATGAATTATATATGCCAGTACAGGCACACCATCTTGATGAAATTCTCCCCATTATTATCCATGCTGATCAGTCTGGGTTTGTCCAGCAAAGGCAAACTATGGATAATGTTCGATGTACTATTTATTTAATGGAATTTATTTCTCAAAAATCCATTCCTGCCGCTTTGATTAGCCTTGATGCTGATAAAGCATTTGATAGGGTTTCTTGGCAATTTTTATGGCATACCTTGTCTGCATTTGGATTCCCAGTGGAGTTTCTGGCCTGGAATCACAATATCTATGCTTCCCCAGCGGCTTAGATTCAAGTCAAAGGCACTTTGTCCTCCCCGATTTCTTTGGCCCATGGGACTCATCAAGACTATCCATTGCCACCTTTACTCTTTGCAATGTATATAGAACCACTAGCAATAGCAATATTGGGGCGACAGGGGTGAGACCTTCAAATTATCCTTATATGCAGATGATGCCCTAGTGACCCTTTTTGACCCAGAGAATTCTAATCCCTATTGTACAGCAGACACTGTGGGCATTTGGTGAAGTGTTGGGTTATGTCACAATTACACCTGTCATTTTATTCCTGTATAGATGTTACTCGCATAAATATTCTACACCGTCTATTATATTTATTTCAGACGATCCCTATAACCCCCTCCACCTTTTACTTTTCATCCTGAAGTAAGCTGTTGTCATCATGGTTTGTATTGGGGGTCGCTGACCGCGCCTTTCTCGTGGACTCTTCTTTATCTGCCATTGTCACCGGGAGGGTGGGGGAGTTAAACCTTCCTAATTTCTTTAGTTACTATAGAGCTGCAATCACATGAATAATCATGCTTTGGTTTAATCCTAAGCACCAATCATTGTGGAAACTTTTAAATTTACCTTAAATGATTTGTTCGATCCGGGGAGAATTTTATTCACCCCCCTGACAGCTCTTCCGAACCTTAGTGATTTTAGTCACAGTACGGCACACATGTTGCACTCACAGTTTAAACTGCGTACCCTCCACTCTTTGGCTCCTGTCTTTTATTTTGTGTGACTGTTGGCGACTGGAGCTCATTTTTTGCCAGCTCGTATTGATCACACTTTTCAGAGACAGCATTTTTCTGAGACTTCTGTATATTTTTCAGTTTTTGGACTCTTAGGGAGTTCCCCCTTTTACTCACCTGCAATCTTATTATCATTTAACATATAGGGAACACTTTCGATATTTGCAGGTGCGTACATTTTTACTACATAAAGATTCCCAATGGAGCCCCTCCCTGAACCCCCTCAACCCCTGTTCTTAAATATTATCTTAGATTCTCTAAAAGGAGACAAGTTGCATCACCTGACTGGACATTTATATAGGGGCTTACAAGAACATAGAAACATAGAGATAAGGACCACTTGGCCCATCCAGTCTGACCATTTCCCTATCCGTTATTGAAATCAAGGACCCTAAGTGACCCTTGATTTATCCCTTTCTTCCTGTCGCAAGGGTACCTTTATGTCTATCCCATGCTTTTTTGAATTCTGTAACTGATTTTGCTCCCATGACCACTGCTGGGAGGCAGTAGTTCCAAGCATCCACGAAGAATATTTGAATGATTCCACACATTCTATATTAGTTGTTTGGAATACAGAACTATCCACTAATATTTCTTACAAGGTTTGGATGAAACACATGACCCCCTCTATGAAAGTCTCCTCTGCCCCATATTGGTGCAAGTTCGCATGGAAATGTAGGAATAGGTATTTTAACGCTCCGTCTCAACTTGCTAAATATCTTCCGGCCCAGTTTGGACACTGCAGGAACACCCTAGCTGACCATGCACACATTTTTTGGACATGCCCAGCTATTGCCTCCTTCTGGCAGCAAGCTGGAGAACAAATTCACAGACTGTTGGGGACAGATGCAGTCTTAATTCCAGAAATGGTTCTTTGGTCTATCCCCCCTCCAGATGTTAAAAGTTCCCTCCAGATCCATGATATACATATATCTGTTAGTAGCTAAAAAGGCAATCATGCACATGTGGCACCAACCACAGTCCCCAACCATTGCCATGTGGCACAAGATTATTAATGAACTATATTGTCTGTAACGGCTGATAACACACTGTATAGGAAAAGAAACAGTTTGAACTAAAATGGAGGACTTGGGTGTTCTGTATCTCTGGAGAAGACAATTTTTTTTGTTCCATGAAGGTATTGAGGTTGGACGGTCGTGGGATGGCTATGGGGCTATTTGGGGATGTAGGTGTCCTCGTACTGGGGTGGCCTGGATCTTGGGTTTTAGGTTATGTATAACTGATTGACCTAGTATCTTTGCTTTTAGAGCTATTATACTTGACAGCCTTATATGTTTATGACTGGAATTTAAATCCTGGGAGTTTCTTTTTCCAATTGTTTAACCAGGTGAGACACACTAAGCTGAAAGCTTGTTTACAGGTGCAACCTGGCAGCATGGGGAAATTAAGTGACTTGCTCAGGGTCACACAGTATGCAAGTGGGGGCTGTGGGATTTAAACCCAGTCTCCAGATTTGCAGCTCAGAGCCTTAAACCACTGCGCTATACTGCCTCCCTTTTTTTTTTTCCAATTAAGTTTCTATTTTAAATACCCCTATGTATTGTGAACCACTATATATGGTGGAATTCTGTATTATGTACCTTTCTCTGAGATACTAAATAAAGAATAACAAAAAAAAAAAAAAAAGACAACATACATAGTCTTGGTGTACGCATTTTTGTTGTCTGGCCACACCCCTAGTCAGGTAGACCAGCCACAGAGAGCGACTTGAAAAACAAGACAGCCCAAAAGAACAAAGAGAGAGCAGACAGCAGCAGCAGTACAGCCGCACCACAACACAGATGACCGAGACCGAAAAAACAGGCAGAGAATGAAGAACAGGGAAGCTGGCACGAAAGAAGGTGGCAAAGAGCACAGAGAAACAGCAGGAGAACCATAAGCCAACAGACAAGAGAAGGGATTCCTTGGTAGAAACTGCATTGCTGCAAGATCCACTTGGAGAGGACGTGGTGATTGTCACCCACGGCCCCTCCAAACCACATGCATTGCCTTTGAATTCAATTGGAATCTATGAGACCAAAGGCTCTTGAAATGACTTTTAGATTTGCATGTGAATGGAAGAAATTCCTTCGTACTTACTGTAATTTCCTTTTCTGTTAGCTCCAACATTGTCAGTGGGTAATCATTACAACTGGGTATAGTGCCCCTACTAGGGCAATGGCACAGCCCAAGCTTTAGAATGTTGAGCACATAAGGGTTCCAAGCAGCAGCAACTCCCTAGTCACTACTGACCTCGCAGTGCCATAGTAGCTACACATTTGTCTATATTATAACCAATTACTTGAATGTAACAACCCTTAGTACTGTAAATAAATGCTGTCTTACCTTCGTAGCAGAAATCGAGGAAGACAGTACTCTCCATTGGACACAAGGTTTGGACGATTCGGTCCTCCCTGCAGGAAAGGACAATCAGGCAGCAACACACTCTCCACACCAGTCACAGATCTGGGGAATGGAGTCCGACCACACAATGAGGCGTAACTTCCAGGCAACACTGCATTCAGTGAGATTACCTGCAACAAGGAACAAACACCTTAAAGATATAATGAAACTTGTTAACCTGCAGTAGTAGACTGATTGAAAAACATACATATATATACACACTGTATCTATGTGTATGTATATGTATATAGCGCAGCAGAATACAGAGGTGTCCGAAAGTAGTGGATTTTATCAAACAGGACATCCCTCCTAACATGTACCATCAAACAAGAGAACCAGCACAGTATACTCTGAGAGGGGCAGCCACCACAGAAGAAATCTCAGAGCTAGAACAGGAAAATGATGGACTGTTCATGAAGAGGAGGGAACAGGAAGCTACCTATGACTCCTGAGTTAAATCATTTCATAGAATACATCAGTTTATGCCATCAATATATCGACGATTGCCTGATGATATGGCAAGGTACCAAGGAAGAATTATTTTCCTTTGTGGTTTATTTAGAGTCAACAAATCCATGCTTGAAATTTACAGTGACTGTCAGTGAGACTGATGTATCTTTTTTACATCTTTGTATAATGAAGAATGCTGACAATGGGGTTGATACAACACTTTTCAGAAAACCAGCAGATAAAAATACTGTTTTACTAACGACATCATGTCATCCAAGACATACTGTACAAGGCATATCAAACAGGGTATCCCTCCTAGCATGTACCATCAAACAAGAGAACCAGTGCAGCAAACTTTGTGAGGAGCAGCCACCACAGAAAAAATCGCAAAGCTAGAACAGGAAAATGATAGGTGCTCACCACAAATAACAGCAGCCACAGGAGTCCGTACTCCAACACTTCGAACCCTGACTGGGTTCTTTCTCAGGGGGATTCCGAGAAAGAACTCGGTGAGGGTTCGAAGCGCTGGGATACTATGTTTGTCAACTGGGGCTTTGTTTGTTTGGATGTGACTCAGAACAAACTTACTTTTTCTTCTATTTGAACCTTTGCATTGACTGATTCTACCGACTCCTGTGGCTGCTGTTATTTGCGGGTAAGCACCTATCATTTTCCTGTTCTACCATTCTTCCTAGCATACTGGATAAGAGTCTCCCACAAATGTGAGGCTACTGGGTGGGCCCAATTGACAATGTTGAAGTTAAAAGAAAAATGAAATTACGGTAAGTATGAAGAAATTTCTTCTTTCTGTTGCGCTCCACATTGTCAATGGGTAATCATAACAACTGGGTTCTAAGAAGCAATACCCAGAAAAACCAGGAGGGGGAGAATATCACCCCATATGCCAGAGGCAAGCACTAAAAATTACTTGCGAACTGCTGCCTGTAGCACTCTGTGACCAAAAGCTGTGTCAGCAAAACTCTGAACGTCAAGTTTGTAATGTTTCGTGAACGTGTGGACAGAAGACCACATAGCTGCCTTACATAGCTCTAAAACCGAGGCTTCGCCTCTCTCCACCCAAGAAGTTGCCATAACCCTGGTGGAGTGAGCCTTAACAAGAGCCGGAGGCATCTTCTTTTCCGTAACACAGGCCTTAGCGACGCAGGCCCGCACTCACCTAGATAGGGTGGCCTTAGAGTCTTTCTGACCCTGCTTGGCTGCTCCAGAAAGAACAAACAGACTATATGACTTTTGGAACTCAGCTATCCATTTAAAGTAGATCCTAACTGCCCTTCACAAATCCAACTTGTGCAATTCCTTCTTCTTGGGGTGAGAAGGTTGTGGACAAAAGGAGGGAAGGCATATTTCCTGGTTCACACGGAAGGCCGTGGGCACCTTGGGAATGAAAGATGGAACCATTCTGAGTACCACCTTGTTTTTAGCATAATAAGGTATGGTTCCTTGTGAGACAAGGCCTGTAGTTCACCAGTTCTCCTGGCTGAACACATAGCAACCAAGAAACACACTTTGTAGGACAACACATCCAACGATATGGATGATAGGGGTTCAAAAGGCTCCTTACAGAGTGCATTCAGAACCAGATTAAGATCCCAGAGAGGGACCAGGGATTGGAACACCAGATGACTCCTGCTAACCGTGTGTAAAAAACACATGACCTCTCTATTAGTTCCTAGGGGGAAACCCAAGGACACTCAGAGTGGATACTTGGCCTCTCAGCATACTCAATGCCAAACCTTTCTCCACGCCTTCCTGTAAAAAATCCAAAATATGTGGAACAGAGGCCTTGAAAGCTTAAAATTCTTCTCTCTGGCCCAAGATGAAAAGGTCATCCATATCCAATCATAAGCTGCGGACGTAGAAGTCTTTCTAGCAGCCATTAAAGTTTCACCTACTTTCTTGAAGAAACCTAATTTTAGGAGCCTCCTCCTTTCAGGAGCCAGGCCACGAGCTGCATTACTGGATTTGGGTGGAGAATAGGACCTTGTAACAGAAGGTCTCTTCACACCAGAAAGCGGAAAGGTACTTGCTGAGCTAGGATCACTAGATCGGAGAACCACGGTCTTCTTGGCTACTCTGGAGCAATTAGAATAAAGTTTCCTCTTGAGTGTCTTATTTTTTGTAAGACCTTTGGAAGAAGAGGCAGTGGAGGAAAGGCATACGCTCTGCTGAAGGACCACTCTTGAGTCAGAGCATCCACTGCTTCTGCCTGTGGACACTGAAAATGAATGAAGAACCTTTGGATCTGAGCATTGTGGCTGGATGTGAACAGATCTATATGCAGTCGACCAAACCAGTTGCTCAAGAGTTCGAACACCTCCGGGTTCAACTGCCACTCTCCGGGATGAACATTTTCACGGCTTAGCCAGTTTGTCTGAATGTTCAACTCCTCTGCCAGATGTACTGCTGACAGAGATAGAAGATTCTCCTCCGCTTATCTCAGGAGCTCGGAGGCCTCTCGAAGCATATCCCTGCCTTTTGTGCTTCCTTGGTGGTTTCTGTATGCCACTGTCATAGCGTTGTCTGACCTCACTTTTACCATGCTGTTCTTCAGCAGGGTTTTAAACCGAAGGAGAACTAAACTGACTGCCCGCATCTCCAGAACATTTATGTGGAGGTGCTGTTCCTGTACTGACCATGTCCCCTGAGTAAGAAGTTGGTTCAAGACTGCCCCCCACCTCTGTAGACTGGCATCTGTTGTGAGAAATGAGGGAAGTTCCAGGGGAACCCCCTTGCTGAGATTCTGCACCCACCAACTCAGGGAGTGATGAAGCTAAGGGGTGAGGGGAATCTTGGCCTGATAATCCTCGAAGACTGATCCCAGGTGGTCAGCAAACCCGTCTGAAGAGGCCGCATATGGAAGTGAGTACATGGGACTAAGTCTATCGTTGCCACCATGAGGCCTAGAATTCGCAGCAGACTGTGTGCAGAGGCTGGTGACTGATTCCTGAGCCACTGGACCTCTGACAATAAGGTCTCTTTCCAGGAAAGTGACAAAGAAATCCTCCCCAGTTTCGTGTTAAAGACTGCCCCAGATGTTCCAAGGTCTGAGATGCTTCGAGAGAGCTCTTCTCCCAGTTCACCATCCAGCCATGTGACTCCAGGACCTCTAGAGTCCTGAGCACCAGCCTCTTTGCCAGAGGCAAGGTCGGTGCATGAATGAGCAAGTCATCCAGATAAGGATAGACATGATGCCCTTCCTGCCGGAGTTGAGCCACCAGGACTATCAACACCTTTGAGGAAACTCGAGGGGCTGTTGCAAGGCCAAACAGAAGCACCCTGTACTGAAAATGTTGGCCCACTATTGAGAACCTGAGATACGTCTGGTGGGACTGACAGATGGGGATCTGAAGGTAAGCACCCATCTGGTCTATTGAGGCTAAGAAGTCCCCTCGCTGAACGGCCCGGGTTATCTACCTCAGGGACTCCATCTTGAACGTTTTGTGGCAGACTACCTTGTTCAGAAGCTTCAGATCCAGAATGGGCCTGAAACCCCCTGACTTCTTGGAAACTATGAAACAGATCAAACAGAACCCTTGACCTTGCTCGCTTGACGGGACTGGTACAATGGCCCCAATTTGAATGAGGTGGGACAGAGTCTCTGACACTGCCTGGCGTTTTGCCACGTGCTTGGAAACCAGAGATGGTAGAAAGTGTCCCCTTGAGGGAACCATTAAGAAGTCTATGGCATAGCCCAGGTGAAGGATTTCTAGAATCCAGGCATCTGACATTGATTGGGACCATCTTGAGAAGAACTCCTGAAGTCTTCCACCAAGGAAAGGGATGGGCCCGCATACCTTCATTGCAAGGCACCAGGCTTTTGTGCTGGTCCTCCTCCACAGCGCTAGGCAAAGGCACCTCTGTTACTGTAAAGTAGAGTTACGTAAGAACTTACCGTAACAGTAGATCTTCGAGAGGAGCTCTTGCAGCAGGTAATACCATTAGGATTAAGGCCACCAGACGTTAGGACCCCATGAAAAAATGTTCTAGCTAGCAGTCTGTGGCGGGGGAATGCCCCCGACGTCGGCTTCGCCTGTCAGATGTGGTATAAAGGGGGTGGTCCCCCAGCGCCACCTCAGTTCTCCCACTGGAGACCCGGCTGAAAATACAAATGGAGAACTGAGGAGGATCTCCAACCCCCAAAGAGAAGATGTAATGTTTGTCCCCGGGGGTAAGTGGGTGGGAAAGCCACCTGCTGCAAGAGCTCCTCTTGAAGATCTACTGTTACGGTAAGTTCTTACGTAACTGTACTATCTCACTTTGAGGGGAAGCTCTTGCAGCAGGTAATACCATTAGAACTGAGTCCCAAGCAATGCCCAAGGTGAGACCCAGATCGAAAGGGTGGAGGACAATTAGGGAAATTAGGAGAGAAGTCCCTGAAGGACTGCTAGGCCAAAACCTGCTCTCCTTCTGGAAGAAATGTCCAGCCTGTAGTGCCTCACTAAAGTATACACTGAACTCCAAGTAGCAGCCGCACAGAGGTCCGCTGATGATACATTTCGGAGGGAAGTGAAAGATGTCGCCACCCCTCTGGTGGAGTGACCCCTCACCGATCCAGGCAGGGGGTTGTTGTGGTGCTGGTAGGAAAAGGTGACGCAGTGCACTAGCTACTTAGTTAGGGTTTGTTTTGTGACTGGTGCCCCAAGTTTCCTGTGGGCAAAAGAGACAAACAACTGGTCTGTATGTCTGGTGGAACTGGTTCTGGCCAGATAGTAACGCAAGATTTTATGAATATCCAGAGTATGTAACAATGCCTCCCCGTTGTTTGAGTACTCTGGGTAATAAACTGGAAGTTGGATGTCCTGATTCAACATGAACTCAGACACTACCTTTGGTAAAAACTGGGTTTGTTTGCAGGGCTACCCTATCACT